>JAPWFG010000029.1:0-2561311 GCA_028015205.1 Mytilisepta virgata | reverse complement strand
TTAAAAAAAAATTGTGATTTTTATGTAATATTTTGTGATTATTCATACCTAAGTTAAATATAATATTTTGTGATAAGTCATACCTAAGTTTAACAATATTTTGTGATTAGTCATACCTAAGTTTTACTTAATATTTTAAGATTATTCATACCTAAGTTAAATTTAAATATTTTGTGATAAGTCATACCTAAGTTTAACAATATTTTGTGATTAGTCACACCTAAGTTTAAAAATATAATGTGATAAGTCATACCTAAGTTCAACAATACTTTGTGATTATTCATACCTAAGTTAAATTTAAATATTTTGTGATAAGTCATATCCAATTTTCACAATATTTTGTGATTAGTCATACCTAAGGGTAACAATATTTTGTGATAAGTCATACCTAACTTTAACAATATTTTGTGATAAGTTCTTCCCTAAGTTTACAATATTTTTGTAATTAGTCATACCTAAGTTTTACTTAATATTTTGTGATTATTCATACCTAAGTTAAATTTAATATTTTGTGATAAGTCATACCTAACTTTAACAATACTTTGTGATTGGTCATACCTAAGTTTTACAATATTTTGTGATTAGTCATACATAAGTGTAACAATATTTTGTGATAAGTCATACCTAACTTTAACAATATTTTGTGATAAGTTCTTCCCTAAGTTTACAATATTTTTGTAATTAGTCATACCTAAGTTTTACTTAATATTTTGTGATTAGACATACTTAAGTTTTACAATATTTTGTGATAAGTCATACCTAAGTTTAACAATATTTTGTGATTAGTCATACCTAAGTTTTACAATATTTTGTGATTAGTCATACCCAAGTTTTAACAATATTTTCTTTATTAGTCATACTAAGGTTTACTTAAAAGAATATTTATTAGTCATACATAAGTTTAAAAATATTTTGTATTTAGTCATACCTAAGTTTTAGAATATTTTTGCAATTAGTCATACCCAAGTTTGAAAATATTTTCAAAACTAACCATTCTGTCTCTACATCCTTGACGATAATATATGCCTCCATCTTCTGTTATTGTTTTGTCAATGTAACATTCCTGTTAAATAGGTACAAATTTTAAATCATAAAAATGGGGTTTTGAAATTTCAAAAATTAAATATTAGCTTACACTTCCGAGGTACTTGATATCTCTCCTGGTTCTTGTGGGAGTTTACTTTGCAAGCTCTAGTTTTTGTACGGTAATGTCTCATGTTTCGCTTTATTTACTGTCGTACATTTTAGCTATGAAAGTTCATCTCCTTAGGTGTTAAATGTATTACTGTAAATTCATAAATTATTGCGTGCATTTTTTATTGCGGTTTTGTCACTTTAGACCAAAATGCGATTTTAATTTTTGCGATATTGAGAAAAATCACGCTTTATTCATATACAAAAATTCCAAAATGTGAATTTAAATTATTGCGATTACAACCCTGTCGCACTTATCGCAATAATAAAAATATCGCAATAATTTCCGAATTTACAGTATTGTTTCCACGCATTCGCCTAACCGATGAATTTTGATCATTTGGAAGTTTTCGACTGTTTTATTCCTTCAGCATCTTTTTTCGAAATTTGCCTATTTTGGAGGACTCACACCGGCTATCAGGGCAAAGAGAGTCAACAATTTGAAAAAAAAACTTTCCAAAAAAGGTGATAGTATTACTGTTAGGCCTAAATGTATACAAATCTACTGAGGAATACATGTTTTTGGTAAGGTTTTTAATTCGAGGACGAACTTTTTTCATGACGTGGGGGTAGTGTTATCGTTGGCTTTTAGAGTAGTTTTGAATCGATAAGCGTCACAAATTATGCGATAATTTTTAAAGTGTTGCTTACATTATCCCTCTACAATTTATAGTTTATTCAGAAGAAATGAGAGTTACACAAAACATTAAATAAGAACGAAAAACTGAGAATCCATGCACTCCTTCTAGCTTTACAGGATATTTACAAGTGCCAAAAGCGAATGATGAAAGCAAGTTGATGTCTGAAGTGGAAACCTACAACAGTCACAGATACCCAAAAAGTCAGGCGAATGTACGATCAATTATGAAAGCATGGATTATGAGCATGGGGTCAGGATAAAAGGATAATTTGAATATATGCAGTACAAGAATCAGAAACATATCGTACGACCTTCATGATCAAAGCCATTTTAGAAAATTCTTCAAGATTACTGGATATTATAGGATTGCCACTCAGATACGAATAGTAAAGAAATCTTGTTGATGGTTCCGTTATTGTTGTTGCTGTTGTTATTTTTTACAATAGACAATGTGTATTGCACAATCACAGACTTTGCCTCGGTGACCTAACCTGAGGGCGGAGCCGATCAGTTGTTCTTATTTGGCCTACACTTCCATTGTAATCGTGGGCAGTAGGCGAGTGCAAAAAAAGTCTAGAATCGACTGAAGACTTTGCGAAATGTAGCACTTCAGACTTTTTCTCAGCTATTTCCACAAGAGAGTGACGACAGCCGCAGTAGTGTTTGCAAACCAGCACCAGTTGTTATAGCTAAAGTACAACACAAGTTTCAATATTCATACCAACGGTTAAAGACCAGTGCCTTCGCTATCACTAATGTAAAACCAGGACACGCTAACACTGTATTCGCAAACCCTTTCAACGACCGACCAGGATTTTGTTTGTAAATTATACGAGTTGAGATTTTAATCATCCAAACCGATACAATATCACTGGCACAACTTTTTTATTAATAGTAAAACATTTTAGTGATCAACAGGATAAAAGAAAACAATATTTATTCAAAATACCTTGAAATGTTGAATGTGCACTATTTCTTAGAAGTATAACCGTATACCCCCAACAATGTAAAATAAAGTCACAAGCGACATGGAAAACACTTCTTTCATATTATTGACTGTATAGTATCTGAATAAAGTAATATAAATACCTCATGAGGACCACAAATTGTAACTTTAGCACAGGAGGCTAAGTTTGAATTTCCTATACAATCAAAGCAGTATCGATCTAAATGAAAAAAAAATCAGTAAATTAAAATTGGTGTTTTTATAAAGTTTGGAAATTGTTAAGATGAGTTTGATATTTGTACTGCCTAGGTCAGTTAGGCCACACAAAATTGATTTTTAGTTCTTTTGATTTTTGGATGGCAAAAATAGGTGCGAGCGAAATTTTTATTTGAATTTTTTATATTGAGAACTATTTTTATTTGGGCGAAGATCAAATTTACGTGTGGCACCCATTTTTTGTAACTAAAATATTGAAAAATAGTAAAAAATTTTTTACCAAATTTTAGGATTTAAAAAAAAATTATTTAAAAAAAAATATTTCTTTGGTATTTTCCCAGATATTTGTTATATTCTGCATATTAATATGAAAGAATTTGTATATGTATATCGAGCAATACATTTACACCCATTTCCCCGATATTTGTAATATACTGTTCGTTAATATGGTACAATGTGTATATGTATATCGAGCCATAAATTAATGCCCAAGGCTAATGATCAGCCCGAGCAAGTAGGCAGGCTTACATGGCCATATCGATGCGTTTGCATTGCTGATACGGCAACATTGCACCAGTAAGTATCAAAGTGGGTTTATACAGGGAATGATATTGACGCCATTTGTAAAGTCCATCTCTATAAAAAGAACTGTTTATAGTGACTTTTTCGTCCGGTGTATCAATTACATAAAGAAAGGAGATGCTGTAATATTTAATTATAATTAAGTCTAACATTTACCATCTGCAATATACATTTTATGTACATTGACAGTTCCCAGAAAAACATTGTGTAACGATAATTTCAATTATAAACATATAAACTTTATAGAAATTACCTGCTGTGACAGACAGAAGCAGTAAACAATTTGTTAATAGAACTTCTAATAGCATGTCTTTAATCTAAAAAGAGAAGTTTTAATTGCACATTAATAAATCATGTTTAATAATACTTTAATACGATAATTTATAGCTTGATCAGGTGATTCCTATTCCTACAATGTGTAAATCACTTGTAAACATTACATAATAGTATATGGCTTGAATGTAAACAAAACAAAAAATGGGGTGCGAGAATTTTCTCCGCGTTGAAAGGTACAAATTAATCCACTACATAAAGCTCTCCAAAAATGTGCAACAAAATGAAAACAAGCGGCTCACAAGAGCCCGAATCGCTGATCTGTTATTGAATAGATCTTGCATCAATTATTATTTTTGCTATTTAATGTATACCGTCACATGTTTCGCCTTCATATTGATTTTTACAGCTAAAATATAGAATCCTGAACCCAAATATATATGGTTTCTAAGGACTTTTTCAATGGCATTGACTCCTGACCTTCCATTTTGACTTGAACAGGTAAATTATAGGGTCCTGAACACAAATATATCTGGTTTCTAGGGACTTTTAAATCGATTGCTATGGATTTTTTCAATGACCTTGACCCTTGAGCCTCTATATTGACTTGTACAGCTATATTATACGGTCCCGAATCTAAATATATATGTCTTTTCGGAACTTTTTCAATGATCTTGACCAATCTTTTAGACCTGTACAGATAAATTATAGGGTCCTTAACCCCAATATATTTATGGTTGAACATTTTTGCTGTTTACAGTTTGTCTTTATCTATAATAATATTCAAGATAATAACCTTAAACTATAAAATTTCCTTAAAATTAACAATTCAGGGGCAATAACCTATCAACGGGTTGACCGATTCGTCTGAAAATTTCATGGCAGGTAGATCTTGACCTGATGAACATTTTACCCCTGTTGGTTTTGCTCTAAATGTTTTAGTTTTTGAGAAATAAGCCAATAGCTGCAGTTTACCCCTATGTTCTATTTTTAGGCATGGCGGCCATGATTCTTTACGATTAAGATAATAAAACACAAATCTCATACTAAATACCATAAGGATCATTCCACCAAATTTTTTTCCCAATTGTCGGGCGATGACGGACGACAAGTGATGGCAATAGGTCACATGGCCTTTTAGTCCAGGTGAGCTAAAATATTGAAAATCTGACGGATTTATAAACATTTCTTTTTTCCTGGTTTAATTTGTACAATTGATTGTCAGTTTTCAAATTAGAATGTAATACTTTATTTGTCGTTGCCTTTTCAAAAATATTTATAGGATAACTAATTCAATAATTAGAATGTCGAAAAATATTCAACGAGTGACCGAAAAACACGGCGCATGAGGAAATTATTAATGTTTTCTGGTCACGAGTTGAATATTTTCTTTATTCAAATTCTTGAATTATTTATACTGTTTATTACATTGACAAAAAAGACAAAAAAGGCTTCAAAAGTGTCATATTTTCCTAAGATCACTTCATAAATCTTTCGACGTGACAAACGTCATTTGTTAGTAACGCCCGTGACGACGTTAAATAAAAAAAACGATCTTTCACTGAGTGAAAATATCAAATTTATTTTTACTGGAAATTACGATAAATCACCATCATCAGTGTAATAAATATTAATTATTTCAAACGTCGTGTGAAAAAAAATTAATGATTGACATGCCAGTATATGTTTTTAAACTTTTATAAATTAAGAAAGAACAAAGAACATCAAAAATTAATTTGACATCTCAGTGGCTTGTTTTCATTATGGACTTTGAAAACAGTAACTAATTTATAGATTATGAGTTTGCATATGAGGGAGATATTTCAGTATTCATTGAAATTTAGAAAATGTCTTTTAAAAACTGAAAAGGAACCATTTTCTGGAGCATTATGCAGGAAATTTCCATCGTACTTCAACCTTTTGACATTAGGTCATTGTGTAGATCATCGTTTGCAAAAATTCTATTCCTTGTTAGTCAATTTATGGTTTTTGCAACATTATGGAACATTTATATTTTTCACTTTTCAGCAAATAAATGTACGGGCATAGCTGTAAGCGTCAATCCGACAAATCCCATAGAGTAGAAAATGGGTAAAGATTGGCTACATCTTAGGCTCGTTATGCGGTCTTTAACAAGAAGCAACAGATTTCAATACAAGACAAGCGCTAAATGTGTCGAAATTCAACAAAATAAACCTCGGATCTCAAAAAACATCCATCCATACGATAAATATATTAACGTACGTAGGCTAGAGAAACCTCTCGCCTACATCGAGATAACGCTGATGTCAAACGGCCTGTTGTAGAATTTACTGGTACGTCAAGCCTACTCCATGTATAAAACAGTGATATTTACAATTGTCAACAATCGGCACTTATTACTGTTTTACGGCTAATCCATTTATTTTTTAAACGCCACACTTATGCTACCATTTTTTTTTGAAAGGTTTATAAAATGATTAATGAAATTTGGGATGTTGTCTGATTAACGCTTACAGCTACATCGTTACATTTTTTTGCTGAAAAGTGAAAACATAAATGTTCAATAATGTTGCCAAAACCGTAAATTGACTAACAAGGAATAGAATTTTGTCTTTTACAGACGATGATCTACCCAATGACCTAATGTCAAAATGTTAAAATAAGGTTAAATGAAAAAATATCAACAATAAAAATTCTTTGCACTTTTTCGCAGTTTTATATATTGAGGAGGGACTGACGCCCCAAGGCTCTAATAAATTGTTTGACGTCAGAGGAATATCTGAATAGATCCTGCTTTTAGCAAACTTAAACAAAGTGGAAATTTGATCTTGAACACTACTCAGGTAAATGATCTGTCGAAATGCGCACATCAAGAGCATCATAACGTGTGTCCTATGAAGAACAGCAAGCTATAAAAACGCCAGTCTGTACTATATTTCATTATACACATGTAGCATGTCATCACCACATTCGTATTTCTAATAATTACTAACAGTCAAATCTGTTATGAAGATTGAGGAAAAACAGGGTTTATGGGATCATCTTGGTATGTACAAAATTTGTCATTAATTGAACTTCAATTCAAATATTAATCCTCTCCAAAGATTTATCTTGGTCCCAAGACTTGGCAGACCTGTACTGTACTAATCAGCGTGTAACCATTGTATTGAATTGCATTGTGTTAAGTCAAACACTTGAGTTTGATAAAATTTGGAGTTATCGGCCCAACATACCATGATGTTTCTGATTTATTTTGATAAAAGCATGTACTTGACCATCAATACATGTAGATAGATATACAATTTGTAGGGGCTTGAATTTCAATTTCAAGTTTTTATATCAACTAAAAGTATCACAACAATTGTCAATCGGGTATAATATGCTTATTAGAATGTGATTTTGATTATTTCATACCATGTTTTGAATGTATAAAACTGCTGAAAGTGTTAAAACGTGAACTTGTGGTAGTAAATATATGCAAAATTAATCCAAAAGAGTTTTCAAGCAACGGAAATAATATTTTGCAATATAAACTTACAAAATGTCAGCTTTGTAGATCAACAATACGATAAGATAAGAATTCTGTTAGATCTACCACACAACTTCCATCATATTCAGATCGGAAGTTTAGTTCGCATGACCTTAGGTCAATGGATAAACTATTTATGTAGAAATTTTACTTAGCGAATAAAATCTACTAAGTAAACATACGGAATTGACGTCAAAGCATCTACTACGTCGAGCTACAAATTGACTAAAACGGACGAGATAAACAATTATAATCATGTTTTTGACGAATGTTAAATGAAATATTTTTAACCAAATAAAAATTTTTTTGATACCAATTTTGCCAATATCTGCTTATTTCGTCTCATCAGTTAAAGGCCTAAAATTATTTTTTTTTTAGTTTTTCGATACTTTATATTGTGCCTTGTAAAATGATAGTGGGTTTACATGCTAACATCCTCGCCTGAACTTAAAACCTAATAGTCTGACCATAGCGCAGCCCTTGACATTGTGCCTATCCTTTACACTACGTTTTTGAAAGTTGGATGAATGTAATTTTTTAAATTTGTTTGGCCTCGTTTCCATGGCAAAAGAAGCAGTCTAGAATATTGCAAGTCCAAAGTGCATGACATTGTAATAAGCCTTCACATAAAGTTTAATGAAGATTGAAAAAATTTCCATGGCAGCCATTTTAAATCAGAGAACAATGCAGGTATTGTGCCTAACCTTCACTCGAAGATTCGTACAGAATGGAATTTGTCAATTTTTCTAATTTTTGGTACGGTATGGGCGATTTAATTCATATGCAATTAATATATATAAATCATTTACAATTATGTACATTCTTAATGCAGACAAATTTTGAAAGGGCAGATTCAAAGCAAATTTCAAATGTAACGTCAGAATTAATCATGGAACTATGCAAGAGGTTAACATCCGATTTATTTTCCGTCAAAAATATGCATAGGAGGGGAATATGATTTATTATGTTCGCGATATCTTAAAATCGGTGGAACAAATTGAACAAGGGAGTAGGGCCGCTTTCTACGATATTTGTTTCACTCATAACCAAGTGTATACTTTTTTATCGTACTGATTTTATGGTATGCAGTGCATTTTTTTATTGATTCGTTTTGTTTCTGAGTGTTTTTCAAGTTGAAAAACTGTCTTAAAGATATTAAATTGGTACATTTGTGTCTACTAAAGCAACATTCAGGCATGTAGAAAACATACCCATCAATATTAATCAGAAAACTTTTGAAAAATTAATATACAATTTTGAATTAATACTATGATTTTTAAAGTTTAATAGATAACGATAACATTTTAGGTCATAAAACAGCAACCACAGTAAGGCAAAAATGCAGAATTTCTTCTTTGCACCAAGCCAATGTCTTTCTAAATTATACGAAAATTGAATATGCCGATGTTTAATATCACAGACAATAAGGTAATGGCCACAACAGCAGAGGACGGCAGGGAAACAGTTCTACACACTGAGCCTGTAAAAAATAATAAACATTTTGATTCAGCAGGCCAAATCTAATAATTTAGCCACAAAATCCCGTAACAACAAAGACTGATGACCAAACTATTTTACTTATGTTTAAAACGGGATAAAAGTAAGATTATGCTTGTAATGTTTTTTTTCTCATTATCACGACATTTATTCATGTAAACACTCTTTAACATAGTGCCGACAATGTTGGCTTAAATATGTGATTTCCTTATTCAGTTTGACCGTCGTCTATGCAATTCTGGTAATTAACATAGTAAAAGCACTGACGAATCGAGGAGACGATAAACAATCTGGAATAAGTGTAGAACTATTAATAAAACTTTAGAAGTAATGATGTATCAAATTTGTGAATTCACGACTCATAAGCCGTTCAGGGGGCCGAAAATATCGGATGCCTAAAGAATACCTCATATATTGAAGAACAGCGAAAAATGCAAACGTGACCAAAATAGTATGCACGATGAAAATCCGCCTTATTTTGCACAAAATTTGACCTTTCAGTTTACTTATTTTTAAAGTATCAATTGTCTGCTAGTATCGCGATGCTAACAACAATACTGGTGACACCCTCTTAGAGGAGAGGCTTCAAACCCAGTGTTAATAATAAATATCCGAAAAATCATAGCTACTAGATCATACTTTTACCTGAAGCTTGCGTAGATTTCTTTACATTGAGTGAACTGTCATATGAACCTAAAATATATGAAAAACATCAATTGAACTAAGGTTAACGACAATAACTAAATATTCAGAGTTTGATACAATGTTATGTTTGCACACTTATCCTTAGCTGATAGTTAATAAATCGGTGTAGATTTTAGAACTATTTTGGAATAACTGAGATCTAAACAATAGAACGTTCGATAAGGGGACTTTAGGGGGTACAGAACAACTAAGGGAGTTAACTCTTAAAAAATCAGCTGAATGTTTTAATAACAAACTATTAGTAAAGAGAAATCAAGCTTCTAAATGATCAAAATTAGTGTTTGTCAAACTGCTATATATCTAATGAAATTATTCCCGTAAATTGTGTGGTTCAAATTTCTTGAATTTTTTATATTTTTGTCAACAGAGCTAAGTAAATATTTCGTCAAAATTTTATGAAAATTAAACGAGCCAAATCTATTTTAGTCAAAGTGTTGGGTACCCCTTTAATGGTGGTCCTATTATAAAAGTGGTACATGTATATGTAAACTCGATGAAAGCTTGCTGCATTTATTAATCATATTTATTCAAATAATTCATTATTATTACTGGTAACATAGCTGTGCTGTTTCAATATGCGTAAATTAATGGAATGAAATAAAAACGTCATTTATGAAGATAAACAACTTATTACCTTGGTACATCCTTTGAAAAAATTGCTTTTTATTTGAAAAAACTTACTTTTGATTTGTACAGCAAGAAGAAATGTTATAATATCTGAATTATTCGAAACTTTTACTACAATATCAAAACTCTCGTTAGATATGGTATAATTTCTATGCGAGTCTGTCAGCTGACATATTTTTCCAACCCCTGTTATGTCAAACGTGAAGTGTTCGCATTGGTTGTTTGATGTTGGAAGCTGAATATACTTGAAGCGTATTCCTTTAGTGACATGTTGTGTTGAGTTAGTTGACACGTGCCATCTGCAAAATGCATTACGTGGCTGCCATCTTCCAAAATAAGGCGATATAATGTATGAAGGAGAATTCGATAGTAAAATATTTCCCCCGCATTCTACAATAAAAAGAACATAGGATAATTGGCAGATTAGACTGATACTGCGTAGAAGCGCAGTTTCTCATAATTTTTTAAATACACAAAGTTAAATATAAAAAGCCATTACTTTACGACGACATAAGGTCAATATGAACTGTATTTTTTGTCAAGTGGGGTTGACCTACATACGTATATTGATCCATTCATTTATATTTAGTTTGAGAGATTAACAATATATACTTAAAAATAATCATATACTAATGGGTCGGGTTTCCCTTATTTTTAATATATTATATTGAAATTTAAGGAAGCTCGCTGGTCATGTTTTGGTCTTTTTGTCAGATTTTCGGAATCCTCGGGATTATCCATTTCTTAAACATGAATTGTTTTGCTAATGAACCCCCACTTTTTTTTTATAATTCAATCATATATACCTTAAAATGGTATTTGACAAAATTTTATAAAATCCTTTTTATTTTTTCATATATCTTTGAGAGACGGAAGTTGTCAATGCAAAGACAATGAAAAATCCAGAGAAAACCCATTTCCTGCAAATTTTCAAGGCCTTTTAGCTCTAAAATGAGGACATGAACCTATATTTTTTTTCTTGATTATTTGTTTACTATTCATATGTTCTCTCAAACTAAAACACCTATTTCAAATCCTATTTATTTCCTATTAGACAAGCGATCATCTTTAATACAGAATACCCAAATTGAGCAATAATTAATTGATTATTAGTTTACGCCGAGCGGCAATTATGACATTCATAACAATGCAATTCCAAAACAACTACATTGTGCTTAGTTCACTATTAAAAATAACATTGATATTTCTAACTAACTTGAATAAGTTAACAGGTGACTTGTGGCTATACTTGTACCAACTTCTCCATTTGACACCATCCATATCTCATACTGTGTTCCTGGGTACTTTGTAGTATCAACTAAGTACTGAAACTTATTATCCAGAAGCTTAACTTGCACTGGAGGGTCGATGTCATTATTTTTGTAGAAAAGGGTATAACTTGTTATATGCTCTTTTCTGTATAATGGTGGTAACCAGTTTACCAGGAGACCAAACGTCGACGGTATCACAGATAGGTTTCTAGGTTTTTCAGGAGGTGTTCCTGGAAAATATTTTAGCCAAACGCTTACTTGTTAATATTTCGTCAATAGCCTGATATAAATGAACATATTTTCATGCTTCAGGCAATTTTTAAATGTTTGAAAACTCGAAAGTATAATTTCCGTGCACAGCGCTGTCCCCATAGAGATTTTTCGTCTAATTGTTCTAGCCTTTTTGACAATTGGATATCTTTTGTGTTGACGTCCAACATTATGTATTGAGTATTATTGACTAACAATAGAATATAAGCCTAAATATGATTAAACCTGTCAATACAATACAAAATGTCAAGGACGCCAATACGACAAATACCCGTCCAATATGCCGTATTGACTAGTCAATATGACATATTGGACTGGTTAGTCAATAAAGGTATAATGGCGGAAGGTTTTCCATATCGGCATGATTGGCTTAGTTATTCGTCCTTGGCTAGCCATATTGGACTTTGGGTTCGCCTCAGTCCAATATGGCCTGCCTCGGACCAAGCCAACATGGAAAACCTTACGCAATTATACTATATTATTGAGAAGTCATAAATTAACGAACCATGCATAAAAAGTACATCCAAATAATATGATAGTTGGCTGATTACATTTAATATCGGGTTAGCATTATATTAAAGTTGATGGCACAGTATCTTTTGTGTCCATAACTGGTTAATATTCTTTTGCATTGTGTTTGTAAGAAATATCTGTAAAATTATGCATTGGGGCTCCGCGGTGTAGTGGTTAAATCATCGTGCTAGGTAGCCAAAGGTCTCTTGTTTGATTCCTGGTCGGGATGAAAATTAACTTTGCGACGCCCTACCGACGGTTATTTCCTGGCTGGGCTAAAAAAACGTGCTTGGTCGTCGGATGCATGGGGACGAAAAATGGTTGTCATTAAGGAGACCAAAACCCTTAGCTCATTAAAGACTTCCTGTAGATGTCGAAAAAGAGTAGCTACATGGGCCTAACTCACCAATTGGTGAATGATTAGCACAAGTTGGTATAACTTGTTTCCCAATTCGTTATAAATAAATAAGCAATTTTGTTTTCAAATGCACTGTTACCCTTGAGCTTATCTTGTATATTCAGATATGTGGTTTTGAAAGAATCAAAAGTGAAAAATGTTGAGATAAATTATAACTTGTTTCCCAATTCGTTATAAATAATTAGGTTTAAAATAAATAAGCAATTTTGTTTTAAATGCACTGTTACCCTTGAGCTTATCTTGTATATTCAGGTATGTGGTTTTGAAAGAATCAAAAGTGAAAAATGTTGAGATGAAATTATGCTGCCACGTTAGTTTGGTGTTTGAGAACATTACATAATCTCAGCGAATTCAGACGTGAGGAACATTAACGACCTTACCCACAGCTGTAATACTGAGTATAAATCCAGTGTCTTCAGTTGCATCGTCGGACATGAAATCAATCTTTACGACGTTATTTTGTCGAATTATATCCTCATTATATATCCTTCCGCATAGCTGAGTTGTATTTTCTATCCGTAAATAATCCTTTCTACACCCTTTGGAGTTTTCGATATTAAGCGTGTCTACTGATATTTTAAACCAAAGTGTTGGCTGAGTAGTGAAAATCCACGTGCACTGTATATTGGGTAGATAATATTTATTGTTGTGTCCTGGATATATAATTATTTTGGATTGCTTAGGCAGTAGAAACCTGCTTTCGCCACATGCTGTAAATACATTTAAAAATGTTTGTGTTAAAACTAAATTAATTTCAATAGGAATAAAACTTGGTTTATTTTGGGGCTTTACAGTCTATTGTAGCACATTTGGCAATATTGTGGTATACAATCGTTATTGGTTGTAAAAACCAGAGCGGCCTATAAGAAAAGCTAGTAATCTTCGTTAATCAAGTTCGTAGTCGACCAGATCTCGCAGCTAGATGGAATTTCAAACCTAAATGATGACAGGCTGTTGCTAAATAAATTTTTAGTTTTGACGATCTAACTAGACCAATGAATTTTCCAATTTTTAGAATATCATACCCGTACCAAAATACTATATCTGACATGGTTATACCCTTCCTTTCCTGGGTACAACACACTAACTCATTTAATATTCAGTGGTCCCGATTTGTGCACCTGTATATATACCGTTCTTCTTAAGGAAGCAACAGACAACAGTAATATTCAACATCCCAGCTGTAAAGTTGAACGGAGAGTCAGGATACCAATATACAAATTAGAAAATACAACCATGTAAATATGTCTAATTTTTATAAATGACGTCTTTTCCTCGTGTTATGATTTTTTGGTATAAATTTGCAAAAAATATCACCTACAATGTAAGAACAACAGAACTCGATTATAAACTCTCATGTTATTTGAGATGAGATATTAAAATAAATTACTTTTTTTATCTATTTTTGATGAGATTAAAATCATTTTCCAACTTTTTGACCTCATTTAATAAAATACGGAAAAGAAATAGGATATATATTTTAATATACTCACAAGAACGGACATAAACTGGACTCGAGGTATTACTGGTACCGCCATCTGTTGTTGCGCTAACCTCTAGCATATACATTTGTCCTTCATTACCCGAAGTCAAAATTTTCATTTCAAGGTCCGTTGTAGTAACTGTATGTTTTTTGTTATATGGATGTATTATGTAGGTTAAAGTGTAGAATTTGATCACTTCCGGTCTACGAAACGGTGGTAACCATATTGCATGGATCGAATTCAACGTTGTTTTTACTTTAAGATCCAGTGGTGGATCAGTTGGCATATCTATAAAAGATGAATACTAATGGTTGATCACATTCAGATTAAATTTGCATCAAATTCATTTCGATATATTGTGATACATTTTATTAATAACATATTAATAGAACTTACGGAAAAAATAAGGAAAATAAGTAAGACTTGACTTTCAAAGTTTGTTTGACAGCGAAAAGGAGATTCGGATATATATTATTATACTACTCAGAAATGCTTTGTTTCGATTTTATGGTAGATTTAATTTTAATTCTTTCTATGGATATAAACACAAGGAAAATACAAAGCGGTATTAATAACTACCAAAAGCATTCAGTATAATAAAACAGACAAAAATACATATACACTTTATTATTAAATACATCAAAAGACTTTGTTTTTGTTTTTCCAAATACCAAAGAATTGTCTGCTCCATTAACTCATGCAAAGTGTGATAAAGATAGTGCCTTTGAAGTAGTAGCAAATATATGTTCTCATATGCAGTGGATTCAAACAGACCCCAACGATGCTATAGGTTTTACAAATTTACGAAATTTACTATATCTAATATTAGTATCATTGGATTGTTATTTTACAAGATGCGTCATAATTGTCAGCAGGTTCAGTGGGTTCATTATAGTTTTACAACATATCGTATAGTTTACAGGTACATTGTACTAAATGCTATAAAGGGCACCTCTGTATAACAAATCACTGTCTATAAAGGGCACTATGAAAATGCCCCCGTCATGTACAAATCATATAAATTTGATCTCTGTATAGAGGGCACCTTTTCACAAAGGCATATATTTTCTCGTTCCTCGGGTGCCATTTATTCACAGATTGGACTGTATAGGTTTATAACATTTACATTTTACAAAAGATGTCATAGGTTTACAACAAATTCTGCATTTTTATAAACATATACATAGATTAATATAGATTCTATGTGTTGCAACAAAGTCTTTATGCTTACAACAGATATCGTATAATACATCAATCAAGTTAGCAACACATGCTAAGGATATGACATTACAAAGATGATGTGGGGTTAATCTCCACGAGACAAAACCCGAATATAAACAGATATCAAAAACATAAATCACAAAAAGAGGGCAACATTCAGCCTTCACTATCGGCAAAAGAATACCAAGCGAGAAAAAACAGAGGCGAAGTTCGTAAATTCGAAATCCAAGAAACAGAGAATGGAACATAACAAACAAAGGCCACAAGGCTACACTTATAACTAAAAGTATAAAACATATTTGAAATGTAAACAAAAATAGGTCAAGTCAGAACTGAAACTAAAGCACTTGGAATATGAAATCCCACTAAAAAGACCGGGAGTGACAACAGGTGCAACAGGTAAGTGTGTCAAGAACGAGTAAAGATACCTTGCCCAATTCCGAACATTGTCATGGTACACTAAATATGAATCTCTTATTGAAATTTAGAATAAACAGACGTACAGTGTATTACACCAAGAATATATGCTTCCGATTTGTCATAAGCCAATACATCTAAATCTCATGGATCTCTACTATATTGTCATCATCGAACTACTTTTGATACTTTTACCGGATGAAACAATATGATGGACAACTCATGCACATAAGCAGAAACAAAATCTATTGAAAAAACTAAGTATTGTACGTTTTGAGGGTCTTATCCATACTTTGTAATAGTATTACATTTTTGTATCACAGTGTAAAGGTATATAAGAAGTCTCTCTTTGAAATTAATACTTGCCAACAGTATTTACAGTAAAATTCATGTATCCAGACTGGACATTCATTCCGGTGCTGTACTCTATTTCAACATGATTTGACTGTTCAATCCAACTTGTTTCACCGAACAAAGAACACTTTACTGTGCGACTGAAAGTTTTTAATTGGCTCCTTACACAACTTGAACTGCTGTACGTAGTAATGCTTATCCAATGGACTTTCGAATCTACTCTAATTCTCCATACGCAAATTACATCTGTTTCATAATCTTGAGTGTTCACTAGTGCTGTATTACTTGGTACCAAAGAAATATCATTTTTGCAAGCTGGAAAAAAGTTCACACGAAGTGATCTATCTATTGCAGATTTTAAAATTAATATAAAGGAAGTTGGTAATAAAGCAAACGACATTTCATAAATAAAAATGAAATTGAAAAATTCTCTACATATCTAAAATCTCATATCACAATAAGTACAATACGAATTATCAATTTTCGCGGAATGTTTTCCTGTCAATTCGACGCTAAATTACTATATTAATGTAGCAGTTATAGCATGCGTCAAGAAAAAAATTAAATTTATGCTTAAAAATATAAGAATGTTATCAATCTTTTCTCGTTTTCAGTTTGTAAGGATCCTGTGTAATTTAGGCTCCATCTTTTTGGTGATATCGTGCTCACATTGAGTGTGGAAGGTCGCGAATTCGATTCCCCGTCGTGTCAAACATAAAATATTTAATTCAGTATTTATCTCTCGTCGCATAAGAGCAAAGACTTTTCGGCTAAGAGTCAGTAAAAAGTGCTCGGATGGACGATATGCCTTCCTGTGGACTAACGTCGTGAGCTATTCCGATACGCATGTAGAAATTGCCACTTGAAATGAACAATAATCCATCAATCATGTTAATTATATATTAAATGACTTATACCCGATCGAATCCTTAGTACTTCAGAATGGTTACTTCTGCCATAAACTGCATGTAAGAACATCGTAATAATAAAGATTTTGCCTTTGTTTTCAGATGTATCTATCACGTGGCTTGTAGTATTCAAATCTATGTTTATTTCATGGCAAGATATATTGCTGGGATTGATGCAATATTTCAGTACTACTGTTAGGTTATAGACTTCCGGTGGAGATAATTGCCAGGATACATAAATACCTCTATCCCATGACTCGGCAGATATGTTGTAAGGAGGATGAAGTGCTGGTACCACTAGAAAAATGCTAGGAATATAAGGTTTCAGCATAACAATTATTTTTACTAAGATATTTTTTTTAGTTCCTACCCTTCATGAACATCTGAGTTTGACTCCCTGGTTTTTTAAGGAGTTTGTCTTTTGTATTGTTTTTCGCTTTCAGTCTGTGATTTGTGTTTGTTCATTTGTGTTCGAGGTTGTTCCTTTAGGTGTGGTCTTTAAATTACCATCTATATACGTGGTCAACATGTATATTTTAAAACTTACTACAGACATAACTTTCGAAGATTAAAATAAAAGATGATTTCGTGGTGTATATTTTTGGCCCAAAAAATAATGAACTGTTAATTTTTATTTCAGAACTTACCCACCTTCCAAAGTAATGTTGTACGCACTAGATTTCTGATGAGTTCGGTGAATAATATCTAAAACGTTGGTATATTCTGTAAACTTGATTTGGCTACAGCCATTTCTGTGGTTAAAACGTAAACTGTCTAGACAATGTTGTCTTCCATTTGTACTATGTAAAAGAATAATGAACCATGAATCATCTGGACCTGAAATTTTCCATGTACAAACGACTCCACGCATAACATCATCCGGATAGTTGGGAGAATGAATATTCAAGACGGATCCTATTTTCAAGTCGTCATACATCTTTCCACACACTAAAATAGCAAACAAACGAGCAATCCATTACGAATAATGCTAATTATTTTCTATTTATAAATTTAGACATTTTTATTTTGTCCTAACTGAAACAGTAGAACTTGCCTAGGTCTGAGTTGGTAAATTCAATTTATTTATTTTATTCAAATTTTAAGTACATTAATTTTACTATTGGAAATTTCCCATTCAAAATCATTTGTGAGGTATACAAATATAACCTTTATAAACAACTTTAAAATTGTTATGTTTTCTTGGACCACCCAATAAGGCTAATTAACCAACAAAAGAATGTATAATAATTCTTTCGTTCAAAATGCGAAAAGTCTATCCCACGAACTGAGGTTCCCAGACAATAAGTAACTTACTTGCACGTTGAAACCCTAAACCAACTGCTCTTGCTACGCCATCATCGACAGATTCCTTCAGTGTTATTTTATACAGGGCTCCAGGATGTATTGTCGTAATGTTGGCATTAGTTTGTTCTTGTTCTAATTCAATTACATTATTCAGACCTGAATTCAATCTGCCATACTCAAGTAAATACGTTGCATTTTTTATTTCCAGTTCTGGCCACGTTACTGTTATATATCCGTGGTTAACTTGAGTCCTTAGAGACACCATCAGGGCTGTTGTAAGAAAACAAAATAACAACTCAAAGATACTAATATTAGATATAGTAAATTTATACTATGCTGTATACGACGCTTTTCAAGAAGTTACCTCTCATTAGCAGCATTAAAACCGAAACATTTGGAAGACCAAAAACCAAACTTATTTTAAAACAAGAAGTAGTCATAACCAAAAATACCGAAATAGGAAGCCAAATTTCAGCTAAGGAGATCTACCATGTGCAATACAAGGAATGAACCCTTAGTAATTCTGTTATTTTTGAATTTTGCTAAATACTGGTAATTTCTATAACAAATCAATGAATAATCATGTCAGATAAGTCTGACGACTGGGTTGGCGAATATCCTCGGGGACCTAAGGTCCACCATGTAGAGGCATCGTCCCAGGAGTTTCAATATAACAGTCCAAAGATAATGTAAATTTATACTATGCTGTATAATGTCATTGATTCATTAGTTGCTGTTCCCTACAGTGCAATATGTTTTTTTTCAGGATGTGAAACAGTTCAGCAGTACATTAAAATTACCATACATGATGAGCCCTTACAAAAACCTCAAACAATGTCAACTCCCTTAGCCAAATCGTGGGAGAAACGGATATTTAAAAAATAAAAATTCGAAAAGTCTACTTTGTATCTAAATCTAAAGATTGTGACCTCATAGAATATTATACAAATGAATTACGAACTATTTAATTCTCCATGATTAGCCTTTCTCTGTCGTGTGAAGATTTTTCATTCAGTGTGAGATAAATAACCTTGATTCGTAAATAATAAAAAAAATGTCCACCTTAATTTCTCCAAAATAGCTGAGGCAAACACAATGAGTTTCAATGTAACATTTTTAAAAAGGATATCACAGAGCAAATTTAAGAAAAAATTAACATTTTCCACCTTCATGTTTTCTATGGAGAACACTGAGAGTGTCCAATCCATGTTAGACACTCTTTGCATCAACCTGGGCGATATGTACGTTTCAAACCTCAATTTTACCGAGCTGCAGTAAAGGACATAACGCTTTCTTATACCACTTAGGTACAAAATATAAAATTATACTGAGATCATTTTTCATCTTAAGAATACAAATTAGTTTAATTATATTTTTTTAATTATGCATCTTCGTTACTAAAAATTCGTATTTACAGTTCCGTCAGATGCCAAAACTGTTATTCCGAAAATAATTCCTCACTCTGAACCACAACAAAATATTTCGAGAAGATTTTTAAAATATATTTTGCAATTTATAGTATAATAATAATTGAATGTTTGCAAAATAAACATTGAATGTTCCAAAACAATTATCATATACTTATAGGTCTCGATTTTCAAACATGCATATATATATCTAAATCATTGTAAATGCGGAGAGGTAAAAACTCTATCCAAGAGAACCTGAAATTAAAGAGACCATAGACACACCAACTCCTGCTTCATATCTAGATTTGTACTTTTACATAGATTATAATCGGTGGTTGAACTTTATGATAAACGTGATGATCTTACTTTTCCGATTGTGAAATTTCCCTTTCTAAGCAGTAACATACCAAGGTCTCAAGCCTATGGGGTGTATATTTCACTATTGATTCGTTACTGCCGCGCATGTGATTTCTCGGCAGGGCGAGACTGCTGTAATATTAACTTCTAAGACATGGTTATGTTCAGCCTATGTTAATTGCATCACTCCAAATGTTTTAGGATCGTCATCAAGAATTGATTGGCCGATATGAAGTTTCTGTCTCACGTATGAGACTAGATATCTTCAGTTAGATTTCCCTTCCTTCTGGAATTGACACCTCACCGGACTTGAAATTTCACTGGCAATGTGACGGGTGCTGTTAACCGAGCAGGACATATTAACCCTTCTGGAGCACCTGTCACGGTATTTCGCATTGCTAGTGCTTCAGTTTTTGTGCTGTCTTGTTCTAGGTTTTTATTCTTTTAGTTATACATCTATCCTTGTTGCGTTGGTTTATTGTGTTCCATTCTCCTGACTTTGTCTTTTCTCCCGACTTTGTGGACTTTACCACTGTTTTGTCGCTTCGATATTCTTTTGCCGATATTATATACATATTCGTTTAAATAAATAAAAGAATGTGTCCATGTGACACGGATGCCCCGCTTATAAATATGCAAGGGTTCATCTACTAATTCAAACTGATTGACAAGAGTAAAAGTCATATGGTCCGCAAAACGGGAACTGTGGCCTTTCTCAATTTAATAAAGGGCATAAAACAAGAAAGATGTAAGTGACGCCATTCAAATTAGAATTTTGCTATTTATGAAGGGACGTAACTTGAGAAGAGTAAAAGTGACGCCACCCAAATTTATCTTTTTGTGGTGGTAATAAGCATGGTTTATAAGTTTCATAATATTTGGTTGAGGCAAAGTAATGATCGAATGCGGAAACGGCAAATTCAGCAATTTTTCCATTTATAAAGGGGCATGGAGTATAAGTTTCATAACATTTGATTGAGGCAAACTCAAGTTAGAGAACGGAAACAATTTCGGGGCGTACGTACGGACAGACGGACATGGAAAAACCTTAATCCCCCCGTCGCCTAGCGGCGGGGGCAAAAAAAAATAACTCACCAGCGGGAGAAATAGTGGAACAAACAATAATTATTCCTAAAACACGTTCCATTACAGATATTAAAACAATTTTCACCTTTTATCTTTTACGTAAGAAAACAGATGCTATCTGAAAATTATCATCCAAAATGATAAAATCGTGTCACACCTGTATATTGAAGGTACCTTTAAGTCGCAAAAAGATACATTTACTTATGGGAGTAGTAAATATAGGATATATAAACGAACAAATCATGATCATATTTAACATATTTAATTTAATACAAAATTACAAGATAATTCACATAGTTTTTATACATCATATGCACATATTAGAACCATATTATTCGGTATTTTCCTCAAGTAGGTGATCGACAATAATACCGCAACACATATTCCCTGAATTTAACGGGACTGAACTCACTAAAACTATTCTAGGTTAATTTCATTAATGGTATATTTACCTTTACTCCCTAGAGACTTTTAAATATACATTTATAATAGCCCAAAACTTATTCCCTGAATATAATGCCTAGATCACACATTCACAGATCACCCAGCCGGTTCCACTACGGATTAAATCTCACGGATGATCTCGGAAATGCAATTTCCTTAGTCCGATATGGATGCAAAACGGTGTGACTACGGGTTTTGACGTATCTACCAAGGGTTATGTAGGAAAGGGTCATTTGGCGACATGAGTGATACGAATTCTTACGGAACTACACTGTTAAATACGGAAATGACACGGTTTAATACGCAAAGACACGTGTCGGGGCGGATAAACAGCGGTTTGCTACGGTATAAGTAAGGGTTAGTACGAATGAGAACGGTATGCTACGGAATAGTACGAGTCGCCACGGAGCGACACGGACCTATCACGATAGCAACCCGTAATTTGTACTCAGTTCACATTCAAAATGCCGCCAAGGAAGAGAACATCTCGCAGACGTCCAACCACTGAAGCCAGGGCCCAGACAAACCAAAATATGCCTGATGAAAGGAGTTTTAGTATTGAAAGTGACTTGGGTTCATCTCGTCCCCCTTCTGAACGACAGGCAGCAGGGAAGAAAGATAAGCTGCGTCAGCAACCCTACATTTAACTTCACAGCAGCAGGATAATGTCGTACTATGGTTTCAACAGCACGAATTCCTTTACGACAAGAGCCATGCTGACTACAAACTCCCAGAGAAAAAGACCACCCTTTGGAAAGAAAAGGCAGAAGAAATTGGCGCCTGCGACGGTGATTAAACCATAATATTTAGTTTTATTCTTATTCAGTTGGTAGGGGTTTTACTTTCAACTTTACCGAAACATTCCGATTGCACGGGTCGCGGTGTAAAATTGGTAACAATCATATTCTATCAAATCACTTCGCCGGGAATCGAACTAGGATTGCACAATAGTGTTGCGCCAATTTAAGCGTGCTAACTGCCCTACTCGGATACCCAGTTTAGGGTGCTTAGGTTGAATGTTTTCGAAATAATTTACAAATGCTGTTTTTTGTTTTCATTAAATGAATTTTATGGTTTTAATTTTGAGGGGCGAGTCTACCCTTTAGTGAAATTGAAATATGCAAGTCTGATAGGACTGATATCTGTTCGTTGATGTATTTAATAGCTGTTAAATATCACCGAAAACATTTCCTTTCTGTCATATTTTCGGGTCTAATGTTAATGTTGGATAGACAGTATTCGAACCCAGTATGACAAGCTGACCAAAGAGGGGCTGCTGTTTCCTCTTTTAATGGCCTTCTGCAAGTCACTCTGGTTGCATATCTGAGCGTCAGAACATGCACCTTGCGCACCAATATTAACCCATCGGAATTTGTAATCGGCGTCAACAATGGCCATCACCACCACTGGGTGATATCCTTTATTGTTGTAGTATATGGATCCTCCGTTCTTAGGACACCGTATTGATATATGTTTGCCATCTACATGTAGCAGTTCTTGAAATATATTTGCGTATATTCTTACAAAAGTCTTAAATGCAGCTGGATTTTCCGCATACAGTTCAGCCATGAGGGCCTCATACTGGCCATGGATAGGTCTTCGGAGAAGCCAGTCCCTAGTCCACTATCTGCCTCCGGTCACCTCTACGTCTGTCCTCTAGTAGCTCGACCACTGCCCTGGCATTTTGTGCCATATCAATATCCAATTCCAGCAAATTAATTGCAAGGATCAGTTGTTGATTGTTCATGTTGGATAATGTTATGTATACCTCTACGGCAAGACACAGACTACGTTGTGCCCTATAAGTAGGGAGTATTTATATAGAAGCCTGATGTCAGCTTTTCGTAGACCATAATATTCCGTATTTTGTAGTGTTGTTACGTAGTAAACCGTAAAAGACTTTGAGAACCCTGGCTGATCCCTAACTATTCGTAATGCAAGGTAATGAGATCATGCCTTTTCGTGACAAATTCATAACAAATTGTATCCTTAACAAATACGTAGTGTAACCGTACTATTACGTAGTTCACCGGAACTAACCGTAGAAATCCTTGACGACTTCGGGCCTACGACTAAGTAAGGATTTATACGGTTTTAATAGGGACTAAAATGGATCAGTGCGTTCTCATACGATTTAGTAAGGATATACTACGGTTGTTTGATCTCTGGTCAAATTTTGAGCATGTTCAAAAATTGTCACGGATATACAAGTACTACTACGTATGACTACGGCTGCAATACGGAAATCTACGGACCAATACAGATTAATACAGATGTATCCGTAGCTAATCCGGCGTCAAATCTGTGAATGTGTGACCTATGCATAACTGAACTGGTTGGAAGCTGATACATAGTGTTGCTTACAACACCAATGGAACCAATATAAATGCAGTATTGTTCTAGTTGTAAAATAGCATATCATGTGATAAAAAAATTCTCTCCCATTCGCTCGTAAACTACGATATTTCTACACATAGGGGTAAATGGTTTCAAATTGTTTTTTTTATGTCGCTAAAATAAACACCTAAATTGAAATCCGTTGCCTCTTTTCACATTAAGTAAACTACCTATCTTGCCTTTTAAAACAAATCAATTGTCTTGTTCATTCTATTTATTCTGATTTCAGATAACAAGACGAAAGCAATTTTTTTGTTCTTTCAGTCGATAATTGGTCTAGTCCAGTTATGATTACTAAAACTATGACAGTTTATGTTCAAAAGCGAGATAATTTTGATATACATCCAGTTTCAGATGGGCAGAATTGAAGAAAATTCGGATCGATACCAGATTATGTGCCTGCGTATCTCTCGCATAGAAATTGAACATGTTAAATATTCTATTATGCTTAATTTCAACAATTCATTATTTTCCTTGTGATTGTTTATTTTTAGTTAATAAAAAATACGATCATATATCTGTAAAATCTGCTCTGAAATTATTTTCTTTTTCATAGCCAATATTAGCTCTGAACAATTTTTTAACCATAATTGTATCTGAATGATGTAATACGCCCATTTGAAATAGGAAATAATTCATCGAATCATCTTTCCAAAATTTAATTATTTTGCATATTGTTAAAAAATTTGACAATGACCAAATGTTATGAATTAGAGAGATAAAGGGACGTGGGTTAGACGAAATTCAATATACTGATACGAAATAACCAAATGTTATGAATTAGAGAGATAAAGGGACGTGGGTTAGACGAAATTCAATATACTGATACGAATGTATAACAATCACCTCTTCTATCTATGTAAAGAATGTATAACCAGGAACAGGGTAAATCAGGAAGTAAAATCAGAGATAACGCTACTCTGTAAACAACTAGTTTACGTCATGTGACAGAATAACTGAAAGTGTAGATACCAAACAATGTTAAAAGATTTCTTTGTGGATGTCTTGTGTCATTGATTCATATAAATTATACCATTTATTACTACAGATGTCCATAGGTATGGAAAAGATATCAGCATATTTACTATTTAAATAAAATATTTTTGTAGACTCTTCTTACTCTCAATTGAAGGTAGAATGTATCCTTATGCAAGCTAAACAGTGAATTAAAAAAGAAATGTGGTCATTCAGGCCGAATGTACTTGTCTAAATTCTCTACAAGTCAATATATTATATATCAGACTAGAACACAGATCTTATCACTGACAAAAATATAAATCGGACTCAATAAAACTATTCCATGTCAACTTCATGAATGGTCTGTTTATCTTTAATGACCAGATATGAAAATACTACCTTCCGACTTCAGACGCCCTCAGCTTAATCGACCCTCCCGTCGATCCAACTGAAAAAACATAATGGAATTAAGACTATCAAACCATTTAGTTTGTTTATTGGTATTCTTTATTTTTAGTCAATACTCAATTTACTGGAGACTTAAATATACATTTTAATATTTCCACCCCTTTTACCATATAGTATGTATAGATATATATAAACTATAACAATTTATGAATATGTCATAAATTTTACGTAATAACAGTATCAGTAAATATACTGTGGACAGGTATATTGTAGTCCTTGAAAAAATGATAAAGTCGGGGAATCAAAATTATTCATAAACTTCCTTGTACAAAGCAATTTAGAATAACGAACGTTGTGTTACGCCTGTTTGTTTAAATAATGATTATACAAGGTTTTACATTATACGAGTGTTTTTAATTTTAAGACATTGAAAAAGATACCGACCTACTGTATTCATGGGGTATTGTTATGGGATCGTTCTGATGTTGTATCTTGGTTTATGTAACGGTTTTGGTAAGTTATTTTTAAATATTACAATCACATTTTAATTGGAATTAATACTTGAACCATTGCGAAAAGTCTATTATGACGTTGTCAAAATGTGATTGATGGATTGTTGTTTGCTAATCGTCCATGACAAGAACCAGTTCAGCAATTTATCAAACAAGGTTGGGTTGGGACACAAAGGGGATGGGGGTTTGACAATTTTGACTATTGCGTGCAGGGAGTGTGGTATTCTCCAAAAACACGTTACCCACTTTGGTCCACGGTCAGGCATTTATGTTTTATGACTTGACAATCCCCTAACGAGAGGGTTTCTCATATCCGCCACCTGGGGACGCGCTAGACAGATCTGTTGGTTGAGCTCCCGAGATACGTCACAGGTGAATAGCTATCAAAATGTGACTTCAAGGTTTTATTACGACCAACTTATCAACTTGACAAAAGAGTAACAACATAGTAGATTGTAAAATAGTTAAAGACCTCCTTCACTGGTGTCGAATACTTTACTCTTTCTGCTGTATGATGTGACTAAAGATGACTGGGTTAAAAACAAAAACAAATAAGGTATAGCCTCGAGAAATTGTCATCTCGTTCGTTTTACCTTGATGACTTCCTAATTTCTACTTTAACTAGGTTATCACTGTTTCACACGGAAAAATATGTTAACATTATTTATTTTATGGGACAATTTTAAATTGTTTAATTCTAATCCTTGACATAATACATGAATTACATTTTCATTCATTTTGATTTATTTCGAGGGTTTAGATAATGAAAACCATAATTCAAAGAAAAAAAAGTTGCACTCCAAATATGAAAGAAAACTGAATAATTCAAAAACTATATTTCTTCATTTTTGTTGGCATATATTTTTTGAAAAGAAATGTCCATGGGACATTTTAGGGCGAAAATTAGAAACTGTTTATAACCGTTACCCTAACCCTCTTTCCTACATGAACCTTACAATAACATAAGTCTGTGTGACTGATGAAGTAAGTGATTTAATCACTACGTTGGGACACTGACATTTTTTAAACAACTCATGAGTGGGACAATTATTTTTTCTGGTAATAAGACATGACATGCTGTTTTTTTCTCCTGATAAAAGTTTTTTGTATCGGTCATAACCGTACGAAAAATATTGCCCTGTCCCTAAGTGCTATCTCTGACAACATAGCTGATCAAATATGGTGTCTAATGACTAGCTAAATGGATGTTGAATTTGTGAATATATGATAACGACATTATAGAAATTAAACAATATTTTAGGCTGCAATAACACAGGCTTCTATGGTGACAACTGTACTACTCCATGTCCAGACAACTGTCTAGGGCAGATTTGCGACATTGAAAATGGAACATGCGTAAGCTGTGTGGCAGGTTATCGAGGAGATGTCTGTGATCTCGGTGAGTTTTATTTCACTCGAGGTTTGTAAAGTCGAATGCAATTGAAGTACAAAGTAGCGACTTTTGTATTAATCAAGAAAAGAATGTCTGATCATTATCATGATTATGATAACAAGGGGCAAATCAGATTTACCTTCATCACCATCCGAATTTCGTAGGTGGCCATAATAATAATTGGATATCTTACGTAGGAAAAAGGTCCATTAGATAAAAAGTAAAATATAAATACCAAAAGGAATAAATCAGTGATTTATACTTTTGGTTTTCTAGGTATCATTAATTTCTGGTATACTTTTTATTCCTTTAGTTATACATATATTCTTACTGCGTTTGACTGTTGTGTTCTATTCTTTTCACTTTGTCTTTTCCTTGGATTTCGAATTTACGAACATCCCAACTGTTTTGTCGCTTCGGTATTTAAATTGAAAACAGACTACAGTAAACAAACGAAAAGGCTCATATAGGGAATAGTATTGGTAGTGGTACTTAAAGGTTAAGGCATTCAGTCATTTTTGTTTTCCATCTTTATAAATGATACAAACAGTTATATATGTCTGTTATATCCATCATATTTCCGTCATTTCAAATAAAGATCCATTCAAATGTATCTCATGACCTGCATGACATGCAAATTAAATGAAGTTTAAATATTATCAAAAATGGATGTTAACATATGTCAAGTGCAGTCCATTTAATTCAAAATATTTTTTTTTCAAATATAGTTGTAGGCATGAGATAAATGCGCAGATAGATCGTCAATTTCCGATAGAGATATAATTCTATAGAAACCAAGACGGCTTATGTCTCGCATTAATAATTGATAAAATTAAATTTTCACAACCACCTGTGTCATTTTAAATACTAGTAAATCAAGGGATGTGATTCGATATAATTTTATTTCGTAAGGGCTTTTTAATTCTACCTTGTTAAGCTGCAAAATCAGGTCTCAACTAATTTTCAACCTCTTTCATAGCTAGTTTAGCGTAGTTTGTTTAGAATTAATTTTTCAACCGTAATTGCATCTAAACGGGGCAATAAACAAACGTCAACCATTTCATCAAAGCACAAAATTAATTCTAAAGATGGGCTTAGAAAAGTACTATTTTTTGTACTATGTAACAAAAAGTTAGCATGCCATATTGCTGTCACGTTGAAAATAGACTTTTCATTTTAAAGGTTTTCCTAAACAATAAAAGGATATAATAAAAATATTGGTGAATACTTTACCTCGCAGTATATTAGATCCCTAGGGATAATACTCACGAATATTCATGCCATAACACCGTGGACCTGTAGACGTACACAGTTAAATAGTACTGTATAGTAATACTTTTCACGTTTTTTAAATAAAATTTAGAATGCGAAAGAAGAACATACAGTTGTATGGCCAGAAATTAAGCTCCATGAACCTGTTCTTTACCTCGCAGAATATTTGATCGCTTAGGTCACGGATATTCATGCTATAACTCTGTGGATCTGTAGACGTACACATTACACTATATAGTATTAATTTTCACGTTTTTTTTTAAATAAAATTTAGAATGCGAAAAAAGTAAATATGGCCAAAACTGCAGCTTATCATGTGGAAATTGTCGAGACAACGCAACATGTCATCACATCAACGGAACATGTTTAGGTGGATGTAAAAAAGGATTTATGGGAAACCTGTGTACTGAAGGTGATCATTTTGGTTAATGTATACACGTCACCATGACTGATATTTCATTTTGTACTCTCAAATTAGTCCGTTTAACTATGTGTATTTACCAAAATATTCCTAATCAAATGGCGATTGACGACCAGACACACATTAATATGTAGAAAGATATCTTTGACATAAAGTTTGAAGGTTTTAAGATTTATATCAAACAGCGAATGTTTATGTAGTGACAAAAATGATATTCTAATATGGGCTGCTGAAAGCGGCATTGAAACAAACCCGTGGTAAAATTTACAATAAACCACGAGCCTCACGAACTGACGACGTCACAATGTTTCGAACGCAAAAACGTCATATTATGTTGAATAGCGTTGGCATTTTGAAGACTTTTTCAATGGTTTTTCCCTATTAGAATCGAAATTCGTGGACAATCGTGGTTTGTGGTCTATTTTACTACGAAATGGCCATATATCTGTGAATTTACAACTAGCTTAGCACAGGGTAAAATTTCGAGAGAAATATGGCGTATCCGTGGTAAAATCTCCAACAATCCACGGAAGTTCGTGAATTATTTCTTATTACTGAGATATTAATTTGTATCACAAGAAATAAATTCACAGAATATTTTAACTCTACCTCAAAATTTTTAAGGTTAATACTTAAACTTTTAATTATATTGAACTGAATCTTTAAAATAAGTTCTCTTTAGCATATAAATTATACGTTTTAAAAACATATCAAAGTATTTGTATTGATAATTGACAATAGGACTTATCACAGACTGCATAAAACCTGGAAAATATACATTAACAAGATAATGAGAATCAGAGTCGAAAGCTCATCGAACATCACTTAAAATTTAAATTGATTACAAAGTTTGTTGATAATCTAGTTATAATCTAATTTGAACAAACTACCAAAAAGAACCCTTCTACCAACATTCTTTCACATTCCAAACCGATTTCGTTACAACAGATGTTTATATGACAATTTAAAATATAAGTTGAAACAAATAAATTAAAATAAATTTGAGAAATTCAATAAAGTCACTTTTTCATTTTTTAAACTATTGTCATGTGCATATAAATTTATTCACCACACGTTTCGTACCCGTTTTTTATGTAATCAGTGGTATCATAATTAAAATATTATTTCCCTTTAATTTGTTTTTGTTTAAGTATGCCGTGAAACAAATTATGGAGAGAACTGTAGATTAAGCTGCGCAAGTAATTGCGTCAACGGAACGTGCAATTCAGTGACAGGTGAATGCCACCGGGTAAGTAAGACTTTATTACATTTTAAAAAGTCATTGTAAAACGAGGTGAACAAACTGTTTCCATCAACTTCCTTAACTGATAATAAAAATAGTATTTTTTTAAAAAATTTATGGTGAATAAACATCTAATTATATAAAAAAGAAACACTTTTTAAAACGAACTAGTCGCGATATCATGTTTGCTTCACTTTACTTAAAGATATATATCTCATCACCTTTGCTAAAAAAAATGGAGCCAAATCAAACAATGCTTTTGACAGTCCAAATCCATCCAAGGATAGAACAATTATATATTTAGTTTTAAAAGCACTCTGATTTCGTTGAAAGAAAGATAACTCGTTTTATCATACCACTAATCGGAACTTTAATTATTTCAATATTAATTTTGGAACCTAAATAATATCTTGTATGTCATTATGAATATGGACTGGGGTAGGATTCTGTATACCAATAATTTGAATAACAAGATCAATTTGTTGTCTGGACTTGTGTTGCATGCAAATTAGAGAAGTTTAAGCAAATAAGAATAAATGTGCAAAATTTCAGAAATGCCAGGGAAAGCTGTTGGATTTTCAGATTACACCAATCACCTCAAACGGGGAGATGGACATTTTCAGTGTGTTTAGAATAAGTGTGCAATATTTCAGAAGTGTCAGTTGTATGTAGTTGGAGTTTCCGATTACATACAATAGGTACCCTTCGTATCAAATGCGCCTAAAAAGACTAAGTTCAACAAATGATATATTGACAATTTTTCTCAAATAACTCCAAAATGGGAGGTGCAGATCTCAATATGTTACGCAAAATTGTGCAAAATTTCAGAAGTGCCGGGTTTATTCTGTGGAGCACCACTCAGACCCGATACCGCTTTTGGTGACGCAGGTAAAAAGTGTTGCATATGTTATTCTTATTCAAAGGGGGAGACAGAACCAGTTTATACAAATACACAAGACAGGAAGGAAATGCTGAAAATTAAAGATCTATGGATGGTTAACAGAAATTCAAATAAAAAAACATCATTATCACAATATGTTATATGATATACATGTTCATACGTTTTCAGGTTATACAAACGACTTCCCTCGAATCCTCCACGAATGGTGGTGCAATAGCTGCCGGGGTAGTCACGACAATACTGGTATGCGTACTCGCTCTTTTAGGATTCTTTTATTTTCGCAGGTATGAAACTAACAAACCGTATATGGCGTCTTTGTCTTCATCGCCTCAATATATAATGTAAAAAATCTTCAGTAAAGTTGAATATCAGTATTGCTTATTATCGGTTGATAAATAAACAATATAAGTAAATTGTCGGAAAATATTTTATTTGTACGAGGCTTAGAAACAGGTAGAAATTCGAGGTTAACCGACCATTTCTCGTCAGTTTCGTGGCGAGTATAAATAAAATGCACAAATTTACATATATTGTTTTTAATTCGCAAGGATGAATCATTACTTTTATATTTCAACCTATTTTGAGAAGGCGAATCTTGGCGGGTAATCAAGGGAAAACATGACGTCAGAAACACTGTGAACAACAACATGGCGGGTCGTTTGAAGTTTGCTACTGTTTTCGTCTTCAACATTAAATTAACTTAATTTGAAGGTATCAAAGGACACATTATCTTTCATTGAAAGTGAAGACAAGGGTACCAGGAGATGCTACTAGACGAATATCGATAAAAATATTTGACAACCTTTATTTGGTAGTAAATAGTTGCAAAGAATAAATTACAAATTGATTAAGATAATGTGAAATACATGAACTACTGGAACATTAAACATACAACGCTTTTACTGGTGTTCTTCGTCCTAGATAGATGAATTGCAGTGTATCATGCAGTGGTAACCATTAAGTGCATATTAGGACAGTCTTGCTCTGGGTTTCAAAGAGTAAACACCTTTTTATTTTTATTTTTTACATGCTCGCGATCATATTTGTCGAAACGTTGAGTATTTTTAACTTTTTAGTTTGTTGTTTTTTTTAACGATTTTATATTTGGTTTTGTTCGACTTGTGTATTTCATACATTTTAGTCGTTTTATGCCCCTTTTGATAGTTCACCATTTCCGTTTATTTTTCTTGTCATCTATTGTCGCATGAGCTGTTTCGCAACATACTTAGGTTTTTGTTCATATTAGGACAAGCCTTCGTATTATATATCTATGTATGCTGTTCTACAACAAGAAAAAATCCCACACACAAGAAACTAAAGATATATACTGAAAACAGTACATACGTGTTCGCGAAAAAAAAAAATGCCAATAATTTCAAACAAAGAAAACATTATGACATGGCAATACCTTTTACCCAGAAATAAATATTACCGATTTTTTTTTGTAAAATGAAAAGTATATAATGATACAGTTATATTCTTGAAAATATTTCGGATGCATGTAATTTTTAGATATCGACGAAAGCAAAATTCAGATTGGGATGTAGGAGTGTACCAGGATCCTAGTAAACCTAACGTGGAGGACGATACGATATACTGTAAATACAAATACATTTTTATTTCACTATAGAAAATATGGAAAATATATGTATGAGGCTAAGGAACTGCGAAAATTGCAAGGCTCTGCCGACCATTTTCCTCCAGTTCCGAGCCGAATACAAATATTTTCTCCATTCTTTTTTACATTTACTAATATTAGTTTTATCCCCCAATATCGAAATCAAAAATATTATCTTATAATTTAAACAATCGTGATTTCTAATAAACCCTAAGAAAATATCATGCAAGTTTATAAAAGGGCGTGCCTATATCTGCACGCGCGGTGAAATAGTGTTCGGAAAAATGTCCAAAAGAGAGAAAATAATTACAATTTGTCAATTTTAATAGATAACGAGGTGTTAATGTGGTGTAAATAATTTGAACAAAACTTTAATAATTTGTTGAAAAGTATTTTTTAAGAATCTAACAGTATTTTGCTGATTGTTATTACTGGTTAGTGGGCGGGACATAACGTTGTATTTGCTAGTATACAAATACAGCTTTGATATATTCGACACCTTTTATTTGTCTGTTGCAACGCCCACTGCAGGATAAAGTTAATTTTATTTCATATGTTAACATAACTAAACTGTATAGTGTATTATGTGAAATAAGTACTGCTGATGAGTTGTCAGTCAACGAAATGGCCATACAGTGCATCAAATTTATTACGGTATGTTGTGATACATCTTATTACATATATATAACAAATGCTTATCGAACGGTGTTGAATAATTTGACAATTTAAAAAATACTTGACTCTCGGTAATGGAAGTAAGTAACACCAGGACTATGTCATTTAATTCTCACATGCAATTAAGCCGTACAACAAATTTTGAATTAGATGATTTTTTAAATGCTCTATTTATGTAAGAACGCGGAATAATTTATATAGAATCTTCCCTTTTTTATCTGGAAGGATACCTATTAATATATATCTACATTTGTTTTGGGGGGGGGGATATTTGCTTACCGCTGAGAAAATCTTTCTAGTCTGCATCAAAAACTGATATAATAAAATATCTATATTTACTGTTGAATCGACAAGCTTGATTTCCAACATATTGGTACCAGCCAACAAGTTGATACTGGAATTTTTGCTATTGCGAATTAAAGAACCATTTTGAACAAAAAATAAGAAATATCTTTCTCATGCATAGGCTTTGTCTTAGGGTAGTTGTTTGTTTCCCCTTTTTACGACCATTTTAGTATTTGAATAACGTCTTGTAAACTTTAAAGATTGGTGCCAAGGTTGCTAACGGAAAGAGAAAGCTTCATTTCTCTAAACCGGCCAATTCTACTCAGGAAGAAAAGTTCTGAATCTAATGTTTTGTTTTATTTTTGAAATTTCCATTCCTGAAGCAACGATGAAAACATCTAACTTAATGAAATGAGCACATAGGTGTATAAAAGCGGTACAATAGTTCATTTCAAATTAAGCAGATTTCACCTCAGAATGGGACGAAAATAATTCGTAGTTGTGCGATGTAGTGTGCAGTAATTTTCCTATAAATTAGATTGTACATTATGTTGGCAGTCAACAAACTCGTTTAGATATACGTATTTCGTTTACTTCCATTTCGTAAATAACATAAAAATTCGTTTAATTATTCGTATTCTATCGGGTTATTTCCGAGTGCATAGTTTCTGGTATCGTAGGCTATTTTTTTTTTTTGCTTCAATATTTTATGTCGGTTTAAAATTCTAGTTCCTGTGATGGCTCTACGAGGATGGTGAGGGGTAATTATGACCATACACAGTTTAAATAAAAATTGCCGTTTCTTGTTAAAGACCCATTCTGGAAATTTTAAGTGTAGGCAAAAGGTTTCTACAGAAGCCTAATTATTTGTCCCCACCTAAATATCCAATCTTTTCCATAGGCAGTCAAAATTCTTTGGCCTGTTTTCTGTCCAATCATACCTTTGTAATACACTTTGCCTTGTTTCCTGTCCAGTCCTACGTTTGTAATACGCTTTGCCTTGTTTCCTGTCCAATCATACGTTTGTAATACGCTTTGTCCTGTTTCCTGTCCAATCGTACGTTTGTAATACGGTTTGCCCTGTTTCATGTCCAATCGTACGTTTGTAATACGCTTTGCCCTGTTTCCTGTCCAATCATACGTTTGTAACACGCTTTGCCCTTTTTCCTGTCCAATCATACGTTTGTAATACACTTTTCCATGTTTCCTGTCCAATCGTACCTATGTAATACGCTTTGTTCTGTTTCCTGTCCAATGGTACGTTTGTAATACGCTTTGTCCTGTTTCCTGTCCAATCGTACGTTTGTAATACGCTTTGTCCTGTTTCCTGTCCAATCGTACGTTTGTAATACGCTTAACTGGTTATCATCCATATGAACGATAAGAAAATGACAATCAATTAGGTATTTAATAAAAATTATTCGTTTTATTTACAGTAAACCCCAACACGAATAACTCGCAACAACACTTATATGAGGGGGCTTCAACTGGTAGAGATGATGTCCAAAAAGATATAAAGAATAAGGAAAACCGACTTTCAGGTACAACCAATGAAAATGAACAATGCCTTTATGAAGAAAGCGATGGACACTATTATGTTGAACCAGAATGCAACAAAAATGGAAATGACAAAAATGTCTTAGCAGTTGAAACTGAAAATGAAGACGACTACGTTGAACCAGACACGGATACAAATTTGAACAATACTGCTGACAAAATAGAAAAAGGTACGTTGATAGCTGAAACAGAATATGAACAATGTGAGTATGAAAATTATAGTTTTCAAGCTGAAACTGTGGAGACTCAGAGCTCTAATGATGATAAAGAGGTGGGTTCCTACAATGACCAAGATGAAGCGCCAAAAGATACTTGCAATAAAGATCTAGAAGATGTCAGAGAAAGTTACTATGGAAATATTGATCCGCAAGAACAACTTGACGAGTCCAGTAACTTCCAGACATTGAATGAAACGTCTAACGAGGACGACGAACCCAGTACAGAATATGCGGTAAGATAATATCCAAAATTGCGTTTCTTCTACTTTCGAGTAAAATCCAAGAATATACTTTTATAACATAAATGATCAACGCACAGTGTATTTTGCCATCACCGAGTTTGATGATCTGTTTTGGAGTATTTTGAGAGTAAACGGAAAAACGGAAAATAAACAGTTCGGATTCACAGTCCTTCCCTGAAATTTCTTTCCTGTCAGTCATTTCAACGGGTACATGTCAAAACACTATAGTCTATGCATCTCAAATTTGCATTAAGATAAACCATTCTTTTTTAAAATTTAAAAGTCCGATCTGTGACTTGGGCTCAACCTGTCCTATAAAGGGGGTTATGGGAAAAGATGGATGGATGAATTGTTGTTTAACGACCAGTGGCAGCCAGGTGCATATCAGGATGAGAACATGTTGATATAACGAATATGATCCCTGCTTTGTACAAGACAGACATGCTGGGCTAGCTCACGAGATAACTGTTCACAGGAAGACATATCATCTCACTCGGACACATTATACGGAAGACCAGTAGATCTTCGCTCTTACTCCTAGATGTAGCGTGCTTGGCGGAGAAACAGCAAATACCAGTTTTAACGTCTTTGGTTTTACCCGGCTGTGGATCGAATCCGCGACCTTCCGCACTCGACGCGAGCGCGCTACCACGAGACCACCTAGGCGGTTTATGGGAAAAGATTATCAGCTTATAGTTTTAATGAGGCAAGGTTCAAGCTACTGGTATTAGTTTAAATGTGGCACTTTGTATACACTTTCATCTTTTTCTAAAGAATTAACTTAAAAAAAACACACACATTCCCTTTAGTTAATCAAATGCAATCCATTTCTGCAACTGGTGAAATCGGCACATGGTCATTTCGGAACTGGTCAAATCAGTAACTGGTTGATTCGGCACCAGTGCAGGGTCTATCGGCACCTATCTATATTACTAAATAAAGAGACTCGAATTTGTGTGTCCCTTTTCTTTCGAGTAAAATCCATGAATATGCTTTTATAACATAAATGATCAACGTATTGTAAAGTTTTTCATCACCGGGTATTTTATGTGTGAAAAAAAAATGACTGTACGTCAAGTTAATACAAACGGGTCGTAAAGGTACATTAAAAATAGATATTATAACTTGTGCCCGCGATTTCGCGGGTGTGATCTAGTATGTACACATTTTAACAACTTAAGTTTCATCATTTCATCACAAGAGTAACAATGAACAAGTCAAAATGATCCAAAAAGGCGTCAAAACTAAATTCTATTCGCGCTAAAAGTAAGCAAGTAACACAAAATACATATATAAATAACGAAGTCTATGATAAAGAGGACAAATATACCTAAGGAGCATACCAAATAAAAACGCAATTCATTAGACAGACAAATCCGGGAAGAAAATTGAAAAACCAGAGAAAAAACAAATAAACACTGAAAACTAAAAAAAAAATCAATGAACAATGCGAAATCCTATAAAAACCAAGAGTGAACCCAGGTGCTCCGGAAGGGAAGCAGTTTCTGGTCCGTATTCGGAACCCGTCGTGAAGTTCAACAAAGTCAACCCGGTGGTACTCACAAATCAGTGGAGGTGTATGAAGGAGGTGTATGAAATTTTGCGACAGTGGGAACAGGTCATCATCATCTTCGATATTGGAACGCAGTAACGACCAATCAGTTCGTGCTGATGACCGTAAATTTTTTAAGCGATGACGTCAACGAATCCCTGATAAAACATAAAGTATTAATGAAAAAAAAATAAATAAAATAAAATTGTGTTTTATCCTATGTGATAACAGGTAATGTTTACATTTTATTATTGATAACGTACACTTATGATACATTTATGAAAAACAGAATACACTCTTAATAATTGTGAATAAAAATTCTGTACTCTTTTTTTTGCAGAACTTTGAATAAGACAATACTGCCATAAACTGTACATTAGTTTTGTTCATATGAATTTCATTATAACAGAAAATCAACTTAAGTTTTCAACTGCTGAGATGAAACAGTGGGTTTTGTATGGTTTCCGTGTCTCGTAATTATATTAATAAAGTTGTTGCATTACATTTTACTGCTTATTTCGAACTTACCTTAGTACTTGTTAAAAGAAAAGATTAACAGTTTAAAACGAGTAGTATTTATACTAGGAATATGTGATGAGTCACCGGGAATATTCCTAGAGCTACCTCTGGTTCTTTGTAGGGGAGACCATCTCGTTAAGATAGTTGAGGCCTATTGCTCACCTTATTCGATTTGTCAATCAACAGTCATAAAAGCACCTAAGAAACAAACGTATGTATAATTTGAGATAATTCTGAAAGAAGACCAACTAATAACCATGGATGCCAAGTCTGGTTCCAACTGGCCAAGTGCTTTCAGACTAGAAGATTTTTTAAACAAATTTTCCTACAGGGTCCTATGTAAACTTAGTTCGGCTGTGGTGGCCTTCTTTGTTGACAATCCGGATCATTCTGAACGAGGATCACCAAAGAACCATTTCTGATAAGTTTGGTTCCAATTGGCTCAATGGTATCAGACAAGAAGATTTTTTATTAATTTTCCCATAGGGTCCTATGTTGAACTAAGTTTGGCTGTGGTGGCCATTTTGGTTGATCGTCCGGGTCATCGGACACACATCTGAAAGACTACCATCTAAGGGTCATTGCTGTCATGTCTGATTCCAATTTGCAATGTAGTTACATAGAAGATTTTTTAAATTCACCCCCTTTCCTATTTTAAGTCACAGCAGCCATGTCGGTTGGAAGTCAGGGATGCCGGACACACTTTTGTCCCAATTGGCTGAGCGGTTTCATTTTGTTTGTAATTGTGGACGGTTGGACGAAAAGTGATGGCAAAAGCTCACAGCAGCCATGTCTTTAAGGCTTTTAGAAGCAAACGGAGAAACGTACTGGAATGACTGTTGAACCACACGGTGGGTGTCGTAAAAGGAGGAGTAACTGCTTAATCATTCGAAACAGCTGGGTTTTATAGTGGCATCTTTTGAAGTTTTTTTGATAGTTAGTATTTAGTCCTTTGTATTTGTTTCCCAGGATTTTCTGTTCCTTTTAATTATATCTTTGATTGATTTCTGGCTTCTCATATTAAGTCCCCGAATAAAGTAGCCGAAACATCCTGCATTACCTTTAACTTTATTTGAAATACAAATTTATACCCTGATGGGTTGACAGCATTATTTAAACATTAAAACAACATAAATACAAAGGAGGACGGAAATAAATAAAATAATGCGGAAACAAATACACATATTATGCAGCTGTAGAGTCCACTTTCCTCAGTACTATGGACTTTTTTGTAAATGGAGCAACAAATCGCATAAGATCGTTAGATGATAAAACGAGTTTTAGTTTTTTAAAAGGTGAATAATTATTTATACTTGGTTGTATGTCAATGATGTTTGAAGCAATCCTGTCTTAACATGTCATATTTTGGACAATTGAAGAAGAAATGTATTTCATCCTCTATCTCATTTAATAACATTTTTAACATATTCTGTTTTCTCTTTTGATGTTTTTATAGCGCCCTATTTCAATTTCTAAAAATTTGTCAATAATTCTCATTTTTTCTAAGTTTTTTTTTCTATTTTCAAAGCTTGATCGATTTAAAAAAAAAATCAGTCTGATATTGAGTTTTTATTTTACTACATAAGTATATTTTACTATCTTCTTTCACTGTTTGTAATTTTTCATAATCATCTCTAAGTTTCTGTTTCAAAGTTAGGTTAAATTAAATTTCTATTTTTTGTTTTGATCAATGTCATTAGAAGTGGATATTTTTCAACAATTGAAAACCAGGAGTAAGTACCAGGGGAGTGAAGGGACTTAGATAATAAGAATGTATCATCTAGTAAGGATTATTGTTTCCATTTACACATCTACATAAGTATTTCAGGGATTGCAATTTAATGTATTTATCAACGGGGAACTGTGCTAATTCAGCTCTGGCTGCTATGTTTACGGATTGTTTACTTAACCCAAGGGTATATTTACAAAATTTTCAGTTTTCTAAAAGTGGCTATTGTCTATCAAAGATAAATTATCAAATTTGGAGTTACCATTAGCTTTTTAAGCTTTTTTGGATGCTTTTATTATTTTAAGGTAAAAATCCATATACCAAATTCCTGAATTATAAATCAAAATAGGTTTTATTAAGGATTCAAATAGTTTTTTAAGAACATCACTTTATTAGATAATTCTATATGTGTGGAATGAAACATCCCAGATGTTTCAATCAGATTTCCAAGATATATATATATATATATATATATTGATAATTTTTCTAGTTTTGTTTCGTGCAGGAAGAAATCATATTTATTATCCAATATATTTCTTTGTTGAAATACCATTACTTTTGATGTTTCAACATTTATAGAAATTTGCCAATGGATTACCACGGAAAACGGAACGTCTGCCAGGTTCAGGAGGCAAAACTTGCACCCACGGTTAAGCCATGACGCCACAAAACTAATGACGTCACAAAATATTAATGACGTCAACGCTTATAAGTGACCAACAGTGCTCTTTCATAAGGAATTTTAATGTTGCAATAATATCGGCCCACTGGCAGTTAACAAGACCGTAAATGGGCCCGCTGGCATTGAAAGGCAACGTCAATCGGCCAATCGGCAGTATAACGTCAGGGTACCCAAATCGCCCAGTTTATAGAGGGTTTTTCAACTGCTGCAGAAAAACTAGCATTATAAAATCAACAAGAATTCGTATTTTACAAATAGACAAGTTGATTGTTCTCCACACATAATTTTCATACATGTAAACATTGTAACTATTTATAGCAGACGGCTGAAAAGGCATGTCGTTGCCAGGTTTGAAATGACGTGGAGGGAACCCAAATCGCCCAGTCAATATTCTGCGTCCTGATAAACTGAACCGGGATATAAAATACTGCGTAAATTAGTGTTTTTAAATAATTTTCGACTTCTTGATAATATCTTGCCACATAATTATTAACTAGGGGACATAATCTTATAATATTATTAATAATACCGGTGTTGCCTCCCTTGCCAACGAAAGTGAAAGTACGCACGTGGAACTTTCATTGATCATCATTTTATATCCTATTAAAATCGACCCGAGTATAAAATTGAATTACTTTCCTTTATTTTTTCATGCATGTTTAATTTGTTATAACGTGTGGGGTTTTCAATTGATGGAATTTGTTAACCAGAGCTAGGAGGGATCTGGTCTTGACTTAAGGTGCATCAAACAGGCAACTATGAAATTATTTTTTAGAACCGGTGGCTAATAATGCATTTTACATAAGACATTTTTAAAATTAATTTGTGTATGTGTTTATATAAACCTAAACAAAGAAGCGAATTTGTTTGCTATGTGAAAACTCGCGTGTATTATATTTACTCATATGTTTTATTTAATTTTCTTAGAACTTTATTTTTCAAATGAACATGTTTTTTTTTTATTAAAATTTTGTTTCCTTTATGAAAAATTAATAATAAATAAAATTACTCATAACTGGGTAATTATGTTTAATTTCTTCATTTATTTTACCAATTAAATATTTTTAATGCGGGATCCAAACTGACACTTTTCTTTCAAAATAATACTGATAAATTTGATTCCATGTAATACTAGTAAGGGACGAGATCAAAAGTTCAATGTAGGATAAAAAACTTAATTCACATAGTTTTTTCACTGAACCCCCCCCCCCCTCTTAACTTAATTTGGCAAAATTGATGGAACATTATGGACATATCCTTTGAGAGTATACTTTTTTTTATTATGGGTCCTTTTTTTCCTCAACAATGTTTGTTTGTTCTGTATATTGACTTGGACATCACTTGAATCCGTATTTTTCAATCCGAAAATCGATGTTGGATAACAAAACTTGCAGCGATATTTACCTCACCCCACCCCCAAAATAGTTGAATTAAGTTTTTTATCCTACATTGAACTTTTGATCTCGTTCCTATTCTCTTGCATTTTACCACCTGACACAGTACTCCGGACACCAACAGTCTAGTCGAAAAAAATAAAATGAATAAATTGTTGTTCATAATTTAATATGTATACTAGTATATTTTAAATTATTCGACTGCAGATACAGATATCATTCAAAAGGTTAGAGCCGGGAGTGAAACGTTTTCTAGGCAGAAAACTAATTAAAATTTCGAAAAAGTGAAGCATGAGATTAAAATGCAGCTTGGTCGCTTGTCTCATTTTTTCCCCTTCTTCATACATTGTTTTTGATTTCCAGGGAAAAAGAAGAAAAAAGAAATATATTCAAGTTATCTATATTCATTAACAACCTTTATTTGCATATATCTCAACGTCTTCAAGCATAAATTACAAAAAAAAAAAAAAAATACACACAGACACAAATATTATGATCACAGTAATATTAGACAACACGTTGCACAGCAGATGCATATGCTATTTTCATGGACCTTATCCAGTACAAAAGACTATGCCTTAAACAAATATTTTAATGTTGAGAAATATTTACTAAATACTCATAAACAGTGTTTATACAGCCATACTCTTAACAAAAAATTAAATTAATGATATTTTTGTTGTAAAAAAGTAAAATACCGAATTTTGTTTTAGTAAGGTAATTTCTATGTTAATATGCACTATTTTCATAAAAGAATATCACATTTTCATTTTGAGCTTATGAAAAAGTTTAACTCTCAGGACAATGGTCACAAGTCCATGTACCATCAGACATGCAGTTGTATGCTACCACAATACGCAATGAAAGACAAGCTTGGTGGAATTTTTTATTACACGTAGCACACATCCAAATTACCATACAATCAGCTTCCCTTGGATCCCTTTCTTCCAGCATACACACCTCACATAAATATACTCTTTCACTCCCACTTTCAACATTTTCACACGCTACATCCATATCAGAATTCCGACACATAGGACAGAACCAGTCTGACCCGGTAACTAAACTTAAATCTAGCTCGGGCAGTTCCACAGACTCTAAGCAACTTCTATGGAACCATTTCAAACATTGTAAATTGTCACAGCCAACCCATAAAATTCCATTTTCATCATCATCAATCATTCCCCTTTCCTGACATTGGGTACATGTATACATTTCCTTGTCTATCTTCGCTTTTCTGTTAACCTGCAATAAACTACAATATTATATTACGTACTCCAATTTTAATGTTGATTGGGGATTATAAAAAAAAATTCCCCCAGAATTTCATACACTTCTCTTGTAATAAAAAAGTCCTCCTGTTCCTCTTTAATATATATATATATATATATATATATATATATATATATATATATATATATATATATATATATAGTATTCAGTATTGATAGAGCTCAATGCTTTACTTAAATTGCTTAAATACTGTATTGAAAAAGTTGGATTATTTAATAAAAGTGTTATGAACTGGCTGTTTCTGTATTGGCACTGGTATAGATTCTCCGTCAGCTGTATTGACCCTCGACCCTACGGGTCTCGAGGCCAATACAGCAAACCTTGAATTTATACCAGTGCCAATACAGAGACAGCCAGTTAATAACACTATATTATTAACCTGAGAAAAGGATATTGACTGAGGACGCAGTTTTTTACCTTGACCTTTGAGTTGTACATACATTGTGACACACCCTCTGGTGATAGTGAATATCCATGCCAAGTATAAACGTTGAAATCATAAGGTTCTCAAGATATAGAGCGGACACAGTTTGTTACGGACAGACGGACGGACAGACTGGTCACTATAGGGCGACCGCCACCAAGTGGCGGGGCCATAATGATGAATGTGATAATTGAATGAGTCTGTAATAAAACATAATCAGCACAAAAAAGATATAAATATTACTTGCCTTCCTTTTTTTAGGTTTAACAAGTTGTGGTAAATCATCATCAGTTATAGAGGAACTAAATTGAGTAGGTACTTCACTCGTTTCCTTTTGAGTTTGATTTGGTTTATGTTTCTTATTGTTTTCTTTACCCTTTTTTTCCTCCTTTTCTTCCAACCTTTTTCTCCATTCTTCCCCTGAAATATTGAAATATTGAAATTCTTTTCTTTTCATGTTATAATACAAACAGAAACATCCTTTTTGTTACGTATGTAATTGGTCAATATAAAATACTTCCATATAATTATGTAAAATAACTTGAATCATCCTTTTTGGTCGGGCCTACTGTATAACAGTAGGCCATTAATTCCCTCAGTTTAAAGAATCAATATTGTTAAGGATAAAAGAACGTTTGGTACACAACTAACAGTGGTTGTCGGCCTAGTTAATAATTACCTGTTATAACTCTTGCTTCAGTTATAATCCTGGTTGCTTTCTGTTCTTTCTTGTATCCCAATATTGGCACTAACACATCCGCTAAATCTTCAGATATCAACCCGTTTCACAAGTAGGTGACCTGCTACAAACTGACCACAAGCATGACACAGTGGGTAAGATTGTGTGTTTTCTGCTTCAGCATATTCGGGGTCCAGAGGGGGCAATTTTTCATTGTCAATAGCTTGTCTATTAAAGGGGTAAATTCCACACTTTCTAAACGAATTTTTCACTGTTGGTTTCATACACACTTTATTTATTGCAGCCTTCAATACCTGCGCAAATCTGAAGAAAAAAGTATGGAATACAATGGAATATAAATGATTTTATAAAATACATGATTTAGATGATTGTTATAAAAAATTAAAGTGTGAAACAGTGCATGCAACTCAAATTTTGTAAATTTAAACTGGGCATAGATAGGAAAGTGATGACCATGCCGATCTTTCAGAACTTGGAAGACACCCTTTACATTATGATATTGTTAAAAGTATTATTATAGATTGAACAAATCTCAACAGAGTTTCCTCTTCTACAAGATGCTTTTCGGTGTTGTAACGTTAAGAAATATTTAGATAATAAATATCTACGAATGATTGGAAATTTTAAAGATGGTAAACTTACAATTTATATTTTCTTAAAAAGTAATTTTGCATTAGATAAATAATTTATTTCGTAAAAAAAATTTGAATATAGCAAAGAATTCTGTAGTTTCGTGTATCTTTACATATACTTTTGATAGAAACAGGTCAATACAGAAAAAATCAGAAATGAAATTATTTTTAGTGTAAAAATTGTTCTATTGGGGAGGATGAAGCCGAATAACATTTTCTAACCAGTAGTTAAGTCAATAATGTATATTAATATAGCTAGCTATACCTGTGTTTTCCTATTATAAGTTCTTTATTAGCATATCCAATCTAAAAGACTTCTAAAGTGGTCTGAACACTCCAACATCCAAAGGTTGAAGGACATGAGTTGTGTGAGGGAGGAGACAAAATAATTCCACAACATTTTCTATAGCCACATCAACAAGATGAATTGATTGGTGGCTTTCATGGTTGTCTAGAATAAGTAAAATAGGTCTTTCCTTCATGCAGTGCTTCAAGAAAACATCTTTAAACCATCTGAGAAAAAGAGCGTTGTCAACGTATCTGTTCTCTGACCTTCCAAACAACCATTCACTAGGGATACCTTTAAAGAAGAGACTGAATAAATGGCTATAACGTTACAGTTGTATTTTTATTTCTCAATATTGTGTATCTATGCAAATTACAATATGAACATTTTATTTGACCACAGATGGGTATGAAATATCTTCAATAAGACGTTGACGACTACAGACAAATTTAATTGGCTTAATATGTCATCAGAAGATTACATTGCCATCAAGGGTTTCCAGCGCCTAAATGGAGAATTATATAATAAGGGAAATGAACTTTTGTCAGGGTCTGTTTTGCGGGCTTGATCTGGATCACAGTGCGTTAATATACATGTGATCTAGATCAGACCCTGACAAAAGTTCTTTTCTATTATTATATATTTCTCCATTTGGACTTTGGTCAATAAATGACGTAATTTAAAAGTCCACAGTTGATAATTATAACTCACCATCTCTGTAAGCACCACTAGGAAAGGATTTCTCGTAAATAAGCATTGTGGGTAGCACATTACCACTGGCTGAGGCACTTACTACAGCTGTAGTGTGAGAAGAAGTGGTCAACATCTTTGTGTATGAATGTGCATTTTTTTGGTGTACAAACTTTGTCAAGTGACATTGATTTTCCAAAACCAGTTTCATCCACATTATATATTTTATCGGGTTTTTGGGCTATACCTGAAATACATACACGCCGTGTTTAACTCTTAATCATGAACTGGATATACAATTATGGCACTTCAATGTCGTGCAATACATATCATGTTTTATGGACCACTTAACAGCAATATTGCCCAATGCCAACGATCGCGGGTAATATTGTTTAAAGTGGTCCATAAAACATGATATGGCAAGACAGTGAGGTGCAATAATTGTTTTATTACATTTCACTCTTAATTGGAAATCACATGTTCTAAAAATAGTTCATCGTGCAATATCACTTATAAGTAAAGTCAAGAAATACCAAAGGGATATTCGAAGGAGAGAAAAATCGTTACAACTGACAAACTCCGGAGAACAACGAAGACAAGACCAAAACAATACATGCACTACAATTAAAAACTAAAAACGCATGAACAACATGGACCCCACCAAAAAACCGGGGGTAGACTCAGGTGCTCCGGAAGAGTAAGCAGTCTCTGTGCAATATCATAAAATACGGACTAATTTGAAACATATTGTATCTATATAATCTAAAAGCACGAAATGTAATAATACTTAAATCACAATCAGTAATTATTATCCCCGCTCTTTCGGTGATATTGGTACCACCATCCGTCTGTCTGACTGTCCATCCATTATACTTACCTTGTGTCTTAAACAACTCGGTTTTTCTTAACTTTATGTATATTATTTCTGTTCATTATTGTCATACATTGTATGCAGATGCACAACCATTTTTTTTCCTTATATATTTTTATGTTGACCTCAAAAGTTATAACCAATGTATTTGCCGCTAGTAAAAAATGAAAAACCGCCAAAATATTTAACAATGTGTTCCACTGAAATAGTCTGATATCTTACAAAGTAGTTGGAGATTTTACAAAATAGTTGGAGATCTTACAAAATAACAATCCAAAGATACCAATATTAGATTACTAATAATACATTTGGAGTTCGGGGTTTTGGACCGTGCAGTGTAAGTGACCGTCACAATTAAATTATAAAAAAAACTATCAAGAAAAACCAATTCAATCGACAAAAATAAAAACTTTTCATCCTTGTCACGACAAAAACTCGGTTGAATGGTCGCTCATTGTTACCCTAAAAAATCTTGTTCAGAACTCCGAACCTAAGATACTTTTGAAAATTAAATATAATCAGATTGCCATTACATCCAAGGTGCCGAGTGGCATGTATATATGTTTTTAAAACATTCATACCTAATCTATCTATTGTGTCTTTCAGTAGATTGAAATTTTGATTTATAACAGTTTGATTTGACATCCTGGCTCTTTCACCATCAACTACTTGAGGTTTTTTCATTGAAAACATAGGGTATCGTTTGATGAATTTTCTGAACCATTTTTTTGATGGCCCCTTTGCAGACACAGTGGTCATACGCTGACGCTTCTCAATTATTTGTCTTGCAAATGATTTTATTAAATATGAAGTTAAAGGAAAATTCCTTCTTTGGCTGTAATTTATATAGTTAACGAGACTTCTCTCATCATCAGATGATAAGCATCTTACAGGCTGTCCTTTTAAATCCCCATTAATTCTTCTTCTTATGACTCTCCTATCAATACCATATTTCTTAGAACTGTTGTGTAATGGTAAACCCTTTTTTGCCGCACTTACGGCTTTATTCAGATCATCTTGTGTGTATTTTTTATATTTTCCTGTAATAAATCATATTGTGAATGTTAGGAAACACGATTTATTTGATAATTTCACAAGAAAAGAATGTGGGGATATTTCAAGCATATTTGTACTGGGAGAATAAAAAAAAGAATTCAAAGAAGACAGGGCATTTGTGATCGTAATTTTACTATGGCTCAGCAGAGGAGTACACCCGTATAATTCAATAACTGAAGAAAAATTTTAAAAGATGTGTAAACAGAGTTTCGTAATAAAACATGGAACTCAAAGGGAAATGTCATAAACACTTGGTCAAAGGAACTTATAATAAGTGAGCTTTCTGTTCTGTTTTATTTTTGTTATTCAACGATGGATCGCAGGTGCTTTAGGAAGGATACAGCATACTTTTTATTCTTCAATGTAATTTAAGATAGGTATATAGTTATAGCTCTTTTCAGTCAGCTGTTAAAGTTGATAGTAGGGTCCTTCTTCGGTAATGTGCCACTTTCGCACCTTACACATTCAAATTAAAAAAAAAGTTCTCATTGAAATAATTGTTCCCAAAATTTTAATGGCGTATATTTCTGTTAGTATAGGCAGACAAAAACATAGTATAATGAGAATTGCATTGAAAATATGAATACTATTTAATAATTTCTTTCCAAAAGCTCAAATTATTTTAATTATTTTGGGGACATCAAATGCAACACAAGTTTTGGGTTTTTTTTTTTGGATATTTGTATGTTTTCACGTGATTGTTATGAATTGTTTGGGTAGAAAAAATATTTAATAATCCTTTTCTTGCAAAAAAGGCGAACGTTTTTGCCTTGTTTAGGAAATAATTGATAGATTTATATGTTGATCGCTCAAACTGATTTCTGTCCTACGTGTACCTCAATTTGAAAATGTAAATATTTTTTGGCTATTTTCTTAACGCTCAATGTATGGCTTCATCAGATTTGTTAATGATTAAATTAAAAGAAAAACAACATATTTTTATTAAAAACTTATTGTGGCCAGTTGTGCATGGAAAAGAATTCAATGTAAGCGAATTCCGTCTCGTCGTTCGAGCGATTCCAGAAATTTTAGAAATCGTAAAGCGTGTACCGTTTTGGTTTGCATATTATAATATCCCGCGCATGTCCACACGGCAATATCTTTACACCATTTCCGTTCAATCATTTGGCCATGCCCCAATCAGCAGAATGAAACTCAAGTCACAAACACGTTCCGTCTTGGTAAGTTACAAGCAACACAATGTTACGAGCGATAGACATATATTAAAATTTTGAGATCGATCGACCATTGATCACACAAAAATTGTACATACTGTTTATATCAACAAAATAACAGCTTTTTAAACTGATGCCGCGAGTATTTGACCTTGCAATTTCTGGTACCGAGCAATTGTGTACATCATCGGACAATTTTTTAAATGTCGTATGAACAATTAGACATAGTTTCTGTTTGTTGCTTGAACAAACGGACCGAAAACTTTCTGTTGAACGAACATTGGACAGAATTTGTATGATTTTGTATGTGTTGCACGAACATTTGGACAGAATTATATGTGTTGTCCGAACACTAGGATGGAAATAAAATTGGTGGTATGAACAGTAAGACAAAATAGATTTGTCGTAGGAACATATGGATGGAATGAAAAAGGTTGTATGAACTTGAAGACAAATCAGGGGGCCTGGGTGGCCGAGAGGTCTAGGTAGTTGGTCACATCTACCTTACAGATCACTGTAGCCTATCACCAATACGGTGCGAGTTCGATCCCCGCTTTGCGCAATTACAAAAAAGGGTGCACTCGACTCACATCCGCATGTGATAAAGTTAACCGGTTGCTTACCCAAGGTCGGTGGTTTTCTCCAGGCACTCCGGCTTCCTCCACCACTAAAACTGGTCGCCACGATATAACTGAAAAATTGTTGAAAGTGGCGTTAAAACCCTAATCAATCAAATGAAGACAAATCAGCATTCCTGATATGTTTCACTTTAATAATATTAATAATTAGTAAACTTTTGAAAAATATCTGAATTGATATGTCATTAATTTTTGTAAAAATGATATTCTGTAGACAGTGGCTGTTTGTATGAACCACTCATAAAGGGATTTTCTACACTAATTGTACAAACATTAGTCCCCAGGTAACTGGTAATGTGTATAATTCGTCTGAATCTTAGAGCGATGTCCACGGGCCATCTTCTTTCGTTGCAAAAGAAAGTTCCATTAAACCATTTTCCGAACAAAGGAACTGTGCCTCTAGCTTTTTGAAGCTGGTGAAAACGGAAAGATTCTGAACAAATACAGATGAACCTATTTTTTGTGCAAGAAAGCATGTTCTTTTAGGATAAGGAGAACAGCCCCACTTTCTTGCATTTTCTTTCTTTGTCCCTATTTTCTTTTCTGTGTTTCCACTTGGTAAGCTGTGTATTCAACCATTCAATATATGATCATTGTTTTATGTCGGCAACAACAAATAAGTGATATTATATTTATAGCATGATGCTTTTTCTTTATCTAGTCAGAAATTTTGCCAGCAAGCCAGAAGACCACAACAATTTCCAATGCTGAGAGATGTAAACAATACAGAAGACGTAAAAAAATTCTAGACCCAACCTTTCTTGAAAAAGAACGAGAAAGACACCAAATGTATAGAAAGAACCGACTGCCAGATCAAATGGAAAAGGACAGAGAAGCAGCAAGACTCAGGATGAGAATTTTGAGAGAGAAGAGAAAAAATGATGAAAACACAATACAGTTAATACCAACACCTTCCAATAAACCAGTGATGACAAGACAACAAAAACTGACACAAAGACAAAAATGGAGGGGAGATAAACAAAAGTACAGGTAAAAACAGAAACATGATGACGTCTGAACGAAATATTAGTAGTGGTAAAAGATTTCTTTCATTTATACTTTTGTTCTGGAACAGTTAACAACGTTTATTAAGTATACATGTAGCATGCCATCGATAATGTACTATGTTATATATCGGCAGTATAATTTGAGAAAAAATATTGAAAATGTTTTAAACCAGAAGTGGTCTAGAAGTGTGGCATGTGTCACCTGGGCCAAGTTTTTCCAAACGACATTGGACCTAACAGATACACATTTAATTTGCCCACTGGTGTACAAAATGATGAACTATGTTTCCTGAACAACTGTTGCAAATACAGCAGTTACAGTCTGATAATATACAATTAAAGGTACGATATGACATTTTGTCAGCAAAGAAAACAATATTGGCCAAGGCCGAATTTTGAGGTCAGTATTGTTTTCTTAGCTGATAAAACATCATATTGTTTGCCATAGAAACCAAAACAGTTTCAAGAAGGGGGAGACATATGTTTTTCTCAAAAACAAACTTTAATTGGCTAATAACCAACAGTGCAATATAATGTTTCATCACAAATTTTATGTCAGTGTTAACACAGTGAAATATATATATATTTATCACATATTTGTTAGTAATACCTATCATTTTGACTGTTTAATAACAATGCAAATGCTTTGTCTATATCAAAGCCCCGGGCAAATAACCGGTCATCGTGCCCGTTGTTAACGTCACTCGTTGACGACGGGCACGATAACCGGTTATTTGCCCGGGGCTGCTGACGTCACTCAGTGAAAAGTCGTTCATCTACGTTGGGACAATGACGATGGTCAAGAACGTCTTGCGTTATTCATAAATCCTATTAGTTTAATAAAAGGGTTTCAGTTACTTGCAAACTTCTTTTCATTAACTGAAAAAATATGTGATAAAAAGATCATTACATGGCACTTTCCATATCAGTCCTTGTATCATCCCTCGACCCATATCAGCCCTCGGCCTGATATGGGAGTCTCGGGATGATACCAGGACTGATATGGAAAATGGCATGTAATAATCTATAAATATATATATTACAACATGTCGTTTTCCATATCGGCCCCGGTATCATCCCGAGACTCCCACATCAGCCCGAGGCGGCAGCCGAGGGTTTACATTGGTCGAGGGATGATACCAGGGCCGATATGGAAAAGGACGTTGTAATCTGTTTATCATATATTTCAACCTTTGCTAAAACAAATGGAAACCTTTTCTGCCGATTTATTTTTTGGAATCCCTATCCGGATTCACACTGAAGTTTTCACCTCATTACATGGATCTACTGTACCTTTAATTCAAATTTGCTTGGTTTTTGCATCAGCGATTATTGAAATTCTTTATTCTTTTTTCACTATCTGTTTGACATACATTTTCTCAAACGCTTGCACAATGCGAAGTTGCAAAATTCGTTATGAAAGACGCCATTGTTTCTATACACAGTACGTAACGTTACTGTGACGTCATCATAATATGTGCACCAGGGCATGATAACGGGTTATCTGCCCGGGGCAGTGATATGGATCGGGCAACGTCACGGTTATTACACATGCAGAATCTCATGTTTTATGTACAAATATGTGATACAATGAAATATTGTGCAGCACATGACATGCTAGCGAATGAAATAAATGCATGTGTTACTGAAAGTATACCAAAATGTAATAATAATATGCCTCATTGGAAATACACATCATTATTGCATAAATTAAATGTTAGTATCGATGGATATAAAATTTGACAGTTACATAAGAAAATCATTTAACGCTTTGGAGAACAATTTATGCATTGTTATTTTTATTTTGTAGAGCTGGACTGTCTGCCCAGAAAAAAAGAAGAATTAAAGAGAAAGACAGGATAAGGAAGAAGAAAGCTTCTGATTTAAAGCAAGTGTCTGCATCCAACATACATGTAAATGATATGAATGTTGAAAGGTCAGCTATTTCACAAGGCTATACACCATCAGCAGCTAGGAAGGCTGTATATCGTGCCAAAGAAAAACTCCCAAAAGATCCAGAGAAATTTGCCACAGTGTTAAAAGGACTGATTGCATCAACAACACCAAAAAAGAGGAAAGCTTTAGAGGCAGAAGTTCAGACACCTACAAAAAAAAGAAAGATAGAATTTTTAGAGAAATCTGTTCGGTCATTTAAAGAACTTTATAACAATCTGAAAAAATCTAGAAAGCAGGAGGACACAAATAAAAGGAAACTCTTAGCACACTCCTTTTCAACACTGAGAAAGAAGAGAATGTTGAAGAGAGCATCAAAGGAAATAGGTATTCGCTACAACTCCTTGAGAAAGTGGTCATTATTAATTGAAAATGGATCAAGAGCAAAGAGGTCAGATGCTGTAAGTGACTATGAATTGAAAACAGTGAGAGATTTTTATGTTAAACCAGCAGTTTCAGTAATTCATGCTGGCAAAAAAACAGTTTATAAGAAATCCATGGTACAAAAGCACACTTTAAATGTACCTTTGAGAGAAGCATACACACAATTTAAAACTGAAAATCCCAACTGTACAATAAGTTTCAGTAAATTTGCTGCACTGAAACCGGCATACGTAGAAAGTTCCACCAAAAGGAAGTATAGAGGGTGTTTGTGTGAAAAATGCACAAATATAGAGCTGCAGCTAAGGGTTTTTAATGCAAAAAACTCCAAGGAGAATCAAATTAAAGACAACGCAGCGATGTTAAGGCAACTGTTTATTTATTTATTTTTTTATTTCATAATATTGGGTCTATTCCATTTAAGTAAGGAATACTCTTCATATTTATCATATAACTGTTATCGTTAACCACTATGATAATGACAATGACAAGGGGTACTTAACTGGTAATTATTTCAGTCACGTGATTGCTCATTTGCATGCTACAGCGAATTACCAACAACGGACCGGGTGTACAAATATTTCGCAAAAGTGCAGGTGCGTAGGGGTGTCAGCTATTAACAAGAATATATACGATATATTCTATAGGACCGCGCCTTTCTGAAAAGTGCTGCTACTTTGTCTGTATTTGTCTATTGTTTATACAATTTGCCATGAAGTACTCCAAAGCGTCAAAAAAGCACGATTTTTCATCTTTAAATGCAGTTTTCTCAAAAACTAATACAAACCAGGAAAAGTGGCAGCACTTTTCTATTACCGCAGATATAGCAGATTTCACACATATTCATGTCTATAATGTCTGTTTAGCGTATGCACATGCACTTTTCGATTTTATTTTATTCAACAACTCTACTCTCATTTCGTTCCGGATTTAAAGCGCAACGAGGACGATGGATTTCTAAGAGCGGACCGATCACCCAAAAGATATCCGGAATTACTGTTTCCATCTTTGTAGTCGGCAACCAGTTATATAAACTTTAGAAGCGCAAATATTATGAACATATTTTTAATATTGTATTGTTACCATATTAAATAAATAAACATTAATACTCTATTTGGTTCGCTGGGAAAAATCAATTTACATTCGGTTTAGGTTTACTGAAACACAACACAAGAAAAGTAGGGGGGATGCACAATGGGATCTGGATAAATAATGTTACATTCAGTATTTCACATATCATACCAGTATAGTAAATTTTTTCACAGGATTACAAAGCACCAGGTTTCAGAATGATCAGATTTAATATTTTTGCTCCAGCAAAATGTATACAAAACTCCACATGTTTATGTATTTATACCAACCCAGTAGGACCATATGCCAAAATGTTACAAATAAATTTTTATTTTCATTTTCATATAAAATATTTGCTTTCATTTGTTGAAATCTCCCTGAATTTGACAAGGAATTAAAATTTTAAAGTCCAGAGATTATTTTTTTACTTCAGACTGCCAAATTTCACTGCAGATAGCTTCTGAAACCAGAGTCTGGATGCAAAAGTTTATATGCTTTAAAATTGTGGACTACCAGTAATTTATCACTACTTGGGAGAAAAACTACTTTCTTTGCTTAGGAATAGAGATCTTCTACCATTAAATGTAGGAGTACATGATCATTGCAAAGAGGCCAATTCATGCAGAATTGAATCTCCACCACTTACCATCAACATGACCTTTTATCATCCCCAATGCTCGGAGGTGTGTGTAACTCAATGATACTAGAAACAGGATGTGCAGCAAATTCCGGTCAAGATTTTACAAAACGTGGAGATTTCAGGTCAGGATTTTTTGACACTGGAAGATTTTGGGTCAGGATTTAAAAAATTTCTGCAGATCGAGGAGATTCAGGTTGACTTTAAATATGTCTCATCATTATAACTGACTTTTATTATTTTTGGATAATTTTGGATGTAATTTTAGCTTTCCTGGATATTTTCGGGTCACAAATTCGATATGTGTATAATCTCCGATAGGGGTTTCAAGTTCACCGACGAACTCCTCGGTCATAAAAAGTCCCCCCCCCCCCCCCACAATGATACTTGCACAATTGTTGGTTATTGCTTTACTTGTCAACAGACTGCTTACTCTTCCGGAGCACCTGAGTCTACCCCCCGTTTTTTGGTGGGGTCCATGTTGTTCATTGTAGTGCTTGTATTGTTTTGGTCTTGTCTTCGTTGTTCCCTGGAGTTTGTCAGTTGTTTCATTTTTCCCTTCCTTCGAATATCCCTTTGGTATTTCTTGACTTTACTTGAATGTTTTATCAAAGATTCAAGCAGAGATATCAAGTTCACTTACTACAGAGCAAGAAATTTTATACAAATTCTTGCCACCTCATCTTTAAAAATAGAACTTGAAAAATTACTCAAGACACACGATTTTAATAAATCTATTATCAAATAATAAATCATCAAATTTGAGTGGCCATTTCAACACTTTTCTCATAGGATCTATGAATTTTTTACATTTTTTTTGGGTTTCTGTCTTGAATTGTGAACTGTTGATCTCTTCTGAGGACAATGAAAACACTAGATACATTTACAAGTAATCTTCCCAAATGTATGTTCAATCGAATGGAATGATGTCTTATTGATGCTTCACTGATATCTTTTAATTTCACCAAGTAGAAAACAATTCCTCACAATAAAGCAATACGTCCATACCAAATATAAGAAATACACATGTGCAGGATATTTTTTATAAAGAACACCAAAACATAAACAAAATAAAAATATAAATTAAATCTATTGATTTTTTGTATTCTGAATTAAAAACAACTATTTCAATGAGCATTTTTCAAACTAAATATAGAAACTTTCATTAAGTTAGTGTTATATAATTATCCAAAACTGATTAATCTTTTTCCGTAATTCAAATAAATCCATTGTTTTTTTTCATGGTGTGATGAACATTTCAGAAACTTCTTTTTAAATCAAAATTTCTCAGGATTACTCCAGAAATGTCATTATGTATTTCAATTTTCAATTCATTTGTCAAATTAAAATTCAATCGCTTGTTCAAACTGCTACTGCCGTACAATGTATAATACACTCCGTTTTCTTCAGCTCAAATTTGTCCAACTCCACAACTGACAATTTTACATTTAATATGTTCAATTTTCAACAGGCTCTTTGGCTGTAAACTATCACCATCCTATTAATAAAAACGGAAAATTTTATATTAAGTATACATCTACATACAATCCTTGTGACTGTACAAATTAGAATATACTTTTTTTTTATCAGGAATTGACAAAGTAAAACATTTTTGTTCAAGTACAAGTAAGTTGTTGGGAAATATATAATTTATTTGTATATGAGCCATAGAAACAGGTAGAAATGTATAACATTTTTGGCAATTAAAAATAAATGTATATTTTCAAACAATTTACAGAATGATTGTTGGTTTCCCCTAACATGATCAGGTCTGTTTTTACCTTCCGGGTCAATTTTTTTCCAGGCAGAAATAAATAAACTGCTGCAACATGAGGGCGTGATACATCTGTCGTCCAGCAAATAAAATTTCACAAGTTAGACCCCTTTAAATTTGTTGCTGATTTTTTATGAATATCGGGTAGGTCCCATCCCACTCTGGAACAGAAAATTGTAACTTCACCAAAAAGTATAAAGACCTTTAGACTATCCCAACAAACAGCTGTTTAAAGTTTGAAGTAAATAGGACAATGCGTTCTTAAGATACAGCATGACATGTGAAAAATTCCCCCTTTTTTAATGAACAAAGTTCCATAACTCTGAAATGTGAACGAATAAAATTCCATAACCGTCCAAAGTGTGAAAAATTGACAGTTTTTGACGATTTTTCAACGAATAAAGATCCATGTCATATCGGAATTTATGAAGAAGAAAAAAACAAAACAAAAGGGAGCTTACGTCAATAGATTTAATTAAGTCACCAAAGTTTCATGAAAATTGGTGAAAGCGTTTTCGAGTTGTTGTCCGAAGTGTGGACGACAGACAGAAACAACGGTATACCATAATACGTCCCGTCTTTTAAGACCGGCGTATAAAAATTAAATAAATTTCCTGCTTTGTTTTGTGGCAATTATTAATGTTGATTTAAATTGTCTGACTGTCTATTAGAAACTGTTATAATATCATGCAACTTTCTACCCCCATGTTTTTAAATAGCTTATTTTATGGAATCAGGAATGAAACAAACTTAAATAATAAAATAAATTTTGCCTGGCCTAAAAGAATACTTTTTTATCCAGCAATGATAATTTTTTTTTATTAATTGGGAAAATTCATGAAAATGGCACATTTCTAGCCCCTTTTTACAAAGATAATAATACAGGGAAACACGACTTCATATAAAGCACTGTGAACAAAAATACAATACAGAGCCCCAGATAACGTGCCTATCAGCTTCATTTACGCATTGAAAAGTGGAAGATAAGCTTGAGAAATATTTTCAGGTCATCAAAGTTACGCTCAGTCTGAAACTATGCACAGGTCTACCAAGTCGGAAGTGTTATTGCTTCATACATATTTACATTATTGACATTTAGTTACAAAGAACTTTAATGTAAAATTTTATCAGTCACTCATCAGTTAAATGTAGGTCAAAATGACCAAAATCAAGCAGTAGTGTAACAAAATACCAGAAATAATGTTACCTTGCATTTTGTCGTATCACATTTCTCAGGTTATAAACCTTTTCCTGTTCAGGGTTACACATGACAAAGCTTGAGTCTGTAAAATAAGAATACAAAGTACAAGTTAAATAAATGGGTAATAAGTGTAAGATTGTGTTACAACAAACACATTTTCAAAACAATTCTTAATTTAGGTCAAATTACTTTTTTTTATTGTGCTTTCTACTGACATGATAGATGTGAGTTGTCTCCCACTTTCTTATAGGAGGCATCTTTCACATGATGCAAACAACAGTTTTGAATAAAATTGGAAGCAAATTGCCTAATTTGCTAATCATTGCACAGTGAGTTTTTATGATTTATTATCTTACTTTATACATAAACTTTATTTTAGCTGTATAAAAAGATCAGAAATGTGAATTTAAAACATATAATTTAATATTAACTAAGGGGAGATTACTCTATTGGAAACCAGCAAATTTACCTTGAAGCTATGTTTTAAAAACAGATTTATACAACCTTTCAAATACCTATAATAATACACCTTTAAATTCTGCACCTAAATCCGTTAGATTAGTCTAGAATCAACCAAAACATGTATTTGGGATTTTGTAAGAGGGGAGGGACTGCATTTTATCTCGTTTATGTCACAGTGGAAATTTAACACAAATAAATGTCACAAAGTGGAAAACCTTGAAAAAAAATCTTTTATTTGATATATATTGTTTTACTGGGGTTTAAGATACAACAAACTGGTCAGTTACCAACTTGCTTAACAGAGACCATCAATTCCTGACATCATTTAGGAAACTGAAAACTGTTGTTTGCACATTAAATGAACAAATCATGCAAATAGTCATTTGTTTTCTTAGGAATATATATGTTCCATACACATTTATGATACATTATTCTCCAAAATTTGTGATTCATGAAATTTTTTCCTCATTATGTAAGGAAAGATAACTCATGCATACGGGAGACCACTCCAATATCTGCAAATAGGGAATATATGTATGAAATATATCAACGAGGTACTTTTTTATAAGTCGATGCTATATGACTCTTTGATTTTAGAACTGCAATGAATGTTTGTGTACAATGTATTGCTATTCAAATTTTCGCCTATTTTCAAAATATCAGATTGAACATATAGGCACATGGTTATTTTCATGCAGTTCCCAGTGAAGGATGTTTATAATAAACTTATATAAAAATACTACATGAAGGTTAAATTGTTGTGTTTTGTTTATCATAAATGATGGATGGATGAATTATTGTTTAACGTCCAGTGGCAACCAGGTGCATATCAGAACGAGAACATGTTAATATATGAATATGATCCCTGCTTTGTACTAGACCAACACGCTGAGCTGGATTTGTAACGTGCTAGCTTCACGCAGGAAGACATATCACCCCACTCGGACACATTATACTGACTACCAGTCCTTTGCTCTTACTCCTATAGGCTATATGCCACATGCATGGTGGAGAAGCAGCAAATACCAATTTTATTGTCTTTGGTTTGACCCGGCCGGGGATCGAACCCGCGACCATCCGCACTGGAGGAAAGCATGCTACCAGGAGATCACTGAGGCAGTTTTCATCATAAATAATATTTTTATTTCCTCATGTTGCCCTATGCAAGACCCTGTATTGTAGGTGTAAAGTTTTACAATACTTTTAAGCACAATTTAAGAACTAATTCAAGAATGGTATAATGATTGTTGTCAGAATTTTAGTAAAGTAAAAGTTTTTGTGATCATCATTCTTTATGTTTTTAAGGCAAGGTGGGAGAACAAAGTAACAAAGTCATATTACTTAATTTATACTCTTGGTTGGTTTTTCATGTTTTTGCATTGGCCGTTAGATATGGATTCAAGGTTGGATGTAGGGTTCCAAGTATCAATTCCACTTTATTTTACTACTCATATTGAACCACTTTTTTACAAGCATAAATGTAACTGCCTTGTCCTTTTTAATCTTTTTTTTTGCCATATAACATCAGCTTGTAATTAAAATATAATATGTACCCTATCATCTTGTAATTATTTAAAATTTTCATCATATTTGTATATAACTATGGACTATTTATGTCTGAAATAAATGATTATTATTATTATTATTATTATTATAACAATAAAAAAAAACTCATTTTTATGTCAAAAAATAAGAAAACTAGAAAATGTGTCAATAAGACACGTCCCACCCTAAAAACAATATAGGTTTTGTAATATTGCCCTAAATAGGAAATATCCAGTTATAAAAGTGAAAAATGAAGTTTATAGTTGAGCAAATATATGGTACAGAACTGTGTTGTACTTTAAAAGACCAAAATTGTTTTGTTTAAGTATCATTGACAGCATGATTTCTAAGATATGGAGCTATGGCAGTATCAATTTGATTTTTTTTATTATATATTCGAATGAGCAGATTTAAAAAAAAATTCAAATGTAAAAAATATGAGGAAATGGACCTAAACATAAACCTAAAAAAACAAAAACAAATCCCTCATTCCTTACCCTGTGGCCGATTGTCAGATCAGAACAGGGCAAAATGCTTATATATATTATTCATTATCTGGCTTTCAAAGTAAACTACAATCACTTGGTTACAATAAAAATATGTTTTATTAACAACTAAAAACTTAGCCAGAGTTTGGGCTTTTTTTTTTTTTTTTTTTTTGGGGGGGGGGGGGTGGTCAATGTTATGTTTAAACAAAACAAATATTTTTATGACTTATCATGTTCTGATATTGGATTTTATCACTTATCATGTTCTGATATTGGATTTTGTACTATTCTCACACAAATATTCTTTTTTAAATACGGTTCATGAAAAATGAAAAACAGACAGTCAGTGAACAGGTGATACACCACTTAGTGTTGTGGACAAATGCATGTGGGTCATGTTATGAATGTTGTCATGTTGCTGATATACGTTACCTTAATATTTAAGATCAGCATAATCAGTGTTTGATCAATTACAATGCCTGCATCATTGCTGTTCCTTCTCACCGGCTGAAACCACGTGAAATGTCCACTCTTCAAGCTTCTCAAAGATTAAGATTTCCATATAAGGAAATTAGACCCCGCCTTCACACGATGATGGACGGCTCAAGTTTTACCACACCAAAGCCTTTTCCTCCAAATATAGACACGCATTGCGAAGTACAACCTAAGTATATACGTTGTTATATCATTCGCATCAATCTCAACGAAAAATAACCGAAATTTTAACGTAAATATCTTTTCTGACGGAAACAACGCCGGCATTAACGTCCATGACGTAGCACGCAATGGTCATGAATATTCATGTTATTAGCAGGGGTTATCTCCCCCTGATCAAAAATAGAAAATGTTGCCTTAACATAGCTGCGAAATATGAAGCAAGCCGTTTGACATTGTGTGCATATGCGAAAGGGGATCATCCAGACATGAGTTGTTTGAGAAGGACTTGCCAAAAATGTGGAACAAAAAAAATGAAGGAATTTATCAAAGGTACATGCTTTGACAAAACAGAAGCTGTTTGGTATCAGTGGGAAACCAAGAAACTAGTAAATGAGAAGACAAATACTGAGTGTAGTAGAAAAATGCTAGTTCAGCATGTTGGATCTACAGATAGTTTATTACAAAGTTTCATAAAGAATCTAGAGGAATTTTCCATGCATTTATTTGTCGCACACTGGCAGTACGAACAGTTGGAGAAAGCAAAGAAATGTATAGTCGAAGATCAGATTGTTTATATCATGGACTTCGCTGAAAATCTATCATTGAGGAATCAAGATGAATGTCAGTCTGCTCATTGGTACTCACAACAGATAACTATTCATCCTGTAGTTTGTTACTACACCACACCACCTTGCATAGATCTAAACAGAAATAAAACATTGCTAACACATGAAATTGTACTCATTTCAAATGATCTGAATCATGACTGCCACATGGTGGAACATTGTGTGAAAGAAACAATTAGGTTGGTTAACCAGATCAGTGATACAAAAGTTAAAAGTATGGTCCAATTTTCGGACGGCTGTTCCGCTCAGTACAAATCCAAGATACCATTTTACGATGTAAGTTCTGGAGAATTTGACCACAATGTTCAAGTAGAAAGACATTTTTTTGGCACTGGTCATGGTAAAGGACCGGCAGATGGTTGCTCGGGGGTTGTTAAAGCTTCTCTAACGAGGGCAATGAAAGCTGGAACAGTCCTCAATTCTGCGAGAGATGTTTTTAATTTTTGCAATGAAAAACTTGCAAAAAACACAGAATACTTCCATCGCTCATTCATTTTTATAGATTCAGATGTTGTCAACCGTGATAGACCTCCAAGGTCGTCTTTAGAAACAGTCAAAGGAACACGGAAATTACATGCTATCAAAGGAATAAGCCCAGGGATCATATCTGTGAAAGAGTTTTCCTGTTTCTGCAGTTTTTGTTTAGATGGAGGTGAATGCCAGAATGTAACTGTGGTGGGAAAATGGGAAACCAAGCATCTGCAGAAAAAATCGTCAAAAACCAAAGGCCAAAAAAAAGAAACAAAGAATTTTAAGAAAGGGAATGAACAAGTAAAACTAGATCAGGAAGAAGAGAAAAATGAACAATCTAGAAGTCCAAGAAGTTCAAAGGTCTGCAATGCAGTGGTACGTGATCAAACACCAGAACAGGTAAATGCTGATCATGACAGTAGTTCAAAAGGGGCAAGTTCTTGTCATCTAGATTTTGATAAGATACTAGATAAATTTTCTAAATGTAAAAGCTACAAACAGTTGACCACGGAAGCAAAACATCTTGATTGCTTAGACAAAATTGACATTGATGTTAACAATTTAAGCATTGCAAAAATGGAGAAATCAATTGATGCTGATGCACTGAAACTAATGCCAGTTATTGACAATGAATTGCCAGTGTTTCCAGTAGTTATAGAAGCTGATGGGAACTGCTTGCCGAGAAGTGGGAGTGTTCTTGCCTTTGGAAATGAAGAAAGGCATGCAGAAATTCGAGTGAGAATTGTTCTTGAGCTGATAAAAAATGAAGAAGGATATCTATCATTAAAACATCTGGCAGCTGAGAAGGAACGAACCAGAATTGTTAGTGCATACACAATGTTTTCAGATTTCTACACACCAGGCAAAAGAATTACATCATCTCTTACTCAAGAAATTTTAAGAAAGGAAATCTTGGCTATAACGAAGAGAAATTCTTACATGGGAATATGGCAGATTTGTGCTCTGGCGTCTGTATTGAACATTCCAATATTTTCAGTTTATCCAAAAAGAGGGTCGCCAGAAGTAAGAAAAGATTTGCATCGACTCATTCCTTCTCTTTCTTGTCAGGAGAAAGATGCACATTTGTACATAATGTGGACAAGTACAAGAAATGATATGACAGTAGAACACTGGATACCTAATCATTTTGTTCCGCTTTTACCCCTGGAAACTCCTGGAGAAATGAATGATATTTTGTTTATATTGGATGATGGTTTGGCCACAACACAAAGTGATTCTGAGACTGTTTTTGACCTTGATATGAATGACTTGTTGGCGGCCAGTGAGACAACAATTATGACAAATGCAAATGTAGAATCATTGACAGTATTGCAACCAGTTAAGTCTGTAGTTGAAACAGAAGAGAAAGAGTTTGAAATGAATACAAGAGGTAAAGAAGAGGGTACAACTAATACAACAGGAACAATAGATGAGAAAGTAGAGTCCACAGTTGAACCAATAGGAACAGTAGATGAGACAGTCGAGTCCACAGTTGATACAGTAGATGAGACAATAGGGTCCACAGTTGATACAATAGGAACAGTAGATGAGACAGTAGAGTCCACAGTTGATGCAGTGGGAACAGCAGATGAAACAGTTGGGTCCACAGTTGATGCAGTAGATGAGACAGTAGAGTCCACAGTTGAAACAATAGGAACAGTAGATGAGACAGTAGAGTCCACAGTTGATACAGTAGGAACAGTAGATGAGACAGTAGAGTCCACAGTTGATACAGTAGGAACAGTAGATGAGACAGAAAAGTCCACAGATGAAACAATAGGGACCGTAGATGAGACAGTAGAGTCCACAGTTTATAGAGCCGTAACAGTAGATGAGACAGTAGAGTTCACATTTGATACAGTAGGAACAGTAGATGAGACAGTAGAGTCCACAGTTGAAACAATAGGAACAGTAGATGAGACAGTAGATTCCACAGTTGATACAGTGGGAACAGTAGATGAGACAGTAGAGTCCACAGTTGAAACAATAGGGACAGTAGATGAGACAGTAGAGTCGTCAGTTGATACATTGGGAACAGCAGATGAAACAGTTGAGTCCACAGTTTATAGACCAGGAACAGTAGATAATACAGTAGAGTCCACAGTTGATACAGTAGGAACAGTAGATGAGACAGTAGAGTCCACAGTTGATACATTGGGAACAGCAGATGAGACAGTAGAGTCCACAGTTGATACATTGGGAACAGCAGATGAGATAGTTGAGTACACAGTTTATAGACCAGGAACAGTAGATGAGACAGAAGAAGCCACAGTTGATAAAGCAGAAACAGCGGATGAGACAGTAGAGTCCGCAGTTTATAGACCAGGAACAGTAGATGAGACAGAAGAATGCACAGTTGATACAATAGATGAGACAGTAGAGTCCACAGTTGATACAGTGGGAACAGCAGATGAAACAGTTGGGTCCACAGTTGATATAGCAGGAACAGTAGTTGAGGCAGAAGAGTCTGTAGTAGAGTCTATACTTAATGCAGCAGGGCAGATAGATGAGACAGTAGAGTCTGCAGTTGATACAGTGGGAACAGCATATGAAACAGTTGGGTCCACAGTTGATAGACCAGGAACAGAAGATGAGACAGCAGAGTCCACAGTTGATAGAGCAGGAACAGTGGATGAGACAGTAGAGTCCACAGTTGATACAGTAGGAACATCAGATGAGACAGTAGAGTCCACAGTTGATACAGCAGGAACAATAGATGAGACAGTAGTTGATGCAGTGGGAACAGCAGATGAGACAGTAGAGTCCACCGTTGATACAGTAGGAAAAGTAGATGAGACAGTGGAGTCCACAGTTGATGCAGTGGGAACAGCAGATGAGACAGTAGAGTCCACCGTTGATACAGTAGGAAAAGTAGATGAGACAGTGGAGTCCACAGTTGATGCAGTGGGAACAGCAGATGAGACAGTAGTTGATGCAGTGGGAACAGCAGATGAGACAGTAGAGTCTGTAGTTGATGCACTGGGAACAGCAGATGAGACAGTAGAGTCCACAGTTGATACAGTAGGAACAGTAGATGAGACAGTGGAGTCCACAGTTGATGCAATGGGAACAGTAGATAAGACAGTAGAGTCCACAGTTGATACAGTAGGAACATTAGATGAGACAGTGGAGACAGCAGAGGCCATGCAGTTCGATGATCAACAGCCTGAAAATCTGTTAGAAGGTAATACAGTAGATAGCTCTTAATTGCATAATCTTGTAAGAAGAAATCATGCAGGTAAAAAAGGAATGGCTTGATTCCATATACCCTTATCACTGGTGGGTGTAATAACTCAATACACAAACTATGATTTGATGACTTAAATGTGTAAATTTTCAACATCTGAAAGAAACCTTTTATACCAAAAACATGGAATATGATTTTGAATTTTCTAAAAAGCATGATTTGAAAATAAAATAATTTAATTAAAAGGAATTTCATTACTATTCAATATGCTATTAGCAGGGGTTGTATAGGAAATGGACTTGTGCTGCAAAATTCTATGCTAATAACATGAGTTTTCTTTTAACAGGTATGCAATTTTAAGTGGAATGTATATTTTATTTGAATTTTGTAGGTTTAATGAAAAAGGGTCACACCCTACACCTGCAAGTCTTGAGAGAAGGGACTGTTAACAGGACAGAAAGGTATTTTTGCACTGATACATTGTACTGTGTATGAGGAATCACCAGTTTATAATGATACATTTGTATTATCTGTTTCAAGCTTTGTTAAGAAAAACTTAAGACAGTTGATATGTACATGTATTTTCTGTTTCTTCAACTGTCATTTGGTTGGTGATTTGCTTACATTATCTGCATTCGTCCAAAAAGAGACTTGTCAAATTATCAAGTTACAGTTATTCAGTGAACAAGTCTTCAACTTTTGATGGTTTATGTGTGCATTTATTTGTTTCTTGAGCATAAAATGAAGTTTCATTCCACTTAAAGATCATGAATATGTTTAAATTCATATGTGAACAGCTTTTGGTTTGTTCAAGTTCAGAATTTATTATTTAATCAATTATTTTGTCAAGGGTTAGTTGTAAAGATAAAGACTGAATGAGATAGAAATATTGAATATAAATAAGATTGTGAGATTTTCCTTTTTTTAAGCCCTGATCATAACAGAGTAAAGGTAAAATATTGCTTCTGTTATTGTAATTTTTTGCTTTATCGAGCCTGTTTGAAAAATTTAGTTCAACTGTTGCAGTTACTGTCATTGTATAAATTAATGTTGCAGTTACTTTTTGTTGTTAAATTTAAGAAGTAAATTGTTTGTCTTTTCTTTGATCTGTCCTGACTGATAGTCTCAATATCACCGTACAGGCTGTGGTACTTGAAATTATCAAGTTATGTACATGGCATAAGTTGTCGAGGCATGATCTACTTTTTAGATTACGAAGGAAATTCAGTAGAACTATTTTTGGCTTATCTTAAGACTTTTATGAAGGGAGCAAATACATGTTATTCGACAAAATTTACTATTTTTACTATTGACTAAGTTGAAGTGGAGCCACTAGGCATTCTGCCCACTTTTGTAGGGAATCAAAACCTGGTACACTGTCCATTCGTTGTTATATTGTTCTTCTTATTTAAACTTTCCCATACTGCAGTTGTAGGATGTTGAAGCAGTTTAGATAAAAATCAAAGTGCATAGCACTGGTAGGGTTAGGTTGCTAGCATTTGACTTTTATTTGTACAAACATTGCTGATGATTATTTCAATGCTTTTTGTTTCTACAATGTATTGCAAAATAGGTTTTGGTATTGAATTCTTTTTATTAACAGTATTATTTACAAGGAAATATATCAATTATGAAAGTTAACGAGCTCTGCGGAAAAAGTGTCTATTATATAATAATGTTCCTGTGGGTAGGTGACTGATTTTTTTTTTAAATTGACAGCATATGTATTGCTTTGGTTTCAAAATATACAGTGATTTTTTAAAACGTATATTTTCGCAACACAGTGTATCTGAGCTGAAGGTTCTACTACTCAACTTTACTGCGCATGTCTGTACATAAATATGCACTAATCAATCAAAGAAAGCACGAGTCGGCTAACGCTTCTTGAATTATCACTCTAAATTGAATTTTTTTAAAAAGTCAAACGCATAATAATGATTTGATGAATTAAAATAAACAGAAATCAAAGGTCTTCAAGTTATTAAGGTTATATAAAAAGACAAAGTTTGGACAATTGTAGAAGGGGGTCATTTCTATTTACACTACATTCCGCATGTGCAGGTAGATCAGAACGTAAACATTCAAGCTTTCAATTAAAATAAACCCATTATACCTTCGATAATACAGTTTTCTAAATTAATGATAAACACAGTGTTTTTCAATCTTAATGTGCAAGTTGTCGGAATTTCAAATAACCTGTATGCAATTCTATCACTGACCAACAGGTTTGACAAAATGAAGTCACGATGATCAGGTCAAAAGGTTAATCAAATACACAAAATACCATCTGAATTACAAGAAGAATAAGCAAATAATGTGCAAAATATGTTCTGTATAAGTTAACAATCACGTTCACAACAAAAATGGAACTTACCTTTGAAATCTTTTGAAAATAAGATCGGAGTCGAAAATATCCGTGCAAATGTCACAGTAAACATTCAAAATCCTTACGCCGATATCTGGTACATTTTAAAAGGCGCGAATACTTTACACGGCTTTCAAAACAAAAAGGAAATCGTCAATAAAACACACATCTTTTATTAAATAACTGGACAATTACACTTCTCGGTGTGTTTCAGTTACATTTCTATTAAAAAACAACTACAACAGCAACAACAAATATTAGGACTATTTTACCGCGGAATGTTTATTTTCTTATATGATATTCCAATATAAACATAGTCGTAATTCGGAAAGAAATTCGTTTCTTTGCGCATGTGTCATATCCCAAAATCGAGATAAAAAGCTGCTTAACTAGCCTTGCTTAAGCTTCAATCCTAGATAAGCTTGCATATTTACTCATAAAAACATAGTTTCAAAAACTTCTGGTCCAACTTTTTCCACAAAACACCAGATTTCCAAAGTTTCCTTCATTGTCTAACCAAACGACCGACGGCATAAGGGTTTTGGTTGCTTAGCAACCTAACCCTAAACAAGAGGCTCACCAGAGCCTGTATCGCTCACCTGGAGTCTGTTTTCATTGGACAATTAATCAACTATTTGACCAAGTTTGTTGCAATTGGTTCAATTGTTCAGGGAAAATTTGTTGATTTATTTTTCATAAGGTTTAATGTTAAAATATGTTCCCTGGTGGTGGTAGTCCTGGCAGGAAGTTGACAAAATTGACCAGGAATAAGGGTGAACCTTAAATAAATGTAACAGAACCCGACCTCAAATTAAACAAACCAATAACTCCTAAATAGAATTTGGGATTCCCTTCAAAATTTCAGGGTAGGTAGATCTCAACATGGCAAACATTTTTCAATTTATATTTCACTTCTATCTCAAATAGTTTTGGAGATATTCAAAAATGTTAAAATTTTGAAAATTTGACAAAAAAAGGGCAATAACTCCTAAATGGGTTTTGGGATTTCCTTTAAAATTTTAGGGTATGTAGATCTCAACATGGCAAACATTTTTCAAATTTAGATTTCACTTCTATCTCAAATAGTTTTGGAGATAAATGACGAAAAATGTTAAATTTTGAAAATTTGACGAAAAAAGGGCAATAACTCCTAAATGGGTTTTGGGATTTCCTTTAAAATTTTAGGGTATGTAGATCTCAACATGGCAAACATTTTTCAAATTTACATTTCATTTCTATCTCAAATAGTTTTGGAGATAAATGACGAAAAATGTTAAATTATGAAAATTTGACGAAAAAAGGGCAATAACTCCTAAACGGGTTTTACGATTTCCTTCAAAATTTCAGGTTAGGTAGATCTTGTCATGCTGATCAATTTTATCCCATGTCAGATTTTTGATATCTGTAACAGTTTTTAAGTTATAAGCCAAAAACAACACATGCACCCCTATATTCTATTTTTAGCTATGACAGCCATGTTTTATGTCAGATCAAAATAAATTGAGGATGGTTTGTAGAGGACATGTCATAGATCATTCCTATTAAGTTTCAAACCAATCGGCCCAGCAGTTTCAGAGAAGAAGATTTTTGAATAAAAAAATTTTGAAAATTTGACAAAAAAGGGCAACAACTCCTAAATGGGTTTTGGGATTTCCTTTAAAATTTCAGGGTAGGTAGATCTCAACATGGCAAACATTTTTCAAATTTACATTTCACTTCTATCTCAAATAGTTTTGGAGATAAATGACGAAAAATGTTAAAATTTTGAAAATTTGATGAAAAAAGGGCAATAACCCCTAAATGGGTTTTGGAATTTCCTTCAAAATTTCAGGACAGGTAGATCTTGTCATGCTGATCAATTTTACCCCATGTCAGATTTTCGATATCTGTAATGGTTTTTGAGTTATTAGCAAAAAACAGCAATTTACCCCTATGTTCTATTTTTAGTAACAGCGGCCATGTTTTTCGACGCATCAAAAATCCCCACATCAGTTCTATGCAGGGTACCCCAAGGAACATTCATACCAAGTTTGGTTCTAATTAGTCAAGTAGTTTCAGAGGAGAAGATTTTTGAAATAATAACATAAAAAAAGCCAAAAATGTCAAAAAGGGGTAATAACTCTAACATCAGTTGACAGATTTTCACGAAAATCAGCATACAGGTAGCTCTCATCATGGTGAACACTTTCAACCTGCCAGAATTTGCCATAACCTAATGATTTTTGAGATATTTGCGAAAAACTGTTGTCTGACCCCTATGTTCTATTTTTAGTAACAGCGGCCATGTTTTTCGACAGATCAAAAATCCCCACACCAGTTCTATGCAGGATACCCCAAAGAACATTCGTACCAAGTATGGTTCCAATTGGTCAAGTAGTTTCAGAGGAGAAGAGTTTTGAAAAATTGTTAACGACGACGACGGACGACGACGGACGACGACAGACGACGACGGACGACGACGGACGACGACAGACGACGACGGACGACGACAGACGACGACGGACGACGACGGACGCCAAGTGATGGCAATAGCTCACATGGCCTTCGGCCAGGTGAGCTAAAAAACTAGATAATTAAACATTTTCAAGTACACAGACAAACTTCATTTGTTTTTATTTAGCTGACAACGAGTGATGAAATTTTAAAGTCACTTTTTAAAATGGTGCCAGTTAATCCCAAATTCCCATTATTTCATTCCAGAGTTCCAGTGGCTGCATAGAAAAGGGTATGTTTGTCGGCATTAAACTCCAGTCAGAAGGAAGAAAACCACATCGCATCTTTATGTATATTGCAAAGGTTAGTATCATATGAAATATTAGCATAAATGATTTAATTGGAGATCAATTTAATCTTTTTAAAAACTAGGAAGTTGACAAACATTGTGGCAAGGTCCTGGACATAAAAAAATGAAATTAAATAAAAGTATGTTCATAGTATATGTTTACCAAGTACTAGAACTCAAATTATATTTATGCCATAAAATAAGAAAACATGCTGCTTTTCAGTTTAAGTGACTCTTATTTGCAGATCTGTACATGCAATCAACTTGCATGATTAAAAGTTGTTCTTTTTTGTCAGCACAGTTCTACTGATAAGAAGAAATTTCATTTGAAATGTTATTGTTTGTTTGCACTCTTTTTTTCGTTTGAGCGTCACTGATGAGTCTTTCAGACAACACTGACAACTGGTATGCAAAATTATAGTCTTGATATTTTTTTTACTGTAATTTACCTGAACCAAGTATTTAATTCAATTATATTGTTTTCAGGTGATAACTATTGAAGGGGAAGACATCCATGTCCGATATTTAAAGCTAGTAAGAGAGAAGTACATCATGACAGAGGAATCAGATGTTATAGGAGGAGATGATATTGAATTTGTGACAAAACCTATTCTTGAAAACCCTGCATCAAAATCAAGAAGAGAGAAATTTACCTTTAACATAAACAAAACTGACGATCGTTTCCGAAATGTCGTTTTTGCTTAAAATTTATTAATTAAACTGTTGTAGTTCAGATTAATTCATATTCATATTTGGTTCCTCATATTTTAGTCCGTAGACGTTTAAGTCAAATGTGTCATCGCCTTGGTGGTGTTGTGTCACTGCATCAGTATTGTAATGGTTAGTGTGCTTGCCTGATGTGTGGGAAATTGGGGTTTGATTCCCTGTTGGGTCAAACCAAAGACTTTCAATTGGTATTTGCTGCTTCTCCACCAAGCATGCAGCATTAACCAGTAACAGCAAAGACCAGTTGGTTCGGAGTCAGTATAATGGGTCTTGGTAGGGTGACATGTCTTCCTGCAGTTGGTTACATCAGTGTGCTAGCAGTATAAAAAATCTGGCTTGGTGTGTCGTTCTAGTACAAAGCAGGATTCATTTCATATCATCAAATATAACTTGTTCTCACCATAATATAGCTGAAAAAAAATTAATCACTTTGCTTTGATCATCCATATATCTAAAGTGTTACTTTCATTCTTCCATACTTTGTATGTGATGCTGGTCATATCTGAAGTAGGAATGCTAAAATAGGAGATTACATATTAAGTGGGAGTTGCTTAATTGGATATATATATGCACATATATCTTCAAAACATAAGCATAGGAACAATGGTTTTATAGGTCTTATGAATTTACAGCTAGTCAATATTCTGGACCATATGAGCATTTGAAACCTATGAAAATGGACTGTATAAGTTTATTTATGGTGCTTAGTGCTTATGTCGTCTAGCAGTATTTGAATGTTTTTCTAGTGTTCTCACAACATTGAATAGATAACGTCTTTGTTTTCACAACATTTAATGTATTGCGTCTTTGTTCTCACAACATTTAATGTATTCCGTCTTTGTTCTCACAACATTTAATTTTTTCCGTCTTTTGTTCTCATTACATTTATTCATTCTGTCTTTTGTTCTTGCAACACATTTTTGCTACTTTTAATTTTGCTGTTAAAATTTTTTGACATTTAATATAGGCTAAAATTTGACTGTACTGTTGATTGAATTGGATTTTCTTTCCAAACAATATAAATGAACTTGTCAGGACTGCCGGATTAATGTATTTCTCTGCCTTCATTTCTGTCCCTGTTCATACAACATATTTCACAATTTCACCTGAAACTTGAGTTAAGCTTTACAGTTACATAAAATAAAATTTGCTATTATAATTTGATTAAAATGAGGTCCTATTAAAATCTCACCTGCTAGAGGAGAGTGGATAGAATTGTATAAAATCCACACATTTGTCCGTCCTTGTTCGTCCAACTTTTTCATAGGACCACCCAAAAAATTCAAGATAATTTGAAAAATATGCCCTATTTTATCTTTCTAATATTTTTTTCTGAAAATTTAATATTTAAGCTACATTTTTAGAATGATACAGAGACAAAATTAATAAGTTCAAAATTCAGTTAGGTTGTCCCATGCTTTATGGCACTATACCAAAGAAAGACCCAGTAAGTATTCTTACTTTTTCGTTTAGCGACGGTATCCGACCTGCAGCTGTGAGAATCTAAGCCACTTTTACAGTTAAAATGAGCACATTCTGACCCAGCTATCTAATAATTCTTTGATACCAATTTTGATGCACAAGTCTTTTTTATTTAGTACTGTTTTTTTTTTATTTTCAAACTATCTACTGATGAATCCAAAATATGAGTCCAGTACAAGATAACCATGATTAAGTGAAGCAAGGTTAAAAGATTAAGTGAAGCAAGGTTAAAAGATGAGTCTGCGTTATATGTATCTCCAATTTTTATTTGCATTAAGTGTATTTTATACATACAAATGCAAGACAATATTAACATCCCTGATGATATTTTGTGTTGTAAGGGGAACAACCCCTAATGTTAGTTGTTACATTGTCTCGCACCTGCATGTGCAAGTTATCGAACATTGAAGTTGTCATTGAAAATTTTCTTTCAGACAGACAGTTCAAGGTAAAGGTTAACACGACTATGTCTGACCCTTTTGAACAAGAGATGGGTGTTCCTCAATGAAGTATCCTCTCCGTCACTTTATTTAGTATAAAAATAAACAGTTTAGCTAAAACATTAAAACAAAATGTTGAAGGCTCCCTCTATGTAGATGACTTTTTGATATGATATAGGGCTAAAAATATGAACAATATTGAAAGACAACTACAGTTGTCTTTAAATAAAATTGAAAAATGGGCTATGGAAAATGGTTTTAAATTTTCCAACTCCAAAACAGTATGTATGCGTTTTTGCAATAAACGAAAACTGCATTTGGACCCCGAACTAAAAATTTATAATTCTCCGATTAAAGTCGTCAAAGAAACAAAATTTCTAGGTATTCTGTTTGACAATAAACTTACCTTTTTACCCCATATCAAAATGCTTAAAGCTAAATGCTTGAAAGCATTGGATATTTTAAAAGTTGTTTCCAGCACTGACTGGGGTGCTGATAAAAACATATTGTTAAATTTATATCGATCGCTTGTACGATCAAAACTTGATTATGGTTCAATTATATATGGATCTGCTCGCAAATCCTACATACAAATTTTAGATACTGTTCACCACCAAGGCCTACGTTTGGCTTTGGGGGCGTTCAGAACATCTCCTGTGGAGAGTTTATATGTAGAGGCGAACGAACCGTCTCTTTATAATCGTCGGATTAAACTTGGTTTACAATACTTAACCAAGCTAAAAGCATATCCTTCAAATCCTGCCTACGACTGTGTTTTCAAACCTCTCTATGAGGACATATTTGAACAACATGAAAATAAAATTCCTCCGTTTGGTATCCGGATGAAACCGCATATTTCTGGTTGTAACATCGACCTTGATGAAATTGCCCCCATTAATATACCTCAATCACCACCTTGGCTTGTACCCAAACCTATGTTTATTTTTGACCTAAGAAAATATATAAAGTCCGAAACAAACCCTATTCTTATTCAGCAACACTTTGCAGAAATAAAATCAAAGTTTGAATTTCATGATTCTATTTATACTGATGGGTCGAAGGACGGGGACAGAGTGGCTGCCGCTGCTGTCTATGGACAGCAAGCAGCAACTCTCCGTCTTCCACCCTCCAGTTCCATTTTTACTGCTGAAGCTAGAGCCATAATTCTTGCTTTAAAGTTTGCTAGAACATCTGAAAAACTTAAATTTCTTATTTGTTCAGATTCACTTTCATGTTTAATGGCTATAGAAGGTCAGAAATATAAAAACCCTTTAATTGCCCATATTATTGAATTTTATAAAAGACTTGTCCAAATGGGCAAAGAAATAATTTTTCTCTGGGTACCAAGTCATATTGGTATTAAGGGAAACACAGTCGTAGATAGAATAGCGAAGGATGCTTTAGATGACCCCATAACTAGTATGTCCGTGCCTTTCTCTGATTTTAAACCTTTAATATACAAATATGTTTTACGTCTGTGGCAGTCCCGGTGGGATCTGCTTACAGACAATAAATTACATTCTATAGAGCCAACTGTTGGCAAGAATGTTTGCTTCTTTGGCAAAAGCCGAAGAGACCAAGTTGTTTTAACTAGAAGTCGCATTGGCCACACCAGGACGACTCATTCTTTTATTTTAGAGAATGAGCCGCCTCCTGAATGTATACCTTGCCAATGTCGACATAGTATTCAGCATCTTTTAATTGACTGTGTAGATAAATCCGACATCATTAGTCGGTACTATACAGTCAATACTATGAAAGATCTATTTACAATTGTCGCTGGCGACCAGATTTTAAAATATTTGAAGGACGTTGGACTATATTCGAGAATATAGTCTATGACTGTGTTCTCGAATATGGTCCTTACCGAATAAATGCTTACTAAAGTGTGTTTATATATGATTATGTCATTTTATGAATATGTGATAGCTTTTCTGTGATATTGTTTGTTTTGTTTTGAAAATATTACCTGTGATAGTGTCATTGTGATACTTGTTTTACTGTTTATTCCTGTCTTTTATTTGTAAATAGTCAATTTATTTTATACACTATTTGTTTTAAAACAATCGTATTCGAATCAGTTTTCGCCGTGGTATGGCTGCAATACTGTCCTTACGGTGTTAAACAACAATCAATCAATCAATCAATAATCATAATTTGGGTTTTTCGCTGAATTCAGGCAATCCGCTGTATATTATTCGTCACGTTTTAGTGGAATCCGTAAGAAAATTATCTTCTTTAGGAAATAACATACTGTAGCAGATTTTTGGTAATTAGTGAGACCCAAACGGAAAACGTGAGCCGTCCCACAATGCATCTCTCTCTCTCTTTCGCATCCATCTTTGAAGATAACAGAACCAATTCAGACAGACACAAAATCCAGAAGAATCTCATCGCAAGAGAAGACTGAAGCCAGAATATTAAGGTAACATAAATAAGTGACTTTACTACAATAGATTACTTGTCTATTTTCAAAAGGTAGTTCAATACTAATATTTTCAGCAGATAGATTTTCCTGATTTTCAGGCAGGATGGATATACTTTGAAATTTCAGTTTGAAAAACAAAGGTCACCATTCTTGATTTAAAGATTAATTGAGTCTTAATGTTGGTAAATTTTATATGGATTATATATAGGGAAAATCCAAATTTCTCGTACAATAAAAGTACTGGAAGATTTTTTATATAAAATTGTGAAAAGAACACTTATCTGACATGCTTTCATATTCTTAAATGAAAAATGGGGTCAGTACTCATCGTTCATTTTAAAATAAAATTTCCTTTACATTTCATTAGATAATTTTTCCGCTAATTGTGTCCCCTGAAAACATTGTTTATACTATAGTATGCTTTTGTATGCTGATTTTACTGGCTAGAATATGCTATAAATGTATTTCTTTTTGTTTTTGTATTCACCAATAATTCGCTCTGTAACTATGCTCATATAACCCTTCTAGATGTGTCAGATGCTTAAACACCCTCAACTGTGGCACAAATGCTGACCTAAGCCATCAAACGTCTGCAATCCACCATGTACTTTTTTTATTAAATGATAACTTAATGTCCGAGACGTTTCGATCGGCAAAAATACTGAATCACTGAGAGGCCTGACAACCTGTAGAAACTGTCCGACTAATAACATAAAGAATCTAACACCGTGGAAAGTACAAGACCGGCAAACTCAGACCTACGAGGGTAAGATTCCCGAAATCTTGCCTCAGGGTGTTTGAGATTTTTCCAGTCTTGTACTTTCCGTGGTGTTTGATTCTGTTTCTCCCAAACACTCGAAACAAAAAGCCAAAGATGAGTTGCATGTCATTGTTTACATCAACGAGCTACTTCCTCTTTTGGGACGTCATAATATATGAAACATGCGCCCGAATTTGCGGAATTAATTTAATTACAATTCTAATGAGTTTAATGGTTCTGAACTGGAATAGCATTTTAATGTAAACTTTATATTTGACTAATACTTCTCGTAAGAATGTACAACTTTATTTTAAGGGTATTATGTTAAAAGCCGGTGTAGACGGTTTGGTCGAAAAGGGCACGTGAATTTCTTATAAAAAATCTCACGGGTAAAAATAGAAACTGCCCTCTCTCAAAAGTGAGAAAACTACTTTACTAACATTGATCGGACTTTAGTCAGCCATACGTTTATTTTGTCATACAATATATATAGGGTAATCGAGACTAATTTGACTGTCAGTTACCCTCAACAAAATAAAATAAAAATTGTTTGAGACGGCAATAAAATTGTTTGGGTCGCGGCGATTTTAGTGGTTCGGTCAGAGAAGGTAAAACAAACTCCTACAAGTCATATATTAAAATAGAAAACTAACTATACTTGAGTCTAAAAAGTGGGGATACAACAAGGTAATGGCCGCTATTTAACTGTTTTATTAGGGATCTACATGCCATATTAGCAAATTAGTTGAACCTTTGGTCATGGAAAAATCATTCAATTTAAGATTAAGCTTGGGGATGATATAGTGATTCTGTCTAGATCCCATAATGGAATACAGTAAGCATTAAATGATCATACATCACTTGCTGGCGTCATCCAAATGAAAGGATATGATTATTTAGGTTGTCTGATATTTACCCCCAAAAAAGATTACAGTATAATTACATGAAACGACGAACAATTTTCTTCAAATTTTCCAAAAAAAAAAGAATCTCTTTTCCACTGTTGGAATTTATATTTTACCATTATAAAAAACATGCATTGATATAACCTCGTATTTTATCTGTTCAGACAAAATTGAATTCGGAGAGTGGATCTAGTTAATATCAATATTCAGTACAAAAATACGTATCGTAACACTATGAAATACTTGTATCAAAACCATACACAGTAAGTTTACATCACAATGTCTATTGAATCTCCACCCCACTAATATCATTTTTTCGTTTTTCCTCTTGGCAGCTCGCAGGTATGTTTAGGATGTTTTTTCAATGGGGAGGTAAGACCTGGTGCGCTAATGAATATTTATTAATAATAGCATGACGACCATGTCGTCGTCTTCTGTCTCAGAAGCGTGAAAATATACGATATTATTTATTGAACGGTTATTTTTACGTGACTATGAACCTGAATTTCAATGGGAAAGTAATCAATAATCGTACAATGAAATCCACACTGTACAGAAAATAAGAACAGGCGAAAAAATCGGGAGGCTGGATTTATTTACTTTGTATGGAAAACCTAATTCGTCCAGAAGCTTGGCAGTAATTGACAGGATGATATTTACATACATCTTTAAGAATATTAAAATTGTCAAACGTTATTTAAAATCATCCTTGAATTGACCTGTAATGCACATGGATAATGCATTACCTTAAGAAGGTTCAGTTTATAAGTAGAGTCCAGAAAAATAAAGAAAACATGCAGTTGAGCTCAGTTCTAACCTTTCATTTGAACTGTCCTAAACTGTCATCAGAACTGTCACCCTGACACCTTTAGAACCGTTTATGACAGGGTGTGTCTGGACCTAGAACCGTTTATGACAGTTCTACCAAAGTACCATTCTGCACGGTTCTACCATAGAACCATTTATGACAGTTCTACCCTAGAACCATTCTGGACGGTTCTACCCTAAAACCAATTATGAATTTTAAACATCAAAATTAAAAGAAATAAAATAATTAATTTGCTGTCATAATTTTAAAATCAACTTATATCATACCGAAATATATTATAGAGTAAAAAAATTAAAAAAAATCACTCAGAATAAAGTTTTTACTAAAACTGTAGGATTAAAAAAACTACTTGGTGTTATATTCTAGTACATAAAACATTTCTCTACATAGGTTTCGACAAAAGAATACTTTAAATCAAGATTAAGTCTCGTCCCTTCTTGAAAGTATTGTGTTAAATGTCCATATATGTACTTGATGTCTATGTAATTTTTCGATAAATTGGTGAAATGCACTTCTTATTTCAAAATTGCGGTACTCACCCCAATCATCTTCTACCTTGTCATAACGAAATAAATATCGTTCATACGAGCAAAGAGAATAAATTATATAATATATCATATATTGACCATATAAAAATGGTAAAAAAGATAAATTATTAATTTAAAATAAATTAAAATGTTCTTATCTGACACATCTGAAATCTCTGCATTCAAGTTTGGGACCACCTTAACTAGAAGCAGTAATACCTTTTATTTCTTCATTTTCTATAACAAAAATATCAAAGCTTTCATTTATTCATATTGTTACCATGAGAGTAAAGAGCACATCTGTAATTTAACCATTAACTCATTTTGATAATAATCTTGAAATTGTTTCAATATTTTAATGCTGTAAATATATAACAAATGTTTTAACTGATTTTAAATGTGGGTAGGTATACAAATCTCAAATTAAATCTTCAGTATTAATTTTCATATCTGTGTTCTTGTGTGCAATCTGTACATTTGAACATGACTCTCTTTTTTATCATGGTAATTTCTGAGTGAACAGAATTTCCTTATAAATTTTCAACGTTAACCACTTATTTTATGTTCTACCGGGACAATATTCCCCAATATTCATAACGTCTTTACTGTATAGCATAGTCTAAAAATTTGTTTAAAATGACTCTTTGTTGTTGATGACCTCATGAATTTTGAAGCTATAATGCGCTAGTGCAATATGAAATTATGAGCTTTCTGTGAAAAATATTATGTTGCTATACAAAAATAATAGTTCCCTGCATGTTTGTTAGTAAAAATAATATAAGCATTATACATGTTCATTTGTTTTTCAAACCTGCGTTAATAAAGGAACACTCAATTGCTTCTTTAGTAAAAACTTCTGTTCTGATTCTTCTGCATGCTTCACTTGTTGTAATTTATTATAATTAGTATTAATTGTTTATTTTATGGTAGTCATTAAGACATAAGGACTTGACTTAACAGTTTTGGTTTGGATTTGTTGTATCACTATGTCTGGATTTTGTTCTTTCTGGTTCATGTACTTTTGATCTTACTGTTTGGATACTCTAACTCAATCTACTTTACCTGTGCAGTCACCCATAAAGCTACTCAGTTCTTAATTATGATTGGTTGTACATACTTTCAACACTTTTTCTTTTGTTCTGAGGCAATTGGTGGAAGGAAAATGTATAAAGAAAAACTTCTGTTTACCTGGTTTGATACTTTAATTTTCCACTATAACTAATACAGTCTCAAGCCAAGAAAATACTGTTATAAGGTTTGTTTCTACTAACTCTAGTCCAAACTAATTACTTTTTGCCAGAATGAATGATTGAATGTGTGATTTTGAGAGAAATGAATGTGATATTATAAAATGATAATTTTGAAGGTTATAAAATATGTTTAATATAATAAATATTATTAATTTAATTAAAATTTATAATTAATAATTAATTCCCTCAGAATAATGTAAATCTGATAATTATAGCCTACAATGGAGTACGAGATAATCAGAGTGTGATTCTGTAAATAACTGAATAAATTAATATAATATTTTAAACATTAAACTTTGATAATTAAGCTTATTGTTCAAAATTAGCATTTTGACCAATTTGATTTATGTGCAATTTTTAGGATGCCAGAAAATGTATATGTGTATATATGTGTATTTTTGTAAATCTGACTAAATTAAGCAAACTTTGTTATGCAGGTCAATGTTGATAGTCATCCTCTAGAACAGATGATGTAGACATTTTTGTCTTTACCAGTGCCTAATGCATTTTTGAAAGGCAGGGGTCTTTACACCCCATGTGAGGTCAGATTCATGTTAAATGTGTGTTTTTAATTGTAATTGTCCGTGCAAAATATTTGCAGTTTTCTGTATGTGCAATATTAAATTTTGTTGTTATTACAGTTAAAAATGGTCAGACAATAAGGAAAATAACACTTTTCAGCTAAATTATTAAATATCTACATAATGCATATTTTTATTAGAAAACATACTTAAATCTGGTGTAAGAATTATTATTAATTTTAAAGTATGTAGTTTTCATATATTTTCACTTATTTTGTATTTATTTTGAAGTATTAGACAAGGTAGTAATTATTTTGTCAAAACTAGGAAATTTGTATGTAGAGTAAATTTCTTAGTACTGAAAATTGTTATTTATATTGTAGGGTCATCCATCTATCTACCCAAATATTTATACGTCTGATCAATAAAAGTATTAAACCTACTGACTCGGCTTTTAATGGAAACCCCTGAGAAACCCGGTTACATGTACATTTATGACAATTGATCTGTTTACCTTGGAAAGTTGATGTGAATAAAACATTTCAACCCGTTTCGCCCGAATAAAATTAATTAACCTATATTTTTCAACAATGTACATGTATTGTTTTTTATATCCTCCGACTGAAAAGAATATTGCAAACATTTAATCAATTCGTAAGTAAAACTACATAAAAAAACGCTTCTGTTGAAGCTTTTGTATTGATTTCAAAAGTTCCAAGTCCACTATTATTATTTCCACTATTATGAGTTTTCCCTAACTTGAGTCATATGACCACATTCAGGAAATTGAACACACATCGAGCATGAAAATACTAAAGGTTTAACTCCCAAGGCATTATAGAAGTGGAGGGTTGACTGACAAGATTGACAGTGTTTTAACTGCTCCGCCATGAAAACAAATTGTAAATATACAGATCTACATCACAGTATAACGGATGTTTTTTTTATAATTGAGTTAATAAAACATATCACAAATGCCGAAATAAATTTGATGCAATGTGTGACCATTTCGTTGACTGACAACTCATCAGCAGTGCTCGAGATCAAAATATCGGAAAATCGGCTAAAGAAATAATGATGAATTAATAAGCACAACCATCAAAAATGAAAACAAACAGGTATCCAAATTTAGTTAGAATTTTATCTGCATCAAAACTAAAAGCCTTAGAAATTTCTGGTAAATTTTTGTCAAATTTTGAACGAAAAATTTAAAGGTAGTTAAGTAATGAATCATGACATGAATCATGACAGGACAAAAATTCTGGCTACTGGGCTGATAATGCCCTCGGGGACTTGCAGTCCACCAGCACTGACATAAACCCAGTGGTACTAATAAATTGTATCACAAAATATTAATTTGCCATTTACCTTTGATACATGTGGTTGGTTACACGTTTTTGTTCTCATGTTTCTGTTCTGCGATCAACAGTGTAACCGAAAACTGAATATTTAAACATAATATGGTCTATGCCTTTACAGGGCTCTAATTGGCACCAAATTCAGTTGCCATAGTAACAAATAAATATGTTTGGTTCCTTGTAATTCATAATACATGCAAGTTGCCAAATTGGCAATTAAATTTTAACTTTGTAGATCCGTGAAATTCGAATATTCCGTCTTTGACTCTGGTCATTTGAATGATGATTAACAGCCACATGGCTTCATGAAAATGTCTATTCAAAAGGAGTGTAAGTTTTGCCAATTTTCGTATCTGTTTGTCTGCTTGGCACCTAAAATTTTATGAACAAACATATATACTACTTACGTAAGGTTCTTACTTTATATAAATTAATATTGGTCAATTACAGAAGGCGTCTTTAGCGTGCTGAGGTGTGGCATTGTCCGAACTACATACTAAAAATAAAAAAAATTTGAATTACCAAGGTTTCCAGATAATAATTATTAAACTGTGTTTTCCCTTTGTATACGCTCAAATTTTGACGGGACGTATTATGGTATACAAATGGCCGGGGTCCGTCTGTCCGTCGTTACTTGAAAACAACGCATCCAAATTTCACGAAACTTAACATAGTTGTTTCTTATGATGGTCAAACGATCTGTATACTTTCTGGTGAAAATAAGAATAAAACTTTAAGAGTTACGGGACTTTGTAACTAAAACAGAAGTGTGTTATTTTCACATGTCGCGCCGCATCTCAAACAACGTTTATGATTATTGCTTAAAACTTTACACACTTCTTAGTTATACTAATCTAAAGATCTGTATACTTTTTGGTGATGATTCAAAATTTTATTTTAGAGATTTTAAGTTTTTAATAAAAAAAAAGGGGGGGGGGGTGTTCACATGTCGTGCCGTATCTCAAAAACTATTTATGATTATTGCATAAAACTTTACACTCTTGTTAGTTATATTAATCTTAAGATCTGTATACTTTTTGGTGATGATCCAAATTTTTTTTTTTAGAGTTAAGAGTTTTTTGTGAATAAAGGGGGGGGGGGGGGGGTTCACATGTCGGCGGTATCTCAAAAACGATTTATCATTATTGCATAAATTCCATATACATCCCACCAGCAGCTCCGCTAAATAAAGGAGGATTCCGAAAACATTTATTATGGTTTTTTCACAAAACGACGGGTGTATCATGCGCTCGTGGCGCAGCTGTTTATTACATTTTAATGCCCAATGTAATGTTTCACTAGAAGTCAGAGATACGGTCACTTATAACTTGTATATATTCAGGGGATTAATGATCAGCCGTAAGTCTTGTCTCTTACGACATGCAGTGAAAAAAGTACCCTTATTTGTGATTCCGCAGGCACTGTTATTTTTTCACAATAGCTATCTTGCTGAGAGGTAACTTTTCAAAAAGGAAATCGGATTAAAATTTCATTCTTGAATTTTGAGCAGTTCAAAAGAAATTTTTTTTTGTCAGTAAAGCAAAATTGTCAGTACAATTTATTTCTTTATAAAAGAATGTTCTTACCAATTACTCAATGATGAGTGACAGGTGTCACAATGTGGCGTTATTTGGTTCTTTATATTCCAAAGTTCCATTATCTCCCTTTGAATTTATTACACTTATCTCCCGTGATTTAAATATAGAATATGCATCAATGATCCATACGTGCGGATATTGGAATTGTCTCCTATATTCATGAGTTTTATATTTCCCGAAAGGTGTCGTGTATTAAACAAATTGAAAACGTATTATATATATATATATATATATATATATATATATATATATATATATATATATATATAAATATATAAATCATCTTCATCAGACATTGAAAAATGTGGGAAAATATATCAAAGTACATGTTATTAATGTGTGTGGAGAATATTGTTATGGTCATCCCAACCCCCTGCCATTTAAAAATGGTAGAATATCTTGTAAATGGTAAAAATTCACACCCCTAAACCATATATTTTCTTGTTTTACAAGCTACATTAAATTATATATAGAAGAAGTCCCTGTGGTCATTCCAACCCATGTCATATTGTGAGTGGTCAAGATCCCCACCCTTAACCTTATATGTTCTTGTTTGACATGAAAAGGTTAATTGTATGACATATAAGGTGAGTTTCCAGAGGATGACCAATGGGGACTAACCTTATATAGGGCTCTGTTTGGGAGACTTATAACAGCATCATGTTACAATCATTTCTTGTTTATAATAGGTTGAATCAGCTGTTTATAGCATTAAAGACTGGAAAGCTTCAACCAAATGTATATACAATGCTTACTACCACCAAGTAGAGATCAAATGCGAATTTTGGTGGCGTCACATTTATTGTTCTCGAGTTATGTCCCTTTATATATGCAATAATCATCAAATTTGCCGTTATATGCAAACTGTCACATGGAAACATTCTTATTTTTAGCTCACCTGGCCTATTTGCCATGTGAGCTTTTGTCATTACTGCACGTTCGTCGTCTAAACTTTTCGCATTTTGATCTTCTCTGAAACTACTTGGCGGATTGTAACCAAACTTTGTAGGTATGATGTATGGAAAGACATCTACAAACAATCCAGGCAAGAGGCTGTCTTTGATTTTTATGGGCCAATTTTCAAAAAATTCTTCTCTGAAAATACACTATGAAATGTTTGATTTATTGATTTTTGCTTAATGTCCAGTGGCAAATATTTCATGCTTCTTCAGGACGAGAACTAGTTTAATTTATCCAAAAAAAAAATTTAGGTCAAAGGTCAAATATCAAGGTTACATTTTACGTTTCTTTAACAACCTTGTGGATACAAAAGAGCTTATATTTTCAAATTGTCCAATTAAAGCCACGTTAACAATACAGGCTCGGGTGTGCTTATAGTTTTTATTTCACCTGCCCAAAGGGCCATGTGAGCTTTTGTCATCACTTGGCGTCTGTCCGTCCGTCTGTAAACTTTTACATTTTGATCTTCTCTGAAACCCTTAGGCCAAATTAACTGAAATTCGGTGTGAAGCATCTTTGGAAGGACCTTTATAAAGTTTGCATATTTCGTTTCGGTCGCACAACTGACATGGCCGCCATGAATTCTTATTTCTGATTTGTCAAAATTTCAAAAATCTTCCCTGAAACCGCATAGCCAACTGAACTGTAACTTGATATGAAGCATCTATGTAAGGACCTTCATAAAGTTTGAATATTTCGTTCCGGTAGGACAACTAATATGGCAGCTATGATGAATTCTTTTTTTTTGATTGTCAAAATTTCAATAACAACCCCTCTGAAACCATATAGCCAAATTAACTGATACTTGGTATGAAAGTTCTATATAAAGTCCATTACAATTTTCATTTGAAATAAAATGGATTGTTTGTGGGACTATATTCAAGGTAATCTATAGAGGTTCAATTCTTTTGAGCCTCTTATTTTTTACTGCAAGATATGGAACGCCATGACTGCCTTATGTTAATAATCAGCATTATATGCAGTGGTCACAGCATTATATGCAGTGCTCACAACATTATATGCAGTGTTCACAACATTATATGAAGTGTTCACAACATTATATGCAGTCGTCACAACATTATATGCAGTGGTCACAACATTATACGTTTTTTGTCGATGAAGGTGATGATCAGTGATGGTGATGATGATGATTGATGTTAGTGATGGTGGTGGTTCAGATTCGGTAAACATCGGAAATTTTATCGGACATTGCCGAATCCGGTCAAAAATATAAGACAAAAATTGATAATGCACCACCAAAATTTCAAATGGAACAGTTACTGAAGTCCTGTAATTTAGGCAATTTATCCGAAACGTTTATAAGAGAAAAAATTACACCGGATATTATCTGCAAATTGGACAGACATGATTTTTATAATTTAGGGGTAGTTCATTCAGATGAAATGATGAAACTAAGAATTGCGTGCATTAGTTATGGTACTATTCGTCCAGAGAAATACACAAGGAATAAAGTGATTAAAAAAAAACAAACAATCAATAATAATGATATATGTAATCATAGATTACATCAAACATCAAATATCAGGAGAATTTTAAAAATGAACAATTTTACCACAGTACAATAGCGGTAAAACATAAATTAATAAGCATGTGTAGCAGCAGAGGAAAATAAACAATCAATCCGAAAACAAATCCCTTAGAATATCACAGATATCAAATAGACTAGTCGTCCCCTTTAATTATCATCTCTTCGTCAATCGGAGTTTTGAAATGAATGTAGCATTTCCTCCGTCCGTTCGTTCATCCGTCCATCCGTCACGGTCAAGTTTTGCGTCAAGGTCTATATATATATATATATATAAATTAACTGCGAATTGAATTAAAGATGAAAGATGTTCTGTTAATGTTCATGTGCAAATCTTGGGTAGTAACAATGGTCCAATAAAAGTGGGTCATCTCGACCTACATTTTATGCAGAATTACCTCAGTCCGTTAAGCTTTGCATAAGATACGGGATCTATAAGCAAGAACAGCAGTACATGTCACATATATAGAGGAATGCTGAGGGGAATGATGGGATATTTTCTTTCTTTGTGATCGTTGAATTTTGTTTTCCATGACTTTTTTTCATGGATTTGTTATCCGTGATTAGTGATTAGTACATTTTTCGTGACTCGATTTTAATTCAATTTGGTATGAGTAGACTGATGACAAGTCTCATATTTAATAGATATAAAGAGATAGTAGGGTTACTTGAGCCAGGAGGCAGCACTAGAGTCAGCTTATTTGATACACTATAGTCAGCTTATTTGATACACGTTCTCAGTGATGAAGGTGTTAATTTTTCTTGTTTCGGGAACAGTGACTTTTCCCCTTTTGATTCTATCTGTTGTGTGTGTCCTGCATGTAAACTGTGACCCGCAAATTGAACAGTAACAAAAGACCTTGAAACAAAGTAGGTCATTGGGGCCGACTTTTTTACGCATTAACTATTCTGGTTAATTTTTGGTTTATGATCCAGCTTAAAGCATGAAAAGTCACTGAGGATACTATGTTGTGACGGCCCACTTCAATGACAAGACATACACTTAGATTGTTTTGTAATGTGTAATGTCACCTCGAGAAGTTCCGAATAAATTTGAAGATTTCCCATTTCAAAAAATATACTTTGGTATTTCTGTTGTATTGGAAGATCAGATATATATTTTTATTACCAATTAAGGGCCCAAATAGAATTTGCATACACAATTACGATGCAATTAGACTGTAAAACAAACCCTCGGTATTTAGTAATTTTTATATGAGAAATTAATACATCCAACTCATATATTTTTGACTTGAATAAATTTTGACGGATGGATGGATGAACGAACGGACGGAGGAAATGATACATTCATTTCAAAACTCCGATTGACGAAGAGATGATAATTAAAGGGGACGACTAGTCTATTTGATGTCTGCGATATTCTAAGGAATTTGTTTTCGGATTGATTGTTTATTTTCCTCTGCTGCTACACATGCTTATTAATTTATGTTTTACCGCTATTGTACTGTGGTAAAATTGTTCATTTTTAAAATTCTCCTGATATTTGATGTTTGATGTAATCTATGATCATTATTATTGATTGTTTGTTTTTTTTTACTCACTTTATTCCTTGTGTATTTTTCTGGACGAACAGTACCATAACTAATGCACGCAATTCTTAGTTTCATCATTTCATCTGAATGAACTACCCCTAAATTATAAAAATCATGTCTGTCCAATTTGCAGATAATATCCGGTGTAATTTTTTCTCTTATAAACGCTTCGGATAAATTTCCTAAATAACAAGACTTCAGTAACTGTTCCATTTGAAATTTTGGTGGTGCATTATCAGTTTTTGTCTTATATTTTTGACCGGATTCGCCAATGTCCGATAAAATTTCCGATGTTTACCGAATCTGAACCACCACCATCACCAACATCAATCATCATCATCACCATCACTGATCATCACCTTCATCGACAAAAAACGTATAATGTTGTGAGCACTGCATATAATGTTTTGAACACTTCATATAATGTTGTGAACACTGCATATAATGTTTTGAACACTGCATATAAAGTTGTGACCGCTGCATATAATGTTGTGAACACTGCATATAATGCTGTGACCACTATATATAATGTTCCGACAACTGCATATAATGGTGTGAGCACTGCATATAATGTTGGGAACACCGCATATAATGTTGGGAACACTGCGTATAAAGTTGTGACCGCTGCATATAATGCTGTGACCACTCCATATAATGCTGTGACCACTGCATATAATGTTGTGAGTACTGCATATAATGTTGTGAGCACTGCATATAATGCTGTGAGCACTGCGTATAATGCTGTGACCACTGCATCTAATGTTGTGAGCACTGCATATAATGCTGTGACCACTGCATATAATGCTGATTATTAACATAAGGCGTCATGGCGTTCCATAGTAAGAGATGAGCCTGACCTTTTTTACTATGTTGATGCATTTTGTTTTATTGATGAAGAAACTCACTCAAAACCAAAAATAAGGAAGATGTTATATGACTGCCAAAAAGATGGCTGTGTAAAATCGTTCAGCTCAAATAAGACCTAGGAAAACCACCTTCTCCTGGGAGACTGCAAATATGAACAAATAATTTCTGTTCATTGATTGAATATTGTTTTACGCCGAGCTGGCGATATTTCAGCCAATATTACAGCGAGAACTTATCTAAACGCAGCTGGTTAAAATTGAACACAATTAAAACCAATTGACTATGTACAAAAAATGTGCGAGTCTTCCAAGGAAGACATGTGTCGCCTGCGGACGTCAATTTTTACAAAAGATATTAAAATGTTCTAAAAATGAAATATATACGCACACCTTTGCATTAAGGTTAATGCAAAGAGAAAGTTTCGTCAAATTGCTTTGAGGGGTTATGGAGTAGTTGAGAATAGAAGTTTTGCCCCCCCCCCCTTTCTTTCAAAAATGTCAATTTTTACAAAAAAAAATTATAATTTTCTAAAAATGAAATATATATGCACATCTGTGCATTAAGGTTAATGCACAGAAAGTTTCATCAAATTCCTTTGAGCGGTTATGGGGTAGTTGAGGATAGCAGTTTTGCCCCACCCCCCTTTTTTTGTTCAAAAAATGTAAATTTTTACAAAAAAAAAATAAATTTTTCTAAAAATGAAATAAATATTCACATCTGTGTATTAAGGGTAGTGCACAGAGAAAGTATAATCAAATTCCTTTGAGCGGTTATGGAGTAGTTGAGGATAGAAGTTTTGCCCCCCCCTTTTTTTGCAAAAATGTCATTTTTTACCCCAAAAAAATTAAAATTTTCAAAAAATGAAATATATATGCACACCTGTGCATTCAGATTAATTCACAGTGAAAGTTTCATCTAATTCCTTTGAGTGGTTATGGAGTAGTTGAGGATAGAAGTTTTGACCCCCCTTTTTTTGTTTTTTCAAAAATGTCATTTTTTACAGAAAAATTTAAAATTTTCTAAAAATGAAATATATATGCACACCTGTGCATTAAAGTTAATGCACAGAGAAAGTTTCATCAAATTCCTTTGAGCGGTTATGGAGTAGTTGAGGATAGAAGTTTTGCCCCCTTTTTTTTGCAAAAATGTCAATTTTTACCCCCAAAAAATTAAAATTTTCTAAAAATGAAATATATATGCACACCTGTGCATTAAGGTTAATGCACAGAGAGTTTTATGAAAATCCTTTGAGCGGTTTACGAGTAGTTGAGGATAGAAGAAAAGTGTGACGACGCAAGACGACGCAGGACGCAAGATAGTGATCCCTATGTGTCGACCATGCGTTCCGCAGGCGACACAATCAAATATTAACGACAGTATAAACAATAAAACAAATATGAGACAAAACGTTACGAAACATTTTATAATATCACAGACTTGAAAACTATCACAGAAACGCTACAAGAAAAATATAATCAATAAAATAACATCAGTCAAAACATATAACAATTTAAAATTCTGGATCAGGACTATAACCAGGAATACAGTCAGACAGACTATTTTCTAGAGTAAAGTCCCACGTCCTTCAAATATTGTAAAATACGGTTGCCAGCAACCTTTGTAAATAAATCTTTCATATTGTTGACTGTGTAGTACCGACTAATAATGTCGGATTTATCTACACAGTCAATTAAAAGGTGTTTAATACTATGTCTACATTGACACGGAATACACTCAGGAGGCGGCTCATTCTCTAAAATAGAAGAATGAGTAGTCCTGGTGTGGCCAATGCGACATCTAGTTAAAACAACTTGGTCTCGTCGGCTTTTGCCTTCGAAATAAATATTTTTGCCATCAGCTGGCTCTATAGAATGCAATTGATTGTCCGTGAGCTGCCCGTTGTCCATAATCAGCCGCAGCAGATACTTTATCTCCGTCTTTTGATCCATCAGTATAAATGGTATCGAAATCTTGAAAATTTGATTTAATTTCAGCAAACTGTTGCTGAATTTCAATGGGGTTAGTTTCCGACTTTTTATGTTTTCTGATGTCAAAAATGAATTTGGGTTTGGGTACAAGGCAAGGTGGCGATTGAGGTATATTAATAGGGGCTATTTCATCAAGGTTGATGTTAGAATCAGAAATGTGTGGTTTGATCCGGATACCAAAAGGAGGGATTTTGTTCATGCTGTTCAAATATATCCTCATAGGGAGGGTTGAAAACACAGTCGTAGGCAGAATTTGAAGGATATGCTTTTAGCTTGGTTAAGTTTTGTAAACCATGTTTTATCCTACGGTTATAAAGAGAAGGCTCGTTCGCCTCTACATACAAACTCTCCACAGAAGATGTTCTGAAAGCCCCTAAGGCCAAACGTAGGCCTTGGTGGTGAACAGTATCTAGAATTTTTATATAGGACTTGCGAGCAGATCCATATATAATTGAACCATAATCAAGTTTTGATCTAACTAAGTATCGATATAAATTTAATAAAATATTTTTATCAGCACCCCAGTCAGTGCTGGAAACAACTTTTAAAATATCCAATGCTTTCAAACATTTAGCTTTTAGCATTTTGATATGGGGTAGAAAGGTAAGTTTACTATCGAACAGAAGTCCACAAAATTTGGTTTCCTTAACAACTGTAATAGGCGAGTTATTGCGTTTTAGCTCAGGGTCTAAATGCATTTTGCGTTTATTGCAAAAATGCATGCAAACAGTTTTGGAGCTGGAAAACCCAAAACCATTTTCTATAGCCCATTTTTCAACTTTATTTAAAGACAATTTTAATTGTCTTTCTATATGGTTCATATTTTTAGCTCTATAAAATATAAGAAAATCATCAACATAAAGAGAACCTTCAACATTCTTTTGTAACGTTTTCGCTAAACTATTTATTTTAATGCTAAATAAAGTAACAGAAAGAATGCTTCCCCGAGGAACACCCATCTCTTGTTCAAAAGGGTCAGACATGGTAGTATTAACTTTTAACTTGAAATGTCTGTCAGACAAAAAATTATCAATAAAGGTAGGTAACCTACCTTTCAACTACATATCGTTTAGATCTTTTAAAATACCATATTTCCACGTGGTGTCGTATGCTTTTTCAAGATCGAAAAAGACCGACCCAACGTGTTCACCCTTAGCAAACCCGTTGCGTATAAAGGATTCAAATCGAACAAGATGATCTAACGTGCTTCTGCCTTGTCGGAATCCACACTGTATATTAGACAGGAGGCCATTGGCCTCTAGAAACCACACAAGGCGGTCGTTGATCATCCGTTCCATTGTCTTGCAAACGCAACTTGTGAGGGCAATTGGCCGATAATTCGACGGTTCAAAATGATCCTTCCCGGGTTTTGGAATAGGGACAACTGTGGCAAGCTTCCACAGAGAAGGCAAGTCACCAGTTTCCCAAATGTTATTTAGTAAATCCAAAAGTGTTTCTAATGGTGTATCAGGAAGATGGTTCAGAAGTTTATAATGAATATCATCAGGGCCACATGCTGTGCCATGGGCCTTTGCCAAAGAATTATTGAGTTCATCCAAAGAGAAATGACGGTTGTAGTCTTCTGTGTTTTTAGATTTACAGTTTAGTTTAGTTTTTTCGGTGTGATTTTTGATTCGTTGAAATTCCGGGGAGTAATTTAGAGAGGGCGAATGCTTAGAAAATGTCTCTCCAAGTTTATTTGATATGTCCTTTTCAGAAGTTAGAAGAATCTGGTCATCTTTAAGATGGTGAAGATTGTTTTTTCTGTTTTTACCGTTAATTTTCTGTATGAAATTCAAAACTTTATTCATTGGTGTATGGGAGTTTATTTTAGAGACGAAGTTTTGCCATGACTTACGTCTCTTTTGTTTAAATGTTCTACGTGCTTTCGCACGGAATATACGGAAATTACTTAAATTATTTTGGGTTGGATGCAAGTTGAACCGTCGTTCGGCCTTTTTTCTACCTTTCTTCGCTTCCTCACAATCATCATCAAACCAGGGCTTCCTGGATTGTTTTGGATTTGTCGAGGTTTTAGGAATGGTTCTCTCAGCTATCGATAATAACTTTTCAGTAAATTTAAGAACTGGATCAGTAATGTCAATGAAAATATCTGGTTTTAGTTCATTTCGGCAGAGTTGCTCGAACAAAGGCCAATTGGCTTTGTCAAATTTCCAGCGAGCAACTCTCTCCGAAGATGAGGGAAAGAGGTTTTCTAAAATTATTGGAAAGTGATCACTTCCACATCGTCATGGACTCGCCATGAGTAATCCAGTAATAGCGAAGGGTCAGATATCGTTAGATCGATAGCTGAGTAACAACCATTCCCCGGATGGAGATAGGTGTCAGATCCATCGTTGAAAATACACAGACCTTCCTGGTTTAAAAAATCTTCAATCTTTTTGCCTTTATCATTTTGAGAGTGACTGCCCCATATTAGATTATAAGCGTTGAAGTCACCCATAATGAGAAATGGGGCAGGTAATTGATCTATTAAGGATTTGAGTTGATTTATTTCTAAAGGACTGTTTGGATATAGACGGAACATAATGTGAGAGTTCTGTTAAGTGTTATTCGGATAGCAACTGCCTGTAAATCAGTTGTTAGGGATATTTGACTGTGAATAATGTCATTTTTAACAAGGATGGACGAGCCGCCAGCAGCTCTTTCATCCTGTTTCACTTTTGTACTGTAGAGAGAATAATTTTTAATATTTATATCATCGTTTTCTTTTAAATGAGTCTCTTGAAGACAAAAGGCAACTGGGAGGAAAGTCTGAGCAAGAAGAGATAATTCAATTAAATTAATTTTTAAACCTCGACAAGTTCATTGTATGGTGTTTTTCATTTTTTAGGTGGTCGAATTGGGGAATATTTTTTTCTAGATCGATCTGACGAACAACTTCTGTTACGATTTTCAGAAGGACCAGAACCCTCAGGTGGAACTATTGGGTCCGGCCAGATCGACTCCAGACATACATTTGTATCCATCTGCTCAGAGTCTTCATCGATATCATCGTCAAACTCTGAGCAGAGGTCTCGAAACTTGATGAATTTTTGACTTTTTTCAGCCTTCGAGAGGCGATTTGAAGAGTTTTTGTTTTTGATTTATCTTGTGATGAGGAACGTGCAGCTCTCTGTGATGGTGACGGTTTCTGAGGTGATTTTCTGTTTGATGTAGAAGACCTTTGTTTCGGAGTTGGTTTTTGCTGATTACTTATATTTAAAGAAAGAGAAGTGCCAGACGTTTGTGAAGAATTGGATGAAGACCGTTTAGGATGAGATGATTTTCCACTTGCTTGGTTGGGTTAGACGGTGAGAACCGGAAATTCTGTTCCGTCAGGTCAAGTGAAATCAATTTGAGTTGCAAAGGATCTATTGGTTTTAGGTGATTTAACTTTGTCAGCGTATGATGTTGTAGGAGTAGAGTTGTTAGAGGCAGAGACCATTTTTTTGGCTTCCTGATAGCCTATACCTTTATCTACTTTAGTTTTCTGAAATTCAAGCTCTGTTTTGTAAGATTGGCAGTTTCTGGAATTGGCCATATGATCTAGTCCGCAATTTACACATTTAACGTGGCCGTCACAATCAAAATTGGAGTGGCCCTCTACAGAACATTTGACACACTTTTCAATACCTCTGCATGAACTCTTACCGTGCCCAAATTTCTGGCATTTGAAGCAACGGATAGGGTTAGGTATGAAAGTGTCAACTTTGATTCTGTAGGGAGCTATGAAGATATGTTCAGGCACACGGGTAAGTTCAAAAGTGATGAGATAAGTGTTAAGTTTAAAATGTTACCTTCATGTCGTTTTGTAAACCGTTTAACTTTGGAAACATTTTGGGATTTCAGTTCTTCACGTATTTCTTCTTCTGTCAATTCAGCTAAATCACGGTCTCTGTCTCTTATCACACCTTGGCATGAATTCAGTGATCTATGGGGTGTAACAGAGATGTGGACATCATAAATTGTTGTAAGAGAAAGTAAGTTTTTGGCCTGTTGTGATCTGAGACATTCAACTAGCAGATTTCCGTTTCTCATTTTTGTTACTTTTTTAAGCTGTCCGGCACAGCCTTGTAGTGTTTTTTGGATAACAAAAGGAGAAATTTTGGTGACAGGTTTTTCAGTGCTGACTGATGTTATAACTAAAAATTTTGGAAAATTGTCCGACAAGGTGATTGGCAACTTAGCTGCATGCTCCTCATCATCACTGGTGTCTAATTTTCGTTTGTTTGTGGATTGGTTGTTTGGTTTTTTATTTTGAAATTCCATGGTGATATATATATGATTCGTTACCCTAGCTCCCCGCCCACCTCCGAGCAGCATCAACACGATGTATGCTTGCCACATTTGCGACAAGCACGCATCGCCCTGATGCACTCTAGCATCCATGATGGATACCAGAATACATCAAAACGACGCACGCCTGCCACATCTGCGACAAGCACCAGGGATACTAGAATAAGATACTCGCATGGAGTACTTTTAATGGGCGCAAGCCTTGTGCCAGGTGTTACCCAGCAAGACAACCGCCCAAGGTAACATCCACACGATTGACCCATGAGCCACCGCCTTCTTGAACCCAACCTAATAAATAGTACTATTGTTGTACATTTTGGAAACAGGTAAAGTTCAAGGGCTTGGCGTGACCAGCCGATTGTTTAGGACCGGGCCCATCCGACCGCCCGTTTAAGATAAAGTAAGGGCCAAAGTGGCGTGTTTCAGCCACCAGGATCCCGTCCTCTATCCTTACGGGTATCCACACACGGCAAACATGTGGCCTCTTTAAGCCGAGGAAGCCTTGCCCCATAAGCCATCGCCTTCTCCGCAATTCCGTCAGTGGTTACTTTCCAAAGACCCCGGAATCCAAACATCAACCCATATGATACATGCATTCCACCCATCCAACCCATTGTATCTGGGTGTCATTGAGGGTTCATCAGGATCTTTTTCAAATAACCACGAGAAAAAGCTGAGGGCAAGACATGACCACTTTTGGCTGAACCGGGGTCATCCAGCCATTCTTCGAACTGGGTGTATAAAAAACAATCCAAATATAGTTTAGATTGAAGGGGGTGAAAAACTAACCAATTTGACAAATTTCAATATTCATATATAAAATAACAAAACAAAAATAACACTAAAAAATAAATTCCCAAATTCAAAAGTAAAATTTTAAGCCTGTTGAAATTTGTAACCAATAAGCCAACACCAATCCCGCCAAACAGCAATTTAGAATTTCTATTAATCAGACTTGGAGGGAAAAAATAAATATATAGTGTGTTACCAAGGGATTGATGTGACCAGCCGATTGACCGAATCGGGTCCATCCGGCCTCCCGTCTAGGTAAAGATTGTGCCCAGATGGTGATCGGAACCGTTTTTCCGGCCATCCAGGAACACTCCCTATTACCGACACGGGTAAGCGACACACGGCAAACATGTCGCCTCTTTAAGGGCCTCTTACGCCAAGCCGAGGAGCTGTGGGCCTATTCTATTGTGTCCCCGGGACCCACACGGGGGAATTTCTGTTCATGACAAGGCCAAGATTATGTATGGTACAAAAGTAAACATCCTTTTCATTAACCCCCAATCAGTGTCAATTCCATCGCACTCAGCAGAAGGACAAAGTGACATGCCAACAGAGAAACAAGAGTTATTTTTAGTAAGGCTCAGAAGAAAAATTGTGCACGACAGAAACTCACTAAAATCAAAAATAAGGAAGATGTCATTTGACTGCCCAAAAAATGGCTGTGTAAAATCATTCACCTGGAAAAACACCCTCTGCTGGGAGACTGCAAATATGAACAAATCATTTCTGTTCATGAAAAGGCCAAGATTATATATGGTACAAAAGTAAACATCCTTTTCATTAACACCCAATCAGTGTCAATTCCGTCAGACTCAACAGAAGAAAATTATGCACGACAGGTTCTATGCAGGAAAAATAACTGGCAGTAATGTAGAAGGCAATATATGCATGACGAGTTCTATGCAGGAAAAAAACTGGCAGTAAAGTAGATCATTTCAGAGCTGCAGAGGTAATGAGAAATTTGAAGGAAGGAGATAAGTACCTGTTCAAGAATTGGCATAAAAAACAAAAATTCTGAACATGAGGGTTTGCAATCTGCAGAAGAGGAAGACAGCGAACTCAAAAATAAGTATTCTGAAGCAGCTTGCTTAAACCTCCATTGAACAAATGTTATTATTATATATAAACTTAGCACTGTCATTCATTTATGCTGAAGCATGATCAGTTTTACTTTTAAAAGGTTCAGCATTTTACACGACCTTTAATACTCAGTTTAATTTACAACAAACATTAATATATTAATTTAGTTTATAGTGCATTGTTTGGCAGGTGAGCGATTCAGGCTCTTGAGACCCTCTTGTTCTATACAGTATTGTCATGCACAATATGTAGATGTACAATCATGGTTTAGAATTTTAATTTTCTGAAATTGGGGCCCACAGGGATCGAATTTAATAAATTGTAAATTTAAGCTTCTGACATAAACTTGTCTATCATTTTCCAATATATGCATTTTTTACTATATAGTATTATCATGCACATTAAGTGGGGTCGAATTTCGAATATTGTCAATTTAAGCTTGTGACGTAAACTCCTTTATCATTTTTCAATTTATGCATTTCATATCTATACAGTGGTGTCATGCACAATATATATATATATATAGATGTGCAGTAAGGTTTTAGAATTTTAACTATCTAAACTTGAGGAATATAAGAGTCAGATTTCAAAAATTGTCAATTTCAGTTTGTGACATAAAGTAATTTCTTCATAGGATAATTGCATAACATCTTTAAATGGGCATAAGGTTTTAGATTTATGCAATTGTATGGGTCCTGGGATAACTGTCGATTCCGACAGTCCAGACTTCTAGTTCAATTTATTTGTGAACAGTATTGTCATACACCATATGAAGATGCGAAATAAGGTTTTATAACTGTAATTTTGTAAAACTGAAGAACACAGAAATTACAATTCTCTATTTTAAACTTAATCTTGTCCTTGTAACCTAAACTGCTCTTTAATTGTGCAATTTAGGCGTTTTATTTATATATAGCATTGACCTATGATATAAATATATATAATATCGAGTGTTGTTCTAGGTTGATAAAAAATTCACAGTATTAAATATGATTTTAACGGTGTTGGGTTAGTATATGCATGTATATATATAAATAATGTCTAAAAATTTGCAAACCAACATCAAAATAAAACAATAATTAAGTAGACATTCCCAAAGCGACAGCACTGAATGGTCTCACTAATCTGGAAATTTTAAGTTTGAATTATTGTTATAATTCAAACTTAACAAAATTTTCAAATCAGCGAGATCCTTCATCAGTAAAATGACTAATTAATTAGTTTTTTTTAACATAATTACATAATTTACATAATGAATTATTTCGCAACGCGACATCACTAATAAAAGATCTCGATGATCCGAAAATTATTTAATTATTCTTATAATTCAAACTTATATATGTATTTTGATATGTAGGCGTATATATATATATATATTTACATTCTTTTAAAGAACATCAAGACATTAATACTCGAAACAATGGAGACCAGACCAGTCAATTCGCCGTTTTCCAAGTCTGGGAAATCATCAAAATATAGCGTCAAGCCTTTGGTAGAATCAGAAGTGACGAAGATTTCCTCCTCCAATAAGGATTTACTGAAAAAATTGAAAAAAGACCAAGTATTTAAAATCATCAACACAGAAAAGAGAGGGTTCTATGGATATGAAATCAAGAGAGATTCTATCGTTAGTAACATTTACATATTACAAATTTTCTATGAATTGTATTTTGAGCAAATTACCGTTCAAAATATTTTTTTATTCATTTCCACGTTTCACGTGGCCAACTGGTTTCAGATAAGATTTTTCAATGATTTTTACCATACGGACATATGTTAAACTAATCTCAGCTGACACAAAGGGTAATTTGAGCTATTGCCATCCCTTTTCGTCGTCCTCCATCCGTCAACATTTCACATTTTGAACTATTCTACAGAACCGCCAAATTGATTGAAACTAAACATGGTATAAATGTTCCTAATGAGCTGCTGACCAAGTGCTATTACTTTGTTGCCGATCCGTCATCCAAGATGGCCACCAGCGGGGAACTTAGTTTAACATAGTACCCTATGGGAAATACATTACAGAAATCTTCTTAGAGAAACGCTGAATGGATTAAAACCAAACATGGCATGAATGTTCCTTATGATGTGCTGAACAAATATTGTTACTTTGTTGCCGATGTGTCATCCAAGATGGCCACCAGCGGGTAACTTAGTTCAATATAGGACCCTACACAAATATTTTGCCAGAGAACCGCTCAATGGATTAAAACCAAACATTCCATGAATGCTCCTTATGAGGTGCTCACCAAGTGTTGTTACTTTGTTGCTGATTTGTCCTCCAAGATGTCTGTCAGCCGGGGACCTTGTTTAACATAGAACCCTATTTGAAATACATACAAAAAAATCTTCTTCTAGAGAACCACTGATTGGATTGAAACCAAACATAAAATTTTCCTTATGATGTTCTGACCAAGTAGTGTTACTTTGGTGCCAATCAAATAAAGGTCCAAAAATTAGATGGGGTGACTGTAAGATTTTCCGTGTTTTAAATTTTGTCTGGATTTAGGACCATTATTAGACCAATAAAGTCACTCATAAAAAGAACAACAAAAAGCACAGGAATCACCATTTCAGTTCAATAAGTAAATAGCCACTTCTTAACTTTGTATTATTGAACTTTGTTTTATGGAAATTCTTCAGATCATGGAATCTTCAATGAAATTAACAGAACACCAGGAAACTGTAGTGGAAACATTTAGAAATCTGAAGGAATTGGATATGGCACAGGCAGCATCTGTGCCCAATTTTATAAGGATATCTATCAAAGGGGCACAGATTATCAATGTGTGTATTCTTTATTTCTTTATGTATAATCAATGATAATTTAATATTAGACAGTAATTTTCATTTCAGGCTATTCCAAATAACTTGAATGCACATGGTTCACATGCACTTTCAAATAAAACGCTACGCCGGTTATTTAGTGTGCATCTTCATAGACTAAAAAAAATTAGTCAATCTTGAATAAAACAATAAATCAAGTACTCCTTTGTCAGTTCGACCTGAAAAATAATGTACCCATCGGTTCACAGAACATAAGTATAAAACATTTTTAAAATCTTAAATATAACAAAGATCATCGCAAGAATCGTGAGAGTTGTAAATAAAACAAAACATACACCTACATATAATTCAAATGTTGTTTTCAAAACATCAAATGCAGTATTTTCATAAGTTTATAATTTGTTAAATTCCTTTCATGACGTCGTGCGTATGAATACTTACACATGCAATATAGTACAGGTGGAAAATGTTAATTTCAAATGGAAACCGTTCTATTTCTCCATTACTTTGGAATCATAAGTATAGGGGTTTTATTGAAGGAATTTATCAATGTGTAAACTCGAGCGATTCACTCATAAACTAAATAAAATACTAGTATTCCTAGAATTGTAGATACTGAAAGATTCTGGAAAATTCTAGTAGTACCAGAATTGCAGATACAGTAATGATGTGAAGATACTGAAAGTTTCTGATAGTACAAAAAATGAACATTTTGGAAAATTCTGGCAGAACTGTAAATCATTATTTGCAGTTCGTGTATCCGGTAATCGCCGTTCATACACAGACTTCCAATCATACTGAAACAAATGCAAGAGAAAATTTTAAAGTATGCCCGGAACAAGTCTGGATACGATTCCACCATACCTAAAAGAGTTCATGCGGAAAAACCGCTATCAACCAGCAAACAGCACAGATATGCCTTGACAACATCAAAAGACACATTGCACAGCAGGTTCCAATGTAGATTGATCCATAATTCTTCAACAAAACGGCCCTTTTAAGGGCCAACGACACATTTCAAAAAGAAATCTAAAATTTGCTGCATCATCGTATAATTCAGTTCTCCTTTCATGAACAATTAATAATACTACCACATGTAACTTTAGTTCTACTAAAATCGTTCATAATTAATCATTGTTACAATTTTGATATTATGCATTGCTACAATTCGGGTACTAGATTTATAATATTGGGGAAAGTTTTGAACTTTCAAGCTTCTTTCAGCAAATTTGACTTTATATGGAATTTGGCTAAACTGTTTTAAACTGTTTGGTTCCATTAGGGAGCAACCATTTGACTTGGGGGGAGGGAAGGGGGCTATGATCAAATGTTTGATCCTGCCAATTTTTTTTGTCGAAATTTGAAATTTGTTCCTGGATTTTTATTCGGGCGCTGTTGCGGCCTTCATTTTTATTTTCATTTAAACTGAAAAAATTACTGGTTGACACAGGTCCTCCATTTTTTCCACCTAAAATGACCTTGTCTTTTCTTTTTATTTTATCAAAATCCTGGTCTTGCCTATTTATTTCAAATTTGATCGTAGCGACCCCCCCACCCCTCTAAAAATCAAATGGTTGCTTCCTCAATCACAACGTTTTGATTGAGATTTACTTAGGCATTAAACGCACGTATTTTTATCTTTCGTCATACTTTTTCTAAACCCCCAACCCTTCTTCAAAATATTATCATTAAAATCCGTTGAGTATAACAAAAATGTTTTGAAAAATCGGGTTGAAAAGGCTAATGATTAGCGGAAAACGTTTCAACATTTATTCTATATTTTCATAAAAATTATAAAACAATTAACATGTTTGCAGCAATTCTTAATTCTAATGCAACATAACATATAACGTCCTTTTTAATTGGATAACGTCAAGCGTAAAATCCACGGTTTACCGTCGGAACCATTGACGACAACGTTGCGCAAACGCATTTGACGTTTCCTGTTTACTTTTTATTCTATTTTTTAACGTTTAACGGAGGTTGCATTAGAATGGGGATAACTGTATTGTATTTTATCAGTTGCCGACGTAAACCGGTGCGTCGACAGGTAAACTCAATTTGCGACGGTAAAACCAGCGGTTTACGTCGGCAACTGATAAAATACAATAGAGTTATCCCCTAATTTACCACGTAGAACAAATTATTCATTACAGATCAGCCAAACAACACCAACCTTGTTTTCAACAAAAAAAGAAATTCATATAAAGATGGAAGGCCGATCGGCAACTCTCACCCTTTGGGGTGAGATTCCGACAGAAACTGAACTGGAAACAGCCCAGTTCTACAGAATTAAATGTATAACACCGGGGGACGACTTCAACGGAACCCGGTGTTATAATTCAACGGCATTTGTGGTAATTAACATTAAACAGTAGATATCGTTTATTACGCACATGCTTGTACCGAAGCTAACCCAATAACGACAAACATGAACGATGTAGATATAAGTCTCCGGTTTCATCGGTATCCAAATATTTCATTTGGAGGCCTATTTCAAAACAAAACCCAGCTTTTGTCACGAACAAATTTTGAGTAAAATTTTATACTATTAAATATTCTGTACAAACATGACAATACTGGATAAAAATTTTACACTATCAGAATACCAAGACGGAGTTTATCTGCTGAGTCTGCCGTATATGTACTAAACGGATATCAAACGGTCCTTTTAAGGACCAAAAATATATTTTAAAAAGAAGTCTAAATTGTTGTTTGATTCGGCGTATTATTTAGTTCAATTTTTCAATAAAATTAAATATACATTCAGATTTAAAACAAATCATGTAAAAACTAAACATTCAAACATTGTAAAATTTAAAATTCTACAATATCAAAATTCTTCCATGGATAATTCATGTAATTCCTCCATTAATATGTTCATGTTTTATAATGACATTTAGATATTTATTAAATATTTTACAGAAATTAGATCAGACTGAAACTTCTGAAGAGACTCCATTCCAAGGAGAAATTGAGTCTGTTTCATTTGAAAGGTATATTATTCCAGCAATGTTTCGTGTTCAAGCCAAAACAATACACTATTTCCGGCCCCAGGGATGATCTTGTACAAAAACACCAGGTTCTCGGAGAATAACTATTACTTAAGACGGACACTTTTGTGAACTATTCTAACTGCTCAAAATAAACTCGACAAAGAACGCTGAAAGATTTTATCGTTGAGCTTAGGGTTAGCATCTTGGTAGCCAATTAGCTCCAAAAAAAGGGCGTTAGCATTTTACCTACGACTGTTAGCATCTTGGTAACCTATTTTTAGCAGTAAAATTAGTTCACAAAAACTGTCCGTGTTTTAAGATCAGAGTACTCTTTTCAAACAAAACTGTTTAGTTTGACTAAAAGTTTACAATATTCAATAACTAAGTAATGCCTGCCTTCTTTTGTGCAACTTCTGTAAAGAGAGGTTTGATTTTCTGACAATAGATTTTATTAAATCGTTTTATTGCCAAAATAATGGAATAACGATTCACGATATAGTGCAATTGCGATTACGCTCAGATCTTGACCTATGTACTCGTGCATAAAAAAGTATACTAGCTTTTACGTCTTATAAAATTTATTTATTTTTGACAAGGGGCCTAACTCTTGGGAAATAAATAAAATTAGTTTTTATGTCTTATAAAAGACAGTTTGTATAATTGCTTTCTATATCACAAACATTTAGAATAACTGCATATTACTGAGAATATTCGCAGATAGTACAAATAAGTTAAGATTCCCTTTTCCCCTGAACAGAATGCACACAATTAAAATACGTATCAATCAATTCATATATGTAAGTTCTTTATTATAGAAATCTGATAGAAGTAGGCGACAATGTTCTGTCCGTAACAACTAAAGACTTAGAGAAACTGTTTCCCGATAAACAGTTTGTGGAAGGGAAGATAGTGCGGGGAAAGAAGAGGGTAGATGCCATAACAGAAATGTAAGCAGATAATATTCTATGGACACTCAGTTTTCCACGTGTATCTAAATGCAAATGCGTAAATACAGAAGCCACGATTACGAAATAATGCATAGAAAACAATACAAGTCGCCATCGTCATTACTTTTAAACTCGTCATTTTATCATTATTATCATTCCTATGACGCGGTATGTGCGTTATAAATATTTATTCATGCCTAGACCATAAGTATTTCTGCCTAGGTTTAAGGCTAACTATGCCTAAGCATAAATCGATTTATGCCTAGGGATAAATCATTTATGCATAGCCTTAAATGGATTTATAACTATGCATAAATAAATATTTATGACGCACATACCGGGTCATACATTCCACAATTCTTTTATTTATTGACTACATTTTGCTATACAAAATAGTTTGAATAGAAAAACGCATTCACCTGAAAAAGCATCCAATGACGCTAAAAATCACGTTCAGATATTTTTAGAATATGTGATTTTGACTCGTGTTTCTCTGATGTTATTAGCCAATCAGATAAAAGGTTAATTTTACCCGATCTTCTGGGATATCCGTTCGATAGTACGAAGGCTCATTATTTTGAAGGTCCAATAACCCGAGGGTCCATTGGTCCGAAGGTTCGATATCCCGAACCTTTGCAAAACGCATAATGCACACAGTTATAACATCAAGGGAAGTTGAATAGTCAGAAACGTCCAATGATCAAAAGGTTCGATGGTCCGATGCTTGATATAACGCAACAAGAAACCACCAAGAGGTTCAGTAGTCCGAATGTTCGATGTTCCGAAAAACAATGCAAGATACTTGATTTAGTTGAGTGACATTTTTCGACTCTAGAAATACATGAAATAAGGCATTTCTTTCATGAAATGTTGAAAAATATAAATTATTTCACAACGAAGCTCATGGTGTGTTACAGTGAAAAGGTGTGATTCGACACACTAAATCCATTGCCCACCGAAATTCTGTCTTCTTTAGGAGGAAAATTGATTCAGTCCAAAATAATGTTTTAAGGTAGATCATACACTCAGCTTTTTTTTTCCGGCATCTTGCAAATTTGTATGGAAATATATATTTTTAGCGAGCAAATAATATTTGATATAATGTAAACATTTTATCTTTAAGGTTATGTAAATGAAAATAAATGACCAAAATGCTTAAAAAACAAAAGTTTATTTTAAAAAAAAAACGGTTTTCAGGAGAGATAATTGGGGGAATTTTTTTCTAACGAAATATAACCGAAATTTTAATTTATAATTTGATACATTCCTTTCATGACGTTGTGCTAATCTGTCGTCCACGGTGGCCGTTACCAAATGACTTAGTTTAACATAGGACCCGATGGGAATTATATACAACGGCCTCTTCTCGCAAATTATTGAATGGATTGAAACCAAACATGGCATAGATGTAAATCTCAAGGGTGGACAAAACACTTCTGAACAAGCAATAAGATTTTAGGAAACATTTTGCCCCAAGTCCCCCCCCCCCCCCCGTTTCCATCCTCAAAAACAGGTATGCATTAACTATATGCCGAGCGACGTCAAAAGGCCCGTCTTAGTAAGTTGTGGCACCGGGTTGAAAGAATTAGACCATGCAGCATCAAATTAAAAATCATTTATCCAATAAACCTTCGGACCAATGGACCTTTGCAGTAATGAACCTTCGGACCATTGGACCTTCAAACTACAGCTACGGAACCATCATCTGGTGCTGATGTTGAATCAGTAATTAATTATTTAATGTTTAACTACATAACATAAACCTAAAGAAACCTCCCTCTCAAGTCAGGATTTTGTATCCTAACAAACGTGGATGTGTATAAACCCTGACTTGGGAGGATGAAAGAAAATGTGTCTTGATTCAATACCATTTATATCCGAATATGAAATAAAACAATTACTCTCTTTTTATTCTGTAAATATGCATATTAATTGACTATTTAAAAACAACTGGTATTCAATGAGCTCCACCTTCGAAATGAATACCACATCTTTAAAAGTCAATTAATCTGCATTAAGACTCATTTTTTTGGCCCAAAAATATGCATATTTTATCATATTTGTGTTCAAAAGCACTTGTCTCTTTCAGATCAACCAACCCAGAAAAGAAAATCAAACTATAAACATATGTGCATGAAATGAAATATTAATGGCTATATGGGGGAGATAATTTATTAAATCTGTTGAACTTTATTTTTTTATATTCTTGATAAATAAACAAAAAGAAACTGAATGAATGAATATCCAAACAACGTCACCCAGCGTTCCTAAAATAGACGTAAACATGATAGTAAAAATGTACTTTTAGTACACTTGTGTAATTACCATTTGTGTCATGTGTAATTACCATTTGTGTCATTTATAATTTATAATTCCAGTAGTAGTAGTCGAGTCATAGTTGTTCAGTGTTTCGGTTTAGGTTTTAAGAACCAAGGCATAGAGAACTAATTAGTCTCGAACTAAAATTTCAAACAGTATCTAAAATCAATAGAATATTTACAAATAAAATTAAACAGTAAAACTAATATCACAAACAGTCTAAATTACATTTCGAAATACCACCACAGATACGCTATTCATTAAACAAGTGTCAAAATACATAAAATATTCAGTAAACGATACTAACTTGTATTAAATCACGTCAAGTAATAACAAAGTTTAAGATAATGACCAATGACTATACTCAAGAACATAGCATAATAGTCTATATTCTGGAGTATAGTCCTATGTCTTTCAGATATTGTAAAAGACGGTCGCCAGCGACCACTGTAAATAAATCTTTCATATTGTTGAATGTGTAGTACCGACAAATTATCTCGGATTTATCCACACAGTCTATTAAAAGATATTTCAGTGTTTTGGCATTAGTGTATTCTGTGAGATAATCGTCGGCATTAGTGTATTCTGGGAGATAATCCATTTTATTTACATAAACAATAAAATAATTTAATTAGAGAATTTTTGCGGATCGTTAATTTTCCGCTCAGTATGTTTTCTATATCTGTAATTATCTTTGGTATTATATTTCAAAGTATAGAGATGATTAGGTGGGCGGAGCCTAAGGAGTTATCAGTTCTTGATCAGCAAGTGTTGATCAGTTGCGACTTTGATTTCATGGGAATAGAACTTGTTAAACGATAAATGAATTATATATCAAAAGATTGTGAAAAGTTCTCTTTTTGACACGATTCTAGAAAGTCGCAAAGGTGAATTATATTGGCGATATCAGAATCCATAAGTGCAATATACTTTTAATTGCATAAATTTATAACGTTCCATTTTGACTATTGTATTATACAAATATGAATATCTTTTGATCCTGTTTCTGACCATTTTGAAACAGGTGCATCTGCTAATACCATCGCTAGTTATTTATCAGCACTTTCATTTGAATACAAGATAAATCAGAACCTGATCCAACAGATAATTTTGTAATTAAGACATTGCTGAACGGTTACAAAAATTTGCGAAGCAGTAAGGATTTGAGGTTACCAATTACCTATTCGATCTTATGTAAACTTCCATTCGCTTTAAGTAATGTTTGTCGTATTGGTTACCTGCGAACACTTTTCAAAGCATTATTTGCATTAGCATTCTTTGGCTTTTTAAGGGTAAGCGAATTTGTTTTTAACCCCGATTCTCCTTTTAAAACTCTTATGTTATCTGATATATCTTTTGTTTGACAGTGTATCCAGGTCAACTTTAGATATTCTAAAACTGATCAAGTAGGAAAAGGTGTGGTATTAGTTTTGACCGACATAAAAAAACTCGTTTATATGCCCTGTTGAATCAATTAAAGAACACATTACGCTTCGTCCTAAATCAGTACCGTACTTATTTTGCCACCCATCAGGGAAACCTTGACACGCTATCAATTTAGTTTTGTTTTGAGAAAAGCCATTAATTTTCTTGGCTTAGACAGTGCCCGCTTTAAGTCCCATTCGTTTAGAGCTGGCGCGGCGAGCCAATGTGTATTGAATAATGTAAATATGAAAGCAATTAAAATAATAGGAAGGTGGAAATGTGATTCATACAAGAGATATATCAGAATTCCTCAAAATGCAGTTTTCCCACGCTGAGGAATGTTATTATTCTATTTACAGATGTTTGGATCGTCGGCTCGTCTATTATTCACTGGGCAAAGCAGCGTGCTTTAAAGGTACTTGACAGAAATATAGGCCCAAGTCAACATTGTAACATTAACATAAATTGGATGGGATTGAGGGGGATGAAATGGGTCGACCTAAAGACAGTGTTTTATTCTTAATTGGAAAAGAGGGTCCCCCCATCAGTAGTTATTATACACCTTGGCTCAAATGACTTAGTTCAAATTCAAGCCAAGGAAATGTTTAAAAGAATTAATCGAGATATTGCTGAGTTAGCGGTATACTGTCCGCTATGTGTTTTTATTTGGTTAGACATTCTTCCACGGTTATTTTGGAAGGGTGCAAGAAGTATCTCAAAGATCAAGCTTAAACGCAAAAGAGTGAATAGGGAGGGGAGAAATTCGTGTTTAAAAGCAGGGGGTAGGTTTATTAGGCATGTAGTTGATCATAACACACCAAATTTAAATTGGGAAGATGGTATCCATATGAATGAATTGGGAAATGATATATTTTTACACGAGTTGCAAGGTGCTTTGGTAGCGTTTACTTCTTTTAAACAAGGGCATGTAAGCGAGTTTTCAAAGTGGGTATATTTGTGGTAATGTAAATTTGATAATACAAATTTAGATTGCTGGATTCTGGCATATTTAATTGTAACTTGCACCATGCCTGGCATCAACCCTGGGAGGTGCAGCATAATTTTGATTTTAATTCTACGACTTCTAAGGTTAAGTCAAATTATTTTCGGTGACCTCTAAGGTTAGGTCAAAGTTTATGACTTCTTAGGTTAAGTCAAATATGGTGATCTCGAAGGTTAGGTCTAAGTTCAAGACTTTAAAGGTTGAGTCAAAGTTTGTGACCTCTATGGTTAGGTCAAGGTTAACTGTTTCAAGTTGAGGCTTGGATGGAATATTCGCACTGCTCCTGGACTTCCTGAGGGTGCCGTTTAACAATTAACTTTTATTGAAGAAACGTTTGATTTTATGTTTGAATAGTGTATAGCATCGATCTTTGGTTTATTTCCCGAGGATGTTAATTTTATAGCGACTTGCTGGAATCCAGTCATTACTGTGGCTACCAACCACATATATTTTTAAATAAATCTAGAAATATTAAAGATTTCTTTTATTGAATTATTAATTATTATAATACCTTAGTGTTGACATTAATTTCAACGTTAAATGCTATCGCTTTGCATCAGTCGTTCTTGGTCAGATAGCAATAAATTTGTCTTAATTAATCTTTTATATTTTTATAAACAAACAACAAAATGGATAATAGTAGAAGTCAACAATAACTTACAAAACGCCGGACAAAAAATAAGTGTACAAAACACAAACATGAACACAACAGAGTCAGAATAGTCTAACTTGGTACAGACACTGAATAGTGGCGGAATTAAACCGGTTTAATGATTACCCAAACCTCCCACTTTTTCTATTATGACAGTCTGGTGTATAAAACACACTATAAAAACCAATACAGTATGATTACCAACAAGGTGACCGCTTGCTAGAAATGAAAATTAGAGTGGAGGGTTTAACATTAAAACTAGCTAAGGCTCTCATAGCTGGAGATCGGACACTTCCCTCTACTGAACGAAACAAATCTGAAATAACACTTCCATTAAGAATTTAATGGTATATAGTCAGATTTCAATAGAAAGCGGCAGTATTCGTGAGAGGCCATTATGAATTTAAAGTCTTCAAGCCATTGGGAGAAAGGGCATTTTTTACAGAATTACACCTAATTTCATATTTATAGCCCTTACTGTGAAAAAATCTAAGCTAACTCCCAAGTTTCTGTGGGTTACAAGCGAGACTCCTGCCATTATTCACAATATTGCAGTAGAAACTAGGATGGGAAAATCCGTTCATGATAAGTGCTTTTCTGGAAGCTGGATATTTGAATGAAAGATATTGATATCTATTATAAAACCTTTTAAAAGCATTCAGCAGCAAATATTTTTTTTTGAGTATGGCTTCGTTCGTTAGTCTTCTAGCCGAGAGCATATTCGTGCAAAAGGTACAAGCTGTGATACGTACACTCTACACGATGGTACCAAAGGCACGTTTCCATCAAGAAAGGGGAAGCTAGTAATTGGGAAATTAAAATCGTCCCTTTTGTCATAAATTTTAGTACGTATCTCTCCATTTTCAATATGAATAGTAAGATCTAAAAAAGAACACCATTTACTATTGTTATTGGCTTTCTTCAAATGTAGCTCTTTTGGATGAATGTCTTTTGCATATTTAAGAAACTCGGGGTTATCAACAGTAAGTACATCAGCAAGATACCTGCAATTATTGTTATTAATGTCAATGAATTTATCATGATTCTGTATTTTACACATAACGAGTTTTTTCCATGAAAGACTCTTCATAAAAATATAAAAATAAGTCGGCAATAAGAGTTTGTACCCATAGGAATCCCAATGACCTGTCGGTACACAGTATTGCCAAAAACGAAGAAATAATTTATGAACATTTATAAGATTAGTTATAGAATGAAGCAAAAGCACATTTCTGATAATTCTTATGTAATTGAGAAGAAGGAATGGAACAAAATCTGATGAATAAACCATGTCGTCCATTATTTTTAAATATTGTCTGTAGATTTTTAAGGTTAAAAGAGGAACGACGTTGATGATGCATATTATTGTTCTTTTGTCATGCGACGGTGGTGGGCGTAGTCGAGGACTCATTATGACTAGTTATAATAATTCTTCTTTCTTCAGTAGCTGGTTTTTTTTGCAGAGCATTCTCAAAAACGGCTCAATCTATTGAAACCAAAATTGGAACAAAAATAGAGAACCATCTGAGGTAGTGCCTCGTCATATTAAAAAATCCAAGATGGCCGCCATTTCTGAAACGGCCCCTATCATTTTTAAAAAAAAAATATTAAAAAATAGAAATCAATTCTTGACGGATTCAATTTTAGCGTAGAAATGTTCAGCTTTATCGAAAATTCTATAGTGCCTCGTCATATTAAAAAATCCAAGATGGCCGCCATTTCTGAAACGGCCCCTATCAATTTTTTTTAAAAAATCTTAAAAAATAGAAAACAATTCTTGACGGATTCAATTTTAGCGTAGAAATGTTCAGCTTCATCGAAAATTCTATAGAAAATCATTTTGAAATATCAAAGATGGCCACTTTTTTCAAGACAGCTGCCGTGTAAGTTGATATATTGGAATAATTTAAAATTTAGCTCTTTTGGATAAATGTATTTTGCATATTTTAGAAACTCGAGAGGTCTATTGAGGATTCTGTTGCTCTGTTATCATTTATGATCTGTTCACCGTTATGGATATAATACCAATGCTTCTTAATAGCCCTTCCTAATACACATTTCCACTATTCTATGTTATGCCGCGCCCCCCTTATCAACACAGCAACCCAGCATCCTTGATTAATTTACCAGATGTTATTGGCTTATCTACTGATGATTGATAAGAGAGTGGAAAGGTGTATTGCCGAAGAGTCGAGTTATATTTTGTTGTAAATACTAGTGGGATGTGAATCTTGGATTTATTTTTCGTATCATATTGAAACATTTGTTTAAACAAAATAAATGCAAGACCCTTCCGTGGAAAGAGACGAGCGGTGTCGTACCCCAAACCTCTCCTATTGAAATTTAATAGTAATATATGATTGGTGGCAACACATTTTCATGTCTTCTTAATGAATAAAAGGCCAGGGGTGCCTGGTGAGGATATGCCTTGGTTCCTAAAACCTAATCCGAAATACTGGACAACTACGAGATGATTTTCTCGACTATATGTTTTGGCATTACAAATCATAAATGATACAAATGGTAATTGACTTAGAAATTATCTGTTAATGGTGAACTTAACTGGGTATTTGTTTGGATTGGAAGTGGACACGTTAGAAGGATGTCGCCTTGTGTTAGGCGTCGAGTCTTTATTACGTACGTAATTAATTTCGAATCTGTACACAACAAAGCTTTAGATGTATGATCAAATTATAATGCAGAAAAGGTAGAGAATATTGCATTACATTCGAAATGTATTTATATATTTTAAGTAAACATTCACAAGTTGGATGACGTTCGTAACAGAAGACTCCAGATCCTAATGAAAAGTATACCGCCCTCATTTACGGACATAAGTAAATCTAACTGAGGATATAAATTGAATGTTTAAAGTTAAAATCCAAATTTAGTTGCTGATATCTAAAAGTAAATTTTTCATTTAAAAGAAATCTTAAAATTAATCTTGCAGTTTTTGTGTTATTTGTTTATGTTCGTAACAGACACTTTTAAACTAAATGTGTTGTATGTCCTTTGTTACGAACATAACTGAAACTGGGGAATGATTAGAACTAAATGTTTAAAAAGTTGAAAGAGCATTTTAAATTGTTTATTTTCTAAAGTAAAGCGTCCATTTAATAAAAGATCGAATGTATTTTAAGCATTGTGTTATTTGTTTAAGTTTGTAACAAAGACACTTTGAAACTAAATTTGTTGTATGTCCATTGTTACATATATGTTTTATACAGTACACACAAAAAACACCAAATTTGTTGTCATTGATTTTAATTTTTGGAATTCAGGTATAATGTAGGTCAATACATGCTCGTGAAGTATGGTGTTAATTCACTCCCAGATCTCGTAAGTACCAAGCTGGTTGCAGTTTGTTTTTACAATTCCTTCTTTTTACATTGAATTGCATTTTTTTTACCACGTAAGACACTACAGTTGGCTTATTTGAAAGTTACTTCTATACCTTTTTGAACATAAATGTTTAGATATATGCTTGATGAAAATACCACAAATTAAACCATGTTGCCAAAAATTGCCAAATGTAGATTTTAATCTTAAAAGCCTAAAGTTATATTATCGCTATTTTGTTCATTTATCCTTTTATGTTCAGAACTGAGAAGTTTCATATCACAAAAACAGCTTTTCTCAGTCTAGGCGTAAATGGTTCGAGCGATCAAATCTATCTCAGGAAGAAGACCAGTAATAATCTATATTTATCAAACTTGTAAAAGTTGCTGTTCATAGATCTTTATTTGAATTCTTCACAGCTCAAAGAGTCAGATGTATACAGGAATACACATGATGTTGTTTAGGAATAGTATCAAAATTTCCCTTTTCATCCTTATAAGCAAGCAACATGTAATAGTTTTTATCTTGGTTTTTCAGGTCGTTGACTGGCCTTGGGTGCAATATTTCTCAGATTGTAAAAAAGGGCCAGTAATGTGTGGAAAATTGATGACATCTGGTATACAATTACTGAGAAAGATATTGTTAAAACATTGGCAGCACCACATATCCAGATGTGTGGGCGCTGTCTTTGTTATACATTCGTTGGTAAGCTTATCCTTATTATTTTTTTATTTTGAAGCTGTTTCATCAAATAAAAGCAAGCTAAAGAGGAATGAATATGACAATGAGTAAACATTTTTTGTATATATGTATGCAAGGAAATACATTTTTGTACTTGTAGTGTATTATTTCATGTATTGAGAATTAATTTGGCCTAACAGAGGAACTTATCAGTGATTTTCATTATTATTAAAACATATGACCCAACCTGTTTGCCCGTTCCATATAATAATACATTTTTGCCAATCACTCGGCTCACATAGAATTTTTCCTTTTAGTATAATGCAAAAATACTGTGAAAAACCCCTATGCAGAATTTGATATGAAGTATCTCCAGAAGGCCCCTTATCTCAATCCAAGTTGCTGAAACAGTCCTAAATCCATATAACGTCAGATATAAAATACATACTGGGGAGCTTATATATAACAAACCTTAAGATTCACTAATGTGTGATATGGGGATGTATAAAAATAAAATGCTCCGCTGGGCGCAGCTAGATACGACCGCAGATGTCGAACCCTGAATAGTTGGGGCAATTATGAACACAACATTCAAGCTTGATACAATACTGAATTTGGATTGTGAATAAATATTTGACACATCATAGGTTTGACACAGAATGAATGTTGTCTAAGAACTTAAAAATTTCTAATTTACCTATTCAAACCATATCAGTATTATTTGTTTTTATATATAAATCAGAAATAACCAATTTAAAATTGGGCACACATATCAATTTCTTGCTATTGCTATTGCGCAATACTGTGCAATTGAAGATTTCTTGCTATTGCGCAATACTGTAAAATTTCTTGAAATATTTGACACATAATAGGTTTCTGACACAGAATAACTGAAATCAAAGAACTTAGAATTGGTCATATGATTTCAATTGATATTCAATTTTTTGCTTTTTGTGCAATACAATATGCTTTGGAGAATTGACCCACCCCCCCCCCCCCCCCCCCAAAAAAAAAATAATAATTTACCTCTTTTTTTAACTTTTGTGCAATACACTATGAAGTTGCACATTGACTCCCCCCTCCCCAAAAAAAAAAAAAAAAAAAATAAAATTTATTGTAACCCCCCCTTTTTTTGCTAAAAAAAATTGAAATTTTCTTTTTAATTTATGAAATATGAAATGAGAAAAAAATTGCCCCCCCCCCCATTTCTTTATACTTTGCAACCATAACAGCCCATTTAAATACACCATAACATATTAAAATAGAAAATGACATCATAGTCATGGATGACAAATTTTAAATATACATAATTTAAAAGCAGTTTAGACAAGATAAACAAAAAAGCTTCATCAGCACATTTTATATTGACAAATTTCCAATGGAATTTGTTAATAATAAAGTTTTGATAACAGGGCACACATATCAATTTCTTGCTATTGCACAATACTGTGCAATTGAAAATTTCTTGAAATATTTGACACATAATAGGTTTCTGACACAGAATAACTGAAATCAAAGAACTTAGAATTGGTCATATGATTTGAATTTATATTCAATTTTTTGCTTCTTGTGCAATACAATATGCTGTGGAGAATTGCGCCCCCCCCCCCCCCCCCAAAAAAAAAAAAAATAATTTACCCCTTTTTTAGTTTTAATTTTGGACCCCGATTTGGACCAACTTGAAAACTGGGCCCATAATAAAAAAACTAAGTACATGTTTAGATTCAGCATATCAAAGAACCCAAGAATTCAATTTTTGTTAAAATCAAACAAAGTTTAATTTTGGACCCTTTGGACCTTAATGTAGACCAATTTGAAAACGGGACCAAAAATTAAGACTCTAAATGCATGGTTAGATTCGGCATATCAAAGAACCCCAATAGTTCAATTTTCAGTGAAATCAAACAAAGTTTAATTTTGGACCCCGATTTGAACCAACTTGAAAACTGGGCCCATAATAAAAAAACTAAGTACATGTCTAGATTCAGCATATAAAAGAACCCAAAGAATTCAATTTTTGTTAAAATCAAACTAAGTTTAATTTTGGACCCTTTGGACCTTAATGTAGACCAATTTGAAAACGAGACCAAAAATTAAGAATCTAAATGCACGGTTAGATTCGGCATATCAAAGAACTCCAATAGGTCAATTTTCGATGAAATCAAACCAAGTTATTATGATGAACATGAAAAAAAAATTATCTCATGATTATGAGGTAAAAAGTCCTAATTATGAAATACTAAGTCATAATTATGAGATTTTGCAGGCAAACTGCCTGCAATATAAGGCTGTGGTAGCTTTTCCTGTTAACATGCGACTGTGAATGCTTGTCTGGGGGGGGGGGGGGGGGGGGTGAATTTGAAAGTGCGGTCCATCAATTGCTCCCAGCACTCCGGGGAAACCTCCTTTTTCTTCAAATTTTCTAGCAATGTACTGCTTATTTGGTTCACTAGTAGGCCAACGTATGAATGTGTCTTTCAAACTCAATAAAGCTGAAACTACTCTGTCCTTGCATTTCACAACGGTTGAGTCGGCTACATCAAATAAATCAGAAACTAGACGAATATTTCCTTGGTGACCAACATATCGCAATGTAATTAGTACAGTCTTTTCAAATGTTACTCTGTCACGACCTCCAAACTCTTGACTACGCACTTGCATCTCTGGACAGGTCCGCAAAACTTGACATAATTCCTGAAAAGATTCCTGGGTCAATCGAAAAATTCTGCGGAAATCACATTCTGTGTAGCTTCCCACAACGTTTTGAACGTAATTCTGTACCCTGAAATGACAGTCTCTGTTCCTGAAATGAAAGGAAAAAGAACTCAAAACTAATTTGCTATTGTCCTTGTTAGTTAAATAAAAATTAACACACAGACACACAGTAAAACTGTGTAACAGAACAAATTGGCTACAAATAACTTTTCAAAATGTCATATCAATAGATAAAAAATGTAATGTCACAATCATAACCTATTTTGCCTCAAGAAGACCTGTTTACCCCATTTAAGCTAGTAGTGTAGTTTATACATTTAGAAAGTGTAGTTTTCAATATTTAGGTGTAGTTTTAGATTTTACAAGTCCTAAAAATTACTATCACCGATGAGCGGCGCAACACGCCGCGAACCTGCAAGGGGGTGTGGGGGCATGCCCCCCCTCCCCCCCAGAAATTTTTTGAAAAACTAGATGCAAAGTTCTGCATTCTGAGAGCATTTAGAGTCATGTTTTGAAGATACCAAATATATAAATTCAATAGGATTAGTAAAATTGAACACAATAATGATAATGTTTTCTTCCTAAATTTTATTAAGTCATTCTCTTGTAAATCCAAAGATACAACCATGGTCTGTCCTTGGTCCAAACATCAAAAAATTTATGTTCTCTGACCTCTTGATCGTATTTGCGATTTGAAATATGTCTGGCATCACAACATGTAACTAATTGAAAACTTTTGAACAGTTCAAATCGCGCCATGTGTCAAACTTGACCGTCAACGATCACCAGAGCGTTTGTAATACATACTTATATATATATTCATTATCAAGCGCGTAAAACACAAAGACTCCGTTTTGCGTTCGGATAACTTCCTTTAGACACAAAATTACATACTGCCGATTTTTTTTTACTTTAACATCTTTGAAAGCGTAGAAATGACCTATTTGGGCGTAGAGCGTAATTTGAGTACAAAAAATCGTAGAAACTACGCCAAAATCGTAGTGGTAAACAGGTCTGCTCAAGAAAAGGAAAAGGGGTCTGATCAAGTATATTAAAAAAAACATGCCTTTCAAGTGTCACAAAAAAATCAAAATTGCTAATTTTACGCTTATAAGAACCGCGAAACATGAGTCACTGAAAATAAAAATTGTCAAATGACGGATCATGACCCCCATTTTTTGCAAGAAGACAATTTTTTGTTGTAATGTGACCTAAATTGCCAACATCTGACGTTGGACAAAACTCTTACCATTTACAGACATTTAAAAAAGACCCCTTTTTAACAGTACTTTGCTTGAACGGAAACATCTTACTTACAAAAATGTCAAAGATGCTAAAAGTATTGTGTTAGCATCAGTCTCGTTTTCATAATCCCCGTCACTTGTATCTGATTCACTAAGAAGGTCTTCGAACATCATCGATTTCAGTACACTGGTTGCCATATTGAATCTACTCGTTTCTTTGGCTCTGCCAAAAATTTCTACGGAAGTGGTCCAATCTCGTTTATTTGTAAGGCTCTTCTGGAGAGACCCGGAAGAGGATCTGAACAGACGAAAAAAACACACCCCAGTTCAAATATTGTTCACCCAGAATGCAAAAGGCCATAGATTATCTGATCAAATACAGGAAAGACGCTGGAGTGCATAAAGACAATCTTTTACTTATCTGTTTCTAAGATAATCTCATTGACTCCAGTCTGAAGCTCGGAAGGCCTTCGTACTCCTGACTATGTAGTTACAACAACTGTTATATCTTTTGACTCGGCGGAGCTACAAAGCGGTCCCATTGCCCATAATGGAGCAAAGGAATATCATTCAAACCGGGGATTTAGCACATTAAATTATCTTTTAATATGTAAAAACTTCAAAATTTGTGTAAATTAATGAAAAGTTTAGCCGATCCATGATGCAAATTAATTTAAATTGGCACTGTAGGAGTTTTTTTGTATTGTTTTGATTTCAGTAAGTTCAAGATTACAAGTTTGAAATGCCCTTGAAAGACGGGTGTTACTAAAAGACGGAAAGGGAAACGGAAAACCACGATTTTTATTTAAAAATATAATAATTACATTGTGACGTAATAACATGCTTCTTCACCAATAACATTGCGACACGTAATTAACAAGCTGTCTTTCATGTCTAAATGAAAATCAGCAGCACGAGACACCTGTGTACTAATCCATTACATATTATTGAGCGAAATTGATTATTACCGCGTGCATTACTTAATATTATCAGATTAAAGTATTTTTGCACTAAAATGTAATTATAAAAACTGAATGCATCTTTTTGTAGCTTCATGTGCATGTCAAAGTGTGGACCGAAGGCACCGTGATTTTTTGTATGAAGCGCTTCCGCCTCGCTTCATACAAAATGTGCTTCGGTCCACACTTTTACATGCCAATGAAGCTACAAAAAGATGCATTCAATTCTTAATTAATGAATGTTACATGGCTACATGTATATACTCTTAATGCTAAGAAGCCGGGTATAATCGACATAATATGGGACTTGGTTGCATTGACTGTTGTTACGTATAATCTGCACATTTGGTTTCTTGTAAAATTAACAGTCATATTTTTGCTGTATTGTATTGAACAACTTGAATTACCATAGATCGCTTATGCATATCTTTATACCACGTGGTCCTCTATACTGTAATTTCATTTTTAAAGAACTGTTCCGACTTAAGCCGAAAAACTAACTCCGCCCGCGATATCTTCCTACTACAAGAAAAGTACACGTGGTATGCTTCTAGGTATTTGCCACCGAAAGTCTTTTGATGCTTTAATATATTTTTAACAAGGATTTGCTTGCCGTGATAAATATCTGGTCTGATCTAATTCCTCTAAAGGGACTGAAGTCGAAATGTGTTAATTGAGAATCCAAGAAATCATTTATATCCCCCATGGCATAACGGTCCTAAGATAAACTAGAAGCGGTGTTAGAGTAATATATAATAAATGAAGATAATCCATTAGAACTGTCAGATGACATGTATGTTTGAGAATTTTTTTATCATTGTTACTCTAAAGATTTTTAAATAACCAATCATTCAAGACATTTTTTTAAATAAAATTGCCCTCCAAGACAACGGTACTTCATTCTGCTCATATCTGCCACCGACCCCATATAGGCATGTGGGAAGAACAATTTAAAAAGTTCTTGCAAGGGTAAGTGTTAAATTTTTTTTTTAAAGCGGCACATATCGACATATGAAGTTAGAACTCGATGGAAAATATACAAAACTTCCTATTCTTTTTTTTGAAATCTAAGTTATTCCAAGTTATGATCGTACAACATGGTCAGTTGTCAAATTAAAAATGTATTTCACAAGTAATCATAAGATAATTACACATATTATAATAAGCATTCAAAAGTCAAGAGTAAAATTGTGGTTTTTATATAAAAAAGGCATTTTTCTAAAATACCACGTTAAAACTATAACTCTGGCAAAACTCACTGTTATTGTTTTATTGTTTTCGGAAAATATGCATAAAAATCAATTTTTTGCTGGAGTTTTCCAAAAATTTAAAATACAGGTTTAGGGCCCTATAATAAAAGTACTCATTCCATGCCTTTTTAGACTTTGGGAGACTGTGTCAACTTTCTGCTTTTTCCTTAATACCAATCGGTACTAATAACAATTTTGTCAGACAGTTTTTGTTTTAAGAAAGCAGTTTGAGCTCACCTGGCCAAAAGCCCATGAGCATTGCCATCATTTGGCATCCGCCGTCGTCTGCAGTCCGTTCGGTCTGATGCCATTGGTATTTGGTTTCTGGCTACAAATGTAGATCAGTATAATGTCAAATTATGAGCTATATACAAGTGTGAAAATGTGGATTTTAAAACTTGGTTAAAACAATTTGTCAAAAATTTTCCCTGAAACTACTGGGCATAATTCAATGAAAGTTTGCATGCACGGTTGTTCTTTAGGTATACCTGCAAAACAATAACAATCAATTTTATTGCCATGAAACATATATAAACAGTTTGTGACAAAGACATGTCAAAGATCTGTCGGCCTAGGTCAGACCCTGAAATAAATTTTTGACGTTTATATGCCAGAGCGCAAAATATTCAATAAAGAAAATTAATTTATATATGCATGAAGCTGTTTTCAAGGTTATTGTATGTGTGGTGAGTTTGATGTTCAAGGTGAGTGATTTAGGCTCTTTCATAGCTTCTTGTTGGTTTTTTAGCTCACCTGGCCATGGATCAAGATTTAATGCCATCATAATGCATCCGTCTGCGATCACCCGTCGCCGTCGTCGTCAGTTAAGTTTTACAAACCTTCTCTGAAACCACTGAAACTTGTTAGACATTGTCTCCCCATCATGGAATGCTGCCTACATGTAAAATCATAGTAAAAATAGTCAACCTTTTCTGCAAATAATTTGAAAACGAAGGCAACTATCAAAGTTTTCACATAGACATTTTTTACTTTATTTTTTGGTTACGTAGATCTGTCATTGTGCAAAACTCCGTTTCAATTGGACATCCAGATTGATTTATTGCCATTGAAATAACAATTTTTGTAAATTTTAATTGCCTTAACCATTTCAATGCAAACAAATGGAGATAAATAATCAATGTAAGGATAAAAGTTGCTCGGCTAAGAAAGGGTCGTCATTGTGCAAATTTTCATTATATTGTACTAGTAGGAGACACGACTCCTCCCAACTTTTCACCCTCTTAACTGTTTATATATGGTACTCTGGGATAAATCGTGGTTCTTATGCCCTGCCTTTAATTAAAAAGCATAGCTTTCGGGTCATTTTGTCTGTTCGTCCGTCCGTTCTTCCTTCCCAACTCCGGTTTACCTACGGGTTTAAGTTTCGTTTCCGCAAAGAAAGTATGTTATCATCAACAAGCTTTATCATACGTGTGCATCAAGATATGAACAAATAAAAATTTTAGGGATGGCAACGAGTTCCCGAATACTCGAGTATCGCTCTGAAGGTCCGATTTTAGTACTACGATCTTTCTTTTTTTAAATATTTCTTTCTGAAAACTGTTATGAAATTTGCTACGTAACAATAAACATTTGTTACGTAACAATAAACAGATCATACTGACTTTTATTTGTCTAATTGTCCAGATAATTAACTGTTTTACTGTGTACACATCACAAGTTAAATAAACAAAACTAATCAGTGTGCAGTTTATTCTTTATTTCATAATTTACAAACCTAGACCCTTGTAATAATTTTGAGCAATATTTAATGAAATGGTCATTAATTTCTTGTGATTCTAATTAGTAATAATTTACATTTTCAACGTTATAGACCACACATTTGTTCGAAATTAAGGCCGAAAAACAAACACAGATGCAAGTTAATATTCTGTTGGAAAAGAAAATTCTAAATATATTTTGAACCGTTAAGAAAATTTAAAAAGGTTTTTTTATATCAAATTATTAGAGTTGTATGCATTAAAAAATGCTACGGCTGCAAAGATATTATTTTGACGCACATCTACGTTCATTGAAACTGTGCAGTTTATGCAAATTATTTACCATTAAATTTTCAAAGTTAGTACATTACATTAGTATAAATTTACTATATCTAATATTAGTATCTTTGGATTGTTATTTAGTAAAATTCCCTTAAGAACCGACTACTATGTAAAATTGGCTTTAAGTACCATGCAAGTTTATTTTATCAGCATTTTCGATTTTCTGAGTGCCGGGTATTAAAATTGCGGCTTCTCGAGTACCATGCTACCAAGTTCTGCCTAAAAATTAGCCAAAGGGCAAAGTAACAAAGAGTGGGTTATATCCTCGAGTATCATGTATTAGTGTAAGCCCGTGAAGGTACATGTACTCATTGACTCAAGCAAGGTAGCCTGATTGATTTCAGATGAGGTGGTTATATTTAAGTCCTTAGTTACACTCAGCCACATGGTTTTACGTGTACTTTAAAACATATATATAAGACAAGTGGCGAATATATTAATTTCTCATAACACTGCAGATGTCGCCCTCGTGCATTCTAGTTTCATGTGATGTTTAATCTCGAAAGAGTATCATTGTTTACTGATTACTTTACGACAAACAACCTTTATTCCATTTTGAAGACGTGTGGAATTTTAACACGCCTAGTTTGAAGACGTGCGGATACGAAAAATGTAGGTAAAGTAAGGAAGCAAATTGCACATTTGCAGTTGCAAATATTTTGCCCATCAATAGTCGAAACATAGTGCACAAAAAGTAGCAATCGAAAGTGAAAATAAAACCAAGTGACTGACACTTGAGGCTATAACCGTCTTTCCGTACGCAGGATTCGGGGGCCGTTTTAGAGCGTATTTCGTACGCAGACATGGTACGCGGTACGCAAAAAATGCAGTTTACCGTACGCAGATGCAAATTTTGGAATATTTGCACAAAATAACGGTTTTCAAACTGTAATTTAAAATGTACGCTGGATTCAAGCTGTAAATTTATAGCATATTCCGTATTCAAGGGGGAAGGGGGTTATAGCCCCACACTTCCGGGCTATGTACTTATACTCTATATGCAGTCGGTAAATTCTCCCCAAATCCCTTATTTTTCTATCGTCCTCACTTTTTTTATATTTCTTCCTCGCTTGCAATTCGTTGATAAATAATCTTAAATGGTCATTTTTAATTCTCTTGTCCGACGATGATGTTCGTTAACATCGACTGTTTTTTATATATAACTAGGTGGCCTTATTTTTTTTATATTACAATTGAAGAACAACTGAAGGTTGCACGTTTTTTTTTATGGAAATAATGCAATTTTTCCGTTCCGTTTCCGCCTTTTAGTAACACCCTTGGAACACATATGAGATTATCAAGTTAATAACATTAACCATTTTGGTACTTTATTTATAGTCAATATCAGGTGTATACTTTTTGAAAATTTTGAACCGTCAAAATATGTGTGAATCACACCCGGCTTGCTCCATTTGGAGTTGTGAGACCGCACTGTAGCTCCGCCGAGTCAAAAGATATCACAGGAGCTACATTATTGTAGCTAATGACTGCGGCTGTGAAAGCAGAGTTATTAACTAGCAGACAACTGCATAAACATGTTGCTACTGTATCCCAGATATTGAATTTAGAAGAAAATGAATTTGAAACAATGGCAAACTTTTTGGGCATGTACTAAAAGGTGGAGTGGAGTGGAGTGGTGGAATGTTGGAGTGCTGGAGTCACAGAGTGAAAACATGGAAGTAGGAAATAGAGTGTAGTGGAGTTGTGGGTTCAATAGTTTTGAAATTAAACCAATTTATAAGATATTTTTGTATACATGTGTACTATAAAAATCATAGAATAAATGTTTCAACAGCGTCCAACTGCATTCATGAACATTATACCAATATAATTCACCTTGGATGTGTCATGGGCATTTTTTAAAGTTATATTTCCAAACAATGTTAAAAAAAACATGATTAATGTTAAATGATAGATTTCTATAATTTAGGAGGGGGTGTTTCAGCAATTTTACCTTAGTTAACAACATTCTGGTGTAATTAATTTTACATTCAAAGCAAAGTTAAAATTATAAACTACTTGTATATTAAAAAGAAACCAGCATCAACAGAACAGTCATTTGCAAGAAAAACGACACTTGGCTTCTGTCTGTTTCAACTGATAAAAGATATGAATTTGCTTATTGGGTAAAAGATCTATGTATCTATGGCATGCCAATATACACGTATCGTTCATTTAAGTTATTTTGTCCCCCGCTGAACACATTGCGAGGGGCATGGAAATACCGGGCGTCCAAGTGTTTGCTGTCTCTGTGTCAGTCCAGTCTTGTTAGCGCTGTAACGGGTGCAATTCTTGTCAGATTTTTATTAAACTTATATATACTATAGGTTAATATCCGTAACATCTTGGACAAGTTCTACTTTTTAAAAGATTTATGCTCTTTGGAAATATAAAATATGTGCAACGCAGGTGACATTGAAACTCTGTTCTTTTATTAAATCAAGAATCAAAACTTCGTTTGACATAAAATATATAGTTTTATTCAATGATCAATTAATGATTTTTTGTACATTTCAATATTTAACCTGTCCAATAAAATTTTGGTCTTCACATCAGCTTCATGGGAAAATCTTTTAAACTTTTAGGTCACCTCTAAAAATTAGAACTGTACTGACAATTTGTTGACAGACATTGAATATACGTGGAAAAGGTCAGAAAATTGTATTTTATCAGTAAACTTTTTATCACAAGCAATGCCAGAAAACAATTAAAAGTATTTTGAAACAAGGCAGAGGTTAAATGTGTCACAATAAATCTTTAAAATGTGATCAACTGAGAATGTGAACCTATATGGAAAGGCTTGCTGGACAATAAGCCATTGCTAGATTCTAATCCAGAACAGCAACATGTCCAAGAAATTATTTCTAAGGAAAAGCTATGCAGAGGCTGTCAGAGGAGTATCAGAAGAAAAGAGAAAGGTAAGTTTCTATCATGGTATTGATCTGTCATTGTAACATAATTTTGTGCAATACACTTGCCTTTCAATGGAGGTTAGGGTTGTGGTCCCACTTGTTACAAAACAAGAGGCACAAAGGAGCAAATGCCTTACATTGGTTTAATGGATGAGAGAGGATTTATGTGTACAGTAAGCAGTTTCACTTTTCTGAATCTGGAGATTATCTCAAGATTGAATTATCAGATTGGCTTAAAATTTTCAAACTAACTTTACACAATAGTTATAAAAAAAGATGAAAATATGATGAACTGAACATGTTTTGATGCCCATCCCTCCAGACGAGAAGGGGGAGGGTATCTTTGTCCATCTACATACGTCCCAAAACTGGTTTCATGTATCTTTGTCCATCTACATACATCCCAAAACTGGTTTCTGTTCCCTAACTTTAGTCTGCCGCACCCATACTTTATGAAATTTACTTACAATGCTTGTCCATTCTCCAGACCTAGTATACATGTAATTTAGTATTTCGGGGCTGCTCAAGCCTGCCTCTTAAAGTATAGTTGGCTGATATGAACATGAGGTGCATTGAACATAGAAATAATAAAGGAAAAAAAAATCAAGAATATTTAAAATGTATTATTATAATTGCTATCTTCATAAGAATAAGAATTCTATAAGTTAAAAATCAAAACAATAGGATAGTTACTAAAGAAGAAACATAAAAATTACAAAAATAATAGACAAAAACAATGCAAACATGTGGCATTGAAAACAACAAAATGTGTTAATATTTAGTATTTTTGACATCATGACTCCTCTATAAAGTTATCATTTCAAATATTTGGAATATGCCTATTATGATAGATATCACAGTATATGCTGTCCAATTCTCATGTTTGTTGCTTATGTTGTCATCACTGATTATAATTCTTAACTGTAAATGACCCCTGTGGGACTTTGATTGGAACAATGAAATATTTGATTTTGTAGTCTTTTCATATCCGAGTGGCGTTAATGAGAGGACTACATCTTATTTACATACGTGTTATGAATAATTATACCCCTGTCCATACATTTATGCGTTGGTCACTTTGTCCGTTCATTCGTCCGTCCGTCTGTCCACTACAGTATATACACCTTTTGAATACGCAACTCCTCATTAACCACTTTTCATAATAAAATGAAACTCTCAGATTCTAACCCATACTATTGTATTTGTTCCATTAAAATCATTTTTAGGGTTTCTTTTTCCAGAATATGAACTTTGGCATTGCCTTTGAGGGGGTAACCATTTTGTATCAGCAACTCCACCTTTACCACTTTTCATAATTTGATGAAACACTATCAGAATATTTCTCCCATTCAAGGCCATTGTCCACATATTTTATTTTAGGTTCATACTTATTTTGTGGGTTTATAATTTGGTAAGCTCTTCTCAAAGGAAATGATTGTTTGCTGCATATTTATATTTCCTCTGCCCATATATTTGATAGACTATCGACTAGTTTGTATTGTTCCTGGTAATTTGAGGGGTTCTATAATTATTTTTTTCTTAATTTCTTGATCATTGACAAAATGTCTGTTTTTTAAAGACTGATTAGTTTGTTAATAATTGAGACATGTATATGTCATGAGTAAATAAATAGACATTTAACAGATGAAGAAACATTTTCAGAAGATGTTTTATAGATTTTTTAGGGATTTGGAATGAAATTGCTTCTATTTTTCTGTCATTAGATTGATAAATTATCACTGCCTTAGTGTGGAAATAGGAATCACTGTTTTATTAACTAGTTTAATGGAATACATGTTAATATTTTTAACTTCACATCTGTGCTACCTAATAAAATTTAAAAAAAAACCAATATATCAATTGCTTTTGTATTCTATTTCTTGGGATTGAACAATATGATATATGAATAAATAGGGAAGGGAATACCAAATTACTAATGATTGGTAATTGGTAATTGAAAAAGTGATCAAGAAGCAAGAAAATATTTTAACCATCTCTCTTAAATTTAAATAAAATTAATAAGTTTTCTTCATTTTTAAGGTCATATAATGTCATGATGTATCAACTGTGTCTTCACTGAATTATATAAATTATAATAACTCAGAATTGGTCCATATAGTTGGGTTCCTAATATTTGAGAATGACTGTTTTAATATGACCTCAAAAAAAATTTGCAGCCTCTTTATAGTATGGCGATGTCATCATTGTCTGAAGACATTAGGTTTCAGGTAAATAACTTGAGTATAAGTCTATGGGTCTCTATAAAATTGTACCACAAGGTTCCATACTCCAAAAGAAAGGCTGGGATCGATGCCCTTTTTTGTTGAAAGATCAATGTTTCCACTCCCTTGCACATTTATCTTCCACTTTCTGTAGATTAACTACATCTTATCTAAATAATCTGGCAATCACAAAAATTAATATCCATTTAGAATTATTTCGTCCAAAATTAAAAAAAAATGCAAATAACACATTATAAAATTTATTTTTAAAATTTTGTTTTACAATTTTAGATGACAGCTTCACTGATGCAGATATCTTTTGTTTTGGTGAAAGTGTAATCAAGCCAGAATATAAAAAGTTCACCTATAGGAATAGTGTAGATAAACCTGCTAAAACAGTGACACCAAGAAAGAGGCGATCCCCAAAGTCTAAGTCCTCGCCAATAAAAGTGAAAAAGCCAAAGGGAGAGTTTGAAGTTATTGAGATAACATCTAGTCCCATCAGTATATCATCTGATGTTGAGTACAATGAAGAATTATCAGAAGTTAAAAGGGAGCTTTCCTTTAGTTTTAGAGAATCTCCTTCTCCTTCGTCTTCCGAAACTTCCTTGCCATTTTTGGCATCTCCAAAAAGGAAATATACAACGAACATAGAAAAAACTTTTTACCATGATGAACCTCTCCTGCCTATATTTAGAGATTTCAAAGACGGAGTTAAAACAAGGTATATCGTTGGTATTTTGCTGGAGTCTGCAGGCAAAAAGTACCTAGCAAGATCAGTTCCAAACTATATTGACTAAAATGTTTCATTTATTTATAGTATTAGATATACTGGACACTGGAAAAATTGCTTATGTGATGGAATGGGTGTATGGCACCAAACAGGCAAAGAAACCAAATTTATTAACGTAGAAGAGAGTGGAGATTTTGTATATGTTAATGACGACAAAACAATAGAAACAACAATGAAAGTTGTAAGGCGTAAATATTTCAATAAATCTAATCAGCATTTGCATCGCATAGTCATACACATGGAGGACCATGATTCAATGAAATGTTTGTCCAGTACTATTTTGACAGTTTTACAGGGCCCACTAAGATAGAGCCACACGGTAACTCAACAAAAGCTAAAAATCCATATCAAAGAACATCTCATTCAACTTTTGCGAAGATCAAGGAATTTAGAGAGAATAAAACCAAACCCAAAGAAATATTCAATAACATCATTTGCGAACAAGGTGGACTTGAGCATGTGAAAGGGTCCTCGATCCCAAGAAATAGAAAACAAATATATAATGTGAACAATAACAATTGTAAATTCATTGACCCTGTGGTAGAATGTACAGACCTTGCTAAAGAACAAGAAAAAAATATGTCACAGTTTGTGAGAGACGTCATAACGGCACCCGAATTTAGTATGTTTTTGGGATCCGACAGACAACTTACTGAAATTGGAAAATTTTGTACACAAAATAAAAATTTTTGTGTATTAGGAGTAGATACAACTTTTAATATAGGAAATTATTACGTGACGGTTTCAGTTTACAGACATCAAATGTTACTGAATAGGTTTGACACTGAACCAGTAATGATAGGTCCTATGTTGATTCATCAGCGCAAATCATTTGACAGTTATTTCAAATTACCATCTACTCTTTTACAAGAGTCTCCAAAACTTATTGACCTCAAAGTGTTTGGAACTGACGGAGATGTAAACTTATCAAGTGCATTTCAGGCTTGTTTTCCCAACAGTAAACATCTATTATGTGACATTCACATGTTTGATAACATTGAACGAATACTTGTCAAATTAGGGATATCCGTGGAAACTAAAGAAATAATATATTAATGATATATTCGGTTATGAAGAAGAAGATATTAAAATTCCAGGTTAAGTTGACTGATTGTCGGCAGAAGAATTCACTTCCAATTTAAACAATTTATCTGCAAATTGGAAAGAAAGACACACAAAAGGAAATGATTTTTTGGAATATTTTGTTGAATACAAAGCTGATACAATACGAAACAGCATGAGTCCAGAACTGAGAAGTATATGTGGTCTAGGTTTCCCCCCAAAAACATACACACAGAATCCAAACGAATGTATAAATAAAGTAATAAAGGAAGATTTAACGTCGAAATGTGATGCATTTGATTTTGCCAAGAAAATGGAAGTAAAAGTGAAGCAGGAAGAAAATGAAATAAAACTTGCACTGATTGGTAAGGGGAGATATACCTTGAAACCGGAATACAGTCAATTAAAATAAGAGGAAAATCTTTATTGGAGAAACACGTCAACACGGAGAGAAGCAGTTTTTAAAAAGTGAGTAATATTTTGCAATTGATTCCTAAATAAATTAACTGAAAGCAAAATATCATCAACCAATATTTGATTAGTTTGAATTTTTACACAAAAGGATATCTGTCCTCTTTCAAACTCCTTGTTTTGCTATGAAAACCCCAAAGAATCCAATATGTAAAAAAAGAAAATTGAAAATGGGGGACTTCATAATTATGTAAAGTAAAATTCAAGTTCAGAGAATATTTCATATGTGCTATATAACTGGGATACCTATAAGATGCAGACACAATATAGATAGAAGTCAACAAAAACAATATAGGTTCACGTGTTTATCAATTGGTTACACAAATGAAACAGAAAGCTGGTTTCTATGAAATGAATATGTAGGTTTATTTTGTTTTGTTATACAGCTGTCTAAAATTACTGCTGATATCAGATAAGATGTGAAATTTAAAATAATTTTGATGTAAAAATTGTTAAAGATGTCCAGGAATAGCTCCATGAATGCATTATTACTAAAGATATAACTGCTTTCAATTTTCAATGTTTATTATCAATTTTAGATATCTTTTGATTCTTAAATATTCTCCTATTTATATCTTTCAGACTGCTACAGGCTCCATTAACCTCAAGAGTATCCGGGGATGATACCAGGGAGAAGGAAAACATACTGTCAATGTCAGCATCTGATAGTAATATAGACAATATACCATACCGAATTCTCGTGGATATTTTTAATGATGCCTCACAAATTTCAACAAAAAAAGGCAACATAATCCAATCCCCTGGTTGTACAGACATTTTCTATGTGGCTGATAATAAATCGAAAAAAGCTAAGGAGGTTGCAGTTAATTTCAAAAGTTGGAATATCAAATGTGAAAAAGTGTGTTTCAGATTTAATGCATATTCCATTTGTGAGCACACACTTGCTTTGGCCGAAAGTCGTGGCGGCCTGAGGGACTACTTAGCAAAATATAAATTAAAAAAGAACAGGGTTACGGTTACGAAAATATCTAACTTTGGTTTGTCTAAAACAAGAGGAAAAAATGCATCAAGTGCGACACAAAAAAGGAAGGGCTCTGCTAACAAACAGTCATTAGAGGTGAATGACTATAGACAAGACACTGAAGTTCAAAGACCTGATTTAAATAAACAACCATTCCATCTTACTTTCATAGCTGGAATAATAAGAAAATGTTACGGCTGTGGACAATCATTTTCAGATAAGCATAGAAATGTTCCGAATGATCTTGTGTTAAAAAGATATGATCATAGAATGTATTTAAGTCCAAGATCTAAAATCTTGAAACAATCTGTTTCTCTACAAAACACATATTTTCATTTAAATGTTGACTGTGCAAGAAAAAAGGATCCCCGGTTTGAATTCAAAGATGTTTTAATCCATAACGAAATAAAGCAAAGTTTATCAGATGAGCATTTGCTTTTACTAGAATCGCTAGGAATTCAACGTTAAATGTTCAGGACAATAGATAAAGCTTTAATTTTACAATAAAATTTGTTGAAAATGTTTTCTTTATATACATATATCTTACGGTATATCTAAATATATACACATGTATATATTAATTTATTTATGCTTTTCAGTGTTGTTTTCATAATATGCAGAACCTATATAGTGTGTGGTTTGTACTGATTTAACATCTGTTTATTTTATCAAATTAATAAAAAACAACAACATTTCTCATCAATTTAAGTTATTTAGTTTCTGAGGTTATAGTAATGACAGTTTTATGGGTTCTATGGACAGGCGATGGTGGCTAGATTCATTTTCCTTATCTATTTTTAATTGGTAGAAACAAACTATTTTAAATAGTTGTCATTAAATTAACATGTAAGATAAAATCTAAGTGAAAATGTTGATTGACAATTAAATTTTATAATATCATAGTCCATTGTTAATAAAAATATTAATAATTTTAATATTTTTATCACAAGATGATTTTTTAGCCTCTGTTTGATTCTAACATATTTTGCCGGGAATAAGACATACATTTTTTAACTAGGGACTAAACCTCCCACAATTTGGAAATTAACATAAGCACTATGTGTACTTTAATAGAAGTTTTGTGAGCTCGTTCAAAATCAATTTTAACTGAATGGGTTACTGGGCCTTTGCTTCCCCCTTCTTATTAAAAATACACTACAATTCAGGACAGTACAGAAAATTACACGATAGACATAATCCCACCTCCAACTAAGCTGTCATAAAATGCTACCCAAAATATTGTCCAACTTTGATGAAAAATCAAATATTGATTGTTGGATATGTTAAGTATTTCACTCCAACACTCCACCACTCCACTTCACTCCACCTTTTAGTACATGCCAACTTTTTGGGACATGACATCAACATTTACAGGGCCTTTTATCAGAAGACAATGGTGGTGGCAAACATAGGAAAACTACTTATGGCATTTGATAAAGGCATTATATCAAAATTCAATGGGAAAACCTTGGATTATGTAGAATGTGGTATGTATAAATATATATTTACAGTACAGACAGGCATTCAATGATAATTCCCAATGACAGAGATGAAACCATCTTTTAGTGGTATTGCTCTAACTTATTTTGTTGTATAATGAAATGTATCACAAAATACCGAAATAAATTTGATGCACTGTATGGCCATTTCGTTGACTGGTGTTACGGGTTGGTTTTGCTCGTAGCTTGCCATTTTATCACTTTGTTAACGGGATCATTGTCTCTTGTGCACAACCCGAAACATAACTAACACGGAGAACCATATGTACAAACTCTAGCGGAATGATTAGAAGACTTAAAAGTTTACATAATCCCAAATAATAACAAATATAACTAAACCACTGAAATGTTTCTAAATAACTGACTACAATTTTAACTATAACACGTGTATAATGGATGCGCCCATGCCTTTTACATGCTGCAGTTAAATACCTATAAAACCCATGGTATTTGATGAATGGAACTCTATAAATTAATGAAATAGTTAAATATAATTACAGTTCTTCAGCTTATAACACACAGCTCGATAATTAACACATAACGTGATAAAAATGGCGGTGCCGAGGGAAATTAAACCACCATTAAAATTCCAGAATTGTTTGACAGGTGATGAATTTGACGAGTGTACAGATATAAACTCGAATAACAAATATATAGACTGTCAGTTAGAAGAACCAATGCCCTGCCATCAAGTTAATGGCAAAACAAACGATGTTACGTTTAGGACACTGCCTGAAAGGATTGAACCCTGGAAAAATGCAATTGTGCATTATTTTGGAACAGAAAAAACTTCCTTCTTAAGGGACAACACAGTTATTAAAATTATATGTGACTATGGTACTGACAAAAACTGCATCATAAAGATTAACTTTTATAAAACAGGCTCCGTAGTTATTCAGGGTACCAAATGTGTGCAGTTTAGCGAAACATATTTCGAAACTTTGAAGAACAAAGTAAAATCACCAGCCAGTTCCCAATAAAAAAAAGTGAATCCTGACTTAAGTTTAGATAATAAAAAAATTGAAAAAAAATCTTCCAAATGAAAACAATCTCAGTGACACTTCTTTAACATTTGCAAAATACCTTGCAAATGTTAACAATACATCTACCCCAATCAGGAAAGAGGGTCCGAAAGATAAACAAGACAATCAAGTAGAAACTCCAAAGGAAAAGACTGCGACACATGGCCAAGTTTTGAGCTCCAAACTCGACACACTTACTGCAACTTTGACCACTATTGACACTTCGTTTAGTTATTTGTAAACAAATTCAAACCTCAAGAATGCAAGACACTATCGTGCCAGACATCAAAGGATCTGTCCCTGATATAATTTCATCCAATCAAAAAATCAAATATGCTTCACAACAATTTGACAATTTTGAGAATAAAATAAAACACTGCAACCAGATTCTGGAATCTCTTCATTTGAAAATGAATCTTCTTGACTCGCAGTTAAAAGAATCTGCATTAAATAAAGATACCATTATACAGAAACTGCAAAATAATTTAAAAAATCTTACTGAATTCCGAGAAGAGAACAATGGCAGTATGGAGTCAATTTCAAACAAAATTGCAGAATCCAATAATCGCCTCTCACGTTTAGAGGAAACACACACAAGCATGAATGCAAGATGCAATTCAAAAGAATCAGTTAATGAACAAAACGAAAAGAGAACAAGTGAATCTCATACTCAAAATGTCCGAGTGTCAGAATGCGATTATCTCATTCTCAGTGACTCGATTCTCAGAAGAATTATCCCTTAAAAATTTTCCCCTGATGGAAAAACAATAAAGCGATACATTAGAGGTGGAGCAGGAACCTGTTCCACTTTTATAGAGAAAAACGGTAAAAACATAAAACCAAAGCATGTCCTTATCAGCATAGGAACGAGGGATTTGCAGAACAATGGAGTTAAACAATGGAATTTGAAAACCTTTTTCACACTGCAACACAAATTTGGCCAAATGCTAAAATATTTGTTTTGCCTATATAATTCGAAAAAAGGATATGGCTGATGGAAGAGTACATGATGCCAACGAAATCCTAGCCACAGAATGCTTGAAATTTCAAAATATAACATTAGTAAAAAAAATTGAACTAACAGATGACAAGTTTTACGACCAGGTTCATTTGAACAGTAAACGAGGTCTCCCTGAAATCGTAAAACACCTCAAAACAGCAATGAACCTGTACAACGGAAACATATTTTCACGTTCTAACCAACAACCAATCGCTGCAGGAGGTATAAAAATAACAATCCAAAGATACTAATATTAGATATAGTAAATTTAAACTATGCTGTATACGACGCATTTCAAGGAGTTACCTCTCATCAGCAGCATTAAAACCGAAACATTTGGAAGACCAAAAACCAAACTTATATTAAACAAGAAGTACTCAACCAAAAAAACCGAAATAGGAAGCCAAATTTCAGCTAAGGAGATCTACCATGTGCAATACAAGGAATGAACTCTTAGTATTTCTATTATTTTTGAATTTTGCTAAATACTGGTAATTTCTGTAACAAATCAATGAATAATCATTTCAGACAAGTCTGACGACTGGGTTGGCGAATACCCTCGGGGACCTAGGGTCCACCAGCAGAGGCATCATCCCAGGAGTTTTAAAATAACAATCCAAAGATACTAATATTAGATAAAGTAAATTTAAACTATGCTGTATACGACGCATTTCAAGGAGTTACCTCTCTTCAGCAGCATTAAAACCGAAACATTTGGAAGACCAAAAACCAAACTTATATTAAACAAGAAGTACTCAACCAAAAAAAAAAACCGAAAAAGGAAGCCAAATTTCAGCTAAGGAGATCTACCATATGCAATACAAGGAATGAACCCTTAGTATTTCTATTATTGTTGAATTTTGCTAAATACTTGTAATGTAACTTTTCTCTCCGGCAACCAAACACAAGTCAAAGATTCAGTGCATTTGACATTTCTATGGATAGACCGCCTCCGATTCTACTCAAAAACATTCTGTATCTTCCGTGGGGTCGGATGCTACCAGAAAATCCCCAGTGTCCATCGTGGGGTCCGATGCCACCAGAAAATCCCCCAAGTCCACCGTGGGGTCCGATGCTACATGATTAATCTTCGTGTCCCCCATGGGGTCAACCGCCGCCCAACATATTGCCATGGCAAGTCCCTTGGATGTGGCAACATTATCGTCAGATCAACCAAGTACAACATTAGCAGTCTTGTACATGTTATATTCATATGTACATGTAAACAATAAATGATTTTTCCTATTATGAATTTAAAATATAGATTATATATATTTTTTTTGTTTTTTTTGTTTTTTTTTCTTTTTCAAAACTTAAAACTTTTTCTTCCTACCGATTTATTCACCATGTTTGCAAAATACTAACATTCATATAATTTTCTTTTCATTCAAAAATATCTTTTATTCTTCAAATTAGATTTAAAACTCTTTTAAAGACCAAAAATAGATTTTTTTCTCACTTTTCCTGTCATGACAATTATTTTACACAGCTCGTATTCCATTATGAAATTGAACTTGGGCCAATACTTTAGTTGTTTAACTAAAACACCTGATGTTAAACATTTGTGACTACAAAAGGGGTTGTTCGAGGACCCCCTATCATAGATTAGGGTACCCCCATTTTATTCTATAAAATACGGTATCCCTATTTTAATCTATAAATCAGAACCCCTCATTTATAGGGTATCCCCATTTTATTCTATAAAATACGGTATCCCTATTTTAATCTATTTATAAATTAGAATCCCATTTCTATTTATAGAACAGAATAGGGTATCCATATAGGATCTTATCGGTACCCACAACAGAACTTGTTAATAGAATAGCTCAATCAGTACCTCCATTTTTTTTCTATTGAACAAGACTACCACCATTAGGTATACCATTGATGTTACAATATCTCACTTTAAATCTTATAAACTACAAAGTACCTATCATTCAAACCAATCTTAAACACTCAATAAACATTTATGGTATTCCATTTGAAGAAAGGCAACTCCTACTTGTTATATATAGTATCCCTATTTATTGATTGTATTGTTTCTTTATACAAATACCAAATGGTATCCTTTGTCATTTGTATAGCAGTTTAAAGATACTCAGACTTTAAATTGATATAGTACCATGTAATCAACACCATTTTATAATCATAAACTGTGACCTTAAAACTACTATATATTTATAAATCAGATCTGAATTTTTCAATTAATAAGTCATGAATCAAAATAAGAATCTTGTTAAACAATTATATGAAAAACTGTCTAATAAGGAAATAGATTTTGATATTGTGTATGCAACAATGGAAAAATATATTGATGAACAACCTGTAGAGCTGGATGTTTTGTATGCATTAACAGAATCAAGTGTGTACCTGTATAGAAACAAACTCTTGGGTTATTATTATGTAATTTGTAAACAAAAGATGAAATACACAAAAATAAACAGAAATGAAAATATTGATCCACCATTTCAACAAATACCAGTCAGTGAAATGGGATGGGACATCATATCCGCGTCTCGAATGCCGCGCCGCCGCCGCCCGCCGCCGCCCGTATAGAAACAAACTCTTGAATTATTACTATGTAATTTGTCAACAAAAGATGAAATACACAAAAATAAACAGAAATGAAAATATTGATCCACCACTTCAACAAATACCAGTCAGTGAAATGGGATGGGACATCATATTTGCTGTGTTGGAATTTTACATAAATGAAAACCCAGAAGAAAATAACAAAGACATTGTTTTGGAATCATTGATAAACTTGAGTACCTTTGTCATTTGTATAGCAGTTTAAAGATACTCAGACTTTAAATTGATATAGTACCATAATAATGTTTGAGAAGAAAATTGTACCATATTGTTATTCTTATTCATTATCTAAAACAACATATATTATAATAAAATAAAAAAAATCGGCACTTGAGTATTATTTTAACACATTCCATTTATAATAATAAACCAGTGTGTGTGTATGTGTCTGTTACTATGAAAACATGAAATAAGGAGCATAATGCTATGGTACAACCTTAACTATCCCCAACAGGACTAGAACAGAATAGGGTATCCATATTTTTATTCTATCTATATGACTTTATCGGTACCCCCAACAGAACTATTTTCCCTTAGAGATACAATAAGAAATTAATAACCACATGTTAAACAGATTGTATCAAATGATAAATTGATACCACACAACAGAATGTTTAAAGTTGACAGTTTTACAACATTTGATAACAGTGTAAAAATTTATCTGATTTTCTAAACCGTCTGCTGTCACAGTTTTATGACTGTATTAATAAACAATGGAATCAACATTTATAAACATGTCCATTGTTTTGAAAGAAGGTTGTTTAGAAATGTGGTTTTCATGTGTCTGTTACAAGTCAGAAATCAAGGTCATTATTAATTAATCTCTGTACTTTCTTCATGTTTTTAGTAATTATTTATTTTTGTTATATTCATGCATGATTTAACCTACCACCAGATTAAGACCCCAACAAAATGTCCAATTTCGAGAAACCATAAAAACTGATACCCAAGAAAATTAATGAATCCACAGTATATGTTATTATCCATGGTATTATATATATATATATATATATATATATATATATATATATATATATATATATATATATATATGACCTGAGCAGAAGCAGCAAATACCATTCAAAGTTTTTGTCTGACCTGATCTAAAGAAAATGCAAATCTTCCATTGATCTGTATTATCATGAAGGTAAAAACATGAATTCAAAAACTCATGAATCTTTGATATTTATGGAAACCACGAAAATAAGTATCCGCACTGAGCCTGACCCTACCTGTGCACCTGGTCCATACTCCCAGTTTTTAAGTGGAGTCTGAGTCCTTCATTTAATTTTTAGTTCCTGTTTTCTTTTGCCGAAAGGTAGGGTATAAAAATACATAAGGATTTGAATATTTAACTTCATATGCAACAGGATTCAATGAACAAATGAGCTGAAAAGAAACAAATTTTTTATTTAATTAAAATATACAACCATTGTAAAAATATAGATAACATTTGTTAAAAAAAAAACACTCTAAAAAGCACCATTTTTTTTCAAGTCGTGCTTATAAAAGTAGCTATGGCCCTTTCTTATGACCAATCTAAAAACAAAAAATAAAAATAACAACCTGTTTTAATACTGATACCAAATTAAACTAGACATGACTAAAATATTAATTTATAACATGAATATAAAAACATGATAAAAGTGCACAAAGTACAAAAAAGAGTTTCTGATGAGAGGTAGCAATTGTACTGGATTAAAAAATGGAATAATATCAATAAATATGTGCTTTATTTTTAAATACAAAGCTTAAAAGCTAAACATTTAATATAAAAGTATACCTGATGAGAGGTAGCAATAATACTGGACTTTTGCCGAAAGGTAGAATATAAAAATACATAAGGATTTGAATATTTAACTTTATATGCAGTAGGATTCAATGAACAAATGAGCTGAAAAGAAACAAATTTTTTATTTAATTAAAATATACAACAATTGTAAAAATATAGATAACATTTGTTAAAAAAAACACTCTAAAAAGCACCATTTTTTTTCAAGTCGTGCTTATAAAAGTAGCTATGGCCCTTTCTTATGACCAATCTAAAAACAAAAAATAAAAATAACAACCTGCTTTAATACTGATACCAAATTAAACTAGACATGGCTAAAATATTAATTTATAACATGAATATAAAAACATGATAAAAGTGCACAAAGTACAAAAAAGAGTTTCTGATGAGAGGTAGCAATTGTACTGGATTAAAAAATGGAATAATATCAATAAATATGTGCTTTATTTTTAAATACAAAGCTTAAAAGCTAAACATTTAATATAAAAGTATACCTGATGAGAGGTAGCAATAATACTGGACTTTTGCCGAAAGGTAGAATATAAAAATACATAAGGATTTGAATATTTAACTTTATATGCAGTAGGATTCAATGAACAAATGAGCTGAAAAGAAACAAATTTTTTATTTAATTAAAATATACAACCATTGTAAAAAAAACTCTCTAAAAAGCACCATTTTTTTCAAGGCATGCTTATAATATAAAGTACTTATGGCCCTTTCTTATGACCAATATAAAAAAAATAATAAAAATAACCACTTTAATACTGATACCAAATTAAACTAGACATTGCTAAAACACCATATATTTTTTCTTCAATTACAAAGCTTAGCTGCTAAAAATGTTTTTTGTATACATGGTAAGAGAAAGGAATCTATTGGATAAAGTATATTATAAAAAATAAACTACAAAAGGCAATATTAAATATTAAAAATGGAAATGGGTATTCCTGGAATCAGTCAAATTGAAATCTGAAAGTTGTGTTAATTGAAATTTTTACATAAAAAAATATATCAAATAAACAACAAAGCAATATTCTATATTTTCCTAAATCAAAACATACATATCAAAACTATATACAACATACCCTTTAAATACCAAGTCTACTGATGTATATTACTTAAAGTAAAAACTATGAACTATCACTTTAATACTGATATCAAATTGAACTTTTTTGTGACAGGACCCTAATACAAAAATACAGCAAATAAAGAACAAAACAATGTTCTATATTTTCCTAAATCAAGACATGCATATCAAATCTATATACAACATACCTTTAAATACCAAGTCCACTGATGCACTACCTAAAGTAAATATGTTAAACATGTTAAAGACTTGCATTTCTATATTGTGTTACAAAGCTCTTTTTTAATTTTCACTCTTCCATCTAAGTCACAATATGTAAAAAAAAGATGAAAATACAGCAAAATATTTTTAAACAGATATTAACTACCTAAAAACTTTATTATTTAAGCAGCCAGTTTCTTTTTAATATCTACTTCGTGTGCGGTGTGCAACTGGTTCTTCATCACTCTCTGAAGACATAAGGGAGTGTACAGAAGGATCATCCAAAGACTTAACTGAAGTATCATCATTGTTTTTCATTGGTGAAGATGGTGATCCTGAAGGTGTATAGATTGGGTTTACAAATCTGGGGGGTGGTATCTCTGACATCTCAATGCTTGGTGTTTCAGTGGAAGGAATAGGTATGTAATGTAACCTCCGTTTATAGAAGCAATAAACCACAATCATCAAGATGATACATATCACTACTGCAGTACTTGCAATTAATGCTGAAAATATAAAATACATGAACTTTATTCCACTTGTAAACATTTGTCTCTTTGTGAGACCAAAAATGATTCTACCTTATCACTTTTTTCTGCATTCAAAAGTTAATATATTAAAAAAAAAATAAATAAGTACTAATTTAGTTTGAAAATTTCTCCCATAGACTCAATGTAAATACATTGTAAAAATGTGTTAGCCAAACTTAATTATATGTTTGTTTGCTGTTCGCCTACCTGTAACTCAAAATTTTGTAAGTCCGAAAGCAATTTTACTGGCCAGGGCCATCGGACTTTTGGCTAAATTCGAAGAGTGCATTGAACCTGACAGGTCTGGTAAAAATCAGACACAGATTTTAATGTACCGCTTTCAGGTCCAAAACAACAATCCTGAATGGCAAGAGTCAAAAAGCCTTCTTTAGAAAACTGTTACACTGTCACATATATATATATTTAAATGTTGCGTTTTGTCAGTTCCTGTGAGATGTGTATTCCAGTCTGTAAATCGTGTATTTCATAATTATATATATATATATATATATATATATATATATATATATATATATATATATATATATATATATATAGATAATAATAAATACCAGCAGTAGATTGTGTAATATCTCCAGTTGGGTTATCAGTAGTTGTAACTCCAGTTGTTGTGTCCAAAGTAGTTGTGTTAACAGTAGTTGTAACTCCAGTTGTCCAGTTGTTGTGTCCAAAGTAGTTGGGTTATCAGTAGTTGTAACTCCAATTGTTGTGTCCAAAGTAGTTGGGTTATCAGTAGTTGTAACTCCAGTTGTTGTGTCCAAAGTTGTTGTGTCATCAGTAGTTGTAACTCCAGTTGTTGTGTCCAAAGTAGTTGGGTTATCAGTAGTTGTAACTCCAGTTGTGTCCAAAGTTGTTGTGTCATCAGTAGTTGTTGGTGTACTAACATCAGTTGTTGTGTCCAAAGTAGTTGTTTCGTCATCAGAAATTGTTGTCTCATCAATACCAGGTTCTAAAAAAAAATCTTCTATTAGTATAGCTTATATTCATCTGTTTTGTCTTCTTCATAAACAGGAAAGAAAGGGGCTGAAAGGATAGATATATATTTTCATAAATGACAGAGTGAACAAATGAAATGTCAACAACAATGAACATAACTTAACATAGCTTAGTACACACCGCTACGGTGCGCCACTACTAATCAAAATATAGTGTGCACCACTATGAACCAAAGCATAGCATGTACATAACCAATTCATGTGCATATTAAAGACAGAAACAAGTACAATAAAATAATAAAATGAATAATGTTTACTGTTTTTTTTATTGATCATGTTGATTCCCTCTTGCGAAGCTGTTTTCATTTTTTTTTATACAAAACTTCTCCTATGTGTATCTTACAGATAGTGGCCAAAAGTATTCGTCATCTATGATTTTTCCCTATATATTTCATATAAAACTACAATGTACATCTTACAGATAGTGGCCAAAAGTATTTGTCACCTATGATTTTTCCCTATATATTTCATAAAAAACTACAATTTTTCAAAAAATTATAACTTTGGCATTTCTGATCCAATTTTGCTGAAATTTGCATTGTTAAACAGGGAATTTGAAGCAGTTTTATTTTTTATTTGGACATAATTTTCAAACTTACTGTTTTCAAGACCCAGCGAGTTGAACAGAAATATAAATATTGACGTCACAAATTTACTTGAATATATAGGGAAAAGTGACGTCATAAATTCAACTTTTTCTTTACCTCGCTGATTCACAAATACTAGTAATCAGAAAATTATATCCAAATACAATGTAAACAAAAAAAACTCTTGGAAATTTTCTTTTCAACAGTGGTGTTTATTTCATGAAAATTGGATCAGAAACAACTTCAAAATAATTGTTTGAAAAAATGTAATTTTATATGAGGTATATAGTGAAAAATCACTAGTGACAAATACTTTTGGCCACCTACTGTACATTGATACCCAGACAGTACATGCATGGTTAATGGAAAAGAAAAATGTATTCTCTGTCCTTGTAATGATGAATATAATTCCAATTCGACTTGTGCCCCCAAAACTATATACCCTACAACAACAGGGTAAGAAAAACAGATAACAATTTTTTAAATAAGTGAATTGATAAACATGTACTTGGGATATGAGTTGATCACCATCATGACATGTATGTTGGAAAAATTAAAACAGCTCCACATTCTAGTCTTGTCATAAACATATGCAAGTTAATGCTACTAATTTAGGAATTTAGGAAAAAAACTTACTGCATATATCCTCAAAGCATTGCCATCTACATGATGGTTTCCACTTATTTGTTATGATTGGAGTTGTACGTGTGCCGACTAAGTGAACATAACAACAGCAAGAATCGCTATGTAGTATCACCAGCGTAACGTTTACTTCAATATTAATGTCACTGCACTCTGAACAGTTACAGGATGCACTTATTCCAAAATATGTGCAACCGTCAAAAGAAGCATGTATTACAACTATTAACAATCCTATCAATAGAAAAATGCGTGGTGCCATGCTTTTCTTCTTGTCAAGTACTGTTTCTCCTTCACCATTGTATTCCAATGAAAGCAACCACGAACCGGCAACCAGTCCATTGTCCAGCGTTCTATTTTTAGATTATTTACTTTGATCTTCAGACAGGGGTGTCCCTGGTTCAGATTAATTTAGACTTCATAGAAACTTATCAGAATTGGAAGTGTTTGGATCTGAAATCTGTCCTCTATACTTGAATTTTACACATACTTTTCCTTACATTTTTTAAAGATAGAAAAATTTTATTTGCTATTTTACTAAAAGATAACGGGGAATTTCGCAGGGGTTGAACATTTGAAGGCTAAAGTAATTTGACCCTGGAATGTACGTCTTCGCAACATTTTTTTTAATATTACTTTAATTTGCATTCTTTAATTTTCAGCAGCTGAGTTTGTCTACTTTTTTAAAAGATTTTTTACCAGACTTTTTATTTATATTTGATGTACATATTATTATGATTTTGAATATAATGAAAGTTGAAAGTAAATAAACAGCACTGATATCAAATTTAGCTAAATTATTATTTTGTGGTTACAAATAAATAAAAAAAAAAACAACAAAATGAAAAAGCTTCTGATACCAAACGGAGGAATTTTATTTTCATGTTGTTCAAATATATCCTCATAGAGAGGATTAAAAACACAGTCGTAGGCAGAATTTGAAGGATACGCTTTTAGCTTGGTTAAGTATTGTAAACCAAGTTTTATCCTACGGTTATAAAGAGACGGCTCGTTCGCCTCTACATATAAACTCTCCACAGGAGATGTTCTGAACGCCCCCAAGGCCAAACGTAGACCTTTTTGGTGAACAGTATCTAAAATTTGTATATAGGATTTGCGAGCAGATCCATATATAATGGAACCAGAATCAAGTTTAGATCGTACAAGTGATCGATATTGATTTAACAAAATGTTTTTGTCAGCACCCCAGTCAGTGCTGGAAACAACTTTTAAAATATCCAATGCCTTCAAGCATTTAGCTTTAAGCATTTTGATATGGGGTAGAAAGGTAAGTTTATTGTCAAATAGAATACCAAGAAATTTGGTTTCTTTGACGACCTTAATGGGAGAATTATAAATTTTAAGTTCGGGGTCTAAATGTAGTTTTCGTTTATTACAAAAATGCATACACACTGTTTTGGAGTTGGAAAATTTAAAACCATTTTCCAAAGCCCATTTTTCAATTTTATTCAAAGATAATTGTAGTTGTCTTTCTATGTTGTTCATATTTTTACCTCTATAGCATATAAGAAAATCATCAACATAAAGCGAGCCTTCAACATTCGTTTGTAATGTTTTAGCCAAACTATTTATTTTAATACTGAATAGAGTAACAGAGAGGATACTTCCCTGAGGGACACCCATCTCTTGTTCAAAAGGGTCAGACATAGTAGTATTAACCTTGACTTTAAACTGTCTGTTTGACAAAAAGTTATCAATAAATGAAGGTAATCTACCTTTCAACCCCATATCATTTAAATCTTAAAATTCCATATTTCCAGGTGGTGTCGTATGCTTTTTCAAGGTCGAAAAACACCGACACCACGTGTTCACCTTTAGCAAACCCGTTGCGTATGAAAGACTCGAAGCGAACAAGATGATCCAACGTGCTTCTGCCCTGCCGGAATCCACACTATATACTGGCCAGGAGACCATTGGTCTCAAGGAACCAGACAAGGCGGTCGTTGATCATCCGCTCCATTGTCTTGAACACGCAGCTTGTGAGGGCAATTGGCCGATAATTCGACGATTCAAAGTGATCTTTTCCAGGTTTTGGAATAGGGATAACTGTAGCTTGCTTCCACATGGAAGGCAAGTCACCAGTTACCCATACTTTATTGAGAAGATCCAAAAGAGTTTCTAAACATGTATCAGGAAGGTGTTTCAGAAGTTTATAATGAATGTCATCTGGACCACATGCTGTGTCATGGGCCTTTGCCAGAGAATGTTTGAGTTCATCAAGAGAGAAAGGCCGGTTGTAGTCTTCTGAATTGTTTGATCGAAAGTTAATTTTGGTTTTTTCGGTTCGGTTTTTAATACGCTGAAATTCCGGAGTGTAATTTTGAGAAGAAGAATTTTTCGAAAAAGTTTCACCAAGTTTTTGAGAGATCTCATTTTCTGATGTTAAAAGGGTCTGGCCATCTTTTAGATGGTGAAGATTGGCTTTCCTATTTTTACCATGAAGTTTTTGTATAAAGTTCCAAACTTTGTTCATTGGTGTATGAGAATTGATTTTTGAGACGAAGTTTTGCCACGACTTTCGTCTCTTTTGTTTGAATGTTCTACGTGCTTTTGCACGGAATATACGGGTGTTACTTAAATTATCTTTGGTTGGATGCTTATTGAATCGTCGTTCGGCCTTCTTCTTATTTGTTTTCGCCTCCTCACAATCATCGTCAAACCATGGTTTGCTAGGTTGTTTTGGATTTGTCGAGGTTTTAGGAATGGTTCTCTCAGCTATCGATACTAACGTTTCACTTAATTTTAGGACTGGATTAATAACATTATCAAACGTTTCTTTCTTTAGTTCATCTCGACAGAGTTGCTCGAAAAAAGGCCAATTGGCTTTGTCAAATTTCCAGCGAGCAACTCTCTCGGATGACGTTGGAAATAAATTTTCCAAAATTATGGGAAAGTGGTCGCTTCCACACAAATCATCATGGACGCGCCATGAGAAATCCAGTAATAGTGAAGGGTCACAAATTGTTAAATCGATAGCAAAGTAAGAACCATTCCCCGGATGGAGATAGGTATCTGATCCATCATTGAAAATGCACAAGCTTTCCTGATTTAAAAATCTTCGATCTTTTTGCCTTTATCGTTTTGTGAGTTACTACCCCATATAGGATTATGAGCGTTGAAATCACCCATAAGAAGAACTGGGGCAGGTAACTGATCCGTCAAAGTTTTAAGTGTACTAATTTGCAAGTTTGTGTTAGGAGGAATATACACAGAGCATAATGTAATAGTCTTGGTAAGGAAAAGGCGAACAGCAACTGCCTGCAGATCAGTGTTTAAATTTATTTGACTGTGAATAATGTTGTTTTTAATAAGGATCGAAGAGCCGCCAGCAGCCCTTTCATCCTTATTGGTTCTAGTGCTGTAAAGTGAGTAATTTTTGATATTTACATTATCGTTTTCTTTTAGGTGAGTTTCTTGGAGGCAAAATGCAACAGGTAGGAAAGCTTGGACAAGTAAAGATAATTCAATTAAATTAACTTTCAAACCTCGACAATTCCATTGTACAATGGTATTCATATTTTAGGCGGGCGAATTGGAGAGAATTTGGAGCTTCGCCCTGCCTTCGGCGAACAACTTCTGTTCCTCTCAGCAGAGGCACTTGGTTTGGGGACATCCCAGATAGACTCATCTGGGGTTATATCCATTTGGCTGTCATCATCTCCGTACTCTGATGACAGCGTTTGAAATTTTACCAAGTGCTTTTCAGCCTTTTTTAGTCTACCAGTGTTGATCTTTTCTGCTGAGTTCGAACGAGTTTTGTGCTGTTTTGATGATGAAGACTGTTTATTAGAAGACTTTCGAGGTGGTGATTGTTTTGTTGAAGACTTTTGAGAAGACTGTTTGTTAGTAGACTTTTGAGGTGAAGAATGATTGTTGGAAGATTTCTGTGCTGGGGATTGAGATTTTCCATTCCTGGCAGTGCTGGATGAAGTATTGAGTTTTCTTCCTAGATCTTCGTTCATACGTTTGTCAACATTAGAGTTGATGTAAATATCAGCCATCTCAAAGTGGTTAAAAGGAAGAGATGAAGCTGACGTCTGCGAAGAACTGGAAGACTGTAAAGATGTTGTGGATTTTGGCATGGAAGTAGTAGATTCAGAGACAAGTACTGGATGTTCAGTGCCATGTGGCCATGTAAAAACTGTTTGAACAGAGAGAGATCTTGTAGATGGAGGTCCTTTCACCTTGTCAGCATAAGTAGAAATTCGAGACAGAGACCAATTTCCGGGCTTCTTGGTAAGTAATATTTTTTTCCGCTTTAATTTTTTGAATTTGATGTTCAGTTTTGTAATGATCACATATCCTGGAATTTGACATGTGATCTCCACCACAGTTTGCACATTTTGTTGTTCCTTCACATTCAAAACTGGAATGTCCGGCTACAGAACATTTGACACACCTTTCAGTTCCCTTGCAGGAAGTCCTACCGTGTCCAAATTTCTGGCATTTGAAACAACGGATAGGGTTCGGAACATATGTGTCAACCTTAATTCTGTAGGGGCCAATGTAGATATGGTCAGGAACTTTCGGGAGATCAAAACTGAGAAGGTAAGTATGAAGCTTAATTATGTTGTCAACTTTTTTGGTGAATCTTTTGACTTTCGAAACGTGTTGGGGTTCTAATTCTTCACAGATATCATTTTCAGAAAGTTCTTGAAGGTCATGGTCCCTATCTCGAATAACTCCCTGACAAGAATTCAGTGTCCTGTGAGGAGTTACCGAAATAGGAAGAGTACCAATAGCAGTCAAAGAAAGTAAATTTTTAGATTGTTGAGGCCGAATACATTCCTGATTTAAGTTTTGTAACATTTTGAACACTGCCAGCACAACTTTAGATTGTCTTTTGTAATAAGAACGGTGAAATTTTAGAAAGAGGTTTTTCTGAATTTTGACTTGAAAGGACCAAAAATTTAATGAATGTTCCTGTATCAGTGTTTGGAGACTTTAATGTATGCTCTTCATCATCACTTTCTTCTTTTTTTCTTTTAAAACTTGATTGGGGGTTTGGTTGGTTATTATTTTGAGATTTCATGGTGATTTCTGTTGGTTCGTTGCCCTTGCTACCCGCCCACCTCGGAGCAGCATCAAAACGATGTATGCCTGCCGCATATGCGACAAGCACCAGGGATACACTAACAAGATACTCGCATAGAGTACCTCTTAATGGGCGCAAGCCTTGTGCCAGGGGTTGCCCAGCAAAACAACCGCCCAAAGTAACATCTATACGATCGACCCATAAGCCACCGCCTTCTTAAACCTAACCTATGAAAATGGTACTACTGTTGTACATTCTGGAAACAGGTTAGATTCAAGGGCTTGGCGTGACCAGCCGATTGATCGAGACCGGGCCCATCCGACCGCCCGTTTCAGATAAAGTAAGGGCCAAAGTGGCGTGTTTCAACCACCAGGATCCCGTCCTCTATCCTTACGTGTATCCACACACGGCAAACATGTGGCCTCATTAAGCCGAGGAAGCCTTACCCCATAAGCCACCGCCTTCTCCGCTGCTTCCGTCAGTGGCTATCTTCAGAGACCCCAGAACCAAAACATCAATCTCATACGATACCTGCACACCACCCTAACCCGACCCATGGTATCGAGATGTCATAAAAGGTTCATATGGGTCTCTTCAAACAACCACGAGAAAACAGCAGAGGGCTAGACATGACCAGTAAGTGGCCAAACCGGGGCAATCCAGCCAATTTTTGAGCTGGTTCAAATATTTCAGAAATTGTGACCAAGACATTTGAAACAGTTGATACAAATGACAGGTATAATTTAGATTTGAATATTAAGAAAATAATAAAACAAAAATAATGGAAATAAATAAAGATCAAATTCAAAAGTAAAGAAATTTTGAGCTTGTTAAAGTTTGTGACCCATTAGCCAACACCAATCCCGCCAAACAGCAATTTAGAATTCGATTTATCAATTTGGGGAGAAAAAAAAATATATACGCGTTACAAAAAGGGACTGATGTGACCAGCCGATTGACCGAATCGGGTCCATCCGGCCTCCCGTCTAGGTAAAGACTGTGCCCCAGATGGTGATCGGAACCGTTTTCCCGGCCATCCAGGAACACTCCCTATTACCGACACGGGTAAGCGACACACGGCAAACATGTCGCCTCTTTAGGGGCCTCTTACGCCAAGCCGAGGAGATATGGGCCTATTCTATTGTCTCCCCGGGACCCACACGGGGGTCTGTACAGAATAAGATGAACATATGGTATGATAAAGATGCCAGGGACAGAGTTTTTGAGCCTGGTGATAAGGTACTTGTATATTTGCCAGTCCCTGGGCATCCTTTACAGGCTAAATACTGTGGTCCTTATACAATTGACAGTAAAATCAATGATTTGAATTATATTGTAAAAACTCCAGGTCGGCGTAAACAAAATAGAGTGTGTCACATGAATATGTTAAAACCATATTTTGAGCGTACTAATGAAGGTGAGAGTAAACCAGTTGCCACTTTAGCCATGGTTAAATCGGAGAACGATCATGACAAACCAGACATAATTGAACCATCTTTTGATTCCAAGAATATGGAACAAACTGTTAGATTGAAAAATTCTGAAATTTTGTCAAATTTAGACTCAAAACTTGCACATCTGACTTTCGATCACAGAGACAAATTGAAAACTTTGGTATTTTCTTTTAAAAATCTTTTTCCAGATGTGCCAAACAAAACCACTGCTGTTTGTCATGATGTTGATGTAGGCGATGCTTATCCAATTAAGCAACATCCTTACCGGCTCAATCCACTTAAACTTGATGTTATGAGACACGCAATTAGATATATGCTTGACAATGATATTATTGAGCCGAGTAACAGCGAATGGAGCTCTCCTTGTCTCCTTGTGCCAAAACCAGATAAAACCTTTCGTTTCGTTACTGATTTCAGAAAAGTAAACTCAGTCTCAAAATCTGACTCCTATCCGATTCCAAGGATAGCCGATTGCATTGATAACATTGGACAATCAAAATTCGTAAGCAAATTTGATTTACTAAAAGGTTACTGGCAGGTCCCCTTGACACCGAGAGCTCGTGAAATATCAGCTTTTGTCACACCAGACGGCTTATTTCAATATACTGTCATGCCGTTTGGTATGAAAAATGCTCCAGCCACATTTCAAAGAATGATCAATAATGTTATAAAAGATTTAGACTGTTGTTATGCTTATATTGATGATCTTATTGTATGTAGTGATAGCTCGGAAGAGCATTTAACACATTTATATGATACTTTTGATAGATTGTCACAATCAAATTTGACTGTTAATCTGGCTCAAAGTGAATTTTGTAAGGCCACTGTTGATTATTTAGGTCAAGTGAAACCTATTATGGCTAAAGTGGATGCAATTACCAATTTTCCTCCTCCTACATATAAAAAACAACTTATGAGATATTTAGGCATGATTGGATTTTACAGAAAATTTTGTTCAACCATTGACTCATCTTTTACGGAAAGATTCTAAATTCATCTGGAGTGATAATTGTCAAAACGCTTTTGAAAAAAGCAAATCACTTTTAATTAACAGTCCCGTTCTTGTCACTCCAGACTTTAAAAAGCAATTCAAACTTGCCGTTGATGCAAGTGATGTAGGAGTTGGAGCCGTTTTATATCAAGAAACAGATGATAATGTTGAGAAACCTATATCATATTTTTCCAAGAAATTAGATAAACATCAGAAAAATTATTCCACTATTGAAAACGAATGTTTTGCACTGTTGTCTGCACTTCAACATTTTGATGTATATTTAAATCCCACTATGCATCCTATTCTGGTTTATACTGATCAGAATCCTCTCACCTTCATACATAAAATGAGAAACAAGAACCAGAGGTTGACTAGGTGGAGTTTATTGTTACAGGAATATGATATTATTGTAAAACATATTAAAGGTAAAGATAATGTAATAGCAGATGCTTTATTTAGATCTTATTGAAACACTGTATACATACTATATATTTTTGTATATATTGTTCATGAAGTTCTCGTTACACTCAAACTTCTTTTAAGGGGGGACGTGTTATGATATTGTAATTATTATGTTTATTTATCTTGGCCTAATTTGTTTTGTGTGGCCTTATAACATGTATAATATGTTTACATAATACTTATAGTTGTTTACCAAAGATTGTTATAACTGCGCAGTTTAGAAATCACTGGAACAATAATAGATACTGATGGAATGACTAGAACTTTCTATTTGACTTACGTAATAATTCTGGTGTAATTCAAACTTCTACCGTATTCCAGAAGTTTCCGTTCTACAGTATATGTACGGACAACAAAGTTAGACTTTCAGAGCAGAAGATATCGGACCAGACTCAGCTGTTGGATTGACACACTTTTATTTACGTTTCACACATCGTACTTGACACTTTTATTTACGTTACATCATACTAGATTGTGACTGATTGGATATAATATTCCGTTTGGATTCCCGCAACAGTGACGAGAAGAATTCCGGATTAGGAAAAGACGAAGGATTTTGAACAGTTAAGTTGACATTTTAGTTTGTGTAATATTTTTTTGTAAACGTGTATATAATAAATCTTGTTAAATTTTATTATTGATTTGTGTCTTTTGTTGGCTACAATTTAAAGGTGATTTCGGCCGTAACAATTTTGGAGAGTGAGCCGCCTGCTGAGTGTATACCTTGCCAATGTCGACATAGTATTAGACATCTTTTAATTGACTGTGTAGATAAATCCGACATTATTTGTCGGTATTAAACAATCAACAATATGAAAGATTTATTTACAAAGGTTGCTGGCAGCCGTGTGTTGCAATATTTGAAGGACGTAGGAATATACTCAAGAATATAGTCTGTCTGACTGTATTCCTGGTTATAGTCCTTATCAAGAATTTTAATTTGTTATTGTTTTGTATTATATTAATTTATTGATTGTATTTGTCTGATAGCTTTTTTTGTGATATTTTGCATGTCTGTGATATTGGAAATTTTTTGTTACTTTTTTTCATATATGTATTTTATTGTTTATACTGGAATTTATTCTATTTGTAAATAGTCTATTGGTTTTAGATGCTATATTTAATTTTAATCAGCTCCATTCCACTTCATATTAGTTCTCGCAGTGATATTGGCTGTAATATCGCCAACTCGGCGTTAAACAATATTTAATCAATCAATTATTATAAGAAACTGATTATTTTTATAAATCTTACCTAATGAAGAAGTCTATTAGCCAATTGGTAAACCAATGTTTTGGTTGCAAACTGATGAGATCCTTCATAGTAAGCTTATGGTCATTCATTTCAAGGGTCCTGAAAATGACATAAGTATTGTATAGATAGGAGAAGAGGAAATTCTAGCATTGCAGACTTAATCAATCTAGACAGGCAGATTTTAACAATGCATTTGCTTAATTACTTCAAATTAAATGATTTAGTACCGTTCATCAAATATATTGCAATGGATTTGTACACTAGCATTGAGGATGTCAATGGTGTCACTAATGATATTTCTGAACCTGTCAGCAATAAGTTATCAAAATATTTAGTAGAACAGGTATATAAAAATGCATTAAATGGCCATTTTTTTGTTGAAAGTGCTTCATTGTAAAAAGTTATTAAGTTTGAATAAGGGAAACAATTTGAGTAAAAATTTTTGCTTACAGCAAATATACATAATAACGGTCCCAACATAATGTTAGAAAATAAAGCAGAACACTTTAATTAGACATAACATTTTAATTGTACTTAGAATCAGAATTTAGTATGCTCTTACATGATATCTCCATACCAGCTTCAGGCTTACAACAGTAAAAGGGAACCTGAGAATCATCTGTAAAAATTGTCCAAATGATCCCATAGCACTCTGGGTGTGTCCACGAATCACAGTTCCCACATTGCACCATTAATGATTCCTCCTGTATGGTACACCATTTGATAAGTTTGGCTGAACATGTCCCTGAGGCCTTTTCTACCCACTTTCAACCATCTTTTTGATGGGGGTTTCTTTGAGCTGTTTTATATGAAATAAATAAGATACTCATTTAATAAGTCAGCAACTGTAATGTAGACCACAATTCTTTATCAATGATTTTTTATCTGAATGTCACTAGCTAGTTAATTTATGTCTCATCTCGGATCACAGATGACATTAAAATCTTTTAAAACATGTTTCCTGAATTGTATTGAAGTATATACGGCAAATGTTGTTCTTTTTAAAACTACCATAATTGGAATTGAATTTAATACATGTTTATATTCATGACAGACTGAAGTGAATAATGATAAACAATTAGTTCTTTCAAATAGTTTTTTTTCCAAATGTTTGAATATTAGTAGATCTTTTTTAATTGGAAAACGTTCCTTAAGTAAGTCAAAGTAATTTTATTGCTTGACAGCACCAACAATTAGAGGAATCAAAGGTATTTCATCAGTTAACAAAGAAGGACAATTTTATAGGTCCGTAATAACCTATATTACACTCTTGAATTTGATTGATTGATTGAAAATTTTTTAACGCCGAGCTGGCGATATTGCAGCCAATATCACGGCGAGAACTTATAAGTCTCGAACTCATTAAAATTTCAAACACTATCTAAAATCAATAGACTATTAACAAATAAAATATTGAAGGTAAAATAAACAGTAAAACTTATATCACAAACAGTCTAAATTTCATTTAGAAATATTATCACAGATACGCTATTCATTTAAACAAGTGTCAAAATACATAAACTATTCAGTAAACGATACCAACTTATATAAAATCACGTCAATTAACAGTAACAAAGTTTAAAATGACCAATGACTATACTCAAGGACATAGTATAATAGTCTATATTCTGGAGTATAGTCCTACGTCTTTCAAATATTGTAAAAGACGGTCGCCAGCGACCACTGTAAATAAATCTTTCATATTATTGACTGTGTAGTACCGACAAATTATGTCGGATTTATCCACACAGTCTATTAAAAGGTGTTTCACAGTGTGTCGGCATTGGCACGGAATACACTCAGGAGGTGGCTCATTCTCTAAAATAAAAGAATGAGTCGTCCTGGTGTGGGCAATGCGACATCTAGTTAAAACCACTTGTTCTCTTCGGCTTCTGCCGAACGAAAAAACATTTTTGCCAACAGTTGGCTCAATAGCATGTAATTTATTTTCTGTCAGCAGATCCCACTGGGACTGCCACAGACGTAAAACATATTTATATATCAAAAGTTTAAAATCTGTATAAGGCACTGACATATTAGTAATTGGGTCATCTAAAGCATCCTTCGCTATACTATCTACGACTGTGTTTCCTCGGGTACCAATATGACTTGGTATCCAGAAAAAAACTATTTCTTTGCCCATTTGTACAAGTCTTTTATAGAATTCAATAATATGGGCAATTAAAGGGTTTTTTTTTTTATATTTCTGACCTTCTATAGCCAATAAACATGAAAGAGAATCTGAGCATATAAGGAATTTCAGTTTATCAGACGTTCTGACAAATTTCAAAGCAAGAATGATGGCTCTAGCTTCTGCAGTAAATATTGAGCTGGAAGATGGAAGACGGAGAGTTGCTGCCTGCTGCCCATGGACTGCTGCGGCAGCCACTTTGTCCCCGTCCTTGGGTCCATCAGTATAAATTGAGTCATGAAATGCAAATTTTGATTTTATTTCAGCAAAATGTTGCTGAATTATAATTGGGTTTGTTTGTTTTGAGGTCAAAAATAAATTTAGGTTTGGGTACAAGCCAAGGTGGCGATTGAGGTATATTGATAGGGGCTATTTCATCAAGGTTTAAGTTAGAACCAGAAATATGTGGTTTCATCCCAATACCAAATGGAGGAATTTTATTTTCATGTTGTTCAAATATATCCTCATAGAGAGGATTGAAAACACAGTCGTAGGCAGGATTTGAAGGACATGCTTTTAGCTTGGTTAAGTATTGCAAACCAAGTTTTATCCTACGGTTATAAAGAGACGGCTCCTTCGCGTCTACATATAAACTCTCCACAGGAGAAGTTCTGAACGCCCCCAAGGCCAAACGTAGGCCTTGGTGGTGAACAGTATCTAGAATTTTTATATAGGATTTGCGAGCAGATCCATAAATAATAGAACCATAGTCAAGTTTCGATCTCACTAAAGATCTATATAAATTTAACAAAATGCTTTTATCAGCGCCCCAGTCAGTGCTGGAAACAACTTTTAAAATGTCCAATGCTTTCAAGCATTTAGCTTTCAGCATTTTCTTTTGAATTTGAAAAAAGTCTTAATATAAAACAGAAATGAAATAAAGTTATCTTAAAATATCTTATTTCAAAAATTCAAGACACAATCATATGTGGGAAAATCCAAAAAACTATATTTAAGTTTACTGTCATTTGACCACACAAATATTCTGTCATGACAACTTCTTTTCAATGGTCAAATAAAATATATTTTTAGATCTAAGCAGTTTATCTGAAAACAAAAGCATATTTTAGGCTTGAAGAAGGCAATGAAATGAAATGAGGTTTCAAAACAAAGGATCATTTTCACATAAATTTTAGTACCCCTTCCAGTACTCTGTAAGGGCACCACATGATTGGGAGTATTGCTGTCCTTCACAGTCACCCACAATATGGACAGTGGTGCTTCGTGAAATCATGGTTACTAGTATATGATTTAAGGCAGAAAATATCTCTAAAACATTCGATTCATCAATTAAATGCTATTTAAAATAGTCCTGAAAATGTCAGGAGTGTGACATTTTATGTGTGGACTATTACTGTTACAGTATAAGACTAACAGGATAATGTGATATAAGCAACCACGCACTGAGATGAGGACGAGATAAGCACACACTACAAACACACACTTCTCGGGGGGGGGGGAGGCTAATTCTAGATTATATATTACGAATTTATGGGACGAGTAGAAAATTCTAGTAAGGATTTATGAAATTATTGCACATATTGACTCAGCATTTTCTTCATTTCGAGCGGCTTTTTCATCATCGTAATATGCATGTCATAATTGCCACTGGATGTTAAACAATAATTCACCAATGTATCAAATCCTACGTAATTATCGATTTTGCACATATTTCGAAAAAGTTTTAGATTCGTTACGGAGATGCCCCTTACCGAACCTCTTCACTTCGTCTAATGCGAGGAAATATGCCACGTCATTCCTATTGTTTGACGTCAAGAAAAAAACATCAATAGTAGTTATCTCCCTTACCCCAGCCCTACGCCCCTTAAGTTATATTTGCTCGATTTTTCTTCTAATTTCTTTTCAAGATCATCTATTTTCTCTCCCAAAGATTTCATCTACCAATTCATAAAAAAAACAAATTTATAGAATATTGAAAATTTATCTATTTACAAGACTAACATATCAAGTGTTTTTAACAAACGTTTGTTTTTATATAAATATTCCTTGTAACAAAATATAGTACATGTCAGTTATATATACACATTTTTTTCTGTTGTAACATAGGGAAATTAAATATAAAGGAGAACAGCCTGGTAACGGTTTTACTTTTAATTGCAAAACCCCAAACTGACCCTTTCTAAAAGTAAAATATTGTCTTTCAAGTTTCTCATTTTAACGCTTATCGTGGAAGGGGAAAACACCAATCTTTCTACAGATAAATAAATCACTGAAGGCGATAACACACTTTATTATTGTAGAAGCCACGTCGTCTTAGGAAAGTGTTGTTTTAACTGCTTGAACTCCAGGATTTTCATCTGGTAGAAACATTAAACGTCAAAAACTTAAAATTAAGATATGTTCCATATGTTCCCTTTAGTTGGTATCTCATGAGAAACAGAAATAATGTCAACAATGATATACCACGTTAAAATGTTTCAAATAACTTACCCAGATAATATTGCATTTTCAGCCAAAGTGCACCAAAATACATTATCACATTCAGTAATTTATCACATCTATATACCGTCAAGTTTACAACTGATAACGTTAATGTTATATTATTGAATAACTCAATCAAATATAGTTCATTAAAATCTCATGCAAACGCAGATTGTGACTCGCTCGATCGTGCATTATATTTAAAATAAAACTTTGGATTACATTTTTTCATTTTTTTTGGGTAAAACTCAGGAAACTAATCTTGAGACTTTCTAATCTCATGTGGTTTATGTTTTATATAAATCAAACCTCCTCATAATAACAATACAATTAACTTTTTCTTTTCAGAATTAAGATTACAAAACAATGAACAAAATTGGAAAAAATTTCGTTCTTGTCTTTATTTCATGTCAACGTATCTTTCGATTTTTAACAAAATAATCATACCGACAGTTTTCACTATCGAACATTAAACCCATATTACAAACACACACCTAAATTGTCTTGTATGAATTACCTATGATAACTTTCACAGAGTGGATAATAGCATACTATGTATTTATATATTTATTTGTTGTACTGTTTTCCTTCTATTTTATATTCAAAAAACCTATTTTGGGAACAAATTCACAAGGTTGCAATGCGATATGAATTAGCTATGATAACGTACACAGAATTGATATTTTTATATATTGTACTATTTTCCTTCTATTCTATATTTGGTCTAATAATGAAACATGCAAATTGTAAATCTTTGATCAATGTATTAGATTCTATCTAGGGTCCTTACTGCTGAAATGCTATTACCATATAATTGCATCATAGTTATATACATTTACATTACGATAATTAAAATTGTTTAATCAAACTATATCTATGATTAACATCCCAACACCAGATATATTCACCGGACAATTTTCACTCAAATGATAATATTGACACTTAAATTAATTGTAGCCATTTTAACTCGCCTCGTTTCTACAAGCCTTGTAAATAAAATGTAATGATCTTAATTTGTTCCCGAACTAGCTTAAATTTCTACTTCAAAGTACATAAAAGTTTTGTTACACCTCTGTTTGATAATTATTATTCGCCACTCTTAACAAAATCGAATTTCAGCTCTTTCCAGCTCGTGATAAAACTTCACTGAATCTTTACCAACTGTCAAATTAATATGACAAAATCATATTACCAATTTTTTTTTGCAACAAAGTAGTACTTATTTTCATATCAATTGTACCATTCAGGTTTTATCCACACTTTTTTACATAAGCAAATGCTTATACCAAGTAAGGAATATGACTGTTTTTATCCGTTCCTTTGATGAGTTTGAGATTTTCATTTTCCCATTGGATTACACTCTGAATTTTTATTTTTAATTTTCTTCAGAGTTTGGTACCTATGTAATTTATTTTTTTCATAACTTCATGATTATTTTATTTAAATGAGTAATTCATTAAATTTTGAAGCTATTTAGTTTATAGTATATTTTCATGTCTTATTAGTATCGGATGACCCTGCCATCGAACCGCCGTTGCTAAAAAAGAACATAGAAGTTAACTGTTTAGAAGTCTATCAGAAAATTGTAAAAAAAATTCTGAATGGTCACAACTTGACGACATATTCAAAAATAATAATGATAAGATGTCTTCAGTAGCTATTGTAAGACTACACTAAGATGTCCTGTTTTTAATTTTAAATACTGATTCAAATTAAACCAATCTTGGTCTCAATCATTATATGATTTTACATAATTTCCAAAATCACATTATATACAGGTGAGCGACACAGGCTCTTGAGACCCACTAGTTTTAAATTCCAAAGGATTTCTTTTGTTGTCAAACGACTATATAACTAGTGAAATTCAAAACTCACACACAACTTTTTTATCTATTGATCTAATTAAACATCAAGTTCTAATCATACTGCCCGCTATGATTTATTAATTTGAACAATAAATTTTTCATGAAAGACTCATGCATATAAATTTTGTATCCAATCTCTTCTATAAAGACTTATTTTTTAGGTTTATAATTAATCCATGCATTTTTAATCACTTTAACAACTAGTCCTAACATCATAGATTATTTTATCAAACACTCGTGCATAAATCTTTGAATTAATTAAAAAATCCAACATTGCTTTCTTTACTTTCGATACAAAAACGATTAAAATTTATCTAAAACAGAACCTGCAAATTTTCCATGAAAACTCGTGCATATAAACTTTGCATCCCATTTTCCACAAAAATTTTCTTCCTTTATAATTAGCTCGTGCATTTTCTAATCACTTTACCAGCTATTCTTAACATCATATTTTTTTCTCTACCATATGCAGTTAAACGTCCAAATTAATTTTAAATCAATCGATTTCTTTTATTTTACTTTCGATCTAAAGAAAACTTTAAGAATTTTCTGAACGAGCCTGTACATTTTCATCCAAACTCAAGTTTAAAGCATCAATTTTTTTGTTTTGTTTTTTTTTTCCATTGTAAATAAACGCATGCATCGTCTAATCATACTATTCGCTACTGTTAACTTTATCAATTAATTTTTAAACAACATATAAAAACTCCTGCAAACCCTCTGTCTGTCATTTTCATTTTCTTATTAAACTCGTGCATTTTCTAATCGCTTTACCAGCTAGTTATATATATTCTTAATCAAAACACTCGTGCATATAAATGCTTGAATTGGTTGCAATCCAACACATTTCTGTTCTATCACGTTTAATTTAAAACAAAAAATCGTACACTGGATTCCCTTTACTATTATCAGATTGTAAAATTTCTAATCGCTTTACTAGCTAGCTATATATATTCTTACATCAAAACACTCATGCATATAAATGCTTGAATTGGTTGCAATCCAACACATTTCTGTTCTATCACGTTTTATTTAAAACAAAAAATCGTACACTGGATTCCCTTGTAAAATTGAACAAGCATTGTTCCGCCAAATTATCGTCTATAATGACAATCACAAAGGATTACTTGTGAAATTAAACATATACCCGCATAAGATAAACCTTTAATTCCCTTATAAAAACTACTGCTTACCCTCTTTGCATCATCTTGGACTTTTTTCTTTTTCTTAGGGGGTCCTGAGGTGTCATTTTCCCGCTGGTTCTCTTTATACATAACCAGTCCGAAATGTAAGACTTTGCACAAGTTTACAGTTGTCAGCTCAATCCCACCTAATTTTAAGAAGTCCAAAACTTTAAAATCAATTTCATCTGCAATTTCTATAAGTTCACTCCTGCTAAAAGTGCTAAGTGGTTTGCCATTGTGGTCCACTAAGTCTGGGTCCTCATCACTCCTAAAATTTTGCAGAATCTTTAATAAATCCATTGAGGATGTAACAAGTATCCAAGCCTAAACTCAACGATAAAGAGATCTGCAAGACCGTAATGATATCTGATACGTGAGAGGTACCATAAAGGAACTTTAAATCGTAGTAGCCTTTATGTCACTCAAAGGAATAAGTTCCACATATTTTGTCATATGAAAACTAAAACATAATTGTTCCTGGATATTCCAGTGTTCGAAAATGGTCCTAAGATGTCTGTACTTACACGTTCAAACGGCTTTGAAGCTAGTGGTGATTTTGTTGGTTTCTGTGATCCTTTTAGTTCACAACACAATTCACAAGATTTTACCCATTCCGCTACATCCTGACCAAGCGAAGGCCAAAAAATGAACGTTGAGTTCTGTATTGTTCGGTTTATTCCTAAATAAATAAGTGCACTATGTGTCTTTTTTAAAACATGTATAACAAGTTTGCCGTTATAATATTTTCATGTCATACGATTGTATTAAAACTATCCATCTGGCAAACTTTCCAGTTGGTTCTTTCAACGTTAATAACCACTTTAAAGCTGAATGGTCTACATATGCTGTGAAGCTGCTACATCGTAAATGACGTCGAACTTCATAACAGCATACACTAAAGCTAAGCATGTTTTTTCTGTTATACGATATTGCTGTTCCTGATGAGTTAATGAGCGTCCCGCGTAACATATAACTCGTTCAACTCCCTCCTGAGTTTGACATAATACGGCACCTAGTGCAAAGGAACTAGCATCAGTTTATAGATGAAACGGTTGATCATACTCGGGGTATGCTAATAGGGGTGGCGAAATCAATGCGTTTTTCAGTGAATGATTCTTCACATTGCTCTGTCCAAACAAAATCTATATTCTTCTTCCTAAGAGCATACATAGGTTGAGCAATTTTAGTAGTCTTTGATGAATTTACGGTAAACGGTAATAGCCGGAAAGTCCAAGGAATGCACGTTTATCTTTTAAACGGTTTGGTGTCGGATATTCCTTTATAGCACTGATCTTATTTGGATCCGGAGATATTCATTGCTAACAATATGCCATAAATATCTAATTTGACATTTAGCAAAATTACACTTTTTAGGATGCAGTTTAAGTCCAGCACTACGTAAACGTTCAAAAACTTGTTTTTAATGTTGAATATGATCTTGGAAAGACTTGGAAAAAACTATAATATGGTCATGGTAAATAAGCCAAAATTTGAAAGTTAATCCATGCAAAACTGTTTCCATGAGTTGTTGAAACAATTATGGTGAATTTTTAATTCCCAAGGGGAGTCTCTTAAATTGAAAACGTCCTAGGCGACACCTCCATGCGGTATATGGCCTATATTCTGGGTGTATAGACGACTGCTAAAAACCACTTTTCAAGTCTAAAACACAAAAATATGTTGGTTGTTTGGCACCTATGCTTCTAATGCGTCTTCAGTTGTTAATAAGGGGTGAGCATTCAGTTCTATACATTCATTGACTTCACGATAGTCCACAACAAAACGATATTCAGCTTTTGCGGCGTTCGCATTCTCTCTAGCGACCAACAGACACAGTGCGGCCCAAGGACTTTTACTTAGCTCTATTATATCATCTTTTAGCATATCGGACACCATATTTTCTAAAATCTCTTTTTGTTTTGCCCCTATCTTACATGGCCTTTGCCTAATAGATTTACACGTATCTGGAATGTTAATCTCGTGTTGGAAAACATCACACTGACCTAACTTGCCCTCTTTGTTAACAAACACATCAGAGTATTCCCTCAGTATCTCAATCAGCTGATTGCGGTCACATTCGTCAAGATCGCGTGTTATCTCTGGAAAATCAAAATCGATGTCTGCAACAGAAACCTCGCCCACTGCTTGCGTAGAATCTAGGTTGACGTCATACAGCTTATCTTGACCAGAAATGCATACAAACTTTCCAACATTAGTATTTTTCTTTATTTTAATTGGCTGATCTAAAACAGTACACAGGTCCCCTTGTTAATCTGCGCAATTGAATTAGCGGCTAATAAGCCACGTGAAGACAAACAATGCGATTCGGAAGATAAACCAATAACATTTTCCGGTAATTTTGCTCCTTTATTGTCCGGATAACTCCTCCTACAGTTTGAATGCTAGGAAGTTTTCACTTTGCTGGCTATTTGTACATATATTGAAGGTGTGCATGTGGTCAGGGTTTTGATTTTTATCTTAAAAATAGAGGTCATACAATGCTGATTAAGGAGTTACCATTTGATCTGAACCTTTGACCTATGTGCTCCATGCTCAACTTTGTGTATTTTAAAATAACACTTTGCATCTGCGGGGGCATCAATTGTGTCTCCCAGACACAATATTATCTCAAATAAAGTTACTTCAGAGTCGAGTGGGGGGCATCACTTTGTCGAGTCTTTTTATAGTATGGCAAAAACACCGAAAACCTGATATAATATTACATAAACCTCATAATATGTTGCGTAAACCACATCTATTCGATCGGTATGCAATTTTACATCTAGAAAACGTAATTTTATAAATATTGTTTAAGAAATGTGACTCTTATGATTGATTTTCATAGACATAGTGCATTCTATATTAAATCAAAATGGCTGATCAACGTATCCATTAATACCTGAAAGTAAATTAAAATTAATTATTGTATATATTATAAACCAATATATGTACTCTATGGTATTAATCAACTTTAATTGTCAATTAAACATGAAAGAAAAACAAAAAAGTTGTATTGTATAACTGTGGTTACTTTTTATAATTTGAAGAAAATTTCTCAAAAATTGTGTTTTTATAAAAAGGATAAAATTTATGTTTTCTTAAATTTACTAAATTTTGTTTGGATAAAATATTTTGTTTTTCTTAGATGAAAACTATCTAAATAAATTTCAATTTGATCATTTATTTTTGTTATCTTAGATGAAAACGATACACAAGTTTATGTTTTTTCAACCAATTATCATTTTCATGATGGCTTTCTATTCGTGTATTCAATGTGATGAGGCACAATTCAGTGTTCTATTTGTGATAAGTGGATTGATAGTGCGTGTGTTCCCATGAGTGATAATTTCCTGGAGGAATGGTCCGATGCCAACATGAGTGTTAAGGTATAGACCCTAATCCATGCATGTCATCGTCCTTCTTTGGTGTAGATGCTACCGGCTTCTGCTTTCGTCTTCGTCCTTTTTGTGGACTTCCTTTTTCCAAGAGCTGTTTGATCAGTGTGTGCAGTGACCTCTGATGTTTTCCAAATGGTTTCAATGTTCATACTTTTTGCATCATCTCCAAGGTCAAATTCTATTTCCCCTGATTCTGTCTTTTTTAGGCGTAGGCACCCTTTTGGTGCCTTGCGCCTATTGTCATCCAGACACAAACCGGATTCCATTTTATCAGAGACACCTAGCGGCATTTTCAGTACCGTTACACGTGAAGCACGCCAATCGAGATTGCAAGAGTAAGTATTTATGTAATTTTATTTATTTATACAGATTTAGTATCTGGTTGATTCCCAAGAAAATGCCTAAAAATATATATTCAGTTAATCATATCAGTAATATTATTTAACATGTTTAATGTTAATTATTTTGTATGTGAACGTGTTACTTTGTAAAGAAAAACGATTTAAAGTGGTGTGTTATATAACTTATTAGCGGAACATTTATGCACTGCAGTGTAGTATCATATATATACTGTCAATGTATATCAATTAAATTTATCATATTAATCATGAATGTTTGAATCATAAAAAAATTACAGTGTATAGCATGTTTAGTTTATTTTGTAAAGTAGGGTGTTGTTTTATAACCGGAACAGCCGTCAAAAAACCAAAAAGTTATCTAGACTGGGATAATAAATTTTGTGAAGTTAATTTTTTACAGATGTTGTATATGTGAAAGTCATTATAATAGTATTACTTACAAGTAACATACAAACCTGGGAATAAGATAAAGATTGATATATGCGTGTTTTCTCCTAAAATTGACTGAGGGTATTAAATTTGTCAATTTCATTTTCTACATATGCTGCATTTGTGAATATAATTGATAATATTATTTTCATATACCCCTCCCAACATGATATTTCTGTTTAATTACACTGAATATCATTCATAACAATGGCTAAATTTGAAATACCTTTTGTTAGCTTTTTTTATCAATTTTGGGTTATTAGTGTTCACTTCTTTGACTTTTTATATCCCGCTTGCAAAAATTGGAAACTTTGTGGTTTCGAGATGATAAATAGAGAACAGCTTTACGAAATCAGATTGTCGCCATTTTCACTTTCCAGGGTTTTTTCTCCCCTTATTTTAGGTTCGAATTTCGGCCCCATTCCCAATCATAAATGTGTCCTTTTTTCCCTAAATTGGTCAGAAAATTCCCTAATGGATCATAGTTATTTGCAGTAAAAATCCGGATTTTGTAACTGTTTCCAGCACCGTTTTTTGGTGTATTACGATTCCATATCCGGTCGTATGTGCGCTTTTCATCATGGATATTTTGTACACATGTTCGTTGTTCATCTGTAACATTGTCTCACACCAACCGAACGAGCACAGATTAATTTGAAAAACATGTAAGTGGTACCCTTGATCTTACGTCGGTCCATCCGATTTTGGTTTCTGCACTCTAACTTTAATTTGCTTGAACCAAATATTATGAAACTTATACCACAATACGCAGATAGATTTTGAATAAGAGTAATATGACTTTTACCGTTCTAGAGGTATGTCCCAGTTCGGGAAAGGTACGAATTCGTTAACATTAACGAATTTGTTAACAGCATACAAATTCGTTAACCTATTGTTCGCAATATTTTTAAATTTAACAAATTTTGTGTCATGACAGGCAGTGTTATTTTCATGTTACTGTTGATGTTTCCTTTATTGGAGAACACCAATTTTTGACAGTTAATTTTGCCAAAATGCTCAAAAATAGGAAACATCAAATTTAAAGAGAATATTTGATCAGATTTGTAACACATCAAAAGTTTTAATGTAAAGTTAACAAATTTGTTAACACTACTTTCTTTGAATTTATGTCTATTTTAAGGGTTGCTGTAACTTCTTTCCAGGTGTTTGAGGTTTTTCAAGTGGTAATTTTTAATCCTTAAAAAAATTATTGACTTACACAATAAACATCTACAAAAATGCAGAGTTTGAAATTAGAGTTAACAAATTTGTTAACATGCAGGACCCCTTTTTCTAATGGGTAAATAGGGAAAAATTTAAATTTTTGCCATGTAACAAAAAAAGGCTTGGTCAATAATTTTACAACCTTGGTATTAAATGTGCAAAATGTTATTCTCTTTGTAAGCAAACTAATTTAAAAATGCCATTTTTGCTTATTTCAAGCCAAAATTTAAAAAGGCCAAAAGTTAACAAATTCATTAACATCTTCTTGGTTAACTTGTTAAAGAAGTTAACAAATTTGTTAACGTTAACAAATTCGTACCTTTCCCGAACTGGTCCCTTTTTATAAGGAAAAATTGGAAATTTTGTTGTTTCCGCACTCTAAATTTAGTTTGCCTTGAAAAAAATAGTATGAAACTTATACAGAATGCTAAGAACCACAATAATGTCAATATGCAGATAGAGTTTGAATAAGAGTAATGTGACTTTTACCTTCTGGAACTATTTTCTTTAATTGTAGATTGTAGTGAAATCGTGTTATTTTTATGATTTTAATGCACAAAGAGTTAATTATTTACATGTAGATTCGTTGCTAGGAAAATATGCCTATCTGACATTATTCATACGACTTTCACCGCATTTTCACGCTTCAGTGGTCAGGATAAATGTTCAGGAATAGGTCTGTTCCCCAAAAACTATAGATAAATTATTTTATACCGTGTTCACACTACATTTTCATCACGCGATTATCACATATTTATTCTGGAAAGACCGTTCACATAAGAAAGAGATGTTGAATGAATCTAGATTAATCACGCGATGTCATCGCACGATCAAACCACCTCTAGGAGGTGGTGGTGGTTTGATTGCGCGATGATTCCACATTGACATAATCCAGATTATATGTGAACGCCCAATCTATAATCATCATGCGATGAAATTACGCGCAGACTCCAAGAGATACAGCGGAAGCAGACATAACAGCATGTTTATTTCCCGTGTTATCTGTTGAAAACAAACCATGGCAATCTGGAATATTCAAACAATAACAGACACGCGAAATTCGTCGGACCGTCGGACATTTCCGGTAAAAAATGGATCGGTCCGGTAAAATTTTGTTGAATTCCGGACCAAATGTCCGGTGTTGTTTTTTTGTTTATCGTATTTCCGGTAGTATACTACTTCCGTTTATTTTCATAATATGATAGGATAACATGATAGGATTAAAATATACGCAAGGAGCCATTCCAGGTAAGGCTACAAAAAAGAAAATTATGGATGATCAAAGGAAAGAGAAAAGCAAAGTAGAGGCACCCAGACCTTTGCACATTAGAAATTTTGGTCTGGTAAAATTACATTCGGTCTGGTAAAGCTAGGTTGTTTACCAGACCGAATGTCCTGTAAAATAAAAAATCATTCGCGTAGTCTGCAATAAGTAAACTAATTGAGATATGGGCGAAAGAGAAGGTCCAAGATATGTTGGATTCATCCTACAGAAATTCAGATGTTTTTAAGGACATTGCGGACAGAATGATTGAGGATAGGGAAGAACAGTTCAATTGGCAGCAATGTCACAACAAAATAAAAACACTCCGATCGTAGTATAGAAAAGCAAAACTTTATCAAAATAAATCAGGAAGTGGACGAATGCGATTCATTTATTTCGATGTAATGGATGCTGTTCTTGGGGACAGGCCGTCGGTAACCCCAGTCCATACTGTCAACACATCAATTGAGTCTGTGCCCTCAAATGACGAGGAAACGTCTACTCGCACATCAACCCCCAGGTCTTTAGAACACAAAGGTTTGTATTTAAAGAAATTATCTATTATTTTTCTTCTATAAAAATATAAAAAACAAAATTCCTAAACGCATGTGTATACTAGTACAAACTTCTTCACGTGTACCCATGATTCTTTGAATCTATATCTCATTGCGCAATAGATGTGAACGTGCTATCCCGATTAAATGCGGAATGACATTTTGTAATGTGAACAACCAATACGTATCCATCGCATGATATACGATCGCATGATGTATCTAGAATGGAAATGCGCGATGTAGTGTGAACACAGTATTAGAATGCAGCCTGATACAAGATATTACATAAATTGTTTAAAAACTGAGAAAATAACAGCAAGGTACTGAATTATCCAATTGACTGCCAAACAGATGAGTGAAGATCAAATCTGGTATAGCAAAGACTTTCATGACTCAATTTTTTGAAAATAAAGAGTAAAATACCCAATACATCAATTCTTATCTGGAGCTCTGCCTCATTTTCATCCTCTAGTGGTTAGTTTCAGACATCCCTGGTACTCCTTCTTTATTACATGTATGTACACTGTATGGGGCACTTTGGGGTTTTCATATAACAAGACATATACAAAATGTAAGGGGGGGGGCAGCTTCTGTCTGCTTTTCCTTCTTAACCAGGGACTCTTGCATAATTTTTCCTCTCATAATACTATTGTGCACCTCCTATTTCATTTTTTTATCCGTATAATTTTTGGTGTTTCCCATAACAAAACATGGACTTTGGGGATCGGGTGGGAGGGGGAGGGGGGAAGTTGGCGGCTCAAGCTTCTGTCCGCTTCTCCTCATAATATAAAGCAGGGACTGGATTCCAATGAAATTTTTAGTTAATCTTTTTCACTTACATGACATAATGGTGTAGTTCACCTCCTACTTTATTTTATTTTCAAAATATTTTCAAGGTTTATCATAATGAAATGAGTAGGGGCTATAAGTTACTTCAGAGTTACATCTAGTTGAATTTGGTCCAATACTCCTGAGTAATGGGTATTGTTCTTTGAAATCACAATTTTGGAGTTAGTTATTGAAATTATTAAATACCTTTACTATGGGATAGAATTTTTTCTTTATAGGAAAGAATTATGCCAATAATAGTTAATCGACATAAATTGTAAATTCAAAAACAATTATGTCTGTATATTTTTGCACGATCATCTTTTAGTAAAATGATTTTTTTCTCTCTTTATTACAGAAAAAGACAATGATCAGTGCATGTTCATGCAATAACGTTATAATAGTGATAGTATTGTCCATTTTGATTTTTTTTTAACTGTTGTTGCATTGTGTGCATGGTACACAAGTAGGATTGCAAGTGTTAGGTATTATACCATGTTTCAATGTCCTTTGTTTTTATGTCCCGTCTATGATAGCAGCAAGGTGTCTGTTTGTCCATCCATATGTCAATTTGTTTTTTCTTTATGTTAAAGATAAGTTTAAAGGTAATTCAATATAAATAAATGTCATATCAGTATGAAACTTCATCATATAAAACCTCATAAGGTATCTATGCCCATCTTTGAGATTCAGACTTATTTGTAAGATAATTATACATGGGATCTATTCAAAACTCAGATTAAAAGTATGTGACGACCTCCGTTTCATGGTAATTGATGATTAGTTAAAGTATTTGCTGCGTGGCGGGACATAACATTCTGTGGACACATATTTTCTCGTTTTTTTTAAATTATATTTTTAAGCTTACATGAATGGAATTGTCTTTAAAAAAACTTACATTAAAAAAAAGTCTTCTGTTACATTTCAGGTACATGTAGGCCTGGTTACTTTTATTTTTGGTATTTCTAGTCAAACATGACTATCAAAAAAATTATCACCTTTACAAGAAATTTACATTCAGTTGACCAAAGCTGTTTATAGTATATGACATGTATGATGAAATTACATTATGTGCTGTAAAAGCATAATTCCAAATTTTTTAAACATTTCAGGGGTACTTTAATGAACTTTGCACTTTCCAGTAAACAACTTTGGTGTACATTTGTTCAAACAAGGAAATAAATAAAAATTCTAAAACTGTCATTTGCAAGTTCAGTGCAAATAATGTAATTTGAAAAAAAAAAATTATAGAAATTTTTGATGACACACATTTAGTATTGTTAACATCAAACACAAATTTTTAGTTACGTTATGCAAACAATTTAAATTTTAATCACTATTCCATTCAGCTTTGCTGTATATCAGGGTTTTTGATTTTTCAAAATATTGATGAGTATCACAGTGTTATGTTAATCCTGAATTCTGGAAATTTGATGAGTCGATGACTCACCTAGATGAGATACCAAAAACCCTGGTATATTTATTTTTCTTTAACCATTGTTCTGTTTTTTTTTAATTGGCTCACCTGTCCTAAAAGTACATGTGAGCTTTTGCTATTACTTGGCGTCCGTCGTCGTCCGTCCTCCGTCCGTCGTAAACTTTTTCAAACATCTTCTCCTCTGAAACTACTGAACCATTTTCAGCCAAACTTAAGTGGATTCATCCTTAGGCTATCTAGTATGAAGTTTATGTTTTATTTTCTTAACCGTTGAGAAACATGGCCGCCATGGCTAAAAATAGAATATAAGGGGTAAACTGCAGATTTTGGCTTATATCTCAAAAACTAAAGCATTTAGAGCAAAACTGACGGGGTAAAAATGATCATCAGGTCAAGATCTACATGCCGTGAAATTTTCAGACGAATCGGTCAACCCTTTGTTGGGTTATTGCCCCTGAATTGTTAATTTTAAGGAAATTTTGCAGTTTTAGGTTATTATCTTGAATATTATTATGTCCCGCCCACGAATGTGGATGGGGCATATAGAGTTACCCTTGTCAGTCCGTCTGTACGTCCGTCCGAACTATGTGGTTAAGTTTTGCGTTAAGCATAGTGTATCAATGAAACTTCATCAGTGGATGTGCCTTGGGTAGTACTGAGCAGTCATACAATAATTGGGTCATTATGACCTACATTTTATGCTTGAGCGACTCTGGTTAGGTTTTGCGTTTAGGTTCATTTCTTTGGAACTAAGCAGTGTATCAATGAAACTTCATCAGTGGATGTGCCTTGGGTAGTACTGAGCAGTCATACAATAATTGGGTCATTATGACCTATATTTTATGCTTGAGCGACTCTGGTTAAGTTTTGCGTTTAGGTTCATTTCTTTGGAACTAAGCATAGTGTATCAATGAAACTTCATCAGTGGATGTGCCTTGGGTAGTACTGAGCAGTCATACAATATTTGGGTCATTATGACCTACATTTTATGCTTGAGCAACTGGTTAAGTTTTGTGTTTATATGGATTATAGGGCGGGGTATCCGTGTATTACAGACACAATTTCTAGTTATAGATAAAGACAAACTGTAAACACTAGCAAAAATGTTCAACAAAATAAGATCTACAAATAAGTCAACATGACCAAAATCGTTAATTGACCCCATATAGGAGTTTTTGCCCTTTAAAGACACATTTTTTTGTCATCTTTGTAAACTTTCAAAAATCTTCTCCTCTGAAACTATAGAATCAATTTCATCCAAACTTAGGCTGAAAGATCCTTAGGGTATCTAGTATAAAGTTTGTGTTTAATTTTCTTGTCCATCGAGAAACATGGCTGCCATGCCTAAAAATAGAACATAGGTGAAAAATGCACTTTTTGGCTCATATCTCAAAAACTAAAGCAGTTAGAGCAAAACTGACAAGAAGTCCCCATATAGGAGTTTTTGCCCTTTAAAGACACATTTTTTTGTCATCTTTGTAAACTTTCAAAAATCTTCTCCTCTGAAACTATAGAATCAATTTCATCCAAACTTAGGCTGAAAGATCCTTAGGGTATCTAGTATAAAGTTTGTGTTTAATTTTCTTGTCCATCGAGAAACATGGCTGCCATGCCTAAAAATAGAACATAGGTGAAAAATGCACTTTTTGGCTCATATCTCAAAAACTAAAGCAGTTAGAGCAAAACTGACAAGAAGTAAAAATGTTTATGAGGTCAAGATCTACTTACCATGAAATTTTCAGACGAATCAGTCAACCCATTTTCGAGTTATTGCCCCTGAATTGTTAATTTTAAGGAAATTTTGCAGTAAACTGTAAACAGCAAAAATGTTCAGCAAAGTAAGATCTACAAATAAGTCAACATGACCAAAATCGTCAATTGACCCCATATAGGAGTTTTTGCCCTTGAAAAATTATTTACATGTAAACAGTAATTATCAGTAAAAATAATGGTCTGACATATTGTCACAGATGTTTAGAGCATAACTTGAAATAAATTAAATGGTAGCGGAGAGCCAAGGGTCAAGGTCATTGAAAAAGTCCATAGCAATCGATGAAAAAGTCCCTAACAACCATATATATTTAGATTCATAGCTGTACAAGTCAATATGGAGGCTCAAGGGTCAAGGTCATTGAAAAAATCCCATAGCAACCGATGGAAAAGTCCCTAGCAACCAGATATATTTGGGTTCAGGACCCTACAATTTACCTGTTCAAGTCAAAATGGAAGGTCAAGAGTCAATGCCATTGAAAAAGTCCATAGCAACCGATGAAAAAGTCCCTAGCAACCATATATATTTGGGTCAGGATTCTATATTTTAGCTGTACAAGTCAATATTAAGGCGAAAAATGCGACGGTATACATTAAATAGCAAAAATAATCATTGATGCAAGATCTACACAAAAAATAACAGGTGAGCGATTCAGGCTCTTGGGAACCTCTTGTTAATATTTGCATATTTTGTCAAAATTAGACGATTAAAAGGCTGTAATTAACATATCCTTATTTCTGAATGTTAAAATTTAAAATATTTTCTATTCTGAAACTGGCTAGTAATATTTTAAATGTTCACTGTTCCTGAACCAGTAATCTTGGATATACTTTTTTATCCTTTTTGTTTTAGTTTCACTAATATTTTTTTTTCCAGGGTAACAAGAAGTAGACAAAGAAGATAAACAAGGTAGGATTTTTATTTTAATAATATTTATAGATATCAGGAATGTATAATAATGTACATTTATTCTTATTAACTTGTATTCTTTTTTAATCCTTATTTTTGTGTTGATGCCAACACATTTTTTTTTGTTAAATACAAATGTTTGAATGATTCAAGAATGTCAGAACTGTTTTTGATGGTTCCTTTCCAAGCAAGCGAAGTTCGCTTTTATATTTAGCACTCTGGTGTATAGAAATATGATGGAAGTGGTAATTCCTGTATCAGTTGTAAAAGCTGACTTCTGCCAGAGTGCATCAAGATTTAGTGAGAATTCTAGAGGAAGGCAATGCATGACAAATTGTTTCATGTTTTTCATTCATACATGTTTGAAGCAAGTCAGTTCTTTTGATAAGAATGATTTGCATTTAGTATTAAATTCAGGTGATATGTTGTACAATAAATTAAGAGCAATTAATAAAATAACCGAAATTTTTTTGCAGTTTTCAGATTTGCCAAAACTTGTTAAGTACAGACTAAAATATTTCACATTTAATTTTTTGTCAAATTGTGATTTTGGTTTTATGTCTGAAAAAAATAGCACAGGACTACCGGTAGGAATTTCTTTAGAAAATAGTTTAAACAGCATATTTTCAAAGTACATAATGTGTATTGTAATATTTCATTCTGCTGCAATTGCAATACAATATGAACAAAATTGTTACTACATATTCGACTCTCATAGTAGAGGTATAAATGCTCTTTGTCATCCAGAAGGACAGTGTGTTCTTTCTATTTTGTATACATTTCAAGATCTTTGCTCTTTTTTGCGAAAACTCTGCTTATCATTGTCAACAACTTCATTGGAAATCGTACAATATGAAGCCTGTGGATTTCGTATTAAGAATGTGTTGAAAAAACCTGTAGGTAAAACTGCAGTTTTTGTAAATGATGAAATTTACAGTGAACATTCTGATGAACTGAATAACACAAATAATTTGTTCTATGATCACAATTTTATATCAAAAAAGATTAAAATAGATGAAGCAAATGGAGCACATGAAACTTTTCATTCATCTAAAAAATGTGCATATATTTTACCAGATAAACCAGGTAACACAGTTTTACAAAATAGTGTAAAAAAAGTTTTTTCCAAAGACAAAGATATGGTGTGTACAAATCCTTGTATGGAGAAGGCTATTGAAAAATGCATCTTAAAATTTAAAAAAGAAGTGTGTGATGGACCTTCATACATTTGCTCATGCTGCACACAGATTTGGTTTAAAGGAAGTGTTGTTAAAGCTCACAGTTTAAAAAATAGATCTGCACTAGCAAAATCATGCTTAATTGGTATAAAAAGTAAAGATGATATTGAATGGATATGCAAAACTTGTGATGAAAACATCAAAGCAAATAAAGTACCTAGTTGCGCAGTTATTAATGGTATGGGATTTCCAGATAACTCATCTGAATTGGAAATAACTGAAATGGAAGAGAGGCTTATTACTCCAAGAATTCCATTCATGCAACTTGTTGAAAAACCAAGAGGTGGTCAGAAAAGTCTTCGTGGAAATATTGTCAATGTTCCTACTGATGTAAGTTCAACAGTTGCAATGTTACTTAGAACATTGACAAACACTGAAACTATTCAAGTAAAATTAAAAAGGAAAAAAAGTTATAAACACTCTGTAATGTATGAAGCAATAAGACCAAACAAATGTATAAGTGCTTTGAAATATCTCCTAGCCACTAGTGAGCTGTTCCAAAATGAAGGAATTCAAATAAACTTAAATTGGAATACTTCAGAACAGAATGAATGGTATAATTTTGAACAATATAATGGGAAAAATACAGATGTACAATCAAAAAAAAGTAAAGAAAATGATATTGATGAGTCCGTTATACATCTTCATGGTAATGAAGTGGCCAAAGAAGAAACTAATGTTCTTCATAGTTCTGAAACTTTTATTGTTGAACCTTTCCTTGGTTTAGAGAACACAGTGAAGAAGGAAATTGATGTCGAAGAACAAGGTGATAATACAAACAATTCTGATGAATCTGATGGATGGACAGAAGATCCAAATTTTGAGAATCGCCTGACTGGGAACACTGACACACTGTTACATCCAGTTGATGTTAGGGCATTTAATAAAAAATTTTCCTTTGCACCAGGTGAAGGTCAGACTCCTCTTGGAATATATCAAGATGAAAATGCAGAATATCTTGCCTTTCCAACAATATACTGTGGTAAAAAACCCCCGAAAAACAAAGAACGTAAAACTCGTGTTTATTATAGTACTATTTGTAAATGGGAATTGCGGTGTATAGATAGGAGAGCTGCTTGTTCAATTCCAAATATTTTCTTTAAATTGAAAAAGTTGCAGATAAAACAGATTCAAGATAAAGTAGCCTTAGCAATGAGGAAATGCCAAAATAATGGAAAAAAGGCAACAGTTGCAGATGTTTTAAATCCAACTTCTTTTGACAACATAGTTAGACTGAATGAAGGGTATCGAGTATTAAAAACATTAAGAGGATCACCAGCATACTGGGAATGTGCAAAGAAAGATATATATGCCATGATAAAACAGTTAGGCATTCCAACATGGTTTTGTTCTTTATCTGCAGCAGAAACTAGATGGAAAAGTCTTTTAGGAATTCTTGGTAAAATTCTGCATAACAAAGATTACACAGAAAATGAATTAAATTCATTGTCCTGGATTCAAAAATGTGAATTGATAAAAGCCGATCCAGTGACATGTTCTCGTTATTTCAATCACAGAGTTCAAGTTTTCATTTCTACTGTCCTCAAAAGTCAATTGCAACCTTTAGGAAAGGTGAAAGATTTTTTTTATAGAGTAGAATTCCAACAGAGAGGTTCCCCCCATATACACATGCTTGTATGGATAGAAAATGCTCCAGTTTATGGACAGTCTGAAATACAATGTCTTAGCCAATTTATAGATTGCCATTCCACTTGCCGTCAAAACAGTGGTATAGCAGAGTTGATAAATTATCAAACACACAGACACGCTCGTACATGCAGGAAAAAGGGTAAAGCTATTTGCAGATTTAATTTTCCTTTACCACCAATGCCAGAAACTAGAATTTTAGAGCCACTTGAAGAAAGTGAATATGACATATATCCCAACCTGTCAAAGAACTATGAAAAAATATCTGAAATATTGAATCAGATGAAATCAGGTGAAGAAATGTCATTTACAGATTTTCTTGAAAAACTTGGAATGAGTGAAGAAATGTACTTATGCGCAATTAGGTCTTCTCTTAAATCGCCAAAATTATTTTTGAAACGACAAACATCTGAAATTAGAATCAATTCATATAATGAACTTCTGCTTAAGTCTTGGGAAGCAAACATTGATGTTCAGTTCATTCTGGATGGTTATGCTTGTGCAGCATATATTGTTTCTTATATATCAAAGTCACAAAGAGGTATGTCAAATTTACTTTTTGAAGCATGCAGGGAAGCTCGCAAAGGATCTTTGAATATAAAGGAACAAGTACGGCAGATAGGAAATAAATTTCTCACACATGTAGAAGTGTGCGCACAGGAGGCTGCTTACTTAATTTTGCAAATGCCTTTGCGTATGAGTACTAGAACTGTTGTTTTCATAAATACTAGTGAACCACATGAAAGAACATTTCTTCTTAAGCCATTGGACATATTAGAACAACTTCCAGAAAATTCAACTGATATTGAATCAGACAACAGTATTAAACGTTATCAGCGAAGACCCCGAGCATTAAATAATTGCTGTTTAGCAGATTTTATATCCCGATTTGATGTAATCTTTCCCCCAAAAGATAAAATTAATCAAAAGACTGATCAGAGTGAACATTTGCCAGAGGATGAAAATGGGGAAGTAGATGAAGATGTAGAATATACAGATGAGAAAGAAAGCATTGAAACCACAGAATTACAAGATGATGCTATCAAGAATGTTAAGGAATATTTAATGAAAGATGGATCAATTATAAAAAGCAGGAAAATACAAAAAATAATCCGATATGTAAGATATAATAAAGACCATGACCCAGAAAACTTTTTCAGGGAGCAACTCATGTTATTTTTTCCTTGGCGTAATGAAACGAAGGACCTAAAGGGAAAATTTGGAACATACCAGGCTCACTACATAAGTCAGATACATATCATACAAGAAAACAAAAAAGGGTATGAACTGGACAATGGTATTTCTGATATCATACAAAACTGTGAACATGGATTTGATGAAGATAGTATTGTTTGTCCTGAAGTACAACATAGTGAAGAAGTTGATTTACATGAACAGGAAAACGTAGCCGTCTTGCATGGCTGTTTTGATCCAAAAGTTCTTGGATATAATTATGATTTATCTCTAGATCTTGGCATTACTAAAAAACAGTTGTGTACAAATGACACTATGATGAATCATTTTACTTACCCTAATTACATGAATCTAGTGAGATCACTTAATGAAAAGCAGAAAATATTCTTTTATCATGTGCTACACCAAATCAAAACTGGTGACCTGCCATTTTACTATTTTCTTACGGGTGGAGCAGGTGTAGGGAAAAGTGTTGTTATCACTGCTTTGTATCAAGCTATTTGTCGTTTTTATGTAAAATGTATTGCTGATTGTCCAGATGAAATTAAAGTAGTACTGTGTGCACCAACTGGCAAAGCAGCCCATAATATTGGAGGAAATACTATTCACTCACTTTTCTGTATTCCAGCCAACCAGAACTTGAAGTTTAAATCATTAGATGTACAGCAGTTAGATAGACTCAGGATAAAATTTCGATATCTTAAAGTTATATTTATAGATGAAATATCTATGGTAGGGAATAAAATGTTCAATTTCATAAATTTAAGGCTACAAGAAATATTTGGTTGTAATATAATATTTGGTGGTGTTAGCATTATTGCTGTTGGAGATCTTTTCCAGTTGAAACCAGTTTTTGACAGTTGGATCTTTGATGATTTGCGTGAAGGATATGGGCCACTTGCTATAAATTTATGGACTTATTTGTTTCAAACATTTGAACTGACTGAAATTATGCGACAAAAAGAGGACAAAGACTTTGCTGAAATGTTGAACAGATTGAGGGAAGGTATTCATACTGATGCAGATGTTCAAAAATTGAAATCCAGAGTAATTTCTCCTGAAGATGATGATTGTGATAGTCATTTGGTTTCAGATATACCACATTTATTCACAACTAATAAAGAAGTGATTATGCACAATACTCAAGCATATAAAATGGCAAGTAAAAACTGTAAATGCAATGTAGAAGCAATAGATACCCTGAGTGGAGATGTCTCTCATGATGTTAGACAAAAAATTTTAGACAAAATACCTGATGATCCATCGAAAACCATGGGGTTATTGAAATATTTGCTTTTAGTAGAAAATTTACCATCAGAAATATGCATCAATATTGATGTAGAGGATGGACTGACAAATGGAACACCATGTATTGTAAAAAAATTAGATTTTAGAGTGAAAGATTCACAACGATGTAGTACTGTGTGGGTTCTTTTTGAAGAATCTGATATTGGGTCATCTACTAGAATGAAATATTGCCATTTGTATACACCATTTACTTGTAAAACATGGACACCCATTATAGAAGTAACCAGAAATTTTACAGTTGGAATGCATCGATCGTTCTTTGCTACAAGACGACAATTTCCTTTAAGACTAGCTTGTGCAAAAACAATACATAAATCACAGGGTTCTACAATGCCAAAGATTGTTTTAGATTTTGGGAAAAGAAGGAATGATCATATGCATTATGTGGGCCTCAGCCGTGTTCGTAAATTAGATGATGTTCACATATTGCAACTGAATGAAAAGAAGATATCAACCTCACTCCCAGTAATTCAGGAAATGGTTCGTTTGCGTGAGAACTCGTATTTAATTTCTTGTTTACCTATTTTAAAGAATATTAAAGATGACATCAAAATTGTGTATCATAATGTTAGGTCTCTTCATTTACACATAGATGACGTGTTAACAGATAAAAATGTGATTTCTGCAGATATCATTGCCATAAGTGAAAGCAGACTTACTGCTACTGACAGTGATCAGAAGTATAAAATTCCAGGATTTTTTTTGTACCGGTTTGATGATAAACGCATTAATAATTATGAAAGACCATATAGAGGCATTGCTGTTTATTCAAAATTGGAGTTATTTGAAATCAAATATGAGAAAGTGTTTGATATTGAGACAGTTTTTGCTTCTTTTAACCATAGAGGTATGGTGAATCAGGTGATTTTTTTTTATTGTTCACCTCAAAAATCCAATATTTCTGATTTTTGTAAATATGTACAATATCTATTAGATATACTTGACTCTAGTAAACCCATAATTCTAATGGGGGATACTAATATTGACTTCTTTTCCCAAACATGTTTAAACGTATTCATCAAAAAGAAAATGATCAGGCAGTTGATGCACAGTTGTACAACAGATTATGGGTCATGTTTAGATCATATATATACTACCTATTATTCAAGTTCAGATATTTCTTGTGCAACTCTTGAATGTTATTATTCTGACCATAAACCAATTATTGCTTATTTGCCTCTAAATAAAGAAAAAGTAGAAACTGGTTGAATTAAATTCAAGTGTTTTACAAGAATATTGATTTCAAGTGTAACAACAAGTGATGAATGAAAATGTAACAAATTGCCAACACTGAATATTAATATCAAGTGTAACAACAAGTGCTCAAAATGTTGCAATTTATTAACTATTGAATAAAATCTGTTATGACAGGAATTCAATAACTACAATACCGGTATTTTCATTTCAGATGTTGACGATTGCTAAATTGACAGCATTTAGATCTACTAAACCATACTCGTCTCCTTTGAAACTGAAGGTATGTGGTGTGAGTCCAGTCAACAATTACAGAGTGGAAAATGGTGATTTAAAAGAAAATTGGATTTTGGGGATGGCTGATCCTGAAAATACAATGAAAGCTGTTTTGTATGACCGTACTAAATTAAACCTCTGTGCAGAAGGAAATACAGTTCTTCTTTTTAATTTCATCTATAAGGATGAAGTGCCACCATTCATAGTAATTACCAACAGAACCAAGGTTGTTAGGACGGGACCACTTCAAGTTCCAGAAAATTTGGAAGCAACAGCATATGTAATAGCTAATCCTCCAGTAACTCCAAAGTCACCTGTAAAACAGGCTGCATCATCTCAACTGAAGTCAATAGTTTCTGTAGAAGGCAGAGTTATTTCAGTAAGTTAATTCATTGTATAACATAACGACAATTCATTATTCTAAAAAATTGATAAAAAGAATTTTCAAATTGCATGCATCAAATTCCAATCCTTAGCAGTACTTATTTCATTTTGATTTTGATTTTTGTCATTGCATTGCAAAGTACCAAATTTAATATATCAGTTTTTAGACATTATCTTTGAATGGTTGATGATTTAGTCACATGTTTAAATACTGAGCTTGTTTTCAGTTACTATGTCACTTGTCAGTCTGTCACTGTCAGGTGACCTTGACCTTATTTTCATGCTTCAGTAATAATGTCTGAATGTTTTCATGAAAAGTTCTGTTTCTCAATAACAATACGCATTCTCGTGTTTCCACACTTTGCTTTTATGATTAGTCAAAATTTTAAAAATCTTTTTTTCTAAAATAGCATAGAAAAATGAACTGAAGCTTGGTAGGAAGCATCTTTTGAAGGACCATTATAAAGTTTGCAAATTTCATCATGTTCAAATGACTGACATGGTCACAGCATCAAAAATCCTTTTTCTCTGAAAATGTTTTGCCCAATGAATTGAAAATAGGAACGGAGTTCCAGATGCATAAAATTTTAAGTTTTTTTTAATGTTTGTAATACCCCTGTCCTCCAATTAAATTTGTTTAAGTATCCTGACCACTGAATATAAAAGTACATTACATTACTTAAATGAATATTAATGTTATTTTTCATCTCATCATTCATCTGTTTGTCATCTGCTTACTGTTGTAAACATTTAATTTGATCTTATTCTATAAAATTATTGGGTAAGTTTAACAAAAAAAAAATGTCAATGAAAAATTAAAAAAATACTGTCTACCAAAATTGAAAAAATTAGCAATTGCAACATTAACAAAATTTACGCTGATTGTACAATATATTACAAAAATGTTCTGTGTAAGGTTTATAAAACAGTTTGCTTTTACTTTTTATAGGAAGATATGGTGAAGACCGTCCAAGTAAAAGGACGGGATACTAATGTCAAAGATGTATGTATAAAAGATAAGTCTGGCAGTGTAAAAGTATCATTATGGAGGGATTTATCTCTGCAGGTGTCTGTTGGTCAATATGTTGGTATAACAGACTTAATTGTGACAACATATAACAATGAAATTTCATTGTCAAGTACAAAAAGATCAACAGTCCAGGTAAATAGCATAATTTTAACTTTTGTCCTATACTCATGATATTGATGTGTATTTCAGATTATATTATTTTAATTAAATGTTTGACATTTGTTTCGGGCCTTTTAGTGCTTGTTGTGTGGTATGGGCTGTTGCTTACTGTTGAAAGCCACACGGCGAACCCTAGATGATGGTATTTTTGCCATGTTCTTTTTTATTGGGATTTTGTCTCATTGACACATACCCCGTATCTTTCCTTTTTCATATTGATATAAGCGTGTACATGAATGAATTTTCTTGAAGAGCATACATTGTTCTTTTAAAGCATCGTTTTATTCAGTTTCCACTTGTTTCAAATGCATTTCTTTTAAAATCTTCATACCTCAAATTTTTTTTTTTTTATTCTAACAGAAACCGCCTCGGTAGTCTCGTTGTAGAGTGCTTGTCTCAAGTGCGGAATGTTGTGGGTTCGATCCCCTGCCGAGTCAAATCAAAGAATTTAAAATTGGCATTCAGTATAATATATCCGAGTGTGGTGATATGTCTTTCTTTGGACTGTTTCCTCCGTGAGCTAGTACATCAAAAATCAGACCCAGTGTGTCAGTCTAGTACAAAGCAGGGTTCACATTCATTTGATACCACCATGTCTCTTCCTGAGATGCATGTAATATTTACATTTGGACGCTAAACAGCAATCAGTCAATCAATATAACAGAACTTTATTCATCAGGAAATGACATTTTTGTTCACCTTGTATGAGTATGTAACCATTCAAAATAAAATCAACTATTCAGTCTATGAGCATGTTTCTTTAATACTGAAAATTAATTTACAATATATACATGTAATATATTGCATTCTTTTATTGGTACAGGTGTTGGAACATCCAGAAGACGAATTAAAAGGGTCAATAATTGGAATTGAAAGTTTTGAAAATCATTTTTCTATTGTTATGGAAATAGAAGAAATACTAGAAGATGGGCCATTTCCTTCATTTGATGTAGAAAAAAACCTTCTTGTTTCATTTCTGGAATGTCCAGAAGAAGAGGTGGAAAGACAATTGGTGGAACGTCTGCCGCTGGAATGTGCGATTGTTATCCGGGACAGAAATGTTGAAAAAATAAAATAAGTGCAAAGAATATTAAGATGATATCAAAATTGTGTATCATTTTTGCAGATATCATTGCATAAAATTCAAAATAGGGGGCGTTAATTAACATTGTTGAAAATCAATGTCGGTCTGGGACTATTTTCAGGGCTTATTTATCTCTTTTTAAGCATTTTTGGCTATTAATTTAATGGCAGATTGTAGTGAAATTGTGTTTTTTTTATGATTTTAATGCACATTTCAGTTTATATTTTCAATTTATCAGGCCAAACATTTTCAGGAAAAAAAATTACTCTTGACCGTCTGTTTATTTATTCGTACAACCAATTTGGTTTTCGCACTCTAACTTTAGTTTGCCTGAACAAAATATTATGAAACTTATACACAATGCTTAAGACCACAATACACAGATAAAGTTCTAATAACGGTAATGTGACTTTTACCGTTCTAGATTTATGCCCCTTTTTAGAAGGAAAAATTCTAATTTTATTGTTTCCACACTCTAACTTTAGTTTGTCTTGACCAAAGATAATGAAACTTATACACAATCCTGAGGACCACAATACACAGATAGAGTAGGGTTATTTGCTTTTTACCATTCTAGAGTTATGCCCCTTTTTTAGAAAGAAAAATTTGCTAATTTTGTTGTTTCCGCACCCTAACTTTGATTTGCCATAACAAAATGTTATGAAAATTACACACAATGCTGAGGACCACAATGAACATAGTTTTAGTTAGGGTATTGTGTCTTCTACACTTTTAGAGTTATGTCCCTTTTTAAAAGATAAATTGCAGATTCTGGTACATGTATTATACGCAAGCTTAAGTGGGGGCATCCGTCTCTTTAGACACCTTCTTCGTTTATTCTTTCTTGCATGTACTAAATTTGCCTGTTTTGATTTTGAAATATTGTAAAATAATTGACTCATGGTCATATATTTTGTTTAGCAAATATATTAGTATACTAGTTAGCTGCTGAACCGTAGATCTCAAGGTCCTTTTGAATTTTTTTTTGCGACCATAGAGATACAAGTTAATGCCAATAGAAATTTTGTGATATTGTGCTCCAGATTTGAGTCAGAATATTTTGTCTAATTAAATTGTGCCTCTACCTTTGAAGGGCTCCAAAATGATATAGTTTGTCTCATTACTCTTTTCTTACAACCTTCCATACGTATAATGTTAGGAATATTCATTTCTTCTTCACAATAAACTTAATTACTTTCTTTGTCAATGATCCTGCCTACATGGACATGCCATCTTGAAACTCACCAATTAATAAAACCAAAACGGGAGACATCGGAACAGAGTTTGTTCATTTTTAATTCTGGGATTAAAATGGAACAAACGTGTCTGGTTTCTTGTTTTAGAAATCACGAGATCATAGGCGAGTATCATGTAGATTCAAGACGGCAAGTAAAAGTAGGTGGGATCATTCACAAAAAATGGTATTTTAAGTTTAAAAATAGCAAAAGGACCTTAAGAACTACGGTTCTGCAGCTAGTGTACTAGTGTAAATAGTGCTTTTCAATGCAGATTTAATTTTTTGTTGTCGTATTCTGTGCTTTTTTGTCAGTTATGAATAAATGGAGAAAAGAGGAATTCTACATTTTTACTGCAAGTTGTTTAAAAATGTAAAACAAATTCTGGTAAAGTGTTATATCTTTGTTACTCGTGTAGCTTTATTAAAAACAAAAATAATTATCACGAGTACATGTACATGTATATATGATGTCCTAGTAATCTAGTAATTACATTATGTTCAGGCAATTTTTTTTCTCTTTTTGAAGTCTCATACATAATACATTTCCCAGTTAAAGAGAATTTTGTTTAGAATTCTGCAACAAGCTTATTATGTAGTTACTAATATACTCTTTTTAGCTCACCTGGCCTATAGGCCATGTGAGCTTATGTCATCACTTTGCGTCCGTCTTCCATCGTCCGTTTCACATTTTGATCTTCTTCTCTGAAACTACTTGGCGGATTGTAACCAAGCTTGGTAGGCATAATGTATGGAAGGACTTCTACAAACGATCTACCATTGGTTTTGGTTGGATGAACAACATGGCCGCCAGAGGCCATCTTTGATGTTTATTGGCCAATTTTCAAAAATCTCCCCTGAAACTACATTATGAAATGTCTTGAAATTTTGCAGGATTGATGACAATGATACCCTCTACAAACGATCCTCTTTTGGTTGAGATTCATACACTCAACCGACGTATGCGGCTTTTTAAAATTTCCATTGAAACCATATGGTAAAAAGACTTTTTCATCAGTTGCTCAGGAAATAATGGGCAGATTGTAACTAAAGCTGGCAGGAATGATGTATGGAAGGACCTCTACCATCTTCCAACCTTTGGTTCCGGTTGAATGAACAACATGGCCACCAGATGCCATCTTCGATATTTATTGGCAAATTTTCAAAAATCTTCTTCTCTGAAATTACATTATGAAATGTTTTGAAACTTTGCAGGATTGATGACAAATATACCCTCTACAAACCATCCATTTTTGTTTAGATTCATCCACTCAACCAACAGCTGCAGCTGTTCAAAGTTTTCATTGAATCCATATGGGATAGGGTTTGTTTTTGTCATTTGCTCAGGAACTAATGGGCAGATTGTAACCAAAGTTCGCAGGAATGATTTATGGATGGACCTCTACCATCTTTCTACCTATGGTTCTGGTTGAATCTACAACATTGCAGCCAGAGGCAATCTTTGATTTTGATTGGTCAATTTTCAAAAATCTTCTCCTCTGAAACTACATTATGAAATGTTTTGAAACTTTGCAGGATTGATGACGACAGTACCCTTTACAAACAATCCACTTTTGGTTGAGATTCATCTGATCAACCGATGGATGCGGCTGTTCAAAGTTTACATTGAATCCATATGTTGAAAGCCTTATTTGTCATTTGCTCAGGAGCCAATGGGCAGACTGTAACTAAAGTTGGCAGGAATCTCATATGGAAGGACAGATGCAAATAATCCCCCTTTTTAAGGTCAAAGGTCAAATATCAAGGTTACATTGACATTTTGCGTTTCTTTAAAAGCCTTGTGGATACAAAAGAGCTTACATTTTATAATAGCAAAATAAAAGCCAGGGGAGCGATACAGGCTTAGGTGAGCCTCTAGTTTTTTCTTTCTTGTTTGTAATAAATTTGCATGTTTTTATTTTGAAATACTAGTATTGTAAAATAATTTACTTACGGTCATATATATTGTTTAGCAAATATATCAGTGTACTAGTGTTAGTAGTGCTTTTCAAAGCAGATTTGATTTTTTGTTATTATATTTTGTGCATTTTTGTCATTTATGAATAAATGGAGAGAGAGGATTTCTACAATATTGATGCAAGTTCTTTAAAAATTCAAAAAAAAAAAGAAATCAAGTAAAGTTTTTTATCTTTGTTAATCGTGTAACTTTGTGCTGGAAACTGTACATGATAAAAAAACAAATTTTGACAAAATGGGAAAAAACAGCTTTAATTTAATTTACTCTTGAAATGTAGATGATGTGTGAGTTATCAATATTTTTTGGTTGATTGTTCAAGTTTTAACTTCATTAGTTTTGGTCAACTATGCAAAAGTAGGCATAATCAGCAAAAAGTCATATGCACCATTTTAGTTCAATTTAGCAGAAATGTTTTTTTGAAGTGGGTACACTTTCAAAAAGTGTAAATGTAGCACACTTGCATAATTATGAAGTCCTAGTAATCTAGTAATTACATTCAGGGAATTTTTTTCTCTTATTCAAGTCTCATTCATCATTTATTTCCCATTTAAAGAGTTATTTTGTTTTATTCTTTTTGAATCATTATTATCTTTAAGGTGTTCCTTTTACACAGGTTTCATTGAAACCAGACATTTATGTGACAAACACGAAATTTTCAAATATATGATGCATCTGTGTGGTAAACAGAAGATCCTCATTTTTCTTCTTTATACATGTATATACCAATGTTATTGTTTTTTATACTGCAATCGTTCTATTTGAGCAGTCAAATTGCGTTGACAGTTTAATTTACAAGTGATATACGGTTACTGACAGTATATAACATTTAGGCCACACCTACTTGACCTGATCGACGAACTGAAATGAACAAATTTACTGACTTAAATCTTTAGAACAAAATTTCAATACTTATTTTCTTGTTTCTTATTTTTTATTGTCGGGAAAAAAAATTGCAGCCATGTCCTTTATTTTAAATAATCTTATGCGACTATCAATGATATACCTGCTCATCGATCTTTGGAAAGGTGAGTTCTCCCGCCAAATTATTTGGGGCCTCTTGAGGGTAACAAACGTTTTAAATAATTTTGAAAATGGTTGAAATAATCACTAATGTCACCAAAGGTTGCAGTATAAAAACAGTAACAGTGCATTGACTTGACATAAAATTCGTTATACGAATTCGGCACAAATTAGGGAAAATGCTTGGGAAAACCTCGCATTTTCACCCGATTCTAAGCCTCATACGTATATCGATTTTATGTCAAGTCAATGCAATATTATTGTCTATACACATAGTGCATGTACCAATAAAAAATTTAATCACTTAAAATTTTAATTTTTACCAGTTATAGTTATAAGAAGACCCATTATTAATATCAGCAATAATTGAATATTGGATTTTATGGCAGATGTATCTCATCCAGAGAAAAAATTTCTAATTGTGTTCCCTTACATAGCTTACTTGCTTTATTTTCAACTATTAATCAGTCTCTATTCCATACACAATGCCTTTAATAAACTGGTGTTATTTTGCATACTCAAGTATATGAGAAAAAAAACAAAAATAAGTAGTATAGCTTTCAGGATTCAGAACAGTTGGGAATGTTTGTACATACAACCACATTTTAATAATATCCTGACCTCTTCTCTCCTGATTCTATACATTTTAAAATAATAGCAAGAAATTTTCATCTTTTTAGAAGGGCCAGGTGAGCTTATACCATCACTTAGCATCCGTCGTTGTAAACTATCTCAAAAATCTTCTCCTCTGAAACAACTGTGCCAAATACTTTCAAACTTTACTTAGATGTTCCTTAGGGTATCTAGTTTAAAAATTATATCCGGGGATTTGATCCATCAACAAACATGACTGCTGTTGCTAAAAATGGAACATAGGGGTGAAATGCAGTTTTTGGCTTATATCTCAAAAACTAAAGCAGTTAGATCAAACCTGACAGGGGTTAAAATGATTAACAGGTCAAGATCTATCTGCAATGAAATTTTCAGACCAATTGGACAACCCATTGTTGGGTTACTGTCCCGGGATTGTTAATTTTTAGGAAATTTTGCAGTTTTTGGTTATTATCTTTAATATTATCATAGATAGAGAGAAAGTGTAAATGGTAAAAATGTTCAGCAAAGTAAGATCTACAAATAAGTCAATTGACCCCTTAAGGAGTTATTGCCCTTGAAAGACATTTTTTGCACAATTTTCTTGTTAGTCATTTACTTTGTCAAAAATCTTCTCTGAAACTACAAGACCAATTTCAACTTAACTTTACCTGAATGTTCTTTAGGGTATATAGTTTAAAAATTATATCCGGGGATTTGATCCATCAACAAACATGACCGCCGTTGCTAAAAATAGAACATAGGGGTGAAATGCAGGTTTTGGCTCATATCTCAAAAACTAAAGCAGTTAGAGCAAAACTGACAAGAAATAAAAATGTTTATGAGGTCAAGATCTACCTCCCATGAAATTTTCAGACGAATCAGTCAACCCATTTTGGGGTTATTGCCCCTGAATTAATTTTAAGGAAATTTTGCAGTTTTAGGTTATTAACTTGAATATTATTATAAATAAAGACAGACTGTAAACAGCAAAAATGTTCAGCAAAGTAAGATCTACAAATAAGTCAACATGACCAAAATCGTCAAGGATTGCCAATTCTCCTACTGATGGTCAGTGGTTCTCTCCTGGTACTCCGGCTTCCTCCACCAATAAAAACTGGCCGCCGCGAAATAGCCAAATGTGCTGAAAACAGCGTAAAACTTAACAAACAAACCAAAATTGTCAATTGATCCCTTATAGGAGTTTTTGCCTTGGAAAGATTATTTACATGTAAACAGTAATTATCAGTAAAAATAATGGTCTGACATATTGTCACAGATGTTTAGAGCATAACTTGAAATAATTTATGCCCCGTCCACAAATACGGAGAGGGCATATTGATTTACCCTTGTCTGCTCATGTTGGTTAAGTTTTTGCATTTGAAAATGTTTCACAGGAACCAATACAGATACATTAATGGGGATTCGAACCAATACAGATACAGTGGAACCTCTGTAAACCGAACAGCTATCGGACCGTAGAAATTGGCCGGTTTTCAGAGGTTCTCAGAGGTTCCGGACTTTACTGAAATCAGACTGGAGGTAAATAAATTGAAATATCGAAAGGCATGAAGTTCCACTGTACATTAATGGCGATTCAGCTCAATTATTTTTGTTTAAATCATAAGGTAGTTTAAAAACATTTGGAGCAATTCGACTTATATTTAATGCATGGATGACTGAAAAGTTTTTGTGTTGTGTTCGGACATCAAGAACTTCCAATTGGTATACAATTATTTTAACACTATAATGCTTTTGCATATGAAAAAGAAAGGATACGGGGTATGCATCAATGAGACAAAAAAAGAGAACATAAACAAAACTCACATCATCTGGGGGTCACTGTGTGACCGTCAACAATGAGCAACAGCACATACAACATAACATACACTAAAAGCCCCAAAACAAACGTCTAAGATTCATTCAAAGTCACAACAAAGCCCATAATAAAAACATTTCACATAATATATAACAGAGAGTTCATACAAGACAACCACTAGAAATAAAGGCTTTTGGCTTTGAACAGGCACATATAGAATGTGGCCGGGTTAAATATGTTTTTGAGTACTCAACACTCCCTCTTAATCTTGGGTCAGTGGTTCAAAAAATATATAAAATAAAAATACTTCCCAACAAGTACAAAATTCTAAAGTTCGGCACTTCAACAAAATACATAAAAAACAAATCTATGTTAAAAAAAGTGCCACACAAGTTAAAAGTGACAAGTGACAGCAAGTTAAAATTCAATACATTGTATATGTTTATAATAAGACCAATAACTCCTAGACTAAAATGTCCGCTATAGTAATTCAAGTGATTTTATACCACGGCATGGGGCATTTGTGTCGCACAGACACATTTCTTAGTTTTACGTCTTTCCTCGTTAGTGGCAAGTTAAAAAAATCTTGCTCATTGTGTCGGTTTTGTACAATTGATTGATTGATTGATTGATTGATTGATTGAGGTTTTTACGCCACTTTCAACAATTTTTCAGTTATATCGTGGCGACCAGTTTTAGTGGTGGAGGAAGCCGGAGTGCCCGGAGAAAACCACCGACCTTGGGTAAGCAACTGATTAACTTAATCACATGCGGATGTGAGTCGAGTGCACCCTTTTTTGTAAATGCTCAAAGCGGGGATCGAACTCACGGTTTTGTACAAAGCAGGATACATATTCATTTAACATCATCATGTTCTTGTCTTGAAATATGCACGTAATAATCGTTGTTCGGCGTTAAGCAATCATCAATCAATCTAGATTCAAGTCTTGTGTACATATTTTATAACTAAATTAAAAAAAAAGCCTACGCCTTTCAGTACTTTCAGTACTTTGATTAAACAACCTCTAGATATGAAGTCTGGTAAATCCTTGTTGTGGTGACCAGCAGTCAGATAATAATCGACTAAACATTGAACATTTGAAGCAAGTTTAAGTAGTGCAGAAGCAGGAGGCATCCAAAGCTGTGGATTTTTTAATTTCCCTTCTTTTCTAGTAGATGGAAACTTCATTGTCATTCTTCGTACATCTTCAAAAGAGAGATGTTCTGTTTTTTCTTTCTTTGAGCAGTACAGTGTTTTCATAAATTCAACATATACTTTCTCATTAAATTTTACTATTGGTGCATTGCGATTTATTTCCACATGTACATTAATAAGAGATTTTCGGAACATTTCCTGAAGAAATACATCAAGGGTCTTTGAATGTGTAATATTATGAAATTTGGGCAGAAAATCATTTCCACCGAGACTTAATGCAATAGCTACTTTTGCTGCTATATATTTTTCTTTCCAAGCATTTTCAAGGATTTCTATAATTTTGGTAATATTATAAATGTCCATCAATGATCCTGCTTTTTGAAGAATAACATACACATGATTCTTGAATTTGCCATCTTGAGATCGAGGCCAGAGAAAAGATAAAGTGAACAAATGAATCACTACTGCATCAATGTCACCAGATGTTACAATACTTGCACACCCATCTCCAGATTCCAGTTGATCTGCAAACTCGAGCAACCAGTCCATCTCTGCTTCGCCTTTACCTTGTTTGATGCTAATCAATTTCGTTTTGGTTTTCAATCACTCCTTTTTTCCAAAGACATTCTACCGGTGTTGTCAATCTAATTAAAAACCGATCTCTCATCGCTCTCGTTTTCTGATATGTCGCGTGGGAGATCTAACGAAACCCGCTTTGAGGTCACATGTGAGTGAACTGGAACATATCAATTTATAATGATATGCAAATGAGTTGACTTCCTATCAGTAAGCCAATCAAAAAAGTTTTCCTTTAGATCTAATCGTTAAAGAAGATCCGAATGAATTCTGGGGACTGACGATTTCTTCGTTAATAAAATGAGTTACATCCCTTTACCACACGATCAACTTACAAGATCGCCTAAGCCGCAATTTCATTGGTCGAACAGGACACACCTACGAGGTCACTCACATGTGACCTCAAAGCGGGTTTCGTTAGATCTCCCACGCGACATATCAGAAAACGGGAGCGATGAGAGATCGGTTTTTAATTAGGTTGCCGGTGTTCTATATCCGTCTCCTATGTGAAATTCACTGTCAATTATTAAGCTCAGATCCATGTTCAGTTGTAATTCATCTATTCTACGAGCCAGATATGTACTTATAAATGATTTGCCCTCTGCAGTTGAAACCAGAGATGCTTTATCAAATTTGTAGGCAGATATCATTTCATCCACAGTTTTTAGATGTGAAATTCTAACACTAGAAGAAGTTGTACGTTGGGCCATAGTTGCCGCTTTGAAGTCATCAGGTGTAAAATGATATTTTTCCTCGCATATTACCATCCTTGCAATGTTTGGCATCTGGTATAGGGCTTTCTGTATGACATAGTTCTTCACAAAATCAAGATAGTCATCCCCACTGAAGACTTTAGCCTTGAACTTGACTCCGGCGAATTCCACTGTTGCTAGTTTCACTTCTGATTTAATTGGATCAGATAACACATTTTCTGCAATTTTGATAACATTATCCTCCCCAATTTCTTCTGTGTAAGTGCTTTCAGTATTCCTGAAGACTTAAGCACTTTTGGCTTTGAACAGTCTAGCTTCAATATGGCCTGACAAGCATTCATTTCCGAACTTATACAGTCAATTGTCTTTGCCTCTCTCTTTACAGCTGTCTTCCGCTTTTGTTCAGTTCTTTCCTTATCTGTTTTTGCAGTCTGTGTGTTAGAAGATGATATTCTCTTTATTGTGACGCCTTTTGAATTTTTAACCTTTTGTAATAATGGCTTCGGACCAGTAAGATTTTGAATTGATGGAGTGTCATTTTTACTGCATTGAAACAGTCCACTTGTACAAAGGTACTTCTGTATCAGATATTTTCCTACATCTTGAGTATGTACATCAAGTATTGATATAGGAAGCTGACTGGTAGGATTCGAGTAAACATTGTAAGGTATGCCCTCAGGCTTCATTGACAGTCCATCTTGTCGAAGAATAAGAGAAGCAATTCGTGTTATGTATGTCACATCAGTTTTGTTTAATGGTATTCCAAGAACCTTCTTTTTATCTACCTTAGGATCATCCGGTCCTGCATCCGACATGACGAGACTTCTTTTGCTGCAATTCGATGCATGATTTAAAGTATCTATGATCCGAAAATTATTTTAATTATTCTTATAATTCAAACTTATATATGTATTTTGATGTGGAGGCGTATATATATATATTTTTTTTACATTCTTTTAAAGAACATCAAGACATTAATAATGGAAATAATGGAGACCAGACCAGTTAATTCACCCTTTTCGAAGTCTGGCAAAGCAGCCAAATATAGCGTCAAGGCTTTGGTTGATTCAGTTGTAACAAAGATTTCATCCTTCATCAAGGATTTGCTGAAAAAACTGAAAAAAGACAACGCATTTAAGATCATCAACATAGAAAACAGAGGGCAATATGAATATGAAATGAAAAGAGATTCCATCGTTAGTAACATTTACATATCACAAATTTTCTATGAATTGTATTTTGAGCAAATTACCGTTCAAAATATTTGTTTATTCATTTCCACGTTTCACGTGGCCAACTGGTTTCAGATAAGATTTTTCAATGATTTTTACCATACGGACATATGTTAAACTAATCTCAGCTGACACAAAGGGTAATTTGAGCTATTGCCATCACTTTCGTCGTCCTCCATCCGTCAACATTTCACATTTTGAACTATTCTGCAGAACCGCCAAATTGATTGAAACTAAACATGGTATGAATGTTCCTAATGAGGTGCTGACCAAGTGTTGTTACTTTGTTGCCGATCCGTCATCCAAGATGGCCACCAGCGGGGAACTTAGTTTAACATAGTACCCTATGGGAAATACATTACAGAAATATTCTAAGAGAAACGCTGAATGGATTAAAACCAAACCTGGCATGAATGGTCCTTATGATGTGCTGACCAAGTATTGTTACTTTGTTGCTTGTTACTTGTGTCATCCAAGATGGCCGCCAGCGGGGGACTTAAGTTTAACATTGGATCCTATGGGAAATGCATACAAATGACTTCTTTTAGAGAACCACTGAATAGAATGTAACAAACATAGCATGAATGTTCCTTACAAGGTGCTGACCAAGTGTTGTTACTTTGTAGCCGTTACATCATTCAAAATGGCCACCAGTGAGGGACTTAGTTTAACATAGGACACTAGGGGAAATACATACAAATGTCTTCTTCTATAGAACCACTGAATGGAATGAAACCAAACATGGCATGAATGTTCCTTATGAGATGCTTACCAAGTGTTGTTACTTTGGTGCCTATCCATCATCCAAGATGGCCGCCATGAGGGGACTTAGTTTTACATACTAGGATCCTATGGGAAATACATACAAATGTCTTCTTATAGAGAACCACAGTCTGGACTCAAACCAAATATGGCATGAATGTTCTTTATGAGGTGCTGACCAAGTGTTGTTACTTTGTAGCCGATCCATCATCCAAGATGGCCGCCAGCAGGGGACTTAGTTTAACATAAGACCCTATGAGAAATACATACAAATGTCTTCTTTTAGAGAACCACTGAATGGAATGACACCAAATATGGCAGGAATGTTTCTTATGTGGTGCTGACCAAGTGTTGTTACTTCGTAGCTGATCCCATTATGGCCATTATATATGCAATTTTTAACATTTTTTTTACAAAATTCTCCACTTGATCTGGGCTGAATAGAATTAAACTTGGCCACAATTTTCAGTAGGTTATCATGACTTGTTTGAAAAAAAGTATCGGATGACCCTGCCATCAAACCGCCTTTGCTAAAAAAGAACATAGAAGTTAACTGTTTAGAAGTCTATCAGAAAATTGTAAAAAAAATTCTGAATGGTCACAACTTGACCACATATTCAAAAATAATAATGATAAGATGTCTTCAGTATCTATTGTAAAACTACACTAAGATGACCTGTTTTTAATTTTAAATACTGTGTCAAATTAAACCAATCTTGGTCTCAATCATTATATAATTTTACATAATTTCCAAAATCACAGATACAGGTGAGCGATACATTGATTGATTGATTGATTGTTGTTTAACGCCGTGCTGGCGATATTGCAGCCAATATCACGGCGAGAACTAATTTGACTCGAGCTGATTAAAATGTCGAACAATACTTAAAATCAATAGAATATTTACAAATAAAATATTGAGGGCAGAATAAAACGTAAAACTGATATCACAGTCGAACTTTCATTTAGAAATAATATCACAGATACACTAATAATATCACAGATACAATATTCATCAAATAAAGTCAATATACATAAAATATTCAGTAAAAGATATCATCTTATATAAAACCACGTTAATTAACAATAACAAAGTTTAAGATAATGACCAATAACTATACTCAAGAACATAGTAAAATAGTCTATATTCTCGAGTACAGTCCTACGTCTTTCAAATATTGTAAAAGACGGTCGCCAGCGACCACTGTAAATAAATCTTTCATATTGTTGACTGTGTAGTACCGACAAATATGTCGGATTTATCCACACAGTCTATTAAAAGGTGTTTCACAGTGTGTCGACATTGGCACGGGATACACTCAGGAGGCGGTTCATTCTCTAAAATAAAAGAATGAGTCGTCCTGGTGTGGCCAATGCGACATCTAGTTAAAACCACTTGTTCTCTTCGGCTTCTTCCGAAGGAAGAAACATTTTTGCCAACAGTTGGCTCAATGGTATGTAATTTATTTTCTGTCAGCAGATCCCACTGGGACTGCCACAGGCGTAAAACATATTTATAAATCACATGTTTAAAATCCGTATAAGGCACTGACAGATTAGTAATTGGGTCATTTAAAGCATCCTTCGCTATACTATCTACGACTGTGTTTCCTCGGATACCAATATGACTTGGTATCCAGATAAAAACTATTTCTTTGCCCATTTGTACAAGTCTTATATAGAATTCAATAATATGGGCAATTAAAGGGTTTTTATATTTCTGACCTTCTATAGCCAATAAACATGAAAGAGAATCTGAGCATATAAGGAGTGAGCGATACAGGCTCTTGAGAGCCTCTAGTTCTCTAACGTCTTTACCTAAATCAATTGGATGTTGGATGTGTGCTGACTGATATTTTATCTTTGATACATGATTTTTTATTAGTTGTTATTGGCTTTGACCTAGCTGTCAGTAACTGCGAGTACTCTCAGATCTCTACTTGGTGTCTATTTTGTTCTGGATTATGGATGGGTAAATACCCTGCTCTGTCCGTTCTGTGTTTTCGTTTGATGTTTTTCTTTGTATCGATCTGATGAGTTAAGCCTTTTTCAACTGTTTTTATAGTTTGTTCTTTTGTTGTGCTGTTGCACCACTGTCCCAGGTTGGAGGGAGGGGGTGTTGAGCGCTCACAAACATGTTTAACCCCACCACATTCGTTATGTGCCTGTCCAAAGTCAGGAGCCAGTAGTTCAGTGGTTTTCCTTGGTTCCTTTGTCATATTTGTTTTTCGTAAATTGTTTTGTTATAAATTAGGCCGTTAATTTTCTCAGTTGAATTGTTTCATATTTTTAATGTCGGTTGCCTAGAATTGCTTACATCCAATTCATTTGAACTTTGGTGGATAGTTCTCATTGGCAATCATACCACATCTCCTTATTTTTATATACTAGCAAATAGCTTTTTGAACGACGCTTGTGTTCTATATTCTTTGTCAGCCCCGGTCTCATAATTTGAGGCAAATTCGCCATTTCATTTAATTTTCTGTCTTTTCATGGCTGTATAACCAATGAACGGCACATATTTTCTTTTAAAACCAAATATTTTATGAAAGTAAAGCTAAACGTTTCATTTTGCAAATTTGAGAATAATACAATTTAGTTTAGGGCCAATCTGGCCCAAATCGTACCTTGTTATTTTTAACATAAAAACGTCTTGATCTTGATATATTTTCAGGCCGGCCAGAAAGCTACAACAGAGAAGCCGTCGCTCCAAATAATAACCATGACAGACGACAAGAGGATTACCGGCCAGAATTTCAAGGTGAATTCTGGGCCGGTAACAAAGAAGATGAATTGTCAGCGTTAGAAAGGCTTTCTTCTTACACGCTCAACTACATGGTGGTTGAAATAAGCAAGGAACAATTCAATTTAATGCCACGTTGGACACCTCCATTAAGGTACGTATTCGACATGGACTATAAATACTCTTAACAAAAGTTAGAGTCGAATGGGTTGTCTAGGTAACCAACAGGCGGACGTAATATTAAACACATTTTGATGCAACTCATATCTATATATTCTATGGGGTAAATAACCGTGCGAATACTTATTTTCGATTTTGTACAGATACCTGCATTTTGTATCTTAAGAATATTAATTTCATCCTGTATAGAACATGGCTACCTATTTTTAGTCTCTCCAAACAGCATATTACATTTTAAACCTAATTTTTGTTAACAAAATCTGTGATAAGCTATCTTTTTAGACGAAACATAGTCGATTTTATCCAAATGTTCTTATTGTAAGCGAATTTGGGTGGAAAGACCTTCAATTGTTCTCTGAACAATTGGTTTTTAATTATTTATTGTGTTGCTGTTATTGACTTATATACTGAACCGCAAAAGAAACGTCGCTTTTTCAAAATGTTAGCAAAATTCAAAATAAATATTAATTAATGATTTTTATATAATCAGTATTACGATTACATCACCAGGTAAGATTAAATTACCTGTGAATTAAATTTTCGGTTGAATAATTTTCAGTTGATATCGTAGAGCGACCGTACCTAAAACCGCTCGTGGGACACACTTGGCGGTAATTTTTCTTAAATCTTAAATGTACGTGAAATTTATGCTCCTTTATGGGTATAAAAGGCCGGAGAAAATTAAAGAGTGTTAGTATCAGTGTTGACACAGAAGCTATGCCACGTCTGACTCCACAACAGAGAGAACAGGCCATTGGTCGATTGGATGCTGGGCAATCTGCCAGAGTTATTGCCAACGACTTCAACTGTGCTGTTCGAACAATTGAACGTCTACGGACACGGTACAATGCAACAAACAGCACAAATGACCGTCCACGGAGTGGTAGACCCCAAGTCACTACCCCTAGACAGAATAGAGGCATTGTTCGTCACCATTTGATGAATCGGTTCACCCCAGCTGCCGAAACTGCCAGAAACACTGTTGGAACACATGGACGACCCATAAGTGATGATACGGTTCGTCGGCGATTAGCTGCTAGAAACATGAGATGTCGCCGTCCAGCAAGAGGACCTATTCTTACTCCTCGACACCGTCAAGCTCGTCTTCAGTGGGCCACTCAGCGACAGAATTGGCGAAATCGACAATGGCGTAACATCATCTTCTCTGACGAAAGCCGTTACTGCATTTCAACAGCCGATGGCAGAACCAGAGTGTGGAGAAGACGCGGGGAACGTTACGAAGACAGCTGCATTCTGGAAACAGACGCGTGGGGAGGACCTAGCATCATGGTATGGGGTGGAATCGGCCTTAACGTTAAACTTGGTCCAGTCATCTTTCAGAACCTTGGCCCAGGCAAAGGAAATGGCGTAACAGCTGCCCGTTACATCGACCAAGTCTTGACACCCCATGTTCAGCCCCATTTCGCACGTCATCAAAACAAGACTTTCCAACAGGACAATGCACGTGCGCATACCGCAAGAGCCACAAGAGACTTCCTACAGCAGAATAACATTAATGTTATGGATTGGCCGGCTTTGAGTCCAGATTTAAACCCTATTGAACATTTATGGGACGAAGTTCAAAGACGGTTGAATAATGAGCAGCCAAGTCCGACAACTGCAGCTGAACTTTCACAAGCGTTTCAGAGAGTATGGGCACGTATTCCGATGGCGTTTATTAATCGGCTCATCAACTCCATGTACCGAAGATGTGCCGCAGTAATTGGTGCCGGTGGAGGACATACACGTTATTAACGGACGTGGGAGCACAGCATTGAAAACATGTGACGTTGCGACAATTGTGACGTTTTTGTGAACATTGTAACCAAAAGACTGTAAATCATTCATTAAATTTTGTAAAAATTAATTTAAAATATATAAATGTCACTTTGAAATAAATGTATGTGAACATGTCATTTTGTGCGACGTTTCTTTTGCAGTTCAGTATATTATTATGATGTAAACATTAAATGTACATGTCAATGTCTTCAATTCGTTTTGCTTAATTTATTTCCTTAACACTTTTTAAACAGGTCATACATAAAATTATTTCCTTAACACTTTTTAAACAGGTCATACATAAAAAAGATATGAAACAAAAATAATAACATCAAAACATGTATCTGTACACGAGCTTGTACAGGTTGTCTTTTGCTTTGCGATTTTTATCGTAATTTTCAACCCCCGTGTGGGTCCCGGGGACACAATAGAATAGACCCACAGCTCCTCGGCTTGGCGTAAGAGGTCCCTAAAGAGGCGACATGTTTGCCGTGTGTCGCAAACTCGTGTCGGTAATAGGGAGTGTTCCTGGATGGCCGGAAAAAAACGGTTCCGATCACCATCTAGGGCACAATCTTTACCAAGACGGGAGGCCGGATGGGCCCGATTCGGTCAATCGGCTGGTCACGCCAATCCTTCCCGTCAATGTATTTTTATTATTATTTTTTTTTACTCCCTCAACGTATATGATTGAAATTCTAAATTGCTGAATTATGGATTGGTGTTGGCTTAAGGGTCACAAAATTCAACAAGGTCAAAATTCTTATCATTGTTTGTTATTTATTGATTTATTGTTTCGCTACTATCATTAAAGATATATTTCGTTCCATTGTTTTCAACTCCGCTTATGTTATGATCTCTCCTTTTGTTTGGATTTAGTTTTGGTTTATTACTTGAATTCAGATATACAACTGGCCCCAAGAATGGCTGGATGGTCCCGGTTCAGCTAGTAAATGGTCATGTCTAGCCATCTGCTGTTTTCTCGTGGTTGTTTGAAAAGGCCCAAATGAACCCTCAATGAAACCGAGGTACAATGGGATGGGATGGGTGGTGCGCATGTATCGCTGTAGGTTGATGTTTGGGTTCTGGGGCCTGGAATCATAACCACTGATGGAAACGCGGAGAAGGCGGTGGCTTATGGGACAAGGCTTCCTCGGCTCAATGAGGCCACATGTTTGCCGTGTGTGGATACCCGTAAGGATAGAGGACGGGATCCTGGTGGCTGAAACACTTTGGCCTTTACTTTATCTAAAACGGGCGGTCGGATGGACCCGGTCGCAACCAATCGGCTGGTCACGCCAAGCCCTTGACCTTGACCTGTTTCCAAAATGTACAACAATAGTACCATTCACATAGGTTGAGTTCAAGAAGGCGGTGGCTTATGGGTCAATCGTGTAGAAGCTACTTTGGGCGGTTGAATCGCCAGGTAACCCCTAGCACGAAGCATGCGCCTATGCAAAAGTAATCTATGCGAGTATACTGTCCTTGTAGCCCTAGTGGCTGTCTCCAATTCGCCCACCTCCAAAATGAACCATATTATTCAGTGGAATTGTCGGGGTTTAAATATTAATCTGATTGAACTTTCCCTACTTCTACAGACATTCCTTCCTGTTGGCTTTTGTTTACAAGAAACTCATTTAAAAGAAAACGATGCAATCAATGTTAAAAATTATACTTTACATAGTACCTTTGTTGAAAATGACCAAAGAGCTGCTGGCGGCTCTTCTATCCTTGTGAAAAACAACGTTATCCATAGTCGATTAAACTTAAATACAAATTTACAGGCCGTTGCGGTTCGACTTTCTCTCGACAAAACTATTACTCTATGTTCAGTTTATCTTCCGCCAAATTCTCCTTTAGATATTAATCAACTTATTTCTTTAACTGACCAGCTACCTGCCCCTTACTTTTTATTATGGGTGATTTTAACGCACATAATCCAATCTGGGGTAGTAGCTCTATAAATGATAAAGGGAAAAAGATTGAAAATGTTTTAACTCAGGAAGGCTTATGTATATTCAACGATGGATCTGGTACATATCTCCATCCAGGGAATGGTTCTTACTCGGCTATCGACCTAACAATTTGTCACCCTTCGCTATTAATGGCTTACTCTTGGCGTGTCCATGACGATTTATGTGGAAGTGACCACTTTCCAATTATATTGGAAAATCTGTTTTCTTCGTCCTCTGAAAGAGTTGCTCGCTGGAAATTTGACAAAGCCAATTGGGCTTTGTTCGAGCAACTCTGTCGAGATGAACTAAGATCAGATTTGTTTCATAATGAGAACGATCCAGTTCTCAAATTTAACGAATCGTTGGTATCAATAACTGAGAGAACCATTCCAAAAACCTCGACAAATCCAAAACAATCCAGCAAGCCCTGGTTTGATGATGATTGTGAGGAAGCGAAGAAAAATAGGAAAAAGGCCGAACGACGGTTAAACTTGCATCCAACCCAAGATAATTTAAGTAGTTTTCGTATATTCCGTGCGAAAGCACGTAGAATTTTCAAACAAAAGAGACGCAAGTCTTGGCAAAACTTCGTCTCTAAAATAAACTCCCATACACCAATGAATAAAGTTTGGAATTTCATACAAAAAATTAACGGTAAAAACAGAAAAAACAATCCCCACCATCTTAAAGATGGCCAGACCCTTCTAACGTAAGGAAAGGACATCTCCAATAAACTTGCAGACACATTTTCGAAGCACTCCTCCACTCAAAATTACACTCAGGAATTTCAACAAATCAAAAATTGCACGGAGAAAACTAAACTTAATTTAAGATCTAAAAACACAGAAAACTACAACAGCCCTTTCTTTTTGGATGAACTCAAAAATTCTCTGTCAAAGGCCCACGACACGGCATGTGGCCCTGATGATATTCATTATAAAATTCTGAAGCATCTTCCTGATACATCATTACAAACACTTTTGAATATACTAAATAACATCTGGGAAACTGGCGACTTGCCTTCTATGTGGAAGCTGGCTACAGTTGTCCCTATTCCAAAACCTGGGAAGGATCATTTTGAACCGTCGAATTATCGGCCAATTGCCCTCACAAGTTGCGTCTGTAAAACAATGGAACGGATGATCAATGACCGCCTTGTTTGGTTCCTAGAGAAAAATGGTCTCCTGTCCAATATACAGTGTGGGTTTCGACAAGGCAGAAGCACGTTAGATCATCTTGTCCGCTTTGAATCTTTTATACGTAACGGGTTTGCTAAGGGTGCACATGTGGGGTCGGTCTTTTTCGATCTTGAAAAAGCATACGACACACATGGAAATATGGTATTTTAAAAGATCTAAATGATATGGGGTTGAAAGGTAGGTTACCTACCTTTATTGACAATTTCTTGTCAGACAGTTTAAGGTCAAAGTAAATACTACAATGTCTGACCCTTTTGAACAAGAGATGGGTGTTCCTCAGGAAAGCATTCTCTCTGTTACTCTCTTTAGTATTAAAATAGTTTGGCTAAAACACTGCAAAATAACGTTGAGGGCTCCCTTTATGTTGATGACTTTTTGATATGTTTTAGAGCCAAAAATATGAACACTATTGAACGACAACTACAGTTGTCTCTTAATAAAATTGAAAAATGGGCTATAGAAAATGGATTTAAATTTTCCAGCTCCAAAACGGTCCGTATGCATTTTTGCAATAAACGAAAAATGCATTTAGACTCCGAACTAAAACTTTATAATACGTCCATTAAAGTTGTGAAAGAAACCAAATTCCTCGGCCTTCTGTTCGACAGCAAACTCACCTTTCTTCCCCATATCAAAATGCTCAAAGCCAAATGCTTAAAGGCATTGGATATTTTAAAAGTTGTTTCCAGCACTCACTGGGGTGCTGATAAAAATATTTTGTTAAATTTATATCGATCTCTAGTGAGATTGAAACTTGATTACGGTTCAGTTATTTATGGATCTGCTAGGAAATCTTACCTCAGGGTTTTAGATACTGTTTGGCCTTGTGGGCGTTCAGAACATCTCCTGTGGAGAGTTTATATGTAAAGGCGAACGAGCCGTCTCTTTTTAACCGTAGAATTAAACTTGGTTGACATTATTTGACCAAGTTAAAAGCATATCCTTCAAATCCTGCCTACGACTGTGTTTTTAATCCTCTCTATGGGAATATTTTTGAAAAACATGAAAATAAAATACCTCCTTTGGCATACGTATGAAACCACACATTTCTGCCTCTGGTATCAATCTTGATGATATAGCTTCTATAGTTTTTCCTAAATCTCCCCCTTGGCTAATACCAAAACCTAAATTTATTTTTGACCTTCGGAAACATACAAAATCGGACACAAACCATCTTGAAATTCAACAACACTTTGCTGAAATAAAATCAAATTTTGAACAGTTTGAAACTATCTATACTGATGGATCAAAGGACGAGGACAAAGTAGCTTCTGCTGCTGTTCATGGGCAGCAAACAGCGACTCTCCGTCTACCATCCTCCAGTTCAATTTTTACAGCTGAAGCCAGAGCTATTATACTTGCTTTCAATTTTTACAGCTGAAGCCAGAGCTATTATACTTGCTTTGAAGAATCTAATGAAGTTCATTAGATCCTCAGATAACAAGAAGTTTTTAATTTGTTCAGATTCTCTTTCATGTTTACAAAGTATTGAATCCAAAAAATATATAAATCCTTTAATATCACATATAATTGAATTTTACAAAAGACTTGCATTGTCTGGTAAAGATATAATATTCTTCTGGATACCAAGTCACATTGGTATCCGAGGAAACAAGAGTCGTAGACCAGGAAGCCAAGATTGCTTTGAATAAACCAATTTGTAACGTGTCAGTGCCATACACAGATTTTAAACCTTTAATTTTTAATTACGTTTTACGTCCGTGTCAATCCCAATGGGATGAGCTAACGGACAACAAATTGCATGAAATCGAGCCTATCGTTGGGAAACATTTTATGTACTCTGTAGGCAAAAGCCGAACAGATCAAGTTGTTTTAACCAGATGTCGCATTGGCCACACCAGGACGACCCATTCTTTTATTTTGGAGAATGAGCTGCCCCCAGAGTGTATCCCGTGCCAATGCCGACATAATGTCAAACACCTTTTAATAGACTTATTAATATCAAACACCTTTTAATAGACTGTGTAGATAAATCCGACATTATTCGTCGGTACTACACAGTCGATAATATAAAAGAATTGTTTACCAAGGTCGCTGGCGACCGTCTTTTACAATATTTAAAAGATGTTGGACTATATTCTAGAATATAGTCCAAACCAAATGTTTAATAATTTTTTGTTTTTAATTTACCTGTTTATCTGTGATAGTTTATTAATTTGATTATTTAATATTTGATATTGTTAAACTGTTTATAACTGTTTTAATAACCGAAATCGTGGTACTAATTTATCTTTGCTATAAAAAGTTTTTATTGTTTAGAAATCTTTTTAATATTCCTTTTTACTTGTGAATATATATTTTGTTTTATTATACTTCATTTTATTTGGATTATTGTAATGATAATGAATGTGATTCCGCCACGATATGGCCTCTTTGCGTCGACGTGGCGTTAAACGATAATCAATCAATCAATCAATCAACGTAATTTTCAAAGCTAAAGAGCATAAGACTTGTAGAAAAATATGTACAAATAATTACAACAAAACATGTATCAGTATACGAGCTTGTACAGGTTGTCTTTTCCTTTGCGATTTTTATCGTAATTTCCAAAGCTAAAGAGCATAAGATTTGTTTTCTGTCTGTGTAATAATAAATGTCGGTTTCAACTTACGGATTTGTTTCTTTAATGCTACGAGGCAATTAAAATTTAAAGATACTTTTTTATACGAGAAAATTTGAGCGTACTTGACTGATACTTTCTTCGAAAACCGTCTGTAGTCTGTAGTACGTTGATCGAATACACGTCATCAAATCTAGTTCCTGTAAAAGGCGCTGAATTACCTTTGAATTTTGCAACGAAAAGGTGAGAAAATTCAGTGCTACTGAAATACGCCTGCCAGTTTAAATAGTTGAATTTAGGGATGAAACCAATAAAGATTAATAAATAAATACATTTATCTCATTTTCAGAGACGTAGTGTAAAAAATAAGGAAGAAATTAGCTATCTATTCAAGAGTTTAGTAGAGAAATTTAACTCTTCTCATGTAGTTGTTTCAGTTTTGTTGAAATTTATAGCCTGGAATTGAAAGCTTATAAAATTTTGATTTGGTTATTTCGAACTTCGTCAATTTCAATATTTATATGCTGATTTTCGTAGAAGAAAAACCTTTAACATGAATTATATGACATCATAGTCGCTTTCGGTCACAATAACAGATTTTATATGGTTTTTCGTTTGCCAGTTTTTTAATTTCTATTCAACTGGAAAATTCGCCATAAGAATCAACTCGATGTACTCAATTAAGAAAAAATATATAACTTACAAGTTCCTTTAAAAAAAATGTTTATTCATATTTTTTTATGCATAAATTTTGATTATTTGTCGTAAAAAAAACAAGAAGTATGCTTAAGTCAAAAACATTAAATGTATTTTTCATAATAACAAAATTCATTTGATATACATTAAAATTATGTGTTATTTTCCTTGAATAAATTAGAAAGAAGTTCTGTGAATCCTGGATTTGGACAAGATGACCCACCAGCTCTTTATTTTGCATTTCAATTTTGCGATTTAAGTCATGCCGTAGTTAGTAAGATTTATTTTTCAACATTATCTAGTTTTTGTCGACGAAATATACACCTTAAACGAGAAAAATGATTAAAAATAAATTCTGAAAAACTAACTGTTACTCAAAAGAAAGAATAACATCTAAACAATTATGTAAATAAATAAACAACGTGCCTCTCATTTCATTTCATAACAAAATAAATAAGTAACATTTAATTTATTTATTTCAGGCAAGCCAGTATGGTTTTCTTCATTTGTGTGATGTTGCTGTAAAAGAACGTGCACGTCTTCCGTCGTTCAAATTGCCAACTACACTGATCGCACCATCACGTATTGACGCCTTATCGCAATCATATCTCCAACGGTGTAAAATGCAAGAACTCGGGGTCGCTTCACTTGATCTATGTGGAACAGAAAACCTATCTATTTACCCAAGTATTAATTTTCATTCAGACGCTTCAACACTAAATATTAAAAATTACCAGCAAAAGTGGACATAAAGAGCTATTTTTAAATTATTTTCTAATATTAAAAAATGCATTCTTGATATTAGAAAATGATTTTTTGATATTAAAAAATAGCTCTTTTTGTCCACTTTGGCTTGCCTTTAGTATATCGAGAGATAGAGTGTTCTTAGAAGAATTGGCGCTACAATAATGTAGCTCCTGTGATATCTTTGACTCGGCGGTCCCGTAACTCAAAATGGAGCAAGCCGGGTGTGTTCCGGGTCCGCATACTTATTTTAGCTATTGTTTATTTACACACTGTTAGAATGGAATTACCCATAACGCTTTGTTTTATTATTAAATATGTAGTTCAACTTACTGAATCCACTATCACTCGAAGCAAACTTGATACACGGTGTAAGCTTGCCCAAAGACGATACAATGGCAGTTTTAGGAGAAATATAAAGTTTCCGTCATATGGAAACAGGGAAGTAACCAAGAAAGCAAACACTGTCCCTAAAACATAGAAATAAGCAACAAATTCCAGTCCCGCTCAAAACCACGTGCGTTTTCTGGGAACAATAGATAAGCTACGGGCAACGGAAATATTTAATATTGAAGCTCGAATCCTCGCTGATGCTTGGAAAAGATGGAAAAAGGAAGTAGAACTGTACATTGATTTGACAATGGACTCGGAAGATGAACAAGCGAACATTTTTCTTTGCCTGGTAGGCACCCAAGGGAGAGAAGTGTACGAAACTATGACATTTAAACGTCCACCGAATGAAAGAACATTTCAACAGGTTCGAGATGCATTTGAGAACCACTGCAGTCCCAAGAAAAATGAAACTGTTTAAAGAACGTGTTCAGTATTAGAAATCAACATCAAGAAGAAACGTTCGACAAATAGGTCACGGAACGTACTGCTTGCATCCACATGCAATTATGGGAAACTGAATGACTCCCTGATACGTGATCATATTGTTTGCAATTGGGACGAGCTGCTGAGCTTACTAAAGAATGAATCAAAACTCTAGAAAACCCTACAGCTGCCTCCAACACTGAACTAAATGCTGTTAGACATAAGACAAAACCAAACACAAAATTCAAACAGATACGTGGCACTTATGTCAAACAGAATAAGCAACAATACCGAAATAATAGCAGCAACGGCAAATATTGTGGAAAAAGACATGAACATTCTAGATCCAGCAGTCCAGTGTATGGTCAAACTTGTCGGAAATGTGGCAAAACAAACCACTTTGAATCAGTGTGCCAATCGGGCAAGAAAACGAACGAAAATGAGAAGACAACAGCAAGTTCACGACAGTGTTGATTTTTTTAAATCAAGGCAGTAACCCTTGTACCAATCAACAATGCAGATGGTAAAAATAGCCGTCATGTGTACGTACGCAACTATGAACATTGTTGGTAACAAAATCATGCCAGTCAGATTTCAATTAGACAGTGGTGCAACCTGTAACATTATAAACAGCAATGCTCTGAAAGAATTAGGAATTAAAGAAAACAAACCAAGTTCTCAAAATGTACAACACTACAATAAAACCGCTTGGTACTTGCCAGCTGAAACTGATCAAGATCCTCAGTTCTTTGAAGGAAGGTTTTACAGAAAACACTACCCACAATCAACTGAGGCAGACTTTCATCCGAACCAACCAACAAACATCAAAACTAACAGGTACATATTTAAAGGACAACCAAATGGAACTGTCAATGGCAAAGTCTTGAGAGTGGAGTTAGACCTTGTCTGTATTGTTGAAATACTTGTCACATTTTCTTGTAAATGTTCAATACACATCCTTTTTGGGACAAAGAAACATGCAGATGTAAGCCTTTATACTTGAATTTTCCAGAAGGGGAAAGTAGATGGAGGCGTGTGGTGGCCAAGTTATGTTAAAAGTGTTCATCTATTGAAATTTGGATTTTGGAAGAAGCTGTGTGAGTTTATAAGTTATTTTTTAGCATTTACATTGTTCCTGTAATTTGTTTGGACATCCATCACTAAGGCAAAAAAATATATGTCTGTTTACAATTTCATTCGTGAAAAAAGTAGGGTTGATTTAGTGTTCAGCATTTTCATTTTATATTGACTTTTCTGTGGCAACATACCTCTCTGTCCTTTTCTCATTGTTTTCACCGCTCAAAATAACTTTGTACAAGTTTAAATTCAGAATGTCTAATTACTTTTAAAATTGATTAATTGTTGTCAAGTGGTTGTTGAAAACTACTTTTAGACAAAAATTATTGAAGCATGGATAAATTTCTAAACATGATGTTTTATTTCAGTACAGGAACAATAACATGTTACATAATTATTTTACGGCGGGAAATTAAAAAAAAAATTATTCGTTAGTAAAACTTTTCAGTTTTTTCAGTCGGTATTTGAAGACATTCCGAAATAGACAAAAAGTTCTCAGGTTTGTCTATAATATCACTGTAACTGTTCTGTAAAATAGCTGTAAATTATCTCTAATAGACAGCTTAATTCTCTGCCTTCCGCCTTTTAATGGAAACACTGTTCTAGGGTCGGGCGAGTAACCATAACGGGTTAAACGTAAAACGTTTACACACTGATAAACTTTTTTCATGATGGCGATGTGTTTATTTATACAGAAATAAAAAAGGAAATGGGGAATGCATACTTAAATTATTTAAATATTTTAACCCATAAGTAAGGGATTTCAAACTATTTACAAAAAGTTAATATTTGCATAAAAATCCTTTATGATTTATTTTTTCGAACTTCATATCAGTTTGTGACCGAGTCGGCCAAATTAGCACATTAGTCATGTTAGCAGTCATTCCCAAGATCACTGGACCTTATTTGTTAAACTTGATGTTGAAGTAATTCCCTCTTTTAGAATCTAAAGGACTGTGGGTAATTCTGATTGTTTATACACCAAAATGAGAATATCCCTAAATTATTGTTGACAGTATCAGCCAATACAACGAAAAATGTTCTGATGTACGTTTTACCCACAGCAATGCATTAGATTCTTCTTGTACCAAAAGCTAGCATAGTATACACATGGTATATTCCTATTAAATATTACAAATTTATATAAACTGAATAGGCAGTAAAATTACAAATACATGTACATCTTATTTTATAGGTTGTATACATTTGTACACGTTCATATATTGTAAAGTTTTTAAGACTTATTATGACCAAAAAAGGCCAAGGTATTTTGATGATGATCAAAGCCTATTAATTTTTACTTCAGAAGATGGAAAGGGACCAACTTTACTTAAAATTTTGAATCTTAAAGTGTAAATATACCAAATTATTAAACAAAAATATACTTGTAGACCCCACAGCATTCATTTACCAGTAAACTATTTTTTCAGTATGAGGCTTGCTAAAACCCGTGTTATGACATTTGAGGATGCCAAAGTCTTTTTCAGAGTAGTAGAGGTACATTGAAATGTTTTTGTCTATTTGTTTATATTTACAGTTTTTCAGTGTTTTCATTTTAGGAGACATACTTTTTCAGACATGTTAAAAAATCTTTGTTCAAGTTGTTTTATCCAAATATATAGAGAAATTAACGCCACAGAAAGTGCAAAGCCAAATGTTTGAAAGCTTTCCCGAGGGTAGAGATTTTGCTAAGACTTGGCATCCATTATTGTCATAGTCATAAACTTTCGAAATTTCTTGAAAAGTACTGAAACCCTGTAGATGCTAACTTGGCAGCAATGCCCCTTTGATGGACTTTTTTCAGGCTTTCAGGTTGTACTTTTGTTGCGATTCTGATATCCAAGATGCCCACCCCAAGCCAAAAAATCCTCTGATTGGTCAATATTAAATCAGAATCGGACTCAGTGAAAACTTGAACTACTTCTGGATTGTGACAACTAAAAAAAGAAGAAAAAACTATTGCCGACCTACCGACCCTAATTTTTTTTCAGCATGTAAATGGAACCACACCTATTATTTTGTTTGGCCTTAAGGTGTCTATATTGAAAACTGTCAATTATTTCAGCTGACCAAATATATAGATCATGGCTAAAAAATAGAACTTAGTTTTAAGTCTTTTTCCTGTTACATGACAGAAAAAAATAGGGTTGGTAGGTCAGAATTTTTTTTCTGAGCTCATAAAATCTTGCGCAAAGATCATACATTTACACTGAAATCAACATTTTCTTTCCGAGTTTGGTATCCGTTTTCATTACACAACTGAAAGTTAGGCAATATCAAGTTAATGTGTAGATTCTCATCCATTATCTTCAAAAGAACTTGGGGCGGGTGGGAGGATTTTGTTTTTAGGTCTGTCGTCATCATCGTTGTCGTTGTTGTTGTCGTCATCAGTCCCTAGACAATTTGGTTTCCGTGCAATAACTTTTGTTCCAGTGGACCGATTTCCATCAAATTTTTTGTATCGCTCACCTGGATTTAACTTTTCATCTTGAGCAGACCTAAAAAATTTAAGTGTTGCAGTCAATTTGGCTGGTTTTTCTGTAGGTTTCTATGTTTAACTAATTTCAGCTGTTGTAGTCACCTTTGTTGACAGTCCAGGTCAAAGGATACATTTCTAAAAGAGAACCATCAAAGGACCATTTCTGCTAAGTCTTGTTCCGACTGGCTAAGTGGTTTCAGAGAAGAAGATTTTTAAATGAATTTTCCTATAGGGTCCAATATTTAACTAAGTTCGGTGTGGCAGCCATCTTGGTTGACAATCCGGGTGATCGGACATCTTTCTGAAAGAGGACCTCTTAAGGACCAATGCTGCCAATCCTGGCTCCAATATGACAAGTGGTTTCAGACGAGAAGATTTTTCAATGAATTTTTCCATAGGGCCCTATGTTAAACTAAGTTCGGGTTTGGCGGCCATCTTGGTTGACGGTCTGGTCATCGCACAAAATTCTGAAAGAGGACCATCTAAGGACCATTGCTACCAAGTCTAATTCTAATTGGCTCAGTGGTTTCAGACGAGAAGATTTTTGAGTGAATTTCCCATAGGGTCGTATGTTAAACTAAGGTCTGCTGTGGCGGCCATCTTGGTTCACAGTCCACAAAATCAGACATTTCTGAAAAAGGACCTCCTAAGGACCAATTCTGCCAAGTCTGGCTCCAATATGTCAAGGGGTTTCAGACAAGAAGATTTTTCAATGAATTTTCCTATAGGGCCCTATGTTAAACCAAGTTCGGTTGTGGCGACCATCTTGGTTGACAGTCTGGGTCATAGGACACACCTCTATAAGAGGACCATATAAGGACCATTGCTGCCAAGTCCGGTTCCGATTGGTCAAGTAGTTTAAGACGAAGTTTTTTCAATGAATTTTCCCATAGGGCCCTATGTTAAACTAGGTTCGGTTGTGGCGGCCATCTTGGTTGAAAGTCTGGGTCATCGGACACACCTCTATAAGAGGACCATCTAAGGACCATTGCTGCCAAGTCTGGTTCCAATTGGTCAAATGGATTAAGACGAAGATTTTTCAATGAATTTTCCCATAAGGCCCTATGTTAAACTAAGTTCGGCTGGGGCGGCCATCTTGGTTAACAGTCCGGATCATTGGACATATTTCTGAAAGATAACCTCCTAAGAACCATTACCAACTGGCCTTGTAGTTTCATATAAGAAGATTTTTGAAATTCACGGAAAGTCGGGGATGCCGGACATAATTTTGGAAGGGGGCCACCCAAGGACCATTCCACCAAAGTTTGATCTCAAATGGCACAGCGGTTTGAGAGAAAAATGTCTTTAAAGAAAGTTTACGCTTGATGCCGTCTTTAAAGGACAAAAACTCCTATAAGGGGTCAATCAATGAATTTGGTCATGTTGACTTATTTGTAGATCTTACTTTGTTGAACATTTTTGCTGTTTACAATTTGTCTTTATCTATAATAATATTATAGATAATAACCTAAAACTGCAAAATTTCCTTAAAATTAACAATTCAGGGGCAATAACCCAACAATAGGTTGACCGATTCGTCTGAAAATTTCACGGCAGGTAGATCTTGACCTGATGAACATTTTTACCCCATGTCAGTTTTGCTCTAATTGCTTTAGTTTTTGAGATATCAGACAAAAACTGCAGTTTACCCTTATGTTCTATTTTTAGCCATGTCGGCCATGTTAGTTGGCAGGCAGGGTCATCGGACACACCCTAATGATGCTTGTGGCCAAGTTTGGTTCAATTTGGCCCAGTAGTTTCAAAGGAGATTTTTGTAAAAGTTAACGGACGACGACGGACGCCAAGTGATGAGAATAGCTCATTTGACCCTATGGGTCAGGTGAGCTAAAAAGGGCAATACATTTAACGTATGGCAGCCATTTTGGTGCAAAAAGCGGCTTGGGTCGGTCGGTTAACGGAAAACAAAATTATTATTTTACTTCGCCTAAACAACCTATCAGGTATCATGTCACCTAAACTATGACAGATAGTGGAAAATAGAGGCAACCTTACTTTTTCAGCATGAAAAGCCCTTCAAAAGTCTTAATTGGGTCAAAGTCGTACGACGACTCCATAGATATAATCAATAAAAATATTATTGCCCCCATTTGGCAATTTTGACAGTTTTGGGTTTATATATAGAACTTGAAAACTATAACTGATAGAGAATGATCAACAAATGAAGCTCTACACAAGTAATCATTTGGTGTAGGTCAGACGACTATCCCTATATGAGTTATTGACCTTTACAGGTCAAATTTGACAATTTTCACAGGTTTTGCAAATAAGGTAAAAACTATATAATACATGAAGAAAAACTTGCAGCAGAGTTCTTGACCTTTTGAATATATAACATTGAATGTAGAATCTTATGAAAATAACCACCTATATTACTGGCTAACAGTTAATACATTATACCAGAATGTACAATTTTGTCGAATGCCTTGCGAAAATCAACAAAGCAAACACAGATAATTTAACATCGGACCTTATGGGGAAAACATGAAATCAATTCCTACATATGACCTGATGAGCCATTTGCCGGCTCTTTAGAGCCTCTAGTTTCCAATTTGATGATTATTTGGTTGAGAACCACTATATTTCTTTTTCTGTTTACAGTAAAGTTGACTCTCAGGTTCCCAGAACATGTAGACAAATTTGACAAAGATATGAAGAAAGCCATTCAAGAAGTTGAAAAGTCAAAAGCAAGAACTCAGAATTGTTTTGGAGGGGAAAATGGTGCAACTCTTGTTGATGAGAACTTTGTTGAAACGATAAATAAACTTGAGAGTACTGGGTGGAACAAGATAACTTACAAGAGACTTCAATAAATAAACCAGAAACATCTGCAATAGGACAAGATACTTGTATTGGTGAGAATTTTGTTAAAAAGATGAATGGAACCACACAAGAGAAGTCTACAATGGGACATGGTACTTGTATTGACGAGAATTTTGTTGAAAAGATGAATATAGCCACAGTAGACACATCAACATATATGTGTCAGAATGGCAAACTTTGCAATCTTTATCTAAAAGGAATTAACTATTTGATCTCTAGCCGTCATTAATAATTAGCCTTGAAATAAATGTTATGGCTATATTTCATGCAGTACTGAGACATATTGACCAAAGTAAATTAGATTAACATTTGCAGCTGTGTTTTGGTTTCTACTCTGCCTATGGTACCGTTAAATTTTATGATGTATGTATTTACAGAATGTCAAAGTTTGTTGATGTGTCTGAGAATGAATGAAGGGCCCTAGTTTGTAAGTGTGGGAAAGTTTAGCTGAAAGTCAGTTTTAGTATGAACGTTTATATAGTTCAGGTGTGTTTTCATATTCTTGAAATATTGTGAACAATATCATTTTGTATATAAAGAAACTGTACGTAATAAATATGTATATATGAAAACATGAACCAGTGCCTAGGAAGACCCTCGTCACATAAGCCTGAAAGCTCAGGAATGGAAGAAGATGCTTGTGTTGGTGAGAATGTTGTTGAAAAGATGAATGGAACCAAAGTAGACACATCAAAAGATCAGCCTGAAAGCTTAGGAATGGATAAAGATACTTGTATTGGTGAGAATGTTGTTGAAAAGATGAATGGAACCACAGTAGACACATCAAAAGATCAGCCTGAAAGCTTAGGAATGGAAGGTACTTGTATTGGTGAGAATTTTGTTGAAAAGGTAAATCATGTTCCATATATCGTATTTCATTTATTCTGTATCCATCATGCGAGGCTTTTTCCAGTGACAACACTTGTTATTCAAAATTGTGTATTTTTTTGAGTTGATTGTTTTGTTATACGATTGCAAAAATAGGGTCTTATAATGTTACGGCATTGTTTTCTTTTGACATATGGTTTCCGTGCAGTGACTTGAGTTATAGTTGATAGGTCTTTAAGAAATTTTGGGACAATGTTTCTAGGTTGCTTTTGATTTTTGAAATTCTAGTCCTGCCATGTTAGAATTAGGGACGAAAAAGGGCTAAAAAATTAGTGTTTTCACTAATGTGGGTTTTCTGAGCTTCTTTCACATCAGATTTTAATGGGGTTTGTTTTAAGAGGTTCCTCATGAAATTCTACAAATTAAGTATATAACACAATTTTCATAGCTTTTACGGATTCTGAGATGTAAGAGGCCAACAAAATTTTTTGTCTTCAAAAAAATCAAATTTTTAGTAATGTGAAATTTTGATACAATGTTATAAGGCACAGAATGTAAAGCTCTAAGTTTTGAAAATGTTGGCTCCTATACTTTTAAAATAAGGGCCAAATAGGAGGTGAGAATGACCATTTTGTTCGTTTTAATGTAGTGTAACAGTAGAGCATGATTTGTCTCCCAAAATTACCTACCGCACCAACCGGGGATCGAACCCGGAACCTTTGGTTCAGTAGTCCACCGCTCTACCGACTGAGCTAAAGGAGTACTCCACTAGCGCAGCTAATGGAGGGTGGTTATAAACCTGTTACGGTTCTATAACTACTATACTAATCAAGGGAAGCCCGTTACACTAGCAACTTTAGTTTGGATGACATTCCAGAGTTATAATAAAAAAAATATTGTTTACCAATGAATTTTTACATTTGGGCGGAAAAATTGGAAATTTGGTAATTTCTGTTCAAGTAAAAGGTGTTTACATAGGGGAAGTTATGTGTTTTCGCATTTATGAATGAAAGTTTATTTTTTATCCAACTCCAATATTTCTTTTTAGAAATTTTCCTTGTAAAAGTACCTTTTGGTAGTGTCAACGGATTTAACATAGTGTGTACCATTTTTGAGATATCAATGGCCAAAAAAGGGAAAAATTTCTTAACTTATTTCATTCATGATAATTAAAAGTTCTACTACAGGGATTGCTCTTAAAGTTTTAAACATAGTTAAAATGCAGAGGACTCGGAAGCCTGCATATTTGAGCGTTTTCAACCTTTTCCGATTTGGATATAAGGAGCTAAGTTTCAACGTAATAGATTCAGTTTTATATGAGGAATTTTCGCAAAATTTCGTTTTACATTTATAAATTGGCTCATGTATGGAAAAAATTACGATTTTGGCCCTTTATGTTTTAGTACAAAGGCTTGCTTAAATTATGATATTTTTAAGAATTGTTAATTTGAAAATAAGTTTTACTAACAATATCAGTACTGTCATGACTTGTTCCAATTTCGGACCGTAACTGTTTCAAGCATTCACATTGCCCCAACTGTATATATCAAGCTGCACTCTGTTATTTTGTTTGGTTTTCATAATGAATTTTGTTTCATGTTCTAATTTTTCTGATTTAAATACCAAATAAACAACAAAAACCAAAAGCTTTATGACTTCATTTTATAACAAGATGACTAAATATACTATTAAATTTTTGAAGTGCAGGCTGAATTTGGGTTTTGCTAGGCACCTGTGATGGATCACGGGGGCTCAACCCATAGAGCTGTCTAGCGCGTCCCCAGGTGGCGGATAGGGGAGACCCTCTCGTTGGGGGATTGTCAGGTCATAATACGGAAAGCCTGACCGCGGACCATAGTGGGTAACGTGTTTGGAGAATGCCACACTCCCAGGTGGCGGATAGGGGAGACCCTCTCGTTGGGGGATTGTCAGGTCATAATACGGAAAGCCTAACCGCGGACCATAGTGGGTAACGTGTTTGGAGAATGCCACACTCCCTGCACTCTAAAGACCCCTTCTGTAGTTTTCGAAAAAGAGTAGGCTGATGGCCGCTACAGAATGCTAAATTATCCGACCCTACCCAACCATCATCCTTTTACAGTGGCCGTCAAAATTGGTTTCCCTTTGTGTCCCATCCCACCCCTAATTGAATTGCTTGATAAATTGAACTGGTTCTCGTCCTGAAGAAGCATGGAATATTTGCCACTGGACGTTAAGCAACAATCAATCAATCAATGAAGTTGGGTTTGACATTTGTTCTATACATTTGAATTCAACACATCTTTGTCAATCTGTATCCCTCAATAGGATTTAGTCAGTATGTAAAAGGTCAATACTAGAGCCACATGTCCAATAGTTACTGGGTATGTACCCAATACTACAGCCACATGTCCAATAGTTACTGGGTATGTACCCAATACTACAGCCACATGTCCAATAGTTACTGGGTATGTACCCAATACTACAGCCACATGTCCAATTGTTACTGGGTATGTACCCAATACTACAGCCACATGTCCAATTGTTACCGGGAATGTATCCAATACTACAGCCATATTTCTAATAGTTACTGGGTATGTACTCAATACTACACTAAATTAACTTTATTAGTTCATTTGCAGTACAGTAATAGGAAAGAATGGATATGGTGTATTAATTCAGGACACAAAATCACTATACATACTTGACAAAAGTCCAAGTTAAGGAACAGCACTTTTATTGCTGTGCTTCATCTTGAAATCTGTACATTACATGTGTGTGTTACATCTTATACATGTTTTCACAGATTTATCTAATGCTGAACTTCATTTTTTCTTGGGTCAGATAAATTGATATATTCATTTTATTGTTCATATAAAAATAAAGTATTTGGTTATACTTGGATTTGATTTATTTTGATAAATAGATAACACAATTGTTCATGTATATCGTGTAGAAAAGAACACCAGATTTAAGTTGTCCCCCACTTTAGTCAATGTCTTAAAATTCATTGAACACCGGAATATAAATAAAAGTATCCAACAAGCATAGGGAAATAAATATTGGAATAATTGTTACAAACTAAATATAGCATTTTCTTCATTTATGAAGATATATGGGTCATTTTTTATGGATTTCTCTTATACCCAGAAAGAAAAGGATTGGATAGCCAATATGTACTGAATAGTGTGATCAGTTTTGAATACTCAATAGTAAAACCCAGTAAGTTGTAGACAATAACTATCCAATAGATGTGCAGATGTGTGTCCGTCCGTCTGTCTGTCCGTCGTAAACATGTCGCGCCGTATCTTGAGAACGACTCATCCAAATTTCACGTAACTTAACATAGTTGTTTCTTATGATGGTCAAACGATCTGTATACTTTTTGGTGAAAATAAGATTAAAACTTTTTGAGTTAGGGACTTTGTGACTAAAACAGAAGTGTGTTTTTTTTTTCACATGTCGCGCCGTATCTCAAAATCGATTTATGATTATTGATTAAAACTTTACATACCTGTTAGTTATATTAATCTAAAGATGTTTATACTTTTTGGTGATGATTCAAAATTTCATTTTACAGTTTTTGAGTTTTTTGTAAAAAAAGGGAGGGGGGTTTCAAATGTCGCGCCGTATCTCAAAAACGATTTATGATTATTGCATAAAACGTAAACACACTTCTTAGTTATATTAATCTGAAGATCTGTATACTTTGTCGTGACGATTCTTTATTTTATGTTTGAGTTATTGAATTTTTATTGAGCTTTTTTGGTAAAAAAGGTAGTCTTTTTTGGTCACATTTCGCGCCGTATCTCTATTACTTAAAAGTTTACACGCTTATGGTTTGCCGGGTTTCCATATACATCCCACCAGTAGCCCCACTAAATAAAGGAGGATTGCAAAAACATTTATTATGTTTTTTCACAAGACGACGGGCGTACCATGCGCTCGTGGCGCAGCTGTTTATTCAATGAATTTAATTTAAATAGCATAATATACTATTTTAAATCTGATAGATACGTTACGCTATCTAGAGCTTGTGGAGGCTACCATGACTTACCGCAGAGCCTAAAACCCGACTAGGAAAATATTAAATCAAAGGTGTTGTATTACTCCCTCAAGAAGTTCTATGACAGACCTCACGAATTGATCAACAGTTACGGATTGTCTGTCAACCAAATCACGAGGTCACGTCCAATTTTACCGTGTCCACATCGTTTTTTATGTTATTTGTGTATTTATGTATTTGTATGTTTTTATTTCGTGTAATTGGCGGATTTTCCTGGTTTGAACTTTTGATTCGCGGATAACTCATCGGTTTTCGTTCTCTTATACAACATTAGTCATACAACCTATTTTTAAAATTCATGTTAATATACTATCATCACATATTTATAACTTTCCTTTGAATACAAATTAAACAAATATACTTAAAAATCTTAAAGGTTTACAGACTGACCATCCTCGTCTTGATTTTTTTTTCTAATTTCTCTTCATTTTGTTTTATCTGAAAATAAAATAATTGATGTAATATTTTTCACAATATAGGCAATGGGTTTAGTTTATGGTCCTAATTATAGTTTTTTCAATTTTAGCAAAACAAAAATCAGGTTTCTATTATTTTATTCATTGAAATGTATGTAATTTAATTTGAAGTTCATGGAGATTTAATTATTTTTAAACGCAGGTTAACGCTTCCTTAAAAAAATAATAGTTTACATTAAAGTAACCTTAGAAAGTTTTATTACTTACAATTTTAACATTCCAGCAGTGGCAACAAATATTTAAAAAAGAATAATAAAAACGTATGTCCTACAGTTAAATCGCAACACAAAATTGTTATAAAACAGTTTGGTTTTTTTTTTTTAAATATGATAATGAAAACCAATATTATAAATTCCAAAAGTCGTCGAAGGTTAATATCATATAAAAACAAATAGTGTCAAAAGTTGGTTATTGGAAATACAATTTCAAGTTACTTATGGATTCGGTTGAGGACTATGCCAAAAAATGGACTTCAAAAGAACAGGAGCCTGCTGACACACTTTCAGAGTGGGTAAAGGCTATTAGGTCAATGATACAAATCAGAATTAAAAGCCTCCAAGGGTCTATAAGCACTAAAGCTATTTCCATCTTTAAAGACCCTAAGGTTGTTGAAAACTTGACTCGCCTCCATGACAAATATGTAGTTGTCCCAGCTGACAAGGCCCCCAATAACATCGTTTTTGTTTGTAAGAACTATTATTTTGAGTGTCTTAGAAACGAATTGGGAATAGATAACACTGCGGGTAACCCAACTTATACACCGACCACACTCACTAAGCAGGAAGTCCTTGATAACCAAAAGACCGTTCTTCATTCCTTTGGCATTTCTACAAAGGATGAAGAAATGGACCTTCCTACTCTTTATTGGATTCCTAAACTACATAAGAATCCGTTTAAACAAAGGTACATTGCTGGGTCAGCTAATTGCTCTACAAAACCTCTTTCAAAGATTTTAACATCCATATTGACATGTGTTAAAGAGGGCCTTCAGAATTACTGTGAAACATCATATTCCACCAGTGGCGTCAATCAGATGTGGATTCTTAAAAACTCCAAAAATTTACTTCAATATCTAAAATCAAAATCTTTGGCTACATGCAACAGCATAAAAACTTTCTCTACACTCTACACTACCATACCACATTCTCAATTAAAAGATCGCTTAAAGCAACTAGTTCATCAATGTTTTTTCAAGAAAAATGGGACACGCAGGTATAAATTCCTTGTTCTAGGTAGAGAAAAGTCTTATTTCGTGAAGAACCACTCTGATTCTGACAAAAAGTATTCTGAAGATGAAATTACAAACATGTTAGATTTTCTCATAGACAACATATTCGTTGAATTTGGCGGTCTAATTTTTCAACAAACAATCGGCATTCCAATGGGAACCAACTGTGCTCCTCTCCTCGCCGATCTGTTTCTGTACTCATATGAAGCGGAGTTCATTCAAGGGTTACTACGTGAAAACAAAAAGAAACTAGCCCAATCCTTTAATTTCACTTTTCGTTATATAGATGATGTTTTGTCGTTAAATAACGACAAATTCCAAGACTTTCTACATCTTATCTACCCCAGTGAGCTTGAAATTAAGGATACTACAGATACACCAAAGTCCGCTTCATATTTGGATTTGTTTCTTGAAATAGACTATGAGGGACGTTTGAAGACAAAACTTTATGACAAACGTGATGACTTCAACTTTCCTATTGTTAATTTTCCCTTCTTAAGTAGCAATATACCAGCATCGCCTGCATATGGCGTCTACGTTTCTCAGCTTATCCGATTTTCAAGGGCATGCGTGAGGTACCCTGACTTTCGACAAAGAGGATTACTGCTGTCACAAAAGCTTCTTAACCAGGGTTTTATCAGGGATATGTTGATGTCATCACTTAAGAAATTTTACGGTCGTCGTCATGAATTGATTGACCATTACAGTGTTCCAATATCTAAGATGATGTTGGACCTGTTCCCACTGTCGTAACCTTTCATGTGCCTCCTACGATTTGTGACTTCCACCGGATTGACTTTGTTGAACTTCACGACGGGTACCGTATACGGAGCAGGAACTGCTTACCCTTCCGGAGCACCTGGGTTCACTCCTGGTTTTTATAGGAGTTCGTGTTGTTCATTGTTTTTAGTTTTCTGTGTTTATTTGTTGTGCTTGTGGTTGTTCGTTTGTCTTCCCGGGTTTGTCTGTCCAATGGATTACGTTTTGTTGATTGCTCCTTAGGTATATTTGTCCTTTTACAAAGGATAAAGATACTATCAATAAAATAATAGAAGCGTAACATTTGGCTTCATAAAGTGTAAAACCACGATTCTGAACATGTAATATAAAACAAATTTCCATATATAGTATAATGGAAAAAAAACATAACTTTATATCTGTGTTTAAATTAAGTTTGGACTTCCTACTATGATTGCTATTAAAAATTATTTTTAATGCCGTGCAATATATGTACTGGACGAAGTAGTTAACAAATCCAATTATCCATATAATGAATTATGGAGTGCTCCAAATATAGTGGAGGAAGTTACTTTATGCAACAAAACAGAGACCCTGTGAAGTACAAAAATGTAAATTTTTTATATACCTTCCATATAGTGTTTTACATTAAAAAATATATTATTAGCATTTTTTTTTAGAAATCTTTATACTAAATGCACTCTTACAACGTTATTCTATACATATTATAACTTGATGGAATTGATTATTTTACCCAAAACGGTTCATCAGGTTCATCAACGATAATGGCGAAATTTGAAGAGAAAATATGTGTTTTTATTTTTCATGTCAATTTCCTGTGCAAACTTGTACAACCTTGTTTGTTTTGCCTTCAAAATGGTATCGTTGCAGAATTCTATTGTGGAAATGCTGTTTGTCTACAAATCATCGCCACCACATGTTAATGTACACAATCCCTCGTGTGATGGAAATGTTCAAGATATTCATGTGGTAAGCATTAAATAAAGTATACAGCTCATGATTAAATTATAGAGATGAAAAACTACAGTAGATCTACTGTATACCTAGTTTACAGACTACTGTCATGACTGTATGTATTCCAAAACTATTTGTTCCACTCAACAAAAGCTGGCTAGCAAAGTTTCTCTGAAACAAATATTATAAAAAATATTATAGGAAAATTTCTTGTTCAAACAAAATGTATGTAAGCTTTATTCAATTAAGAACTAATTACATAGATCCAGAGGAACCTTTCTAAGTTAGTGTAATTTTTCTTAATTATAATGGAACTTGCGTTGTGTCACATCTGCTACCCTAATTTTCACTGCCTATCCTCAGTTTTTTAGCCAATTTTGAACAATACCTAATTACATAATTCTTCCTATATAAATAAATGCCTCCAATATTGTTACGGCCGGAAATCACCGTTGAATTGTAGCCAACAAAAGACACAAATCAATAATAAAATTTAACAAGATTTATTATGTACAAGTGTACAATAAATATTATACAATTGAAATGTTAACTTAACTGTTAAAATATAAGTCCTATCCTTTTGTCCGTTCTTTATCCGGAATTCTTCTCGTCACTTGCGGGAATCCAAACAGAATACTATGTCCAATAAGTCACGTGGTATAACGTGTGTAACGTAAATAAAAGTGTCAATCCAATGTCTGAGAAAACAAGAATGTTAATGTTTGGTCTGATGCGATCTGTTCTGAAAGTCCAACCTTCGTCCGTATATATAGCCATCACGGAAATCCATGGAATCCTTCTAGAATACCGTAGAAGTTTGAATTGTACATCGCAAATTATTATCATTCGAGAATTATTCGTAAGTCAGATAGAAAGTTTTAGTCAATCCATCAGTATCTATTATTGTTCCAGTGATTTCTAAACTGCGCAGTTATAACATTATTTGGTAAACAACTGTAAGTATTATGTAAGCATATTATACATGTTATAAGGCCAAGATAAATAATATAATAATTACAATATCATAACAATATAAACAAGTCAAAAACATGCATGTATTATTTTCCTGTTGAAAAATCTAGAGGACAATATTTAACAATTCTCTTGTATTTTGTTCGATCTTGGGACTTTTTCGATAGAAATGCATTACCATAAGGGACATCATTTCCTGAGGGCCACTATTTTATGTTGTGCAACTGCTCATATCTCTAAGATACAAGAACAAAACATTTTATTAAAGAAATAAATATTTGCAATTATATATATCACTCATGGTTTCTTAGTTTGATAATTTACAAATGTATAATCTGCATGAACTAATGAACCATCACAGTCTTACATTTTTAATAACTAATAATTACTATAACTGAACCACTTGGTATAATACTTAACAAATTTTAGTTGGATATATGAATATATTTGATTATTTAGGACCCCACATCCAGGATGCCAAAGCCCTATAGTTTTCACTTTGTCTGTCTGTCCGTCAACAATTTGTAAACTCAAAAACTATAGAATAGTACACTTCTGAAATTTCTATAGTTAATATATAGCATACCAAGATATGCATATTGAAATTTCTTGCAAATCAATGAATCTTTTTTTGGTAAAAACTTTTTTTATGGGAAATCTCGGATTTAAGAATTAAAATTTCTGAACACCAAAATTAAAAATCTATTGGTAGTACATCTCTCGATTTATTTATAGTAAATAAATAGCATATCAGGATAGGCAAAATAAAATTTCATGCAAATCTGTAGAATATTTTTGGATAAAAACTATTTTTTTTTTATAGAAAATCATAGGTTTTAAGAATTAAAATTTCTGAACACAAAAACTAAAATCTATTGGTAGTACATCTCTGAATTATTGAATAACTGTCCTTCTGTCCGTCAATCTGATTTCTCATAAATTTTGTACACTCATTCATCATAACATGGACAACACAATGCAGCAAAAATTTTCCCATTTCATCAACTAGGGGCCAAGCAGGGCATCAATTTCTTAAAAGACGTATACTTGTTTGATAAAATCACAGATTTTGAGAATTGAAATTTGTGAACACTTCATCTAAAAAACTATTTAGAGTCACATCAGCTAATGCAAATCAGTGACATATTCTTGGGTAAAACTTAGTTTTTATTAGGACAATCATAGATTTAAAGAATTGAGAAATTGAGAGCTGGTGGGGCCCTTCCTGACTTTATCAGTAGTCTAGTTAATATGATTTTTATGTGAAACAGGCCATGTAAGCATTCAATACATTCAATTTCAAATTTTACATACTTTATTGAATACTTTAAAGGATATGTATTCATATCAATCCCATACTATAATTAATGTTAGTAGTAATCATGATAATGGTATCCGTCAGTACCATATGATCCTACCACAACAAACACAACTCCAAGGACAACCAACACTACAACTCCAAGGACAACTAACACTACTCCACCTCCAAGGACAACCAACACTACTCCACCTCCAACAACTCCAAGGACAACTAACACTACTCCACCTCCAAGGACAATCAACACTACTCCACCTCCAACAACTCCAAGGACAACTAACACTACTCCACCTCCAAGGACAACCAACACTACTCCACCTCCAACAAAAATCCATTCGATATGTTGTAAGACAAAAAAGCATCTCATACGGCAGAAGGAAAACTAATACTACTCCAACTCCAACAACTCCAAGGACTACAACTAACAAGTGTGACTTCATATGAAAACTTATGTGTGTAACTCTTCTTTTAACTACACTGCATATAGATTCAGTAGAAAAATAGGGAGTACAGAACATGGCAAGGATGACAAATATGAATTATGACATTCACAAGTATCATTCTTTTAATTATAGAAGGGGACAAAACATGTTGTTAGAATACACACATATAATCCATACACAGTATCGTGATTATCAGTATGCTACATAAAACAATATTCCTAACTTTTTAGTAATTTAACATAAAAGCTTAAAGCTAATGAAAATAATAGCTACTCTTTAAAATAACATTATTTTGTGCTTTTGACAAAAATATAAAATTTTCATTTGTTATATACAAATTACAGGTAGGATATGGAGGGGTATACATGTACCTGAATATGGAGTGCATAAAAAAAATCATACCAGTTCTTGGTTAATACGTCACCCAATATTCCCCTTCCCATCCATGTATTTGACTCAAAAACTAATAATATCCTTTTGTGAAATCTACATGTCATTGAAGTTACCATAATAGTTGCACAAGAAAAAAATGTTAGTAATTATTAAAATTTAATTTAATTATTTATAATTGAAGGATACCTGTATGGGCACTAGTAACCAGTCCGATTTGTTCATATGTGTAGGTATTTATACCTGCAGAAGATACAGACAATACAGAGAATATAGACAAATACCAGGCCATGTGACTGATACCCAAACAGTTGATATGTCTGGCATGGAGTTATACACAATTACGCCATCACCTTCGTCACCAGACATACTCACTCCGGAATCACTCATAGAAAGTAGAAATGCCACACCTAAATCATCACCAGAAAGTTCACCTGTTGCCTCCTGCACCAGAAGAGCTAAAAAACTAAATTTTTGAACATTTTTTTTGTTTCTTGAAAATCATAGATAATATGTTTATTTGATTTTATCGACACTTAAGATTCTGTTTACATAACAACTAGTTGTATACCACTATTATGTCTCTATAAGTATGTTAAATTTAAAATCTTTACAACGCTCCTCAAATGCTCCTACTGGAAATATTTTATTGGCATGTGCCAAACAAATTTTATTAAGGTCTTTCCTTTACTTAGGAAAGACCTTACTGTACTTCTTATGATTATTTTTATTAGGTCTTCCCACTTTTCGTGGAAAGACCTTTTGTTTTTCTTCTGATTATTTTTTTTTCCTTCTGCCGTATGAGATGCTTTTTTGTCTTACAACATATCGAATGGATTTTTTGCCAATGATGTTGTACAGTAATGGGGGTTTCAAAACTCACCCTGTGTGACCGGACACATATTCTTATAGGAGTTATCTCCCTGCGTCCCCTTTTTCTTGTTATCGCCATATCTCTAAAACCGTAAAAGATTTTAGCAAACTGTTTTCACCAAATTGTTCGTCTACTCTTAAGAATGATTTGGTTAATTTTGACTTGAGTGATCGGAAGACATCTTATGGGGGTTAATTCCCTTTGAAAATTTAAGAAATGCGATTTGTTGAATAAATTCATACGTTATAAGTCGTAGAGGCCTACAGTCTTTTGATATGAAGTCCTTGGTCCATTTGAAGGAAATTGAAGTCAAGGTGAAAGGTCAAGGTCATGTAATAAATTTTGAATTTTGCTTGTTATCGTTATTCCAAAGAAACTGTGACAGTAAATGATATGATGTGTTTGCCAAATAACTGTTTACAAAAAGGCACAACTTCAACCTATTTAAGTCGAAGAGTTTTGGTTAACCCTTATAGGAGTTTTCTCCCCTTTTGTATTTGAAATCAGTATTTCTTCACAACCATACAAGTGATTGACCTCGGGCCTTCCGATTTGAGACCACTGACCTATGAGCTTGAAATTGAGGTCAAGGTCATGTTATAAATTTTGAATTTTGCTTGTTATCGTTATTCAAAAGAAACTGTTACAGTTAATGATATGATGTGTTTGCCAAATTACTGTTTACAATAAGGCGCAACTTCGACCTATTTCAGTCGAAGTGTTTTGGTTAACCCTTATAGGAGTTTTCTCCCCTTTTGTATTTGAAATCAGTATTTCTCCACAACCATACAAGTGATTGACCTCGGGCCTTCCGATTTGAGATCACTGACCTATGACCTTGAAATTGAGGTCAAGGTCATGTTATAAATTTTGAATTTTGCTTGTTATCGTTATTCAAAAGAAACTGTTACAGTTGATGATATGATGTGTTTGCCAAATTACTGTTTACAAAAAGGCGCAACTTCAACCTATTTCAGTCGAAGTGTTTTGGTTAACCCTTATATGAGTTTTCTCCCCTTATTTATTTGAAATCATTATTTCTCCACAACCATACAAGTGATTGTACAAACAGGGGTGCCACCATTAAAGACATTATGGATATCATCAGGGAAATTGACTTGAGTGGTTTCAAAACAATTATACTGCACGTTGGTGGAAATGACTGTAATAAAGGTCTCTCTATAAGCCAAATGAGTGAAACATACAGAAATCTGCTAATGTTGGTCAGGAGTAAAACTGATAGAAACGCAACCATCTTTGTATCTGGTATAGCCCCGAGATTTGACACTGATGTCAGACAATTAAATGATGCACTTAAGTATCTGACTCTTTAAATGTACAGTTTATTGACCATTTTCATAAGTTCTTTGATAAATATGGCTATATTGATAAGCAATTGTACACCTATGATGGAATCCATCTTTCAAGAAACGGCACATCAGTTTTCCTACACAGTATTAATGAATTTGTGTCTATTCTAAAGCCCAAAGTTGTAAACATGAATTTTTGTTTTTACTGTGGAGAACCAGGTCACAACTCAAAATCATGTAAACATGGTCAAAAAGTAAGGTGTTTCAAATGTCAAAGTTATGGTCACAAACAAAGGTTTTGTGATATGTACTAGGGTGATGGCAAAGAAGAGGTTGCCAACATTTATCCAAACCTAAATTCAGATTTTCTTTCAAACTTTTATGAATGCCTGAATTCTGTTTGCCAGGATTGCAATTTTTACTCTTGTACTTGTCATTGTTTGAAAATCAAAGATATTCTATTTAGAAAGGGAAAAGGTAAATGTTTACAAAAATGTAACATTAAAAGTAATAACCAAAGCATAAATTCTATTCAATTAGATCAAATTGATAAAAGACTTTCTCCAGATGTAGAGATTAATCAAGACTTTGTAGTAGATGTTAATGTACTTGAAAACAACTGTGAATTATCTGTATTATCTTGTAATAGTGTTAGTTCTGATCATTCTTTGAGTGATTATGTAAATAATGTTGATTTATTGCATGATCTCCCTGAGGCTGATTTGTCAATTGAGAAAATTATATATGCTTTTTCCATTTTTACACTATTGTTTATTTCATGTTTGTATTATATTAATGAAAACCACAAGAGCACATGTCAAAAGGCATATGGTTTTGACAAGACTAAGGGTTAAATGATTGTTTCACACAATATAAATAGAATAGAACATAAATTTTAAGAAATTAAGAACACTGTAATAACTGAAAATGCCCCTGATATATTAGGGTTTTGTGAAACATTTTTAACTGACAACACAGCTGATAGTGAGCTAATTATACCTGGATATGTAATAGAGAGGAAAGATAGAAAGTCACATGGGGGGAGTACAAATTGTATATATAAAGGAAAATATTACTTCCTCTAGGAAAACTGTTTTTGAAAAAGGGAAAATTGAAACTGTGGTTAGAAATAAAGCCAAAGCACAAAAAGCCATTTCTACTATGCTTTGTATACAGACCTCCAAGTTCACTTATTGAATGGATAAATGACTTTGAAGAAGAAATTAAATTAGCAATAGATTATAATCCAGATATTGTTATCCTTGGAGATTTTAATATGAATTTGTTAAACCCACGAAGTCTTCCACAAAAATGGTTTGATCTGATAAACAAATATGCACTTAAACAACTTATAACACATGTAACTAGGGTAACTAAAGACTCAAGCACATTAATAGATCACATTTATGTCACAAACCAGAACATGGTCTGTGAATCTCATGTCAGTCGTTATTCAATCAGTGATCATTATCCTATTTGTCTTACGAGAAAAGAAAAGATTTTTGAGAAAAAATATGCTCATACTGAAATATCATACAGAAATTTTAAGAATTTTCATGAGGAAGACTGTATTAATGATCTTAAAAGTGCCCCTTTCCATACTATAGAACATACTTATGAAAATGACCCCTCAACATGTCTTGACATGTTTTATGATTTGATGAATAAGATCCTAGATAAGCACGCCCCTTATTGTAACTAAGAGAGTTAAGAAAGATAAACAGCCTGAATGGTACAATGATGACATAACATTTGCTAGGAACAAAAGGGATAGATTTAAAGCCTTTGGTCTTTGGGATGAATATAAATTTTGGAGAAATAAAACAAACTTAATCATTGAAAACTCTAAACAAAACTACTATGATGACATGGTGAAAAACTCTAAAGACTCAAAAACTCTTTGGAAATGCATAAACAGTTTTAATCCCAAAATTAAGAAAGCGCCTACCGAGCTCATCAATGATCAAAATGAAAGAATAACTAATGAAATTGATGTAGCAAATAATTTTTATGATTTCTTTACATCATCTGTTGAAAACTTAAGAAAAAATATTAATAACTCAAGTTCAAAAAGACATGAAAATCTTGAAATGTTTATTGATACAAGGTTAAATCTTCTTAATCATGATAAATTCAAAATCCCACATGTTAAGGTAAATGAGATTTTTGATGAATTAACTAAATTAAACATTAACAAGTCCTCAGGGACGGATAATATTGGACCGAAAATATTAAAGTTATGTGCTTCTCATATTTCTTCTCCCCTAACATATATTTTTAATAGAATAATTGATACAGGTATTTACTCCCTCTACCTTGAAAAATGCTAAAGTAATAATATATAATAGTGGTGACAAAAATCTCCCAACAAACTACAGGCCAATATCTGTTTTACCAACCATATCAAAGTTATTGGAAAGGCATGTTTCAAACCATGTGTATAAATACCTCAATGAAAATAAATTATTTCATCCTGCTCAATCAGGTTTTAGACCAAACCATTCCTGTCAAACAGCACTTATTAATATTGTAGACAAATGGCTACATGAAATGAATAATGGAAACATTAATTTAGCTGTATTTCTTGACTTCAAAAAAGCATTTGATGTTGTTGACCACAAATTATTATGTCATAAACTACAACTTTATGGTTTCAGTCATACATGTATTAATTTTTTTGAATCTTATTTAAATGAACGAACTCAACAAGTAAAGATTGGTAGTGCTTATTCTAGTCAAAAGGTTATTGAATATGGTGTTCCACAAGGCTCTATTATTGGCCCTCTTTTATTTGTTATTTATATCAACGACCTTCCATTATCAATAAAAAACTGTAAAACAGATTTACATGCAGATGACACAACCTTGCATAGGTCAGGAAAAGATATTTAAGACATTCAAGCTAAAGTTCAAGAGGATTTACAGAATGTTGAACAATGGTGCAAACAAAATAACATGTTTATTAATATTGATAAAACAAAATGTATGACAATTGGAACTAAACAAAGACTTCAGTTAATTAACAATCAACCATCCCTGTTAATAAATTCATCCATACTACAAAATTCTGAATGTGAAAAACTGCTTGGTGTTAGAATAGATAATAACCTTACTTGGAAGAACCAAATTGATCATTTATGTAAATGGATATCTTCAAGAATACACCTTTTAACTAAAATTAAGAAATTTGTAAACAATAATACTAGAAATGCATATTACAATGGTTATATTCTCCCTTTAATTGATTATTGTTGTATTGTATGGGGAGGTTGTGGAACTGACCAATTGTCTAGGGTAATAAAACTACAAAAGAGAGCTGCGCGAGTCATCCTAGATGCTGACCCATTATCACCATCAGAACCTCTATTTAAACGACTAGGATGGATGACTGTCGACATGAGAATAACAAATCATAAATATTTGCTGATGCATAAAATCATTAACAGTGAAGCACCAATTTATCTCAAAAATATATTTAAGTTTTCTGACAATCCTTACCAATTACGAAATAATGTGATAGAAAAATTATTTGTTCCTAAACCTAATATTGAATTATACAAACACTCATTTTTATATTCGGGTTCAGTATTATGGAATGATTTACCTATGAGTTTGCATAATGTAGCAAACAAAAACCTTTTTAAAACAAAAATAAAGAACTTTTTACATAAATAAGATCATGGCTAGACAGTGTCTCGAACCATAGCAATGTTTTGTACAATATATATGTTATGATCAAATTGTCTATGGTACTGTAGTATGAGTACACATTGAAATATTCAATTTTATATGTTTTGTTTTGTTTAATATGTTGTGTTCATGAGGGCCTCAGGGAAGATTAGTTTTGTAAACTAACTGTGTTACCATCTTTAAATAAAGAATTTACTTACTTACTTACTGACCTCGGGCCTTCCGATTTGAGTTCACTGAACAATGACATTGAAATTGAGGTCAAGGTCGAAGGTCAAGGTCATGTTATAAATTTTGATTGTTATTGTTATTCAAAAGAAACTGTTACAGTTAATGATATGATGTGTTTGCCAAATTATTGTTTACAATAAGGCGTAACTTCAACCTATTTCAGTCGAAGTGTTTTGGTTAACCCTTATAGGAGTTTTCTCTCCTTATGTATTTGAAATCAGTATTTCTCCTCAACCATACAAGTGATTGACCTCGGATCTTCCCATTTGAGTTCACTGCTCTATGACCTTGAAATTGAGGTCAAGGTCATATTCTAAATTTTGAATTTTGCTTGTAATCTATATTCAAAAGAAACTGTAACAGTTAATGATATGACGTGTTTGCCAAATTACTGTTTACGATAGGGTGCAACTTCAACCCATTTAAATCAAAGTGTTTTGGTCAACCCTTATAGCAGTTGTTTCCCCTTATGTATTTGAAATCATTATTACTCCACAACCATACAAGTGACTGACCTCCGTTTTTTTGATTTGAGTTCACTGACCTATGACCTTGAAATTGAGGTCAAGGTAAAAGGTCAAGATCATGCTTACAATTTTGAATTTTGTTTGTTATCTTTATTCAAAAGAAACAGTAAAAGTTAATGATATGATTTGTTTACCATATAAAGGTTTACAATATGGCGCAACTTCAACCAATTTAAGCAGAAGTTTTTCCGTCACCCTATATTTGAGTTTCTCTCCTCATGTATTTGAAATCAGTATTGCTCCTCAACCATGCAAGTGAATGACCTGGGATCTTTCCATTTGAAATCAGACTTATGACCTTGAAATTGAGGTCAAGGTCAAAGGTCAATTTGGAGAACTTTATTTTTACCTATACTAAAATTTATACTGCTTCATTACAAATTCAAATGTCTTTTGCATATTGTTGGAGGACATTTGACCCTTTAAAATCTTAACTGCAAGTGACATTATAACCGGAAGTAGAGGTGACATCTTCTAACACGGTCTTTAAAGTTTTATTCTTTATCATCGAAGTTTAAGTGGAACAACCTTACAAGATTTCCTTATACTGATTTCACCAAATTGTTCGTCTACTCTTAAGAATGTTTTAGTTAGGTTTAACTGATCTGATCTGATGACATGTGGTGGGAGTTATTTCACTTTGAAAATTTAACATAGGTTAAATGTTGAATAAATTCATACATTATAAGTAGTGTTGTCAACGGTTAACCGTTTGAACAACCGATTACCGAATACCAAAAATGCTAACCGGTTAACCAGACTTTTTTTCAATTTTAATATATTTGATATAAATCATTTAAAAGTTATGATTTTTTTTCAAAAATTGTCGTCTTGGTAATTAATTTGACAAGATCAATTGTCCAGTATATTGATTGTTTTTGTTAATCCAAAAAACATAAAATTAATTAGAAAATGTCTATCATCTTAAGAAAACATAATTAGTATCCATGTCTTTTTAACAGTAACTTTAAATCAGTAATACGATTAAATCTGATGATTTACTTCATTATTTCATATTTGATCTAATATTGTGTAGACCTACATATGAATGTTTAATCTCTGTTGTGTAAGGCTTTGTTATACTTTAACGAAATGCTAACTCGAAAATTGTTAAATGCAAACCAGTGTGAATGTAATCTAGGTATACTTGATAGTACGAGTAACATGCTTAATTATTTCAAATTAAAACCCTCCACAAGATTTTCGGAGACAACGAGAGAAAGAGAAAGAATCATCGGTTTCAGACATTTTCAATTCTACGAGATCAAGACTTTTTTATTATTATTTTTCAATCTGAAGTTACATGCAGTACAACCGCCATTGTTGATACTTTGTATTTGATTATTTAAACTTTGCCATAATCCTCACAAACAAACCTTATAATATCAAAGGACAAACATGAATTCATGGTATCATAAAACATGTAAAAACATAAATTTATGACTTGGGTGGACTCATCACATTGACACACATACCACATCTTACATCTATGTGTATGGTACTATCAACTTAAACTACGGGTTAACCGGTTAATCGGTCAAACGATTATCTGAGTAACCGGTTAGGTAAAATTGTACGATTTGACAACACTAATTATAAGTCATAGAAGCCTAAAGTCTTTTTTATATGAAGTCCATGGTCCATTTGGAGGAAATTAAGTGTTTACGTTATAAGTCGTAGTGGCATTGAATTGAACCACCCCATTCCACAGTTCCACCACCATGGAACTGAGGGAATACGTTGTAAACCGTTCCATGGTAGTGACCACATCTTCCTGGTTACCGGCCCAGAATTTGACTTTAAAATTCTGGCCGGTAACCCTTTTTTCGTCGGTCACGGTTGCAATTTGCAATGAGGTTTTATCGGTTGTTGTTCTCGGATCTCACTTTAAGGTTTTTTTTTTCACTTAACGAATTTTTGTTGTTAAATACCCCTTTTCCTTAGGTAAAACATTCAAGTCATCTTATTCATGTTTATTAATTTTAGAAATTACAAGAAGACCTTCAAGTAGACGGGGTAATAGAGGGAGTAGATTTTGCAGAGTAAGTAACATGTAGTATAAATAAGTTTCTCAAACTACTGTCCAGTTCATCTACAAATTGTACTTCAGGCATAATGTTCTCTTATATCCTTGAGGCATCGTCACCTGATATCAAAAATATCAACATAAAATATTGTGTCGCCGTTAGTTTTTATCAGATAAAATACAAAAAAAAAAACTTGTGGAAATTCCTTCAGAAAATGTCCACGTTTCCTCCCCTTAAAATGTCAATTCAAAAAATTAAAAATCAAGCACGCATACTGAATGATATTCTATGTTTGTAAAAATATCTATTATTTTCTTATATACAAATTTGATATTTCAGAAAACTGGTACTCACATCAGAGGGCGAATACCCCATTAATGATGATGTTCTGGATATTCTATATCCAGAACAAGCTTTTCAACCAAGAAGGGTTAAACTGGTAGTAAAAAATGGAAAAACTGTTAATGCTGTAAGTAATATATAAGACAAATTGTAAACTTGACTACTTTGTTTTCTAACTAGGAGTAACCAGTGAATTATTAATGTACCCGTTTTTAATTATTTCTATATAGCTAGTGTATAATGTTGTCGAGAGTAAAATAATGCTTTCTAGTACAAATCTGGTTTTGTTTGTCTGGATTGTAATGAACAACAAGTTGTCTGAAATAGAGTATTATTTATAATGTTTTTCATTTCAATATGCATACATACATATAAAGGGGTCTGGAGTTGTTTTGTATTTTGTAGACCTTATTTTATTTTGTTATCTATTCTTTATGTTTTAGCACCCATTCATTATCTTTTTTATTCCACTTTTTTGTTTTCTTTATTGGTTTTGCTCTTTATTTTCATTATCCTATCTTCTTAACTTCATTCAAACTCTCATTTGTAACACACTTATCAATTGACGCTGTTTTCTGGTGAACTTACAGGTTTAAATACGATCCTTAACTTTGACTATAAAAATTTCGTTGGTAAAATGAAATACTCAGATAAGTATAAAATATGATATGATTGCCGATATAAATAACTCGTAACCATAAACCAAATGACAATAAAGTTAGCAGGCAATTAAGGCAATTTCATCAAACTACATTTGTTATAGACGATTGGTGATGGAATCTTTGTTCATTTTTTTTTATTAAAAATTTGTAGTAGACGGAGAAATAATCCAAATTCCTAGTGTCCCTTCGTCGTATTTATTGATTTTGACTGTATTATGATGCATGTATTACGAATATAAACGAACTGTTCAAACCTTTTGGATGATTACATGATAATTCAAATTTCCAAGCATTTTCATGATTTTGCAAATGTAGATTTTGTATAATTGTATAATTTTAGATTTTTCATTATCATTTCGAAGGTAAACTTTTTATGAACGTTTCTACCGTCTTCTTTTTAAAACCATGTCATAGAGTTATTTATTAACACACACTACTGATCTTTTATTATCACAAATTGTTCATAATTAGCGTTAAAATATCAATATTTATGATTTTTTCTTTTGTAGACCATACTTGAGGAAAACTGAAAAAAGAACACCAGAACAGATAGATACATACATATTTATCATAAATAAATATAAAGACATAGATTCGTTTATTAGTTTTTGTTGGTTCCTATATGAAATTTTAACAGAGCTTGTTTTTTTTCTATTGAATTGTTTCACTTTTACTATAACAACGAATATTGTGCGTTTATTATCAATGTGCTATACACTATCCACGTCCTTATACTAAAAAATACCTCTCATATACCCTTCAAAATACTAAACACCTTGTTAATTAAGCATTGCTAGTTTGAAATATATAGGATAAGAGTTTCAGTTGAATCATTTTAAGGATGGTCGGAGAAGTAGGGAATAACAAGGATAAAACTTATTTTCCTCCATCTTAAGCGGGGACATGAAACCATATATACACATTGATAGGGTACAATATAAGTGTCAGCTGATTATTTTTTTTTTAAATATATACAATTGCCCATACCATGTCCACTGAAACTCCTCATAGCTGTGTATACTCTTATCTTTGGGGATACTTATTTCTAAAGAATTTTCTTGTAAACTCCAAGTCCCCACCGGGTATCCCCAGTTCGGTTGCTAGTATTTCGATACTAGCCCGAAATTGTTACTTAAATTTACTGTTACAAAATTACATAGCCGTGTCCTTAAGTGGTTTTGGCTTTACCACCTTTCTTTCTTTTGGTATTTTTGAATTTGCTCTTCAATCTTTTTTTTTCATCTTTCATTTTTCATTTTATTAGCCCCGCACTTTCGGAGAAAGTTCGGGGATAGAGCGATTGTCTCCGTCAGTCCGTCACACTGTCTTTTAACATCAACTCCTCCAATTTTTGGTTTAGGAATTTAATTTCTATATAGAATGGTTGTATACCACATGTAGATAAGCAATAAAATTTTAGAATTTAGATTTTCTAAACAAGGGGCCCACATGGGTTGAACTTCGAAAATTTGGAATTCAAGCTTGTGACCTGAACTCGTCTTTTATTTTTCAATTCATGCATTTTGTTTCTATAGAGTATTGTCATGCACCATATGCAGATGCGTAATAAGGTTTTTGAATTCTGATTTTCTAAAATCGGGGCCCACAGTGGTCGAATTTCGAAAAAAAAACTCAATTTAAGCTTGTGACCTAATCTCCTCTTTAATTTTACAATTTATGCATATTATTTCTATACGGTATTGTCATACACTATATGCAGAAGCGCAATAAGGTTTTAGAATTTTGCTTTTCTAAACAAGGGGCCCACAGGGATCAAATTTCAAAATTTTCAGTTGAAGATGAGGATGTAAACTCTTTATTTTTTTAATTTATGCATTTGTTTCTATATAGTAGCATCATGCACAATATGCAGATGTGTAACAGGGTTTTAGAAAAGTTATTTTCTAAAACTGGGGCCCACAGGGGTCGAAAAACAAAAATTCAATTTAAGCTTTTGACATATCCGTTTTTTCTATACAGTATTGTCATGCACAATATGTACATGTACAATCACGGTTTAGAATTTTAATTTTCTGAAATTGGGGCCCACAGGGATCGAATTTAATAAATTGTAAATTTAAGCTTCTGACATAAACTTGTCTATCATTTTCCAATATATGCACTTTTTACTATATAGTATTATCATGCACATTAAGTGGGGTCGAATTTCGAATATTGTCAATTTAAGCTTGTGACGTAAACTCCTTTATCATTTTTCAATTTATGCATTTCATATCTATACAGTGGTGTCATGCACAATATATATATATATATATATATATATATATATATATATAGATGTGCAGTAAGGTTTTAGATTGATTGAATATTGTTTTACGCCGAGCTGGCGAAATTTCAGCCAATATTACGGCGAGAACTTATCTAAACAGAACTGGTTAAAATTGAACACAATTAAAACCAATTGACTATTTACAAATAAAATATTAACGACAGTATAAAAAATAAACCAAATAGAAGACAAAACCTTACGAAACATTTTATAATATTACAGACTTGAAAACTATCACAGAAACGCTACAAGAAAATATTATCAATAAAATAACATAAGTCAAAACATAACAATTTAAAATTCTGGATCAGGACTATAACCAGGAATACAGTCAGACAGACTATATTCCAGAGTATAGTCCCACGTCCTTCAAATATTCTAAAATACGGTTGCCAGCAACCTTTGTAAATAAATCTTTCATATTGTTGACTGTGTAGTACCGACTAATAATGTCGGATTTATCTAGACAGTCAATTAAAAGGTGTTTAATACTATGTCTACATTGACACGGAATACACTCAGGAGGCGGCTCATTCTCTAAAATAAAAGAATGAGTCGTCCTGGTGTGGCCAATGCGACATCTTGTTAAAACAACTTGGTCTCGTCGGCTTTTGCCTACGAAATAAACATTTTTGCCAACAGTTGGCTCTATAGAATGCAATTTATTGTCCGAAAGCAGATCCCACTGGGACTGCCACAGACCTAAAATATACTGAAAAATTAAAGGTTAAAAATCAGTATACGGCACTGACATATTAGTAATGGGGTCGTCTAAAGCATCCTTCGCTATCCTATCTACAACTGTGTTTCCTCTTATACCAACATGACTTGGTATCCAGAGAAAAACTATTTCTTTACCCAAAACAGAAAGTCTTTTATAAAATTCAATATGTGAAATCAAAGGATTTCTATATTTCTGACCTTCTATCGCCAATAAACATGAAAGCGAATCAGAACAAATTAGAAATTTTTGTTTATCAGAAGATCGAATAAATTTCAAGGCAAGAATAAGAGCTCTTGCCTCAGCTGTAAATATAGAACTGGAAGATGGAAGACGAAGAGTCGCTGCCCGTTGTCCATAAACAGCCGCAGCAGCTACTTTATCTCCGTCTTTCTATCCATCAGTATAAATGGAATCGAAATCTTGAAAAATTGATTTAATTTCAGCAAACTGTTGCTGAATTTCAGTGGGGTTAGTTTCCGATTTTTTATGTTTTCTGATGTCAAAAATGAATTTAGGTTTGGGTGCAAGCCAAGGTGGTGATTGAGGTATATTAATAGGGGCTATTTCATCAAGGTTGATGTTAGAACCAGAAATATGCGGTTTCATCCGGATACCAAACGGAGGAATTTTATTTTCATGTTGTTCAAATATGTCTTCATAGAGAGGTTTGAAAACACAGTCATAGCCAGGATTTGAAGGATATGCTTTTAGCTTGGTTAAGTATTGTAAACCAAGTTTTATCCTACGGTTACAAAGAGACGGCTCGTTCGCCTCTACATATAAACTCTCCACAGGAGAAGTTCTGAACGCCCCCAAGGCCAAACGTAGGCCTTGGTGGTGAACAGTATCTAAAATTTGTATGTAGGATTTGCGAGCAGATCCATATATAATGGAACCATAATCAAGTTTTGATCGTACAAGCGATCGATATAAATTTAACAATATGTTTTTATCAGCACCCCAGTCAGTGCTGGAAACAACTTTTAAAATATCCAATGCTTTTAAGCATTTAGCTTTAAGCATTTTGATATGGGGTAGAAAGGTAAGTTTATTGTCAAACAGAATACCTAGAAATTTTGTTTCTTTGACGACTTTAATTGGAGAATTATAAATTTTTAGTTCTGGGTCCAAATGCAGTTTTCGTTTATTGCAAAAATGCATACATACTGTTTTGGAGTTGGAATATTTAAAACCATTTTCCATAGCCCATTTTTCAATTTTGTTTAAAGACAGCTGTAGTTGTCTTTCAATATTGTTCATATTTTTAGCCCAGTAACATATCAAAAAGTCATCTACATAGAGGGAGCCTTCAACATTTTGTTTTAATGTTTTAGCTCAACTGTTTATTTTTACACTAAATAAAGTGACGGAGAGGATACTTCCCTGAGGAACACCCATCTCTTGTTCAAAAGGGTCAGACATGGTCGTGTTAACCTTTACCTTGAAATGTCTGTCTGAAAGAAAATTTTCAATGAAGGTAGGTAACCTACCTTTCAACCCTCAAGTCTTTTAAAATGCCATATTTCCATGTGGTGTCGTAGGCTTTTTCCAGATCGAAAAAGACGGACACCACATGTTCACCTTTAGCAAACCCGTTGCGTATAAAGGATTCGAATCGAACAAGATGATCCAACGTGCTTCTGCCTTGTCGGAACCCACACTGTATATTGGACAGGAGGCCATTCGCCTCTAGGAACCAGACAAGGCGGTCGTTGATTATCCGTTCCATTGTCTTACAAATGCAACTTGTGAGGGCAATTGGCCGATAATTCGACGGTTCAAAATGATCCTTCCCAGGTTTTGGAATAGGGATAACTGTGGCAAGTTTCCAAATGGAAGGCAAGTCGCCAGTTTCCCATAGAAAGAAGATCTAAAAGCGTTTTAAGAGAAGTGTCAGGAAGATGTTTCAAAAGTTTATAGTGAATATCATTTGGGCCACATGCTGTGTCATGGGCTTTCGACAGAGAAATTTTCAGCTCATCTAAACAAAAAGGGCGGTTGTTATCTTCTAAATTGTTTGATTTAAAATTGAGTTTATTTTTCTCAGTTCGGTTTTTAATCCTTTGGAATTCCTGGGAATAATTCAGAGAAGAATGTTTTGAGAATGTTTCACCGAGTTTATTCGAGATGTCATTTTCTGAAGTCAAAAGAGTTTGGCCATCTTTTAAATGGTGAAGATTGGTCTTTCTGTTTTTACCATTAATTTTTTGGATAAAATTCCAGACTTTATTCATAGGTGTATGAGAGTTTATTTTAGAGACGAAGTTTTGCCAAGACTTGCGTCTCTTTTGTTTAAATGTGCGACGTGCTTTAGCACGGAATATACGAACATTACTGAGATTGTCAGAGGTTGGATTCATGTTGAACCGTCGTTCGGCCTTTTTTCTGTTTCTTAGCTTCCTCACAGTCGTCATCGAACCAGGGTTTGCTTGGTTGTTTTGGATTTGTCGAGGTTTTAGGAATGGACCTCTCAGCTATCGATACTAACGTTTCATTAAATTTAAGGACTGGATTAATAACATTATTAAAAGTCTCTTTCTTTAGTTCATTACGACAGAGTTGCTCGAACAAAGGCCAATTGGCTTTGTCAAATTTCCAGCGAGCAACTCTCTCAGAGGAAGAGGGAAAAAGATTTTCCAAAATAATTGGAAAGTGATCACTTCCACACAAATCATCGTGGACCCGCCACGAGTAATCCAGTAATAACGAAGGGTCACAAATAGTTAGATCGATAGCCGAGTAAGAACCATTTCCCGGATGGAGATATGTATCTGAGCCATCGTTAAAAATGCACAAGCCTTCCTGGTTTAAGAAGTCAACTTTTTTCTCCTTATCATTTTGGGAGTTGCTGCCCCATATTGGATTGTGGGCGTTAAAATCGCCCATAAGAAGAAAAGGGGCTTGCAACTGATCTGTTAAAGATTTAAGCTGATTTATTTCCAAGGACGTGTTAGGGGGAAGATAGACAGAACACAATGTTATAGTTTTTTGAAGAGAAAGTTTGACAGCAACTGCTTGTAATTCGGTATTAAGTTTTACTTGACTATGTATAATACTATTTTTAACCAGGATTGATGAGCCGCCAGCAGCTCTTTCATCCTTTTTAACTTGAGTGCTGTAAATCGAGTAATTTTTAATGTTTACATTATCGTTTTCTTTTAAATGTGTTTCCTGAAGACAAAAGGCAACAGGAAGGAAAGCTTGTACAAGTAACGATAGCTCTATTAAGTTAATTTTTAAACCCCGACAATTCCATTGTATTATGTTGTTTATTTTCTTGGAGGACGGATGGGAGAATAGTTCTTCTTTTGGTGTTCACGGGAAGAACTTCTGTGTCGTCCATTCGAAGCTCTGGAATCAGTAACTGGTCGTGTGGAATCCACAGATGGTATTACTGGATCCCCCCAGACTGACTCTATTTCAGTGGTATCCATCTGCTCAGAGTTTTCATCGATATCATCGTCAAACTCTGAGCAGAGGTCTAGAAACTTGTTGAATTTTTGAGTTTTTTCAGCCTTTGAGAGGCGATTTGAATTGTTTTTGTTTTTTGATTTATCTTGTGATGAGGAACGTGCAGCTCTCTGTGATGGTGACGGTTTCTGAGGTGATTTTTTGTATGAGGATGTAGAAGACCTTTGTTTCGGAGTTGGTTTTTGCTGAAGATTGACATTTGAAGAAAGAGAAGTGTCAGACGTTTGTGAAGAATTGGATGTAGACTGTTTAGGATGAGAAGAATTTCCACTAGCTTGGATGGGTTTGATGGTGAGGACCGGAAATTCTGTTCCGTCAGGCCATGTGAAATCAGTTTGAGTTGCAAAGGATCTATTGGTTTTAGGTGATTTAACTTTATCAGCGTATGATGTTGTAGGAGTAGAGTTGTTAGAGGCAGAGACCATTTTTTTTGCTTCCTGATAGCTTATACCTTTCTCTACTTTAGTTTTCTGAATTTCAAGCTCTGTTTTGTAAAATTGGCAGTTTCTGGAATTGGCCATATGATCTAGTCCGCAATTTACACATTTAACGTGGCCGTCACAATCAAAATTGGAGTGGCCCTCTACAGAACATTTGACACACTTTTCAATACCTCTACATGAACTCTTACCGTGCCCAAATTTCTGGCATTTGAAGCAACGGGTAGGGTTAGGTATGAAAGTGTCAACTTTGATTCTGTAGGGACCTATGAAGATATGTTCAGGCACACGGGTAAGGTCAAAAGTGATGAGATAAGTGTTAAGTTTGATAATATTACCTTCCTGTCGTTTTGTAAACCTTTTAACTTTGGAAACATTTTGAGATTTCAGTTCTTCACATATATCTTCTTCCGTCAACTCAGCTAAATCACGGTCTCTGTCTCTAATCACACCCTGGCATGAATTCAGTGATCTATGAGGTGTAACAGAGATTTGGACATCAGAAATTGTTGTAAGAGAGAGTAAATTTTTGGCCTGTTGTGATCTGAGACATTCAACTAACAGATTTCCATTTCTCATTTTTGTAACTTTTTTAAGCTGGCCGGCACAGCCTTGTAGTGTTTTTTGAATAACAAAAGGAGAAATTTTGGTGACAGGTTTTGCAGTGTTGACTGATGTAATAACTAAAAATTTAGGAAAATTGTCCGAAAAAGTATTTGGTAACTTAGCTGTATGTTCCTCATCATCACTATTATCTAATTTTCGTTTGTTTGTTGATTGGTTTGTTTTTTTGTTTTGAAAGTCCATGGTGATATATTTATGTTTCGTTACCCTAGCTCCCCGCCCACCTCGGAGCAGCATCAACACGATGTATGCTTGCCACATTTGCGACAAGCGTGATGCATACATCGCCTTGATGCACTCTAGCATCCATGATGGATACCAGAATACATCAAAACGACGCACGCCCGCCACATCTGCGACAAGCACCAGGGATACTAGAATAAGATACTCGCATAGAGTACCTCTTAATGGGCGCAAGCCTTGTGCCAGGGGTTGCCCGGCAAGACAACCATCCAAAGTAACATCTACACGATTGACCCATGAGCCACCGCCTTCTTGAACCCAACCTATATAATTGGTACTATTGTTGTACATTTTGGAAATAGGTCAAGTTCAAGGGCTTGGCGTGACCAGCCGATTGATCAGGACCGGGCCCATCCGACCGCCCGTTTAAGATAAAGTAAGGGCCAAAGTGGCGTGTTTCAACCACCAGGATCCCGTCCTCTATCCTTACGGGTATCCACACACGGCAAACATGTGGCCTCATTAAGCCGAGGAAGCCTTGCCCCATAAGCCACCGCCTTCTCCGCAATTCCGTCAGTGGTTATTTTCCAAAGACCCCGGAACCCAAACATCAACCCATATGATACATGCATTCCGCCCATCCAACCCATTGTATCTGGATGTCATTGAGGGCTCCTCAAGATCTTTTCAAATAACCACGAGAAAAAGCCGAGGGCAAGACATGACCAGTTTTGGCTGAACCGGGGTCATCCAGCCATTCTCTGAACTGGGTGTATATAAAAAACAATCCAAATATATTTGAAGGGGGTGAAAAAACTAACCAAGTTGTTAAAAATCCAAATTTCAATATTCATATATAAAATAAAAATAACAAAACAAAAATAATACTAAAAAATTAAATTCCCAAATTCAAAAGTAAAATTTTGAGCCTGTTGAAATTTGTGACCCATAAGCCAACATCAATCCCGCCAAACAGCAATTTAGAATTTATATTAATCAGTCTTGGAGGGAAAAAAAATAAATATATAATGTGTTACAAAAAGGGATTGATGTGACCAGCCGATTGACCGAATCGGTCCATCCGGCCTCCCGTCTAGGTAAAGATTGTGCCCCAGATGGTGATCGGAACCGTTTTTCCGGCCATCCAGGAACACTCCCTATTACCGACACGGGTTTGCGACACACGGCAAACATGTCGCCTCTTTAGGGGCCTCTTACGCCAAGCCGAGGAGCTGTGGGCCTATTCTATTGTGTCCCCGGGACCCACACGGGGGGTAAGGTTTTAGAATTTTAACTATCTAAACTTGAGGAATACAAGAGTCAGAATTCAAAAATTGTCAATTTCAGTTTGTGACATAAATATTTTTTCATTTGTAATTTATTCATAGGATAATTGCATAACATCTTTAAATGGGGATAAGGTTTTAGATTTATGCAATTGTATGGGTCCTGGGATAACTATCGATTCCGACAGTCCAGACTTCTAGTTCATTTTATTTGTAAACAGTACTGTCATACACCATATGCAGATGAGAAATAAGATTTTGTAACTGTAATTTTGTAAAAATTGGAGAACACAGAAACTAAAATTCTCTATTTTAAACTGAAGCTTGTCCTTGTAACCTAAACTGCTCTTTAAATTTTGCAATTTATTCGTTTTATTTATATATAGCATTGACCTATGATATAAATATATATAATATCGAGTGTTGTTATAGATTGATAAAAAATTCACAGTATTAAATATGATTTAACGGTGTTGGGTTAGTATATGCATGTATATATATAAATAATGTCTAAAAATTTGCAAACCAACATCAAAATATAACAATAATTAAGTAGACATTTAAAAAGCGACACCACTGAATGATCTCACTAATCTGGAAATTTTAGGTTTGAATTATTGTTATAATTCAAACTTAACAAAATTTTCAAATCAGTGAGATCCTTCATCAGTGCTGCCGCTTTGTGAAATGACTAATTAATTAGTTTTTTTTAACCTAATTACATAATTTACATAATGAATTATTTCGCAACGAGACATCACTAATAAAAGATCTCCATGATCCGAAAATTATTTTAATTATTCTTATAATTCAAACTTGTATATGTATTTTGATATGTAGGCGTATATATATATATATATATATATATATATATATATATATATACATTCTTTTACAGAACATCAAGACATTAATACTCGAAACAATGGAGACCAGACCAGTCAATTCGCCGTTTTCCAAGTCTGGGGAATCACCAAAATATAGCGTCAAGGCTACGCGTCGCAAGGTAAACTCAATTTGCGACGGTAAAACCAGCGGTTTACGTCGGCAACTGATAAAATACAATAGAGTTATCCCCTAATTTACCACGTAGAACAAATTATTCATTACAGATCAGCCAAACAACACCAACCTTGTTTTCAACAAAAAAAGAAATTCATATAAAGATGGAAGGCCGATCGGCAACTCTCACCCTCTGGGGTGAGATTCCGACAGAAACTGAACTGGAAACAGCCCAGTTCTACAGAATTAAATGTATAACACCGGGGGACGACTTCAACGGAACCCGGTGTTATAATTCAACGCCATCAACGGCATTTGTGGTAATTAACATTAAACAGTAGATATCGTTTATTACGCACATGCTTGTACCGAAACTAACCTAATAACGACAAACATGAACGATGTAGATATAAGTCTCCGGTTTCATCGGTATCCAAATATTTCATTTGGAGGCCTATTTCAAAACAAAACCCAGCTTTTGTCACGAACAAATTTTGAGTAAAATTGTATACTATTAAATATTCTGTACAAAGATGACAATACTGGATAAAAATTTTACACTATCAGAATATATGTACTAAACGGATATCAAACGGTCCTTTTAAGGACCAAAAATATATTTTAAAAAGAAGTCTAAATTGTTGTTTGATTCGGCGTATTATTTAGTTCAATTTTTCAATAAAATTAAACATACATTCAGATTTAAAACAAATCATGTAAAAACTAAACATTCAAACATTGTAAAATTTAAAATTCTACAATATCAAAATTCTTCCATGGATAATTCATGTAATTCCTCCATTAATATGTTCATGTTTTATAATGACATTTAGATATTTATTAAATATTTTACAGAAATTAGATCAGACTGAAACTTCTGAAGAGACTCCATTCCAAGGAGAAATTGAGTCTGTTTCATTTGAAAGGTATATTCTTCCAGCAATGTTTCGTGTTCAAGCCAAAACAATACACTATTTCCGGCCCCAGGGATGATCTTGTACAGAAACACCAGGTTCTCGGGGAATAACTATTACTTAAGACGGACACTTTTGTGAACTATTCTAACTGCTCAAAATAAACTCGACAAAGAACGCTGAAAGATTTTATCGTTGAGCTTATTTTTAGCAGTAAAATTAGTTCACAAAAACTGTCCGTGTAACTAAGATCAGAGTACTCTTTTCAAACAAAACTGTTTAGTTTGACTAAAAGTTTATAATATTCAATAACTAAGTAATGCCTGTCTTCTTTTGTGCAACTTCTGTAAAGAGAGGTTTGATTTTCTGACAATAGATTTTATTAAATCGTTTTATTGCCAAAATAATGGAATAACGATTCACGATATAGTGCAATTGCGATTACGCTCAGATCTTGACCTATGTACTCGTGCATAAAAAGTATACTAGCTTTTACGTCTTATAAAATTTATTTTTGACAAGGGGCGTAACTCTTGGGAAATAAATAAAATTAGCTTTTACGTCTTATAAAAGACAGTTTGTATAATTGCTTTCTACATCACAAATTTTTAGAATAACTGCATATTACTGAGAATATTCGCAGATAGTACAAATAAGTTGATTCCCTTTTCCCCCTGAACAGAATGCACACAATTAAAATTAGTATCAATCAATTCATATATGTAAGTTCTTTATTATAGAAATCTGATAGAAGTGGGCGACAATGTTCTCTCGGTAAAAACTGAAGACTTGGAGAAACTGTTTCCCCATAAACAGTTTGTGGAAGGCAAGATAGTGCGGGGAAAGAAGAGGGTAGATGCCATAACAGAAATGTAAGCATATCGTTAGATAATATTCTATGGACACTCAGTTTTCCACGTGTATCTAAATGCAAATGCGTAAATTCAGAAGCCACGATTACGAAATAATGCATAGAAAACAATACAAGTCGCCATCGTCATTACTATTAAACTCGGCATTTTATCATTATTATCATTCCTATGACGCGGTATGTGCGTCATAAATATTTATGCCTAATCATAAATCGATTTAAGGCTAACCAGAAGTATTTATGCCTAGGTTTAAGGCTAACTATGTCTAAGCATAAATCGATTTATGCCTAGGGATAAATCATTTACGCATAGCCTTAAATGGATTTATAACTAGGCATAAATAAATATTTATGACGCACATACCGGGTCATACATTCCACAATTCTTTTATTTATTGACTATATTTTCCTATACAAAATAGTTTGAATAGAAAAACGCATTCACCTGAAAAAGCATCCAATGACGCTAAAAATCACGTTCAGATATTTTTAGAATATGTGATTTTGACTCGTGTTTCTTTGATGTTATTAGCCAATCAGATAAAAAGTTAATTTTACCCTATCTTCTGGGATATCCGTTCGATAGTACGAAGGCTCATTATTTTGAAGGTCCAATAGCCCGAGGGTCCATTGGTCCGAAGGTTCGATACCCCGAACCTTTGCAAAACGCATAATGCACACAGTTATAAAATCAAGGGAAGTTGAATAGTCAGAAACGTCCAATGATCAAAAGGTTCGATGGTCCGATTGTACTGACTATGCTTTGTTATTTCATAGACTTTTTGGTATTAAGTTAAATTTTTCACGTGTTTTTCCCTCTAAGCGCCTCTCTTTGTTTCAGTTATTTTTAAGATTGGAATTAGTGTATTTATGTCGATAACGTCTCCGGACATTCTTATTATTTTTAGCTCACCTGACCCAAAGGGTCAAGTGAGCTTTTCTCATCACTTGGCGTCCGTCGTCCGTCGTCGTCCGGCGTCGTCGTTAACATTTTACATTTTGAACTTCTTCTAGAGAACCACTGAATGGAATGAAACCAAACATGGCATGAATGTTCCTTATGAGGTGCTGACCAAGTGTTGTTACTTTGTAGCCGATCCATCATCCAAGATGGCCGCCAGCAGGGAACTTAGTTTAACATAGGACCCTATGGGAAATGCATACAAATGACTTCTTTTAGAGAACCACTGAATGGAATGAAACTAAATCTGGCATGAATGTTCCTTATGAGGTGCTGACCAAGTGTTGTTACTTTGTAGCCGATCCATCATCCAAGATGGCCGCCAGAGGGGGACTTAGTTTAACATGGGACCGTATGGGAAATGCATACAAATGACTTCTTTTAGAGAACCGTTGAATGGAATGAAACCAAACATGGCATGAATGTTCCTTATGAGGTGCTGACCAAGTGTTGTTACTTTGTAGCCGATCCATAATCCAAGATGGCCGCCAGCGGGGGACTTAGTTTAACATAGAACATTATGGGAAATGCATACAAATGACTTCTTTTAGAGAACCACTGAATGGAATGAAACTAAATCTGGCATGAATGTTCCTTATGAGGTGCTGACCAAGTGTTGTTACTTTGTAGCCGATCCATCATCCAAGATGGCCGCCAGCGGGGAACTTAGTTTAACATAGGACCCTATGGGAAATGCATACAAATGACTTCTTTTAGAGAACCACTGAATGGAATGAAACTAAATCTGGCATGAATGTTCCTTATGAGGTGCTGACCAAGTGTTGTTACTTTGTAGCCGATCCATCATCCAAGATGGCCGCCAGCGGGGAACTTAGTTTAACATAGGACCCTATGGGAAATGCATACAAATGACTTCTTTTAGAGAACCACTGAATGGAATGAAACTAAATCTGGCATGAATGTTCCTTATGAGGTGCTGACCAAGTGTTGTTACTTTGTAGCCGATCCATCATCCAAGATGGCCGCCAGAGGGGGACTTAGTTTAACATAGGACCCTATGGGAAATGCATACAAATGACTTCTTTTAGAGAACCGTTGAATGGAATGAAACCAAACATGGCATGAATGTTCCTTATGAGGTGCTGACCAAGTGTTGTTACTTTGTAGCCGATCCATAATCCAAGATGGCCGCCAGCGGGGGACTTAGTTTAACATAGAATCCTATGGGAAATGCATACAAATGACTTCTTTTAGAGAACCACTGAATGGAATGAAACTAAATCTGGCATGAATGTTCCTTATGAGGTGCTGACCAAGTGTTGTTAGCTCACCTGACCCAAAGGGTCAAGTGAGCTTTTCTCATCACTTGGCGTCCGTCGTCCGTCGTCGTCCGGCGTCGTCCTGCGTCGTCCGGCGTCGTCGTTAACATTTTACATTTTGAACTTCTTCTAGAGAACCACTTAATGGAATGAAACCAAACATGGCATGAATGTTCCTTATGAGGTGCTGACCAAGTGTTGTTACTTTGTAGCCGATCCATCATCCAAGATGGCCGACAGAGGGGGACTTAGTTTAACATAGGACCCTATGGGAAATGCATACAAATGACTTCTTTTAGAGAACCGTTGAATGGAATGAAACCAAACATGGCATGAATGTTCCTTATGAGGTGCTGACCAAGTGTTGTTACTTTGTAGCCGATCCATCATCCAAGATGGCCGCCAGCGGGGAACTTAGTTTAACATAGGACCCTATGGGAAATGCATACAAATGACTTCTTTTAGAGAACCACGGAATGGAATGAAACTAAATCTGGCATGAATGTTCCTTATGAGGTGCTGACCAAGTGTTGTTACTTTGTAGCCGATCCATCATCCAAGATGGCCGACAGAGGGGGACTTAGTTTAACATAGGACCCTATGGGAAATGCATACAAATGACTTCTTTTAGAGAACCGTTGAATGGAATGAAACCAAACATGGCATGAATGTTCCTTATGAGGTGCTGACCAAGTGTTGTTACTTTGTAGCCGATCCATAATCCAAGATGGCTGCCAGCGGGGAACTTAGTTTAACATAGGACCCTATGGGAAATGCATACAAATGACTTCTTTTAGAGAACCACTGAATGGAATGAAAGTAAATCTAGGATGAATGTTCCTTATGAGGTGCTGACCAAGTGTTGTTACTTTGTAGCTGATCCATCATCCAAGATGGCCGCCAGCGGGGAGCTTAGTTTAACATAGGACCCTATGGGAAATGCATACAAATGACTTCTTTTAGAGAACCACTGAATGGAATGAAACTAAATCTGGCATGAATGTTCCTTATGAGGTGCTGACCAAGTGTTGTTGCTTTGTAGCCGATCCATCATCCAAGATGGCTGCCAGAGGGGGACTTAGTTTAACATAGGACCCTATAGGAAATGCATACAAATGACTTCTTTTAGAGAACCGTTGAATGGAATGAAACCAAACATGGCATGAATGTTCCTTATGAGGTGCTGACCAAGTGTTGTTACTTTGTAGCCGATCCATAATCCAAGATGGCCGCTAGCCGGGGACTTAGTTTAACATAGAACCCTATGGGAAATGCATACAAATGACTTCTTTTAGTGACCCACTTAATGGAATGAAACCAAACATGGCATGAATATTCCTTATGAAGTGCTGACCTAGTGTTGTTACTTTGTAGCCGATCCATCATCCAAGATGGCCGCCAGCGGGGAACTTAGTTTAACATAGGACCCTATGGGAAATGCATACAAATGACTTCTTTTAGAGAACCACTGAATGGAATGAAACTAAATCTGGCATGAATGTTCCTTATGAGGTGCTGACCAAGTGTTGTTGCTTTGTAGCCGATCCATCATCCAAGATGGCTGCCAGAGGGGGACTTAGTTTAACATAGGACCCTATGGGAAATGCATACAAACGACTTCTTTTAGAGAACCGTTGAATGGAATGAAACCAAACATGGCATGAATGTTCCTTATGAGGTGCTGACCAAGTGTTGTTACTTTGTAGCCGATCCATAATCCAAGATGGCCGCTAGCCGGGGACTTAGTTTAACATAGAACCCTATGGGAAATGCATACAAATGACTTCTTTTAGTGACCCACTTAATGGAATGAAACCAAACATGGCATGAATATTCCTTATGAAGTGCTGACCTAGTGTTGTTACTTTGTAGCTGATCCATCATCCAAGATGGCCGCCAGCGGGGAACTTAGTTTAACATAGGACCCTATGGGAAATGCATACAAATGACTTCTTTTAGAGAACCACTGAATGGAATGAAACTAAAACTGGCATGAATGTTCCTTATGAGGTGCTGACCAAGCGTTGTTACTTTGTAGCCGATCCATCATCCAAGATGGCTGCCAGCGGGGGACTAAGTTTAACATAGGACCCTATGGGAAATGCATACAAATGACTTCTTTTAGAGAACCAATGAATGGAATGTAACAAAACATAGCATGAATGTTCCTTATGAGGTGCTGACCAAGTGTTGTTACTTTGTTGCCGATCCATCATCCAAGATGTTTAGAAGTCTATCAGAAAATTGTAAAAAAAATTCTGAATGGTCACAACTTGACCACATATTCAAAATTAATAATGATAAGATGTCTTCAGTAGCTATTGTAAGACTACACTAAGATGACCTGTTTTTAATTTTAAATACTGTGTCAAATTAAACCAATCTTGGTCTCAATCATTATATAATTTTACATAATTTCCAAAATCACATTAGATACAGGTGAGCGACACAGGCTCTTGAGAGCCTCTAGTTACTTTGTAGCCGATCCATCATCCAAGATGGCCGCCAGCGGGGGGACTAAGTTTAACATAGGACCCTATGGGAAATGCATACAAATGACTTCTTTTAGTGACCCACTTAATGGAATGAAACCAAACATGGCATGAATATTCCTTATGAAGTGCTGACCAAGTGTTGTTACTTTGTAGCTGATCCATCATCCAAGATGGCCGCCAGCGGGGAACTTAGTTTAACATAGGACCCTATGGGAAATGCATACAAATGACTTCTTTTAGAGAACCACTGAATGGAATGAAAGTAAATCTGGCATGAATGTTCCTTATGAGGTGCTGACCAAGTGTTGTTACTTTGTAGCCGATCCATCATCCAAGATGGCCGCCAGAGGGGGACTTAGTTTAACATAGGACCCTATGGGAAATGCATACAAATGACTTCTTTTAGAGAACCGTTGAATAGAATGAAACCAAACATGGCATGAATGTTCCTTATGAGGTGCTGACCAAGTGTTGTTACTTTGTAGCCGATCCATAATCCAAGATGGCCGCCAGCGGGAGACTAAGTTTAACATTGGACCCTATGGGAAATGCATACAAATGACTTCTTTTAGAGAACCACTGAATGGAATGTAACAAAACATAGCATGAATGTTCCTTATGAGGCGCTGACCAAGTGTTGTTACTTTGTAGCCGATCCATAATCCAAGATGGCCGCCAGGGGGGGACTTAGTTTAACATAGAACTCGATCGAATGAAACCAAACATGGCATGAATATTCCTTATGAAGTGCTGACCAAGTGTTGTTACTTTGTAGCTGATCCATCATCCAAGATGGCCGCCAGCGGGGAACTTAGTTTAACATAGGACCCTATGGGAAATGCATACAAATGACTTCTTTTAGAGAACCACTGAATGGAATGAAACTAAATCTGGCATGAATGTTCCTTATGAGGTGCTGACCAAGCGTTGTTACTTTGTAGCCGACCCATCATCCAAGATTGCCGCCAGCAGGGGACTAAGTTTAACATTGGACCCTATGGGAAATGCATACAAATGATTTCTTTTAGAGAACCACTGAATGGAATGTAACAAAACATAGCATGAATGTTCCTTATGAGGTGCTGACCGAGTGTTGTTACTTTGTTGCCGATCCATCATCCAAGATGTTTAGAAGTCTATCAGAAAATTGTAAAAAAAATTCTGAATGGTCACAACTTGACCACATATTCAAAAATAATAATGATAAGATGTCTTCAGTAGCTATTGTAATCACATTAGATACAGGTGAGCGACACCGGCTCTTGAGAGCCTCTAGTTCTTTTCTCTTAAGGATTTCTGAAAGCACCACAGTGTAAGTTATTTTTTATTATTATTTTATCACTTTTTAGGAATATTTTATAGATTTATCTGTGGAAAAGTAATTTTTGAAGTTTATTTTGTTGAGTAAAACATCGTAAACACTCGTACACTCCCCAGAGCGAACATTCGTTGTAATTATGACTTTAATGACTTCAGTTAGTTATATAAGCAACATATACACATATAGCTGTTAAATCCGTTATCTTTTGATGAAACTATGTTTATTTTGATTTATTCCTTTGGTAAATATTTGGAACCTTAGTGAACCCCTGCTGGAAAATAAAAACTATGGAAAGCCGTTAGGGACATTAATTCGATATACTTTTAGACTGTAAATTACGGAGTGCAAAGTTTGTCAAATTTGTTAATGTTAATTCGACCTTTCTTTTATTACCTTTTGTTGCTCATTCATTTCTATTTTGGTTAAAGTAATATTCTAATTTTAGAAATGTATGGAAAGCATTTTCTGCCATTCATTGCTTTTAATTATTATTTTTATTGTTTACTTTTCTATTGTTTTGTTAACGTTTAAGTAAGGATAATTTTTATATATTTTCAGCTTTTACCACAAATACACACACGCATCACGCAACACACCGTCAACATCTGTTTTTTGTCAACTGATAGACATTTTCATGTCGAAATAAACACTATTGATGGACTGTGTTTGTTTTCTTGGTTAACTGACTGTAATTTTCCCCGGAAAAAGGCAGTACAGTAAAAGACTGTGAACAACAGAAAGATGAGTGATACAGAGGATATATCTGATCCACAATTCGAAGATGAGCTGGTGGAGGCCGAGGGAAGACGAGTAAGAACCCTAACCTTGAAGGGCCAAGAACTTTACGAATCAACAAGCCAATATTGGCGTGACAAATTGAAGTCCACCTGGAATAAAATTGATTCGATAGTTTTGGAGCTAAATGTGAAACCAGACAGCATAGAAGATCTGAATAGACACGAGAAGAACTTAGTCTCAATTTTTCAAAAGCTTGAATCGGATCAACAGCAATACATAGACTTTCTAATAAGAACTAACACTAATGACAGTCTCCAGGAATTAGCAAAACAACAAGAAATGACTAGCGACTATAAGAATGCAATGGGTGCTAACTTAGAAAGAATAAACAATTTCAAGAAAGAATTTGAGGAAACAAAAACGATAAAATCCAGCAATTCAAAGGCGACGAAGAAGTCAAAAACAAAGAATTCACGTGCTTCAAATGGTAGTTCTGCAGTTCAGAGGGCTTTAGCGAAAGCAGAAGCAGCCAAGGCTAAGATAAAGTATGCAGAAGAAGAAACTCGTCTGAAAAAAGAGCAAGCTCGCTTAATTGAAGAGGAAGCGAGATCAACACGCAGGAAACAAGAACTGAAAGCAGACCTCGAACTGCTAGCACATAAGAAAGAAGCTGCAGCTGCCGAAGCTGAACTCGAAGCGTTAACCAACGGAAGTTCTGAGGGCTCTAGAAGGTCTATTCTGTCCCAAATCGAAAAGATTGATGTCAAGGAGAGAACAAAGCAATATGTCGAACAACAACAACAGTTTCAAAGAAATTCGAATTTGCACGAGCAACCGACAACCGACAACGTAGGTCCTGTGCGACCTCTGACATCAAATGTCAACCAAACCGCTACTTACACACAACCTGATGCTGTACAGCGTAGCCATATAGTTGTGGGTACAGGCCTTAATGTTCACGCACCGGCCTATCAGCCATCGTTCAACAATGTTCAATCGACGAATGATCAGCAACACTTTCAGGCTCTGTCGAGAGACTTTACGAAGTTCCTAATGAAAAAGGACATGCTTCTTTCTAGACTAGTGTCGTACAATGACCGACCCGAAACATATGCAGTTTGGAAGTCCAGTTTCAAAACTATTATGCAAGAACTGGATGCTTCACCAAACGAAGAGCTCGATCTTCTTGTGAAATGGTTAGGCGTGGAGTCTCGAAAGCACGCATTAAGTATTCGATCTGCAAATTTCAGTAACCCTAAAAGGGGCTTACAACACGTCTGGGAACGATTAGATGAACGATATGGCTGCCCAGAAATGGTAGAGTCAACATTGAAGTCAAAGCTTATGATCTTTCCTCGCTTGACAAATAAAGACAATAAAAGGCTTTATGAGTTGTCGGACATTTTGTCAGAAATTGAATCCGTCAAATGTGACAGCAACTACTCAGCACTTCTTGCGTACTTTGATACATCATCTGGGATTCTACCAATCGTAAACAAGTTGCCACATAACATTCAGGAAAAATGAACTACCCACGCTGTCAACTATAAGAAAAAATGGAACGTTACATTTCCACCTTTCTCCGTTTTCGTCGAATTTATAAGAGACATTAGCAAGGTCAAGAATGACCCGAGTTTTACGTATGAGCAGGTGATGCCCAGTTCCAGGACTGAAGTGAATTCGCATTCTAGTCACAGATCACAAACAAAAACGTTCATTGCCACCAAGAAAACGCATGCGAATCAGGAGAAGTGCCCTTTGCACAAGACAAACCATTCGTTACAAGCATGTAGAGCCTTTCGGGAGAAATCATTGGAAGAAAGGAGAAGAATTTTAAAGGAAAATAAACTTTGCTACAGATGCTGCAAATCCTCTCACTTACGATCTGAATGCAAAGAATTGATAAAATGTTCGGACTGTAGCAGTGATAGTCATACAACTCCGATGCACGTAAGCATCGGAAAACCAAAAGAGCAAACGCCCTCAAAAACCTCAATAGAGAATGGCGGGGAGCGAGTCAAAAGTCAGAACGATCAATCGGAAAGAGTGGGTTCGATATGTACTCAGATATGTGGAAATGGATTTCCCGGTAAATCATGTTCAAAAACTCTATTAGTGAAAGCATATCCAACGGGTCATCCAGAAAAAGCTGTCAAAATGTACGCAGTACATGATGACCAAAGTAACCGATCATTAGCTAGAACAGACTTTTTTGCTACCTTTAATTTACACAGTGAGGCTTTGGAATACACGCTGTTGTCATGCTCCGGGAGCGTCGTCGCATCAGGACGAAGGGCTGTAGGATTTACAATAGAATCGATTGATGGACAGTCAACAATAGATTTACCCACTCTTATCGAATGCGACCACATTCCGGATATTAAAGAGGAGATAGCAACTCCTGCCGTTGCTAAGAATTATAGCCATTTGGAAGATATTGCATCATATATTCCACCTTTTGACGAAGAGGCGTCTATCATGCTACTGATTGGTAGAGATGTAGTAGAGGCCCATCACGTACACGACCAAAGAATAGGTCCAAGAAGGACACCGTATGCGCAACGACTTAAAATGGGCTGGGTAATTGTTGGTGAAACGTGTCTTGGGCAAGTACATGCTCCAGATGTCGTAAATTGCAATAAAACTCATCTTCAAAGAGAGAATAGGGTATCTCTTTTCAAATCGTGTCCAAACAACTTAAAAATCAAGGAAACGATGAATAATGATTACAATGATTCTACTCTGTTAAAGGAAATATTAGGAAAGGCAAATGTGTTTAACACTACTGAAGACGACAATAAAGTTGGGTTATCAGTGGAGGATAGAGAATTTTTAGATATAATGGACCGAGAATTCTATAAGGACACCGATGGAAGATTTGGAGCTCCGCTACCTTTCCGTGTCCCAAGAAACAAAATGCCTAACAATCGATCACAAGCATTGAAAAGAGCGAAGTCACTGGAAATGAGTTTGAAGAGAGACCCACAAAAGAAACATTTTTTTGAGTTTATGGACAAATTAATCGTTAAAGGCCACGCAGAAGTGGCACCTGAATTACGTATCGATGAAGAATGTTGGTATCTGCCCATCTTTGGAGTCTACCATCCCAAAAAGAAAGACCAAATCAGGGTAGTGTTTGACTCTTCGGCAAAACACAACGACGTATCCCTAAACAGTGTACTACTTTCGGGTCCAGATTTAGTCAATAGTTTACTTGGTGTTCTCCTGCGATTCAGGAAAGAGCCGGTGGCCATAACTGCAGACATTGAGCAGATGTTTTACTGTTTCAAAGTCAGGCCGGATCATAGAAATTTTCTTCGATTCTTTTGGTATGAGGATAATGATTTTGAAAAAGAAATCATTGAGTATAGAATGTGCGTTTACGTCTTTGGGAACAGCCCGTCCCCAGCAGTCGCAACGTATGGGTTGCGAAAATCAGCAAAAGTTAGTTCTGAAATATATGGATCTGACGTTGAAGAGTTCATCAACTCGAACTTTTACGTGGACGATGGTCTTACGTCCTTACCCACTAGTGGAGAAGCAATCAGCTTAATGCAACGTACAAAGAAGGCACTCTTGTCCGTCGGAAATCTTCGCTTACACAAAATTGCATCGAATAAAGAGGAAGTTCGCAAAGCGTTCAATGTAAACGATTTAGCGAAAGATCTGAAAGAATTAGATACATCAAAGGACAATATACCACTTCAACGTAGCTTAGGTCTAACTTGGGATCTGATATCCGACACCTTCACCTTTCGTGTATCTACAGATGAAAAGCCCTTCACGAGAAGGGGAATACTTTCGACTATAAACAGTCTCTTTGACCCTCTAGGGTTCGTAGCGCCAGTAACAATCGAAGGGAAAGTGATCCTGCGAAATTTAATGAATCACACGAAAGAATGGGATGAACCGTTACCTGAAATATACCGCGAACAATGGAAATTTGCAAATTCCAAGAACGTACAGCTCCACTTCGTTTGCGTCTGCTTCTCAAAGGCAACTTCACATCTATTCGGATGCCTCCGAAAAGGCTATTGCTTCTGTGGCTTATCTCTGTACTCAGTCAAAAGGGATCTATGATATTGGATTTGTGGTGGGCAAAGCGAAAGTAGCCCCAACCCATGGAACGACAATACCAAGATTGGAGTTATGTGCGGCCGTAATGGCAACTGAAATAGCCGAAACGATTTGTGATCAATTGAAAATACCAATGGCAAACGTCAGGTTTTACACAGATAGCAAAGTTGTCTTAGGATACATCTTCAATCGCACAAGGAGATTTTATACGTACGTTAGTAATAGAGTGCAAAAAATTAGAAAATTGTGTGAACCGGAACAATGGAACTACGTCCCAACTGATAAAAATCCTGCCGATGTAGCCACTAGAGGATCCTCAGCATCGAATATCACAAACAGTATGTGGCTTAAAGGACCTGCGAATTTGTCTTTAACGAATAAATCAGAAAATTACGATCTTATTCATGTTGAGAACGATAAAGAGCTACGACCTGAAATTAATACGATGAAAACTATTCTTGAACAGAAACCGATGAGCAGTCGTTTTGAGAAATTCTCGCAATGGGACAGACTCTTGAGATCAATTGTTACATTGAAACGTTTCATTAAGGATTTCAAAGCAAGAAAAGGGTCGGAAAGTTCAAATAAGAATTCAAATCCGTTAGATGATTATACCGAAGCAGAAGCTCTTGTCATCAAGACCACTCAAAAGGAGATATACATGAAAGAAATCGAGGATCTGAAGAGAGACAAACCTCTATCGAAAACAAGTAAGATTGCATCGTTAAACCCATTTGTCGACAGAAGTGGTATTGTCAGAGTTGGAGGTCGCTTAAATCAAGCAGATATTACATCAAAAGAAAAACATCCAGTCATCATTCCTGGAACACACCACATTGCTACCCTTCTAGTCAGACACTTTCATAAAAAAATAAACATCAAGGACGACACTTCACGGCGGGCGAAATAAGAACAGCTGGTTTTTGGATAACGGGCAGCAAGCAACTGATTTCATCAATCATCTTTAAATGTGTAAAATGTAGAAAACTTCGTGGATCACAACAACATCAGAAGATGGCAAGCCTACCCGAGGATCGTGTATCAGCCGTTCCACCATTTACTTATGTAGGAGTTGATACCTTTGGACCGTGGACTATTATATCAAGAAAAACACGAGGAGGACAAGCAAACAGTCAAAGATGGGCTATCATGTTCACTTGCTTGACGGTACGAGCAGTTCACATAGAACTAGTTGATGAACTTTCATCAAGTGCATTCATCAATGCTTTAAGGCGACTTGTCTCCATCCGTGGACCGGTAAAGGAATTTCGTTCCGACCGAGGTACGAATTTTGTTGGAGCGACAGATAACTTGGGTATACATGCTATCAATGTGGAAGACGATCGTGTTAAAAACTTTCTAACTGACGCCAAAACAGTCTGGAAATTCAACCCTCCACACGCTTCCCACATGGGCGGAGTGTGGGAAAGGATGATCGGCGTTGCACGCAAAATACTGAATTCCATCCTTTCCGAAATGACACAAAGGTATCTTACACATGATGTACTTTCGACTTTTATGTACGAAGTCTCAGCAATTATAAACTCCAGACCTATTGTTGCAGTTTCAAATGACCCCGAGCAGCCCGAAGTGCTTAGTCCGTCAATGTTATTAACGCAAAAGACTGATCTTGTTGAAGTAGAATTATGTTCAGACGACATTAAAACTCTTTACTCTGCTCAGTGGAAACGTGTTCAATTATTAGCAAATCTCTTTTGGAAAAAATGGCGTAATGAATACTTACAATCGCTTCAGCCTAGACGAAAATGGAAAGATTCACAACCGAACTTATCAGAGGGTGATGTTGTTTTAATGAGGGATGCACAGGCACACAGGAACGAATGGCCTGTTGGACTTGTCACAAAAACTTTCAAAAGCAAGGACGATCGAGTTCGAACCGTGAAGGTGAAAATCATAAGAAAGGGAACCGATCCAACAACTTACATTCGACCAATTCATGAACTTGTCCTATTAGTCAAAAAGGATTAGAAACTATTAACTTAAATAGTGATGTCCTTTGGACATCAGGCGGGGAGTGTACTGACTATGCTTTGTTATTTCATAGACTTTTTGGTATTAAGTTAAATTTTTCACGTGTTTTTCCCTCTAAGCGCCTCTCTTTGTTTCAGTTATTTTTAAGATTGGAATTAGTGTATTTATGTCGATAACGTCTCCGGACATTCTTATTATTTTTCTTTTCTCTTAAGGATTTCTGAAAGCACCACAGTGTAAGTTATTTTTTATTATTATTTTATCACTTTTTAGGAATATTTTATAGATTTATCTGTGGAAAAGTAATTTTTGAAGTTTATTTTGTTGAGTAAAACATCGTAAACACTCGTACACTCCCCAGAGCGAACATTCGTTGTAATTATGACTTTAATGACTTCAGTTAGTTATATAAGCAACATATACACATATAGCTGTTAAATCCGTTATCTTTTGATGAAACTATGTTTATTTTGATTTATTCCTTTGGTAAATATTTGGAACCTTAGTGAACCCCTGCTGGAAAATAACAACTATGGAAAGCCGTTAGGGACATTAATTCGATATATTTTTAGACTGTAAATTACGGAGTGCAAAGTTTGTCAAATTTGTTAATGTTAATTCGACCTTTCTTTTATTACCTTTTGTTGCTCATTCATTTCTATTTTGGTTAAAGTAATATTCTAATTTTAGAAATGTATGGAAAGCATTTTCTGCCATTCATTGCTTTTAATTATTATTTTTATTGTTTACTTTTCTATTGTTTTGTTAACGTTTAAGTAAGGATAATTTTTATATATTTTCAGCTTTTACCACAAACACACACACGCATCACGCAACACACAAGACACCGCCAACATCTGTTTTTTGTCAACTGATAGACATTTTCATGTCGAAATAAACAATATTGATGGACTGTGTTTGTTTTCTTGGTTAACTGACTGTAATTTTCCCCGGAAAAAGGCAGTACACCGATGCTTGATATAACGCAACAAGAAACCACCATTTCCTGAAGAAATACATTAAGGGTCTTTGAATGTGTAATATTAAGAAATTTGGGCAGAAAATCATTTCCACCGAGACTTACTGCAATAGCTACTTTTGCTGATATATACTTTTCTTTCCAAGCATTTTCAAGGATTACTATGATTTTGGTAATATTATAAATGTCCATCAATGATCCTGTTTTTTGAAGTATAACATACACATGATTCTTGAATTTGCCATCTTGAGATCGAGGCCAGAGAAAAGATAAAGTGAACAAATGAATCACTACTGCATCAATGTCACCAGATGTTACAATACTTGCACACCCATCTCCAGATTCCAGTTGATCTGCAAACTCGAGCAACCAGTCTAACTGTGCCATCTCTGCTTCGCCTTTACTTTGTTTGATGCTAATCAATTTCTTTTTGGTTTCAATCCCTCCTTTTTTCCAAGATTCTACCGGTGTTGTCAATCTAATTAAAAACCGATCTCTCATCGCTCCCGTTTTCTGATATGTCGCGTGGGAGATCTAATGAAACCCGTTTTGAGGTCACATGTGAGTGAACTGGAACATATGAATTTATAATGATATGCAAATGAGTTGACTTCCTATCAGTAAGCCAATCAAAAAAGTTTTCCTTTAGATCTAATCGTTAAAGAAGATCCAAATGAATTCTGGGGACTGACGATTTCTTCGTTAATAAAATGATTTACATCCCTTTACCACACGATCAACTTACCAGATCGCCTAAGCCGCAATTTCATTGGTCGAACAGGACACATCTACGAGATCACTCACATGTGACCTCAAAGCGGGTTTCGTTAGATCTCCCACGCGACATATCAGAAAACGGGAGCGATGAGAGATCGGTTTTTAATTAGATTGCCGGTGTTGTATATCCGTCTCCTATGTGAAATTCACTGTCAATTATTAAGCTCAGATCCATGTTCAGTTGTAATTCATCTATTCTACGACCCAGATATGTACTTATAAATGATTTGCCCTCTGCAGTTGAAACCAAAGATGCTTTATCAAATCTGTAGGCAGATATCATTTCATCCACAGTTTTTAGATGTGAAATTCTAACACTAGAAGAAGTTGTATGTTGGGCCATAGTTGCCGCTTTGAAGTCATCAGGGGTAAAATGATATTTTTCCTCGCATATTACCATCCTTGCAATGTTTGGCATCTGGTATAGGGCTTTCTGTATGACATAGTTCTTCACAAAATTAAGATAGTCATCCCCACTGAAGACTTTAGCCTTGAACTTGACTCCGGCGAATTCCACTGTTGCTAGTTTCACTTCTGAGATAACACATTTTCTGCAATTTTGATAACATTATCCTTCCGAATTTCTTCTGTGTAAGTGCTTTCTGTATTCCTGAAGACTTAAGCTCTTTTGGCTTTGAACAGTCTAGCTTCAATATGGCCTGACAAGCATTCATTTCCGAACTTATACAGTCAATTGTCTTTGCCTCTCTCTTTACAGCTGTCTTCCGCTTTTGTTCAGTTCTTTCCTTATCTGTTTTTGCAGTCTGTGTGTTAGAAGATGATATTCTCTTTATTGTGACGAATTTTTAACCTTTTGTAATAATGGCTTCGGACCAGTAAGATTTTGAATTGATGGAGTGTCATTTTTACTGCATTGAAACAGTCCACTTGTACAAAGGTACTTCTGTATCAGATATTTTCCTACATCTTGAGTATGTACATCAAGTATTGATATAGGAAGCTGACTGGTAGGATTCGAGTAAACATTGTAAGGTATGCCCTCAGGCTTCATTGACAGTCCATCTTGTCGAAGAATAAGAGAAGCAATTCGTGTTATGTATGTCACATCAGTTTTGTTTAATGGTATTCCAAGGACCTTCTTTTTATCTACCTTAGGATCATCCGGTCCTGCATCCGACATGACGAGACTTCTTTTGCTGCAATTCGATGCATGATTTAAAGTATCTATGATCCGAAAATTATTTTAATTATTCTTATAATTCAAACTTATATATGTATTTTGATGTGGAGGCGTATATATATATATATTTTTTACATTCTTTTAAAGAACATCAAGACATTAATAATGGAAATAATGGAGACGAGACCAGTTAATTCACCCTTTTCGAAGTCTGGCAAAGCAGCCAAATATAGCGTCAAGGCTTTGGTTGATTCAGTTGTAACAAAGATTTCATCCTTCATCAAGGATTTGCTGAAAAAACTGAAAAAAAGACAACGCATTTAAGATCATCAACATAGAAAACAGAGGGCAATATGAATATGAAATGAAAAGAGATTCCATCGTTAGTAACATTTACATATCACAAATTTTCTATGAATTGTATTTTGAGCAAATTACCGTTCAAAATATTTGTTCATTCATTTCCACGTTTCACGTGGCCAACTGGTTTCAGATAAGATTTTTCAATGATTTTTACCATACGGACATATGTTAAACTAATCTCAGCTGACACAAAGGGTAATTTGAGCTATTGCCTTCCCTTTTCGTCGTCCTCCATCCGTCAACATTTCACATTTTGAACTATTCTACAGAACCGCCAAATTGATTGAAACTAAACATGGTATGAATGTTCCTAATGAGCTGCTGACCAAGTGCTATTACTTTGTTGCCGATCCGTCATCCAAGATGGCCACCAGCGGGTAACTTAGTTCAATATAGGACCCTACACAAATATTTTGCCAGAGAACCGCTCAATGGATTAAAACCAAACATTCCATGAATGCTCCTTATGAGGTGCTCACCAAGTGTTGTTACTTTGTTGCTGATTTGTCCTCCAAGATGTCTGTCAGTCGGGGACCTCGTTTAACATTGAACCCTATTTGAAATACATACAAAAAAATCTTCTTCTAGAGAACCACTGATTGGATTGAAACCAAACATAAAATTTTCCTTATGATGTTCTGACCAAGTAGTGTTACTTTGGTGCCAATCTGTCATCCACGATGGCTGTCACCGGATGACTTAGTTTAACATTGGACCCTATGGGAATTATATACAACGGCTTCTTGCAAATTATGGAATGGATTGAAATCAAACATGGCATGGATGTTAATCTCAAGGTCCTTTAGCAATGAAGAAATGGAAATAGCAGACGAGCGATACACGCTCGTGGGAGCCTGTGGTATAAAATTGCAACGGATGGTCTCAATCCCATCAAATAAAGGTCCAAAAATTAGATTGGGTGACTGTTAGATTTTCCGTGTTTTAAATTTTGTCTGGATTTAGGACCATTATTAGACCAATAAAGTCGCTCATAAAAAGAACAACAAAAAGCACAGGAATCACCATTTCAGTTCAATAAGTATATAGCCACTTCTTAACTTTGTATTATTTAACTCTGTTTTATGGAAATTCTTCAGATCATGGAATCTTCAATGAAATTAACAGAACACCAGGAAACTGTAGTAGAAACATTTAGAAATCCGAAGGAATTGGATATGGCACAGGCAGCATCTGTGCCCAATTTTATAAGGATATCTATCAAAGGGGCACAGATTATCAATGTGTGTATTCTTTATTTCTTTATGTATAATCAATGATAATTTAATATTAGACAGTAATTTTCATTTCAGACTATTCCAAATAACCTCAATGCACATGGTTTACATGCACTTTCAAATAAAACGTTACGCCGGTTATTTAGTGTGCATCTTCATAGACTAAAAAAAATTAGTCAATCTTGAATAAAACAATAAATCAAGTACTCCTTTGTCAGTTCGACCTGAAAAATAATGTACCCATCGGTTGCAACAGAACATTAGTATAAAACATTTTTAAAATCTTAAATATAACAAAGATCATCGCAAGAATCGTGAGAGTTGTAAATAAAACAACATACACGTACATATAATTCAAATGTTGTTTTCAAAACATCAAATGCAGTAATTTCATAAGTTTATAATTTGATAAATTCCTTTCATGACGTCGTGCGTATGAATACTTACACATGCAATATAGTACAGGTGGAAAATGTTACTTTCAAATGGAAACCGTTCTATTTCTCCATTACTTTGGAATTATAAGTATAGGGGTTTTATTGAAGGAATTTATCAATGTGTAAACTCGAGCGATTCACTCATAAACTAAATAAAATACTAGTATTCCTAGAATTGTAGATACTGAAGGATTCTTGAAAATTCTAGTAGTACCAGAATTGCAGATACAGTAATGATGTGAAGATACTGAAGGTTTCTGAAAGTACAAAAAATGAACATTTTGGAAAATTCTGGCAGAACTGTAAATCATTATTTGCAGTTCGTGTATCCGGTAATCGCCGTTCATACACAGACTTTCAATCATACTGAAACAAATGCAAGAGAAAATTTTAAAGTATGCCCGGAACAAGTCTGGATATGATTCCACCATACCTAAAAGAGTTTATGCGGAAAAACCGCTATCAACCAGCAAACAGCACAGATATGCCTTGACAACATCAAAAGACACATTGCACAGCAGTTTCCAATGTAGATTGATCCATAATTCTTCAACAAAACGGCCCTTTTAAGGGCCAACGACACATTTCAAAAAGAAATCTAAAATGTTGCTGCATCATCGTATAATTCAGTTCTCCTTTCATGAACAATTAATAATACTACCACATGTAACTTTAGTTCTACTAAAATCGTTCATAATTAATCATTGTTACAATTTTGATATTATGCATTGCTACAATTCGGGTACTAGATTTAAAATATTGGGGAAAGTTTTGAACTTTCAAGCTTCTTTCAGCAAATTTGACTTTATATGGAATTTGGCTATACTGTTTTAACCTGTTTGGTTCCATTAGGGAGCAACCATTTGACTTGGGGGGAGGGAAGGGGGCTATGATCAAATTTTGATCCTGCCTATTTTTTTTTGTCGAAATTTGAAATTTGTTCCTGGATTTTTATTTTCATTTAAACTGAAATAATTGCTGGTTGACACAGGTCCATTTTTTCCACACCTAAAGTGACCTTGTCTTTTTATTTTATCAAAATCCTGGTCTTGCCTATTTATTTCAAATTTGATCGTAGCGACCCCCCCCCCCCCCTCCCCCATCCCCCTAAAAATCAAATGGTTGCTTCCTCAATCACAACGTTTTGATTGAGATTTACTTAGGCAATTCTTAATTCTAATGCAACATAACATATAACGTCCTTTTTAATTGGATAACGTCAAGCGTAAAATCCACGTGTTACCGTCGGAACCATTGACGACAACGTTGCGCAAACGCATTTGACGTTTCCTGTTTACTTTTTATTCTATCTTTTAACGTTTAACGGAGGTTGCATTAGAATGGGGGTAACTGTATTGTATTTTATCAGTTGCCGACGTAAACCGGTGGTTTTACCATCGCAAATATCCGTTTACCTGGCTCCGCTACGCATCGCCAGGTAAACTCAATTTGCGACGGTAAAACCAGCGGTTTACGTCGGCAACTGATAAAATACAATAGAGTTATCCCCTAATTTACCAAGTAGAACAAATTATTCATTACAGATCAGCCAAACAACACCAACCTTGTTTTCAACAAAAAAAGAAATTCATATAAAGATGGAAGGCCGATCGGCAACTCTCACCCTTTGGGGTGAGATTCCAACAGAAACTGAACTGGAAACAGCTCAGTTCTACAGAATTATATGTATAACACCGGGGGACGACTTAAACGGAACCCGGTGTTATAATTCAACGGCATTTGTGGTAATTAACATTAAACAGTAGATATCGTTTATTACGCACATGCTTGTACCGAAGCCAACCTAATAACGACAAACATGAACGATGTAGATTTAAGTCTCCGGTTTCATCGGTATCCAAATATTTCATTTGGAGGCCTATTTCAAAACAAAACCCAGCTTTTGTCACGAACAAATTTTGAGTAAAATTTTATACTATTAAATATTCTGTACAAACATGACAATACTGGATAAAAATTTTACACTATCAGAATACCGAGACGGAGTTTATCTGCTGAGTCTGCCGTATATGTACTAAACGGATATCAAACGGTCCTTTTAAGGACCAAAAATATATTTTAAAAAGAAGTCTAAATTGTTGTTTGATTCGGCGTATTATTTCGTTCAATTTTTTAATAAAATTAAATATACATTCAGATTTAAAACAAATCATGTAAAAACTAAACATTCAAACATTGTAAAATTTAAAATTCTACAATATCAAAATTCTTCCATGGATAATTCATGTAATTCCTCCATTAATATGTTCATGTTTTATAATGACATTTAGATATTTATTAAATATTTTACAGAAATTAGATCAGACTGAAACTTCAGAAGAGACTCCATTCCAAGGAGAAATTGAGTCTGTTTCATTTGAAAGGTATATTCTTCCAGCAATGTTTCGTGTTCAAGCCAACACAATACACTATTTCCGGCCCCAGGGATGATCTTGTACAGAAACACCAGGTTCTCGGGGAATAACTATTACTTAAGACGGACACTTTTGTGAACTATTCTAACTGCTCAAAATAAACTCGACAAAGAACGCTGAAAGATTTTATCGTTGAGCTTATTTTTAGCAGTAAAATTAGTTCACAAAAAATGTCCGTGTAACTAAGATCAGAGTACTCTTTTCAAACAAAACTGTTTAGTTTGACTAAAAGTTTACAATATTCAATAACTAAGTAATGCCTGCCTTCTTTTGTGCAACTTTTGTAAAGAGAGGTTTGATTTTCTGACAATAGATTTTATTAAATCGTTTTATTGCCAAAATAATGGAATAACGATTCACGATATAGTGCAATTGCGATTACGCTCAGATCTTGACCTACGTACTCGTGCATAAAAAAGTATACTAGCTTTTACGTCTTATAAAATTTATTTATTTTTGACAAGGGGCCTAACTCTTGGGAAATAAATAAAATTAGCTTTTATGTCTTATAAAAGACAGTTTGTGTAATTGCTTTTTATATCACAAACATTTAGAATAACTGCATATTGCTGAGAATATTCGCAGATAGTACAAATAAGTTGATTCCCTTTTCCCCTGAACAGAATGCACACAATTAAAATTAGTATCAACCAATTCCTATATGTAAGTTCTTTATTATAGAAATCTGATAGAAGTGGGCGACAATGTTCTGTCGGTAAAAACTGAAGACTTGGAGAAACTGTTTCCCCATAAAGTTTGTGGAAGGCAAGATAGTGCGGGGAAAGAAGAGGGTAGATGCCATAGCAGAAATGTAAGCATATCGTTAGATAATAATCTATGGACACTCAGTTTTCCACGTGTATCTAAATGCAAATGCGTAAATACAGAAGCCACGATTTACGAAATAATGCATAGAAAACAATACAAGTCGCCATCATCATTACTATTAAACTCGGCATTTTATCATTATTATCATTCCTATGACGCGGTATGTGCGTTATAAATATTTATTCATGCCTAGGCATAAATAGTTATGCCTAATCATAAATCGATTTATGCCTAGGGATAAATCATTTATGCATAGCCTTAAATGGATTTATAACTAGGCATAAATAAATATTTATGACGCACATACCGGGTCATACATTCCACAATTCTTTTATTTATTGACATTTTCCTATACAAAATAATTTGAATAGAAAAACGCATTCACCTGAAAAAGCATCCAATGACGCTAAAAATCACGTTCAGATATTTTTAGAATATGTGATTTTGACTCGTGTTTCTCTGATATTATTAGCCAATCAGATAAAAAGTTAATTTTACCCGATCTTCTGGGATATCCGTTCGATAGTAGGAAGGCTCATTATTTTGAAGGTCCAATAGCCCTAGGGTCCATTGGTCCGAAGGTTCGATATCCCGAACCTTTGCAAAACGCATAATGCACACAGTTATAACATCAAGGGAAGTTGAATAGTCAGAAACGTCCAATGATCAAAAGGTTCGATGGTCCGATGCTTGATATAACGCAACAAGAAACCACCAAGAGGTTCAGTAGTCCGAATGTTCGATGTTCCGAAAAACAATGCAAGATACTTGATTTAGTTGAGTGAAATTTTTCGACTCTAGAAATGCATGAAATAAGGCATTTCTTTCATGAAATGTTGAAAAATATAAATTATTTCACAACGAAGCTCATGGTGTGTTACAGTGAATAGGTGTGATTCGACACACTAAATCCATTGCCCACTGAAATTCTGTCTTCTTTAGGAGGAAAATTGATTCAGTCCAAAATAATGTTTTAAGGTAGATCATACACTCAGCTTTTTTTTCCGGCATCTTGCAAATTTGTATGGAAATATATATTTTTAGCGAGCAAATAGTATTTGATATAATGTAAACATTTTATCTTTAAGGTTATGTAAATAAAAAAAAATGACCAAAGTGCTTAAAAAACAAAAGTTTATTTAAAAAAAAAACGCTTTTCTGGAGAGATAATTGGGGGAAATTTTTTCAAACGAAATATAACCGAAATTTTAATTTATAATTTGATACATTCCTTTCATGACGTTGTGCTAATCTGTCGTCCACGGTTGCCGTTACCAAATGACTTAGTTTAACATAGGACCCTATGGGAATTATATACAACGGCCTCTTCTTGCAAATTATTGAATGGATTGAAACCAAACATGGCAAAGATGTAAATCTCAAGGGTGGACAAAACACTTCTGAACAAGCAATAAAATTTTAGGAAACATTTTGCCCCAAGTCCCCCCCCCGTTTCCATCCTCAAAAACAGGTATGCATTAACTATATGCCGAGCGACGTCAAAGGGCCCGTCTTAGTAAGTTGTGGCACCGGGTTGAAAGAATTAGACCATGCAGCATCAAATTAAAAATCAGTTATCCAATAAACCTTCGGACCAACGGACCTTTGCAGTAATGAACCTTCGGACATTGGACCTTCGGCTACAGCTACGGAACCATCATCTGGTGCTGATGTTGAATCAGTAATTAATTATTTAATGTTTAACTACATAACATAAACCTAAAGAAACCTCCCTCTCAAGTCAGGATTTTGTATCCTAACAAACGTGGATGTGTATAAACCCTGACTTGGGAGGATGAAAGAAAATGTGTCCTGATTCAATACCATTTATATCTGAATATGGAATAAAACAATTACTCTCTTTTTATTCTGTAAATATGCATATTAATTGACTATTTAAAAACAACTGGTATTCAATGAGCTCCACCTTCGAAATTAATCTGCATTAAGACTTTTTTTTGGCCCAAAAATATGCATATTTTATCATATTTGTCTTCAAAAGCATTTGGCCCTTTCAGATCAACCAACCCAGAAAAGAAAATCAAACTATAAACATATGTGCATGAAATGAAATATTAATGGTCATATGGGGGAGATAATTTATTAAATCTGTTGAACTTTATTTTTTTTATCTTCTTGATTCATAAACAAAAAGAAACTGAATGAATGAATATCCAAACAACGTCACCCAGCGTTCCTAAAATAGACGTAAACATCATAGTAAAAATGTACTTTTAGTACACTTGTGTAATTACCATTTATGTCATTTATAATTTATAATTCCAGTAGTAGTAGTCGAGTCATAGTTGTTCAGTGTTTCGGTTTAGGTTTTAAGAACCAAGGCATAGAGAACTAATTAGTCTCGAACTAAAATTTCAAACAGTATCTAAAATCAATAAAATATTTACAAATAAAATTAAACAGTAAAACTAATATCACGAACAGTCTAAATTACATTTCGAAATACCATCACAGATACGCTATTCATTAAACAAGTGTCAAAATACATAAAATATTCAGTAACGATACTAACTTGTATTAAATCACGTGAAGTAATAACAAAGTTTAAGATAATGACCAATGACTATACTCAAGAACATAGCATAATAGTCTATATTCTGGAGTATAGTCCTATGTCTTTCAGATATTGTAAAAGACGGTCGCCAGCGACCACTGTAAATAAATCTTTCATATTGTTGAATGTGTAGTACCGACAAATTATCTCGGATTTATCCACACAGTCTATTAAAAGATATTTCAGTGTGTTGGCATTAGTGTATTCTGTGAGATAATCGTCGGCATTAGTGTATTCTGTGAGATAATCTATTTTATTTACATAAACAATAAAAATAATTTAATTAGAGAATTTTTGCGGGTCGTTAATTTTCCGGTCAGTATGTTTTCTATATCTGTAATTATCTTTGGTATTATATTTCAAAGTATAGAGATGATTAGGTGGGCGGAGCCTAAGGAGTTATCAGTTCTTGATCAGCAAGTGTTGATCAGTTGCGACTTTGATTTCATGGGAATAAAACTTGTTAAACGGTAAATGAATAATAAATCAAAAGATTGTGAAAAGTTCTCTTTTTGACACGATTCTAGAAAGTCGCAAAGGTGAATTATATTGGCGATATCAGAATCCATAAGTGCAATATACTTTTAATTGCATAAATTTATAACGTTCCATTTTGACTATTGGATTATATATATAGGAATATCTTTTGATCCTGTTTCTGACCATTTTGAAACAGGTGCATCTGCTAATACCATCGCTAGTTATTTATCAGCACTTTCATTTGAATACAAGATAAATCAGGAACCTGATCCAACAGATAATTTTGTAATTAAGAAATTGCTGAAGGGTTACAAAAATTTGCGAAGCAGTAAGGATTTGAGGTTACCAATTACCTATTCGATCTTATGTAAACTTCCATTCGCTTTAAGTAATGTTTGTCGTATTGGTTACGAGCGAACACTTTTCAAAGCATTATTTGCATTAGCATTCTTTGGCTTTTTAAGGGTAAGCGAATTTGGTTTTAACCCCGATTCTCCTTTTAAAACTCTTATGTTATCTGATATATCTTTTGTTGGACAGTGTATCCAGGTCAACTTAAGATATTCTAAAACTGATCAAGTAGGAAAAGGTGTGGTATTAGTTTTGACCGACATAAAAAACTCGTTTATATGCCCTGTTGAATCAATTAAAGAGCACATTACGCTTCGTCCTAAATCAGTACCGTACTTATTTTGCCACCCATCAGGGAAACCTTGACACGCTATCAATTTAGTTTTGTTTTGAGAAAAGCCATTAATTTTCTCGGCTTACACAGTGCCCGCTTTAAGTCCCCCTCGTTTAGAGCTGGCGCGGCGAGCCAATGTGTATTGAATAATGTAAATATGGAAGCAATTTAAATAATAGGAAGGTGGAAATGTGATTCATACAAGAGATATATCAGAATTCCTCAAAATGCAGTTTTCCCACGCTGAGGAATGTTATTATTCTATTTACAGATGTTCGATCGTCGGCTCGTCTATTATTCACTGGGCAAAGCAAAAGAGTGAATAGGGAGGGGAGAAATTCGTGTTTAAAAGCAGGAGGTAGGTTTATTAGGCATGTAGTTGATCATAACACACCAAATTTATATTGGGAAGATGGTATCCATATGAATGAATTGGGGAATGATATATTTTTACACGAGTTAAAAGGTGCTCTGGTAGCGTTTACTTCTTCAAACGTTTGGTTCTTTTAAACAAGGGCATGTAAGCGAGTTTTTAAAGTGGGTATATTTGTGGTAATGTAAATTTGTTAATACAAATTTAGATTGCTGGATTCTGGCATATTTAATTGTAATTTGCACCTTGCCTGGCATCAACCCTGGGAGGTGCAGCATAATTTTGATTTTAATTCTACGACTTCTAAGGTTAAGTCAAATTATTTTCGGTGACCTCTAAGGTTAGGTCAAAGTTTATGACTTCTAAGGTTAAGTCAAATATGGTGATCTCGAAGGTTAGGTCTAATCGGTGGACCTCTATGGTTAGGTCTAAGTTCAAGACTTTTAAGGTTGAGTCAAAGTTTGTGACCTCTATGGTAAGGTCAAGGTTAACTGTTTCAAGTTGAGGCTTGGATGGAATATTCGCACTGCTCCTGGACTTCCCGAGGGTGCCGTTTAACAATTAAATTTTATTGAAGAAACGTTTGATTTTATGTTTGAATAGTGTATAGCATCGATCTTTGGTTTATTTCCCGAGGATGTTAATTTTATAGCGACTTGCTGGAATCCAGTCATTACTGTGGCCTAACCACCAACCACATATATTTTTAAATAAATCTAGAAATATTAAAGATTTCTTTTATTGAATTATTAATTATTATAATACCTTAGTGTTGACATTAATTTCAACGTTAAATGCTATCGCTTTGCATCAGTCGTTCTTGGTCAGATAGCAATACATTTGTCTTAATTAATCTTTTATATTTTTATAAACAAACAACAAAATGGATAACAGTAAAAATCAACAATAACTTACAAAACGCCGGATAAAAAATAAGTGTACAAAACACAAACATGAACACAACAGAGTCAGGATAGTCTAACTTGGTACAGACACTGAATAGTGGCGGGGTTAAACCGGTTTAATGATTACCCAAACCTTACACTTTTTCTATCATGACAGTCAGGTGTATAAAACACACTATTAAAACCAATACAGTATGATTACCAACAAGGTGACCGCTTGCTAGAAATGAAAATTAAGAGTGGAGGGTTTAACATTAAAACTAGCCAAGGCTCTCATAGCTGGAGGTCGGACACTTCCCTCTACTGAACAAAACAAATCTGAAATAACACTTCCATGAAGAGTTTAATGGTATATAGTCAGAGTTCAATAGAAAGCGGCAGTATTCGTGAGAGGCCATTATGAATTTAAAGTCTTCAAGCCATTGGGAGAAAGGGCAATTTTTACATAATTACACCTAATTTCATATTTATAGCCCTTACTGTGAAAAAATCTTAGCTAACTCCCAAGTTTCTGTGGGTTACTAGCGAGACTCCTGCCATTATTCACAATATTCAGTAGAAACTAGGATGGAAAATCCGTTCATGATAAGTGCTTTTCTGGAAGCTGGATATTTGGATGAAAGATATTGATATCTATTATAAAACCTTTTAAAAGCATTCAGCAGCAAATAATTTTTTTCAGTATGGCTTCTTTCGTTAGTCTTCTAGCCGAGAGCATTTCGTCATAAATTTTAGTACGTATCTCTCCATTTTCGATATGAATAGTAAGATCTAAAAAAGAACAGCATTTACTATTGTTATTGGCTTTCTTCAAATGTAGCTCTTTTTGATGAATGTCTTTTGCATATTTAAGAAACTCGGGGTTATCAACAGTAAGTGCATCAGCAAGATACCAGGAATTATTGTTATTAATGTCAATGAATTTATCATGATTCTGTATTTTACACTTAACGAGTTTTTTCAAAGAAAGACTGTTCATAAAAATATGAAAATAAGTCGGCAATAAGAGTTTGTACCCATAGGAATCCCAATGATCTGTCGGTACACAGTATTGCCAAAACGAAGAAATAATTTATGAACATTTATAAGATGGGTTATAGAATGAAGCAAAAGCACATTTCTGATAATTATTATGTAATTGAGAAGAAGGAATGGAACAAAATCTGATGAATAAACCATGTCGTCCATTATTTTTAAATATTGTCTGTAGATTTTTAAGGTTAAAAAAGGAACGACGTTGATGATGCATATTATTGTTCTTTTGTCATGCGACGGTCGTGGGCGTAGTCGAGGACTCATTATGACTAGTTATAATAATTCTTCTTTCTTCAGTAGCTGGTTTTTTTTGCAGAGCATTCTCAAAAACGTCTCAATCTATTGAAACCAAAATTGGAACAAAAATAGGGAACGATCTGAGGTAGTGCCTGTCATATTAAAAAATCCAAGATGGCCGCCATTTCTGAAACGGCCCTTATCAATTTTTTTTTAAAAATCTTAAAAAATAGAAATCAATTCTTGACGGATTCAATTTTAGCGTAGAAATGTTCAGCTTCATCGAAAATTCTTTAGTGCCTCGTCATATTAAAAAATCCAAGATGGCCGCCATTTCTGAAACGGCCCCTATCAATTTTTTTTAAAAAATCTTAAAAAATAGAAAACAATTCTTGACGGATTCAATTTTAGCGTAGAAATGTTCAGCTTGATCGAAAATTCTATAGACAATCATTTTGAAATATCAACGATGGCCACTTTTTTTCAAAACGGCTGCCGTGAAAGTTGATATATTGGAATAACTTAAAATGTAGCTCTTTTGGATAAATGTATTTTGCATATTTTAGAAACTCGAGAGGTCTATAGAGGATTCTGTTGCTCTGTTATCATTTATGATCTGTTCATCGTTATGGATATAATACCAATGCTTCTTAATAGCCCTTCCTAATACACCTTTCCACTATTCTATGTTATGCCGCGCCCCCCTTATCAACACATGGCAACCCAGCATCCTAGGTCAAGCTAATCAACAAGATGGCGGTAACTACAAAGTTAGATGTATTATCACATGTCATCAATATTGAATATTTTAAAGATAAACCTTTAACTGGACGATCTAAAGAACAAGGATACAGTTATTTTACCCTTGAATATATTCACAGTGTAAATTTGATTGAAGTTAATAACCAAAAAGTTGATATTAAAGCAAAATGCTATAAATCTATAGATGAGAAATCTATATCTGATAGAAAATGTTCATGTGTAGCTGGGCAAGTAATATTTTTTTTATGTTAAATATATATAAATGTATTTATTTATAAATATTTTGTACTGACTGGCTATTTTGATGTTTAATTAAGTGTAAATTACTGATAAGAACTTGAAGTATGTACACAAACACACCAAGATCCTAAAATGGTTACATATGTCCAGGTTTAAATCATAAATAGTATTATTACATAGCAGACGATGCTGTTCACTTAATTTTTATCAGTTAATCAATTTATGATAATAAAACCCCATTATGTAATATAAACAAAGGGATAATTAACTTATAATCACACACATTGTAGTATTAATACTACTAAAAGAATGAGAAAAATTTTTGTTAGCCGGGTTGCCGTTTCAACAACAAATGCGAGGTGCGATCTTTATATATCAGAAGTATGAGACCATTGTGCAGTTTAAAACTTTTATCAGTACATACGCAATTGTTTCCGCGTTTTGCTAATTACCCCTAATTAATTAATCCGGATCACGAAAACCGATACCGTTCCGGAAGTATACATCACAAGAAGTTTCCGGTATCGACCGAGGAAAAGTTTGTCTAAAGACAGCTCGACAGAAAACGGTTTAGGATTTCGTTGCGTAAGTGTAAAGAAAAATGCACAAAAGAAAATGAACAATCGTCTTTCTATTCAATCATCTGCACTGGGAATTTAAAAAGCGACCACATGCCCAAAATGAATGAAAATAAAAAAGGCAAATATGCTTGCTTCCCCGTCTTATAAAGAACACTTCACCCAAGGCTCCAGGGATTAAATATCCAAAAAGAGAAGATGCACATCGGGTCTTTATATTTGTAAAAACAAACATTTTGTCGGCAACTGGAAATTTTAAAAACAGAAAGTGACCACATGCCCAACTTGACATCTGCTTCCCCGTCTAAAAACACTTCACAGGCTACTACCCAAGACAACAAAGCACATCACGTCTTATTTATTATATTTGTAAAAACAAACATTTTGTTGGCAACTGGAAATTTTAAAAACAGAAAGTAAAAAGGCAAATCTGCTTCCCCGTCTAAAAACACTTCACAGGTTAATACCCAAGACAACAGAAGATGCACATCACGTCTTATTTATTTAAAAAAACTATCGTCTGCAATAATGTGCGTACACTTCGTAACATGAGTTAGGGCACCATAGCCTAAAATCAATTTTAAAATTCACCATTTTTAAACGAAAAAGTAAAACCATGAAATTTTCTCTTGACTCGCGATATTGACCTAAACGACGTTACGTATATTGCAGATTTGACAATAAGCCTGTAGTAGGGGTTAGCCTACAGGTTGAAAAACATACACAGACTAACCCCATTTATCTCGACAAAATTTAGTGGCAGATGAGAATAGTGATCAGATAGATGTGGCCAAGTTTCCAATGGAATTGGCATATTTAGTAAAATCACATGTATGATTATGCTTCAAACCTATTTTTGTTTGGGTTATAAAATGGTGAATGTTGGGCGGGCAGGGAAAAACACACATGAACTTCCATAACAGTTTTCTCAGCAACTATCAGTCAGAGGCTCCCGATATTTGGTATGCAGCCTCAGGTGAGTGACCCATACTATATATGCAATTTCAGGTCTGTCGCTCATCAACTTTCTGTTTAAAAAAATTCAGCTTTTTCTGACTTTGACCAATCTTTTTTATTTATCCTACTGGAAATTACATACTTATTGCAGATAGAAACATGAAAAATTTCAAAGGAATTTCTGGCATTTTATCAGTATTTGTTATTAACTTGACTAACACTGGAAATTGCGTTTTCTTTTACTTAGGTAAGGCCAAGGGAAAATGATGGTTGGTTTCCCCTAACCTGCTCGGGTCAGTTTTGTGGTGACAGGTTGTCATTTTTTTGCCACTTAAAAAAAAAATAAAATTAAAGCCTAATCTGCCAGGTCCTTTCCAGATGCTAAGTTTTTATTCAGTGTAACTTTAAAAAAATAATTTTAATTACTTTTGAACTTTAAAGTGACATTACATCGAAAAAGATTAAATGTTTCTTTTTATATTAATATTCAAAAGACATTTAATTTACTGAATTCATTGAAAATATTTTCATTACAAAAATTTGGAAAATGAAATAATTTTACAGGCAACAGGGTCTATTACGATACATATTGTTGCCGCCATCAATTTGTACTTATTGTCATCTTGCACATGTGCTGCAAAAATTGACGCCATGACAATATGTACCGTAACGGTCCCTGATTTGAATACCCATACAAAAAAATGTAGTTAATCTTATGACAATATGTACCGTAACGGTCCCTAATTTGAATACCCATACAAAAAAATGCACTAACGATGGTCTGTCAGTATCCAGGTGAACGGTAAAGTGCTTGGGTTAAGGTTTAGGTTAGACCTGATCAAACCTAGGTATAACTCAAAAACTACATGTACAAGAGTCATATAAACTAGCATGTAGATGTATCTATGATGGTTTGTCAGCATCCAGCTGGAAATAGATCACTGTGACTTGCATTTCACGACTGAGTGACTTGCCAAAAGTTTACAGCCAATTTATCCATAACTCGGCAAGTACATGATCTAGAGAATATAAACTGTCATGCCACAACATATACTCTCTCAAAAAAGAAACGCAACATCAGATTATCTTTTTGAAATATTATTTTTCCGGACAAATAACCAATAAATATCAAAATATATGTACACATGATCATAATTACACCTTCATAAAAAGTTTCCAGGTACAATCATTTAAATTCATCCACCCGTAAACGACTTTGGTCGCAATCTGGGACACCCTACGATTTACGCATTGCCAAAAACTGGGTCGACTTTCACGTGCAAATCATGGGTTATTTTTTAGCTCAGTCAGTCGGTATAAAAACCCGGTATTTCTTTTCATGAATGCATTCGTAAAATAAAATTCTGATGAGGTGACGCTATGCCAAGGTTAGACGCTGCTACCCGGAATATCGCTATCGGACGGCTAGAGGCCGGAGAATCACAGAATGCTGTTGCTGTAACGTACAATGTTCATCGTAGCACAATTTCACGCCTTTGAGGACGCTACCTGCAGCTTGGTACTACGACAGATCGGCCACGTTCAGGGCGCCCGCGTGTTACAACCAGGGCGCAAGATCGTTACATCAGACTTTTCCATCTGCGGAATAGGACTATTGCTGCAACAGAAACAGCTGTAAACGTCCCTGGGTTGCGCCGTATATCAGCACAGACAGTACGCAATCGGTTACGTTCTCATGGATTGAGGGCAAGAAGACCTTACTTTGGAGCAACACTGAGACGCCAACACCGCCGAGCGAGGGTTAGATGGTGTACTACAGTTCGTGCATGGAATTTACAGAACTGGAGAAGAGTATGGTTCAGCGATGAGTCACGTTTTCAACTGGAAAAGCGAGATGGTCGCATACGTGTGTATAGGCGCCGAAACGAACGTTTTGCGCAAAACTGTGTGGAGAGAGACAATTTTGGCGGAGGCAGTGTTATGATGTGGGCCGCTATTTCTTATGCCAGAAACACACAGCTGATACATATCCAAGGCAATCTGAACGCTGTTAGGTATAGAGACGAAATTTTACGACCTCATTTATTGCCCGTAATTGACATTCGGAGAGAAATTTTTCAGCACGACAATGCCCGACCACATACAGCACGTGTAACAGTAGACTTTTTAGAACAACAGAATGTCAATGTGATCCGTTGGCCGTCACGATCACCCGATCTTAATCCAATTGAACATTTGTGGGATGAAGTGGATCGGCGCGTGCGCCAACGACAACCACCACCGCAAAATCTGCAACAATTACAGCAGGCACTTCAGTTTGAGTGGCAAAGGATACCGCGTGTTCGAACTCAGCGTTTAATTCAATCTATGCCAAGAAGAGTCGGGGCTGTGTTACAAGCAAATGGTGGACATACCAGATATTGACAATTTATGAGTGATTTATTGACAATATGTGACAAACTGTGATATTCCAAGGTAAAAGAACTCATGAACAAGAAGTGTGCCAATTTTTGCATTCCTGTGTAAATTATTTATATCATAAATTATGAAAATAATATATGAAGTAAATTTCCTATTTTCTGTATGTTGCGTTTCTTTTTTGAGAGAGTATATATGGTGATTTGTCAGTACTCCGGCAAATAAGTTCAATGTGACCTCATACTGTTGCATTTATGGTTGATGGACAGCATCCAGGTGAACTTAAGTAACTGGGAGCACTTTTACTTCTTCAATTCATGGCTTTGTGCCTTCCGTCCAAAAGCATATTACGTTCACTGCTTAGTACTTCAGCTATGAATGGTGCATTAATCATATATCATCATAAACCACGGGTTTCTACTAGTACAAGATTATATATATACATTTGTATTATATTAAATATAAAGCTTACTTTTTTTCAGTTTGTCTGGAACATGTTCACATGTTTTAGGACTAGTGCATACACTTGCACATAAATATTTGAAAGAGGTCTCAGCTGAACTATCGTCTACGAGTTTACCACAACAATGGCATACACCAAGAGGGGAAAAAAATAACACCACAGCCTGTTGTCTCAATGACACTTGTAAACCCAACAAAATCTCAAGCAGACATGAAGAGAAAACCAATATTCACGCAAACACCCAGAGAAATGATTCCAGTTGCATCTCCTACTGAAATCCTTACATTGAAAAAAGACACAAATATTCCATCATCATATTTAATACAAGAAAATAGTCCAACAGTATCAACTAAACTTGGACAGGTTCAAACAAGAACAGAAAAACCAAAAAATTTTTCTTTTTATTTGGTATCCTTCTTGCTTGAAATACACCTCCACCTGCAGCAGGACAGGGGTCAGGAAATTTTTTTGTCATGTTTTCCATCAATAAAGTGCTGCAAGACAAAAAAATGAAATGTTTTATTTTAAATACAGAAAAATGTGCCAAATGTTTATTAATGAATGTTTGAATAGAATTAAACATGTATATTTCATTACTTGAAATCACTGTTTACTTATTCCATCATCATTTCCAGTTTATGTATTTAATTTAGTACACATTATATTTAGTGCATTCTTTCATTACCCAAATGGTTATTATATATTAAGATTAGAAAAAAGGATTATTTGAAATTAAAAGATAGATATTAGATATTTTGCAAAAAAAAATCATATTTATAATTGATTCATAGCTTACCTTGGAACAAACATATGTATCTTTTGTTATTTTGTTGACATTCAGTTAGTCATTTGGTCTTCCACATGCTTTAATCCATCTCAAACAAACATCAAACTTTGGTTTTGAAAATGGTAAGAAGAAAACATTCTTGACTCTATCTGGATACTTGCTATCAAAATCACATGTCCCCAACATCTTCTGAAATTTTTTTAGCAAAATATCCTGATTTTTGTGATAAATTTAATTGTTTAGATAAGAATGTTTGACCGAGGCTATGGCCGACAACAAGTCTTGTTATCACTTGTTTACAAACATGATTAATTTACCAGATGTTATTGGCTTATCTAATGATGATTGACACGAGAGTGGAAAGGTGTATTGCCGAAGAGTCGAGTTATATTTTGTTGTAAATCCTAGTGGGATGTCTTGGATTTATTTCTCGTATCATATTGAAACATTTGTTTAAACGAAATAAATGCAAGATCCTTCCATGGAAAGAGATGAGCGGGGTCGTACCCCATACCTCTCTTATTGAAATTTAATAGCAATATATGATTGGCGGAACACATTTTCATGTGTTCTTAATGAATAAAAGGCCGGGGGTGCCTGGTGAGGATATGCCTTGGTTCCTAAACCCTAATCCGAAATACTGGAAAACTACGTTCGACTATATGTTTTGGCATTACAAATCATAAATGATACAAATGGTAATTGACTTAGAAATTATGTTAATGGTGAAATTAATTTGGTATTTGTTTGGATTGGAAGTGGACACGTTAGAAGGATGTCGCCTTGTGTTAGGCGTCGAGTCTTTATTACATACGTAATTAATTTCGAATCTGTTCACAACAAAGCTTTAGATGTATGATAAAATTATAATGCAGAAAAGGTAGAGAATATTGCATTACATTCGAAATGTATTTATTTTAAGTAAACATTCACAAGTTGGATGACGTTCGTAACAGAAGACTCCAGATCCTAATGAAAAGTATACCGCCCTCATTTACGAACATAAGTAAATCTAACTGAGGATATAAATTTAGTTGCTGATATCTAAAAGTAAATTTTTCATTTAAAAGAAATCTAATTAATCTTGCAGTTTTTGTGTTATTTGTTTATGTTCGTAACAAAGACACTTTTAAACTAAATGTGTTGTATGTCCTTTGTTACGAACATAACTGAAACTGAGGAATGATTTATTTAAAAAGTTGAAAGAGAATTTTAAATTGTTTATTTTCTAAAGTAAAGCGTCCATTTAATAAAAGATCGAATGTATTTTAAGCATTGTGTTATTTGTTTAAATTCGTAACAAAGACACTTTGAAACTAAATTTGTTGTATGTCCTTTGTTACATATATGTTTTATACAGTGCACACAAAAAACATCAAATTTGTTGTCATTGATTTTAATTTTTGGAATTCAGGTATAATGTAGGTCAATACATACTCGTGAAGTATGGTGTTAATTCATTCCCAGATCTCGTAAGTACCAAGTTGGTTGCAGTTTGTTTTTATAATTCTTTCTTTTTACATTGCATTGCATTTTTTTTTACCACGTAAGACACTACAGTTGGCTTATTAGAAAGTTACTTCTATACCTTTTTGAACATAAATGTTTAGATATATGCTTTATGAAAATACCACAAATTAAACCATGTTGCAGAAAATTGCCAAATGTAGATTTTAATCTTAAAAGCCCAAAGTTATATTATCGCTATTTTGTTCATTTTTCCTTTTATGTTCAGAACTGAGAAGTTTCATATCACAAAAACAGCTTTTCTCACTCTAGGCGTAAATGGTTCGAGCGAGAAAATCAATCTCAGGAAGAAGACCAGCAATAATCGATATTTATCAAACTTGTAAGGGACGAGATCAAAAGTTCAATGTAGGATAAAAAACTTAATTCACATAGTTTTTTCACTGACCCCCCCCCCCCCCTCTTAACTTAATTTGGGAAAAACTGATTGACCAATATGGGCATATGCTTTGAGAGTATACTTTTTGTATCATGGGTCCTGTTTTTCCTCAACAATGTATGTTTGTTCTGTATATTGACTTGGAAATCACTTGAATCCGTATTTTTCAATCCGAAAATCGATGTCGGATAACAAAACTTGCAGCGATTTTTACCCCCACCCCCAAACTATTTGAATTAAGTTTTTTATCCTACATTGAACTTTTGATTTCGTCCCTAAAAGTTGCTGTTCATAGACCTTTATTTGAATTCTTCACAGCTCAAAAGTCAGATGTATACAGGAATACACATGATGTTGTTTTGAAATAGTATCAAAATTTCCCTTTTCATCCTTATAAGCAAGCAACATGTAATAGTTTTTATCTTGGTTTTTCAGGTCGTTGACTGGCCTTGGGTGCAATATTTCTCAGATTGTAAAAAAGGGCCAGTAATGTGTGGAAAATTGATGACATCTGGTATACAATTACTGAGAAAGATGTTGTTAAAACATTAGCAGCACCACATATCCAGATGTAAGCTAATCCTTATCCTTATTTTTTTTTATTTTGAAGCTGTTTCATCAAATAAAAGCAAGCTAAAGAGGAATAAATGTGACAATGAGTAAACACTTTTTGTATATATGTATGCAAGGAAATACATTTTTGTACTTGTAGTGTATTATTTCATGTACTGAGAATTAATTTGGCCTCTGTTCGGCCTAACAGAGGAACTTATCAGTGATTTTCATTATTATTAAAACATATGATCCATTCTGTTTGCCCGTTCGATATAATATTACATTTTGGCCAATCACTCGGCTCACATAGAAATTTTCCTTTTAGTATAATGCAAAAATACTGTGAAAAACCCCTATGCAGAATTTGATATGAAGTATCTTCAGAAGGCCCATTATCTCAATCCAAGTTGCTGAAACATTCCTAAATCCATATAACGTCAGATATAAAATACATACTGGGGAGCTTATATATAACAAACCTCAAGATTCACTAATGTGTGATATAGGGATGTATAAACTAGAGGCTCTCAAGAGCCTGTATCGCTCACCTGGATTTAACTTTTCACGTTGAGCAGACTTAAAAATTTAAGTGTTGCAGTTAATTTGGATGGTTTTTCTATAGGAGTCTATGTTAAACTAATTTCAGCTGTGGCAGTCATCTTGGTTGACAGTCCAGTTTCTAAAAGAGAGCCATCTAAGGACCATTTCTGCTAAGTCTTGTTCCAACTGGCTAAGCGGTTTTAGACTAGAAGATTTTTAAATGAATTTTCCTATAGGGTCCAATATTTAACAAAGGTCGGTGTGGCAGCAATCTTGGTTGACAATCCGGGTGATCGGACATATTTCTGAAAGAAGACCTCCTACGGACAAATGTTGCCAAGTCTGGCTCCAATATGTCAAGTGGTTTCAGACAAGAAAATTTTTCAATGAATTTTTCCATAGGGCCCTATGTTATACTAAGTTCGGGTGTGGCGGCCATCTTGGTTGACAGTCTAGGTCATCGCACAAAATTCTGAAAGAGGACCATCTAAGGACCATTGCTACCAAGTCTAATTCTAATTGGCTTAGTTGTTTCAAACGAGAAGATTTTTAAGTGATTTTCCCATAGGGTCCTATGTTAAACTAAGTTCTGCTGTGGCGGCCATCTTGGTTCATAGTCCACGAAATGAGACACATTTATGAAAAAAGACCTCCTAACGACCAATGCCGCCAAGTCTGGCTCCAATATGTCAAGTGGTTTAAGACAAGAAGATTTTTCAATGAATTTTCCCATAGGGCCCTACATTAAACTAAGTTCGGCTGTGGCGGCCATCTTGGTTAACAGTCCGGGTAATTGGACATATTTCTGAAAGAGAACCTCCTAAGAACTATTACTGCCAACTTTGGTTGGAACTGGACTTGTAGTTTCATATAAGAAGATTTTTGAAAGTCATCCCCTTTTTTTCTATTTTTAGTAACAGCAGCCAACTCGGTTGATGCCAGACATAATTTTGGAAGGGGGCCACCCAAGGACCATTCCACCAAAGTTTAGTCTCATTTGGCCCAATTGTTTGTGAGGAAAAGATCTTTAAAGGAAAGTTTACGTTGGTTGCCGTCTTTAAAGGGCAAAAACTCCTATAAGGGTCAATCAACGATTTTGGTCATGTTGACTTATTTGTAGATCTTACTTTGTTGAACATTTTTTCTGCTTACAATTTGTCTTTATCTATAATTATATTCAAGACAATAACCTAAAACTGCAAAATTTCCTTAAAATTAATAATTCAGGGGCAATAACCCAACAAAGCGTTTACCGATTCATCTGAAAATTTCATGACAGGTAGATTTTGACCTGATGAACATTTTTACCCCTGTCAGTTTTGCTCTAATTGCTTTAGTTTTTGAGATACAAGACAAAAACTGCAGTTTACCCCTATGTTCTATTTTTAGCCATGTCGGCCATGTTGGTTGGCAGGCGGGGTCATCGGACACATTTTTTAAACTAGATACCCTAATGATGCTTGTGACCAAGTTTGGTTCAATTTGGCCCAGTAGTTTCAGAGGAGAAGATTTTTGTAAAAGTTAACGGACGACGACGGACGCCAAGTGATGAGAAAAGCTCACTTGACCCTTTGGGTCAGGTGAGCTAAAACAGGAATTTACTATTATTTATAGTTTTTGATTTTCATTGACAAAGTTTTTTTTTCTTTTTTCAGATTTGTAGGATGGACAGTGAAGACCGTTTTGATTTTGAAAAAAAAAATAAATCCATGGAATATTTATTGTTTGTTTGTTAATGTTCGTTTAGTTGGGGTTTTTGCACTGTTTTCAGAACATTTTGGTGATTTTGTGACGGCCAGTTTTTATTGATGGAGGAATCCGGAGTACCACGAGAAAATCACCGACCTTCGGTAGGAAAATTGGCAATCCTTGTCGATTAAGATCGGAGTCGAACACACCCCGCCACAGGTGATGAAATGTTTATAATATTCAAATTATTATACCCCCATGCAATTAAACAGTGCCAATTATGTCTTGGTGTAACCTGGTACCTGATACAAACATTTAATTGATTTAAATGCGGGTCCACTACCGCCAAAGCACAGGACCTGATGAATTTCTTGCGGCGGGAGGCCAGAGTCCCCGGGAACTACCAAATACCCCGGAACCATATGAACCTTTTTGGTCAGCCTTGTAAACTGATGGGTTGGGGAACTCGGTATAAGTACTCCCTACAAGGGTTTGAAGCCCGGTCGTGATCTTACACCCGCGGGTGATGGCGGCGGTGCTGCATTTCTTGACTCCCACGCAGCGGAAAATGGTGGAGACAGAGGGTATGACACCGAAGACCCAGTTCCGCCTTCCCTTCTACAGGATATGAATGCCGTCTTCGCTCCAGGAGCGGCAGTTGGAGGAGGAAGCAGGCAAGTCCCCGACGCGGTGCCACCTACTTCAGAGGTGAAGCAGGAAGCGGCAAAGGTATAACCCTCAGAGGTGGAGCCAGAACAGCCCCAGATTGAATTGAATTAAACTTTGAGGGAAAAAAAACTAACTTTCGAAAAATACAGGATGTCAATTATTGAAGGACAAGTTATTGTTTTGCAGAATTTCAAATTTTCTAGGATTTCCAGTTAGTCATTGTTAATTAATGCAAGTGTATACACCAATCTGCACAATAAAAGCTGAAACAAATAACATGTCATAGAAATAATAAGGAAAGTAATAATGGTGTCTACGTTACTTACGTAATTTTGTGAAATAAATAGAAATAAAATATAGTTCATTGTTAAAAAATCATAATGGTTGCGATTTAATCTAATTAATAGAAATGATTTCAACAACTTCTATATTATATATTGTTTTAATACTTCTGTTAACCTAAGATCTACAATAATTTCTCCTCTATTTTACGAGTCTCCATATACTGTTAAAAAAAACAGAAGGCTGGAAAATATAAATGTGAAGGATAGAGCTAACACTTCTCTCTTTTATTACCACTTATTAAATGAATCAATCCTGTTGTGGACACAATGTTACATACGTAATATACACAAGTACCATATTTGAATTGGGAACCAGTTGAAAATGAATGATAAATTTGAATTTATTGATATTCAAGCTTTGAAAATACAACATGAATAACAATGAAAAACAAAATTTGTTTTTGAAGTATCAGGTCACACTTCAAGACACGAGATCGGAGAATGAGTTAATTCTAGTTCTTCTTATTCTTCTCTTAGAAGTTTGTATGGGGCAATACATCAAGGTCAAATTATGACTAAAATGATAGTATTTCCTTGTCCGGGTTGTAACTTTTTTGACCTAGGTTTATACCCTTTGGTATGTAGGTGTATTACCCGGGGGGGGGGGGGGGTGTCGTGTATCATTACCACCTTCATTTGACCTTGACTTTGACCTCAAGGTCAAATTATGACTAAAATGATAGTATTTCCTTGTCCGGGTCTTAACTTTTGTCTTTTGACCTAGGCTTATACCCTTTGGTATGTAGGTGTATTACCAGGGGGAAAGGAGTGGGGGGGGGGGGGGGGTGTCGTGTACCATTATGACCTTCATTTGACCTTGACCTTTCACCTCAACATCAAATTATGACTAGAATTATAGTATTTACTTGTCCCGGTTGCAACTTTTAAGTCTTTTGAACTTGGCTTATACCTGTATTACCACGAGTGTGTTTTGCGTACCATTATGACCTTTGACCTCATTATTTTTATCCTATAGGTAAAGATTGATCTAGAATACAGTGAAGGGGAGACATATATTTTCAGGGTTTTCAATTGAAGCCGGTAACCGCCGAAATTCGACGCCTATATTCCATTTAATCGCCGGCTACTTTTCACTTATCAAAAATGAAAGGGCATTAAAAAGAACGACCCTTATGTTTACCTGGAAATGTATCGGCAATTTTCGTTGGACAAGCGTGTCTGGTTCCTTTAAACTTTACCGAAGCGTGTAAAGTACTTGAACAAGAAACCAGCGCTATTCGAGTTCTATCGCAATTTTTCATTTGTGATAAGCGGTTACGTTTTGGGAACCAGTTTGAATGTTTCGGAACCAGCATAACTAAAATGTCAAAACGAAAGTTGGACGTCGGTCAGCCCAGCTTGGGCAAATGGTTTAAACAACAAACAGAAGCTGTAGACAGAGGTACCGAAGATAAATTTTGTAACCTGATGTGCTAAAGTTATACTTGTTTTCTGATTCTTTTATAAATTTAATTCGTAATTGAAATTTCAATGTCCCCCTTTTTCAAGAATGAAGATTGAATAATCAATAGTTTCACGCTATGTACAAAATTATTTTCAATGACAGATAGTCATGAGGATGTTCAACTCCAGGTCTTCTGTAAAGCCAAAATTATCTGTCTTTTAATTATATTTCAATCAGTAACTGCTTAAAGAATAAAACATTTCAATGTGTAAAAAACACAGTAATGTAAATTTTTATTTCTAGAATTTATGTTTTACAGGTAAGATTTTTAATCACACCCTTGTAATCTCCTCTCTATAATAGCTTCACAGTTGTGGTGGTATCATATTTTTCTCTCACAGGCACGGACCATGCGACTCGCTTGATGAAAACGGGGCAGATCTGCCCTGCTGCTATGTATGAAAAAAAAGTATGAAACAAAAGAAAATAAAGTTAAAAAAAATTAGTTGACAAAATAAAATGAGATGCAGAAAAAAAGTTCCATGCACTGCATCATCCAAATCATCAAAATCAATTGGTCTGTGCCTCATGCATACAACATATACAGTATATTCTACAAACTACTACTAACTTTTCTGTTAACAGTATTCTGGTCAAATCAAATAAATAAATTGTAATTGTCTCGTAAAAGCAGACACCCGAAGTACTATTTCAGAACTAGTGTTACTGTTGTGGTGGTGAAGTAACCAAAACTCAAACGACAAATTTTTATTAATAATACTTCATGTTAAAAGGCCTTAAGACTGTAGTTATTTTGTTTTTAGTTTTACAAAATATCCCATAAAAAACCATGGGTAGAAGGACATAAAAAAAATCTGTGAACCAAAATATTTGTTCTAAAGGACATAAAACTGTACAATTAAAAATAAAATAACTACTGCCTTATGCTTTACAATCTCTGTACTGCTTAAGCTTTCATCTACTGGCACTTGCTTTGGTGAAGGGTTTGAAAAAATATTTATTGTACACAACTGACAAGACAAGTAAACAGAGTGCAAGTTGAATTGATGCGCCAGATATCTGTTGTCAGTAATGGTTTTTAATCCCTGTTTTTTAGAAGAAAGTGGGGATATTGTGATTGCCCCCGTCTGTCACACTTTCTTGTGACGTCAACTCCCCTCTCAGTTTTCATTTTGTGCATTTTATTTCTATATAGTATTGTCACACAGAACATGTAGATGCACAATAAGGTTTAGAATTTTGATTTTCAATAGGGCCCACAGGAGTCGAATTTCAGTCTTTTGTTTTTCAAATTATACATTACACTTGTATACAGTATTATCATACAGTAAATGTAGTTGCTCAATAAGACATTTTAAACTTTTTGATTTTCAAAACTAGAGGCCCACAAAGGTTGAATTCAATTTTGCAGCAAAATTTGGCAAGTAATGCGTGTGACCATACCCCTGCTTTCGTTTTTCATTAATGTATTTCATTTTGAATACAAATTTCGTCAAAATTACCCCAAAACCTTGTACTTTTTTCTTTCTTTCAGATGATCAGACTTCACAATCAGCTTCTCCCAGTACAACTGCTACAAGTGCGACTTCAAGTGATACAGAAATAAGTTCTCAGACTCAATCAATGGTTTCTGCCACTGAAGAAAATACTCCTAGTAATTCTCAGCCAGACGATTATGTCTTTGATATGATATCAAAAGCAGATTTTGAAAGTTATAAACTTCATCAGTTCAATATATGTAGAAAAGAAACATGCTCATCTTTAAGTTCACAAGAAAAACAAAACCAATGTAAATCAAGGGATAAATTTGCACATTCCAGATTATGTGACAAAAAGATTGCATATTGTGAAAAAACTGGTATATGGTGGCTTTTGTTTCAGGAACAAAATGGAATGTTTTGCCTCCTTTGCAGAAAACATGACACATGTAACACTCAAAACAAATCCAAGATATTTAATGTTAAGCCAAGTCAGCGGTATAAATTATCTGCGATGATCGAGCATGCAAATTCCAAGATGCATAAAGCAGCGGTTGAATTGGAACTTACAAGCAGGGTGTCAGTTTTTCACAAAGAAGTTATTGAGAAAGAAACTGTTTCAGATAATGTAATATTTGCCGCTTTTTGTGCTGTTTTTTGGTTAATGAAGGAAGAAATCTCAAATAGCAAACTGAAATCAATTATTAAATTAAGTGAAAAAAATGGGGTTGTCATCCATGAAGCACTATCAGTATACAGGAGCTGGAACAGAAAGGGAAATGTTTTTGATTGTTGGAGATGTTATTAAACAAAGTATTCTAGAAACTGTTCGTAAAGTTGGAAGCTTTGGCTTATTGTTTGATGAGGTAACTGATATTGCTGTCATGCAGCAAATGATTGCATTCATACAATTTGTTGATCCAATTACATCGGAGGCAAAGGTCGTTTATTTAGATGTTGTTAATGTTCTTGAAGCATCAGACTCAGCAAATTCAGAAACTTTACATAAGTGCATTTTGTCAATCTTGGAAAGAAATGGGTTAGACGTTAAAAAATGTTCCAGTTTAGTAACAGATGGCGCGTCCGTAATGACCGGTAAAAATTCTGGAGTTGCTGCTAGAATGAAAAATGATAATCTCTCATTAATAAGTTTACACTGCATTTGTCACCGTCTTGCATTGTCATGTGTAGATACAAACAAAAGCATTGACTATTTGTGTCAGGTGGAGAGAATTTTAAGGAATCTTTGGAAATTTTTTGAAGACTCACCCAAACGAACATCAGTTCTGACAAAAGTACAATTACAGCTGAAAAAAGTAGATGGGAAACAGTTAACAAAATCTAACAGGATCAACTTAACAAGGAAAGTGAAAAAGGCCTGTCACACTCGGTGGCTCTCCTTCAATGTTTCCGTTCAGTCTTTGGACAGTGACTTTATTGCAATCCTGCAGACCCTTCGCTTATTAAAACAAGATCCAACTGCATTGGGACTTTTGAAAAAAATGGACTCTGTCAAATTTATTGGAACTATTAAAATACTTAAGCATGTGCTACCAAAGTTGTCATCTCTTAGTCAAGCCTTCCAGCAAGGCACTATCAATCTCTCAGGGATAGGACCAGCTATAGATTATACAAAAGATGCTCTGGATAACATCGCTGCAAACCAAGAACCTATTCTCGAATTACAAAGAGATCTTGGTGCTGATGGAGTGTTTAATTCACTAGAAAGAGAACCAACTGAGAATCAGATACATCAACTGAGGTCTTGTTTGTCAAAGTACATTATTGCATTGAAACACAACATTGATGCACGTTTTGGGACAAGTATTGAGGTTCTTGAAGCTTTTGATGTATTTAATCCGCTTCTTATTCCAGAAAGAAATTCACCTAGTTTTAAGTCATATGGTACAGACAAAATTAAAAAATTGTCATATCAGTTTTTCAATGATACCTCAGGCTCCCAAGTTGCAACAAGTTCATCTGACTCGGATGAACTTGTTGCAAGTTGGGAGCATTTCAAATATGAACTGCTTAAGTTCAAAAAATGTATACCTGAAAATGTGTTACATCCTTCTTCATTAACAAATGTAACAGTGACACCTACACAATGGCTTTTACAGCAATTAATGGCCAATAAATTTTCATTCTGCAAATTCGACAAATTATTAAAACTAGCAGAAATCTGCTTATCAATGCCTGTAAGTAATGCCTGGCCCGAAAGGGGGGCCAGCGCTCTGAAGAGAATTAAAACAAGACTAAGAAGTGTGATGAAAAACGACATGTTGGGTTCGTTATTGCAAGTTACTATAAACGGACCTGAACTGGGGGATGAAAATTTTGACAAAACAGTAAGAACTTGTTGTACTGTATGGAAAAATGTAAAACAAAGAAAAAAACTTCCAAGAGTTGCAAAAGATGCAGAACATCAACATGGAATATCCGAGTCTGACAATGTAGTTCAGGAGGATGTGGGTGTTCAAGTTGACATTGAAAATGAGGAAATAAATGACAAAATGAAATCAGTAGAAAAGTTAGCAAAGTTGTTAGGATTAGACATTTTTGGTGATTCAGATCATTATGACACTGACAGTGAAGAAGATGAGAATGACTATGATTTCTAAACCCATAATAAATGAAAATAATTACTATTTCAAATTTATTCAAATTGAAATCTTACAATTTCAGGGGACAATCTTTTCAGATGAAACAGCTTTGTAGTTTTATGCACACCAAATCATTTTGGTGTGCACAAAACTACAAAGATGTTTCATCTTAAAATAATAAAACAAAGTGCTGCTTGTATATTGTTTTGTAAAGAAAGTGAGGTGAAAGTGCATAAAACAAATGTAGCTGTTACTTTGCTGCAACAAACGCAGCACTTTACTGCTGTTCTTCATCTTGAAAATTGTGGTGAAATCTGTTCATTTAATGGATCATTTTGTCCATTAACTTTGTACATAAGGTCCCTGTTCTGTTGAAGGATTTAAAAAGTTGTTACATTTGTATTGCTTTTCACATTCATTTCTTTGGAATGGGGTTCAACTAAAATTGATACATATTTTTCCAATGTTTGGTTACGTTTGAATAAAAATTTTGATTTTTACACTTGATGTAAAAATGGCAAGTTTTGACAGAATGATTCATCAAAAGAACTATAATAATTATAATATGAAAACTGTAGCACTAGTTAGAACCCCCAGTTTCCATTGTGCTTGGAGGGGCTGGTTAGTGATCCATGCGCTAAATAAATTGCACAAAAGCGTCCATCATGCAGTTATGTTATAAACTAACTAGCATACTGCAGAGGAAGGTTAAGGATCAGAGGGTGCATATACTACATGTACATATAAAAGCAAGTGATAATTATATTAAAACATGACATGCAAGCACAGTTAATATACAACATGGAAATAGTTTCATTTGCTTCAGCTAAGCAGAGTGCACTGCAGTCACTCAGCAAGGATGTGCAAAGCAGGACATGTCCCTTATTTTGAATTTAAAAAATCAGTTATTACATTTTGTACTTTATTAACAATGAAGTGGATAACTTAAGCAAAGAAAAATGTTCAAACATAACAGTGTAAATTGGAATGGAAAAAACAAATATTGGTAAAGGCATTCAACAGGGTACTAATTTTGATGTTCTAAACTTTCCTTTATCTGTAAAAAAAAGATATTCTTATTCCCACACATAAAAAAGATGGTCTTTGGGAAGTTGGAATTAGGTGCCAGGAGAGTGTCAGAATGCAGGATTTGGCTCCATTTACCCCAGAGCTTCTGGGGGCCTTTAGCGGCCGTGAAGGGCGTCGAGCGGTGCTCGACGCATCGGACGGCTTTGCCGTCCGCATTGGATAGCCTCCTACTTTTAAATTTTAGCCTGCTACTTTTATTTCTATTGAAAACCCTGTATTTTGGTTTGGAAAACAGTTCCACCTAGTACCATTTGAAATTATACAGAACTAACAGTAGCAACCTGTCCAATGGTGATTTCGATCACCTTGATTTTTCTTGTGTCCCCTACGGGGGTCCGTAGAATTTAGCTTGATACCTATGTACAAAGATATTCGAAAAATCTTAATTTAAAAGAGACAGAAGAATCATTAAGCCCTTTGGAAAAGGTACTTTGCAAAACATTTGCAAGAGTAGAAATAGTGGGGAAAAGTGGCAGAACAGTTCAAATATTGTTCACGCAGAATGTTATCTGATCAAATACAGGAAAGATGCTGGGGTAAATAAAGACAATCTTTTACTTATCTGTTTCCAAGATAATCTCATTGACTCCAGTCGGAGGGCCTTCGTACTGATGACCATGTAGCTACAGCAACTGTGATATCTTTTGACTCGGTGGCGGAGCGACAAAGCGGTCCCATTGCCCGTAATGGAGCAAAGGAATATCATTCAAACCGGGGATTTAGCACATTGAATTATCTTTTAATATGCAAAAACTTCAAATTAATTTAATTTGTGTAAATTAATGATAAGTTTAGCCGGTCCATGATGCAAATTAATTTCTATTGACAATGTAGGAGTTTATTGTGAAGTGTAATTACCCTCTACCCGGGTGAACCGTGGGTCTGGAGTGCTCCAGGGAATCTGGAGTGCGTCAAGGAACCTGATAGCGGGAATATGCAGACCAATATTCCCTGCGCATGGGCAGAGCGGGAATCGCTCTCTTCTGCTAGATGTTCCAAACCTGAGAGGCGGACGATATTCTACGAAGAGTACAGACTAATAGAAGTTTAGAGGTAAGGAGCATTGTGACACATTCCATATATTATACCGCTGATCTCAGATCCCACCGTGAGCGGAGGATAAGGGTTTTCCGACCTAAGTAGGTCCATTAAAACACATCAGTGGCGACGAGGATCAAAGCGAGGGAGGCTGAGGTCAGCCATTCTGGCATCTTGTCCGACAGTGCGGTCAAGTGAAGCGTGACGGAATTGTCACACATTTATATTTGTGAGATTTATTAATAAAGAGAACCTCGGAGGTGAGTGAAACCTTCTCCCGAGATTAGGGTAAACTTTTATTAACTTTCTCTAAAGTTTTCATAGATTTGAAAAGTTTGAAGCGGTGACCCACTTCCAATCAAATTGGGTCACGTGACATTAAAATTTCCCAGAGTTCCGCCGGAAATTTGACTTGTGTTTTGTAAACAAACGTGACACACATTTCACAGTGTTTGTTTACATCCTTGATTGACTCACGATTTCAGTGTTCACATCTGTGATTTACTTTAAATTGTTAATATTGGAGTCGAGACACAGTTTAATGATGATGTCCCAGGCAGGGAATAATAAAATTCCAATAAATTATTGTGAGGAGTCGCAATTACTGGCACTCCCGGGTATTGGGATTCAAACTGCCGGGAAGATAATGGAGATAAGACAAGGTGGTTATCATATTGACCCAGGTACACTGGGACAAGTCCCATATATCAGAATGTCGCAACAATTAATTGATAGAATTGATTTTGCCCCATTACCACCTACTACCCACGGAGAGTTGATTGATTTTGCCCCAGTACCCCCTGGCCCCGACAATGAGACATGGTTAGGCTCCACCCAAATGACCCAACCCCAAGGACAGTCATCACTCTGGCCTGGTCAGTTATATAGCCCAGAACTGGAGCTACGGCCAGGTACTGTGTGCGTTACAAATTTTCCAACAACAAATAGTCCGCATGAAAACTGGTTTACACCCATACCACAAAGTGACTTTAATGGTAGCCAAATTCTCTCTTCAGAGTCCGACAATTTCTCAGAACAGAGCAGTGGTATCACAACTATTTGTCGTTCAGATTTTCTCCCGCCGAGGGTAGAGCTAGAACAAAATAAATTTTTTGCAAGTTTTAGCAATATGGCTATTCATAGCGAGGAATCATACCAACCCACTGCCACACAAAGCCCACCCAGGTCAGTTGGTGCGTTACATGAGTACAACATGCCTCAACCACTCAAATCAGACCCAACCGAGACATCGAGTAGTTACTATGGGCCAACCGACCAGTTTCAACAAGGTCAGCCCGTTCAAGGCATTACTGCTGATCAGCAACAACAGCAACTTTGTATAGGTATCTCAGGTAATCAACAGCAAACACAACAGGTTGATACTCACATTCAAACTCCAGGCTATATGCCCGCTTCACAGGGCCTGCCTCACTTTGAACAAACACAACAACAAAACTTGAGCACTAATCCCCCTCAGGGTTACAAGTTTACTCCTCAAAGTCATAACACACAACAACAAACACAAAGTTGTCCACAGAACAATATCAACCCGCAGCAAGGTGTTTATCTGCCTCAGCAGGGTATCAACACCCCCCACCAGGGTGTAAATACTACACAACACCAGCCTCAAGGCCTGAGTAACCTCCACCAATATTCTCATCAACAGCCTGTTGTTCAAAATCACCCACCAACGCCAGCTAACACACCGCAGTGGCAAAACAACCAACAGTTACATCAAGGTGTTCACACCAGCCCACCCCAGGTGTCAACGCCTATGGGCAATAATGAGACAACCATCCATTTCCCCCAGAACTCGCCGTACCAACAAAACCGACCGTATGTACCGGTAACGCCGCGTGTGCCACAACCTGCAACTGGGAGTTATCCCACGGATCCATCTGGTAATCCACGCGCGCCGGCTCAGTTATATGTTCCACGTCGTGCATTTCGTGAACCAGGGAATTTTCCCGGAAATGCCTCTGGCTATCCGGAAAACCGGTATGATAGATACTCGCACGAGTCTGATTCCTCGGAATTTTCGGATGTTTCCCGAGAAAGTCGTCGGCAAAAGAAAAATCGACGAAAAGCGCGAAACCGCATGAGCACAGGATCTCATGGTCATCGACCAAATTACTCCACTGTTGAGGAGGAGGATGGTCACTCATATATTCAGCCAACCCGCCAGCAGAATAGCCGCCGGTCACAAGCATCCGATAGTGACCCGAGGCCGGTTGAGGGCAGATATCACGTAGATGATCACCGTGATGATGCTGCTACACCGAGACAGCCCCCTGGACGGCAATTTTTCGCGTCAGTGCCCAAAGCCCTAAAGTATACGGGGAAGGGGAACTGGAAAGCTTTTTATATTAAATTTTCTGGTTACGCCGAAGCAGCTGGCTGGACCGATAAACAGAAACGAGATCAGCTCTGCTGGTGCTTAGAGGACAAAGCCAGCGATTTTTATACATTATTGCTGGAACAAGACAAGGACATGTCTTACAAGACCATTATCTCCAGAATGGAGAAACGGTTTGGTTTCCAAGAACTCCCGGAAACGACACAGGTACAGTTCCAAACTAGCACTCAAGGCATCAAGGAGACCCTTGAGGATTGGGCAGATAGGGTTTTATCCCTAGCTAGCAAGGCATTTAGAGACCTTCCCGAGGACCATATGACCAAGCAAGCCATTATGAAGTTTTGCCAAGGCTGTAATGACTCACAGGCCGGGCAGCACGCTTGCAATGTAAAGCCAACGTCAATGGAGAGCGCCATGGACACCATAAAATGGTACCAACACTCGAGCAAGGCAGTTCAGAGTAATAGGAAGGAAGATACCTCCAAGAGTAAAGACTCTGACCCTATAGTGGTAACCACAGAACCAGTTGTTCACGGTATTGGTGGCCCTAGACCTAATGTCACTGATAGCCGTCTTTCCAAGATGGAAGAACAGATGAAGGCTTTAATGGCGACAGTCTCAACTTTAGCGGAGGAGCTAAAGAGGTCAAATCAAGGTCAAGCTAGGTATAACACCACTGGGACACGTTCCCAAGGTTTCAACAAAAACCAAGGTCAGTCTAGGTCTACTAGTGGGACAGGTTCCCAGGGCACTGCCCCACCTAGACAGGGCAGACGTCAATTTAATCGACGACGTCGGAATAACTCCAACGATAGACAATTTTCAAACACCGCATGTTTTAAATGCGGAAAAGAAGGTCATCGTATCAGAAACTGCCCAGAATGGAAAATGAGTAGTACAGAGACTACTCCCAAGCAAAGCACCACAAAAAAACAAAGATCACCTGCAAAAGGTGTGTACAATGAGTATCACTCAGAATCGAGCCAGGAAGAAGGCATTTCAGGCAGTGCCTCAGTCCGCACCCTGGGAAGCGCCCAATTATTGCGCGTCCCAGTTGACATACAAGACAAAAAGGTTGTCGCTTTGGTGGACACGGGCTCAGAAGTCACCATTTTGAGTGACAAGATTTTTGATACACTCAAGCATAAGCCATATGTCATACGCGAGACCGTTATGCATGGCGCTGGGCGTGGCATGGCAATGACATGCAGGATTACCAACCCAACAAGGTTCAAGGTCAAGGACCTGAAGTTCACACATAGCCTATATGTTGCACCACTTGACTGTGAGATGATTCTCGGATATGATTTCCTGGAGGGTAATGGTGCAGTTTTAGACCTGAAAAAGAAACAGATGACAGTAAGGGGCAGTATGGTCCCATTACTAGTAGGCAGTGAAACTTCACACCAACCCAGAGTGAACCGGGTAACAGTTCCTGCGAGGATAACAATACCTCCACGTTCAGCTTTGAGAATGAAGTGTGAGTCCACGACATTGGACACTGATTTCATTATAGAGCCAACTATTAAGCAAAAGTTGCTTGTTCCAAGAACTTTGTGCGCTAAGGGTCAGACACCCCAAGTTTGTTTTTTGAACTTAGGTGACAGCCCAGTGAAGCTGATTAAGGGGCAACCAGTCGCCGAAGCTGAAGAAGTGACTATAGTTAATTCTATGTCTACACCCAGTGTTGGGGTGCTCTCTGAGCCAAAGTCACAAAAAACAACTGTCAAGGATGAACAGTTACCTGCTCACTTGCAGGAGTTATTTTTGAGTTCATCGCATGAACTCAACAAGTCTCAGAAGAGACAACTTAAGGACCTATTGCTAGAGTACAGTGATGTGTTCGCCAAGGACGATTTTGACTTGGGCGATTTCACAGCCATTGAACACAGCATCGATACGGGTACTGCAAAGCCTGTTAAGCAGCGCATGAGACGAACGCCTGCATGCTTTGTCAATGAAGAGGAAGAACACCTCAAGAAAATGCTAGATGCGGGTGTGATCAAACCCTCAATCTCTGATTGGTGTTCCGCACCAGTTCTTATCCGTAAGCGAGACGGTGGTGTCCGCTGGTGCATAGATTATAGAGCACTCAATGCTGTGACTGTTAAGGATGTCTATCCACTTCCCCTGATCGAGGAATGTCTGGATACACTTTCCGATAATGTCTGGTACTCAAAGCTCGACGCAAATAGTGCGTACTGGCAGGTCCGCGTCCGGGATGAGGACCGGAAGAAGACTGCATTCATTACAAAGTATGGACTCTTTGAATGCGTGAAAATGAGTTTTGGACTTTGTAATGCCCCAGGCACATATGCACGTGTCATGAACTTACTGCTAAGAGGACTCACTTGGAAAACAGTCTTAGCTTTCCTGGACGATATCTTAGTCCTAGGAACGGATTTTGAGTCCCACTTGAAGAATCTGAGGGATGTCTTTGCCAGATTCAGGCAGTACAAGATCAAGCTGAAACCTAGAAAATGTCAGCTATTTCGACGATCTGTAGAGTTCATAGGTAGAAAGGTCAGTGTTAAGGGCCTTGAAATAAGCAAACAACACTTGGGACCAGTCCCAGATTGGCCGATTCCCACTAACACGAGGGAAGTAGAGCAATTTCTTGGCTTTGCCAATTACCATCGCTCCTTCATAAGGAACTATGCCAAGATAGCCAGCCCCCTGTACGAGATAACGGGGAAGAAACCATTTCAATGGAGCCATGAGAGACAACTGGCATTTATGGACTTAAAGGAGAGACTGATGAGGGCCCCAGTGTTGACTTTGCCCAACAACAGGGATTATTTTATCCTAGATACAGATGCGTCCGATAAGGCTATCGGAGCTGAACTGATCCAAGTTCAGAAGGGAGTAGAACGGACAATAGCGTACGGTAGTTTTTCTTTCACACCAGAACAGAAAAAGTACTGCACAACACGCAAGGAGCTGTTGGCAGTAATCCGTTTTACGAGGCAGTTCAGACACTACCTGCTAGGTAAACAGTTTACTGTGAGAACAGACCACAGTAGCTTAACGTGGCTCCTGAACTTTAAGGAACCACAGGGCCAGTTAGCCCGTTGGCTAGAGGAACTCAGCCAATATGACATGGTGATTAAGCATCGCCCGGGTAGGCATCACATTAATGCGGACGGATTGTCCCGTATCCCGTCTAGGGAAACTGAGTGTCCAAATTACAGATTGGACAGTGAAGTAACAGCCTTACCCTGTGGCGGTTGCCCTTACTGTACTAGAGTACATACGAATTGGGCCAGATTTTTGAGCGACGTAGATGAGGCAGTACCACTGAGTAAGAGAGTGCACGCCAGGACTCCATCACTTAGAAACATGGCTTCTGCCATGATACTGTTGTTTCAGGGCGAGAACTTGTCCAATCAGGGGACCAAGTCCCCGGAAACGGTAAATACCAGCTCTCACCTTGAGACAAAGTCCCAGAGTTTAGGGGCTGCAGAGTTAAGCAGTCAAGATACAGAGCCCCTGGTTGGGTGCCAAGACAATTGGTTTACTACCTCAATCGACTTGACAACTAGGTCGGATAGTTCCACCATTACAGTTCGAGGACAGAACAACTGTTATGTTGCTGCAATTTCCAGTGCAGATGGAATAAGTCTTTCTGGATTTTCTGCTGAGGAGGTCAAGTCCAAGCAATCTGAGGACCCAAATTTCAAATTTGTATTGGAGTGGCTGAAAGACAAAGTGGAGCCCAAAGAAAATGAACTTTTTCTTGCATCTCCAGCTGCAAAGAGCCACTGGCTAAACAGAAAGTTATTCCTCTTGGATGAGGAAGGTATTTTGAGAAGTTTGCCTAAGAAGGAAGGCAAGAGCACTAGGCTAATGATACCCACTAGCCTGCAAGACTCAGTTATGGCCATGTGCCATGAGCTCCCAAGTGCAGGGCACCAGGGTGTGCAGCGCACTATGGCGAAAGTGAAAGACAGGTACCACTGGTACAACATGTCGCGTGATATTACTAACTTTGTACTTAGCTGTGATACTTGTAATAAGTACAAGAAGCCTACAAGGTATGGCAGATGCCAGATGACTCCATATCACGCCGGAGCACCGATGGAGAGGGTACATCTCGATTTTATGGGACCACTCCCCAAGACTAAATCTGGGAATGAGCATATTCTCATGATGGTGGATCAATTCACCAAGTGGACTGAGTGCATCCCATTACCTTCTCAGACTGCAGAGGTTACTGCTCAGGCTGCAGTAAATGAATTTTTTGCAAGGTTCGGCTATCCATTCCAAATCTTTTCGGATCAGGGCCGTAACTTTGAGAGCTCACTTTTCAAAGCGGTATGCGAGCTTTTACAGATCCATAAAGCTCGGACGACTCCCTACAGACCATCAGCGAATGGACAGGTCGAGAGACAAAATAGGAGTCTAATGGATGCAGTCCGATGCTTTGTTGACACCCAACAAGACGACTGGGATGTTCATTTGCCCCAGTTGGCAGGAGCTCTACGTTCTAGTGTGAACAGAAGTACTGGGTTCACACCCAACAAACTTATGTTGGGTCGAGAGACGAATCAGCCCGCAGACCTGATGTATAGTGATGTAAAGGAAACAACTTACTCAGGGGCGGAGGAGTATGTTATGGGTTTGGAGAAGGCTATTAGACATTCTCACCAGATAGCCCGGAAGACACTAAAGACTACTCAGGCTAAGCTGAAAAAGGACTACGATCTCAAGGTTTTGGAGAAACAGTACCAGCCTGGAGATTTGGTGTATGTGCTAGACTCAGCTCAAGTTAAAGGCAAGAGCAAAAAGCTAAGTCCTCCTTGGAAAGGACCAGGTATGGTTATTGCTAAGGTCACCCCCTATGTGTACAAAATCAAACTACAACGGGTCGTGTTCAACACAAACCACGATAGACTTAAGTTGTGTAGGGACCGTAAAATCCCGGCATGGCTGAAAGATTGCCAAGGGAAGTTCAAACAGGGTGATGACGTCCTTTCCTCGGAAAAACCCAAGAAGCCCAGTGATAAACGGTATTGCATCTGCAAGGGCCCGGACACCGGTGAAATGATGGTGCAGTGTGACCACTGCAAAGACTGGTTTCACCTTACGTGCGTTTCCTTAAGCCCTCAGGAGGCAGAAGATTTAACTGCCTACAAATGCCCTCACTGTCAGTTAGTGGTCAAAACTTAAGTAATTTTCTTTATGTTTTCAGATGGCAGTGATAGCTCAGATGAGGAGAGGGACTCGTCCCTGGAAGCCCTCTGGGCTACCCATTTTGATTTTACTGTTAGAGACAGGACTAATTTAGTTTATATCCTCTGGAGTATTAGGAGTTTTTTCCCCAGTATTGGATATATGCAATGTACCTAGTTGGGAGGTTACCATCTCGGGTGAGATGTTATTCAGATATTTTTTACCCGAAGGGCCGGGGTCGTGCATGCCTATGGTCGGCATGGGTTCTTTTCACGAGTTGTGAGTTGAATAGGCCCCAGTTAGAGTGGTCGCTAGGTTTGCAGGGGATAATTTTTTTGTTTTTGTCAATACTCCAGAGTGGATCTGTAATTATGTAATTTAATGTTTGTGATTTTGACCCTGAAAAATTTTTTTTTGGGAACGGTTAACTTTAATTATTTCTCTCCTAGCAGGGACTGGGGGGATGGTTTTTAAGTTTTCAATTGTTCCCGAGTTATACCGGATATGACTTACGGTTCACAGTGACCCAGCCCGGGGAGATAAAGTTTCGTCCTTTGTCGGAACACTAGTTCCTCCTTTTCAAAACGGAGGGGGGTGAAGTGTAATTACCCTCTACCCGGGTGAACCGTGGGTCTGGAGTGCTCCAGGGAATCTGGAGTGCGTCAAGGAACCTGATAGCGGGAATATGCAGACCAATATTCCCTGCGCATGGGCAGAGCGGGAATCGCTCTCTTCTGCTAGATGTTCCAAACCTGAGAGGCGGACGATATTCTACGAAGAGTACAGACTAATAGAAGTTTAGAGGTAAGGAGCATTGTGACACATTCCATATATTATACCGCTGATCTCAGATCCCACCGTGAGCGGAGGATAAGGGTTTTCCGACCTAAGTAGGTCCATTAAAACACATCAATTGTATTGTTTTGATTTCAGCGAGTTCAAGATTACACGTTTGAAATGCCCTTAAAACACATAATATGAGATTGTCAAGTTAATAACATTAATAATTTTGGTACTTTATTTATAGTCAATATTAGTGTATACTATTTGAAAATGTTGAATTGTCAAAATATGTGTAAATCTCCAAGGTGTGAATCACACCCGGCTTGCTCCATTTGGAATTGTGAGACTGTAGCTCCGCTGAGTCAAAAGATATCACAGGAGCTACATTATTGTAGCTATTGACTGTGCGGCTGTGAAACCAGAGTTATTGACTAGCAGACAACTCCATAAACAACACAGTTTATAATTATATGTGACTGTGGTACTGACAAAAACTGCATCATAAAGATTAACTTTTATAAAACAGGCTCCGTAGTTATTCAGGGTACCAAATGTGTGCAGTTTAACGAAACATATTTCGAAACTTTGAAGAACAAAGTAAAATCACCAGTCAGTTCCCAATAAAAAAAAAGTGGAAATGATGACAGTTTAAATGATCCTGACTTAAGTTTAGATAATACAAAAATTGAACAATCTACAATTGAAAAAAATCTTCCAAATGAAAACAATCTCAGTGACACTTCTTTAACATTTGCAAAATACCTTGCAAATGTTAACAATACATCTACCCCAATCAGGAAAGAGGGTCCGAAAGATAAACAAGACAATCAAGTAGAAACTCCAAAAGGAAAAGACTGCGAAACATGGCCAAGTTTTGAGCTCCAAACTCGACACACTTACTGCAACTTTGACCACTATTGACACTTCGTTTAGTTATTTGTAAACAAATTAACGGACCTCAAGAATGCAACAGACACTATCGTGCCAGACATCAAAGGATCTGTCCCTGATTTAATTTCATCCAATCAGCCGAATACGGCAAACATGTGGCCTCATTAAGCCGAGGAAGCTTTGTCCCATCAGCCACCGCCTTCTCTGCGCCTCCATCAGTGGTTGTCATCACAAGATCCCAGAACCCGAATAACAACCTCAAACGATACTCCATTGCAGTCCACCATCCCAGTGTATCTCGGTTTCATATAGGGTTCATCTGGATCTTTTTAGACAACCACGAGAAGACAACAGAGGCCTAGACATGACCAGTTACTGGCCCGACTTGGACCATCGAGCCATTCATGAGCTGGTTGTATTAATCATGTCGAAATATAACCAAACATTTAGTAGAATTAACAAAACATATCTTAACCATTGATTACATTATTTCGAATTATATAAACAAAAAACATAAGAAAAATAAACAAAAAGCCAAATAAAAATGTAGGAAATTTTGCACATATTGAGGTTTGACCCATAAGCCGCCACCAATCCCGTCATGTAGCAATTTGGAATTCCGATTTCAGTGAGGAAAAAAAAAATTGATAAATAATGTTGTATAAGGGATTAATGCGACCAGCCGATTGACCGAATCGGGTCCATCCGGCCTCCCGTCTAGGTAAAGCTTGTGCCCCAGATGGTGATCGGAACCGCTTTTCCGGCCATCCAGGAACACTCCCTATTACCGACACGGGTTTGCGACACACGGCAAACATGTCGCCTCTTTAGGGCCTCTTACGAGGAGCTGTGGGCCTATTGTCTTGTGTCCTCGGGACCCACACATGGGGTGATGAAGATTGAAGGAATTTCCAAAGATCAGTGTATTCACGTTTGGATGGCATGTTTCTTACTGGCTTCATCATGCCGCCATTAAATGATGCCGAGTCAAAATCTGGGCGTTTGCAAAGACGAAAGTTCTACCATCAGTCAAAGCGCTGTGAGATTTGTCTGGAATAAAACCATTTTTTGTCGGTATCTTTAGAATACCTTTTTGTCCTCTGTTACCAATTAAAAAGGCGTCACTAATATATTCGTATAAACCTGGTAACCACACAGACATCTGATTTGTTATTTCATGTACTATTATACTACATTCATTTTGCGATTTCTCCTTTTCTTTGGATTTCGTTTTGGTTATATTATTATCATCAATGTAATGTACACCAGGCTCACGAGCGGCTGGATGGTCCCGGTCCAGCCAATAAATGGTCATGCCTAGCCCTCTGCTGTTTTCTCGTGGTTATCTGAAAAGACCCATACGAACCCTCAATGATACTGAGATGCAATGGGTGGGTTGGGTTTGGTTTGCATGTATCGTTGTAGGTTGATGTTTGGGTTCTGTGGTCTTGGATGGTAACCACTGACGGAAGCGCAGAGAAGGCGGTGGCTCATGGGACAAAGCTTCCTCGGCTTAATGAGGCCACATGTTTGCCGTGTGTGGATACCCGTAAGGATAGACGACGGGATCCTGGTGGCTGAAACACGCCACTTTGGCCCTTACTTTATCTGAAACGGGAGGTCGGATGGGCCCGGTCGCGACCAATCGGCTGGTCATGCCAAGCCCTTGAACTTGACCTGTTTACAAACAGTACGATAAAAGTACCATTCTCATAGGTTGGGTTCAAGAAGGCGGTGGCTAATGGGTCAATCGTGTAGATGTTTCTTTGGGCGGTTGTCTTGCCGGGCAACCCCTGGCACAAGGCTTGCGCCTGCAAGAAGAACTCTATGCGAGTATGTTCTTGTATATCTGGTGCTTGTCCCACAAGCGGCAGGCATACACCGTTTTGGTGCTGCTCCGAGGTGGGCGGGGAGCAAGGATAATGAACCATCAAAATTCACCATGACATCTTTACAAAATACCCCCAAACCAACCAGTTCGAAACGTAAATGCAATTACAGTGACGACGAGGAACCAACCATCAAACAACCAAACACACTCTCTGACAATTTCCCTAAATTTATAGTTATCACCAGCAATAGTAGTGAAAAGCCAGTTACAAAAATATCTCCCTTTGTGTTACAAAAAACCATTCAAAGCTATGCAGGTGACGTAAAAAGAGTATCAAAAATGAGAAACGGTAGTTTACTTGTGGAATGCTCTAGATCTCAGCAAGCTAAAAATCTTCTCTCTATGACTAAAATCTCTGATATTGAAATCTCCGTTTCTCCTCATAAAACGCTCAATTCATGTCAAGGAGTTATTCGCGACAGAGACCGTGATCTCTCCCGATTTATCTGAAGAAGAAATTTGTACAGAACTTCAATCTCAAAATGTCTCAAAAGTTAAAAGATTTACAAAGAAATCCTCAGATAAAATCATTAAACTGAACACCTATTTAATCACCTTTAACCTCACAAGTGTTCCGGAACATATCTACATAGGTCCCTACAGAATCAGAGTTGATACTTTCGTACCTAACCCTACTCGTTGTTTCAAATGCCAGAAATTTGGACGCGGTAGGAGTTCATGTAGAGGTACTGAAAAGTGTGTCAAATGTTCTGTAGAGGGCCATTCCAGTTTTGAATGTGAAGGACAGGTTAAGTGTGCAAATTGCAATTTAGATCACATGGCAAATTCTAGACAATGTGAATTTTTCAAGAAAGAACAAGAAATTCAGAAAACAAAAACTGAAAAGAACATTAGCTATCAAGAAGCAAAAAAAATGGTCTCTGCCTCGAATAACTCGACTCAAGCTACTTCTTATGCTGACAAGGTCAAATCATCCCAAACCATCAGATCTTTTTCAACTCAGACTGAATTGACTTGGCCTGCTGGGTCAGATCTCCCAAATCGACAAAATCTACAGCTTCCATATCTTCTCAAACGCCTGGCTCAGTGCAGGCTATAAAACATCAACTAAAACCGTCAAACAACCAAAAGACTTCAAACTCTTCAGAGAAGAAATCACCGCAGAAACCCTCGTCATCCCAAAAAAGTTCGAAGTCCTCGTCAATCGACAAAACGAAAAAATCAGATTTGTCACACCGTCTTTCAAAGGCAGAGAAAAACACAAAGTATAACAGGTTTAGAGATTTATGCTCAGAGTTCGATGAAAGAACTATTCACCCATCAGATTGTCTCTAAAATGAATAATATTATACAGTGGAATTGTCGGGGTTTAAAAATTAACTTAATAGAGCTATCGTTACTTGTACAAGCTTTTCTTCCTGTTGCCTTTTGTCTTCGAGAAACACATTTAAAAGAAAATGATAATTTAAACATTAAAAATTACTCGATTTACAGCACTTAAGTTAAAAAGGATGAAAGAGCCGCTGGCGGCTCATCAATCCTGGTTAAAAATGGTATTATACATAGTAAAGTAAAACTTAATACCGAATTACAAGCAGTTGCTGTCAAACTCTCTCTTCAAAAAACTATAACATTGTGTTCTGTCTATCTCCCCCCTAATACGTCCTTGGAAATAAACCAACTTAAATCTTTAACAGATCAGTTGCAAGCCCCTTTTCTCCTTATGGGCGATTTTAACGCCCACAATCCAATATGGGGCAGTAACTCCCAAAATGATAAGGGGAAAAAAGTTGAAGACTTCTAAAACCAGGAAGGCTTGTGCATTTTTAACGATGGCTCAGATACATATCTCCATCCGGGAAATGGTTCTTACTCGGCTATCGATCTAACTATTTGTGACCCTTCGTTATTACTGGATTACTCGTGGCGGGTCCACGATGATTTGTGTGGAAGTGATCACTTTCCAATTATTTTGGAAAATCTTTTTCCCTCTTCCTCTGAGAAAGTTGCTCGCTGGAAATTTGACAAGGCCAATTGGCCTTTGTTCGAGCAACTCTGTCGAGATGAACTTAAGAAAGAGACTTTTAATAATGTTATTAATCCAGTCCTTAAATTTAATGAAACGTTAGTATCGATAGCTGAGAGGTCCATTCCTAAAACCTCGACAAATCCAAAACCACCAAGCAAACCCTGGTTCGATGACGACTGTGAGGAAGCTAAGAACCACAGGAAAAAGGCCGAACGACGGTTCAACATGAATCCAACCTCTGACAATCTCAGTAATGTTCGTGTATTCCGTGCTAAAGCACGTCGCACATTTAAACAAAAGAGACGCAAGTCTTGGCAGAACTTCGTCTCTAAAATAAACTCTCATACACCTATGAATAAAGTCTGGAATTTTATCCAAAAGATTAATGGTAAAAACAGAAAGACCAATCTTCACCATTTAAAAGATGGCCAAACTCTTTTGACTTCAGAAAATGACATCTCGAATAAACTCGGTGAAACATTCTCAAAACATTCTTCTTCTCTGAATTATTCCCAGGAATTCCAAAGGATTAAAAACCGAACTGAGAAAAATAAACTCAATTTTAAATCAAACAATTTAGAAGATTACAACCGCCCTTTTTGTTTGGATGAGCTGAAAATTTCTCTGTCGAAAGCCCATGACACAGCATGTGGCCCAGATGATATTCACTATAAACTTTTGAAACACCTTCCTGACACTTCTCTTAAAACGCTTTTAGATCTTCTTAATAATGTATGGGAAACTGGCGACTTGCCTTCCATTTGGAAACTTGCCACAGTTATCCCTATTCCAAAACCTGGGAAAGATCATTTTGAACCGTCGAATTATCGGCCAATTGCCCTCACAAGTTGCGTTTGTAAGACAATGGAACGGATGATCAACGACCGCCTTGTCTGGTTCCTAGAGGCGAATGGCCTCCTGTCCAATATACAGTGTGGGTTCCGACAAGGCAGAAGCACGTTGGATCATCTGGTTCGCTTCGAATCCTTTATACGCAACGGGTTTGCTAAAGGTGAACATGTGGTGTCCGTCTTATTCGATCTGGAAAAAGCCTACGACACCACATGGAAATATGGCATTTTAAAAGACTTAAATGATATGGGGTTGAAAGGTAGGTTACCTACCTTCATTGACAGTTCAAGGTAAAGGTTAACACGACCATATCTGACCCTTTTGAACAAGAGATGGGTGTTCCTAGGGGAAGTATTCTCTCCGTCACTTTATTTAGTGTAAAAATAAACAGTTTAGCTAAAACATTAAAACAAAATGTTGAAGGCTCCCTCTATGTGGATGACTTTTTGATATGTTATAGGGCTAATAATATGAACAATATTGAAAGACAACTACAGCTGTCTTTAAATAAAATTGAAAAATGGGCTATGGAAAATGGTTTTAAATTTTCCAACTCCAAAACAGTATGTATGCATTTTTGCAATAAACAAAAACTGCATTTGGACCCCGAACTAAATATCTATAATTCTCCAATTAAAGTCGTCAAAGAAACAAAATTTCTAGGTATTCTGTTTGACAATAAACTTACCTTTCTACCCCATATCAAAATGCTTAAAGCTAAATGCTTGAAGGCATTGGATATTTTAAAAGTTGTTTCGAGCACCGACTGGGGTGCTGATAAAAACATATTGTTAAATTTATATCGATCGCTTGTACGATCAAAACTTGATTATGGTTCCATTATATACGGATCTGCTCGCAAATCCTACATACAAATTTTAGATACTGTTCACCTCCAAGGCTTACGTTTGGCCTTGGGGGCGTTCAGAACGTCTCATGTGGGGAGTTTATATTTAGAGGCGAACGAGCCGGCTATTTATAATCGTCGGATAAAACTTGGTTTACAATACTTAACCAAGCTAAAAGCATATCCTTCAAATCCTGCCTACGACTGTGTTTTCAATCCTCTCTATGAGGATATATTTGAACAGCATGAAAATAAAATTCCTCCGTTTGGTATCCGGATAAAACCACATATTTTGGGTTCTAACATCAACCTTGATGAAATCTCCCCCATTAATATACCTCAATCACCACCTTGGCTTGTACCCAAACCTATGTTTATTTTTGACCTTAGAAAACATAAAAAGTCCGAAACAAACCCTATTCTTATTCAGCAACACTTTGCTGAAATAAAATCTAAGTTAGAATTTCATGACTCTATTTATACTGATGGGTCGAAGGACGGGGACAAAGTGGCTGTCGCTGCTGTCTATGGACAGCAAGCAGCAACTCTCCGACTTCCATCCTCCAGTTCCATTTTTACTGCTGAAGCCAGGGCCATAATTCTGGCTTTAAAGTTTGCAAGAAGATCTGAAAAACTTAAATTTCTTATTTGTTCAGATTCACTTTCATGTTTATTGGCTATCGAAGGTCAGAAATATAAAAACCCTTTAATTGCCCATATTGAATTTTATAAAAGGCTTGTCCAAATGGGCAAAGAAATCATTTTTCTCTGGGTACCAAGTCATATTGGTATTAAGGGAAATACAGTCGTAGATAGGATAGCGAAGGATGCTTTAGACGACCCCATTACTAATGTGTCAGTGCCATATACTGATTTCAAACCTTTGATTTTTAAGTATATTATACGTTTTTGGCAGTTCCAGTGGGATCTGCTTACAGACAATAAACTTCATTCTATAGAGCCAACTGTTGGCAGGAATGTTTGTTTCTCTGGCAAAAGCCGAAGAGATCAAGTTGTTTTAACTAGATGTCGCATTGGCCACACCAGGACGACTCGCTCTTTTATTTTAGAGATTGAGCCGCCTCCTGAGTGTATACCTTGCCAATGTCGACATAATATTAAACATCTTTTAATTGATTGTGTAGATAAATCCGACATTATTTCTCGGTACTACACAGTCAACAATATGAAAGATTTATTTACAAAGGTTGCTGGCAACCGCATTTTACAATATTTGAAGGACGTGGGACTGTACTCTAGAATATAGTCTGTCTGGCTGTATTCCTGGTTATAGTCCTGATACAGATTTTTAAATTGTTATATGTTTTGACTGATGTTATTTTATTGATTATATTTTTTGTAGCGTTTCTGTGATAGTTTTCAAGTTTGTGATAATATAAAATGTTTCATAAGGTTTTGTCTCATATTTGTTTTATTGTTTATACTCTCGTTAATATTTTATTTGTAAATAGTCAATTGGTTTTAATTGTGTTCAATTTTAACCAGCTCCGATTAGATCTCGCCGTAATATTTTAAATGACGTTCTTTCTTCCACCCCAACTTTCCGGTCCAATTGTCCAAAAATTTCCATGCTAATAATTCATCTTTAATGGATTTGTTATTGTAATATCTGTTTTTGATTTAATACCTATCGCTATTTGTTTGTTCATCTCACGCGTATATAATTTTGCCGCTGGGACTGCCAACATTAAAGATATACACCTGCCTGTTAGTCGCTGTAAATCTAATACGGAAATACTATCTCTAGCTAAACAGGAGTCTCTTAGCTGTGCGAATTTGTGTTTTTCAGTATCAGTTATTCTAAAACACCTGTTGACTGAGTCAATTTCAAAAACCATGTCTTATCAATGTTTATACAGTATCCCAATCTTGTCAAAATTTGACAGACCATAAAATTTGCCAAAACCGCACTTTTTTTACCACCAGGAATATCAGGTCTTCTAACTTCCTCAACAAGACGATCGTCAATATACAGAAACATTGGAATGTAAAAGTTTCGTCTGATATATGAAGTAGGTTGAAGGTTGATTTTATGATAAATATAGCTCGATAATTTAAAGCCAAACAGCAGTGACTTGTACCAGAAATAATGTCATTGAAAACCACCCAATTTAAACGAATCTATAGACAAAAACACATGGTCAAAACCCGATTTATCACCAATAACCGTAAAAAACGTCACCCTTCACAATTCTTGGAATATATTTTAAAGTATCTAAACTGAAATGTATATCTGGAATCCAGTTATTTAAATACATTAAATTTATGCACATTCTCGGTTTTGTAGGTTCGATCGTTAAAGGAGAAACAATATGTGGTGGTTTCACTGAACCCACTCTTCCTAAATATTCAATAGACCCGTTAGCTAGCCTTTCTGTAATTGTTTTATTAACGAAGTTTACAAAAGGCTTACAGTTACTGGCGTTCTTAAATACTCTAGCAGGAGGAAAATAAGTATCATACTGTACTCCCCAAAATTTACCATGAAAAGGCTTAATACACTTATTAATGTTAACTCCATTTTCTAGTCAATTTATAATTTCAATTTTGTCTGGGGAATCTCTCAAAATTAATTTCCGTTGATGTAGATTCTTGTGTAACTGACCGGACACAAACATTTGATCATTTCTAACATTTCGCAACATTTGGACAAAATCCACGCAAAGCTCTGGAAAACACTTCTTCAGCAGAATTTAAGCTTGATGTATCGGAATCAAGTGAATCGTGCTTGTAATTAACCCATGAAATTTCTCCAGAACACTATATTTGGTTCAAAAATAATCTATCTCTCCCATGAGTTTAACTGGATCTGAAAATGATACAAATAAAATCCATTTTGCCTCAATTATACTTAACATATAACTAAACAAAGTGTACTATTAAAATATAAATCATAATGTCTACCTGCATGCAAAATCATCGTACACATGACATACTCAAAACTACGAATTGTGGGGGCAATCTTTGATTAAATGGCCGGTCTTCTGACAACTGAAGCATATAGGTGGGTTCTGACTGTTTGCCCTAAATCTTGGCCTACGTGGTGTGACCATACGACCATAATTATGTGGTTGAAAATATACTTGCGATGTTGGAAGGTAAGACGATGTTGGAAGGTAAGACTGGTGACCCATGAAACCAAATTGGAAAAGAGGAGGAGCACTCATATGTTGTTGTGGTACATGTCACAATGGGGTAACTTTTCATTAGCTTCTCTTCTTTGTCCAAGATGACTTCCTCTTTAATATGTTTCCGAAGTTGCAAAATTTTTTTTTAATAATTACCAGAATTAAATAAACCCATTATTCTGTAAATGTAATTATCATAACACTTATGAAACGAATATTTGAAACAATTCATTCAATAAAGCAGTTTTTGAAATACACATGTACTTAAAAAAAATTAGGAAATACATTATACCATAAAAAAATTACTGATATTGTGTGCTACCATTGATGCAATGTGATAAAGTATTGAATATAAATTGTTGATGCATCAATTATTAGTCTAATTTGGAGAACATTTACTTGTAACAGTTAAAGAAATATTATTACCTTTGATGGATACCAAGTCATATTGGTATTAAGGGAAACACAGTCGTAGATAGTTTAGCGAAGGATGCGTTAGATGACCCCATTACTAATATGTCAGTGCCTTATTCTGATTTTAAACCTTTATTACACAAATATGTTTTAAGTTTGTGGCAGTCCCAGTGGGATCTGCTTACAGACAATAAATTACATTCGATAGAGCCAACTGTTGGCAAGAATGTTTATTTTTTCGGCAAAAACCGAAGAGACCAAGTTGTTTTGACCAGATGTCGCATTGCCAACACCAGGACGACTCATTCTTTAATTTTAGAGAGTGAGCCGGCTCCTGAGTGTATTCCATGCCAATGTCGGCACTCTGTTAAACACCTTTTAATTGACTGCGTAGATAAATCCGACATTATTAGTCGGTACTACACAGTCAACAATATGAAAGATTTATTTATAGTGGTCGCTGGCGACCGTCTTTTACAATATTTGAAAGACGTAGGACTATACTCCAGAATATAGATTATTATACTATGTTCTTGAGTATAGTTATTAGTCATTGTCTTAAACTTTGTTATTATTAATTGACGTGATTTTATGTTTACTAAATATTTTATATATATTGACATTGTTAATTAAATAGCGTATCTGTGATATTATTTCTGAATGATGTTCGACTGTGATTTTAGTTTTACTGTATTCAACTTTCAATATTATTTGTAAAAAGTCTATTGATTTTAGATAATGTTTGAAATTTTAATTAGTTTGAATATAATTCGTTCTCGCCGGGATATTGGCTGCAATATCGCCAGCACGGCGTTAAAAAACAATCAATCAATCAATCAATATTACCTTTGAACAATAGGAAATACTAGTACTGGCATTTCTAATGCACTTTTGAACACACGCTGGTATTTATTTGCAGCCGGTTGTTCTTTCTCAAAGTTTCCCATAAAACTGATGGGAAACAATGAAACCATGTGTTTTAATTTACACTTGCTGAAACAGATATACTTAAATGAATATAGAAAGTACAACATAAACATTGAATAAAGAGACACAACCATAAACTATGAATATAGAGAGTCCAACATAAACATTGAATATAGAAACACAAACATAAATATTGAATAAGAGGTTCAAACATAAACTATGAATAAAGAGATACCAACATAAACATTGAACAAAGAGATCCCAACAAAAACAATTAATATACGAACATTAACAATGAATATACCAGCATAAACAATTAATAAGGAGAAAAATGTAACTGCACACATGGCAAATGCTGTTCTTCATATTAGAAAGGTTTGGGATTAAAAAATCTAATTGTAGTGAATTATACTGACACGAATATAAGGTGTCAACTGAATATTGAATACAATGATAAAATTTACATTTGATGGATTTTAGTTTCTTCAATTATTATATTCCGACAAGGCAGAAGCACGTTGGATCATCTTGTTCGCTTCGAATCCTTTATACGCAACGGGTTTGCTAAAGGGGAACATGTGGTGTCGGTCTTTTTCGATCTTGAAACAGCCTACGACACCACCTGGAAATATGGTATTTTAAAAGACTTGAACGATATGGGGTTGAAAGGTAGACTACCTACCTTTATTGACAATTTTTTGTCAGACAGGCAGTTGAAGGTTAAGGTTAATAGAACTATGTCAGACCCATTTGAACAGGAGATGGGTGTTCCCCAGGGAAGCATCCTCTCTGTTACTTTATTTAGCATTAAAATAAATAGTTTGGCCAAAACCCTACAAAAGAATGTTGAAGGCTCTCTTTACGTTGATGATTTTTTAATATGTTATAGAGCTAAAAATATGAACAATATTGAAAGACAATTACAATTGTCTTTAAATAAAATTGAAAAATGGGCTACGGAAAACGGTTTTAAATTTTCCAACTCTAAAACAATATGTATGCATTTTTGTAATAAACGGAAATTGCATTTAGACCCCGAACTGACACTTTATAATTCTCCAATTAAAGTGGTCAAAGAAACCAAATTCCTTGGACTCCTATTTGACAGTAAACTTACCTTTCTACCCCAAATCAAAATGCTTAAAGCTAAATGCTTGAAAGCATTGGATATTTTAAAAGTTGTTTCCAGCACTGACTGGGGTGCTGATAAAAATATTTTGTTAAATTTATATCGATCTTTAGTTAGATCAAAACTTTGATTATGGTTCCATTGTATATGGATCTGCTCGCAAATCCTATATAAAAAATTTAGATACTGTTCATCACCAAGGCCTACGGTTGGCCTTGGGGCGTTCAGAACTTCTCCTGTGGAGAGTTTGTATGTAGAGGCGAACGAGCCGTCTCTTCATAACCGTAGAATAAAACTTGGTCTACAATATTTAACCAAGCTGAAAGCCTATCCTTCAAATCCTTCCTACGAGTTTGTTTTCAACCCTCTCTATGAGGATTTATTTGAACAGCATGAAAACAAAATCCCCCCTTTTGGTATCCGGATAAAACCACACATTTCTAGATGTAACATCAACCTTGATGAAATAGCTCCTATTGATGTACCTCAATCGCCACCTTGGCTTGTACCAAAATCCAAACTCATTTTTGACATTAGAAAACATAAAAAGTCTTGAGACTAATCCGATTGAAATTCAGCAAAAGTTTGCTGAAATTAAATCATATTTTCAAGAGTTTGATACAGTTTATACTGATGGATCAAAAGACGGAGATAGAGTAGCTGCTGCTGCTGTTTATGGACAACGGGCAGCGACTCTTCGTCTTCCATCTTCCAGTTCTATATTTACAGCTGAAGCAAGAGCTATTATTCTTGCTTTGAAATTCATAAGATCTTCTGATAAACAAAACTTTCTAATTTGTTCAGATTCTCTTTCATGTTTACTTGCTATAGAAAGTCAAAAGTATAAAAGCCCTTTAATTTCACATATAATTGAATTCTATAAAAGGCTTGCCCATATGGGTAAACAAATAATATTTATCTGGATACCAAGTCATATTGGTATAAGAGGAAACACAGTTGTAGATGGGATAGCGAAGGATGCTTTAGACGACCCCATTACTAATATGTCAGTGCCGTATACTGATTTTAAACCTTTAATTTTTAAGTATATTTTAGGTCTGTGGCAGTCCCAGTGGGATCTGATTACAGACAATAAATTACATTCTATAGAGCCAACTGTTGGCAAGAATGTTTGTTTCTTCGGCAAAAGCCGAAGAGACCAAGTTGTTTTAACAAGATGTCGCATTGGCCACACCAGGACGACTCATTCTTTTATTTTGTTATGATATTGTAATTATTATGTTTATTTATCTTGGCCTAATTTGTTTTGTGTGGCCTTATAACATGTATAATATGTTTACATAATACGTATAGTTGTTTACCAAAGATTGTTATAACTGCGCAGTTTAGAAATCACTGGAACAATAATAGATACTGATGGAATGACTAGAACTTTCTATTTGACTTACGTAATAATTCTGCTGTAATTCAAACTTCTACCGTATTCCAGAAGTTTCCGTTCTACAGTATATGTACGGACAACAAAGTTAGACTTTCAGAGCAGAAGATATCGGACAAGACTCAGCTGTTGGATTGACACACTTTTATTTACGTTACATCATACTAGATTGTGACTGATTGGATATAATATTCCGTTTGGATTCCCGCAACAGTGACGAGAAGAATTCCGGATTAGGAAAAGACGAAGGATTTTGAACAGTTAAGTTGACATTTTAGTTTGTGTAATATTTTTTTGTAAACTTGTATATAATAAATCTTGTTAAATTTTATTATTGATTTGTGTCTTTTGTTGGCTACAATTTAAAGGTGATTTCGGCCGTAACAGAAATTGGGGGCTCGTCTCGGGATAACGTTAATATCTTATTAAATTTTTTCAGTATTTTTATTAGAATTAGCCAACAAAATTCTACAAAATGGCATTTGATTCTGGTAAATTTTTGAAAACGCCAGACCTGGAAGAGTTTAATAAATTAAAGAAAGAAGAATTAGTGTTGCTTGCTAAACATTTAAAAATAGATTTTAGAGGATCTATGAGAAAACAAATTATAAAAAATTTGGTAATAGACAATTTAGTTGACTTGGAAATTTTTGGTGAAGAGGCTCTTGACCTCAAGGTCGAAAAAGTTGATGCTTTCAAATTAAAACAGCTTGAATTAGAACATGAACTTAAATTAAAACAATTAGAAAAAGAAGATGAATTTAAATTAAAACAATTACAGGCAGAACTTGAAATGAGGGAAAGGTTAGAGATGGAGAAAATAAAAATACAAATGGCTAAAGTAGAAAGCAACACTAAGTCAAAATCAGAACATTTTGAGGCAGCAAAAAATAAACGGTTGGTTCCCAAATTTTGTGAAAAAACAGTTGATAAATTTTTCCCACAATTTGAGAAAATTGCTCAAAATCTGAAATGGCCAAAGCCTTATTGGACTACTATGCTGCAAAGTGTTTTTGTGGGCAAGGCCGCTGAAATTTACTCAGCACTTTCTTCAGAAAAAAAGTTCTGATTATGACACTGTTAAACAGGAAGTTTTGAAAGCTTATGAGCTAGCGCCAGAAGCATATAGACAGAAATTTAGGTCTTATAAAAAGTTTGAAACACAAACCTATGTTGAATTTGCTAGGGAAAAAGAAGATCTATTTGATAAATGGCTTACGTCAAAGAAAATAGATAACAATTTTAATAAATTAAGACCATAAATGTTATTAGAAGAGTTCAAGCAGTGTGTTAATTTAGACTTAAAAACACATTTATATGACAAAACTGTTGAGACATTGCAAGATGCAGCTGTTGTTTCCGATAACTATACCCTTTCACATAAAAGAAGTTTCAAAGGTCAAAATTTTAATACTTCAAGCGGAAATTACAAAAATCAAAGCACTGGGCGTACTGATAGTAAGCCTGTTGTACAGAGTAAGAGTCCGTCTAGTTATAATATGTCTGGTCCAAAATTTGATACTTTTGAGAAGAAGTCACTAACTTGTGCTTATTGTAAGAAAAATGGTCACTTGATGGCTGATTATTTTAGACTCCAGAAGAAGAATGAAAGAGATAATAAGCCCAAGTCCAGTGCTTGTACGACACCCGTTGTTACAAATAAGTTGGAATGTCCTGCGAGTCAGGCTTTTAAGTCCAGTTTTTGTGATTACACAAAGGATTATAAACCTTTTATGTCTGATGGGTTTGTTTCTATTGTTAATAATACTACTCCTCAGCCTATTAAGATTTTACGGGACACTGGAGCTTCTCAGACTTTGTTGTTAGAAGGTGTGTTGCCTTTGTCCGAGGAGATGTCCGTTGGTGCCTCCGTTTTGTTACAAGGTGTGGAGTTAGGTTGTATAGATGTTCCCCTTCATCGTATTTATTTGAAGTCAGATTTAATTACTGGACCAGTTGTTGTGGGTGTTCGTCCTACTCTCCCCGTTGAGGGTGTTTCATTATTGCTAGGAAATGATCTAGCTAGGAACAAAGTGGTTGCTGAACCAATTGTTACCAGTGAACCGGTGGTGGATGTTAAATCACCTGAAGATGATGCTGAACTGTATCCAGCTTGTGTTGTTACTAGGGCAATGGCAAGAAAACAACAAGACGAGGATTTACAAGAAGGCCAGTATGATTATATGGACCTTTCTGACTCTTTCTTTGCCAACATTGAAGGTCCCGGTAGCTCAGAAAAGGCCATAAGACCACCTGGTACTAACAAGCATGTAATTATGCCATGGCCAGACGTGAACAGCCATTCATTAGACAAAAGAACATTTAGGGAAGAACAGAATAAAGACCCTGAGGTTCTTCAGCTCTACAAGAGGGCTCTACCCCAAAAAGAAGCAGACAAAGTGGCCGAATCTTACTACCATCAAGACGGCATTTTGATGAGAAAGTGGAGGCCCCCTGATGCTATCCCAGAGGAGGAATGGAGAGTGGTATACCAAGTGGTGGTGCCTTAAGTCTATAGGCTAGAAATTAGTGGTCTTGCCCATGACACCCCCTTGGCTGGACATTTAGGTATAAGGAAAACTTGCCTTAAGATATTACAACATTTCTACTGGCCCAGACTTAGAAATGATGTCACAGAATACTGCAAATCATGCCATATATGCCAGGTTGTTGGCAGGCCTAACCAGAAAATACCACCAGCACCACTTCTGCCAATTCCAGCCTTTGAAGAACCTTTCAGCCGAGTACTTATTGATTGCGTTGGACCTTTGCCAAAGACCAAGACTGGAAATGCTTATTTATTAACGATCATGTGTACATCCACTCGCTTTCCTGAGGCTATTCCCTTAAGGAATATCAAGACACCAACTATTGTCAAAGCTCTTATCCAATTTTTCACATTAGTAGGACTTCAAGTCTATACAGTCCGACCAGGGTTCAAATTTTATGTCAGGTTTATTTCAGCAGGTCGTTTACCAGTTAGGGATTGCTCGGTATAGATCAAGTGCTTATCATCCAGAATCTCAAGGTGCCTTAGAACGTTTTCATCAAACATTGAAGAACATGATTAGGACTTTTTGTCTTCAATTTGATAGGGACTGGGATGATGGTGTTCACTTTTTACTTTTTGCGGTCCGAGAGGCTGTTCAAGAATCCCTTGGTTTTAGCCCCTTTGTGTTAGTGTTGGGTCATACTGTAAGGGGACCTTTGAAATTGATTAAGGAAAAATGGCTTACTGAACACGCTGACCTGAATCTTCTAGACTATGTATCTAGATTTATTACTGCTTGTCAAATTGCTCAGAAAAACTTAAAAACTGTACAGAATAAGATGAAAATATGGTATGATAAAGATGCCAGGGACAGAGTTTTTGAGCCTGGTGATAAGGTACTTGTATTTTTGCCAGTCCCTGGGCATCCTTTACAGGCTAAATACTGTGGTCCTTATACAATTGACAGTAAAATCAATGATTTGAATTATATTGTAAAAACACCATGTCGGCGTAAACAAAATAGAGTGTGTCATATTAATATGTTAAAACCATATTTTGAGCGTACTAATGAAGATGAGAGTAAACCAGTTGCCACTTTAGCCATGGTTAAATCGGACAACGATCATGACAAACCAGACATAATTGAACCATCTTTTGATTCCAAGAATATGGAACAAACTGTTAGATTGAAAAATTCTGAAATTTTGTCAAATTTAGACTCAAAACTTGCACATCTGACTTTCGATCACAGAGACAAATTGAAAACTTTGGTATTTTCTTTTAAAAATCTTTTTCCAGATGTGCCAAACAAAACCACTGCTGTTTGTCATGATGTTGATGTAGGCGATGCTTCTCCAATTAAGCAACATCCTTACCGGCTCAATCCACTTAAACTTGATGTTATGAGACAAGAAATTAGATATATGCTTGACAATGATATTATTGAGCCGAGTAACAGCGAATGGAGCTCTCCTTGTCTCCTTGTGCCAAAACCATATAAAACCTTTCGTTTCGTTACTGATTTCAGAAAAGTAAACTCAGTCTCAAAATCTGACTCCTATCCGATTCCAAGGATAGCCGATTGCATTGATAACATTGGACAATCAAAATTCGTAAGCAAATTTGATTTATTAAAAGGTTACTGGCAGGTCCCCTTGACACCGAGAGCTCGTGAAATATCAGCTTTTGTCACACCAGACGGCTTATTTCAATATACTGTCATGCCGTTTGGTATGAAAAATGCTCCAGCCACATTTCAAAGAATGATCAATAATGTTATAAAAGATTTAGACTGTTGTTATGCTTATATTGATTATCTTATTGTATGTAGTGATAGCTCGGAAGAGCATTTAACACATTTATATGATACTTTTGATAGATTGTCACAATCAAATTTGACTGTTAATCTGGCTCAAAGTGAATTTTGTAAGGCCACCGTTGATTATTTAGGTCAAGTGAAACCTATTATGGCTAAAGTGGATGCAATTACCAATTTTTCTCCTCCTACAAATAAAAAACAACTTATGAGATATTTAGGCATGATTGGATTTTACAGAAAATTTTGTTCAAATTTTGCTACTGTTGTTCAACCATTGACTCATCTTTTACGGAAAGATTCTAAATTCATCTCTAGTGATAATTGTCAAAACGCTTTTGAAAAAAGCAAATCACTTTTAATTAACAGTCTCGTTCTTATCACTCCTGACTTTAAAAAGCAATTCAAACTTGCCGTTGATGCAAGTGATGTAGGAGTTGGAGCCGTTTTATATCAAGAAACAGATGATAATGTTGAGAAACCTATATCATATTTTTCCAAGAAATTAGATAAGCATCAGAAAAATTATTCCACTATTGAAAAAGAATGCTTTGCACTGTTGTCTGCACTTCAACATTTTGATGTATATTTAAATCCCACTATGCATCCTATTCTGGTTTAGACTGATCATAATCCTCTCACCTTCATACATAAAATGAGAAACAAGAACCAGAGGTTGACTAGGTGGAGTTTATTGTTACAGGAATATGATATTATTGTAAAACATATTAAAGGTAAAGATAATGTAATAGCAGATGCTTTATCTAGATCTTATTGAAACACTGTATACATACTATATATTTTTGTATATATTGAAGTTCTTGTTACACTCAAACTTCTTTTAAGGGGGGAGGTGTTATGATATTGTAATTATTATGTTTATTTATCTTGGCCTAATTTGTTTTGTGTGGCCTTATAACATGTATAATATGTTTACATAATACTTATAGTTGTTTACCAAAGATTGTTATAACTGCGCAGTTTAGAAATCACTGGAACAATAATAGATACTGGTGGAATGACTAGAACTTTCTATTTGACTTACGTAATAATTCTGCTGTAATTCAAACTTCTACCGTATTCCAGAAGTTTCCGTTCTACAGTATATGTACGGACAACAAAGTTAGACTTTCAGAGCAGAAGATATCGGACAAGACTCAGCTGTTGGATTGACACACTTTTATTTACGTTTCACACATCGTACTTGACACTTTTATTTACGTTACATCATACTAGATTGTGACTGATTGGATATAATATTCCGTTTGGATTCCCGCAACAGTGACGAGAAGAATTCCGGATTAGGAAAAGACGGATTTTGAACAGTTAAGTTGACATTTTAGTTTGTGTAATATTTGTTTGTAAACTTGTATATAATAAATCTTGTTAAATTTTATTACTGATTTGTGTCTTTTGTTTGCTACAATTTAAAGGTGATTTCGGCCGTAACAATTTTGGAGAGTGAGCCGCCTGCTGAGTGTATACCTTGCCAATGTCGACAAATCCGACATTATTTGTCGGTATTACACAGTCAACAATATGAAAGATTTATTTACAAAGGTTGCTGGCAGCCGTGTGTTGCAATATTTGAAGGACGTAGGACTATACTCGAGAATATAGTCTGTCTGACTGTATTCCTGGTTATAGTCCTTATCCAGAATTTTAATTTGTTATTGTTTTGTTTTAAAAGAAAATACCAAAGTTTTCAATTTGTCTCTGTGATACATAAAATGAGAAACAAGAACCAGAGGTTGACTAGGTGGAGTTTATTGTTACAGGAATATGATATTATTGTAAAACATATTAAAGGTAAAGATAATGTAATAGCAGATGCTTTATCTAGATCTTATTGAAACACTGTATACATACTATATATTTTTGTATATATTGAAGTTCTTGTTACACTCAAACTTCTTTTAAGGGGGGAGGTGTTATGATATTGTAATTATTATGTTTATTTATCTTGGCCTAATTTGTTTTGTGTGGCCTTATAACATGTATAATATGTTTACATAATACTTATAGTTGTTTACCAAAGATTGTTATAACTGCGCAGTTTAGAAATCACTGGAACAATAATAGATACTGGTGGAATGACTAGAACTTTCTATTTGACTTACGTAATAATTCTGCTGTAATTCAAACTTCTACCGTATTCCAGAAGTTTCCGTTCTACAGTATATGTACGGACAACAAAGTTAGACTTTCAGAGCAGAAAATATCGGACAAGACTCAGCTGTTGGATTGACACACTTTTATTTACGTTTCACACATCGTACTTGACACTTTTATTTACGTTACATCATACTAGATTGTGACTGATTGGATATAATATTCCGTTTGGATTCCCGCAACAGTGACGAGAAGAATTCCGGATTAGGAAAAGACGAAGGATTTTGAACAGTTAAGTTGACATTTTAGTTTGTGTAATATTTGTTTGTAAACTTGTATATAATAAATCTTGTTAAATTTTATTACTGATTTGTGTCTTTTGTTTGCTACAATTTAAAGGTGATTTCGGCCGTAACAATTTTGGAGAGTGAGCCGCCTGCTGAGTGTATACCTTGCCAATGTCGACAAATCCGACATTATTTGTCGGTATTACACAGTCAACAATATGAAAGATTTATTTACAAAGGTTGCTGGCAGCCGTGTGTTGCAATATTTGAAGGACGTAGGACTATACTCGAGAATATAGTCTGTCTGACTGTATTCCTGGTTATAGTCCTTATCCAGAATTTTAATTTGTTATTGTTTTGTATTATATTAATTTATTGATTGTATTTGTCTGATAGCTTTTTTAAAGATATTTTGCATGTCTGTGATATTGGAAATTTTTTGTTACTTTTTGTCATATATGTATTTTATTGTTTATACTGGAATTTATTCTATTTGTAAATAGTCTATTGGTTTTAGATGCTATATTTAATTTTAATCAGCTCCATTCCACTTCATATTAGTTCTCTAATATCGCCAACTCGGCGTTAAACAATATTTAATCAATCAATCAATCAATTATTATAAGAAACTGATTACTTTTATAAATCTTACCTACTGAAGAAGTCTATTAGCCAATTGGTAAACCAATGTTTTGGTTGCAAACTGATGAGATCCTTCATAGTAAGCTTATGGTCATTCATTTCAAGGGTCCTGAAAATGACATAAGTATTGTATAGATAGGAGAAGAGGAAATTCTAGCATTGCAGACTTAATCAATCTAGACAGGCAGATTTTAACAATGCATTTGCTTAATTACTTCAAATTAAATGATTTAGTACCGTTCATCAAGTATATTGCAATGGATTTGTACAATAGCATTGAGGATGTCAATGGTGTCACTAATGATATTTCTGAATCTGTCAGCAATAAGTTATCAAAATATTTAGTAGAACAGGTATATAAAAATGCATTAAATGACCATTTTTTTGTTGAAAGTGCTTCAATGTAAAAAGTTATTAAGTTTGAATAAGGTAAACAATTTGAGTAAAAATTTTTGCTTACAGCAAATCTACATAATAACGGTCCCAACATAATGTTAGAAAACAAAGCAGAACACTTTAATTAGACATAACATTTTAATTGTACTTAGAATCAGAATTTAGTATGCTCTTACATGATATCTCCATACCAGCTTCAGGCTTACAACAGTAAAAGGGAACCTGAGAATCATCTGTAAAAATTGTCCCAATGATCCCATAGAACTCTGGGTGTGCCCACGAATCACAGTTCCCACATTGCACCATTAATGATTTCTCCTGTATGGTACACCATTTGATAAGTTTGGCTGAACATGTCCCTGAGGCCTTTTCTACCCACTTTCAACCATCTTTTTGATGGGGGTTTCTTTGAGCTGTTTTATATGAAATAAATAAGATACTCATTTAATAAGTCAGCAACTGTAATGTAGACCACAATTCTTTATCAATGATTTTTTATCTGAATGTCACTAGCTAGTTAATTTATGTCTCATCTCGGATCACAGATGACATTAAAATCTTTTAAAACATGTTTCCTGAATTGTATTCAAGTATATACGGCAAATGTTGTTAGACATAGGATTTTCTTTTTAAAACTACCATAATTGGAATTGAATTTAATACATGTTTATATTCATGACAGACTGAAGTGAATAATGATAAACAATTAGTTCTTTCAAATAGTTTTTTTCCAAATGTTTGAATATTAGTAGATCTTTTTTAATTGGAAGACGTTCCTAAAGTAAGTCAAAGTAATTTTATTGCTTGACAGCACCAACAATTAGAGGAATCAAAGGTATTTCATCAGTTAACAAAGAAGGACAATTTTATAGGTCCGTAATAACCCAAATTACACTCTTGAATTTGATTGATTGATTGAAAATTTTTTAACGCCGAGCTGGCGATATTGCAGCCAATATCACGGCGAGAACTTATAAGTCTCGAACTCATTAAAATTTCAAACACTATCTAAAATCAATAGACTATTAACAAATAAAATATTGAAGGTAAAATAAACAGTAAAACTTATATCACAAACAGTCTAAATTTCATTTAGAAATACTATCACAGATACGCTATTCATTTAAACAAGTGTCAAAATACATAAAATATTCAGTAAACGATACCAACTTATATAAAATCACGTCAATTAACAGTAACAAAGTTTAAAATGACCAATGACTATACTCAAGAACATAGTATAATAGTCTATATTCTGGAGTATAGTCCTACGTCTTTCAAATTTTGTAAAAGACGGTCGCCAGCGACCACTGTAAATAAATCTTTCATATTATTGACTGTGTAGTACCGACAAATTATGTCGGATTTATCCACACAGTCTATTAAACGGTGTTTCACAGTGTGTCGGCATTGGCACGGAGTACACTCAGGAGGTGGCTCATTCTCTAAAATAAAAGAATGAGTCGTCCTGGTGTGGCCAATGCGACATCTAGTTAAAACCACTTGTTCTCTTCGGCTTCTGCCGAACGAAAAAACATTTTTGCCAACAGTTGGCTCAATAGCATGTAATTTATTTTCTGTCAGCAGATCCCACTGGGACTGCCACAGACGTAAAACATATTTATATATCAAAAGTTTAAAATCCGTATAAGGCACTAACATATTAGTAATTGGGTCATCTAAAGCATCTTTCGCTATACTATCTACGACTGTGTTTCCTCGGGTACCAATATGACTTGGTATCCAGAAAAAAACTATTTCTTTGCCCATTTGTACAAGTCTTTTATAGAATTCAATAATATGGGCAATTAAAGGGTTTTTTTTATATTTCTGACCTTCTATAGCCAATAAACATGAAAGAGAATCTGAGCATATAAGGAATTTCAGTTTATCAGACGTTCTGACAAATTTCAAAGCAAGAATGATGGCTCTAGCTTCTGCAGTAAATATTGAACTGGAAGATGGAAGACGGAGAGTTGCTGCCTGCTGCCCATGGACTGCTGCGGCAGCCACTTTGTCCCCGTCCTTGGATCCATCAGTATAAATTGAGTCATGAAATGCAAATTTTGATTTTATTTCAGCAAAATGTTGCTGAATTATAATTGGGTTTGTTTCACACTTTTTATGGTATTTGAGGTCAAAAATAAATTTAGGTTTGGGTACAAGCCAAGGTGGCGATTGAGGTATATTGATAGGGGCTATTTCATCAAGGTTTAAGTTAGAACCAGAAATATGTGGTTTCATCCGAATACCAAATGGAGGAATTTCTGAACGTTTAAGAAAATATGTGTATTTTGTTCTAGGTTTAGACTCTCTGACCCATACAGCAGTAATTCAGTATTGATTCGAATATTATCGTACAAAATTGTGAAAATTGTTTCGTTCCGCAACGACCTATAGATAGGACAATACATTAAAAAATGGGAAGTTGACTCGACATGACCACATGCACAGTTGGGTGAAACAACCAAGTTACGATTATACAGATGTTCATTTAGTGAACTACTGTTCATACGTAATCTACAATGTAGAATTTGACCAATTCTCGTCCCTACATATACTAATTTGGAACACTTCACACGGTGACCTCGAATTCTATTTTTGAAAATGTCGGTAGAATTTGAACTGCGTATGTTCTGAGGAAGTTTGTTCCACTGTTTAACCGAAGCTGGCAAGAAATAGTCGGAATATAGGTTTGTCCTCGTGCGAATTTCTGAAAGATTTTGATTTTGACGAGTAAAATGTCTATGCGAAGAAGCAATCGTACTTGGTATCAAGGACTGTAAATAATCGGGAACGTCCTTGTTTACCATTTTAAAAAATAATATGTTTCTATGCATCTCTCGCCTGTCCGAAAGTTTTTCCCAACCCGTTTCCTCGTACAGTTTGTTAATAGACGTTAATTTTGTCCCTCCCGTAATAATTCGCATAGGATCAATCTGAACATTTTCTATCTTGTCAATCAGTAATTGAGTATGGTTATGCCATACAACATCCCCGTATTCTAGGATCGGTCGTATGAATGAAAAATACATTCTCTCTAATGTGAATCTATCTAAAATGAATCTCATCTTACGTAAAATATTGATTCTTTCATATGCCTTTTTCACTATATATGCAATGTGGTCATGCCATGTACCGTTAGAAGAAAAGTAAATACCAAGGTGCTTATGAGAATTAACTTCTTGAAGATCCTGACCGTTCATTTCTAAAGGAGGGTGTATTGGTTTCATTGACTTTCTGGAAATTACCATAGATTGAGAAATTTATTATTAACAGTAAAAGATTTGTAAATTCTTAGTCATTTAATTAACAATTATACATTTCTTTTCTCTTCATCAAAGTTTTTTTTAAATTTTTTAATTTATTATTTCTTTCGTATTTCATCATCAAAATACACATTTGTATACCTTTAACATTGTGGATCCTTCCTATTTTTAACCAAATTTATTTACTCATCTTAATTTGACACTTATATTACACTAAGCACTTCCACGTAGCCTATGATTTTGTATAAATTGCAAGTATCATCTATGTATATTTGTTATTATGTATTTGCTTGTGACTATATGAATAAATATGTTTAAACTAAATGGAGGAATGTTATTTTCATGTTGTTCAAATATATTCTCATAGAGAGGATTGAAAACACAGTCGTAGGCAGGATTTGAAGGATATGCTTTTAGCTTGGTTAAATATTGTAAACCAAGTTTTATCCGACGATTATAAAGAGACGGTTCGTTCGCCTCTACATATAAACTCTCCACAGAAGACGTTCTGAACGCCCCCAAGGCCAAACCTAGGCCTTGGTGGTGAACATTATCTAAAATTTGTATGTAGGATTTGCGAGCAGATCCATAAATAATAGAACCGTAGTCAAGTTTCGATCTCACTAAAGATCTATATAAATTTAACAGAATGCTTTTATGAGCGCCCCAGTCAGTGCTGGAAACAACTTTAAAATGTCCAATGCCTTGAAGCATTACGCTTTCAGCATTTTGATATGGGGTAGAAAGGTGAGTTTATTATCAAACAGAATTCCAAGGAATTTATTTTCTTCAACAACTTTAATGGGTGAATTATAGAGCTTTAGTTCAGGGTCTAAATGCAGTTTTCGTTTGTTACAAAAATGCATACAGACGGTTTTTGAGTTTGAAAATTTAAAACCATTATCTGTGGCCCACTTTTCAATTTTATTTAAAGACAACTGTAGCTGTCTTTCTATATTGTTCATATTTTTAGCCCTATAACATATCAAAAAGTCATCTACATAGAGGGAGCCCTCAACATTTTGTTTTAATGTTTTAGCTTAACTGTTTATTTTTATACTAAATAAAGTGACGGAGAGGATACTTCCCTGAGGAACACCCATCTCTTGTTCAAAAGGGTCAGACATGGTGGTGTTAACCTTTACCTTGAACTGTCTATCTGAAAGAAAATTTTCAATGAAGGTAGGTAACCTACCTTTCAACCCCATATCATTTATGTCTTTTAAAATGCCATATTTCCAAGTATGCTTTTTCAAGGTCGAAAAAGACCGACACCACGTGTTCACCCCTAGCAAACCCGTTGCGTATGAAAGACTCGAAGCGAACGAGATGATCTAACGTGCTTCTGCCCTGCCGGAATCCACACTGTATATTAGACAGTAGACCAGTGGTCTCAAGGAACCAAACAAGACGGTCGTTGATCATCCGTTCCATCGTCTTGCATACGCAACTTGTGAGGGCAATTGGCCGATAATTCGACGATTCAAAATGATCTTTACCGGGTTTTGGAATAGGGACAACTGTAGCAAGCTTCCACAAAGAAGGCAAATTACCAGTTTCCCAAATGTTATTTAGTATATCCAAAAGTGTTTGTAATGATTTATCAGGAAGATGAGTCAGAAGTTTATAATGGATATCATCTGGGCCACATTCTGTGTCATGGGCCTTTGCCAGAGAAGTTTTGAGTTCATCCAAAGAGAAAGAGCGGTTGTAGTCTTCTGTGTTTTTAGATTTAAAGTTAAGTTTAGTTTTTTCAGTGCGATTTTTGATTTGTTGAAATTCCTGAGAGTAATTTTGAGAAGAGGAATGCTTAGAAAATGTTTCTGCAAGTTTATTCGATACGTCCCTTTCAGATGTTAGAAGGGTCTGGCCATCTTTCAGATGGTGGACATTGGTTTTTCGGTTTTTGCCATTAATTTTTTGTATGAAATTCCAAACTTTGTTCATTGGTGTACGAGAATTTATTTTAGAGACGAAGTTTTGCCAAGAGGTTCGTCTCTTTTTTTTTGAATGTTCGACGTGCTTTTGCACGGAATATACGGAATTTACTTAAATTATCTTGGGTTGGATGCATATTGAATCGTCGTTCGGCCTTCTTTCTATTTTTCTTTGCCTCCTCACAGTCATCATCAAACCATGGTTTGCTTGGTTGTTTAGGATTTGTCGAGGTTTTAGGAATGGTCCCTTCAGCTATCGATACTAACTTTTCATTAAATTTAAGGACTGGATTAATAACAGAATCAAAAGTTTCTTTCTTCATTTCATCTCGACAGAGTTGCTCGAACAAAGGCCAATTGGCCTTGTCAAATTTCCAGCGAGCAACTCTCTCAGATGACGTTGGAAATAAATTTTCCAAAATAATGGGAAAGTGGTCGCTACCACACAAATCATCATGGACTCGCCATGAGAAATCTAGTAATAAAGAGGGGTCACAAATGGTTAAATAGATAGCAGAGTACGAACCATTCCCCGGATGGAGATAAGTATCCGATCCGTCATTGAAGATGCACAAACTTTCCTGATTTAAAAAATCTTCGATCTTTTTGCCTTTGTCGTTTTGTGAGTTACTGCCCCATATAGGATTATGAGCATTGAAATCACCCGTAAGAAGAAATGGGACAGGTAACTGATCTGTTAAAGTTTTAAGTTTACTAATTTCCAGGTTTGTGTTAGGAGGAATATAAACAGAACAGTGTAATAGTCTTATTAAGAGAAAGGCGAACTGCAACTGCCTGCAGATCGGTTTTTAAATTTATTTGACTATGAATAACGTTATTTTTGATAAGGATTGAAGAGCCGCCTGCAGCCCTTTCATTCTGTTTAGTTCTTGTGCTGTAAAGAGAGTAATTTTTTATGTTTATATTATCGTTTTCCTTTAAGTGAGTTTCTTGGAGACAAAAGGCAACTTGGACAAGTAAAGATATTTCAATTAAATTAATTTTTAAACCCCGACAATTCCACTGAATTATATTGTTCATTTTAAGGGTGGACGGATTGGGGAGTAGTTTTTCCTTAGTTGTTCACTTGAACAACTTCTCCGCCTGCCGCCAGAAGCGCTGGAATTTGGCGTTACGAGAAGAATCCCCGGCAGGAACAGAAATATCTCCCCAGGTAGATTCGTCTGGTTCATTTGAAGTATCCATCTGCTCCGAGTCCTCGTCGACATCATTGTCGAACTCTGAACAGAGGTCTCTAAATCTATTGATTTTTGAATTTTTTTCTGCCTTTGAGAGGCGACCGGTTGATGGTTTGTTTCTAACTTTTTCATTTGAAGACGATGTTGTAGTTTTTTGGGACGATGAGGAAGATTTTTGGTTTGAAGGTATTGAAGTTCTTTGTCTGGCAGTCGGTCTTTGTTGTTTACTGGTAGTATCTGAGGTATTTAAAGAGCAAGAAGTTTGAGAAGAGTTTGAAGTAGAAGACGGTTTAGATTGAGAAGTTTTATCTTTAGCTTGAGAAGGTTGAAGTAAGAGTGTTGGTAGTTCTGATCCATCAGGCCAAGTGAATTCAGTTTGGGTTGCAAAAGTTCTGGTTTGTGTATCAGCATAAGACGTTTGAACAGAGTTATTCAAGACAGAGACCATTCGTTTCTCTTCTTGATAGCTTAATTTTTTTTCAGTTTTGGTTTTTTGAATTTCTTATTCCTTTTTAAAAAATTCACAATTTCTTGAATTAGCCAAATGATTCAGTCCACAGTTTGCACACTTTACTGTACAGTCACATTCAAAACTTGAGTGGCCCTCTATAGAACATTTGACACATCTTTCAGTACCACGACATGAACTCCTACCGTGTCCAAATTTCTGGCATTTGAAACAACGAATAGGGTTAGGTGTGTATGTGTCAACTTTCATTCTATAGGGTCCTATGTAGATATGTTCAGGTACAGTAGTGAGGTTGAATGTAATGAGGTATGTATTCAGTTTGACAATTTTTCCTTCGGATTTTTTTGTAAATCTTTTAACTTTTGAAACATGTTGAGATTCCAATTCTTCCTGAATTTCTTCTTCAGACAACTCGTACAAATCACGGTCTCTGTCTCGAATAACTCCCATGGAAGAATTGAGTGTTCGGTGTGGGGTTACCGAGATTTCAACATCAGAAATACAACTTAAAGAAAGGAGATTTTTTGCCTGTTGTGGTCTAATACACTCTATAAGCAGACTTCCACTTCTCATTTTGGAGACTTTTTAACTTGTCCAGCGCAGCTTTGAATTTTTTTCTGTAGTAAAAAAGGAGAAAAGGTTAGTCAAAGGTCTGTCAGAATTTTTACTTGTCAAAACTAAAAATGTAGGGAATTTGTCAGAAGTTGTGTTTTGTAATTTTGAAATTCGTTCCTCATCGTCACTATGATCACATTTCCGTTTAGATGGTGTTTGTTTTTGGTTGCTTTCTGAATTCTTCATGATGATTTAGTATGTTTCACTGCCCTTGCTCCCCGCCCACCTCGGAGCAGCACCACAACGATGTATGCTTGCCACATATGCGACAAGCACTAGGGCTACAGGACAGGATACTCGCATAGGGTACTTTTAAATAGACACAAGCTTCGTGTCGGGGGTTACCCGACGAAACAACTGTCCAAAGTAGAATCTACACGATTGACCCATGAGCCACCGCCTTCTTGAACTAATCTTAAAGATGGTGCTATTGTCGCACAGTTTTATATAAGATCATGTTCAAGGGCTTGGCGTGACCAGCCGATTGATCGAGACCGGGCCCATCCGACCGCCCGTTTCAGATAAAGTAAGGGCCAAAGTGGCGTGTTTCAACCACCAGGATTCCGTCCTCTATCCTTACGCATATCCACACATGGCAAACATGTGGCCTCATTAAGCCGAGGAAGCCTTACCCCATTAGCCACCGCCTTCTCCACTGCTTCCGTCAGTGGCTATCTTCAGAGACCCCAAAACCAAACATCAACCTCATGCGATACCGGCATACCACCCTTACCCGACCCATGGTATCGAGGTGTCATAAAAGGTTCATATGGGTCTCTTCAAACAACCACGAGAAAACAGCAGAGGACTAGACATGACCAGTAAGTGGCCAGACCGGGGCAATCCAGCCAATTTTGGAGCTTGTTGTTTAAATATTTAAAAGACATTGCGAAACCAAAAATTGTGACCAAGACATTTTAAACAGTTGATACAAGTGAGAGGTATAATTTCAATTTGAATATTAAGAAAATAATAAAACAAAAATAATGGCAATAAATAAAGATCCAATTCAAAAGTAAGGAAATTTTGAGCTTGTTAAAGTGTGACCCATTTGCCAACACCAATCCCGCCAAACAGCAATTTGGAATTCGATTAATCAATTTGGGGAGAAAAAAATATAAATATGTGTTACAAAAAGGGATTGATGTGACCAGCCGATTGACCGAATCGGGTCCATCCGGCCTCCCGTCTAGGTAAAGATTGTGCCCCAGATGGTGATCGGAACCGTTTTTCCGGCCATCCAGGAACTCCCTATTACCGACACGGGTTTGCGACACACGGCAAACATGTCGCCTCTTTAGGGGCCTCTTACGCCAAGCCGAGGAGCTGTGGGCCTATTCTATTGTGTCCCCGGGACCCACATGGGGTCCCACATAATGGAATGAAACCAAACATGGCATGAATATTCCTTATGAGGTGCTGACCAAGTGTTGTTACTTTGTAGCTGATCCATCATCCAAGATGGCCGCCAGCGGGGAACATAGTTTAACATAGGACCCTATGGGAAATGCATACAAATGACGTCTTTTAGAGAACCACTGAATGGAATGAAACTTAATCTGGCATGAATGTTCCTTATGAGGTGCTGACCAAGTGTTGTTACTTTGTAGCCGATCCATCATCCCAGATGGCCGCCAGCGGGGGACTAAGTTTAACATTGGACCCTATGGGAAATGCATACAAATGACTTCTTTTAGAGAACCGTTGAATGGAATGAAACCAAACATGGCATAAATGTTCCTTATGAGGTGCTGACCAAGTGTTGTTACTTTGTTGCCGATCCATCATCCAAGATGGCCGCCAGCGGGGGACTAAGTTTAACATTGGACCCTATGGGAAATGCATACAAATGACTTCTTTTAGAGAACCACTGAATGGAATGTAACAAAACATAGCATGAATGTTCCTTACAAGGTGCTGACCAAGTGTTGTTACTTTGTAGCCGTTACATTATTCAAAATGGCCACCAGTGAGGGACTTAGTTTAACATAGGACCCTAAGGGAAATACTTACAAATGTTTTCTTCTATAGAACCACTGAATGGAATGAAACCAAACATGGCATGAATGTTCCTATGAGGTGCTTACCAAGTGTTGTTACTTTGGTGCCTATCCATCATCCAAGATGGCCGCCATCATGGGACTTAGTTTAACATAGGACCCTATGGGAAATACATACAAATGTCTTCTTTTAGAGAACCACTGAATGGAATGACACCGAATATGGCAGGAATGTTTATTATGTGGTGCTGACCAAGTGTTGTTACTTTGTAGCTGATCCATCATCCAAGATGGCCGTCAACAGGGGACTTAGTTTAACATAGGACACTATGGGAAAAACACTCAAATGTCTTCTTTTAGAGAACCACAGAATGGAATGAAACCAAATATGGCATGAATATTACTTATGAGGTGCTGACCAAGTGTTGTTACTTTGTAGTTGATCCATCATCAGAGAAGGCCACCGACAGGGGACTTAGTTTAACATAAGGCACTATGGGAAATACATTCAAATGTCTTGTTTTAGAGAACCACTAAATAGAATGAAATAAAACAGGGTATAAATGTTCCTTTTGTTAACCAGGTATTGTAACTTTTGTAGCTGATCCATTATTCAATTATTGTGATCTATTGTAGACCTACCTATAAATAAATTGAACGGTACCAATTTTTTTGCAACAAAGAAGTACTTATTTTCATATCAATTGTACCATTCAGGTTTTATCCACACTTTTTTACATAAGCAAATGCTTATACCAAGTAAGGAATATTCCTTTGATGAGTTTGAGATTTTCATTTTCCCATTGGATTACACTCTGAATTTTTATTTTTAATTTTCTTCAGAGTTTGGTACCTATGTAATTTATTTTTTTCATAAGTTCATGATTATTCTATTTAAATGTCATTGAGTAATTCATTAAATTTTGAAGCTATTTAGTTTATAGTATATTTTCATGTCTTATTAGTATCGGATGACCCTGCCATCAAACCGCCTTTGCTAAAAAAGAACATAGAAGTTAACTGTTTAGAAGTCTATCAGAAAATTGTAAAAAAAATTCTGAATGGTCACAACTTGACAACATATTCAAAAATAATAATGATAAGATGTCTTCAGTAGCTATTGTAAGACTATACTAAGATGACCTGTTTTTAATTTTAAATACTGTGTCAAATTAAACCAATCTTGGTCTCAATCATTATATAATTTTACATAATTTCCAAAATCACATTAGATACAGGTGAGCGACACAGACTCTTGAGAGCCTCTAGTTTTAAATTCCAAAGGATTTCTTTTGTTGTCAAACGACTATATAGCTAGTGAAATTCCAAACTCACACACAACTTTTTTATCTATTGATCTAATTAAACATCAAGTTCTAATCATACTGCCCGCTATGATTTATTAACTTGAACAATAAATTTTTCATGAAAGACTCATGCATATAAATTTTGTATCCAATCTCTTCTATAAAGACTTACTTTTTAGGTTTATAATTAATCCATGCATTTTTAATCACTTTAACAACTAGTCCTAACATCATAGATTATTTTATCAAACACTCGTGCATAAACGTTTGAATTAATTAAAAAATCAATAAATTCCTTTCTTTACTTTCGATACAAAAACTATTAAAATTTATCTAAAACAGAACCTGCAAATTTTCCATGAAAACTCGTGCATATAAACTTTGCATCCCATTTCCCACAAAAATTTTCTTCCTTTATAATTAGCTCGTGCATTTTCTAATCACTTTATATTTTCATGTCTTATTAGTATCGGATGACCCTGCCATCAAACCGCCGTTGCTAAAAAAGAACATAGAAGTTAACTGTTTAGAAATCTATCAGAAAATTGTAAAAAAAATTCTGAATGGTCACAACTTGACGACATATTCAAAAATAATAATGATAAGATGTCTTCAGTAGCTATTGTAAGACTACACTAAGATGACCTGTTTTTAATTTTAAATACTGTGTCAAATTCAACCAATCTTGGTCTCAATCATTATATAATTTTACATAATTCCCAAAATCACATTAGATACAGGTGAGCGACACAGACTCTTGAGAGCCTCTAGTTTTAAATTCCAAAGGATTTCTTTTGTTGTCAAACGACTATATAACTAGTGAAATTCCAAACTCACACACAACTTTTTTATCTATTGATCTAATTAAACATCAAGTTCTAACCATACTGCCCGCTATGATTTATTACCTTGAACAATAAATTTTTCATGAAAGACTCATGCATATAAATTTTGTATCCAATCTCTTCTATAAAGACTTACTTTTTAGGTTTATAATTAATCCATGCATTTTTAATCACTTTAACAACTAGTCCTAACATCATAGATTATTTTATCAAACACTCGTGCATAAACGTTTGAATTAATTAAAAAATCAATAAATTCCTTTCTTTACTTTCGATACAAAAACTATTACAATTTATCTAAAACAGAACCTGCAAATTTTCCATGAAAACTCGTGCATATAAACTTTGCATCCCATTTCCCACAAAAATTTTCTTCCTTTATAATTAGCTCGTGCATTTTCTAATCACTTTTTACCAGCTATGCTTAACATCATATTTTTTTTCTCTACCACATGCAGATAAACGTCCAAATTAATTTTAAATCAATAGATTTCTTTTATTTTACTTTCGATCTAAAGAAAACTTTAAGAATTTTCTGAACGAGCCTGTACATTTTCATCCAAACTCAAGTTTAAAGCATCATTTTTTTTGTTTGTTTTGTTTTTGTTTTTTTTTTTTCCATTGTAAATAAACGCATGCATCGTCTAATCATACTATTCGCTACTGTTAACTTTATCAATTAATTTTTAAACAACATATAACAACTCCTGCAAACCCTCTGTCTGTCATTTTCATTTTCTTATTAAATTCGTGCATTTTCTAATCGCTTTACTAGCTAGTTATATATATTCTTAATCAAAACACTCGTGCATATAAATGCTTGAATTGGTTGCAATCCAACACATTTCTGTTCTATCACGTTTAATTTAAAACAAAAAATCGTACACTGGATTCCCTTTACTATTATCAGATTGTAAAATTTCTAATCGCTTTACTAGCTAGCTATATATATTCTTACATCAAAACACTCATGCATATAAATGCTTGAATTGGTTGCAATCCAACACATTTCTTTTCTATCACGTTTTATTTAAAACAAAAAATCGTACACTGGTTCTCTTGTAAAATTGAACAAGCATTGTTCCGCCAAATTATCGTCTATAATGACAATCACAAAGGATTACTTGTGAAATTAAACATATACCCGCATAAGATAAACCTTTAATTCCCTTATAAAAACTACTGCTTACCCTCTTTGCATCATCTTGGACTTTTTTTCTTTTTCTTAGGGGGTCCTGAGGTGTCATTTTCCCGCTGGTTCTCTTTATACATAACCAGTCCGAAATGTAAGACTTTGCACAAGTTTACAGTTGTCAGCTCAATCCCACCTAATTTTAAGAAGTCCAAAACTTTAAAATTAATTTCATCTGCAATTTCTATAAGTTCACTCCTGCTAAAAGTGTTAAGTGGTTTGCCATTGTGGTCCACTAAGTCCGGGTCCTCATCACTCCTAAAATTTTGCAGAATCTTTAATAAATCCATTGAGGATGTAACAAGTATCCAAGCCTAAACTCAATGATAAAGAGATCTGCAAGACCGTAATGATATCTGATACGTGAGAGGTACCATAAAGGAACTTTAAATCGTAGTAGCCTTTATGTCACTCAAAGGAATAAGTTTCACATATTTTGTCAAATAACATATGAAAACTAAAACATAATTGTTCCTGGATATTCCAGTGTTCGAAAATGGTCCTAAGATGTCTGTACTTACCCGTTCAAACGGCCTTGAAGCTAGTGGTGATTTTGTTGGTTTCTGTGGTCTTTTTCGTTCACAACACAATTCACAAGATTTTACCCATTCCGCTACATCGTGACCAAGCAAAGGCCAAAAAATGAACGTTGAGTTCTGTATTGTTCGGTTTATTCCTAAATGTCCTGATAAAATTGCACTATGTGTCTTTTTTAAAACATGGATAACAAGTTTGCCGTTATAATATTTTCATGTCATACGATTGTATTAAAACTATCCATCTGGCAAACTTTCCAGTTGGTTCTTTCAACGTTAATAACCACTTTAAAGCTGAATGGTCTACATATGCAGTGAAGCTGCTAGATCGTAAATGACGTCGAACTTCATAACAGCATACACTAAAGCTAAGCATGTTTTTTCTGTTATACCATATTGCTGTTCCTGATGAGTTAATGAGCGTCCCGCGTAACATATAACTCGTTCAACTCCCTCCTGAGTTTGACATAATACGGCACCTAGTGCAAAGGAACTAGCATCAGTTTATAGATGAAACGGTTGATCATACTCGGGGTATGCTAATATGGGTGGCGAAATCAATGCGTTTTTCAGTGAATGTCTTCACATTGCTCTGTCCAAACAAAATCTATATTCTTCTTCCTAAGAGCATACATAGGTTGAGCAATTTTAGCAGTCTTTGATGAATTTACGATAAACGGTAATAGCCGGAAAGTCCAAGGAATGCACGTTTATCTTTTAAACGGTTTGGTGTCGGATATTCCTTTATAGCACTGATCTTATTTGGATCCGGAGATATTCATTGCTAACAATATGTCATAAATATCTAATTTGACATTTAGCAAAATTACACTTTCTAGGATGCAGTTTAAGTCCAGCACTACGTAAACGTTCAAAAACTTGTTTTTAATGTTGAATATGATCTTGGAAAGACTTGGGAAAAAAACTATAATATGGTCAAGGTAAATAAGGCAAAATTTGAAAGTTAATCCATGCAAAACTGTTTCCATGAGTTGTTGAAACAATTATGGTGAATTTTTTATTCCCAAGGGGAGTCTCTTAAATTGAAAACGTCCTAGACGACACCTCCATGCGGTATATGGCCTATATTCTGGGTGTATAGACGACTGCTAAAAACCACAAGTCTAAAACACAAAAATATGTTGGTTGTTTGGCACCTATGCTTTCTAATGCGTCTTCAGTTGTTAATAAGGGGTGAGCATTCAGTTCTATACATTCATTGACTTCACGATAGTCCACAACAAAACGATATTCAGCTTTTGCGGCGTTCGCATTCTTTTTAGCGACCAACAGACACAGTGCGGCCCACGGACTTGTACTTAGCTCTATTATATCATCTTTTAGCATATCGGACACCATATGTTCTAAAACCTCTTTTTGTTTTGCCCCTATCTTACATGGCCTTTGCCTAATAGATTTACACGTATCTGGAATGTTAATCTCGTAGTGTAAAACATCACAGTGACCTAACTTGCCCTCTTTGTTAACAAACACATCAGAGTATTCCCGCAGTGTCTCAATCAGCTGATTGCGGTCACATTCGTCAAGATCGCGTGTTATCTCTGGAAAATCAAAATCGATGTCTGCAACAGAAACCTCGCACACTGCTTGCGTAGAATCTAGGTTGACGCCATACAGCTTATCTTGACCAGAAATGCATACAAACTTTCCAACATTAGTATTTTTCTTTATTTTAATTGGCTGATCTAAAACAGTACACAGGTCCCCTTGTTAATCTGCGCAATTGAATTAGCGGCTAATAAGCCACGTGAAGACAAACAATGCGATTCGGAAGATAAACCAATAACATTTTCCGGTAATTTTGCTCCTTTATTGTCCGGATAACTCCTCCTACAGTTTGAATGCTAGGAAGTTTTCACTTTGCTGGCTATTTGTACATATATTGAAGGTGTGCATGTGGTGAGGGTTTTGATTTTTATCTTAAAAATAGAGGTCATACAATGCTGATTAAGGAGTTACCATTTGATCTGAACCTTTGACCTATGTGCTCCATGCTCAACTGTGTATTTTAAAATAACACTTTGCATCTGCGGGGGCATCAATTGTGTCTCACAGACACATTATTATCTCAAATAAAGTTACTTCAGAGTCGAGTGGGGGTCACCACTGTCGAGTCTTTTTATAGTATGGCAAAAACACCGAAAACCTGATGTAATATTACTTAAACCTCATAATATGTTGCGTAAACCACATCTATTCGATCGGTATGCAATTTTACATCTAGAAAACGTAATTTTATAAATATTGTATAAGAAATGTGACTTTTATGACTGATTTTCATAGACATAGTGCATTCTATATTAAATCAAAATGGCTGATCAACGTATCCATTAATACCTGAAAGTAAATTAAAATTAAATCAAAATGGCTGTTCAACGTATCCATTAATACCTGAAAGTAAATTAAAATTAATTATTGCATATATTATAAGCCAATATATGTACTCTATGGTATTAATCAACTTTAATTGTCAATTAAACATGAAAGAAAAACAAAAAAGTTGTATTGTATAACTGTGGTTACTTTTTATAATTTGAAGAAAATTTCTCAAAAATTGTGTTTTTATAAAAAGGATGAGATTTATGTTTTCTTAAATTTACTAAATTTTGTTTGGATAAAATATTTTGTTTTTCTTAGATGAAAACGATCAAAATAAATTTCAATTTGATCATTTATTTTTGTTATCTTAGATGAAAACGATACATAAGTTTATTTTTTTTCAACCAATTATCATTTTCATGATGGCTTTCTATTCGTGTATTCAATGTGATGAGGAGGGTTTTGATGGCACAATTCAGTGTTCTATTTGTGATAAGTGGATTCATAGTGCGTGTGTTCCCATGAGTGATAATTTCCTGGAGGATATATTATAGAAATGCTAACACTTTAGTATTTAAAAAACTTATGTCTCTTCGCAAAAAATCAAAATTAAGGAAACTATGCTCTTTCATACGATTCATTAACTCTAGTGTCTGATCTCCTGGCTTACCTACATGTATATGAACATTTCCTCTTTATGTATATAGTGTACATAATATGTGTGTTTCTTTTATATTGTTCTTGTATTATATTATTGTATTGTGTGATGTCTGTATACCATTGTAGCTACAAAGGTTTGACAGAATAAAGATATATATAGGAATGGTCCGATGCCAACATGACCTTCATTTGCAGAGGGTGTTGTTTCACGGATGGAAAGTTCAATGCTAGCAAGTCACTTGCAAGGTAAGAAACTCTTTTAATAAAATGAATTTAATTTATTTTATCACATACTGAAAATGCATATTACAATAATTATAAATACAGCTAACAATTATATAATAATATGTGATTAAAATATAAGTGTGAATTTGAATTAAGGCTTCATTATTAAATGCAATATTTTGTGGTATACTAAAGCAACATACATGTAAAACAAATTATAAATAAGCTATTATTTTAATTTTTATTTAAACAAATCTTTCTGACATTTATCGTCGATTATATTGTGTATTGTACAGTTCGTTGACTTCTGACACGTCTGTTAAATTGTTAATTGGGATGGTCACACTTCTATTGCTGTCCACTTCCAACTGTTTGACCTGTAATAAAAACAAATCAATGATGCGCTACTAACTTGATGACCCTTCATCAAAAATACAAGAAAGAAAATTAATTAGAAAAATCTGGATTAAATATATATATATATATATTTAAATATACTTACATACTTCTATCTGTATTGTTCACTTTTAGAACACCTCTTATTTCATTTATTAATCATATTAATAAACCAACTAAGCGATGTTCTTAAAGTAAAAAGAAAACCACAGTAACATTCCTCTGTAAAGTGAACATCTTCCTTAGCATCATACCCTACCCGAAAAACATTATTCGGCTTGAAATAATATAATGAATTATGTCTAACAGCCTTCTGTTTCAATAATCCATTTATTAAATCAGACCGATAATGTATAAAACGAGGCATTTTGTAACGTTATGTGGACTCAGATTCAGGAACGACTAGGACCATTCATTCCGAACCATTTTGTACCGTTACTGAACAGACAACCAGGAGCTTCTATCGAACCCGACATCATTTCCGTTGATGATACCACCATAGCAGATCAGCCGTCTACAGAGGATAACTTCAGTATACTTTCAGTAGCACCGGACGTCTGTTTTGATGATCTATCATTTGACATGAACTTTACTTCCCGTGGAGACATCAACACAGAATCCAAATGTGACACATCTGGAATACCACCTTTCATCGATTCATCCGAATCCGATCAGGTTCACCCGTTGTCTAATGGATGTCTACTGTCATCTTAGATACTGATGAATCTATTCGATTGTTGACAACATATTCATTAGATGAGGCTCACAGCAGAATTCCAAACGGAGTGAAAAACAACGTATTCTTCATGGTAGACAACACCAACAAAAACAGAGAAAAGGGGGGAAAGTGCATTTTCAGACGTCTGTGCTGTGGCATCTGGGTCACTAGCAAGTGTACATCTCCCCGATCTTATTATCTTGCTCAATCCGACGGAACGATGACATTAATTCACAAAAAATGTGAGTATTTGTGCTACGCTAAGGTGACGAAAGGCAAGAAGACATTTATTCCATATGATCTACAGTCGGAATCGGATAGTGTTTTCGAGCTTACTCGTAATTATTCCACATTGAAGAAGAATTATACAAGAGGAGGATATCTTGGTTAGGATCTATGAGGCGCCGTTTTACTATTTATTCCTAATTTTTTGATATATATCAATCATTAATTTTTGATAATTGATATCAAGAAATCAAAGTTTTTGATATCCAAAATTCGATTTTTTTTATATAAAAAATATGAGGCGCCGTTTTACTATTTATTCACTATTTTTTGATATCAAAAATTAGAATTCTTGATATCAAAAAATATTTTCTGATATCCAAAAATGGAATTTTTGATACCAAGAATTCCATTTTTTGATAGCAAGAATTAAAAAAATGTAGTATATTTCTTGATATCAGAAAATCGAATTATCATGTCAAAAAGAGATTTACTCCCTGAGTGCACACAACAGTTTTCCTTAGAACTTTTCATGACGTCATGAATTGAAGGAACATACTCAAAAGATTGATAGCTGGACAATTGGCTGTATCATATACCCATAGACAACCATATATCAAATAAAACATATTTCTTCAAGCTTTCACTGTATATAAATATTTTTAAGGAATTCCTTTCCAAATTCTTACTATTATAGAAAGATAACTGAAATATAATATTTCAAAAACAGAGCATCCTAGCAAAGATTCCTGCATAACTTAGAGAACTGAGTATATGTGTTTTCCAAAGTACACATTCAATTGGTTTCAGCACATGTAGTTTCAGGGTACATTCGCCGCCTTTTAAAACTGCTACATGAAGTGGTATAAAAATGTTGTGTTTCACCTGCACTATTTTTGGTTGTTTTCAGAGTAGTCTCCCATTAATAAAACTTTTCTGAAAATAATTACTCTTTTACCTTTCATGCATTTTTTTAAACTTAAAATAAAGCCAAGACTCTAATTTAAATAATGAAACCAAAAAAAAAAACAATCAGAAATCAATATCTAGAACTTATAAATAGAGGGAATTCCATACCTATGACATCAGATATTTAGGGAAAAATCACTGGAATTTTATACGAAACTGTTGTATGCATTCTTAACATATCCACAGTAAATGTTTGCTATTCCCGCCATTTTCTGATCTTAAAATGATGCCTGATTGAAAACAACAATGCCCAAGGAGACATATTAGAGAAAATCGGACAGAGTATTATCGCCGGTCACCGCTGTTTTACAAATGGTGATTGTAACTCCATACTTATTGATTTACGTCAAGCTCAGAGATCCCTGGACGTGTTAGGTTTACCAGACGACAGCAAGAGGAATATAGATGCCACAGTCATGGCTTTGGTGGACCAAATTGAGATGAAAATACGAAGAGACGTGCACCATCTCGCACTAAAGCTTACTCAGTTAGTCGCCAGAGACGTGCAGGTAACTGAATTATAGCTGATCGATTCGTGTTTCCGGGCTTTTGAAACTGGCAGGGTATTTTTTTCTCTCTCAGAATCAGAAGGCATTCTTTGCGCGATTTGCTACATGTGATCATGAAGGTTCATCAATACTGAGCATCAATACACTTTGACAAAAACGGCTGTGTAACAGTGTATCACTGTGAAATTTCTCTATAAAGTACAGACTGGGAACATTATATCTAAATATATATGTTCCTGTGTTCAATTCTGATTTGGGGCGTTGGAAATTTCAGAACATCACACCAGTATGATATTCACCCTTCCACACACTTCTAGATTAAACTTGAATGGGTACCTTGGTGGGCCTCAGTTGGTCAAAGTTGTCCCTTACTTTGACCTGGAGATCAATCAGACAATCTTCCGATATCTCTCAAGTTTGTCTCCGCTGAGTGGCATGGTTGTCCTCTTCAAGTACTTTGGCTTCCACCACCATAATAACACACTTCTCAGTATCCTAGCACTCCCTTTGTGTTTGGGATGGGGATTGTCCTTGTAATAAATTGTCATAAATACATGTTAGAGACACATCTCGGATAACGGAGGAATTTACCAGTACAAACATACATACATTGTCATTGTAAAATATTGATCTTTGATTGAAATGGACAATAGAAATCAACACAACCAAGGTGATTTAAATAGTGTAAATGAGTGGACTGTATCAAATAAAACTCGGGTATTTTCGAGTTGTTGCCTACACAATACTTTCCTAATTTAAAATTAAAATATGAGAAAACATTTTTGATGGTTTTTCAGTCCTTTTGGTGAACCCTAAGGATAAGTTCTATGCACGGAGGACTACACTTTTAGTGCACCCTTAAATAACATCAGGATAGTTAAAGATGAATGAATCAATATTTAATAAATGCAGGACATTACAAAATACGACAGGCGTTGATTTTCATTTATCTGTTTAGGATTAATGGTCTTACTGATTGAAAAGTTTGCATTATCTATTCACCATGTATCATGTATTGAATTTCCTGATTACTGTCTTTTTTTCTCTCGACATTTGTTGTTCATGTGCATGTGAAGACCTTAAAATGTGGGAATATGATTCACCATTGCGCAGTGAACATATATGAATATATATCTTAAAGATGTTTTTGTTTTTGTAGATGGTCCTGGAAGACCGAAAGTAGTTATTCATCTGAACCAACTGCAAATGCTGCACGATTTTAATTTCACAGCATCCCCAATAGCAGAGCAATTTCAGTGTTCGGTACAGTTGATTTATAAAAGTCTGTATGATGCAGGTCTTAAGCAAAGAACAAGTTACAGCAATCTAGATGATACAGCTTTGGATGAAAAGATTCATGAGCTCTAAGATAAATATCCAAATGCAGGTTCAGTGGTATGTGCGTGTATATTGTTTTTAAGACAACATTTGGCAGATATAAATTTGAAACCTTCGGTTCTAAAGTTAGTCTGTTAAGGTTTGATATACCCTCATTGACGAGTCTGCAAAATGTATGTTGAGAAAGAGACAGATATCCTAGATTTTGTCGTTAGCGTCAACATTTAGGTTCAATCTGTGGGTAAAGTTTATTCGGATATCAATACCTTTGTCAAACTGTCCAGGAATTTTAGAAAATTTAGACATGAGCTTGTTTATAAATGTCCAAAATAAAGTATCAAGAGCAAAATTTTGAAAATATTTATTTTCATTTGATTGTTTGATTTCTATTTATGAATTATATCTAGAGATAAATATATTTTTAGATGATGGATGGTTATCTTCAAACTCAAGGCATAACCATGCAAAGAAAACGAATCCGGGAGAGCATGAGAAGAACATCCCCATTTCCAATTGCACATAGATTGTCAAGGACAATTAAGAGACGAAAATATTCTGTTGCAATGATCAATTCTTTGTGGCATGTAGATGGTCATATGAAATTAATAAGGAATGATATGAGCAATTCTTTGAGGCATGTAGATGGTCATATGAAATTAATAAGGTATGATATGGAAATCTAACTATTCGTCTTAATTTGTGCTGGCGTTAAAGCCGCGTTTTATTCATCCATCTTTCAAAAGAAAAGACTTGTTATGTCACTACCGACGAAGTCGAAGGGGACTTTAGGTTTGCACTTCGTCCGTCTGTCCATCAGTCAGTCCGGCAAACAAGTTTCCTACACTTTTTTTCTTCATGCTGGAAGATATTGATTGATATTTGGTGTAGTTTTATCATGACAAGTTACAGATCAAGTTTGAATTTTGTTCCGGTTTGATAATTTTGTGCAGAGTTTTTCTTAGAAAATTCACTAAAATAATCAGTTTTCCACAGTTTTTTTTGTCATTCTTGAAGATATAGATTTGATAATATGTATACAGATTTATCATGACAAGTTGCAGTTTAAATTTTGTGCCAGTCTGAAGATTTTGTGCACAGTTATGGTTTTGGACCTAGACAATTCACTCAAATAATCGGTTTTCTGCACTTTTTTCTGTCATGCTTGAAGATATTGATTTGGAAATTGGTATAGTTTGCACCATTACAAGTTATAGATCAAGTAAATTGCTCAGTTAAGTTTTTGTTTTTGGTCTGATTTTCTAATACTATAGTCATTATAGTATAGGCAATAGGTCCAATATAAATTTGGTGTAGATGTCTGTCATTTTTTGATATCAGAAAATCATGTAAATTTTTTGATATCAGAAAATCATGTACATTTCTTGATATCACAATTTCCAATTTATTGATATCAGAAAATCCTTTTTTGATATCAAGAAATCCATTTTCTGATATCAAAAAATACGGACGATTTTCTGATATCAAGATATACATTTTCTGATATCAAATATGCATCTTTTGATATCAGAAAATCGAATTTTTATGTCAAAAATAGATTTCGAAAAATAATCACATCTCTCCTAACTGATAGTGTTATATGCTTAAAAAAGGCTAAAACATTAAAAAGTCTAAGCCTGCAAAAAACACAAGCAAAAATGCTTCTTGTGTTGGATAAACAATTCATACTGAACATGTCGTGAGGAAAATTGACAGACATTGAAACCTTGGTGTTGCAAAACGGACTAAATCGCGTTCCTATTTGTGAAACATCGGAAAAACAAATAATGAAAGACTTTGGGATATTTGAAAGAAGACTGGAATTATCATATTTCTTTTACAGTGATCCTAACATTTCAATGGAAATAGCAAATTGGAATTGTCAAAAAAAAACAAAAAAAACAAAACTCTAATTTTTCCTAAGGACACTGTTAGCCAAAATACATCGGATTGCATTTGTGAATATATTATAAAACGATACAGCAGTTAATAAATTCTATAATTTGAAAATGACTAGAAGTAAATACAAATGTCTTCTAATGATATAAGGGGAGATAACCCATGAAACTATCAATTATGCCTAAAGGGCGATCAATGAAAACGGTCCCACCTGCAAATTACATATTTGACACTTCCCGGTAAAATCGTAAGTACGATTAGGGGCTAATAAATAATTGTCAATGCAAACAGCATGTGAAAAATAGACACATGAAGTGCTGTACGCAAAAAATACTACTATTATTTATTTAAAAATCAAATGAAATAAATAAAAACACAAAGGGCGCTTCTGAGAGGGTTTCCCTAGCACAAATTTCCTGAAAAAAACCCCAAAAGTTGAGTACGGTAGCATGTTATCAATGTAAGGTCAGAGATATGATTCATACCAGAAATAGGTGGACAAAGGATCAATATCTTTAATATTCGCATGTAAGGAGGCTGTCATTATTTTTGTTTCTTAATTTCTTATATCAAAAAATGAAAGCATAATTGTTGATATGAAAAACTGATTTTTTGATATCAAGAATTTGAATTTTTGATATCACAAAATCATTTCTTGATATCAAAAAAAATTTAATATTTTCTGATATTATAAAAATAGAATTCCTGATATCAAAAAATCGTATTTTTTGATATCAGAAAATAGTCTTCATTTTTTGATATCAAAAAATAGAATTTTTGATATAAAAAAATAAGGAATAAGGAATAAACGGTGCCTCATAAGGATCTGGTGCCCGGTTCGATGTAGTGTTGGTGGAATACTTAGGAAATTTTTCGGGATTAGCAGCACATGGTAATTCTAAGTCTGGAGAGGAATACATCAGAACACCTGCAACAGTAATGACGGAGATGTCGGAAATGTAACAACGTGATAACCAAACAGGGATGATTCCACATGTTTTAAAATGGGTCCCCAAACTATCAAATTGGGAATTTTCAAGAAAATTGTGAACCGACAACAGCAAGATGATAAACAACAATCATAGCACTATTAGATTTGAATATTTTGAAAAATGTTCGTCTTTTTGTATTCCTGTTAAAATGTATAGTTTTGTCAGCTAACTATGAACATTTTCTAAATATTTAGGATAAAAAATTCTTTAAACTGCTAAAGGCTGTCATTATTGTCAATGTCAGCTAACTACTTTGAAATCTGCAGGCCACTGTCAGTGTGCATTAATGCACGATCCACTTACGCTTCTACAGTACATAGACTGAAAAAGTATTTACAAGGTAAAATGTTCATTTTGGGATTCAATAAAGTCCTTACCGTTTGTTTACGGCGTTATTAATTTCAGCTAAAACAGATAAAATTCCTTAAACGGCAGCATATCAAATGGAAACCTCATAACACGATAAAAGCGCTCAAGTGATCAATAATTTGCGCTTCTAATTACATGTCAATTTCGGACCGGTAAGAATTTTCGGAAATACCAATAATTTTATTAGGGGAATTATAATTTTTGCCTCAATCTTTTTAGGGCCGCCAGCAATTTTTGGGGCCACCAAGCGGCCCTACAGGAATGGTAGAATTATCCCTGCCAAATGAACGTTTACAAGCTGACAAAGAAACATGAGGATATGGAGGGACCTAACAACATGCAGCAGGTTTATGACAAACATTACAACCACAAGGAGAAAGAACAGGAACTTGACCATTCTACCAGCAGAGGTAACATTGCCGATCATTTCAACGAAATCGACAAGATGCTGGCAGACTGAAAGAATACCATTGTGAAGTCTATTATCAGAGATGTTGGCAAAGCTCCTTGTTTGATTCTATATACGGTATAACAGATAGAGGATATAAAAACACTGTTATACTGGACAGACCATACTTTGAATTGATAAGACATTTAACCTCTGCGATATGCATGTGCCCGCAACTTGTTTCAAGCAGATGGCCGTAGTTATGGAATCTAAAAAGGAACCACCCATTTTTCTAGGACCATTAGTTATCCGTGATAATAGTGACTTTGCCAGTTATAGTAACTCTTTTTTTAACCATTTAAGGATTCGACTTATCAACACAGACAGGGACAATTTGGTTTTCGGAACTGATGAATTAGCTCTAGTCAATGCCATTCAGACAGCATTACCGGAATCAGGACATATTTTGTGTATGCGTCATCTTAAACAGAACATTACACAGAAACTGGTGGACGACTGCATGGATAAATCTAACAGAATTCTATTATGGATGATATTTTTGGAGATAGTGGATTATTACATTCTGAGGATGTGGTCACTTGTGACATTAAATGTGCCGAATTGGAGGAAAAAATTCAGGAAAACTCCACGAAGTTCCACCGTTATTTCGATAGAAAACTGAAGAACAACTTTGCAGATATATGGAATGGCCCGGTACCAAATGGAAACTTCGACAAAGACTGGACAAACAACAACTGAGTCCTTAAACCATGTGCTGAAAAAAAGCTATTGATTGGAAGTCCAAACCCTTATTGGATTTAGTTGATGTCACCTCAGACATCATTGACATCCAGTACAAGGATATGCTGCGCTCACTGATAAGTATGGGACAGTACATAGTTGCAGAATCGCACAGACAGTTCCAACAATCCCGAACATGGATCAGCAAGACACCGGAGGAAAAACAGACGTTATTTAAAAGATTCCGGAACTATGTGCCCAAAGACAACGCGACTTTAACATTTTGTGATGGAAACATGAATGTGATTCGACCTACTAAAATGGGAAGGAAGAATGCTCAAAGAAGGAAGGTCAACGAGAGGACCACTGCCCAAAAGAAGATAACAGTAGAAGATGGTGTCACCATAACTGACGAACAAGCCCAACTTAATTAGCCACACCACACTGATATTTTTCGTTTTTAGAGTTTTCACTTCAATTGTTTAACTATTTATTTCAAATTTAGAAACTTTAGTACAATTAAATATGCATATACAGTGCATTTAAAATTGGTATCGTCGATTGTTATTCATAACTAAATATTAATTTGGTTTGACTACTTTTAATGTTTTTTTTTAAATAATTTTTTCGCGGACTATTACAGATATGCCCGTGCCTTGTGCAGGATATCTTAGTAGTTTTAACTTTATCCTTTTAAACTATAAAAATAAATAACTTTTTCGTGGACTATTTCATATATGCCCGTGCCTTGTGCAGGATATATTACTAGTTTTAGCTTTCTTTTTTATATTTAGAAATAAATAACCTTTTCGTGGACTTCGACAATTATGACCGTGTCTTGTGCAGGATATCTTAGTAGTTTTAACCAATCCATTTGAAATAAATCGTATCAATAAAATAAATATAACATAATAATAAATAATCGTTTTTCATAGATAAAAACTTTAAAGATACCATCATTAACCAATTCAAAAAGTTAAATCAAATAAAACGTAGTTAACAATTAATAAATATATTAAAAAAAAAAACTTTAACAGCCAAAATAAAGGTCTGGGATAGGGGGATTCCACCCTCACATCGTTCATGGCCTTAACGTGGCGTGAGGGCTCTTCCGTTATTTACATTATTAGTGTAATGATAATTTTAAATAATGGTTGTCCAACATGAACGAAATCGGTAAGAAACTTAATTTATTCAAGGTATACACATAGTTTATTGTACTCTACCTTAGGGTATTTAATCGATCTGTCCGTCCGCCATATTGAATTACAGATAATATGAAATGCACTATGTCTGAGAAAATCATTCATAAAAGTCCGATTTCTTACTCAATATTAATAAAATTGTTTTCTAGATGTAAAATTGGCATACCGATCGAATAGATATGGTTTTCGCAACATTTATGAGGTTTAGGTAATATTATTACCATGTCTTCGGTTTTTATCTGAGGTTTTCGGTGATTCGAGAGGTAAACGGAAAAAGTCACAATATATAAAATTTTTTATAAGAAGTATATTATTTTAAGTGGTATATTTTAACATTTATGTAGGAAAAGGCAACATTAGAGCACAATTTTATCAACAGATTCCATTTAATTTATGAGTTAAAGTAAAAACTAATTTTTTTCTTCATTTTTTAAATAAATAAAGAAAGAGAGAAATGAATAAATATTACAAGCAAAAGTGTAATAAACATTGTTCTTTTTTCAAAACAAACTCTTAAACAAACAGGAAAAGCTTATTATTTCGTTTTCTTTAATATTGAGCCAAAATTGTATTTCATGGGTATGGCTTCCTACCAATCACCATCCGAGTACCTTTCAAAGATGTGACAGTCACGACAGTATATGCTTTCTTGTCGAACAATAATCAGGATACATACAGAGTTATTTCAGCAACCTACAGTTGAATGTTCAGACTGTGGTAACTGACTTTGAGGATACCGTTCTACGTGCAGTCTCAGCAGTATTTGGTCGCCATATCAAGCACCAGGGATGTTTCTATCATCTTACCCAAACAACTTGGAGAAAGATACTGACCTTGGTTTGGTTCCCCAATACAAGATCAGTGATGACTTCCGCTTGTTCTGTAGTATGATAGATGGCCTTGCCTTTCTGCCTGTAGCTGATTTGCCAAATGGTGTCCAAATTCTAAGAACCTTGTGTCCAGATGACCCACTAGAAGCAGCCGAACTCCTTGATTACTTTGACGCAACGGATGTAAGTGGCAACATGAGAGGAAATACAGCTCCAGGTCAAGGTCTCCGTGTAGTTATGCGTCGCACTCCAGCCATGTTCCTACCAACTGTATGGAACGTCCATGATGCAACAGTCAGTGGTGATTCAAGAACCAACAATTTATGTGAAGGATGGAACAACAAATTCTTCAACTTAGTAGGTTATGCACACCCATCAATATGGAGAGTAGTAGAATGGTGCCAGAAGAATCTACAGTGATAACCTTGATACAACAAGACTGTAGGCAACCCACCAGTTAAACGGGTCCAACAACGTAATGTCCAACTTCAACAAAGACTTCAAAACTTGTGCAGAGACTTGACAACAGGGGCGTTGGTTAGAACATTAGGGGTGCGCTCGGTTGGCAGGTTCGGAATGCTCTGAACCTTCAGGACTCGCCGGAAGTTGAATAAAACAGATTGGAATTGTGTTCTGAACTAATTCCTCGTGTTCCCCAAAAAAGAAGTGGTGCTGACAGAATTCAAAATGGCGTCGAAGGGAGTAGAAGGGTAAATTACAAAACGATATAAAGCTTTCCTGTCTTCAGAAATATCAGGAAAATGCTGTTGTGATGTGTATTTAATTATGTCTACCACAAACAACATTTTTATTAATTTTTATGTAAATCATAGCACAAATAGCGACGATTTTACAATTTAAACAGGTCAACCAAGTTTACACTACACGAAATATCCATTTATCAACGCACATTTCTCCTATGGATAAGGGAGCAACCATTCAACTTTAAAAAAAGGGGGGGGGGGTTCAAGCAGATGACAAAAAGAAATATTCTGAATCCAGATTATCCCCATACCTTATAGAGTTAAATTTTGAAAAATATATTTATTTGATAGCGTCAACATCTTAAATTTGGAGAGAGAAAAAACTGTTCCCACTCCTACAAAAAACCACATCTTCAACATAGCCGTATATCTTTGGTCGTGACCGGTGTTCCCTGAAAGAAATAATTTGATTTCTTTATTTTTTGTTAAAAACAGAAAAAATCCTATATCATAGATATACATGTATCTATTAATCACGAACCATTTGATTTACTGGGGCTTCCCCGAGTTTGCCCAAGTTAACGTCTCAGTCAGTTGTCTTTTATTTGTTATATGTGCCAAAATTGTTTCTTTTTTCTCTATGTTATTATTTAATTTGTATCTCAGCGATGATCCTTTTGGACTGGATTTTATACTGAATAAAATAAGTTACAGTAGTAAATTTACATGAGTACTGAGTAGGAAAATAGCCTCCTTCCCCTTTTCCCCCTGATAATGTTATTCAATTTTAATTCGCGGGCGCTATTAAGTTAGTTTTTAGGACGTGATATATAATTAATAGAAAAAAATAATATTCAGTGCAAACAATAAAAAAAACCTAAATCATGTACCCAAGCGCCTGTGAATTAAAGTTTGAACAAAATTATGCATTGTGTCAACTCAATGTGTGTATTGCATTCAACAGTTCATTCAATCATTGTTTTACAAGTTTTATGCAATGCATTTGTAATATAAAATATTTGTCGTACCTAAGAAATGACAGCAATGGGAAAACAGGAATTAAATTTATGCTATCGTCTTCAATTTCTTCATTGTCATCTTCTAACATAGACAGAGTAAAAAATGTTGCGATGCCAACCTCCATATTGAATTTAGTTCCATTCGGGTTCCACTCCGTTCGGTTCGTCATGGAATCTGGAATCGATGGAACATGTTCTGAACTGTCCAACCGAGCGCACCCTAGGCTTAACCATTAGTTGTCTAAAAAAATGTGCGCGTCTTCCAAGGAAGACATGTGTCGCCTGCGTACGTCAATTTTTACAAAAAATATTAAAATTTTCTAAAAATGAAATATATGCTCACCTTTGCATTAAAGTTGATGCACAGAGAAAGAAGTTTCATCAAATTGCTGTGATCCGTTATGGAGTAGTTGAGGATAGAAGTTTTGAACCCCCCCCTTTTTTCAAAAATGTCAATTTTTAAAAATAAAATATAGATGCACACCTGTACATTAAGGTTAATGCACAGAGAAAGTTTCATCAAATTTCTTTGAGCGGTGATGGAGTAGTTGAGGATAGAAGTTTTTACCCCCCCCCCCCCCTCCCCTTTTTTCAAAAAGTTAATTTTTAGGAACAGTCTAACACTCATTGCAAAATTATATCTATCATTATACGGATGCTGCTGGTTTCATATGTCACAATATAAACCCATTACTTGTCAGTTATAATTATCTATTCACCACTAGAAAAGTCAAATATTTTACATTTGTGTAGAAAATAAAACTGAAGTACAACACAACACACAGGCAGATCAATTTAATTCTTGAACACAGGTTGGATGTGTAAATATATTATTTTGGAAGTGATGAAAATCATTGTAATAAAATGCAAAACGACCTGTTTTAAGTGAAAGTGACTTCTCTGTCTTAAGTTAATTTGAGTCATAATTTGTAAAGTGTTGATTTTTAGTTGGTTGATTAAAACTGTTGTTTTGATTTAAAGTTCAATTAAGTGCTAAAGTAAGAAAAAATAAATATGAATAAAATTTAAAAAGTTAATTGTTTCCTACATTAAAGACTACAGAATACATCAACGAGCTAAGTCAACAAAAATACAGAAATTCATTGTATAATGCAACACATTTGCACTCTCATGATGGAAGAAATTATTTTATATTTAATTCTTGAACACAGGTTGGATGTGTAAATATATTATTTTGGAAGTGATGAAAATCATTGTAATAAAATGCAAAACGACCTGTTTTAAGTGAAAGTGACTTCTCTGTCTTAAGTTAATTTGAGTCATAATTTGTAAAGTGTTGATTTTTAGTTGGTTGATTAAAACTGTTGTTTTGATTTAAAGTTCAATTAAGTGCTAAAGTAAGAAAAAATAAATATGAATAAAATTTAAAAAGTTAATTGTTTCCTACATTAAAGACTACAGAATACATCAACGAGCTAAGTCAACAAAAATACAGAAATTCATTGTATAATGCAACACATTTGCACTCTCATGATGGAAGAAATTATTTTAAAAATATATAAACATACAAATAAACAACTTCAAATGTAATTAAAACGATACAAATCTGGAGATTATAGAAATATTGTAAAAAAATGTAAAATGCAAGATGATCAATATTTAAACTATCTGTACCTGTCAGATGTCTAAAGCAACACTTTAGATGTTCACTTAACTGTACAGAAGCCATGATTTCGATTGAAGACAATGAAGTAAAGAAGTTCAAAATATATAAATATATAAAATTTGATTCATGTCGTGAGAACAGACAGCGACTGTAATAACTATGACAAACAATAAGATAACATTGAGTGATCTCTATTTATCGACTTAAGAGTACTTTATGTAGAGTGTTAAGGTATAGACCCTAATCCATGCATGTCATCATCCTTCTTTGGTGTAGATGCTACCGGCGTCTGCTTTCGTCTTCGTCCTTTCTGTGGACTTTCTTTTTCCAACAGCTGTTTGATCAGTGTGTGCAGTGACTTCTGATGTTTTCCAAATGGTTTCAATGTTCATAATTTTTGCATCATCTCCAAGGTCAAATTCTATTTCCCCTGATTCTGTCTTTTTTAAACAACCTCTAGATATGAAGTCTGGTAAATCCTTGTTGTGGTGACCAGCAGTCAGATAATAATCGACTAAACATTGAACATTTGAAGCAAGTTTAAGTAGTGCAGAAGCAGGAGGCATCCAAAGCTGTGGATTTTTTAATTTCCCTTCTTTTCTAGTAGATGGAAACTTCATTGTCATTCTTCGTACATCTTCAAAAGAGCAGTACAGTGTTTTCACAAATTCAACACATACTTTCTCATTAAATTTTACTATTGGTGCATTGCGATTTATTTCCACATGTACATTAATAAGAGATTTTCGGAACATTTCCTGAAGAAATACATTAAGGGTCTTTGAATGTGTAATATTAAGAAATTTGGGCAGAAAATCATTTCCACCGAGACTTAATGCAATAGCTACTTTTGCTGATATATACTTTTCTTTCCAAGCATTTTCAAGGATTTCTATGATTTTGGTAATATTATAAATGTCCATCAATGATCCTGTTTTTTGAAGTATAACATACACATGATTCTTGAATTTGCCATCTTGAGATCGAGGCCAGAGAAAAGATAAAGTGAACAAATGAATCACTACTGCATCAATGTCACCAGATGTTACAATACTTGCACACCAATCTCCAGATTCCAGTTGATCTGCAAACTCGAGCAACCAGTCTAACTGTGCCATCTCTGCTTCGCCTTTACTTTGTTTGATGCTAATCAATTTCTTTTTGGTTTCAATCCCTCCTTTTTTCCAAAGACATTCTACCGGTGTTGTCAATCTAATTAAAAACCGATCTCTCATCGCTCCCGTTTTCTGATATGTCGCGTGGGAGATCTAATGAAACCCGTTTTGAGGTCACATGTGAGTGAACTGGAACATATGAATTTATAATGATATGCAAATGAGTTGACTTCCTATCAGTAAGCCAATCAAAAAAGTTTTCCTTTAGATCTAATCGTTAAAGAAGATCCAAATGAATTCTGGGGACTGACGATTTCTTCGTTAATAAAATGATTTACATCCCTTTACCACACGATCAACTTACAAGATCGCCTAAGCCGCAATTTCATTGGTCGAACAGGACACATCTACGAGATCACTCACATGTGACCTCAAAGCGGGTTTCGTTAGATCTCCCACGCGACATATCAGAAAACGGGAGCGATGAGAGATCGGTTTTTAATTAGATTGCCGGTGTTGTATATCCGTCTCCTATGTGAAATTCACTGTCAATTATTAAGCTCAGATCCATGTTCAGTTGTAATTCATCTATTCTACGACCCAGATATGTACTTATAAATGATTTGCCCTCTGCAGTTGAAACCAAAGATGCTTTATCAAATCTGTAGGCAGATATCATTTCATCCACAGTTTTTAGATGTGAAATTCTAACACTAGAAGAAGTTGTATGTTGGGCCATAGTTGCCGCTTTGAAGTCATCAGGGGTAAAATGATATTTTTCCTCGCATATTACCATCCTTGCAATGTTTGGCATCTGGTATAGGGCTTTCTGTATGACATAGTTCTTCACAAAATTAAGATAGTCATCCCCACTGAAGACTTTAGCCTTGAACTTGACTCCGGCGAATTCCACTGTTGCTAGTTTCACTTCTGAGATAACACATTTTCTGCAATTTTGATAACATTATCCTTCCGAATTTCTTCTGTGTAAGTGCTTTCTGTATTCCTGAAGACTTAAGCTCTTTTGGCTTTGAACAGTCTAGCTTCAATATGGCCTGACAAGCATTCATTTCCGAACTTATACAGTCAATTGTCTTTGCCTCTCTCTTTACAGCTGTCTTCCGCTTTTGTTCAGTTCTTTCCTTATCTGTTTTTGCAGTCTGTGTGTTAGAAGATGATATTCTCTTTATTGTGAAGAATTTTTAACCTTTTGTAATAATGGCTTCGGACCAGTAAGATTTTGAATTGATGGAGTGTCATTTTTACTGCATTGAAACAGTCCACTTGTACAAAGGTACTTCTGTATCAGATATTTTCCTACATCTTGAGTATGTACATCAAGTATTGATATAGGAAGCTGACTGGTAGGATTCGAGTAAACATTGTAAGGTATGCCCTCAGGCTTCATTGACAGTCCATCTTGTCGAAGAATAAGAGAAGCAATTCGTGTTATGTATGTCACATCAGTTTTGTTTAATGGTATTCCAAGGACCTTCTTTTTATCTACCTTAGGATCATCCGGTCCTGCATCCGACATGACGAGACTTCTTTTGCTGCAATTCGATGCATGATTTAAAGTATCTATGATCCGAAAATTATTTTAATTATTCTTATAATTCAAACTTATATATGTATTTTGATGTGGAGGCGTATATATATATATTTTTTTTACATTCTTTTAAAGAACATCAAGACATTAATAATGGAAATAATGGAGACGAGACCAGTTAATTCACCCTTTTCGAAGTCTGGCAAAGCAGCCAAATATAGCGTCAAGGCTTTGGTTGATTCAGTTGTAACAAAGATTTCATCCTTCATCAAGGATTTGCTGAAAAAACTGAAAAAAGACAACGCATTTAAGATCATCAACATAGAAAACAGAGGGCAATATGAATATGAAATGAAAAGAGATTCCATCGTTAGTAACATTTACATATCACAAATTTTCTATGAATTGTATTTTGAGCAAATTACCGTTCAAAATATTTTTTTATTCATTTCCACGTTTCACGTGGCCAACTGGTTTCAGATAAGATTTTTCAATGATTTTTACCATACGGACATATGTTAAACTAATCTCAGCTGACACAGAGGGTAATTTGAGCTATTACCATCACTTTTCGTCGTCCTCCATCCGTCAACATTTCACATTTTGAACTATTCTACAGAACCGCCAAATTGATTGAAACTAAACATAATATGAATGTTCCTAATGAGCTGCTGACCAAGTGCTATTACTTAGTTGCCGATCCGTCATCCAAGATGGCCACCAGCGGGGAACTTAGTTTAACATAGTACCCTATGGGAAATACATTACAGAAATCTTAGAGAAACGCTGAATGGATTAAAACCAAACATGGCATGAATGTTCCTTATGATGTGCTGAACAAGTATTGTTACTTTGTTGCCGATGTGTCATCCAAGATGGCCACCAGCGGGTAACTTAGTTCAATATAGGACCCTACACAAATATTTTGCCAGAGAACCGCTCAATGGATTAAAACCAAACATTCCATGAATGCTCCTTATGAGGTGCTCACCAAGTGTTGTTACTTTGTTGCTGATTTGTCCTCCAAGATGTCTGTCAGCCGGGGACCTCGTTTAACATAGAACCCTATTTGAAATACATACAAAAAAATCTTCTTCTAGAGAACCACTGATTGGATTGAAACCAAACAAAATTTTCCTTATGATGTTCTGACCAAGTAGTGTTACTTTGGTGCCAATCTGTCATCCACGATGGCTGTCACCGGATGACTTAGTTTAACATTGGACCCTATGGGAATTATATACAACGGCTTCTTCTTGCAAATTATGGAATGGATTGAAATCAAACATGGCATGGATGTTAATCTCAAGGTCCTTTAGCAATGAAGAAATGGAAATAGCAGACGAGCGATACACGCTCGTGGGAGCCTGTGGTATACAATTGCAACGGATGGTCTCAATCCCATCAAATAAAGGTCCAAAAATTAGATGGGGTGACTGTTAGATTTTCCGTGTTTTAAATTTTGTCTGGATTTAGGACCATTATTAGACCAATAAAGTCGCTCATAAAAAGAACAACAAAAAGCACAGGAATCACCATTTCAGTTCAATAAGTAAATAGCCACTTCTTAACTTTGTATTTTATAACTTTGTTTTATGGAAATTCTTCAGATCATGGAATCTTCAATGAAATTAACAGAACACCAGGAAACTGTAGTAGAAACATTTAGAAATCCGAAGGAATTGGATATGGCACAGGCAGCATCTGTGCCCAATTTTATAAGGATATCTATCAAAGGGGCACAGATTATCAATGTGTGTATTCTTTATTTCTTTATGTATAATCAATGATAATTTAATATTAGACAGAAATTTTCATTCCAGACTATTCCAAATAACCTCAATGCACATGGTTCACATGCACTTTCAAATAAAACGCTACGCCGGTTATTTAGTGTGCATCTTCATAGACTAAAAAAAATTAGTCAATCTTGAATAAAACAATAAATCAAGTACTCCTTTGTCAGTTCGACCTGAAAAATAATGTACCCATCGGTTGCAACAGAAAAAAAGTATAAAACATTTTTAAAATCTTAAATATAACAAAGATCATCGCAAGAATCGTGAGAGTTGTAAATAAAACAAAACATACACGTACATATAATTCAAATGTTGTTTTCAAAACATCAAATGCAGTAATTTCATAAGTTTATAATTTGATAAATTCCTTTCATGACGTCGTGCGTATGAATACTTACACATGCAATATAGTAAAGGTGGAAAATGTTAATTTCAAATGGAAACCGTTCTATTTCTCCATTACTTTGGAATTATAAGTATAGGGGTTTTATTGAAGGAGTTTATCAATGTGTAAACTCGAGCGATTCACTCATAAACTAAATAAAATACTAGTATTCCTAGAATTGTAGATACTGAAAGATTCTGGAAAATTCTAGTAGTACCAGAATTGCAGATACAGTAATGATGTGAAGATACTGAAAGTTTCTGATAGTACAAAAAATGAACATTTTGGAAAATTCTGGCAGAACTGTAAATCATTATTTGCAGTTCGTGTATCCGGTAATCGCCGTACATACACAGACTTTCAATCATACTGAAACAAATGCAAGAGAAAATTTTAAAGTATGCCCGGAACAAGTCTGGATATGATTCCACCATACCTAAAAGAGTTCATGCGGAAAAACCGCTTTCAACCAGCAAACAGCACAAATATGCCTCGACAACATCAAAAGACACATTGCACAGCAGTTTCCAATGTAGATTGATCCATAATTCTTCAACAAAACGGCCCTTTTAAGGGCCAACGACACATTTCAAAAAGAAATCTAAAATGTTGCTGCATCATCGTATAATTCAGTTCTCCTTTCATGAACAATTAATAATACTACCACATGTAACTTTAGTTCTACTAAATTCGTTCATAATTAATCATTGTTACAATTTTGATATTATGCGTTGCTACAATTCGGGTACTAGATTTATAATATTGGGGAAAGTTTTGAACTTTCAAGCTTCTTTCAGCAAATTTGACTTGATATGGAATTTGGCTAAACTGTTTTAACCTGTTTGGTTCCATTAGGGAGCAACCATTTGACTTGGGGGGAGGGAAGGGGGCTATGATCAAATGTTTGATCCTGCCTATTTTTTTGTCGAAATTTGAAATTTGTTCCTGGAATTTTATTCCGGCGCTGTTGCGGCCTTCATTTTTATTTCCATTTAAACTGAGAAAATTACTGGTTGACACAGGTCCTCCATTTTTCCCACGCCTAAAATGACCTTGTCTTTTTATTTTATCAAAATCCTGGTCTTGCCTATTTATTTCAAATTTGATCGTAGCGACCCCCTCCCCCTAAAAATCAAATGGTTGCTTCCTCAATCACAACGTTTTGATTGAGATTTACTTGGGCATTAAACGCACGTATTTTTATCTTTCGTCATACTTTTTCTAAACCCCCAACCCTTCTTCAAAATATTATCATTAAAATCCGTTGAGAATAACAAAAATGTTTTGAAAAATCGGGTTGAAAAGGCTAATGATTAGTGGAAAACGTTTCAACATTTATTCTATATTTTCATAAAAATTATAAAACAATTAACATGTTTGCAGCAATTCTTAATTCTAATGCAACATAACATATAACGTCCTTTTTAATTGGATAACGTCAAGCGTAAAATCCACGGTTTACCGTCGGAACCATCGACGACAACGTTGCGCAAACGCATTTGACGTTTCCTGTTTACTTTTTATTCTATTTTTTAACGTTTAACGGAGGTTGCATTAGAATGGGGATAACTGTATTGTATTTTATCAGTTGCCGACGTAAACCGGTGGTTTTACCATCGCAAATATCCGTTTACCTGGCTCCGCTACGCGTCGCCAGGTAAACTCAATTTGCGACGGTAAAACCAGCGGTTTACGTCGGCAACTGATAAAATACAATAGAGTTATCCCCTAATTTACCACGTAGAACAAATTATTCATTACAGATCAGCCAAACAACACCAACCTTGTTTTCAACAAAAAAAGAAATTCATATAAAGACGGAAGGCCGATCGGCAACTCTCACCCTTTGGGGTGAGATTCCGACAGAAACTGAACTGGAAACAGCCCAGTTCTACAGAATTAAATGTATAACACCGGGGGACGACTTCAACGGAACCCGGTGTTATAATTCAACGCCATCAACGGCATTTGTGGTAATTAACATTAAACAGTAGATACCGTTTATTACGCACATGCTTGTACCGCAGCCAACCTAATAACGACAAACATGAACGATGTAGATATAAGTCTCCGGTTTCATCGGTATCCAAATATTTCATTTGGAGGCCTATTTCAAAACAAAACCCAGCTTTTGTCACGAACAAATTTTGAGTAAAATTTTATACTAGTAAATATTGTGTACAAACATGACAATACTGGATAAAAATTTTACACTACCAGAATACCAAGACGGAGTTCATCTGCTGAGTCTGCCGTATATGTATTAAAAAAAGGGATATCAAATATATTTAAAAAAGAAGTCTAAATTGTTGTTTGATTCGGCGTATTATTTAGTTCAATTTTTCAATAAAATTAAATATACCTTCAGATTTAAAACAAATCATGTAAAAACTAAACATTCAAACATTGTAAAATTTAAAATTCTACAATATCAAAATTCTTCCATGGATAATTCATGTAATTCCTCCATTAATATGTTCATGATTTATAATGACATTTATTAAATATTTTACAGAAATTAGATAAGGCTGAAAGTTTTGAAGAGACTCCATTCCAAGGAGAAATTGAGTCCGTATCATTTGAAAGATATATTCTTCCAGCAATGTTTCCTGTTCAAGCCAAAACAATACACTATTTCCGGCCCCAGGGATGATCTTGTACAGACACACCAGGTTCTCGCGGAATAACTATTAAGACGGACACTTTTGTGAACTATTCTAACTGCTCAAAATAAACTCGACAAAGAACGCTGAAAATTTTTTATCGTTGAGCTTATTTTTAGCAGTAAAATTAGTTCACAAAAACTGTCCGTGTAACTAAGATCAGAGTACTCTTTTCAAACAAAACTGTTTAGTTTGACTAAAAGTTTACAATATTCAATAACTACGTAATGCCTGCCTACTTTTGTGCAACTTCTGTAAAGAGAGGTTTGATTTTCTGACAATAGATTTTATTAAATCGTTTTATTGCCAAAATAATGGAATAACGATTCACGATATAGTGCAATTGCGATTACGCTCAGATCTTGACCTACGTACTCTGCATAAAAAAGTATACTAGCTTTTACGTCTTATAAAATTAATTTATTTTTGACAAGGGGCGTAACTCTTGGGAAATAAATAAAATTAGCTTTTACGTCTTATAAAAGACAGTTTGTATAATTGCTTTCTATATCACAAATTTTTAGAATAACTGCATATTACTGAGAATATTCGCAGATAGTACAAATAAGTTGATTCCCTTTTCCCCTGAACAGAATGCACACAATTAAAATTAGTATCAATCAATTCATATATGTAAGTTCTTTATTATAGAAATCTGATAGAAGTGGGCGACAATGTTCTCTCGGTAACAACTAAAGACTTAGAGAAACTGTTTCCAGATAAAACGTTTGTGGAAGGGAAGATAGTGCGGGGAAAGAAGAGGGTAGATGCCATAGCAGAAATGTAAGCATATCGATAGATAATATTCTATGGACACTCAGTTTTCCACGTGTATCTAAATGCAAATGCGTAAATACAGAAGCCACGATTACGAAATAATGCATAGAAAACAATACAAGTCGCCATCGTCATTACTATTAAACTCGGCATTTTATCATTATTATCATTCCTATGACGCGGTATGTGCGTTATAAATATTTATTCATGCCTAGGCATAAATATTTATGCCTAATCATAAATCGATTTAAGGCTAACCATAAGTATTTATGCCTAGGTTTAAGGCTAACTATGCCTAAGCATAAATCGATATATGCCTAGGGATAAATCATTTATGCATAGCCTTAAATGGATTTATAACTAGGCATAAATAAATATTTATGACGCACATACCGGGTCATACATTCCACAATTCTTTTATTTATTGACTACATTTTGCTATACAAAATAGTTTGAATAGAAAAACGCATTCACCTGAAAAAGCATCCAATGACGCTAAAAATCACGTTCAGATATTTTTAGAATACTGTGGATTCATTTATTTTCGTGGATACCAATTTTCGTGGATAGAGGAAAAAAGGTATTTCGTGGGATACCTAAATTCGTGGATTGCTGGCTAGAAAAAAATTTATAAAAAGATGTTTAAATACTTAAATTCGTGTCTTGGCACATCAGATATCATGAAAATACTGCGACAAAACGTGCCGATCAGACTTGATATTGTACAGTAAAGTACTGATTTAAAGCGCTCAATAAACAAAAGTCTAACAAACAGATTCTATAAATTTGTAACGGAACAATTAAAGCTTGTCGTGAATTTAACAAGATTAACAAAATCCGTAATTATTTAAATATTAATTAGGTGTGAAATATATATTGACAAAATTGCAATCACTTGTCACCAAATACATACATATTTTTAATCCGATTACGATCAATAATTTCTGCTTTATTATCTTTTGACAAGATGTTTTTACTGTAATTTATGAGAAAGTCTGTATTGTTTAGGTCTACTTAGGATAAAGATTTTTCTGGAATGTTTGAATAAAAAAAAACCGGAAGTGAATTCCGCGACAATTTACACAGTCAAAATCTTTTTAAAGAAAATTGTTTGAGCGTTTATATGTTACCAAAGACAAAATTACACGAAACACTGTATCCTCTGTGGATATAGCTAACTCATCATATGTCAGAATTCAAGTACATGCTGTAAAAACGCAATTGTTCAAAACTCCGTGGTTTCAAACTTCAGTGCATTTAAAGAAGAGGAAAAATATTATTTTTCGTTGGATATTTTAATTCGTGGTTTACTGGGACCCACGAAAACCACGAAAATTGGTATACAACGAATATTAATGAATCCACAGTATGTTATTTTCACTCGTGTTTCTCTGATGTTATTAGCCAATCAGATAAAAATTTTACCCGATCTTCTGCGATATCCGTTCGATAGTACGAAGGCTCATTATTTTGAAGGTCCAATAGCCCGAGGGTCCAATGGTCCGATGGTTCGATATCCCGAACCTTTGCAAAACGCCATTCCTATGACACGGTATGTGCGTTATAAATATTTATTCATCATAAATCGATTTAAGGCTAACCATAAGTATTTATGCCTAGGTTTAAGGCTAACTATGCCTAAGCATAAATCGATTGCATTTATTTTCTGTTATTAGTCACCACAAGGGGGTATCAGTGGTGCTAATGTCACAATCGTTGTATCCTCCAGGAAATTATTCTAAAACTATATCTTTAATCTGTGCTAATTTTGTTCTATTCCGTAATCCGAGAGATGTGCGTCAATTATCAACCTTTGCATCTCAGGTGCTTCCGGGTAAGACAAAATATGTTAACGACTCTTTAAAGAAAGCCACCGAGGGAAAGAGATATGGCTACCTCCTGGTTGACCTTTCGAATCAGAGGATGGACCGTGAGAAATATATGTTGCGTACAGGAATTTTTGCAGATTACACCTGTCGTCTTCAGATCAATATAAATAACACATTCTTCCATTTTTCCTGGTACTACAAAAAATGAGTCGTCGTATGAAATTAAATTCGACATTTTTGAAATTCTTTCATCAAGCAAATAAAAACCAAAGGATAGCTGTTTTATCGCACATTATGAAAAATGAAATAGATGTGTTGTCTAAAATAGCTCTTAACATCTATAAAGGCGTTTTTCCAAATAGAAAAAATACGTAAAACCTTTGGAATCCTTTAAATCAATTATTTCGAAATTGGGATCTAAATCAGTGAGTAGACATAAAAAGAAGAAACCTTTGATCCGTTATAACAAAGTGCTCCCAAGATTATTGACTCCGGTATTGGATTTTATATAGACATGGGAAAAGAACACATTTTATTGTCCAAGAGGAAATACGAAGAATTATTGTCGTTAGTTCAGGAAGATTGTTAAAAAATAGACACGTTCACATAAACGGGAAACGGTTTATTTGTAGAAAAACACAATGCTAATTTCAATGGAACTCCTGGAACCCTCGAACAACCTATCAAAATGAAGAAGCGATAAAAGGAAAAAAGTGTGTAATGGATACCTTACTGACGTCTAATGTTATGTATATGTAAATAACAAATTGGATACTGTCGTAGCAGTGTTTGGGAGAACAACTGCTTGGTGGCAGATATAGGTGTTTGTCAGTAGGTTTGGAATAAACATCGATGTACCTTACTCCGTCTTCTAATGTAGTAGTTGTATCGAGGAAAGAAATTTTAGTCTCTGATATTTCATTGGTAAATTTTATTGATGGGCGGACACTGTTCGCATGATCGATGAAGACGTTTTTTTCCGTATCTGTCCACTTCATGTCAACATCATCTATAAATCTGAACAAAGACAAAGGTTGTGTTTCCGAAGATTCCAAAATTTTGTTTTTCTAGTTTCCCCATAATGATGTTAGCATTCGACGGAGTTATTTGCGTTCGGGAGATTTACACATATTTTGACGGTTCAAAATTTTCAAATAGTATACACTTATATTGACTATGAATAAAATACCAACCTTATTAATATTATTAACCTCATATTATGTGTTTCAAGGGCATTTCAAACTTGTAATCTTGAACTCGCTGAAATGAAAACAATGCAAAAAAAATCCTATATTACCTACCTTGGTTCTACCTGGGTTACTGCGGCGATTCTTGAGTCTGAGACTTCTGTAGCCGCCTCTTTTTAAGTTTTAAAATTACTATCACTTACTTTAGCTGTGCGCATTCGAATTGAAATATAGTAGAAATAAATTCATCCTGAAGATGGTTTAAATAACTTTTGAAAGTACATATTAAAATAGAAGCAAAAACGGTTTAAGTTGGGTTAAACTTCTTATTATTCCAATTTTCCTCATTTAAACGATTTTTGAAATTATTTATCGATTTCGGAGATACAGTCTCTGTTTTAAGATTATTCCACTGGTCGACTAGGGGTCCGCTCGACAGTCCGACGGTTCGATAGTCCGACGGTTCGATAATCCGACGGTTCTATAGTCCGACGGTTCGATAGTCCGACATATCACACCGGATATGATATAGGTTACACTACAGACCTGAAAATGGTCCCTTCATTAAACTAAAATTTTTAGGAAATCCATTGAAGAATTAAAAAGTTATTTTAATTTTAATATATCGACACATATACGGGCCCAGGTCATTTCATGTCCACTTTCAGGTCTTTGGTGTATCCCGATATGGACTACTTAGCCCCTATAAAGAAAGACCGTATACAATAAAGATCGACTTGTCTTGGAAGAGAAAGTCGCTTAATTACACCACATTCGCCAATTAGTTAAAGCGTTAAATAAAGAAAGATGCTTATTAAACACAGGGTACATTTTATATTTTAAAAACCTTTACAGCTAGGTATATTCGACGTTCCGAATCCTCTAGTCCTATTATATAAACCTTCGTAGGTATATATCGTCTTCATTCGATGTTTTTAATCGGATCTTTTTTACTATCAATTCTGAACACGAGATTTTTGATTGTTAAAAAAAATTTCCGATAAAAAAACGTCGTATAAAGACGATATTAACCTACGAAGGCTTATATTATAGGACTAAGAATTGTCAGGCTTTAGCCCTATGTGCAATTGTGCAATTTTTAAACTATGATAAAAAATTAACTGATAAAGATTAATGGTTGGATTTTAACTTCATATACTTGCTTTAATACATCAAAAATGCGTCGGATATGTTTTTTAAAGATATAACTTGTTTTAAAAAAAAAAACGAATATTGATATTTAATTATCATAAAAGCGATTACAATTGCAGACACGTGTGCCGCGGATTCCCCCTTTTTTATTTATTTTTTATAAGAAAATATTCTTTCATATTTCAACCTATTTTAAGCTATTCAAGAATTTCTGTAATAACGGTGATGCGCGTTACCACGTTGATGATGCAAGCACAGGAAGTGTCAAAATATGGCACTGCATTGGCCCCTATTCCTTATATAGAAATGTCAATTTTGTTTTGAAATTGACATCTTTGAGTAAATTGAAAGTTCCCATGAAAAGATGGTATATAAAGGACTCTGCTGCCCTTTACCATTACATCTCTAAAATCGCTGCTAGGGTCATTGCTGGAAATCGCGGAGGAAAAGTGTTAATATACAACGGTTTCAAATACCAGAAAAACCGACAGAGGATTCATGCTATATACTGGCGATGTTGGAGGGAAGAGTGCAGGGCCAATCTTCAAACAAATATATTCAACTTAGATGACCAAGCACCTAATATAACTATTTTGCAAGAAGGTCCCATACACACGAAGACGACACGGTTATAGGAGTCGATACAACATTACAGTCTTTGCGTAGTGCAATTCAACAAGACCCAAGCGTCCCAATAAAGCGGGTATACAACAACTTTGCGAGAAATGTGGCACAAGGAGGCGGGGATCGAGAACATATTCCTGAATTCCACAGAGTCCGTTCCACAATGACACGAACTCGACTAGCTCGCGTCCCCGCTGTGCCTCATGATATTGATGAAGTTTCCATTCACGGGCATTGGAAACGAACATGGTCGGAAGATAGATTTCTGTTGTACAAAAACAATGATTGGGGTGTTCTGATATATGCAACACATGAAAACTTATTGAATCTTAGACAATGTAAAGAGATATATTGCGACGGGACCTTCAGAACTTGTCCAAGGCCATATTCACAATATTTTACCATTCACGGCCGGTACCGTAATAGGGTGATGTGTTTTGTAAACTGTCTAATGACTGATCGCAATATTGGTGACTATAGACATATTTTAGAAACACTGAAAGTCAAAATTCGACAAATCACACGGCACAGATGGCGCCCAAGAAAAGTCATCTGTGATTTTGAGCTCGCATTGATAGCAGCAGTAAAAATGAGCTTCCACGGGCTCAATTTAGTGGTTGCTATTTTCACTTCAATCAGAGTTTGTGGCGAAAAGTCCAGAACTTAGGTCTTGCGGCAAGTTACCGACGACGACCAGCAGTAAAAAGCCTAGTCCGTAAAGTTATGGCCATTGGATACCTACCAATTGCTGTAGTGCGCCAGAACTTTCGTTTGTTGAGAACATCCCGTAGAACTCAGAGACTCTGCAGGCGGTATAATGGACTTTCTTGACTACTTCGAAAGGAACTATTTGAACGGGTTGTTCCCTCCCCAGATGTGGAATGTTATGAAAGAGATATGAACAACAGAACAAACAACAGCGTTGAAAGAAAGTGTTATTTTTTTATTTCAAAAGTAAATCTGACGAGAAAAAGGTCTCAATTTAAACTTCACATTCAGAATATTTTTTACTTAAAACGATTTAGATTTAAATTTTCGCTTGGTATATAAATGCATTTCTACAGTTAAACTGATATGCAGGGGTTAGGGGGGCTTTAGTATAAGGTTTAAAATTTCGTAATTTGATTTAATACACAATTTTTCGTTTATTCTTTAATTATTAAACATTCTTTTTCTAAAATAGTGGACACCATTTTACCCCCCCCCCCCCCTCCGGCTACTGAAGGTGTAAATGATTTGATTTATTATGTATAAAATCACGTCAGTACAAGTATGTATAGCTGTAGCGTTTGCTTCTCCGTTCCATATTACGAATTTGGTTTTATGTTTAAGAAAATCTTAAAAAATATGAACATAAGTGCCACCAATACGTCTATATAAACATAAGAATATGTGATATGATTGCAAACGGGACAACTCTATCTAAAATCTAATTAGGTAGTAAATTTAAGCAATTTAAGCCTTGACTCACACAGCAAAGTAAACTTTCAAGGGCTACAAAATGACAAGTGTAAAACAGTCATGTCAAACACAAAGAAGTATTTAATTATGTATCACATATTTTTACTTGATTTTAATATCGATTAATTATTATTAATATTGCAGGTTTCCACCGACTCTGGAATAACACTGTTTCGGTTAGACACCCTTCTTTGTGGACTTTCATAAGATGCTTAAAAGACCAACAAGCAACTTTGGAGAACTCCGTGGAGGCTGTCGATAGGGGCGATCCAGCGCCGAAAAGAAAAAGAAAATGGCGAAATCTAGAAGCACGGATGATGAGATTGAAAGAGGAATATAATAATGGAACGAGAAATTTAGACCAATACTGGAACGCAGTGTGCTATGGGGTGGTTCAGTTTTGACACTTTGTTGTATTTTCTATAAACATTGTGTAAATTTAAAAGTGAACTTTTTGATAAAACTATTTAGTTATGAAAACTACTGAATTTTTGCTGACAATTTGTGATATTTTTCAAAGATAAATAATTCCAAATTTGATTATAGTGTTTTGCATGAAAATATTTGATGAATGAAATGCATCACCAACAAATGCAAAAAAAAGCACAAACGGATTAGTAACACATTCTTCTTCTAATGCAAATACAAGAACTAAATGCCGTTACCCCCCTCCCCCCAAAAAAAGCAAAGAACAAAAGAAATGTTTGCGGTAACGCTATACCACTTACACCAGGAAACGGACTAATTGGTACTGTATGTTTTTATTGTGTAATTTTTATCAAATTATTTGATATAATTATAATTGTTAAATGTTTATTTGGCCTATATCAATTTGATGATTTTTGGTCGTTTTCAACTGATTTTTATCGTGCTGTATACCACCGCTGTCTAAGGGAATCTTGGATCCAGAAAAATGTTTAACCCGGCTGAGGTTTTTGTTTGTTGCTGTATTTTCACACTTGTTTTTCTTTAATTGGTTTTCTCATCTGAATTGTCTTATACTGGTCATACTGGTAATTTAGGGGCCCTTTATAAAGCCCCCAATTGCTTTATTGTGTTATCCGATTCTCCATGTTGAAGATCATACAGTAACCTAGCTATAATTGCTTACTTCAACGACATGTGGTCTTGGATGGAGAGTTGTGTCGTTGGCAATCACAAACACATTGTCTTATTTTTATATGAAGCGTAAACCTTGATAATTAGTAAGCAATATTAATGAATAACAAGAGTAAGTAAGGAATCACAAGAATATACAAAGAAATTATTTTTTAGTCCGACAAAATGTGTAATATAACTTAGATGTCGTATCATACAGGTACCACTGTATCGAATATTGCATACGCACCCATATCGTGTTGGCAGTAATAAATCACTTGGAGAGATGTCTTGAACATCTAAGAAACAACAATCATAAAAATGAAATAGCAATTCATAAAAGAGAGGCGAAAGATATCAGAGGGACATTCAAACTCATAAGTCAAAAATAAACTGACAACGCCATGGCTACAAAAAAAAACAACAGACAAATAGACAAACAATAGTACACAAAGCACAACATAGAAAACTGAAGACTTGAGAAACACGAACGCCGCCAAAAACTGGAGTGATCCCATGTGCTCCGGAAGGGTAAGCACCTGCATATACATCAATCAACTTAAACCAAATAGAATGATCATAATCAATACGTCTTGCACAGGTTTATACTGAATCATTTATAGCTAAGCTAAATTTGGATGGTACTAATAATATTGATTAATAAACAATAAATTTCCCTCAAATGTAGGAGCTTTTATAAGCTCCCGCAGGAAGCTATTTTGGTAGAATTGTCGATTTGTGCCATTGTGCTTATAGTAAGATGATTTCTTCAATTAGAAGTAGAAATCTAACTTTCGGTTTTGTGTTAAAGACACCGAAGGCTTAAGTTTGTTCGTTCGTCCTAAGGTCCGTCTTTTCGTCACTGGATCCGTTCACAGCTGTAGTTAACTGTCCGATATTTCGTTGAATAATTTTTCATGGTAGATATGGATACACATTTCCAAATAACAATTCTTTAAAATCTCCGAGTAGTGTGAACACGTGAAAAACAGTCATTTGAGACCGGAACTGATTATTGGAGGCCTCCATCTTTCATGATGAAAAACATGAGTGACCGGAAGTCACGTTCAGCTTACCTCCGATAGATAAGTAGGATCACTTTTCATTTGGTTTGAACTATTTTCAGCGGACTACTGTTTCTTTGGTTCGTCTCAACAGACGATTCAAATGAACCGAACTTACGGTTCGTGTTCCACTTCCGGTTCGACTGCGAAGTCGGTACCAGCCTTTCAAATCAATTCCTGTCATGCGACTTTCATGCACATATGCGCAGTATCCTCATTCCACACGGGACTTCCGATTCAAATATAGAAGCAGAAATAACACTGAACTGTCGGACCATTGAACCGTCGGACCATCGAACCGTCGGACTATTGAGCTGTCGGACTATCAATACGGCCCCGGTCGACTACTCTAAGACCAAAAGAGTGCAAACGTTGTGTTGTGTTACATCTCTTCTTTGTTAATTTCCAAGGATGTCCTCTTATTTGGTTGGTAGATAGTACAAACATTGATTGCCATTTCATGTCTTCGATGCCGTGTAGAGCTTTACAAACTTGTAACATATCATAGCGATCCCTTCTGTATTCCAACGTTGGTAAGCCCAGTGCTTTCAACCGCTCTTCATAACTCAAATGCTTGATTTCAGGTACAAATTTTGTGGCACGTCGCTGTATTTTTTCAATTTTACGGATATCCTTCTTCAAATAGGGTGACAACACAGTAGTGGAGTACTCCAGCAAGGGTCCTACAATAGATTTCCAAATAATCAAAGGATCTACGGATCAAAGCCAAGACTCTCTGTGCTTTATTAACACAATTAGATATATGCCTATATTGTCAATTTAAATTAATATTCATCATGGATCGGCTAAACTTTTCATTAATTTACACAAATTTTGAAGTTTTTTACATAATAAAAGATAATTCATTGTGCTAAATCCCCGATTTGAATGATATTCCTTTGCTCCATTACGAGCAATGGGATCGCTTTGTAGCTCCGCGGAGTCAAAAGATATCACAGGAGCTACATTATTGTAGCTAAACAATATCATTTAAACCGGGGATTTTGCACATTGAATATATTTCCTTGAATTTCTATACTAACTCATACCCCATTGTAAGAATACATATTTGGTTGGATTTTATGTCTTGAGCAACTTCTGTTTTTTATTTGTCAGTATATACAAAACGATCCAGGTGCCTTCCCGTCCACAAGAGAGAAGCACCCAAATGTATTTATAACCCCTCTGCTAATCACCGTGACTCGTATCTCTCTCTTTATATCCACCCACTCACTGTCGAAACATTACATAGGCATTCCTGTGGAATGCATCAGTAAGCCATTCCTTTACAAAAATGTATATATAACTGGAGCAGGTAGTTCTGTAATATTCAGTGAGATTTAACTATGGCAGACGCATTTACATCCCCAAGTCTTTATGATATGATCAACAGTTTTACGGATGCGGAAAAATTGACAAAATGGGCAACTCAAAATTATCTGTTACAACACCAGTATGATATTGAAAGATTAGCCACACTTCTGAATTGCATTGAATGCGATTTAAAATTCTCATAACAAAATGATTTTATCCAACACTTAGAATTGCATGCATGCATCGACGAGATAACATGTATCGACAACGACCGACCTGAATCGACACAAAATGATTCGTCTAATATTTTCTCACGGTATAACATTAAATTTGAATCAGTTTACCAACTAAAAGAACACGAGGACTTGCACGAACCTCTTGACGAACTGAACGGTACTGATCATAAAATAAATCTCACACAAATATTAAGTCGAAACACCGAGGTGACGTGATGTTTGATAAAACTCGAGCAGCTAGTAAAACGCCATTCGATGCAGTAGACCGACTTCATGTCCAGTACGGCGCGGGTAGTGTCAACAATCCTAATTACATATTTGGAATGACGGGGGAGAAAACCTCTAAAAAAACTGGCTCGAGAAAGTACATACAAAGTAAAGTTGACGGACAAATAGGAGGGATCAAAATTAAAGGATCTCGTCAAGGATATACATGACATGTTGGACGACGTTTTGGAGTAAGGAAGTGACAACGATTTTAGGTGCGTCGTCCTCAGTTAGTCTTGAGTTTCATAACCCGATGGTCGTACCTAAGCAGAAATGGGAAAATATCGATAACAACAAGGTGATGGAAGCCGTAGTAAGGGTGCTCAACAGCGACGAAAACGTAACACTGGACAAGGATATGCAAGTCGTGATAAGTAACATAGTCGTCCCCAGCGGAAGCGGTACCTTACCCATTACCAGGTTGAAAGGGAAAAATGATTCGAGGATTTGAGACTAAGATAGTAACTTTGATCGAATGGAATGAGGTTTCGAAAAGCGATGATCTACCCAAAATGAATACAAGTATGAGCCTGATAAAACACAGAGTGACGGATAAGAGCTTTTTCAAGCACGTCATCTACTCGCGCGTCATACGATATAGGAAAAACATGGCTCGCACTTTGTGTGAAGCAGCTTCTCTACCTACCGACAGAAATATTGCTAACCAGATTATCACCCTTTTTGATCCATAAAAAAAAATTAAATCGGTCACTGGAACAGTTCAAAAATTAAAACCTGCAGTCTGATTGTGGAATGTTCTAGACAGCAGCAGTCCATAAATCTGTTGTCTATGAGTGCAATTTCGGACATTCGGATTTCTGCTACTCCACACAGATCTCTGAACTACTCTCAAGGAATTATCAGAGATCATGATCTCGCTGATCTGTCTGAAGAAGAAATTTGTTCTGAATTAGAATCTCAACATATCTTATAAGTCAAACGTTCCACAAAGAAATCTGAAGATAAAGTAATCAAACTCAATTCCTACCTTTTGACATTCAAACTACCGGAAATTCCCGATCACATTTACATTGGCCCATACAGAATAAAAGTTGACAAATACGTCCCGAACCCTATCCGATGTTTCAAATGCCAGAAATTTGGACACGGAAAGGGTTCATGTAGGGGGACGGAAAGGTGTGTCAAATGTTCAGGTGAGGGCCATTCTGGTTTCGAATGTGCTGGTGAGACAAAATGTACAAACTGTGGCAGTAAGCATGTGGCAAATTCCAGATCTTATGATTTTTATGAAAAATATGTTACCAGGACGCTCGAAAGTTGATCTCTGACAATTCCTACAAATACCTCCTACGCTGATAACGTTAAAGGCCCAACAACCCAAATAGTATTTACCTGGCCACATGGCAGTAAAGTCCTTGCACTCATTTCTGAATTTACTTCATCCCAGTCCTCTACTTCGTTTCAAACAGCTTCATCTCTACCATTCAACCACTTTAAGATGGGTGACATCTACCGCAACTCGAATGTTGACAAAATTACTGTTTCCATCTTTGTAGTCGGCAACCAGTTATATAAACTTTAGAAGCGCAAATATTATGAACATATTTTTAATATTGTATTGTTAACATATTAAATAAATAAACATTAATACTCTATTTGGTTCTCTGGGAAAAATCAATTAATATTCGGTTTAGGTTTACTGAAACTCAACACAAGAAAAGTAGAGGGATGCACAATGGGATCTGGATAAATTATACATTCAGCATTTCACATATCATACCAGTATAGTAGATTTTTTCACAGGATTACAAACCACCAGGTTTCAGAATGATCAGATTTAATATTTTGGCTCCAGGAAAATGTATACAAAAACCCCACATGTTTATGTATTTATACCAACCCAGTAGGACCATATGCCAAAATGTTACAAATAAATTTTAACCCCACATGTTTATGTATTTATACCAACCCAGTAGGACCATATGCCAAAATGTTACAAATAAAATTTTATTTTCATTTTCAAATAAAAAATTTGCTTTCATTTGTTGAAATCTCCCAAAATTTGACAAGGAATTAAAATTTTAAAGTTCAGAGATTATTATTTACTTCAGACTACCAAATTTCACTGCAGATATCTTCTGAAACCAGAGTCTGGATGCAAAAGTTTATATGCTTTAAAATTGTGGACTACCGGTAATTAATCACTACTTGGGAGAAAAACTACCTTCTTTGCTTAGGAATAGATGTAACTTCTACATTTATAAATGTATGAGCCACATTAACTGTTCTGGGTCAATGTGTACATAAGACGAGGGTTTTACAGAAGTACATGATCATGGCAAAGTGCAGGTGCCTAGTTTTTGTTGTTTCTTTTAAAACAAGAGCAGTAATACTCAATAAGTCTTTGCTTTGATTTTTTACATGATTAACATTAGAAAATTCATACCTCTTGGCAAGTTCTCTCTCCAGTTTGTCCAGTATCTGAAATATTTCACTGTTGCATTGTCTGCATTTAGCTCTATGTTTAAAAGTCTCTACTGGCATCTTAGGAGTATTCATTTCCCCTGCGAAAGTTAGATGTTTGTACTCTAACAAGTACAACTCTTGCTAAGTTTTTCCAGGTTGTCAGAATTTTTTCTTTACGAAGCAACTCTGTATATTCCATGGTTTTCATCTCCAAGAAGTTTTGAAGTTTTATTTAATCTTCAGTAACAGGGAGCATGTCTTTTTGTTGAAATTCCTCCTTTTGGAATGCCGTGAAAACGATACCCATGGACACAATGACATCTTTCAAAAATACCGCAGTTCGGGAGTACGAAGGTAGAAACAGCTGTAACTCTACTGCAGGAACAGATTGTTTTCACATTTTGAACTGGTTACTGAAGCATTAACAGCTTACTCTTCCGGAGCACCTAAGTCTACCCACGTTTTTTTTTTTGGTGGGGTCCATGTTGTTCATATGTTTTTAGTTTTTAACTGTAGTGCATGTATTGTTTTGTTCTTGTCTTCGTTGTTCCCCGGAGTTTGTCAGTTGTTACGATTTTTCTCTCCTTCGAATATCCCTTTGGTATTTCTTGACTTTATTTATATGATATAACCTGGATTAATACATTATACACTTGATAATAAAATTCATTGTCTTAAAAAACATGCTTTTTTGCACAACATTTTTAATCATTGAAATTACAATGAAATTTTAAATACCTGAAAATTGCATATAATTTTAATTTTTATTTTATTCGAGAATTGAAAAATAACAATCCATAGATACTAATATTAGATATAGTAAATTTATACTATGCTGTATACGACGCATTGCAATGAGTTACTTCTCATCAGCAGCATTAAAACCGAAACATTTGGAAGACCAAAAACAAAACTTATATTAAACAAGATGTACTCATTACCGAAAAAGGAAGCCACATTTCAGCTAATGAGATCTACCATGTGCAATACAAGTTAAAATTAGTTCTTGCCTTGATATTGGCTAAAATATCGCCAGCTCGGCGTAAACAATATTCAATCAATTAATCAACATATATATCATGGAGGTTATAAATAGCCAGTAATATGGGGGTTATAGATGCATTACATTGTTAATGTAAATATGCACTGAGTGTGGGGTTAACAGTTAATGGGGACATATATATATCTCGGGAGTTATATATTGCGTTGGTCCATACATATTTAGGAGGTTATAATTTGTTGGGGTTAATTGGCTCCCCCAATATTTGGGTTGGGGGAATTGGTATCTATAGGAGGGTTCAAAAACGTTTCTCATTGCCCTCCCCCCTTGTTGGGGTTAATTAAACCCTTTTATAGTGATCTATTTTATTTTATCGCCAATAAATTTACCAAGATCCTCAAAAAGTTGTACTTGATTGTCTACATCATGTATGTATAATTTTATTAATATTTTGTGTTTACATTTATAATTTAAGATGTTCAGTGATATGTAAATACATTATGCTTAATTCATATTCTGTTTCTCTCTCTCTCGCTTACACATACCAACAATGTGGAGACATTGAACCGATTACTGAAATTATGATGATACCACGTTCAAGAGCTTTTGGAAAGTTGTCTCTGAAAGAAATAGTATATATTATCCGTGTGTATTGAGGATTTAGACAAAATTTCTATTTCTCAAACAACGTCCTCATTTCCAGTGAAAGAAATATCAAGAGACTAGATTAATAAGGACGTCCTCATATGCAATGACAGAAATATCAGTCATAAGGGTATCAGCTAGGTTGTTCCAGCCACAAACCAATTCGGCCCCATGATAAAATAATGAATACTTACTATAAAAGTAAGAGATCTGTGAAGTATTTTATTCTAGGTAAGTGCCATATTCCCCATGAAAAAGCTTTGTAAATTTCGCTGCTCGGAGGAATATTTATTAGGATCAATAACAGAGACATATATGTTTGTTTCAATGACAACAGGTAATTAACTTTATATGGAAGAGATCTGGGAAATCAAACAATCTCCCAATTTGAGTAGTTTTGATAACTTGTAAAGATAAAAGTTTGTGTGCACTAGCTTAGGGATCGGCTAGTGTGTAACAAATCCAAATAATTATGACGTCTTGGAAGGACATTTTAATTTTTTCTGGGCGTCACAACAGTAGATTTAAGAACTTTTCCTCCATTCGCGCACCACACAAACGAACAATATATTGCAGTGGAATTGTCGAGGTTTAAAAATTAATTTGATTGAATTATCTTTACTTATTCAAAGCTTCCTTCATCTTGCCTTCAGTCTACACGAAATTCATTTAAATTGATTGATTGTTGCTTAATGTCCAGTGGCAAATATTTCATGCTTCTTCAGGACGAGAACCAATTCAATTAGGGGTGGGATGGGACACAAAGGGGAACCAATTTTTACTGCCACTGTAAAAGGAGGATGGTTGGGTAGGGTCGGATAATTTAGCCTTCTGTAGCGGCCATCAGCCTACTCTTTTTCGAAAACTACAGAAGGGGTCTTTAGCGTGCAGGGAGTGTGGCATTCTCCAAACACGTTACCCACTATGAATTCATTTAAAAGAAAATGATATCAATATTAAAAACTACTCTTTATATTGCACTCAGGTTTCTAACGACGAAAGAGCTGCTGACGGCTCATCCATCCTTATAAGAAATGGAATAATTCATAGTCAAGTGCATTTAAACACTGAATTACAAGCAATTTCTGTCCGGCTTTCTCTTCAGAAGACAATAACATTATGTTCTATTTATATTCCGCCTAATTCATCTTTGGATTTAGTCAGCTGAAATCTTTAACAGATCAGTCGCCAGCCTTTTTTCTTATAATGGGCGACTTTAACGCTCATAATCCTATTTGGGGAAGTAGCACCGAAATTGACAGAGGCAAAAAGATATTTAACGATGGATCTAACACCTATCTCCAGGAAATGGTTCTAACTCCGCTATCGATCTAACAATTTGCGACCCTTCTTTATTACTAGATTACTCTTGGCGGCACCATGAGGACTTGTGTGGAAATGATCACTTCCCAGTTATTTTTGGAAAACCTCTTCCCCTCACCTTCTGTGAGAGTTACTCTCTGGAAATTTGATAAATCCAATTAATCTTTGTTCGAGCAATTCTGTCGCGATGAACTTAGAACAGATAATTTCTGTAATGTTACCGACCCAATCCTTAAATTTACTGAAAAGTTAGCATCAATAGCTGAGAGAACAATTCCTAAGACCTCGACAAATAAAAACAACCAAGCAAACCCTGGTTTGACGACGACTGTGAGGAAGCAAAGAAAAACACGAAAAAGGCCGAACGACGGTTCAACATGAACCCAACTTCTCATATATCCTTGTTAATAGCGGACACCCCTACGCCCATGCACTTTTGCGAAATATTTGTACACCCGGTCCGTTGTTGGTAATTCGCTGTAGCATGCAAATGAGCAATCACGTGACTGAAATAATTACCAGTTAGGTACCTCTTGTCATTGTCATAGTGGTTAACGATACCACTCATATGATAAATATGAAGAGTATTCCTTACTTAAATATAATAGACCCAATATTATGAAATAAAAAAAAAGTTGCCTTAACATCGCTGCGTAACAGCCTGAGTGACTTTTGTCAGATAAATCTTGTTTTAACTATCTGTCTTGCCGTCTCTGTGTAACGATTTCACTTTAATTATGATTATCTCTCTTTGAATCAGATATGTTTTGTTTTAAATCAACCTACAAGTTTATTTTTGATAAAGTTTTGAGAAAAAGATATATGTTGCTAACTTACAGTCGTCATATGATTTAATTTTAATCTTTTAATGAAAGAAATGTGAATTAAAAGATATCATTTTGCTAAATAAAATTAACAACATACTCCGGTATGTTTGAAGCGTTATGACAATATATACTTATAAATTTACAAACTAATTTGTTTTAGGACCAGTAGCTAATGTAGGCTCACTTATGTTTTCATATTTCCTAGTGAAATGAAGACTTTAACTTTTGTAGACCAAGGCATCTTGGTCCTACTTAGAATTTCAAAACTTCATTAATTTACTTTTGAATATGTTTGATAAAGCTTTTTCATTGGATAAAATATGTAGGTCAATTTATAAATAGGTTTTAAATCCTAGAATTCCACCACAGCGTGTTCTTTTCAAGGTCATTACCTGGGTCTGCCCAATTATATGTCTTGAAATGTAAGTACTTGTAGTTTTGTTATATTTAAGGGTATAGTTACTTTTAAGGATAAATCTTTGTGCAATATTTTTTGAAATTACATTTATAGTAATCTTTTGATTTTTGTTTTTGTATTGAAACTTTGATAATATTTTACATCTGTTGAATTTGAATGAATTGTGGATACTGCATTATTCTGTAGTCTTTTATAAATATGTTGAAGTTATATAAATTATAAAACTTAAAGTATTTTCTTTCATTTACGATGCCATAACTTGATTCCCAGTGAACGAACTTTTCAGTTCAGTAATGTCTCCAAATAGATAGTGAATTATGATATGATACTGTTGTTCTGTTGAAATACTATTAAGCATTTTAGTATTCAAGTTCAGTTGATCTGCAAGTCCTATGCGTGAAATATAGTTGCAGATAGTATTATCTGGTTGTTCAGATTTAAAAGGAGACTTTACTAATAGCAGGGAGGCTTGGACGAATCCAAACCAATCCTTCCTGTTACAAAATTTTGGTGGCCAGTGTGGGGAATCAAGGTGAAACTTTGGCAGCGTAAATTAAAAAAATTAAAAATAAGAAAAACATAAAATAGTTAAAATTATCCTAAGTAAAACTTTAAAAAAAAAATGGCAACAGGGAGAGATAAAAAATATCAAGATATAGGAGAGTTGTTAGACTCGAAGGTACCGATTAAAGATTTTGATTTGGATGCATGGCTCCAAAAATATGTTGAAACATCACAGTTAGATAGGGGCATGTTGTATTCAGAAGAAGAATCTGATAAGGATTTAGCTGAAGAGTCACATAGTAAAAATGTTAGCTTTGGTTTACCGAAACGCGATTCTGATAAACCAGAACGTTTGGAAAATACGTTGGTGACAGGAATTAATAGACAAGATGAAACAAGACCGAATAACGGTACGGAGAGAAGTAAATCATTTCAAAGTAATATATCTTCTTCGCGTTTGTCAAACCGGGATTTCGATAGCGAAGAATATGATGGAACTCGTCCGAAATATAAATTTAGTGATACTTCTTTTAAAAAAAAAACGGAAGTTGATAGAAAGAGAACGTCGGATATCGGTAACGACTCTCTTGAATACTATCAAGGGTTAGTTAATGACCTGTCCCGTATTCAGAGAGAACTATTCGGGTCGAACATGGCAAAACCGATTCCGAATCGAACAAGACAAGTTCCTGAGCAAAGTCATTTATCAGAAAGTATAAGACGTAGAGTTGACGATAACTCGCATACACGTAGATCGCCTATTCCGGAGAATGAACAAACCCAAACATTAAGTAGTCTTAAAGAAACGAGTAAAACGCGAACGCCTATGATGAGACGAGAAAAGGAACCAGAAAAGTTTGATGGTAAATCTATAGATTGGAAAGACTTCGTAGTTCATTTCGAGAAAACAGCGTCATGGAATCAATGGAATGAATATGAACAGTTATCTATGAGTCTACGCGGGGTAGCTCAAAAACTTCTCGGAGATTTAACGCCCGAAGTTGCAAATGACTATGAAAAATTAAAAAGCACTCTAGCACAGAGGTTTAATCCAAAGGAACGCGTAACCGCGTATAGATGTGAGTTTAGGACGAGAACTCGAAGGACAGGCGAATCTCTTGCCGATTTTGGGTATGCACTACGGAGATTAGTGAGATTAGCATACCCAGATGATGATTATAGTTCGGTTTTAGAACAGCTGGTTATAAATCAGTTTATTTTAGGTTTAGGAAATTTTGAAATGGAAAAGCACGTACAATTTGCACATCCGCAAACATTGCAAGCGGCAATTTCATGCGCAGTCGAATATGACGCATTTATTAGTGCTCAGAATGTTCCTAGGAAACCGAAAGAAATAAACATCTCTTCTAATCTGGAAGTTAGAACTGTTCAGAACGATAAAGTAGAATCTTTAAAGTCAAAAACTGACAATAAAACAGAAAACATTCAAAATAAAGAGATTCAAAGTTTGACTCAAGTTTTCAATGATTGCATAGTAAAATTGACTGAAAACATTTGGCTAAATATTGTTGGCACAATGAAAACGGTCAAGGAAGAAGACCATATAATCGTAGGCATAGGCAAAATCAAACTAATAACTCAAAGCAAGATCAAACTAAAACACAGGGAAACTAAATATGGCTGGTCTTGAGACCGAAAGTTCAGCCCAACATTTTGAGAAGAAATTTGGTCAAGATGAAGAAAAAGATTCTATAATACAAATAAATACAGTAACTCAAGGATGTTTATTTTCTAAAGTTAAAATTCAGAAAATAAATTTTACAACACAATTTTTGATAGATACTGGATCAGCAGTTAGTATTATGGATAAGACATCATTTGATAAGATAGGGATAGATGCCTCTCTTTTACAAAAAGTTACGACAACTTTGACCTCAGCAGAGGGCCGAAAAATGACAATTTATGGAGGAATACCTCTAAAATTTCAGTTAGGAAGTAAAGTATATGTTCATAAATTCATAGTAGCTGAATTGCATAACATGTCGGGGTTTTTAGGAATGGATTTCTTTGATAGTTAGGATGTGAATATGCAATTGTCAAAATCAACTATGAGGATAGGGGAAAATAGAATAAAGCTGTTTAAACAAAATTATAGCTCTTGTGCTAATGTGAAATTAGGGAAACAGACTATGATCCCCCCAGATAGTGAATATACTATTGAAGCTAAAATAGTTGGGCCCATAATTGAAAAGTTGTCAATGTTAGAACCTGTTAAAAGCTTTGCAAAACAAGGATTATTGGTTGCTAGGGCAGTATATGATAGCAAATCTGAAATAGTTCAAGTAAATACAATTAATGTGACAGATGAAATTATAGTTTTACATAAAAATGCTATGATAGGTAAACTAGAACCAATATCAAAAGTAGAAATCTTAAAAGATGAAAAAACTAAAATGCAGTCAAATCCAAAAGAAAATGAAAATTTTCCTGAGTATTTAAAATGTGTAATAAAAGGGGTATCGACAGAGATAAATTTCAAAATTTGATACTTGCATTTCAAGACATTTTTGTTGGACCTGATAAGCAATTGGGTAGGACTGACCTAGTTAGTCACAAAATTGACACGGGAAATGCTAGGCCTATTAAAATACCACCACGTAGGGTTGCCCTTTCTCAGAAAGAAGTTGTTGAAAAGGAAATAGACCGTTTATTAGAAGCAGATTTAATAGAACCAAGTAACAGCCCTTGGTCCGCTTGTATTTTATTGTGTACAAAGAAGGACGGTTCTGTACGATTTTGTGTCGATTATCGAGGATTAAACTCGGTAACCATAAAAGATTCTTATCCTTTACCCAGGATCGATACATCTCTGGACTCTCTAGGTGGAAATAAATGGTACCATACCGTAGATTTGGCCTCTGGTTATTGGCAGTGCCCAATGGATCCCGACAGTAAAGCCAAAACAGCTTTTTCGTCACATAAGGGTCTATACCAATTCAAAGTTCTGCCAATGGGTTGTTGTAACTCGGCCGCTACATTTGAAAGACTCGTGGATTTAGTTCTCAGGGGATATCAGTGGGAACGTTGTTTGTGTTATCTCGACGACGTTATTATTTTTGGACACAATTTTGACAGTGCTTTGGAAAACTTACATCTTGTTTTTGAGCGTTTACGTTCTGCTAATCTAAAATTAAAGCATAGTAAGTGTAAATTTTTTCAAAAAGAAGTTTCCTTTTTGGGACATGTTGTCTCGGGGAAAGGCATAGGATGTGACCTAAATAAAATAGAAACTGTGAAAACTTGGCCTGTTCCCAAAAATATATCCGAAGTTAGGAGTTTCCTTGGGTTAGCAGGGTATTATAGGAAGTTTATTCCCAATTTTTCAGAAGTAGCATCAGCATTGACCCAACTAACTAAGAAGTCGGTAAAATTTCAATGGAGTCCTGAAGGTCAGTTAGCATTTGATAAATTAAAGGATTTGTTGGTATCCTCACCAATTTTGTCATACCCAAAAAGTGACGGAGATTTTATTTTGGACACTGACGCCAGTGCCAATGGCATTGGTGCTGTACTCTCCCAGGTACAAAATGGAGATGAAAAAGTAATATCGTTTGCTAGTAAAACATTAAATGATGCTCAGCGAAAGTATTGCACAACTAGAAGGGAGCTACTAGCAGTCGTTACGTTTGTTAAGCACTTTCGTCATTTTCTCTGGGGTAGGCATTTCAAAATCAGGACAGATCATGCTTCTTTGGTTTGGCTGAGGAACTTTAAGAACCCAGAAGGGATTTTAGCACGTTGGATCACAGTGTTAGATACCTATGACTTTACATTAGAGCACCGTAGAGGAAGTTTGCATTCTAATGCTGACAGTTTGTCACGCAAACCACACAGACAGTGTCAGAGGTTAGATTGTACTGATTGTTACAACAATATCATGATAGTACAGCATGAATGTTCGGATAGGTCTTTTGATACTTCTTTATCTCCTAAACGGATTTTACAGTACGATAAGGAGTATAATGAATCTGGTCAGTTAATGGTTTTACAATGTGATGAAAACCGGTCAAATTGGCTAGAGTCTTGGTCAGATCAAGAGGTTTTGGAATGGCAGAATAAAGATGCAGATATTAGCCAAATTTTGGTCAGATCAAGAGGTTTTGGAATGGCAGAATAAAGATGCAGATATTAGCAAAATTATAGATCTTAAAGGAAATTTTGTAGAAAAGCCCCCCAAAAGTCAAATTCAAAATGCTTCATTTGAATGTCGAAAACTTTGGAGTTTATGGGAATCCTTGGTGTTAAAGGGTGGACTTTTGTATTTTATTTTGGAGTCTGAAAAAGAAAATGAAAAACGCATGGTTTTGGTTGCCCCAAAAGAGATTAGATCTAAAGAAAATGAAAAACGCATGGTTTTGGTTGCCCCAAAAGAGATTAGATCTAAAATATTGTACGAACTTCATAATAAACGGACTGAAATCAGTGAAGCATAGGTTTTATTGGCCAGGAATGAGTAGGGACATTGCAATATGGTGTAAGAAATGTAGTAGTTGTGCAAGGTGTAAACCTGGACATGGGTTAGGAAGGGCTCCATTGCAACAATCAGTTGTAGGTTTGCCATTTGATAGGATAGGAATCGATATTATGGAACCTTGCCCTGTAAGTGAAAATGGGAATGAATATATTGTTGTGATTTCTGATTATTTTACGAAATGGGTCGAGGCATTTGCCGTTGTAAATCACACAGCTTTAACTGTGGCGGACAAATTGGTGACTGAGGTTATTTGTAAATTTGGTGTTCCAACTTTTATACATTCGGATCAAGGTAGAGAGTTTGAGTCTGAGTTGTTTAGGCATGTCTGTAACTTACTGGAAATTGAGAAAACTAGGACGACACCATATCGCCCTAATTCAGATGGATTAGTTGAAAGGATGAATCGCACTTTAAAACAGATGATATCTATTTTTGTTAATGAGAATCGGAATGATTAGGATGACCATCTCCCCTTTTTGCTTATGGCATACAGATCAACAGTGCAAGACAGTTTGGGGTTTTCTCCCTTTCGTATGATGTTCGGACGAGAGATGTCATGTCCAATAGATATAGTTGCCGGCAGTCCATGTTCTGAATTAAATCCTCGATGTCCTGTTCAATATATTGAATGGTTAAAAAGTACCCTTGAACATACCTATAGTTTTGCAACAAAAAGTTTGGAGCAAGCAGCTTCCAGACAAAAGAAAAACTATGATCGGGGTGTAAAATCCCGTACATACAAAGCAGGTGATTTTGTCTGGAGGTGGTACCCGCCCTTTGCAAACGTTAAATTCGGGTTGGGGTGGACGGGACCTTACTATGTGGAGAAAAAAGTTTCAGATGTTACGTATAAAATAAGAAAATGCCCTCAGAGTAAAAGTTTGGTAGTACATGTTGACCATTTAAAGCCCTATATTGGTAGAGAATTACCCTTTCTATGGCGAGATGCTTCAAATAGGGTTCCTGATTTAATTGTGGAGGATGAAAATCACCGTGATGAAAATCAACTTCTTATTGAATATGAAGAACATTTAAACCCACCCCCCGAAATTGATAAAACCATAGAAGAAATGACAGAGATTGTCCCTGAATTTTTTAGTACTCCCACGAAAAGAACACGTTGTGGTCGAGAAGTGCGAAAGCCATTAAAATACTCACCTTGAAATTTAGCTACTTATGTAAATAGGATAAAATAAGATTAGGGTTGTTTAATTTTAATAAGAACTTTTGTTAGTCTGAAAAGGGGTGCGTTAGGTTTGGGAAGAAAATTTTAGTACCAAAACTTATAAGACTCTGTGCAGAAGTAACAAATCTTATTTTTAATTATTTTATTCAATTATGTTATAGAATGAAATTTTGTAAATAATTTGTGACATTTGTTTTACATAAAATGTAAACTGGAGGAACAATTGCTTAATTAATTAAATAAAGATATGAGAGAAAGTTTCAATTAAAAGTCATTAATTTTATATAAAACAAATAAATATCGAATATTTTTCAGTTTATTGCTCACAATAGTTTTCCTATGTTCGGCTATGTTTGAACTAAAATGTTCATTAAAGGTGTGTGATAGTTTGACATCTAAGATTACTTCGTAGTATTTTACGTAATCTACTTAAAATATTTACCAACAGACGAGTTAGAATAATTTATCTTGTACTCGTGTGTCATAAAGTAAGGGTAGTTTTATACATATAAAATAAAGACAAATGTTTTTAAGGAAAATAAACAAGTAATTACTCTAAATTCATATAAAAATAATGATAATAATGATATTAGCAAATGGACTAAAAAACTGTGGTTTAAACAGGGCTTCCGAAAAATATAGTAGGGGTTTCTGGTTTAGTTCCATAAAATAGATACATGTCAGCTGACAATGAAATAAATAAAGTAAATAAATAAAAATAGATATTTTCATTAGACTTTAGAGTAAATGACAATTTTGACTTAAAAGATGCTTCTAAAATTTAGTAGGGGTATTCTGTTTATTCTAAGTCATAAGATATATTGATGGTTATTTAGAGTAATAAAGTAAATACAGGATATTTAATTCAGTCACTAACTAACAGGGCTTAGGAAAATTTGTCAAACATAAAGAAGTACTGGCTCCTTGTGTGGCTTGAAATATTTATTCTGCTGAGAAACTTGTATCAACAGACCTTACTGAAACACAAAAACAATTATTTTTGTTATAGTACGAGTATGGCGGAGGCAGATGAAATATTTGAAGTAGATGACAGAGAAGTGATGAAACTAGATGATGATATTAGGGAACTTTTTCCTACAGAAGGAACGAAATGCAATGTTGTCGGTTGTGGAGCAAAATTCTTTCAAAGCTATGCTGGATACATAAAACACTGGAAATTAACACATATTGAAATAATACCAATGTTCAAATGTAAAAATTGTAAAAGGAAATTCAAATATAGATGTGAACTTAACAGACATCTAAGAAAATTTCATAAATTAGAAACTAAAGCTGCTGTTGAAGTCCTAAGTGCTGCTACGACAATACATAAACCAAACGATAGGTTCATAGACCCACAGGATACATTACCATTCAGAAAACAATAATTGATAAGAATATATATATATGAAATAATAATAAATGAATGTTAGAAAACAAATCTGCAACAATGATGCCAAATAAAAATTTCAAAAAACCTGGGGAAGTTTGTAAACGACTCATATACAAACCAAATACAGAAGCCAGAGAAGAGGCGAGAAGGAAAAGGCAGGAATTGGCAAGAACACTCAAGGACAAAGTGCCGTTTCCAAATACAGAGGGAGCGGTAATGGTGCCACGGGACCATGAGGCTCACATTTTTAAAATGCCGGATAGAAAAGTAGGCCAGGTGTTACAATTAAAATCAAAGCACTGTGGTGCTGTTTACTCGGGTGCCAGAAGCTAATTTTTGGAGTAATTTGATTTCAAATAATACTTTTTTACATATATTTCCTATCTACATATAGTTTTTGTAAATATAATAAATTAGGCTCACGTAGTCTTAACAGGTCATAATTGTAATCGGGCTACATTTTGGTTGTGTTTACATAAAGCAAATGTGGACATAATAGTTTGCTGAACAAAACTTTGCTATACACAGGGAAATACATTAAATACAATTGGACAGAACTGCTCTTAACTCATTATGTATCATACTATAACCTAGATAAATGAGGCTATAATTCCTCTTTTCATGTGTAGGATTCGGGTTATGGTCATCTACAACTTAAGTTGTAGGCTAAAAACAAAAGTGTTTACCAACGACGACAACTGCACCATACCATTATACGACTTTAAAAACTTATAGTTCAGACATGAATTTTCCATAGAAAAGCAAAAATGTGACCCTGAGGTCAAAGATCACCAACCATGGTATATGACATATCCCCCCGAGTTTAAAGGTCACCAACCATTGTACGTGACATGTCCCCTTGAACTAATATCAATAGCCTTGCTCATATGAAAAAAAGGTTATAGTCCGGACAGGACTTTGTCATTAAGAATGTGATTGATGTCAAAGGTCAAGGATCACCAATCATGGTACACAAGAGGTCGCCTTGAGGTGATTTATCCACATGCTAAATGTAAAGAAGCCAACTTCAAATGTGAAAAATGGGGCTCCGCAAAGCGTAGCAGGATACCACAACATCAGTTCATTTAGGCAAGTGTTGACATAATATGACTGTGAACCTAATAAGTTGCTGAACTCAAAGTAAGTGTGGACTTCATAAGTTGCTAAACTTAATTATTTGCTCGACTTAGAAACATATCCTGCTGAAATCTGATGAAAATAAAAAATGTATACATATTTTGAAAAAGTGTGATTTCAACCTCTTTGACCTCCTATAGCTTTTAAAAATGTAAGAGCTACATGAAATCTGTTGACATACTACTAAAAGCTTACATCAAGTGGATTCTAGTGAAAAAAAATCCCGTAAACATCTGACAAAATATAAAAATACTACAACTTAAGTAAATGTGTGGACCCTAAAAGATGTCTCGCCTGCTTGCACTTAAATCGCAAAGATAATTTCAAAAGGACACATAAAAGACTGTCATGCTAATCACAATTATCATTTTATGATCAAAAGGACAAAATCTGGCCCTTTTTGGCCTCTAATTTTAAAACAGGTAAGCCCCAATTTTCTAATTCCATAGAAGGCTTCCTTTTGTGCCAGGGAACCTTGTCTTAAAATTTCATAATGATCCCTACAGTTTAACAAAAGTTATTCAACAAAAACTGAATGTACACAGAAGACGACGACTGCGTTATAACATAATACGACTGTAAAATTTTTTCAGTCGTATAAAATGCTATTGCTCGAAAAAGATTTGTATTGGAAACACGGACGAACTGATCTCTATAGGGCGCACTTTTTTTCGTGGCAAGGCTATAATATTTGTTGTTATGATCTGCTACTCTGTTTGTCTGGCAAAAATGATACTGTTTGTAAAATGAATTCGCCCATTATTTTTGTTTTTTTGGAGATATTACTTCCATGATGTATTAAGACATTGTTATAGCATTATTTGACATGTACTCATGAGGTATGAGCCTTTTTTTCATGGTTGAAGCTCTAAGGGTGATTTCAAGTTGAAGAACAATAATAAAAGTTGAGCTTATGTCTGTTGTGGGTCCATCTTAAATTTCTGATTGGTACATATATGACCTTAAATGGCATTTATGATTTGGAGGTTTGGTTTTTGTGATATTGTAAGTTGTATTCCAAGACATTGTATTTAACACAAGTTAGTTGAATGAACAGATGGACTAAATGGTCAACACATTATATCACCTTACAATCTTTGTTGGACAAATGGATTATAAATTGACATAAAACCATGGAAATTCTAAACTATTTAATATGATTTGTAATACAATGTATATGCATGTGGTTGTAAATGTGATGAAATGGTTGTAAAGAGTAATATGTAAAACTGATTTATATCCTAAATCAATAGAATGAACATATAGTAATAGGGTTTAATGAATATCACTTTCAAACATAAAGGACATTATAATGAGTTATAAATTTACATTACAGTATGATGTATGACATTGTAAATTATATTGTATAAGAACAATGTAAAACTCTGTCTTGTGTACATATTTTAGCTGAGAGCTTATGCATGGTTTTAACACCAACATTACCAAGTGCTAGTTATTACCATTTTGTTCTATTAAAAAATGCTCTATTAGAAGGACTTATTACTTTACAGGTTTCTTTCATTCAAATAAATCTTATTTTAACATTTTTATCATTTAATACATCTGAAGATTTTATAAACAAACAATTCTGATGACATATCAAATTGACAGTTCTGAAATATAAGTATTCATGATCACCGTATGGGAGGAACACCGGATATTGGTACTAGAACTGGTACCTCCAAACAAGAATAGTATTGAACTGTTATTTGTTAACATTAGTACCAAGTTGCCGTACGTAACAGTTCAATACTATTTTTCCTTGGTGATACCAGTTCTAGTACCAATATCCGGTGTCGCTCCCATACGGTGATGATGAAATTCTATCATGGAAAATGGAAATTGCAACATATTTTCATTATGAATATAAATAATTACAAATGTTATGGATTACACATACATTCAAAACTGGAGTCACAAGAGTTTAAATTATAAAATTGTTGTAACTAATTTCTGTACAATAAAAGGGGTTACAATTAGGAGATATTTACTTCATTTTCTATTTCCCATTTTTTAAGAATCAAAACTGGTGTCACAACTCACAAGTGTTTAGATTCAATATTTTTGTAATAAATATGTAGAACACCTTTCTAAAGGGAACCACCAAAGATTTATTGTGACCAAGTTTAGTTCCTATTGGCCTATAGTCAAAAGATATCTATGAATGAAAAGTTAAAAGTTAATGATATGTATAGTGTTGGCAAAATCTTACCCTGTCCCAAACCACTAAGCTAAAAGATAGTTTCACTTCATCAACTGAAACCTTATATCCATTATACCTCCTTTATTTCACCTATTAGGTCTTCAAGTTTAGTTTACTGTAATCATACCTCAATACATTGTTATTTTATCTCCCAACTCATTATAAAACAAAATGTTCATTAAACAATATTTACAAAACATTTTAATTAATATGTAGTACACAAAACAAAATTGGGTTGCACATGTTGTCTTACTAAGTACCCCCACTTGTTACATTTAGCATGAAGCGACAAATTGTGTTAAGAATTTATGATCCATACATATAAAATCACAAAGGAAATGTGGATGAATGCTGTTAAGAAAAGTGTGACAATATTTTTTTACTATGTTCAATATAGGCAAAAATGACTAAAGCCAGCCAAACAGGAAGTTGATATCGTAGAGCCACAAAACGTATGATCCATCCATTTAAATTCACATACCAAAAGAATTCTCTCTTTCAGTTGTCAAGAATGGTGTGACGATAATTTTCACTATGGTCAATATAAGCAAAAACACCTATCCAGCCAAACAGGTTGTTGATATTGTAGAGCGACAAAATATGCTTACGATGTATAACCCATCCATATAATAACACATACCAAATCTGAAAGAATGGGTGGAGAAAAAATTGTGATGAATGGAAGGAATGGCCGACAGAAAAGGGTATTCCAATACACCATCCACTCACGAGTAGGGGTATAATATCAAGAATGCGTAATACACAAAATAATATCAGGAATATGTCATACACTAAACAATATGATGGTTCAATTCAGTTTTATATCTGAATAGTAGGCAATAAAAACATTAAACTAGATCAGGGCATGCCCGAGCTGAATTTTCGTCCAAGGTATATGTAACAGTGTGATGTCTTAGCACTGATATTTGTGTCTGTAAGACACATATGATGCCCCCGTAAGATACATGTTAAATGAGGATATTTCTATAAAATGGCCAAGTCCAACTACCCCAACCCCAACCCTTCCCCAAATCACATATTTTGCCCTAAAACTAAACCGCAACAATATGCACATCTTCAATCCATGCGAAATCACTGTGCAAAGTTACAAGAATGTAGCTTCGATATTGTGGGAGGAGTTATACGGAATAACAGTTCCAAACACACATTTCAACAAAATGGTTAAGTCCAATACCCTCTAAAATCACAACTTTTGACCAAAATTTAAACCGTGACAATATGCACATCCTCAATCCATGCCTAATCACTGTGCAAAGTTAAATAATTGTAGCTTTAATATTGTGAGAGGAGTTATCCGGAATAACATTTCAAAACACACATTTCAATAAAATGGTTAAGTCCAAAGTCCCTCTAAAATCACAAATTTTGACCAAAATTTAAACCGTGACTATATGCACATCCTCAATCCATGCCTAATCACTGAGCAAAATTAAATAATTGTAGCTTTAATGTTGAGAGAGGAGTTATCGGGAATAACATTTCAAAACACACATTTCAATAAAATGGTTAAGTCGAATACCCTCTAAAATCACAAATTTTGACCAAAATTTAAACCGTGACAATATGCACATCCTCAATCCATGCCTAATCACTGTGCAAAGTTAAATAATTGTAGCTTTAATATTGTGAGAGGAGTTATCCGGAATAACAGAAATGGGACGGACGGACGGACGGACAGGGGTAAAACAATATGCCCCCCAACTCATCGTTGCGGGGGCATAAAAAGGCAATAAAAACATAAAATATAAAAATATACATAGAACTTAAATCCACTTTATCGTACCACTAATCGTAGATTCTTGTACATTAGTATAGCAAATAAACTGTATATTTTGTATAATAATTTCAGGCACATCAAGTGAAAACAATGCTGCCTAACTGATTCTATATACAAATACATATCATCAGCTGGATATGGAGAGTGTGGTATGATAACATTAAGTTATGTTGACAGTGAAAATGTAACGTTTATATCCATTTTTGTGCTTGACAAAACTATTAGTAAAGATTTATGACATCATTTTACAATTTATTGCCTTAATTTAATTACAACTATTATTATTTTTTCTAATTGCCCCATTCAACAAACTTTAAAGCAATATGTATTTTAAAACCCTGTCTATTTCAACATTAATGTAATTCTTGCATACTGATATTTAATGGTGATTTTTTTAGTTATTACTCTAGATAAAATATGAGCAATATTTAATAGTTAAAACAGTTTTTATAGTAAACTTTGAATGTAATTATAACCTACAATTTCATATATTGGTTACTTTCATTTGAAAACTGGCTCTGCCTTTAAGTGATTGTTAATTAATATTCCTTATACAATTGTATTATGGAAAGATACTTCTATTTAACAATTAATCTGAGCGGACTGCTACAAAATTTGATTATTGCTCCAAAAGGAATCATACTAAATTCTTTCTGACTATTTCATAACCTTCATGCATTTTTAGAAAATATTTCACTATGATCAATTATGTCCAGATTTAAATCACATTTAAAATTCAAACTTCACTGTCATCATACCTCAAAACAATCTCCCTACTCATTATAAAACAAAATGTTCATTAAACAATATCTACAAAACATTCTAATTAATATATTATACACAAAACAATATCAAATATGTGTAATACACAAAATAATACCAAAGAATACATGTATGTTATACACAAAACAATATAATAGATGTGTAAAAAAGTAATTAAACTTGAGTTCAATTCAGTTTTATATCAGAATAGAAGGCAGTAAAAACATATATGTAAAAATAAGGCAATAAAAAACATAAAAAATACAAATATACATTGAACTTAAATCAACTTGATCTGTGCCACTGATCGTAGATTCTTGAACATAAGTATAGTAACCAATTAAAAATAAAAATTTGAGGTACTATCTTAAAGTATGATTTTGGCCCCCTTTCGTCTTTTATAGCTCCGTAACAAAAATCTGTCGAAACACTTCCAAAAACTCATGATAAGAGGAAACCAAAAAAGGAAACCCCATCAAATTTCGATGAAAAATAAAAAAATTGTGGTACTTTGTAAAAGTAGTGTGATTTGTTCCCCCCTAAGGCCCCTTATAGCTCGGTATTGGTATGAGCTACGCAAAATTAACATCCTATCGAAAGCTTTTTCAAGAAAAACCCTATCAAAATGCAATGAAAAATAAGTCAGCTATTTTAGCCCCACTTGGTTCCTTCTTTGAACTTTGATCCGAGACCTTGTTATTGGAAAAACTCTGAATAGATAAGTGATAACATGTTATGGAGAAAATGTGGGTCTTATTAAGATCTACATTTGTTATTGTACCCAAGTGTATAAAACAAGGTAACTGTGAGCCACTGCTAACTTTTAGTGCCCTTGATCTCAATTTTCAGCATCTAATAACATGCACATGTTAAGAATTGTTGATACAAGGTCAAACAAAAACTTGTGAAATCTATGAAAGGAATACTCTATATAGTTAAATACATATTTCTTTAGCTTTGAAAATGTATCCCACAATATAGCATGACCATACTAAGGTTGTTTGCAAATTTTCCATTGCAGTGAAAATTTGGATAGAAAGTTACTATGTATTGTGGAGAGTCAAATATTAATGTCATTTACAGGCAGTAGTATCTCAACAGGTCTAAATTTGTATCCTGTGATATGGGATGAATCAACAATTGTTTCAAAATTTTAAGATATAACCTTTACATGTATATTTGCAGGAAAAGAAAAGAAATGAAATGGAAACTAAATAAGTTCGCAAATTGGAAGTAATATTTTGACAGAATATCTCCACAGGTCAAAAATGCATCCCACAACATAGCATGGTCATACAAAGCTAATGACAAAATGTCTATATTGCACTTTACAGAAAATGCTTGACAATAATTTTGACAAAGCGATAGACATTGGTAAAACAGTATACCTTTAGAGGTATAATAATAATGTAATTGCACATTTAATGTTATGGAAATAATTGTATTTACCATGTTTATGTAGTTTATACTGCTATTGCACCTTGGTAAAGAATATTTCTAAACAACATGAATAACTGGCACCTCAAAAAATTGAACAGAACATCCCCTTGTGTTGTTTACACCACCAGCTGGACATGTATACATCAAATCTAAGTTCATGAAAACATAAAAATCAACAACCTACTAACACATGTACCTGTACATGCTTTTAAGAAAGCACAAATACACATACATCTATAAATGGTAAATAAATGTACATTATATCAAGTCAAATATTGACACTCTACACGGTATTGTCATATGTGTGGTCTTAGAACAGAAACGACAGAAACATACGGTAACTATACGCAATATACAGACCGTCCAACACCTTTTGTCAGAGAATTTGAAATTATTTTAGATTTTATAAAAATTGGGGCTTTTAAGAGCTAAACTTCAAATAAAATAGCAATTATTAGGTATATAATGAAGTACTTAGAATAGAAAAACTAACCTCAACAAGGTTTACAAGAAATGACCTCCATATAAAACAGGAACATCATCGACTCTTAGAGATGAATTAACACCAACTTTGCGTAAAATTGTATAACATTTAAAAGGACCAAAATGGATATTATCTGAAAGTATGAATATTCAGAAAATATAAGGGTTTTCACAGGAAATTCCTTAGAATTATTATTTTTTTTTTTTTATTAGGAATTTTAGGTATTTTAGCAAAATCATTAAATATTAAGATCCTATAGAAATTTAAGAGCCGCTAGACAGCATGAAATGACAGCAGTATATAATATCCAATCCTTACAAAAGGACTATGTTTACAATATTTGATCTAACAACTGTAATATTTGCCCTCAAAGGCATCCTATCTTCCAGTTCTTTTCTCCAATCCTCCCATCCAGTACATCTCTGAAACTCCTCGATTACAATGTTGTAATCTTCTGTACCATTATTAATCATGCACGCCTATTGTAATTCAACATCGCCATCCCCATATCCAATTATCTCTACAACAAGATCTCTAGCTGGCAATTCTGTTTTCTGAAAAAAAAAATGACAACATAATTAAACAAATTTATAAAAGACTTATGGTGTTAAAAGAATTGCTTCCCCTGTCAAGTTAGAAACTCGCTCTACATTCCGACATACCCTCTATTCAAATATTCAATCTATATGCTATCTGTATTTATTTATGTTTTTTTTTTTTTAAAATATTAGCATGCCCTGTCCAAAATTATTCTGTTTCAGCACTGTTCAGGCAGGCAGGCCAGCCAGCCGTTCTTTCAAACTGTGCAACCCATTTTTGATATTCATAGTGAGTATTATATTTTTCCATAAATGATAACTAGCAGTACTGTATATGTTGTCTGATGAGCCAAATGCAATAGCCAAGATTTAAATGCTAATAAGCAATGTTGCATGTTGTTGTAAAATACGATGCATCTTTGTGTATTGGTGTCCCTACGGCTGGTCATACAGACAAATGTATTTTAATTTTTCATTACTATCAACACCCACTAGCTAGAATTATATTTGTGCTAACTGTGCATTGTAAAACTGCACCAAGTAATTACAATATAGAACATAAAAATGCCTATGAGCACTTGAAATGACTAATTTGTAAAGCAAATAAAAATTCATATTCTTACATAATTACTTATGGGCACATTTTCCATGTAAATTTTATGACTTTAGTAAGTAAAAATAGTTACATACTTTTATTGTAGTCCTTGATGTAGTATTCAATTTATTTTCGTTGTTCCAGTTTCTAATGATACAATTTTCAGCCACAATGTAGTCCCCATTGGTCACCTCCGATTGGGCAAACTGCCTCCACAAGCTTAATGTGATCGAACTAGCCTCCTCCTTGAGTGTAATGTCCCTCAGTGGTACATTTTCACCCTTCACCTGTGTATCTGACACCACTGAATTCTACAATAAACAGTATAGTACTATAAGCATGAAATACATATACTTCATTTTTGTACTGAATGCATTTAAAAATGTTAATTTTCTCTGCCCATTTGGAAATATTTGATGTTGTATTACAAGCAATAATTCGGGTTATGCTATTTGGCATATTGTACACGAGACATGCAATAGTGGATTATTTCGTGAACAATTCTATACAATATGCTATATTCAGAGAACTCCACTTCTGACAAACAATTTCACCCATTACAGGCATTATCGGACAGAATAATGCTTTTCCTCTAAAACTATAGATTATTGAAAATAATAATTGACTATTTCATGTTGAGTTTTTATTATAAATATCATTGGAGCATCACTATCTGTAACAACTTAATTTTGTGAAAAACACAGGTGTCTTTATGGTCTATTGAAAAAATTACTGGTAAGTTATCACAAATAAACAATTATTTAGCTTTTAATGCTTAGATGGCAATATAGATGGATTTTTTAACTGATATTGTACTTGAGGATAAACAGTTACAAAACTTGTCTTATAAAGATGCAACCCCTGAATTCAATTTTTAAAAATGTTTGCTAGTATATGTGTAAAGTACATTTTTTTTTAAATATTGACCTGCTTGCTCATAATTATCCTGTTTTGGACAGGCAGGCTAGCTGATATGACTATTTCTGATATAAAATGTAAATTTTAAAGACCATAATCACATGTTAAAGCAATACTGTACATTTAATTTTTAACAATATAGTATAAACTAAATTCGTACCTCTACAATCATGCCTTGAACAGACACCATTGTTCCAACTGGCAGGTTCTTAATCTGACAAATGGTGTGCATTGAGGCCTTAAGAGGGTGAATAATAATTCTAGCTGCTTCCTGATGCTCGTTAGATACTGTTACATGACTTGTGTTTGATATCCTTGTTGAGGATCTTACGACAATGGCACCACCTGACAAGGTGTAGTTTCTTAACATAACACTCTTATTTTCCTTGAACAGCTCCATCTTCTCCTCGTCATAGATAAGCATCTTCCTCACCCCTGTACCATCAGCTACACTCACTGGACAATATTTTGTTCCAGATTTGGAGGTCAGTCTACCTCCATTAGCCACCACTTTCACCTTCAGTGGTGAGGAATATGGAGACCTCATGTCACTATTTGGTAATTGGTCTATGGTGTTCATCTGTAAGCAAATAATAAAGGGAAATTTTAGTATAGCATCATTTAGAACACTTTATAATTGATTTGCAAAGTATAGAAAAGCATTATTAATGTAATATATTAGAGTGAATTTTTAATATAATAATAAATGTTAAACCGGTTGGTAAGCATTTAGGCTCAGTTTCCTGTTTTGAACTATAAGTTTTCTAAAAGGTACATTGAGAGCACACCAATAGAAATAAGTTCAACCTGTGCTATCTCCTCAGGGGAGCCTTCAGAAATAATGTTGTTTTTTTGACTTATTTTCAAAGTTACCAGTTTCAGTACAGATTCGAAGTAGGATAATTGGAAAATGTTATGAATTTTTTAAATATTGATGACTCAATTTATAAAAATCACATGCACATGCTTCTATGGTTACTTAAACCTGCATACAAAATTTAAAAGGCTTCTGAGAATCTGAGATGAGCTAATTGGGACAAAAAATGCCTATGGAATGACAGACGGACAAGTTGATTCCAGTATGCCCCTAGGTATAACTATTATGACAAGATGCAACTTTTATCAGCTTTAAAATAGCACATTGTGCCAAGATTGGTGAAGATCTGCCATATTATTACATTTAATTGCAGCCTTTCTGTTGGGCAGAATTACCATGAATAAATGATTTACTTGCTTGATGTTCAGTTTTATAATAATAAAGAAAATGACCCAAAAAAAATCTGGAATAGTCAGACCAATGATAAATCAGTGATTAACAAAACATCCTGTGTATCACTATCCCTATCCCAATTATACATGTAATAGATGTATTGTTGTTGGATAAGGTTCAATTTAACTACCCAATAGGTTTTATACAAATTCACAAAGCTAATATCCAGTATGTCATTTAAGGCTATTAATTCGTTGCTCATGCATATAAGCAATTGATTAAATGTAAAATTCTTCTTATTTTTTTTACATGTGTTAAAGAATTTGCATAGTTACAGCATTGCATTGTGTACTTTTAATTAATACATGTATAAGATTTTTGTGATAAGCGCTTTGTTTTTCAAATTGTTCGTGTCTTACTTAATAAGTGCACATCTATTCATATCTTCTATGTACCTGTAGCACTTTATACAAGTAAATTCTACAATGACTTTTCATCAGCCTACAGAATAAAATAGTTTAACATGCAGAGAACAGGGGGGATATATTTCTTCATCTCTTCATTTCTTCTCTTGTTTTATGCAAGTCAGGTATTTTTGTATTCTGATTTGCACTGAATATATTTAACAGTGTAAAATAAAATTTGATATAAAAATCAAACTTCAAAAAAAATTGGTTTATGGTCAGAATAAAAGTTTTCAAGTGTTCCATACATTTTGATATTATTTGTATCCACATTAGTGTAAATGTGATCCAAGGTAGAACCATAATCTGTTGTAGAATTTGAAATTAGCTGAAAAAATCCCATTTCCCTAGCAAAATCACACAAATATGTGTTCAGCTTACAGTCAATATTAAAATCTCCTAGTATAAATACTTCACTATGTGGTTTCGATTGGTGGCATAAAAGAAAGAATAAAGCAATTAAGTTCTCCTTTGTTGCTAGTGCTGGGGGACAGTAGACAAAAAAGCAATGAACAATTTTTCCACTAGTGTCTAAAATTAATGACACAACCTCTATTCCAAATAATAACTTATAAAAATACTCGAACTGATGTCTCTCTATATTATGTCGCATATACATCACCATACCATATGGTGGTCTTTTTGTAGAATCTTTTTGTATATAGTCAAAGCGTATTGTTGAAAATCCTTCCAGACTATATTCACTTTCATGATCGTTTCCGATAAGTCTTGTTTCTGATAAAACAAGTATATCAGTGTTCTTCAAATTGTATTCATGTCTCAGGTCTTCAATATGCAAATGTAATGATCTAGTGTTGTGGAAAGCTACAATTAAACTGTTACATAGGTTTTTTTCTTTGCTGATTCGGAGATCAGGAACACATAATTTCATTTTTCTGCTTCTTAGTCTCTGCATTTCCACATGTACAGCAGTTGATGTAGCTATTTTTTCATCATTTAATTTTAAAATATTAACCTGAGACAGATTTTGAACTCGACTCAAACCAACATAATGAATGTGATCAGTCTTCCTTTCGCCAAAGTCGATAACAGCTTTGGACATTGTTGAACCCTGTGATTTATGAATTGTTTTAGCTGCTGCTAAATGTATTGGAAATTGCCTACGTACTACCTGATAAGATTTGTAATACTGAACTGGAAATTGTCTTGTAACTTCTAAAATAGGAACCCAGTTTGGTGTAATATAGGATTTGTATAAATGTTTGTATTGCATTCTACATTTCCTGCCTACAGTTAAGTTACTGAACTCTACCCAAACAATGCTACATCGGTGTGAACCATCTACCCTAAAGTCAAGCTTTCGAATAATGCATGAAGCCCCATTGGTCAATCCACCCTCAACATCAATATTTATACAAATTTCTGCTGGTATGTTTTCTGCAAGACGCAATTTTCCTTCCAATCCCATTGTTTTTGAACTATCAACTGAAATTTTTGACAGAATTTTCTGTGAAAGATCATATGAAATATCACCACCCCAGGTAACACAATGATGTTTTTAGAACATTTTTAAAACGTTGTCAATAATGTTGTAAAAATATCGCAGAAAAATATGAAAAAAATGTTAAAATGTATGGCGCAGTAAACAGCGGTTTAACATTTTTTAAAACATTTTTCCAAATATTTTTAAAACATTGCCACAATATTTTTTATAATCATCTGAAAATGTGTTATAAATATCATAAAAACATTTTATAAAATATCATTGAATGAAAAATGTTTTAAAAATATTTGAAAAACATTTTGATAACATTCATACAACATTTTAATAACATTTTTGTATTTCAAAACATCAGTTAAATGTTTTCAGGATATCAAAATGTGAATATTTTTATTACATCATGTAAACATTTGTCTTAATTTTTCAATAAACATCTGAAAAACATTTTCTAGAAACTTTTAAATAACATTTTATGAAAAATGTTCTAAAAATATTGTTAAAACATTTGGTAACATTTTTATGACATTTTAAAAACATTTTCTGTAGTTTAAAACATCAGTAAAATGTTTTTAGAATATTTACATGTCAATGTTATTTTGATATCATTTAAATATTTGTTATAAAAAAAATCCAAAACATTTAATAAATATCCTGAAAACATTTCTCCCCTCAGCACAGCAAAATATTTTTAAAATGTTGTAAAAATGTTCCCATAACATTCTGAAAATATCTTTATTATATTTTCATACTTCAAAACATCAGTCCAATGTTTTTTTTTTAATATCATAAACATTATTACATAAAAGTTTGAAAAATATCCTCCCTACATTTTAAGATACCCTTTGAGTGTGCAGCTGACCATTTGGACATTTCAAATAAAATGTTCTACAATGTTCCTGTCAGACTGTAAGGCTTATATTATTCGGAAAGAATCTGTCTCATTTCCCAACTTTCTGCAAATGATTTTCTCTCATTGATATATTGTAACGTAATGTAAACAAATTCAAACAGCCACATTTTACCATGGGATATAAATGAAATGAAAAGATATTTAGATTTAACATTTATTTTTTCTGTTCAAATTGAAATTCAAACAAATTTTACAAATCTGTATTTACAATTTAGTCTCATCAATATTTCAGAAAAAGTTCATAATTTTAATCATACTCCTTCAACTGCTGTCTTGTTCGTTTCTTTTACTTCATGTCTGCATCTGCAAAAATTGAATTGAAAACATTTCAAAATAAAAATACAAATGCATTACATGCTTAGAAATTGTTATGACCTATGATCACAAAAATGTGAGATTACTACATGTACATGTCTACATTGATAAGCAGGCAATACAAAATTAAAATTTATAATCAAACTAAAAAAATCTATAAGACAGTTCAAACAACTCCAAAGATATCAGACTTTGACAGAAATGAGGATTTCAAAGCCTGTACTGCTCAACTGGGTGGGGTTATATCAAATAAATTTCATTCTGAATGATTACTACTTAAGGATTAATTTTATGAAGCTTCAAGAAAGACAACTTGGTTGATGGCCTGATTTTAAATATGAAACAGGCCTCCATATACACCATAACTGTCCAAAACTTCAGATAGGAGGAGACAAAACTATAATTCACACACAAATGCTAAATGATTTGTTCAGTTGAAATAAAAATTTTGTTAAAATCAACTTACATAAAAACACTTTCCAGTATTATGCACAACAAATTCATTTTCTTTCTGTTCATCTGGTTGATCTTGCAATAGACACTGGGTCTTCTTCAAATTAATTTGTATCATAAAGCATTATCTGAAAATAGGATAAAAGCAATTTTCATTGTTAAACTAGAGGCTCTCAAGAGCCTGTATCGCTCACCTGGATTTAACTTTTCACCTTGAGCAGACCTAAAAATTTAAGTGTTGCAGTCAATTTGGCTTGTTTTTCTATAGGATTCTATGTCAAACTAATTTCAGCTGTGGCAGTCATCTTGGTTTAGTCCAGGTCAACGGATACATTTCTAAAAGAGAACCATCTAAGGACCATTTCTGCTAAGTCTTGTTCCAACTGGCTAAGCGGTTTCAGACAAGAAGATTTTTAAATGAATTTTCCTATAGGGTCTAATATTTAACAAAGTTCGGTGTGGCAGACATCTTGGTTGACAATCTGGGTGATCGGACATATTTCTGAAAGAGGACCTCCTAAGGGCCAATGCTGCCAAGTCTGGCTCCAATATGTCAAGTGGTTTCAGACAAGAAGATTTTTCAATGAATTTTTCCATATGGCCCTATGTTAAACTAAGTTTGGGTGTGGTGGCCATCTTGGTTGACAGTCTGGGTCATCGCACAAAATTCTGAAAGAGGACCATCTAAGGACCATTGCTGCCAAGTCTAATTCTAACTGGCTTAGTGGTTTCAGACGAGAAGATTTTTGAGTGAATTTCCATTAGGGTCCTATGTTAAACTAAGTTCTGCTGTGGTAGCCATCTTCGTTCAAAGTCCACGAAATCAAACATATTTCTGAAAAAGGATATCCTAACGACCAATGCCACCAAGTCTTGCTCCAATATGTCAAGTTGTTTCAGACAAGAAGATTTTTTAATGAATTTTCCTATAGGGCCCTGTGTTAAACTAAGTTCGGTTGTGGCAGCCATCTTGGTTGACAGTCTGGGTCATCGCACAAAATTATGAAAGAGGACCATCTAAGGACCATTGCTGCCAAGTCTGGTTCCAATTGGTCAAGTGGTTTAAGACAAGAAGATTTTCAATCAATTTTCCCATAGGGCCCTATGTTAAACTAAGTTCGGCTGTGGCGGCCATCTTGGTTAACAGTCCGGGTCATTGGACATATTTCTGAAAGAGAACCTCCTAAGAACTATTACTGACAACTTTGGTTCCAACTGGACTTGTAGTTTCATATAAGAAGATTTTTGAAAGTCACCCCCCCTTTTTTTCTATTTTTAGTAACAGCAGCCATCTCGGTTGGAAGTCGGGGATGCCAGACATAATTTTGGAAGGGGGCCACCCAAGGACCATTCCACCAAAGTTTGGTCTCAATTGGCCCAGTGGTTTGAGAGGAAAAGATCTTTAAAGGAAAGTTTATGCTGGATGCCGTCTTTAAAGGGCAAAAACTCCTATAAGGGGTCAATCAATGATTTTGGTCATGTTGACTTATTTGTAGATCTTACTTTATTGAACATTTTTGCTGTTTACAATTTGTCTTTATCTATAATAATATACAAGATAATAACCTAAAACTGCAAAATTTCCTAAAAATTAACAATTCAGGGGCAATAACCCAACAAAGGGTTGACCGATTCGTCCGAAAATTTCATGACAAGTAGATCTTGACCTGATGAACATTTTTACCCCATGTCAGTTTTGCCCTAATTGCTTTAGTTTTTGAGATATAATACAAAAACTGCAGTTTACCCCTATGTTCTATTTTTAGCCATGTCGGCCATGTTGGTTGGCAGGCGGGGTCATCGGACACATTTTTTAAACTAGATACCCTAATGATGCTTGTGGCCAAGTTTGGTTCAATTTGGCCCAGTAGTTTCAGAGGAGAAGATTTTTGTAAAAGTTAACGGACGACGGACGACGGACGCCAAGTGATGAGAAAAGCTCACTTGACCCTTCGGGTCAGGTGAGCTAAAAATCAGGTGAGTTTTTCCCCCAACATTACACAGTACAAAGGTACCAGTATTCATAAAACAGTCAAATGTAAATTATTTTCACACATTTTATGACTGAAAATGATTATTAAATGATTTATGTTTACGATCAAAATGCATTCAATTATGTATGTACATGTACGACTGAATATAAATGAGCTGAAGCACTGGATAAGTTACAGTTCTCTGACACTTCCACAGTCAAGTTTCACTGTAAATACTTTGAAGTTTTAAAACTTAAGCACAACAATCAGCTGGCAAATAATTCCTGTATGTATTCTAATATTTTGTCATTTAGACCCCAACAAATTTTTTCCTCTTATTGCAGTAAGCATTTCATGTCTAAAATTTCTTCCGTGTAAAATAGTTTCAAAAAATAAAACCAAGTTTTCTAACATAACATGTAAGATTACCTTAAGCATTTATTTTACAAATATTTAATAAATATCAAATTACCAAGTACTATTCTAACAGCTATGAACCTCCTTTCCATTGTTCTAAATGGTGGGTTTATTTCTTACTCTTCTACTTGTTAATGGTTGGTCTGAAAAAGAAAATATAAGTATTAAAATCTTCCCCAAAAATACAATGTACATACACATGTAATATCTACCTCCAATCTGGAAAAAAGTATGACATCCCCAAGTTTTGTTTCAAAGACTTTGAACCATGTTGATTTTCTACATATACCAAAATGTTATTTGAAATGTGAATAATTGTAATAATCTCCAGAGATTTTCATCAACAAAATATGTGCCGTAGTGTGTGGGTCACACAGCGGATGACCTTCACACAATTTAGCCATATAGATTTATTTTATAGGCCTATTTGTTTTTAAATGAAAAGAGAAAAAAAAAACCCCCAAAAGTGAGGATACTATTGGTGTGTAAGAAAACTCAATGAATACACATGGAATACTCTAACTGACCTAGAATAAGATAACAGTTCAATAATAACACCCCACCCCCACCCCCCCCCCCCCCCCCCCATTCTTTTCACAACTCGATAAAATAAAATTTAGTTTAAACAGAGTCCAATCAACTCTACATTTACTGTACAGGTAGTTTTGTTTCCTGTTTTATTATATATGGCCAAAAGGTGTCCACTCTGTCACTGTTCAAGTTGTTGCTATAATTTCATCGACTGTCATTGGTCATGACCGTCGAGTGAATAAATAACACACAGAAAGCGATGTGTACAGAAAGAGTTCATTATCTTAACTTATTTTCTTACCTAATGTTATCACCAGAAGATAATAAACACGACTGATATACTGATACTTGTAGAAATTAGGCGTCGTCTTCAACTTCAAATTTCTTTGTTTCAAACCGCGGAAATACACTTCCGGTCACTGGTTTCCAATGAATATTGTCGATTGTTTGCAAGCTGGTACAACAATCTGGAACCAGTTACATTTTAAAACCGAAAACCGAAAACCCAAACATTTACACCGACACGCCAAGGTCAGATATTAAAAAAAAGTGTTATTGTACACCAAATCGATTTAACATGGCAATGGATATAATTTTGCACACAGACATAAACAATGTTTTAAAAACATTATCTTAACGTTATGATAAACTATTTTTATCTGATATCCAGAGAATATTTTTCAAAAATGTTCTGAAAACGTTTTGCAAAAAATATTTTTGCAATAAATTATAATCTATTTCCGAATTTAAAAAATATTTTACCAGAATGTTTATTTCACATATAAAAAACTTTAAATAAAAATATTTTTTGAAATATTATATTGATATTTGAAAAATATCATGAAAATATTTTAATAACATTTTAAATGAAATATTCTTAAAGCGTGAATCAATAATATTTATCATAAACATAAAAGAAATATTTTTCCAAAATGTTTTTAGAATGTTTGGGAAAATATTTTTACAGCAATTTATTTTCACATTTTAAAAATATTTCTATCAGAATATTTTATAGAAATGTTACCATAACATGAAACATAATGTTTTAAAGACATTTTTCAAATATATTTCTTCATGATATTTATTATACATTTTTAAAAAGATGTTTTCCAGATATTTTTGAAAAAATGATTTTACAGAATGTTTATTTCATGTATAGAAAATGTTATATAAAAACCCTTTTCTCTAACATTTTATTGATATTCTTAAAATATCATGTTAAAACTAGGAAAATATTATAAAATATTTTTAAAACATTGAAATAAGATGTTCTTATAAAGTGATATAGTAATATTTATTTGAAACGTTTTTAAAATATTTTTGAAACGTTTCCGATCAATGTTTCAAGAGAACATTATAAAGATTATCCAAAAAAATATTTACATGACATCCTGAAAATATTATTTTGATAACATTATTGAAATGCATTTATCTGACCTTTTCAAAATATCATGAAAATGTTTTGTGCTACTTGGGACATTATGTATCAATGGCCAGAATTTCACATTTAGCATTTTCAGTGTGTTGGTATATCTTATCATTATGTTTGAAAACTTGTGCTCTAGTTGTATATAAATGTGGTAATGATTCAAACCTGAGATTTCTACCAAAAACCGATTCACTTACAATTCGTTCTTTTATCAGTTGTAAGTCAGTAACTGTTTGATTGCCTTCCCTTAATCTATTTAGAATTTCAGCAAACAACTTATCATCTTTTTGACGCATAATAGTTTGTAACTCATACATTTGGAAGTTTTCAACCACAAATTAGTTGCTAATGGCCCATAATCAGTTCTGATATTTGAAAATATCCAACCATCATATATTGGTTTTAACTGAAACAGATCACCTATTGCAATGATGCTTATACCACCGAATATTTTGCTACTTCCCTTTAGTTCCTGTAATCTAAGGTTAATAAAATTAAACATTTTATTTCCAACCATTGATATTTCATCTATTAATACAACTTTCAGGGCAACATATTTGCAGCGTATTGAATTAAGCTGTTGCATATCAAGTGGCTTATAACTGAGATTTTGATTAGCAGGAATATGAAAGGTAGAATGGATGGTATTACCTCCAATATTGTGTGCTGCTTTACCTGTTGGAGCACAAAGTAAAATTTTAATATCATCTGGGCAACTTCCAGCTTTATGACAAAAATATCTGTGTAAAGCTTGATATAATGCTCTAGTCACCACACTTTTACCTACACCAGCTCCACCAGATAGAAATGTATATAAAGGTTTATCTTGATTTTTCTTGAACCAGTGCAGTATGTGGTAAAAGAAACGTTTTTGTTCCTGGTTTAACATTCTGATGTTTTCCCTATAAGTAATGTCAGGCAAAATAGTATCTGATATCACATTGACACCTACACTGGTTCTACTTGTACCTAAATCTAACCCTAAATCATATGACTCATGTAATGATGGGTCATTTGGATTAAAACATCCATACTTGAAGCTCCTATTAATTAGTTCAAGATCGCTATTACTGTCTTCATGGCTACAAGATGGAGCAACTGTTTCATGCTCAATGTCATCATTAAACAAGCTCTCATCAACTTCTTTTAATTGGGCAACAGTTTCATACATGGCTTGCTTTGGTTCAACTGTTGTTTGAACTTTACAGCAATGTTCTTCATATGAGGAACAACCACCCAGGAGATCATTAACTTCATTCTGCCATGGCAAGAAAAGCATTAATTTCTCACGAAAATGATTTTCCCTATCAATTTCTACATTGTACCTTACATAACGTATCACCCTTTTGAATCTTCTTCTTTTAAGTGCTGATCCATTTTTCAATTCGATTTTTTCTGGAAACTGGGTTATATCAAATCCTGTCTTGTGTTCCGATTCTTGTGTTTGCAATCTTAATTCTGTTTCGTGTATATCTTCTAACAGCATGTCTGACATAGCAACAGTATCATCAGTTTCTGGGTTGTCATTGTCTAAACAATCTGAATTTGCATCTGCATCAGTAATTCTTTTGTCATATTTCAAGTCATACCAAGCAACATAATCAGCAAGACATAATTTCTGCAATATGTTTGGTCTACGAACATACTGTTTTAATATGTTATCACATTCAATATCTGTTGATTTCTTGTCCATTTTTTCCAAAATATCAACCGATTTTAATAAAACTGTTCTTTCATCTGGTGGAGATGTATTGATAAACTTCACTGCTCTAGAACTTTTTCTAAGAGGCATTTGCAGTAATAGATACACAGCTTCCTGTGCACCAACTTCAACATGAGTAAGAAATTTGTTGCCAATGATACGCACTTGCTGTCTAATGCTACTATATTGGTCATGAGCCTCACGACATGCATCTGATAGCAAGTTTGACATTCCTCTTTGACCTTTTGAGATATAAGAAACAATGTAACTTACACAAGAATATGCATCAATTACATATTGGATATCCATATTGGCTTCCCAACTTTCTAATAGAACTTTATTGTATGAGTTAATACGTATTTCAGCTAAACTCCTCTAGAAAAACTTTTGTAGTTGTGAGATCACTCCTTAAAGCAATTATATATGTATTAAAATCAAAACCCAAATGTGTCAAGAACTCATCAAACGAAGATTCCTCACTTAACTTCAGACTGTTTAAAGTAGTCTTTATTGTCTCAAAATTCAATTTTGCTTGTTTAAACCCAATATCATTTGCATTTAATGGTGATAAAATCATAGTTTTCGGCATTGGTGGTAAAGGAAAGCCAAATCTACACAGAGCTTTTCCCTTTTTTCGGCATGTTTTTGCATGGCGGTGCGTTTGATAATTTACTAAATCAGACCTAGCACCATCCTTGCGGCAAGTTATATATTGATCAATAAAATTTATGATGCTTTGATGATTGTCAGAATCTGATGAAAATTCAGGTAGATTTGAAACCCATAAAAGCATGTGTATATGGGGTGAGCCACGCTGCTGAAATTCGACACGATAAAAGAAATCAACAATTTTTCCAACTGGATTTGAAGAGCTTTTCAAAACCATGTTTATAAATTTTTGTACCTTAAAATCAAAATACCTAACACAAGTTACAGGATCTGATTTAATAAGTTTACATTTCTCTTGCCATGTAAGGTTAATTATTTCATCAACTGTAAGTTCTTTTTGTTCAGCAAGTTTTGATAGTGTTTGCAGAAGAGGGATCCATTTTGTTTCTGCAGCTGAGAAAGAGCAAAACAGGTTTGGTAAGCCTAATTGCCTTATCATAGCAAAGACATCTTTTTTTGCCTGCTCCCAATATGGAGGTGATGCTCGAATGGTACGTAGAACTCTATAACCTTCATCAAGTTTCACCAAACGATCAATTCCACCTGGTTCTAAAATCTGTCCCGCAGTTATCTTCCTTCCTTTTGATTGAAACTTGCGCACTGCCAATGTTACTTTATCTCGTATCAATTTTATTTGTATTTTCTTCATTTTAAAGAAGAGAAGTGGAATATTAGTTGCAACTCTTCTGTCAACATTGCGTAATTCCCACTTCACAATCTGACTGTAATGTAGAGGTACTTTACGTTTATTGTTATCCTCTCTTGTTTTTCCAGCATATACTGATGGAAAAGCTAAAAATTCAGCATCCTTATCATCATATAAACTTAATGGTGTATTACCTTCACCTGGAGCTAGAGACAAAATCTGGTTAAATTCTCTGAAATCAGCAGGGTGCATCAAAGTGTCCAGATTACCTTCAATATTTTCACTCATGTCAACTTCAGACCATTCATCATTATCCGCCATATTAGAAGGGGGACTTTTTATTGTTTTTACATCATTGTACTGACCATCATGATCATTTCCAGTAAATGGAATTTGGACCCCACCTTTCTCTTCGCCCTTGTCACCTTGATTATTGTCAATTGAATACTGATAGTTGTAGCTTTCTAACCATGATTCATTTACAGTAATGCCTTCATTTTTAAATATTTCACTAGTGGCTACAAGATATTTAGCAGCATCTATAACTTTATTAGGACAAACACTTTCGTACGACACATGGTGTTTGTAGCTTTGTTTTCGTTTAAGCTTTACAGGTATAGTTTCACTATCATCAAATGTACGTGGAAGCACCTTAATAGTTTTGTTAACATCCACTGGTACGTTTACAACATTACCTTTTACAGCATACTGACCACCCCTTGCTTTTTCATATATTTGCATAAATGGGATTCTTGGTGCAACTAATCTTTCCTCTAATTGTGTAAGTTCAAGTTCTTTTGGTCTATTTGGAAAAGATAATCCATTGGCAATGGATAATCCAGGGATTTTATCTTGTTTAAGACTATGATAACAGGCATGGCAAAGCCATCTTTTCCCACAGAAGCTTGTTGAATTAGTTATATATGCTTCATTTATATTTCTTAATGTAATTGAACTAACTTGGCAAACACCATGTGTGAACCAGGTCTGCGAACAACAACAACACAAATATTCCGGACCAGTAGAAACGGCTTTCTTAAAATCTCTTATAACATTATCAAATGAGGTTTGCTTTTTGCATACATTTTTTTCCATATTTCCGATCACATCCATTCCACTGCCACTGCTTTCAGTAATTTTAGTTTTTTTTGACTTGTTGGCCCTGTTATAGTTTAACTGCTGTTCGTTGTCATTTCTTTGACAAGATGTGTAAGATTCTCCGGTTTTGATACCATACCTGCGCTTTCTACTGTTTTGTTTACGTGGCATATTATCAACATGATGTACAACAGAATTGTTTGTTTTATTCTGATAAAGACTTATAGTATCATATGTAGAAATAGAGAGAGTGTTAGACTTTCTTCTGAATGTATTGTACTTAATTTCAGTGATTGCTAAAAACTGGCAGTTGAATTCAACATCACACAAATCTGTTGATGTTAAAGATATGACCAAAGATCTAAGGTAGTTACATATAATATGAATTTCATTTCCAAGATTTAATAGTATACAGGTACCATTTTCAACACAAAGTCCATTTTCATTTCTACTATGAGAATCAAAGAAATATATCTGGCTACCATTTTTTTTCAATGCTGTTCCATAGCCCAAAACCACAAAAATCATATCTCCATATGTTTCACTTAGTAGTAAACCAACACACGATTCTAATGTTAGAAAGGGGTAATTATCAACAAAATTATCCATCCTACCAGAAAAGACATTTTTCAGTGAACATGCGAAATATTTTTCACTGAATTTGAAATAAGTAGGAAGATCGGTTGGTAGTATATGATCATGGGGTAATCCTCTGTGTTTCAAGGAGATGTATAAATCGTCACCACTGCACAAGATGATGTCCAAGTTCACACTTGACCATAAATTCACATCTTCAATTTTGGATGATGCCAAAAACACTAAACAATTTGGTAAACACTGATTACCTCTTGAACCCAAAGAAAATATTTCAGATCCTTGATGAATATTAGCACATAAAACAACAAAAGAATTTGTATTTGTCATTGCGGGGTAACTTTTAACCAATTAAATATGGATGCAATCAAAGTATATACTTCATTTTACATGATGTATTTCCATCAATAATATATTGCATTTCATACAATATCAGATCTTCATCAGGTTATGTTTGTGCAAATACTTTATTTATTTATAAAAATGCTGATAATACCCCTCAATTTCACATCTTCTTACATAAATTAATTACAACAATTAGCAATTTTATAACTATATCTATTTTTTATGTTTGAATGCAGGACATAAAAGCAAAATGTGGTAAAGAGCATATATGCATGTATAGACTCTAAGGAATGAAGGGAAAATTTATCGAGTTCATGGGTTTAACATTTCCTTGAATAACCACGAGTAGTCTTTTACCTAAAAGCTGTTATCATGGTTATGCTGCTGCAAATACATACAATGTCTAACAATGATCTTCATTAAAACAAATTTATGAACTGTGTGCTCAGTATTTCTTGATCCATGCATATGTGTGTAATTCATAGTATATCTTAACTTTGGTTCATAATTCACTGAAACAGACTCATGTAAATCTCATGGCTATAAGCTTATCTCACAGTGCTTTTATCTCATTTTGCTATGTTTATCTCATAGTGCTAGGTTTTCTCAATTTCTCATAATTCACTAAAACAGACTCATGTAAATCTCATGGCTATATGTTTATCTCATAGTGCTATGTTTATCTCATAGTGCTAGGTTTTCTCAATGTGCTATGTTTATCTCATTTATGTTTATCTCAAAGTATGTCCCCAGAACACAGTAAAAGCTAACAATATGCAGTCAATAAAAACATTATTTGAGTATATGCTTAAAATTTCATTTACACATCATGAGGTCTACAAACATTGGTAATCACGTAAATCCCATATTCTATTCGGATTTATTACTCAACTTATTTTTACACACATTCACATAGACACTAAAATAACATGTAGATAAGATTTACACATCTCCAAATACCGGTATTTAATCATCTTGTAAGACTTATCATATGTAATATAAAAAGTGCAATTTTACAATTACCAGTGAAATAATACTTACCTTTCTACAATTATTTTCTTCGACGTATATTAATGCTGAAAAGAAATAAAATGTTAATAGATTAAACTAAGGAACATGTAAAGTACATGTTACATTTAGTTAAAAATGTAATTACAATATATAAAATAAAATATATACAAGTAAGGACTCAAATAGATATCTCGCCCTTCGGAACTAAGATAAAAAAAAAAACATGATGTTCCTAATACCACATTTAGTTAGCCGGTTCTAATCAGAGAAACTTACAATCTCATTTAACCGTGAAATAGAGTCCAAGGACAAAAGTTATATGCTAAACTGACATGTTGTACCCAAGACCAAGCTACAAATGTACATACCAAATATCATTGACCTACCAATTATATTTATTGAGGAATGGATATAATACAAAAAACTTAACATGATCATTAGACAGTAAAATAAAGGTCAAGGACAAAAGACAATATGCCAGACTGACATGTACTACCCAAGACCAAGCTACATACCAAATATCATTAATGTACCACATATAGTTATTGAGGAATTGATCTAAAAAAAAAAAACTTAACGTGGTCACTGTAGCGTACAATTGAGGTCAAGGTCACGTAATTTATGACATGAGGGTTGCATTCGATTAGTACTACCACTGGACCAAATATGATGTTCCTACATCAAAGGGTTTTCAAAATATCTTGAGTTTATGCCGTCGCCTTCTTGGTCATAATTTGCACGCCTATGTCTCGCTTTCCGCGACATTCGTTGCGGGTGAGACAAAAATACATATAAAATCTTATAAAATTAGTCGAGTCAAAACTATTTCAGTTCCTAATGTGAAAACTACTTTTCAAAGCTTTTCCGTATATGAAATTTTCATTAGTTAGTTTCATCTCTTATAACGAACCTAAACTGCAAAATAGAGTAGTAGGTTGTGAATGCTTCAATGGTGCCTTTTAGCATGTAAGTGTTGATGTCATGAATGTAGCAAGTTGTGAGCCACGCCAAAAAAATATGTCTGCATACCAAATTATTTTCTCTATTTTACTAATTTGGATTTTTCCCTGATTTTTTGTGCTATATTTATATAGTTGAAGTTTTTGAACCAGTTTGTATTGATAGTCATTTTTTCTTATAATTCAGAGGTGGTTTAAACCGTCTATTCAATTGCTATACCATACATGTATACTGTACGACAGACGTACGGACGGACAAGGGTAACACTTAATGCCCCTGTCGTCTAAACGCGGGGGCAAATAAGTTTCCCATTACCTTCTTATGTTAATTTTTTGTAAAATATCAGTGAAAAACCTTTGGGGGATGGACGATTAATTCAACACCTTTATTTACCAAAGCGAATTGATATACAAATGTCCATGGACCACGTCTATCGAAACGACAAAAACTAAAAGAATCTGGTTTTGAATCGGATAATTTTGTGTATTCATTTTGTAATTAATCAAAAATTTATTTGATGTAAAGTAATAACTAATTAAGTAAAAAATTCTGCTAATTAATGAAATGACAATAATTTTTTAACAAAAAATTATAGTTTTCGCAACATATGTAAATTGGTAATAAAATTGGGCTGCGCAAAGCTTAGCAAGATACGACCGAAAAAGGGGTACATTTGGGCAAGTGTTGACATAATATGAGTGTGGACTTAATACGTTGATGGGCCCTAAGTGAGTGTGGACTAAGTAAGTTGCTGAACACAGTTATTTGCTTCACTAAAGAATCAAATTCCATAAAAATCCAATAAAAATAAAAAATTTATACATTTTGTAAAAGTGTGATTTTGGCCCCCTTAGGCCCCTTATAGCTCGGAAACGGTAAGAGCTACGCAAAATCCGTCGACACACCACTGAAAGCTTTTGTCAAGATTAATCCAAAGAAAGAAACCCCGTCAAAATCCGATGAAAAATAAAAAATTGAGGTACTTTGTAAAAGTGCGATTTTGGCCCCCTTAGGCCCCTTATAACTCGGAAACAGTAAGAGGTACGCAAAATCCGTCGACACACCACTAAAAGCTTATGTCAAGAGGAATCCAAAGAAAGAAACCCCGTCAAAATCCGATGAAAAATAAAAATTTTAAGCACTTTGTATAAGTGCGATTTTGGCCCCCTTGGGCCCCTTATAGTTCGGAAACGGTAAGAGCTACGCAAAATCCGTTGACACACTATAGAAAGCTTACGTCAAGAGGAATCCAAAGAAAGAAACCTCGTCAAAATCCAATGAAAAATAAAAATTTGATGTACTTTGTAAAAGTGCGGTTTTTGCCCCCTTTGGCCCCTTATAGCTCGGAAACGGTAAGAGCTACGCAAAATCCGTTGACACTCTACCGAAAGCTTACGTCAAGAGGAATCCAAAGAAAGAAACCCCGTCAAAATCCTATGAAAAATAATAATTTGAGGCACTTTGTAAAAGTGCGATTTTGGCCCCCTTTGGCCCCTTATAGCTCCTCAAGAAGACAAGTTATAAAAAATCTGACTGTTGAGCGCCATGTTTAATTTTCATAAGGAATCCATTAAAAAAAAACGGCATCGAAATCGGAAAAAAAATAAAAAATGCGATTTTGGCCCCCTTAGGCCCCTTATAGCTTGGAAACGGTAAGAGCTACGCAGAATCCGTTGACATGCTACTGAAAGCTGATGTCAAGAGGAATCCAAAGAAAGATTGATTGATTGATTGCTGTTTAACGCCGTAAGGGCAGTATTGCAGCCATACCACGGCGAAAACTGATTAGAATACGATTGTATTAAAACAAATAGTATATAAAATGGATTGACTATTTACAAATAAAAGACAGGAGTAAACAGTAAAACAAGTATCACGAACTTTTTGAAAAATACAATGACACTATCACAGGTAATATTTTCAAAACAAAACAAAACAAAAAATATCACAGATAAGCTATCACATATTTATAAAATGACATAATAATATAAAAGAATTACGTAAACATTTATTCGTTAAGGACCATACTCGAGAATACAGTCATAGACTATATTCTCGGATATAGTCCAACGTCCTTCAAATATTTTAAAATCTGGTCGCCAGCGACAATTGTAAATAGATCTTTCATATTATTGACTGTATAGTACCGACTAATGATGTCGGATTTATCTACACAGTCAATTAAAAGATGTTGAATACTATGTCGACATTGGCAAGGTATACATTCAGGAGGCGGCTCATTCTCTAAAATAAAAGAATGAGTCGTCCTGGTGTGGCCAATGCGACATCTAGTTAAAACAACTTGGTCTCTTCGGCTTTTGCCAAAGAAACAAACATTCTTGCCAACAGTTGGCTCTATAGAATGTAATTTATTGTCTGTAAGCAGATCCCACCGGGACTGCCACAGACGTAAAACATATTTGTATATTAAAGGTTTAAAATCAGAATAAGGCACTGACATATTAGTTATGGGGTCATCTAAAGCATCCTTCGCTATTCTATCTACGACTGTGTTTCCCTTAATACCAATATGACTTGGTACCCAGAGAAAAATGATTTCTTTGCCCATTTGGACAAGTCTTTTATAAAATTCAATAATATGGGCAATTGAAGGGTTTTTATATTTCTGACCTTCGATAGCCAATAAACATGAAAGTGAATCTGAACAAATAAGAAATTTAAGTTTTTCAGATGTTCTTGCAAACTTTAAAGCAAGAATTATGGCTCTGGCTTCAGCAGTAAAAATGGAACTGGAAGATGGAAGACGGAGAGTTGCTGCTTGCTGTCCATAGACAGCAGCGGCAGCCACTTTGTCCCCGTCCTTCGACCCATCAGTATAAATAGATTCATGAAATTCAAACTTAGATTTTATTTCAGCAAAGTGTTGCTGAATAAGAATAGGGTTTGTTTCGGACTTTTTATGTTTTCTAAGGTCAAAAATAAACATAGGTTTGGGTACAAGCCAAGGTGGTGATTGAGGTATATTAATGGGGGCAATTTCATCAAGGTTGATGTTAGAACCAGAAATATGTGGTTTCATCCGGATACCAAACGGAGGAATTTTATTTTCATGTTGTTCAAATATATCCTCATAGAGAGGATTGAAAACACAGTCGTAGGCAGGATTTGGAGGATATGCTTTTAGCTTGGTTAAGTATTGTAAACCAAGCTTTATCCTACGGTTATAAAGAGACGGCTCGTTCGCCTCTACATATAAACTCTCCACAGGAGACGTTCTGAACGCCCCCAAGGCCAAACGTAGGCCTTGGTGGTGAATAGTATCTAAAATTTGTATGTAGGATTTGCGAGCAGATCCATATATAATGGAACCATAATCAAGTTTTGATCGTATAAGCGATCGATATAAATTTAACAATATGTTTTTATCAGCACCCCAGTCAGTGCTGGAAACAACTTTTAAAATATCCAATGCTTTCAAGCATTTAGCTTTAAGCATTTTGATATGGGGTAGAAAGGTAAGTTTATTGTCAAACAGAATACCTAGAAATTTTGTTTCTTTGACGACTTTAATTGGAGAATTATAAATGTTTAGTTCGGGGTCCAAATGCAGTTTTCGTTTATTGCAAAAATGCATACATACTGTTTTCGAGTTGGAAAATTTAAAACCATTTTCCATAGCCCATTTTTCAATTTTATTTAAAGACAGCTGTAGTTGTCTTTCAATATTGTTCATATTTTTAGCCCTATAACATATCAAAAAGTCATCTACATAGAGGGAGCCTTCAACATTTTGTTTTAATGTTTTAGCTAAACTGTTTATTTTTATACTAAATAAAGTGACGGAGAGGATACTTCCCTGAGGAACACCCATCTCTTGTTCAAAAGGGTCAGACATGGTCGTGTTAACCTTTACCTTGAACTGTCTGTTTGAAAGAAAATTTTCAATGAAGGTAGGTAACCTACCTTTCAACCCCATATCATTTAAGTCTTTTAAAATGCCATATTTCCATGTGGTGTCGTAGGCTTTTTCCAGATCGAAAAAGACGGACACCACATGTTCACCTTTAGCAAACCCGTTGCGTATAAAGGATTCGAAGCGAACAAGATGATCCAACGTGCTTCTGCCTTGTCGGAACCCACACTGTATATTGGACAGGAGGCCATTCGCCTCTAGGAACCAGACAAGGCGGTCGTTGATCATCCGTTCCATTGTCTTACAAACGCAACTTGTGAGGGCAATTGGCCGATAATTCGACGGTTCAAAATGATCCTTCCCAGGTTTTGGAATAGGGATAACTGTGGCAAGTTTCCAAATGGAAGGCAAGTCGCCAGTTTCCCATACATTATTAAGAAGATCTAAAAGCGTTTTAAGAGAAGTGTCAGGAAGGTGTTTCAAAAGTTTATAGTGAATATCATCTGGGCCACATGCTGTGTCATGGGCTTTCGACAGAGAAATTTTCAGCTCATCCAAACAAAAAGGGCGGTTGTAATCTTCTAAATTGTTTGATTTAAAATTGAGTTTATTTTTCTCAGTTCGGTTTTTAATCCTTTGGAATTCCTGGGAATAATTCAGAGAAGAAGAATGTTTTGAGAATGTTTCACCGAGTTTATTCGAGATGTCATTTTCGGAAGTCAAAAGAGTTTGGCCATCTTTTAAGTGGTGAAGATTGGTCTTTCTGTTTTTACCATTAATTTTTTGGATAAAATTCCAGACTTTATTCATAGGTGTATGAGAGTTTATTTTAGAGACGAAGTTTTGCCAAGACTTGCGTCTCTTTTGTTTAAATGTGCGACGTGCTTTAGCACGGAATATACGAACATTACTGAGATTGTCAGAGGTTGGATTCATGTTGAACCGTCGTTCGGCCTTTTTCCTGTGTTTCTTAGCTTCCTCACAGTCGTCATCGAACCAGGGTTTGCTTGGTTGTTTTGGATTTGTCGAGGTTTTAGGAATGGACCTCTCAGCTATCGATACTAACGTTTCATTAAATTTAAGGACTGGATTAATAACATTATTAAAAGTCTCTTTCTTAAGTTCATCTCGACAGAGTTGCTCGAATAAAGGCCAATTGGCCTTGTCAAATTTCCAGCGAGCAACTCTCTCAGAGGAAGAGGGAAAAAGATTTTCCAAAATAATTGGAAAGTGATCACTTCCACACAAATCATCGTGGACCCGCCACGAGTAATCCAGTAATAACGAAGGGTCACAAATAGTTAGATCGATAGCCGAGTAAGAACCATTTCCCGGATGGAGATATGTATCTGAGCCATCGTTAAAAATGCACAAGCCTTCCTTGTTTAAGAAGTCTTCAACTTTTCTCCCTTTATCATTTTGGGAGTTACTGCCCCATATTGGATTGTGGGCGTTGAAATCGCCCATAAGGAGAAAAGGGGCTTGCAACTGATCTGTTAAAGATTTAAGTTGATTTATTTCCAAGGACGTATTAGGGGGGAGATAGACAGAACACAATGTTATAGTTTTTTGAAGAGAGAGTTTGACAGCAACTGCTTGTAATTCGGTATTAAGTTTTACTTGACTATGTATAATACCATTTTTAACCAGGATTGTTGAGCCGCCAGCGGCTCTTTCATCCTTTTTAACTTGAGTGCTGTAAATCGAGTAATTTTTAATGTTTACATTATCATTTTCTTTTAAATGTGTTTCCTGAAGACAAAAGGCAACAGGAAGGAAAGCTTGTACAAGTAACGATAGCTCTATTAAGTTAATTTTTAAACCCCGACAATTCCATTGTATTATGTTATTCATTTTGTTGGAGGACGGATGGGAGAATAGTTCTTTGGGTGTTCACGGGAAGAACTTCTGTGTCGTCCATCCGAAGCTCTGGAATCAGTAACTGGGCGTGTGGAATCCACAGATGGTACTATTGGATCCCCCCAGAATGACTGTATATCAGTGGTATCCATCTGCTCAGAGTCTTCATCGATATCATCGTCAAACTCTGAGCAGAGGTCTCGAAACTTGTTGAATTTTTGGCTTTTTTCAGCCTTCGAGAGGCGATTTGAACAGTTTTTGTTTTTTGATTTATCTTGTGATGAGGAACGTGCAGCTCTCTGTGATGGTGACGGTTTCTGAGGTGATTTTTTGTTTGAGGATGTAGAAGACCTTTGTTTTGGAGTTGGTTTTTGCTGATTATTGACATTCGAAGAAAGAGAAGTGTCAGACGTTTGTGAAGAATTGGATGAAGATTGTTTAGGATGAGAAGATTTTCCACTTGCTTGGTTGGGTTTGACGGTGAGAACCGGAAATTCTGTTCCGTCAGGCCAAGTGAAATCAGTTTGAGTTGCAAAGGATCTATTGGTTTTAGGTGATTTAACTTTGTCAGCGTATGATGTTGTAGGAGTAGAGTTGTTAGAGGCAGAGACCATTTTTTTTGCTTCCTGATAGCTTATACCCTTTTCTACTTTAGTTTTCTGAATTTCAAGTTCTGTTTTGTAAAACTGGCAGTTTCTGGAATTGGCCATATGATCTAGTCCGCAATTTACACATTTAACGTGGCCGTCACAATCAAAATTGGAGTGGCCCTCTACAGAACATTTGACACACTTTTCAACACCTCTACATGAACTCTTACCGTGCCCAAATTTCTGGCATTTGAAGCAACGGGTAGGGTTAGGTATGAAAGTGTCAACTTTGATTCTGTAGGGACCTATGAAGATATGTTCAGGTACACGGGTAAGGTCAAAAGTGATGAGATAAGTGTTAAGTTTAATAATATTACCTTCATGTCGTTTTGTAAACTTTTTGACTTTGGAAACATTTTGAGATTTCAGTTCTTCGCATATATCTTCTTCCGTCAACTCAGCTAAATCACGGTCTCTGTCTCTAATCACACCCTGGCATGAATTCAGTGATCTATGGGGTGTAACAGAGATGTGGACATCAGAAATTGTTGTAAGAGAGAGTAAATTTTTGGCCTGTTGTGATCTGAGACATTCAACTAGCAGATTTCCATTTCTCATTTTTGTGACTTTTTTAAGCTGGCCGGCACAGCCTTGTAATGTTTTTTGAATAACAAAAGGAGATATTTTGGTGACAGGTTTTTGAGTGTTGACTGATGCAATAACTAAAAATTTGGGAAAATTGTCCGAAAAAGTATTTGGCAGCTTAGCTGCATGTTCCTCATCATCGCTGATGTCTAATTTACGTTTGTTTTTTGATTGGTTGTTTGGGTTTTTTTGGTTTAGAAATTCCATGTTGATATATATATGATTCGTTACCCTAGCTCCCCGCCCACCTCGGAGCAGCATCAACACGATGTATGCTTGCCACATTTGCGACAAGCGTGATGCATACATCGCCCTGATGCACTCTAGCATCCATGATGGATACCAGAATACATCAAAACGATGCACGCCCGCCACATCTGCGACAAGCACCAGGGATACTAGAATAAGATACTCGCATAGAGTACCTCTTAATGGGCGCAAGCCTTGTGCCAGGGGTTGCCCGGCAAGACAACCGCCCAAAGTAACATCTACACGATTGACCCATGAGCCACCGCCTTCTTGAACCCAGCCTATATTATTGGTACTATTGTTGTACATTTTGGAAATAGGTCAAGTTCAAGGGCTTGGCGTGACCAGCCGATTGATCAGGACCGGGCCCATCCGACCGCCCGTTTAAGATAAAGTAAGGGCCAAAGTGGCGTGTTTCAGCCACCAGGATCCCGTCCTCTATCCGTACGGGTATCCACACACGGCAAACATGTGGCCTCTTTAAGCCGAGGAAGCCTTGCCCCATAAGCCACCGCCTTCTCCGCAATTCCGTCAGTGGTTACTTTCCAAAGACCCCGGAGCCCAAACATCAACCCATATGATACATGCGCTCCACCCATCCAACCCATTGTATCTGGGTGTCATTGAGGGTTCCTCAGGATCTTTTCAAATAACCACGAGAAAAAGCAGAGGGCAAGACATGACCAGTTTTGACTGAACCGGGGTCATCCAGCCATTCTTTGAACTGGGTGTATATAGAAAAACAATCCAAATATAGATGAAGGGGGTGAAAAACCAACAAATTTGACAAAAAATCAAAATTTCAATATTCATATATAAAATGAAAATAACAAAACAAAAATAACACTAAAAAAATAAATTCCCAAATTCAAAAGTAAAATTTTGAGCCTGTTGAAATTTGTGACCCATAAGCCAACACCAATCCCGCCAAACAGCAATTTAGAATTTCTATTAATCAGTCTTGGAGGAAAAAAAATAAATATATAGTGTGTTACAAAAAGGGATTGATGTGACCAGCCGATTGACCGAACCGGGTCCATCCGGCCTCCCGTCTAGGTAAAGATTGTGCCCCAGATGGTGATCGGAACCGTTTATCCGGCCATCCAGGAACACTCCCTATTACCGACACGGGTTTGCGACACACGGCAAACATGTCGCCTCTTTAGGGGCCTCTTACGCCAAGCCGAGGAGCTGTGGGCCTATTCTATTGTGTCCCCGGGACCCACACGGGGGTCCAAAGAAAGAAACCGCATCAAAATATGATAAAAAATAAACATTCTATAGCAACATATGTGAAAATACCCCAAATTGCCCCTTTTTGGCCCTTAATTCTGAAACGGGCGGGGCCATAAATTCCCTTTTTACCATGCATCTGCCCGTTGTGCCTAGGAACCTCATGTTAAAATTTCGTAAGGATCCCTCTTCTAGAACCAAAGTTATGGTGTCCACAGACGCCACCGCGGACGCCAGGGTCATACCATAATACGACTGAAAAATTTTCGGTCGTATAAAAAAGGTAAATTTCTATTTCCTGATTGGTTACCGATAATTATATGACAGCATTAAAACAAGGACGGACGCCAAGTGATGGCAACAGCTGACATGGCCTTTGGCCAGGTGAGCTAAAAACGGGAGAGGCATTATTATGGCCGCAATATCAATATCAAATTCTTTGGGCAACAAACATTAATACAGATATGTCAAGTAGAACTTCAGAATGTGTCTACAGACAACGACAGCAACTGTGCCATCCATCATATAACAACAATGTAGAGGTAATGTGGTCCGCTGGGCCACAAATGAATACCCCCGTTTTCCCATATTCGAGAAAAAAAAATCTGATTCATAGCAAATTATAACTTTCTATCAATGACTAGCGGCAAACAGGAAGTAGCAGCACGACAAATCTGAAAATAACTTAAACGGTATAACTCATCATTATGAAGCTCCAAACAAAATATCAAATCATTCCCACTTATGGGAGCTGAGAAAACTTTGACGAAAATTTTCATTATTAGTAGTTTATATAACTAAGTATAAACATATCGGCAAACAGGAAGTAGTATCACGACAAATCTGAAAATAACTTACACGGTACAACTCATCATTATGAAGCTCCAAACAAAATATCAAATCATTCCCACTTATAGGAGATGAGAAAACTTTGACGAAAATTTTCATTACTAGTAATATTTACAATATATAACTAAATATAAGCATATCGGCAAACAGGAAGTAGTAGCACGACAAATCTGAAAATAGCTTACACAGTACAACTCATCATTATGAAGCTCCAAACCAAATATGAAATCATTCCCACTTATGGGAGTTGAGAAAACTTTGACGATTATTTTCACTATTAGTAGTATATATAACTAAGTATAAACATATCGGCAAACAGGAAGTAGTAGCATGACAAATCTGTAAATAGCTTACAACGTACAACTCATCATTATGAAGCTCCAATTTAAATATGAAATCATTCCCACTTATATGAGCTGAGAAATCTTTGACGAAAAAAGTGTGACGGACGGACGGACACCACCATCACTATATACTTGCCGCTTTTACAAAGCGGGGGTATTTATTAATATTGTATGTACCTAACATGGGTTATCTTTCTTAACAACAAGAATAACAGCAAGATGATTATCATAAATAAGAACAAAACAATGAATATAAACGTAAAACACAATACAATTCCAATTATACTTATCGGCCACATTTCCCTGAAAGTAAAATATATCAGAAATGTACATGGCATAACACAAATATTTAACAGTTTAATACAAATGTACATGTAGTTACATGTATGTTTTACCAAGTAAATATGGGGCATACCTGTATCGGAATGATACGAATGCCCCTAATACAAAGAACAAAAATGGGCTCCGCAAAAGCGTACTGTAGCAGGATACGACTGAATCGGGGTTAACTTGCCCAAATTGGGCAAGTGTTGACATACAGTAACTGTAAACTTATTAAGTTGGTACACTCAAAGTAAGTATGAAGGTGTTTAACACAATTATTTGCTTGACAAAACTACAAAAAGATCTGTCAAATATAATCTAAAGCAACAAATCCCATAAAAATTAACTGAAATAAAAAATTTCACATTTTTTGGAAAATTGCAATTTTGGCCCCTTTGAGCCCTTATAGCTGAGAAACGTTAAGAGCTAGGCAAAATCTGTTGAATACTAGAGAATGCTGACATGAAAAGAAATCCAAAGAAGAAAATCCCATCAAAATCCAATGAAAAATATAATTAAGAAGTTAGCATAATTGCAATTTTAGCCCCTTTGACTTATTTCAGCTCGGAAACGGTAAGAACTAAGCAAAATCCACTAACACACAAATGAAATCTGTTCTCAAAAGGAATCCAAAGGAAAACAAACAGTCTTATAGAAATCCGATCAGATATAAAAATTTGGGGTATTTAGCATACATGCAATTTTTGCCCCTAAGAGAGGGGACAAGATCAACCAGAGGCTCACTTGAGCCTGTATCGCACACCTGGACACCATCAGCCTGTTTGGCAAAAGGGGAGCACCAAAAGAATATTGTGGTAAACTTGCAAAATTTTGGTGTACGAATAGCAATAACACCTACATGATTTTTTAGATTTGCATCAAAATTGCAGGGCAGGTAGATCTGGACAAGACAAACGTTTTATGAATTTACACCTGACCTCTATCTTTATATTTTTGGAAATAAAAGAAAATCGTAAAAAAAATTCTAAAATTTGGGTGAATAAATCCCAATAACTCCTACATGAGTTTTGAAATTTCTTTCAAATTTGAAGGGTAGATAGATCTGGACAAGACAAACATTTTATCAATTTACACTTGAACATTATCTTTCATAAGACGAAAATCTTTAATTGTAAAATTTTGGAGAATAAAGGCCATTAACTCCTACATGGAGTCTTTTATAGTTTTGGAAATAAAAAGGAAATATATGAAATTAGGAAAAAAGGGGCAATAACTCTTACAAAAAGGGTTTTTGGATTTCTAAAAATTGCAGACTGGGTAGATCTTGTCATTCTGAACAATTTGATGTCAGTCAGATATTTGATATCTGTCACAGTATTCAATTTTCGACCAAAAACTGCAATTTACCCCTATCTTCTATTTTTAGCAACGGCAACCATGTTGTTCAACCAACAGAAAAATTGCACGTCAGTTTCAGAAGACAAACACTGGTGATGATTCAGGCCAAGTTTGGTTACATTTGGCCCAGTGGTTTCAGAGGAGAAGATATTTGAAATTGTTGACAGACAGACAGACAATATTTTAGAGAAAAAAGGGCAATAACTCCTACATGGGTTTCGAATTTTTTTGTCAATATTGAAGGGTAGGTAGATTTTGACAAGGCAAACATTTTATCAATTTACATTTGACCTTTACAATTCTAGTTTTGGAAATAAAAGACAAAAATACATGTACATTTTAAAATTTGATGAAAAAGGGCAATAACTCCTACATGGGTTTTCGGATTTTCTTCAAAATTGCAGCCGTATCGGTCCCCATTCTGATACTCCATGCAAAACTGTAGAAGGCTGGGAATATCTATTTTTAAAAAGTAAATTTCATTGTAGTAGAAAATGTTGAATTTTCTCTCCTTTGTTTTGCTGCCATTTTGAAAATTGTGGTCAAAGAACAATTTTCAACACAGGTTTTGAAGTCCCAACATCAATATCTATATTTGAATACCAAATTTCACTGAAATTGGACAATATTGAATTTTCCCGCCTTTTTTTGGCAGTCATTTTGAAAATGGTGGTTGACAAAAAATGATTAAGGCACCGGATTTAAAGTCCCAACATCTGATTCTGTTGAAACCTCATTTTTTTAGAAACCAGTACTAACTGAATGGTTCATCCGACATACGACTTTTTTTCACTTAGCGATTTGCGGTACCAGTTTGATTTATCCTTCAGAACTTTTCGAGCGGTTTCTACTTTACCGAGGGTTATCGAATAAACTTCTCGGAACAAGGAGCCCTGTGGCCTGTTGGGCCACAAATATATACCCCCGCTCTTCTGTAAAGCAGAACAAGACAAAAAATAATTGTGAATATTTTTGTATGTTGCAAAGAAGTGTGACAAAAAAGTTGGTAAACAGAAAGTTGCAATTGAAAATGGCGGAAAAGAGGAGGCACAGTAAAGTATACCATACTAAAGCTCCATACCAAATGTAAAGTGGCTGTGATATATGAAAAAAAATGCGACGAAAAAGTCACATTGAGAACATGAAAGCGAAAAAATGTTCAAAGTCAGTAAACAGGAAGTTGACATTCAAAATGGCAGAAAAGGGGAGGCGCTTTATAGTACCCCACACTGAAGCTCCATGTACCAAATATATAGTGGCTGTGATACATAGTTGCAGAGAAAAGTGCAACGAAAATAAAGTGTGACGGAAAGACGGACGGACGGACACACGTAAAACAGTATACCCCCCTCTCCTTCAAAGCGGATAAAAATAGAAAATGGGGAAAACTAAAAAAAGCACAATGTTTACCTCGCCGGCGCATTGCCAGAAAAGAAACAAAGACAAAACCCGTTATCACAGAGAAGGAAAAAGAGGAGAGTGAAGCTAAAAAAAAGCAAACTATATTGTTCGAGACAAGTGGAAGTTTTCAAAGTCATTGACATTGGACAGTCGGACGACCTTGGCTTCAATACATTAAAACGGATAATTGGTACATGTATGGAGAATAAAATGTTTTGTGATCCCAAATACATGTAAAGCAAAAAAAATCAGTAAAAAACAGTTGTTTTTTCAGCCTTAGTTCAAGTGCAAGGAGACCCCCAGAATGCAGGATTTTGCACCATTTACCCCCAGACCCCTCGCCGCAGGGACTCCTTGCTTCGCAAGACGTGCCAAGTCACTTTGCAACTTGGATTTCCGTCTATAACACTTCATTTCTTATAGACCTATTGTTTATAACCACTCGATTTTTAATTTCACACACTGCAGGGATGCATAACACATGTACACATTTTTTCCCATGTTTCCTATACTAAAATACAACAGTGACATGTCTCATTATATTATCAAATATTTTAAGATGTTAAACATGTTAGGTTAATGACTTATAGAAATTTCTTTGTCTACATCACGACATTTATTGCACCCACAAAATTTATCATCAACACAGATTGTGTAATATAATACCTCAGCTGAAGTTTTATCTCCAGATTGTTTTAATTTATTTGCCATTAACAAATGAGCTGTTCCCGTTATAAAACACACCCAATATTAATGTCATTAATTTTTATTTTATTTATTTAAAAAAAAAGCACCGTTATGCATGACAACAATTATAAAACTAACATGGATAAATTATACAATATTATGATATATTATGTACACACGTACTTATTGAAAATCATGACATAGTAAGGATGATAACCACAATCTAAAATACAATTGGTGCAAATTAAATACCAATGCATGTCAATCTACGGATTTAAATTATGATATAAATTAATCAATTTGTACGTGTACGTTGACACTATAAACAAAACAGATCAAGTACGCCTTATTAAGTTTAACGGGTGAACAGATCAAGTACGCCTTATTAAGTTTAACGGGTGAATAAACACTGTCGATAGACAACTTTCTGCATCATGCTATGTTGGATTATATGTCTCTGATACTATGCATCTTAATCAAAAGTATTTTTTCACGATTATTTTTATAGTTCTAAGTTTATAAGAGCAATGCACCTACCTTTCAGAAACGTGGCTGAACTGTGACGCTGTAAAGTGGCATTCGGTAATCCCCTGTAGAATGACGAACCAGACAAAAGATGCCGAGATAGTTCCGAATAAAATTGTAGTTCTTTATTATAGATATTTGTACGCCGTACAATTATGTATAATGCTTCTGCCTACAATTAATAGCTAGTATTTTCGTACTACCAAGACGACAGAATATGTAGAAATTACAGCTGACGGAAAGCCATGCGTATTTTATATACGCATTGCATACCGGACTATATCGCCTCGTATTTGCAGTAACGCTATTATACGCGACTCATGCCAATCTGCAAATTCTGTCGACTGCATAACTCGGGGCGCCCCAAGGGGCACCCTCGTAAAAAGAAGCCTGGGTGGTAAATTAATAAAATGCCGGATAGAAAAGGAGGCCAGGTGTTACAATTAAAAAAAGAAGCCTGGGTGGTAAATTAATAGACTTGTTCGTGACTCTAGTTTTTATTGAATTGTATATTGTTCAGAAGTTTTTATTTATGTTATTTTTCTTTAAGTACATTGATTTAGTGCTAATTTATTTTTGTTTAGTCATGGTGCTCAATCGTTTAACTTTATAAGAAAAAAATGTATTATTTTGCAAATAATTTTATTCTTAGGGGGGAGGAATGTAACGATTTCACTTTAATTAATTATGATTATCTCTCTTTGAATCAGATATGTTTTGTTTTAGATCAACCTACAAGTTTATTTTTGATAAAGTTTTGAGAAAAAGATATATGTTGCTAACTTGACAGTCGTCATATGATTTAATTTTAATCTTTTAATGAAAGAAATGTGAATTAAAAGATATCATTTTGCTAAATAAAATTAACAACATACTCCGGTATGTTTGAAGCGTTATGACAATATATACTTATAAGTTTACAAACTAATTTGTTTTCGGACCAGTAGCTAATGTAGGCTCACTTATGTTTTCATATTTCCTAGTGAAATGAAGACCTTAACTTTTGTAGACCAAGGCATCTTGGTCCTACTTAGAATTTCAAAACTTCATTAATTTACTTTTGAATATGTTTGATAAAGCTTTTTCATTGGATAAAATATGTAGGTCAATTTATAAATAGGTTTTAAATCCTAGAATTCCACCACAGCGTGTTCTTTTCAAGGTCATTACCTGGGTCTGCCCAATTATATGTCTTGAAATGTAAGTACTTGTAGTTTGTTATATTTAAAGGTATACAGTTACTTTTAAGGATAAATCTTTGTGCAATATTTTTTGAAATTACATATATAGTAATCTTTTGATTTTTGTTTTTGTATTGAAACTTTGATAATATTTTACATCTGTTGAATTTGAATGAATTGTGGATACTGCATTATTCTGTAGTCTTTTATAAATATGTTGAAGTTATATAAATTATAAAACTTAAAGTATTTTCTTTCATTTACGATGCCATAACTTGATTCCCAGTGAACGAACTTTTCAGTTCAGTAATGTCTCCAAATAGATAGTGAATTATGATATGATACTGTTGTTCTGTTGAAATACTATTAAGCATTTTAGTATTCAAGTTCAGTTGATCTGCAAGTCCTATGCGTGAAATATAGTTGCAGATAGTATTATCTGGTTGTTCAGATTTAAAAGGAGACTTTACTAATAGCAGGGAGGCTTGGACGAATCCAAACCAATCCTTCCTGTTACATCTGTATTTTATATGAAGTACTGTAGTGAATTTTGCACATAGCCATCCCCCTTTTTGTATTTTCACAATTATTCCATCGAATATGATACTCAGGGTTTTAAGTTCATTATATTTCATCATTTGTAATTTTGTCATGCTATAAATAGTAGTTTCCTGTTGTTTACCAGTAAAATTCCATCATTTCATCATTTTTATGACCTTAAGGTCAATGATTCATGCCACATGTGTTTTACAATTAGGTCATTGGGTATAAGGGTCCCGTTTGGGCATCCCTATATCATATCTAGGGGTCCTATCCATGGTACCCTATAGTGCTATGATGGTGTCCCAGATAAGGGGGGTCCTTACAAGGACCCCGGGTCCCCTTGGGACCTATTAGGGACCCCATACCAAGTTGCATCAGAATATTTCATCAGATTTTGTCTTGACCTTTAATACTGTTGCATCAGAAAGTTGTGGTACTTTTCCCAACATTGGGTATAAATAGGCTTGAAATCTATGCTTAACAACTCCATACCATTGAGACTTATTGTTAATGTAGGCTCCATATATATTTTGTTAGTACCGTCCGTCATCTTTTTAATACCGTCCGTTACTATTATTACTGATCTGCGTATCAGAGTGGAATATATTGTAAACTGTCATATATATCATGCTTCTCTATATTATAAGGATTAACTGAACACTGACTTTTATTTAATACAACGCAAGTTGTCAGACAACACTGGATCCACATAAATATTATGTGACCAAGGTGTCCTTGGAATTACAACTCGCTACCTTGATCCTAGGACCACCTTGTGGAAGTGCCTTACTTTGCTTCGTCGTAATCAGGAGTAGTGTCAAGAGACTAATAACAATCAAATACACATACACAAGCAGGCAACCTAACCCCTTCCAGTTTAAATAATCGTCACATTGGTGGCAGCGGTGGGATTCATTGTGTAACATTGACAATTTTGCTGTTATCAACCGTAGTGTTTACTTTATTCTGTGAAATGGATACTCCTAGGATTAAAAGGAGGCATTCTGATCAGGCTATTATGTCATCCAAGGTAAGACCGGATTTTCCTAGATCTCAGTTATTCACTCCTGACTCTGGTTTCGGAGGTACGCCATTGCCTTGGACCTCTACAGAAGTTCGCACTGGAGAAGCCCCCAGGACGAATGGACTAAACACGCGTATCCTACCTATGAAGGATGGTGGAGATGTAGGAGAGACGGAGGAGAGCCGATGGAGCTTGTTTTGGTTCGTGTGGTTTGCTATGCTGGCGCTAAGTTGTATCTGTGTCGCATTTACCTGGGCATACTTTCCGGAGAACAAGATAGTTCAACTGTCCCAGCAGTATGTTATGAACAGTCTACTGGTGGTGATTGGTGTGACGTTCCTAGCTGTGTTCTTGAAGATCCTGAAAACTGTATGCAGAAGAGAGCCATGGGAGACGGATCGTCGCAGACGCTGTCCCACACCGAGAGACAAGGAAATTCGGGATGATGACTATCCTTTGCATGAGTCCCAAGAGGAAATCGGTGGTCGTCCCTTTAGGGATGATCACGGGGATGTGGTCCCAGGTAGCCCGAATGCGGATTACCCGACCACAGGGACCAGAAGACACATGCCGACCCCGTCAGGACAGATCAATTCTCCTGAGATTTCGAGGAGACCAGATAATGCAACGATACCACCAAGACGGGCTACGCCACATCCGGTTAGAGGAAACCAAGAGTTCATAGCTCCCAAGGAGAACCGGGATGCAGTATACAGAGAGAAGGACCCAAAGAATTTGAGTTCGACGCCAGACTACCCCGTCAGAAGGACGTTCTCTGGTGGGAATACAGACGTGTGGAATGAATTTCTCCAATATTTTGAGAATTTGGCGGAGTTAAATACATGGGGTCCCGAGAAGTCGAGAAGGGTTCTACTAAGTACACTCCGTGGACAGGCGGAGACCTTTGCTTATGGGTTGCCCTTGGTGTTTCAAAGAGATTATGAGAGGCTGAAGCAAAAGATGGAGGAGAGATTTGGACATACTGCTATGAAGGAGCGCTACATGGCTGATGCCAAGTTGAGGAAGAGACAACCTGGTGAATCGTTGAGAGATTTCGGCCAAGCGATAGAAGATTTGTATAGAAGGGCATACCCGGACAACCCAGATATAGTAGAGGAAAACGCAATCAAGGCGTTTCTCGATAAATGTGGACAGACAGAAGATTTTAGGCTGGCCGTCAAAAGGACCAGGCCGAGGACCCTGCAGAAGGCTGTGATAAACGCGATGCAGGAAGAGTGCCTCAGAGTAGGAGAAAAGGAGTTAGCCAAGGAGAAGCCTGTGAACAAAGGTGTTTATGAAGTTGAAAATAAATTAGGCGGGATGAATATGATAACGAATGCTGAGGAGTCTCCAAGGGCAGGTTCCGGCAGCAACATATTTGAGAATGGTGGTACGTACCAATGTCGAAGGTACCCGTCCAGGTTTGGACCAGGACCTCGAGGAAGACCTTATAACCGCGGATTTGGTCGAGGAAGAGGAACCCAGAGGGTCCCATACCAGAATCGGCAGGAACCTGGTGGTCCTACAAGGGTGGCCACTGAGGAATCCAACAGAGAGCCGTTAAACTAGACTTGGCCGGTACCGAGGGCCAGGTACCGGTCGAATTGACGAGGCCTAGGAGAGAGATACAGTTTAAAGATACGGTGTTCCATAGGAAATGGAAGAGGAAGAAATTGAGAAGGGAACCCAAGAGTAGCTCTAGTAGTGGAGATTTCGAAGTTACGAAGGCCGGGTCCCACAAAGCTCCCAAAAAGGAGGAAGGAGAGTCCCAGGAGAAGGTTAGCTGTCTATCCGGAATGGTAGTTTGTGGCCAGGTAGAAGGAGTAAAAGCTAAATGGAAGATAGATACAGGTGCGAGGAGCACATTTATAACCAAAGAAACCTTTGATTTGATGATAGACAAGCCTAAATTGGGAGAACTGGATACCAATTACATTACTGCTAGCGGACAGAAGTTAAAGTGTTATGGGCAAGCACAGATGAATATTGCTTTTGGTGATAATATTTTTCCACACGAAGTAGTTGTTGGAGCGGTCCGGAATAATTTGATTGGTGAAGATTTTATCATAAAATACAGGCGTAATTGGGACCATGATGAATCCAGTTTTGTTATTAAGGGCAGCAGAGTACCCTTTTGGGACTCTGATCCTACTGTCGAGGCAGCCAGAGTAATCGCCTTAGAAACTGTCCTCGTACCAGCAAGACACGAAGCAATTATTAGGTCGGGTCTCGCCACAAGGACCCATGGACAGAATTCCTTAGGGATTCTGACCCCTGAGCGTCCATTTATGGAACGCCATGGGCTTGCGTTAGCAAAGACTTTAGTTGATGCAGCCAATGAAGTTATTTTCACTAGGGTGTATAACCCTGGAACGAACGATGTCAAAGTATACAGACATACCCATCTGGCAATATTTACACCAGTAAGCCGTGTGGGACCCGTAGTAAATATTAGGGTCCCGACACAAGAAGAAGACGTCTTAAATGAAGTATCAATTGAGGACGATCTACCAGGTCACTTGATGTCTGTTTACAAAAGGGGTGGTGAGAATTTAGACGCCAGCCAAAGAAGAGATTTGAAAAAGTTTCTCATAAATAACCAGGACTGTTTTGCTAGACCAGGTGAAGTTGGGAGGACCAATATGGGAGTCCACAGGATCCAACTGAATGACGAGAGACCAGTGAGGGAACCGCCAAGACGTATCCCGCTATACAAACGACAGGTGCTGGAAGATGAAGTTAAAAAGCTTGAAGAGAAAGATCTGATTGAAAAGTCCACCAGTCCATGGTCATCACAAACTGTGATGGTCCAGAAGAAAGATGGCTCTTGGAGGATGTGTGTCGACTACAGAAAGCTGAATGAGAAGACTATCAAGGACGCCTACCCATTGACCAGGATAGATGAAAATATTGACGCCCTTGAGGGAGCAAAATGGTTTTCATCCCTGGACTTAGACATGGCATATCATCAGGTCCCTGTTGCAGATGAGGATAAGATAAAGACGGCCTTTGCCACTCCAAGAGGGGGGTTGTACCAGTTCAAAACAATGCCCTTTGGATTATGTAATGCAGCGAGTACGTTCGAGAGGATCATGGAAAGGACACTTGTAGGCCTTCAATGGGAGATTGCCGTCCTCTATCTAGATGATATAGTTGTGTATGGAAAGTCATTTATAGAACATCTTGACAACCTACAGAGAGTACTTGATCGTTTATCAGAAGCTGGACTGAAACTGAAGCCAAAGAAGTGTCACCTCATGCAGAGGGAAATATCCTTTCTCGGACATGTAATTTCCCAAGACGGTGTTAAGACAGACCCGGCGAAAATCGCTGCAGTAAAGAATATGCCTCGTCCAACTAATGTGACACAGACCAGAAGTTTCCTAGGGTTGACTTCGTACTACAGGAAATACGTCCAATCGTTCTCAAAGATTGCAAAACCACTCTTCGACTTGACCAAGAAGGACAAAAAGTTTACTTGGACCGAGGATTGTGAAAAGAGCTTCCTAGACCTTAAAGAGAGATTGATGAGTGCTCCCATCTTAGCGTTTCCACAAGCTGATGGGAGTCAATTTATATTAGATACCGATGCCAGTGCATATGCGATAGGAGCTGTTTTATCGCAGGTGCAAAATGGCAGAGAAAGAGTCATCGCATATGGTAGCCGTTGCTTAGATAAACCAGAAAGGAACTACTGTGTGACCAGGCGAGAAATGTTGGCAGTTGTATATTTCACGAAGTACTTTAAGCACTATCTCCTAGGGCGGAAGTTCCTGTTGCGGACCGACCATGGGTCCCTATCATGGCTTCAAAAATTCAGAGAGCCCGATGGACAGATTCACAGATGGATTCAGCAATTAAGCCCTTACCATATGAAGATAGAACACCGCCCTGGCGTACGCCACGGTAATGCAGATGCCATGTCAAGACTAGTAACCCCAAACGGCGATGTCTGCAAGCAATGTGAAATGCCATGGAACTTTGAATACAGTGGTCCCAAGACGACCGAAATAGTTAATATGCAGGAAGGCAAAATAGATGAATCTGTGGATTTACTGTCTGATGATTCTGATACAGAGCCAGAGAGAGACCAGCCTGCCTCACCTTCACCTAGAAATCGCGTTGAACCAGAAGCTGACTCTCCGAGAGGAGTTCCTGTTTTAAGGAGGGGGAGGAAGCCAAATAGACCCAAGCCATCAAAGCAAAAAGCAATGCCTAATGAAAATTTGGTTGATTTAAACAACATCCGACAAAAGCAGGAAGAAGATGAAGTACTAGCAAAATTTTTTAAATTAAAGCAAGAAAACAAAGAGAAGCCAACCTGGGAAGAAATATGTCACGAAGGAAGGCGTTTTAAATCTTATCTGGCTAAATGGGAGTTGCTCCAAATAAAGAACAATGTCTTATGTTTACTATGGGAAGACTCAAATAAGAAACCAAGATGGAAAATTTGCGCTCCTAAGTCATTATTAGAAGCGATATTGTATTATCTACACGATGCAAGGACTGCGGGACACCAAGGAAATCAAGAAGACGTATGAGAAAGCCAAGTTATCCCCATTTTTCTGGGACCATATGCAAAGAACAGTAAAGGACTATGTGAATATGTGTGACATCTGTGGAGAACAAAAGAATCCAGTTTTTAAGAAACGACACGGAATGATACAATATATAGTGGGGATCCCATTTGAGCGAATAGCCACAGATATAGCTGGTCCATTTCCAACCAGTTATAATGGTAACAAATACATCTTAGTGATCGCTGATTATTTCACTAAACTGACTGAAGCTTATGCAATCTCTAATATCCAAGCTGAAACGATTGCTGACATAATATTCCGAGGGTGGATTAAGAGGTATGGCTGTCCTAGGGAGCTTCATTCAGACCAGGGACGACAGTTTGAGAGCCAATTGTTTCAAGAACTTTGCAAATTTTTAGATATCCGGAAGACCCGTACAACGCCACTGCATCCCAGATCGGATGGTATGGTGGAACGCATGAACCGGACAATAAACAACATGTTGGCAAAGTATATAAAAACACATCAAAAAGACTGGGACGATTATTTGGATTCCATAGTAATGGTGTATAATTCAACTGTGCACGAGAGCACTGGTCAAACCCCACATAGAATGGTATATGGGGAAGAAATGAGGTTTCCGATGCGATAGAGGAAGATCAATGTCCTGAAATGTCCGCTACAAGATATGTCTCGGACCTACAAGACCAATTGCAAGAAATCCATACACTCGCTCGGGACCACCTTGGGAGTGCAGCTGAAAGACAAAAATCGTCATATGACAACCAAGTTCATAGTAAAGATTATAAAGTTGGAGACTTAGTGTGGCGTAATCAGAAAAAGAATGTCCCAGGAAGAAAGTCAAAGATCGCCCGACATTGGACAGGACCCTGGATAATTGTCGAAACATTGGGAGAAGTACTTTTCAGAATTAAATATTCCAAGAATTCAACTCCTGTGGTTATTCATGGGGATAATATAAAACCGTATTATGGTAGAAAGAAGTTCAACTGGTTCAAACGAAGTTCGGAATTAAGGTTGTCAGAAAATGCCGACGAAGATTTATTACCTCCTTTAGCAGAATTTGTGGAAAATTCGGTGAGTCATCGAGATGAGACTGAAGCTGGGAAAATGTCAACAACGCCAAATTGTGACCCAGAAACCGATATTGGAACCAATCAGTGTAGTGGGGGACCCTCCGGAAAATTTTCGGGACCCCCAAGGAGTCCGAGTCCGTTTAAATAATAGTGAAACCCCAAACTTGCGCAGAGGGAATGCGCAATCAAAAACGCACCATTCTCGAAGAACGAAAAAGATCCCAAAGAAGTTACAGGACTACGTTTTGTGTATAAGAATGGATGACAATCATGACAGTAAAAACAAAAGTAGTAAGAAAGGGAAACGGCCCGACCCAGGCTATTGTGCAAGGTGTAGGCGTACTTTCGGAAATGTGAAAAACCTCCAACGTCATAACAACCAGTTTCACAACACCCGGACGAAAATTATACGTTGTGGGCAGTGCCCTAGATATTTTTTTAGGAGGGAACACCTCCGAGGACATTTAAAACTTCATCATCAATACTCAGGAGGAGTAGCATATGATTTGGCTGCCGCCGAGGAATTCGAATTTGTTGATAGGGAAGACCTACCAGGGACTTCTGCCTCCGATAATTCAGGCCCAGCATCGGGAGAAAATGATTCAAGATCGGCGCATGGTGAGGGAACTAAGAGGAAAGTAGAATTTAACAAGGATGAAGAAGACTCTGAGAATATCAAGATAAGAATTGATAATAAAAAGACTAGAGTGGTTGGAGATATTGACGAGGACCGCAAGAACGGTGATAGCAAATCTGAAGAAGCAATGCCAAAGGACGGAAAAGATGAGGAGACAGAAATTGAACTTATTTCGTTAACATTGATTACGAAGAAAACGGAAGATAAAGATGGGAATGTTACAGTCAGGCGAGAACAATACATAGACACAAGTCTACACTACGACCAAAAGTGTTTCCCGTGGAAAGACTTTGTCGAATATTTTCTTCAACAAGTTAGACTTCACATGAGGGACGGCACGACAACTGCACGCCCGTCCGTCGTTAGGGTTGTGGAATCCGAGGATGAAGAGGAAGTTGAGGGAGCCGCTGGACCCTCATTCACTGGTTTGGTGTATGAATCTGATGAGGAGGATGAATAATGTGACTTGAACATTATTATTATTTTTTTTCGTTTTGTACATTTGTTACTATATGCTTGATATTTTTTTTTATTATTATTCTTTTATTTTTATGATATAGTACCTCACAACTTCAAGATCCTCATATTGAGGTATTCCGTGCTGGAATGGGAACCAATTGCGGATCTCGTGTTCATGCAAAGGGTATTTTTTTTTTGGCATTAGCTGCCAAGGTGCTAGGGAACCAATTAAGGATCCCAAAAGGATTTTTGTGTAAATATATATTTTTTTTTATTATATATATATATATATAATCCCATATTATTTTCTTTAAGTGCCATAATATAGTGGGCACAGAGTTGTCCAAAATGTGATTTAGAATCCTGCCATTTATGTGCCATATGTTTTTTTTTTATTAATATGAATGTTTTTTTTTTTTATTTTTCTTATTCTAGTCCGAAAATATCTGTTATGATGTTACAGTATTATCTAGCATTTGTCTAGTCAGGAGACAAAAGTATTATGTATTAATGTGTTCAGATTTTATTTATTATTACATTTTTACATTTTTTTGTACCGGTTTCATTTTTTGTGGTGCATAATTTGCATAATACTGTATTTCACAAAATTCACTTTGCCTCAATCGCATTGTCATATCAAACATTTCTTTTTAATAATATTTTGTTCACTGAACAGTGGAAGTTCAGGGCTAAGCGGGGGGCTGTGTAGTGAATTTTGCACATAGCCATCCCCCTTTTTGTATTTTCACAATTATTCCATCGAATATAATACTCAGGGTTTTAAGTTCATTATATTTCATCATTTGTAATTTTGTCATGCTATAAATAGTAGTTTCCTGTTGTTTACCAGTAAAATTCCATCATTTCATCATTTTTATGACCTTAAGGTCAATGATTCATGCCACATGTGTTTTACAATTAGGTCATTGGGTATAAGGGTCCCGTTTGGGCATCCCTATATCATATCTAGGGGTCCTATCCATGGTACCCTATAGTGCTATGATGGTGTCCCAGATAAGGGGGGTCCTTACAAGGACCCCGGGTCCCCTTGGGACCTATTAGGGACCCCATACCAAGTTGCATCAGAATATTTCATCAGATTTTGTCTTGACCTTTAATACTGTTGCATCAGAAAGTTGTGGTACTTTTCCCAACATTGGGTATAAATAGGCTTGAAATCTATGCTTAACAACTCCATACCATTGAGACTTATTGTTAATGTAGGCTCCATATATATTTTGTTAGTACCGTCCGTCATCTTTTTAATACCGTCCGTTACTATTATTACTGATCTGCGTATCAGAGTGGAATATATTGTAAACTGTCATATATATCATGCTTCTCTATATTATAAGGATTAACTGAACACTGACTTTTATTTAATACAACGCAAGTTGTCAGACAACACAGGATCCACATAAATATTATGTGACCAAGGTGTCCTTGGAATTACAACTCGCTACCTTGATCCTAGGACCACCTTGTGGAAGTGCCTTACTTTGCTTCGTCGTAATCAGGAGTAGTGTCAAGAGACTAATAACAATCAAATACACATACACAAGCAGGCAACCTAACCCCTTCCAGTTTAAATAATCGTCACAGTACGTTTATTGTTCGACGGTCACGTCAAATAATTTAATTTTCTTTAGACTACATTTTATCCAAGGTGTTTTTAGCTCACCTGGCTAAAAGCCAGGGTGAGCTTTTGCCATCACTTTCCGTCCGTCGTCCGTCCGTCGTCTGTCGTCCGTCCGTTAACTTTTCACATTTCAATCTTCTTCTAAAAAACCACTGAACCAAGTGGAACCAAACTTGGCAGCAATGTTCCTGTGAAGGTCCTTTACAGAATTTGTAATTTTGGTGCTGATCGAATATTCAACATGGCTGCCAGGCCCAATAATGTGTTCTGATTGGCTGAAATTTCAAAAATCTTCTTGTCAGAAACCACAAGATTAAATGAAGTCCTACTTTACTGGAATTTTAGAATTAAGTCAAAACGGCAGACAACGTAATGGCATGCAAAACTAAACGAACTGAAATCTTCGCAAAAAAAAAGAATTAAAAATCATCCTCACCAACAACTGGACATCAACACGTACATGTGTGCTGGGAGAGGAAGCAATTCTTACATTTTAAAGTTCATCACTACCTTTGCATGAAAACGAGTCATAAATATCAACTGTTTTTACTCTGTAGAGCATTCGAATACTAGTTGACTCTTGCCCCCCACTTTCAAAAAGTGCAAGTCAACTGGCCCCACTTAACATTTGTGGGTTAACTCGCCCCCATAATGAAATAGTCAACTCGCCCTACATTGATACTGGATATGACCCATGACCATAACGACCGAACCAACATCAAGACAGGAATATAGGTTTGTTAAAAATGAACACCTTGGTTATGTTTTTTAAACAGTACTGGACTTGTCACATCTCTTTGACAGATAATTATTTAATTAATTATGCAATCGGGCACATCTCTTTGACAGATAATTATTTAATTAATTATGCTATCTTTTTTCATTCAAAATTCTTTGTTCCTTAATTATTTAATTAATCTGTTAATTTCATTCACATTTTTAAGTGGGGCGAGTTGACTAATAAATTGTTACAGTAGCTGTATGTTAACCCATCTTTTCAAAGTGGGGCGACTTGGCGGAAATGGGGGGCTAGTTAACCTGTTACCGAGCATATAAACTATATATAAGGCTTTAGACAGAATATAACATAATGTCACATTCACTGCTTTCTCAGAGTCCGGGCTTTCAAAAGTAGGCGGTAGGCAACAGATTTATACCTGCTACTCTCATGCTAAAGCCACCTACTTCGGCAAAATTTTGCTTACAATATACATGCAAGTAGCCGCCTATTTTCACAGTTTGGAACAAGTACTTCATAAACTTTTGAAAGTCCTGCAGAGTGCTTATATTTTATCATCTAATGATATTTAAATATCACCTATGTAGTTGTCTCATTTGATTACCCATTTTGGAAAAAAACACCTGAAAATATATACCTTGATGGTGTTCTACCTTTTTATATGACCACACATAAATGTGGTCGTATTCTGGTATGGGTCTGTCGGCGTCTGTCAACATTCAGTTTCCAGGCTCTAATTTTAGTTTCCCTTAACCTATTCTCTTCATATTTTGACACGATATTATAATTACTATGGTCGAAATGAAGGAAGTTCAATTTTGGGGTTCCTGACCCCACCCGTTTTGAAAAACGGGTCAAAATGTAAACTGTTGATTTCCAAGCTCTACTTTTAGTTTCCCTTGACCAATTCTTTTCATATTTTGGTACAATGTTGCTATGATTTTGGGGGTCCTGGACCCATCCGTTATTGGAATAGGGGCCCAAAAGGGGTGAAAAATTGAACTTGATTAAAAATAGGGTTGTAATATATCTATGGAAAGGTTATTGAGAGTAAAAATAAATTATATTAATAAAAAGCACATTGATTCCAGTTGTGAAAAGGAAAAAGGCCCAAAAAGGGAGAAACACGGCCAAAATCAGAAATACTTAAAAACCATTCTTGTATTATATATATACAAAAGTATCGAAGACTATAAGAAAGTGATTACAATTAAAAGGACTGAGTTATTTAAAAAAAAAACAAGAGGCCTTACTTAGAGAAAAAATTCAGTTTTAGCAAAAACAAGTGTACAACATAACGCGGTTGTATAATGCTGTCGTTAGGCGGCATTACATCTGTGTCGTCTGTCATCTGCATTTATTCTGGAACCTCATATAATAGAGAAGTAATATTTGGTTTACAGGACCCTTTAATTTGGGAATGACAATTTGATTAAATTTTATAATTACATGTAAGTAGGGTTGTGATGAATTAAATTACTCGTAATGGACAGTAAATAATGAAAATGTTTAAAGTACTAAACAAAGTCCCCATGACATACAATGACAAAATGGGGTTGATTTAAAATTTTCAGTGACATGTAGAGTACCTCTGCCTGTATCCCCCCATTCCATCAAATGCAATCAACTTTTGATCTACTCGTTTGCTTGGTAGTTGTCAGATTGCCAGTGTAAACAAATACATTTCTGTATACATTTGTACATAAATTCTAATAAGTACAATTCAAGACGTCCAACAAACGCTAAGTACACAACCTATGTAGACTAAACTCAAATACAAATGGGCACATCGCAATTGCTATTTAGACAAATTGATATTACAGTATTTTGAACAGTAAATCCAGTATACAATGATAAGTAATTCAGAAATAAGGTATAAATGTACATGTACAACATATATCCATCTTTCGGCTATCATACATATCCATTTCCTCCACATTTACAATATTTGCTTCATTTTTTTTTCAGGCTTCAGTTAATGTCAAGATAATAGGTTTTTTGGCAGACAAAAAACCAAGATCCACAAAGTATGGAACAAAAATGTGTCGTGAAGCAGTTGTAGCCGATACCACCGCAGGAAAATACATGACATTTTGGGGCAGTACTATAGATAACATAGAGACAGGCAAATCTTACAACATTTCAAATTTGTATAGTACGGAATTCAACACGGCAATATGGTTAAATACAACATCCGCTACTGAAGTCTTGCCCATTAATCCAATCGAAGATATTGGTGATGATGTCAGTCGTGACCTGTTGCTAAATACAACAACAGAGGTGAAAATTTTACAAATAAATATTCGAAAACTTTATAAATGCTCCAACATCCAATGTGGAAAGGCTGTTCACAATGTAGACAACACAAGTACAACAACAAAATGCCAAAGCTGCTATATGAAACAAAAGACATCTAACTTGAAAAAGTCAATAACAGCTACAATGAATGTCACTATTCTACAAACAAGTGCTGCAGCAAAATTTGTAATCTTTGATGATGCCCTAATTAGTTTCCTCAAAGAAACAAACAAAGAAAACCTCCTTGAAGATTTGGATAGATTGGAAGACTACTTCCTCAACGCAGAAAAGTTCAATCTTGAACACAACAAAAACAATGATGTCGTCGTTAAGCTTGCAGTTGCTTAAAGATAATTTATGACATGCTTGAAACAGATTGAGGGTTTTTTTTAGGCAGAACTGATCAAAGGCATTGTTCAGGATGTTTTCTTAATAGTTTATTTTCAGTCAATACGGATCGATTTACAAAAATCAAGCTGATTGTGAACTTTTTTTTATTATTATTTCTTGATGTGATAACTTTTAGTCAAATTTCATATCACCAGCTACATTATCAACTTGTTACAGTTATTTTACGACATCCTAACTGAATTTGCTTGAAAAACATTGTGTGTATTTTAAATAGAAGTGATCAGAAGCATTCTTCATGTTATGTACTTTGTCATTTCAAATTCTGACTTTCAATTGTTTGACGTAGACTTTTAATTGGGGAAACAAATAATAAATCCTGTGGATTTACAGAAATCCCACTAACAGTGAACTTTTTAAAATTATTTCTTGGGTGTAATAAATTTTAATCAAATTTCATGTCACCAACAGGTACATTATTAATTCATTAGTTATTTTATGACATTCAATTTAAATTTGCTGTAAAACATTGTGTGTTTCTTTTTATGTAGAACTGATCAAAGGCATTGTTCAGGATATTTTTGTTATACTTTATTTCAAATTATGACTCTCTATTGTTTGAGGTACATATTAAAGCCCACACTTTTTTTTAATTGAGGAAAATGATAAAATCCTGCAATTTACAGGAATCCAGTGAACTTTTTAAAATTCTTTATTGGATCGGATAAATTTTGGTCAAATTTCATATCTCTATCGTTGAAATATGACATCCTGATTAAATTTGCTTAAAAAACATTGTGTTTCTAACTTGAAAAAGTCAAAACAGCTACAATCGATGTCAATATTGTACAAACCAAATTCCATATCACCAGCTACATTATTAATTCATTAGTTATTTTATGACATCCAAATTGAATTTGCTTGAAAGACATTGTGTGTTTCATTTTAGATGGAACTGATCAAAGGTATTGTTCAGGATATTTTTTTATATTTTATTTCAAATTCTGACTATTGTTTGACTTGCATATAAAATCCCCAACCATTTTTAATTGGGGAAAAAACTGATAAAATCCTGCCAGTTTACAGGACTCTGCCTCACCACGAACTTTTAAAAAAATACTTGTTGGATTTGATAAATTTTGGTCAAATTTGATATCACCTTTATTAGAGGTATTTTATGACATCCTAATTGAATTTTCTTGACAAACATTGTTTCTTTTTACATAGAACTGATCAAAGGGATTGTTCAGGATAATTTTTCATACTTTATTTCAAATTCTCACTTGCCACATTTTCAATTGCGGGAACATTTATTTCCTTTTTTCACATTCATGTTATTAATTAAAAATAAATAAATACAACTATTTGTTTACAGTTGTTTGACGCCACTTGTTTTATGTCTTTAAACAGCTTTTTGACGCATGTGTCCTCAATACATGTACATTATGCAACAAAGGTTGTCTGTTACTTGCTCTAGATTGGATGTGTTCTTTAAGTGCTCCACATCAGAGGCAAATCCAGCGGGGGGCAGGGGGCCCGGGCCCCCCCTTATCTGGAAAATTTCAAAAAAAATTACGGGGATTTTTTGGCAAAATTTGGTCCGGGCCCCCCCTTTTAGAGCCAAAAAATGTAGCGGGCCCCCCTTTTCGGAAAGTCTGGATCCGCCTCTGCACATTCCTCCACCAGTCACACCAACTGCCACATTGACAATATCAATGAAATATTATTAAAATGGCATTAAACACCAAACAATCAATCGTGCATCCAAACAAGTATATACAACACATTGTAATTAATATAAGAATTTCAACTTTAGAATATCCCTTGCAAAGTTTGTTTCTTTTAGCTGTATGAAATGGTGATGGTCAACTTAATATCACTGTCGTTGAAATGGATCATGGTCCTTTTAACAAAGTTGGTGTCTTTATGCCAATCTGAAATCAAAGATGGTTTTGTACGAGTTTGTCACAGGGTCCTATGTTAAACCATATTCTAAAATGAAGCCATCACACAATTTGACATTGAATGGATATTGTGTTCATGATAAATACACGTATCTTCACACCCAATTTCAGTAGTCAACTTTCTTTCTTACACTTGTTTCAATAAAAGATTTTTGTTCCCATATACATTCTCCAGGTACTTTGATCACAAAGTCAATTTCTTGCAGATGGCCAACATTCTAGTTAACATGCATACACTTGAAGTTTCATGTGAGCTATTGTCATCACGTCATCACTTTGCATACATCATCATTATCCTCCACAAACTTCACATTGAAATGTCTGAAACTACAATGCCAATTGGAATTTAACTTGGCAGAAATGCTCATTGCAAGAATAAAGCACGCGTTTTGAAACCATTAGTCACTTTAGCATGCAACCTCCATCGTCTTCCTGGATCATTACCCATATTGTCATGTTTACCTTGTCTAATGTCATCACTTTGCTTCCATCGTAAACTTTTCACATTTCAATCTTCTCAAAAACCACTGAACCAAATGGAACCAAATTTGGCAGCAATGTTCCTAAGAAGGTCCTTGACAGAATTTTTAATTTTGGTTCCAATCAAATATTCAACATGGCTGTCAGGCCCAATAATGTGTTCTGATTTTCTGAAATTTCACACAATTTATCAAAAACCACAAGACCAAATGAACTTCTACTTTGCAAAAATGTTCCTTAGATAATCCTCGACCAAATTTATAATTTTGGTACCGATTGGAAATCCAAGATAGCCCTCACTGTGGGACATAGTTAACATAGGACCTTATGAAAAATACATACAAATAACTTCTTCTTCGAAACTGTTTGACAGATTGAATTGATAATATGCCTGAATGAATTTATGATGGTCCTGTACCAAATTTGTAATTTTGATGCCAATCAGAAATCCAAGATGGCTGCCAGTGCAGAACATAGTTAACACAGGACCCAATGGGGAAAAAAGATCTTCTCAGAAACAGATTGAATGCATAATATTTGCCTGAATGATCATATGATGGTCCTCTACCAAGTTAGTAATTTTTATGCTAGTCGTAAATCCAAGATGGATGCCACCACAACACATAATTAACATACGACCCTATGGGAAGTACATACAAACGACTTCTTCTCAGTTCACTGTATGACAGATTGAATTGATATTGTGCTTATTTTACACCTAGAATTCATTGGCTAGAACAATGAATTAAAGAGCCCATCTCAAAAATAATGTCAATGTAAGTAATAAAGTTTTATTTGTGAGTATATTACTAAGTGAATTAGCACTTAAAGTCGAACTGTTACTAGACTGGTACAAAACAGAACTGCACATACAAGCATAAGTCCTGATGTACGTATTTAGTTGAAGTACTGCTGAACATTATCTTAAAACATATTTAACGAACAACAAAGTATACATAAAACTACATTTCTAAATGATCATAGGATAGTGTTTTACCAAGCTTGTTATCTTGCAACAGTCTCTTAGCAGCATCTGATTTTTATTGTATTTACATGGTAAACTAAGTTGAACGATTTTCATTTTAACCAATTTTTGCATTTTCCTCACTTTTCTTAATTGGAATATATTGCTCACCTGGACCATGTTGAGTGAGGAAAATCACAGGTTCAAGCCTTAAAAGAACTTTAAAATTGGTACTTGCTTTTTTTCTACTAAGCATGCAGCATTAAGGAGACAGATCACCTTGGTGTCAAAATACTGTGTCTTAAGTTAGTTTTCATGTCTAACTGTAGACAGCTATTTCAAAAAACCATCCGAAAATGTTGGTCTACTATAAAGCAGGTCTATACACATGAAAGCATCCATACACAATGGTCTAGTTCTCAAGATAGAGCCGATTGTTCACTTGGCGTTAAACAACATGCACTCACTCATTCAACAAAACATGATTTTCATAAATTGTTCGTGGTAATCCAGGTGAGCGATAACAGGCTCTTGAGAGCCTCTGGTTTATATTAAGCTACAATAATGTAGTTCCTGTGACACCTTTTGACTCGGCGGATCTACAACTCTAAATGAAGCAAGCCCGGTGTGAGATTTACACATATTTTGACGGTTCAAAATTTTCAAATAGTAATATTAACTTCATAATCTCGTATTATGTGTTTTATGGGCATTTCAAAGTTGTAATCTTGAACTCGCTGAAATCAAAAACAATACAATAAACTCCTGAATTGTCAATTTAAATTAATGTGCATCATGGATCGGCTAAACTTTTTATTAATTTACACAAATCTCTGGTGTCATATGGTATTATGACCCCCAAGGGAAATTGACTCCGGGGTCAGTTTTCGGCCATGGCATATCGACCCCCTAAGGGAATAATGACCTCCCCTTGTATAGTATTTTTGACCCCATGGAATAAATCAAATCAAATCAAATCAAATCATTTTATTTGAGGAAATCCACAAAAGGATTGTGTTCAAACAACAAACAAGACATTACAAACATACAATCAATAAAGAATATATATACATATGAAGTATCATATTGTTTACTTACGACTGAGGAGGGACCTTATTTACTACCTTATTTGACAATTATTTTTTTCATACCATAAAATGATATTAATATTAAATAAATGAATATATATACCTATATCAGTTTTCTAAGTTAGTGATACATTTTTGTACCAGTAAATCTATACTTTTCTATCTTTTCTAACATTAATAAGATCATTTCTTATGTTATACAGATTACTTATACTTTCCATACAAAATTTACTGATGTCATAATCATTGTTTGACATAATATACTTAAACTTTTCTTCTTCAGACATCTGAATAAAACTTGGAATAATATTAGATAAATAATCAAAAATTTTTTTACGGGCATCAGATAACCGTGTACATCTACATACAAAGTGAATCTCATCCTCAATCTCAACATGGCAAAGTTCACATATTCTATTTTCTATTGCTAAGTTTTTATGTCTTCCTGTTTCAACAGCTAAGTTACTATTACTTATTCTTATTTTAATAAATTCTGAAACTACCTTTCTTCCTATGTCTATTTTTAAAAAATTTTCCATTTCGAAACTGGATTTTATCAATCTATAAGTTCTCAGTTTATTTCCCTTATTAGGGTTTGTGTCATGAAAAACTTTCTCTTTCCAGAAAAAAATAAACTCCTCTTTGAGTTTTTTATGAGTGGAAAAGACTAATCTATTTTTACTTAATGAATTCTGGTTCTTCCAGATATGATCAAATTTGACAATCTTTTCAAATATATTTCTCATTTTTGACTTGTACCAATTATCAGTATTAATGCTGTTATACATTAAATGAACCAAACTTTTAGAATTAGAGTTTACAATATGATACCAATATCCTACTGTAAGTTTTAATGCATCAATAGAGCATGGGAACATGGAATATTAAAACAGACAAAATTTTCCATGGTTTGGGGGTTCAGAATACCATGGCAGATAAACCTTGAAATATTACAGGGGGTTTATTTTTCCATGGTGTTGTGGGGTAAAAATACCATGCAGATAAACTATTAAATTATAGGGGGGTTCATTTTACCATGGTTAGGGGGTCAGAATACCAAGGCAGATAGACATAAATTACAAGTGGTTCATTTTTCCGTAGTTTCGGGGAGATAAACTTTTAAATGACAGGGGGGTTCAGAACGCCATAGCAGATAAACTATTAAATTACCGGGGGTTTATTTTTCCATTGTTTTAGGGTCAGAACACTATTAAATTGCAGGGTTTTTTTGCATGTTTAGGAGGTTCAGAATACCATGGCAGATAACATTTTTATACGACCGCAAAATTTATATGACATTTGGTTTTCGCACTATAACTTTAGTATAAGTTAATAGAAATCTATGAAATTTAAACACAAGGTTTATGACCACAAAAGGAAGGTTGGGATTGATTTTGGGAGTTTTGGTTCCAACAGTTAAAGAATTGGGGGCCAAAAAAGGACCCAATAAGCATTTTTCTTGGTTTTCGCACAATAACACTAGTACAAGTAAATAGAAATCTATGAAATTTAAACACAAGGTGTATGACCACAAAAGGAAGGTTGGGATTGATTTTGGGAGTTTTGGTCCCAACAGTTTAGGAATTAGGGGCCAAAAGGGTCCAAAATTAAACTTTGTTTGATTTCATCGAAAATTGAACTATTGGGGTTCTTTGATATGCCGAATCTAACCGTGCATTTAGATTCTTAATTTTTGGTCCCGTTTTCAAATTGGTCTACATTAAGGTCCAAAGGGTCCAAAATTAAAGTTTGTTTGATTTTAACAAAAATTGAATTCTTTGGGTTCTTTGATATGCTGAATCTAAACATGTACTTAGTTTTTTATTATGTGCCCAGTTTTCAAGTTGGTCCAAAATTAAAGCTAAAAAGGGGTAAATTTTTTTTTTTTGGGGGGGGGGGGCAATTCTCCACAGTATATTGTATTGCACAAGAAGCAAAAAATTGAATATAAATTCAAATCATATGACCAATTCTAAGTTCTTTATTTCAGTTATTCTGTCAGAAACCTATTATGTGTCAAATATTTGAAGAAATTTTCAATTGGACAGTATTGTGCAAATAGCAAGAAATCTTCAATTGCACAGTATTGCGCAATAGCAAGAAATTAATATGTGTGCCCTGTTATCAAAACTTTATTATTAACAAATTCCATTGAAAATTTGCCAATAACTCTAGTTTAATGAACTTCATTGGAAATTTGCCAATATAAAATGTGCTGATGAAGCTTTTTTGTTTATCTCATCTAAACTGCTTTTTAATTACGTATATTTAAAATTTGCCATCCATGACTATGATGTCATTTTCTATTTTAATATGTTATGGTGTATTTAAATGGGCTGTTATGGTTGCAAAGTATAAAGAAATGGGGGGGGGGGAATGAGAAATTAGGGAGGGGGTAATAAATCAAACTCGCAATCCATTATTTGTTGATAGTGCTTTAGCAAAATGATGAAAAAAGAAGGGTTTTAGGTTGAGCGACGAAAAAAATATTTTTTTTTATAGGAGTATACAAGTCTGGCAGTATGGAAGTGATACACATTTTCAAAATATCGCCTTAAACAGTTTGAGAACAATTGCCATTTTTGTGGGATTATCCCTAAAAATGGCAATCGTCCCCAACCTGATAAACAGGTGTATAGCTGTATAGATAAGAACTGTTGTGACTATGTCATAGAAGACACGTGGGGACTCCAGTTGTAGTCTCAAGGAATCCCACTAGAATATTATGATATTTGAGGCGAAGTCAAAGGAAAATAACAATCCCAAAACGCTACGGATATGACGATTGAGGTATAGTTGATATTTACATATACCTTCAACTAACTGACATGTAAATTTTCCTTTTTTGAAACAAATTATATATCAGATTCAGTTTTTATACTTTTTCCTAGTCTTTTTTTTTTCTGTGAAAGACTAGAAATAGAACCTTATTTTTTATACTACAAATATTTGCAATTGTAATTCAGTTGCATTTATTCATTGCAGTTAAGATTTTAACATAAAATTCAAAATAAAATTATTTCTCATTAAAATAAATTTATACATTAGAACTTAATCATATCAATACATATATATATATACCTGCATTCCAAAGAATTAAGAATCATATGATGGATTTGTTGTCCTTTCCCATGCTTCTTAATCATGGTGTTTGTAAAGTCCAAAAGACTCTTTTGCATAGTCAAATTTCCAGATCATATTTTTGGCCGCTGTTTTTGGTGCATGTAGCATCGAGTGAACTATTGAAATTAATATATTGTTATATAACAGCAAAGTATCTATGCAAGGTCCAATATTCAGGGTATCCAGACTTCTTTTAGATAAATCAAACTCACAATCCATTATTTGTTGATAGTGCTTTAGCAAAATGATGAAAAAAGAAGGGTGTTAGGTAGAGTTACGAAAAAAGAAAGAATTTTTTTATAGGAGTATACAAGTCTGGCAGTACATTTGATACAGGTTGCCTTTTCTTAAACATGTTTTTGGATCTAATTATTTATAATTCTGAAACAAATATGACATGTAGACAAACTTATGGATGAACATCTCTGTCCTTTGATCCAAATTTTAGGGACACCTCTCCAACTCAACAAAACATAGCTACACTGTTCTAATGTCCAACCATTCTCAATCTTCAGCCCGCCTACGGACGCTGTTTGTCTTGTATGTATAAAGCTGTATGGGTCGAGACGACTAAACATTATTCTATTGGCAACGCCGTTAAAAAAAAGTATAATCACAGCTGTACTCAATTTCATAATCATAATTTTGTTGACTTCTACAATTGTCCTCTATATCAAAAGAATTTACTAATCCTACAAATAATAATAAAAGCGAGTAACGAAAGATAGGATGAACAAAATTCCAATATGGGGTAATGTGTAATCATTGCATTGTGAGAATTGATTAATTGAATATTGTTTTACGACGTGTGAGCGACATTTAAGCCATATCACGGCGAGAACTGGTCACATTAAGTCTGATTACAACAAATATTATATAAATGAATGGACTATTTACAGATAATAAGTCATGAAATAATAAAACATTTAAACAAATATGAGACAGATAATAAGTCATGAAATAATAAAACATTTAAACAAATATGAGAAAAGTTCCAATATATACTAGTAAATATCACAGACGAGCTTTGCAAAACAATATCACAGATAAGCTATTAAATACAATAACAATTCTAAATCATATCAACAAATTTAAAATTCTGGATAGACAATATACTCAGGATACAGTAAAAACTGTATTCTCGAGTACAGTCCAACGTCCTTTAAATATTGTAAAATAAGATTGCCAGCAACCTTTGTAAATAAGTCTTTGGTATTGTTGACTGTGTAGTACCGACTCAGGAATACAGTCAAAACTGTATTCTCGACTACAGTCCAACGTCCTTTAAATATTGTAAAATACGATTGCCAGCAACCTTTGTAAATAAGTCTTTGGTATTGTTGACTGTAGTACCGACAAATAATGTCGGTTTTATCTACACAGTCTATAAAAATATGTTTAATACTATGTCGACATTGACACGGAATACACTCAGAAGGCGGCTCATTCTCTAAAATAAAAGAATGAGTCGTCCTGGTGTGGCCAATACGACATCTAGTTAAAACAAATTTGTCTCGTCGGCTTTTGCCTTCGAAACAAATATTTTTGCCAACACTTGGCTCTACAATGCAATTTGTTCTCTGTAAGCATGTCCCACTTGGATTGCCACAGAGCTAAAGCATACTTATAAATTAACGGTTTAAAATCAGTAAACGGTACTGACATACTATTGATAGGGTCTTCTAGAGCATCCTTCGCTAATCTATCTACGACTGTGTTTCCCTTTATACCAACATGACTTGGTATCCAATGAAAAACCATTTCTTTACCCAAAACAGAAAGTCTTTTATAAAATTCAATAATATGTGAAATCAAAGGATTTCTATATTTCTGACCTTCTATCGACAAATTTAAACTTAATGGACTTTATTCAAGAATGCAAACAGACTACATTCTTGAATACAGTCTGACGTCTTTCAAATATTGTAAAATACGGTTGCCACCAACCTTTGTAAATAAATCTTTCATGTTGTTGACTGTGTAGAAAACATTGTGGAATTCTTACATAACTTCTTCTGTATATCTGACCCCGTGTTGGGTCACGGGACACAAGTAGACCCACAGCTCCTCGGTTTGGAGTACGAGGCCCCTCAATTCACATTTAAGTGAAAACTCTTTGCGAATATCACCTTTATCATTTTTCAGAGAATTTAAAATGCAGAACTACTGCTTTAAATTTAACGTCAATGTAACTACATAAGGGGTTAGTAAGGTACCCCCATCATCCATATATGGTATCTTATATAAATGGATACCCCATTTATTTATAGAAGAGTACCCCTCTGGGATGGATACCCATTTATTTATAGTAGAGTACCCCTACCGATGAGGGTACCCCCATCATCCATTATTTATGGTATGATACCTGGATACCCCATCTATTTTTAGTATGATACCCTATATAAAGAGATACTTTGTTGATAGTATCTTTATGAAAGGATAACTTCTATATTTATAAAGGAGTTAATAAAATACCTCTATATTGTTCATGTGAATTTCACGTGAATCGAGATACTATATTAAAACTAAAAATATTAATATCATGTGAGTTGAGCAAACTGTAGACATAATGTTGATGCTAATATTTAGTACACATGTTCTCTCTTATATATACTAGAATGTCTCATCTTTGGATCTCTAGTATATGATTCTTCTTCAAATTTCTAAATACATTTATTTGTTGGTAGTCTATAATGTATGTTGTACTACATTGTGTATATGCAACACTAAGTGCACTGTATTATGACTTCCTTGGTTCTAAACTTTCTATTAGTCCTGTACATAAATATATGTATATATATATATCATACAACCCCAACTAAAGTGCAACAGTTAAAAGACATACATGGCAGGTAAGAAATTATATTTTGTGTCCATGTGCCAAGTCAGGCAAGCTTTTCTTGTTTGAATTTTACAAGTTTTATATAAATGAAACCTATTATTTTGATTAACTCCTGTAAAACTGTCTATTGTTATCATACATGTATTTGCATTTTAACAAAAAACAACAATAAATTTCAATTTTTAGAATCAATGTAATTTAAGACAGAAAATTTCAAGTACAAAAATTTATAAAAGTGTTGGCAAAGTTTTAAAATACGTCCATGTTCATCTGTCTTGTCTCAATTTCAAATGAACATTGCGCATGAATTATTTCAAAATAAGTGCTCACAGATTGACATCAACAACACTAATAAAATGTGTTGCTTCAGCACACTTTATATAACACAAGAGAGCACACGCTGAAATGTCCTGCCTGTTTTTTTTAATTATAATTGAATAATAATGATGAGGTCAAATGGAGGTCAAATAAACCCTTCCAGACAGACATGTTCACCAGTTACAATTATTCCATACACCAAATATGGTTGACCTACTGCTTATAGTATCTGATTAACTGACAAAACCATGAAAACTTAACATTGACCAATGATACATGAAAATGAGGTCAAGGTCAGATGAACCATGCCAGACAGACATGTACTGTACCTTATAATCATTCCATACACCAAAATAGTTGAGCTATTGCTTATAGTATCTGATAAACCGACAAAACCATGAAAACATAACATTGACCAATGAACCATGAAATAAAGGTCAAGGTCATATGAAACCTGCCAGACAGACATGTTCACATTACAATCATTCCATACACCAAATAGTGACCCTTCTGCTTATAGTACCTGAGAAATAGACCAAACCACAAAAACTGAACATTGTTCAATGAACCATGAAATAAAGGTCAAGGTCAGATGAAACCTGCCAGTCTGACATGTACACCTTACAATTATTCCATACACCAAATACAGTTGACCTATTGCTGATAGTATCTGAGATATGGACTTAACCACCAAATTTTAACCTTGATCACTGATGCATGAAATGAGGTCGAGGTCAGTTGAACCCTGTCTGAAGGACATGTAGACGTTGCAAGGAACCCATATACCAAATATAGTTACCCTATTACTCATAATAAGTGAGAAATTCACATGACAAAAAAAATCTATTTTTTTTTCAAGCAGTCGCTGAACCATGAAAATGAGGTCAAGGACAATGGACATATGACAGACGGAAACTTCGTAACATAAGGTATCTGCATACAAGGTATGAAGCATCCAGGTCTTCTACCGTTTGAAATATAAAGCTTTATGTATAAATAGTTTATGCTGTCGCCGGATTGTATAATCCCTATGTCTCGCATTCTGCGACTTTGTAGCAGGCGAGACAAAAATTACAATCAATCCTGAAATTTACATTATATAACCAAGTTTTAGATACAGGTAGAATAATTGGAATAATTATAGCATACTTGTATTGTATCGTTCAATCCTTTACTCCTCTCTCTCAAGAAGCCTCCTCCATTTTTCCTCAGAGCTATCATCCAAGATATCTTGGTAATAGCTTTTGAAGGACCCCAAAAATCCTCCAGAGGTTCTCCACTCTGCCTACGTAGCTGTCTTTTTTCCTGACAAAAAGATCTCTGAAAAAAATTTGCAAATAATTTACATAAAAAAGTACTACAAGTACAAGTGTGTTCTTTTAAATATGTCACAGGTTTTCTAAAAGAACAAAGACATTTGGGTGAATCAGTCTTACATACATTCACAAACATTAATGCTAATCATACAGGAAATACATTCTTCTTGGACACCAATTGAACCTGCAACTGGATATAAAGGTGAAACTCAAATTCAACGGATGCAGTTTCCACTAAGGCCTGCTGCAGCAAAAACTATTCACAGATCTCAAGGAGATACATTAAATGAATTAGTGGTGGATTTAACTAGTCACTGCAAGATAGACCACATTCATTATGTTGCATTAAGCAGAGTAACAACAATACAAGGATTAAAAATTCGTAATCTTCAAGAAAATAAAATAAGCATTAATTCTGCTGTAAAAAAGGAGATGGAGCGCTTGAGAAAAAACCCACCTGCAACATCACTGATTTTTATACGACCGCAAAATTTTTGCGGTCGTATATTGGTATGACGTTGGCGTCGTCGTCGTCGTCCGAAGACATTTGGTTTTCGCACTGTAACTTTAGTATAAGTTAATAGAAATCTATGAAATTTAAACACAAGGTTTATGACCACAAAAGGAAGGTTGGGATTGATTTTGGGAGTTTTGGTCCCAACAGTTTAAGAATTAGGGGCCAAAAAAGGGCCCAATAAGCATTTTTCTTAGTTTTCGCACAATAACTCTAGTATAAGTAAACAGAAATCTATGAAATTTTAACACAAGGTTTATGACCACAAAAGGAAGGTTGGGATTGTTTTTGGGAGTTTTGGTCCCAACAGTTTAGGAATTAGGGGCTAAAAAAGGGCCCAAATAAGCATTTTTCTTGGTTTTTGCACAATAACTTTAGTATAAGTAAATAGAAATCTATCAAATTTAAACACAAGGTTTATGACCACAAAAGGAAGGTTGGGATTGGTTTTGGGAGTTTGGTCCCAACAGTTTAGGAATTGGGGGCCAAAAGGGTCCAAAATTAAACTTTGTTTGATTTCATCGAAAATTGAACTATTGGGGTTCTTTGATATGCCGAATCTAACCGTGCATTTAGATTCTTAATTTTTGGTCCCGTTTTCAAATTGGTCTACATTAAGGTCCAAAGGGTCCAAAATTAAACTTAGTTTGATTTTAACAAAAATTGAATTCTTGGGGTTCTTTGATATGCTGAATCTAAACATGTACTTAGGTTTTTTATTATGGGCCCAGTTTTCAAGTTGGTCCAAATCGGGGTCCAAAATTAAACTTTGTTTGATTTCATCGAAAATTGAACTGTTGGGGTTCTTTGATATGCCGAATTTAACCGTGCATTTAGATTCTTAATTTTTGGTCCCGTTTTCAAATTGGTCTACATTAAGGTCCAAAGGGTCCAAAATTAAACTTAGTTTGATTTTAACAAAAATTGAATTCTTGGGGTTCTTTGATATGCTGAATCGAAACATGTACTTAGTTTTTTTTTATTATGGGCCCAGTTTTCAAGTTGGTCCAAATCGGGGTCCAAAATTAAACTTTGTTTGATTTCATCGAAAATTGAACTATTGGGGTTCTTTGATATGCCGAATCTAACCGTGCATTTAGATTCTTAATTTTTGGTCCCGTTTTCAAATTGGTCCAAAGGGTCCAAAATTAAACTTAGTTCTCCACAGTATATTGTATTGCACAAGAAGCAAAAAATTGAATATAAATTCAAATCAAATGACCAATTCTAAGTTCTTTATTTCAGTTATTCTGTGTCAGAAACCTATTATGTGTCAAATATTTGAAGAAATTTTCAATTGCACAGTATTGTGCAATAGCAAGAAATTGATATGTGTGCCCTGTTATCAAAACTTTATTATTAACAAATTCCATTGGAAATTTGCCAATATAAAATGTGAAGCTTTTTTGTTTATCTCATCTAAACTGCTTCTAAATTATGTATATTTAAAATTTGTCATCCATGACTATGATGTCATTTTCTATTTTAATATGTTATGGTGTATTTAAATGGGCTGTTATGGTTGCAAAGTATAAAGAAATGGGGGGGGGGGGGTTGAAAACAAAATTTAGGGGGGGTAAATGAGAAATTGGGGAGGGGGTAATTTTTTTCTCAATTCATATTTCATAAATTAAAAAGAAAATTTCAAATTTTTTTTAGCAAAAAAAGGGGGGGGGGAGGTTACAATAAATTTTATTGTGTTTTGTTTTTTTTTTGGGAGGGGGGGTCAATGTGCAACTTCATAGTGTATTGCACTAAAGCTAAAAAAAGGGGTAAATTATAATTTTTTTTTGGGGGGGGTTGCAATTCTCCACAGCATATTGTATTGCACAAGAAGCAAAAAATTGAATATAAATTGAAATCATATGACCAATTCTAAGTTCTTTGATTTCAGTTATTCTGTGTCAGAAACCTATTATGTGTCAAATATTTGAAGAAATTTTCAATTGCACAGTATTGGGCAATAGCAAGAAATTGATATGTGTGCCCAATTTTAAATTGGTTATTTCTGATTTATATATAAAAACAAATAATACTGATATGGTTTGAATAGGTAAATTAAAAATTTTTAAGTTCTTAGACAACATTCATTATGTGTCCGAAACCTATGCTAGGTCAAATATTTATTCACAATCCAAATTCAGTATTGTACCAAGCTTGAATGTTGTGTTCATAATTGCGCCAACTATTCAGGGTTCGACATCTGCGGTCGTATATAGCTGCGCCCAGCGGAGCATTTTATTTTAAATGAAATACCAAATAAATATAGAATAGTATTTCTGAATGCTAATTCCTTACATAAACATATTGAAGATGTTAGGTTAGACTACAGTTTGACATCTGCAGACTTAATTTGCTTCTGTGAAACAAGATTTCTACTCAGTGACAATGATGATGTCACAAAATTACAAAACTTTCACACTTATAGACAAGACTCTAATGGCCCACAAGGTCACATCAAACCTTCATATGGGCTAGCAATTTACTACAAAAAGTGTAATTTTGTAGAAGGATATCCTATAGGTGTTAATTCAAAAACAATAGAATCATCTGTAATTCAACTACAGCATCCAATTAATGATTTGTTGGTTTGTTTCCTGTACCGTCCACCAAAGATTCCAATAAAATCGTTGTTATCCCATTTGAGGAACCTTGAAATAAAATACTTTACAAGGAAAGAAGTTATAATTATGGGTGACTTCAATGTCAATTGGTCTGAGCAAAATGCTGAAAAACAACAACTGCAGCAGTATTTCAACTCAATTTCATTCAGACAATTGATAACAACTCCAACAACTGATGACAATACATGTACTGACCTGATATTCACAAACTTGAATACTAATTCATCTCAAAGTGGAACACTAAAAGTTTTCTTTTCACCGCATAATCCAGTTTGGATAGCAATTTAAGAAAGGGACATGTTCTTGATTTAATATATAATATAATAATTTTATATAGAAGTTATCTTATTTTTATTCCTGATTTCCGTGGAACGTTTTCCCCCTTTTTTTAATTTCACGTGTTTCCGTGTAAAGAGTCCCATGTTTACCACCATAAGATCACTCAATAAACTGGAGTAGCAGATAAATATGTTATGCATGATTGATTTTGTCAACTTAATTTTAATGTGTATTACACATCTATTGAATGGACCATTCCATTTAATATCAGAATCTTTGACAAGGTAACACATCCCTATATTCAGAAGTTCAATGGAATGTCCAACATATTTTTATATGTCCTTCTATTTTTGCTGATTAATATTTTTATGTTATTAGTGTATTATTTTCTTCAGTTAGAGGAACTATCCTATAAGACTGTGCAAATTTCATGGGTACTAAAATTTATAAGAAAACCATCATGACATATAAAGGTCCACTAAAATAATAAAAAAGACTGTATTAACGGTCACAGTCCTCCTAGAGAATGATTTAGGGTGAGAAGACAAAATGCACAGTTTATCACGATGTAAACTGGATTGATAATATAGGGAATCACTGAATAAAGTCTGGAGCTGACTTATTTGAAGGCAGTCATTGCAATTAAAGTATTTAAGAAATTCAACTGCACTTTTTGTCTAGTTTGGGGACATTTTCATACAAATCACACGTATATTATGCATTTGTTTATTACATCAATGATTTGTATAGTGAGAAAGCACTATACAAATCCTTGATTAAATCAAGCAATTGTATATTTACTTAAATATACAATTTCTTGATAAAACTAAGGGAATTTGGGGTTCTACCATTTTGTTTGATCGCCGTTCAATATTGAACAGCTAATTTGTATGTACAAATATTAAACTATTTACAATTTCTATTATTTACAGAGTAAAACCTTTAGTACTATATACATATATAAATATTATGAAAAATTATTTACAATTACGAAGGGTAAGCCGTAATAACCCTACTTTTCTTGACAATCACCTTCAAAACGTACAACTGACTTCCATCATTAGCAAATCCAACTACAGTTGGATATTGCTTCCAGAAAACAGTTTTTTTTAACGATCGTCGCAAAGTAGGGTTATCTAACGTTTCCCTTATTAGCCTAAAAACAAAATCTCTATCTGTACTAAAGAATTTACTCTTGTCAAAATTTCTATCTCTTCTGATATGAAATTCGTAAATGTGTTCCATGTTTAATAATATTTGTAAGAATGATGTTGTCAAAGGCCTTGTTTTGACTGCTTTATATTTAGTTTTAAGTCTTTTTATGATGCGTCGGATATTTATCGATTTTTATTTAAATACCCTTTACAATGCCTCAATCATCAGACTGTAACACCTGTACCTTTAAATTTATCTCTTTATTGGATTCAGTTTAACGATTGTCACTGATAGACACACATCTTTGTGTAGTGTGCTGCACATAGAGTGAATATTCTCATTCCTTCTATGGTAAGTTACAGTTTTACTTATTCATATAGTTAAGTAGTAATTTTGTATGTAAATCAGTATATTAGTAGTATATGCGACACAGTCACGTTATTTGGTACTATTTTATGTACGGAGTGTATTACATACATGTATTTTGACATATTTGAACTGTTATGCAATTTACAGTTTGTCAGATGTTTTCAAAATAGTATCGTTATGAAATTGTCATATATTTCATATGTCCCATAATGTACAGTATTTTGTACAACAGTACCTTTACGTTGGATGTTGGAGTGTGTCCAAGCTTACTTTGACTGTAACTGTATGGTGGACATAGCCTGTTGCATCTGAGTATACTCGTTTATTTACCTAATACCGTATGGTGGACTTGTTCGATTTTATAGCTGTAAAACTGATTTGAAACTTTAATGGTGGAATTTCCAGTGTTGGAGTTTGTCCGTCCGTCCGTTGTCCGTTTCTTTACTTGAAGTACTTTAGATAATTTATATTGGTGAACATTGTTAAATTTTGTATATAGTTTATTAAATTTTGTTAAATTTTCAGTATTTCTTGAATTACTTAGTCTTATAAATAGCCATGACTCGGTGGTTCTTGACAGATGTGCAGTTTTTGTCACACACAGTGTTAAAGTATATTTTAGCCAATCAAATTAACGGAAATTTATAGTGTCATGGAGATGGAAAATTAACCCATCCCCATATATATATATATATATATATATATAAAAGATTCAGTGATGACAAACTATATAAGATTTAGATGTTATAGTTAGGTATCGAAATAGAATTGAATCATTATGAAATATTTGATTTTGACCAAACAAATCCTTATTCTTTAAAAATGGAATTAAAAATTTATTTGTTTTATAGTTAAATTAAACATTCCAAATTTTAACTACATACACTTTTTAAATTATATGAAAATCATAACTTTAAATAGCAAAAAACAAGTTGCTTTTCTTCCAAAAAGCAATCGTGGGCGCATGTTATTTTTAAAAACTGGTATATGTTAGTTTTTGTGGATTTAATTTTACACTTACACTTTTTGTATTATTTGAAGCTTTTAAGTTACAAGCTTAAGTATGATGTATGCACTATATTGAAACTTGATCAATGTTTCAGGAAATTTACAGTAGAAAAAGTCTTTGGTATTTTTTTTGTTTTCTTAACAGCTAAACGTTATTATTGTTTCCATGACTTACAGTTAATGGGGTATAAATTTGAACAAATGGAAGTAAGAATATCCTTAACTGCCTTGACCTTAACAAAAAATTCTTCAAGATCAATAGGGTTCTCACTTATCTGGTATGTATCAATATCCCAAATTTTCATTTGATTTGGTTATAATTTTTTTGAGTAATCGTGCGGAAACCATATTTTTGTGAAATTTTGCAATTTTTCATATTTAATCAACCATACATGGTAGAATCATCAAACCTAGAACATGCATGCATCATGGATGGTAGGTCAACATCCAGATGAAATTAGGTCACCACGACCTATATTTTCCGCTTGAAAGACTTACATTCAAATTTACATCCGAGTTCATATCTTAGCAACAATACATGGTAAAATCATCAAACCTTGCACATTTATGCATCATGGATGGTAGGTGAACATGCAAATGAAATTAGGTCACCGTGACCTATATTTTTCACTTGAATAATCTACATTCAAGTTTATGTCCGAGTTCAATCTAAGTAACTACATGGTAGGATTATCAAAACTTGTACATGTATACATCATGGATGGTAGGTCAGCATCCAGGTGTAATTGGGCCACTGTGACCTTTATTTTTTGCTTGAATCACCTACCTTCAAACTTATGTCCGAGTTCATTTCTAAACAGCTATACATGGTAGGATCATCAAGCATTGCACATGTATGCATCATGGATGGTAGGTTAATATCCAGATGAATTTAGATCACTGTGACCTATAATTTCCACTTGGATGACCTACATTTAAGTTTATGTCGGAGTTCGTATTTAAGCAGTTATACATGGTAGGATCATCAAACCTTGCACATGTATCCATCATGAATGGTAGGTCAGCATCCAGATGAAATTAGGTCACTGTGACCTATTTTGAACACTTAAATGACCTCCATCGAAGTTTATATCCGTTTTCATATCTAAGCATCTATGCATGGTAGGATCATCAAACTTCTCTTGTATGCATCATGTATGGTAGGTCAGCATCCAGATAAAATTAGGTCACTGTGACCTATATTTTCCACTTGAGTGATTTACATTTGATAAACACAAGTTGAACTTTCTGAACATATAATACTAAAGCAAACTTTGTGATCGTTGATTTATTTTTAATGTTTCATGCAAGTTTTAACTACATGTGGATTCATTTCATATTGTATTTTATTTTTGGGTTGTACATGTATCTAGTTGATTTGTTGCTTTTTATTATTTTTGTTCTGTTTCTGATTGTAGCTTCTGAGATTTGGAATTGAACACAAACTTTAGTCCTCTGTTTTGAGATTGTAGGTAAAGCGACACTAATTTTGCTACTTTCATGTACTGATGAAATATCATATATTTTTGTATATTTCACTATTATAAATTGTAGTTGCAAAGCTGTTGTTTTTATATGACAATTTAACCAAGTCAATTATAAAGAAAAAGTATGGACGGTATATAATTCTGATTTAAATGTTACTTACTACAAACCAAAATATATAGTACCAGATTTAAACACTACCAAATATTATCTACTAAGACTTTTGGTTGCTGGGGTATGGCATAACTTGGTATTTTGTTGTATTTCACCATATTTATATTTTTGTATAACAAGTTACCAGCGAATATGTATATTCTGATAGAATATAGTCTCTCCAAGGCTTGGGATTTCTAGTTGCTGAATTTAAGTATAAGGGCAGTATTACGCATTGACCAACATAATGCTATATCTGCTTGTAACTCTGTTTGGATGGGGGATAATACAAGAATCTCCTGAATTGCTTCCACGAAAACTACAATCAGATCACAGTGTAACCTTGAAAGACGAGTTCAACAGAGTATTGCTTTAAAAATGTCAAATGCTTCAATGCCTTTTAAAAGCCAGCCAAATTTCCTTAAATTCCATCCAGTAGTGTCAGGGGAGAAGATTTTACCAGTTGGGCATACGAAATAAAATTAAAAATGCACAGGTATATCCAATTAAGCTGAACACTTATTTTGATATTTCACCTGAAATAATTGTTTTGGAGATATTTGACAAATTTTGCTATCTGATGTCTTTGATTTTATTTAGTAACATCAACTATATTTGTAACCAGAGCATAACAAACCACAATTTTTAAATTAAATATGTTAAAATTATATTCATAAGATTTCAAGGGGGTTTTAAAGTGAGTTTAAGGATGACAACAGATGTGAGTGATGGCAATAATTTTAGCTGACTAAATTTTGAGCAGATGAGCTAACAAGGTAATCAGCCATAAATCAGGTACATAATTAAAAAAGACAATAATATTGTTTATTGATTTAATATCAAAACATAAAAAACAAAATGAAATAGAAAATTTCTTATCGGTTTTTGAAGGTATAAATCAGGTACAATTAAAAAAGACAAAAATATTGTTTATTGATTTAATATCAAAACATAAAAAACAAAATGAAATAGAAAATTTCTTATCGGTTTTTGAAGGTAGAAAAATTATTGAAACTAATTAGTTTTGAATATTGAAAGTTTTACTTAACAAAAAGGATATTAACTTCTAAAAAATTAATAAAGCATATTAAAATTCCATTTAGTGCACATGCATTGCTGTATTATGTATTTGTTTTAAAAGAAAAGTTTAATAATAACTTTTTGCACTAATATGCAGAGTATGATTTAACAAATTATTAAACTCACAGTAATAATTACTTTACTGATAAAATGTATAAACTAAACTAATGGTTTTATTTCAACTACAAACTAGAGGTAAATAAACATGAAAAAGATAAACTAAAACTAAATAAACATGAAAAAGATAAAAGCTAATGACTACATAAAATTCATATTTATTACTGATAAGTATACACTAAACTAATGTTTCTATTTCTACTACAAACTAAAACTTTTCTATTTCTACTACAAACTAAAACTAAATTAACATGAAAAAGATAAAAACTAATGACTACGTAAAATTCATATCTATTACTGATAAGTATACACTAAACTAATGTTTCTATTTCTACTACAAACTAAAACTAAATTAACTTGAAAAAGATTTTACTGCTAACATTGATTTGATGGATACATTTTAAAGGAACTCTCAAATTATGTGTCATTTCTTTTCTTTTCTAAATGTCAATGAAACCCTTTTGAAGAAAAAAATATACAACAATTAATTATAAATGTTATATAACATTGAACCAGCATAGTTGTAAAATGAAGATGTTCAAAAAATACAAATATATGTTACATGTATTTACTATTATGACCAAGTTGTAGGTACTAAATCATGACATCATTTCCTGATACATTAGTTTTCTCAAGGACCAAAAAAACATAATAAACTCAGTACAATGAATATGTAATATTGATTCTTTTCATAATTTCTCTAATAGTGTTAAAAAGTGTAATTACTTGAACATGTTGAACCTAATTAGGCAGATATTATGTCACAAAATTTTTTGAGAATCTCATTATTGTCCATAGATAATTCAAATTCAATGCCTGTTCATTCTAAAATCTTCTTCACCTACAGAAACATGGGAACTTTTCCTCCATGTTTTCTTCAAAATATTGTCATTTAGACAGCACAATTGAAACCAAAATGTCAAAAGATACAAAATGTATATCAATATGCTTATTTACTATTTTGATAAACTAAAAGCTATAAAAAACATCATTTTCAGATAGCATAATTGGCAAACTAAAATGTGAAAAATAGAAAATGTATAAAGTTATTTTTAACTATTTTAATCAACTAATCAACTTAAAGGGCATCTATTAAAAAAAGACATGATTTCATTTACATTAGCCTTGTAAAAGAGAGAAAACGTAAGAAATCAAAACAATGAGTTTTCAATCTACCACTGTTCTTAATAAACACAGTGTGCAGTTTTAGATAACATCCCTTTTCATAATAATGTCCCTTATGGTGTTATTGATGATCTTGCAGCCACACTGGATAGGTACCAATTCACAAAATTTTTCAAGAAGCTCATTGGCATCCCATGACATTTCAAATTCAATGCCTCTGCATTCAAAAATCTTCTTGACTTGCGGAAGAAACATGGCCACTTTTTTCCCAGAGTCGCAGTTGCTTTGGAAGAAAACTACTGCCCTCAGATAGGAGTTGGCAGATGACGCAGTAAACTGCCCCTTGCACAATTTACACTTCATGAGGTATTTCCCTTCAACTTCAACTGTAAACAGCTTTGTATTATTACATCCAGCCATTGGACATGCTAAATATGGATCCATTTCAAATACTGCATTGATGGTTCCCCTTTCCAGGTTGTTACCTGAGGGCGCTGCCTTGTCATCGAACAGATCTTCGTCTTCTGAAGAGACGTTGTCCAGGTCATCATCATTGCTTATGATCTGTTAAAAGAAGTTGAAATTGTAATATGTGTGTCTCTTTATATATCAAGATTCAAATTTAAAATACTTCAATGTCATAGATATTAAGCAACAACAAAAATAAATATCATGATTTGCTAATTCTTTCAAAATGCTTTAATAAAATCACAGGTCAATCTTTAGTAAAGAGAAATAATGTTATGCAACTGTTAGCATTCATGTATTTTCATTAAGAATATTCCACTAAAATTTTTAGCTCATCAAAGTTTTGTTAACATCTAGGAGTAAGTAGGTGTGAAAATATTTAGGTGTTCCATTTTTAAATTATTTTTTTAGTTTTCATAACACCAATATGATGGTTTCGTTATACAGGTTAGAAGTTCATAGTTTCTGAAATTCATGTCTGTACAAATTCATAAAATAATGAATAATGCTTAGCTGTATTTCAATGTTTTGTGGTTTAAAGGAGCCATGAAAATTCGGATTCTCATGAACAAATATACTTTTACAATAATTGATCTAAAATATATACAATTGTATGTACCTCATAAGACGACGACTGAGTTGTAGTCAACTTCTTTACCCCATTAAAAAGCTTCACCTTGCATTTCGTTATCTTAACCAGCTGCCCCTTCGTCATTGTATCAGCTAAGTTATCCCATAGGGCCACTACGAGTTTGTCATTTTTATCTTTTAGATGAATGTCTTGAAAATTTAGAGTTTCGTTATTAAAATCTTTGGTAGTTGGCTCCTCTACCTGAAATATAAACAGAATAATTTGAAATATATAATTTTGTTTAGTTATAAAACACAATTAATATTAAAATCAAAATGATCAAAAAGAGTTCGGTTGATTTGATTCAATATTGGAACTATTCTGAATGAACAGCAAACATGCAACGAAATATTTTTTTGATAAATAGTAAATACTAGTAGAGATCGCAAAAACATGGGAGAAGGACAATTTATTTTAAGCAAAACCAATTTGGATTTTAGTTCTTTGGATTCGCCCTCTCCAATTTTTCCAGAATGTGAATTTTATAAGAAAAAAATTTGGTCGCTTCTCGCTTCAAAAATGCTGAAATATCGCCTCAAATTTTCCATTTACTTGTCACAGGTAAAACTACTGAAAAAATACATGAAATATTCGGGTGCATTACATTTGCGCGACTTTTCGTTAATTGGGAACTCATTTCCGCGACTTTTTATGACACTTACATGTATACGATAGCGCGACTTTTACCGAAGTACCATTGCGCGACTATTACATTTAAAAACATGTCGAATATTATATTATTATTAATACAATATTTATCAGACATTAGAATATGGTTTAATGTACATTGTATCATTACAATAAAAAAAATCCAAAAATGAAAGAAAATTGTTCGGGAGGGTTCAGTCTTGTCATTAGATGGAATAAAAATGTTTTATAAAATCCAGAAGTTGATATAGTCTTGAGCTATAAATATCATGTGAAATTAATTCGCTACTTGAATATATTTGACCTTCTGAAAAGAACTTACGAAAGTTCACACAATTTTGTATATTTTGAATGATACAACATTGAAAAATTTACAATAAATAAAAGCGTAAAAGTAACTCACCTTAACAACCTTTCCTTTCACCCCAGTCAAAGTTTTTACAGGGGAATGAAGAACCATTGAGATGTCCATATTTGGTTCCCCTGGCAGCTTAGGGGCACTCTCTATCACTGCCTGTGGTAAGGTGAAACCTTTGCACATTGCTACTTGGGTGCGTTCTGTAACGGCCACGTAGGACTGTTTTACCATCACATTCATGAGGATCACTCCCTTGTCTTTTACAAATTTAGGTTTTTCATTTTCTTTGTAGACTGTGCAGGAGATGGATCCTGTCTCATCTGCTAGTATGGCAAAAAATTTAGCTTTAGCTTTGCCAGATGCAGGCTCTATTTCTCCAACTTCCAGGACTGTAGCTTTAAGTGTTGGATTGGTAAACACTGTATCAGGCGGACTCTTCTTGATGTTTTCAATCTTTAACATTCTTACAACAAGGTGCTAAAAGAAATAAAGATTTTCAAAATTATTTATTATATATTCAATATTTATAACCAAAAACTTTTTTTTTTCGCTTATATATATATAAATCTGAATTTTTGTGCTTCATTGGGTCTAAATTAAAATATTGTTTGTTTGCTGTCAGCCTACCGACCCTACAAAATTGCCACCTACTGGAAAGATTTTATTTGGAAAATCTAGAAAAATTTTATTTTATTATTTATTGTTAATAGATCAACCATTTCATATCTTTTTTGCAACATAAAAGCATTTTTAAAATGTATTATACAATATACACTATGAATTTTAATGTTATAGATGCTCTAAAACATATATTATATAAATAAGTAAACACATGAGAAATATTTACAGAGACCTACCCATTTCATTTTTTGAATATATAAAATAAAATGTTTTGACCTACAGACCTACCCATCTTGAGATATCAGGGTCGGCTGACAGCAAACATACAATATTTTAATTTAGGCCTTAACATGTATGTTTGGATAATTTTTTTGATATTGGAGTTTATTAAATACATACAATGTACATGTATTGTACTAGCAAAAGGAATCAAATTAAAATTATCCTAATTCCACAATTTTAACCGTGAAATATAAACATGTATATACACATGTACAGGTAATAAATGCATGTTAATATCTACTCCTACAAGTTACAACATATATACAACAATATTCATTCCTATATACCCTGATGTTTTACTTCCTTAGGCAATATTTCAAAGAGCAAGTTCAAACATGATTTTATAACGGAAGGTTTTTGCTATTTTTTATATAGTGTCTAATATACACATATTATTTTTTTTTCTTTACATGTATTTCTTAACCTTTCATATTCAATTACAACTTCTAAAAATGGTTTTATTTTATCAGGCTTAAGTGAAATAAGATAAAGTCCACTCAAAGTTTTTACTCTGCTTAAAGCTACATAAGACATTGACCTCTGAAAGACTTTACTACCAATTGCCATTACTGCTTTGTCAAGAGAAGCACCTTGGACCTTGTGTATAGTGCATGCCCATGATGGAGCCAGGGGGAACTGTTCTCTTATGATTGATCTTCCTTTATAATAGAATTCTTGACAAATAGGTTCAATTGGAACAGAATTATTTTTAGTTTGATTTTGAAGAATTTTACCAATTGTATCATCATCAAATTTAACATATATACAACTTGGTTCACCAGTTTCATTATTAACTGTTACATTCTTAACATATCCCATTGCTCCATTCACTAATCCTTGTTTGGTATAAATATTTCTTAATAACATTATTCGAGTTTGTTTTGAAAAAGTGAGAGTTCTATGCAATCCACCCGCATCTCTATCATCAATTGGTATCAGGTCATCAGTTACAACATCATTTTTACTACCAATATCACTCTGAGAAAAATAATGGTGTGCCACCACAGAAAATGTAGTTTCTTTAATCATTTTTTGAATTTTAGCATTATGAGATTTAACCTGTTTATTAGTAGGAAACAAATGCAAAATGCTAGTAGGATCTATTGGTAAAGGATGAATAATTCTACTGCTTAATCTTTTTACATCATCATTACTCAGAAGACCAACACGAGCTCTGTTCAACAGGTTTGCATATTCAGTATCGTCCATTTGTCTTACATTTTCATTTTAAAAAAAAGGTTTAAATAATGTCCACAGTTCTTTATTTTTAAATGCATAATGTCCACGAACTGGTTTTAATTGATAGAAGTCTCCCAAAACAATCATACTCATTCCACCGAAAGGTTTTTGACAATTCTTTATGGTTGATAACCTTCTGTGAATGTATTCTAATGTTTTTGCACTAACCATTGAAATTTCATCGATAATCAAAGTATGAATGTTATTATAAATTTGTCGCAAATGCTTTAAAGTTTTAGCTGACAATTCCATAAATTCTGCCTCTTTTCCATGTTGTACATGTAATCGCAGTGCATTATGCAAAGTTCTACCATTTATATTTCTTGCAGCAGTTCCTGTTGGGGCACAAATCATAACTGGATCAAGACCAGAAATATTAGATGTACAACAACGTAACCAATCTATTATAACCCGTACACAAAAGGATTTTCCAACACCAGCACCACCTGTGATAAACATACATATTTGTGAAAAGGAACCATCTGATTTTTTTGACTGATAATGTGACATCAAAAATTTCATAACATTTTTCTGACAATTAGTCATTTTATCTATTCGTGATATTATATCATTTTTAGAGGAAGTGCATACACTTAACTCATGTAAGGCAATATCATCTGAGCAACATGTACCAGTATTATTACATGAAATAAAATTTTCCAGTGTTGCATCACTTTGATCACAAGTAAAAGACATGTTTGCTTCTTTTTCATATTCACAGCAGTAATTAGTTTCAGGGGGAATATCTGCAGTTGCAGGTGTAAAAGATGCTTCCAATTCTAATCTTGAACATCTTATGAAACGAACTGCATTCTCTATTTCATCAATCAATGAAAAAGACTCCAAAAAATCAAGAGACATAGAATTTTGTTTAACCATAAAAGCATCTTTAGCGTTTGTGTAAGTTCCGTTTCCATTACTTAAAATATCGCTTTCTTGTCTGTGTGGTAAGAAACATAGCAATAAACTATAAAAATAGGAATCAGTAGCAATTGACAACCTTGGTAATCGTACAATTAAAGCTTTATTCCTTTTACGCATATAAATATTTGAAAAGGGATCTAAAAGTTGAATGCGTGTATTAGCCCTTGATGACAACTGAACAGGCTTTTCACACTTAACATACCACATTGCAAAATCATAAAAACAATTGGATTCACAACAATATGGCCTTGATCTATAGTAATCCAAAATATTGTGACAAAATATATCAGTACTGTTTTCAGATAATTCATCACGATCTTTTTTTGACTTTAAAATCCTATATCTAAGTTCTGGAGGTTTTGTATTTAGCAATAAAACAGTTCGACTACTGTGTATCAAATGTAGATCACTTAGCCTATATGCAGCTTCCTGAGCACTCAATCTTCTATTTTTTAATACACAACAACCAATTTTTAATAATCTATTTCTTTGCGGTGTATCATCTGGTAAATTTGTTATTCTTTCAAGTCTTCAGGTTCAGATTTACAAAGATACGCACAAACATAATATGCAGCAGATTCAGTATTACCAATTACTTGAATATCCATATTTGCTTGCCAGTGAAGCAATATAAGTTCATTGTAAGCATTTATATATGAATCTCCTAAGTTTCTTACAGTTTCATAGAATTTTCCTTTCAAAGATTCAGAGGAAACATTTATATTTGAAAGCAACTTAGTTTTATTACAAATACGAAATGGAAAACCAAACCGGCATCGTCCAGATTTATGCAAGCAGTAATGTGTATGCTTGTGAGTTTGATATTTTTTAACCAATGATCCAACTAAGGAGTTTCCAATTGGGATTTTAGTACTTATTGTTTTATCAATGTAATCAAGAAGCTTGTTTTGGTTGCTGAAAATGTCTTTAAAATTTTCAATCCAAAAAAAAATATGCAAGTGTGGACTTCCCCTATTTTGAAATTCAACACGAGCAAAATAATCAACAACTTTACCAAGTGGTAATTGTTCACCATTAATTACATATTTTAGAAGCGCCTTAAAACGTCGCTGAAAATGTAAGGCTGTCATGTATGGATCTTCCTTTACAAATTTTAAACCATTTTTAAATGATTTTGCATTTTCAAATGAACATTTTTTTAATGTCATAATTAATTCAGGCCAATGCATGTCATTTGCTGATAAAGTAACAAACAAACTTGGAGGACCTAATTGTTTGAACATTGCTAACAAATTAAACAAAGTATTTTTCCAGTATGCAGCTGTTCCTTTAATGGTCTTCATAAACATATATGAATTTTGAAGCAGGTCAGGATTATGATTTATGTTGTTTAAATCATTGACTGTTATTTTGGAATGATTGTTAGTACTCTTTCTCATTCTCATGTGAATGCTGGCAGAATTCTTCAATCTTAAAAATTCGAAATAATTCACAGCGTGTAATAAATATGTAATATCTTTTCTAAATCGCCCATCGAAATATTTCAATCTATGTTTGAAATAAAAGCCATCAGCCAATTCTTTTTCACGCATAGCTTTAAACCCATTAATGCCAAATGGAAATAAGTGGGGAAAAGCTGTTTCTTCACCATCAACAATCTCATATGCAGTTACAGGTTCCTGACAGTTTGGAAGTTTTATATGAGGTGTATCAGCATGTATCAAATCACCCATATCTACATCAGGTGGAGTATAATCAATAGGGACTGCAGAATATTCATCAACATTAATCCGCGAAATATCATTTTCCTCTGTGACATCTTCTGAGCAATATTTTTCATTGAAATTCAAAATTACATCGTCATAAAGTATGTTATTCTGCTTTAACCAATGCAATGCTTCAAACACTGTTTTTTGTCGAATTAAATGAGTGGGTTTTATGTCGACATTTTCTCCATAAGACATTGTAAAAATATTCGATTCTGAGATTTTACAGGGTAGAAGATTAATGTTTTTTTGTAGTGAGACAGGGAAATCAATAGCTAACCCTTTTTCAGCAAATTGACCACCAGGTAATATAATGATAGTTAAAAATATATGGATTTTACTTATAAGTCTCTTTTCCATTATGGTTAATTTTTGCAAACATTCCGGTATTAATCCAGGATGAAGACTATTCCCATAAACACTGATAGATGGTAAATTATTCATTTGTAACTTTGAGAAACAGTAATTACATACTTCATTATTTAAATATACCTTTGCTTTTCGTGTTGCATCATTTTCCTTCGAAACGTATCTTACCTCATTATTGAATAAGAAGTCATAACAACATTGACATGTATGCAATGGTTGCATTTCTATTTCATCTCTATACAACTTGTTTTGCATTTGAATAATTGTGCTGTTACTACCTAACAATGAAGCAGTGTCTATTGTTTCAATATGTGCAATGCTTGTATTGCCTATAATATTTGGAAACCATTCAGTGTGATTAAAATTAGAGTTTAATGAACAATTTATTGGTTTTATTTGAGGGTAATTTGGTTGACCATCAACTGTATAATAAGTTTTCTTTCTTCTTTTTCTAATATTGAAATCACAACTAGTACTGTAACCATGATCACTTAATGGAAAACATAACGGTGTCATACCTCTTTTTCCTGTAACATGCAAAACCTTTTCTTCAGTAAGATCAATATCACATGAAACATGCACTTCTTGGTCTATTTTTTGTGTTGTGATCTTATTATGTTCATTCATGATATTATGATTTTGAAATAAAATATCAGATACATTGTTTCCCAATTGCTCATTGTTTACATTAGCTAATCTAAATTTATCCTGTTTAGCAAGACAATTATCTTCTTTGGAATGCGAAATTTTAATATCATTATCACAATTTGCATTTGTATTAAAATATTGCATGTCATTTTCAGAAAATAAATTTTCATTGATTTCTACATCATTACCACAATTAGCATTTGTATTCAAATATAGCATGTCATTTTCAGAAAATAAATTTTCTTGGTTTTCTTTACCATTATCACAATTTGCATTTGTATAGAAATTTTGCAAGTCATTTTCAGAAAATAAAATATCTTTGGAATTATTATCAAAAATTGCATGAAGATGCAAATAATCATCATGACCTTGAAAGTTAGATTTTAAACCATTGGCATTTGGATAACTATTGAAGTCAGGGACAGTACTGTCCCTGTTAAAGTCGAAAGTTCCAAATCTGTTTGAATCATTGAAATAGTCGCTTGTTAAAATAGATACACCATTATCACTGAAAATGACAGGAGATAAATTAAAGACAGAACCATAATAATTCCTATGTAAATAAGTGAAGAGAGATTGCAAGTCTGTAAATTGTAAAAGCACTGCATTTCCATCTGAATAAGCCACACCAGAATTGTCTCGAGCATGTGAATCAAACACATAAAAGTAATTGTTATTGTGAAACAATGCCACAGTCATACCTCCCAAAGTGCAAAGAACAAAATCAGAAATTTGAAAACTTGTATCCAATCCGTTATTAAATTCAACATCATTAAAGCCAACATTACCAGAATAACTTCCCACCATACCATATATCATGTCATGATGCACAACAACATTCAAATTACGATTATCAACTTGTATCGTTGATGGCAACTCGTTGTGGGACAGAAATGTAAACGGTTGAATATTTCGGTCAAAAATTATACTATCGTAAAGTGAATTTCCGTTTAAAATTAAACCGTCTATAAAGTCTGCGGTCCAAATATTGGGGTCAACTGTGCATATATTTTGAGTATTCAGAAAAATAGACCCTAACGCAAACAAAGCTATCGCAGTACATTGTGCACCTGCAAAAGAAAACATGCTGTTCCCTTGATGTAGATTGCCCATTATCGATTTCCGAATCATTATTATACAATATTCGTAGCAAATATGATTAAAATTTAAATGAAAAATTGATAAAAAGTAAAATATACTCACGATAACAATTGATTGAACTGTTCTCTGTCCTTTCTCTCAAAAAACCAGCCGCAGACTGCAGAGTTTGATCCCCGGATTTGATCCGACCAAAAAGCGAGCTGTCCATCAAAACGAGGTCATCGGAGGGATCAACCCTCCTGACCGTACCATTATAAAATACAATATCCTGATAAATATATAACAGTTCACGTACCGTATGTCACAGTAATTTTAACAACAATTAAAAATATTGTAATAGAAAATAGAAATATTCATTAAAAATATGCGATATTTAGTAATTGTCAACTGTGCAAAAAAAAAACATTTTAAAATTTCCCTTTATGAACCTCTCGCCTGTGACGGTAAATTCGTCTGCATCAATCTCCACAGGTCGTCACCATAGGAATAACCTATTTCCTTGCAAGTTACACTGACCGATATTTCAAATAATTATATAATCCATTCGCATGGCTAAACGCAATAAACAATCGGCTAGGAGGTGTGAAAATTCGCTAGTTCTAGATTTGATAAATTACGATTTATTTTAGTGAACACATTTTTACACTAAAGAAAAAGAAAAGACTGCTGTGTATTTAATTGTGTCAACACTGGAATATAATTATGCATTTGGAAAATTAAAAATACCTAATTAATCAGAAACCACAATACTTATACTTTCAAAATTGTATTAATATATTTTGTCTAAAATAGTTCTCCAAGTATAAACATAACTACAGTGCTGTCAGCTAATTTGGCGCACTCAAGGGTTTGGGTGCTATTTTACAATTATTTTTTTCATTGTTTTTAAAGTTTAATTTACGAAAAATACAGAAAAACATGTTTTCTTTTAGACACTGTTTTTACTTTCTAATATGAGACTTAGGCCCAAACTCGAAAAAAAAATGCTCGAAAGTACTATACCCCCTGTTTTACGGACTTGCCTGTGACACACTGGCTATATTCTGCGAAAGCTACACCAACCAACGTTTGTACAGTCGGAGGTCATTTCAAATAATTGTAAAAGGAAAACATTAACCACCTAACTGGAAAAAATAGGATGTACGGCAGGGTTTTTAGGGTCAAAATTGGCGTTCTTAGCCAAAAACACGTTTCCGTGGATAAATAGTCGGAGAAAATATTTTTGTCATAATTCTTGCACTGTAAGGTTGAAAACACTTCACTTTTCACAAAATTATAAATTATTAGTAAAAAAACGCAAAAAGATAGCGTAAAAATAAAGCCAGTGCATCACATTACCCGATGCGTCAAATAGGACGACACGGCTGTATAATGATGACTTTGAGATATTTTTACGATGATTCCGTTTAAACGGACTTTACCCAACTCAATTAACAGACCGATTGCGCATTTATCATTATGGTATTGTTGTATTAACAGACCAAAACCTCGGTTACCCCAATGACGGCCGTGTTACAGCATTGTTATAAGCTATTGTTCTCTAAAAATAAATTCCTCTACTAAAGTCAAACATTTAGTTGCAAAATAAATATCCCGTACAGAACCCCGCAGCTAACAAGTTTATCTTGTGACGAAATATTATGTAAACAGTAACATAAATATATCTAGGTCAGATGTTGAAAATTGTTTTCATCGGTGTAAATAATATTGATAAGTTTAGCATGTCAGGTCACAGATGGAGAAAATAATTATTGTTTTTATAAGTACGATGTATGCACAGGCGAATTGTTAATTTATTGAAAACTATATTGCAATACACTGGCTGATCAATGTCACTTGGAGAATGTTTGTACAAACAAAAACAATTAACCGCCTTGCCTGAGACGTTATCCCTTAGAGGCGCCATTGCTTTAAATTACTAAAGTATTTTATCTCTTCCCTTCTTAGAGGCACTTTCCCACAATTCTCGAAGTCACGTGCCCCTCCATAGCATCCTGTCCAACCTCGCTAAGGCGCCCACGCAATTATATAACATACTTTTTGTAGCAAATAACTTGTAAAGGAGTATAAGCGGTGTTTTTATTGGTGAACATTGTTAAATTTTGTATATAGTTTATTAAATTTTGTTAAATTTTCAGTATTTCTTGAATTACTTAGTCTTATAAATAGCCATGACTCGGTGGTTCTTGACAGATGTGCAGTTTTTGTCACACACAGTGTTAAAGTATATTTTAGCCAATCAAATTAACGGAAATTTATAGTGTCATGGAGATGGAAAATTAACCCATCCCCATATATATATATATATATATAAAAGATTCAGTGATGACAAACTATATAAGATTTAGATGTTATAGTTAGGTATCGAAATAGAATTGAATCATTATGAAATATTTGATTTTGACCAAACAAATCCTTATTCTTTAAAAATGGAATTAAAAATTTATTTGTTTTATAGTTAAATTAAACATTCCAAATTTTAACTACATACACTTTTTAAATTATATGAAAATCATAACTTTAAATAGCAAAAATTATATATCATAATTTATAGCAAAAAATTATATAACATACTTTTTGTAGCAAATAACTTGTAAAGGAGTATAAGCGGTGTTTTTGTGACTTAGGAACACTTTCACTCTCTTGTTTTTTGTGAAAAAATGTTTGAATTCAGACTAATAACAATATCAATGTTTAAAATGAAACAACACTTTCAACTGTTCTGGTTGTACAAAACATTAATAAATTTATCAACTCAAGCTATAAAAAAAGATACAAAAGATAAATATATGAAGTATGTTGATAACATTTGTGACCTTAATGACTGCATTTCATTGAAAAAAGTTGATGGATAAAATATTCATCAATTTACCATTTTTTAAAAGATTTCACATTTGTTGTGAAATTCGAAATATACTTGTTGCCACAAGACTGATTTTGGATTGAAATTATGGTAACAACAACTTCATCGTAATCTTTACACTCAACATCAGGCAAGAGTAATACAAATTTGTACAAAGATGGATTATTGAAAGTTGCTTATAAAATATTTTTAACTTTAACATAAATTTTAAATATTTTTAACTTCCAAAAACATTATGAACGAGATAAAAAAATTCAATGTAGGATAAAAAAAGTTAATTCACATAGTTTTTTAACTGATCTCCAATTAACTTAAATTAGGAAAAATTGATTGACCATATGAGCGTATGCTTTGATAGTATACTTTTGTTATCATGAATCATCAACAATGTATGTTTGTTATATATATTGACTTGGACATCACTTGAATCCGTATTTTTCCATCAGAACATCGATGTCGGATCACAAAACTTGCAGCTATTTTTACCACCCACCACCAAACTATTTGAATTAAATTTTTTATCCTACATTGAACTTTTGATCTCGTCCCTTCAGCATATAATTTTGTTTTAATAAATTAATCAACAATACTATAAAAACCAGAAATTGTGTTGACAACATTTGTAACTAAATTAAACTGGGGTAGTACACACCACCATTGATAACCTGCAGGTGTGAATTTATTGCTTAAAACAAATGAACAGGAAATAAATATGTTTTTTGACCTATTAAAATTATGAAATCAGTATATATAATATCTTTACCTTGGGAATTTCCAACAATGATTTAGTGATGTTAATTTGATAAATTCTATTTGAAAGAAAGTCTGAACGATTATCATTTCATTATCATTTAGACAAAATGAGCAATTGAAAGCCTTTTCACTTTGATAATAAGATTCATTATGTCTAATGTCTGACAGTTTTCCATGTAGAATAGTTTTGTTTATAGGATGTGCTTTTGATTTTGCTTGATTTCCGTTTTGAATTCCTTGGAGTTCAGAATTGTAACAATAACTGGAAAGTTTTTAACATCCTTGAATACCTATTTAAATAACGCACGAACGATTTATTTTAATATGATTTATTTTATATTAATTAACATAAATTATGAATATAATTTACAAATCGGTCTAACAGTTAACATTCCAGTTATATAAAAATCAGAACAAAGATAACGGAATTATATAACCTTCGTGCACTAGTTTACAAGAATCGATATTACTAGATAACCAAGAAATTATATGGTACCGCCCCATAAAACAAGGGACCAGTTTAAAAAATATTTCACTGCAATGTCGCTGTCCCACTACATATATACAACTAAAAAATTCATTGTTACACGCACAAAATTGTGGACCGGTAAAAAAAAATTTATGTGACAAATTTATATATGTAAAATGTATAGTTTCAGTGTTCTTCATTCCCATTTATTAATATGGAATTTTAATCTTTAATTCTCATATATAGATCAAGACAATGTCTTACCTTTCTTCATCCAAGGACCGTTCCCCACAATTTGTAAAGGGACCATTCAAAAACACTACACTAAAGTTTAATTTAACTAGGACCAATATATACAGGGATACTTCACTGACGATTTCCCTATATTTTCTGGGTCATGCTATATTTACCTTTAAATCGTCATATTTTGAACCATTTCTCTCTTGAAACTATGGTAAACTACCGACCACCCTACACCTACAATTTTTCACCTGATTTCAATGTAAAATATATCATTCTGGAGATAAAAAAAAAGCTGCATGGTATTGTGTAATTTTTCCCCAATATTTTTATTCAAAAGCAGAAAAATTCTCCCCAAAACTTGGATAATTTTTGTTTTTTAGAAAAAAATCTGATTTTGGCAATACATGACACACACGGGCGACCACTATGTATTTTTGCCAAAAATATATCACAGTTGAATGTAATATGTCGGAAGCTTCGAGGCGTGGTCTGACATTTTCCTTTAAATTTAGTTTAACAATATTTAGTACAAGAAATATTAAATGAAAAGTATTGTTTTTAACCAACTCAATTTACATGTAAAATTCCATAAGCATGGCCATGTCTTCATTGTCAGTGTAAAAAATCTATCCCCCATACATTTCATACGGTTATAAAGCCAATTCGAAGAACTTTATCAAGGTAAAATTAAACAATATTATGATGAAATTTAACAGGTTAAGTAATGAGTTCCACTCGAGAATTATTTATAACTGTCAGTTGTTTATCGGACGGTTTCTCGACATTTCTACGACCTGTTTTCACGAGAAAAGAACGCCACATGCATTTACTGTTTTTATAATGTTAGCATTTTATTATTAATAGCAACCCTAATGTGTAAATGTGTTTTGCTCGAAGACACTTTCTAAAAATAACTTTATTGTACATTATTTCCAGGGACGTATTTCTGTCTATTGAAACACAGAGAAAGGTATAGGTCGAAGTTTGAAATTTCAATAATCAACACACACTTTCTAAAAATAACCTTCCCATGTGTAAAAATTTATAGACGGGGGAAATAAGGGGAATGGGAATCCCCTTTTTTCAGGGAAAAAATTGGTTTTTTAAATAGGGAATCACTGAAGCATGACCGGAGATGGTCAACCTTTAGGCAGTCAGTGAACACCCACTTATGAAAATTTCTGGATAAAAAACTGAAAATTACAAGGGAACTGCAGATAGAAAGTTGAAGACAAAACACTATAACAGCAATTAAGACATGGCAGGTTTACATTTACGACAAAATTTATGTGGATACATAACCTCCTGATCTGACAACAAATCTATTCACCACAAATTCCCAATCTCCAAATATGAGATTCATAATCCATCACATGTATGTTTGTGGAAACATATTCACTAAAAAATTGACTACAAAAAAACTAAAGCATAGAAGTGCAACAAAACACAACGCCAACAACATTAATAAGAAAATGAACTATTAGTTAACAAATCTCCTAATTATGATTTCCAAACTACAACAAAGGGCAACATATTATCTGTACATTTAATATTCTATTTCCTTTTGTTAAACTTTTTCGGTATCATGTATATTACTGTACAAGTTAATCTATACCATATACTTTATAATAAGACCATTTCCAATTACACATTATCTTTTTACCCTGCATATTCCTGTTTCTAAAACATGTTATATTATTAAACAACAAACACACATTGACAATGTAATTTTATTAAATAGGTACAAAAACCCATAGAGACAGCTTATATTTAATACAACACTACTATTTGTTGAAAGTAACTTTGACAACCACTTAAAATATTAACAAGAACACTTAACCAAATGTACTTTTATCCGCATAATGCTCGAACAAACTTCCTACATCATCCTGCAAATCATCTTTCGGAATTTCCTTTTCAAATTTAACTTCATCAGCTTCCTTCTTAACACACAAATCTCCTTCCTCAACCTTTAAAATCCTATCCTGCACAGCAATATTGTCCTTCTTTCCACTGTACCCATCTACATCAACAATATTTTGTCTGTTACAACCTACACCTTCCATGGATGTAACAAGTAACTCATCATCATCAGCCAATTCATTTTCTACTTTAACTTTCTTTGTGCATGCTTCAAACCCTACAACCACAACTTCATACTGCACTGACTTGTGTTTCTTAGATAAACCACACCTACTAATATATGTCTTTAAAAACAATTCCTTCTGCTTCAAAGCTTTCTCCTTCCTCTGGAAAATATACATTTGCCGCTGACATTCCATACGATTCATTGCCACCTCCGTCCGCTCTTTCACAGTTTCAATCAACTTATCAGTTGCAGCGTTTAGATTCATGATTCCTAAAATAAACAAACAAAATATTACTAATAATTGTTGTCTTCATAATACTAAAATTATAACACTTGTATATTAAGAAACCCAACTGATTTAAATCCAATTTCAAATAAACACATTCTACAACTTCAAACCAAACTTTCCAGTAAAACCACTAAATCCTAATTCAATTAAACAGTATTTACTAATATTTTATATTGTTTAAAACATTAATAACCTTTATATAAAACGCAAACATTTAAAAGTACAACCTCTAACAAAACCATTAAATTTCAAAAACTGATACTATATTAAAAATTACAAACAAGACAAAATTAATCAAAATTCACTTATGAGATAATAATATAAACAAAAAAATTACCTTCAATCAACATAGAAAACTAATGATATAAAACAATTATCTACATAACATATTTATACATAATTTTTTTTTAAAATAAACATTGATGCCATAATTATTTTTAACCATGATATAAATCCAGTTTCTTTTAATTGTGCAATTAATATATATTATCTGTAAAAATAAAACAAAACATATTACATCAACCCCCGTGTGGGTCCCGGGGACACAATAGAATAGGCCCACAGCTCCTCGGCTTGGCGTAAGAGGCCCCTAAAGAGGCGACATGTTTGCCGTGTGTCGCAAACCCGTGTCGGTAATAGGGAGTGTTCCTGGATGGCCGGAAAAACGGTTCCGATCACCATCTGGGGCACAATCTTTACCTAGACGGGAGGCCGGATGGACCCGATTCGGTCAATCGGCTGGTCACATCAGTCCCTTTCGTAATACGTATTTATACATTATACTTTTCAACTAAATTTTCATCTACTTGTCTTCCAGTTCCCACTGAAAAAGTTATGAATTTTTGAGAAAATTATGTTCAGTTAAGCTCCCTGAGGTAAATTGATTTTAGGTTGTTCTGGATGTTCTATTTAGATCTCTTTAGATGTAGTTTTTGTCATGTATGCGTTTCTTACATCCCTGACTTTAACATATTTGACTTGGAGCATTCCTGAAAAGTTCTTAGGACACACTTAAAATTGTAATGTGTTACATTATTTGGAGTTCATAATTTTCATACACTTGTCTTCCTTTCTTTTGGATCCTAGCATTCCTGATGAAGGTCAATCCAGAAAAGTACTTCAAACACAGTTAAATTTCAATTTGTCTTTCTGGCATATAATCCATATTCTTTCGTGAAAATGCTTTTCTCTTCTCTTTTGCCTCGTATTTGCATCAATTTGTTTTGAGAGTGTGAATGTAAATTCACTTGTTTTCCAATTGCTGCCATATTCTTTAGAGATTTTCCTATTTCTTTGATATATGCAAATTCATCATTTTCTTAAGTATTCCTGATCCCTATCTACACATCATTTTCATTACATTTGTATATTGTAAGATGACCAACCTGTGAGAGAGTGGCAGTGTATTTCCTTAACGACACACTGCTGATCTGCACTGGGCTCTGCAGTCCACATTGACTCGACACTGTTTTCAATGATTCATATGATCTGCTGCTATTAATGCCTGAAAAGGAATTTGGTGAATGAATTAAAATGGCTGAAAAATAGTATAATATGACACAAAAATGTATTTAAAGGAGCTTTATGCAGTTCCTTCAGCATAAGTAAGCATGTAACTGTCCCTAATGTACCTGTTGAATTTTTTTCCCCCCGAAATTAGGAAATAAAGAGCTACGCTGAGCGCAGCATGATATGACCTCAGCATTGGAACAAATGTAGGTGGAGAAAGCATGGACACAGTAATATGCTGGACACAATAATGTTCTGGAAATAGTAATATGCTTGACACAGTAATGTAACTGACACTAATTCCCAATTGTAAAAAAAAAATATCATTTTTTGGGGTTTGGCCCCTTGTATCTCGGAACCTGTAAAACACAAAAAAACTGCTGTAAACACTTCTGATGCGGAATTTTATAAGGATCATTTTGAAAAAAACAGAAACAAAATCGGATGAAAAATAAAGATTTTAAGAACAATTGAAAATTGACCATTTTGGCCCCTTTTAAACCCTTATAGCTCGGAAACCATAAGACCTAGCTCAAATCCGACTGAAAATGGAGTGTAGGGAATTTCATAAGAAATCCACAGAAACAAAACCCATCAAAATTGGACGAAAAATAAAAATTTTAGTTTTTTGGGGTCTGGCCCCTTTTGGACCCTTATAGCTCGGAAACGGTAAAAAATACAAAAAATCCGCTATAACACTACAGATGTGGAATTTCATAAGGGACATTTTGAAAAAAAAACAGAATCATAATCGGATGAAAAATAAAGATTTTACAAACAATTGAAAATTGACCATTTTGGCCCCTTTTAGCCCCTTATAGTTCGGAAACCGTAAGACCTAGCTCAAATCCAAATGAAAACTGAGTGTAGGGAAGTTCATATGGAACCCACAGAAACAAACCCTCAAAATCGGACCAGAAATAAAAAAGTTCATTTTTTTGGGTCGGGCCACACTTATAGCTCGGAAACGGTAAAAGCTGCGTCAAATCTGTTGAATTACTCCAGATGCGGAATTTCATAAGGAACATTTTTAAACTAGAGGCTCAGGTTAGCCTGTATCGCCCACCTGACTTTAAATAAGCTCAATTAAGAATGAATGCTACTGAATACCTCTATACTATTCAAATCTGAGCCCATTCTAAGAGATCATCCAAAGGACCATTCCAACAAAATTTGGTCCCAACTGGCGAAGCAGTTTCAGAGGAAAAGATTTTTAAACATTTTTCCCATAGGGTCCTATGTTAAAATTGTGTCGGCTGATGTCGGCAGTCTTGGTTGGCAGGCGGGGTCATCGGATACAATTCTGAAAGGGGACCACCCAAGGACCATTCCAACAAAGATTGGTCTCAATTGGCCAAGCAGTTTCAGAGGAGAAGATTTTTAAACATTTTTCCCATAGGGTGCTATGTTAAAATTGTGTCGAATGATGTTGGCAGTCTTGGTTGGCGGGTGGGGTCATCGGATACAATCCTGAAAGGGGACCACCCAAGGACCATTCCTTCAAAGTTTAGTCCTAATTGCCCAAGTAGTTTAAGAGGAGAACATTTTTTCCCATAGGGTCCTATGTTAAAACTAAGTCAGCTGATTCGGCAGTCTTGGTTGGCGGGCGGAGTCATCAGATATAATCCTGAAAGGGGACCACCCAAGGACCATTCCATCAAAGTTTGGTCTCGATTGGCCAAGCAGTTTCAGAGAAGATTTTTAAACATTTTTCCCATAGGGTCCTATGTTAAAACTATGTTGGCTGATGTCGGCGGTCTTGGTTGGCGGGCGGGGTCATCGGATATAATCCTGAAAGGGGACCACCCAAGGACCATTCCACCAAAGTTTGGTCCCAATTGGCCGAGCAGTTTTGGAGAAGGTTTTTAATGATTTTTTTGCCGAATTTTCTATTTTTAGCCATGGTGGCCATCTTGGTTCGCGAGCGGGGTCGTCGGATACAATCCTGAAAGGGGACCACCCAAGGACCATTCCACCAAAGTTTGGTCCAAATTGGCCACGCAGTTTTGGAGAAGAAGATTTTTAATGATTTTTTTTGCCGAATTTTTTTTTTTAGCCATGGCGGCCATGTTGATTGGCAGGCGGGGTTTTTGGATATAATCCTAAAAGAAGACCACCCAATGACCATTCCACCAAAGTTTGGTCCCAACTGGCCAAGCAGTTTCGGAGAAGAAGATTTTTAATGATTTTTTTGCCAAATTTTCTATTTTTAGCCATGGCGGCCATCTTGGTTGCCAGGCGGGGTCATCGGATACAATCCTGAAAGGGTACCACCCAAGGACCATCCCTGCCAAGTTTGGTCCAAATTGGTACTGTAGTTTCAGAGGAGAAGATTAAAATGTGAAAAGCTAACGACGGACGACAGACAAACGACAGAGGACGGACACTTCATGGTGGCAAAAATTCACCTGAAGTTTCAGGTGAGCTAAAAAATCCCATCAAAATCGGACAAGTAATAAATGCTCTACATCAAATTTAATGGAAACACTTATTTGGCCATTTTTGGCCACTATTTCAGAAACCGAAGGGACAAGAAACTCCAAAAACAATCCCAAGCTGTATTTTATGGTTACCAATTAACCTTATGTTAAAATTTCATTACAACTGAACAAAGATTACTCAAGTTATCGTCCGGAAACCACTCATTCGGATGCCAACGTGGACGCCACGACGACGCCGACAGGGGCGATACCAATATACAAACACAAATTTTTGCGGTTGTATAAAAACCAGTCGTGTCAGATTTAAAAGGTGTAATCAGAGTTTTAGTTAAATGAATAAATCAACTACTAACAAAGTTACTGATGCAAAAAATGTAGTGACTAAATTTTGCTTGTGTTAGAACATTCTATTATAATGCATCTGTATACAGATTTACTTGATTCAACTTAATCTTGGCCTTACTTATGTAACTTGACTTCAGTCACTGATACAAAAAATGTTGATTGTAAATACTCAATTTGTCTTTATATCAATCCTCTGCCTAAAATGCACCCCAGTAATCCTTCTATATAGTTTTTTCAAGATAATACTTGAAATAAACTATGCAGAGTTGTTAGGATACTGACTAAGACTTAAAATTTGAACGAAACCAATCAGGTGAAAAATTTTTGTTTGTATGACCTAATTTTGCCTTCATGCTAACCATCTTTTCCCAATGCTTACATGCATGTTTGCATTATCCATTATAAGGGTGGGTAGAAGGGGGTCTGATCTCGGAATCCTGAGAAAATAACTATCAAATCCCCAAATCCCAGGAAATAATTTTCCAAATCCCAATTCCTCAAAAACCAAAATGCAAATCCGGGATCCTATTAAAGGTAAATTCCGAATTCCCGCTCAGATATCTGAACATCACCATGACCCTCCTTTTCTGAACTAATGCTGTCATCATCTTGGGTGTTTTTGCACTCAGATACCTGAACATCACCATGACCCTCCTTTTCTGAACTAATACCGTCATCATCTTGAGTGTTTTTGCACTCTGATATCTGAACATCACCATGACCCTCCTTTTCTGAACTAATGCTGTCATCATCTTGGGTGTTTTTGCACTCTGATATCTGAACATCACCATGACACTCAGCTACAAAACAGTCAGGTAGGAAAAATAAAATGGTACAATGTTATGGAAGTAATATTTTATTATGTTTGATTGAAGCTAAAATGAAACTAGTATATCTAGTTAGCGGCCACTGAGCCCTTACAAATGGTATATAACATGGTGGGGTTTGTGCATACCTTGAATGAGCAAAAGGCTATATCTTTGGGGTATGGCCCCCTGTATCTTGGAACCCATAACAAATACAAAAAAACTGCTCTCACATTATGGATGAGGAATTATATAAGAACATTTTGAAAAAAAAAAAAAAAAACAATCATAACCGGATGCAAAATAAAGATTTTATGAACAATTTAAAATTGACAATTTTGGCCCTTTTTAGTGCCTTATGGCTAAGAAACTGTAAAACCTAACTCAAATCCGATTAAAAAGGATGTATGGAATTTCATAAGGAATCCACAGAAACAAACCCCATCAAAATCGGACCAGAAATATAAAAGTTCATTTTTAATTATCAAATCTGTCCAACAACTATAGATGTGGAATTTTATAAGGAACATTTTGAAAAAAATCCCATCAAAATTGGACAAATAATAAATGTTCTATATCAAAAATAATGAAAACAATTTATTTTGCCCCTTTTGGTACCTAATTCAGAGACCAAAGGGTCAGTAACTCCATAAACAATATCAACCTTCATTTAGTGGTTACCAACCTTATGTCAAAATTTCATAACAATTGAACAAAGATTACTCTTGAAAGTTATCATGCCGAAACTATGTATCTACAGACGGACAACGACTACGATAATGAGGGACAACGTCATACCATAATACGACTGCAAAAATTTGCGGTCGTACAAAAAGGGAAAGTTTGTGAAACATCATCATTTAAGAGCAAAGTAAATAGATGAACCCTTCTTCTGTAAAAAAAGCAGAAAGAGAAGAAAAAATGCACGTGCAAAAATAAAACACAAAAAGAGACAACTTATTTTTTATATTCAAAATGTTGTTATCATTTGAACACTACAATGTTTCAGTCAAGCAATAAAATTAAATGTTTTCATATCATTCATGTTTTAGACTTGAAAGTTTTTTTGTTTTTTTTTTCAGGGGGGGGGGGGGGGGGGATATGGGAGTATTTTTAGTGTTGTCGTTTGTTTTGTTAAATTTTACTTTCCTTTATTTTTATTTATTCAATTTTCTTTGTTTCTGGGGAATTTTCTTTCATGAATTTTTGCTTTTGTCTTAGGCTTTTTGCTTCAGTATATCTATCTCTTTCACTTTTAGATTTTTTGTTTATATTTCTTTTCAGTTGATTTGTTTGTTTGTGTTTTATTTTCATTTCTTTCTCTCTTTTTTGCCCTTCAGAGAAATTTGAATAAAGAACATATAAAATGAAATAAGCTATCGAAAAAACTTCTCCAGTTACATGTATTTTTTCCTCCAGACATACATGTAAACACACAGGTTTGTGTCTCTTGCTATATGTTAAGATTTACTGACAGTCTCATTTCATAAAACCTCTACTCAAATATTTGCTGAAAAAAAAAGTAGAGGTTTGACTTGACTTGGAAGCAATACTGTGAGTAACGTCAGGTAGGGTCTGTAGCCCTCCCTGGTGATGTCATTGAATAATAATTTATGAATGAACTGCTCAGTATATATGAAAACCCTTCTGGAATTTTTTTCCTGACATATTTCACTACAGAAATCTAATACAATTTGTTCTATGGAATAAGTTTCACTTTTTTTCATAAATGTGACACACATTTTTCCTACCTGACTGTGTTTTAGCCGACTCCTTTGCTGCACTTATGTTATCATCTTGGGTCTCACTGCAATCTGTTATCTGATCCTGGTTCTCATTTACCGTGGATATTTGGTTCTTCTCAAGATTCTGTTGTGCCCAAAGTAGGTCTTCTTGAAAGACCATTAACGTTTTTGGTTTGTTTTTCAGCACAGCTAAAAAAGTAATATTTATATAATCATGATCATTTGTATAAACTGGAGGCGTCAAGGAGCCTGAATAGCTCATCTGGATTTCTGAAGCACAACCTAGACAAAATTAACATATAGGATACAACTCACCATGCCAAAGCTGCATACCAAATTTCAAATTATTCTGATGAACGGTTCCAAAGATCTACTTGAGGAAAGAAACACAAGAGTGCACACGCTAAAATGTCTCGCCTGCTCAACAGCCTCTATCAGATTTTTTTTTATGCAAAGAGCTCAAAGCCAGATGAAAACTGACAGACATGCATGGATACCTGACAAACATTCAACAGATTAAATATAATTGCTCCACAACCAACTGTATTTAAGAAAGAGACTTAATCCTGAAAAGTTAATGTTGTTCACTCAACCATGAAATTAGGTCAAGGTCAGACTGTCAGACAGACATGAACACCTTACAAACATTCAAAAGACCAAATATAGAAGCTTTACTACTCATACTATTTGAGAAATGGACTAAACATTGATAACTTAGTGTTGTTCAATGATCCATGAAATGAGGTCAAGGTTAAATGAAAACTGTCAGACAGACATGTACCCCTTACAAACATTCTATAGACCAAATATAGTTGCCCTACAACTCATAGTATTTGAGAAATGGACTTAACCCCAAAAACTTAACGTTGTTCACTGAACCATGGAATGAGGATATGTACCCCTTAGAATCATTCTATAGAACAAAATTAGGAATCTTTGTAGAAGACCTCCCAAGGAACATTGTTATAAAGTTTCAAAACATTTGGCCTAGTGATTTCAGAGGAAAGATTTTTTTGAAAATTGGCCAATCATAAAAGAGAATAGCCTCGGGCGGCCATGTTTTCAGTTGGATTTCCATCAAATGAATAATACCAGTAACAGACTATAAAAACATCATTTCTGTCAGATTTCATTGTAATTGACTCCATAGTTTTCAAGAAAACAATAAATTAGTGATTCCCATAGGGTTAAATGTTGAAAATTTGCAAAAATTGACATTTCAAGGGCAATGACTCCAATATACATGTAAGACAAATTTTGCACAATGACAGATCTTGGTGAGCTGAACAACTTTTATCCTTACACTAATAATTAATCTACTTTAGTGTTCACAATAATAGCTGCTGAAGATGAAAATTTGCGAAAACTGACATTTCAAGGGCAATAACTCAACATCGGTTCATGGATTGTTATGAAAATTGGACCATAGGTAGATGCTGAACAATTTTATCTTAAAAGTTTCATTGAAATCCTTTCAGCTGTTTAAGAGGAGAAGATTTTTGCAAAAGTTTATGGCAGAAGACAGATGCCAAGTGATGAAAATAGGTCACACTGGCCTTTGGGCCTGGAGAGCTAAAAAAAGGGGGAATGTTAACATCCTGTCAGTGACATACTGGAGGGACAATGCAATGCAATCTTTCTCAAAAATTAAGCCTTAATCATAAATAATCCACAGGAATCATAGCTACAAGAAGAGCGAAGCGACAGGAGTGCAACGCCAAAATGGCCATATTTAATTTCCGTGGTTCTGCATACTAATTAATGTCATAAAGCAGTTCAATACTTATTCTAATGCAATATTTTTGTAACACCGTATTTTATTGGCTAACATTCTGCGTAAAATCCACAATCTACATGCCGTAACAAAGGTTGTCTGCAAAAAGGAGCCGCCATTCGGCCGCCATGATGAATGTAGAAATTTCTGCATGTAATCTTTACTACAATACACAATATAAATTTATCGCATACCTTAAAAAGTACTTTTTGAATGATTTTATCAAAATTTGAAGCGTACACGAGGCCCAAAAACATCGGATCTCGATTTTTTATACAGGAAGCGTTCAAATGATGTTTTGTTGTTTTTGTGACGTAAGTCAGTGGGAAACATTAACAACATTTCGTAGAATTTAAGTTTTCTTCATTTTTGTGTCCAAAACAAAAACAAATATAAAGATTTTACATAACCATTACATTTATTAATAGAATGGAGATAACTGTATTGTATTTTAAGCTTTGAGGACGTAAATCTCCATTTTACTGTCGCAAATATCCGTTTACCTAGCTCCGCTACGTGTCGCTAGGTAAACTCAATTTGGGGCAGTAAAATCTACGATTTACGTCCTCAAAGTTTAAAATACAATACAGTTATCTCCTAATTATTCTTTTGAATACATACTTTAAAGTGATAATTTTTCAGTTATTTTCTCATTTATTTCAGCCAGTTCTGAACTGAGTCAGAACGTCTTCTGGTGAAGATCGCCATGTTGTGTTTTCACGTGGTCAAATAGAGTCAGTCTGTTAGATTCGGAGAAAAATCAAAACATTAATATATGAAACTGATTTTCTAGATGAAATATAAGAGAGATCCCATAATTAATGTTTTAAAATACATTTTAACTGATATAGTATCTATCTCTTATATTTCACTCCTGTTGCTTCACTCTTCTTGTAGCTATGGGGCATATAAAGATACATACATATAGAGACACAAGACTATTACAGATAGAATTTCAATTCTACTAATTTATTCTTTCTACACCACTTACTTCCCCTTATTATTATTTTCTTTTTTGCAACGATAAAGACATATTGCAAAAATTTCTCAAATTTAGATTTAAATCATTGAATATGCAAAAAGTTGTATTGTAAAATGTAAAGTAAAAGCCATGCAAATTTAATTTTACAGTTCTCATGCCCAATTTTATTAAAATAAATGAAAAGGTGTATGTTTTTAACCTTTTTAAATCATAAAAAGGGTTACATTTGTTAACCCTGTATCAAAGACATTATGGAAATGATTTTGACTTCATTAACTCTGATACCAAATAAAAACTTTCTTTAAAAACTAGTGCTGGTAAAGGAAATGAAGGAGGGCTTGAAAACCGAAAAATTAATTTTACATAGCCAACAGACCTTGAATTGTAAAGCTTAGCATAATTTGGTTCCTAATCATTTTCCATTTGTTCAGTTCCTTGTTTATTTACTTCTTTGTTCCTTTGTTTCTGTTAACGACAAGAGCATTTCTTCGTTTACAGCAACAAACCTTACAGTCATTTCTAGAAACAAATGAACATCACAGAAACAAACAAATGTTCTTGTCATTTAAGGAATCAAATAAATGACAATCAGAAAAAGATTAACAAAGAAATGAACAAATGCTCTTATAGTTTATGGAAATAACTGAACAAATAAACATTCTTTTTTACAGAAACAAACAAAAAATAAATGAATGCTCCAATCATTTACAGAAACAAACAAATGAACAAAATCAAATGAATGAACAAGTGCTCTCATTATTTTTCATTGGATTGTTCATTCATTTGTTTTTGTTCCTCTCTATTTCTTTTTCTGTTCATTTCTTTGTTTAATTGCTAAACTTTACGAACCAAGGTCTATATAAATACAGAACAACCAACTCTGCTGACATATCTAATAAGCTAAAGGAACAGCCATGTAACCTACAAAGGAAAGGGAAATTTTTTTCTAAAATAATAAATGATATTCTGATTTTTAATCTGAAAGATTAATTTATCTGGACATGGGTGAATTTATTCCGACTTGATACTTTCTCTTAAAAAAGTATGTACAAAATTTTGACAGAAGTATTTTTGGTTTATCCAACGTGAAAACAAAAACATATGATATTTGCTATGTTTGACAAAAAATAAAAGATCTGAACTGAAGAAAAAGCCACAGCCCTTCCTTTAAAATTAACTGGTTGGTCCTTAACTTTAAACTGAGCACAAAATGATAGCAGATTTTTCTATTTTTAGCAATGGCGGCCAACTTGGTTGGTGGGTGGGGTCGTTGGATACAATTCTGAAAGAGGACCACCTAAGGACCAGTCCATCAAAGTTTGGTCCGAACTAGCCAAGTAGTTTCAGAGAAGAAGATTTTTAATTGATTTTTTGCCGATTTTTCTATTTTTAGCAATGCCGGCCATCTTTGTTTGCGGGCGGGGTCATCGGATATAATTCTGAAAGAGGACCACCTAAGGATTATTCCATCAAAGTTTGGTCCCAACTGGCCAAGTAGTTTCAGAGAAGAAGATTTTTAATTGATTTTTTGCCGATTTTTCTATTTTTAGCAATGGTGGCCATCTTGGTTGACGGGTGGGGTTGTCGGATACAATTCTGAAAGGGGACCACCTAAGGACCATTCCAACAAAGTTTGGTCCCAACTGGCCAAGTAGTTTCAGAGAAGAAGATTTTTAATTGATTTTTTGCCGATTTTTCTATTTTTAGCAATGGCGGCCATCTTGGTTGGCAGGCGGGGTCGTCGGATATAATTCTGAAAGGGGACCACCCAAGGACCATCCCTGCCAAGTTTGGTCCAAATTGGCCCAGTGGTTGCAGAGGAGAAGATTGAAATGCAAAAGGTTAACGATGGACGACGACGACGGACGCCCAGTGGTAGCAAAAGCTCACATGACCCTTCAGGTCAGGTGAGCTAAAAATGAACACAGTGTTCAATTACACTAACATCAAACAATAATGTCCATACAGATGGCACTGATAAATGACATCAACTCAAGGTTTTTTTTTTCTCAAAAATAAACCCAGTGTTCAATTACACAATTATCAATTCAATATACATACATATTGTCTTTGCGAGAGATATTGGCATACAAATGTGATAAATGAAATCATTTTTTTCCTTTTTTGTTCATATTGGAAATCTTTTTCACAATTGTATGCCAATATCTCTTGCAAAGACTTCCACCATTTTTTCTGCTTTTTTCAATAGCTTTTCTACAGGTCTCTTTTGACGGGCATGTCTTTGTACGGAGATTTTCCTTGAAATAAGTTTTAACTTCATCTATTTCTTCAGAACTCCAACGAACTCTCTTTGTTTTTTTCTTCTTTCCAGTCTTTTCTTCATGATCACTACTCTCATACTCATCACCATTATCACTCAACTCTGATAAGTCATCAACTTCTGGATCTTTATACATTGTTTGCTTGTCAAGACTAAGACCTTCCCATTTTTCTTCTTTCTCTTCATCATCATCATCATTTTGAATATTTTCTAATATAATATCTACAAAACAATTATTGTTCAAAATGTAAGTCAGTATATACATCTGTTATACATATACTGCCTCACTCATGTGCAGAACTATGTTCAATATTCATGCTCAATAACTCATGTTAACTTACTATCAGATGCAATTTTGAAAGAGGAGTATCCGCTAACCATTTCATTCAAGTTTTGCTCCAACTGAGAGACTTCTTGTTAATTTCCCACTAAATTATGCTAGGGTTGCCAATTTGGTCAAAGCTAGAGACCATCGGACACAAATTTGAAAGAGGATCATACAAAGACTGTTTCACTAAAGTTTGTTTCCAATTTATAAAGCAGTTCCAGAGAAGGCGATTTTTTTGTAAACTTCTCATAGTTTTAAACTAATTTTGGCCGTTTGCCATCTTGGTCAGAGGTCAAGATCATCAGACACAACTTGGAAAGCAGATCATTAAATTACCATTACAGTAAAGTTTGGTTCTAAGCACACAAGTGGTTCCAGACAAGAAGATTTGTTTAGTTAATTCTAAATAGAGTCTTGTATTAAACTAAGTTTCACTATGGTCGCCATCTTGGTCGGAAGTCTGAACCATGGGACATTATATGATAATTCTGAAAGAAGATCATCCAATTACCATTCAATTAATATTTCAGTCTGTCAAGCACTTTTTGGCTTCAAATTATTAGGAAATCAGGAGGTTTTTTAGTTAAAAATCAGGAGATTATCAGGAATTTTTTTACATAAAAAGTGATAAAACCATACAAAAACAAAAAGAAATGGCCACTTTCCTCCCCTCTAAGTAAGAGCTTTCAGGCCATAACGTATAAATTTAAGCATGGTGTTTTTGATTCCAGATGAACGTCATTATCAAAATGTCAGAATGTAATTGGCAGGCTAAAAAGTCTTACTTAGGCCATTTTCCTCACCTTCTTTTATTGATAAGATCAACAAAATCTTTATGTACCATTTTTTTTGTGGGGAAAAAGTTCAAAATCAGGAGTTATCAGGAGTTTTTCTAACAAATTCAGGAAAAAATCAGGAACAGCTCAAAATCAGGAAAAATCAGGAAAAATAAGGAAAATCAGGAGTCGCTTGACAGCCTGAATTATTTGCCTCAAATCTAACAAGCGGGTGCCTTTAAGAAGATCCAAGGTGATGTAAAAAAACTTACGGAAATGTGTCCATAGGACACTTACGCCCCGCCTTGCCACCATGCTGAAATTGAGCTACATGATACAACTTATCATGCTGAAGCTGCATACCAAATTTCAAATCATTTCTTATGAAAGATTTCAAAGATCTGCTTGACAAAAGTTTATGGGACATACGTACATAGGGTAAAACTTGTATGCTCCAACGCCTACAGGCAGGGGCATAAAAATTATAAAAAGAAAAGAAAAGAAACAAACCAGAGCCTCATCTAGCAATTAAAACATGATTATTTCTTGCTAAACTGTGAATTTATATCATTTATTTCAAACTAAAACTTGGCAAACAATTCTGGTTTCATAGCTACAGTGTTACAATAACTGATTGAGCGGTTTATGATAGTAGATTTTAAAACTTTAACCAATCAGGAAATTACAACAAATGACTGATTGGTTTATTAGAAAAAGATTTTAAAATTTCAACCAATCAGGAAACAATATGGAACCTGGTGGACATTGTAGCAAAATACCAAATAAATTAGAGTGATACTGATTTCTGTTTAGCTGTTTAGCTTGAAGCTTACAGGGTTTGGGAAGTCAGGGGCCATGGGGCAATTTGCCCATTTAAATTCAAAATGTCCCCATGATTTCTGAAAACTTTGTATAGAATTATAAGGAATGGCCCATAAGCATTTTAGAAATCCTTGAAAAAAGCTGAAAATTCCTTCCCAATACCTGAGCTTAATAGGTTATTTGATGGGTGTGTTTCATATGGTTGGTGGTACTTATTAAGGTGTAATGGTTTGTACGGGCAATTTGTTATATACTGAAAGACTTTAGAAACGCAACACTTCCATTTGTTTTCTATTGTACCTAAAGTGTGACAGCTCAGAACTACGTAAATAATGATCCGATTTACAGAGAATTTTGTACAGTTGTTAGTCATGGTAAGGACAATCATCTCCTAAATTTTCAGATTTTTTATTAAAAGGAATTTGAAATTTGTTAAAAATGCGTTTTTACCAAAAAACGAAAAATCAGCTCATTTACCGCAAAATTTCAACCACATTCTCTATCATACTCAAAACTGAACACAAAACTCAATAGTTTAGAGCATTAAATCATTTTTTTTTTAAATTGTATGCTTAAAAGTTTGCCTGGATTTATGCAATACAAAACCAGAGAAATTTTCACCCCACAAAAACAAAGATTTTAAAATTTTCTTAGAAATTAAATTTCTCAATTAAAGATTTTTACCGATCGTTTTAAGGGTGAATTAAGATTTAGAAATGATTATATGGTAGAAATTCATATGAAGATAAAGTATATTTCTGGAACCAGAATTTTAGTGTTGCGTTATTAAAGTCCGTCAGTATATATATACTATTAATTAAATGTCTACTTTTAGTGCAATTCATAATCATGATAGTTGACAAGTATGCATCTGGCAGTTAATACTTCATTTAAATCAAATCATACGCTTACCATTTAACTGAATATCATCTAAACTTTTATCTTTGACAGCAGGTGTCAGGTTTAAGTCTTGTATTAACATCAACTTTGTAATTTTCACACGCTCAATGAATCCAGATCTTTGTCTGTAGTGATTCAAATGGACTGTTTTGGTGTGGCCCAAATGGTCACAAGCCCACTGTATCTGTGCATCATTAAGATTCAGTACCTAAAAAAATTTGAAAGGTTTTTTATTTCAATATATACAACCACATCTTGAAATGTTTCAAGAATGAAAAGAAAACAATGTTTAAATATCATTCTGTTTAATGTAACAATACTTCTGACAATAACAAACCAAAATTACCTTTTAACTACATCTATCAAAGACAGGACATACAGTAGACAGAAAAGAATCTTTATATGGAAATGGACAATACTAAAGATGATACATTTGAACATGCACTAATATTTAACTGAAAAGTCTTGCAGTTTTATCATGACCTTGAGCTTATTAAGTTTACATAAAACTAGAAGAAATGTGTCCATAAGACACGTATGCCCCCGCCTAACAGGAAGTTGATGTGCCACCATGATGAAAATAAATTAAACAATACAACTCATCATGATAAAGCTGCATACAAAATTTCAAATCATTCCTATGAACTGTTACAAAGTTATGGTTCATGAAAATTTATGTGTTGTCTAAGTTAAATGTCCGGTAAACAGGAAGTTGATGCAACACCATGACGAAATTAATATACACGTTACAACTCATCATGCTGAAGCTGTATACCAAATTTCAAATCATTCTGATGAACAATTCCAAAGTTACGCTTGACGAAAGTCTAAGGGACATACGTACGTACTTGTCCGTATGTACAGAGGGTAAAACTTATATGCCCCACGCCAATAGGCGGGGACATAAAATTTTTTTTTAAATTTGAATGTTATTAACATTTGTCTTTCTACATTCAAAGCTACACTTACATCTGTTATTTTATGCATTTAGAACTCTGCACAAGGTTTAAAACCTCACCCTGATGAACACCTTGTGTCACTGAAAGGTGATTTAACAAAGACAACTTGAATAAAAAGATTATGATCTGACTTCTAATTTCTGAATGCAGGCCATGACCTGCATTATAACTTTTAAAGATTGACAGGTACATGTATAATGACGTATTTATATATTTTTTTATTATTTTTTTCTCCCCAAACTGATTAATCAAATTCCAAATTGCTGTTTGGCGGGATTGGTGTTGGCTAATGGGTCACAAACTTTAACAAGCTCACAATTTCTTTACTTTTGAATTAGATCTTTATTTATTGCTATTATTTTTGTTTTATTATTTTCTTAATATTCAAATCTAAATTATGCCTCTCATTTGTATCAACTGTTTAAAATGTCTTTTTGGTTTTGCATTGGTTTTGAAATATTTAAACAACCAGCTCCAAAATTGGCTGGATTGCCCCGGTCTGGCCACTTACTGGTCATGTCTAGCCCTCTGCTGTTTTCTCGTGGTTGTTTGAAGAGACCCATATGAACCTTTTATGACATCTCGATACCGTGGGTCGGGTTAGGGTGGTTTGTAGGTATCATATGAGATTGATGTTTTGGTTCTGGGGTCTCTGAAGATAGCCACTGACGGAAGCAGCGGAGAAGGCGGTGGCTTATGGGGTAAGGCTTCCTCGGCTTAATGAGGCCACATGTTTGCCGTGTGTGGATACCCGTAAGGATAGAGGACGGGATCCTGGTGGTTGAAACACGCCACTTTGGCCCTTACTTTATCTGAAACGGGCGGTCGGATGGGCCCGGTCTCGATCAATCGGCTGGTCACGCCAAGCCCTTGAATCTAACCTGTTTCCAGAATGTACAACAGTAGTACCATGTTCAAGTTGGGTTTAAGAAGGCGGTGGCTTATGGGTCAATCGTGTAGATGTTGCCTTGGGCGGTTGAATCGTCAGGTAACCCCTGACACGAGGCATGCGCCTGTATAAAGTACTCTATGCGAGTATCTTGTCCTTGTATCCCTAGTGTCTGTCGCACACGTGGCAGGCATACACCGTTTTGGTGCTGCTCCGAGGTGGGCGGGGAGCAAGGGCAACGAATCATTATACAATCACCATGAATATTGAACTAAACCAACCAAAGTTAACATGTTCCAAAAGAAAACTTGCAGACAGTGATGACGAAGGACCAAATCCGAAATCTCAAAATATATCTCCTACAACCTTTCCCAAATTTTTGGTACTTACTAGTCTTGACCAGGATAAACCATTGACAAAATTATCACCATTTGTTTTACAAAAATATATTCAGAGCTGTGCAGGTGAAGTAAAAAAAGTTACTAAAATGAAAAATGGAAATTTACTCATAGAATGTGTTAGAGAACAGCAGTCAAAAAATCTTCTCTCTTTGACATCTATCTCCACTGTTAACATTTCTGTAACCGCCCATAGAACTCTAAATGCATGCCAAGGAATTATTCGTGACAGAGACCGTGACTTATTAGATCTATCAGAGGAGGAAATTTGTGAAGAACTTAAATCTCAAAATGTGTCTAAAGTTAAAAGATTTACCAAAAGGATTGACAACAAAACAATTAAACTGAACACTTACTTCTGACATTTGAGCTCTCGACATTGCCTGAACACATCTATGTAGGACCCTACAGAATCAAGGTTGACACATATGTGCCCAATCCTACCCGTTGTTTCAAATGCCAGAAGTTTGGACACGGTAGGAACTCATGCAGGGGCACAGAAAGGTGTGTCAAATGTTCTGTGGAGGGACACTCCAGTTTCGATTGTGAGGGCACTGTCAAGTGTTCAAACTGCGGACAGGATCACATGGCCAATTCTAGGACCTGTGAATTTTATAAAAAAGCAGTTGAAATTCAAAAAACAAAAGCTGAACGGGGTATTACCTATCAAGAAGCCCGCAAAATCATCTCTGCCACGAATAATTCATAGCAATCTACATATGCTGACAAAGTGAAAAATTCCACAACGTACAAGACATCTGAAACACAGACTGTTTATTCATGGCCAGACAACACAAAATTTCCTATACTTTTATCTGAGTCTAAACCTAATAATTCCCAATCAATTCCCAAAAGATCTTCGCCATCCATTTCATCTCAGACACAGACTGTAGCAACAAATTTTAAGACTTCTCACACTGCTCCACCAAAAACTTCCACTTCAAGAAATTCTACCCAGAGACCTTCATCATCTCAACAGCAACCTAATCACTCATCTTCATCCAATCAAAAGACGTCTTCCAACCAGAAATCTTCATCAAAAAAGCATTCACAGTCATCTTCAAATCGCCTTTCAAAGGCAGAAAAGAATTCTACCAAATTCAGAGATCTCTGTTCAGAGTTTGACGATGACTCTGAGCAGATGGATACAACATCAATGGATTGTTTAGATTCGATCTGGGGAGATCCACTCGTTCCAGCAGTGGATATCAATCCCCACAACAAATCAAACGCGCAGGGTGGCAAGCAGAGGAGTCGTTCAAGTGAAGGACATAAAAACTTCTCCCCCATCCGTGCACCGAACAAATGAACAACATTGTACAATGGAATTGTCGAGGTTTAAAAATTAACTTAATTGAATTAACTTTATTAGCCCAAACTTTCCTTCCTGTTGCTTTTTGTCTTCAGGAAACTCATCTCAAGGAAAATGATCAAATAAATTTAAAGGATTATTCTATTTACAGCACTCATCTTAAAAAGGATTATTCATAGTAGAATAAATTTAAACACTGGCTTGCAAGCAGTTGCTATTCGTCTCTCTCTAGCTAAAACTATTACATTATGTTCTGTTTATATTCCTCCTAATACGCACTTGGAAATTAACAAACTTAAATCTTTAACTGATCAGTTACCTGCCCCATTTCTGCTTATGGGTGATTTTAACGCCCATAATCCTATTTGGGGCAGTAGTTCACAAAATGATAAAGGAAAAAAAATTGAAGATTTTTTAAATCAGGAAAGTTTGTGCGTTTTTAACGATGGATCGGAGACCTACCTCCATCCAGCGAATGGTTGTTACTCGGCTATCGATCTAACGATTTGTGACCCTTCTTTATTATTGGACTATTCATGGCGAGTCCATGATGATCTGTGCGGAAGCGACCACTTTCCAATTATTTTGGAAAACTTGTTTCCGTCGTCCTCGGAGAGGGTTGCTCGCTGGAAATTTGACAAAGCCAACTGGCCTTTGTTCGAGCAGCTCTGCCGAGAGGAACTAAACGCAGATTGTTTTAATAATGTGGACAGTCCAGTTCTCAAATTTAACGAATCGTTGGTATCGATAGCTGAGAGAACCATTCCTAAATCCTGGTTTGATGATGATTGTGAGGAAGCGAAGAAAGGTAGAAAAAAGGCCGAACGACGGTTCAACTTGCATCCAACCCAAGATAATTTAAGTCATTTCCGTATATTCCGTGCGAAAGCACGTAGAACATTTAAACAAAAGAGACGTAAGTCTTGGCAAAACTTCGTCTCTAAAATAAACTCCCATACACCAATGAATAAAGTTTGGAATTTCATACAAAACATTAACGGTAAAAACAGAAAAAACAATCTTCACCATCTTAAAGATGACCAGAATCTTCTAACTTCTGAAAAGGACATATCAAATAAACTTGGAGAGACGTTTTCTAAGCATTCGTCCTCTCTAAATTACTCTCCAGAATTTCAACGAATCAAACATCGCACCGAAAAAACTAAACTAAACTTTAAATCTAAAAACACAGAAGACTACAACCGCCATTTCTCTTTTGATGAACTCAAAAATTCTCTTTCAAAGGCCCATGACACAGCATGTGGCCCTGATGATATTCATTATAAACTTCTGAACCATCTTCCTGATACATCATTACAAACACTTTTGGATTTACTAAATAACATTTGGGAAACTGGTGACTTGCCCTCTCTGTGGAAGCTTGCAACGGTTGTCGCTATTCCAAAACCGGGGAAGGATCATTTTGAACCGTCGAATTATCGGCCAATTGCCCTCACAAGTTGCGTTTGCAAGACAATGGAACGGATGATCAACGACCGCCTTGTCTGGTTTCTAGAGGCCAATGGCCTCCTGTCTAATATACAGTGTGGATTCCGACAAGGCAGAAGCACGTTAGATCATCTTGTTCGCTTTGAAAGTTTTATACGCAACGGGTTTGCTAAGGGTGAACACGTTGTGTCGGTCTTTTTCGATCTTGAAAAAGCATACGACACCACGTGGAAATATGGTATTTTAAAAGATCTAAACGATATGGGGTTGAAAGGTAGGTTATCTACCTTTATTGATAATTTTTTGTCTAACAGACAGTTCAAGGTAAAAGTTAATACTACATTGTCTGACCCTTTTGAACAAGAGATGGGTGTTCCTCAGGGAAGCATTCTTTCTGTTACTTTATTTAGCATTAAAATAAATAGTTTAGCTAAAACGTTACAAAAGGATGTTGAGGGTTCTCTTTATGTTGACGATTTTCTGATATGTTATAGAGCTAAAAACATGAACAATATAGAAAGACAATTACAATTGTCTTTAAATAAAATTGAAAAATGGGCTATAGAAAATGGTTTTAGGTTTTCCAGCTCCAAAACTGTTTGCATGCATTTTTGCAATAAACGCAAAATGCATTTAGACCCTGAGCTAAAACTCAATAACTCGCCTATTTAAGTTGTTAAGGAAACCAAATTTCTTGGACTTCTTTTCGATAGTAAAATCACCTTTCTACCCCATATCAAAATGCTAAAAGCTAAATGTTTGAAAGCATTGGATATTTTAAAAGTTGTTTCCAGCGCTGACTGGGGTGTTGATAAAACTATTTTATTAAATTTATATCGATCTTTAGTAAGATCAAAACTTGATTATGGTTCCATTATATATGGATCTGGTCGCAAATCCTATGTAAAAATTCTAGATACGGTTCACCACCAAGGCCTACGTTTGGCCTTGGGGGCGTTCAGAACATCTCCCGTAGAAAGTTTATATGTAGAGGCGAACGAGCCGTCTCTTTACAACCGTAGAATAAAACTTGGTCTACAATATTTAACCAAGCTGAAAGCCTATCCTTCAAATCCTGCCTACGACTGTGTTTTCAACCCTCTCTATGAGGATATATTTGAACAACATGAAAACAAAATTCCCCCGTTTGGTATCCGGATGAAACCGCATATTTCTGGTTCTAACATCAACCTTGATGAAATTGCCCCTATTAATATACCTCAATCACCACCTTGGCTTGTACCCAAACCAATGTTTATTTTTGACCTTAGAAAACATAAAAAGTCCGAAACAAACCCTATTCTTATTCAGCAACATTTTGCTGAAATAAAATCAAAATTTGCATTTCATGACTCTATTTACACTGATGGATCTAAGGACGGGGACAAAGTAGCTGCTGCAGCAGTCCACGGACAGCAGGCAGCAACTCTCCGCCTTCCATCTTCCAGTTCAATATTTACTGCTGAAGCTAGAGCCATCTTTCTGGCTTTAAAATTTGTCAGAACGTCTGAAAAACTTAAATTTATTTGCTCAGATTCTCTTTCATGTTTATTGGCTATAGAACGTCAGAAATATAAAAACCCTTTAATTGCCCATATTATTGAGTTCTATAAAAGACTTGTCCAAATGGGCAAAGAAATAGTTTTTATCTGGATACCAAGTCATATTGGTATCAGAGGAAACACAGTCGTAGTATAGCGAAGGATGCTTTAGATGACCCAGTTACTAATATGTCAGTGCCTTATACCGATTTTAAACCTTTGATTTATAAATATGTTGTATGTCTGTGGCAGTCCCAGTGGGATCTGCTCACAGACAATAAATTGCATCATATTGAGCCAACTGTTGGCACAAGTATTTGTTTCTTCGGCAGAAGCCGGAGAGAACAAGTGGTTTTAACTAGATGTCGCATTGGCCACACCAGGACGACTCATTCTTTTATTTTAGAGAATGAGCCGCCTCCTGAGTGTATTCCTTGTCAATGTCGACATAGTATTAAACATCTTTTAATTGACTGTGTAGATAAATCCGACATTATTAGTCGGTACTACACAGTCAACAATATGAAAGACTTGTTAACAAAGGTTGCTGGCAACCGTATTTTACAGTATTTGAAAGACGTTGGACTGTATTCGAGAATATAGTCTAACATTCTTGAGTACAGTCCAATAATTTTAAAAATTTGTTTTGAATGATATGATTTATTTAATAGCGTATCTGTGATATTATATTCCAAATTTCGTCTGTGATATTATTTTTGATTTTGATGTTTGTCTTGTATTGTTTTATTGTTTTATTTTCTCCTTAAATATTATTTGTAAATAGTTCATTCGTTTTAGATGGTATTTGTTTTAATTATACTTAATTTAATTAGTTCTCGCCGTGATATGGCTTAAATGTCGCCCACACGGCGTAAAACAATAATCAATCAATCAATCATATTACATCAACATAACACATACATATTAATTAATTTTAACATTATTTATTATTTATAAAGAATCATAAAATAAATCAGTATAATTTAAACCAATTTACATTATTTACATTACAATTAAAGGATAACTTCAGTAACACCCAAAAATGACTTCAATCCACACATATATATTGACTCAACTTACAAATCAGAAATTTTAAAATTATATGATACTAACATACAAAAATTCTAACAATTACATATGATTTACAGCAAATATGACAACAAAATTATAAAAATATGTACATGATAAGACAGTCTGTACAAAGAGGGATAACTCTTTAATTTTTATCTCACATTTTGAATATTTTTATCTGTCTAGATATAGAATAAGATGTCATTAACCACATTAGGATATTTTATACATTTATATTTTAATACAAATATATTTACAAAGAAGATGTTTAAATATTATATTATATTAAAATCAATAATGACTGCTATTAATCGAATATCTTTCATAAAAAATATACAAACATGAATATAAATATATGTTAATGATATAAGACATCCCGTACAAAGAGATATAGCTCAATTATTTTTATCTAAACTTTTGCCAATTTTTATAAGTCATGTCTGCATAAAAAATTTAAAAAATGGACCAAAATGTAATTTAAATACATTTATGTTTTTCAAATTAAAAAATTAAAAAATTTTGACAATTATATTAATACAAACAATATATATGGAAAATGTCTTGTCACAGTATCTGATAAAATTGACCAAAATTAAGCATTTCCATAAATTTCTAACATAACTGGTGTTTTAGTTTATGGATAGCTATGACATTATAAAAGAATTTTCAATATCACAAAGAGCATGCTGCTATTGATTTTGATTTAATCATGTCAAAATTTAAGTTATTAGAGCCCAAAAAATGATAAAAAAAAAATTAAATTTCATTGACAATAACTTGTGTGTAAGTGCATGAATCTTTCTAAAATTGTAAACAAAGGTAAAATATCACAAAGGGAAAGCTAGAATTGAGATTGGGTTAATTCCAAAAAACGGTCTTGAATTTGGGGCCAAAAATAGACCTAAAAACAAACATTTTCATTTTTCCAGAGAATAACTTTTGTTACAGTGTATGGATATCTATGAAATTGTAATTCAAGGTAACAAAACCAAAAGGGAAGGCTAAGATTGATTTTATGGGTGATGATTCATAAGTGGGTTGAACAAATTAAAATATTAGGGTTTTTTTCCCAACCCCTTTTTCTCCAAATCAAAATTTTAAAAATTACATTGCTTATTTCTGATTTATATATAAAAACAAATAACTATGATATGGTTTCAATAGGTATATTAAAACTTTATAAGTTCTTCCATATATTCAGCGTTCGACATCTGCGGTCGTATCTAGCTGCGCCCCGCGGAGCATTTTATTATCATATAATTCAGCAGAATAATTATAAAAAAGAAGATGTGGTATAATGGCAAATGAGACTACTCTCCACAAGAGACCAAATTCAACAAAAATTAACATCTACTAGTATAGGTCACCGTACGGCCTTCAACAATGAGCAAAGCTCATAACACATAGTCAGCTATAAAAGGCCCCGAAATGACAAATATAAAACAATTCAAACGAGAAAACTAACGGCCTAATTTGTGTACAAAAAATGAGCGGGAAACAAATATGTAACTCACCAACAAATAACAACCACTGAATTACAGGCTCCTGGCTTGGGACAGACACATACATACGGATGTGACGGGTTAAAAATGTTACCTGGGACAAGAACGAACTATAAAAATCCGCTGACAAAGGCTCAACTCATCAGATGAATACAAATAGAAATACTACACAGAGTGGACGTGGCCGGGTGCTTGTATATCTTAACAACAATAAGACAATAATTACAGATCTATGAGTACTCGCAGTTTAATACCGATAGCTTGTTCAATAGAAAAGAAGATTTGATATGCTTGCTATAATTGATGCCACACTTTTGTTTAAACTTTTTAAAAAAAATGCATTTGTTGTAATATTTGTTATGCTTTTTCTTACTCATATATTTTCCTGATTCCTAAAATTTGTTATCCAATTTTATTATGTTTTATACAAAAAAAAACATTACAGGTTACTAGAGTGCAATTATTCGTAATGAATTTTCCATAGGGTACCAGTAGTGCTCCGTATTTTTTTCTCCTTGTCTTAACGTTTGTTTCGACTTTCGGATTATGTCGATCTTGGCATCTCGATTTCACAAGCCTCCAGAAGGATCAAATATCTATATAGATTTTTTTTTTACAACTGTGGATCGGCCGTGGCTGCATATTTACACATACCACAATATAACACCAGACTTTAAAAAGTGTTTTATCGCTTGAACAAGAAAAGTACAGTTAATATTTGTTTCTAGTGGCCCTCTTTTTTACGTATGATTTAGAAAACGTAAAAAATATGCGTGTCAGACGTAACAGACTATGCCCATAATATTTAAAATTATACATGGTTGTTTGTACTCTTTGAAACAGTGTGAAAATTCGCAAAAATGATATGCGTCATATACAAAGTATCCCGATTTGGCGTTGATACAAAAAGCCAAAGACGAAATTTTGCATAAATAAGAAAACGTTGTATGGTTTGCTACTGCCCCGTACGAATCCATAGAGGGTTAACTAATAAATCTATATGGGGTGAGGCCTAAGACCGAATCTCCTATGAATTGTATTCACCCTCTTTGGTCCGTAGTGGGCAGTAGTGAATAAGGTATTCCTGCCGCATTTTGTAGATAAATATAAAATGAAATACAACATAAAAAGATGATGTCATCATTTAGGGACCACATCAAAGGGTCAATGTAGGATAAAAATGTTAATTGATATAGTTTTTTTCACTCTCCCAACTACCACCCCCACCCCTCTCTTAAAATGATTGATCAATAAGTATATACACTGAACCGCAAAAGAAACGTCGCACAAAATGACATGTTCACATACATTTATTTCAAAGTGACATTTATATATTTTAAATTAATTTTTACAAAATTTAATGAATGATTTACAGTCTTTTGGTTACAATGTTCACAAAAACGTCACAATTGTCGCAACGTCACATGTTTTCAATGCTGTGCTCCCACGTCCGTTAATAACGTGTATGTCCTCCACCGCACCAATTACTGCGGCACATCTTCGGTACATGGAGTTGATGAGCCGATTAATAAACGCCATCGGAATACGTGCGCATACTCTCTGAAACGCTTGTGAAAGTTCAGCTGCAGTTGTCGGACTTGGCTGCTCATTATTCAACCGTCTTTGAACTTCGTCCCATAAATGTTCAATAGGGTTTAAATCTGGACTCAAAGCCGGCCAATCCATAACATTAATGTTATTCTGCTGTAGGAAGTCTCTTGTGGCTCTTGCGGTATGCGCACGTGCATTGTCCTGTTGGAAAGTCTTGTTTTGATGACGTGCGAAATGGGGCTGAACATGGGGTGTCAAGACCTGGTCGATGTAACGGGCAGCTGTTACGCCATTTCCTCTGCCTGGGCCAAGGTTCTGAAAGATGACTGGACCAAGTTTAACGTTAAGGCCGATTCCACCCCATACCATGATGCTAGGTCCTCCCCACGCGTCTGTTTCCAGAATGCAGCTGTCTTCGTAACGTTCCCCGCGTCTTCTCCACACTCTGGTTCTGCCATCGGCTGTTGAAATGCAGTAACGGCTTTCGTCAGAGAAGATGATGTTACGCCATTGTCGATTTCGCCAATTCTGTCGCTGAGTGGCCCACTGAAGACGAGCTTGACGGTGTCGAGGAGTAAGAATAGGTCCTCTTTCTGGACGGCGACATCTTATGTTTCTAGCAGCTAATCGCCGACGAACCGTATCATCACTTATGGGTCGTCCATGTGTTCCAACAGTGTTTCTGGGAGTTTCGGCAGCTGGGGTGAACCGATTCATCAAATATTCTGTCTAGGGTAGTGACTTGGGGTCTACCACTCCGTGGACGGTCATTTGTGCTGTTTGTTGCATTGTACCGTGTCCGTAGACGTTCAATTGTTCGAACAGCACAGTTGAAGTCGTTGGCAATAACTCTGGCAGATTGCCCAGCATCCAATCGACCAATGGCCTGTTCTCTCTGTTGTGGAGTCAGACGTGGCATAGCTTCTGTGTCAACACTGATACTAACACTCTTTAATTTTCTCCGGCCTTTTATACCCATAAAGGAGCATGAATTTCACGAACATTTAAGATTTAAGAAAAATTACCGCCAAGTGTGTCCCACGAGCGGTTTTAGGTACGGTCGCTCTACGATATCAACTGAAAATTATTTCAACCGAAAATTTAATTCACAGGTAATTTAATCTTACCTGGTGATGTAATCGTAATACTGATTATATAAAAATCATTAATTAATATTTATTTTGAATTTTGCTAAAATTTTGAAAAAGCGATGTTTCTTTTGCGGTTCAGTATATATATAAAATCGATGTCAATTAAATACACCCCCAACCCCCAAATTAAGTTTTTTATCCTTCATTAATTTTTTGATGTCGTTCCTAACTGTAGACGTGGCGTCATGAACCCCATATGCAATTTATGAACGGATACATTATGGATCGTCATGCGGCGATGTTATGAATTTAGGGAACGGTCATTATTTACAAGCTGGGGGGGGGGCTGGATTTTTTTCCAGCCTTTAGGTCATCTACAAGAATGACCCCCCTATCCTTTATAAATTCAATATTTTGACCCCCCTCAAATGTCTAGTTAAAAAATAATGACCCCCCAAAAAAATATTCTCTATTTTTACAAACATTATATACATAAATATGCATAAACTGTGCAAACCTTAAGATATTATATATTTTCAGAAATATATTCCGTGTCCATCGATTTAATTACTTTAGCAACTGTCTCCGAAGTTAATGTGTCATGTTTTTGAAATGTGGGTAAACTTTCCAAAATTTGTTGAATAAATTTTTCAATAGGTAATTCAGTCAACTGCAATGCCAAATAAGCTATTTTATCCATAGGATGAATGAAATAACAACACCGAAGCCCCTTTTCAGTATCCAAAATCTTATCCAAGAATGCATATTTGTCTGGACTATGCTCGAAAAAAGACGAATAAATCTCATGAGCCTCTTGAAATGGTAACAATGTAGCACATTCTAAATAATCCCAAAATAGAACGAAATTCAAATTTGTAGTTTTCATACGAATACAATAATCCATACAATTTTTCTTTATTGTAAGATATTGACTTTGAATCTTGTAACGACACTCTTATGTTAAGTTTTTTATCAAAAACTTGTAATTCTCTTCGAACTGAACGAGTTTCTCTTGTTTTATTTACTTTAAAATTATCTTTCAATATATTAGTCATTGTCTAAACTTTAACTAGTAATAAAAATTTAAAAATAGCAATATAACATTGAAGTCGTAGCTCTTTTTACAAATAATGTACTGCCTATAAGATAAGCAATAAACTTATTAAAACCTGACATGCAAATAAGTGTTTGACAAACAATGGATAATCTTATCTTAATCACTTATCAAGCAGTGAAATATTGTATATTAAGTAGATCTGACATCTGGTATAATTTAATGATTGTAATAAATATTGTCTTCTATTCATCTCTCCAGACCCCAGCTGTGATACAGTGAGCTAATATAGAAAGTAGTTAATTGCATAAGTTTTAATGCATATGTTTTCTTTTCTAAAATGTATTTCCTATTTATTTTATTTTAGATGCACAATTTTTTTCATACAGATTTTTGACCCCCCCCCCCCCGCCCCCATTTTAGTTCATTATAAAATTTCAACCCCCCAAAATTATTTGCCAAAAATAATTGACCCCCCCCTATAATTATCCAGCCCCCACAGCAGGTAAATAATGACCGTTCCCTTACCCGTGGTGCGATAAAAAACCTTACTGCAGATCTTCCACATACTTTTTATCACATGTTTGAGACATCAGAGGGGATGGAAATTTGCAATAATTTTTCATCAGAGTGGCTCTAAATCATGATAGTATTTGCCTGTGTGATGCAATGCACCAGTTCGTGGTACAATTGAGTTGAAGTCTGGTGGTTTTGTGAATTAACAAAACTTATAATTAAGTTACTTGAAAATTATGTGGTCATAATACTATAGCTCCGTATCATTTAATATGTCACAGCTTGTTATGTAAATTTTCCGATTACTCAACATATGCTTTAGCCAATAAATAAATCTACACATGAGGTCAATGAACTTAACTAATGTGCGAGGAATTTTTAGTTATTTGAATAGACCAGAGCTTCCAACTGTACAAAAAAATGTAATAAATAATGTCAAGTTAACCAGATATCCCAGATAACTACAGAAAGTATGTGAATTTTATTGTCGTGAATGAAAAAGCAGATGGCGATAGGTTCATATGGTTTAAAGGTATCAAAATGCAAAATAATTCAAAAAGATTGCACACCAGGCTACCCATAGTATTTTATTTTTATTTTGCTTCTTTGGTTATTGTCTCATTTACATAAATCCCAAGCATCCATCTCATTTTTATACGACCGCAAAGTCGTATATTGGTATGACGTTGGCGTCGTCGTCGTTGTCCGAAGACATTTGGTTTTCGCACTATAACTTTAGTATAAGGAAGGTTCGGATTGATTTTGGGAGTTTTGGTCCCAACAGTTTAAGAATAAGGTTCCACAAAAGGGCCCAAATAAGCAGTTTTTTGGTTTTCGCGCAATAACTCTAGTATAAGTAAACAGAAATCTATGAAATTTTAACACAATGTTTATGACCACAAAAGGAAGGTTGGGATTGTTTTTGGGAGTTTTGGTCCCAACAGTTTAGGAATTAGGGGCTAAAAAAGGGCCCAAATAAGCATTTTTCTTGGTTTTTGCACAATAACTTTAGTATAAGTAAATAGAAATTTATGAAATTTAAACAAAAGGTTTATGACCACAAAAGGAAGGTTGGGATTGATTTTGGGAGTTTTGGTCCCAACAGTTTATGAATTAGGGGCCAAAAGGGTCCAAAATTAAACTTTGTTTGATTTCATCGAAAATTGAACTATTGGGGTTCTTTGATATGCCGAATCTAACCGTGCATTTAGATTCTTAATTTTTGGTCCCGTTTTCAAATTGGTCTACATTAAGGTCCAAAGGGTCCAAAATTAAACTTAGTTTGATCTTAACAAAAATTGAATTCTTGGGGTTCTTTGATATGCTGAATCTAAACATGTACTTTTTTATTATGGGCCCAGTTTTCAAGTTGGTCCAAATCGGGGTCCAAAATTAAAGCTAAAAAAGGGGTAAATTATTTTTTTTTTGGGGGGGGGGGGCAATTCTCCACAGCATATTGTATTGCACAAGAAGCAAAAAATTGAATATAAATTCAAATCATATGACCAATTCTAAGTTCTTTGATTTCAGTTATTCTGTGTCAGAAACCTATTAGGGACGAGATCAAAAGTTCAATGTCGGATAAAAAACTTAATTCAAATAGTTTCGGGGTGGGGGGTAAAAATCACTGGAAGTTTTGTTATCCGACATCGATTTTTGTATACGCCTATATTGGTCAATCAATTTTTCCCAAATTAAGTTAAGGGGGGGTGTCAGTGAAAAAACTATGTGAATTAAGTTTTTTATCCGACATTGAACTTTTGATCTCGTCCCTTATGTGTCAAATATTAAATTACAATCCAAATTCAGACCTGTATCAAGTGCGAATATTGTGTCCATTTTTGCCCCAATTGTTCAGGGTTGGAGCTCTGCGGTCGTGTCCAGCTGCGCTCAGCGAAGCAATTTATTGTAAATTGAAATTCATGATCAATTGAACGCTTAAATAATATTGCAGATTTATACGGAGATTGATTACAGCGGATGACCGTGAGTGCCTTCCGGTGTATTGCTATCGCCTATATTTCCATTACGTAATATTCGTTTTGGGTTTTTAACCGAATTATAAACAAGATAACTACGCTGATATTAACGAGTGCACAATAGCATTCCTTCCCGTTTGTTATAAATACAGCTCTTCAAAGAATACTGATTAAAATATTTTTGTTTAGAACATAAATTAATATTATGAAAATGTTTTGTTGTTAGATATATATATATAATATAAAGAATCTTTTAGAAAAATCATTTTTTTTACAGAGGAGTGTCTACCATGCACTTGCACTTCTCTATTATTAATACAGTACAATAGAACGATATACAAATGTATAAAAAGTATATATACATGCAACTGTATTAATATACAAATATCAATATAATATATTATAACAAACCAGTGTTTACTGATTTGAATCACTACAATATAATAGTTATTACGGTGAGGTTGAATTTCCTGTAATTAATTTATCATCCACGCTCGAACATGTCTCAGAAAAAAAATATTCTCTGTTCATTTACCTCAGTTTCAGGTATAGAGCTGTGATTTTTTCTCTGTGACAAGTGCTTTTAGACATCCACAAGAACGTGCGGTCATCCGATGTTGAGTACTTCAGTACTTTAATTTTTATCCTGCAATCAGCCTTGTACAAATAAAAAGTACACAAATACATTTTTGCTTTATTAGTACTTGTACAAATAAAGTCTCCTGTTACCCAGCTTCCATGTTGAGCAAGCGGTAATGTGGATATTTCTTTTCATTTTGGGACCCTCTTCGCGGTCCGCGTTATAATTGTCGATTTCTTTAAAAAATTAGAGAGCATGATTTAGTTTTTTAAAATAACCAAAGCTTCAAGTGTTGGGAGCTTATGTGTATTTTGTTTTTAAAGATTTTTTTATGCCTTCTATTAAAGAAAAAAAGAACTAGTATCAATTTTAATATTTTACTTTTTTAAAATGTTTTAAAAATACTTGTTTTTAGAGACTGTAAAGAATACCAATTTCAATATGCACGTTTTGTATAAATAATTGTTAAAGAAGACATAGTTGTAAAGAGATTTCTTATTGAAGTGTATGTTTCTATATTTTTTCTATGCTTAATTTCTATACTTCTATTTTGATCTTAATTAAGACCGGCACAATAGCAAAACTCTATATAAAAATGTACGCACGGTCAACGCTTTTACAACCCTATGAAGTTACAAAAAGAAGCATTCAATACTTATAATTACATTTCTTAGCTAGGATAATGAAAACACGAATTTTATAATTTTTTGATTTAATTCACCTGTGAACTTTATTGTGGGACCTCGTGTTATCATGAATGATAAGTTTTATTGAGTAATGCAATTGCTTAAGGAATAACACGTGATGTGCAATTAGCCAATCAGAATAACGTATTCTAATGAAACATACATTTAATGTAATTATTATAACTGTCAGGCCAACAAAATGATAAGCACAACACCTTATATGCGTGGTTCTTTATCAAAATAGAATAAGAATAAACAACGTAGCAATAAAAGAACTTACTTGATTATATTATTAACTGAATTACAGGTGAATGCTTATCAGTTCATATTTCTAATATGGTTTCACCAGATGACGAAAGGCTCTTCCGTGTTATTGACGAACATCACGTTGATCAGATCAAAGAATATTTAACATACAGAAAAGATTGCTTTACCATACTTCTAGGAAATTTAACTTCATGTGAATCAGTGGAAGACATTGACAAAGATGATTTAACTCAACCTAATAAATTCAAGATTGAGACATTAGGTGGTAATCATACGAGAAAATCAATCCAGGAGCTACTGGAAGAAGACGAAGATCATTTTAGACATTATAGCATTATCCAATGTAAACTGTTTGCAAACCTCTCTACGGTAGATGCATTAATGCTCGGATTTGACCACAACTTGTCAAACGAGTATGGAAAACAGACTTCTGCAGAGGACCTTCTGAAGCTATGCAGGAAGGAATTAAAAAACATTTGTCAGGACCACAACACAACAATAGACAATTGTCCCGCCAAAATTTCAAAGTTATGGCACAAGAAATTGTGTCATATTTGGTTTAAATACAACTCCGCGAGACCTGCATAACAGATACAACATCATTTTATCTTTAGCAAAGTCAACGGAGGATGTGTGGATACAGCTAAGAACATTGTTTGAACGCTTTAATGCAAGAGAGTTGAAATACCAGCCGAGTGGTATACTTAAACAAGGCCATTTGAAGCAACTGAGCTCTTACACTGAAGAGGAAAGATTCAACACTTTAAAGACGGTAGTTGAGAAAAACGACTGGAGATTAATGAAAGGGGGAAACAAGTAAGCATCTTATACATTAGGCGTTGAACAGGAAATTTATATCTAAAACAAGTAACTGATTATTCAAAAAGTTCATATCAGCAACTTTTCACCTGCCGATCTGATATATTAGGTCAACGTTCGGCTAAAATCTTCCACATTTATTGACGCCTATCCGGTTATCGGACTCGTTTGTCCTAATTCATAATGGGTCCGTTTGACCATGTTCGTCCTACGTTAATAGAAGAATGTGGCTTTTAATAATATTAAGGTTTTATAAAATTATTCAGATATTTATATGAAAAATTATATATTTCAAAATTCTTGAGTAAAAAACCCACGAAAACACTTAAAAGTCATTTGCATGATATTGGAGCATTAATTGGCTTTATTGTTACATTTGAGTGTGTGTGTCTTTTTAGTATTTTATCTTTATGATTTGAAATTTCCATTCAGTGCTATGACATAACTTTTGTATGATGTGTATGACTGAGTTCGAGTTGGATCTTGTCATATACGCACCTTTATTGTTTTGAAGTAGTCAAAGTGTATAAATAAAGATAAATACAGAAAACCTTTTCGTCACTTAAAATAAAGATTTTCTAATACTTAATGACAGATTTGTTATAAATTTAATTTTAATTTTCATTTTAAATGGTTATATTAATCAAGATATTTTATTCTAATAAAATAAATGTATTTTAATCCATCAGACAATTGAACATATTTTTTCTTTTATAGCTCTGCAACCGGGAAAAAACTTCCAGATGTACCACAAAACAAAGCTGGAATACATCTAAACGAAGAGAACAAGTAATATTACGATTCTAAAAATAATTACTATTAAATTTTAGAAAAAGCATGAAAATTGCATTTAGTAAATAAGAATATACATGCGAATTGTCTGTATATTAATTTGAAAATAGGCTAATACTTATACAAATCTTTGATTTAACTGGCTGAAATAATGTTTTTGCTGATGTAGAGATAAAAGCAGATAAAAAATGTATTATAATCTTTTATCAAAACAAAAAATTGAACCAAAATTGATACCCCTGCTTTTTTTTTTTACAGAGAACTACACAATGAAAAAAAGCTATTAGCAGTGGAACTAAAGGAAATAAAAAGACAATTAGCTGTTAATCAGAAACAAGAGAAACTATTGTCGGCTAAGAATGTTCAGTTGCTGGAAATAATTAAAGAAAAGGTAAACATGATAGACTTTATATATTTAGCCGAAATCTTCAGGTTTTCCTATAGACTAAAAACAAGTTGTATGTTAACATTTGCAATCTTGTACTTCTTACAAATAGCTGAAAATGCCTAAGAATACGCTTTGCATCATTCAACAGGTGTCAAATTCTCCTAAGATATGTGAAGAAACATCAGCTATCTAAATTCTAAGGAGGTGTTATTAAGCAGAATCTTGCTAACTCTCCATATTTGACAAATCAGAACATTGACAAATTGAAACAGAAGGTGTTTAGTATAGTGTACGATAATTATTTAAAAATTCTGTAAATCATATTTACAGAAGCATTACAGAAACACTGCATGAAAATAAACCTTTTGATCATATTTTTTAGAACCGAAAATATGCACAAAAGGTGACCCATTTTGGAAGTTTACATTTTTTTACCTTTCGTAAAACAAAAGGTGGCCTGTCACCTTTTGTTGTTTGAAAAATGTTTAAAAATATCATCTTGCTACTTTTGTTGGTACAAAAGGTAAAGAAATTTCGCCTTGTGCCTTTTGTTGTTGAAAAAAGATGTTCAAATATGACCTTCTACCTTTTTCGAACTTTTATAAATTTGCAAAAGTTTACCTTTCATCTTTTTACACATTTTGTTTTTATGTTACCTTTCACTTTTTACGCATTTCCATATTTTTAATCAGCATTGTTTTTACTGGATTTTCAGAGGTTATTTAAATTTATCATTTGTAACCGCTGAAAATGGCTTTAACATATTTGAAAATCTAATTCCTGTAACAATCAATTTTCCTTCATTGATGTACTCGACCAAAATATTTGATAATAATCTAAAAACCTACTTCAAATACTAAACAAGCATATAAAACGGAAGGACAAAATTATAGAATTGACCTATACATCCTAGTCCTTTGGTTTGGTGGATATAATAATTGACAATCATACATTTCCATACATTTAAATGGATATTAACTGGCAAGGTTAACCCTTATTTAAATCTATATATATATATATATATATATATAAATTTAATCATTCACACAGTTCTGTTAATTGAATAATTAAATTGGTTTCCTCTATTGCATTGTTTCAAATTTTGTCTCGTCAGGGTATTCTGTGGCTTGCAATTGGTTATGGCTTTTGTTCATAGTTGACGGTCTTACATGATTTAAAGTTGCTAAAATCTTCGTATTTTTGTTTCTATTGAAAAGATGTCTCATTGGCAATCATACCACAACTTCTTAACTCATACGATGTATACAATAATACATGCAATGCAAGAAGTCACGATAAATCTGTTAAAAATAAGAACAATTAGAGCTACAATGAAGTATTCGTTTTATTTCAATTAGAGTTATACTGAAGTATTCGTTTAATTTCAATTACACTAATTTTGATAAGGCATATATTGTCATAGTTGATTATTACATTTTAACATTTTTGTTAAAGTTTTAAATGTAAACTGTTTCTTGTCATGTGAATATACAGATGTAATCAAAATACAATTCTTCTTTCTATATACTAATAAAATTATTTATATAAGTCTTAACATTGCTTTATAAACTGTAATGTAAGAGCAATATTTCAAGATAAAATGCTTATTTACATTCTAATTTTAGTTGACAGTCATTGACCAATGATTTTGCACAAACTTTTGACATTTATTTAAAGGGGATCATCACTTAATATTTCCTCAGATAGAATTTTCTTATACTTTGGCAAAATGTAGATTTTACAAAGCTTTTTTAAAAAAATATAATAAAAAGTATGGTTCACCTTGCTATTTTTCAAGCTTCAAGTTGTGCAAAATTTACCAATTTGGTATAGATTTTTGTGAATGGGAAAAAAAAGTCTATTAGATAGAATTTTGAAATAAAATAGAGAAGATAGCTTTTATAATGTGCTTTTAGAAACTTAAATGAAAACTTTTCTCGTTAATTTCGTGCTACTACAAATGTAGTAAAAAAAAAAATTCATTAACATTCCTTAATAGAAAATAATCTATAAGAGTTATCTCCCCTTATATGGCTCAGTTAGAAAATTGAACCTTACAAAAACAAATATTCGGTATTTCTTAAAAAACTTTTGTAATAATACAATAAATCAGCTTTTTTTTTAAAAATAAAAGTCTTACGCATAAATTGCAGTTTTGTCTCAAAATTTACAGATTTAAGTAAAGGATAAGACCAATGGTGTACTGCTATGTTGCAATACAATGCAAGATAACAATATACAGATAATCAGTGATGATCTACCTTAAAACAGTCATTTGTATCAAGTTGTCGGTTCCACAATTTAAGGAATCACATCAAATATTAATAATGTATAAATGTAAGTAACATTTATTGAAAAATCTATCTTTACATACATTTTGTAGCCCTATACTTGTTTCTTTATCATCTTGTGTGACAAATGTTTAACCTGAAACCAGTCATACAATAAATAATATTTATAAATTTTCTAATAAGTAAATAATATAATATCATGTTATAAAATATAACGCTCTCTAGGTGAAATAACCAAAACATCTCTGTTAAACAAATTTGTCCTAACAAACACAAATCTGCATTTAAGTCTATGAATAGGAATAAATGATGCAGAACCTTTTTGTATGTACAAATTCGATGACCAAACTTCTACTGGCTTCCCATAAAAATGTCTGATTGGATCTTCCAACTTCTGGAACCAACGTACTTTTGCCAAGTAATGACTTTTTATTGTACCATTTACAATGATAGAATGTATAAGAAATTTTTCAATTTGTCCAGGAGAAGGATTTAAATCACTATTCTCAAGTACAATGCTACCATTATCACCACACCAAAACCCCATTACATAAGAAGACCTTACACTTCTACTATATTGAGATCCTAAAATAGAACCATGTAAATAGGCTTCTTTAGCCTTTTGGTATGATCTACAAATTTCAAATTCAGAAGTATACAAAGTATTATAAAAATCAGATAAAATTCTTGCATCCTCATCAGACAAAGACTCAGATTTCGGTTTTTGTACAAAAATACCATCAGATAAATCCCAAGGTACATCTGCTATATTACAACTGAGAGATGACCTTTCTATTAGACTTGCTTGCTGCAAGCAATTCACTTCACCTAAAGTTCCCCTTTCCCTAACTGTTCCAGACAGTTCTTCAAACAGCTGTGCAAATTGTGGACTTATGACCTCATCTTTATCTCTTGCTCTGGATTCTGCAAGAAATCTCTTCATTATCTGAACTTCTACATTTTTTTTATTGGTTTTATATGATCCTAAAATTCCATTTTGCCTTTCAAAACTGAACAACCAAAATGAATATACTGGTCCATAATCTAAAATACAATCAAGAAGATGACCATGAAGATGCATGTTTGGTGTAACAAATTGTTCACCATAAAGGTTTTCAAACATTCTACAAAAATCCAGCAATAGCCGATCTGCAACCTTGGCATTTCCAACAGATAAATTTCTTGAGCACAATCTCCTACATGCTAGTACAAATTTCCTCCAGCATTCTAAGTGATCATCAGGTAATATTTCTTTCAAAGCATAAATTGAAAACAAAATTGTCCAGTTCTTAAGCTGATCTGCATTGAAAGATCCCATTGAAGTAGACATCTTTTTAGGCAGCTTCCCGACATCTGATGGGCAACTAAATAGCAGGATCTTATTCTCAATTATCTTGCACTTTTCATCATCTAAGAGTCCTTTTTTTTTCCAAATCTTAAACATATGCTTTGCAGTACCAAGAAATAAGTTGTGCATAGGATCTATTGGAGTCATACATACAGGATCAAAATATGGCAGTTCTAGAAGGCATGAATGTCTTGTACCAAATTGTTTTTCTAACTGCAATTTGTTTCCCTTACTAGTACTTTCTAGAATGAGTTTACATTCTTCCCGGTGACTTTGATTTTTTCTTTCTGGCCATAATGATCTTTCAAATCCACCATAGTTTTTCTCTCCAACCATTCCAGGAAATTCCTTTTTACATTTATTGCATCCCAAGGTAGCTGAATGGCCAAGAAATCCACAAAGTTTTCTACTAGCTGGCACATCACATCCAACACACAGAAGTGCAAGCTTAAAGCATTTCAAGTTTGCTGGGGACTTAAACGAATACAACAAAAATCCTGTAGACCAAGCTGTTTTCAGTTCTTTAACTAAGGGCAGCAAAAAAGTATTTGTTGGAGGTTCAGATTTCATATTAGGAATCACACCTACTAAAATCATATTTTCCCTTTTGAACCTTTCTTCCCTAGGTAAATTTAAGAAAATTAAATATATTGCACCAATAGAATAATTTGTATACTTATAGGGTTGGAACCAGTCAACATTCAACATTAACCCATAATTTCCTTCTTTACAGAAAAAATTAAACTTTTTCCCATTAAAGTCATTCCATATTCTGCCATCATATACATCTTGTAAAATGTTGTCTCTTTGCTCTCTGAACCTCCATCTTTCACAAACTTCTTCAAAATCAGGACGTAGAACAAATTTTTGAATACTAGACTTTAAAGATTTATAACAAAAAATCTTATATGGAATGAGTTTTCTGGAAGGTCCTCTCTCAACCTCCATAAGAAGAGCCTGATTACAAACAGTTCTTCTATGTAACATTCTGTGGTTTGGAAATTCTTGATGAGAACAATGTTTGGTAACAACTGAACCTTCAAGAACACGAGAACAGTCTCCATAATCATATAATGTATAACATTTTACACACACAACAAATTTTGTAAAATTCTCTGTGTCTTTACTAAGCATTTTTGTCATCGTGTACACATTTTTTGGAAAAATTATACACACCCTTTTCAACTGTTCAGAAGTTACAGAAAACAGTTTAAAGAAAGCAAATAAAATTTTTAACAAAAACCCAACAGCTGAGTCAGATATATAATACACATACTGCCATAACACTAACATACGACAAAGCCAGTATGTCTCGTTAGTTATATGGGTGTCCCCATTTTGGTTATTTGCATTGCTATCATCTGCATTTATTTCACATTCTTCTTCAGAAAGTTCATAATCAGAAAAAAATTCTACAGAATCAATAAAACAATCATCTGACTCATAATCAAAAAAGCAACGTATATCTTCTTCATCTAAATTTTGCAATTCTGCAAAGCTAACATGGCTACTGAAGAATTTATTATAGTCTATCTCTTCTTCATCATCACTTATACAATTTTGCTCTGAAAATTCATTGACATGGCAGATATCATTTTCTTGAAAGTCATTATTCTGGTTTAAAGTTGTATCAAAATCTATGTTCTTACATTCAAGTGCATGTCTTCTAAAATGCCTATCAGAAAATTCTTCACTACAACCACTACAAATTATTCTTGACCTTTTAGACTGTGGTTCCATTTTAAACTTAAGAACATAAAAATTTATGATGTTTTAAAACTGAACTATCAATGTGATATGGTCATTACTAAGATTAAACATTCTTCTGTTACATTCTGTAATCTGTTGTGCAAAAAAGCAGAAAAACGTTTACTTTTTTGGTATTGAACCATTCTCGAGAAGAGTGGGTCATTGTTCATTTCCTTGTAAAATTCGTCTGTTTCTGTTATTGCCTGATGTTTCTTTGCTGTGTTCTTCCTTTGTTGTTCACCTTGTTGGACTTTTGTTTTTAACTGTTGTGGACTTCCAATTGTTTCATCATTACTGAATTCACACACTTGCTCTTGATTTTCTTTTTTGTTATTCAGATATCTGAAAAATAATTAAATACAATATATTCAAGTTTATTTTATGCAACAGTAGTTTCACCTTAGGCCAAAAAAAATATCTGTTTAAGGTTACATCATAAAAATAGGGTAGGTAGGTCGGTATTTTTTGCACAATGATTTTAAGTTATGTGGTCTGTTTTTCTATGGTCCGAGTTGTCTATGGGGTGAATTGACCCATATCTTTAATAATTGGATTATTCCCCTTGGTTAATGTTGAACAAAATGATGTCAAAGTGATTTTTTTTCTTCACACAAGTCGCCAGTTTCCTAAAACATCAATCATAAAAACTATTATGAACATTGGGAGTCTAACTATGCTTTTGAGATGAGTTCAATTAATTTGTTTCCTTAGCTTTTAACAATGGAAATAAAATGCTGTAGGTCTGCCCTAAAATTAGGGTCGGTCAGATAACCGTAAACAGACATATATTTTGTTTTGGCCAGATCAATGAATAATATAAAGATCAAGGTAACAAACAACAAGAGGCCATCACCAAACTGGGTTTACATTACATTTATTTTTCATTGCTAAAGGTATAAAACCACTAAATCAAGGCAACATTGCTTTCTATGTTAAATTTCTACAATTTAAAGCATTCATAGCTATTTTGTCTCTGGTTCAAACAAAATGGCAGTCATTTCATCATTCATGTCAAAATTATACCTTTTCCTAGTTTGTGCTGGAAAAAACAATATACCTTTAATTGCATATTATAAGAGCGTACTGGTTCCCGGTAGTGTGATAGTATTATAACAGGTACTTCTGATTACAGAATCAGGCCAAATGTGCCCTGTTATTTAAATTTCAAATATATTTGTCATTATAATTTATTGAAAGTAAACTTTCAATAAAGTTTTTACATTGACCACAAGTTCTTAAGCTTTCATTTGAGACCAACAATAACCAAATATTGTAATTATCTATAAAGTTATAGCTATGCATATATATATAGGAAAGATATAGGAAAATATGAACTTTTCTGACCGGGCCCCAATTAGTGATTATATACCTAAAGCAATTATGGACCATAACTCCTGAACAGCAATAGTTAAAAGTGGCAATTAGCAATCTTGACCTCAATTTTGTCATCAGGAACAACATTTTAAACTTTGAAAAGATTAGGCTGAACAGTTCATAATTTATTGCAGGGAAATTGTTGGCAGCTGCCTCAAAGCCATACTTCACCATTAAATAACAAGAATTTCTTTCGAAAACCTGGATAATATGCTCTATTTGAACAGTTTTTACAGAGATACACCATAAAATGGCATTTTCAAATCAATCAATGACTGTAACTCCTGAGCATCAAACAAGAAAATCATCAATATCAAACTTGATATTACTTTTTGTCACAAGGAACAACATATTAAAATTTGAAAAGCTTTGGTTTACATTAAGGCAAATAGTTTCAGAGGAGGATTTTTTTTTAAAATTTACAAGGACAACCTGATTGACACCAAGTAAAAAGAAAGATCAACAAGAGTGGACACAGAACAGCGTGGATAGTATTTAGCATTCTGAGAGTATTGCACAGAACTGTCAGTCAACTCACTAAAGGATACCCCACATCCCATATTAATAAACTAAATTAGTTCAATTATCTCCCTTGAAGTATTTTGGACCAGGATTAGTTGCTCTTACAAGACATGGACAGACGGAGAGACAGGGTGATTCCTATATACCTTTGTTTGTAGGGTATAATGTCTTTTTAGCCATGTGAGTTCAAACTCAATAGTAAAACATGATATCATTATATAATCCATGCAGTGAATCATCTATACACTAGATCTCCCTTACCTCTGTTTCTTGTATCTACGTCGTTGTTTACTTCTGGCCTTTACAGCAGCTTTATTTTTCTTACTTTTACCCATGGAAACGTCAAAAAATCTAGGTATTTATTCTGAAACTATTAAAAATGAAAGAACCTTAGTGAGCGCACTCACATACCCCACATTCCCACATTGTCACTAGGCAAACAAAATATAAATCTATGATTTGTTATCTAAGTCCCTCTCTTGAAAAAGTGCCCCCCTCTATGGATTTCTGTGAAAATCAATCCCTTCCGAGCTTTTATGGTTACCAACACTTCATTCAAGTTTAAAGGAAATCCAACAAAAAATGAAGGCGCTACATAGGCGACAAGCATAATTCTATGATTTTTATCTAAGTCCCCCTCTTCAAAAAGTGGCCCCCTCTATTGATTTCTGTGAAAATGTGAAAGTTAAGTGGGACTTCCATTTTCACTGAACTAGTACACATTTTTGTTTAGGGGCCAGCTGAAGTCCTCGCTGTGTTGAAGACCCATTGGTGGCCTTGGGCTGTTTTCTGCTCTTTGGTCGGGTTGTTGTCTCTTTGACATATTCCCCATTTCCATTCTTAATTTTATCTTGAATATGGTTTAAACCTTACCAAGTGTGTGTACATTTACATATAGCAAACTTTCACAATACACTCTTTTTCAACAATCAAGCTCCATTTATCTAGCAACCTTGGTTGTTACTTCAATGAAAATACTTGTATATGATACTCTGAAATAAACAACACAAAATAAGATTCAACATTGGCAATGTACAGTATTGACCACAAGTACAATCATAAAATAGTTAGCCTTGTTTCAAAACAGTATGGAAAAAAAATATTCAACCCTTTACTGTCAATAAAGCTATAATAGTTCATGAACCTGAAGCCGAGACATGAAACTTGGTGGAAATGTATACCAAAGTTTATTTTTGTTTGAATGGTAACATACAAAATTTCATTGGGCAGACAGCTGAGAACCTGAAAGTACATGTATTGCTTATTTCTAATATGTCAATAGGTGAAACCTATGTTGCAAGCAATAAGAAAGATGATGTAGGATTCAATAAAAGGGAACCAGTTTGTGTTTACTGAAAAAAAATTGTATAGTACATAAATTTGCTTTGGAGGGCCCGCAGGGTGCTCAAAACTTAACAGAGGAATCTACATTTCATACTATCATATGACGTCATAATACTGGATAACAGGCGTTCAAAATGCAAAATAGATTCTCCGTAAAAATATTAGCAAAAAGATGTGTGTTTTCTATTTAAGGATTTCATGCATTTAAATACTATTTTAGTTTTTCTTTTGTTATCTTAAAATCTGAACAAATATTCATTAAAGAATTCAAAGTTTAACACTTAATTTACTATTGAAAAATGTATTTGCATGACTTCCTGTTTAAGACAAGAAATTGTGCTATCCTTGAAAGTACTTCTAGTGACAAAAGGTTTCCAACTATAGGTATATTAAAAGACTTTTAGATGTTCATGTAAGCCTGTACCATTGAGTGAGCGAGCTTATTGCTCGCTAAAATAGATCTAACTACCTCATTAATATTAAAAAATGTTTATTTTTACCCGATACAGTCTTGCTCTACAATCAAACTCTTTAAATCTTGAAACCTCAATTCACACAACATAAAAACCACCTTATAAATCTAAAATAAACAAGAAGAACTAAAATCAATCGAAGTTACATGTACATTTTTATTTAAGCTACTGTAGTCTTTTAAACCAGTCAAACTTACCATCTCATAGATATGCAATATATATACATGTATTATGTACTGTGGTAAAGTTGACAAGGATTTGCATAACTCTACTAACAAAAGCTATTTATGTTTTTTATACAAAATGAAGATGTAAAAATTTATGTACCGGTAGCCTAATTGGCCCAGTGCGCTAAAGCAAAAAAAAAGTGTGTCTAAGAGTATATTCCCCCCAAAAATATAGGGCCAGTCGATCAAAATATTTTTTATAATATCTTGATATGTTTTTTGAAGAAATCACCATAAAACCGTTAGGGTTGGCCAGGTAACCCTAAACACATTTTTTTGGAGAAGGGGGAGGGGGCCTATACAACAGTGTTGGTACAGTGATTCTGAATTGATAGTTTTTGATCCTCATTGAAGGCCTCACTGCTACTTTAAGATGAAGAACAACAATAAAAGAATTGGTCCTTTGCCTTTTGCAATATTTTCATACATGTAAATGCATATATATATTGATTTTGTGTCATGGTAACCCCATACATTGTATCTTTCTTTTTTATTTAAAAACATAAACTGAAAAATTAGGGTAGGTCAGAAGACAGGAAACACAACTATATTTTATTTTTGGCCTAAATAACAAAAATGATGCAAATGTGATAATCATGATAATGGCAGGTCTGTCAACCCATAATTGTACAACAACATAAATGTACTATGGAAAGTGTACTTATATATATATATGATAAAATAAAATCTTCCAAGAAAAGAAAACAGAGTAAATTATCGATCGACCACAGTACAGTAACTACAAAACAAGAGGCTCTCAAGAGCCTGAATCGCTCACCTGGCAAACAATGCACTATAACCTAAATCTCATCATCACCATTCACTAAGGATACCATGTTTACTTTAAAAACCAAATATTGTTGAAATCCGAGCAAGTGTAAAAAATTGCGGGAAAATGTCAGCCATTTTAAAAATGGCCCCCCAAAACAAACTTTCATCATCACCATTCAACTCGGGATACCATGTTTACCTTGAAAGTAGCTTTCATCTTCATTTTCTTTCTATAATTCAGGAAAAAATAGCAAAAAACAGCATTTTGACTCCTATGTTCTATTTTTAGTAAGGGCGGACATGTTTTTCGACCAATCAAAAATCCAAGCATTAAATTTTTGCAGGATACCCTAAGGACCAATCTTACCAAGTTTCATTTGATTTTGAATAGTAGTTTCAGAGAAGAAGATTTTTGAAACAATAACATTAAAAAAAAGCCAAAAATGTCTAAAAAGGGCAATAACTCTAATATCAGTTGACAGATTTTCACGAAAATCAGCACACAGGTACCTCTCCTCATGCTGAACACTTTCAACCTGCCAGAATTTGCCGTAACCTAATAATTTTTGAGATATTTGCGAAAAACTGTTGTTTGACCCCTATGTTCTATTTTTAGTAACAGTGGCCATGTTTTTCGACGGATCAAAAATCGAAGCATAAACTTTGTGGAGGATACCCTAAGGAACAATCATGCTAAGTTTTATCTAAATCCATTCAGTAGTTTCAGAGGAGAAGATGTTTGAAAAATTGTTAACGACGACATGTATTTAAAAGAGGTACCCATCAGCCACGCACATCCATTTCTTGGACCCTACACCAGTGTGTTTCGGCAGCTTTTAAGTTAATAGATGAAACGGATGTCATTCTGTATATATTTTATGTGGCTTAGCCTTTCAAGTCTGCTTCATCAGGGGCCCCTTGAAATGGCTACAAGTTATATTTTTGAGTTTATAATGTAGTCTGACAGATTTTTATGTCTAGAGTAAGCTACTATTGGATTATTTTTGAAAAGTTTTGAACAGATTGTATCTCTTTTCAATTTGTGCCAGTTTTTTCTTAAGTAGAATCCAATTTTTCTTATAGAGTGGTGGTATTTAGTAATAAGTACTAGCGGAGTTTCACTCTTTTTATTATTTCTTTTTGTTTTAAGTAGTTCGGATCTTTTGTAAGACAGTGCTGATCTCATGTTTTTATCAATTTCTGTCGGCGTGTATCCTCTTTTAAGGAGATTGGATCTAAATTTAGCCAATTCTTCAAAGAGTTTATCTTCGTTATTATTGTTTCTGATATGTCTTATTGTTTCACCCTTGATAAAACCCGCAAAGACTGAAGGGTTATGAAATGAGGACCTGTGTAAATATTGGAAGGTATTAGAAGGCTTTGTAAAGCTTCTAAAGTCAAGGATTCCTTGATTCAGAAATCTGGGTCCTTTGTATATTGTCGTATCCAGAAATATTGCTTCAATTTTTGAAATTTCATAGGTAAATTTCAATAAAGGGTGGACAGAATTGGCTATTCTGAAAAGAGAATGAAGTTCATCCTCAGTACCTGCGTATGTTATAATACCATCGTCTCTGTAGCGCCTGACAAAAATTAATTTTTCTTTTGATTCGAAGTTATCAATAATGTCTCTTATAACTTCAAAAGCTCTTATGTCACATATTTCTGGGCTGCATTTGCTGCCCATGCTTGCTCCGATTATCTGTTTATAACATTTCTTGTTAAATGAGAAGTAGTTATTTTCCAGCACAAATTTAATTAATTTAGTAATAGTAGCATTTGATGGTTTAGGACAGATATATTCTTTAGTGTCCACTTGATCCCATGTTCTTTGTACCGCAGTGATTAATTCATCAAATTGCATATTGGTATACATGCTAGTAATATCAAAGGTTGCCAGCAGACAATCATTTGGATGTTTTATTGATTCAAGTTTATTGATTAGATCTGTACTGTCTCGAGTATAAGTGTTCTGACGCTTCACTATAGGAAGCAAGAAATAATCAACAAACTGACTAACCCGTTCAGTAACAGAGTTTATTTGTGAAATAATAGGCCTACAAGGACATAATTCATGGATTTCATGTGTTCCATTCATGATTTTGTGTAAAGTTTGTTTTTCATATTTATGTATTTTTGGTAGAAGAAATAATCTTCCTATCTTCGGCTCATTTGTTAATGAGCTGTTTAAGAATGTATATGATGTTTCATCTATCTCTTTTCTCTCCCACATGTCATCAATTAGTTCTTTCAACTTAGATTGAATTAGTTTAAGGCCAGGTTGTATTACTTCAGTGTAATATTTAGACTCAAGTTGTCGTAGACCTTCTTTTATATAATGGTCTTTATTTATTAAGCAAATGGAACCACTTTTGTCACTTTTTGAGAAGATAATATTTTGTAAGTTACGTAAGGATTTCAATGTTTTGACATGCTTGGTGTTGGATCGTTTGTTTAAATTCTTAATCTGCATGTGTGATATATCAAGTTTCGTTATCTCCAAATAATTTTCAAGTTCAAAGCATGTGTAATCTGGTTTGTAACTTGATTTGATTCTAAATGGATGTATAGTGTCATCATTCTTATGAAAGTGGAAGCGACATCTCATTTTTCTCGCAAATTCATCAAAGCTTTGTAATAAATGTCTGTGTACATTATATTTTGATGGGTTTGGAATGAATTTTAAACCCTTTGCTAATAAAATATACTGATCATCATTAAGTGGTATATTGGCAAGATTTATTACATGTTGTTTTGCAGTTAAGATTTCTTGTCTTTTTCTTCTCAGTTTACGAGCGTTATAATCATTAGCTCGTAATTTAATTTTTTGCTTTTTTTGTTTTTGTTTAAAGCGCCTTGCCATATCTATAATATTGTTTAAATATGTTTAAATAACTAATCAAATCAGTATTTGATTGTAAAATAAATCAGTATATCTTCTAATTGAATCAGTATTCAATTGTAAAACAGATCAGTATCTGTTAAATCACTTCTATAAAAACTCCAATTAAATTATGCTGTTTAGATGTGTGTCTGACGACAATCATCTGTAAAATAATCTGAATAGCGAGAAACGTTAAGTTCACACCACGTGCAGGGGCGTGATTAATAACAAAATACCAGTGTGACAGATATAGATAGTTTTATCTGTTTACCAAATCAACTATAAAATTGACACTATATAATCCATGAATGAAGATTTAGATATAAAATGTTAAGTCAAGACGGTTAATTGTTCCTTTTGACGAATTTAGATAACAATATGTTAACTAAGAAAAATTGTAATACTAACAGTATATACAGAGTTATGAAATCCAAAAGTTTATTCATTCCGAAAATCACTGAAATAGAGTTTGTGGCAATATCACCATCTTCTGCCACTTCTTCCTCTGCCTCTGCCACCACCACGTTTAAAGTTTGTTGCATTTAACTCGGTCCTTGGTCTCGTCAGTTCAGGCCGTTTTTCAACTGTGTACTTATTGGCCCTAATCTCTCCTTTGTATTCCTTCAATTCATTGTCTTTTGAATCTTTCAGTTCACCTAGTTTCCTGTAAAGGGTCTTTCTCGCCTCTCCTGCTCCTTTTGATAGTGTTCCTATTTCCTCTATAGCATTTTTCCTAACTGCTGTTATTTCTTCTGTCTTCTCATGTATAATTTGGTCTAATGTTTCTATAGTTTTTTGAATAAAACATTTTCTAGCATCATCGTATGCATGCTGGACTGCCGATTGGAATCTTTCTTCAGCTTGTTTATCTCCTAAATCGGGAGTGCATCGCATTTTAATGTAGCAAAATGGCGGGTTTCTGTTCGAGTTGTTAGCAAACACAAGCCATTCTCTAGCTTTTGCAAGTACCAGTCTCTTATTATGAATTTCTTCACTGATGCCGATTGCATTGTAAGCAACGTCTAGTTCCTTAAAACAGTTTGAACCTGAATCAACGTCCGTTAGATCAAGGTAGTCTAAATCGGAATCGTTCATCTCTTCGTCACTTTCTTTTTGTTTCGAAATTGCCTCCTGATTACATGGCGGATAGTTTGACGCGGCCATTTTCTTTTTCTTCAGAGATAGTTTATTTTCACTTCTATTCATGTGAAGTGTCCCAAAAAGAGTGTGGGTTTTTGCACTGGATGATGCTAAATGTTTTGTATCAAAATAGTTATCTCGACCTTTGAGCTATGTTGACAGCAGTTTCCTTTGTGGTATTGTTTTGGATTTTCCAAAACCAAATTTATTGCATCGTATCAGTTACAGTATTCTGGAGAGTCAATTAGTGTGTTATACTTTGTGGTGGCAGATTTTAATTATAAAAGTGGTCCATTGTTTTTCATGTCTTAACAGTTCTAAGTTCATTAATGACATGTAGGAGTACGCAACCGAAACACAAGTTGCGAGTCCTCGAAGATAAATGTACGGATCAGCCCCTACAAATAAGGGGTGATACACGGGAAGGTACCTGTGGAGACATCGTCTCTATCAACATGTATTTAAAAGAGGTACCCATCAGCCACGCACATCCATTTCTTGGACCCTACACCAGTGTGTTTCGGCAGCTTTTAAGTTAATAGATGAAACGGATGTCATTCTGTATATATTTTATGTGGCTTAGCCTTTCAAGTCTGCTTCATCAGGGGCCCCTTGAAATGGCTACAAGTTATATTTTTGAGTTTATAATGTAGTCTGACAGATTTTTATGTCTAGAGTAAGCTACTATTGGATTATTTTTGAAAAGTTTTGAACAGATTGTATCTCTTTTCAATTTGTGCCAGTTTTTTCTTAAGTAGAATCCAATTTTTCTTATAGAGTGGTGGTATTTAGTAATAAGTACTAGCGGAGTTTCACTCTTTTTATTATTTCTTTTTGTTTTAAGTAGTTCGGATCTTTTGTAAGACAGTGCTGATCTCATGTTTTTATCAATTTCTGTCGGCGTGTATCCTCTTTTAAGGAGATTGGATCTAAATTTAGCCAATTCTTCAAAGAGTTTATCTTCGTTATTATTGTTTCTGATATGTCTTATTGTTTCACCCTTGATAAAACCCGCAAAGACTGAAGGGTTGTGAAATGAGGACCTGTGTAAATATTGGAAGGTATTAGAAGGCTTTGTAAAGCTTCTAAAGTCAAGGATTCCTTGATTCAGAAATCTGGGTCCTTTGTATATTGTCGTATCCAGAAATATTGCTTCAATTTTTGAAATTTCATAGGTAAATTTCAATAAAGGGTGGACAGAATTGGCTATTCTGAAAAGAGAATGAAGTTCATCCTCAGTACCTGCGTATGTTATAATACCATCGTCTCTGTAGCGCCTGACAAAAATTAATTTTTCTTTTGATTCGAAGTTATCAATAATGTCTCTTATAACTTCAAAAGCTCTTATGTCACATATTTCTGGGCTGCATTTGCTGCCCATGCTTGCTCCGATTATCTGTTTATAACATTTCTTGTTAAATGAGAAGTAGTTATTTTCCAGCACAAATTTAATTAATTTAGTAATAGTAGCATTTGATGGTTTAGGACAGATATATTCTTTAGTGTCCACTTGATCCCATGTTCTTTGTACCGCAGTGATTAATTCATCAAATTGCATATTGGTATACATGCTAGTAATATCAAAGGTTGCCAGCAGACAATCATTTGGATGTTTTATTGATTCAAGTTTATTGATTAGATCTGTACTGTCTCGAGTATAAGTGTTCTGACGCTTCACTATAGGAAGCAAGAAATAATCAACAAACTGACTAACCCGTTCAGTAACAGAGTTTATTTGTGAAATAATAGGCCTACAAGGACATAATTCATGAATTTCATGTGTTCCATTCATGATTTTGTGTAAAGTTTGTTTTTCATATTTATGTATTTTTGGTAGAAGAAATAATCTTCCTATCTTCGGCTCATTTGTTAATGAGCTGTTTAAGAATGTATATGATGTTTCATCTTTCTCTTTTCTCTCCCACATGTCATCAATTAGTTCTTTCAACTTAGATTGAATTAGTTTAAGGCCAGGTTGTATTACTTCAGTGTAATATTTAGACTCAAGTTGTCGTAGACCTTCTTTTATATAATGGTCTTTATTTATTAAGCAAATGGAACCACTTTTGTCACTTTTTGAGAAGATAATATTTTGTAAGTTACGTAAGGATTTCAATGTTTTGACATGCTTGATGTTGGATCGTTTGTTTAAATTCTTAATCTGCATGTGTGATATATCAAGTTTCGTTATCTCCAAATAATTTTCAAGTTCAAAGCATGTGTAATCTGGTTTGTAACTTGATTTGATTCTAAATGGATGTATAGTGTCATCATTCTTATGAAAGTGGAAGCGACATCTCATTTTTCTCGCAAATTCATCAAAGCTTTGTAATAAATGTCTGTGTACATTATATTTTGATGGGTTTGGAATGAATTTTAAACCCTTTGCTAATAAAATATACTGATCATCATTAAGTGGTATATTGGCAAGATTTATTACATGTTGTTTTGCAGTTAAGATTTCTTGTCTTTTTCTTCTCAGTTTACGAGCGTTATAATCATTAGCTCGTAATTTAATTTTTTGCTTTTTTTGTTTTTGTTTAAAGCGCCTTGCCATATCTATAATATTGTTTAAATATGTTTAAATAACTAATCAAATCAGTATTTGATTGTAAAATAAATCAGTATATCTTCTAATTGAATCAGTATTCAATTGTAAAACAGATCAGTATCTGTTAAATCACTTCTATAAAAACTCCAATTAAATTATGCTGTTTAGATGTGTGTCTGACGACAATCATCTGTAAAATAATCTGAATAGCGAGAAACGTTAAGTTCACACCACGTGCAGGGGCGTGATTAATAACAAAATACCAGTGTGACAGATATAGATAGTTTTATCTGTTTACCAAATCAACTATAAAATTGACACTATATAATCCATGAATGAAGATTTAGATATAAAATGTTAAGTCAAGACGGTTAATTGTTCCTTTTGACGAATTTAGATAACAATATGTTAACTAAGAAAAATTGTAATACTAACAGTATATACAGAGTTATGAAATCCAAAAGTTTATTCATTCCGAAAATCACTGAAATAGAGTTTGTGGCAATATCACCATCTTCTGCCACTTCTTCCTCTGCCTCTGCCACCACCACGTTTAAAGTTTGTTGCATTTAACTCGGTCCTTGGTCTCGTCAGTTCAGGCCGTTTTTCAACTGTGTACTTATTGGCCCTAATCTCTCCTTTGTATTCCTTCAATTCATTGTCTTTTGAATCTTTCAGTTCACCTAGTTTCCTGTAAAGGGTCTTTCTCGCCTCTCCTGCTCCTTTTGATAGTGTTCCTATTTCCTCTATAGCATTTTTCCTAACTGCTGTTATTTCTTCTGTCTTCTCATGTATAATTTGGTCTAATGTTTCTATAGTTTTTTGAATAAAACATTTTCTAGCATCATCGTATGCATGCTGGACTGCCGATTGGAATCTTTCTTCAGCTTGTTTATCTCCTAAATCGGGAGTGCATCGCATTTTAATGTAGCAAAATGGCGGGTTTCTGTTCGAGTTGTTAGCAAACACAAGCCATTCTCTAGCTTTTGCAAGTACCAGTCTCTTATTATGAATTTCTTCACTGATGCCGATTGCATTGTAAGCAACGTCTAGTTCCTTAAAACAGTTTGAACCTGAATCAACGTCCGTTAGATCAAGGTAGTCTAAATCGGAATCGTTCATCTCTTCGTCACTTTCTTTTTGTTTCGAAATTGCCTCCTGATTACATGGCGGATAGTTTGACGCGGCCATTTTCTTTTTCTTCAGAGATAGTTTATTTTCACTTCTATTCATGTGAAGTGTCCCAAAAAGAGTGTGGGTTTTTGCACTGGATGATGCTAAATGTTTTGTATCAAAATAGTTATCTCGACCTTTGAGCTATGTTGACAGCAGTTTCCTTTGTGGTATTGTTTTGGATTTTCCAAAACCAAATTTATTGCATCGTATCAGTTACAGTATTCTGGAGAGTCAATTAGTGTGTTATACTTTGTGGTGGCAGATTTTAATTATAAAAGTGGTCCATTGTTTTTCATGTCTTAACAGTTCTAAGTTCATTAATGACATGTAGGAGTACGCAACCGAAACACAAGTTGCGAGTCCTCGAAGATAAATGTACGGATCAGCCCCTACAAATAAGGGGTGATACACGGGAAGGTACCTGTGGAGACATCGTCTCTATCAACATGTATTTAAAAGAGATACCCATCAGCCACGCACATCCATTTCTTGGACCCTACACCAGTGTGTTTCGGCAGCTTTTAAGTTAATAGATGAAACGGATGTCATTCTGTATATATTTTATGTGGCTTAGCCTTTCAAGTCTGCTTCATCAGGGGCCCCTTGAAATGGCTACAAGTTATATTTTTGAGTTTATAATGTAGTCTGACAGATTTTTATGTCTAGAGTAAGCTACTATTGGATTATTTTTGAAAAGTTTTGAACAGATTGTATCTCTTTTCAATTTGTGCCAGGTTTTTCTTAAGTAGAATCCAATTTTTCTTATAGAGTGGTGGTATTTAGTAATAAGTACTAGCGGAGTTTCACTCTTTTTATTATTTCTTTTTGTTTTAAGTAGTTCGGATCTTTTGTAAGACAGTGTGTATTTAAAAGAGGTACCCATCAGCCACGCACATCCATTTCTTGGACCCTACACCAGTGTGTTTCGGCAGCTTTTAAGTTAATAGATGAAACGGATGTCATTCTGTATATATTTTATGTGGCTTAGCCTTTCAAGTCTGCTTCATCAGGGGCCCCTTGAAATGGCTACAAGTTATATTTTTGAGTTTATAATGTAGTCTGACAGATTTTTATGTCTAGAGTAAGCTACTATTGGATTATTTTTGAAAAGTTTTGAACAGATTGTATCTCTTTTCAATTTGTGCCAGTTTTTTCTTAAGTAGAATCCAATTTTTCTTATAGAGTGGTGGTATTTAGTAATAAGTACTAGCGGAGTTTCACTCTTTTTATTATTTCTTTTTGTTTTAAGTAGTTCGGATCTTTTGTAAGACAGTGCTGATCTCATGTTTTTATCAATTTCTGTCGGCGTGTATCCTCTTTTAAGGAGATTGGATCTAAATTTAGCCAATTCTTCAAAGAGTTTATCTTCGTTATTATTGTTTCTGATATGTCTTATTGTTTCACCCTTGATAAAACCCGCAAAGACTGAAGGGTTGTGAAATGAGGACCTGTGTAAATATTGGAAGGTATTAGAAGGCTTTGTAAAGCTTCTAAAGTCAAGGATTCCTTGATTCAGAAATCTGGGTCCTTTGTATATTGTCGTATCCAGAAATATTGCTTCAATTTTTGAAATTTCATAGGTAAATTTCAATAAAGGGTGGACAGAATTGGCTATTCTGAAAAGAGAATGAAGTTCATCCTCAGTACCTGCGTATGTTATAATACCATCGTCTCTGTAGCGCCTGACAAAAATTAATTTTTCTTTTGATTCGAAGTTATCAATAATGTCTCTTATAACTTCAAAAGCTCTTATGTCACATATTTCTGGGCTGCATTTGCTGCCCATGCTTGCTCCGATTATCTGTTTATAACATTTCTTGTTAAATGAGAAGTAGTTATTTTCCAGCACAAATTTAATTAATTTAGTAATAGTAGCATTTGATGGTTTAGGACAGATATATTCTTTAGTGTCCACTTGATCCCATGTTCTTTGTACCGCAGTGATTAATTCATCAAATTGCATATTGGTATACATGCTAGTAATATCAAAGGTTGCCAGCAGACAATCATTTGGATGTTTTATTGATTCAAGTTTATTGATTAGATCTGTACTGTCTCGAGTATAAGTGTTCTGACGCTTCACTATAGGAAGCAAGAAATAATCAACAAACTGACTAACCCGTTCAGTAACAGAGTTTATTTGTGAAATAATAGGCCTACAAGGACATAATTCATGAATTTCATGTGTTCCATTCATGATTTTGTGTAAAGTTTGTTTTTCATATTTATGTATTTTTGGTAGAAGAAATAATCTTCCTATCTTCGGCTCATTTGTTAATGAGCTGTTTAAGAATGTATATGATGTTTCATCTATCTCTTTTCTCTCCCACATGTCATCAATTAGTTCTTTCAACTTAGATTGAATTAGTTTAAGGCCAGGTTGTATTACTTCAGTGTAATATTTAGACTCAAGTTGTCGTAGACCTTCTTTTATATAATGGTCTTTATTTATTAAGCAAATGGAACCACTTTTGTCACTTTTTGAGAAGATAATATTTTGTAAGTTACGTAAGGATTTCAATGTTTTGACATGCTTGATGTTGGATCGTTTGTTTAAATTCTTAATCTGCATGTGTGATATATCAAGTTTCGTTATCTCCAAATAATTTTCAAGTTCAAAGCATGTGTAATCTGGTTTGTAACTTGATTTGATTCTAAATGGATGTATAGTGTCATCATTCTAAAATTGACACTATATAATGCATGAATGAAGATTTAGATATAAAATGTTAAGTCAAGACGGTTAATTGTTCCTTTTGACGAATTTAGATAACAATATGTTAACTAAGAAAAATTGTAATACTAACAGTATATACAGAGTTATGAAATCCAAAAGTTTATTCATTCCGAAAATCACTGAAATAGAGTTTGTGGCAATATCACCATCTTCTGCCACTTCTTCCTCTGCCTCTGCCACCACCACGTTTAAAGTTTGTTGCATTTAACTCGGTCCTTGGTCTCGTCAGTTCAGGCCGTTTTTCAACTGTGTACTTATTGGCCCTAATCTCTCCTTTGTATTCCTTCAATTCATTGTCTTTTGAATCTTTCAGTTCACCTAGTTTCCTGTAAAGGGTCTTTCTCGCCTCTCCTGCTCCTTTTGATAGTGTTCCTATTTCCTCTATAGCATTTTTCCTAACTGCTGTTATTTCTTCTGTCTTCTCATGTATAATTTGGTCTAATGTTTCTATAGTTTTTTGAATAAAACATTTTCTAGCATCATCGTATGCATGCTGGACTGCCGATTGGAATCTTTCTTCAGCTTGTTTATCTCCTAAATCGGGAGTGCATCGCATTTTAATGTAGCAAAATGGCGGGTTTCTGTTCGAGTTGTTAGCAAACACAAGCCATTCTCTAGCTTTTGCAAGTACCAGTCTCTTATTATGAATTTCTTCACTGATGCCGATTGCATTGTAAGCAACGTCTAGTTCCTTAAAACAGTTTGAACCTGAATCAACGTCCGTTAGATCAAGGTAGTCTAAATCGGAATCGTTCATCTCTTCGTCACTTTCTTTTTGTTTCGAAATTGCCTCCTGATTACATGGCGGATAGTTTGATGCGGCCATTTTCTTTTTCTTCAGAGATAGTTTATTTTCACTTCTATTCATGTGAAGTGTCCCAAAAAGAGTGTGGGTTTTTGCACTGGATGATGCTAAATGTTTTGTATCAAAATAGTTATCTCGACCTTTGAGCTATGTTGACAGCAGTTTCCTTTGTGGTATTGTTTTGGATTTTCCAAAACCAAATTTATTGCATCGTATCAGTTACAGTATTCTGGAGAGTCAATTAGTGTGTTATACTTTGTGGTGGCAGATTTTAATTATAAAAGTGGTCCATTGTTTTTCATGTCTTAACAGTTCTAAGTTCATTAATGACATGTAGGAGTACGCAACCGAAACACAAGTTGCGAGTCCTCGAAGATAAATGTACGGATCAGCCCCTACAAATAAGGGGTGATACACGGGAAGGTACCTGTGGAGACATCGTCTCTATCAACATGTATTTAAAAGAGGTACCCATCAGCCACGCACATCCATTTCTTGGACCCTACACCAGTGTGTTTCGGCAGCTTTTAAGTTAATAGATGAAACGGATGTCATTCTGTATATATTTTATGTGGCTTAGCCTTTCAAGTCTGCTTCATCAGGGGCCCCTTGAAATGGCTACAAGTTATATTTTTGAGTTTATAATGTAGTCTGACAGATTTTTATGTCTAGAGTAAGCTACTATTGGATTATTTTTGAAAAGTTTTGAACAGATTGTATCTCTTTTCAATTTGTGCCAGTTTTTTCTTAAGTAGAATCCAATTTTTCTTATAGAGTGGTGGTATTTAGTAATAAGTACTAGCGGAGTTTCACTCTTTTTGTATTTAAAAGAGGTACCCATCAGCCACGCACATCCATTTCTTGGACCCTACACCAGTGTGTTTCGGCAGCTTTTAAGTTAATAGATGAAACGGATGTCATTCTGTATATATTTTATGTGGCTTAGCCTTTCAAGTCTGCTGAATTGAAGGAATACAAAGGAGAGATTAGGGCCAATAAGTACACAGTTGAAAAACGGCCTGAACTGACGAGACCAAGGACCGAGTTAAATGCAACAAACTTTAAACGTGGTGGTGGCAGAGGCAGAGGAAGAAGTGGCAGAAGATGGTGATATTGCCACAAACTCTATTTCAGTGATTTTCGGAATGAATAAACTTTTGGATTTCATAACTCTGTATATACTGTTAGTATTACAATTTTTCTTAGTTAACATATTGTTATCTAAATTCGTCAAAAGGAACAATTAACCGTCTTGACTTAACATTTTATATCTAAATCTTCATTCATGGATTATATAGTGTCAATTTTATAGTTGATTTGGTAAACAGATAAAACTATCTATATCTGTCACACTGGTATTTTGTTATTAATCACGCCCCTGCACGTGGTGTGAACTTAACGTTTCTCGCTATTCAGATTATTTTACAGATGATTGTCGTCAGACACACATCTAAACAGCATAATTTAATTGGAGTTTTTATAGAAGTGATTTAACAGATACTGATCTGTTTTACAATTGAATACTGATTCAATTAGAAGATATACTGATTTATTTTACAATCAAATACTGATTTGATTAGTTATTTAAACATATTTAAACAATATTATAGATATGGCAAGGCGCTTTAAACAAAAACAAAAAAAGCAAAAAATTAAATTACGAGCTAATGATTATAACGCTCGTAAACTGAGAAGAAAAAGACAAGAAATCTTAACTGCAAAACAACATGTAATAAATCTTGCCAATATACCACTTAATGATGATCAGTATATTTTATTAGCAAAGGGTTTAAAATTCATTCCAAACCCATCAAAATATAATGTACACAGACATTTATTACAAAGCTTTGATGAATTTGCGAGAAAAATGAGATGTCGCTTCCACTTTCATAAGAATGATGACACTATACATCCATTTAGAATCAAATCAAGTTACAAACCAGATTACACATGCTTTGAACTTGAAAATTATTTGGAGATAACGAAACTTGATATATCACACATGCAGATTAAGAATTTAAACAAACGATCCAACATCAAGCATGTCAAAACATTGAAATCCTTACGTAACTTACAAAATATTATCTTCTCAAAAAGTGACAAAAGTGGTTCCATTTGCTTAATAAATAAAGACCATTATATAAAAGAAGGTCTACGACAACTTGAGTCTAAATATTACACTGAAGTAATACAACCTGGCCTTAAACTAATTCAATCTAAGTTGAAAGAACTAATTGATGACATGTGGGAGAGAAAAGAGATAGATGAAACATCATATACATTCTTAAACAGCTCATTAACAAATGAGCCGAAGATAGGAAGATTATTTCTTCTACCAAAAATACATAAATATGAAAAACAAACTTTACACAAAATCATGAATGGAACACATGAAATTCATGAATTATGTCCTTGTAGGCCTATTATTTCACAAATAAACTCTGTTACTGAACGGGTTAGTCAGTTTGTTGATTATTTCTTGCTTCCTATAGTGAAGCGTCAGAACACTTATACTCGAGACAGTACAGATCTAATCAATAAACTTGAATCAATAAAACATCCAAATGATTGTCTGCTGGCAACCTTTGATATTACTAGCATGTATACCAATATGCAATTTGATGAATTAATCACTGCGGTACAAAGAACATGGGATCAAGTGGACACTAAAGAATATATCTGTCCTAAACCATCAAATGCTACTATTACTAAATTAATTAAATTTGTGCTGGAAAATAACTACTTCTCATTTAACAAGAAATGTTATAAACAGATAATCGGAGCAAGCATGGGCAGCAAATGCAGCCCAGAAATATGTGACATAAGAGCTTTTGAAGTTATAAGAGACATTATTGATAACTTCGAATCAAAAGAAAAATTAATTTTTGTCAGGCGCTACAGAGACGATGGTATTATAACATACGCAGGTACTGAGGATGAACTTCATTCTCTTTTCAGAATAGCCAATTCTGTCCACCCTTTATTGAAATTTACCTATGAAATTTCAAAAATTGAAGCAATATTTCTGGATACGACAATATACAAAGGACCCAGATTTCTGAATCAAGGAATCCTTGACTTTAGAAGCTTTACAAAGCCTTCTAATACCTTCCAATATTTACACAGGTCCTCATTTCACAACCCTTCAGTCTTTGCGGGTTTTATCAAGGGTGAAACAATAAGACATATCAGAAACAATAATAACGAAGATAAACTCTTTGAAGAATTGGCTAAATTTAGATCCAATCTCCTTAAAAGAGGATACACGCCGACAGAAATTGATAAAAACATGAGATCAGCACTGTCTTACAAAAGATCCGAACTACTTAAAACAAAAAGAAATAATAAAAAGAGTGAAACTCCGCTAGTACTTATTACTAAATACCACCACTCTATAAGAAAAATTGGATTCTACTTAAGAAAAAACTGGCACAAATTGAAAAGAGATACAATCTGTTCAAAACTTTTCAAAAATAATCCAATAGTAGCTTACTCTAGACATAAAAATCTGTCAGACTACATTATAAACTCAAAAATATAACTTGTAGCCATTTCAAGGGGCCCCTGATGAAGCAGACTTGAAAGGCTAAGCCACATAAAATATATACAGAATGACATCCGTTTCATCTATTAACTTAAAAGCTGCCGAAACACACTGGTGTAGGGTCCAAGAAATGGATGTGCGTGGCTGATGGGTACCTCTTTTAAATACAGGTTAGTCAGTTTGTTGATTATTTCTTGCTTCCTATAGTGAAGCGTCAGAACACTTATACTCGAGACAGTACAGATCTAATCAATAAACTTGAATCAATAAAACATCCAAATGATTGTCTGCTGGCAACCTTTGATATTACTAGCATGTATACCAATATGCAATTTGATGAATTAATCACTGCGGTACAAAGAACATGGGATCAAGTGGACACTAAAGAATATATCTGTCCTAAACCATCAAATGCTACTATTACTAAATTAATTAAATTTGTGCTGGAAAATAACTACTTCTCATTTAACAAGAAATGTTATAAACAGATAATCGGAGCAAGCATGGGCAGCAAATGCAGCCCAGAAATATGTGACATAAGAGCTTTTGAAGTTATAAGAGACATTATTGATAACTTCGAATCAAAAGAAAAATTAATTTTTGTCAGGCGCTACAGAGACGATGGTATTATAACATACGCAGGTACTGAGGATGAACTTCATTCTCTTTTCAGAATAGCCAATTCTGTCCACCCTTTATTGAAATTTACCTATGAAATTTCAAAAATTGAAGCAATATTTCTGGATACGACAATATACAAAGGACCCAGATTTCTGAATCAAGGAATCCTTGACTTTAGAAGCTTTACAAAGCCTTCTAATACCTTCCAATATTTACACAGGTCCTCATTTCACAACCCTTCAGTCTTTGCGGGTTTTATCAAGGGTGAAACAATAAGACATATCAGAAACAATAATAACGAAGATAAACTCTTTGAAGAATTGGCTAAATTTAGATCCAATCTCCTTAAAAGAGGATACACGCCGACAGAAATTGATAAAAACATGAGATCAGCACTGTCTTACAAAAGATCCGAACTACTTAAAACAAAAAGAAATAATAAAAAGAGTGAAACTCCGCTAGTACTTATTACTAAATACCACCACTCTATAAGAAAAATTGGATTCTACTTAAGAAAAAACTGGCACAAATTGAAAAGAGATACAATCTGTTCAAAACTTTTCAAAAATAATCCAATAGTAGCTTACTCTAGACATAAAAATCTGTCAGACTACATTATAAACTCAAAAATATAACTTGTAGCCATTTCAAGGGGCCCCTGATGAAGCAGACTTGAAAGGCTAAGCCACATAAAATATATACAGAATGACATCCGTTTCATCTATTAACTTAAAAGCTGCCGAAACACACTGGTGTAGGGTCCAAGAAATGGATGTGCGTGGCTGATGGGTACCTCTTTTAAATACATGTTGATAGAGACGATGTCTCCACAGGTACCTTCCCGTGTATCACCCCTTATTTGTAGGGGCTGATCCGTACATTTATCTTCGAGGACTCGCAACTTGTGTTTCGGTTGCGTACTCCTACATGTCATTAATGAACTTAGAACTGTTAAGACATGAAAAACAATGGACCACTTTTATAATTAAAATCTGCCACCACAAAGTATAACACACTAATTGACTCTCCAGAATACTGTAACTGATACGATGCAATAAATTTGGTTTTGGAAAATCCAAAGCAATACCACAAAGGAAACTGCTGTCAACATAGCTCAAAGGTCGAGATAACTATTTTGATACAAAACATTTAGCATCATCCAGTGCAAAAACCCACACTCTTTTTGGGACACTTCACATGAATAGAAGTGAAAATAAACTATCTCTGAAGAAAAAGAAAATGGCCGCGTCAAACTATCCGCCATGTAATCAGGAGGCAATTTCGAAACAAAAAGAAAGTGACGAAGAGATGAACGATTCCGATTTAGACTACCTTGATCTAACGGACGTTGATTCAGGTTCAAACTGTTTTAAGGAACTAGACGTTGCTTACAATGCAATCGGCATCAGTGAAGAAATTCATAATAAGAGACTGGTACTTGCAAAAGCTAGAGAATGGCTTGTGTTTGCTAACAACTCGAACAGAAACCCGCCATTTTGCTACATTAAAATGCGATGCACTCCCGATTTAGGAGATAAACAAGCTGAAGAAAGATTCCAATCGGCAGTCCAGCATGCATACGATGATGCTAGAAAATGTTTTATTCAAAAAACTATAGAAACATTAGACCAAATTATACATGAGAAGACAGAAGAAATAACAGCAGTTAGGAAAAATGCTATAGAGGAAATAGGAACACTATCAAAAGGAGCAGGAGAGGCGAGAAAGACCCTTTACAGGAAACTAGGTGAACTGAAAGATTCAAAAGACAATGAATTGAAGGAATACAAAGGAGAGATTAGGGCCAATAAGTACACAGTTGAAAAACGGCCTGAACTGACGAGACCAAGGACCGAGTTAAATGCAACAAACTTTAAACGTGGTGGTGGCAGAGGCAGAGGAAGAAGTGGCAGAAGATGGTGATATTGCCACAAACTCTATTTCAGTGATTTTCGGAATGAATAAACTTTTGGATTTCATAACTCTGTATATACTGTTAGTATTACAATTTTTCTTAGTTAACATATTGTTATCTAAATTCGTCAAAAGGAACAATTAACCGTCTTGACTTAACATTTTATATCTAAATCTTCATTCATGGATTATATAGTGTCAATTTTATAGTTGATTTGGTAAACAGATAAAACTATCTATATCTGTCACACTGGTATTTTGTTATTAATCACGCCCCTGCACGTGGTGTGAACTTAACGTTTCTCGCTATTCAGATTATTTTACAGATGATTGTCGTCAGACACACATCTAAACAGCATAATTTAATTGGAGTTTTTATAGAAGTGATTTAACAGATACTGATCTGTTTTACAATTGAATACTGATTCAATTAGAAGATATACTGATTTATTTTACAATCAAATACTGATTTGATTAGTTATTTAAACATATTTAAACAATATTATAGATATGGCAAGGCGCTTTAAACAAAAACAAAAAAAGCAAAAAATTAAATTACGAGCTAATGATTATAACGCTCGTAAACTGAGAAGAAAAAGACAAGAAATCTTAACTGCAAAACAACATGTAATAAATCTTGCCAATATACCACTTAATGATGATCAGTATATTTTATTAGCAAAGGGTTTAAAATTCATTCCAAACCCATCAAAATATAATGTACACAGACATTTATTACAAAGCTTTGATGAATTTGCGAGAAAAATGAGATGTCGCTTCCACTTTCATAAGAATGATGACACTATACATCCATTTAGAATCAAATCAAGTTACAAACCAGATTACACATGCTTTGAACTTGAAAATTATTTGGAGATAACGAAACTTGATATATCACACATGCAGATTAAGAATTTAAACAAACGATCCAACGTCAAGCATGTCAAAACATTGAAATCCTTACGTAACTTACAAAATATTATCTTCTCAAAAAGTGACAAAAGTGGTTCCATTTGCTTAATAAATAAAGACCATTATATAAAAGAAGGTCTACGACAACTTGAGTCTAAATATTACACTGAAGTAATACAACCTGGCCTTAAACTAATTCAATCTAAGTTGAAAGAACTAATTGATGACATGTGGGAGAGAAAAGAGATAGATGAAACATCATATACATTCTTAAACAGCTCATTAACAAATGAGCCGAAGATAGGAAGATTATTTCTTCTACCAAAAATACATAAATATGAAAAACAAACTTTACACAAAATCATGAATGGAACACATGAAATTCATGAATTATGTCCTTGTAGGCCTATTATTTCACAAATAAACTCTGTTACTGAACGGGTTAGTCAGTTTGTTGATTATTTCTTGCTTCCTATAGTGAAGCGTCAGAACACTTATACTCGAGACAGTACAGATCTAATCAATAAACTTGAATCAATAAAACATCCAAATGATTGTCTGCTGGCAACCTTTGATATTACTAGCATGTATACCAATATGCAATTTGATGAATTAATCACTGCGGTACAAAGAACATGGGATCAAGTGGACACTAAAGAATATATCTGTCCTAAACCATCAAATGCTACTATTACTAAATTAATTAAATTTGTGCTGGAAAATAACTACTTCTCATTTAACAAGAAATGTTATAAACAGATAATCGGAGCAAGCATGGGCAGCAAATGCAGCCCAGAAATATGTGACATAAGAGCTTTTGAAGTTATAAGAGACATTATTGATAACTTCGAATCAAAAGAAAAATTAATTTTTGTCAGGCGCTACAGAGACGATGGTATTATAACATACGCAGGTACTGAGGATGAACTTCATTCTCTTTTCAGAATAGCCAATTCTGTCCACCCTTTATTGAAATTTACCTATGAAATTTCAAAAATTGAAGCAATATTTCTGGATACGACAATATACAAAGGACCCAGATTTCTGAATCAAGGAATCCTTGACTTTAGAAGCTTTACAAAGCCTTCTAATACCTTCCAATATTTACACAGGTCCTCATTTCACAACCCTTCAGTCTTTGCGGGTTTTATCAAGGGTGAAACAATAAGACATATCAGAAACAATAATAACGAAGATAAACTCTTTGAAGAATTGGCTAAATTTAGATCCAATCTCCTTAAAAGAGGATACACGCCGACAGAAATTGATAAAAACATGAGATCAGCACTGTCTTACAAAAGATCCGAACTACTTAAAACAAAAAGAAATAATAAAAAGAGTGAAACTCCGCTAGTACTTATTACTAAATACCACCACTCTATAAGAAAAATTGGATTCTACTTAAGAAAAAACTGGCACAAATTGAAAAGAGATACAATCTGTTCAAAACTTTTCAAAAATAATCCAATAGTAGCTTACTCTAGACATAAAAATCTGTCAGACTACATTATAAACTCAAAAATATAACTTGTAGCCATTTCAAGGGGCCCCTGATGAAGCAGACTTGAAAGGCTAAGCCACATAAAATATATACAGAATGACATCCGTTTCATCTATTAACTTAAAAGCTGCCGAAACACACTGGTGTAGGGTCCAAGAAATGGATGTGCGTGGCTGATGGGTACCTCTTTTAAATACATATTGGTCGGGTTGTTGTCTCTTTGACATATTCCCCATTTCAATTCTTAATTTTATCTTGAATATGGTTTAAACCTTACCAAGTGTGTGTACATTTACATATAGCAAACTTTCACAATACACTCTTTTTCAACAATCAAGCTCCATTTATCTAGCAACCTTGGTTGTTACTTCAATGAAAATACTTGTATATGATACTCTGAAATAAACAACACAAAATAAGATTCAACATTGGCAATGTACAGTATTGACCACAAGTACAATCATAAAATAGTTAGCCTTGTTTCAAAACAGTATGGAAAAAAAATATTCAACCCTTTACTGTCAATAAAGCTATAATAGTTCATGAACCTGAAGCCGAGACATGAAACTTGGTGGAAATGTATACCAAAGTTTATTTTTGTTTGAATGGTAACATACAAAATTTCATTGGGCAGACAGCTGAGAACCTGAAAGTACATGTATTGCTTATTTCTAATATGTCAATAGGTGAAACCTATGTTGCAAGCAATAAGAAAGATGATGTAGGATTCAATAAAAGGGAACCAGTTTGTGTTTACTGAAAAAAAATTGTATAGTACATAAATTTGCTTTGGAGGGCCCGCAGGGTGCTCAAAACTTAACAGAGGAATCTACATTTCATACTATCATATGACGTCATAATACTGGATAACAGGCGTTCAAAATGCAAAATAGATTCTCCGTAAAAATATTAGCAAAAAGATGTGTGTTTTCTATTTAAGGATTTCATGCATTTAAATACTATTTTAGTTTTTCTTTTGTTATCTTAAAATCTGAACAAATATTCATTAAAGAATTCAAAGTTTAACACTTAATTTACTATTGAAAAATGTATTTGCATGACTTCCTGTTTAAGACAAGAAATTGTGCTATCCTTGAAAGTACTTCTAGTGACAAAAGGTTTCCAACTATAGGTATATTAAAAGACTTTTAGATGTTCATGTAAGCCTGTACCATTGAGTGAGCGAGCTTATTGCTCGCTAAAATAGATCTAACTACCTCATTAATATTAAAAAATGTTTATTTTTACCCGATACAGTCTTGCTCTACAATCAAACTCTTTAAATCTTGAAACCTCAATTCACACAACATAAAAACCACCTTATAAATCTAAAATAAACAAGAAGAACTAAAATCAATCGAAGTTACATGTACATTTTTATTTAAGCTACTGTAGTCTTTTAAACCAGTCAAACTTACCATCTCATAGATATGCAATATATATACATGTATTATGTACTGTGGTAAAGTTGACAAGGATTTGCATAACTCTACTAACAAAAGCTATTTATGTTTTTTATACAAAATGAAGATGTAAAAATTTATGTACCGGTAGCCTAATTGGCCCAGTGCGCTAAAGCAAAAAAAAAGTGTGTCTAAGAGTATATTCCCCCCAAAAATATAGGGCCAGTCGATCAAAATATTTTTTATAATATCTTGATATGTTTTTTGAAGAAATCACCATAAAACCGTTAGGGTTGGCCAGGTAACCCTAAACACATTTTTTTGGAGAAGGGGGAGGGGGCCTATACAACAGTGTTGGTACAGTGATTCTGAATTGATAGTTTTTGATCCTCATTGAAGGCCTCACTGCTACTTTAAGATGAAGAACAACAATAAAAGAATTGGTCCTTTGCCTTTTGCAATATTTTCATACATGTAAATGCATATATATATTGATTTTGTGTCATGGTAACCCCATACATTGTATCTTTCTTTTTTATTTAAAAACATAAACTGAAAAATTAGGGTAGGTCAGAAGACAGGAAACACAACTATATTTTATTTTTGGCCTAAATAACAAAAATGATGCAAATGTGATAATCATGATAATGGCAGGTCTGTCAACCCATAATTGTACAACAACATAAATGTACTATGGAAAGTGTACTTATATATATATATGATAAAATAAAATCTTCCAAGAAAAGAAAACAGAGTAAATTATCGATCGACCACAGTACAGTAACTACAAAACAAGAGGCTCTCAAGAGCCTGAATCGCTCACCTGGCAAACAATGCACTATAACTTAAATCTCATCATCACCATTCACTAAGGATACCATGTTTACTTTAAAAACCAAATATTGTTGAAATCCGAGCAAGTGTAAAAAATTGCGGGAAAATGTCAGCCATTTTAAAAATGGCCCCCCAAAACAAACTTTCATCATCACCATTCAACTCGGGATACCATGTTTACCTTGAAAGTAGCTTTCATCTTCATTTTCTTTCTATAATTCAGGAAAAAATAGCAAAAAACAGCATTTTGACTCCTATGTTCTATTTTTAGTAAGGGCGGACATGTTTTTCGACCAATCAAAAATCCAAGCATTAAATTTTTGCAGGATACCCTAAGGACCAATCTTACCAAGTTTCATTTGATTTTGAATAGTAGTTTCAGAGAAGAAGATTTTTGAAACAATAACATTAAAAAAAAGCCAAAAATGTCTAAAAAGGGCAATAACTCTAATATCAGTTGACAGATTTTCACGAAAATCAGCACACAGGTACCTCTCCTCATGCTGAACACTTTCAACCTGCCAGAATTTGCCGTAACCTAATAATTTTTGAGATATTTGCGAAAAACTGTTGTTTGACCCCTATGTTCTATTTTTAGTAACAGTGGCCATGTTTTTCGACGGATCAAAAATCGAAGCATAAACTTTGTGGAGGATACCCTAAGGAACAATCATGCTAAGTTTTATCTAAATCCATTCAGTAGTTTCAGAGGAGAAGATGTTTGAAAAATTGTTAACGACGACAGACGACGCCAGACGACGACGGATGCAAAGTGATGAGAATAGCTCACCTGGCCTTTTAGGCCAGGTGAGCTAATGACAAGTTGATTAGAAACTTTCCTACGATATTATGAGTTTCATTTATTTTCTTCTTTTAATAGAATATGAATATTCTGGTTCAAAATTGATTGTAAATTCAAGTGCCAGGTCAGCTAAAGTATCCATGACAAATCAGGTTTTTTTTTTGGTTTTAAAATTATTTATTTGATGATATTGCGTAATCAAATGCTTACATGAATGACATCACAAATATAACCAAATTGCAGGTGCCTTAATTGATGGTTGGAAATTGGTTGATTTTACCAATACATGTCAACCATTATTCATAAATATTCTTTCATTCAGATAATTACACAAAGATATGTCATGTTGATGATGGATATGAGTCATTTTCAAAAATTGCCGATTTTCTTGTCCAACGGTCTTATAGCAAAATATGATAAAATTGTGAATAAAATTTTGTTTACCCTGTTTATTTTATGGGGAATTTTAATACTTGCAGATGAAATGTAGTCAGCATGTCAGAGAACAATAGTAGAAATCGATGTTTAAGGACCTTAAATGATAAGAATTAGAATGTCCCATTCCAATAAGTATATGATATTATGTAGCTATACAAACTCATATCATTGTAGAAGTAACATAATTCTCCAGTAGCAGGTAGAAAGTATAATATAGAATGACACAAGAAGAAAAGTAAACTGTCAAAGGCTCTAAGTTATGAAAAATTTAGGTTTTTTTCTGTTGTCCTTTAATAATTGTCAACTACATAACGAAATCGTATTTGGTTGCTACTGATGAGCATCTGACATCCTTTATTGCTAAGGAAGTGCCTCATCACTAACTCTACTTTGCCTATAAAAACTGTGGCATGAAAGCAGACGATTACAAAAGGAATGTATCATCATTGGTATAGAGATGTGTTGAGGTAGCACAATATTTTTTCATTTGTCCACTTGGTAACGGTAAAATAAAGTGGTCAAACTGCAAAATTTTAAGGTCAAATTTCATGATTATACTTAAAATCAGGTGTTTCGTACAAAAATCAAGTTCATTTTGTAGTATTAGGGGATAGACAAACTGCGCTGTGAATATGTCCACTACATAACAGTCAACTACTTAACGATTGATATCGTTATGTAATTGACTGACCATGTGATGTAGCGGACATAAATCATTCAAAATTTAAAAATCTTTCAACTTAACCATTTTTACTATTAACAGATTAATTTCAGACCACTCCCAATCTGCCACAAACTATTCAACACCTACCCAAGTGTTTCGGGTACCTGTTTAGATCGATTAATAGGATTAAGGCCGTACCCATCATCAGCGACTCGAGCCGCTGGTGTGTTATTTTTAAGACGTATTATCTTTAAATTATTTGTTCAGAAACTGATACACAAGGAGTCGGGCAGTTGGTGGTCAATAGTCTATGCTTTTCTATTTTAGTTTTTTTTCCACACTGTGTTCAAAAATTGTTTTCAATTGAGAATGTGCGTTGTAATTAACGTATTGTATACGTTTGAGAAAGATATACTTTTTTATTTCGTTTTAGCCGAGGTGAGGTAATTTTCCAGGTTTTTATGTTTTTTGTACGCAATCAGTGGGGGGCGTTTAAATAAATAATTTGTTTCATCATTTCTTTCAATAATATTCCAGTGTTTTCTGATAATTCTTTCTAACTGTTTGAAACACTGGTTAAATTTTGTAGCAAATTCTAGCAGTGGTGCTTTGTTTTTATTTTTAGGCCTGTATTTAAGAGTTTTTTCTCTATTAGTTAAAATAGCTTTTGACACTGCATTTTTAATTTCAGTGTGTTTGTAGCCTCGTTTCATTAGATTACTTTTAAAGAATTCAATTTGTGATTTAGTTTCATTTTCATCACTAGTACATCTGAATATTCTGCTTACTTCCCCAGTTATTAAACCTTTAAATACTGAGGAAGAGTGTGCCGATGTTCTATGGAGATATTTGTAATTTTCAGTAGGTTTTCTATATATTTTAAAATCTAGTATGTGTTCTCTGTGGAATCTATTTCTTCTGAATATGGTAGTGTCAAGAAATTGCAATTCACTACTAGATATTGCGTGAGTAAATTTCAGAAGTGGGTGAATGTTATTTGCTATATTAAAGAATTGTTTCAATGATAATAAATCCATCATCTCTGTATATGGACAGGTGTAGAATTTTGTGTTTGTGTGGAAATAATTCAATTATTTCTGAAATAATTTCAAACATTCTAATGTCTGTAAGAGAGGGACTACTCGGATAACCCATGTGAACCCCTGAGCACTGAAGATAGAGAGTGCTACAGAATTCAAATTCATTATTTTTTAGAATAATCTCAAGTAATTCTAAAAATGTCTCTTTAGGAGGCAAAGGGGTATCAAATGTACAGGCTTCAATTTTAGGCCAAGTCTGTTTATTGCTACGTAAATCTCAATATGTTCCATATTTTCATACATAGGGGTAGCATCAAAACTAGCCATTACAAAGCTCGGAGGTAGGACTAGTCCTTTATTAGCTCACCTGGCCATAGGCCATGTGAGCTATTGCCATCACTTGGCGTCCGTCGTCGTCGTCGTCTGTCGTCGTCGTCGTCTGTAAACTTTTTCAAACGTTAACTCGTCCTAAACTACTGGACCGACTTCAACCTAACTTTGCAGAATTGTTCTTTAGGGCATCTGGAAAATTTCTATCGTTTAAAATTTTTGAAATGTCGAAAAACATGGCTGTCGTTACTATAAATAGAACATAGGGGTAAATTGCTGTTTTTTGCTAATAACTCAAAAACCGTTACAGATATCGAAAATCTGACATGGGGTAAAATTGATCAGCATGACAAGATCTACCTACCCTGAAATTTTGAAGGAAATTCCAAAACCCATTTAGGAGTTATTGCCCTTTTTTCACATTTTTGGCTTTTTTTTATGTTATTATTTCAAAAATCTTCTTCTCTGAAACTACTATTCAAAATCATATGAAACTTGGTAAGATTGTTGCTTAGGGTACCCTGCATAGAACTGATGTGGGGATTTTTGATTTGTCGAAAAACATGGCCGCTGTTACTAAAAATAGAACATAGGGGTAAATTGCTGTTTTTTGCTAATAACTCAAAAACCGTTACAGATATCGAAAATCTGACATGGGGTAAATTTGATCAGCATGACAAGATCTACCAACCCTGAAATTTTGAAGGAAATTCCAAAACCCATTTAGGAGTTATTGTCCTTTTTTCGTCAAATTTTCATAATTTAACATTTTTCGTCATTTATCTCCAAAACTATTTGAGATAGAAGTGAAATGTAAATTTGAAAAATGTTTGCCATGTTGAGATCTACATACCCTGAAATTTTAAAGGAAATCCCAAAACCCATTTAGGAGTTATTGCCCTTTTTTGTCAAATTTTTAAAATTTTAACATTTTTGCATTTATCTCCAAAACTATTTGAGATAGAAGTGAAATGTAAATTGAAAAATGTTTGCCATGTTGAGATCTACCTACTCTGAAATTTTGAAGGGAATCCCAAATTTTATTTAGGAGTTATTGGTTTGTGTAATTTGAGGTCGGGTTCTGTTACATTTATTTAACGTTCACCATTATTCCTGGTCAATTTTGTCAACTTCCTGCCAGGACTACCACCATCAGGGAACATATTTTAACATTAAACCTTATGAAAAATAAATCTTCAACAAATTTTCCCTGAACAATTGAACCAATTGCAACAAACTTGGTCAAATAGTTGATTAATTGTCCAATGACTCCAGGTGAGCGATACAGGCTCTGGTGAGCCTCTTGTCTTATTAATAAAGGCTGTTGTGACCCGAGTGTATGTCCATTGTTTAGTAACAAAATTAAAAGATTGGCTGGACCGTGGGGCCGTGGGCCCAGTCAATCTATAAAAAGGCAGTGAAACGTCAGAGGAATCTCGGAATATTTTTATCTTGTTACATTTTTGACTGAACTGCATAGTGTTATTGTTTAGTTTCATAGACTTCGTCAGTTAGACAGATGTTTATATTCGTTTGTTTTGAATTCTAGTCATCAGAAAAGAAGAATTGCTTTTTTTTTGTCCTCCACATAACATTCTTGTCAACTACAAAACACAGTTGTCCCTTACATAACACAAACCAATTTTGCTTTTCTACTTTCTTCCATGCATGATCCAAATAATTACATTTTATGATTTTGAAGCATTAAAGACAAATGTGTAGATGTGCAATTGAAATAACGAAAATCTGCATTGTGCAGGAAGTTACGACAAGTGTAGTTTTGCTATTTTTGAACTTATTCAAAATCCAAGACAAAATTCATCATTTAACTGATATATTTCATAGAGTATAGTTCTAACCATATTGATTACAAAAGACACCATTATATGTGTGTGTTTCAAACATTTAAATCCAGTTGTTTGCACTTTACAGTGAAATTATCAGTATTTTTCCTATTGTTATGTAGTTGACATTTTTTCAGACCCCTTTATATTATTTTGCATCAAAATGAAAGTTGTAGGTTTCATTAAGATTGCAAATTTCAGATATTGTTCATGTATATGTTGAAGAGTTCATTTGTATTATTAAAGTTCATTTTGATCGATATTTATTTTATTTTAACCACTGCCCGGAATATCGGCATTTTTTGAAAATGACCCATATCCTGCTTTTCCATTATAACTAATATCAAATTCCTGTAGGACCACAACCCTGCCCCCCCCCCCCCCCCCCCCTTTTTCAAATTATTGAATACTATTTTTTGGTAATTACCATAATATATTGCTGTAAATAATATACATACAAATGTACATCCAATCATGCTTATGCAATGTACCACCATTTTATACATGTACATATAATTGGTATTTAAAACAACATGTATTGGCTTTGGAGGTCAAGCAGACTTCAAAAAATTATAGCAATGTAAATTGTTTGTGTAAACAAAGACACAATATATACATACTGTTTAAAACATTGAAATTTGTAAATATTTTAACAAAGTTAACCTGAAACTATAAATTCATATACTTACCAGTATCAAAGACAAAGTGCAAGCATTCTGAACTGATACAGTGAAAAATGACTGAAAAATTGATGGCGCCTTTTCTTTGTCTTCTTTCCACGTTGTTAGAAATTTCCATTCCGTAAATGGACATAGCATGGTTGTTTCTTATCTCTGGCCAATCATCATCAATATTGCAGATTCAAGATAATCAGATAAGCCCGCCGGTGCCGTTAGCATCGTGTTCATTTCTACCACAAGCGCCATTAGCATAGGGTCATTCCCAGATTATTAATATATTGTTGCACATTCGAGAACGTCAAGTCAAAATGAGCGATTTGTCAGAAATATCAGATGATGAACCAGTAACGCAAGTCCAGAATCAACGTAAGGAGAAGAGCATCAAATTCAAGAGAAGCAGAAAACTACCAAGCTTCGATAGTGAGGACGAGAATCTTCCACACGATGCCAGTGTCGATGGTCTGGCTGACAGTATAAGTTCAACTGTAAGTGTAACATACTGTAAACTGTCCACATTTCTCTCATAGTTGTCATGATTTCAGGTTAATAACGACAAATACCATGCTGACTGTTCGAATTTTCCGCCATTGGGGTCATAAGCGCCATCTTTTTTATAAACAAATATGGGAGTCACATGACTACCACTACAACAAATATTTAGATTCATGTTTCCATTGAAAAAAACATTCGTTTTCGCACCTGAACCAATATAGGACATTAAATATATGTCAAAATATATAAGATATTGATCCAGCAACTTCGAAATAAGGAAAAATCCCTGTTTTTATTTGATATAGCGCACAATCGTCCCTAGACTGGTACCCGTCCATTATTTTACAAGATTGACTGAATATTACGGCGGGGACCAACCTAAATCGCCCCTAACCTTTTCGCCACACTTTTTTTATGGGGGGGGGGGGCTAGGATGAAATATGAAAAAAGCAGGACAGGAGTGTTTATTAAAAAAAAAGGCAGGATGAAAATTGATGAAAAAAAGTCAGGATAAACTAATAAATAAAAGGCAGGACAGTGATTACAACTAAAAAAAAATACAGGACAAAATTTTTCATCCTAGCCCCCCTCTCCCCCATAAAAATCAAATGGTAGCTCCCTAAGACATTTTGCCAGTTCAGTTCATATACGTTTCTTACTTTTATAACGATAATTTCACATTTCGTTCCAATGGGGGGGGGGTCCCTTGGTCAGAACCCTCTATTTTGTTTGACAACTTATGCTTTTGTATGAGGATATATGATTGGAATGGTGGAACCCTCTTTTTTATGACTTGCATATGTTGGACACCCCTTTTTAAATGACTGGATCTGCAATTATCTGTCATTATATGTTCAATATGGTTAAAAATCAATTATTCCCCCCTTTTTTAGATTTCATTTAACTGCACTTTCATGACTTTACTTTTGAGCATTTGAATATGATATAATGGTTTATTTATTGTATTTTTAAGTTATGTACTTTTGTCAAATATGTACTTTACTGACTACTAAAATACATTTTTACATAATAATGCTAAATATATATACAAGTGTTGCATATATACCAAATGCTAATGTGAACTTTATGTAAATTAAAAATAAGCATGTTTAATGTGGCATTATTGGAATTTGCTAGGAATACCTCCTTTTTATCATATTCATGCATGCCTCTTTGATTTACATATATATTTTTCTAGATATTTCATAAAATTGTTTGAGAGCTAATATTTATTCTAATTTTAATACAGGATGACATACAAGTGTAAGAGATAATTTATTCCGGCTGTGATATTCATATATCTGTGAAATATTTTCCGACCGTCAAATGATGATCTTGTGTAAAATATGAATCAGATAATATTTTATAGCAATCTTAATTTTTATATAATGAAATATTTTCCAACTTTATTCCGTCAGAAGTGTATTAATATACGAGTTCGGAAATAATTTCACACCGGAAAAAATAAACCGTTACACAAGCACCTCCTTTCATGCAATCTTCATCAGGGAATACAATGACTCGACACTTATCAGTAAACCAAGTTCTGAATCAAATTGATGGTAGTAATGATGAGGATAATGATGATGATGACAGTACTAGTATGGAAACTGCTCCACATAGTTACACCACCCCAGTAAGGCAGACAACCACAGCAACAGTGCATCGAAGTGATACACCTCCAGTTCAATCGACCACTTCATATGCCCGCAGATGTCAAGTACCAGCTGCTAGAATGTTAAACCGGCCTGCATCAACATGTGCAACTACACCAAGATCTCAAGTCAGACATCCTGTTACATTTACACCATCACCCAAAGGAACTTCAAGTAAGAGTGTATTGTTATATTCTATTAGGGACCGACCATATAACTTCAAGGGGGGTGGGGGGGTTGGTTTTTTGTCAGAGTCAGAATAATTTTTTTTGTCATCAGTTTGACCACAATATTGTTGTTCATCAAATTGGGGATCAGAATATTTTTTTAGGAAAAAAACATACCCCCCCCCCCCCCCTTGTTTTTTTCTTTGATTTTTAAAAATTCTAGATAATGTGTGCAAATGCAAAATTTATTTTCTATTGATGAATAAACTATGATAGTTTTGAATTGGAAATTCAAAAACAAACAAAAAAAACCAAAAAAGTAAAGAAAAACATTCTCTGTTTTACATTGATATCGAATTTGATATCTCTCTTTGTCCGAATTCACTGTTTGGGAGAACTACTGTTGGGGAGAAATTTAGCCTGCATTTTCAGTGGTTCTAACTGTTGATCAGTTGGGTTTTTTATCCAGTTGTTTGTTTTATGTATTGTGTATGTCCATATTTATACCAAACTATAACTGTAATCTTTAGATCCATAATTGGTATGATAAATATTGTGGGTTGACAGAGATGGACGTTAAATGGGGTTTTAATATATAGATTAAAATGGAATTTTAAATTATATAGGATAGGGCTTATATAGATTAAAACGGAATTTCAAATTTATAGGATGGGAGCACCACCATGCATCAATCTTGTAGGGAAAACCCTGAAATACATTTATTTTTATATGAACAAAATTATTGTCAACCATATCATTAAAAATATTTTTTCTTTGAAAGGTACACAACAACAGTTGCTAAAAGTATTGGAAAATCAGCAAGAGATTCTCCAAAGAATAAAGACAATTGAAATGGAACTTAAGATAAAAAAAACAACTGAAAAGCCAATTGAGATTAAAGTACCAAATGGAATGAAGGTTCGTATAACATGTGTAATAAATAATCATAATTTGATACTCATAACTCTCTAAACTTTTGATATAGATATATACATGCTTCCAGTTCCATGATATTGATATTAAATGTAACTGTATCAAAATTAATCATAAACATGTTTGTAACATTTGTATGCATAATTGCATATATATAATAAATACACATAATTAGCTTTAAATGATAAGTCCTACTGTAATAAAACTATTTGTGTTTCCAATTACCCAATACCAACCCTTGTACTAAAAAGATTGTCTCAGAAAAAAATGATAGGTTAAGGTATGGAGGTATGATTTTTTTTCTGAGACATGTGCCTCACAGTACTGTAAAAGTACATTTTTTTAAAAAAGGCCCAATTCAGATTATATCTTAATATCATATATTCATTAAAAAAATATTAAGACCATAGTACATGATGAATAAGCACAAATATATTATACTACACATATGAAATAAGTAAATTGTATGATTTGAATTTATTTCATTGGATTTTTAGAATGCTGTTAAAGTTGGCTATAAAGAAGGTGTACAGCGAGGTTTAAAATGGCAGTTTGAAGGAAAACGGTTAGCATAGTTTATTTTAATGCTTTCATATTTGCAGAAATCCACATTAAGTGACTAAATACTGAAGATGATTGCAAAATTAGTATTATTTTTCATTCTTTCATTCAATCATGTCCTTCAAATTTGAAATAAGTGTTGCCATTTAAATGGTATCTAATATATATTTAGCAATTTGACAAACACTAATGTTGATCATTGAAAAGCTTGATTTCTCCTTACTATTAATATTATGTGATTAAAACATTCAGCTGAATTTTAAAGAGTTAACTCCCTTAGGTGTCTGTTCCTCTTAACAACTAAATCATGCATTGTCCTGTAGGTTAGAGGACAGCTTATTTATTTTTATCCTGCCATGGGCTCATTTATAATTATATTCGGTTATTAACAGGCTGGATTATTCATTTTCAAAATGCCCCTCGCCTAATATTAAAGGTGGTCTCCTTTAAATAATATCAGAAGAAATAAATATTAGTTTTATAATATTGTTTTTTTACTTTGAGTTTTAGTTATTTTGATTTTAAGTAAGTTATTCTATATAAAAAATAAAATGATGTGGTAATGATGATTGCCAATGAGACATTTTTCTCTTCACCGAAGACCAAATGTCATTAATGGAATTGATGTAAGCAATTATAGGTTACACCATACTTCTTTTAAAAACAGAAATTGAAGGTTTAACTGTAATTGTATTTTTTAATTTATATAGGCAATAGTCATACTTGAGTTTGCCATGTTCACTTATTCTGAAACTATATGTTATTCTATGGTTGTGTTTTTAGAATACAGATAATATGTTTTGTATGAATTTAATAGTCAATCAGACACAAAATAATTATATTTTGGTATTGTAGGGTAAATGATGCTGACAACAGGGAAATGTCTGATTACATCACCAATTTTGTTAAAGGTTGGAACTCAGCCTATTCAGACCAGACTGTTATTAATTGTAAGTAGTGACAGTAGTGCAATTTTTAAAATTATGTTCACATTTTAAAGTTTTAAAAAACTTTATACATTGTATTTGATTATTCCAGACAAATAAAAAAAATGACCTGGTTGCAAGTTATTTAATTAAGACATTTAAATGCCACAGAGCCATAATCTTAGTTCTTATAAAGATATTTTTTTTAAAGAACTACAAATTTATTTTAATTGAACTCTCTTGTTTTTAAGGTGCCTTGTCAAGATATTTTTTGACTAAGAGACAAGAGGAGACAGCAATCAAAAAGGACAGATTGGAAGGAGAGAAGAAAAGGAGAGCAGCATATGAAAGGAAAAAGGAGGTAATTAGAATAACATGATTGTAGTTCTGCCATTAGATTAATTTCTTTAGATTTAAATCTCATTATATGGTAGTTTTGGTGCATAATAAAATATGACAAATTCATTCTATTGTTATCAAGTGTAAATTGTGTCACAATGTTGTAAAATGTATGTAATAAAAAATCTTATTTTCAATTTAATCACGTTAATATGAAAAATCCTCAATTATGTAAACTGAAAGAAAGCTTGAAATATGGCACGCCGTATTTATATTTATTCCGTTTTGAAGATATCTTATATAATTTATAAGATATCTTATATAATTTATAAGATATCTTATATAATTGGGTTTTTATAAGATATCTTATAAACTTTATAAGATATCTTATAAACTTTATAAGATATCTTATAAATTATATAAGATATCTTATAAAGTTTATAAGATATTTTATATAGTTTATAAGATATCTTATAAACAAACGTTATATAAGATATCTTATATAGTTTATAAGATATCTTATATAATTTAGGAGATATCTAATATAATTCTTTTTATAAGATATCTTATATAATTTATAAGATATCTCATAAACTTTATAAGATATCTTATATAATTTATAAGATATCTTATAAAGTTTATAAGATATCTTATATAATTTATAAGATATCTTATAAAAACCATGGCACGCCGTATTTATATTTATTCAATTATATAAGATATCTCATATACTTTATAAGATATCTCATAAACTTTATAAGATATCTTATAAAGTTTATAAGATATCTTATATAATTTATAAGATATCTTATATATTTTATGAGATATCTTATAAAGAAAAGTTTATAAGATATCTCATAAACTTTATAAGATATCTTATAAACTTTATAAGATATCTTATAAAGTTTATGAGATATCTCATATACTTTATAAGATATCTTATAAACTTTATAAGATATCTTATAAAGTTTATGAGATATCTTATAAAGTATATGAGATATCTTGAACGTTGAATAAATATAAATACGGCGTGCCATATTGAAAGCCATACAATAACCTATAATTGTTTACATCATTTGGTCTAGGATGGAGAGGTGTCTCATTGGCAATCATACCACATCTTTTTCTTTTGATATTATAAAGATGATAGAATCATAAAGTACATTTTTGAAATGTAGAGATTTTGGATGAAATATGTTAAGATACAAATAAAACTCGAGACATACAACTTTATTCTTGCTATTAAAATCAAAACATTTATATTCACTATTCAATACCTTTATTACGATTTATAGAAATAATTAGATATAAAACATTGAACTATGATAATAAAACCAGAAATATTTTTCTTTTCAGAAAGCAAAAAGGAGACTATGTGCTCTTGACAAAATGGAGCTGAGTGTGGCCAAGAAGGCTAAGATTATGGAGGTTATGAAACCTTCATTAATGTCATCAGATGAAGAGAATGGCCAGGATGGATTCATAACACATCAACCATCCTGGCAGTCCAGTAAATTTAAAGAATATAAACTGAAATTGGACAACACATATAAAATTGTTTGTTCAAAGGCCAGTTTAAGGCTCCTTCAAAAAAGAACAATTGGCAATCAAAGCCAAAAAGATGTACCAGAGTTGGCTGAACATTGCCAGTGGATTGTGGAAGATCAAGATCCACAAAATATTGAAAATGAATAAAACTTTGAAATCCAATTGTATTTTAGAATTGTTAGAGGAGTATCTTTTAGCATTTATACAGCTACAACGTACTAAGTTGTGTGTTTTGTATAAATGTTCTTTCCCTGTTAATTAAGAAGCTAATTCCACAGTCCCATCATTAGATTGAAGATGATAAACGTCTTTCAATTGGAGCCAATGTGAAAATATGATTCAGACCATTTTTTACTTCTGTTTGTCATTTGTTTTTTAAGGCCATTTGCTACAACATCCTTTAGCCACCATTATGGTATAAGGGTGTGCAGAAGGTTTATTTTTCAGCACACAAGTAATTTGATTACTATTTGAGAGACAAAAAATTTGCTGGTAGTTCATCATTTGGTCATATTTTTTACCTCAAACGACAACTGTGGTAACCAACTTTAAATTTGTGACAAGAATGTGAAGCTTTTTAGCTTTCAATCATCGTTTTGTGTGACAGGAATGTACAGAAAGTTCATATTTTGGTCATCTTTTTTACCATGGAAAGGTATCTTGTTACCATTTGTGTGACAAGACTGTACAGAAAGTCCATATTTTGGTCACCTTTTTACCATGGAAAGGTATCTTTTGTTACCATTTGTGTGACAGGAATGTATAGAAAGTTCATATTTTGGTCACCTTTTGTTACAATGGAAAGGTAAATTTTGTTACCATTTGTGTGCCAAGAATGCACAGAAAGTTCATATTTTGGTCACCTTTTTCATCATGGAAAGGTATCTTTTGTAAACATTTTTGTGACAAAATGTGCAAAAAGTTCATATTTTTGTCATCTTTTAATCACCAACAGGTTATCTTTTATTACCTTTTGACTGTCAAAAGATCACCTTTGCACATCTTTCATAATTATACAAAAGGTCACAAATTGTTACCTTTTGTTGTAAACAAAAGGCAACATGTTGTTTACCTTTTGTGAAAACAAAAGTGGGCCATTTGTTAACCTTTTGTTGCATCAAAATGTGAATAAAAGATAATCTTTTATATCTTTTGTATTTTTTTTAAAAGGTCTTGAAAAGATTAAAAAAGGTATATAAAATGTGGTCTTTTAGCAATCTTTTGGTGAAAACAAAAGATAAGTTTTCATGCAGTGAAACAGAACAGTACTTGTCATAAAGAACTTGTTTTATCATCTTTCTCCTAGTCAACTGGCATAGACAAAGTTTTTTTTAAGTGATTCATAGTTGACAGTATAGGAAAATCACTTTTGAGTTCAAATATTACTAAATTCTAAAACTAAGACTTTTTTTCATTAAGGATGGAAAGATAGCGGTTCTAGAAAAGCAATGTGAAGATCAGAACGAAGACTTGGCCTTTTACATGTTCTCGGAGCAGAACAAAAAAAGGGTAGGAAACTTTCTTTCATTAGTAATGCTAGTGTAGTTATTAGATGCTTCAACTAATATTTGAACACGGTTGAGTATAATTTAGTTGTAGGCCCAATACATTTTAAATGTAACGTTTATACTATAGAAGAGCTGATTAAATAAGATTGAAAAGAAAAAATAACATCAACAAAACAGAAAACAGAAAACTTCCGTATCAAAAACGAGATTAGTCATTCGTTTCATTTTGGATCATTTTGGTCAAAATCAACATTTAAATTGCAAAACTGATTGAAATGCCGTGGACATGTATCTTTTAAAGATTTTTTATTTTAAATCACTAAAACATACCTGTTTGGTTCATCTTTTTGAAGTATTAATTTTTGACGTCATCTCGCTCAACATTATTGATATATCATATAATACATATTGTCGTGTGGTCTAGCGCGCCGGTTACAGTGCAGGCGATTTGGTGTCACGATATGTCAGTAGCATGGGTTCGAATCCCGGCGAGGGAAGAACAAAACATTTGTATTATATATATATAAACCTTGTTTAGAAAATAGTTTACCGAAAATACTTGATCATCGCATAAAAATGTAATCATAGGCACAAATATATAATTCCGCTTTCTCGGATGCCAAATATGTGTCTGTAGTCAGTACAATACCACATAAACATTTTGAATACTTATTTCTTTTAATTTATTAGACAAGAAACTGATGAGAAAGGAAATGACCTTAAACATGTTAAACAAGCAGGTATGTTTCTGTAAATGTTTAAAACAAGTAATTTGTAAATTTATGAATCTGAAATGAAATTTAGAAGAGTTCTTTAACTAATAGTCAATTTAGTGTAACAAACCGAAGAGCCAAGTAAGCTTTTCTCATCATTTGGCGTCCGTCGCCCGTCGTCGTCGTCGTTAACTTTTAACATTTTGAACTTCTTCTAGAGGACCTATGAATGGGACGACACCACACATGACATGAATGTTCCTTATAAGGTGCTGATGTTGTAACATTGTAGGCAATAGATCATCCAAGACGGCCACCAGCCTTTGTTTAACATCGGACCCTATGGACAATGCATACCCAGGGCCTAATCTTGCCGGCGAAATGACGATTTAAGTCGCCAAAGAATTTTCAAAATCGCTAAATCTCGCCGGCCTATTCATTTCTTGGCGAAGTGAAGTCGCTATCGAAATATCAGTAAATGGGAGATAACTCGTGAAATTTTTAGCACAGGTAAATTTTTTAAACAAAATGGCGACCATCAAGAATCGGAATTTTGAAGTGGCCCACGACTTATATTGTCAATGTTTGATTGAAATAAATACAACGGCGACTTCAAACCTATTTGAATTGTATATTCAAACTATTTAAGGGAAATCGAAATATCGTTTCATTCGTTTGTTATGAATTGAAGATGCATGGCGTCAGGACGATGTTGCGTAATCACAAAGTCAACTAATTTTATATTTTTATATGATCAGCTGATTGTTGTTTTGTTCTACAGTTAGGATTACAAGGAAACACCTATGATGAAAGATAATTAGCCGTTAATAGGTTAGTTATGTGATTGAAAGTTGGCTTGGGTGACAATGAGTATGAGAATCTCGAGTTACAATGACACAATGTTTTGACAACTTATCCTTTGATAATAAAATATATTGGTAAGCTGTGAAAATTAAATTACTCAAGTACTCAAAATTAGTAGATCAAAAGAAAATCAAACTGTATATAACTGTCCTAATTTTTTTTTTATAGTTTATCAAACTTTTATTTATATATATGCCATTGAAAACAGACACACAGAAAAAGCGCAACCGATACGGTGAATTAAAGCCCACTTCGCCAAAAAAAATGACCACTTCTCCCTAATCCATCCTGGAAGGAGAAGTCACTTCTCCCTGTTCAAAATCCTAGATTAGGCCCTGATACCAGTGGCTTCTTTTAGAGAACCAAAAAATGAAATGAAACCAAACATGGTATGAATGTTCCTTATGAAGTGCAAACCAAGTGTTGTTACTTTAAAGACGATCCATCATCGAAGATGGCCGCCACAGAGGGACTTGGTTAAAGATAATAGTTTTCTATTGGAAATACATAGAAATATCCATTTTTTAAGAACCACATAATGAAATGAAATAAAACATGGCATGCATGTTCCTTATGAGGTATTGACCAAGTGTTGTAACATTGTAGGCAATCAATCATCCAAGATGGCCGCCAGCGGATGACTTCGTTTAACAAAGGAACCTATGTACAATACATACTAATGTCTTCTTTTAGAGAATCACTGTATATTGAATATTAAACCAAATGTGGTCTCAATCATGATTAAGGAATCTGTTATGATTTAAATCTATTTTTACATGATTTCCAAAACCAGGTGAGCGACACAGGCTCTTGGTAGCCTCTAGTTTTATGTTTGTTTTGTACAAATTTTACATGCGCAGAATATGTTAGATATTACATGTAAGCATATATTTCTGTGGACTTTTAACTTGGTTTTCATAAGAAATAAAGAATTCTATATAAAATTGATAGAATTTTAACTTGAAATATGAGAAGATAATTCAAATAAAATGCTTTCAAAATTTCTAAAGTAATGGGGTCACCGTACGTTTTTATCAGCTGTTATATAATGTAGAAAAAAATCACGAAGAGATTCTTTTACTTGTTTCCATGTGACCTCCCCAAAATTAAAAAATCAAATCAAGCAAATATGTTCAACTTTTGTAACAATTTGAATAAATATAACTTAGCATTAAATTTGATTGTTCATTGAAAAAATACAGTAATCTTTATATTTTATTACATATGGAAAATTGAAATTTGATCCTTAACTATACTTCTTTCGTTCATCAAATTGTAATTTGGAAGGTCGTTAAATTAGCTTCTACATGCCTCATTTATAACACATATGAAGCGGCGATTGTTTCGTGAGTATCGTGTTAACCTACCTTTTCTACTTTTTATTATTATTTTTTTTGTAGACAGAGTCAAAGAATTGAATAATTCACATATTTGTGATTTATGCGATAAGAAATTCGTTGATGATACATTCCTGGCGAAACATATAAATCAGTATCATCGTATACTAGAAACAAACAAAGGTAAGAACAGTGTTGAATAACGCATCAGTACTCCTCATACTGATAAAGAAAAGACAATTATTTTCCCCTAAAATAAATCCTTTATAAAACTATCGCTCACCAAGTGGAACTTTACAAAAAGTAATTTAGTATTCAAAATCTCTTCTATTTGTATATCCACCTAATACGAAGATATCAATCAAAGTGTTTTTTTTTTATAATTGTCTTGTGTATTTTGTTTTGTTGGTTAACTTTTTGTTTGTCCTTGTTTGTGTTGTATTTATTATGAGATAAAAATGGTAAAAAATTGAACTTTAAGTTTATTTGTAGTAAAACTTTATATTTAGAACTATCAAGTTGAACATAATATCAATTGCAAGTAAAAAGGCGAGTCATTTCAGCGTGTATATATGTGATCTTTTTCTTTATTTTCATTCGGTTCAATCAATATTTTATTCAATGAACTTCAAATAAATGTTTTAATTTTACTAAAATTAAACAGCATAGTCAATTGAAAATCAAACTATCAAGTGCGTATACAAAATAGTTTTATTAAGGGAATTTATATAATTTTTCTATTGTATAGATGAAAAGTTATACATTTTTTTCTCTTTATTATATTTTAGAAACTGATCGAAAGAGATATTGGGAGTATGTTGAAATTGACAGCGACAAAGTACCTGCTAAAGCATTCCATGCAGTAGATGGACCTAGAATAAAGAAAAATAAATTTAACTTTTCACCGTAGAATAACGAAATTTAAACCTCATTTTTTTGTGTTATTGAGCTTTTGATATGAACAGATTCTGTGAATTCAGACAAACGACATTAACGCCCTACCAGACACTTACCAATTTAACTCTTTTCACAATTTTTAATGAGAGCTTGCTGAATTTTTTTAATTTCCAAAGATCTTTAAAGACAACGTCGAGGAGGACTACAATACTGAATCCACTCCAAACCAAAGTGTGTTGTTTTATAGTAAACGTCTTATCAAACAAACTATATCATGTACTAATTTTGGGGCATGAGCCCCAAAATATACAGCGGGAAATATTAACGTTTTGATTGAAATATATATTGTTTTGTCATATGTCGCTGAAAAAGAAAATCTAATCTTAATGATTTTGGGGCTTGAGCCCCAAACCTATACAAGTTTGTACATATCAATCATGCAATATTACCCACTAGTGTTTATACTTTTTCATCAATGTAAAAGTACGAAAAAGAGAATAAAATAGATTTTCTCTTTTCCAAATACTTATCAAACAAACTATATCATGTACTAATTTTGGGGCATGAGCCCCAAAATATACAGCGGGAAATATTAACGTTTTGATTGAAATATATATTTTGTCATATGTGGCTGAAAAAGAAAATCTAATCTTAATGATTTTGGGGCTTGAGCCCCAAACCTATACAAGTTTGTACATTTTCCAAATAGAAATCGTTAATAGTAGTTGTAATTGTTGTACTCTTATTATCCCCTTTCAACATGTCCGTCTATCCATTCAAAATGCACTTGTAGGCACCTACACTAGTAATTTTTCAGGCCCTTTATAGCTTGCTGTTTGGTATGAGCCAAGGCTCAATGTCAAAGGTTGTAATGTATCCTATCATTGTTTACTTTTATCTACAAAGACTTGCAGAATGAAAAAAGTTTATATGCAATGTAGAGCTTAGCTTTTGCATGAAATCTTTACCAAACTTGACAGTGTTTTCTTAGGAAGAGTTGATTAACCTTCTTGCGCTCACCTGACCCAAAGAGTTGTGTGAGCTTTATTCATCATTTTGCATCCATTGTCCGTCTGTCATTAATTTTTGTGTTATAATAATAATAAATTCTTTATTAAAAGAGGATAACTCAATTAGAAGTAGTCTAATTTTCATTGAGGCCCTCAAACAAAATACATGTATACAGTTAACATTCATACATTAAAATATGTTATATATTACTAGTATATACACAATTCAATCATTCAAACATACAAATGGCAATAATTGGTAAAGTTTTGATTAAATTTTCTTATTCTTACAACAAAAGAAAGAAAACAAATTATTGTTTTTTGGCCTAAGATAAAAATAGAATTTCATAAAAATATAATGCATAACCCTGAGGCAAGGAATCGGCAGTGGTGTATATTTATGTTAATGTATTCCAGTAGTAGTAATTTGTAATATAATATGGCAACTGTATATGTATGATAACAAGTAACAACAATAAAACATATTTGAAACTTAACAAATGCATTCATAATATGGTTAAAGGTAACTAATTATGAAGACTTTTAATATGTCTTCCCGTTTATTTTGTCCAAAATTCTTTCCAAATTTAAAAATTGTGTATTTTCAAATATTATAAATATTATAAATATAATTGTGAAAGTCTATTAAATGTGAAACAAATTGACCACTATTAGTCTGACAATGCACCCCATAGCCGGGGCGCCATTTTGATGATCCATATTTGGGAACGAGATGCGCGGTAAAGATCTACAAGATGCAGATTTTGTTTATTTTAATTTTTATGCTTTTTTTATTATTATATACGAAAACTATTAAATTAATAGTAATAATCCTTCTAACGTTCACCATAGAAAACCGTAACTTGAATCCGAAACGTTTTAAAATTATATAATTAAAGAGCGCCTCGTTATGAAATTAATATGGCTGCGCCCATGGAGTGTAATATGAAACTGCCAAAACTAACAGACATGTTATTACATGGTATATCTTCGATATTTACATATCAAATATAATAAAGAGAAACATTTGAAAGCACCACAGAATTTACTTTATGACATACATGTGCCATGTAGGTGTACACTTGCACCTTGAGTGCACAAATGCATTCACATGACATAACCGAAAAAGCTTGAAAAATTGTATTATTTACTTTTTTTATATATAAATCAAGGACGTATAACTTTTATACGTCCTGGTATAAATGTAGGAAGATGGATTATTAATTTTTTAATGAGTTTTGCTTTGATTTCTGACTCATGAGCTCACCAAATTTTTGATCCATCCCAATATGATTTATTAATTTAAATAACTATATTTATATAAGATCTAAATAAAATTAATAAATATCTACCACCCTGCAGCCTCAATGTGCACAGAAAATCTCAAATGATACATGTATGTGTCACAAATTATAGGACATACATGTATGTACTTAATTTTCTTATTCTTTCTCTTATATGTAGGTTAATATGGGTAAACATGATAAAACTAAAAGAAAGAAATATTTGAAAAGAAGGAAACAAGTCAAACAATTAAAAATCAAAACCAGAAACGATAAAGAAAAGGAGCTCAAAACTTGTAACATTAATGTGCCGCCTCTATGTCCAGAGTCAATTGACCCTAAAGATGTTAATTTGGGATGTAAAAGGGAAAATAATGTGTCACTCCCTAAGCCTGGGATAGAAAGTTCCGTAGGAAACAATAACTCAACTTGTAATTCAAGTTCAAGTACATGTTGTTCTCCATTTAATGTGTCATTATCAGTAAATGAAAGTTGCAAGTCGCCAAGGAGTCTTCAGTCAAATCGGTCCTTTTCATGGGAAAGAACAGAGGCTACAGATCCTTTAATAGTTAGATGAAAAGAATACAAACTGTTACAGTCAAGATTAGCAAAAATAAGGACACAAACAGTTTGAAAAAAAAATGTTAAAAAGTATTTGTTTTTGCCAGTATTTAAACTCTCTTTATAGCAGTATAATTGTAGATTGTAATATTAAAACATACATATGACACTCGTTAAACTCTTTTACTTGAAATACTAAGCATTAAAAAGCAAAAACAGCACATAAATGTACATATATGTCATGATGTCACAGATAAGAAACAAAGTAAAATACAGTTTTTTAAATATCGGTCAATTTCTAGTAAATAGATATTAATTAATATTAATAACACGTGCATGTAGTGTTATTATGGAATTCTGTATAATTTCAGGTTCAGAAAAATCAACAGAATTCTTAGAACAGAAATGTCACTTTAATCAACCCGTCATCAACATAAATGTTGCATACTGTATACATGTACAAATCATAATTTTTTTCTTCTAAAAGTCAAAAAATCTCATATACATTTGTGATAGTTTTTTCAAAATGTTTTTATGCTCAAAATGCAACCAAGAAGTCATATCTTTTTCGAAACTCATTAGCCACTATCGCTTCACACATGGCCACGAACATGGATTCTTTTTAACATGTTCAATTGAAGGGTGTGAAAAACAGTATCAAAATGTTGATTCTTATCTTAAACATGTAAAAAAGAAAACATAAGAGGTTTATCAGACCCACTTTTCAAAATTTAGAGGAGAAAATAGAAGTGCTGATTTTAATGGAAGTCCATGAAAATGAAGATGAACTGATGGATGATGCTGGCAATAATGTTGTTGACACTGAATTCTGTCAAATTGATTTAAAAAAAATATTGGTATATTTTTGATACAACTTCGTGCAAATTATAAGCTTCCATCAAAGGTTTTACCTATCGTTGTTAATGAATTCCAATCAATGATAAGTCATCACCAAGCAAGTGTATCACATTCTTTAAATAAATTAGTAGGTAATAATGAATTCAATGCTATCCAGGTTTGATCAGTTTAAGCAGATTCTTAATGAAAAATCCGAGATTGCAAATTCCCTTAGCAATCTTGATTCTGAGTATAAAATTAACAAGTTTGCAAGATTTCATTTAAATTTTGTTAAACCCATTGAATATAAACCAGACAGGAATCATAATGAAACATACCAATATGTTCCAATTATAGACACATTACAGAATTTATTATCACATGATGATGTTTTTGCATATGTGATGAACAATCACAAATCTACTGATGGCATTTTGAGAGACTTTTTTGATGGTAATATATATTCAACTAATCCATTTTTTATTGACAACCCTGATGCACTTCAGATCATGTTGTTTTTTGATGAATTTACTGCTGTCAATCCTCTTGGTCATCAAGTTAAGAATTATAAGATAGCTGGTTTTTATATGCTTCTTGGAAACCTTCCACCCAAATTTAGGTCTCAATTGCACTGCATTCAGCTGGTAGCCCTCTGCCATTCTACAACCTTGCAGCAGAATGGTTTTGAAAAAATCTTGGATCCATTGATTAATGATCTTCAGTTCTTAGAAACCAATGGTATCACTGTCTCAAAACATAATATTGATCACCATTTTTATGGAACTGTTAGTGTTATTGCTGATAATCTTGGTGCCCATGGTATAGGTGGCTACATGGAATCATTTACAACACTTAGGAATTGTCGATTCTGTTTCATTGACAAACACCACATGCAAACCAAATATGATTGTTCAAATTTCAACATGAGTACACCTAAGATGTATAATAACCAAGCAAGACTTGTACAAGATGACCCTACCTTAGCAAGTGTTTATGGAATCAAGCGTTCTTCAACATTAAATAAACTTAGCCATTTTCATGTTGTCGGTGGAATACCATCTGATATTGCACATGACTTGTTTGAAGGAGTTGTTTGTGAAGTCATGACTAACGTCATAAAGTACTGTGTGGTGGAAGGTTTCTTTAGTCTTGAAGAATTGAATGAGGAATTAGCAAGCCTTAAATATTCAGAGGTGGATAAAAAAAACAAACCTATTAGGGTAAACAATGTCCTAAGAAATTTCAAAGTTCATCAGTCAGCTGCCCAAACCTGGTGTTTTGCAAGATTTCTACCCTTGCTTGTTGGTCATAAAGTTCCTTTGAATGACCGTAAATGGGAGTAATTTCTGTTACTAAGAGATATGCTTTTTTATGTATGTGCACCTGCTTTGGACCCTGGCCATCTTTTATCTATGGCAGATGTTATAAATGAGTTTCATGAATGTTATCACACTTGTTTCCCTGATGTAACTGTGAAACCTAAATTTCATTATACACTGCATTACCCAAACATGATCAAACAATTTGGACCACTTCTTCATTTTCAAACCTTGCGTTTTGAGGCAAAGCAGAACTACTTCAAGGAATTGGTTTATAGGTCAAAGAATAGGAAAAATATGTGTAAGTCATTAGCTGAGAGACATCAATACTATGAGTTCATACAATACGGGTGGAAAATTTCTTTCATCAGGTGATTGTGACTCCACAGGTGGGTCTACTGTTCCTTTAGCATTGTTGGATAATGAATTTCAACGTCTTTTGGCAGCTGTTGTACAAGGAAATGAAATATTTCTATGTAACTCAGTTAAGTCTTGGAATAACTTATTGGAAGAATACTTGTATAGTGATTGGGTTGCAAGGTTTTTTTGTGTCAATTTTGCAAGATTTTGCACTGTGCAATAATTCAAGGACAACCTTTCCTCTTATGTCAAAAACTTAGAACAGTTGGATTTGAACGGCATTATCACGCATTTGCTGTTGAACTGTTGGGCATCTGTCCATCCGTCCTAACCTTAAAAACACTCTCATGTCTACATTTCTCAACAGACTTGAGGATATCTATATCCGAAGTTACTAGAACAGATGTATTGAACAAGTTTGAAAATCGTTTTGTGAGAGAAATGTACCTTTAATCATACAAAAAATCATGAAACTTGGTTCAAGTGGGGGATATGGAATACTGTTCTTTTATTGCTATATAATTTGTAATTATTTGAAATTTTTAAAGGAGTTCTGGAAGGACAAAGTTCTGTACAAATTTGGAAACGCAAGAAAGCTGCTGGACAAATACCATCCAGATGTCAAATTAAGAAAAAAGAAAGTGATAACAGAGGAGAAGAAGTCAGACGGAAATAAAAACAACTTTACCTGGGGGTTAGGTCGATACCTTCCAGACATTCCAGTTACGGAAGATGAAACATCTCTAGATATACATACGAAATGGCTTAAAAGAGAGCATAAAAAAAACAGACCAAGATTAGGAAAACGTTGAAAGAAAAATGGACCTAACGTTCCCACACAGGCGAAAACAAATAGTGGAAGACAAAATTAGTGTCAGGGATTTGGTTGAGCTTTACCCATGGCTTATATCCAGACATGAGGTACATGTATTAACAAATTATTTTTTAAATTTAAAAGATGATTGTGAGAAAACCATTGACTATTTAAGGCAAACATAACGAAGATAGAATTCAAAAAGTACAAATTATGAAGGAGCAGAATCTTGGCATTGATTAATGAAATCTGACTAAATTTGATCTGGTAAATAGGATATAAATGATCATGCTCCTACCATTTTAACCCTATATAGCTAACAACGTGTATATAAGTAGCACACACCTTTATTATTTTGTAACTATGAATGAAGGTTTGACCAAAATATATGCATATGTGTTTCAATATTGATTGCAGCTTTTGAAAGAATTCCAGCGACTTGAGCCAAATACAGCTTCAAATGACCTTGTTGAAATACTCACAGAAGGTCTTCAAAAGTACAGCAAGGGAATTGTTGGCGTCCTGAAGGCAAAGAAGAAACCAGATTTTTTGGTTGCAATTGATGAGGCAGCCAAACATTATAGAACAGAAGGACAGATAAATTGTGAGTTGAGTGTTCAAAATTGTTACTGCTTAAGGATTTTTCAGAAATCTTATGATATATCCAGCTGCGTCGCTGAGCGCAGCTGGATACGACCGCAGAGGTCCAACCCTGAACAGTTGGGGGGACTGTTGCACTTCATTTTAGAAAGTTCCCGTTTCTATCGTAATCAATATGTATGGTCAGTCTTACGTGTCAAATCCCTCTCTTTGGCAAAGTTTCTATAAAAATATGTCAGAGAATAAATATAATGCGTACAGATATAGGAAAAAACCAGACAGGTAGAGGCATGTACGGAAGATACATGGTTAAAATCCCCCTAGTTTCAGCTATTGCGGCTACAGAGAAAAGGGCAGAATGCAGATGAAAAAAGAAACGAAATTAGGAAAGCCTCGTGTCAGATCTAGTCTTGCTGCAATGTGCATGTACATGATGATAGAACCTTGGTACAAAATTTTATCTGGCCGGACACCGTGCTTTTTGATCAAGCACGGGATAAAGGTCGTAACCTTTCGCGTTATGCGCAATAAGTACGGTATTTTTATAATGTCGAGACATGATGTGCGAGCAGAATTCGGCGGCAACTTTACCCTCGGAAAAAATTCTTTGTCTGTATCCGCACCTTTCGGTACACGGAAGTACCGTTTCGTTTTTCTTGACCACATTACAATTGTCGCATCGAGAATCACAGCATGTATAGTAAGACTCGCCGGTCAAATCTTCGTCCATACATTTGTCGAAGGTCGATTGTAAGAGCCCATTTTATTAAATTGTCTATGGTCTCGAAATTCTTGACAATGTCTTTGACAGAGGGATATCTTTGTGCCATGGTATTCTTCGTTTACTGCAGAAAATAAGAGCTTATATAGCTTTACATTGTAATTGGATATGGATACCAGCCTTTTACACTTTTGATACCGATTTTTACTGTCCTGGAACTTTTAGTCTACTGACTCTAAATAGGAATCCTTTTCATCTGTATTTACAAGTTTTTAGGTAAACGGCTATATTGAAACTCGCTTTATTTGTATCACAGGTAAGTTTGTTCATAAAAACCCATAATATGATTTATCTGTATCGTTTATGTTTTACTTGTATTTAATATTTTTGGTATGATTTATTTGTATTATTATTATGATTAATTTTAAAAGTAATGCTTTCTTACTCTTTTCATCCCGGTCTCTATTATTGCGATGGTGGAGATATACATGCACTATACTAATTTATCTTTAGCCATTTTATTATAAGTTTCTTTTTAAACTACACTTTATTGGACAAATGTTGTTATTAAAAAGATATTCTCATGTGTAGTATTTAAAAACCTAAATATTTTGAAACTCTCGTACACATATAGGGTACTTCATTATTGAATGTATGTGTATATTCATTACATCCTTCAATAAATCGAAACATGTTCCAAAATTTTCCGACGATGTCAAAAATATAACACTGTGATACAAATAAAGCAAATTTCGATATAGCCGATTACCTACAGTGGTTACATACAGGTATTCAATAGTGTGACAAACAATTATATTCCAACTGTTGTATACTTCAGATTTTTCATGTTGCTTTCCCCTTTGCTAATCGTGCTAATGTGGAAAACACGGCTTATTTTTGCCCTTCTCCATTATACACGTTTTTGGTCATAAAAATCATAAAAAGACATGTGGTTTGATAATACAGAAGAAATAACTTACCTACAAGAACTGGAACCACTTCATTTTAGTACCTGTTTGACTCGTATTGTCCCAAATACGTCAATTTTCACTTTAGCACAGAACAAACAATTCCATGTAAAAATCTCTGGTCACAAAATGTAGTAGTTAAATCCGATTTTCAATCAGACTTTCTGTTGTTATTCTCCTTTATTTAAATAAATGGCAAAAATTGAGAGACTTAGCTAGGTGAAATGTACTTTAGGTTTGTAAACTCATCAAAGGTTCAGTCTTTCTGTCATGTATTATATGTTTGCTTTCGGTCGGCTGTGGTGCTCTGCTAGGTGGTTGGTGCCATTCAGGTGAGTTTGAGGCATTGTGGAGTGATTTTTATATTGTGTGCTTAAATGGTAGGACCTGTTTGGTCCAATTGCATGAGTGTGGCTGTCCCTGGTCTGGAGAGTTTTTGGTATGTTCAAAGCAAGATACCAAGACACATAGTCATGTTTCTGTAATAAAATTCAGCAGGCATGGTACATTGAAGCCAAAACTTACATTTTGCGCCATTTTGCATGATACGACCGCAGCATGTTGTCACATGAAAGTTGAATATAAAGTGAGTGTGGACACAATATTATGTTGGTCGTACACCAAAAATGTAAAATAAAATTAACAAGAAAATTAACCGTAAGTACATTTCAGTTGAAGTATTTTAACGTATACAAGAGGCTGTCGAATGACAGCAAACCGGATTTTCCTGCATGGAAATGATGTTTGCAAATCTGGATTCCCAAACAGGATGAAGTAAAGAAATATAAATGAATTTTTGTAGGGTTCAGAAATGGAAAGGCAAAAATCAATCTTGACCTCCTATTTATAGTAAGTGACAAATATTGGAATTTTTGAGAGTATATAAGTAACACACATTTGTTAAGCAGGCGTTGGTAGGCAGAAATCATGAAGTCAATAATGAAAGAAATACGCCAATGATTGATTGATTGATTGTTGTTTAACGCCGTGCTGGCGATTTTGCAGCCAATATCACGGCGAGAACTAATTAGACTCGAACTGATTAAAATTTCAAACAATACCTAAAATCAATAGAATATTTACAAATAATATATTTAGGGCAGAATAAACAGTAAAACTGATATCACAGTGGAACTTTTTTATTTTTAAAATAATATCACAGATACACTAATAATATCACAGATATACTATTCATCAATGTCAATATACATAAATTATTAAGTAAAATATATCATCTTATATAAAACACGTCAATTAACAATAACAAAGTTTATAAGATAATGACTATACTCAAGAACATAGTAAAATAGTCTATATTCTAGAGTATAGTCCTACGTCTTTCAAATATTGTAAAAGACGGTCGCCAGCGACCACTGTAAATAAATCTTTCATATTGTTAACTGTGTAGTACCGACGAATTATGTCGGATTTATCCACACAGTCTATTAAAAGGTGTTTCACAGTGTGTCGACATTGGCACGGGATACACTCAGGAGGCGGCTCATTTTCTAAAATAAAAGAATGAGTCGTCCTGGTGTGGCCAATGCGACATCTAGTTAAAACCACTTGTTCTCTTCGGCTTCTGCCGAAGGAAAAAACATTTTTGCCAACAGTTGGCTCAACGGCATGTAGTTTATTTTCTGTCAGCAGATCCCATTGGGACTGCCACAGACGTAAAACATATTTATAAATCACAAGTTTAAAATCCGTATAAGGCACTGACATATTAGTAACTGGGTCATCTAAAGCATCCTTCGCTATACTATCTACGACTGTGTTTCCTCGGATACCAATATGACTTGGTATCCAGATAAAAACTATTTCTTTGCCCATTTGGACAAGTCTTTTATAGAACTCAATAATATGGGCAATTAAAGGGTTTTTATATTTCTGACCTTTTATAGCCAACAAACATGAAAGAGAATCTGAGCAAATAAGGAATTTCAGTTTAACAGACGTTCTGACAAATTTTAAAGCCAGAATGATGGCTCTAGCTTCAGCAGTAAATATTGAACTGGAAGATGGAAGGCAGAGAGTTGCTGCCTGCTGTCCGTGGACTGCTGCAGCAGCTACTTTGTCTCCGTTCTTAGATCCATCAGTATAAATAGAGTCATGAAATACAAAATTTGCTTTTATTTCAGCAAAATGTTGCTGAATTATAATAGGGTTTGTTTCAGACTTTTTATGTTTTCTGAGGTCAAAAATAAATTTAGGTTTGGGTACAAGCCAAGGTGGCGATTGAGGTATATTTATTAGGGCTATTTCATCAAGGTTGATATCAGAACCAGAAATATGTGGTTTCATCCGAATACCAAAAGGAGGGATTTTGTTTTCATGTTGTTGAAATATTTCCTCATAGAGAGGATTGAAAACACAGTCGTAGGCAGGATTTGAAGGATATGCTTTTAGCTTGGTTAAGTATTGTAAACCAAGTTTTATCCTACGGTTATAAAGAGAAGGCTCGTTTGCCTCTACATATAAACTCTCCACAGGAGACGTTCTGAACGCCCCCAAGGCCAAACGTAGGCCTTGGTGGTGAACAGTATCTAAAATTTGTATGTAGGATTTGCGAGCAGATCCATACACAATGGAACCATAATCAAGCTTTGATCTAACTAAAGATCGATATAAATTTAATAAAATAGTTTTATCAGCACCCCAGTCAGTGCTGGAAACAACTTTTAAAATATCCAATGCTTTTAGGCATTTAGCTTTAAGCATTTTGATATGGGGTAGAAAGGTAAGTTTACTGTCAAACAGGAGTCCAAGGAATTTGGTTTCTTTGACTACTTTAATTGGAGAATTATTAAGTGTCAGTTCGGGGTCTAAATGCAATTTCCGTTTATTACAAAAATGCATACATACGGTTTTAGAGTTGGAGAATTTAAAACCGTTTTCCGTAGCCCATTTTTCAATTTTATTTAAAGACAATTGTAATTGTCTTTCAATATTGTTCATATTTTTAGCTCTGTAACATATTAAAAAATCATCAACATAAAGGGAGCCTTCAACACTCTTTTGTAGGGTTTTGGCCAAACTATTTATTTTAATGCTAAATAAAGTAACAGAGAGGATGCTTCCCTGGGGAACACCCATCTCCTGTTCAAATGGGTCAGACATAGTTGTATTAACCTTAACCTTGAACTGCCTGTCTGACAAAAAATTGTCAATAAAGGTAGGTAGTCTACCTTTCAACCCCATATCGTTTAAGTCTTTTAAAATACCATATTTCCACGTGGTGTCGTATGCTTTTTCAAGATCGAAAAAGACCGACACCACATGTTCCCCTTTAGCAAACCCGTTGCGTATAAAGGATTCGAAGCGAACAAGATGATCCAACGTGCTTCTGCCTTGTCGGAACCCACACTGTATATTGGACAGGAGGCCGTTCGCCTCTAGGAACCAGACAAGGCGGTCGTTGATCATCCGTTCCATTGTCTTACAAACGCAGCTTGTGAGGGCAATTGGTCGATAATTCGACGGTTCAAAATGATCCTTCCCAGGTTTTGGAATAGGGACAACTGTAGCCAGCTTCCACATAGAAGGCAAGTCACCAGTTTCCCAAATGCTATTTAGTATATTCAAAAGTGTTTGTAATGATGTATCAGGAAGATGCTTCAGTAGTTTATAATGGATATCATCTGGGCCACATGCCGTGTCATGGGCCTTTGACAGAGAATTTTCGAGTTCATCCAAAGAGAAAGGGCAGTTGTAGTCTTCTGTATTTTTAGATCTAAAATTAAGTTTAGTTTTCTCAGTGCGATTTTTGATTTGTTGAAATTCCTGAGTGTAATTTTGTGTGGAGGAATGCTTAGAAAATGTTTCTGCAAGTTTATTAGAGATGTCCTTTTCGGATGTGAGAAGAGTCTGGCCATCTTTAAGATGGTGGAGATTGTTCTTTCTGTTTTTTCCATTAATTTTCTGTATGAAATTCCAAACTTTATTCATTGGTGTATGGGAGTTTATTTTAGAGACGAAGTTTTGCCAAGACTTGCGCCTCTTTTGTTTAAATGTTCGACGTGCTTTAGCACGAAATATACGAACATTACTGAGATTGTCAGTTGTTGGATTCATGTTGAACCGTCGTTCGGCCTTTTTCCTGTGTTTCTTAGCTTCCTCACAGTCGTCATCGAACCAGGGTTTGCTTGGTTGTTTTGGATCTGTCGAGGTTTTAGGAATGGTTCTCTCCGCTATCGATACTAAAATTTCAGTAAATTTTAGAATTGGATCGCTTACACTATGGAAAATATCTGTTCTAAGTTCATCTCTGCAGAGTTGTTCGAACAAAGGCCAATTGGCTTTGTCAAATTTCCAGCGAGCAACTCTTTCAGAGGTCGATGGAAATAAATTTTCCAAAATTATGGGAAAGTGGTCACTTCCACATAAATCATCATGGACTCGCCATGAATAATCCAATAATAGTGAAGGATCACAAATTGTTAGATCAATAGCAGAGTAAGAACCATTCCCCGGATGGAGGTAGGTGTCCGATCCATTGTTAAAAATGCATAAACTTTCCTTATTTAAGAAATCTTCAATCTTTTTGCCTTTGTCATTTTGAGAGCCACTGGCCCAAATAGGATTATGGGCGTTAAAATCGCCCATAAGAAGAAAAGGGGCAGGCAACTGATCTATCAAAGATTTAAGTTGGTTTATTTCTATAGGACAGTTCGGAGGGATATAGACAGAACATAATGTAATAGTTTTGTTATTTGTTATACGAATAGCAACTGCCTGTAAATCAGTTTTCAGGGATATCTGACTGTGAATGATGTCATTATTAACAAGGATGGATGAGCCGCCAGCAGCTCTTTCATCCTGTTTCACTCGTGTGGTGTAGAGAGAATAATTTTTAATATTTATATTATCGTTTTCTTTTAAATGAGTCTCTTGAAGACAAAAGGCAACTGGAAGGAAAGTCTGAGCAAGAAGAGATAATTCAATTAAATTAATTTTTAAACCTCGAAAATTCCATTGTATGATGTTTTTCATTTTCTAGGTGGTCGAATTGGGGAATATTTTTTTCTAGATCGATCTGACGAACAACTTCTGTTACGATTTTCAGAAGGACCAGAACACTCTGGAACTATTGGGTCCGGCCAGATCGACTCCAGACATTCATTTGTATCCATCTGCTCAGAGTCTTCATCGATACCATCGTCAAACTCTGAGCAGAGGTCTCGAAACCTGTTGAATTTTTGACTTTTTTCAGCCTTCGAGAGGCGATTTGAAGAGTTTTTGTTTTTTGATTTGTCTTGTGATGAGGAACGTGCAGCTCTCTGTGATGGTGATGGTTTCTGAGGTGATTTTTTGTTTGAAGATGTAGAAGACCTTTGTTTCGGAGTTGGTTTTTGCTGATTACGGACATTTGAAGAAAGAGAAGTGTCAGACGTCTGTGATGAATTTGATGACTTGGACGGTTTGGATGTTGACTTTGTATCCTTAGGAGAACTTAGATCACAAATACGAATAGGAAGATCAGTGTTGTTTGGCCAAGTGTATTCTGTTTGGGTTTGAAAAGATCTAGTGGAAGGAGAGGCCTTTACTTTGTCTGCATATGTTGTAGAAGATGAGTTATTTGAACCAGATACAATTTTTCGAGCTTCTTGATAACTGATTTTATTTTCAGCTTTAATTTTTTGAATTTCAAGTTCTTTTTTATACTGTTCACAGATTCTAGAGTTTGCCAAATGATCTAAACCACAATTTACACATTTAATTTTGCCTTCACATTCAAAACTGGAATGGCCCTCTTTAGAACATGTGACACATCTTTCCGTACCTCTACAAGAACTCCTACCGTGTCCAAATTTCTGACATTTGAAACAACGGGTAGGGTTCGGTACGTAAGTGTCAATTCTTATTCTGTAGGGTCCAAGGTAAATGTGACTGGGCACTACTGGAAGATCAAAAGTGAGAAGGTAAGTATTTAATTTAATAATATTTCCATCAGATTTTTTTGTGAACCTTTTGATTTTTAAAACGTGTTGGGATTTAAGTTCTTCTAGGATTTCATCTTCGGAAAGTTCAGACAAGTCACGGTCACGGTCTCTAATGACTCCCTGACACGAATTCAGTGTCCTGTGAGGCGTAACAGAGATGGAGAGGTTGCCAATTTTAGTTAAAGAGAGTAGATTTTTTGATTGTTGTTGCCTGCAACATTCGACGAGGAGATTTCCATTTTTCATTTTTGAGACTTTTTGTACAGTACCTGCACAACCTTGTATTGATTTTTGAAGGATAAAGGGCGAAATTTTGGTCAGAGGTTTTTCCGGATCTAAACTCGTCAGTACTAAAAATTTTGAAAATGTATCAGAAGCTGTATTTGCAGATTTAACAGTGTGTTCCTCATCATCAGTTAATTCTAATTTCCTTTTTGAGCTTGTTGTTTTTTGGGGTTTTTTTGGAGAATCCATGGTGATTGTATAATTATTCGTTACCCCTGCTCCCCGCCCGCCTCGGAGCAGCACCAATATGATGTATACTTGCCGCATATGCGACAAGCACTAGGGCTACAGGGATAAGATACTCGCATAGAGCACTTCTGTTCGGACGCAAGCTTCGTGTCAGGGGTTACCTGACGAAACAACCGTCCGAAGTATCATCTACACGATTGACCCATAAGCCACCGCCTTCTTGAACCGACTTGTATAAATGGTACTATTGCTGTACATTTTGGCAACAGGCAAGTTCAAGGGCTTGGCGTGACTAGCCGATTGGTCAGGACCGGGCCCATCCGACCGCCCGTTTAAGATAAAGTAAGGGCCAAAGTGGTGTGTTTCAACCACCAGGATCCCGTCCTCTATCCTTACGGGTATCCACACACGGCAAACATGTGGCCTCATTAAAAGCCGAGGAAGCCTTGCCCCATGAGCCACCGCCTTCTCTGTGCTTCCGTCAGTGGTTATCATCCGAGACCCCAGAACCCAAACATCAACCTACATCGGTACATGCAAACCACCCATCCCATCCCATTGTACCTCGGTTTCATTGAGGGTTCATTTGGGTTTCTTCAGACAAACACGAGAAAACACAGAGGGCAAGACATGACCTGTAAATGGCTGGACCGGGACCATCGAGCCATTCTTTGAACAGGGTGTATATTTTTCAAATTAAAGGGCCGAACAAGAATGTAACAAAAATAGTGAATAATATTTTGAAGAGAAGTTAAATACTGTCCTGTAAAATTTAATATTCAGAAATAATAAATAAAAAACAATAACAATAACAAAAAAAGGAATTCCAAACAGAAAAGCAAAATTAAACCTGTTGAGTTTTGTGACCCTTAAGCCAACACCAATTCCATATATCAACAATTTAGAATTTAGTTTACCCAGTTTATAAAGAGAGAAAAAAAAATATAAATAAATTATTGGAAGGAGATTGGTGTGACCAGCCGATTGACCGAATCGGGCCCATCCGGCCTCCCGTCTAGGTAAAGATTGTGCCCCAGATGGTGATCGGAACCGTTTTCCCGGCCATCCAGGAACACTCCATATTACCGACACGGGTTTGCGACACACGGCAAACATGTCGCCTCTTTAGGGGCCTCTTACGCCAAGCCGAGGAGCTGTGGGCCTATTCTATTGTGTCCCCGGGACCCACACGGGGTAATACGCCAATGAGATTATAACCTTATTTTATATGAATCCAAAGAATCTTGTGGTCACTCCAATAACTTTCCAAATTCCCACTTTGAAACAGATGTTGTCTTGTAATATATGTATGGTCGATGGAAGAATGATAGTCTGTGGTTTCATCGTAATGAGCTTGGCCTAAATCAAGTGCATGCATTGTACTTTCAAGTTTTTTCAACTGCTCATTTTGTTTGAACTGGTCAATACTGATATCTCCAAGAAGAACTGTGGAATAATTGAGTGTCACGAGAGAACGTATTGTATCACAAATGTTGTCCACATTGGTTGATGACCTTTGCATGGAAACGACGACTTGAACTGCCTTTTTTCAATTTTTTAGAACCATAACTCCTGAACGGTGAAAGTGAAAATCGTCAATATCGGAACGGTGAAAGTGGAAATCGTCAATATCGAACTTGACCTCCATTTTGTCATCAGTAACAACATATTAAAATTTGAAAAGCTTTGGTTGAACAGTTCATAAGTTATCACACGGACACCACTGGAAAAACCATTTTTCAATCTTCAAGAACCATAACTCTTGAACGGTGAAAGTGAAAATTGTCAATATCGAACTTGACCTCCATTTTGTCATCAGTAACAACATATTAAAATTTGAAAAGCTTTGGTTGAACAGTTCATAAGTTATTGTACGGACACTGTTTGGCAGCCGCCCGCCCGCCGTACATCACCAAATTAATAACTGATATTTTCCTATGAAAATCCGGTTAAAAATTGTGGTACCTTGTAAACGTGCGATTATGGCCCCCTTGGCACCTTATAGCATTAAAATGGTAAGAGCTACGCAAAATCCACTGACACTCTTAACTGAAGAGGAATCTAAAGAAATAAGTCCAATCAAAATTCGATGAAAAATAAAAAATGTAGGTACTTTGAAAAAGTGCTATTTTGGCCCCTTATGGCTTGGAACTGGTCAGAGCTACGCAAAATCCCTCAACACTTAACCGATGGATGAATTATTGTTTAACTTCCAGTGGCAACCAGGTGCATATCAGGACGAGAACATGTTGATATGATAATGAATATGATCCCTGCTGCTTTGTACTACACCGACACGCTCAATCGGATTTTTAATGTGTTAGCTCACGAGGGATCGAACCCGCGACCTTCCGCACTCGGGGCGAGCACGCTACCACAAGACCACCGAGGCGGTTCAACACTTAACCGAAAGCTTAGGTCAAGAGGAATCCAAAGAAACAAATCCCATGAAAATCTGATGAAAAATTAAAATTTGAGGTACTTTGACAGACGCTAATGACGACATTGACAACGACGAAGACGACTGCGCCATACCATAACAATGTTTTTTTTGTGGTCGTATAAAAAGCATGAAATCATCATTGGACAATGAAAGAGGGATGCAAAACCAATGAAAGAAGCTCTTACTTTTCCACAAAAATAGAATTTATCACGGAAAATATGCGAGGAGTATTATTGTCAATAATAAACATTGTCTAGTAGTATTTGGGCAATAACTCTTAAAAGTCAATTGTCCTGTTGACTCATTTTTTGTGTCGCCTGTGAAGAAAGGTTGACGCATATTTTATCTGTTGTTGCTGATCAGTTTTGCAGATCACACATCCTCTTGATAATTTATCCAAAGATATTAGGGGATCGACCATTTAACTTGAAAAGAGGGGCCAAGGTTTTTTTCCAGACGAAACAAAAATTGTTTTTAATATTTTAATTTACATGCAGTAAGCTGGTTTTTTTTCTCAAATATTTGCACATGACTATACAGATACAGTGAAAATGGCAAATCAGAATTTGTTTTTTCCTCCCCTTTCCATTGTATTATTTCATTGATTGATTGAATATTGTTTTACGCCGAGCTGGCGATATTTCAGCCAATATCACGGCGAGAACTAATCTAAACGGAGCTGCTTAAAATTGAACACAATTAAAACCAATTGACTATTTACAAATAAAATATTAATGACAATATAAATATAAACAATAAAACAAATATTAGACAAAACCTTACGAAACATTTTATAATATCACAGACCTGAAAAATATCACAGAAACGCTACAAGAAAATATAATCAATAAAATAACATCAGTCAAAACATATAATAATTTAAAAATCTGGATAAGGACTATAACCAGGAATACAGTCAGACAGACTATATTCTCGAGTATAGTCCTACCTCCTTCAAATATTGTAATATACGGCTGCCAGCAACCTTTGTAAATAAATCTTTCATATTGTTGACTGTGTAGTACCGAGAAATAATGTCGGATTTATCTACACAGTCAATTAAAAGATGTTTAATACTATGTCGACATTGGCAAGGTATACACTCAGGAGACGGCTCACTCTCTAAAATAAAAGAGTGAGTCGTCCTAGTGTGGCCAATGCGACATCTAGTTAAAATAACTTGATCTCTTCGGCTTTTTTGCCAGAGAAACAAACATTCTTGCCAACAATTGGCTCAATAGAACGTAATTTATTGGCTGTGTGGCAGATTTATTGGCTGTGAGCAGATCCCACTGGGACTGCCACAGACGTATAATATACTTAAAAATCAAAGGCTTAAAATCAGTATATGGGACTGACGCATTAGTAATGGGATCGTTTAAAGCATCTTCGCTATCCTATCTGCAACTGTGTTTCCTCTTATACCAATATGACTAGGTATCCAGAAAAAGATTATTTGTTTACCCATATCGACAAGCCTTTTATAAAATTCAACAATATGTGAAATAAAAGGGTTTTTATATTTTCGACTTTCTATAGCCAATAAACATGAAAGCGAATCTGAACGAATTACAAAGTTTTGTTTATCAGAAGATCTGATGAATTTCAAGGCAAGAATAATAGCTCTTGCTTCAGCTGTAAATATAGAACTGAAAGATGGAAGACGGAGGGTTGCTGCTCGTTGTCCATAGACATTGAAAATGTGATTTGATTTCAGCAAACTATTGCTGAATTTCAATGGGATTTGTTTCCGACTTTTTATGTTTTCTGATGTCAAAAATGAATTTGGGTTTGGGTACAAGCCAAGGTGGCGATTGTGGTATATCGATAGGAGCTATTTCATCAAGGTTGATGTAACAAGCAAAAATGTGTGGTTTCATCCGAATACCAAATGGCGGAATTTTATTTTCATATTGTTCAAATATATCCTCATAGAGAGGATTGAAAACACAGTCGTAAGCAGGATTTGAAGGATATGCTTTTAGCTTGGTTACGTATTGTAAACCAAGTTTTATCCTACGGTTATAAAGAGACGGCTCATTCGCCTCTACATATAAACTCTCCACAGGAGATGTTCTGAACGCCCCCAAGGCCAAACGTAGGCCTTGGGGTGAACAGTATCTAAAATTTGTATATAGGATTTGCGAGCAGATCCATATATAATGGAACCATAATCAAGTTTAGATCGTACAAGTGATCGATATAGATTTAACAAATTTTTTTTGTCAGCACCCCAGTCAGTGCTGGAAACAACTTTTAAAATATCCAATGCCTTCAAGCATTTAGCTTTAAGCATTTTGATATGGGGTAGAAAGGTAAGTTTATTGTCAAATAGAATACCAAGAAATTTGGTTTCTTTGACGACCTTAATGGAAGAATTATAAATTTTAAGTTCGGGGTCTAAATGTAGTTTTCGTTTATTACAAAAATGCATACATACTGTTTTGGAGTTGGAAAATTTGAAACCATTTTCCACAGCCCATTTTTCAATTTTATTCAAAGATAATTGTAGTTGTCTTTCTATGTTGTTCATATTTTTACCTCTATAGCATATAAGATTAAAGAACCTTTGTGAGCACGCTCACATACCCCACGTCTTCATATTGTCACTGGAGAAACGAAATCTCACTTCACAAGTAAAATGAACACAATCAAATGCTTACCTTCACATATTTATCCTAATTTGAATGGCAGCATATTGGGAAATTTAAATTCCAAGCGAGAGTAGTCAACAGTAATAGTATAGTGAGGCAAATAAGTTCAAACGGGTGTAACTCCTAGAAAAAAAATTAAATCGTAATTTCCTGTCGATATGCACATCTACGTAGTATGTCCTTATTATCTGAAAAGGTTTCATGAAATTCTGTTGTGTGGTTTGAGAGGAGTTGCGATGACAAACTGTTGCAGTAGTACATTAAAGTAAATTAGTTCAAAGGGGCGTAACTCCTAGAAAAAAAATTGAATCGTAATTTCCTGTCGATATGCACATCTACGTAGTATGTCCTTATTATCTGAAAAGGTTTCATGAAATTCTGTTGTGTGGTTTGAGAGGAGTTGCGATGACAAACTGTTGCAGTAGTACATTAAAGTAAATTAGTTCAAAGGGGCGTAACTCCTAGAAAAAAAATTGAATCGTAATTTCCTGTCGATATGCACATCTACGTAGTATGTCCTTATTATCTGAAAAGGTTTCATGAATTTCTGTTGTGTGGTTTGAGAGGAGTTGCGATGACAAACTGTTGCAGTAGTACATTAAAGTAAATTAGTTCAAAGGGGCGTAACTCCTAGAAAAAAAATTGAATCGAAATTTCCTGTCGATATGCACATCTACGTAGTATGTCCTTATTATCTCAAAAGGTTTCATGAAATTCTATTGTGTGGTTTGAGAGGAGTTGCGATGACAAACTGTTGCAGTAGTACATTAAAGTATATAAGTTCAAAGGGGTGTAACTCCTAGAAAAAAAATTGAATCGCAATTTCCTGTCGATATGCACATCTACGTAGTATGCCCTTATTATCTGAAAAGGTTTCATGAAATTCTGTTGTGTGGTTTGAGAGGAGTTGCGATGACAAACTGTTGTAGTAGTACATTAAAGTATATAAGTTCAAAGGGGTGTAACTCCTAGAAAAAAAATTGAAACGCAATTTCCTGTCGATATGCACAACTACATAGTATGTCCTTATTATCTAAAAAGGTTTCGTGAAATTCTGTTGTGCGGTTTGAGAGGAGTTGCGATGACAAGAAACAGGACTGACGGACTGACGGACGGACGGACGGGTCAAAAACATTATACCCTCCGCAACTCGTTGCGTGGGGTATAAAAATCATCAACATAAAGCGAGCCTTCAACATTCGTTTGTAATGTTTTAGCCAAACTTTATTTTAATACTGAATAGAGTAACAGAGAGGATACTCCCCTGAGGGACACCCATCTCTTGTTCAAAAGGGTCAGACATTGTAGTATTAACCTTGACTTTAAACTGTCTGTCTGACAAAAGTTATCAATAAATGAGGGTAATCTACCTTTCAACCCCATATCATTTAAGTCCTTTAAAATTCCATATTTCCAAGTGGTGTCGTATGCTTTTTCAAGGTCGAAAAAGACCGACACCACGTGTTCACCTTTAGCAAACCCGTTGCGTATGAAAGACTCGAAGCGAACAAGATGATCTAACGTGCTTCTGCCCTGCCGGAATCCACACTGTATATTGGACAGGAGACCATTGGTCTCGAGGAACCAGACAAGGCGGTCGTTGATCATCCGTTCCATCGTCTTGCATACGCAACTTGTGAGGGCAATTGGCCGATAATTCGACGATTCAAAATGATCTTTCCCAGGTTTGGGAATAGGGATAACTGTAGCTTGCTTCCAGGTGGAAGGTAAGTCACCAGATACCCATACTTTATTGAGGAGATCCAAAAGAGTTTCTAAACACGTATCCGGAAGGTGTTTCAGAAGTTTATAATGAATATCATCCGGGCCACATGCTGTGTCATGGGCCTTTGCCAGAGAATTTTGAGTTCATCAAGGGAGAAAGGACGGTTTCAATTATTTGATCGAAAGTTGAGTTTGTTTTTTTTTCTGTTCGGTTTTTAATACGTTGAAATTTCTGAGAGTAATTTTGAGAAGAAGAATTTTTAGAAAAAGTTTCACCAAGTTTTTGAGAGATCTCATTTTCTGATGTTAAAAGGGTCTGGCCATCTTTTAGGTGGTGAAGAATAGCTTTCCTGTTTTTACCGTTAATTTTTTGTATAAAGTTCCAAACTTTGTTCATTGGTGTATGAGAATTTAGTTTTGAGACGAAGTTTTGCCAAGACTTAGGTCTCTTTTGTTTGAATGTTGTACGTGCTTTTGCACGGAATATACGAATGTTACTTAAATTATCTTGGGTTGGATGCATATTGAATCGTCGTTCGGCCTTCTTCCTATTTTTCTTCGCCTCCTCACAATCATCGTCAAACCATGGTTTGCTGGGTTGTTTTGGATTTGTCGAGATTTTAGGAATGGTCCTCTCAGCTATCGATACCAACGTTTCATTAAATTTAAGTACTGGACTAATAACATTTTCAAAAGTATCTTTCTTCAGTTCATCTCGACAGAGTTGCTCGAACAAAGGCCAATCGGCCTTGTCAAATTTCCAGCGTGCAACTCTCTCGGATGACGTGGGAAACAAATTTTCCAAAATAATGGGAAAGTGATCGCTTCCACACAAGTCATCATGGACTCGACATGAGTAATGTAGTAACAAAGAAGGGTCACAGATCGTTAGATCGATAGCCGAGTAAGAAGCATTCCCCGGATGGAGATAAGTATCTGATCCATCACTGAAAATGCACAAGCTTTCCTGGTTTAAAAAATCTTCTATCTTTTTTCCCCTATCATTTTGAGAGTTACTGCCCCAAATCGGATTATGGGCGTTAAAATCGCCCATAAGAAGAAAAGGAGCAGATAATTGATCAGTTAAATGTTTTAACTGATTAATTTCCAGAGAGGTATTCGGAGGAAGATAGACTGAACATAATGTTATGGTCTTTTTAAGAGGGACTCGCACAGTAACTGCTTGCACGTTAGTATGAAGTTTTATTCGACTATGAATTATATCATTTTTAACAAGTATTGATGAGCCGCCAGCAGCTCGTTCATCCTTTTTAACGTGGGTGCTGTAGAGAGAGTAATTTTTAATATTAACTGTATCGTTTTCTTTTAACTGAGTTTCCTGAAGACAAAAAGCAACAGGAAGGAAAGCTTGTACAAGTAATGATAACTCTATTAAATTAATTTTCAAACCTCGACAATTCCACTGTATTATATTATTCATTTTAAGGGTGGTCGGATGGGAGAGTAGTTCTTTCTAAGTTTTTCATTCGAAGAACTTCTTCGCCTCCCACCCGGATTGATAGAGTCTCTGATGGAGCGAGAGTCTCTAGATGGGACTGACGAATCATCCCATATCGACTCCAAAGGATCATTCGTATCCATTTGATCGGAGTCTTTATCGTCGACGAACTCTGAACAAAGATCTCTAAATTTACTGAACTTATTTTTTTCGGCCTTTGAGAGTCTACCAGAAGATTGTGTATTCTTTGATTTCTTTGTTTTCGATGGTTGTGCAACTTTCTGTGACGATGAGGGTTTTTGAGGTGATATTTGTTTTGTAGACGTGGAAGTGCTTTTCGTGGGGATTGGTTTTGTATGATTAGTGATTGAGTTTGATTGGAAAAAAGTTTGAGATGTTTGGGAGGAGTTTGATGTGGATGTTTTGGTTTGAGAGGTTGACCCTTTTGCTTGACAAGATGAAGGTACAGGTATTGGGAGTTCTGCACCATCAGGCCACATGTATTCAGTTTGAGTAGCAAAACACCTGGTAATTTTGGGAGATTTAACTTTGTCAGCATAAGAGGTTGTTGGAACGGAGTTATTGATGCAGAGACCACTTTTTATCTTCTTGATAACTGATGTTTTTTTCGGTTTTTGTTTTTTGAATTTCTATTTCTTTTTTCTAAAACTCGCAGTTTCGAGAATTTGCCAAATGATCTAATCCGCAGTTAGCACATTTAATTGTACCGTCACAATCAAAGCTGGAATGGCCCTCAACAGAACATTTGACACATTTTTCCGTACCACGACAAGAACTCCTACCGTGTCCAAATTAGAAACAGCGGATAGGGTTAGGTAGTTACCAGTTATTGGCCAGACCGGGACCATCGAGCCATTCATGAACTGGTTACATTAAATTGATAATAACATATCCAAAACGAAATCCAAACTAAAGGAGAAATTAGAAATTGAAAAAGTCGTAAATAAATGAAATGAAGTATATCCGAGATGATAGTAGAAAAATAATAAATAAACAAATAACCGAAATAAATAATAATTTTGAGCCTGTTGAATTTTGTGACCTTAAGCCAACACCAATCCATAAATCATTAATTTGAAATTTTAACCATATTGAGTAGGAGATAAAAAAACAAAAACATTATATCGTGATGTAAAGGAATGGTGTGACCAGCCGATTGACCGAATCGGGTCTATCCGGCCTCCCGTCTAGGTAAAGATTGTGCCCCAGATGGGATCGGAACCGATTTTCCGGCCATCCAGGAATACTCCCTATTACAGACACGGGTTTGCGACACACGGCAAACATGACGCCTCTTTAGAGGCCTCTTACGCCAAGCTGAGGAGCTGTAGGCCTATTCTATTGTGTCCCCGGGACCCACATGGGGGAGTATTATTTCAAGAACCAAATCAAAATATTTTTTTAGGAAACACCAATAGCCCCCCCCCCCCCCCCCCTTTTGCAAGTTAAAATAGTCAGTCCCTTTCATCATACCTTAACAGTAAAATTGGCCAAATATCATAGCAATCCTCCTATAGTGAGCCAGCTGACGACAATCTTGGTAATATCTATTGCAGATTTTTAGATATTAAAAACTTGATAGGTTACAAATTGGAAAATGTGACTTGCAAAATCTTTGGTGATAAGCGACGAGGCAAAAGAAACGAGGGACAATTGATGATCTTGTTCCTGTCGACTCATTTGTAGATTTTTTCTTGCTGATCTTTTTTTCTGTTCACATTTTTTGTCTATGTACTAGTTTAAAGATCAAGGGTAAAACACTTAAATTGGCCAAACAATTTGTTTCAGAGGAGAAATTTTTGTAGTTTTCTGTAACAGATGACAACAGTTGCAAAGTGGCGGTCATCTTAGATTTCCAATCATAACAAAAATCTATAGAGGACCATCCATAAACATTTCTGCCATGTTTGGTTTTAATTGGTTCAGTGGTAGAAAATGTTTTTTTAAAAACATTTTTCTAATTGGGTCCAATGTTAAACTAAGACCTGCGGTGGCAGCCATTTTGGATTTGCCATCAGAACAAATAAATTAAAACTTTGGTTTCAGAGAAGATTAAAATGTAAAAATTTATGGACGAAAACGGACGCAAAGTGATGACAATACCTCACGACCCTTTGGGTCAGGTGAGATTAAAAGCTGCTACAATGTGTATGCCTACTAATAACTTTGGAACCGGACAATTTTAAACTTTTATCAACACTGAAAATTGTTCACAAATGTTTTCAAATCAACATTTTTCTTCTCCAACACTGAAGCTAATAATAGCACCAAGTCTGCCTTGTTGTCCTGTTCCCTGGTGATAGTTACATTTTCTCGTTCAAGACACAACTTCAGCTCATTCTTGGTAAATAAAGAGAAAGACTTTGAAAATTTTTTCACTATTTCTGACCTTCCAGATTTTGCAATCTCCTTTTCCTCCACATGGTGTACATACTCCAGTATTTTTTCTGGGTACAATTCCAATCATGTCACTGAAAGTTTTCATTTCTGAACTATTTAATACACTGTTGTGGTTTTCATTTACATACCGTATATTTTTTGAAGGCAAGAAAAAGTCTGCAACTGATAACCACAGTGGAAAATCTAGCTTATTATCCCTACAATAATTGACAAATTCCTCTGCCTTTTTGAAAGGAAGATAATGATGTTCTGGAAGTTTGTTAATGTCAATAATCGGCTGAATTTCTAACTTATTGAGTGCCTTTCCTCGCCATGCGTCATCCGGTGTCCATTCCATGCGTTTTCTGGATTGGTGCTTTCATTGTAGATTGATATGGCACTGACACATTTTAATTTATCTATAGAATATAATTCACAAATTTTATTCCTAATTGGGCCTTTTGGTGATATTTTGAAATTGTGTTGAATACGATGATTAGTACTGTCGATTTTCAGAAACTATTTAAATTTTTGTTCTAAAGAAGCCTCAAATATCCAAGAATTCTCGTCTGGAGCCATATATGCATTCATCTTGCATCAAGCATAAGGTGTGCCAAAAATACGTGACAGCATCTTCTGCTGCAAAATTCATGTTTTCCAAAAATTTTGATCTACTAAAAACATCCATTTTCATCAGTCTCCACATTATTAATGGTATGGGAGTCTATTTCACCCAACTGACTTAAAGACCTGTTTTCAGGCACATGGTACCTTTCTACGGAATGCAGTTTTGAGTCACCTTCAGCATTAAAATAAAATTTGACAATGGACTGTATGACTCTCAGGTGAACGAATCCAGGTGGTTTCGCCCCAACTCCTGTTCGCCCTGTGGGTATTTTCGCTCCTATTCCAATCGCCCGGAGTGCGTTGACTCGATTCCCATTTGCCCTGGGTCGTTTTGCTCCTCCTTTGTACATTGGTTTATTTGAAAGTGTAAGCTAAGCAATATTTACCTAACATCTGTACTCACAGAAGTCGTTTTATACAGGACAAGTCTTGATGTTTTTGTTTACACAACAATTATCGACAATTATTCTTGACACATGACTTGTGTAAATTGAATTGTTGATTTTATGACAAACTTTTTCATTTAGGGAGATAACAACTTTTTTATGCTGTACTTATTGTGTAATATTACTAGTTACTGGTTCTCGATTATACATGTTATATTGTTATCCGTGAATTAATTTTCCAATAGTTAAGTTTTTGAAATGCATCGAATAAGGAAGCACCAGCTTCTTTTTATACATAATTGCCGAAAGATCACAGAATTTCTAAAGACTATATTTTTATAACAATTTTCTCAAGGAGCACAAGTTTGCATGAGCTTGAAATTTACGAATTTCTCCTGAATACAGAGTCTACAGATTTAATTAGTATCTGATAGATCAAATAATTTAATTAATTCAGAGATATGTCATGTATGTTTTTGATAAATTATATGATTTTAAATAATTAATTTCATTTTTCTATCTATTATGCTTTAATTATTAAATTTATAATTAACAAGATGCGTACATTATGGATTTAATTATTTAAAACAAAATTACGAAACATCATAGTTGTCAACACATTTATTATTTTAATTTACCTTTATTTATATTGGAGAAAATGACTCACTTTCCGGCGAGAACAAAACAGAGTCGAACAGGTAATCGAAGCGAAACTACCCGGTATCCAGGTGAACATGTAAGCCAAATTCTTTCCGGGTGTGATATCTATGTACCCGTAAAATACTTTCCGGGAATACATGATGATGACAAAGTAAATTATTAAACGGATAATATTTTATTTCTATTAAATTAACCACATTATTAAATAATATTCAGCTTTATTCCGTTAAAAATATTATTTTGAACGACTTCTGAAACTATTTAATGTTACAAACACCCAGTTATTCAATTGTAGTAGATTTTGGGTAATTAGTGAGACCCAAACGGAAAACGTTAGCCGTCCCACAATGCATCTCTCTCTCTTGCATCCATATTGAATCAACCAGACGTAGAAATTTCACAAAACACTCACTAATCGAGGAGAATCAGAAGTCTTCGAGAAGATTAAAGAAACCTAAGGTAAATTAATTAGTTGACCTTACAACATCTGGCGCTGCGAGCACATCGTTCTTGCACGGTCGGATCGAAGATATTTTTCACTTTGAACCGAGAATGAATTGGTGGCTGTTTCCCGCCATTATCAAAGTGTAACTTTTGTTATTTTAACGGTTTTTTGTGGCATCTAACTTATCGTTGCTACACAAAATCATTAAAAATTAGTTGGGGTTTTACGATTATACCGGGAAACCCCAGTTAACTCCAAATTTTTTCCGTTTTGTGAATTTTTTCTGTGTCGTCCCAAGTTTGCAAGGAGAGCCTGTCGAGGAAGTCTTTACTTACCAGATTCCCACGATAGTTATATTTGGAATTTTGGGATTTACTTGACTTACCAGTAAATCCCAATAGCCATATTTTCAATTTCATATTCCGAAATATTTAATTTATCGGTATTTTGGACTATTTTAATTTTGTGTACAACTGGTGTTTTTGAGATTGTACATGGGACAGATACATCTATTGACCAACTTTGTAATTTCCCAGAGTTATCTAACTTGTCGGTATCTCTGTGGTATACAGTACATAGTTTCAGGGTTTTTACAAGTTATCTTACTTACCGGTACTCGTCATAAGCCCTGATTGTTTGTCACATATCCGACATATAATAAATATTTGCAAGAACACCGCGGCATTTTTGAAAAGCACAGAAGAAGAATACAGAAGTGTTTTTTTTTTTATTTAAATAGTGTTTGTCAGTTACTATTTACAATTACTATTTGGGGCTGGTATTCTTCACTATGTCTAATATTTTTATTAACACCTGCTCCTATGAGGACTTATTACAGCTCCCAGATATTGGCCCAAAAATTTCAGAGCAAATCATGGCCATAAGGGAGGTGGAGGGATCATTAAGGGAAGAGGATTTAGCCAGGGTCCCCCATCTTAGAATAACACCGGATCTTTTGAGCAGGCTGGACTTCTCTCAGGGGGAAGGGAACCAAAGGGTTATGGGTGGACAGGGACAGCCGGTAGACCATCCATATTGGAACCAGGGGCTGGGATTTCCTACCATGGGAACCCGGGGAGGCCTGACCAGGCAGGGGGCAGGAGATTATCAACGGAACAAGGCTCCATACCCAGTTAAACAGGAATCTCAAGGGCCACAAACCCCATACCACCAATACATGGGGGGAGCAGATATGGATTCAGCTTTCATTGAATATGAGCTTAACGGTGATTCGGGGGGGGGGGACCATACACTGATAACCACACCCCGTATGTCGATCAATCGGGATGGGGTCAGAGTAGTATGTACACAGGTGACCGGAAATATCAGTTTGGGAACCCTCCACAGCAAAGGGCTAGTTGATATCAAAGCAACCCATATGATACTTCCAGTAATGCAGAACACGGGGAGATGGAGTGTAAAAATCAATATGATCAAAGGTGGGAGGCCAAGGTCTTCAGGGGGGCCGGAAAGTTGCCCTACAGAACACAGGTCCAGTGGGACAGGAACAATCAAATGCCACCGGGAATAGGACAAGATAGTTTGGCCAGGGATCAGGCGGATAAATTGAAGGGGTATAGTACACCACACCCAAGTGTGGTTTTTCATGGTTAATATAATAAGAAGATGTGGTATGATTGCCAATGAGAGACACAAGAGACCAAATGACACAGAAATTAACAACTATAGGTTACCTTCAACAATGAGCAAAGCCCATACCACAGTCAGCTATAAAAGGCCCTGAAATGACAAATGTAAAACAATTCAAACAAGAAAACTTACTGCTTAATTTATGTAAAAAAAATGAATGAAAAACAAATATGACGTAACACATCACCATTTTTATACGCCCGTTTACGGGATGTATTATGGTATACCGTTGTCCGTCCGTCTGTTCGTCGTCAACATGTCGAACATTAACTCAAAAACGCTTTAACCAATTTGCATAAAACTTTGGTGAATTGTTTATATCTATTGACGTGAGTTCCCTTTCGTTTTTTATAAATTTTAGATTTTACGTTTCCGAGTTATGGGGTTTTAATCATTAAAACAGGAGAGATTTTCCAATTTTCGGACAATAACTCAAGAATGCTTTTAGCAGTTTTTATGAAACTTTGGTGAATTGTTTATTTCTATTGATGTAAGCTCCGTTTTGATTTTCATAAATTTCTAATATGACATGTAGATTTAATTGAAATTATTTGTTTATAGTTTGACAACAGATTTACCATGTATTGTGCAACAGCAGAGTGTATTGCACAACAGCAAGAAATCTTTAATTGAATATAAATTCAATTCATATAACCAATTTCAAATTCTTTGACTACATTTATTCAGAAACCTATAATACATGTATGTCAAATATTTAATTACAATCCAAATTCAGACCTGTATCAAACTTGAATATTGTGTCCATTTTTTGCCCCATCTGTTCAGGGTTGGACCTCTGCGGGCGTATCCAGCTACGCTCAGCGAAGCATTTTATTTAATATGTTGCTGTTGTCGTCGTCTGTAGACACTTTGCTTGATCAGTCCCTGATGACATTTTAACAAAATGATCTTCGGCACAAAAAAAGGATTTTGGGGATTCTAGCCCCACCTTTTTCTGAAAAAGGAACTGAAACAGTGTTTTCACTTTTTTCAGTGTAGAGCATTTATTTTCCATCATATTTGGACATGTTGGAAGCAGCTTTTTTCTGTATACTTCTTATCAAATCCAATATCTCTAGGTTGCCAACAGATTTCACATAGCACGTACTGTTTATGAGATAAAAGAGGGTCAACTTAGGGTAAAATGCCAAAAAAAAAATAACTTTTTTATTTCAAGTCTGATTTTGATTGATTATTTTTCATTAATTTCCTTATAAAAGTCTCTGCCAGCATTTAACAGTCCGATTTGGATATAACTCTTACAATTTCTGCTCAAGATAAACATGATAAAAAGTCAAAAGGATGAAAAATTAAAACTTCATATGCTTGGTCACTTGTTAAAATGGTGTGTTCGTATCATGCTGCAACCAATTTAGTCCTTTGTCAAGTGCAACAATAATGTTCCTTTATCATGTTTATAGTGATGTACTAAATGGTAAATTAGTTTTATTTGTCAAACCATTTTTTTTTAATTGTTGAGTTTGAGGAGGAGGATGTAGATGATGACGATAAACATGATGAATTTGAAGAAGAAATGACAATTGAGGATGTTGAAAAGGGTAATTATTAGTGAAACTACCATAAGCTACTACTGTTCTTTCTTAGGTCCCATAGGGCCAATATGCCTGAATAATATATCACTTTCTGTCAGTCCTCCGTATGTCCATCACAAATCGCCTCTGTAATCAAACTTGGTCACAATCGTCCTTAGTCTGATTGAACTAACTTTGACCTAATTCCAGTCATTTTTCTCTATTATCAGAACTCCTTGGAAGTATTTAGCTTATATAATTGTATATATAAAATTCAACCCCCCTTACCAAACTAAGTAAAGGAGAAATGGAGATGGTATAGCATACCATTTATCTGTTCGTATGTGCATCTCGGTTAACCTTTGCATAATGGTTTTTAGCTCAGCAATTAAATGCAAGTCTTAAGAGGAATGGTTGATATCATTGTTTTTTTTTCTAGCATTTCTCGGGTTAAAGGTTTCTTTCTCAATGAGAATTATTTAAAAACCATGCGGAGATGGTAAATAGAGATTTGCGACCATCAAATCACTAATTGAAGCTGTCAGAGCTTAAAATACAATATTGTTACCGCCATTCTAATGAAACTGAAGAAAACAGTGTTAAAACATGTATTTGAAATCTGTCATATATTGTCTGCGCTTGTGCGTACCTTCCATAGCATCAATTGTCAATTGATGCCATGAAAGTTAGTGAAGTTATCCAATCAAAATGAACGTTACAAACATTCTTGCATTTGAATTTGTTATTGACAGTAATTAAGATCCATACCCAATGAAGGTCCATACCTTTTCAATAAAGCAATTGTTACTTTGTACTCCCAAAACTACAAAGGTTTGAAGGTGTACCTGTCTGTCTGACTGGGGTTGCCTGACCTTGACCATTTTCATGGTTCATTGGGGAACATTAAATTTTCGTGAATAGGTCAGCTTCTATAAGAAATATATAGATCAAGTATATTTGGTCTAGAACGGTTGTAAGGTGTTCATATTTGTCTGAAAGTATTCAATTGACCTTGATCTCATTTTCCTGGTTTATAGGTCAATGTTAAGCTTCTGGTATAAGGTTTGTTTTTACATTACTATTATAGTTAAATAATAGTTTGATTTAATACTTAGTCAGTTAAACGATTAAAATGTCCTCTTGTAAGTTTGTTATAACTGAATTGACCTTGACCTCAAATACTTTCAACAATATTTAATATTCAATCATAATCAGTTATGTATAGGCAAATTGTCCTCAAACTTTACAGCATTTTGCATATACGTATATAAATATATATAAACAAGTCTAAATTGAAAACAACGTTCAAACCTATGATTGCGTTGGATAAAAACCGCAATTTTTATATGTGTGCATGTAACAAATTTCGTTGTAGAGGGGTCTAAATACAGCACAAACAACATTTTCCAAAAGACCAAAAGAGTGAAAAAAAAACATTTTAACAACTTAAATAATATTGTCCGGGATTCTACATTATAACTGGAATGAAAAGATGATGAGTAAAATAATTTATGCTACAAAATCAATCGATTTGTATTTTAACATCTTTAAAAACAAAGGTATTAAAATGTTAAACACAAAACTCTTAATTCAAATCATTTTATTTTATAAATATCCTTTTCAGTATGTTCATGATCAATGGTTATTATATACTTGGGTCGTCATTTCTGCGATCAACATGTGTAATCGATATTAAAAGATTACAGCCAATGTTTGCCTCCCCCTGTCAAGTATGTGTTCTCTCTGTTATTTATGTACGTTTAATTTGATTAATTAGTATGTTTTAAGGCTTCTACGTAGAGTTGCCTATAATTGCTATAATTTTATCAAACAAAGGATCTAAGTTTTATTGATAATCCCAGAAATAAAATTATGGAATTTGTACAATAATCCTTAAAATTTTCATTGAATATGTAAAATCACTGGTCATTTTCTGACAGGGAATATATATAATCACTGATGATTTTAGTGATTATGCAAAATCCCTGAATGATCAGGAATTCTACATCAATCCCTGATAATACAAATTCACTTTAATATATGTTTATGTTTAAAATGCTCACAGTGTTATATATATATTATATAAAGGTGTTGCATCTTGATCTAATGAAGTTAATTCTCTTACAAATCTTCGTTGTTTTTAAGATGTATCAATGGAAGATGTTATGCAGACCACAAAAAATCAACAGAAGAAATCAAAAGCTCACAAATCTGATAAAACCAAGAGTAAGTTAACTATAAACATCATAAATGAGAATGAATTAAAAAAGAGTAGGGGTGATGAGCCTTGATATTTGGGCTGAATTTTACTATTTTGCTAATGCCGTGTCTTTTATTGTTTTATTTATTTCAAAACACCTAAGTTTATACTTATTGCAAGATTTGATAGTCATATGGTCTAAAAAATGATTGTTTTAGATCAAAGAAAAATTATCTTATTTTTTCATTTTTCAACAAAATTTGTCTTGTTTGCATCGATTTTGACCAGTTTTCTTAAATTTAAATATGAGCACATCAAAACAACAAAACTAAACTTCAAATATTGAAAAATACGTAAAATAAACATGATTAATATATTCTAGAATAAAATGATCCTGTTGTTTGTGTGCCCTCATCTCCCCTGGCCACGGGGATCCGCTCGTGAGGATCCCTACCCATATTTGTTTTCACAGGGTTCCAGAAATAAAAGGTAATCAATGGGCATTCAACATCTGACTCTGATTATGCAAGACCTAATCAAAGTACTGAAGTACTGAACATCGGATGACTGCAAGTTCTTGTGTATGGTCCGACAAGCACTTGTCTCAGAAAATAAAATCACATCTCTGTACCTGAAAGTGAGGTTAATGTACAGATATAAAAAAATTTCTGAGACAAGTTCGTGCGTGGCTGATAAATTAATGACAGGGAATTCAACCTCACCGTATTGACTACTATATTGTAGTGATACAAATCAGTATAGTCTGGTTTATAGTTATATATTATATTAATATATGTATATTACAGTTACATGTATAGATAATTTTCAGGCATTTGCATATCATTATATTCGACTATATTAATAATAGTGCAGTTCAAGTGCATGGTGGACACTCTTCTGTAATAATTCGATTTTTCTTATAGATTGTATTTTCCGGCAAAAAAATATTTAATCTCACATGCAGAGTTATCGTTCCTTGAGATTGCAAACGTTCTTGAGATATTCTTCAGCATGCATGTGCATAGATATTAATGATTTTTTACTTATTTGTATATATATATATATATATATATATATATATAACAAAACATTTTAATATAATTAATTTATCTTCTTTTAAAAATTATTTGATGAGTATTCATTGAAGAAATGAATTTACAACAAGCGATAAGGAATGTTATTTTGCACTCCATGATGTATGCATATTCATCATGTTTATAGATCGGTTAAAAACCCATCACGAAAGTTACATAATGGAAATCTAGGCCACAGCAATACACCGGAATGCCCTCACGGTCATCCGCTGTAAAAAGGTAATTCTGGTTTCTGATTGATATATTTTGCAAAAAACAAAATGACTGCGCTTTCCGTTATTGACGGAATAATCATACATGTTATTAGCCTCTTTAGTTACTTATGGTCAGAAACACTTACAGTACTTTCAGTTGTCAGTCTGATGGTCTTAATATTAACTGATATTAATAAATAATGTTTTTTTTTTCAAATCTCATTTCAGAACGCCACACTTGGTCTCCAAAAGAAATATCAAGTATAGAACGACAGTTCAAGAAGTTTATTGTCACGATGAAGGTACCAGGGAAAGTAGACTGCCTCAATGCAATGAGAAAAGAAAAAGCCCTGTCAAATATTGATTGGAAAAAAATCAAATTTTCTGTTTATAACATTATTCAGAGGAGGAAAAGACTTGTTTAATCTGTTTGTATTCTCATCACTTGGCTTCTGTCGTCAGCCGTTTACTTTTACAAAAATCTCCTACTCTGAAACTATTTGGCCAAATTCAACCAAACTAGGGTTTGTAGTTTAATAAATGTGTCCGAACTCTGCCATCTAACCAACATGGCCGACTTGGCTATAAATAGAACATAGGAGTAAAATGCAGTTTTTGGCTTATATCTCTGAAACTTAGGTTAAGTTAAAATGTTCATCAGGTCAAGATCTATCTGTCCTGAAATTTTTAGACGCATCAGACAACCGGTTCTTGGGTTACTGCCCCTGAATTGGTCATTTTAAGGAAAGTTTGCAGTTTCTGGTTATTATCTTGAATAATATTATGTAATTACAAACCTGGTAAATAGTCTAATTCAGTAGATCACATTCATGAAAAGGAAATGGGATTGTAGTTACGACGTAAGAAACTTATCCTGTATCATCTGTGAAATGGTTATTCCATAACGGTCAACAAACTCGTGACATCATTACGAAAAATTGATGAAGGGATGATTTCAACTTCACCATTTGGAACTCTTGGTTTAATAGCTTCCTTGTGAGCAGCAACCCTCTATCAAGGAAATCATGATAGGAAATACAGGCGCGGAAATATCGTATCAATTGGGAGATATATACTCTGTATGAAGGCGCTGCTGGAATGTTGCTACATAGAAATGGAAAGTACTCAATTGGGGAGCTAAAATCATCTTGTTTGTCGTAAAGTTTTGTTTTCGATCCTCATTGTAAATTTCTAGATGTAAGTCAAGATATTAGGCAGACTTAGCTGTATCTGTTGTATCCTTCATCTCTAGTTCGATGGGATAGATGCGTTTTAGATAGTCACCAAATTTTATTTGTGTCCTTTGTTTAATATACGCATAGACCAAGGTGAGCGACACATGCTCTTTAGAGCCTTTAGTTTGTTCATGGGTTGGTAGTAAGAACCAACTTATCATAATACATTATCTGACATAAAAACAGCATATAGTATAGTATCAAACAAGAGACTGACCAAGGTTTAAAGGAATGTCATCTTTTTTTTTAACAATAGACCATCAGCAAAATTGGTAAATATGTAAGAAATATATAAAAATTTCAAACTTGTTCTTAATGTGCTCTAACATTATATGTTTAATATAAAGACTCTACATGATATCAGGTCAGTTTTAGGTTAAATATGGTAGCAATAAATTCTGGTCAGAAGGGCAACATTTGTTACACTCCTGACATTGAGTTTCTGATGTAGCTTATCTATAACAAAATTCAACATAATTCCTTATAAAAATAATTGTAACATCTTTACAATGTAATGAGAAAGTCAGAGAATAGTCAATCTGTCTTGCAAAGTATTTTCTCTTGACACTTTTTATCTAAGATTCTTAAAAAATTAAAGTGTTATACATGTTAAACATGTTAAAAGTTTGCTTTTCGCTTAGAAATTAAAAAAATGTGCAATCAAGTGACTAATATGTTTATTTTTTTGTGAGATTGTAAATTTGAAATTGATATCACTCCTGATTTTCTATACATTCCATTTAATACAGTCTTATAGTTACCGAAAAATATGTCAGGAGTGTAACAAAAGGATCAAAAAGCTATGTTTGTATTTTTTAAATGAAGAAAGCTTAAAATTGACTGAAGCAATTGGTGTGAAATTTTCAGAGGATGTAATGAGATCATATATGTTTGATTTCTTGTAATTTTTATATAAAGTTTAAGCTTTAGCAAAGAGATATAAATCTTTTGTTATTAAATATTAAAGAATACACTAATCAAGGACGTCTAATATACATCAGACAAAAAAATTATATTGATATTTTTATACTTATTTATGTTTGTAAGTTGATAATAACATGTTGTTTCATTTAAAAAGTTGAATTTTTATGAGTAAAATGTTGTTCAATTTTTTGTTTTTATTTTTTTGCATTAACCCATTGCAGTTTTGTAAACTTGAATGTCTTTGGATTAAAGTGGAATGATAGAAAATAGATTTGCAATGACTTTATTTTTTACCATGTTTGTCACACTTTGGCATCATTTTTTTTAAATAGCCCATATCACAATTGCCTGTTATGCTGTATATATGATTCTTGCATGAAATGTAGTACTTCAATTTTAATTTAGCATGTAAAAGTCCAGAGTTTATTGTTGAAGCTGAAAGAGTTTATTATTGTTGATGTTTCAAAGAGTGTATTAAGTTATTTTGATTTTAAAAAGTTTATTATTGTATTTTAATTGTAAGAATAAAGTTATTGTTATAATTATCTCATTATAGCTCCAATTGATTTGAATAGCTAATCAAATTAAATTTTACTGTAACATCAGTTTGTTTTTGCTCAATAGATTTAAATTTTAAAGATGAACTGTGACAGTCGCATAACAATTACTCATACTGGTAAAAAAAATACAATCCCTTTACTATAAACAATTTTCTTAGTTCTTTTCTACAGCAAATAATTATTTCATTATTTCACTTTCGTTAATGATTGAACAAACAAAAAATCATATATTAGGTTTTTTATATATCTTGTAGCTAATGCCCCTTTAAGCAAAGTATTTAAAATTAAAAACATAATATATATCACATATTTTTTCAAATAAAGAAAAGCAATAGATTTGGAAAAATGGATGTTTGAATAATTAAATTACACTAATAAAAACCATTATACCAGTGTCAACATAAAGCATTGTAACACATAAACCTAGTGTCAAAAATGGGAAGTAATTTCCGTCAAACATTTCATATTTTGTCAACTTGTTTTGATCATTTCTACTCTTAATAGAAACAATCATATCCAATAATTGGTTTTTTTGCTTCATTTAACATTATTATTCATTAAAACATTCACAGATTCAAATAACAGTTAGTATTATTTTTATAAATTTATTCCGTTTGACAGACATTTCCTTTTCTATTTTCTGCTGGTAGTAAATATGGTTAGTAGCGTAATAGGCATCTTACCATGAAGTACACAATCTGCATATTCCTATAAAAAATTAATGTTACTGTCCCCACAGTGTTACAGTAACTTGTCAGTCAGTAAAATTATCATATGTATACAAATTATCAAAACATCTTAGTTTAATCTTGATCATAGTGAGAGTAAGAATCCTGTATATAATATAAGGATCTGAGAATCAAGGGTTTTCAGTTAATGGAAAAAACTTGGGCTTGTTGGGACTGTCTCGCTGTTAAAAATTTCAAAATAGCGGTAAAAGGTCAAGGTTATAATATGAAATTTGTTGTTGCATAGTATTATGATTTTACCATAAAAATAGTAGTTGTAATTGTTGTACTCTTATTATCCCCTTTCAACATGTTCGTCTATCCATTCAAAATGCACTTGTAGGCACCTACACTAGTAATTTTTCAGGCCCTTTATAGCTTGCTGTTTGGTATGAGCCAAGGCTCAATATCAAAGGTTTTAATTTATCCCATCATTGCTTACTTTTAACTACAAAGACTTGCAGAATGAAAAAAGTTTATATGCAATGTAGAGCTTAGCTTTTGCATGAAATCTTTAACAAACTTGACAGTGATTTCTTAGGAAGAGTTGATAAACCTTCTTGAGCTCACCTGACCCAAAGGGTTGTGTGAGCTTTACTCATCACTTTGCATCCATTGTCCGTCTTTCATTACTTTTTGTGTTATAAAAATAATAATAATAATAATAGATTCTTTATTGAAAGAGGATAACTCAATTAGAAGTAGTCTAATTTTCATTGAGGCACTCAAACAAAATACATGTATACAGTTAACATTCATACATTAAAATACAATATATATTACTAGTATATACACAATTCAATCATTCAAACATACAAATGGCAATAAATGGCAATAATTGGTAAAGTTTCGATTAAATTTTCTTATTCTTACAACAAAAGAAAGAAAACAAATTATTCGAGTTGCATAGAATTTTCAAGAAAATGATTATAACAATGTTTCTTAAATAATTCCACATTACGAACATTTTTTATTTTGAGTGGTAAATTATTCCATACCTTTGTTGCAGAATAATGAAAAGATTTTTTATAAAAATTTGTATTTGGTCTTGGAACAAATAGATCATTATTAGAGACAGATCGTAAGTTGTGGTGTTGCACATCATTAATATTTAGCATTACTAAGTAATCAAGTGTTAGTCCATTTACAATTTTATACATTAGAATTGATTGTTGGTATTTTATTCTATTTGTAAAAGATAGCCATTTTAAAGATGAAAACATAAAATTAGATGGAACTGAAATATCGCATTCAAGTATAATTCTTGCTACTCTTTTTGAAGTTTTATGATTCTATCTGAATCTTTTTGTAATAAATTTCCCCAAATTGAACTACAATAGTCTATATATGGTAGAATATATGCATTATAAAATAGTTGTCTTGTGTGTATAGGCAAATATACTTTAATTTTAAACAAAAGTGATATTTTAGATGAGATAATCTTACATATACGATCTACATGATCTTCCCAGTTTACATTTTCATCAATGTCAATTCCAAGTAATTTGAAAGAATGGACATTTTCAATACATGTTTCATTGACAGTAATACATAATTCTGATAGTTGTGCAAGTTTTTGTTTTGAACCCAATTTCATACACTTTGTTTTTTGTGCATTAATTTTCATACTGTTATTGTTACACCAAGATTGTATAGCATTTAAATCATTTTGCAATGTGCTGTTTATTTTTTCAATGTTTTTATTATGAAAATGCAATGTTGAATCATCAGCATATAAATCCATGTCGGATTGTTTAACATGAAGTGGTAAATCATTTATATAAATTAAAAATAACAGAGGACCTAAAATAGAACCTTGAGGCACTCCATATTTTACAAACGATTTATCAGATTTAATGTTAGCGTATTGAACTTCTTGTTGTCTCTAAGACAAATATGATTTTATCCAATCTGTCGTATGTTCTCCGATATGATAAAATTTTAACTTTTCTAAAAGTATGGAATAGTTAATAAGGTCAAAAGCCTTACTGAAATCTAAAAACACAGTACCAAATATTTTTCCATTATCTAAATATTTTAACCATTCATCAATTAGTTTAGTTAACAGCTTCTTCTCAGAAAACATAGCCAAATGGACCTCAACTTGATAGGAATGTTCCTTGACTGCATGTCCTATGCATGATGATGTTATGGTCCTACATAAAATTTATGATTTTGATGCCGATTTTGAAGTCTATGATGATCACCACCACATAATATAATTTAACACAGCTGGCAATAATCACCAAAGACCCAACCTGTAACACATAAGGCCTTGGAAAAAGGATGTAAACAATACGTAACAACAAATGGCCTTATTTAAGTTTTTAAAACAACAAAGACGACGACCATTGGAATACACGCTTCTGGCTTGGGACAGACGCATTAAGTGAGAAAAAATTAACGGTAGTGACTTCACCAGTTTTAGTGTATAGTTACGGAAAGCGAATTACTGGGGTGTAAACATAAACAGAAGCAGAGATGAATCGATATACTCATGACGATTTGGTTTTTATTGACTTCGCTAGTATATAATTATACCCCACATAAGAAAGTTCCATAGGGTAAAATGTTTTTTACCAGATGTCCGTCTGTCAGTCTGGTCTAGTCATTGCAACTCCTCTGAAACCACACAACAGAATTTCATAAAACTTTGTAGACAATAATCGCATACTATGTAGATGTGCATATCGACAGGAAATTATGATTCAATTTTTTTCTAGGAGTTATGCCCCTGTGAAATTAGAATTTTTGGCCTTATTATCAGTTTGTCATCGCAACTCCTCTGAAACCACACAACATGATTTCATGAAATTTTGTACTAAATTATTAGGACATACTAGGTACATCTGCATATCGACAATAAATTATAATTCAATTCTTTCTATAGGAGTTATGCCCCCTTTGAACTTAGAATTTTGGCATAAATATACTTACGCATCAGTTTGTCATTGCAACTTCTCTGAAACCACACAACAGAATTTCATGAAACTTTATAGATAATAAGGACATAATATGTAGATGTGCATATCCACAAGAAATATTTTCATGGTGTGTGCAGATAAACGCTGGGAACAGTATATTTTATATATATATTCCTGATTAACGGTAGTGACTTCACTTGTTGGTGTACGTATAGTTAAGGAAATTGAATTCACCAGCACCAAGGTAAACGGAAATTATCGATGCAAACAAGATGAGTTGTTTCAACCTTATTATAGACAATGAACTTTGATCATTGGTACAACCATTTGAGGGGGGTGGGGGGTGGGTGGAAGTGAGACTCGAATAAGAAAGTGTGAATGCGAGTATAATGTTGAACAACTGTGAGGGTGGTTGACTCATCAACTGCATTAATTGTGGGGCTGAAAAGTTTTCTCGACCATTTGCTAACAACGATTACAGTACTGTGAATGGAGCTGGTTACCAACAAATGGAGGACAAAGACATTCAGATGTCATTAATGTACTCATAAGGGTCTGGATGGGGGTTCACAGAATAGAAAATAATGGGCAAAACTATAAAAGACTAGAAAAAATGACAGAAAAAAGTAAAAGAATACATAAATAAAGGACCCCATCCATACCCTCACTCATCAATGTCAGTCAAATGAAAACATGTGTCTAAGACACTTAAAACATGCAAGTCAATAGTAGTTATGTATAGACAGTTAGCGGCCTTGAAGCTGCAGCAATTCCAGTTAGTGACGTCACAAAGGTTGAAGCAAGCTTGTATCAGACACCTGCTTGCATGACGTCAGACCAGGTGTGGGGGGAATCGATATGCTTCAAGTCACGGTCTATAGCTTGCTGCAATTTAGAAATGACATTAATCTTTAAGTTAAGAGATTTCCTATAGATTGCAGGTGCCCTTGTTATAGTCAATAGCCTGCTGCAATTTTGAGCTGTAATTACTTAGCTTAGTTTGAAGCTTGAATCGATAAGTGTTTTGAAGCATGACAATAAATGACTGCAGTCTAGCTGCAGGGTAATCGATTCTGTTGAATATTGGTTTCAATTGTACAGTCCTTCAAATAAGTTAAAAAGGCATTCCAGTTTCTGTGTTGGTCATTTATGAAACAAAAGAGCTTTAAGTAAAAATGATTTAGAGATAAAATTCTGTGGAGGAAGCAGATTCAATAAGTTATTGTAACACTGTCCCTGTTTCATTCAGGAATCGTAGTATCAGATCCAGCTTTAGTTCATTATATAAGAACTATGATATTCATTTAGACATCGAAAATAACAGGAGTAGTCGTGCTTTTATCCATAATGAGTGCAACATTGGCTATTACAAGTAATCTGCATGTATGTAAAAGCCAGAATTCCACAGACTGTATAATGCTTGTAACGATGAACAAACCCTTTAACAACACTTTGTGTAGTTATTTTAAACGATACCCACTACCAGACAATTACTTCGTAACCGTGTGCAACTACCAAAAGACTGTAAGAATAGATGTTAGAAAATTTATCCATGATCGACCAACAGCTTTGGGATATTTTCTCAACACTAGACAATGGACATATTTAAAAAGACTTCTTTCACATATAGATAAATCCATCAGTCAGAGCAGTGAATTGACAGCCATAGAAACAAATATTGTCACATAAATTCTAAATCAGAAATAAATAACCAATAAACTAAGTAATAAAAACTATGTGTTTGTTGTTTTTTACCATAATATTCAGAAAACAGATGCCTCCCTGCAAATGTGCTTACGACAGATGATATTGTATTATATCACCTAAATTATTTAAAGGCTGCCTCTTTGTTCTTTTATGGACTTAATGTGAAAAAGTATATTAATAGCATACCAAAGTATTTCTACACCTTCATGCAAATTAAAAAAGCTGTCTTACAATGATGTTTTCCCTAAGTTTATATTATTTATAGTACATACAGATGGTGTTATGTCCAGTAAATTGGTTAATGTCCTCAGGAGGTATTTATACTGCTTGACAAGTGATGTTTTGTTATGGTATACAAGCAATAAATAGGCCATTTAAATTAATCCCATTTCTCGACAAAAGGTAAAAGTCCTGTAAATTTCACCTGAGGATGGTAGCAAAGTGGTGTTTCAAGATAATGACAAATAGACAAAATAGAGAATTAATTTTTTATTAAAACATTTGGCAAAAAACCGTAAAACAATTGTAAATTGTACAGAACTGTATAAAATTTGTAACAATCAGAACACTTCTTAAAATGTTTATGCACCAGTAAATAATTATTAAAAATATAGAGTGTATATAGCACCCTTAATACTGTAAAAATAGATAACTATGAAAAACAGGTATTTTAGAATGAAATGAGATGTTAAGAGGCAATTCCAGTAAAAACCAGGCAGAAATGGGGAAATTTGTTCACCGAAGATTTTCAGATAAATGGTGTTTTGCATTCCTTTCACTTTGTTTTGATAGAATATGACGCTGGAAACCTTTACTTTTACTTTATTTTTCTCATAGACACAATAAATGGATTGTCATTTTTATGACCATTTCGGTTGCTTATATAGGGAATTATGTTATTTCAATACTCAACAAAAACACAGTTGGACAATAAATCACATGTAATGTAAAAGTCCACAATAAAGATATAAAAAAACAACAATAAATTCATTGGTATCTGTTTACATTATTTTGCAAACAGTTGTGGAATATTCAAGGAAATGGTGGTTTTGTTGTACTTTTTGGTTTTCGGACATACTAATTTGCTCTTCTTGTTGAAGGCACAAATATTTTTGGAAGCTACAACGTGTTGTTTACATGCATATTTATACATGTTTACCCTTTTATAGACATTTTTGACAGACTTTTATATGTAAATACCATGGTATGATATTTTGAAATGCCTTTTTGCTCAATTGGACGCCTTGTTTCTTCGCCGGAACAGTGCAACCAAGATCATTATGATTTGCTAGTCTCATTTATATGAACACAAAATAACAGAAAACATAGAATCTGATGCAAGATTGATCGCCATTGGGACGGGAATTTTAGATTTTCAATGGCCACATCTTACTGTTTGTAATCACCAAAAGTCTGTTCTTGGAATTGGTTGGCCACCCAGGGAGAAATCAAAATGCCACTATCCTAGTCGCAAAGGAAAGGGGAAACCAGAAAGGCATGTTAATGTAACACAGTTTTCATAGATTAATCAGTTGAGAATAGTAGTTCCAGTAGGAACAGGTAAATTCTTTTCATGAAATTATAATAGATTTTTTTATGTAAAAAAAACAACCAGAATGGACATTATTTTCTATACCGGTAGGCATGTAGTTCCTGTCGTTTGCAGAATTTGATTCCGATTTTTTGTGAACATTTTGAACAAAATTTTTCAATTTGTCTTCCAAATATTACAGTCTTGTTTAAAATGTGAAAAATCTTGATTGGCAAGAACTAATAGCTGACCACCACATGTGACCTTGGTCATGCTTTTGAGGTAAAGCTTATTCATTTAAAAATTAATGTACATCAGTATGGTCCTATCAATTTCCAAAATATTATTTTATTAATTTCTGTCTGACCAGGGTCACTTATAGCTTGGTCATAAGAATATCTAGACACTTTTGTTTTTTAATATAAATTGTGCCATTTACATGTATATAAGCTTACATAACTCTCCTAAACTGAGACCTTTTGTATAATGGCATTTAACAGAAAATTGTGTTTATTTGCTAATTTGTTAATTCTCAATTATATTTGACCAAACTGAATGTTCTTTCAAGATTTTGTGTCATTTACATGTATTACTTTAAAATTTGTAAGTTTTGTCCTTTTAAAAGTAAGTTAAAAATATTTGAAAGATAAAAAAAAATTCATACCTGTACATGTATGTCATAAAGATTTCTTTTAAAATTATTTCCCCCATGTTCCTTGCATTGGAAAATAAATATTCTACATCATTTATGTGTTTGCCATTATACTATGAGTTGAAGTTTATACAAGTACATAACTGTAATGTTTAGAACTCAAAAAAGAATAATAAATAAAAAAAATAAATTTATGTAGCATACAAAATTTATCTTAAAATTTAACAAATCATGATGATTTTAAAATAAGCTTACATGAATATGTCAGAAATGAAGGAAGAGACATTTAAAACGTGTGAGATCTGATTTTGTATTACACATGTTGTTAAGTTTAATCTTATTTATTTGTTTATAGTGGATTGTGAAACTTATATTTATCCCTATCCACTCTGTGGCTCATATGGCTACTCCTTTTTTTTATCTACATTTTAACATGCTTGGGTGGAAATATCTAGACACTTTTGTTTTTTAATATAAATTGTGCCATTTACATGTATATAAGCTTACATAACTCTCCTAAACTGAGACCTTTTGTATAATGGCATTTAACAGAAAATTGTGTTTATTTGCTAATTTGTTAATTCTCAATTATATTTGACCAAACTGAATGTTCTTTCAAGATTTTGTGTCATTTACATGTATTACTTTAAAATTTGTAAGTTTTGTCCTTTTAAAATTAAGTTAAAAATATTTGAAAGATAAAAAAAAATTCATACCTGTACATGTATGTCATAAAGATTTCTTTTAAAATTATTTCCCCCATGTTCCTTGCATTGGAAAATAAATATTCTACATCATTTATGTGTTTGCCATTATACTATGAGTTGAAGTTTATACAAGTACATAACTGTAATGTTTAGAACTCAAAAAAAGAATAATAAATAAAAAAAATAAATTTATGTAGCATACAAAATTTATCTTAAAATTTAACAAATCATGATGATTTTAAAATAAGCTTACATGAATATGTCAGAAATGAAGGAAGAGACATTTAAAACGTGTGAGATCTGATTTTGTATTACACATGTTGTTAAGTTTAATCTTATTTATTTGTTTATAGTGGATTGTGAAACTTATATTTATCCCTATCCACTCTGTGGCTCATATGGCTACTCCTTTTTTTTATCTACATTTTAACATGCTTGGGTGGAAATATTGTATTGTATTTCAGTGTAGATTTGTGATCAATAATACTATCTACCTAATCAAGCTTTGTACTTTTTTCAGATAATTGAAGTTCTGGCTTGAAAGTTACAGAAAAGAAAAATACTTAATGAACATTTTAATGTCAATTATATATAATGGTTGTGTGATAAATATAGAACAAACTAAGGGGTGGATCCAGGATTTTTTAAAAGGGGTGTGGGGCGTAAAATTAAAAATTGAAAAATCTACAGGCCAGCAGGGCGAGGCGAAAATTTTTTTTGATGATTTAATGCTAAAAAACCATGTATATGGATAAAAAACATCTTTTTGGCTATCAAAGGAGAGGGGGGGGGGGCGATGTACATCCTCTACACCCTCTGGATCCGCCACTCTTAATGTCAATTGACATCTTGTCTCAAAAAGCCCTTATGTAATTTTAATATTTTGAATTTTTCCTCAGTTATTTTTACAATTTCCAGTGTTCTATATGTTCACATTAATTTTTGCACAAATATTTATAAATAATATAAATTCCTGTTTTCTAAATCTACACAAGATGGTTTAGTTTTATTCCATTTTTTGGTTGATGTATATATCAAATCATACTTTTTTTAAAGTCAAGCTCTTATGATTAAATACCTAACTTGATTATGTTTTTTGGTTTTTGTCTCGCCTGCGACAAATAGTCAAGGAGGCGAGATATAGGTACTACATTCCGGAGGCGGCGTAAATTTTTTTAAAACTTTAATAACTTTGCACAGGTATGTAATACATACAATTAAGATTTATGGTCCCTAAGGTAGCTTATCGTATAAGGTTTGCTGCAGTATACTTGTCTTGTGACCCTTACCTCATTTTCATGGTTCACTGACTTCATAAACATGAATTTAAAATCTGCGTCCAAGTTTCGTGGTTAAATCCATTTCTCAGCAACTGTAATACCTAGGCCAACCATATTTGGTCTATAGATATTTCTTGGTGGGCACATGTCAGTCTGACACCTGCCTTTTGACCTTGACCTCAATTTCATGCTTGAGTGACCTGCATCACATTTTCTTGGTTAAGTACATTACTCAGAAACTAGAATACCTAGACCCACCATATTTGGTCAATATATAGTTCTTGGTGGGTACATGTCAGTCTGACAACTGCCTTTTGACCTTGACCTCAATTTCATGCTTGAGTGACTTTGTCAAATTTTAGAGATTAGGTCCATTTCTCAGCAACGTTAAAACCTAGACCCACCATATTTTGTCAATAGATAGTTGTTAGTGGATAAATGTCGGATGACACCTGCCTTTTGACCTTGCCCTTAATTCATTTTAACGCAGTTTCCTTTGACTTGCAAAATGTCGGGTATCAGATAATAATTATACTATGTCCATGTGCATACCCAGGCGAGATATGTAGTGTGCCCACTCTTGTTTATTATCATTTTGCCTTGGACCTGATATATAAGGGGAAGGTTGTTGACACAAAAAAAACTTGAACATGTCACATCTTTTTAGGCTACATATCTGTTTGATTTTTTTTCACTTTTTTATTTGTCATATTATCTAGTAAGCCTAAACCTATGAAACAGAACTTCAAACAGTGGTAGCCCACCATATGAAAATGAGTATGAAGAAAAATTTACCCAATCTGACACTAAAGGGAGATAATTAAACTTTTTGTTTTGAAGCAGAAAAAAGGAGGTGTTTCTTAGTGAGGTCCCTCATAATTCTTGTTTATTCAGTTCCTGAATAATAAGATTTTTTTTAAATCCAACATTTTAATACATGACAGATTGAGAAGAATCTACTTGGCTTAAAGATGTTATTCACTTCAATGTTCAGAGGTAAAAAATTAAAAAGTAGTTGTTGATGTTTGAAAAAATGTGATTTTGCAACTGCATAATAAATTAAAGAAGGTTAATCTGTTGTATATACTAACAAGAGTGGACACACTAAATATCTCTCCTGAGTACGCACATGGACACAGAATAGATTATCTGATGCCTGGCATTGCAAGTCAAAGGAAAATAAAAAGAAATGTACCCACCAAGGACTATCTACCAAATGTGGTGTGCTTAGGTATTACAGTTGCTATGAAATGGACTTAACCACAAAAATGCGACGTAGGTCATTCGACCATGAAATTGAGGTCAAGTATGAAAAGGCAGGTGTCAACCTTGACATTTACCAATCAAGAACTATCTACTGACAAATATTGTGGGTCACGGTATTATAGTTACTGCGAAATAGACTTAACCATGAAAATGTGACAAAGGCACCCAGGCATGATATTGAGGTCAAGGTCCCAAGCCAACTGTCAGACTGGCATGTATCCACTAAGAACTATCTATAGACCAAATATGGTTTGCCTGGGTATTACAGTTGCTGAGATATGGATTTAACCAAAAAACTTGGGATGCAGATTTTACATTTATGTTTATGAAGTCAGTGAACCGTGAAAACGAGATCAAGGTCACAAGACAAGTATAATGCGCCAAATGTTATACGATAAGGTGTCCGAGGACTAAAAATCTTTATTGTAGGTATTATTGTGCAAAGTATTAAAGTTTTTAAAAAGTTTATGCCGCCTGATAGTAATACATATGTTATGCTGTCTTTTGGCATCAGTGGGGGTTTAGTTTTGTTACAGTTGTGCAATCCTTTTAAAAGGCAAGGTATAAATGGGGTTGAAAATGTGGATGGTGGATTGTGAACCTAATTTATTTTTTATTCTGCCTGAGTATTATTAACGGATTTCATATAGGTTTTAAGGTTTCTGAGATTGAAGTGATGAAAAGGGATGGAACCTATAATTATGAGTCTTTTAAGTATAATTTTTATTGGGTTTTGCATTAGATTCATGCTTGGCAATCTAGTATCAGTGTAAACAAATACAAGTTGCAATTAAAAATATTTTCCATTTTTCAGTGATTTATCAAAAAAAAAAATGCAATCTCACCCCCCCCCCCCCTCCCAAAAAAGCCATCATTATTTATGATAAATTATATTTTTCAATTATATACTTTGAAACAGTTGATTTCCAACATATCTTGTAATCTATATAAATGTCATTATCCGAATATAGAAATGAGAGCAGTTTTCAGCAATTTTATCTGAAAAAACTGATTTTCCCCCAAAGATAACCATATTACATATGTTTTTTAACTTTATTTTTTAAAACCACTAATTTCCAACATATTTGGTAATCTAGTAATGGTGTCATCGAATACAAATTGCAGCTAAAACTAATTTCCAGTTTTCAGTGATTTTTCAATAAAAACCAAATTTTCCTAAAAAAAGCAATCATAATTTATAAAAAAAAATTTTTTTTTCAATAAAATAATTTAAAAAAGTTTATTTCCAAAATATCTTGTAATCTTGTCTATATGTCATCGTCCAAATAGTGAAAATAAAGCAGTTTTCCCGTTTTCAGCAGGGTGTAGCAATTGTTTATCTATCCCAAATACAGGTGTAAAAACATTCTGTTGCAATTTTTGCAGTCTTTTTCATAGATTTACTAGACTATTTGTAAAAACAGTGTTTATTCATTATTGTTGCCATTTTCACAATTATTTGACTTTTATCTGCTTAGTTTACAGGTAGATTGGTAGAGATACCAGCAATTTTATTTTTGTTAGTTAAGTTTCAATATTGGTCTAAACTTCCATTTAGACAGATGGGTCCAAACTGTTGTTCTCTGTTTGCTATGGATAATTGAAAATTACTGATAAACACGTTTTTATACGACCGCAAAATTTTTGCGGTCGTATATTGGTATGACGTTGGCGTCGTCGTTGTCGTCGTCGTCCGTCGTCTGCGTCGTCGTCCGAAGACATTTGGTTTTCGCACTATAACTTTAGTATAAGTTAATAGAAATCTATGAAATTTAAACACAAGGTTTATGACCACAAAAGGAAGGTTGGGATTGATTTTGGGAGTTTTGGTCCCAACAGTTTAAGAATCAGGGGCCAAAAAAGGGCCCAATAAGCATTTTTCTTGGTTTTCGCACAATAACTCTAGTATAAGTAAATAGAAATCTATGAAATTTTAACACAAGGTTTATGACCACAAAAGGAAGGTTGGGATTGTTTTTGGGAGTTTTGGTCCCAACAGTTTAGGAATTAGGGGCTAAAAAAGGGCCCAAATAAGCATTTTTTTTTGGTTTTTGCACAATAACTCTAGTATAAGTAAATAGAAATCTATGAAATTTTAACACAAGGTTTATGACCACAAAAGGAAGGTTGGGATTGATTTTTGGAGTTTTGGTCCCAACAGTTTAGGAATTAGGGGCCAAAAGGGTCCAAAATTAAGCTTTGTTTGATTTCATCGAAAATTGAACTATTGGGATTCTTTGATATGCCGAATCTAACCGTGCTTTTAGATTCTTAATTTTTGGTCCCGTTTTCAAATTGGTCTACATTAAGGTCCAAAGGGTTCAAAATTAAACTTAGTTTGATTTTAACAAAAATTGAATTCTTTGGGTTCTTTGATATGCTGAAACTAAACATGTACTTAGTTTTTTTTATTATGGGCCCAGTTTTCAAGTTGGTCCAAATCGGGGTCCAAAATTAAACTTTGTCTGATTTCATCGAAAATTGAACTATTGGGGTTCTTTGATATGCCGAATCTAACTGTGCATTTAGATTCTTAATTTTTGGTCCCGTTTTCAAATTGGTCTACATTAAGGTCCAAAGGGTCCAAAATTAAACTTAGTTTGATTTTAACAAAAATTGAATTCTTGGGGTTCTTTGATATGCTGAATCTAAACATGTACTTAGTTTTTTTATTACGTGCCCAGTTTTCAAGTTGGTCCACATCGGGGTCCAAAATTAATCTTTGTTTGATTTCATCGAAAATTGAACTATTGGGGTTCTTTGATATGCCGAATCTAACCGTGCATTTAGATTCTTAATTTTTGGTCCCGTTTTCAAATTGGTCTACATTAAGGTCCAAAGGGTCCAAAATTAAACTTAGTTTGATTTTAACAAAAATTGAGTTCTTGGGGTTCTTTGATATGCTGAATCTAAACATGTACTTATTTTTTTTTTATTATGGGCCCAGTTTTCAAGTTGGTCCAAATCGGGGTCCAAAATTAAAGCTAAGAAAGGGGTAAATTATTTTTTTTTGGGGGGGGGGGGGGCAATTCTCCACAGCATATTGTATTGCACAAGAAGCAAAAAATTGAATATAAATTCAAATCATATGACCAATTCTAAGTTCTTTATTTCAGTTATTCTGTGTCAGAAACCTATTATGTGTCAAATATTTGAAGAAATTTTCAATTGCACAGTATTGTGCAATAGCAAGAAATTGATATGTGTGCCCTTTTATCAAAACCTTATTATTAACAAATTCCATGACTATGATGTCATTTTCTATTTTAATATGTTATGGTGTATTTAAATGGGCTGTTATGGTTGCAAAGTATAAAGAAATATGGGGGGGGGGGGGTGTGAAAACAAAATTTAGAGGGGGGGGTAAATGAGAAATTGGGGAGGGGGTAATTTTTTTCTCATTTCATATTTCATAAATTAAAAAAAATTTCAAATTTTTTTAGCAAAAAAAGGGGGGGTTACAATAAATTTTATTGTTTTTTGGGTTTTTTTTGGGAGGGGGGGTCAGTGTGCAACTTCATAGTGTATTGCACAAAAGCTAAAAAAAGGGGTAAATTATTATTTTTTTTTGGGGGGGGGCAATTCTCCACAGAATATTGTATTGCACAAGAAGCAAAAAATTGAATATAAATTCAAATCATATGACCAATTCTAAGTTCTTTATTTCAGTTATTCTGTGTCAGAAACCTATTATGTGTCAAATATTTGAAGAAATTTTCAATTGCACAGTATTGTGCAATAGCAAGAAATTGATATGTGTGCCCTGTTATCAAAACCTTATTATTAACAAATTCCATGACTATGATGTCATTTTCTATTTTAATATGTTATGGTGTATTTAAATGGGCTGTTATGGTTGCAAAGTATAAAGAAATGGGGGGGGGGGGTGAAAACAAAATTTAGAGGGGGGGGTAAATGAGAAATTGGGGAGGGGTAATTTTTTTCTCATTTCATATTTCATAAATTAAAAAGAAAATTTCAAATTTTTTTAGCAAAAAAGGGGGGGTTACAATAAATTTTATTGTTTTTTGTTTTTTTTTTTTTGGGAGGGGGGGTCAGTGTGCAACTTCATAGTGTATTGCACAAAAGCTAAAAAAAGGGGTAAATTATTTTTTTTTTGGGGGGGGGCAATTCTCCACAGCATATTGTATTGCACAAGAAGCAAAAAATTGAATATAAATTCAAATCATATGACCAATTCTAAGTTCTTTGATTTCAGTTATTCTGTGTCAAATATTTGAAGAAATTTTCAATTGCACAGTATTGCGCAATAGCAAGAAATTGATATGTGTGCCCAATTTTAAATTGGTTATTTCTGATTTATATATAAAAACAAATAATACTGATATGGTTTGAATAGGTAAATTAAAAAATTTTAAGTTCTTAGACAACATTCATTCTGTGTCAGAAACCTATGCTGTGTCAAATATTTATTCACAATCCAAATTCAGTATTGTATCAAGCTTGAATGTTGTGTTCATAATTGCCCCAACTATTCAGGGTTCGACATCTGCGGTCGTATCTAGCTGCGCCCAGCGGAGCATTTTATTCCCCTATCATTTCATTGAAAATCCACCGATTGAGCCCATATATTGAATTTCATCATTAAAAAGGTGGTAATGATAAAAAATTACATAAAAACTATATTTTCTCAGTCAGTATGTTAGTCTGGGCTGGAAAAAAACAAATTGCACAAATTTTATTTTTTTCATTGATTACTGCTGCCTTGTGCTTACTGGCATTGCCTCTTAAAGTAATGTTGAAAGTTACCAAATGAAAAAACCTACACAATAATCAAAATATACAGTTCATCACAGAAATCTAGATGTAAAATATAACAATAAAACAGTAAAAACCTGATATATACTGAACGTGTAAAGAGTATAAAACATGCACCAAAAATAAAACCCTGAGTATTTTAGAATGTAATAAATTGTACTGAATGGTAAACAATGAAAATGAATAGATGAAGGCACATCAAATTACAATTCTCTATACTTATTAATATTATCAAGATAAATTAAGATTATGAAATATGTACTTATTTTGAAAATAAAATGCGACTATGGGATGATCACTTATTAAACCTATGATTCACAACTATGAGTTATAAAATATTCACTCAGCACCAGTAATTGTAAAATGTAGATAGAACTAGTGACATATTAAAAATGTGGAGTTAAAATGATAATGGATAAGATCAATTAAACATCAGTACATATGAAAAGTATGATTAAAGAGAAAAAAATACATATTATGTTACTACAAAATCAAATTTATTATAATCATTAATAAAACTACTTAAACAGTGTAAAGAAATCTGAATACAGGTGCTAACACACTCAATGAATATTCATGAGTTGGAAAAATATATAAGTTAACTAGACATTGAACCCGCGCGAGCGCGGGAAAATAAGCATTTTTTTGTGGTGGCCATATTGACTTTAAAAAGTTTTTGCGGCCATGGCATTCGTGGAACAGTAACTCAATGTGGATGTTGTGGCAGGCTTCCCATAAACTTTCCTGTCAAGTAGGTGGTGTCAACTGATAGTTTCATGTCTATATATGCTGTAGTATTCCAGAAATGGATGTTAATGCAAAATTTAACCAAAGTCAATGAAGCGTGAAATGTAGGTCAACGTGACCTAATTGTCGTATGGTTGTTCGTTACTACCGAAGATGTATCCACTGATGAAGTAGACTCTATGCCACGTAGAATTACCAAAATGGACCTTAAGGTTCCATCATAGTCAAAATCTATGACGAATATACAACCACTTAAATTGTCAATATGTTTATGTTACAATTAATTCTGAACTGGAACTTGATGAAAAGCTTTCATTAAATACACATTTCATAATGCATTACCTTTTTCATTCAGAATAAATATGAAAAAGAATATGAATAAACATTTCCTTAGTGACGGATGAATTTTTTAAAAGATGCCGCGAGTTTATAAGTAGAGCATATTTTTGGAAAATAATTGTTCCAATTGTTCATTGTCATCATGGGCAGGGCAAGCGAGGCTTAATTTCACAAATAAATCCAATAGACGATAAAAGCATTTTTAATGTGTGGCTGAGTGTGCTGTCCACGTTTATAAAGATGTCCGAGATAAATTTCGTCATTAATGATAAAGTAGACCATTTGTTAAAAATATTTTTATCTAGAGCTTACAGGGAATTGTACGGTAGAGCTATATTTAGACAGGTCACATGACAAATAATGTAAAAATGGATAATGGCTGGTTTTATCACTTTGTGCAAGTAAACATCCGAGCAATCCAAAAAACAACTAAGTTAGGAATTCCTCTGAATTTTGCCTTACTTCTTCATAATCTTCAAAGTTCATAACCTTTACAGTTAGGAGAAATTGCGTTATTGTAGAAAAAAACAATCCTGAATACATGAAGCGGAAACATCCCACTCGAAGCAGAATGTTTTTAATTTGTTTTATTCTTCTTCCGTAATTTCAAACAAAAATACATTTAAAATATGTGCATAATTGTTTATTTAAATCAATGTGTTAAAATGATGCATTCGAGAACCTTCTAAGGGATATGTTGGGAGAATTCATACCGGAAAAGTCCATGCAAATTCCATTTGCACATAAACAAAACTGCAGTTTAAAATTTATAAATGCAGATTGTCAAATCCGATAATAACCTTTATAATCTGAACCATACATCGTTTATTTTGAACCACGCGTTTTGCCGCCTATTCGGCTAATTCGTAAATTTAGTATTATAGATGAGAATACAGTGTTTTAAACCATAACAACAACCACCTATATAAACTGCATTTCTAAAAAAAATTTCATAAAACTTTTATCATTGATTAAGAAAATTCTTTTTTCGTGGATTAAATAAATATAATGGAATTCATTGACAAAATCAACTATGAAATAAACAAAATATCAAATATTAAGATGGTTGATCCGAGACAGATACCATGTATTTACTGTGTGGAAGATAGTGGAGCAAGACAAGAAATGCTCCAAGTTAATAATATGTTGAAAGACAACACAAACTTCGCCAAAGAACTATATGCAACCTATCATGCAGTAGTCCATGTAGATATAATTCATGGGCTCCTTTTTTTGTATTACAAGGATATTAAGAACTTAATGGGGTTACAGATAATTTCGAAACATGTGAATGGAAAGGATGGCGACAAGGAAAACAACCCAATTTACAGAATGGTGACAGATATTATAACTAAAAGGTAAGTTTACATTTGCCATTCTCCATAGCGTGTAGGTTGTCTTCTGTTCCATTGAGGGCGAACTGGGTTTCTTTGTTGAACAGGGGGTTGCAACTGTTGATTAACATTTTGATTTGGCGGTCTTCTGTTCTGTTGAGGGAAAACTGGGTTTCCTTGTGGAACAGGGTGTTGCAACTGTTGATTAACATTTTGATTTGGTTGTCTTCTGTTCTGCTGAGGGTGAACTGGGTTTCTTTGTGGAACAGGGTGTTGTAACTGTTGATTGTTTTGATTTAATAATGGTAACAAATCTTGGCGAAATCTGGATATAATACCAGTGGCAATTATTAGTGCACCCGCCAAGACTCGAAGTGTATCTATAAAGGGAAAAAGTATACATTTTAAGTTCTGTATTATTGTTCAGACAGATTTTGACTGCTTTAAAGATTCTCTTCAGCAAGCTCTCTCACACCCCTCATTCTCTCTGAGATGGATGTTTTCTTCCTTAGAAGTGAAGGCTTCCTCCTTCTTTTCTTAATTTTGTTTATGACGTAGTAAAGGACACATCCAATAGATCCTATATAATAATAAAAATTGAGTGAATAAATATCAACTAACCAAACATTTATGTAGTCTAGACAATATTCTTTGCTTGTTTATATTTGGATAGGCTTTAAATTAGAACCTTTCAAAGCATTATATTGGAATTAAAGTTTTTCATTCCCACATGTTTAGTGCGGAAAATAAGTTTCAGTTTATGAACTTACTTATATCACCAAAAGACTCGAATTAGTCAAATATGTTAGCCTGAGAATTTGATCAGTTACACATTCCCATATATAAACTATGATTCCGAGAAGTTTTTAAAATTTGATAAGTACAAGTTAAGTACAAAGCTGAATTTAATGCATTGTGAACAGGAGTTCGAAAATGAAGAATGAACAATAAAAGCATTATATCATTGCTTATAATATGTATAAATGTTTTTTTTTTTGTTTTTTTCATTCATCATTTCCATTTAGTTTATTTTACTTCTTTCTTAAATGACATACCAACTGAAGAGACTGTAAAGCTGATAATCCAACCAACAGGTGTAGGCTCATCTCCCGTTTCTTTAACCTGAAATTATTTTTTTATTTATAGAAACAGCTTGGCAAATGCCTTAATGACACAACCTCCGTGGACGTGGATAGAACCAAGCAGTCCACCATGCAGCCCACCAAGTAGCCCACCAAGTAGCCCAACATTTAATCACAGTAGGGGTGGTGATGTAGAAATAGATGAAGAAAGCAGTAGGTATGGGGATGAAGGAGACAGTGACCATGCAACTGACGGGAGCAGTGATCATGCTATTGATATTGATGATATAATCGATAGGATTACACATGACATAAATGGCACAATCACATATACAGAATTGAAAGATCTTGTCGTTTATATTAAATGAGTAAGTTGATTTATGAAAGCACATTATTATTTATTTATCAGCACAAAAAAAAAACATGAACTAATGGTTTATGGAAATCCAATCAGTCTTAAGTTTAAATCATATTGTTTGTTGCACTTTTCTCCAATGTAAATATTATCTGCAGACAATGTAAGGTCAGCAATGATTCCAAACAAGAAAAATACATGTATCGATCCACCTACGCACATCTTTTCTTTTTTTTACTTTCAAGATGGAACCCACGCAATGCATTGTGGGATACTTTTTACATAATTTTCTACGCAGTTAAAATGCATAAGGTCGACAGAGTTATCCCCCATCCACTCCAACACATCGACTTTGTTTTAATTGTACAGTTTACACTGTTTTTGATACAAGTCCAACCTGATATTTAGTCTTTCATTCTTAAACACGAATCTGTATTGATTTTCATAAATTTATCAATTATATTTCGATTGACAATTTATTTGAAGAAACGTACTAAATATTGACTTTACGGTCAAAGGGAGGTAAATGGATATTTATTTATTACCTTTCAACCAGAGGCACATCGGATTGTGTAAATGAAAAATGTTCGTTTTATATGATGTATCGACTATATACAGGAGAAAAATCAATTTAAAAGAAACATTCAATGAAACACACACATAAAAAGAAAACCAAACAAACAACAAGACGAATTAATTCAAAATAGAGAGACATGAATGGAAGTTGAATAAAATTTGATATGTGTCCATGTGGTAATAAACTCGGACTCTACTGAATGAAAACCCCGGTTTTTAAATGTATTCGTGTGGTAATAAATACGTACTCTGCTGAATGAGAACCTCATTCAACTTGGGATTTTTCTGTATCATTTACTATCTGCTTTGGATTCGTGTTTGTTTTTCATTTATTTTTTTTCATGCAGTGGTTGGGCTACAGTCTAATTCTTTAACCAAATCCGTTCAAAACCAATCCAAAAATAAAAGAACAGAAATTCCAGTAAATGTTGTTCTGGCGCCAATACCCACATCTTTCAAATGCATGCATTATCAGCACAAAGCATAATTTTTCCTAGTAATACAGAATAAACCTGTCGAATATTTAAATAACGTATTATGTTACATTCGATCACGTCTAATGCTCAAAGAATTCTGCAGATACATGAAAAATAAAATTTATAAAAACAAGATAATTAAAAATTAGAAAATATATTAAAACCAGACACGAATCTCTCCAGAAGTAAAGCCATCTGCTTCTCAACAACTCTTATTTAAGATGTGTTACCGCTGTGTCTGAATAAGTATCGTTTAGCAGGTGATATTTAAACTGAACTTTACTTGACTTTTACTTCAAAGCAGCTTTTCACCTAACACCTTGATTTAAGCAAACCAATCAAAAGTTGGGATTTGGTCTACAGAGGAGTTCTACAGATGTTCACAAGAAAACATCTCGAATGGTGTGTTACTTTACTGAATTCTTTGTTCCATCTTTTCATACAAATATAGCTCACTTTTAGCAACTATCGTCATTACAATTTTCATTCTGAAGTTTTTTCATTGTAATAATCGCTTCAAAAGTGTAAAATGGCTTCCAACTACAGTTTTACTAAAAAACTAAGCATGAAAGGCAATTTAGAAATGAGAACCAATTTTGGCTATCAGAAGGTGATTGTCCTCACCTATGTGAAGGTTACTTTTATGTAAATCTATATAACAATTCTAAATCAAATCACGGAAGGTGTTCCATTAGTTATACTGAGCTGGAGGAGCTGATTAAGATGGATATATTTGAGTAGTTCAAACCAGTCATGATTCAGGTAAGTTTTATCCTATAAATTTCTGCAATGATTTAATGTGGTCATTATACTCGCGATATTGAAATTATGGGAACGAAGTTCACCTACTTTTTCTATCCTTCACTTTAGGAACATCACAAACTCCATCCACAACGAGAACAACAGAAACCACCACAACAGTCCCAACAACTACACGACCAACAACTTATGCCTCCACCTCCGACTCCATACGTCGCTCAACCAATTACCGTTCTTGGTCATTCCAACAAGAGACCCAACACTTTGCCTTGTGGTCCACCAGCAAAGATTCCGAAATTCGATAATGTGGAAAACATGGACCCCATAGATTTTTTTACCCAATTTTAGAAACTTTCACAATGCCATTCATTGCACCTTTTAGTGACAATAATTAGTGAGATTCCGTGTATTTCAAGTGACAATAATTAGTGACATTCAGTGTATTTTAGTGTCAATAGGTGATTCAACAAGATGCAATTTAATGAAAAACACATTTGATGAAACAAGTATTTTATTTACAACATTATTGATTAAATGTATACATTACACCATTTTTGAATGTTTGGAATTTTATAATGTCCATAAGCATAACCGTTAATCGATTTTTTCCAAAAACGTTTGTCATCAAAGTTACACAGTCCAATTTTTCGCACATTGTTAACATACAAAACGTGATTTTGACTTCGGATTAAATTCATGTCATTCACAGTCATTTTATTTTCAAACAAACACTGTTTGTAACGAGCATGTCTGAGTTGGTGCTCAATGGCACTTTTCGCAATTCCTTTTTCCTTCTGAATGGCGTCATCACCTTCTTTCTGATGAATTATCATGGAATACATCTTCGAACGCAAGCCGAGAAACTCTTTGATGGGGTTACCTGAGCTCTCATCTTTCATTACTCCAGGCATTTTCTTGTTCTTGACGCTGTAAAGAGGGTGGTTTGGGTTGTAATCGGAAGTGTCGAAGTAATCCTGGAATTGTTTCATATCCTGATAAACATCGTTAGTAAAAAATTCATACATGAGACTGTCCGTTTCAGTGAATAAAAGGTTTAATTTCGACCCATATCGAGGAGTCATAACATTGTAATGAAAGTCATACATGATAGTTTTCGAGAGATCTAAAATGGCACATCCAACGTTAACTGGTTTGTTTAATAAAAGATTGGTCACCCTATTTTCAATTCCCACCAAATCTTCATTAAATATTCTAAATCGTCCAAAGGAGGGTTTAGAAACGTATTTTCGAAAGCTTTTCTCGTTGTTGAAAAAGTTTTATAATGTTTCTTAAATTTTCCATAGTTTTCCGAAGACGGAATTGTTCATCAATTTGAAGAAATTCTTTTCAAACGCATTCTTCGACTGCTGTCTCTTGATTGTATTAAATCGAATGTACGTCGCCAGCCATGGCGATTGGTGAAATTGCAGAATTCTATGTATTTTTGTAATTTTCATGCCTAGCTTTGTATACAGCTAAGATTTCTATAATGAACGATGTAATTGGTCTTGTTTTCCAACGTCGGAACTAATTTGATGGTTTTCGGTCTTGACCATACAAATCTTTGTGCAAACCTCGACTATATGCGGAAAGTTCATCATCTTGTACTTGTTTATGTGAGGGTGCTAATGGGTATAGATTGTGTCTCGTGTAAACTTTCCGGATATTCTAAATCGACCTCCAACATGTACCCTTTTTTTTGCATCGATAGGTATAAAGTGCAAGTCGAAACGTTCGACTTCTTTTTCATCAAACCAACACATCAATCCTGTAGGTAACGGTTGTGACATGGCCCATCCGTACAGATTATTAGCATCGAAATACACGAGATAAGAATGGGTTTTTGCAGGATCATACCCTTCTACGTATGGATTATTTGCTGTTGCATATCTTTTGGTAATCATACTGATTCCTCCGCGGCAACCCAGTTCAAAAAAATTGTACATGTCATGCTCTGTTAACAAATCTAAACATATACCACTCATTTTCAGAGCTGCTTGCCATGCCAAACCGGGTGCCGTATAGAAATGACAAGCATCTAATCCATAATATTCTATAGTCATTGTCCTGAATCGTTCAAACACATCGGCTAACAATAGAACGTCTGTAAGCAGGTAAATATCGTGATATTCTCCGAGATTTTGTATGTTAAAGGTATTCCAAACGGTTTGGGCATGTACATAATCGCTGTCTGATATATGTTCGTTTTTGAGACGATTGTAGAAAGCGTCTTTAGGTGGTAGGGTGGTGTCTCGAAATTTTTCTTGACTATCAACATAATCATAACAATAGACGTTTTTTCTGAGCAATAGCGAATCCACTTCTTTCGAGAATGCTTTTCTAAAATGATGAAAGTGTGTCAAACCATCAACGGTCAAATTGTCTACTAATTTTTCTAAACCTTCGTACATGAATTGGACAGAATCCAAAAATCTCAAATTTCCCACGGAAAAGGAAATATATTTCTCCGTGTTGTTTGGAATACATGTGATGTTTTTGTCTTTATATTTTCCAGCTGCTTCGACCAGTAAGTGCGAATCGAATCCTCGGAAATTGTGAAAAAAGATAGGGATTGACGAATTGCTTTTTAAGCTTAAATTACACGACTGGTGAGCTCCTCCTCTGTAATTGCTGTAATTTGAGGATTGTTTATCACCAGTGACTCCAACGTGTGAATGATCCCGTACTTTAATGTCTCTGTCTGTAAATTTCTTGTTACACACGTAACAATGAGTTGCATTTCTAAATTGTTACTCGGTATCCTCATTCATAATGAGGGGTTCGGGATCATTCAGAATTTTTCTGATGTATTCTTCCTCTTTAAACATATCATCGAGTATCTTTTGTACGGCGTTTTCCCCTCTGTAAATGACAGGCGGTTTGGTGTAATTTCCATTAGTGCATACTACTTGATAACCATAACTGCAAGCTTCGAATTTTGTTTGATGAGTGGTCGAAGAGATGCTTGGATTTGGCATGCAAATATCTATTTTTTGAGCCAAAGCCTCAAAATCGGCATAAATGACAAAAGGTACTTTCATTGTTTTGTGAAAATCTTTACATTCTAAATTGTTCTGACCTTCTTTGGGAAATTCAACTTTTTGAAAATCGAAACGATAGCAGTAAGGATGATGTGCATTTAATAAATCCCTTCGTGTAAATGGATGTAAACATCTATGGCAGTAGAAACGTTGTCCATCATATGTTTTTGAATGACTCAAAAAACGGCTCAGGTTTTTGATCCAGCAATAATGAGAATTGTCCTCATTAGATAAATATAACAAGTTAATCTCTTTACAACCATCTTCCATCTTTGTTAGGTATAAAGGAAACACTTGACCGTCTTCATATCCAAACACGTTTTTGGATAATCCATTCTGGTTTTCAAACTTTTCGACTTTGGATAAACCAACTGGAAAATCGAAGTCGTTGAAATTTAAAGTATCTTCATGTTGCAAGTAATGCAATATGCGTTCAGGATGACTGTGAATTGGGTGAAGGGCAGCTACGACGGACCATAAGAAGCATTTCTGGTCTTTGTTTTGAATGTTGACGATTCCACCCGTGTATCGAATTTTGGGAGGTAATTCCATATAACTGGATCCGAAATTGGTAAGTACTTTACAGTATTGACTTCTAATGCAATAATCTTATTCACCACCCAGTTTGATCCTTTGTGTATGAATTCTTCTAAAGAAGCATTCATTTTTTAGAAAGCTTCGTTTAAATTATGTTCGGTGTCGTCATTTTCTAATGAAATATAGGTTTTACTACGAAAATGAGGTGTCGCCTTTTCCTTGACGCCATCGTTCACATCACGCACCATTTCAACCCTTACATTTAAATACCATTTTAAATCGCGTACTTCTTCCCGTCTTGTTTTCAATTCATCCTCTACGTCGGATTTTGTTGTGGCGAAGAAATGTAACAAATCATACTGTTCACTACCTGTTGAAAAAATGTTTATTTGGTTCACGGCATTGTTTAATGCTCCCTTTCGAACAAAACGATCCTTTTCACTGCTCTTTTTAACTCTGGTTTGTGATTCATCTTTTTCAAACCTTTGTTTTACTGAATTTTGTGCATCACCGCCCTTTTGAGTGTCTTCTTTTTTCAGGGGATGGTTTTGTATGACATGCTGAAACAAGCTTTCGTAGGTAACAAACGGAACTTTACAATGTTAACAGGTAAACGATTTAGATTGTTTGCATTCTTTTAATTCACATGTACACTTATTTCGTGTTGTTTTCTGGTATGATCTCGCGAGAATGATTTGTTACATTTTTGACACTTGAAGGACATACAGTGTGTTTTCATATGTTGAATTTTATTCCTTTTTTGTCGGCAAGTTTTCCAACAAATATCACAAACATGGTCGATTTTATGCCTTTTTAGTTCATTTTCTACTTTTTCAACTTCTTGAACTAGTTGTTCTTCATCACAGTCACTAAATTCATCGTTCATGCTTTCTAATTTTCTCTTTAAATTTTCAATTTCAGTTTTCACAGGTGTACTTCCAGAAGGATATTTAGCAGTCAGACATTCCAAGAAACGATCTTCAGCTTCGGGTGACTCCATCGTAAAATGCTGAACACAGAGGATGCGTCGACTTTTAACCCCAACAATAGATTACAGGTAAGGCTACAGTAGTAATTTCTTTTGTGTTTTAGACAAAAGCAAACAGGATTATTGACTATGACAGATAGACTTTTGACTTAATTGACAAAGTGTATTCAAAAATACCTGCCAAGAACGATAAAACATGGATCACTTTTTGATTCTACCGTTTTCTTTTGCAACAATAATGTATTCTTGTGTATATTGTATTTTTTTTTGTTGGTGTATGTATTTTCTTGTATTAATAAAATGTAGAATATGATTGGTTTTGTTTTGTTGATTCTCGATCCATTACTCGTAATAGATTCAACATCATTAAGAATTATTGATCTGATGCACTAGATAAAATAGACTGTTCGAAGATTAAACACATTTATAAAAACATTCACACAAATCAGTTTACAAAGGATAATTATACATTTACTTATACCTAGACGTTATTTTTGACAAGTCAAAATATCATTCACTTTAAAAAATTACGAATAAGAATTAATACTATGAGTAAAAAAATAACCTTCCTATGTTATTAACATATGGTTTTAACGACCCGAAATTTCAAAGATCAATAATTTTTTCATAGTCAAATTTATAGAGAGTATGTTTTTTCTCGCTTTAAATTCATTCATCGACATAATTTGGTGTTCGATTTTTACAGTGGAAAATACATTGAAACGAATAAAAAATCCCAAGACGACAGATTTCACAACTACAATTCCAACCATCTTCTAATTTTGCCACGTAAAAATATATTCAATTCAAAATGAAGTATAAAAATGAAAATATATTCAATTCAAAACTGAAGTATAAAAATGATAACTTTGGGTAAAAAATCACCTTTCTGTTATTTATATATGGTTTTAACGACCCGAAATTTCAAAGATCAATAATTTTTCATAGTCAAATTTATAGAGAGTATGTTTTTTCTCGCTTTAAATTCATTCATCGACATAATTTGGTGTTCAATTTTTACAATGGAAAATTTTGTCACGTAAAAATATATTCAATTCAAAACAAGGGTATAAAAATGATAACTTTTAGTAAAAATGATTGATTGATTGATTGTTGTTTTACGCCGTAAGGACAGTATTGCAGCCATACCACTGCGAAAACTGATTAGAATACGATTGTATTAAAACAAATAGTGTATAAAATTGGTTGACTATTTACAAATAAAAGACATGTGTAAACAGTAAAATAAGTATAACAAACTTGTTAAACAAAAATACAATGACACTATCACAGGTAATATTTTCAAAACAAAACAAACAATATCACAGATAAGCTATCACATATTCATAAAAAAAACATAATCATATAACGAAATTGGGTAAACATTTATTCGGTTAGGACCATACTCGAGAAACAGTCATAGACTATATTCTCGAATATAGTCCAACGTCCTTCAAATATTTTAAAATCTGGTCGCCAGCGACCATTGTAAATAGATCCTTCATATTATTGACTGTATAGAACCGACTAATGATGTCGGATTTATCTACACAGTCAATTAAAAGATGCTGAATACTATGTCGACATTGGCAAGGTATACATTCAGGAGGCGGCTCATTCTCTAAAATAAAAGAATGAGTCGTCCTTGTGTGGCCAATGCGACATCTAGTTAAAACAACTTGGTCTCTTCGGCTTTTACCGAAGAAACAAACATTCTTGCCAACAGTTGGCTCTATAGAATGTAATTTATTGTCTGTAAGCAGATCCCACTGGGACTGCCACAGACGTAAAACATATTTGTATATTAAAGGTTTCAAATCAGAATAAGGCACTGACATATTAGTTATGGGGTCATCTAAGGCATCCTTTGCTATTCTATCTACGACTGTGTTTCCCTTTATACCAATATGACTTGGTACCCAGAGAAAAATGATTTCTTTGCCCATTTGGACAAGTCTTTTATAAAATTCAATAATATGGGCAATTAAAGGGTTTTTATATTTCTGACCATCTATAGCCATTAAACACGAAAGTGAATCTGAACAAATAAGAAATTTAAGTTTTTCAGATGTTCTGGCAAACTTTAAAGCAAGTATTATGGCTCTGGCTTCTGCAGTAAAAATGGAACTGGAGGATGGAAGACGGAGAGTTGCTGCTTGCTGTCCATAGACAGCAGCGGCAGCCACTTTGTCCCCGTCCTTCGACCCATCAGTATAAATAGAATCATGAAATTCAAACTTAGATTTTATTTCAGCAAAGTGTTGCTGAATAAGAATAGGGTTTGTTTCGGACTTTTTATGTTTTCTAAGGTCAAAAATAAACATAGGTTTGGGTACAAGCCAAGGTGGTGATCGAGGTATATTAATGGGGGCAATTTCATCAAGGTTGACGTCAGAACCAGAAATGTGTGGTTTCATCCGGACACCAAACGGAGGAATTTTATTTTCATGTTGTTCAAATATATCCTCATAGAGAGGATTGAAAACACAGTCGTAGGCAGGATTTGTAGGATATGCTTTTAGCTTGGTTAAGTATTGTAAACCAAGTTTTATCCGACGATTATAAAGAGACGGCTCGTTCGCCTCTACTTACAAACTCTCCACAGGAGAAGTTCTGAACGCCCCCAATGCCAAACGTAGGCCTTGGTGGTGAACAGTATCTAAAATTTGTACGTAGGATTTGCGAGCAGATCCATACACAATGGAACCATAATCAAGCTTTGATCTAACTAAAGATCGATATAAATTTAATAAAATAGTTTTATCAGCGCCCCAGTCAGTGCTGGAAACAACTTTTAAAATATCCAATGCTTTCAGGCATTTAGCTTTAAGCATTTTGATATGGGGTAGAAAGGTAAGTTTACTGTCAAACAGGAGTCCAAGGAATTTGGTTTCTTTGACTACTTTAATTGGAGAATTATTAAGTGTCAGTTCGGGGTCTAAATGCAATTTCCGTTTATTACAAAAATGCATACATACGGTTTTAGAGTTGGAGAATTTAAAACCGTTTTCCGTAGCCCATTTTTCAATTTTATTTAAAGACAATTGTAATTGTCTTTCAATATTGTTCATATTTTTAGCTCTGTAACATATTAAAAAATCATCAACATAAAGAGAGCCTTCAACATTCTTTTGTAAGGTTTTGGCCAAACTATTTATTTTAATGCTAAATAAAGTAACAGAGAGGATGCTTCCCTGGGGAACACCCATCTCCTGTTCAAATGGGTCAGACATAGTTGTATTAACCTTAACCCTGAACTGCCTGTCTGACAAAAAACTGTCAATAAAGGTAGGTAGTCTACCTTTCAACCCCATATCGTTTAAGTCTCTTAAAATACCATATTTCCAGGTGGTGTCGTAGGCTTTTTCAAGATCGAAAAAGACCGACACCACATGTTCACCCTTAGCAAACCCGTTACGTATAAAAGACTCAAATCGAACAAGATGATCTAGCGTGCTTCTGCCCTGTCGGAACCCACACTGTATATTTGACAGGAGACCATTTGTCTTTAAGAACCAAACAAGGCGGTCGTTGATCATCCGTTCCATTGTCTTACACACGCAACTTGTGAGGGCAATTGGTCGATAATTCGACGGTTCAAAATGATCCTTCCCAGGTTTTGGAATAGGGACAACTGTAGCCAGCTTCCACATAGATGGCAAGTCACCAGTTTCCCAAATGTCATTTAGTAAATCCAAAAGTGTGTGTAATGATATATCAGGAAGATGCTTCAGAAGTTTATAATGAATTTCATCAGGGCCACATGCTGTGTCGTGGGCCTTTGACAGAGAATTTTTGAGTTCATCCAAAGAGAAAGGGCTGTTGTAATCTTCTGTATTTTTAGATCTAAAATTAAGGTTAGTTTTCTCAATGCGATTTTTGATTTGTTGAAATTCCGGGGTGTAATTTTGAGTGGAAGAATGCTTTGAAAATGTGTCTGCAAGTTTATTAGAAATGTCCTTTTCGGATGTCAGAAGAGCCTGGCCATCTTTAAGATGGTGGAGATTGGTCTTTCTGTTTTTTCCGTTAATTTTTTATATGAAATTCCAAACTTTATTCATTGGTGTATGGGAGTTTATTTTAGAGACGAAGTTTTGCCAAGACTTGCGCCTCTTTTGTTTAAATGTTCGACGTGCTTTAGCACGGAATATACGAACATTACTGAGATTGTCAGAGGTTGGATTCATGTTGAACCGTCGTTCGGCTTTTTTCTGTGTTTCTTAGCTTCCTCACAGTCGTCATCGAACCAGGGTTTGCTTGGTTGTTTTGGATTTGTCGAGGTTTTAGGAATGGTTCTTTCAGCTATCGATACTAACTTTTCAGTAAAATTAAGAACTGGATTTCTAACGTTACAGAAGTTATCTGTCCTAAGTTCATCGCGACAGAGTTGCTCGAACAAAGACCAATTGGCTTTGTCAAATTTCCAGCGAGCAACTCTCTCAAATGGCGAAGGAAAGAGATTTTCCAAAATGACTGGGAAGTGATCACTTCCACACAAGTCATCATGGACCCGCCATGAGTAATCTAGTAATAAAGAAGGGTCGCAAATTGTTAGATCGATAGCGGAGTAAGAACCATTTCCTGGATGGAGATAGGTGTTAGATCCATCATTAAATATACAGAACCTTCCTGGCTTAAAAAATCTTCCATTTTTTTTCCTTTGCCATTTTGGGAGTTACTGCCCCAAATAGGATTATGAGCATTAAAATCGCCCATAAGAAGAAAAGGGGCAGGCAGCTGATCCGTTAAAGATTTCAACTGGCTGATTTCTAAAGATGAATTTGGAGGAATATAAACAGAACATAATGTTATTGTCTTCTGAAGAGAAAGTCGGACAGCAACCGCCTGTAATTCAGTGTTTAAGGGCACTTCGCTATGAATGGTTCCATTTCTAATGAGGACGGATGAGCCGCCAGCAGCTCTTTCGTCCTTTGATACCTTCGTGCTATATAAAGAGTAATTTTTAATATTTACATTATCATTGTCTTTTAAATGAGTTTCTTGAAGACAGAAGGCGACAGGAAGAAATGTTTGAATAAGTAAAGATAACTCAATTAAATTTATTTTCAAACCTCGACAATTCCACTGTATTATATTATTCATTTATGTGGTGGGCGAATGGGGGAGAAGTTCTTAGATCTCCCTCTGGAAGAACTTCTGTTTTGGCCACTATCTGCACGGACGTCAGTGGCTTGGGGAGTAGAGTTCACAGATGGAACTAATGGATCACCCCATATCGATTCTAAGTTTTCATTTGACGTCGTGTCCATTTGTTCAGAGTCATCATCTGCTTCCTCGTCAAACTCGGAGCAGAGATCTCTGAACTTATACAATTTGCTTTTCTCCGCCTTGGAGAGTCGATGCGAAGACTGTTTATTTTTATTTACTGATGAAGAACGAGTTGTTTTTTGAGAAGACGATGGTGATTGTTTCTGTTGAGATTTTTGGCTTGAAGATGTGTTAGATTTTTGATTATTGGACTGTGTTTTGTTTTGACCTGTGGTATTTCTGGCAAAAGATTCTGAAGTTTGTGAAGAATTGGATGATGTAGACTGCTATGATGGAGTGGGCTTTCCTGAGAAATTACCCTCAGATAAAAGAACTGGCAGTTCTTTTCCGTTTGGCCAAGTAAATTCAGTCTGCGTCTGGAAAGATCTTGTTTTAGTTGGGGTTTTAACTTTTTCTGCGTAAGTTGTATTTTGAGAGGAGTTATTCTGGACAGAGACCAACTTTCGAGCTTCTTGATAACTGAGATTTTTTTCTGCTTTAACTTTTTGAATTTGGAGTTCAGTTTTGTAGACATCACAGATTCTAGAATTAGCCATGTGTTCACCGCCGCAATTTATACATTTTGGATCATTTGTACAATCAAAGCTAGAGTGGCCCTCTACAGAACATTTGACACATTTTTCAGTATTCCTACAGGAATTCCTACCGTGTCCAAACTTTTGACATTTGAAACAGCGGGTAGGGTTTGGTACAAATGTGTCAACCTTGATTCTGTAAGGACCAATGTAAATATGTTCAGGTAGTTTTGGGAGATCAAATGTAAGAAGATATGTATTGAGTTTCACAGTTTTATTTTCAAGTTTTTTGGTAAATCTTTTGACTTTAGAGACATTTTGCGGTTGTAATTCTTCACAGATTTCTTCTTCAGATAAGTCAGCTAGATCGTGATCTCTGTCTCGAATTACTCCTTGACAAGAATTTAATGTCCTATGAGGATTAACAGATATTTGAATATTTCCAATGTTAGTCAAAGAAAGAAGGTTTTTGCATTGTTGTTGTCTAAAACATTCGACTAGTATACATCTAGATTTCATTTTGGTCACCTTTTTAACTTCACCTGCATAAGATTGGAGTGTTTTATGTAGAAGAAATGGAGAAATTTTTGTAAGAGGTTTTTCAGAGTTTTGACTGGAAAGAACCAAAAATTGAAAATATTTGCCAGGATCAGTATTTGGAGATTTCAGTGTAGGTCCATCGTCTTCGCTGTCTTCATTTTTCCTTTTAGAACTGTTTGGTTTGAGGGGTTGTGTTGTTTGAGACTCCATGGTGATTGTATACTGTTTCGCTACCCTTGCTCCCCGCCCACCTCGGAGCAGCATCAAAACGATGTATGCTTGCCGACTTGCGACAAGCACTAGGGCTACAAGGATAGGATACTCGCATAGAGCACTTCTTTACGGATGCAAGCTTCGTGTCGGGGGTTACCCGACGAAACAACCATCCAAAGCAACATCTACACGATTGACCCATAAGCCACCGCCTTCTTGAACCCACTTGTATAAATGGTACTATTGCTGTACATTTTGGCAACAGGCAAGTTCAAGGGCTTGGCGTGACCAGCCGATTGGTCAGGACCGGGCCCATCCGACCGCCCGTTTAAGATAAAGTAAGGGCCAAAGTGGTGTGTTTCAACCACCAGGATCCCGTCCTCTATCCTTACGGGTATCCACACACGGCAAACATGTGGCCTCATTAAGCCGAGGAAGCCTTGCCCCATGAGCCACCGCCTTCTCTGTGCTTCCGTCAGTGGTTATCATCCGAGACCCCAGAACCCAAACATCAACCTACATCGGTACATGCTCACCACCCATCCCATCCCATTGTACCTCGGTTTCATTGAGGGTTCATTTGGGTCTCTTCAGACAAACACGAGAAAACACAGAGGGCAAGACATGACCAGTAAATGACTGGACCGGGACCATCGAGCCATTCTTGAACTGGGTGTGCCAATTATATATCCGAAAAAATATCCAAAATGTGAGTGTAAATTGAAGGGAATGAAAACTAACCAATAAATCAAAAGATTACAAAATTTAATATGAAGAAATAAAATAACAAAACAAAAGTAAAAAAATTAAAGTCCCAAATTCAAAAAAATTTTGAGCCAGTTGAGGTTTGTGACCCATAAGCCAACACCAATCCCGCCAATCAGCAATTTCGAATTTAGACTACTCTATGTATAAGAAAAAAAAAGAATATAACGTTTCAAAAGGGATTGATGTGACCAGCCGATTGACCGAATCGGGTCCATCCGGCCTCCCGTCTAGGTAAAGATTGTGCCCCAGATGGTGATCGGAACCGTTTTTCCGGCCATCCAGGAACACTCCCTGTTACCGACACGGGTTTGCGACACACGGCAAACATGTCGCCTCTTTAGGGGCCTCTTACGCCAAGCCGAGGAGCTGTGGGCCTATTCTATTGTGTCCCCGGGACCCACACGGGGGCTTTTAGTAAAAAGATCGACTTTCTATGTTATTTACAGATGGATTTAAAGACCCCAAAAATTCAAATTCATTCGATTTTTGTACACTTGAATTTACCAGACATGATTTTAGACTTGCATGAAATAAACTGAAAAATGCAATCCATGCACCTCGCATAGCGAGGTGCCCATACGGCCGGGGGTCTGGGGTAAATGGTGCAAAATCCTGCAATCTGGGCATCTCCTGGCACTTAAATTTAGTTTCAAAAATTGGTATTTTTGGGGGATAATTTTCTAAATTTATAAAAAAATCTGAAAATCTGAAAATAAAAATGACATGTTACCAGTTGTTTTAAATACACCATTTGGGTGAATAGCAAAAACAAGAAAAAATCATATATATATATATATGATGTATCAAGCATCCTATAAGTGCCATGTAATCATTACTGACCATAAAACCAAATAAAATTCATTTATATATATTGTATATGTAAACAATGAACATAATTAACAAAATATTGAATTGGTCCTTCTAATCCTTGTTTCCACTACTTGATTTCTGGTGGACCATTCTTGCCTTCTTGGCTGCTTTGGTGTACAGTTCCTTAGCCTTTCTTTTTGTCACTAATTGTTTTTGTTGTACAAATTGAATGAATTGAAGTCATTAGACTATTACCATTTAAATATCTCCAGCGCATCACATCAATTAATAACGAAAAGGAAAACCAATATGGAGTTAATCGATGGAATTAATTACGAAATAAGTCGGATACCAAATGCTAAAAGAGTTGACCCCCGTCAACTTCCATGCCTGTCATGTACCATGGAGCCTCAGGCCAGGTGGGAAATGGCACAAGTACTTGCTTTACTACGAGATAACACTTTTCTAAAGAGTTGGCGGCAACTTATCATGTGCTCCTGCATTTAAACATAAAAGCAGGGGAACAAGTTTTATATTATAAGGATATAAAAACCATCATGGGAGTAAAAATTCTTGCAAAAAAGGTGGATGGTCGAGATAGCAGTGGTGATAATAATCTAATATACTGAATGTGCAAAGAAATTATTGAAAAAAGGTAAGATTTTACATGATTACATTTAAATTGCCCATTCCCCATATCTTTGCGGTGGCTGTTTTCTTCTTTCTGGTCGCAGCACGGGCTGCTGTACTATCACAGGCTGGACTGGGGGTGCTTGCGCAGGCGGATTAATCTGTGGTGGGACTGGCTGGACTGGGGGTGCTTGTGCAGGTGGATTAATCTGTGGCGGGACTTGGACTTGTCGTCTTCTTTGAAACACAACTATCAGCTGATCATAAAACTGATAGCCCATTGTCACCACCGACAGAATTAAAACCAGTAGGACTTGAATAGAATCTAAAATATATGTCAAAAATTATTCTATCTTAAAATTCAATGTATTAAACCCTAAAATGTTTTGAATTGTGTTAGATGGGACTAGAGCAAAACTGTCATAATTTTTAAACAGATTGTTCAACCATTTCCATATCCTTCTGGAGTCGCCTCCTTTCCGAGAAAGCCAAACGACGGGCCTTAATCTTCATACGTTTGATTCGCTGTCTCCTTCTCACACATTTCCAGATTTGCCAACTGGCAAATCCTAAAGAACCTAAATAATAAGTAAACTACCATAAGCACATATACGTCCACATTTTACTGTTTGCTAATGATAAATTGTCTATCCAGTTTTCTTATTAACCCTACATCTCCCTCCATTGCCGATATCTAATATAACGGAAACTGTAGGCTAAATCAGTATATACAACATGTTATTTTTTCAAGAAAATATATTTTTATAATCATAGGTTTTTATGTATAGTCCCCATTCTAATGGTTTGCTTTGTTTTTTATCCATATTCTTGATTAACATGATTAATCATGTATAGAAAATTTTACCCACCTACTACGGAGACAGCAAATCCAACAATCCAGTATGTACTCTTATCTTCTTTCTCCTACAACATATAGTAAAAAATCATTTTCTTTTTTTAAAGGGCTAAACTGGCAGAAATTACCTTACAACAACCGCCATGGATGGATGATGATGATGAGGGGGTAGATATTGGAAGAGACCAGGCTCCTGCACAGCCAGTTGTTAAACAAAGAAGAGAAAATGGACGCTAGTCCAAACATTGAAGATTTAGTTGTATATGTAAACTAGGTAATTATTTTTGTTCATTATTTGATGAAAATTGTCCTTAGTAAAAACAGAAACTCAGATTTTTTGGAACTAATTGGCCGCAGCCATCTATTTATTTGATTTATATAGTTTGTGACCAGATCCGAACTTTGCTACCTGGATTAACACCAAGGCTAGCACATTAACACAAACCAAACCGCTGTAGGCCAAATAAACGGGCACTACAACAAACCAAAACACTTTGAACAAATCATTGAATACATGTACATGTATCTCCTATGATAAAACACACTAGCGAGATGAATGTACAGAACAATCTCCTAGGATAATCTTCACTAGCAAGATTAACTAATTGACCCCTATGATAATTGCACTAGTGGGATCTCGAATCTAATTATGAACATTTGAGAATTGTTTATCTCCCATGATATTAAACGCTGGCAAGATAAAATACTACTAGTATATTTATTACCTACATTATACAAGACTAAAACAACTTAAGTTAACCACCAACTCACGGATCTGGCCGAAACACAAAAACGGTAATTAAAAACAAAATATTCAAATTGTCCGGCTGCGACAATAAAACACAAAAGATTCTCATTGCTATTTACTGTCAATCTTTTACACATTTCTTCTAAATCATTGTCCGTTGCCGTTATATGCACCGTGACGAATCGATGAAATTCCAGTCAATTAAAGTCACTTCAGCTCACTCACATCACCGCCTTCTAATGATCCATAAAATCCAGTAATTTCACAGTTCTTAGCAGCCTCATTAATCTTTACTTACAGCCTATCAAAATAAATTCAAAGCAGCAGCAGTATCTAATCTAACAATAATACAATAAATCAGCATGCATAACATAATATATTTACAAAGCAGAGGGCTGGGGAGGCGGGATGGGAAGTTTAAATATCTGATTAAACAAAATAATATGAAATCCAAAGTACACGAACTATCTTAAGAAATTCACACGTGTAAAGCCCTATAGCGTGCCTGCAAAACTAATATAATCTGTAAACTCAAAACGAGGTTCCACAACGAAATTTGATAAGGTAAATCATTACCTTGCGGCCAATTCAAAATAATTTATTTTGTTTTGTTAATGAAACAAAATTTATTATTTGATGAAAATTGTCCTTAGTAAAAACAGAAATTCAGATTTTTTGGAACTAATTGGCCGCAGCCATCTATTTATTTGATTTATATAGTTTGTGACCAGATCCGAACTTTGCTACCTGGATAAACACCAAGGCTAGCACATTAACACAAACCAAACCGCTGTAGGCCAAATAAACGGGCACTACAACAAACCAAAACACTTTGAACAAATCATTGAATACATGTACATGTATCTCCTATGATAAAACACACTAGCGAGATGAATGTACAGAACAATCTCCTAGGATAATCTTCACTAGCAAGATTAACTAATTGACCCCTATGATAATTGCACTAGTGGGATCTCGAATCTAATTATGAACATTTGAGAATTGTTTATCTCCCATGATATTAAACGCTGGCAAGATAAAATACTAGTATATTTATTACCTACATTATACAAGACTAAAACAACTTAAGTTAACCACCAACTCACGGATCTGGCCACACAAAAGTGTATGCATCACTTTTGAACATCCACAAATTTCAACAACATCCTTAAAACACTTCACAAGGAAAAGCCTGAACATGAGGATATAACATAAATGTTTCTATACTGGCTTGCAAAACATTTAAAAATATATCATTACCCCTATCTGACAAATGTATTCCATCAGTATAGAATAAATCAGTTCTTAGATGAAATATATCGACATGCCTAATAAATTTGCCTCCCCAATAACATACTTTATCCCTAGCACATCTATTAAGACGTTTTCTTTTGATCTCTAATGCCTTGATTTCAGCTAACCCAACATTTTCCTCCCATTTTAAGCGAGTCAACATATCAGACCAAACTAGAATTGTGTCTGGCAGGAACTGTGCAATTTCATCAAAATCCTTTGCTAATAAATTGTCAAAATCTTTAATGTTTATATCACGTATGTCATTAGCACCTACATGGACAATCAAATACTTCGGCGCAGGCTTTGATGCAAGTTCAGAATAAAGTAAAGCTTTTAAACCTTCAAAATGTAATCCCCTCTTCGGGATCCATAATACATTTCCCCCACACATTTCAAGTCCTAAATGTCTCCTGTTTGTTCTTATAGCTCGATCTTTCGCCCAATAAACAATAGAAGAACCTATTATCCATACATCTGAAAATATAATTTATTTATCTTTGATAATGTTTTAATCGTATGTATCTACTAACCACTTGAGAACTTTTCCAACGCCCCAACATCTGGATTACATTATTTTCTACACCGTTCATTGCTTAAGATGTGCTACTACCGATTCTCAAACTATGTGATTTATAGAAATGTACCGGCAAACCTAACTTGCTAACAGTTTTTGAAAAAACATGAGTAAATTGATACCGTGTTAACGGCGTCTGATCATTATGACAGAAGAAATATGTTGCACTAGGTGGTCGTACCTTCAAAAAATTTGAAATTGCTATAACTGGGCACAGCTCATTTGATTTCAAAGAATCAATAATCAATGTAACACCTTTACCAAACTGATCATTTTTGGAATGACGTATAGTAACGTGAAGCTTGTCTCCTACAACTACAATATCCCTGCAACTTAACGTTTTACTTGGATCAGAAGAATTAAATACCAGCTCTGCAATTCTCATCAATCCAAAAAATGCTAAATAGAAAGCTGCCTTAAACAAAATTTGTTCATAATTTGAACTGCATACCACACTTAAAACTGGGGGGAAATCTAGCCAGAATATCAATTGTAATAGGTAGTCGTGTATCTTTTTGAGGTTTCAACTTTTTAAAACCTTTTAACATCTTTGATAAAATAAATGATTTCGTTTGATGTGCAATATTTTTAATTTTGTGATAATAACTTATTCCAGAGAGATAATTTGATATAGTGCTATGAGCTGACCCTTGTATGTGATGATATGAAATGAACCATATTAAGTGATTTAGAGGTACAGGCCATACATTCTGCAAATTATATCTGCTCCGAAATATGTTTAAAGATTTAAGACCGCTATTATAAGCCTTTTGGGTATTAGTTGAACTTCCAGCCATCAGAAGCGAAGTCGCTGTTACTCGCAAAAACTCCAAACTTCTTCCGGAATTAAGATGGGATACGGGTCCGCTTGCGGGGCCAGTCTTCTGAACTTGTCCACCTTTAAACGTGACAAAGAATCTGTTAATTCATTGTGGATACCCCGAATATGCTCTGATTTGCATACAATATTATATTCCAATATTACTAATGTGAATTTACGAACTAATGTCATAACTCTTCCTGATTTTGATGTCAAAGAATTGATGATATGACAAACTGACTTATTATCACACCTGAATATGATCTTTTTATTTCTCAATTGATTTCCCCAAATATACACCTGGAAAAAAGTTAAGCACCCCCTATTTGTTTTCCGTTTATTTTTTGCATTTTATTCCAAAATATTATAATTTTAGGTTTCAAATTTTCTTCACAATATTGTTAAAGGGATGAAAGCATTCAGGTATGAAATTCAATTAAAAGTCCGCGAAATCATACTCATGAAAATCTCGACCTCGTCCGTGCAAAACATGCAGTTTGAAATGGCGCATTTTTACTGTATTTAAATCCGATTTTTTTAAATGCAAATTCATTGTACGTAAGCATGGCAAGAAGACGGTTGTCAGAGGCGCTGAAATGGCAGATTATTGGTATGCACTCCACTGGTATGTCGTACAAAGCTATTGGACGTCAGATTGGGTACCACTACACAGTCATCAGCCGATTGGTCAGGAAGCATACAGCGACACAAGATGTTAGAGACCGCCCAAGGACTGGCAGACCTACAGTAACCACAGACAGAGAGAACAGAAGCCTTGGTAGACTGGTACGGCGTAATCCATTTGCCAACAGCACCTACCTGAAACAGCAGTGGTTACCCGGACGACAGATATCGTCAAGAACCGTGAGAAATCGCCTTAGAGATGATGGTCTGAGGTCCAGAAGGGTCATCCGACGTCCCCTGCTGACTGATCGCCACCGCAGAGAGCGACTGAACTGGTGTAGAGCAAGGCAGAATTGGAACCTGAGAAACTGGCGTAAAATCCACTGGTCAGATGAAAGCCGCTTCCTTCTCCACGTCACAGATGGGCGAACGCGTGTATGGAGACGCAGAAACACTGCCTATGCCCAAAGGCACATTTCTGCAACAGTTCCGTTTGGTGGTGGATCCGTTATGGTGTGGGGATGCATCTCACATGATTGCAAGTTGGACCTACTGACCATTCACGGCAATCTCACAGGGGCTCGATACATCCAGGAAGTGCTCAGACCTGCTGTTGTACCTCATTTCGAGAACCATGCATTAGCCTCAAGACCTGTCTTCATGGATGACAACGCCAGACCTCATCGTTCTCGGGAAGTAAGGGCGTATCTGGAGGCAGAGTCCGTGAACACCATACCCTGGCCAGCAAGGAGTCCTGACCTTAACCCAATTGAGCACATATGGGATCAATTGGGTAGGCGTGTCTATGCCATGGAACCTCCAGCACAAAATGTGCAGCAATTAGAGGCTCGGTTACATCAGGAATGGCGACGGATAACGCAGCAGCAGATCAGAAGGCTTACAGGCAGTATGCGTAGGAGGGTTGCAGCAGTTATCCAGGCATATGGCGGATACACCCGATATTGACATTTATCTGTGATACGAATTTTGTTTTGATGATAATTGATCTACTGAAGTGAAAAATGAATTAAATTCAGTGTTTATGAACTCTGTATGACAATACTTGTGAAGGACTGTGATATTGTGAAAAAGTCATATGAATTTCAATGATATCATTTGTTAATAAAATTTTGTTATTTTTTTATGATATTGTTTTATTCTGACACATAATGATCAATATTATCCAAAGTAGTTCACAGAAAGCAAAAAACACATGACAATTTTACATAGTGAAACTTTGAATATAGGTGGGTTAAAAAAATAGGGGGTGCTTAACTTTTTTCCAGGTGTATATATACTGAAACGAGAATAGAAAAAACTCAAGAAATGTAATATCCCCTAACATGTCCCTCTGATACCAACTGTCCGGAAATTTTGCGTATGCCCACTGATTTCCCAGACACATTCCAAACCCATTTCCTCGTTTTCCTGAACTGTCTGTAAATAACTGAATATGAGCATTTGACACCCAAAGCTTATCATTAAAAACAGATATACCATTAAACTGATCAAAAAACACCAACCACATGTTCAGATCCGATTTCATCTCACGCGTAACCCTAATTCTAAAATTAGGTTTTGACACACCCCTAGTTGCGTCAATCAATCTGCGTATGAAAGGACGACCGGGTTTAATTGCTCTGCATACAAAGTTCAAAGACCCTATCAAGGATTGCAGATCTCTCAATGTGGTTTTCTTTTGAAGCATTAAACCATTAATTTTTGTAACGATTTCAGCTACTTTCTCCTGTGGTATTCTGACGGTCATATCATCTGTGTCAATCTCCAAACCAAGGAAACTAAGTTTTGTGCTAGGGCCTTCAGTTTTGTCGTCTGCTATCGGAACAGAGAGGTTCCCACAAATAGATTCAAATGCATGAAGAAGCCGAAAGCATTCATCATCCCTCCCAGCAAAGAAAAAATCATCTAAATAGTGAATAATACACTCAGACTTCGTGAACTGTTTGACACACCATTCTATAAATGTTGAGAATTTTTCGAATAAGGCAGAGGAAATTTTTCCTCCCATTGGCAAGGTTTTTGAAACATAAAATAAATCGTCCAATTTGAAACCTAGTAAATCAAAATCACCTGGCTTAACAATTAACAAATTAAAAGCCCCTTTGATGTCTGCTTTTGCTATCTTAACTCCCTTCCCAAGACGCTGGACAATATCCACAGCCTTATCAAAACTAGTGTATTTAACGGAACATAATTTCTCATCAATGAAATCGTTCACAGAATTGTTATCTGGATATGATAAATGATGAATCAATCTGTATTCTCCAGGAGCCTTTTTGGGCACAATACCTAAAGGAGAAATTCTCAAAGTAGAAATTGGACGAGAACGAAATGGACCGGCAATGCGATTAAATTTAACTTCCTTTGCAACTTTCTCCCGGACAATGTCTATATGCTCATCAATAGATTTCAAATTTGGTGAATTAGTAGGCAACCTTGGGCCAGTGTATTGTAATGAAAACCCCTCACTAAAACCTTCCGACAAAATTTTTGCATCCTCTTTATTAGGATATGACCTCATTAACTCATCCAGTTTCTTAACGTTGATGGGGGTATGCCCTAGGGATAAAACGTTGTTCTGGTTGTCTTGGACCGGGGAAACGTTGGGGACGAAAAGAACGAGGTGCCAACTGTGCATTAGATGTAGCTGAATTAGCTGTCCTTTGATAAATGACTTCTTGCCTATTGCAAGTGTACTTAGTGTGGTTTGACCCTCTACAAATAGAACAAACATGCAAGTATTTACAATTTCTCCACTGACATGCTCCATCATTAAATGCGAAACAAGGTAGAGAGATCTTATATACATTGTTCAATTTACCAGATGTACGACCACCTACGTCATTTTGCGTTCCCACGGTTGTTAGCCAGAGAGTAGTATTTATCTCTCCCCATGACATAGACGGATTTACAGCTCTGCGTAATATGAACTGTTCGTCATATGTCAGCCAGCCATTCCCAGTACGTGCTGCAGAACGCAGCGTCTTTAAGTATTTTAAGATTTGTGGTGCGTGGGTTGGGTATTTTTGCAAATAGATGCTCATGTATATTAGAAAAGCATCCGTATATTGATCGATATTAGATATTTTATCGTTCACTTTCAGAGGTTTTGTAATCAACTGCCCCGTAATCCTGTCAGTATATATTGGCCCACCAAAACAATATTCACTTAACTCAATGCTTCCTTTTAACATTAAGGATAGATTCAGATATTCATTCTTCCAAATTTTTTGCCTCAAAGGCATTGGTACATGCGCCTCAATATCATCATCTGGGCTAAGTGTTAAGTCGGGTACAGTACTACTGGATGCACCGATGCTATGCAAACCTGACAAAGAATTAACAATAGATTCTGTTGGCAAAGCTGAACCCCATAAAGAATTACTATTTACTGATATATTTTGTGTCTCTGATCTGATATGCGTATTATCTAACATACCGTTTACACTTGTACCAGCTGCTGCACCTGTACTCATATGAGCGTCTGGTGGTATCGTCACTGTAAATGATGTACTCGTCATTGGTACCTCCTGCTGTCTAGCTTCTTGATTGTCATCGTTCCCCTCAACTTCGACCAGCTCCTCTATGATTTCCTCTGTAATAATCTCCTTGTCATTGTCGCTATTCTTAGCCTTCTTTGAACGAACAGAAACATTCGTCTTTGAGGTCTTCTGTTGGCGTTTCTGTGCTCGTGTTCCCTTCTTTTTCGGTGGCATTTCGAAGCAAACGTGTTGTTCAATTTTGTGCACAAAATAGTTCACAGATATATATAAACTTCCCCAAGTTAGTTTGGAAAAAATTGTTAGTGTCTACCGAGAGGTGGAATTATTCACTAAATCTCCATCCAAATTCTTATCACACTTAAAGTTTAAATATCTGATTAAACAAAATAATATGAAATCCAAAGTACACGAACTATCTTAAGAAATTCACACGTGTAAAGCCCTATAGCGTGCCTGCAAAACTAATATAATCTGTCAACTCAAAACGAGGTTCCACAACGAAATTTGATAAGGTAAATCATTACCTTGCGGCCAATTCAAAATAATTTATTTTGTTTTGTTAATGAAACAAAATTTATTGTTTAATTTAAACTTACATTTATATCTTATTTTCTCATAAATAAATGTATTATATTTGTGAATATCAATTAATTCAATACAAAATGTAGGCACAAATATTTAACATGTCAATATAATATCGTTAAAAATGCTAAGTTTCTTTTTAAATTTTTTGAACAAATTGACATCTTTGAAAAAGGATTAATAATGCGGATTTTAGTTTTTAGAATGAAATTTGAAAAAAAAATCTGTATTAGACTTAGATATAAAATTTTTATTTCAGAACTTACCAGAGTCATAGTGGATCTTGGTGTGGATGAACTGGGTGTGAATGAACTGGGTGCAGGTGAACTTGATGAACTGAGTGAAATTGAACTCTGTGTGCTATCAGGACTGGGTGATGATGATGATGTAAGGGTGGTCTAAAGAGACAATAATTTCACGTGTTCACAAATATCGACAATCTTGATTGTACAATGTAAATAGTATATTAAATTTTATTATAATTTTTTTGTTAATAAATAGTTTGAATTTACTTGGAGGTATTTATGACCTATACGTAATGCGGACCATTTCTTTAATTTGTCTCACATGTTTTGTCACACCACTATCCCATGTTAGGGGGAGAGCCTAGCCCTCATTAACAGGTTTAACCTAACCACATACTTTACGAGATGTCGCAAATCCAAAACCTATAGTCCAGTGGCTGTGTTTGCTTGCAAATCATTTTTCATTGTTTCAGTAGATTAAATCAATTGTTTTATTTCATGGATATTGTCACATTTTGTATTTTTCGAGGTCTTGGATCCTGATCCTTTCTTAATCATAATGCAACCTGTAGAAGTTTTGTTTAATTTTTTAAAGTGGGTGACCGTCTCATGAACCACATCTTCCATTTTTGTGTTTGAAGGTACTTCAAGTTCTTCCCCTTTAACTTTGGAAACGATTGTAGTTAGTATATTTCACATCATTCCTACCCATGTGATTGACTTATATAATTGTCTTAAACCTTATAAATTGTCGAGATGACCATAAATACTTACACACAATTCCCCATTAACAATGACCTTGCCAACTGTCCCCTGGCCATAAAGTATATTCTTGCATTGGTCGATTGTTCCACTCTCAATAATTATATTGTTTATCTTCGTATTGACATAAATATAACTTTGACTATCCATAGAAGTAAATCGGACAAAGTTCACTTCTGCTCCTTCCACAACATAAACACCACTTCCCATGAACTGACATTGGTATCCCTTTACTTGAAAGCTCAGATCATACTCTTTATCACATACATCATTCACTTGAAAACTAGCAACAGAGGCAAAAGCCAACAGAGAATTTATCACATACATCGTTCACTTGAAAACTAGCAACAGAGGCAAAAGCCAACAGAGAAATGACAAAGCTCAACATTTTCACCATTTTTGCAAATACAGAATGTTGCATTGTGGGATGTGTTTACGTAAACTTAAACTGAATCAACAGCGAACCAGACCGATGATATGCATAAGGTAGACTCCCATGTAAATACGACGATCGAAGAATAAAAATACAAACTAGTATTTTCTACTGTCGATTTTCCAACCCATAATCGTTGAAACATGTATTAATTTCAATTTTAAGAGGCATTTTACAGCACCCTCTTACGATTTTAGTGTTTTTATTGACTTAGTCCGAGTATGGTAAAAATACGGGGTAAGGGAGGTAAATCAGGATTTATTTGTACCAAACTACAGTGCTATTAACGATGTAAGTAACCTTTCTGCGTTAATTCGTGCTACGGGAAACTTCTCATTTTTATTTTATCAATGCCAATTTTATGTTTCTAAGCTACTGTACAAGATATATATAAATAAATCGTTACAATACAAACAACAATATTTTGCATCTACAATGCATTATATAATGACAAATTTAGTCCTTTAAGATATGGTGTTCATCCTGTGAACCTCTGTAATGAAAAAGTGTGCTTTACTTAATCAATTTTCGCTTGTATGGTGAAAAAATGAACTATTACTTGTGTCAAACATATTTTGATAACTACAGTACATATAGCATGAAATATTAAATTTCCACGTTCAAGGGAAAATTTTCATTAAAATGACATATGATGTAATAACACGATAAAAAACTTACATTTTAATATAATAATGATTCTTAACATTATAATCCAATGTTTTTCTAACCAATATCAGTTCAACAAAATTTTATCCAATACAAATACAAAAATCCAGAGCAAACGTTTGATTGAAATGTTACTGTTTTGTCTCAAATTTTTAATCATTTACTGTTTCAAACTATACATTGTCTACTGGTATTATTTCTTTTATTTTTCATGCTGCATCAAATAATCCATCGTCTAATTTAATTTCTATCTCTATGCTATTTTGTTCATATAGTTCTAAGTCACACACAAACCCCTCATCTTCTTTTTCCTCCGGACAGTTGTGTGGCTGCTGCTGGTAAGCTAGTCGCGAAAAACACTTTTCACATTCAAATTTTAAATCCTTGGCGATGGTTACTTTATCCATTTTGTGATAAGTTTTCAGTTCGCAGTTGAAATGGTAAATCAGAAACATTTCATATAAATGAACACCCTGCTTTTGAACAAGTCTATAACGCGTGAAGTGACCTTGGATAGATGGGTGGTATATTTTTGATAAACTGTGAACTTTTGTTCGCATCTTTGAACATGATCACACAGGTTGTATCTGAATGACTACAATCAGAATGTCCTTGTAATCTGATCAACCATCCAGACAACTTGGAGCCTAGCTTTTCTTTTTCTGTTTCATATAATTATTGGACTACGGTTAATGAACTTGAGTTTGAATAGCCTTTAAGAAAACGAACTTGAAACCATCAGAATATACGAGTAGTCCTATTCATTATTCATTGATTTAAAGTTGAAGAGATTTGACATCTTTCAACTGAAGAACAATTACACCAGGTGCATTGTCAGACTGTATGGCGACGGTCAGTTATTTTCTTCAAAGATGAGAAGATTTAGATAATATCATTATTGTTCCTCACTGCACTCTTTGATCATTATGATACGTAGGCGGTTCCGAATGTCCTTGTAATCTGATCAACCATCCAGACAACTTGGAGCCTAGCTTTTCTTTTTCTGTTTCATATAATTATTGGACTACGGTTAATGAACTTGAGTTTGAATAGCCTTTAAGAAAACGAACTTGAAACCATCAGAATATACGAGTAGTCCTATTCATTATTCATTGATTTAAAGTTGAAGAGATTTGACATCTTTCAACTGAAGAACAATTACACCAGGTGCATTGTCAGACTGTATGGCGACGGTCAGTTATTTTCTTCAAAGATGAGAAGATTTAGATAATATCATTATTGTTCCTCACTGCACTCTTTGATCATTATGATACGTAGGCGGTTCCGATCGATTTTAAGCATGACAAAACTTTCCAATGACAATTAAGATTTAAACTTTTAGAAATGAAGAACTATTTTTGATTTGTCATTTCCAAAGAGGGAGGTTTCTTCATTTACCCATTAATTTAGCAGTATAAATAAAGCTATCATCATCAAACTACAACATTTTAAGTTTATCAAAGTTTGCAAAAAATAAAATAACAATAATAATAATATGGAGCAGTATGCGTTTTGCAAAAAAACAAGTGCGAAAGGAAATATGGAAATGCGGACCATGTTTGGGAGGAACATGGCTTTGGTATTAACCAAAGTCAATGGTTATTTTTATGTAAACCTCTATAACAACCCACGGAACCCTGGGAGATGTTCTATTGGGTGGGATGAGTTCGAAGAATTAGTAAGGATGAGGACTATAATGGAACAATTACATCCACAATTTGAGGTAAGTTTATATATTTTTATCGGAATGATTCATAAATTAAGCATAACATAGCAGCGAATAGTTAAAGCTTCTATAACCATCTAAGTATGCTATTTTGATTCTTTATTCATTATATTATCTATTTTACGAAATAATATTATTTATTTTACAAAAAAATCTGAATTCTGATAAAGAGCCCATTGAAATGACATATTTTGAAACAATATCTAACAACCGACATAATTCTTATTATCTTTTCGATTTAAAAAAAAGAAATCATTTCTTTTAAGGATCAACAACCACCTCAAACCCAACATCAACCAGTATCGCAAGCTGCTACTCAACAGATATCACCCCATCCACCTCCACAAGCATCTTACGTCGCGAGACCGATTCCAGTGCTTGGCCAATCAAACAAGCGACCCCTTGACCATCAAACGGGAGGACCACCTCCCAAAAAAGTGAAAATGGAGGGTGAAGAAAACTTCGATCCGCTAGAATTTTTTAGACAATTGGAACAATTTGAACATAAATAGACGCTGAAATTATTTTATTGAATATGATTTCCAACTCCAACAATATATACTACAATAGTAAATGAAATTAAAATCTGCTACAAAGTTTGTTAAATTGTTCAGTTTTGTAATGTCCATAAGCAAGACTGTTAATAGAGTTTTTCCAGAACCTTTTGTCATCAAAATTACACAATCCAACTTTCCGAATTTTGTTTACATATAAAATGTGAGTGTCACTACGAATCAAGTTCATGTCATTTAAAGTTGACGTATTGTCTAACAAACACTGTTTATAATGATCGTGACGAATTTGTTTGTCTATAGCACATTTAGCGATTCCTTTGGCTGTTCGTTTTTCATGTTTTGTCCCGTCTTTGTTGTCGTAAATGAGGCTATACATCTTTGGGCGCAAACCAACAAATTCTTTCATTGGCACACCTGAAAATAGTGATAAAATTTTATGTGTAATAAACTACTTTGCGTATGATAGATGTTCAAAGTGTGAATTAAGTGTGTACCATTTCCCCAAGAATGTGCTTTATTATTTTTCTGATGTAAATCTGGAAAAAAACTTACAACGAATTTAAAAAATACAAAAAATATTCAGAAAACATGGAATCGAAGTTATAAAGCATTTACCTGATAACTCATCTTTCATCTTTCCTGGCACTTTTTGAATGTCGTGGAATACAATGGATTATCTTTGGAATAATTGGAGGTGTCAAAATAGTGCTGAAACTGCATCATGTCCTGGTAAATATCATCAGTAAAAACTTCATAGCATAGACTGTCTGTATCGGTAAACAGCAGATTGACACGATCCTCATATCTCTTTTGCATAACATTGTAGTGAAAATCGTACATTATTTTAGAAAGTTCCAAAATAACTGCTCCAACATATACCGGCTTGTTCAACAGAAGATTGGTCTTTTTATTTTCAACCCCAACTAAATCTTCATTAAAGATCTTAAAGCGTTCAAAAGACGGTTTGGCAGTGTACTTTTTGAGTTTTCTCTCGTTATTAATAAGTTTCACATCCACCCTTTTGCGGATATTCTCCATCGTTTTCCCAAACACCGAATTGCGCATTAGTTTGAAGAAGTTCTTCTCGAAGTCATTTTTTGCTTGCTGTCTTTTGGTGGTGTTGAAAGAAATATACTTCTCTAGCCATGGACATTGATGAAATTCTAAGATCCTATGTATTTTTTTAACCTTCAATCCTAGTTGTATGTACAATTGTAAATTTCTAAAATGAGTAATGTAGTTTGTTTTTGTTTCTAATGTGGGTATCAATTTACTGGTTCTCGGACGTTTACGGTTTTCACCATATAAATCTTGATATAAATGGCGACTATAAGGTGATAATTCATCATCCTCCACAAGTTTTTGTGATGGTGCTAATGGATATGAGTTGTGCATGTCATGTAACTCATTAGGATACTCCAGGTCCACCTCTAACATATATCCTTTGTCTCCATTGGAGCAAATTTTGTGTAATTCAAACTGATCGATTTCATCCCTGTCCAACCAACGCATAAGACCTGTTGGCAAGGACTGGGACATTGCCCAACCGTAGAGATTATTTGCGTCATAATACATTAAATGGCTGGTTGGTTTCGAGGAGTCATAACCATCCACATACTTATTATTGGCTTTGGCATATTTTTTTGAAATCATGCTTATTCCCCCTCTACACCCCAACTCGAAGAAGTTGTACATATCAATTGATGACAACAATTCCAAACTCACTACAGTCATGTTTAAAGCAGCTTGCCACGCTAAACCGGGAGCGGTGTAGAAATGAGCAGCATCTAATCCATAGTATTCCAAGGTCATGTTTCTGAATCGTTCAAAAACATCGGCAAGCAAAACAACATCAGTTAACAAATACAAATCATGATACTGGCCAAGGTTTGTCATCTTAAACGTTTCCCAAACGTTTTGTGCATGTTTATAGTCGTGATCTGGTATGGCTTCCATTTTCAATTTATTATAAAAAGCTTCCTTTGGAGGTAAGTTTGTTTCGAGAAATTTATCACGACTGTCAACGTAGTCGTAACAGTAAACTTTTTTCTGCAAAAGTAACCTTGCAATGTCATCCGATTGAAATTTATTTCGAAATTGATGAAAATGTTTTAATCCATCAGCTGCTAAATTATCTACCAATGTTTCCAAACTTTCTGACATGAACTGGAATGAATCTAAAAATCTCAAATTTCCCACTGAAAATGAAATATATTTCTCCATATTGTTAGGAATACATACGATTTTCTTATCTTTATACTTCCCAACAGCTTCAATCAGTAAATGTGAATCAAAGCCGCGTAAATTATGGAAAAATATGGGAATAAAAGAAACATCCTGAAGGTTAAGGTTGCACGACACATGTCCGGCCCTTCTAAAATTACTGTACGTCGGAGAATGGCAATCACCGGATACTCCTATATGAGAATGATCTCTAACTTTGATCTCTTTGCTTGTGAATGGTGACCCGCAAATGTGGCAGTGTGTCGCTCTTTTAAAATTTTCTTCCGTTTCAGTCGTCATAATGAGGGGTTCGGGATCTTGCAAGATAGATTTAATCCACTCCTCCTCTTTGAAAATGTTTTGAAAAAAATGCGTGGCTGCATTTTCCCCTCTATACACCACGGGCTGCTTGGTATATTTATCATTTGTACTGACAACTTGATAGGCATAACCACAGGCTTCAAATTTCGTTTGGTGAGTAGTTGATGGTGAATTAGGATTGGGTTGACACGAATCAATCGGTCGAGCAAGCGCTTCAAAATCTGCATAAATGACGAAAGGAACTTTCAAAACCTTTTGATAGTCTTTAAATTCTAAGACATTCTGTCCTTCCTTCGGTAGTTCCACTTTTTGAAAGGAAAAACGTTCACAATATGGACGATGAGCGTCTAACAGATCTTGGCGAACAAATCCGTGTAAGCATCTATGGCAATAATGTAATTTTGTATGGGCGTTCTTGTGAGTATGTCCTAGAAAGCGACTTAGATTTTTAATCCAACAGTAGTGAGAGGTTTTCTCGTTTGATAAATATAACAAACTGATTTCCTTGCAACCATTTCTCATTTTTGTAAGATAGAGCGGGAACACTTGCCCATCTTCAAAACCAAATACATTTACAGATAAATTGTTCTGTTTTTCAAATCTTGCTACTTTAGACAAGGAGACTGGAAATTCGATACCATCCATATTTAGTAAATGTTCATATTCCTGGTAGTTTGATACGCGTTCTGCCCTTGTATCAGTCGGATACAATGCAGCTAATACACTCCATAAGAAGCACTTTTGATCTTCGTTTTTAATGTTAATGATTCCTCGAGAAAAAAGGAGCTTTGGAGGCAGTTCCATGTGGCTTGACCCAGAAAGAGGTGAGTATTTTACGGTATTTACTTCCAAACTCATAATTTTATTAACGACCCAGTTTAATCCTTTATGTATGAATTCTTCTAGCGATCCATTCATTTTTTGAAATGCTTCATTTAAATTATAGTTATTATCTTCATTTTCTAGGGATATATAGTTTTTACTTTTAAAATGAGGAGTAATTGTTTCCTTCTTTTCATCATCTATGTCCCGTTCCATTTCTAACTTTACACAGAGGTACCATTTTATATTTCGCATTTTTGCACATCTCATCTTTAATTCGCTGTCTACTTCAGATTTTGCAAAACTAAAAAATTGTAATAGACCGTTTTTCTGTTCTTTTTCCGGCGTAATATTCATAACATTTACATTGTCATTTAGAGCTCCCGTTCTAAAATGCCTTGTAGTAGTTTTACCCCTTTTCTTCGATTGCTCGATATCAATTTTCGATATTGTTTGTACATGTCCTCCTCTTTGCACCAGTTTTTCCTCTGGCATTACACGACTGTTTTTCAAGGTATGGTTATCTTCTTTTTTCAAGGGATGGTTATCGACTACATGTTGAAATAATGCATCATATTCATCGAAAGGTATGCTACAGTGTTTACAGATTAATTTGTTGGAACTCAGTTTCGATGTCAGTTTTGAAATTTTTGTACATTTTTTTTCATGTCGGTTTCTGTAATAGTCACGATAAAACAATTTCCCGCATTTTCTACAGTTAAACGATAAGCAGTGCGTTTTCATATGCTGAACTTTGTTGTATTTATGGCGAAACGTCTTTTCACAAATGTCGCACGAATGTTTTCATATGCTGAACTTTGTTGTATTTATGGCGAAACGTCTTTTCACAAATGTCGCACGAATGTTCTAATTTTTGTTTTTTTCTAACATTTTGTTCAGCTTCCACTTTTTCAACTTCCCGTACTAATTCATCTTCATCAAATTTTCGTTTCAGTGTTTTAATTTCAGTTCCCAGTCGTTCATCTCCAGATGGATATTTTTTTATCAGACATTCCAAAAAGCGACTTGCTTGTGTCGCCGTATCCATTATGTTATGGCCGCTAATGTGAAATGTTTAGCTTTTTATACCAACGGTAAGTCTATTAACATATAATTCTTTATAATGAAATTTAAATGAGTCATGGTTTAGGAGTAAATAATTACAGAAAAAATAGTTAAGGCGTAAATAATTACAGACAAAACAGTCTTCAGTATATTTATTAAAACATCTATACTTTTCTGAAATACAATACAATAAAGAGAATAATCTTAAGATCAAATGTCAGATCTTAAATGATAACCACTTTGCTTTAGTACTATCCGTTCTATGCTTCTTTTGTCGTTGGCGATCATTCACCTTGGAAAATGTCTTTGTTATCTTTTTACGGTTTTCTTGTTTAGACAGTTCTCCTTTATTATTATTTAGAAATTCTATTGGTGTCATCTTAACGTATGACTCATCTTCTCCATTCATTCCTGTTCCAGTCTGTGCTTTTGAGTCTTTGGTTTTGTTTTTGATAAGGCGATTATTTTTTGTCGTTCCGCTGTTTGAATTAATGGTACTTGTTGTTTTATTAGTATCGATAGTCTTGGCTTCATCCTTCGAACAGTTTGTCAATAGTTTTTCATATTTTTGTTTGGGAATAAGTATCAACTCATGCGCCATATTTTAAATAAGCTCGTAGAAAAATTGGCAACACGTTTCTAATCTTTCTCAGCTGACGTACTCTTTGCTTCTGAGATAACCGTGAGAGAAGAGCACCTCGAATGAGTCGTTTTTTCTTATACAACACGGTTTTATCTCCATCTGAAATGGGACATATTCCTTTCACTACATTGTATACAATTTCTACAATGACTCGAAGTTGATCGGATGTTAAAGTTTTCATTATGAAATCAAACTGTTTATTTGAACATATCAGAAGAAACTGAACGAATGCTTTACGTTCCTCGTTTTTCATTTTCAGGCTGATAAACGATAGTATCCTGTCCTGGGAGAATGTTTGATCGCAACTGGTAGGATTTATCGGTGTGAGGGTGTATATCAACTAGGAGATAGCCATACGGTGTAAACGTTGCCTTCTGGTAAGAGTCCATAAAAAACTTTGTTTTTCCTGGAAATATTTGTTTCCCTAAGGTTTGCACTTGTAACATGTCTCGATTATTTCTAAATATAATAAAATAGTGGCAATTTAGAGATGCGGTCCTCATAGATTTCCCCTTTTGAAATAGATTCTGAATCAAAAATATGACCGTCATTTGGGTGTGGTGACTGCCAACGCACATGAGATGCATCAATTCATCGGATTCTACTCCTTGTAACATGAGGTCATCTAACACAAGAATTTTATGTCCTTGCTCGGCCCCCCATTCGTTTAACATATCCATGGTAGGTAAACCTTGGTGGAAGGATATGACTTTAATTTCACTCTTAATTTCGTTGTATATGTTTTGCCATATAGAATAACAATAGAATATTTTAGACGGGGGAATTTTAAAAACTCCGTCGGCATGTTTTAATAGGTTCTTCGTGAAAACTGTCTTTCCAGACCCACTAGGGGCTGCTATAAAGATGGAAGTTGGGGATTCGAATTTGAGTAAGCTCTCTCTATTCCACCAGGCTTCCATAATGGTAAATGAACAATTGAAGAAGTGTGCAGTTCATAAATAATGACTAAACAATTGTTTAAGCTAAGAAATTTTATTCATACATGTACATGATTGACAAAAAGATTTGGACGTATCCATACAACAATAAAAACGTTCTTCAACAAAATCGTATACAAATTGATCGTTCATTTTGAAATTATCACTAAATATGTTGATTATGTCCTTTGGTAACTGTCTTCTACAACGACACATTAAATAGAATAGGCAGTATTCTCCACAAACTTTCGTATCCGAGCTCTGTAGTCTCTTGTTATTAATCCAATAACGTTGGAAGGAGTTTGCGTACTGTTCTATGTAGGGTGAAAGTTTTTCGGGGAGGTTTCCATATGAATCAAATACTTCTAAAATGTTGTTCTCATTTATAAAGCATGCAATCCAGTGCTTTCCTGGAAGGTAATGAGGGTCAGTATTGACGATAAACCCACATGGCGAGGTAGGAAGTGTTCTTGGAATTTCATCAGCTGCGTATACTCCAATTATTTTCTTTATCATTCCTTCGTCGCAGCTGATGGCACACTTTAACTGTTTAGTGTTCATCTTTCTAAAATGACATCCCTAGCTGCATTAATTTCAAAGTATCCTGGATATTCGGCGTATACAATACAACTGATTGCATCTCGAAGGGCAGTGCTAAACTGTACCTCCAAACGAACGTTTCCCTGTTTTAGTAGTTGTAAGTAAGATCCATCGTTCCCGAAATGTGGTTCTATTTCAAAGCAATACAAAGCGTATCCACCGGCAAAATCACTGCGACTCAACTGGTTTCCGGAGTCTCGCATCCATTTATCTGTTACCTCAAACATGTTATTAAAAGCTGGTACGATAGTGCGACCACTGGTTGCATCAAAATTCAATCTCATGATATTACCAGTAACCGGTACATTGTCCACAAACAATCCTATTTGGTTCAGGTTGAAATGTTGAAAATTGAATGGATTTTTAGTGTAATCACCTGCAGCGGCGAGGGCGTTCACAAAACCAACTACGACCCTACTCGGTCGTATGTTCTGAAATAGTTGATCTTGAGCGAAATTTACTGTTCCGGCTGCAACTGCAATTTGTTTCACTTCTGATTTCGTATAGGGATATTTAGCAGAAACTGTTTTAAGAATTTCAGCATGCCCGTAAATGACTGCCGGATTAATCTGTACTTTACATGCTTTTAACACAATGTCTTCGATCACCACTTTGAAGTCAGGTGTTACCTCTTTTGTCATTAGACAAAATTCGGGTCTTGCTTTAGTAAGTCTCACATTAATAGCAACCTGATTTAAAATGTAGCGATCCATATGAAATAAATCGTGGTAGAGGGGTCCTTCCATATCTGTGGTTTTTGATCCGCTAAAATATAGGGAACGTCTATTCAAACTTCTGTTAGCACCGCTATTCACATCGTTATCGTCTAGGTGACCCGGTACATCTTTTTCCCATAACTCAGATGTGAGTTGTGATGTTTTTGACCCACCTCCATATGACAATAGCGTCTGAATAATAGCCTTGTATGGATAATGATTAGTCGTTGATGCTATTAACTTTCCCTGCATAGTTACCTCCACTTGAGAAAACATGGACTGTAGAAATAGATTAATGGGCCCAACGTATTCTGTAGCTTGCAAGGCTTTTCCATCTCCTTTTACGATTTTAGTCCTGATGTAAAGTTTTGATCTCTTTAGATCTACATATTCCATGCCGTGTTTTCCAGTGATTTCCATATCAATTATATTGCCGGTTAATTGAGAGTTTGAACGAACTTCTTGAAAATATACACGTTCCACTGCTGATTGATAGGGTGGAATATTGAAGAGATTCAACCCGCTGGGTTGGGCTTCTTGAAAGTCCACTGCATTAAGAGTTGCCATGATTATTGAATATATCCTTATTTGTCTTAGGTTTTGTTTTTTGAACTCGCAATACTTTTGTGGAGTTTTTCTTTCTTGAAGTCTTTGCTCTGTTATTTCTTTTTTTCTTTCCTGCCCCTGTTTGACTTTTTCTAGACCTTTTGACAACTTTTTTTATTCTTTTTGCAGGAGATCGCTTTTTGTGGAATCCTGGAGATGTCTTTACTGTTCGACTTCTTTTTGTTGAACTGGAGTTTTTTTATTTGAAGTTTCTTTTTAATCTTCTTTTTGCTTTTGGAATGTCAATAATTTCGGATTTGGCTAGTTCTACTACCTGTTGGGCAGGAGAAACCAAATTCATTTTCATTGGATTTTGTGAATCGAGATTTTCTACACGCACAGCGTCCTCTATTGGAACCATAAACGTTCCTTGACTTCCAACAAGCGAGCCTCCAACTTGTTTTCTCATTCCAAATCCACTTTGATTGATGTATGGGTTGCTATTGCCCTTTGCCATATTTCCATAGTATTTCACCCATTTCTGGGGATTGGGTACGTAAATTCTATCCATCAAAAAAATGGGAACGATTTAAAGTGAAGCGTCAGTGTTGATGTTTCATCCAAGAATGAAGCCAAAGAGTCGTGTCTATCTGTTATAAAGATATCGATATTATACAGTTCTTTTGTGTTTACAGGAATGTACTGGGGTGTGTCAAGTATAGATGTCCAATTTCCTGGTTCATAACATAAAAGTCTACGAAGTAATGGTTTTTTTTCACCCTCTACAATGGAATCTTGACAAATGCTTGAATGTAAGTATATTGTCTCTTCTTTAGATATACTGCTTTTGATTTCAGTTTCTAGTAACGCAACTTTCCAAGTTCCTTCCAAAACGATTGGTGCATTCAAATGTGATTTAAAGCTGTACGGTTTGTTTCCTGGATAATATTCGGAAGATTTATCACTACTAAGGACAACGTAGATACTCATGATGTTTACTGTTAAGCAGGAATGTTGTCAGTGATGTCCTTTTCTGGTATCCACTGATTATATTTTTCGGGCCATCCATCAAATTTGACTAGCCACTGAACTTCACCGTCTCGTTTGCGCTTTCTAATTTTTTTCTCGATATACCAAAGTGCATCTGCGTCCTTACTAACCTTTTGTAACTCACTTTCGTAGAAATTTCCCTTGATGGGTTCATCTTGAAAATCTTTTATTTTATAAATAGGAATACCTTGCATTCGCATGCGTTTGTGTATTTTAAAAATTTCTCTCGTGAAATGTTCGTCGTACGATCTGTCAAATGGCATATTGTTATGGGAAATTCTGACCAGATCTCCGGGTTTGAATTGACAGGCAGTGACTGATTTTTTTGATTTTTTTATATTTAAATACATGTGTGCCGATACATCTGGCTCGTTTTCTTTGTTTACGTCTTTCGGTGCTATGTGTCCTAGACTTCTGTGGGGTGTTGCATTATACGTATTTACTATATCTTGTAAAACATCGATATACTTATGTGTTCTATTCTTGGTGTACCATCTGTATATCTTATTTTTTATCGTTTGTATTACTCTCTTTGCAACACTAGCTTTCGTATTTGAGTTAAACGTTGTAAAATGATATACTCCTTCATTTTTGAAAAAGTTTTGTGTCAGTTTTGAAGTAAACTCTGTTCCTTTGTCTGTCCTCAGTTTTTTACACTTTCTTCCCTGTTCAAGTATGTTTTGAAACCCTTTAATAACTTCTTTTGCTGTTTTATTTTTCAGTGGTTCTACCCACAGATATTTTGAAAAGATGTCTATAACAAACAAGAGATACTTAACATCGTTATTTTGACTGGAAACGTTGGACACATCTGCCAAATCTGCATCGAATTGATCATCGATTCCAGAGACAACGACCTTAGCCTTTCTAAATGTCTTACGAGCTGGTTTTTGTAAACTGTAACTGTCTTGATTGTGTAACCATTTTTTGATGGTGTATTTCCCTATATCTTTAACACCCCTTGCTTTAAGTACTCTATACAATTTGTCTGGACCAGCATATGCACCAGCTGAAGGGAGGTCATAATAAATTTTTTTCAAGATGGAATCAACTCTTTTTTTGTTTACACCTCTAACCATGATCTGAAGAAAAAACAAACAAAATTAAAAACACCAAATATAGTGAATTTATTTTATTTTTGACATTAAGAATAAAAAGCAAAACCTACAAGTATATCTCGTGAAATAGTTCTACAAAATGACACTTAAACAGTTAAATAGTTATATATATCACGGTCAGACTTCATCCAATAAGTGCAGCACAGGTTTGATCAAAAGTGGTAGTAACGTATGGAACGCCAGTAATGTCCTTTTCTTTCTCGTAACATTGATTCCAGGACAAGTCAAAGAACGCAACACATGCATATAGTCTTTTAACTTTTTCCAGTGTATAGGAATCATGTTAATTCTCCCTCGCAGTATTTTTGCAGCAATGTCACATATGGCTCGAGTCTGATCGTTTGTAATACTTTCTATTATTATTTTTCTCTGTATTGGTTCGGCGTGATATACTGCTTTTAAAAAAGCTGAATGTTGAAAAATTCTTCTGCTCATTTTCGATTAAAACTGGAGAAAATTCATGCAACACTGATATTTATATTATGACACGAAACGGTCTTCTAATCTGATCATCTTTTCCACCATTGGGAAAACTTCATTTTCTTTGAGAGTCATATTTTTATCAAATAAAAGTTGTGGCAATGTAGACTTGACATCAAAAGATAGAACCAAGAGTCCAATAACACGTTCATATGTTGTAAGTTTGTCACTGTTACATATTTCATATGCCTCGTTTCTGTATAAGTAAAAATGTTCCAATTCTGTCAACATTAAACATGTGTGATGTGTTTGACTGGGATGACTGACTTCACATCCATAGCAGTACTTTATCGACAGTTCTCCAATCTGATCACATATCCGCTTAGCAAATTCGAGTTTATACATCTGATGAGTCAACTTAACTTGTGCTTCCGTCATGTCTACTGTTTGCTGAGTTCTGTTGGAGTTTAATTGTAGGTGTTTATATGTCAATTTTAATAAAATTCTTTTCATTTTTTACGTTCCTTTCATGCATACCGTTGTAGAAATTCCTTTGCATTTAGCTTTTAGAGTCATCAGAGAAGCATATCGGGTTGGTAAGATCTGTTTGAAATCATTTTAGCGTATAAACAATTTGGTTCCCATTTTAAATGTTCAGATTCAATGCAATCGTCTCTTTCCCACTGCTTCAATGTAATGTTGCAATAGAAGCATGTTACTTTATCTCCGATTCCAGTGTAAAAAAATCCATTTTGAATCAAATCCTTAGGCTTTTGTAATATCTGTGTTGGCCAGTTTTCGAACGTTTGCTCTCGCGCAACATAAAAAAGTTTTGTTGGGTGCCATGGTTTAAATTTAAATAACCGTGTGCAAAAGGGATCAGTTTCTATATCCATGTTTTCGAACATATCTTATTATAAAGTCCTTTACATTCTAAAATAAACTAAAAATGGAATATGTATTTATTCAAGTATTCGTTACAGATAACCTAGCAATATCACATTACAAAATATAACGCATACCATTCCGACGCTTGAATAATGATTTTTAAAATACCTTTTACATTCTATCATGAAAAGTCATACATTCTTTAAATAGTCACATTCCCTAAATACCATTGCTACATTCATCTGTGACGTCATACATTCTTTAAATAGCTACATTCCTTAAATAGTATTGTTACATACCTCTGTGACGTCATACATTCTTTAAATAGCTACATTCCTTAAATAGTATTGCTATATTGCTGTCCTAGAATGCCTATAGTAAGACTACTCACGCCCCTTCAGATACCTCAAAAATTGATATTGTTTGAATAGGTCAAAAATAGTTTACATTCCTACCCTATAACCATATATATTATTACTGCTTATGATAAGACGAATGATTTGGTACCTAAATGGGTCTGAGGGGGTCATGCCCCGCCCCCCCTCAAATGACAAAATATTTTATATCTTGAAAACCATTGAGATCACCACCCTATAACCATATATATTATTACTCCTTATGACAAGACGAAGTATATTATAAGTAGTATACATAAAGAAATTATAGAAAAAAAATTATGGATTGACCTATATGTTTATTATAGATGTCTTTTTTAAAATAAATAATATAGTAAACTTGATCTCTTTTTTATGGAATAAGTATGTATGTATATGGGGTTTAACGCCAAACAGCAATATTTCAGCTACACAGTTTTAGTTGTGAAGTAAATTGGAGAACTCGGCGGAAAATTCTTATGGGGGGTGGTATACCCATACAGGTCACTGTTGTTTGTCCAGTAAATTAACATCAACTGTTTATGGCCATAAAAGATCAAAAATTGTAGTTAGAAGAAATTTCTTGGTTTATATTAACTAAATTATATCTATTCTAAATAGTTACACCAGTTTTTGGTCTGCAAACTATGAAAAGTACCTGTAAATGGCAAGTTTATACCAACCAGGTGTGAAAACATAGTGTTCGAGAATACAGGAGGGTTCCCACATGGAAAGTTAAAATTTGTGAATCATGAAAAATTATTTGGCAATTTTTTACATAGAATAACATTTCTTATATACTTTATGTACTTTTCATGTCCATAAATATTTAAGTTGGTATATAAATTTGGAAAAATAATTGCTCTTAGCACTCAATCCAAATTATAGAATTGTCCACTTTCATGGGTATGCTAAAATATCATTTTAATTTCCTGTCAAAATTTCAAGACAAAGATTTTTTCATGTACATTTGAATATTTTACTAATAAACTGACCTAGGACAACCAGAAAATGGGACAAAAAGGGTATTTGAGGCCTTTAGTATTTACACAATATACTTGTGGACCCTGGTTTTATATGAAATAGGACAAAGACAACAGCTCCTGAGGCAAAATAAGAGCCAGTTTCAGAAATAAAAGTGGATTAAACAACTTAAATTCAACTATCTTTATACTTTTAGAAAACTTAACTCTGTTTATTGACCTAATCATTTACATCGACCATCAGATCTATATTTCCTACCACCACCTGAATTAACGTCCCTGGTGTTTTACGAAGCGATATGTAATACAATAATTTAGCATCACTGAGAAGTAAAATAATATTTTTGTAGACTTTTTAAGTGTTGTTATCCTTGTCTGACACCTGCTGAATGAAAATAAATGCATACAAGTCACACTGACATCATTGTTATAAAATTTTCTGGCTGTAGCAAAGTGTATGGAAAAATCTGAAAATATCAAAATATGACCAAAACAATAAAATACTGCAGGTAACTCAAATTGATATGTAAATAACCATGAAATAAAACTGTTTTCACCAAATAAAAGTAAAATTTGGCATATCTGTACAGTCAAAAGGTCTGGATGTGTGATATTTAAATTTTCAAAATCTGGCCACAGAAACGACGTACAAAGTCAAATTTACAGACGTGTGGAAAGGGGAAAAAATACGAGACGTCTTGAAAGACATACAACAAATGTTTGACAACGTATTAACCAAAGCCAAAGGAAAAGAGCAAGACCTCGGTCGTTTCATTATTCGTCATCCGGAACTGAATCATCCCATAGTCGTACCGCTTGACAAATGGACTAACATTAATACAAATACGGTCATGACTGCCATAGAAAATGTACTTAACAGCGACGAGTCGCTCGGCCTCAGTGAATCTATGGATATTCTTATAGGTAATATTTCCGTGCCACAGGGTAGTGGAAGGGTACACATCACACAACTAAAAGGACCTCAGATTTCTATCGCGTTGAAAAGGTCAATGCTGAGAGTTGCAAACGACGATCATGTGTGTCTAGCAAAGGCTATCGGACAATGTTTTGTCAAGTTATGTAAGATCGTTACGCTGGACGAATATAAACGCATTACAAAAAATGACAGACCAGACATGAGCGCTACCATGAAAATGGTTAGAATGAGCATGAACCGGAATGACAAAGTTAAGTCACACCCGAGTGGTTCAAATATAAACATTCTCCCCAGACTACAACCTTACTTAGTATCAAAAATTAAATTGACAACTAAAGTTACAAACATGGATCTTAATAAAAGAAGCTTGGATAGTCAGCACGTGTGGCCATGCAAACATTGCATAGACAAACCAATTGACAGAGAGTTGCTGCTTATATTTTTAAACTGTGTGTACGGAGACCCAACACATGTTATCAATCAAATAGTTATAGGTGTATTCCACACCATCCCCCACTTGCAAAAAGAAGGAGCCAGGCTATTAATATGGAACATGGAGTATAGAATACAGAGAATGCTGTTCGACATCATAAACAAGGTGGTGCAGGAGCACAGCAAAGGAATGTCCATTCAAAACATGATCTCACAGGCACTGAACAACAGGTATACAATTCCTTCATGTTTCAAATCCATAACGTTTTGTAGGAGTTTTCTTTCTTGTACTTCTTCTTAAATTTACATTTTGCTGATTATTTTGGTTAGCCACATTTTGCTGATTATTTTGATTAGCCTCATCTTGTTCATTATTTTGGTTGTTAAGCACGTCCCCAGCAATTTGGTTTTGTATGTAGATACCTCACTATTTTTTCAAAGGAAAATTACTGCAACAATGGTACATGTTTTTCCACATTTGTATATTTAATTGGGATAGAACGCTTCGATCGCGCCAGATAAAGTTAAATTAATTTGATGTCCAGTCCATATAATAAACGTACCACAGACGGAAATCTACAAAGGGCATACAGAAAAAAAACAATAAAAACAACAATTGGAAATAATATTTTAATACCAGTTTTGATGATGATGGCTCTAGCTTCCGCCGTAAATATTGAACTGGAAAGTGGAAGGCCGCAGCAGCTACTTTGTCTCCGCCCTTATGTAACAGTGTATTTTTTCCAGAGGAGAAAATACACTAGAGTAAAATGTCCAGAGGAACAAATGCACTAGTTTATTTTTTCCATGCCTAGTGTAAATTTTTCACTGCCAATTTGTTCATGAAAACACTCTGAAAAGGGTTTTTTTTAAGGGGCACTATAAAAAAAATGGGGCATGGTATTTTTGGGGGATTAAAATACAAAAGACACCACTGAATTTTCTTGGGGAAAATATACACTAGTGTATTTTATCCACCAGAAAATAAAATACTATGATGTGGAAAATGTACACTAGTGTATTTTATCCACCAACAAATAAAATACTGTTTGCAAAATGTACACTAGTGTATTTTATCCCAACAAAAATAAATTACTATGAAGATTGTTTAAAATGCACAACTTGACAGATTATTACATTTGTAATTTAAACTAGACATGGAAAAAGTAACCTAGTGTATTAATTCCAATGAACATTTTACTCGTGTATTTTTTCCACTGGGAAAAAGACACTTACTGTATATATTCTTCAAGAAGTAGATGTATCATAATAAATTGCATATCATTTTATAAGGCAAAATTACTTAAATATTTAATAAATCAAATTTATAATAACCACACCATTTACACACAATCAATCTACTAACTGTTAAGGACTTAAATGTCAATTGCAATAATACTCATAAATACTTGATTGTTTCATTTTTCTAATGCGCTTTGGTCTAGTTAAAGTCTCTTCTGTAACAGGTTTTAACATCTCCTCTAATCCAATGTCAAAATTGGAATTTTCATAACCTTCCACTCCAAAAACTGTAGAATCTGATTCATTCAATCCAAATAAATCATTCATACTATCAGTACCATCAACTGTCTCAGTCATAGTGCCAGATGCACTACACGGACTTGCGAATTTGTTCTGTGTAATGAATATATCCCGATCCATATTTTCTGATTCAGTTTCACTGTTTGCAGTTTCAGTTGACGATTTGTCATTATTATTTTCATCTATAAATTCATTGTTTTCCAAAATTTCTTTTGATGCCTGATCATCAGATTTTTCATTTAATTTTGGATTTTCTGAAGTATAAAATTTTTTCAAACTTTTAACATTATATGGCCCCAAAATTTTGTTTGTTTCATCACTCAGTTTGTAACATCCTTTTCCGCAGTACTGAAAAATGGAGTAAGGACCCAAATACTTAGTTTGTTCACACAATACTTTTTCTTACGAAAATTTTTTAATAGCACTTTTTCTCCATTTACAAATATATCGTTATCAAGTTTATGTCTATTGTCGTAAGCTGTTTTCTGCTTTTCTTGTGCAATAATAATATTTGCTTTCATCTTATCCTCAATTGCAACTCTGGTTTCCTTTAAGACATCAAGCGTAGATTCAATGTTTTCATAATCAACGGAGGAATCATTTTCTATTGGTGCTATGTCTTGCTGATTCACAAGTATAGGTTGTCGCAAATATAATGCAAAAAATGGTGAAACTTTTGTCGAATGATGTTGTGAAGTGCGATAAGCAAATAATGTAATGTCTATATACTCGTGCCGTTTTTGACAATGATCTTCTACACACTCGTTTAGCATACTTTTTAAGGTAGAGTTGAATTTTTCTATCATACCTTTGCCTGTGGGTGATATGGACTTGTAGTTATATGTTTGATCCCAAATTTAGTAGAAAACTGTTTAACCAAATTACTGTTAAACTCGCCACCTTGATCACTGATAATAGTGTTGAAAACTCCATACCGACAAATTAACAGGTGTAATTTATCTACCACTTCTTCTGTACTTTTTGAATAAATAGAAAAAGCCTCAGGCCATTTAGAGAAATAATCCATTACGGTGAGAACATATCTGCAAAAGAATTAATTATATGCATGTAGATACAAAAATCAGTCATATAAATAAACATGTACAAATGTACATTTAAGGAATAAAATAAATTGAGAGAATCTGTTCATATAAAATGTATTTCCGTTGATATTCTGAATATGAATTTCATTGTAAAGTCTTGAATCCATTGCATCAAGTCATAAATACATTTACTTACTACACAATAAAAAATACTTATTATTTCAGTTTATTAATTTTGTAGAACGCATTTCCTCATTCTTTACTTGTTCATTCCCGTAGTGCTAAATTTGTACTATGTAAATGCATGTAAGCAACAGATTTTCAGTAGTAAATGAGGACTTCGTCCTCTATAATTGGACTGTGGATTTATTGGAGTGTCTTGGTTGACATTTAAAGGTATTATTAAAAAATGTATGTCGTTATATATAATATATGGAAAATCCACACTAGTGTAAATCAGATTCCCTAACATTAACCATATTCACCTATATCCGGCATTAGACAATGGTTTTCCATTCACCAAAAACGGGCCTATTAAATCTATTCCTATTTTTGCCCATATCCTAGGTTGGATTGGAACTGTATTCATTGGAGCATGATGAGTCTCAGTTTTTTTATTAGTGAGTTGACACTCTTTGCATATTTTTACAATTTCAGACACATCTTTGAACATCCCTTTCCAATAATATTTGTCACGTATCTTCTGAAAAGTCTTGTCCCTGCCAAGGTGAGCTCCAGACTGTATGTGGCAGATTGACAAAGCATCTTTCTTTTTCTCCTCTGTTACAACTGCTTTTCCGTCTAATGTGTACAAATATTTCAAACCGTCTATTTCCTTAACCATGAACTTAGTGCTTCTACCACGTATCCTCCTTTTTTCATTCTCAGAAGCATTTTTGTCGTATAATTTGTCATTAATATAATTCAAAATGGCTTTATATTCCTCCTGTTCCATGTTTTAATAATCGTATCTTTGTCAATACGATATCCGAATGATTCAATAAAAATACTATTCTATAAAACGCACAAGTGACAATGATAATTAACAGGTTCCGTGTTTACGTAAAATATAAATAAACAAATATTACCTGTGTTTTGTACATGTTTGCACTATTTATGGAAAGACAGCACTAGGGTAAATTTTCTGATCGGAAAATCTACACGCCGGAATAAAAGTACGCTTACACTTAGATCCATCAGTGTAAATACAGTCATGAAATGCAAATTTTGATTTTATTTCACCAAAATATTGCTGAATAAGAATTGGGTTTGTTCGCCTCTACATATAAACTTTCTATGGGAGATATTCTGAACGCCCCCAAGGCCAAACGTATCTAGAATTTTTATATAGGATTTGCGAGCAGATCCATGTATAATGGAACCATAATCAAGTTTTGATCTTGCTAAAGATCGATATAAATTTAATAAAATAGTTTTCTCAGCACCCCAGTCAGTGCTGAAAACAACTTTTAAAATATCCAATGCTTTCAAACATTTAGCTTTTAGCATTTTGATATGGGGTAGAAAGGTGAGTTTACTATCGAACAGAAGTCCAAGAAATTTGGTTTCCTGAACAACTTTAATAGGGGAGTTATTGAGTTTTAGCTCAGGGTCTAAATTCATTTTGCGTTTATTGCAAAAATGCATACAAACAGTTTTGGAGCTGGGAAACCTAAAACCATTTTCTATAGCCCATTTTTCAATTTTATTCAAAGACAACGGTAATTGTCTTTCTATATTGTTCATGTTTTTAGCTCAATAACATATCGGAAATCGTCAACATAAAGAGAACTCTCAACATCCTTTTGTAACGTTTTAGCTAAACTATTTATTTTAATGCTAAATAAAGTAACAGAAAGAATGCTTCCCTGAGGAACACCCATCTCTTGTTCAAAAGGGTCAGACATGGTAGTATTAACTTTTACCTAGAACTGTCTGTTAGACAAAAAATTATCAATAAAGGTAGGTAACATACCTTTCAACCCCATATCGTTTAGATCTTTTAAAATACCATATTTCCACGTGGTGTCGTAGGCTTTTTCAAGATCGAAAAAGACCGACACAACGTGTTCACCCTTTCGAAGCGAACAAGATGATCTAACGTGCTTCTGCCTTGTCGGAATCCACACTGTATATTAGACAGGAGGCCATTGGCCTCTAGAAACCAGACAAGGCGGTCGTTGATCATCCGTTCCATGGTCTTGCAAACGCAACTTGTGAGGGCAATTGGCCGATATATTATATGGTCCTTTATTTTATTTAAGATATAGGAGAATCATATATGAATATATATAAGGGTCCTTTAGATGAAAATATTATACCTATTGCTTTATCTTTAAATGTATGTTGAAATCCCGTCTTTAAGTTAAAGAATGTATTGGTGTCCGATAACTACTTATTAAGTATACATAATGAATTCGTTAGACCGTACCACACAAAACAGATTTAGATTTAATATTCAAAGATGAATATAGTTGTCCTAATGGGAAAATTTATAGATCAATAGAAAGTTTAATAATAGTAATCGGTGTCTATTGAACCGATATGTTTCTAATGGATTATTTTACTGAATGTACGAGACACGTATGCTGAGAGCGATACGAATCTAATCAATAGTATTCAATCCACGGTTAATGGCCGTCATAGAACAGTGGAAATGTTACCGTCTGTAAAGAAGTATTGAAACACTAGAGAAAAGACCTTAATAAAGATACAGAAAAAAAAGACACCAACATGATCACAAGTAAACAAAGGTAAATGATATTTTATTATTTAAATTCAATATTTACAAAATATTTTGAAAAGATACTGTAGGTCAAATTGCAACACATCAGTAAACAGTAAAAAGTCTATATATTACTATTATCAGAGGCCTAGATATATGCTATTATAGTCTTCAAAAGATATATTACATTTAACGGTACAAATAACGAAGTCTCTCTTTTATTGAAGATTTCTGTCTGATTTATGTACGAAGTTTTGATCGCTTTATTTGCATGACATGTTGTAAATATGCAATACGTGAGGATAAATCATTTATCCTAGTATCAACAAGTTTCTCCGGTCTTTGTAACAATTCCATCTCATCCCGTATGTAATCTTGTTGCATGACAATATTAGTCGAAGTTCTAAAATAAAAAGTAGTTCATAATGATGTTGGGCAGATAAAATAAAAATAACACAATGAAAAGAACACAAGCAAATAATCATGTAGGAAAGATAAACATAAAAATTATGTAATTCTAAAACAGAAAATATTTGTTTTATATTTATATATATTTGAATTTGAATTTTACATATGTAATTTAAAAAAAATATACAATATTTGATTCATATAAATGTTTAATTATAATATTTATGTTCGTATAATGTGCAGTAAAACGATAAAGAAATTTTGTATGATTATGTATTTTATTGATATTTTGTAATTAACAATTGATACCAGAAGATATATAAATGAGATAAGTGTGGGCTTGGTTTTGGGCGTTGTAATGGGACTTGCAGAATAATATTGTTGTAAACTGGATATGACTGAAAAGGACAACAATCTTTCAAATAAAATATATGTTTATTGTTCTGTGGTCAAGCTGCAAGTGTATATAGCATGTCACACAATTACATATATGTATTGCAAATAAAAACAATAAAACAATATCCATTAAGTTGCATAGTTCATAATAATTCTACCCAAAACCCAAGTCCACATTAAAAATAGAAAATAAATGTTGTTATTCATTTATCGGGGGAATTTAGCTTTGGCAGCAAGAGGTACTCGTGTTCTGGGGGTTAACGTCAAATATTAATTTGAATCTAAATGAAGAGAAGCTTTTGAAATGTATAATTTACATAAAGTTTGACATGTTGCCATTCTAGGCCTAAAATGAACACTTTACTAAAATATTTGAAAACTGTGATGTTGAAAAATAAAAATAGATAAAGGCTTCTTTAACTAGCTTTAAACAATTAAAATAATGCTGATAAATGCAATAAATTCTTTAAGTTGGCCTTGGAAGACAGAGGGGATTCCCCCCTTTTTCTTTGCGAACTTGATGCAGAGATTTCAACTAATTGTGGACTAAATATTTACAATGGCGTGAATGCTTGGTATCGTCTATTATTCTACAACAGTTGTATGATATCTTTTTATCCCAGTAATTGTGAGAATCTGAAATTTTACCCATTTTCAAGTTTGTCGCACTCGGCGTTGTTTTCATCAGATCCAGCTAATGGGAGATAACTCTAAATGATTTAACTAAAAACCTAACCACAACGTACCCTTTTTAAAACAATAAGTTTACCAAGCATTCGCACTCGGAATATAATTTGCAAATGACACATAATAAAACACACAAAATTATATACATAAACATTCAATAAAATGGTAACATAATATAATATAATAAGCATGAAAAACATCAAAATCATTTTCCTACAAAATTTGTGATAAATAATTTCCTGAAACTAGAACGTACCCTGTCTTGCAGATTACTTGTAATTTCTTGAAAATATTTAACAACTTATTGCGGGCATTTGTTCTAAACTATTTACATGTAACGCTGAGCCAAACAATATAAAAATCAGTTCAATAGGAAGTTTATTTATACGAAATATACTAATGACTTCTCGAAATGGGATATGTTGTTTTCACTCAAATGCTAGTGCAAATATTTCAAACCAATGAGATAAATGGTGGCAAGTGCCTCTACACTTATTCATTAGAAACTATTTGAACATCTAAGGACGAATTCTCATCAAGTTTATATCAAATAAAATAATGTACATGTATGCCAGAGAAATGCAAATAAAATAAAATAAAATAAAATAAAACACCTCAAACTTTGCGAATTAAAATTCTTAAATACTTTGAATAAAAATCAAAATAAGATATTGAACACTCACCTGAAAAGGACAACAATCTTTCAAATAAAATATATGTTTATTGTTCTGTGGTCAAGCTGCAAGTGACCACAGACGCTTTGACCAAAATCCAGATTGTTGCCAGGTGAGGTTCGGTATGGGGAAATTGTATTATTAAACAAAGAAAATCAATAATTTATCCTTATTCTGGCCCCGTGTCATTTCAGGTAAAGGTGATAATCAAGTTGGGCCACGCTGACCTGAGCCGGGATTAATTCAATCTGTATGACTAGATATTTGTTAACATTATGTAATTTAATCTAAAAAGTATGTAAAATTACTTTGTTCAGTAAAGCTTTTGTTTGATTATCTTTTCTCTACTTGACAACAAAGAATGGTTATTTACAAGTTACATAAATTGTTAAATAGAAAGAATAAAATTCCATTTCCTTTTTGATAAGATAAACTTTTAGGTCTTATAATATAAAACAAATCTTTTACTATGAAATTGTATTCAAATTAAAGCAATAAAATATAAAATAATTTAAACAGTATTCAATATAGAATTTGTAATGTAAAAATATAATTAAATAATATGCAAGAAGTCTGGCCCTAAAGTTTCACTGTCACATAAGAACAAGCGGAGCATTTTTTGGAATGTTAATTTAAAAATAACAACTGTTATTCCTTAAAAATATAAATAACATGGAAATTAAGGGTAACATTTAATTTAATGGGGAAACTTTTTCATATCTGATTTTTTCTTTCTTTTCGGAATTTTTTTTCCCTGTGTTACTTCGGGACAAAACAAATTAGGAAATTGCTAATTTCGTACAGAATGTGTGCAAAAAAATAGATACAAATAGCGAAGAACTCACTCCTTTTCTTAAATTCCCTAACTTGAAAAATATTCTTTACACAAACATTTGTTTAAAGGAAACTTACCCAACATCCCTCGTGCCAGAATGTTCATTACAGGTGGTTTGTGTTGACTGGTCGTTAGCATGTTCCTTCTCGGTGTTCGGACTGCATATTATAAGGTTAGGTCTATGAATAAATTAAAAAAAATAGTAGAAAAAATAAAATATATTTTAAAATTATGTTTGTCTTCCTTTAATGATGATAACAAAACAAAACAACAACAAAAACAAAAAAACAAAACAAAAAAACAAAACTGGCTTACCTTGCCGATGCCTCATTTTCTTCTCTGCATTTTTCTAGATATCTTTTCAGTTGAGCTTTCACAGCAGTGTTTCTAAAAAAAACACGATTTCACATAATGTTTCAAATTTGATGCAACATTTACAAGGAGAACAAATTCAGATTTCGAATTTGATTTTACTCACTCCCTTAAGATACGGAAGTTCATAGTCTAAATTAATAATATGTATTATACAGAGAATATTATTAATTATTTTACACTAACACAGAAAAAATATATGAGTAAAAGGATAAAATAATTTTTTGTTTTATATTCATACGATTTAGTTTAGAAAATCATCAATTAATCTATATAAAATCACCGTAATGAATTATTGTTTAACAAAAAAAAATCTTTCTTTTGAAAATTCCCCTTACTGATATAAATGTACTTTTGCTGGTTTTGAAAGAGAAAAAAACTTACATTTTGACAGCTCTTTCAGCAATTGAGAAAATAGTGTACCAATGGGGCAACAGACAAGGAGCTACTTTTTAAAGGAACTTCCGAAATGCATCCTGCAGTAAAATGTTGAATTGAAGATTTCTATAGAATACAATCGAAGTTATCCAAAGCATGCTGTTATAATATTTAAAACAATTTAAAAAGTGTGAAGACACCTACATAAGCACACACTATCAATCAAAATTTAATGTACAAAAAGCCACAAGATCACAGGTCAAAAACCTGATCAAACACTAACACTGACTGGAAAAACCAGGTCATGCATGATGTGTCATTAAACAACACAAAACGTAAAACGATGAAGAAGATGGTATTACGTTTAGCAATTCTACTGGTATACAGTATAATAGGAGTATTATCCTACCCACCAGGTAAATGTTGCAAACGAACAGGAATTATGGCAAAATGTAATTGTGAAAGACATGAAACAATTGATACATGTGACTATAAAATAACGCACGTGCGAATACAAGGACCAAGTTGTCAATGTGTTATAAAATACTGGAACTCTAAAATTGATATAAATCATCTGCACGGATTTGAATGCAAATGGAACTGTAGTGATGGCTTTTGTGGTAAGTGCTATATAAGAGACAAATCGCCGGGTTGAGGAAAATGTCGAGTCGGGAATAGAAAAAAAAAGAACAAATATTTCCGGGAATGGAACGTTGGTATGTTTCAATTTAGGGACCGGTCATTATTTATTTCCAGGGAGGTCGGCAAAATGTAAATTTGGAGTCAGTAAAAATAACTGACAACCTCCCCCCCCCCAAATGACTATAATTTCATAATATATTGCTTATATTCCAGTTAACAGGTAAAATAGCTCAAAGGGAATGGAATAAAGATTATATATATAATTAACATAAAAACATTTGTACAAATATCTTACATTAAATAAAAGAAATATCTTGAATTTTAAAATTGATTAACATTGTTTTTTTGGAGTGTGAGTGTGCAATTAAAAGTTAGGAATAATACTGAGTCTGATATTGTGACAGTTTAAAAATTATAATGCATGGTTGTAAAAACATCTACGTAGGAATGAAGGGTATTGCAAAGGATTTTTTGCTTTTTGGCCGAGTGAAGCGAGGAGAAACAATTTGTAATACAAAAATTTTAACATACATTTATTTTTATTTATTTTTTTGAATTGAGAATTTGAAAAAAGTTTGACCCCCTCCGCAGATGAATAATGACCGGTCCCTTGGAGCCTGTGTTTATGAATTATCAATGTTCATCGTGACTGTAGTATTACATACCAAATCCGAGAAATACGCAAGCGGAAAAATAATCTCAAGATTTCAGGGTCGTACCATGCGTTGGCTGTCATGTTAACAACAAATTTTATTTATCGACGTTTTCCACATTGACTGTTATGTTAAATACAAAATTGATTTTTCAACATGTACATAAAATGTAGATCAAGTTTGATTTCCAAAAACATTACAGGAATACTGCTTAAATAATATTTTATTTTTCCCCTTTTCCACTAAATGATTTACGTCTTTTTAGTGAAAACTGATGAATAATAATTTATTTCAGTACCCATGAATCAAGGCACCACAACATCTGGTACTACAACAACCTCAGAACCAATCACCAGTACATCAACAACAACAACATCAGAACCAGTAACCAGTACAACAATAACAACAGCATCAGATCCAATCACTAGAACCAGTCGCCAGTACATCAACACCAGAACCAGACACAACAGATCAGATGGACACAACCAAAATTGGTATGTTCACCATTACATATTTCAACAAGAATAGAACAAATGGTGTACTTGGTCACTCTTTTAGTACAGACATATCTTACACAAAAAGTCTTATGCATACCATGGAAGCAAATAATGTGAAAGAATTAGGTAAAAATAATAATCATATAAAATTAGTTGTTTATATTATTATAGGATTTTTCATTGCAATTTTTTCCCCATTGAGTTGTTACATTGGTGTCAAGTATGTTAAAAGAACAAAAGAAAAGAATAGGATAAAAAAGACTTACAAAAAAATGTGGGAAATGAATACAATATATCGTAAAACCACAAATATATAGTTACTTGATTATCAGACTAATATCTAATTGTGTATTTTTACTTTCTATCAGGTTTAATTATATGGGCCACATGTGCAACTGTCATCTTTGTCATCACAGCAATAACCTTATATCGTGTAAAACGCAGATCAAATGGCTACATTCAAGTTCTTGGCACCATCGACACAACCATATCTAATCCATCATATACACCATCCTTCATACCTACTCCTCCTTCCCAGTCACCAACACCATCTGTAAGGTATCATTCTATATTATCAGAAGATTCTGACTCATCTGCACCAACTGACACAGAACCAATTGCGATGCAACCTATAGCATCCAGAACCCGATCCCAAACAAGAAGAAAGCTAACATTTGAGGATGATTTGTAAAAGTTTTTGGTTTATTTTGTTAAAAAAAGTTTACTCCTCTTTAATAAAGAGCTAACATTGAGTATGATTTGTAAAAATTTTTGATTTTTTGTTATAAAAGTTTACTCCTCTTTGATAAAAAAAAATAACATTTGAGGATGATTGTAAAGATTTTTTTTTTTTTTTTTTTTTAAATACTCCTTTTTGATAAAGAAAAGAACAATTTGAAATGTTTAAAATACACTTTTCTTTAAATTTAAAAGACCTGAATATAAAAAAATAGTTTTTTTTTGGAATATGAAAATTATTCAACAAGTATGTGCTACATTTCAAAAGGAATGTTGAGATAATCGATCTGTGTTAATTATGTTATATTACTGTTTTTGTTTAGTGATCATATCATATGAACATTTCACTAGAAATTTCAGGTCTTTCATTTTCAAAAAGTTGCACTAATTTTCATTTTCAACCATGAATTGCGGTATAATATTGACTAATATATTGAATAAATAAATGGTGAAAACAAAATTTGAAATAAGTACAATTAAAGAAGTAAAAAGGTGCAATCAATAACACCACTATAATGTTTCATTTTGAAAAAAAGGGTATGATCACTCTACGTATTAATGCTAAGTTGTGTTTTTAATTTCGTGACCTTAATGACATGTGTATTATATCTCAAATAGGATGTTCAGAAAGGTTGTAAATATATTGGTTCAATTTGCTTTCTTGTTTTTTTTTTCTATTTTATAATTTTTTTCGTATTAGGATGACAAGATTATATATTTTTTTAAGTTAAAATATTAGAATGGTCTCCAATTTTTTTTTTGAAAATCTCTACTTCTTTGCAACTAATGAGGTAAATTCAAAGTGTTTGATTTTGAGTACAATCCAGTAATAACAACAGAATTTACTCCTCAACATCAGCAAATGTCAAAATTATCAAAATTAGCTTATTTAGATCTACTTACAGTGAAATTTTGATTTAAAATCTGATGTTTACAAAGTTTTGAAGTTTTTAGCACTATATTGTGGAAACCATAAGGAGTAGAATTGACTTTAAATTGAAATAGTGTTCAATTTATAAAATCAAACGTACTTGGCTATATGATAAATGGTCTAATTTTTTTCTCTTATAAGGTTGCTTATATATATATATATATGTTTTAATTTTGTAATTTTACTCATGAGACAATCATTAATACCAAAATATTTTCTGAGTTGCCAAAGATTGGTTTTATACCTTTTCATTACAATTTTTTAATAAAAAAAAAAGTTTTGCATGTTATGCTTTGTACAATTGTTGATTATGTAGTTTTAGAAATAATTAAAGAAGTATGACTATGTTGTTGATGGTCATTTATCATAAGAAAATACCAAGTTTGTAAAAAAAAAAAAATTATTGGAATATCAATATGAACTAGATTATCAGTTGAATGTTATTAGGAGGATATATTTGGATAGATATTTTTAAAAAATGAAAAGTATATCACAAAATATTCCTGGAACTTTTTAGCTCACCTGACAAAAGGACATGTTAGCTTTTGCCATCACTTTGCATATGGCGTCCGTCCGTCGTCAGTCTGTTAACTTTTTACATTTTACTCTTCTCTTCTAAATCCACTTGGTCAAATTGAACTAAACATGACATGGAGCATCTATGTAAGGTCTTTTATTAGTAGTGTAGTACTGGGGTTTAGCCATCAAAGTTCTGAAGCTACTGAAGCTCTAAGAGCTTTTGGCGCCATTTTTAGAAGCCGGCTTTAGCCATCAAAGTTCTGAAGCTACTGAAGATCATAGAGACCTATAAGGTCAATAGCCTCTTGCAAGCCAGTGTAAGCATTTTGTGACTGAAATGAAGCCCTGTTTAAAGCTTGAGTCAATATTTATTAGTGTTTTGAAGCATGATAATAAATGACTACAGCCTAGCTGCAGGCATGATGTCACAACAGGTGTCCTTGATGATTTTTTGTAATCTATGAGACCTGAAATCTTTAAGCTTTCTGAAAATATAGTTTGAAATATTTCAAGACTCTGTAGTTGAAAACAAACTTTTTCGAAGTAAAGTTGGCACGGCTAAATTACCAGAACAAGTTTTTAGTAACAATGATTTCAAGACAGAATTCACTGGAAACTGGTAGTGCAGCTATTCCCGTAAGATTTGGACATGGTAGTGTCAGATCCAGTTTAAGTTCACTGTATAGGAACTATGATTTTCATTTAGACATCTTGAAAATAACGGGAGTAGTTGTGCTTCTATCAATCATGAGTGCAACATTGGCTATTACTAGCAATCTGCACGTGTGCAATACAACTCAGAATACAACAGACTGTATCAAGTTAACATCACAGCCGGTAGATCTTCAGTTTAATTCCACTTTATGTACTTATTTTAAACAGTACACCTTACCAGATGAATACTTTGTTACTGTTTGTAGATATCACGGAGATATAAGGGTGGATTTTAGAAAATTTATAAACAACAGACCCACAATCCAAGGCATTTATTTAAATACACGACAGTATAGTTACTTCAAAAGACTAACACATCATGTAGAAGAATCCATCAACCAAGCAAGGAGAATGAACTAGTCACATATCATCTCGCAATGACACCATTGACTAAAAATAATCATTTTTTTAATGAAGATTTACAATAATAAGACCATAATGAATCTTGTTTTCTTTTTGTTGTGAAAGTCCAGAGCTGAAGTGCGTATTTGAAGAGATCTTATTTTCATAGATACAACAGCTGAAGTTTTACTCATCTCTGTTAAAGTTTCATCTGCTTCCAGACTGGTGATGTAATGCAAATTGGATACAAAATTATCTTTACAACTAATATCCTGTAGAAGTAATTCAAATACTGTGGTACATTAAAATTTTGTATGAAGAAATGCAAATAAAGCATAATGAATTCTATCTAGGTTGTTATTTTAACCCAATGTTGGAAACAGCTGTGTAAGATTTCAGCTTCATATTGTTTTTTTTCACTGTTGAAGTTATACCTGCTTCAAGAAAGCTAATGTAATGCTGACTGAAGATCAGAATTGTTAACTAATATTCATAAGCTATTGAAAATTGTCTCAATAGAATAATTTAGATCACCTTTTCTATACGTAATCTACAAGGCAAGTGATGTAATGAATAATTATTTTAGTCAGCCACTTTTAAACTTATTCATGAGTTATTGATGATATTTAAATAACTATTCCAATAACTTCTGATCAAATAAAAGGATTCGATAATTGGACCATTTAAATTCCCAAACACCCTAATTCTCAAAAAGGTCATTAGCAATTGTATGAAGTACTTTAAATTTCACCTGGCCATGGAGCAATAAAGAAAACATTAAACATGAAAGGTCATTCATCCACCATCAGTTTTATGTGACATGGCATTTAATCAGACATTATGAATCAAACTTTTATTAACCATTTGGTAAAAACCTATATAAAACATGTAACAACAATAACTGTTCTCAGATATATGTTTAAAAAGTGCATAGCTTCAAACTAGAGTAAATGAAGTACAACATACATCGTATATTTATATAGCACCAATAAAACTGATAAAACAAATTTTTTGAGGTAGACGGAGAAATGAGTTTTTTGGTAAAAATGTGAATCAAAATTGACATCGCTCAAGAAAATGGAAAAGGTAACCAAATGAATGAAAACAGAAAAAACTAGATGTAAAGTATTTGGTGATCAAATACAATGTCTCCTCCCTCCCACCTGTATTAAATTCTGAATAGAGAATGTGATATAAGAATATACTCGGTTGCTTTACAAAAAGAAAAAATTTAGATAAGAAATAAAGGGATATGGAATAAATGCACGTTAAATACCTCATGGCGTCCTAAAGGTGCAGAACGATAATGAAAGCATCATTCCTTTGCATTTACCATCATGTTGTTAGATATCCGAGATTTTGCCTCGTGTACATCATTTAATACTTAACTTCTAGTTTTCATAAGAAAATTTAGGCTAACATTTATACTTGTTTATTGTTAAATGCCATTGTTTTCTACATTTCACAATACTACATTTAAAGTTAATCTATAGAACAATCCCAGTTGCAACAATTCTGTGGTCACTATAAAAACAGTCATGTATTTATGGGCAAACGCTACGCACGTTTTTACAATAAATGTGATCGATGCATGTGCCCCTTATGGTTGTAGGCCCATCTATTATTTGATCAAAGCCTTCCTTTTTCAGATTTTCAACTAAATGGTTCTTTTTCTTCGAAATGGTATCGCAATTAAAATCCCCCAACAAAATGGTTGGTCCATCTGCCAGTTTTTGTAGAAGCATTTTCAAACAGTCAATAAATGATTCCATTGAAATTCCTCCTGGTTTTCTGTAAACACAAACAACATTAATGACTGTACATTCATATCTGACAACTGTTGTGACAACCTCTAAATTTGAAAAATTCATTGATAATTCTGTCGAATGTAAGTGGTTTTTGACAATAGTAAGAACACCACCACTGCCTACTGTTTCTAATCCAGAAACTTGACTTCTGTCCTTACGGTATGTCACTGCATCTTTAAGAAGACAGTTATCTGGAAGTTGCACTGACGGTTGCAACCAGGTTTCGCTTAAGCAAATTATGTCCATGTGATGAAGGAAGTCTTCTTTTGTAAGGTACTCCCATTTTCCAGATACCGAACATATATTGAGATGTGCTATCCTCAGAATATTAGACTTTTCTAATAACAGGTTTGAAATAGGTGGCTCAATTTTACTGTGTTTTCTCATCCTCTCCATCTCCTGAATAGCGGTGTCGTCTGCTTTAATTTTTTTGGGGTCAAAATTTGTAACATAGAGGCCATCCAATTTTGTAACTCGACTGAAGGCCACATAAGCTTGCCCAGCTGTAAATCGACCTGACATATCAATCACAACCCTTGGCACTGTTTGTCCTTGAACCTTATGGATAGTCTGTGCCCAGGAAAGTGTTACAGGAAATTGTTTTCTTGTGACCTCAGCATTCTTTCGTCGCCCTATCATAAAGACCGCTTCAATTCTTGTTACTGGAACACACTGTGGGAATTCTAGTTGGTACGGACTGTTAGCTCTTGCTGAGATACCCACAGACTTATTATCGAAGTCGACAAGTATGACTTTAACGTGATCATTGTCCTTGACAATGCCTTTAACTCGTCCATTTGCTCCGTTTACTAGACCGTCAGAAACATCTACATTGTAAGTCAGCATTACTCTTGCTCTTTCACATATTTCAACAACTGCTCGCAATCCTCCGGTATCTGATGGCTTGTCTGGAAGAGTAACTAGTAATTGTCTGCTTTGTTCATCTTTAGTGCTGTCAATAGCAGGTATTTTAAGTGTCAGTACCCCCAATCTTGCTATCATGTTTTCATTATGTTTATCAACTAATTTATTTGTTGCAAAAAGATGCAGTGCTGAGCTTAGGTCTAGTTCTTCATATTCCTTACTTCCTATTTCAATAGACCTGTTTCTCAAAATCGAAATATCAGCTACGCTGCAATCATTGTTTCTAACCTTATTCAATAGTTCAGCAAATGGTTGGTCGTCCTTTTGACGCATGATTTCTGTTAGTTCTATTAATTTAAAGTTCTCTGTCCATAAAGAACCATGAAGTCTAGCATATGGATCCATAGGTAAGTTAAAAATTGTTCCCTGCTTGACTGGTCTTAGTTGCAGCAGGTCGCCAACAGCCAAGATACTAATGTTTCCGAATCGAGAGTTGTCGTTCTTTAACCCTTTTATTTCTTCCAATCGTTTGTGGATTGCGTAAAGCATTTCAGATCCTACCATAGACACTTCATCAATAATCAAGACTTGCAACTTTCCGAGGCTGCATCTAAGAGTGTTCAGTCGGTCGCTTGATAGAGGTTGATATTGGTTTTTATACGTAGAAAAAAGAAACGTTGCATGCAAAGTCAACCCTCCAATTGCAAACGCACTTGTACCTGTAGGACCAGTGACCAAAACTGGTATTTCAGAAGGTTCCAGTAGCCCTGATTGGCGGAAAATATTAGTGACATCATTGTGAACCAGCTTAATAACATGGCTTTTTCCAACACCACCTGGTCCGCTAAGAAATATATGATAGGGTTTAGGTGACTTTCCGCTTCTCATAGCAGCAACTGCTTCAACGCACCAATTTCTATTGAATGAAACTGCTTCTTTCTGAGTTGTATTAAGTGTCTGAAATGCTGCACGGTATTCGTCTGAAGACATCACAGATCTGTTTTTCTCAAACATTACTCTTGTTTCTAGTGGACTAGGTTTAGTTTTCCCAGTTACAAGATTTTCGTTGGCCTCTATATCTTCCAAAACCATACAACGTTCTGATGCAGCGCCTTCAGTTTCATCATCGCCTTCATTCTGCAACGCATGTGGTGCAATATTATCCCAAACATGGCTCGGAACGCCTTCCTCTTCAAGGCGTTGAACGTGATCGTCAAAATCCCTTTCAACTTTAGTGAACAACTTTTCTTTTTCATCAATAATTCTGCTCATCTGATTGGCATAGTCGGTGTAGCTTTCAATTCCATCTATATCTTTTTCCTCACTCCTCCATGGGATATAAAGCATGATTTTGCCTCTTAATTTAAGGTCTTCGTTTTTAGAGCCTTTAAGGGAGGAAAATCGTATTACAGCTTCGCGTTTCCTTTTTGACATTGTACCTAGACCTCCTTTTAGCTTTATTTTAGTTCTTTCGCATTCTTCGTTTTCATCAGCATTACAGTCATCTTTATCTTGTTTGTTGCTGTAAGTATACCATGCACCAAATTCGGCTAGTGAGAGATGTTCCAAATGATCAGGTCTTGCAGCATATTTATCAATGAGGCTTTTTTGTACGACATCTTCATCTTCGTCCTCAAGATTTTCTAGCATCGAGGTTGGTTTCAACATTACCACCCTATTTTGTTTCGGGTCTGTGTTAATAAATACCACTTTTCTGCTACTTTGTTTCAAAGGAATGGATAATATTCTATAAACTGCCTCCTGGGCACTGACTTCTCGATTGTTAAGGAAAGCTGCCCCTGTCTTTCGAAGTTGTACTTGTAGATCTGAATCTTGATATTCTTTTGCTACTCTTCTTAACAGATCACCCATGGTTCTCTCTTGCTTTAAAACGTACGATACCACATACATAACACATGCGTACGCGTCAACTATATAACTGAGGTCCATATTGGCTTGCCAAGCTTTTAAAATTGCTGGGTTGTAATTATTGATGTTTATCTCTTCCACTGATCTTTTAAGAACGAGATTTGTACCTCTGTTTGAAACGTGTAAAGCTTTGAAATATTGTTCCATGTTTACGTCTGCACTTTCACACAGCATTTCTATTGTCAATGTTTTGTCCATCTCTTTGTCTGAAATAATGTCATGAACCTTCCCTAGTAGGGATTTGGCTGCATTCATATCTTCTTCATTTTCGACCTCTCTAGCTATGATAGTCTCTACACTTGGTGGGTGTGGAAAGTGAAATCTACAGTGAGAATGAGTTTTACGACAACTAGCGGAATGAACGTGTGTTTGTAATCGCCTGACTAGACTAGCTAATTCAGGGTCGTCCTGTTCGTCTGGTAACTTACAAGTTTGGTATTTATCGACATATTCTATTACTTCTTCGTCTGACTGGATGCCCATTTTTGGGGCGTCACGTGCCCAAAGTATTGTATGTGCATGGGGAGATCCTCTAGCTTGAAACTCTATTCGTATTATGTAATCAACAATTTCTCCTATTGGATTACTTTTCGACAAAATGAATTCCTTGAAAAATATATCAAGGCGATGGTGAAAGTTTCTTGCTACTGTGACCGGATTGTTTCTTAACCATTCGCATTTAGTATCCCATGACATTTCTTTGACATCATCGTCTGTGTAATTGATGTTATACTGGAAAGCTATGCTTCTGATGACTTCTGGCCATTGCATGTCCGCTCCACTCAATGTCAGAAACCATGTTGGTTTGCCTAATTGTCTGATCATACTCATGGCTTCATGTTGTATCAGTGACCAATACGACGGGCTTCCACGAACATTTTTCAAACACCTATATGCCTTATCATCCTTTATCATGTTTTCTATACAGTTGCCTTGTCGAAGTTTACCAGCATTAATAACTTCATTTCCATGCCCTGTCCCTTTCCGCTGCCTTAACATAATGCTAATGTCATCAATAACCTGCTTATGTTCTGTTGCATATTGTGCAGCTAGGAGATAATCGATATCTTTTGCAAATCTACCGTCAAAATTTAAAAGTCTTTGATTAAAGTACTTTCTAGCGGATAATTTAACCTCACGTTTTGTTGATAATGTACCAGTTTCACCGGTGAATAAGGCTGGGAAAGCTAAAGCTTCAAAGTCATCGTCTAGAAGTATGGATCGTGGTTTCTCGTCTTCCGATGGTGCGATTGAAGTAATATCAGTGTCGGGATTGAAATTCTCTGGTGTCAATAATGTAGCAAAAGGAAGACCTCGTAGCTTACTTGACAGATCCAGTTCTGTTTGATCATCTGCGTCTTCGTTTTCAATGTCTTGTGTAGATATCAATGATGTGTTATCATTTTCATTTGCGACTTGTACATCATTGCCATCTTGTCTTTCAATACTTAATTCATTTTCCTCAAAACTAATATTCGCTTGTATCAAGCTCTCCCACATTTCTCGATCTTCGTCGGCCCAGTCTTTTTCCCAGTTTGTATTTAATGTCACATCTGAGTATAGCTTATTGTGTGTGTGCAGATACTGAATAGCCTCGCTGATTTTGTTGGGTCTGATAAATTGATGCATGTAATGACCTTTGTATTTTAACCTACGTTTCAATTTTAGCCCAATAATATTTGCATTGCCTGGTATGCGTGGTAAAAAGTCACAAATTTTTTCGATGTTTGCTGGAACGTTCACCACAGGTCCATTGATAGCTTTTTGTCTTCCACGAGGCAATGCAAGAAGCTTGACAAATGGAATTCTTCGAGCGATCATTCGACTTTCTAAAGGGTTTAGGTCGCTTAACTCTTCTGGGATCTTGTTAACAGAGAGTCCATTTACATTAGCTTGAGCGGGAATTCGATTTTGGTGCAACGCCATATTACATGTATGACAAATCCACAGATTTCCATCATTGCTTTTAATCATATAATCATCCATGAATAACTTGGCTTTCTTTTCCTGTTTGAGATTTTTGTATTTGTCTTTGATAAAGCCTTTAACACTCTTTCTATACAACAGTCTATGGCATACTACACAAACATACGTTGGCCCTTCTTTGATCTTAGCCTTAAAGTCAGCAATCAATTTCTCAATTGGGTTTTTTTGGAACAAGGATTTGGCTTTAGCAGTACGTCTTAGTTGTAGCCTTTTTTCTTTTGATCTTGGCGTTTCGTTTGTACGGCATCTTTTTTTATGTATAGCGTCCTGCTCTTTGTTCTTTCGTTTTGTTCTAGGCGTCATTTGTTGACGGCATTTGCGTTGTCTTGTTCGAGGAGAGGTATTGACTGTGTTTGTAATTATTTTTGTCTTTTTTCTATTTTCTCTCTTAGTCTTTTCGTGTTTTTTTCTTCTTTTCCTGCTACCTAGAAGTGAATTTAAGGGTAAATAATATGGTAAAAATCTAAACAGCATTATACTCTATTAAAGGTAAAATAGCCAGTTTTGAGCTTATCATGATGACTTTCTATGAGGTCATAGATGGTTTTTGACATTGAATTCTATTAAATAGATTCTTATTGTTCCGCACCACGTGGCAATTTCAAGGTGTACAATGACAACTGAGATATGAACCTTCATGCAAACTTTAACCTGAGCCACTCATGCATGAAATGTAGGTCAAAGTGACCTAATTCTTAACTGGAGCTGACTATACAAGACGCATCTACAGATAAAATATCATTCCTCTAAAACTTGTAGTATCTGGACTCTTACAAAAACTTTAACCTAAGTCACTCATGCATGAAATGTAGGACACATCCGCCTATTTTATATATCAATCTCATCGGCTATCCAAGATGCATTAATGGGCAACAGCTTATTCATCTATGACTTGTTATTCAAAAGATACATGGATTTTAACTCTGTAACGGATGAACGGACAAACGGGTCAAACGCGAAATCCCGTTCCCAACTTTGTTTGGCGAGGTGAACACAAAATACCAATAAAGTAATTTAACTTCTTTAAATGGATATTTTGGCAATTCATGCCTAATCAGTGCAGATCACATATATTGAAAACCAAAAAACACCTCAGAAAATGTCTCATTGAGAGTAATTAAAACCCAACCTGCAATCCACTCGCAGTTGAATTGACAAGAAAGATTATTTTGCAAACTACTGTTGAGCATCTTGATCATGAAAACTTCTGCTTTGGTGGATTATTAGTTTCCTTTGGATATAAATTCTATAACAACCTTTGATAAACCCATAAACTGTTAGTTATTTGGACAAGACATTTCGTCAGAATGTAAATTTGGTATTTTTTATGACTAAAACGAGTTATTTTGACAACTATAAACATCATATTCTTCTTTCTACCTTGTCATAACCTTCTTTGGTAGAGAAGCAAGTTGTCTAAGATTCTGTAGGATTTATATCCATTTCCATCAAAATTGTCTTAACTTCATGTTTTTACAATGTTGGATTTTAATTGGTGGATGTTTGGTGCTTTGATTGGCATGTTGGTGTTTACTTTTATCTCGTTTTCATGTGTACTGTAAGTTATTCTGCAAGTGACTGATTGCCAATATAATAAATATTCTGAAGCATCAGTGGTTACTGTTTACAAGAACATGCCACAAGCAAAAGGCAAATCATGCATGCTGACTCAAGTGCTTTCTATTGGTATTTTCAATACAAAGAACACGTTAAACAAAAATAATTTGTAAAGGTTCCCCAGAACCTGGTGTCTCACCTGCTCAGATACATTTCAGTAAAACTACAAAATATAGCCACATTCATTGATGCCAAAAATGTAGATCAAAGTGACCTAATTCTGCTACGAATGTTGGTTACTACTAAAGATGTAACCACTTTCTAATTATCATAACCACTTTCTAATTATCATCATGAAATGTACGTTCTGAGATATGGTGGCAAAAAAAAAAATCTGAACAAAACACTAATAGCAAAATAAGTGAAAGGTGGATTTTTCAAAAACCAAAATTTAACATGGTCACAAGACTGTGAAAATGAAGTCATGGTCAAAAGCCATTTGGCAGACTGTCATGTACTAACCAAGACAAGCCTATATACCAAATACCATTGACTATCACTTATATTTACTGAGAAACTGATCCAATCAGAAAAACTTAACATGGTCACTAGACAGTGAAATTGAGGTCAAGGTCAAAAGCCATATGGTAGACTGTCATGTACTAACCAAGACCAATACTAAAATTTTTGAAATTGAACCATTGAAGGTAATTACAAAATACTGATAACTGTATCAGGATACTGATACAAAATTATGATCAAATGGCTGGGAAATGAAGTACTAAGCCCTGATTAAATGATGATATAAGAAAAAAATTTGCAGTTTTTAAATTTTATTTATTAGAAAAGATCTATCATGTTTTTCTGCAATTCTTCTGCAATATCCATCATTTCTTTCACTTCCTCTGTGAACTCTTTTAAAAGATTTCCTATCTTAATACACAGTTCCCTGTTTTTATTGAATAATGTTCTGATGACCTTTTTATCTACATTGTTGTCGTAAGCATAAACCTTCATGCTTATTTCAAACTGGTCAAACATCTCTTTAACTTGTGGGATTATCCTTTTCCTTTTTGCTGCTAGTTTCTTCATACAGATCATATTTTTTTTCACATCTGAAGAAAATAAATAAAAATGTAAAATGTGGTAGAATATGGAAAAATGAGGCTCTGCAAAGCTTAGCATAGCAGGATAAGATGATCCCTCTACTAGATCAAAGGTAATTCAACAACAACAAATGTCAAAAAGCAACAGTGCCATATTAAAACTATTAAAAAAAGGAAGGATGCACGTTTCCTTCCATATTATCTTCTGATAATTAAGGTTGCTCACAACCTCAGTTGTTAAGATCTTGTTAGTCTTCGGATTAGGGTGGTTAATCGGTCATACTACCTGACCTCCAAATGAGGGCAGTGCATCTATCTGAGGGCAGATTACAACATTTAATTGCACGCGGAGTCGTGCTAAGGATACCCCCACTCGTTCATTGATTTGAGATTTTCTATATATGTGTCAATTACATTACTATAAATTCAGAAATTATTGTGATGTTATACATGTATTTGTTACGAAAGTTTCCATTAGTGCAATCCTAAATAAATTCTAAGTCGCTCGGTAAACAGGAAGTAGAAGTGTGATAAACCTGAAAAGAGGAGACACAGTACAAGTCATCACGCAAAAGCTAATTCTCAAATATAAAATCATTTCTTCAAGTAAAAGCAGAGATATCTGTTACACAAGTTTCCATTAGTGCAATCCTGAAAAAAATTCCAAGTCGCTCGGTAAACAGGAAGTAGACGTGTGGTAAACCTGAAAAGGGGAGACACGGTACAAGTCATCATGGCAAAGCCATGTCTCAAATATAAAATCATTTCTTCAAGTAATAGCCGAGATATCTGTTACGACAGTGTTAATGTTCGGACAAACGGACGAACGGACAGACAAGGCGATTGCAATATAGCCCCCACTCTACGAGTGGGGGTATAATACCAAACTAGTACAACAATACGACAAATGCAGTACATCGATCTATTTTTAGTAACAGAGTTATCTGCCCAAACATTAACTCGGAAACCTTAAAATGTAATAGGGAAAATATCTGTTAGGTCATGACGCAGCTTTGTTACTTTTGGTTCGAAAAGATTTGACATGATCTGACAGAGTTATGGTAAGTTTGAAAAAAATCAAAAATAACGGTTTTCGACGTTTTAAGATGTTTTGAGGTTTAAACGTTAAATCAAAGGTCTGAAAACATCCATCAAAACATTAAAAAAGGACCAAAAAATAGGAAACTTGTGAGGGACCTCTCAATTGTTCAACAATTGTCATACTAGTTTGGTATTGTAATTCTTTTCAAAACTGACACAATAACCCACTAATGGTATATCAGGTCAATTTACAGAAAAGGGATAACAGGTAACACTCGCAATGACCAAAAGTATGTATTTCAAAGAATATTAAAAATATTATTAGATATATGTAGAATATATTTGAACATGACTACTAACATCGATCATATATTTTAATAGTTACTTCATGTTACTGCACTGGTCATAGAAAGCTTAATATCATTCAGGTAGACAATTTCCATTTTCAACAGCAATCAACAGAAAATGATTATCCTGTAAATTAATAGTTAGAATAATTCTCATAATAAATTAATACAAATTCATGCAAAAACACTGATTTCTACTATGACAAACTATATAATATTTGGCAAACATTAAACATCACATACATGTGGCAACACTGACTGTGTCACACAAGTTTTTCATGATGTTATAGTGCAAATTAAATGTTCCAAAAAATAAAACTTACAAAAATAAGAATTATCAAGCCATTGAATCTTTCAATCAACTATTTCAATTATTATGTAAGTAATTTCTGCCTAGCTCAAGGTTCAAATTTGGAATGCTTTATAATTTGGATCCCACTTGAACCAATAATGAATGTTGTCATGTTAGAATCAGAATAATTTGATTTGGGTTATGATGTTGCAGTTCCTCTAAGTGGTCATTTTCGCAGGTCACAAATTTCACGATTTCTATCAAAATTGTATGATTTATTTCACGGTATTTTCATGAATCTTTTCCATGTACTGTATAAATATATTTTTCGATATGCATTTTTCACATCACCAGAATAAATGCAAATAAAGCGAAAATTAAATCCTCGCGAAAATAACCACTTATACGGTATATTCAACTGGCTATAACTTGGAAAAAATAATCAGCCAATGAGTAAACAAATACATCATAATACAAAACATAACTTGAATTTTCAACTCATGCCATTTCAAGCAATTCCTTATTTCAACAGACCAACTGAAATGTGCATAATGTTTTTGCATCACAATCAGGTAAAAAAAATGTCCGACCATAAATTTCTTTTTATCAGCAACTGTTTCTATTTTACAGAGAGAAATTGTATTCATAGCTATCCAAATATCTTATACACGTTACATGTCAATCCAAATTTCAATAGGTCTGTTCAAATTTTAAAAAATTAAGAGTCTATTCTAAGGGATCCGGTAATCTACAAAATGAAATCTGTTCCAAATAGAGTTATAAATCAGATACATTTCTATAACATGTTTCACCATTAATACTTTCTACAAATCAAATAAAAAACTCAATGTCTGAGTGTAAACTGCTCAACTGAATAAGCAGATATAATATTTTTTAAAGAGTATGGCTAAACTGTATTTTAGGGGATAAATCATAAATTTTTACTTTTCCAATAGCAAAATACCAGAACCGGAAACGTGTTTAATAAATTTAACCTAAAACTTCAAAACATGTAACATATCTTCATTTGATGGCCAATCCAGGCCATGAAATGACTGTATAAACTCTATAACTGACCTTATTGGAGTGGATGTGTATAGGGGCTTAAATCCTGTAAATCAAAAATAAATATAAGATACGTTTTAATTTCTTTTGCAAACAATAATATGCTTTTACTAAATTTCTGTCATGTTGATACCTGGAATTTACATATCTCTGCAGTGTTTCAAGGGGTGTAATGCATATTTATTAGTTATATTACTTGAGATTAGATAATATTGCTTCAGTATTATAAGCATTCTCTATACAACTTTAAAAAAAGGTAAATACATTACCTTTTGGCAGTGATGTATCTGAGAAGGACTTTTCATCTACAAATGAAAAAAAAGAAACATAATGCATTACACATGTAATGTAGACTTGAATCATCATGCAAAACATTATTTATACAGGATGTGATAACTGTAAATGGGTCATTTAATTGGTTGATAAAATATTCAATATTCTTCTTCTATTATAAGGTAAATGCATAAATTTGTCTTTCATGCAGATCGTGAATATACATCCTTTAATTATGGCCATAATAAAAAATATCCTTTCATTGATGATGTCGATGTCACTCTTCGTGAGTTAAGGTCAGACATTAAGGTCAGACATTGATGCTTGTGATCTATATTAAACCTTAAAAAACCATTTTACAAGTCTTAGAAAATGCGTACGTCACTGGCAGTACACTGAAATGAACTCTCGTAAGAAACGCCAAGAACCACCCGTAAAATAATGAAAATCAATGCCGACAATCAAGTTTTGTGAACAGGAAATGAAGATCGACACATATAAATAGTTTCACGATATTGGAACAGACATGAAAAAATTTAGAAAAAATCAGGCGGATGTGGGCAGGGATGAGAATCTTGGAATTTTTTCTTTTATGGCCTAAAGGAAAATTACAAATTATTGTAAAAGTTCGAAAACTTCACAGATAGGAATTGCCGTAAATTACAGCATAAAAACTTTTTAAGTCATTCTATTTATAACTTTAAATTACCTTTTGGCAATGATGAAAGGGATGTATCTGAGAAGGACTTTTCATCTACAAATGAAAAAAAGGAAACATAATTAATTACACATGTAATGTAGACTTGAACCATTATGCAAAACATTATTTATACAAGATGTGATAACTGTAAATGGGTATAAAAGGTAAATGCATAATTTGTCCTTCAATATAAATTATTAATGTTACAAGTTATTGTGAAAAACACACTTGAAATGATTAATGCTTTTATTATCCCTCTACACCTTTAAGGCGCCATGAAGTCTGTGACATTTATTCCATACGGGTTTAATTTTGATTTAAAAATTATGTCATTGATTTTTTTTTTTACATATTTTAAAGTCTTTTATATAGAGAAATGTCAGGTATTTTTGTCCACTTTTCAGCTCGCACTTGACATTACTTCAAGATGAAGAACAACAATAAAAGCGCATGTCCAGTTGTTGGTTTTTACCACGTATTATTTGGTAATTTGTCTCGTGTACATTTACCCCATATCCCTTCATTATTCCATGATATTAATCAAATATTTCAAATCCATATTGCATTTATTGCAATGTTTTAAAAAAAATTGGATATATATGTGTAATAGATGAACATTTAGAATACAAATTTTTTAAGCAATGTACCATTGAGAATGGAGGCGTCCTGGTCTAGGTCATGGTCTGACTCGATTTCATCAATTGACTGGTTACAATCTGACAATAATAAATGCGTGTATTACTATATTATCTGAATTGACAGTTGAAAATTATAAAATGTGGCCGCTCTTGCTTCACAATCAATGTAATAAATATTGATGTGCGTCCAAGTAGCTTAGAACAACCATGCACATGTTAATATAATGTGCGATAAATATTTTGCTACTCTAGATATTTCAATTTGGAAAAAAATATGACAATCCTGATATAGACGTATTTACACTTTTTGGGTATTTAGCCAGATGCTCCGAATGACCGGAACTTCCGCTCCGAATGACCTAATGACGTAAAAACAACAATCAGTTCTGAATTATGATGTCAGATGTTTTAAATTGTGACGTAAAATTTTGCGGGAACCTGTGTGATTTTGTGTAATGGCGGACAAATTTGCATATAGGTGTAAATACGGGTATTGTCATAATACGCAAGATTGTAATTACATATTACTCAGTATTTCTCCATATTACTTTACTCTACAGTATATCCTTGTGTAAAAGTCGGTTTCAGAAATGTTTGTGCACTGAGCCACTGCCATAATTCTTTTTTATAAATCAAATACAAATACAAATCCTTTATTCCAATCAAAGGGCTCTTAGGGCATATCAAGTCACAAATATATAATTAAACAGTTGACCATGTGATCAGTGATGTGGTCTATTTTCGTCAGTATTTACAAGAACTTCTTCAAGTTCAACAGTGTCATCCCGTTTTACAACACATTAATTAAACAAAACTAAATAAAGCATTAACATTTATTTACGTCCCTGAGCATTCTTACCAGCTTTATCCTCACTGACAGGCGTTCCTTTTCCCGTTTCGGTTTCCATTTTTGTTGCCATGATGTTGTGCAACGTGGCTGTGTCCTCAATAAATGACGTGTCCGTGTGTATACGTGTGTAGTAGTCACGTGATCAAGTAAATTAAATCGATAATCATTTAAAATAAAAATATAAAAGAATGTATACAGTAATATTAAACAAGAAAAGTGTATCGAAAGCAATAAAATAAAAAAAAAAAAGAATTTGTTTCATCGTTTATATTTATTGTAAATTAGTATAGATCTACTTGTTATCTGGGTCAAGTGCATGACCGACTTATTTATATTAACCGCTAAAAATAGCGCAATGATAAGTAAACGGAATAAGAAAGCATCTTAAATGCATAAAATAACCAAATGAAAATGAATTATAAAGTATACATTCCTTAGATAATAATATAAAGAGTTTATATGTCAATTTTCAATGCATGGCGTGGAGTAGTTTCTTCAAACGAGCGAAACTAAATTTGTGACAGACACCCGAAGTAAAAACAGTATGTCTCTCTCCCATGCTTACGCATGGAGGAGACATAAAAACAAAAACACTAGAACTACAATGAATAAAAATAATCAAATTATACATCTTATCACAAACAGCAATGTAGTAAAGGACTAGAGTTACAATAACAATATCAATTGATGGAAAAAAAAATTTCAATTTAGATATAACAAAATTAACTTCATATTAATTTGGCACTAATTGGGAATGTAATCAGATATGACAAAAATGAAAATGATTAAAGTTTTCATGTGAAATGCATATTTAACCGAAAAAAAAAAGAAATGTAATGAATATGACAAAAATGAAAATGATTAAAGTTTTCATGTGAAATGCATATTTAACCGAAAAAAAAAAGAAATGTAATGAATGAATGAATATTATTTAATGAAACCAGTGTACAAAATATTTAAAACCTGTAATATTTCGGGAAAAGGATATAAAAATGCATAGCAATGCTAGAATAAATCTTAGGCAAACATGAAATAGTTTCAAATTAAACTTTTGTGAAATGAAAAAGGTGAATGTATGGGTCAAGATATTCAAAGGCTACCAAATGAAAAAAACTTGAAGATAAATATATACAGTTCATCACAAATGTAACAATGAAAATAGACTAGAGCTACAATAACAATATCATTTGTAAAAAAAACATTTTAATTTAGATATAACTATATTAACGTCACAACATTATTTTAGCACTAATTGGGAATGTAATGAGATATAAAAAAAAATGAAAATGGAAATGTTTAAAGTTTTCATGTGAAATGCAATGAATGAATGAATCATTTAACAAAACCAGTATGAAATTTGCATAGCTTAACAACTTGAGTAAATAAGTAACAAAAATATGGACTGTAGAGCACCCTGAATACTGTAAGAAATACACAACCATGAAAATCAATAATGACATAAAAATTGAGATGTAAAACAAATTGGGAAGTTACCAAATGATAATGACTAAATCTACAATATAAAACAAAACCTAAATACTTCTACACAATCAATATATACAGTTTATCACAAATAACAAAGTAAATGATGGACTAGAGTACACTTAAGCACCAACTAGATATGTAGCATATATTTTCAAAAAAGTCCATGGAGTTTTCCAAGTTAAACTTTTGATATGTAAATGGATTTCAATAATGTTTAATGTTAAAATGAAATGTTTTGTTAATTGAACTGGAAGTCAAATACATAATATTATGATAAAACAAATGTAAAAAATTACTCAAAAAATGAAAAACCAAAATTGCAATACATGAAAACAATTTTAAAGACGTAATGAATATTCATATACTGCTTATAGTAAACCACACCTTTTTCTTGAATCATTTTGATTCATGAAACATTATAAAATAAATCTGTAGGGTAAAAAAAATCTCTCACTCTTGCATTTCTATAAATTTAATAGCTGCTTCAGTATAGTTTCACTTCAATTTTTATGATGGAGCTTCTTGACAAAATTAATTACACAATGAGTAGGATGCCAAACATCAAATTGGTAAATACCAGACAAATGCCGTGTGCATTTTGCACAACAGACTGGAGCACAGGTCAAGAGATGATAAAAGTCAATAATGAGCTGAGTGACAATACGAATTTTGCAAGAGCTCTTCACTCGACATACCATTTTCTACTACACATGGACCAACATACTGGTTATATGCTGCTATACTACCAAGACACAAGAAACCTCATAGCCCTACAAATCATAGCAAAGGAAGTGGGTGGGGAAGACAATGATATTTATAAAATGGTCAAAGATGTCATTAAAAAAAGGTGAGTGGCACTAATTTTCCATCTTTATGCTTCCACTCTCTAATGTCAATTCTAATTTGATCTTTCCACTCCGTAGCTTGAACGAATCTGTTGTTTCCCAGCTCTATATTGCAACGTGCGTTCTCCATCTCGGTTAGTGGGTAAATAACGTATTGGGCATCGGTGCGCGTTACTTTACAATGACGTTTCGGGTTTTTCATTGGTTCTTTTCAGATCAATTGTATTACCTCCAAATAAGGTCAACACCCTTTCGAATAATATCGGCATGCGTATCCATGCGGCGACTCATATCCGTGTCTTGATGACTCATTGGAATCTGTTGACCGAATAAGGACTGCGCGATGACTCACGTATTTACCATTCGGCGTCTTGATGACTCATAAGACTTTCTTGACCAAATAAGGACTGCGCGATGATCTGATGACTCACGTCGGTGGTGAGGCGGATGTCCCTATATGGAAAAGGTGGCGGGGCATGACCATATTTGGGTGCGCCTTAACGCCTTACTTTTCTAATGGGGATAAAAGATCCTAACCCCTACTACTTACACGTGTAAATGGTGTGGCAGAACATCCGAAAGCACAAGAGAATTACGTCTACACGAGCACGTTCATTCGATTAGAAATGAGATATCACAAATATACCTACCGCCAAATAATATACACACAACAAACCAGATTTCTAATTTAAATAACAACCAATCACCACACACCCACTTTTCTACAATGTCACAGAAGGGCGCTGGAAAAACAGAACTTCCTTATGTATTTAGATAGTCCGGACAAAAAACGTTTCCTAGAAATCTGGCCACAGAAACGACGTACAAATTCAAATTTACAGACGTGTGGAAAGGGGAAAAAATACGAGACATCTTGAAAGACATACAACAAATGTTTGACAACGTATTAACCAAAGCCAAAGGAAAAGAGCAAGACCTCGGTCGTGTCATTATTCGTCATCCCATAGTCGTACCGCTTGACAAATGGACCAACATTAATACAAATACGGTCATGACTGCCATAGAAAATGTACTTAACAGCGACGAGTCGCTCGGCCTCAGTGAATCTATGGATATTCTTATAGGTAATATTTCCGTGCCACAGGGAAGTGGAAGGGTACACGTCAAACAACTAAAAGCACCTCAGAGTTCTATCGCGTTTAAAAGGTCAATGCTGAGAGTCGCAAACGACGATCATATGTGTCAAGCAACGGCTGTCGGACGATGTTTTGTCAAGTTATGTAAGATCGTTACGCTGGACGAATATAAACGCATTACAAAAAATGACACACCAGACATGAGCACTACCATGAAAATGGTTAGAATGAGCATGAACCGGAATGAAAAAAGTTGTCACACCCGAGTGGTTCAAATATAAACATTCTCCCCAGACTACAACCTTACTTAGTATCAAAACTTAAATTGACAACTAAAGTTACAAACATGGATCTTAATAAAAGAAGCTTGGACAGTCAGTACGTGTGGCCATGCAAACATTGCATAGACAAACCAATTGACAGAGAGTTGCTGCTTATATTTTTTCAACTGTGTGGACGGAGACCCAACACATGTTATCAATCAAATAGTTATAGGTGTATTCCACACCATCCTCCACTTGCAAAAAGAAGGAGCCAGGCTATTAATATGGAACATGGAGTATAGAATACAGAGAATGTTGTTCGACATCATAAACAAGGTGGTGCAGGAGCACAGCAAAGGAATGTCCATTCAAAACATGATCTCACAGGCACTGAACAACAGGTTGATTGATTGTTTTTTAACGCCGTACTGGCGATATTGCAGCCAATATCACGGCGAGAACGAATTAGACTCAAACTGATTAAAATTTCAAACATTATCTAAAATCGATAGCCTATTTACAAATAATATTGAAAGTTGAATAAACAGTAAAACTAAAATCACGTCAAACATCATTCAGAAAAAAAATATCACAGATACGCTATTTAATTAACAATGTCAACATATATAAAATATTCAGTAAACATAAAATCACGTCGATTAATAATAACAAAGTTTAAGACAATGACCAATAACTATACTCAAGAACATAGTATAGTAATCTATATTCTGGAGTATAGTCCTACGTCTTTCAAATATTGTAAAAGACGGTCGCCAGCGACCACTGTAAATAAATCTTTCATATTGTTGACTGTGTAGTACCGACAAATTATGTCGGATTTATCTACACAGTCAATTAAAAGATGTTTAACAGATTGCCGACATTGGCAAGGAATACACTCAGGAGCCGGCTCACTCTCTAAAATAGAAGAATGAGTCGTTCGGTGTGGCCAATGCGACATCTGGTCAAAACAACTTGGTCTCTTCGGCTTTTGCCGAAAAAATAAACATTCTTGCCAACAGTTGGCTCTATCGAATGTAATTTATTGTCTGTAAGCAGATCCCACTGGGACTGCCACAGACGTACAACATATTTATAAATTAGAGGTTTAAAATCAGTAGAAGGTACTGACATATTTGTAACTGGGTCATCTAAGCATCCTTCGCTATACTATCTACGACTGTGTTTCCTCGGATACCAATATGACTTGGTATCCAGATAAAAACTATTTCTTTGCCCATTTGGACAAGTCTTTTATAGAACTCAATAATATGGGCAATTAAAGGGTTTTTATATTTCAGACTTTCGATAGCCAATAAACATGAAAGTGAATCTGAACAAATAAGAAATTTAAGTTTTTCAGATGTTCTAGCAAACTTAGAGCAAGAATTATGGCTCTGGCTTCAGCAGTAAAAATGGAACTGGAGGATGGAAGACGGAGAGTTGCTGCTTGCTGTCCATAGACAGCAGCGGCAGCCACTTTGTCCCCGTCCTTCGACCCATCAGTATAAATAGAATCATGAAATTCAAACTTAGATTTTATTTCAGCAAAGTGTTGCTGAATAAAAATAGGGTTTGTTTCGGACTTTTTATGTTTTCTAAGGTCAAAAATAAACATAGGTTTGGGTACAAGCCAAGGCGGCGATTGAGGTATATTATTAATGGGGGCAATTTCATCAAGGTTGATGTTAGAACCATGAATATGTAATTTCATCCGGATACCAAACGGAGGAATTTTATTTTCATGTTGTTCAAATATATCCTCATAGAGAGGATTGAAAACACAGTCGTAGGCAGGATTTGAAGGATATGCTTTTAACTTGGTTAAGTATTGTAAACCAAGTTTTATCCGACGATTATAAAGAGACGGCTCGTTCGCCTCTACATATAAACTCTCCACAGGAGATGTTCTGAACGCCCCCAAGGCCAAACGTAGGCCTTGGTGGTGAACAGTATCTAAAATCTTTATATAGGATTTGCGAGCAGATCCATATATAATGGAACCATAATCAAGTTTTGATCGTACAAATGATCGGTATAAATTTAACAAAATGTTTTTATCAGCACCCCAGTCAGTGCTAGAAACAACTTTTAAAATATCCAATGCCTTCAAGCATTTAGCTTTAAGCATTTTGATATGGGGTAGAAAGGTAAGTTTACTGTCAAAAAGTAACCCAAGGAATTTCGTTTCTTTAACTACTTTAATAGGTACATTGTAGAGTTTGAGTTCAGGGTCTGGATATAATTTTCTTTTATTACAGAAATGCATGCAGAGAGTTTTTGATGCGGAAAATTTAAATCCATTTTCTGTTGCCCATTTTTCAATTTTATTAAGAGATAACTGCAATAGACGTTCTATCCTGTTCATATTTTTAGCTCTGCAACAAATCAAAAAGTCATCAACATAAAGAGAGCCTTCGACATTGTTTTGCAAGTTTTTGCAAGACTGTTAGTTTTGATACTAAAGAGAGTAACCGAGAGAATGCGTCCCTGGGGTACACCCATCTCTTGTTCAAATTTCTGACAATGTTGTATTGACCCTGACTTTGAACTCCCTGTCAGATAAAAAGTTATCGATAAATGTAGGTAACCTACCTTTCAACCCCATATCGTTTAAATCCTTTAAAATACCATATTTCCAAGTGGTGTCGTATGCCTTTTCCAGATCGAAAAAGACAGACACCACATGTTCACCTTTAGCAAACCCGTTACGACTGAATGATTCGAAGCGAACAAGATGATCCAACGTGCTTCTGCCTTGCCGGAATCCGCACTGTATACTGGACAGGAGACCATTCGTCTCAAGGAACCAGACAAGGCGGTCGTTGATCATCCGTTCCATTGTCTTACAGACGCAACTTGTGAGGGCAATTGCCCGATAATTCGACGGTTCAAAATGTTTCAAATCCATAACGTTTTGTAGGAGTTTTCTTTCTTGTACTTCTTAAATTTACATTTTGCTGATTATTTTGGTTAGCCACATTTTGCTCATTATTTTGATTAGCCTCATCTTGTTCATTATTTTGGTTGTTAAGCACATCCCCAGCAATTTCAAAAATGTTCCTATATTGTCGTATTATAAAAGGAAAATTCTGCTCAATCAAATTTCTACTTCGCTGCAAACCATGTATTATGCCAAGGTAAATAGTACCCACAATCATCAACACATATCCACATAGTTCTGAAAGAACAATAAACATCGTCATAACATGTGTTCATGGTTATCATTCAAACGATGATGATGATGACCTGGCACCATTTGAAATTGAACAACACTTTCGTCATCACCCTCTCTAGTGCGTGACCGTCTTCTTTTAAGCATGCAGCAGGCTATCACTAGTACAGATATAATCGCTAAAAGGAATAATATTTTATATTTTAATTTCAGATTTTTGTTTTAACTACTTAACAAAATTAGTATCTATCATGCAGAATTCTAATATTTTAACTTGCATGTATGAATAACAATTTGTCTATTTGAAAGCACAGTTCTAGCTAAGTTTTGAAAAGATCATTTTGTGCATAAAAGTAAAACTTCAACTTTGAAAAGTGTACTTTTATCTATATTAATACCATAGCATACCTCAATGCATGTACAATGAATAAACTGTTTTTTTATATTCAAAAACATTTGGGAGAAAGATATCAGTTACTGTTGAATCATATCTCCAATTTTCTAAGAATTTTCCTGATTTGACAAAGCTGTTTTATCAATGAAACAGTTTCTGTTTTTATACGACCGCAAAATTTTTGCGGTCGTATATTGGTATGACGTTGGCGTCATCGTCGTCCGAAGACATTTGGTTTTCGCACTATAACTTTAATACAAGTTAATAGAAATCTATAAAATTTAAACACAAGGTTTATGACCACAAAAGAAAGGAAGGTTGGGATTGATTTGGGAGTTTTGGTCCCAATAGTTTAGGAATTAGGGGCTAAAAAAGGGTCCAAATAAGCATTTTTCTTGGTTTTTGCACAATAACTTTAGTATAAGTTAATAGAAATCTATGAAATTTAAACACAAGGTTTATCACCACAAAAGGAAGGTTGGGATTGACTTTGGGAGTATTAGGGGCCAAAATTAAACTTTGTTTGATTTCATCGAAAATTGAACTATTGGGGTTCTTTGATATGCTGAATCTAACTGTATAAAGATTCTTAATTTTTGGTCCCGTTTTCAAATTAGTCTACATTAAGGTCCAAAGGGTCCAAAATTAAACTTAGTTTGATTTTAACAAAAATTGAATTCTTGGGGTTCTTTGATATGCTGAATCTAAACATGTACTTAGTTTTTTTTATTATGGGCCCAGTTTTCAAGTTGGTCCAAATCGGGGTCCAAAATTAAAGCTAAAAAGGGGTAAATTATTTTTTTTTGGGGGGGGGGGGGGCAATTCTCCACAGCATATTGTATTGCACAAGAAGCAAAAAATTGAATATAAATTCAAATCATATGACCAATTCTAAGTTCTTTATTTCAGTTATTCTGTGTCAAAAACCTATTACGTGTCAAATATTTCAAGAAATTTTCAATTGCACAGTATTGTGCAATAGCAAGAAATCTTCAATTTGCACAGTATTGCGCAATAGCAAGAAATTGATATGTGTGCCCTGTTATCAAAACTTAATTATTAACTAATTCCATTGGAAAATTGCCAATAACTTTAGTTTAATGAGCTTCATTGGAAATTTGTTAATATAAAATGTGCTGATGAAGCTTTGTTGTTTATCTCATCTAAACTGCTTTTAAATTATGTATATTTAAAATTTGCCATCCATGACTATGATGTCATTTTCTATTTTAATATGTTATGGTGTATTTAAATGGGCTGTTATGGTTGAAAAGTATAAAGAAATGGGGGGGGGGGGGTTGAAAACAAAATTTGGGGAGGGGCAATTTTTTTCTCATTTCATAAATTAAAAAGAAAATTTCAAATTAGAGAGAAAAAATTTTCTATTTTAATATGTTATGGTGTATTTAAATGGGCTGTTATGGTTGAAAAGTATAAAGAAATGGGGGGGGGGGGGGTTGAAAACAAAATTTGGGGAGGGGCAATTTTTTTCTCATTTCATAAATTAAAAAGAAAATTTCAAATTAGAGAGAAAAAAAAATTATTGTTGGGAAAATTTTGAAATGAAATAGGATTTCAAAAAGGTAACATGGATAGAAAATGGTCAAACCCACAAAAAATTGTTACAACTATTGGCTCATACCATGCTCCCTTTACAAGTAACCAATCCAATCAATTCGCAGTTTGACTGAACAACATAAATAATCTTCATGACCAGCTCTCATCTCTCATTGCGAAATTGATCATCTCAAAGACGCGGACAGGGATTTTGACTTGACGAAAAAGAGTATTGATAATCAGAATATTTGGCCCTGTAAGAAATGCATCTCAGCACTAAGTGCGTCTGAATTATTGACATTATTTATAAACTGCGTTGAAAGGGATACAACCTTACTGATAAATCAAATTTTGATAGGAATTTCCACACCATAATAAATGCCCCTAAAGGGTTGGCTGAAAATTTAGTTTGGAACATGGAGTATCAAATTCAAAGAATATTGATGGATCTGTGCAATCGAATAATGGAGAAGCATGACAAGGGCAATCAGATTCAACGCATTTTTCTGCAATCACTTTAACGCAGGTATAGTTATTTTCTTACAATACATTAATAATTGTTTAATTTTGGTTTGTAGGATTCCGATTCCATGAACTCCTTTTGAAATGGAACATCTCCAGTTTGTGTAACATAGCGTCGTTGTTCAATTTGGCAGCTCCGTTTTTGTCAATATCAATTTCAATCTGTGTTTTTGAATCATTAACGACAGTGTCATTTACCAGTAGTTTTTCTGTATCATTTTTACCATCTATCTCTTTAACATATGTTTGAGATTGATCTGAACCATCTAACTCTACTGTTTTAGTCGTATCGATAAATTATTCCAGTTTTTTACCTTTTATGTTTGGAATTTCAGGTGTTTCTAGCTGTCTAATATTGTGGTCAAATAAATTTTTATTATCTCCCTTGGTAATGATGTTAATCAGGGTTCTGATCTTCTCAAACTCACTCTCTATCCATTTTAGATACATGTTACCTTGTACAAGGCATCTATGAGTGTTGTAATAAAGTGTTATAGTTATTAACTTAGTTTCATGCTGTTTAATTTGTACACAGGATTTTGTCAGCCTGCTATCCGGTAGTTTGTCCTCGAATGGGGCATATTCGTCATCCAAATTAATCTCATTTCCTTTTTTATCATAGTCGGACCATTGAATTGTTATATCGTCTTCACCTAGATCTAAAAAGTATCTGATAAGAAGGGCTCGCCTCTAAAAAATTACCGATCTCTGGTCCAGATCGAACGTGAATTGTTTATTGTCTCTGGTTTCATGGGTGTCGCTAGTTTTTGACCCCATCACAGTTCTGTAATGGGTTGTGATGTGTCGATTGTGCATTTCAGAAAAAATAGTAGCGGCCATTACACAGTGAAGCCACATGTTGGTATATATGATATTTGAATAATGTGTTGGAAGTACCAAATGAACTTTTATAAACTGAAATAATTTACTTTTGATTTCCTTTTCCCTGAACCTTTCTTTGAAAAGAATGAAGTATCCATTTCCACACCGTTTTAAAGACTTTCGACTGGTTAGTGAAATGTAGGCCTTGAAGAATCAAAACAGTGGTTTTGTATGTAGATATCTTACTATTTTTTCAAAGGAAAATTACTGCCACAATGGTACATGTGTTTCCAAATTTGAATATTAAATTAGTATAGGACGCTTCGATCGCGCCAGATAAAGTTAAATTAATTTGATGTCCAGTCCATATAATAAACGTACCACAGACGGAAATCTACAAAGGGCATACAGAAAAAAACAATAAAAACAACTATTGGAATTTTATTTTCATATATCCTCATAGAGAGGATTAAAAACAGTCGTAGGCAGGATTTGAAGGGTACGCTTTTAGCTTGGTTAAGTATTGTAAACCAAGTTTTATCCGACGATTATAAAGAGCCGGCTCGTTCGCCTCTACATATAAACTCTCCACAGGAGATGTTCTGAACGCCCCCAAGGCCAAACGTAGGCCTTGGTGGTAAACAGTATCTAAAATCTTTATATAGGATTTGCGAGCAGATCCATATATAATGGAACCATAATCAAGTTTTGATCGTACAAGTGATCGGTATAAATTTAACAAAATGTTTTTATCAGCACCCCAGTCAGTGCTAGAAACAACTTTTAAAATATCCAATGCCTTCAAGCATTTAGCTTTAAGCATTTTGATATGGGGTAGAAAGGTAAGTTTATTGTCAAATAGAATACCAAGAAATTTGGTTTCTTTGACGACCGTAATGGGAGAATTATAAATTTTAAGTTCGGGGTCTAAATGTAGTTTTCGTTTATTACAAAAATGCATACACACTGTTTTGGAGTTGGAAAATTTAAAACCATTTTCCATAGCCCATTTTTCAATTTTATTCAAAGATAATTGTAGTTCTCTTTCGATGTTGTTCATATTTTTACCTCTATAGGCAAACATGTGGCCTTATCCTGAAAGTAATGATAACTCCTGATCAAAATGTGAAAGAAGATAATGTAAATAATATTATATTAATGTATTAGGCATATTTGTTTGAGACAAATGTATTATTTTGTGCAATGTCACTGTGTTTTCTATTCGACAAAATACAGCACAGATTACTTAAAATACATTACTATTTCTTTAGTAGAATGCATATATATGAAATCTTCATATCCTTGTATTTTTTTTTAATTAACAGAGTACTTGTGGGCCAAAAAGACCTTGATGTACAGCAACTGGGTTCCTTACTTGCCACAAGGCAAGTAGTCCGGAAACGGATAGAAAACATTTCAATAAACATCAAATATCATAGAGAAGTTATAGAAGCAAATAAAAAAAGGATTCAAAATGAACTAAAATTTGAAAGTGCCGTTGGGGAAAGAATAAAATTTTTCTCCAAGATATATGTGATCCCATTATACAAACTATATATATAATATACATTGTGTTCTGGTAAATATACATGTAGATTGAGGACTGAAAAAAGAAGATATTGTTCACAGACTCTTTAAAATCTCAATATTTATATTTTGTACATTATTATTTCCATTGCGTTCGTTTATTATGGTTCAACAGACCTTGATATACGGGAACTGGGTTCCTTACTTGCCACAATGCAAGTAAAATGTAGTCAGGAAACGGATAGAAAACATTTCAATAAACATCAAATATCATAGAGAAGTTATAGAAGCAAATAAAGGATTCTAGCCTGGTGACCAAGTCGTTTAACCATGAAGAGCTTAATGCAGATGAAGACCTTACTGTGGAGATCAATGAATATGATCAAATGGATGTGGAGATCAATGAAAATGATCAAATGGATGAGGAGGTACTTACAATTTGAATTTGTCCAAATACAACATGTAAATAGTACATTATTAGCAGTTGTTGATAAATGTACATAATCTTTGAATTGTTGCAACTTTAAATCGATCATGAATCAACATAAATAAAGTTTCTGATTGGATATCAATACTCTATTGTTGGCAATATGAAAATACTTATATAATCGCTAACTTTGTATATGTAGCCCATATAAAATATCATTTTAATATTTCAGAAGATTAAGGTTAATTCATCATAAAGATCTAAGAAGAGAAAATTAAAAAAAGAGACAATTTCTTTTCGAAGATTGAACACAACTTCGAGATACTTAATTGAAAACAATAAATTGTCATATATGTTATTTTATATTGCAGAGTTCTAAGTACAGACAGCAATGAATAGGGGGATATAGAGGACTTAGGAGCATACAGTTATTTAATTCACTAAGTAAAAGTTTGGGTGTATTTCTTTTGTTAATTCAGAACATGTCCATAGTGTGCAGTGTATTACTGTAGGAGTCACAGAAACGACAAATAATGTTCTAAAATACAGTTCTGGTTTACTCCATTGGCTAGAACATGTTCTGAACTCTTTGTGTACACTTCTACCTACCACATTTCCAGAAGGTGTAACAAAGACAGTAGCCGTAGCAGTTGTTATTCTTTGTTGAGTGACAATACTAGTGGTGGTCATGGTGGTAGCAGCAATTTTGGTTGATTCGAATGGAGAGACTCTTGTGGTTACCTCTGGCGCAGAATTTGTCTGAATAATAAATAAGAATAATAAAAAGCAACCTTTACATGTATTATCCATTTTATTTTCTATTGTAGAGTGGTTAGGTTCTTGAGTTTACGAGTGAAAGGGGAACTAGTTCTCTCATTAAGAACAGTTTTTTTTCATTTTTAGTCTAATGTAACAAGGCATCCATAATGAAAAAAAAAATTACAATAAAATGTGTGAACATTATAATAAAAAAGACAGGATATGGAATAAATACTGGTTGAAAGCCAAATAATCATAAAATCACAAAAGTTGCACATGGAAACATAAACCAAAAATACGTTATTTGGTTGACACTTACAGTTACAGACTGGGCACATTCCTCTCCCCCAATTTGAACAACATCACTGGGAACATTGAAACATTTGCACAACTCAGATTCTCCTTCAACATAGATTCCTTGAAGTGCGCCTTTCACTTTTACATGGAGTACCGAATCCAACCCAAAAGTATCGAAATTAATTTTCTTCACATATTTCAACGACAACGGATCTCCTTTGAAGACATACACTTCATATGGTCTGTATTTACATTGCAACCTCACGGTTTTGTATTCCAAATCATTACGGGGGTGCAAGTGGAAGCAGTGATGTCTAATGCCATGCAGTGATGCAGAAGCATCATAAACACAAACATTGTAGAAGATGGATGAAAAAATCGAAAATTCAGCGTTGAGTTGAATCCGGGTCAGTTATCCCTGATTCACGTTCGCCCTAGTACCTGTTCGCCCCGGGTCCGATCGCCCTGAATTTTATATAATGTTTGTGGTATAATGTATATATTTGAATAAAGTATGTTAAAGTTTGCATACAATTTTGCTGAATATTGATGTTGTATTGCTGCTACCAGAAAACTGAAGACTAAGTTATATGTACGTATACATCTTTATTGATACATTTTGAGCACTGAATTGAAATACTTTAACTTGTACATTCATTTCTTTCATGTCTCACAATGTTTACATTCATTGTTTTAACTCATTCCAAGCTGACTAGGTTATTTTACTTTCATTATTAATCCACCAAAGACATTTAAAACAACAATCAACGATTTCAGAGACATCATAATTATACCTAATCAGTATTATAAATTAAAATCCAACAGTCATTAAAAGTATTCTAAATAAAAAACAAATTTAACAATGAAGCCAATCAATGCTCTAGAACAAACGATTAATTTTTAAAAATTTCAATGTAAATAAAAATCGGCATCAATTTAAAAACCTAAATACTATTAATATTAATAATTTTTAGGGTTAGGTTGCTAAGCAACCAAAACCCTTATGCCGTCGGTCGTTTGGTTGGACAATGAAGGAAACTTTGGAAATCTGGTGTTTTGTGGAAAAAGTTGGACCAGAAGTTTTTGAAACTATGTTTTTATGAGTAAATATGCAAGCTTATCTAGGATTGAAGCTTAAGCAAGGCTAGTTAAGCAGCTTTTTATTTCGATTTTGAGATGACACATGCGCAAAGAAACCTCCATATTTTCCGAATTACGACTATGTTTATATTTGAATATCATATAAGAAAATAAACATTCCGCGGTAAAATAGTCCTAATATTTGTTGTTGCTGTTGTAGTTGTTTTTTAATAGAAATGTAACTGAAACACACCGAGAAGTGTAATTGTCCAGTTATTTAATAAAAGATGTGTGTTTTATTGACGATTTCCTTTTTGTTTTGAAAGCCGTATAAAGTATTCGCGCCTTTTAAAATGTACAATGCTATCGGCGTAAGGATTTTGAATGTTTACATATGCACGGATGTCTTGGGAAGGATTACAATCAGGTTTATTTTCAAAAGATTTCAAAGGTAAGTTCCATTTTTGTTGTGAACGTGATTGTTAACTTATACAGAACATATTTTGCACATTATTTGCTTATTCTTCTTGTAATTCTGATGGTATTTTGTGTATTTGATTAACCTTTTGACCTGATCATCGTGACTTCATTTTGTCAAACCTGTTGGTCAGTGATAGAATTGCATACAGGTTATTTGAAATGCCGACAACTTGCACATTAAGATTGAAAAACAATGTGTTTATCATTAATTTAGAAAACGGTATTATCGAAAGTATAATGGGTTTATTTTAATTGAAAGCTTGAATGTTTACGTTCTGATCTACCTGCACATGCGCAATGTAGTGTAAATATATTGTAGAAATGACCCCCTTCTACAATTGTCCAAACTTTGTCTTTTTATATAACCTTAATAACTTGAAGACCTTTGATTTCTGTTTATTTTAATTCATGAAATCATTATTATGCGTTTGTCTTTTTAAAAAAATTCAATTTAGAGTGATAATTCAAGAAGCGTTAGCCGACTCGTGCTTTCTTTGATTGATTAGTGCATATTTATTGAAATAATCATCAGCAATGTTTGTACAAATAAAAGTCAAATGCTAGCAACCTAACCCTAGCAGTGCTATGCACTTTGATTTTTTTATAAAAATTGGGCGAACGAACCCAGGGCGAACGGACCCGATACCCGTTTAGTTAGTTGTTGCGTAAATCCAAATAAAACAAAGCATTATGGGATATATATTTCGTAATGTGGTCAAGATCATTAATAAGGTTTAGCATATACTATACAAAGGGGAGTAATTACAACCTTTTTCTTTGTCTCCAACACGATCTTTCAAATTATCTTCCATGGAATATCAGAGAAAATTCTTACATTGAATAAATCAGAGTTATGATCGTTTTAACGACCTTTATTTACTTTATGGACCCACAACCTAAGATTGGGTAGATTTTTTTCCAGAAAGTTTAAGTTTAGTATTGTTTAACAATGTGAATTTGGTTATGCCCTTTAATTTTATTTCGCATAATGATTAGGGACCGACCATTTAACTTGAAAGGGGTTTTTTCCTAAAAAAAATATTCTGGATCTGATTTTTGATGAAAAAAATATTTTGGCAGCAAAGGTGAAGAAAAAAAATATTCTGAAGAAGGATTTCTGCCATATAAAATAATGCTAATATTGGAGAAAAAAAATTTTTGTCGCGACACCTTTAAAAAATAAAGTGCGCGGAAAAATATTTTCTGGCCAAAACAAAAAACCAAGGCCCACCCCTTCAAATTAAATGGTCGGTCCCTTACTGCTCATTACTCTATTGATCTGAGTATAAACCAATGAAAATGTGATTTGAATAACAGGTGCAGTTAAAATTAAAATCGATCATCCAATGAAATTAATTTTAGAGACGGTTAGTAATTTATATCGATTTCTTTTTTAACCAATGAAAATTTTAAATTTAGAAACAGGGGATCATATTGTAAATCACGGTTGGCTGTTTCGACATCTGCAATGAACCAATGAAAATTCGATTTGAATAAGAGGCGCAGTTGTGCTATATAAACTTGGATCATATGTCGAGTTGCGCCGTATCAAGCACAAGCTCAACAATGAAAGTCGCAAAAATTGTCAAGAAGAATGGTTCAATGGAATTCAGAACCAATTTCGGTAGAGGGAAATGTGCAGTTTTTACGAAGGGTGGGGATTATTTTTACCTCACCTTTTATGATAATCGTCAAAGATTTAAGGGAAAATCTATATTCTTTGGTATGGACGAGATGGAGGATATTGTTAAACTCTACAACATCCTGGACTCACTAAAGACGCAGTTTTTCATGGATGGAACGTAAACACGTATTCGAAAAAAGTCAGATAATTTGATTAAAGAAACATAAAAATTTACAATTGTATGTTCACTAAAATACATTTTTGATGGTGTGTTTCATTTATTTAAGATGCTCTACATGAACACGCTTGAAGTATCAATGTTTATTGAATTTGATGCCAACTTCAAAAAAGTGACTTAATGCTTGAGATAAGATAACGTTTGTTCCACATTTAATAGGATTTAACTTTTTAAAAGCTATTGTTTCTGGACATTGTTCACTATTCGAAAGCTCCGATAACAATACTGCATCAAAATATGACTCGTATCTTTATTTAAAATGGAATATCGGTAGGATAAGCGTCAAACTGTTCTATTGATGTAACCTTTCGGCTGAATACTTATCATTTGTGATTTGTCCTCACACAGTTTTTATTGTTAGAAAAATTGTACGTTGCCTTTTTACTTTCCAGTATGCACCTAGAACAGAACAAGTGAGTCCACCTGTACGTCAAAGGGCACAACAACTCACACAAAATACTGCTGCACAACAACTCCCACAAAATACTGCTGCACAACTTGAATATGGGCCAATCAATGTAAGTTTCTTTTAAAAAAAAATCAAATGAGCATTTATAGAAAAATCGACGATGTGCGATGAAATTTAATCAAGATTATTAATGTCACATAAAGTGGTTAATTTAGATACGTATGAACTTTGATCTATTTTAAAAGAGGGATGAACAACAATCCATTAACACCTGAAAACGTTTTTGCAGGTTGTTATTTTTAGTTTCAAAGTTTCCTCCTTATTTAAAAGGTTGTTTTCCTATTTGTTAATTTATTATAATCTTCATTTTCTGAACAATACGTTTTACATCCATTTTAGAGCACTGTAACACAGCCATATACAGCTCAACCCCTCCATGACATACAAAATATTCAAGTGGTTGGAGGACTTAAGAGAAAGATGGAATCGTCCCACCGAAGAAAAGGGTGAAATTTGAAGATTCGGAAATTCCAGCTGAACTGTTTGATCCATTTTATGAGTTTTAAAAAAGCAAAGAATCGTTGGAACTACAGACAGTGAATAACTAAAATTGTTATTGAATGTTTGAAATGATTGTATTGAATTCATGCAGCTTCAAGATTAACGTTGTATTTAATTTATAACTTGTCAATAAATATTCACGAGTCTCATTGTTGTGATTTTAAATACCATATCCCATTTTTAAACCCTTCATTTCAGTAGTAATTGTCGACATGAACGGTTGGTGGGAAAACGAGAGTTCGTTAAAGTTTGAATCTCCCACTTCTATTTTCATAGTTGGTCCAAGTAACTCAGGGAAAACATATTTTACCAAACAACTCTTAGAACAGGATGTTGGAACGTTTAAGGTTGTTCCATCAAACATATTTTATTGCTACAATATATGGCAAAGTTTGTACGATGAGATGATGAAAAACATCTCGCATATAGAGTTCCATAAAGAATTTCCATCCATGGAAACATTGGAGGAGTGGGGGAAATTAGATGGTCACAAAATCCTTGTTCTCCACAATATATAGACCTAACCATGAATAAGGATATCGAACACTTTGCTTCATTTCTCTTACATGCAAAACAACGACAAAGGATGTACATCATTGACACATTATCAAAAACAGAACTTCAATATATAGTGGAAATCATTTTTAACGTCTTACAAGGTGTCATCCCTCTATCCAGTGGAGATAAAATTATACTGAAAAGAAGATCTAATATTCGAGCCATAACTGCCCCCCGAAGCCCATTCGAGCCATAACTGCACCCCATCAACGAAAACAAGGGTTAAAGCAAATTAAGAGGGTTTTACCTGTGTTTTTAAGAGCGCATTTGAAATATGTCTCGTGAACTCATTTTAATCCCGAAGGAAAAATTAAAGAATTAAAGCACTCAATTTCAAGCAGGGGTACTGGGACAGACAAGAAATCTCCACCTGACAGGATCTCACCTACCCCGTCTATTAAAGATACAAACAAAAAAGATGAAAAATCGTCCGACGACGAACAATATCAGGAGGTGAAGCATAAGGATAGTAATGGTAGAGCCAGCGACCAAAGAAGGGAGTCCTTGAATTCAAAGTATTCGAAAAAAGATGAACGCGAGCAAACAAAGAAAAGTACACATAAAAGATCAAATTTACACAGTCAAATTTGAAGGGGGTCATTAGAATACGTCAAAAGGAAACCATCTTCTTTTCTTACCAATTTGAAGGAGACAGAGAAACGCACCAGATCGGCGAAAAGAAAATGGATAAAAATGAAAATTTAGGTGAGCTTTCTTAAGATTATTATACATTTGATGACATCAAATAGATCTTGATTTTGATGCGAACGTGTATCGTTGTTTCGTTTTTAATCAAACATATGTCACTACAAAATTCTACTACATGAACTTCTAATTCTACATAAAATAAAAAAAACCCTCAGTCATCATACCCACAACGCTTAGGAACAGTAATTTTCCTACGGCTTCTCCTCAGATTTTGTCCATTCTGCGGATTTGGATTATTCTCAATAATTGGTTGTTTATTCTGAGGATTTGGATTATTATTAATATCTTGTACATGTGCATGAATCTGATATTGGTTATTTTTAATAAATGGTTCTATCATTTGCTGAAATCTTCTTATGCCTTTAATTACTCCAATATATATAGCGAACAGAATCATTGCATAATATCCTAAAGTTTCTGAAATAAGTAAAAATGTCAATTAAAGTTCATGTTCATGCCATGTGTGGGATTCTGCAAGGTCAAAGATAGTTTCACTGCGACTTTCATTATTTGAATTCCCTCTAGACTTTCTTCTACACCGCCAACAGCATAGAACCACAATGGATACAGCAACTAAAACAAATCATATTTTAAAAATAAATATATTTTAGCATTACCTATTACATGAAAAGAGAAAGTTGAGTGATTTACCTGATTGTTGTGATTACTTAATATCTAATTCTAAATTGTTACATACTACACAAACCTGCACGCCTACTATTAAAAATACACCTGCAAGGAATTATATTCCTAAACATTCATACAATTGTATATTAGAGGATGTTTTAAAGTAGCTGTATAATAATTTTAAGGGATATTACCACATAACTTTAAACTTTCGTGTAATATTGACCTGGTCATTTACTGATATAAATGTACAGAACATCAATCATGTCAATAACAAAATTAATTCAACTTCTACTTTTTAAATTTTATGGATCATCAATATGAAAATGGCTCACCTGTAGGTTTTTTAACAACAATTTTCACTTTTACCTATGTATAATATAGACATAATTACTCACCAAAGGCAGATACAACTGATATTTAATCCATAGAATTTTAATATCTGTTGTTTCGGTATCATACTCCTAACGATTTAACATGTGCATATAGTTATTTTTGTAAATATAAAACTAGTGTATATAAACGTTTTTCATTTTGTTTTACAGAAAGAAAATAATAGACTTCAGCTGCAATTTGCAGAGTGAGTTGTCAGACTCTGAAGTTGAACCAGAGCCTAATAAGCCAGTAGAAAATATGACAGTGACAACCGCTACTGCTAGAGGAGCAAAACGCAGAATAATTATGCAAGATCGTGACAAAGAAACTGTAAAACGCATTAAAAGTGCTGACAATGAACTACCATCAGATATTTCAGCTTGTCTTAATTATATTGATGAGGCTGAGAAAGTGAAAGTGCAAAAAAAATAACTGTGTTAACAACAAGTGCTACTTAAAATTGACAATTACATCGTGTACACATGAACTGTTTCAATGTATATGTATATTACATTAATTCTTTCCAAGTAATAATAAATCTTACTTTTAGGCTTAAATGTTTTTAGATTTATTTCTCACCATGACAGTTGGGTTAGCATCTGCAGTAACTGTAACTGTAGCAGTGCTCGTCACACTGGCAACTGTGCCTATGCTAGCTGTGCTTGGATACACAGTGCTCATCACTGGGGCATCAGTAGTAATCAGTTCCTCAGTTTCCATTATGTTCGACATCTACATATAAATAAAATTGTACAAATGATTTCTACACATTCAAGTCAACTTCAACATACCTATCTTCAATAAGAATTCCCCATTTGTGCTCAATGAAACGTATTGTTAGATGTACATCAGTGGCTATATATTCACATTCACAGATTAAATTACACAGATTTCTTCAATATAAATATTTTTAATTTTTGTTTGTTTATTTTGGAAAAAAACTTATAAATCATTTTACTCACACATTTGGTGTCTCCAATCATTAAAGTTGTTGTCCCGGTAGGAATAAGATGTGTGCAGAGCCTTGAAGAACCCCGGCTAACGACGAATTCTTTCACCTTGTATTTCTCTGAAATATGTATCCATGTATCGTCAGATATTGTCAATTTCTATCCTGTCGAGGTCAACTGGCCCTTCATAAATATACATTCCTGCACCACTGAACTTACACTTTAGTGCATGCACTGAAAAATCCAGTTTACTAACAGGATCACACGATCTTGCATTCATTATAAAGGCATTGCACGAACAGAAAACAGGCAGTGAAAAAAATACTATCCCTAACATGCTGCCTTGTACAAACATGGAACACACGAAATGCATCCTGGGAAATATTTATATAACTTTATCTGGTACTGGTATTCCAATGGGTGATAACGAAGAAATACTACTTTTGTATCAGTCTAGTTAGATATCGAAGCTAGACAGGGTTAGCTCCCATCTAATCACTGCACGGACTACAATCGTACTGTACAATTTATGTTGCTTTCGATACAGAACCAAGCTCTCCTCATGTAGCTTTTCATTTTCAAACACAAATCTGTCCCAGTTTACACAAGTTTATCAATTATTTCGACTAACAGACACATTTGTGGTAGCGACCTCAAAATTAACTTTTACGGCTAAAGGGAGCTAAATCAATATTAATATTTATAACTTTTCAACCAGAGGCACACTCGTTTTTCTTAAGGTTTGTGTTTTTATGTATATTTTACCTTGTTTTATTTATATTACTTCTTTACACGTTTCACAACTAAGGTGTGAAACATGGGTAAACGAATACAAAGGCAACAAATTAGAGGGACAATCCAAAAGTACGATAACGTGAAAGAACTACAAAGAATACAAAAATTACATAAAGCTCATACACCCTAAAGTACTTGCAATATGACCACAATCTAGAACATATACAAAAAAGTGAACAAAACATGATTTAAACAGAAAGGTCAAAAAGTGTTCATCGCTAAATTACCGGCTAAGCATGCTCTGTCCAGTTTGAAGCGAAAAAGAAGCACTCGTCTCCGAAGTGTGTGAATACAAATTAAGGCTGATAAATAATTGAAACGCAGTAAGATATAGAATAGAATATTTTATTTATTTCCAAATTATGTCTCCAGGAGGGGGTATATATGAGACCGATAAAACACTTTCATTCCAACAACATGCATAACACAGTGTGATATCATAGTAAAATCAATGTCTCTGTCTGTAAATTTCTTGTTACACACGTAAAAATGAGTTGCATTTCTAAATTGTTGCTCGGTATCCTCATTCATAATGAGGGGCTCGGGGTCATTCAGAATTTCTCTGATGTATTCTTCCTCCCTTAACATATCATCGAAAAATTTTTGTACGGCGTTTTCCCCTCTGTAAATGACAGGAGGTTTGCTATAATTTTGATTCGTACATACTACTTGATAACCATAACTGCAAGCTTCGAATTTTGTTTGATGAGTGGTCGAAGAGATGCTTGGATTTGGCATGCAAGTATCTATTTTTTGAGCCAAAGCCTCAAAATCGGCATAAATGACAAAAGGTACTTTCATTTTTTGGTGAAAATCTTTAAATTCTAAATTGTTCTGACCTTCTTTGGGAAATTCAACTTTTTGGAAATCAAACCGGTCACAATAAGGACGATGTGCATCCAATAAATCTTGACGGATGAATCCATGTAAGCACCTGTGACAATAGAATCGCTGTCCATTATGATTATGCTTAGTATGACTTAGTAAACGACTCAAGTTTTTAATCCAGCAATAATGTGAATTGTGTTCGTTCGAAAAATACAGCAAATTGATTTCTATATTGTTGTTGCCCATCTTTGTAAGGAAAAGGGGAAAAACTTGTCCCTCCTCGTACCCAAATACGTTGATGGATATATGATTCTGTTTTTCAAATTTTTCCACTTTTGACAAAGATACGGAAAATCTATCCCGCTGAAATTTGCAGGGTAATTCCACGTAACTGGATGCGGCAACGGGTGAGTATTTAATGGTATTGACTTCTAGACTAATAACTTTATCCACTATCCAGTTCGATTCTTTATGTATAAACTCTTCCAAAGAAGAGAAAAAGTATTAGTTAGTTTAAACTTCAAGAGCTCTGTAATAGTTTTGAAACCAAAGGTTTAATTCTATAAATTCAAATATTGACACACTGCAGATGATAGATTAAATTAATATTGAAGTTCCCACATCATTTGAGAATAAAAATTAATATAAAGCTAATGGCTTTTGTTTATTGTTCCATGTATTTTTTCTTCATAGTCGAACACCTTGAGTGGGGTGGAGCGTTTTTACGACCAACCAAAAGTTCGAGGGTGAAATACCGACACCTCACTAACAATGACTTGAAAAGGCGAACCTTTTAACAGATAATACAAATCGATGTTTATTAGCCAATACGTTTTTCTTTTGTTCCATCTTTTCATATAAATATGGCAAATATTTAGCAAATATCACCACTGCTACTGCGAATTTGCGATTAAAACAAACATAAGATGGCCGCTTCACATTATGAATTCACAAAAAAGCTAAGTTCAAAGAGGAATTTAAAATGCGTACTAAATTTGGTGCTCAAAAAGCCGTAGTGCTAATAGTAGCCTCCGGAAAATTTTATGTAGACATATATAACAATAATAATAACTTCCGAGGGTTAGTCTCCTTAGACTATGATCATTTAGAAGAGCTGACAAGAGTGAAAAATGTTTTGGACCAGCTGAAGCAGCAAATGATTCAGGTAAGTCATTTTGTTTGTTCTGTCAAATTTTTTTTTATTTCTTTAACAGTTGAATTGTTATACCCCCTTTTCAAATAGAATTATCACTAAAAGTTTTCACTTTATTTATGATAGGAATACAAACAGGTATCAGCAAACCCAAGAACAAATCTTAGTTGCACAACCAATTCCAGTTTTACATCAACCTCAACAGTCAAACCAGAGACCCTCGCGACCACCGGCCAAAAAAAAAAAAAGAAAACTGAACGGGGAAGAGAATGACCCTATGATGTTTTTTACACAATTTTAATAATAATGACAATTTTAAGATTGACATTTAACATTATTTTGTGTAGTGTTGTGCTGCGAGTAAACAATAGTATTAATATGATTATCAATCAAAATATGAAAAATGAATGGGGAAGAGAATATCGGGCCAATAACTTGACAATAATTTTTACAGTAACATTTTGTCATTACCTTTGTATTGTGTAAAAAATAACATTAACAATAACATGAATAATGAAATGTTTTATTTTCCATAATCAATTTTTTATAAGAATATCATACATTTCACAACAATATGATACAAATACATAGTCCCATTTTGTATACATTATTTACATATAAAATGTGATTTTGACTTCGAATCAAATCCATGCTGTTTAAAGTCATTTTGTTATCAAATAAACAATTTCTATAATTTAAATGTCTAATTTGCTGGTCAATGGCACTTTTGGAAATACCTTTAGCCGTTCTTTTTTCTTTTTCAACAGCGTCATTGTTGTAAGTTAAACTGTACATTCTACCTGTCAACCAGCCCCTTTTTCGCAATCGACGAAATTCCGAATATCTACCTTGCCCCGCGTTCGTAATTCTCTGCCCAATTTCATAACTTTGTTCAATAGTTTTTGCCTGGCATCCTGACCAAATCATACTTCGTTGATAGGCTACTGTCAAGACCAGAACTGAAACGTGCACACGTCCAAATCTTTCTGGTTTCAACTGTTTTCAATAATGGTTCTGAAAACATTCATGACCTCTAACAACAAAAAGTGCTATGAACACACATATACAAATAAACATTGAAAAGTGCTAAGTCATCAGCATCCCAGGTATTCCAGAATTAAGACTTTTCTTTTGTTAAAGGTTAACTATGGGAGGGAAATAGAGGAACATTTCAAAAAATGAAAACTTGTATTGACAGTACGAATGAAAGATTTTTATGAATATGTACCATTAATATTCTTCCAAGGTAAGAGACATGTACACTCTGGAGATAAAGAGCCTGTAGATTTTTCCTGTTTTATACCAGGGGTTAAAACATTCTGTTACAGCTCGCAGCCCAGGACTTATTGCTCAGTGTTTCAGCTTGGCCGTTTTCACAGGGCGCCCGCCCTTTCCCAAATGCTGCCCTGTGCTTGTTCGCAATTTCCAGGGCGCCCTGCCTCTTTAAAGATTGATTCTATTTGATTTTGTTCGTTTTGTTATGACCCGCCATTACAAATTTTTAACTTGCAACAAGTTTATGACTGTTTACAACCCCAACCTACATATATGTAATCAACAGGTGTAATAATCTGTTGTTACAGTTAATCTGTTTATCGGATATGTCATTAATTCATTCAAATAGAATCGGTCAGTCGGAATGAAGAAATGTTTAGACAACACAATTTGCAATAATTACAGTAGTTTCATGGAGAAAATTTACATTTGTAATTGACAAAGTTGAAAACTATAATCACCTGACTTATATTGCATATGTAGATCATATTGCATATGTAGATCATAGTGAAGTTTGAAAATGATATGTTGACAGGATGTTATTGACGCTATAGTACTATTTTTTTTTAGTTGTCCGGGCCATATACATGTAGTTTTACCCTTGTGTGTCATTCCACAACAACCCATTATAGAGTTTTTTCGAAACACCTTCAGATATTGGGCTGATTTTTATGCCCCACCTATGATTATAGAACGGCATTGTTTTCTGGTCTGTGCGTCTGTTCGACTGCGTCAGGTCTGTCCCGCTTCAGGTTAAAGTTTTTGGTCAAGGTAGTTTTTTATGAAGCTGAAGTCTGGTCAACTTGAAACTTCATACACATGTTCCTTATGATATGATCTTTATAATTTTAGAGCCAAATTAGACTTTTGACCCTAATTTTACGGTCCACTGAACATAGAAAATGAAGTGCCAGTTTCAGGTTAAAGTTTTTGGTCAAGGTAGTTTTTGATGAAGTTGAAGTCCAATCAACTTCAAACTTAGTACACATGTTCCCTATGGTGAGATCTTTCTAATTCTAATGCCAAATTAGATTTTTTACCCAATTTTACGGTCCATTACAAGTGGAAAATGATGGTGCGAGTGGGCATCTGTGTACTTGTTTGTATGAGAGTTAACCATGATGAGTTAATGATTCGGATAAAAATTATTACTGAAACTGAAAAAAGGAAAGAGCAGTACCACACCTATGTAATAGAAAACGTCAATAAAGATGTTAGACCTATGTATTATCCGGAAACATTTCTTGGTAAAATGAAACCAGATGGCTTCTACACAATTACAAATGGCCAAGATAGGAAGTGCCATCAATGTTAGCCAATACTCAAAGGTAAATCAATCAACCAGTGTTGTAACATTAAATTAAGTATATCCTTGTGCCCAAAAATAAAATTAAAATTTATATTGGGCTGATTTTTGGTATGATAATGAAAGTTAACCAAGATGATTTAAGTTATGTTTTGTTCTGCTCTACTCATATTTGCAGAAATTACAGGCTTTGGATTTGTTGGTACGTGGGTTAACCATGAAGAGTTGCAGATCCAAGTTTCGTTCCAATCTTATCTATTGCGGGCTTTGGGCTGATAAATTGTTTAAATACAATTGACTTTTTTTCTTAACCCTTTCAGATATTGGGTTGTTTATTTGTATGCGAGTTAACCATGATGACTTTTTGTGTTGCTGATAGTTTTTTTTTCTCTCTAGCTATGCTGATTTTTCATATCATTTTAACACATCTTGTTAGATCTGCAGTACATCCACATCCTGTTTCCTGATATTTAAAATTAACTACTCTTTAATCAAGTAAAGTTTTCATCGAACTAGTATTGGTCTTGAGAGTTGGATTCTTTCCATGCATGTTTGTATCCACGTGTTGTTGAAATTGCAGATTTTTCAACATTTCAGACTGGGCCATTTGTGTTATTTTATTTTTTTTAAGTTTAATTTGTGTTCAAACATTTTTTCATGTTTTAAAACAAGTATTTAAACTGGTTTCCAGTCAAATAAAAACAACTCCTTCCTGTTTATCATCAGGTATTTGGGGGGGGGGGGGTTCACTAATTTTATACATTATTTTTTGTATTGCAGGTTATGGAAAGCAAACCATTTGACTATGACAAGAAAGTGGAAAAGGATTTTCTAAATCCTAAAGTTACAACAGTAGCGGAAGCTTTAACCTCCCCTTTAAAGAGGAGGTTAAGTTTGAGTGGAAGGTTTGAGGGTGCAAGCAGAAAAACCCTTGCAGGATAAGATTTTGTCTACTACATTTAATCTTGCCTTCCCAAAATGATTTTATTAACTGATTAAAATTGTAAGATTAAACAAAACTAAAATCTTGATAAGAATATATTGACTATTTGTAAGTGTCTATGTAGAACATACATTGATTTTGAATGTTTGCAATATACAAATTGTCAATGTTTCTAAACTGATATTTTTTATATATTAAAATAATAATTTTATTTGCAAAATACACCCATATGGGTCAAGAAACAGAATAGCTCATGGTGTCGGAGACGCAGAATTCACCAGAGTGAGACCCTCCCGCTACAAACTGAAACGATTTACTTTTTCCTAAAACGTTTTTTTTTTTTTTTTTTTTTTTGAAAAGAATGAAGTATCCCCATCCACACCGTTTTAACGACTTTCGATCAAAACAGTGGTTCTGTATTAGATACCTCACTATTTTTTCAAAGGAAAATTAATGCAACATTTGTTCATGTTTTGGTAAGACTTCCATATGGCACCCCCACCAAATTTTATTCATAATAGTAGGAATTCATTAAAACAAATATCATATCATTAGCATAAATTTAATTTTCATTTTAATTTGATGAAATACTTACAAACATTACTATGATTCTTTAACATTTTGTGGATGGGTACACTTTACAAATATCATTGATGAATGCCTCAAACAAATCGTCTTTTTCACGATAGAGTGTTCTCCACATATATTCACATAAATGCTTGTCAAAGGTTTGTATGTATAAGATAGATTTTAAAACTTATTCTCCCAAAGCTCCCATAGCCAAATGGTTAAGGCGTTGGACTACTCATCGGAGCGATGTAAGTTCGAACCCCAGTTGGACTGCCTTCGTATTTGATGTTAGTAATAGTAACTATACTTAGGAAAAATGATGAAACTAATTGTATGATTCCGATATATGACACCATACTGAAATCATGATAAATGTCAGATAGACGATCGATGACATTGCGGAAATTACAAATAGTTAGTACCTACCACTCCTGGAAAGTGAACTGAATGCAGTGGAGGTGTTATATAGACATGGGGGTGCTTAAACAAATATGATACACATTTTTTTTTTAATATTTCATTTTTAGGGTTAGGTTGCTAAGCAACCAAAACCCTTATGCCGTCGGTCGTTTGGTTAGACAATGAAGGAAACTTTGGAAATCTGGTGTTTTGTGGAAAAAGTTGGACCAGAAGTTTTTGAAACTATGTTTTTATGAGTAAATATGCAAGCTTATCTAGGATTGAAGCTTAAGCAAGGCTAGTTAAGCAGCTTTTTATCTCGATTTTGGGATATGACACATGCGCAAAGAAACGAATTTCTTTGCGAATTACGACTATGTTTATATTGGAATATCATATAAGAAAATAAACATTCCGCGGTAAAATAGTCCTTATATTTGTTGTTGCTGTTGTAGTTGTTTTTTAATAGAAATGTAACTGAAACACACCGAGAAGTGTAATTGTCCAGTTATTTAATAAAAGATGTGTGTTTTATTGACGATTTCCTTTTTGTTTTGAAAGCCGTGTAAAGTATTCGCGCCTTTTAAAATGTACCAGATATCGGCGTAAGGATTTTGAATGTTTACTGTGACATTTGCACGGATATTTTCGACTCCGATCTTATTTTCAAAAGATTTCAAAGGTAAGTTCCATTTTTGTTGTGAACGTGATTGTTAACTTATACAGAACATATTTTGCACATTATTTGCTTATTCTTCTTGTAATTCAGATGGTATTTTGTGTATTTGATTAACCTTTTGACCTGATCATCGTGACTTCATTTTGTCAAACCTGTTGGTCAGTGATAGAATTGCATACAGGTTATTTGAAATGCCGACAACTTGCACATTAAGTTTGAAAAACACTGTTTATCATTAATTTAGAAAACGGTATTATCGAAAGTATAATGGGTTTATTTTAATTGAAAGCTTGAATGTTTACGTTCTGATCTACCTGCACATGCGCAATGTAGTGTAAATATATTGTAGAAATGACCCCCTTCTACAATTGTCCAAACTTTTGTCTTTTTATATAACCTTAATAACTTGAAGACCTTTGATTTCTGTTTATTTTCATTCATCAAATCATTATTATGCGTTTGTCTTTTTAAAAAAAATCAATTTAGAGTGATAATTCAAGAAGCGTTAGCCGACTCGTGCTTTCTTTGATTGATTAGTGCATATTTATTGAAATAATCATCAGCAATGTTTGTACAAATAAAAGTCAAATGCTAGCAACCTAACCCTAGCAGTGCTATGCACTTTGATTTTAATGTAAACTCCCAAAAAGCTATGCCCCAATTTTTCTAATACTCCCCTTAAAATAAACCCTCTTCAGAATCTGTTATATTTGGGCTCATTCAAGCATTGGGTGGGGGTGCCATATGGAAGTCTTTCCCATGTTTTTCAAAAAAATTTGTGTAGGACGCTTCAATCGCGCCATATAAAGTTAAATTTATTTGATGTCCGGTCCATATAATAAACGTACCATATACGGAAATCTACAAAGCGTTCTGTTCAGGGCATACAGCAACAAAAAAAAACCCCAAAAAAATTTTAAAAAATACCCATATCCTCAGTGACTGATATCTCCTCGCATTCAGTACCGGTTAAGTTATGGGAACTGAAAACTCAGCTGGGAAGCACTGAAAGCGAGACGACATCCGTCCTGACTCATGTACCAAAATGTGAACTTGAATAAGACACATTAAATGTATTCGAAGTAAAATATAAACCCACGTTTATCCAAACATAAAATTATAAAACTTGTTCACATTTTGGTACATGAGACAGAAAAGAAAATGGGTGTCAAAATTCGACTCTAATTATACAATGTTGAAAAAACCGAGGGAGCAATCAAATCCATGAGCGTTGTCTCATGGACATTTAATCCACATAATGATCTCAGTATTTTCCCGAACATTTGAAACTGAATTCCACAACATGAAAACGAATGACATGAAACCTTGAGACAAACTAACGGGGGGGGGGGGGGGGGGGGCTTCGTACACAGGTTTACCAGAAAAGCAGTTTCTTGGTATATAGTCACTCAATTTCAGGGATACTGTTATATGAGGGGAGATGAAAGACAAGCAATTGCATAGGAAAAATATCCGATTTAATTTTTGAAACTGATAAATCATACCGGTCAATGAAATAACCATGCAACCAAATCCACTGCAAGGGAAAGAGCTAGTCTTTTCTTTCTTTTATGTATTTGTTTGGTTTTTTTTTTTTTTTTTCATATGATAGAAAATAACCCTAATAACCAAACCACAATAAAAACTGCCTAACTCGACACCACTTCAAAAGCATAGTGGATGGTGAAAGAATGAGGAAGAGTCACGTGTACTTCCGCCTAAGATATCAGCCAATGAGAATATACCCATATCCTCAGTGACTGATATCTCCTCGCGTTCAGTACCGGTTAAGTTATGGGAACTGAAAACCCTGCTTTCAAGCTATATACCAGCAAATAATTCCCTGTCAAATATAAAAAACAATGAAGTTAAACCGCTTTATTCCCAAAACTCAAACTTTTTACAAAGCATTTTCAAAATAGTACAACATTTCTTTAAACAGTTTAACATTATCATAAGATACAATATAATCAAACTCAAATTTAAAGTCTTATGGTCTGACAAAGAATCAAAGGAACAAACCACTTGAGCATAACCTTTAGCACAATAACAAAGTCATTCAAAATTACAATTTAATGAATAATACACAGACAAGACTAGTGTAACCTTATTTACCCAAAGTGTAAATCATACTATCATACAAGTAACTTTCAAGGAAAAGCTTTCTTCAATACGGAATAATCCCCATTTGTTCTAAACTCGAGTTCAACGTTAGCCATTAACTTTACAGAATTTGCCAGTTTTGAAGCAATAATAGCAGAATCTACTAAACTATGTTTTCTACCATAATATTCGGCACTTTCTTGACTGAACCACCCAATATGATTCATTACACCCTCAACATTTTCAACAGAATCGGTGAGTGCCATGGTAATAGCGCATCCTGCACGAAAGCTGTGAGGAGTTTCACCTTCATACATCCTTAATGTTGTTAAGTAACATCTTAACCGTTGATAAACAACTGAGTAAGAAACGGGTTTATCTAACACACTTCCATTTTCTGATACAATTCTAAAAAGATAGCCTCTGGTCAAATCAACCTTACATGATCTACAAAAATTCATATAGTCAACTAAACCCTTCACAGGGCAAATTTCAATATCGTTACACCTTTTAATAACAAAGGAATTAGATTTACCCTTTGAGCCCCTTAACGTTTTTCCGAAAGTATGTTGAAAAACTAGTCCAGAACCATCAGTTAAAATCTTTACTTCCTGAGCAACGACCAAAGCAAGATCCCCAGCCCTATCGCCTGCAAAAAAACTGAATTTTCCACCATGCTTGATCCCTGTACAAGGAAAACAATTTTGATTTCTCTATCAATAAAAGAACTAATTGTCTTAACCTTTGTCAGGAAAATAGGTTTTGCCTGTTTGGGTAAAACGTGAGATCTAGCTTGTTCAACCCTGATTAATTTTTTAGACGAAGAAGATTTCTACTCATATTAATGTGATATTAAAAACAGTTCCCTACCTTATAATAAGTACATAGAAAAAGAATTAAACTAGGAAGAACTGTTCTAGAAAGCCAAGTACTCAGTCTTTAAATAACCCTGAGGTGAAAGGTCAAGGTTTACTCGACTCTGGCATACTACATCTCAACTTTAACTTATAAATCCGAAGTGCATGTATGCATGAAAGGACTAACCTTATGTTGTAAAATTACTGAATACTAGACGAAAACCATTAAAATTATTGATAATACAATTCATAGATCATGTACAGTAGGTGAAAATTACCAGCCAAATGGAATTATTCTAATGTTTTCCTGAATAATCAAAACTTCGTACAAGTTTAAAAAATTTAAACTAGACGATACAAAAAATGAGTAAACTAAAAATTATAATACATACATGTAATATAACTTATCGAATATTAATCAAAATTATTACCAAATAACAAAGCAAGTAATTAATCCAAAAATCTCTAAATAACCATGTAAATAATTTAGATGAAGTTTGAGAACACACAACTTCTAAGATCATAAAGATATTAAATTTGAGTTATTTCCCTTTGGCCGCCTTCATTTTCTCACAATCTTTGACTAAGTGCGAAGTACTGTCACAAAATAGACATGCTGCTCCACGTGGGCGAAAATTTAGAGTGTAAGATCTTGGCATAGGATTTCTATAACCATATCCCTGAGGTTAAGGGAAATTAGCAGCAAAAGGTGGTTGAAAACCCATTGGATACATAAACGGATATAAATTGTGTAAAGGAGAATGCTCCGGCTTAGGAGCATTTTTTTCAGACTTTGAGCATTTATCATCATTTCTACTTTCAACTTTTTCCTTCAAACATTTAGAGAATGCCTTTGAAATTGCATCTGCTGCCCTTCCACCGAGCACAGACAAACATAAACTAGTGACGTCCACTTTTGTTTGGTGCCTAATCGCCTGCCTTGCTAACTCTTCGTACACTTCCGCGTCCTCAGCACTGGCTTTCCTGGCGTGTTTTGCTAGTTCCTCTAATGTAAGAAGAATTAAGGAAATACTAGGCTCTTGTTGGAGGCAAAGCGTCCTCACCTTTTATTTAAGTTCTATGACCTTTTCTAACTTGGAACTCTTCTCCAGAGTTGCAATTCTATCTTCCAGGGAATCCTGATCCGATGATCTTTTCCTCTTATTGTTGTTAGAGTCTGTCTGAACATGTACTGGTGCACTTGTGCTAGGTACCTATAATAGTGAAACACCAATGCTTGAAGAGAAATATCTGAAAGAGGAGGTTAGCCCTCCAAAAATATCATTTTCTGGCAGCTCAGACCAATACCAAACACATGTTATTTTATTTATATTTTATTATTATTATTATTATTATTATTTTTTTAAATCTTGTTTTCATAAAATGAAAGTACTAAAATTTTTGATTTTCATCAAAATTTAATGTCTACAGATAAAATCATCTGCTACTACCGAAGAGAAAATAATTTTAACAATTTCATGATGACAAATATTGTTGACAAACAGACGGACGGACAAAGTGAACACTATAGGGCGCTCACAGCTCGATATGGGGCCCTGATAACTAAACAAATAAAACCTAAAAATCAATTATTTATATGCAAAGCTATAAACCCAATTTTAAAACTCAACTATAGGAAATTGAAACGTGAAATTGAATAAATCATAAAAACAACCCGCATATCACTTCAAAATAAGAGAAACCATCATAGAGAGCTAACCACAAAGAGTGATTTGCCACCTAATAAAAGTTGATGCAGTGACTTCACCGTGTGATTTTCTGTTGTATTCATGGCATTTCCCGTTATCCGTTAATTTTAGATTAATTTATAAACTGTAAGCATAAATAAAAAAATAATCACCTGACTTGGATCAGCGGCCACACTCATCTCCTGCCCGTTCGGCTGCCCAAACTCATTAGCATGTAGAATGAGAACGTGCAGTGCAAATCTTCCCTCCTGAACACTCAAGTTCCGGTCAGCAAGTTCCTTGATTGCATCAAGGGATTCTCCTTAAAAGAAAAGATATGAAATAAAATGAAATTATCACATCCATTAACAGATATAGAAGAAACATGTCATCTGTACAGTAGATCGGCTTACTATTCAAGTACATGGATCAAAAACCATTATCACTAAATGGTAATACTAATAATTCCGAAGTGATCTGTTACATGTATATTGAATTAAAAATTTATAAAGACCCACCAAACTTAATGTTATCGCACAGAAATGGAGCATCTACCAATGATGACGACATGGACACCATACGAGCACATAGGATTTACAAAATAATATTTAGCGTACCCTGAAGCTCTTCAAGGGAATATACCCGAAACATAAGTTATTAAATTTGGTACATGTTATCATAAATTCCCTCAAAATCATCAGTGTGGAAAGTAAATAACCAAATGGTAATCCTAGAATCACATAATCATAATAACTCGTCACACAATCATGCAAAATGCCTTAGTTATCAAAATCAAAAAAGGGGTATCACATTTAGTAATAAAATAACACGATTTCAACTTACCTGTTAACTCCTTGACATGTGCCCCTATATCCTCTAAAGTTAATTCCTCAGTTTTAAGGTCTTTCTGAACCCTTGCATATTCTTTCAAGCTCTCAGGTTCTCCTAATTTAATTTTTCTAATAGCTGGTAGTAACTTCAACCCCTTCAAGGAGTGACGCCTTTTCAAGACAGTAGGCAACACCATCTGCATAATAAAAAGTACATTGTAAATATTATCGATTTCCGGAAATGAAAATAAATACACAACGCACACTATTAATTGACCCCATTACATAACTCAATGTCAACTACACTTCACACAATTTAAATTCCGTTAAATAAAGAATACAATACACGATTCATAATAAATTTTAACAAAGTATAAAATATCCCAAATCAAGCTATTGTCTTATAAGTTAAAAGCATATTAAGAGAAAACAAACTAGTTTAACAACAAACCAAATTCATTCCATTATTAGAACTACATGCACGTGCACGGACGCCTCAAGTGAAATATTAGGAACGATTTAAAATCTCATCATGGTCTACTAAGCAAGCAGAAAATTGTTTACAACATTCCATCAAACAACGTAAATATTTAAAATCACAATAGGGTACCCTATTAAAAAGAATTAACCCAAAGACCACCTAGGTCTGAAAACATCAGCAACATAATGCGGACATGCCCAGCATGTTTCTCTTAAAATATTCAGGACTTAAAGCCCAAAATTAGCCACCTAGGCTTTAAACGTGCTCATAAATGCAGAGTCAAATCACAATTAACCCATGAGACCACCTAGGTCTGAAAAATGCCGGCAACTATCTTCGGAGAAGGACTCTCATAAAATGTCTAAAACCAGCCACCTAGGCTTATAATATCCACCAAAGATAAAATCTAGCCATCCAGGCTTAAAAAATGCCACCTAGGCAATAAAGAAAAGAGTTAAAATATGTACCCTCTAAAATTAAGTAAGCCACTCCAGGACACGTCTGTCCTGCTGGGTGGATGGTGAAAGAATGAGGAAGAGTCACGTGTACTTCCGCCTAAGATATCAGCCAATGAGAATAAACAACGAACGCAATTTGTTGTTGGAAATAATATTTTAATACCAGTTTTCATGAGGAAGATTCTGTTGATTTAGTTGAGTCATCAGTTGTATTGAAGGCGGGGTAACTTGGCCTAAGTTTGGGTAGAGACGTGCTATGTTTTGGTATTATAATAGGTCAGTGAATGGTAATTTCTATTAATTAGATAAGTCATTTCATGATTACATGCACTTAATCTTTAACTTTCTCACGACCATCTGTTGATCCTGAAACATCAGAGAACATACATCACAGTGGGAGACATACTCTTATTTTGATAACTGGATCTGTAGACTGCAGATATTTGAGATAGAGACATAAAGATAAAATAAATAGTGACACCTTATTATTTTTACAAACATACTTTGGTTTGGTTGTAAGAAACTCTTTCATTGGTCAGTACTAGAATTTAATGTTTTTAATTGTTATTTTTGGGGAGGAGTTTATTAAGATATACCAATGTTTGAGAGTGCATGTGAATACTTAGCTTAAAATCAGGATCACCTCATGTAACATCGAGCCATTGTAGTACTACCAGCAATGTAAAATTGTATTGTGTTATATATGATTGCCATGCCATCGTTTTAAAATAAACAATGTAGTTAGAACTTTCGGATTTATTTTGAACACCAACAGTTGTGCGCCCAGTCTTAGTACCCATTTTCTCTTGACTGAAGTTTTAGATGAACAATGTTTCCCCAATTGTTCACAGACGTGCGGTCAGAACTTTTACCTATCTACTTCTTTTTTGTTTTATTATTTTCTGAATATTCAAATCTAAATGAAACATCTCATTTGTATCAACTGTTTAAAATGTCTTGGTCACAAATTTGGTTTCACAATGTGAAATATGTTAACAACCTAGGTACAGTAATGTAGCTTTTGTGATATCTTTTGACTCCTATGGCAAGCCGTTCTCGTCAAAACTATGTTTAAACCATTTTTCGAAAAATTTACACACTCACAATTAAAAAAAAAATACACTGAGATTAAAAAACTTAAAAACACACACTGACAATTAAAAATTACACACTGAGATTTCATAAAGAAAACGCACTGAGATGTCAAAAAATGAATGACACGCACTTAGAATTGAAAATTACACACTGAGATTTCAACAAAAAAAAAACACACAGTAAGAATTGAAAATTACACATTGAGATTCCAAAATACACACTGAGATTTATATGCACATTACTTATGAATATTCATGAGATGAATAATTCAATAGATTAATATCTTGGTCACCTGAACTCTTGTCACATAAAAATATCATTCGGAACACCTCGCGTTACTTTCGTATCTCATTTTACACATTATTAACTATTTTACTTGTAGATACGATACACTACAATAGCTCTTTAGTTTCATAAAAAAAATACAGCGCAATACTTTATTAAGGTCTTTCCCTTTCCAAAGGGAAGACCTTACTGTATTTCTTATGATTATTATTTTTTTTTTCTGCCACAGATGGCAAAAAAGTGTTGCGACGTATCATTTCGAAACTTGGTACCATTATTCGGTCATACTCTGACTCGCTCTGACTGACCCTGCGAAACCGATCTATTTTTAGTAACAGAGTTATCTGCCCCCCTACCAAAAACCTTGTGTACAGATAAACTCAAAAACCATAATGTATATCAAAAATCTAAAGTGGGGAAAATGTTGTCAGACTCATGGCCATGATTTGTCATGCAAAATTTTTTTTCGATCCACTTCCTGGTTACGCGTTTTTGAGTCGAAAAGTGTCGCGACGAGTCAAATTTTTTTTCTTCAAAACAGTTAGTCCTAGGAACTTGGCACCTTCACCTATCATCCTAGGTGACATATGTTGCATCCCAAAATGTCAAGGTGAAAGGTCAAATCTCAAGGTCAGAGGTCATATTACACTTTGTGTGCAGTATATCTCATGAACCATAAAAGATAGAAGCAGACATTAAATGGGGAAAATACTCCTCTCATTGAGACCTTTATTTGATATAAAGGGTCGAAAACTGTTCGACAAACCGTTTTCGAGTTATGGCCCTTGACGCGTTTCGGCTTATTTGTTTTTGGCTTATAACTTTTAAGCCGTCAGAGATAATATAGTAAACATATGGGTTTTTTGTGACCGTCATTGTGAGTACTTCAATTTAAGACCAAAGTCCAATGTTTACGGGTAGCCATTTTCAAAATGGCGGACACCGTAAACAGTTTTTATGAAATAACACTTAAACCATACAAAATTGAAGTGGACAATACATGGGAAAAATGTTCATCATGTTGAAATCTACAAAAAAATGCTTCAAATGCGAAAGCGTAAAACTTATCGTTTTTGAGTTAATGCTCTTGATTCGTATTTTGAAAAATGATTTTTTGTTTATAACTTTTTAACCATAAAAGATAATGAATAAAACATGGGTTCATTTGATAGAGAATTAAAAGACCTACAATTTGAGCCCAAACAGTACATGATTCGGTTGAGTGTTTTCAAAATGGCGGCCAAAAACATATTGTAAACTGCGTTATTTACCAATTACTTTTAAACCGTTACAGATTATATAGTAAACATGTATATTTTTTGTGTTCAGTAAGAAAAGAGCTTCAAATGTCATATCTCAAGGTCACACCTTAGCAACAAGAGTACCTTACCAGAAAGTTAGTAACCATAAGTTTTTTTATGATTATTATTTTTTTTCTGCTAAAGATGGCAAAAAAGTGTTGCGACGTATCATTTCGAAACTTGGTACCATTATTTGGTCATACTCTGACTCGCTCTGACTGACCCTGCGCAACCAATCTAATTTTAGTAACAGAGTTATCTGCCCCCTACCAAAAACATTGTGTACAGATAAACTCAATCAAAGTACTGAAAGTACTCATAAGTTGAGATATACAGAAGTACAATAAAATATTTTAGCAGGTTTGTTGTATTATGTAAACAATAGCCCAAATGTGTTACTGATCTTCCCTTACAACCATGAACTCATTGATTGCAATGGTGTGACTATCTCCACCATGAGGACACATTTGTTCATAATTACTTCATTCAAATTTTCCTTTTTGTGTACACACCAAATACGACATTATACAAGCAACTCAGTGGGTATTTCTATTAAATCAGTGGACGCTTACCATACTGGTGCAACTGGTCCATACTCCCAGGTTTTAGTTGAGTTCAGGTTGCTAATTTTTTTTGGGGGGGTGTTTTTTTGGGTTATTTTATGCTGTATATAGTGTTTGTCTTTTCTCTTGGTCTGGTTATCATCTCCAAATTTTGGATTTCCTGTTCTACGTTCTAAATAAGGATCCCTAATTTTCACTTAAATGCAGATTTAAATGTGATGTCACGTGCATTTTTCATATAAAGTTTCACCATAATGCATTGAGTGGTTTTATAGGAGGAGTTGCTCTTACAAGTTATAATGTCAAAACTGTAATATGAATTTAAATGTGAACTAGAAAAACTGTGAGCAAAGTTCATGAAATGATAATCCCCCCTACCCCTTTCCACCATTTGATGACTTGGTATAGTCTATGTTTTGCTATGGTAACCCAAATAATCCTTCGGATCAAAATCTAAAATAGGAGGTGCACAAGGACATTATGTTATAAAGATTTTGTAAAAATTTCATTAAATTCCCTTCAGTAGTTTGGGAGGAGTTGCGGACACAAAATGAGTACCCTTATGTAAAGTAATAGCAAAGTCCATGTTTTGCTATTGGAAACCCCAAATGTCATTGAAATCAAAATTTAATTTCGAGGTGCACAATACAATTGGGTACACAACATATCCTGAAAGTTTTGTTGAAGTCCAGCCGTTGGTGTTTGGGTAGTTGCATACACAAGGTGTGGACGGATGAACGAATGGATGGACAGACACCACAATCACTATATACCGCCCGCTTTTCAAGTGGGGGTATAATAATCTCTCAATACAAGAACAGGGCAACAAGTATCTTTGTTCATGGAAATCTACCTAGCTGTTGCTTTACCTCCATATATAGTTTCATTTAAAATCCTCCAAGTGGTAGAGAAGATTGAAATGGTAAAACGTTAAAAACAATGATGAAAGATACAAAGTGATGACAAGGGCTCAATTGAACTGAAGAAGTTAATGTTTCCTTCAGGCCTTACAGTATCAAGTTGGCTGAATAAAAGAAAAGGTTGAAAATGCATGGATGAACAATTTTGGATTTGGGTCCTTTCTTGGTCCTATATCTAAAAGGGGAGAGGCAACGAACCTCATCAACGAAAGTAATCTGCATTTGTTATAAGTAACATTAATTTCAAAAGGATCAATCAAAGTAAACAAGAAAATGTAAGGACAAGCAATAGTTTGTAGCTGTATAAAAATAAATATTCTGGCCTATTTGGGTGTGTGTGTGTTCACAGTCAAAAATGTGTTGATGGTACATTTGATTTTTTTGTGTGCTTGCAACATTTGGAATGAAATGAAAATAAATTTGGTTTCACAAGCCCTAAAAATATTTTTTTTACTATTGGAATATTTAAAAATATTCTACCCATGGAAAACCTCCTGGCGACTGCAAATGGTCATCCACTTACTTGCACAAAGAAAAACATATTTGCCTGTAAACATCACAGGCATGGGGAAGAACCACAAAATCACAAAATGATAATGATATATTTTAATGAAAAAGCACATTGAACACATGCATGTAATTTACGGCAAATTTACAAAACAAAACAGACGGATTTGTAAAACTAAACAAAAGAATAATTAAACCAGAACCTCTCAAGAGCCTGTATCGCTCACCTAATTTATATAGGCAATGAACAAAAAAATGTGAAATTGTAGGTATTTCCCATAGGATCCTATGTTAAATGTGTTGCAAGATGGTGGCCATCTTGGATTTCAGATCGGCACGAAAAACATAAAGTTTGTAGAGGACCATGTAAGGATCATTCCTGCAATATAAAAATTCAATTGCTTTTGTAGTTTCAGAGAAGATTTTTGAAATTTCAGCCAATCAGAGTGCATGATTGACCCTGGCAGCCATGTTGAATTTCGGATCGGCACCAAAAACATAAATTTTGTTAAGGTCCATTATCTGATAATTCAGGCATAATATTACTTCCATCTGTCAAACGGTTCTGACAAAGATGTTTGTATGTATTTCCCATAGGATCCCATGTTACATGTGTCCCGCGGTGGCAGCCATCTTGGATTTCAGATCGGCACGAAAAACATAAACTTTGTAGAGGACCATGTCAGGATCATTCCTGCAATATAACAATTCAATTTTGTAGTTTCAGAGAAGAAGATTTTTAAAATTTCAGCCAATCAGAGTGCATAAATGACCCTGGCAGCCATGTTGAATTTTGGATCAGAACCAAAAACACAATTTTGTTAAGGACCATTATCTGATCATTCAGGCATAATATTACTTCTATCTGTCAAACGGTTTCTGACAAGAAGATGTTTGTTTATATTTCCCATAGGATCCTATGTTAAATGTGTCCCCTGGTGGTGGCCATCTTGGATTTCAGATTGGCACAAAAAACATAAACTTTGTAGAGGACCATGTCAGGATCATTCCTGCAATATAACAATTCAATTGCTTTTGTAGTTTCAGAGAAGAAGATTTTTGAAATTTCAGCCAATCAGAGTGCATGATTGACCCTGGCAGCCATGTTGAATTTCGGATCGGCACCAAAAACATAAATTTTGTTAAGGACCATTATCTGATCATTCAGGCATAATATTACTTCCATCTGTCAAACGGTTTCTGACAAGAAGATGTTTGTATGTATTTCCCATAGGATCCCATGTTAAATGTGTCCTGCGGTGGCAGCCATCTTGGATTTCAGATCGGCACGAAAAACATAAACTTTGTAGAGGACCATGTAAGGATCATTTCTGCAATATAACAATTCAATTGCTTTTGTAGTTTCAGAGAAGAAGATTTTTAAAATTTCAGCCAATCAGAGTGCATTAATGGCCCTGGCAGCCATGTTGAATTTTGGATCAGAACCAAAAACATAAACTTTGTAGAGGACCACCCCAGGAACATTCCTGCAAAGTTTGGTTCCAATCTGCCCAGTGGTTTCAGAGAAGAAGATTGAAATGTGAAAAGTTTACAGACGACAGACGACGCCGACAGACGCCAAGTGATGACAATAGCTCACTTGACCCTTTGGGTCAGGTGAGCTAAAAAATGGATGGATATGATGTACTAAAGAGCTAGGCTGAGTGCAGCATGATAGGACCACTGCATGTTGAAAGCAAATGTGGACACATTTTTTGTAGAATTGTCATTACAAGACAAGTATTGCAGATATTTTGTTAGGAATATCGGATCATATGTGATAAAGATTTTCATGAACTGCTTTAGTTTATTGATTTGTTTAACATGTGCAGCAAATATTTCAAGCATATTGAGAACGGAGAACAATTTTTACAAAATGTATAATTATCACATTGCAACTTTGTAAAGGATCTCAAAGAATTTATCTATTAATGTTTATATTGTCACTAATACAGTTGGTAAGCAAATGTCATTGGGAACTGATTTTATGCATAAAACATAAACTACATAACTTGACAAACTACAAGACGATCTTTGGGAAAAGATGATAATGAAATATCCACAATACAAAGCTGATTTCAAGATTCACGAATCTCTTTGGTTTAATGATTTGTTTAACATCTGCAGCACATATTTCATGCATCGAGAACAAATAAATAAAATTATTTATTCAAAGACCATGATCTGCGGAAATCCGTCATTCCGCTAAAAAATCATATCCTGTTTGGGAAAATATTTTAAACGTCCTATGGCGAATGTTTCACGCATATTCAGGACAAGAACAATATAAAATATTAGATCTCAACATGATAAAAGATGTCATGAATCATTTTAAATGATTGATTTGTTTCATGTCCAGCGCAATATTACATGCATATTCAGGACACAATCAATTATAACAATGCATGGTATGAAAAGAAGCATTATTATTAAGAAAATGAGGGAATCCTTGGACCCCAGTATAGAATATATCCAGTCGTTTGACACTTTAAAGAAATTATCCATTAATGTTTATATTGTCACTAATACAGTTGGTAAGCAAATGTCTTCGGGAAATGATTTTATGCATCCAGCACATATTTCATGCATACTGAGGACGAGAACAAATAAATAAAATTATTTATTTAAAGATCATAATTTGCGGAAATCAGCCATTCCTTGAAAAAATCATATCCTGTTTGGGAAAATATAATCTACAAAAAATATATATGACAATATATAGGAAGGCTAAATAACTGAACTAATCTACAATATTATCTAAGTACATATAAGGATATACAGATCTGACAAAGTGAAAAAGGGGCCAAAAATCATCAATTTAAAATTTATATGTAACAATATGCAAATACTGAATTATTTAATTTTACATGCTGAAGTGTTCAGTAATTATGTACACAAGTTTATTTGCTTACAAATATTAAATAGGATATTAAAAATACATGCTACACTATATTTATCAATATCTGAATGGCTTTCTGGAGTGTTTGTCTTGGACAAATCTTACAATTTTGTAGGAATTTGAGATCTAAGTATGGATTAAAATATTTTTATCTTAAATTAAGATTACCAGTTGCTTTATTTCAGAAACAAATAAATTTTAATACTTCTAAAAAGCTATCATTGAAAAGTTCACAAAATGATGGCATGCACAGATTTACACCCCATGATAATAACACGCAAGTCCCAAATACTGTTTACCATTACCATGATGTAATTTTTTACCTATCATACATGTATGTCAAGATGACAAACTTGAATTTAAATGTTATATCTGAAAGGTTATAAGTTTGTAAAAATTCTCAGAATTTTGACACTGATGGCAACAACCAATCTGAATGACATACAAAAGTCCTTCCTTACAACCAACTATACTGATGTAAAACATACTCTGTTAGGAAGAAATACAATAAAAATTTCAATCACTGATTCCAACAATCCTTCCCCCCCCATTGTAACTCTCATATTTTGGGGTGAAAGGCTGTAAGATACATAACAATTATATCAAGGTATAAAACTGGGAACTAATCATAGAAAAAAATTAAAAGCACAAATATTGAATCCTAAAAAAAAACTTTCATAATTAATAATTGGATTTTTCAACTTGTAAGGGCTTGCTATAACTGAAGTAATGATTTACAAGAAAATAACCAACAACATACACATGTATAAGGAAGGGATACAGTACACTCGATGACTAGACTAATCTACTAGTTCAGATAGAAAATGAATGTACAAATGAAATACATTTAAATCACACATAGACACAATTGGATGTGCAAGACATGTCAATTACAGGGCCGGCAACCTACGATATTTTGATAGGCTGGGTCCCGAGTATATGTATAAAAAGGAAAAGGGTACTAACGAAACATGTGATATTTTGATAGGCCGCATATACTGGGGACCCGGCCTATCAAAATAAAAAATAATCAAGATTTTGTAGTTTTTATAAAAATGTTATGGAAGTTCTCATTACACATCTCCACAGAAAATAATGTGGTCACATTAGCTAAAAAAATACAAAATATGGTCACATTAGCTAAAAAAATACAAAATAATCAAAATTTTGTGGCTTTTATAAAAATCTTATGGATGTTCTCATTACAGACCTCCACATAAAAAATTGTGTTCACATTTATAACTAACAATACAAAATAATCCAGATTTTTTAATTTTTATAAAAATCTTATGGATGTTCTCATTACGGACATCCACATATATAAATTGTGGTTAAGTTAACTAACAATACAAAATAATCAAGATTTTGTAGTTTTTGTAAAAATCTTATGGATCTTCTCATTACAGACCTCCACATATAAATTGTGGTCACGTAAGCTAACAATATAAAATAATATAGATTTTGTAATTTTTATAAAAATCTTATGGATGTTCTCATTACAGACCTCCTCATAAAAATAGTGGTCACGTTATCTAACAATACAAAATTTATAAAAATGTTACAGACATTGTTTGATTTCCATTCATCACACACTCTACATCAAAATCGGGATTACATCTGCTTACAAGGGTTTCTTCCAGGTCTTCATCTAGGCCAATATAATTCAATTGATCAATTATGACTGACTTTTGAATATTGATCTCGTCCTTGTCTTTTATTAGGAAGGTGACATAATCACCTTCCACAGCCACGCCTTCAACTGTAAGGGTAATTGTTTCGTTTGGGGCATCAATTTTCTGAAATGTAAACATTTTTTAATTAACATGTGTTAGGATGTAATTGAAGAGTATAACCATATGTAATATATGTATGTCAGCAACTTCCAAGTCATAGCGGGATGATGTATACACTCTGGGCAACATGCAAGACGTATTCTTTAATTTTGTTATCTTGACCAACATTTTCTGCATGAATGATTTGTTAAATTGTACATGCAGCAGATACAATTTAGATATGTACTTTTTGGATAAGATTCATATCTATGTAACTACTTGACTTTGTTATAGAAGATCAATGACTAATTGGTTCATGATTATCTTCATTCTATATTTTTCATTATGTCACTGATGTTTTGTTAGCGATGTGCTTTTATCATGTTGAGAATGTTTTATTTATGTCAAATAATTAAATTGAACAGCATTACACCACTGCGGCAAGTTGAATCCTGTAAGATGAAGGCCAATATGGGCTATAATCATCGGTTGACACAGGCGCATCATGGTGGATGTAGTTTCTGGTTTCACACTCATGTCAGGATTTTTGTTGGAGGAAACTGTGGTTTTTATACCTCCACTCGTTAGAGTAGGGGTAATATTGCAGTCACCTTGTCCATTTGTCAGTCTGTATGTCGTCTGCATTTTCGTAACAAATTTCTCAGCTTGTACTGGAGGACATGATTTCATATTTGGTAAATGGCTTTTGCATAGTGACTCAAATTTTATTTAAATCGGTAAATGCAAACTTGAGCTATGGTATGAAGTAACTGAGGTGCTGCGCTATGGGCGCAAGATACGCCCGTCAGTAGTTAATGAGGAAATCAATCTTGCACTGCATAACAATTCCTCAGACTTGATCAAAAGTGAGCATCAATCCTATCAGTGTGTAAAAATTTTGTATGCACAAAATCCCAGGCCAATTGGTCAAAAATTTATCACAGCACAAAGTCCCAGGCCAATTGGTCGAAAAGTATCACAACACACTTGTGTTATGTAAGACATTTGAGGAAACGTGCAATTTCCATGAATAAAGTTCCATAACTCTGGAACGACAAAAGTGAAAATTGTGAATATCAAAAGGGATCGAGCTTAGGCCACAAAAAATATATCATTAGCTTCTCAGGCACCGTCGCGTGTTCCCAACAACCGCCGCGTCGAAGATCTTTGATCATTCTTAAAAAGGTGGGGTGGGGAATCCCCCCTGGGGACTTCTGGGCTATGTATCATTCAATTCATCTTATCATGAGCATTAAATATATATATTATTTTGGGGTGGGGATCTCAACTGTTTTCAAGATATAAGGTTATTCTTAAAATGGTGGGGGAGGGGATTACCCCTGGGGACTTCTGCTATGCATCATTCAATTCAACTTATCATGAGCAATAACAATATATGGGGTTTATGGCTGGGGAGCTCTACTGTTTTCAAGATCTTTGATCATTCTTTAAAAGGTGGGGGTGGGGAATCCCCCCTGGGGACTTCTGGGGACTTCCGGTATGTATCATTCAAGTCATCTTATCATGAGCAATAAGAATACATATGGTTTAGGGGTGGGGATCTCAACCGTTTTGAAGATATTTTATCATTCTTAAAATGGTGGGGGGTGGGGGATGAATTGGGGACTTCTGGGGACTTCCGGTATGTATCATTCAAGTCATCTTATCATGAGCAATAAGAATACATATGGTTTAGGGGTGGGGATCTCAACCGTTTTGAAGATATTTTATCATTCTTAAAATGGTGGGGGATGGGGGATGAATTTTTTTTTCATACTGAATAATTGGTCATTATGGTAGGCACCATCCTTTGAAATTTGGTTACAATAAATTCACGAATAATAAAAAGGACATCGGTGATTTCAATAATAGTGCAAATTAATGCATTATTTTTTACATTCAAAGTCCCATAACTCTGGAAAGGAAAAACTGCCGACAAAAAAAAAACGAAAGGGAGCTTTCTTCCGTCATACCCAAGCATTCTGCAAAGTTTCAAGAAAAATGATCAAAGCGTTCTCTTGTTAGAGTACGAAGTGTGGACGGACGGACGGACACCGGTATACCATAATACGTCCCGTCAAAGACGGGCGTATAAAAAGATTGGACGGATGGACGATAGTGTGATTACTATAGGGCACCCGTCGAAGGTGGACGGGGCCCTAATAATTAATATATATGTATTAGTACCTGTACAGTTGAATGTTGGGTTGTCTGGAACGACACCTCGTTTCTGTAAGTGTTTAGTATTACATCGGTTATTTTTAAGTAATCCCCAGTTGAAACTTCTGCTTTGGTAGCATTATCCCGCCAAAGGCTTACTCTAACCTTCTTGGCTGTGCTGTCCTGTATGTATACACTCTTTACTGGTACTTTATTTGCTCTCACTTGTACTTCCTGTACAGCATCTTCCTATAAATATTAATGTGACAATTTTATATAAAACATAAGGAGTCAAGATTTGCACAGTATGATACATGTACAACAACATCATAAGACACAATTAGTGTTTGACACAGGCACGTCATGCTGGCCCTATTAAAAGTTTTACATACAAACTGTTACGGACAATCCGCTAGACATAAATCATTGAATTAATTAACCCGAATACTAGAAAAAGGTTTTTTTTGTAACAATTGAATTATTGTAGGAGGCTGCAGGTTGTTGGTGTGCAATCATAGTTTCCATATGATCACTATATACATGATATATGGATAATTAAAGTCCTCGGTAAACAGGAAGTATATGTTTGATGGACCTGAAAACCATCCTGCAGTACAATATGTCTATAAGAAACAGTGTATAAATTTGCAAGATTCCATTTTGAATGGTTACCGAGAAATAAGCAACACAAATGTGTAACAGCAGCAAGGGTAAACATTATATCCCCTTTCCCCTTTGGGGGCAGCAGGGTTATAAATAATGGTGTATCTTGGACATCATTCCTATTATGTGAGAAAATTCTAAAGTATAAATATATATAGTTTAACAGACTATAATTTAATCTGAGGTTTGAAATATTACATGGAAGTTTCTAACAAGTATAACTTAAAATTAAAGAAATGACAGTACCTGGACCAATTTTCCTTGAATGGAAACTTTTGTTTTCACTGGTGACCTCATTGCTACTTCCAAATTGTCCTGTACAGGAGCAGGTTGTGGTTTGATAAGTAGACGAGCTGCGTCTCTGGTTTCATTCGAGACTGTAACATCATGTGTTGGATACACTTTTGTGGAGCTTGTTACAACTACAGTTTGTTCTGTCGATTTAAGTATTGCATTCCTTAACAGCAGAGATTTTTCAGGTTGGAAACGATTAAAAGCCCTTGTGTCATAGGCCACGCACTTCGCATGCGTGGTCTCATCCCCAATGCCCGCCACCAGCATCTGGCGGGATTCTCCACGGTCATTTATATAATCAATTACTGGATCAACATGGACCACTTTTACTCTGAAGGATTTTGTGTAAGGTTTATTCCCTTGACTGAAAGCTCGGCTTAGGGACTCCATTGATTTCCTGAAATAGTAATAATAATATTACTGTTCAATATCAAAAATGAAAGTATGTATATATATTTTTAAGAACATCTGTTGTTTTCTGATGCTGTCTATTTATATGTAGTATGTATATGTAATTTTTGTTTAATATTTTTGTATACCTTCAAACCATTAGGGTCAAACTGTGCATTTCAAATAAAGTTGTTGGAATTGATAGTCAAATAAGTTTTGTTAATGGAATTTCCACTATTTATATCTTTTGTAATAAACTGTAGACCCTTTTGCTGAAACATTTGTTGTTAAAGGACAGATGGAACATAAGGTACATATGTATATTTCATATGCAGAACTCGTCATTTCCAACAGTCATATTGCACCATTTCAATTATTTTGAGTTCCTTTTCTCATTTTTTCACTACACTGAATACAATTTTTAACCAGCAAAATTAAGCTTTTTTTTTAAATACATGATTTTTGTGAAATAACAGTAACATACTATCTGTTGCATAATATTTCATTTAAATTCTGCTAACAGCAACATAAATAGGCTTATGATCAGAATAATATGATTCTAATGTCCCAAAAGATTGCAAAGTTGGGTGATAAAAATTTGCATATATATGATCAAGACAGGAGTCATAATCAGTTGTTACTGTTTCAATCAACTGGCAAAAAAAATATGAATTTTGTAAAAAAGCTGATAAATTAGAATCTACTAAGTTATTTATGTTAAAATCTCCAATTAGTATAGTTGGATCTTTGAGACCAACTTTATATTGCAAACTAGAAAAAAAAGCTTTAAATGTTTCCATTGTTGACAACTTTGGAGGGCAATATACAACACAAACATTAATGTTGGGGAGTTGTAAAACAATTGTTGTGATGTTGTTTAAAACACCTACATAAAGTACTTTGTGAGTTATGTTATTGTTTACATACGACACCATTCCATGTATTGATGACTGCATATTAGATATCATTGTGTAGTCAGGAATTTCATAGCTTTGAACTGAATTTTCTCCAATTCTTGTTTCACAGAAGGATAAAATATCTGCTCTCAAAAGATTTGAGTCTGATTTTACATCAGCAATGTGCTTTTGTAAAGATCTACAGTTCTGAAAGCAGACAAGTGTGTTATTATCAGTTTTGATGTCTTTCAAACAGGGTACACAAATATGTGTACATGCCTCAGTTCTTAGTCTTTGCATTTCACCAATTACTGCATCAGACACTGAAATCTTTTGTTCATTCAGCTCCTTTATATGTAATGTTTTCAAATTTCTTACTCTACTTAGGCCTACATAATGCATATGGTCATTCTTCCTTTTACCAAAATGGACAACAGCAGCAGACATTGTAGAACCTTGTGATTTATGGATAGTTTTTGCTGCAGCAATTCGTATTGGAAATTGGCGTCGGACTACACTGTAAGTTTTATAGTATTGAATATTAAATCTCCTAGTTGTTTCCAGTATGGGTACCCATTCTCTCGAAATATCATTTTGATAAAGCGAACAGTATTTGCATTTCCATTGAATACCAATGTCTGCTTCATCAAATTGTACCCATATAATACTGCATCGCTTTGAGTTTTGAACTCTGTAGTCTAATTTTTTTATTACACAAGCGGCTCCATTGGTCAACCCGTCTTCAACACAAACATTAACGCTTATTTCTGCTGGAACATTTAAACCTACTTGAAGATTTTTCTGCAAACCCATAGTTTTTGATGAATCATCAGGTATTTTGTCGATAATTTTTTGTTTCAATGCAGAACTTAGTTCGCCAGAAATATCATCTATTGCCAAAATAGTATCCTTTTCAACTGATGGGAGTTCAGAAAGAACTTCGTTGTTATGATTTTCTGTTTCTATCCTTGATGTAAATAAATGTGGCAAATGTTTTATACTGGAATGATGGGTTGAATCAGTAACTAATTGCTCTTTCAACATATCAATGTCATTTTGTGTTTGATTTCCTTCTCTTAATCTATTTAGTAACTGAGCAAAAGTCATATCATCCTTTTGTCTCATTATTTCATCCAATTCTAAAATAGTGAAATATTCTGTCCATAGATTTGTTGCTATACTCTGTATGTCATTAAGTGACTGGGAAAATATCCAAGAATCCATAACAGGTTTTAGCTGGAAAAGATCACCAACAGCTATGATACTAATGCCACCAAAAGGCTTCATAATTGCAGTAATCTCTTGCAGACGTAAACTAATGAAATTAAACATGTTTTTACCAACCATTGATATTTCATCAATAAATATCACTTTCAAACATCCATATTTACTTCTCATTACATTAAGTTGTTGGATGTCTAAGGGCTTGTATTTAAATCCTTTACCTACTGGTATACAGAAAGTGGAATGTATGGTGTTACCTCCAATATTATGTGCTGCTTTCCCAGTTGGTGCACATAACAAAATGTGTATATCATCTGGGTTTTCACCAGACTTTCTGTTGTAGTACTTTAATAGTGCTTGATATAAAGCACATAATAGTACACTTTTACCTACACCAGCTCCACCAGTCAAGAATGAATAGATAGGTTCCTTTTTAGTTTTCATCCAATTCAGTACATGATAAAAGTACTTCTTTTGTTTTTCATTCAATCTTTGTATGATTCCATAATGTTCCTTATTGTCGATTTCATTAACTGACAAATAATCATTGTCTATATTCTTTCTAAGTATTCCTAAATCCTGACCTATGTCATAATTTATGACACCAGAGCTATTTTTAGAAGCATCTCCAGGATCAAAACAACCATACATAGGAGAAATAATAGACCCTGTTTCCATATCTATGTCCTCTTGGTGTTGTACTTCTGGTAAAACTATGCAAGTCTGCTCATTTTCATCATGATCATTTTGTAAAATTTCCTCAATATTCTCTGTTCCCCTTATTTCATATTCTACATGTTTAGCTGTAATCTTCATTTCCCTTTTTTTGAAACTTTCTTGGAATGTTGCAAAACCACACAAAAGATCTTCATCCTCTTTTCTCCATGAAGTAAAGAGCATAATAAGCTGTCGAAAATATTCTTCTGGATTACTATTTTCTGTAATTTTATGATAGTAAATGACCTTTTTATTCTTGCGTTTCTTTAAAATGGTTCCATCCCTAAATAAAATTTCTGACTGATTTTCTACCATTTGTTCCAGCTCAGTTTCATGTTCAATTTCAGTATCACTAATTTCATCATCAGTGTCATGTTTATACTCGTCTTCTGGCAATTCTGCAGATGTATTCTTTTTCTCTTGCTGCCGTTTTCTTGGCACAAGTTCAAACCATGCCATAAAATCAGCATAACAATATCCTTGCAGTTCTTTTGGTCTCCTTTTATACCTTTTGATTGCATTATCGGATTCTATATTTGTACAATTAGTTGGCATCTCCTCCAAAGCACTCATAGTTTTAAGTAATACTATTCTTTTATCTGGAGGGTTTGTATCTACGAAAATGGTGGATCTACTTGATCTTCTTAAGGGCATTTGAAGTACTAAATATGCCGCTTCTTGTGCTCCAATTTCAACATGAGTGAGGAAAGTATTACCTACTCTTCTGACCTGATTTCGAATATCACTGTTGACTGTTCTGGCTTCCTTACATGCTTGGGCTAACAAATTTGATAACCCTCTTTGACCTTTGGATATATATGATACTATATATGATACACAGGCATATGGGTCAAGTATAAATTGAATGTCCATATTAGCTTCCCAAGATTTCAGAAGTATTGTGTTATAGTTGTTAATTCTTGATTCTTCAGGTAAACGTTTCAGAAACACTGTTGTTGTTTTCAAAGAAGAACGTATCGCATATATGTACGATTCATATGTCATATTAAGGTTTGCAAGGAAACTTTCAAATGACATATTTTCCTGTGACTGGACATTAAGCTGATCAATCAATGTTGAATAATTTTTTTGATGAACAGTAATGTTTTGCAAATCAGTCAAAGGTTCCAATATATGAGTGCTAGGCATTGGTGGCATGGGGAAATTAAATCTACATATAGCTTGACCCTTTCTTCTACATGTTCTAGCATGTCTATGGGTTTGGTAATTTACCAAGTCCACCATTGAAGGATCTTTGCGACATGTTACATATTTGTCAATAAAAGTTTCAACTTCTTCTAATGAGTTTTGATTCAGAAGTGGTGCGTCTTTTATCCAAGTCAACATATGAATATGTGGGGAACCTCTTTGCTGGAACTCAACTCGATAGAAATAATCTGAAATTTTTCCTATTGGAGCAGATTCATTTTTCAACACTGTTGTAATGAATGACTGAACTCTGAAATCAAAATATCTTGCACATGTCACTGGGTCTGCTCTAATAAGTTCACACTTCTGTTGCCAAGTCAAATTTTTAACATCCTCATCAGAAATATCTTTTTTGTGTACCAATTTCCATAAGCATGAGAGTAATGCAACCCATTTTGTTTCAGCAGCAGAAAAAGATGTAAACCATGTGGGAATACCCAGTTGCTTAATCATAGCAAAAAGATCTTTCTTTGCCTTTTCCCAGTATGGTGGAGATCCCCGCAAAGTTCTAAGTACTCTATATCCTTCATCCAATTTAGCAATATTATCTGCAAATCCTGGAGATAAAATATCGCCAACTGTTATTTTACGTCCCTTAGTTTTACATTTTCTTAAAGCAAGTTGAACTTTATCCCGAATTTGCTTAATCTGGAGTTTTTTTCATTTTAAAAAAAATATTTGGTAAGTTCATTGCAACTCTCCTATCTCTATTCCTCAACTCCCACTTTGCTATTGAACTGTAATGCAGAGGTACATGTCTCTCATTGTTATCTGGACGTACTTTACCACAATATATTGTTGGAAAAGCTAGAAATTCAGAAAATTTATCTTGAAATAAACCCAGTGGCGTGTTCCCCTCTCCTGGAGCTAATGATAACACTTGATTGAATTCCCTGAAATCCAATGGTTGCATGACTGTGTCCAGATTACCAGTTGGACGTTCTTCAAAATTTTCATCTTCTGACCACTGATCTGATGGATTGTCTTTTGTTTCATTCGTCAAATTTGCAGGAATTGACCTTGAAGTTCTGTTTTGTTGACTTTCATGAATTATGATCCCATCAGAAACATTTCCATCTTTTTCACCAGTCAAAATTGCAGCAGCATGATTATATATATTTGTTCTATCAATCTCAATGTCTTGATTATTCTCAGATATGCAGTTTACTGTTTGATGTGATACTGGGACATCTCTACCAAATGTCATTTCACCGGAGTCATGAGCAGTAATCTCTTCATTTACATGCAAGTCGTCAGTCTGAATTGTATGATCCTTGGATATCCATGTATCATCAATTTCAATACCTTCATTTTGAAATAATACGCTATTTTTGACAAGATATTTGGCTGCATCAAGAACTTTATTTGGACGAATATTTTCAAAAGCTATGTGATGTTTATATGATAATTTCCTTTTGAATTTTAAAAGAATGGTTTCACTATCAGACATCATTCTAGGCAATATTTTTACAGTACTGTTAACATCTGCAGGAACATTTACAACGTTCCCACGAATACTTAATTGTCTTCCTCTTGGCATTTCACGAATTTGCATGAATGCTAATCTTGGAGCGATAAGTCTTTCTTCTAAAGAAGTCAAATATAATTCTTCAGGTATGGGGGGGAACTCTAGACCATTATGAACATAAAGGGCTGGCATTTTTCTTTCTTTTAAAGACTTTAAACAAGTTTCACAAATAAATTGTTGTCCACAGACACTTTTCACACCTGTCAACCACACAGTATCCAATTTTGATCGAATTTTGTCAACATTTGCAACAGAATGCTTAAAAAAAGTTTGTGTGCAACAGGTACAAATATATTCAGGACCATTTTTAACTTTTGCTTTAAACTGATGTACAATCTTGTTTATTTCATTTGCCCCAAGCTCATCATTTTGATAGGAAAACTCTGTTGTACTTGTCTTTGACAATGGTCTTGAGGCAACAGTCGGGAAATCTTTGTCATTTTTTCGTTTTTTGTTATCACTACATGTGCCAGTTTTAACACTGGAATTAATTTTCTGTGATGTTTTTGAAATGAAACGTTTTCTATTGAAATATAATTCTGTATTTAAATGGCATGTCTTTATTTCAGTTTCAACATCACAATATGATGGAATACACAATACGCCTGAATTTTCAGCACTATTTACTCTGTATTTACTTTTACTAATATTCAATTTGTGTAATTCATATTGCTTATTGTCTATGGACTCTGATGATAGTGATGTTATTAAGTGCCTTAAAAATGTACACAAAGAATTTAAAGTTGGAACACAACCTAAAACACACTTTCCATCTTCGCATGACAGCCCATTATTATTTCTAGAATGACTATCAAATACAAAAAAACAATCACCATTATGATAAAGGCTTATTGCATAGTCATCAACAATGAAAATTAAGTACGAACAAGAGGTATAACATAGGGATACCAAACCATTTTCCAGAGACTGAACTGGGTATTGGCTAACAAACCCTTGTTGCATATTGCCAAAAATTGCTTCTATAACATTCATAGACAGGATATTTTTACAAAACTTTATTTTTGATGGAATGTCTTGAGGTATTAAGAAATCATGAGACAGCAAATTGTTTGTTCTCAAATAGTTGTAAATAAAATCACCAGCATACATGATCAAATGCAAATCATTCTTGCATATATTTTCTATCCCCTTCAATGCAGTTACTACCACAAACATAAAAGAGTTTGGCATACACTGTCTTCCTCGTGACAAATGGCTGAATCTTGGATCACCCTGATTGAAGTCAGCTGTACATTGCACCTTATATTCCATCTTACCACATGTATAGGGATTAATTTACATGTACATGGAGATATATGTTATAGTTAATGTGTTTGGTCAGTAAAAAACCGTCTTATAATGAATTTCCACAATTTGCATATAAATCTCCCAGAATGAACTCCAAGTTGAATCATCATCTCCAAGTTCTCAACAAATCATTGTATATATGGTTCAATATAACTTCAATATATATTCATGTACATGTAAAATATTGAATTGACATAAATTATACCATTACTCCTTTCACTTAACTTTACAGCAAAAATATTTTTGCTTCTAACACAGGTTAAAATTTATTTCTAAATGTGTAACATTTTCTCTCTTTCTGAATATATAAAAGCTCCAATGTATCATGTAAACAAATATTAATTTCATACATGTATGTAGACTGGTCTAACATTTGATTTTGAAGCAGCATAAAATTTGAAAAAACAATATACTTACCTATCAAATGAAGAATAAGACTGTTGTTGAATCTGTAAAGAATATGGTATAAATAAATATTGCTATCACAAAGTCAATACCAGAGGCTCTCAAGAGCCTGTATCGCTCACCTGATTTATATATAAGCAATGAACAAAAAATCAGATGGCCACGGACATCTTGAGTTTCGGATCGGCACCAAAAACAAAAATTTTGTTAAGGACCATTATCTGATCATTCAGGCATAATATTACTTCCATCTGTCAAACGGTTTCTGACCAGAAGATGTTTGTATGTATTTCCCATAGGATCCCATGTTAAATGTGTCCCGTGGTGGTGGCCATCTTGGATTTCAGATCGGCACAAAAAACATAAACTTGGTAGAGGACCATGAAAGGATCATTCCTGCAATATAACATTTCAATTGCTTTTGTAGTTTCAGAGAAGAAGATTTTTAAAATTCAGCCAATCAGAGTGCATAAATGGCCCAGTGGCAGCCATATAGAATTTTGGATCAGAACCAAAAACATAAATTTTGTTAAGAACCATTATCTGATCATTCAGGCATAATATTACTTCCATCTGTCAAACGGTTTCTGACAAGAAGATGTTTGTATGTATTTCCCGTAGGATCCCATGTTAAATGTGTCCCATGGTGGCGGCCATCTTGGATTTCAGATCGGCATGAAAAACATAAACTTTGTAGAGGACCATGTAAGGATCATTCCTGCAATATAACAATTCAATTGCTTTTGTAGTTTCAGTGGAAATGATTTTTAAACTTTCAGCCAATCAGAAACAAGAATTGCCCATGGCGGCCATGTTTTTCGCCCGATCAAGATGAAATGAGGAATCTTTGTAGAGGACCTCACAAACATCATTTGTACCAAGTCACAAATCATTTGCACTTGTAGTTTCAGATGAGATGATTTTTAAAGTTTCATCCAATCAGAAACAAGAACTGCCCATGGCGGCCATGTTTTTTGCCCGATCAAGACGAAATGAGGAAACTTTGTAGAGGACCTCACAAACATCATTTGTACCAAGTCACAAATTATTTGCACTTGTAGTTTCAGAGGAGATGATTTTTAAAGTTTTAGCCAATCAGAAACAAGAATTGCCCATGGCGGCCATGTTTTTTGGTGGATCAAAAAAATTTCGGCAATCTTAGTAAAGAACCTTCCATACATCATTCCTGTAAAGTTTGGTTCAATTTGCTCCAGTAGTTTCAGAGGAGATGAACTAAAGGTGAAAGTTTACGGACGGACGACGGACGCCAAGTGATGGCAAAAGCTCACATGGCCTTTGGCCAGGTGAGCTAATAACGATCAGTCAGTTTGAACTTGTTAAAGATATTGACCATGATAATCCTTGATAATAATACATGTAAATCTACTAAGATATATAAACTTGTACCAGAGCCCTAACAATACAAAATTCCATGAAATATTACTATTTACTAATGCTCCTGAAGGGAATAATATTCATAAATATAATGCCTACACATGTTAAAACATTATATTTATAATAAAATTTGCAGTCGTATAAAAACTTGACCGAGTCACTCAAGCTGAAAATGTAGGTTATAATATATAGTGAACCCTGTTTTACTATTAAATAGCTATCCATAGGCCAAGTATCATTGTTGTACGATGTGTGGCAATTGAGAAATGGACCCAAACACATAAACTTAACCAATATCGGGACCGAGGGTCAAAGGTAAATCTAGAAAATAAAGTCATTATTGTGACTTGGGACATAAAATATATTCACTAATATAGTACATGTATATGATGAGGAAACAATTACCAAGAAAAACTCACCACTATTGATGCCTTCTCTGTCTGTAATTCAGACTGAAAGGAATAAATAAAAAAATGTTGTAACACACAGTTCGATCTCAAACACTGTACCAGTGCAGTTATTGCACTGGAGACAAGTTTTAATTAGCATTTAATCACTGTGTAGGGGTGACACCGGAAATCGGTATTGGGACTGGTTCCATTAAGGGAGAAAAGCATTGAACTGTTACTGTACAGTAAATTTGGTACTATCTGATTTGGTACCAAGTTTACCGTACCGTAACAGTTCAATGCTTTTCTCCCTTAATGGAACCAGTCCTAATACCAATTTCCGGTGTCTCCCCTACACAGTGTTAATGTTACATACAGTTTTGAAATCGATTCGATCAGTGAGAATTTTCTCTATCATTAACATACACTGCAGAAAAATTCAAAGTCCCATATCACAGGAAGTTGATATTGGACAGGAACGGAAATCGCATCATCTATCTCCTATAGTTTTCAAGATAATGATCAAAAACAGTAAAAATTGTCAAAAATTGATATTTCAAGGGCAATAACTCTGACATTTGTGTATTTGCAAAAACTGCTGTCCCCCTCTTATGCTCTCTTAAGTAACAGTTGTAATGTTTTAGACTGATAATAAAGTAAAGCAAGCTGTTTGTGCAGGATACCCTTAAGAACAATCTGACAAACCTGCGTTTTAAATTTGTGCCGATTTATATTACTTTTGCGCCACAAATGAAATATAACTTTTTGCGCCGTTTAACAGGTTAACTATAGGTAAATAAGATATACTGAAGTACCTCCTCAGTTCGCTATGCGCGTAGTCGTTTAATCCTCTTGTTTCTGTCGTTTAAGTGCGAATGATGCCTTTGTTTACGTAAACGATGTAAACACAAAAGAGTCGCACACTGGTTTAATGTTTGTCATTTAACAGTTCATTTTATGTAAAATTAAACGAAGCATTTGTTTCTGACCACACATCGTTTACTAAACACCAGTCAGTGATGAGAAAAATTTTGGCAGAAAAAAATGCACTCTAAAGTCGAATTCAATGGATACAGGAAATAATACAAGTTTTCTCCGCCGACAGAATATCCTGAACGTTTCGGCAGAGACATTCAAAGTTGGACACGCATGAAAAAACCAAAATCCCTGTTTCAACATCATTAATCAGCAGAATTTATCAGGTTTATTGGTTTCAACTGTCATTTTTGCAAGTGCCTCTTTTTGCACGTGCCTCATTTACCTCACTGCTTGTTTTTGGTAGCAACAAAAAATACAAAATGTAAGAACATGGTCAAAGAGAAAATCCACAGACAAAAACCATTCCTGACTAGGTAATGACATTTTAAAATAAAAATGCAACGAACATCATATTTTTTTCAATATGAATTATAATTATTCTTGCATGTATTTACCTGTAAATGGCGCAAATGTAATATTGCTTTTTCGGCGAAAAACTAATATACCCTCGTGACGAAAATGTCATGCACCCTGACAAACATGCAGTAGTTTTGTGCAGGATACCATAATCATCCAAACTTTCATTAAATTATACCTAGTAGTTTCATATTGTTAACAATGGACTCCAAATGATGGCACTAGCTCACAGATCCGCCGACCCTAAATTTTGTCGAAATTGAAAAAAAAAAAATTGGAAAATACCGGATTTTTTTCGGTCCGACATTGGTTTCTGTTCTACAAACTTTTTTTTGGTTATGTTACATCAAAACTTTAAGATAACAAAAGTGTTTGCATAAATGACATTTTACTATGACAAATCAGTGTTAGAAAAATACTTGTAATGGCTGTCACATTTGTTTGGAAGTAATTTGACTGTTTTATTTTTATTTTTTTACCGCCACCGACTCATTATTTTAATGCAAAACTTAGGCTTGAGTTTTCCAGGGAAAACTTGTGTCGCCTGCACATTGAAGTAACTGTTGGACACAGGAAAAATTTGTCACTGTACTATGTTGTCAGAGTAAACTGTTTGATATTATAATAAATATCTCATCAAGAAAAAAAACTATAAAAATTTGAAAAACTAGACGATTTGTTCCCTTTTATTCCCTCAGCCAAAACAGAAAACAACAAAAGTTACACATTCTATAAAGCTCTCATTAGAGCACCTCAATGGAAAATACTGCACTAAAATTGGATGTAAAATAAAAATTCTGTGAACTTGTCGAACTTGCAAAATTTCGTAAATTTGGCCCCTTTTAGCCCCTCAGCCGAAACGGAAAACATACAAATTACACATTTTATAAATAACTCATCCACATTAACATTTAGCAAAAAACTGCATCAGAATCAGTTGAAAAATGTTAAAAAAAATTTTAATCCACCCCCTTTTGTAACTTTTACATAAATGTAATTCGAAAACCATAAGAGATAGATCAAATCCGTTGACTTACTACTAAAAGCTCTTATTCACAGCAACACAATGGCAAAAACTGCACGAAAATTGGATGAAAAATGAAAATTTTGTAAACCTGCTGAACTTGCTAATTTCGTAAATTTGGCCCCTTTTAGCCCCTCAGCCGAAATGGAAAACAAAAATTGTTACATATTTTATAAATAACTCATCAAGATTAACATTTTGCAAAAAACTATATCAAAATCGGTTGAAAAATATTTTTAAAATTTTCATCCCCCCCCCCCTTTTTGCAACTTTTACATAAATGTAATTCAAAAACCATAAGAGATAGATCAAATCTGTTGACTTACTACTAAAAGCTCTTATTCACAGCAACACAATGGCAAAACCTGCACGAAAATTGGATGAAAAATAAAAATTCTGTGAACCTGTTGAACTTGCGAAATTTCGTAAATTTGGCCCCTTTTAGCCCCTCAGCCAAAATGGAAAACAAAAATTGTTACAGATTTTATAAATAACTCATCAAGATTAACATTTTGCAAAAAACTGCATCAAAATTGATTGATAAATGAAAATTATTTTTTTTTAATTTCCACCTTTTTGGCCCCTTTTATTTCGAAAACCATAAGAGATAGCTCAAATCCGTCGACATACTTACGAAAGGTATTTTCATTAGGAACCCAATGAAAAAATCCCCAACAAAATCCGACGAGAAATACAATGTACATACCCAAAAATACAAAACCGCCATTTTCTACCCTTTTTGGCCCCTAATTCTAAAACTGTAGGGGGCCGCAACTTCCATTAAAACTCCAAACCTTACTTTTGTGCCAGGGATCATTGTGTTAAAGTTTCAGATGGATCGATTCACTTAAAGAGAAGTTATTAGCCAGAAACCTACAAATACACAATTTTTGACCCCTTTTTCTGAAACCGTAGGTGCCAGAATCTCCATTATCAATCCCCACCTTAATATTGTGCCAAGGACCATTGTGTTAAAATTTCAAAATGATACACCCAATAGAACTAAAGTTATCATCCGGAAACAAGTGTGACGACGACGGACGACGGACAACGCAAGACGACGGATAGTGATCCCTATATGTCTTCCTACAAAAATTGTAAAAATAATGGCTTAAGCTAATTATAGTGGTGAAACGATACACTATTTGTGATACATGTACTTCTATACATTTTGCTGTATCATGATACAATACATGTTACTGTGATTTTGATATGACACGATACAGGTAAAAATATGTTTAATGTACTACTTGAATGCAAAGATTATGGTTATTTTCAATGAAATGAGAAAAAATTCATGTTTAGTAGTAGAAGTTGTGTAAACTTTCCATAATGATGAATCATTTCAATAAATCTTTGTATATCGTCAAAATAAGTACTTTAGAATAAAACCATAGTTAATTAAAATTAATTGATTATAAATTTAATCTAAAATTGGACATTTCAAAAATGTCATGCAGTATTGTATCGTATGTAGTGTTGAGGTGGAAATATACATGTATGATACGAATGTATCAAATTGTGAAGAAAATGTGTCGTTTCAACCCTGATGACAATAGCTCACAATGACATGAACCTTCTGTCCAGGTGAGCTTAAAGTTACTCATAAATTGTTTTTGGGGCCATTTAAAAAGTAAACTTAGAACTGTAACAAACAAAACAAAAGCCATGCCTGATAATCATGTAAACCTCAAAATTTATTACAAAATACACTCATACTGATCATTGTTGATTTTCTTTCAAAGAAACTGGCAAGTAAATTGCAACTCAATAAAGAAAACCAACATAGATTCATGTATAAAAGTCAGAAAATTAGAATGTCCATGATTACCACCCACAAACTTTGGAATCAGTTTTATATAATATTGTTATCACTGAGCTGTAAACCAAATTTCATCAAGCATTTCTACTACCAGGAGGCTTTGGACTATCAGTTAATATTGAAAACTGATACATTTTACATGTACATTTTTGTAATAATTATTTGAGGTATACACAAGTACATGTATCAGATATGGAGTTGTATATATACCTTATACTGGCAATATGTCTCATGTACATGATCATACTCAAAATCAGAATTATAAATATTACAACAACAAAAATTAAAAAAAGGAAGAGAAAAGATAAATCTCCATAACATGTACATGAGCATGGCATTTTTCTGTAAACAAAGCAAAAAACACACTTATTGTAATAGTTCAATATAATTGTGCCAATCATTTTAATTGCTACACAATAATGTACTCTTCCTCTCAAGTTAAAGTACAGTGTATTAACAATGTTTAAGTTTTTCCTGCCTTTCCTACATGTAAGTAATGGCATTGTTATTTGACAATTGTAACCATTTATCGTTCTTCACAACCGGTTTTGTTTTACCACCAACTTTGACCAATTTATGGACAATACGACGGGTGTCGCTGGCGAAGCAGGACATGCTTACCCTTCCGGAGCACCTGGTGTCACTCTCGGTTTTTATGAGAGTTCATATTGTTCAAGCTTTAGTTTTTAGTGTTGTTTTCCTGTATGTTTCCTTGTTTGTGTTTGTCTCTTTCTGTTTTATTTGGTATTGCCTTCCTTTGTGACATTGTGACTTTTTGACTAATGCCTCTGTTACGTCGGTATCTTTTGTTTTTACTCTTGACAAGAGGCTATCTTGACTCAGGAGTCTGAATTACTAACATGAAAAACAATGCACTATATGTTTGTGAATCTGTAGTGTACCAAAAATTTCAACATGAATAGGTCTTATCTACTGACCTCTTCGATACTTTGTTAATATTTCACACCGGCTATCCCGATATTGCACAGACAGTCCCGAAATGAAAAAAATGTTTACAGACGACGGACGCCTAGTGATGGCAATAGCTCACATGGCCCAAGCTAAAAAAAAAATACCTACGATACAGATAATGACATTTATAAAGGGCGAAGCCCTTTTAACTGTACGCCATACGATTTTTGGTAGTTGGTAGAAGCATGTCATAGCAAAATATTTGTTCACCGGAAGTGTAAAGTTATAACAAAATAATATTTAAAAACGAAATAAAATTTATTTCAATGATAAATTCTGAAATCTCTTACTGTTTACATTATAAAAAAATCAAGCAAACTCAAATAAAAATTCTACAAGAAATAAAATCCAATAAAGCTCATGTATTATGGCGTTCTCCTTGGCAACCTCACATGCGTAAAAATCTGCATTTCCGGTTGACAACTTTCTCAAATATCGTTCTCTACAGATCCTATGTCGTAATAAAATTATTATAACATTACTCTATACACTCACAGCAATCGAAGCATATCCTTCTTTTCGAAATACAACCTTTATTATTATTAAATAGCTGAGAACGGTTTCTGGAGAGGTCGTTCTATAAATAGATCTAAAAATACATTCGGCTTTCCCCTGTCTAATTATAGCTGAATGTTGAACACATACACTTCGCCCTTAAACAGGTTGTGCCTGTCTCCTATTAAAGTAAACCATTTCTGGCAATAATTTACCATGAACAGATTCATAATAAACTATACCTTGTTAAATTACATTAGTCATATTGCAACATTGTAATTACCCATCACAGCGAGAGCAGTACACATGCACAATATTGCTTAATTAGCACACTGGTTGTAGAGCTGTTCCTGTTATAAATCACACTCATACTCTAACATTAATATGATATTGCACATCTGCTTTTCATTACATACATTTTGTATCACAGCGAGAGCACTGGTTGTGGCTGTTCCCGTTATAAAACACACCCATACTCTAACGTAAAATATGAACTACTACCAGCTGTTCCCGTTATGAAACACACCCATATTTTAACGTAAAATATGAACTACTGCCGTAATAATTAAAATGCACAAAAATTTAATAAAGCTACATAATACTTTGTATGTAATGTGTTATCGTAAGTCAAATAAAAGAGTAAAGTTCGATTTTAAATTGATTGATTCATTCATTCATGAATCTCCCGGATTGATTGTTATTATCGGATTATGTTAATTCTCACATGATACCTATAAACATGATAAACAACTATAACTGACATATTTAATAGATCTTTAACAGTGCTGTAACGCACAGCTCACCCTGTCTCGGGACTTGCAAAATATTTCACATTAACTACGATGTTCGACACGTGCGTTGCGATAAAGAAATCGAAAATTATTCTGTCGTTTACAATACGCCCATTAATATACCACAAATATATAATTTTCCAAATATGTTTGTCCTTATAATATTTGCTTATAGATCTATAACAAATGAAGTAATAAAAAATATACACTTCTTACCGTGTTATCCAGATTGATGTCAGGGAGCGTGTGACCTGAGGATCCACAGCAAAACAGCACGACCTGCCCAGAAATTATTCCGCCATACAGATGCACGATCGAAGGAAAAATTGTGCATTTACAAAAAAATTCAAAGTGAAATGATAAAAAATCATATATCATTTATACAATTATTTTCATCAGACAAAAACGTAATAAAACTGTTCAAGCATCTCGCGTTATGTCTCAACACGGAATTATATTATTGTGCGCAAGAACAGAAAATATTAGACGCTGTTCGGTCGACCACAGCCTTGTAACGGCTATAAAGATTTCAAACACTTTCAAAGAGGTGAAATTGGGTGAAAGTCTGCGACGGCTAGAAAGTTGAGATAAATCTCAACTTAAAAACCATAATGGATATCAAAAATCTAAAGTGGGGAAAATGTTGTCAGACTCATGGCCATGATTTGTCATGCAAAAAAGTTTTTTTCGATCCACTTCCTGGTTATGCGTTTTTGAGTCGAAAAGTGTCGCGACGCGTTAAATTTTTTTTCTTCAAAACGGTTAGTCCTAGGTACTTGGGACCTTCACCTATCATCCTAGGTGACATATGTTGCATCCAAAAATGTCAATGTCAAAGCTCAAGGTCAGAGGTCATGTTACACTTTGTGTGCAGTATATCTCATGAACCATAAAAGATAGAAGCAGACATTAAATGGGGAAAATACTCCTCTCATTTAGACCTTTATTTGATATAAAGGGTCGAAAACTGTTCGGCAAACCGTTTTCGAGTTATGGCCCTTGACGCGTTTCGGCTTACCGTATTTTACGGTGTATAGGTCGATATTTTTTTCCCAGAAAATTGTTTGGTCGACCTATACGGTGTTTCGACCTATCTGTGTCCAAAATCTAAAATTGTTTTGGGGAAAAATACCCACCGGCAAGAAAAATAGTCACAGAATTTGATTTGTTTTTTGTAGAGCTTGCTGGCAAAGATTTTTGGAGCAATGGTACTGCTGGGATGGCTGCCGTTTATATTAACAATGTAATTAAGTCAAATAAAATATATTTAACATGAATTTGTGTTGTTTATTTTTACGATTTTGTCAAGGAGGAACTGCATCATGTAACAATAAAAAAAAAATATTCGGGACAACTATGAATAAAATACGTTTTTTATTGGGATGGAAACATAATTTATGCATTTTTTTTTTATAAATAAATGTAGTTTCAGAAATGTGAGAATAATAATATTTTTAATCACTAAAGACAACTGTTCATTGAATACCCAATGAAATCTGGATTAACAAGTTTGTTTTGATTGTAAATTAACAATCATGATTGCTATAGTCATCGAGAGTGGTTGATAATAAGCCAATCAATAATTGTGGTAGAAAGACAATGTTGTCAAATCTTAAATCTTTTTAGTTAATCCCGCTAATTACAACCAATTATTAGCTTGTTTAGAATATTTGTTTTGATAGTTAAAAAATTTTCAATCCGTTTTTGGCTTTTAAAAAGCCGTGATTTTTTAAAAAAATCATCAAAGTTAAAATGCCTCCAACTCAGTCACGTCGTTCGTACACAGCAGGTTTTAAGCTTGAAGTCAATACCTATGCAGAGGAGAATGGTGGAAATATGGCTGCTCAAAGAAAATATGGCGTTAGTGAAAAAGTAGTCCGGGGTTGGAGAAAACAAAAAGACGTATTACGCACTACTAAAAAAACCAAAAAGGCATTCAGAACTGGCAAAGCCTACTGGCCAGAGTTGGAGAACCAACTGGAAGATTTCGTACTAGAGCAGAGGGCCTCTTGCAGAGGACTGAGTACCGTCCAGTTAAAAATGAAGGCTACTGAACTCGCCAAGACGCTCAACATAGACAATTTCAATGGCAATCCTACCTGGTGTTACCGTTTCATGAAGCGTAAAAACCTATCAATTAGGCAAAGAACCACACTGGCATAGCAACTACCTGCAGACTACGTAGAGAAACTCGACTCCTTCCGTTCGTTTGTGAAAGAACAGATTGGTAAACACAGTATACCCAACGACCGTATCATCAATATGGATGAGGTACCACTGACCTTCGATATACCAATGAACCGAACGGTCCACACCACGGGAAGCAGCTCAGTCACAATTAAGACCACTGGCCACGAGAAAGCGTGTTTCACTGTAGTGTTGAGCTGTACTGCAAGTGGGAGAAAACTGCCACCCATGATGATTTTCAAAAGAAAAACTCAGATCAAAGAAAAGCTGCCATCAGGTGTAATTGTTGATCAGAACGAAAAAGGGTGGATGAACAACGACGTAATGGACAAATGGTTATCTACTTGCTATGTAAAGAGACCCAGTGGCTTCTTCAGAGAAAACAAGTCATTGCTGGTACTAGACTCAATGAAAAGCCACATCAGTGACATCACCAAAGAGCGTATTAAGTCAACAGGATCCATACCCGCTGTCATACCTGGAGGCCTTACCAAGTTGCTTCAGCCATTAGACATCTCAGTCAACAGGTGCTTCAAAGCTGAACTCAGAAAGATATGGGAACATTGGATGTGCCATGGTGAGAAAAGCTACACAAACACAGGCCGTATGCGACGTGCATCATATCCTACAGTAGTTCAGTGGGTAAAAGACGCCTGGGCAGCAGTTCCCGACACAGCTATCATCAACGGGTTCATCAAGGCAGAGATCATCGACCTCCCCGAGTTGCTTGAAGCTGATGAACAGATACCAATTGTTACCGACGAAGACGACTTACCCCTTGCACTGGCATCTCTTTTTAACAGTGATGTTGAAGATTCCGATTTTGAATGTTTCGAATCTGACTAAGAACATTATCAACTATTATTAGTGCTTAATTGTGTGTAAATCTTAGAATGAAAATGAACTTTGCTATAAAAATTGTAGTGCTTTTATGAACAATGTTTTATGTGTTAGTGCTTGTTCAAATATATTTTCTAAAGTGTGCAAGTTAAAAAAATATTTGTGTATGCTGTCTGCTATTTTGATGTTTGTTATAAACTTTTCATATGTTCTTTATAGTTAAATATGATGAAATAATATGAATAAAACAATTATTTGATAGAACTTATGAATTTTATTTTATTCAACGAAAGAGTGAATCAACCATTACAATATTATCGATTGTCAACGTATACCCAGTGTAAATAAAGAACAATAACTCATCACAATCATTCACCGGTAAAACACTAATTTGATAGAACTTCTGAGTTTTATTTTATTTAACACATGAAGAAATTTCAAATCAACTCACAAAGGACATAATTAATACACAACAGTACGATATCATCGATTATCAGTGTATACCCAGTGTAAATAAAGAACAATAACTCTTATTCACACCTGCGCAATGATTCACCGGTTTGAAAAAACATGGCGAGTAAACACATGTCAATCGAGTGGAAAGTCAAATTTTACATTTGTTGTCAAGGTTTTTTATTTCAGAAACTTATTGTTTGTCTAAAAAAAAAAGAAAACAAACAACACTAGGTCCCAATTATTTTTTTATTTATTCAAAAAACATGATTACACAATAAATGATGGATACAGAGTTACTGAGCTAATACTTACCCATACTTACCGATGTTTTTCTGTGTCTAGAAGTCGTTCATCTCCGATCGACCTATACGACGCCTCGACCTATCTGATACTGAATCCCAACTTTTACCCCAAAAAGAGCAATTCGACCTATACGGCCTATCGACCTAAACACCGTAAAATACGTATTTTATTCATAGTTGTCCCGAATATTTTTTTTTATTGTTACATGATGCAGTTCCTCCTTGACAAAATCGTAAAAATAAACAACACATATTGTTTATAACCTTTTAACCATAAAAGATAACGAATAAAACATGGGTTCATTTGATAGAGAATTAAAAGACCAACAATTTGAGCCCAAACAGTACATGATTCGGTTGAGTGTTTTCAAAATGTTTTCAAAATGGCGGCCAAAAACATATTGTAAACTGCGTTATTTACCAATTACTTTTAAACCGTTACAGATTATATAGTAAACATGTATATTTTTTGTGTTCAGTAAGAAAAGAGCTTCAATTTAAGACCAAAGTCAAATGTCATATCTCAAGGTCACACCTTAGCAACAAGAGTACCTTACCAGAAAGTTAGCAACCATAAGTTTTTTTATGATTATTATTTTTTTTTCTGCTAAAGATGGCAAAAAAGTGTTGCGACGTATCATTTCGAAACTTGGTACCATTATTTGGTCATACTCTGACTCGCTCTGACTGACCCTGCGCAACCAATCTAATTTTAGTAACAGAGTTATCTGCCCCCCTACCAAAAACATTGTGTACAGATAAACTCAAAAACCATAATGGATATCAAAAATCTAAAGTGGGGAAAATGTTGTCAGACTCATGGCCATGATTTGTCATGCAAAAAATTTTTTTTCGATCCACTTCCTGGTTATGCGTTTTTGAGTCGAAAAGTGTCGCGACGCGTCAATTTTTTTTCTTCAAAACGGTTAGTCCTAGGTACTTGGGACCTTCACCTATCATCCTAGGTGACATATGTTGCATCCAAAAATGTCAATGCCAAAGCTCAAGGTCAGAGGTCATGTTACACTTTGTGTGCAGTATATCTCATGAACCATAAAAGATAGAAGCAGACATTAAATGGGGAAAATACTCCTCTCATTTAGACCTTTATTTGATATAAAGGGTCGAAAACTGTTCGACAAACCGTTTATTCATACTGGCCTTCTTCACTTTCTGTTTATAATTTTCATCAGTTGCATATTTGTTAACACTTGCTTCCTCCATATTTTGCCTGTGAATATTATCTGTCTCATATTTGTTAACACTTGCATCTTTTAACTTTCGTCTGTACGTTTCATCAGTATCATATTTTTCTATGGTGAGCTTTTTAATTCTGTCGCTGTAGACTTCATCATTTGCATATTTGTCTGAAAATTTTCTTTTCAAATCTTTAGCGTACCTTTCTCTTCCTTGCAGCAGTTTGATTGTTTGGAATTCTAGGTTGCTGTCATACTTTTCTTTTTCCATTTTCCTCTTTTTTAATGAAATTGTATTTTCATATTCAACATTTCTCTTCTGAAAAATACTATACACACAGTCTGCATCTGTGTATACCTCTGTTACAACTTCATAATGGTTATTGTAGTGTTTTAGATCTCACATATATCTCACATATCCATAAAATTATATCCTTACATATTTAAGGAATTTATTTTCCTGGCAAAATATTTCATGTTCATTGTTGACTACCAGATTAGGTATAAATTGCCAATGACAACAAAATTAAGTGTCAGATATTAAAAGACAAAAATCCAATTTTGTGGTGAGAATGGGCACTCCATTATACAGTTTATGAGAATTATGAATTATGACAGACATTTTCATCAATAACATATATGTAACTCAATCTTCTCTAGCTTGAAATTTGCATATGTCCCATTTAGTTTTGTATTAAATTGTTTTTCATATCCTATGTTGCAGGAAGTAGAAACACCAGCAGAGGAAATATCAGTATTGGTAGATGGATTCTATCTCAATAATAACAATATAATACTTGTTTGCAAGACCGAAGAATCAGAAGATTTCATGGATTACACTTGTCAACCTAATGTGCTTCAAGGAATAATTATAGATGATGAAAATCCAGAACAAGTGTTGGCTGGTTTGGTTCCGTTTAGGGCCACAATTAAGTTAACTGGGAATGATCAAGTGGAAAACATCACAATGATATAAATATCAGATCGTATTCCTGATATAATTTGTTTTCCACATAGTGGAATACAATTATGAACAATGTTCAGATTATACTCAGTAGTTCCTTAATTATATTCTTTAGATACTTTATACTCAGTAGTTCCTTAATTATATTCTTTAGATACTTTATACTTAGTAGTTTCTTAATTGTATTAGTAGTTTTATACTTTAGTTACTTTATTATACTCAGTAGTTTTTTAGTTAGGGCTATTCCAGCAGTAAATTTATGCGAGGATTGGAAGCCGCTTGTTTGAAAAACGGCTATCAACCCCATCACCCACATATCAATGAAATCAAGTGCTTCCAACCCCTCCGTACATTTATTTCTGGAATAGCCCTTTCTTCGTTATACTCAGTATTTACTTTAATGATTGTATTCTTTAGCCATTATTATACTCAGTAGTTTCTTTAATAATTGTATTCTTTGCTTACTAACCGCCTCCGTGGCGTAAGTGGTAGCGTGCTCGCCTGGAGTGCGAGAGATCGTGGGTTCGATCCCCGGTCGGGTCAAACCAAAGACCTTTATTAAAATTGGTACTTGCTGCTTCTCCGCTAAGCACGCAGCATTATGAAGATAGAGCAATGTCTGGTCGGCTCGGAGTCAGAATAATGTGTCCGAGTGGGGTGACATGTCTGACTGCGGACAGTTTCTGCAGTGTGCCAGCACTATAAAAATCCAACCCAGCGTGTTGGTCTAGTACAAAGCAGACATATGAAAGCTTACATTACACATTAGTCTCAGTCTCGCCATGATATAGCTGAAATATTGCTCACTTGGCGTTAAACAACATGCACTCACTCACTCTTTACTTACTTTATTACCTGCGTCACCAATGGCAAGAGCAGGTCTAGGAGCCGCTCCACCCTGTTTGTCCGTCCATCCATTCATCAGTCTGCAATGCACCTCCTATTTTCAGCAGATTTGGGTTTTTTTTCTTACATTTTTATGATGTTCAAGTTGTTCGTTTTATTACAGCAGATATAGCTTTTCTTTTGTTTCTCTGAATTATTAGAGTTACTCCCCTTTGATTGTGTAGAGGCACATAAGGACATTGATACTGCTCAATAAATGAGTAACCATAATCAAAATTAATAATCATTCATAAATCAAGTTCTTGGACCTTTACTTTAGTCAAACTATATTTTTTCCATATTTTTCTTTCACTTAAAAATATATTTCTTAATATACAATCAATATATTGGTGACACATGTCCAGATTACAGGTCGATCTTCTTATACTTAGTAGTTACTTTAATAATTGTATTCTTTAGTTACTTTATTATACTCAGTAGTTGAACTCTTTAGTAACTTTATTATATTCACTAGTTACTTATTATTCAGTGGTCTCATTAATACTTTACTTTATTATATCTCTTCTTAGGAAGTGAACAGTTGTATAATAGTAAGAGATTTTGTTGATTTGTCTTTCCATTAATTTTTACATTTGATCATCCATCATTTCATTCTACAGTGTTCTTCCAAGACCAGTAAGGTGCCAGGGCTAGAATTCAGTTAACTGGGAATGCTCAAGTGGAAAACATCACAATCATATATCAGACATTCCTGATATTTATATCATTGTGACATTTTCCACTTAGTGGAATACAGTTAAGAACTATGAATGTTTAGATTATACTCAGTAGTTTTTAGCTCACCTGGCTTAAAAGGCCATGTGAGCTTTTGCCATCACTTGGCGTCCGTCATCCGTCCGTCGTCCATCAACATTTCATATTTTAATCTTCTCCCCTAAAACCACTGGGTCAATTTGGACCAAACTTTGGTGGGATGGTCCCCTTCCAAAATTGTGTCCGATGATACCGACCTCCGACTAAGATGGCTAAAATAGAAAAAAGGGGAAATGAAATTTTTAAAAATCTTCTCCTCTGAAACTACTGAGCCAATCTCAGCCAAACTATGCTGAAATGATCCTTGGATGGTGCCCTTCGAAAATTATGTCCGGCAAGCCCGATCTCCGACCAAGATGGCCACCAAGCTAAAAATAGAAAAAAAAGGGGGGTGAATCAAGAATAGAACCCTCTTCGTAAGCCAGAGCTCATCAAATTTATGCCCGTGATCTTGTGTTGTAAATTGTTTTGAATGATATTTTTGATAAATGAATCAAGAATAGATCCCTGTTCCTGTGACCATCTTCCCCAACTTCCGGTTCCTGCCACCTCAACTTAAGTTCCCGCCCTCTCATTCTCGAGTTCCCAACTCCCCTGTCCACACCACCCCCTCCCCCACCCCCCATACTGGGGTCAGAAGATGCAAAGCCAGAGCCCATCAAATTTATGTAAATTGTTTTTAACAATGTTTTTGATTAATGAATCAAGAATAGATCCCTGTTCCTGTTAATGTTTTGCTTTAAACAAATGCTATTGTTACATTTGCTTTTTGCATGACCAAAGTGGCATTATGGACTAGAGAGACGATGTTTTGCTTGAAAATTAAGGTTTAGAAATGAATACCATGGCTAATTATTATAGAATATTGATGACATCAGGTGTCAGCATTACTGTCTTTAAACAAATATGAATAATCTGCATGTTTACTATTATTTCCATTAACAAATTAGGAAAGGTAAATAGATTCCTTATTTTATTATGTGAAAACATTTTATATAAGCTTCATGTCTGCTTAACTTTGAAAACTAGTCAGTTTATAGAAATATTTACTATGTTATAGTTACAGTTAGCTAACATTGTCAACACTGTGCAATACAATAAAGTTGGTGCTCACAAACAGCATTATTCAGTCTTTTTTCCCCTATCAACAATAGCAGAATAGAGCTATAGCAATAATTATACACTCCATCATCCTTCAGTATGTCACACCAGTTTTTTCACATTTTTATCCTCCAAAATATTTGGGGGAGCATATAGTTGCTACTTTGTCGTCCGTCCAAAACAATTTCATTTCCATGAAAACTTGGGTTTTAGATTGAGGATCCCTTTCATAGTTGGTGATATAATATCTTATCACAAAAACAGGTCAAGTTTGAATTTCGTTGTTATCACCTGTACGTTTCATGAGATATTCCTCTTCAAAATACAAAAAAATTTTGATCAGATTATAATTTGAGTATCTTTTGCAGAAGTGTATATGGTTATGCCAAATACCGTTCAAGAATTATTCCCCTTGAAATCATGAAAAATGCTAAAGCCACCCAGCTGAGTGTTTCTCACTTTTGGCATTTATTTAAAAATAAGAGAATAACAACAGAATGTTGGATTGAAAATTCGAAAACTATAATTACGGAAACTAAATTTTGTAGCAAAAGGTTTTTACATGTTATCGTTTGTTCTGTGCTTATGTGGAAATTGACGTTTTTGTGACAAAAAGAAGTTCTGACAAGTACCAAAATAAAGTCAACACACCCGTTTCCCATATTTAATAAATAAAACAAGATACATGGAAAGATTTGGTTACATATTTACCTGCGTGGCCAAAGTCCTTTCCTCTGAAACACATAGGGGTACCTACTTTGTGTAATCTGACACTTGAAGAATTTCCATTCCTCATCATTGAAACTTGGCTAACTGATTGGATATATATCGAAGATGTGCACCTATTTTCAGCAGATTTGGTAAATTTTTTCCACATTTTTATGGTGTTGAAGTTGGTCATTTTATGTATTATGTATCAGATGTATTACATGAGATAATTAGTGTGGACCATTTATAGTAAACAGAATTGTTTAATTTTATTTTGCTTACGACATGAAAATGGCGGAAAAGTACGATCAATTACTTTCACTTTCTTTTCACTCAAAAGTTATCGATTTTCGTTTTTTAACTTTTGTTTTCACGACGGGGAATACCGATTTCATACTTTCACTTTAAAATGACAACAAAATAAAATGGCTTAGGGTCGGCGCTCAAATTAGGGTTTGTCGGGTTACTGTAAACAAGACATTTATTTTTTTGGTTTAATAGCCAATCAATATATCAGAGGTCGATCTTGTCATCAAGAGCTTTTTCTTTTGCCATTTGTTTATATTCTATTAAATCACGACTCTGAATACAGAAAATCACTACTTTGATGTCTTTTGTACAGTCTCGCCATCAGTATCTTTTTGGAGGAGTTTCTTCATATTTGGAAATATTACCTACCACAAAATACAGTTCAACTTCGAACTTCGAGGCTATGCTATCAACAGTCCAGGAGTTATGCCCCTTGACGATTTGAAAAAAATGTTTCCTTCTTTCCAGATGATAACTTTTGTTCCTTAAAGATTCAAATCTTGTTCATGATAGTGTGGTAATGGTCACATGTATATGTTATTCTTAAAAAATACGATCAGGTTGCTCTGGTAAAACTTTGCAAAAAAAATACCAGCAACTACGCTGCAGATCAGCACTATTGTGCTATGTTTTAAACGCTTGCAGATATTGAACTGATTTTTGGTATGCAAGTCTACCTTGATGAGATACAGATCAAGTTTATGTTTTGTTCCACTCCGTCGATTTTTACCAGAGTTATGGCCCTGTGTGCTACTGCAGTGACAGTCTACTGATATTTCATACCCTTAAATTTACATAGAAACACTGTATTTCTAAGTATGTTGTATTTCATGATATTGCATGGTTGATAAAAGTTATATAGCACAGTTGGGGATGTATTTTTGGACCCAGATGGAATCCGATCTAATTACAACTTAAACATCACCAACCAAGCAATATCACTTTTTATCAACCATGCGATATCACTAGATATGAGATTTGAGAAATGCATTGGGAAGATTAGCTAAAAAAGGATGTTGAGGGTTCTCTTTATGTTGATTGATTGATTGATTGAATATGTTTTAACGCCGAGCTGGCGATATTGCAGCCAATATCACGGCGAGAACTAATTTGAATGGAAGTTGTTAAAATTTAACATAACATCTAAAACCAATAGACTATTTACAAGTAAGATATGGCAGCATAAACAATAAAAACCAATATCATACAAAACGTTACAAAACATTTTACAATATCACAGATATCACAGACTTGAATAATATCACAGAAACGCTGTCACATAAATACAAACAGTGAAATAAAACCAGTCACAACATATAAAAAATTAAAATTATGATTCAGGACTATAATCAGGAATACAGTCAGACTATATTCTCGAATATAGTCCCACGTCCTTCAAATATTGCAAAACACGGCTGCCAGCAACCTTTGTAAATAAATCCCTCATATTGCTGACTGTGTAGTACCGACTAATGAAGATTTTCTGATATGTTATAGAGCTAAAACTATGAACAATATATAGAAAGACAATTACAATTGTCTTTGAATAAAATTGAAAAATGGGCTATAGAAAATGGTTTTAGGTTTTCCAGCTCCAAAACTGTTTGTATGCATTTTTGCAATAAACGCAAAATGCATTTAGAGTTGTTAAGGAAACCAGATTTTCGTACAACGAATTACCATTTACTATGATATCGTCGACATCCTCGGCTCTCCAGTTATTTGGGTAAACAGTTACATTGTGTGTACTTAAAAAAAATACAACTTAATGCAAACAAAGCTATTGCTGTACACTGTGCACCCGCAAATATAAACATGCCATTTCCTTGGTGTATATTTCCAAAAATTCTTCTCTGCAACATTTTATTTTCTGTGTACAGTATTATTTAAAAATGTAGAAAATAATACTTCATAATATTTATAATATTTAAGAATACTTACAATCAATCAATACTGAAAATTCCTCTGGAAAATTCGGGATTAAATCCAAAATCACAAATTACGTTGTCCAAAAATGCATACCGGCGGTCGACGGTAGACTGGGCTTGGCTTGGTCATCCGCAGAAAAAGGAGGACGCTACCGGCCGGATTTAAAAATCGGTCAATCCTAAAGGTCCTAAGGGGATTTTCCGTACCAAATTTGTCATTATTAAACAATTGCAATAACAACAAAATTAAGTTGAACATACTGCGGGATCAATAAAAAAAATATCCCACAAAGAACCTTCGACCGACTTGAGGGCTTGGAAACAATAACGTTCTACAGCTCAGGGGCGCAATATAATATAGTGTACAACTGTTTTTCCCTTAGATTTCAAAGCTGCCATAAAAGTTAATATTGGGTTAATCTATTACATTTTCTATAGCGGTAAACAATATTGTATGTTATCTAAAAATAATTTCCTGTAATTAAAATCAAACATGTAGTTGCAAAATAAATATCCCGCACAGAACCCCTCAGCTAACAGGTTTACCTTGCGATGAAATGTGTAAACCGTAACATAAATATCCTATATCTAGGTCAGATGCTGAAAATTGTTTTCATGGGTGTAAATAATATTGATAGATGACTGTTTTGATAAGAACGGTGTACACACAAACGTTTATGTAAATAATTGTGGAGTTCTGTTTTTCTAATTCTATTTTTATGCTTGCGAATATTACATTTTATTTGCATTTAACGTCCCTGCTAAGTTGATGTGCACTAATTTCCCCCTTTGGGGTACTTTCCCAAAATTAAGTTTCCCTTCTTTGAGGTACTTTCCCACAATTCCGCATTCTCCATAGCATCCGGCCTAACATCTCTAATAAATAGTGCGTGGGTCGCTAATGCGCCCACGCAATAAAATATGTCATAGAATGTACGACATGTATATGTCCCATGGATATCTTAATGCATCCCAAAAAATTATGACCACTAAGAAGAAAATTCAAATCTTTGGCTAAAGGGTGTAAATGTCCCGTGGATATCTAAATGGATCCCAAAAAAATATATGACCACTAAGAAGAAAATTCAAATTTTTGGCTAATAGGGATGTAAATGTCTCATGGATATCTAAATGCATACCAAAAAAATTCTTTACTGTGAAGATTCACACCAAATATCATTAAACTATAAATAATACTAGCTCATTAAATGTTAAAAAAAATGCTGACAAACAAAAAAAACTAAACACCATGATCACTAGGGCATAGATATTCTTCCAAAGGTATAATAATGTTGGACTAGAATGAAATATTTAAAGTCTAATGAAACTGTGTGATATAGAATGACTAATGACTTATTTTTAATTTTTAGCAATTAACGTACTATTATAGATAAAAAATATCACAGTTAAATGAGGAGTTAGCGATTTTATATATAAACAATTTTATCTATCATTCTGGATAAAAAAATGTATCATCTTTTAATAATGAGGTTTAAAAAATGGGGTATTTATATTATGCAAAGCACCAATATAACAATAACATAGATCTCAAAAACTTGAATATTCATATTTTTGTTTGGGAATATTACAATTAGAATCAAAATTTTTGCTGACAAAAAAAAAAAAAAAACACGACATCATGATCACTAATGCATATTTGTATAATAATACTGGACTAGAATGAACACGTTTAAAGTTTAGTGAAATTGTGTGATTTAGAATGACAAATGACTTTCTATGTTTTTTAAGAATAAACTATCATTCTGAATAAAAAAATATCCGAATTAAATGAGGAGGTAGAAAATAAAAAATAACAAATGACTAAGTGATTTTATCTATAAGACAACTTTCTATCATTCTGGACAAAAAAATATCACCTTTTAATGATGAGGTTAAAAAATTGAGTATTTATATTATGCAAAGCACCATATATCTCAAATACTTGAATATTTATAATTTTGTTTGGTAAAATTACAATTACATGTAGAATCCTTAAAGGTTAAAAGTAGAATTGCAATGTACTTTACTACTTAATATTCGTGGGCATGTCATTAAATCAATTTTAACCATACTACCAATATTTATATTCCCTTATTTCTCATAATATAGAAAAAAATTAAGATAATGATGAGTATCATAACAATTAAAGTTTTACTAATAATCAATAAAAAGAAAATATAACAAAATTTATAACTAATTGTATATAAAGTTAAACTCAAAATACCGAACCTACATGTATATGAATAAAAAACAAAGAAAAAAAATATCACCTTTTAATGATGAGGTTAAAAAATTGAATATTTATATTATGCAAAGCACCATATATCTCAAATACTTGAATATTTATAATTTTGTTTGGTAAAATTACAATTACATGCAGACTACTACTGATCACTAGCCTGTCAACGCTGGAGTTGTGAGTTCGAATCTCACCTGTGCCGGGGTGTGTTCGACTCCGATCTTAATTGACAAGGATTGCCAATTTTTCTACCGAAGGTCGGTGGTTCTCTCCGGGTACTCCGGCTTCCTCCACCAATAAAAACGCCGCCGCGAAATGGCCAAAATGTGCTGAAAACGGCGTTAAACCCCAACTAAACAAACAAACAAACAAAATTACATGTAGAATCCTTAAAGGTTAAAAGTAGAATTGCAACGTACTTTACTACTTAATATTTGTGGGCATGTCATTAAATCAGTTTTAACCATACTACCAATATTTATATTCCCTTATTTCTCATAATATAGAAAAAAAATTAAGATAATGATGAGTATCATAACAATTGAAGTTTCACTAATAATCAATAAAAAGAAAATATAACAAAATTTATAACTAATTGTATATAAAGTTAAACTCAAAATACCGAACCTACATGTATATGAATAAAAAACAAAGAAAAATCCTAAATCCTTCTTGTGGATTTTTTCACATATTGTCCTAACAAGACAAAATAAAACAAATATCATAAAAGTAGACAAAAAAATGAACCGAGTAAATGATTATTCAATAAACACCATTTTTGGAGATGCATGTTCCTCGCTTCAAAGTACAAATTCTAATATCAGACAGTTTTATACAGCAGTTTCAGAGAAATATAATTTTTTTCCTGCCTTTGTTCGACTGCGTGTTCTACTAGCAATAGGAGAATCTGATTGTATAGATTCTGCCGTTTTTTTTTCACATAATTTACTAACATGACAAAATAAACCAAATATAAAAGTAAACAAAAAAATGAACCGAGTAAATGATTATTCAATAAACACCATTTTTGGAGATGCATGTCCCTCGCTTGAAATACATATTCTAATATCAAACAGTTTTATACAGCAGTTTCAGAGAAATATAATTTTTTTCCTGCCTTTGTTCGACTGCGTGTTCTACTAGCAATAGGGGAATCTGATTGAATAGATTCTGCCCGAGGTGGAGGTAGTGCATCTCTCCCAACAATGGAAGAATCCTCATCCGATTCTAATGGAGATGGCGTTAAGTTAATTAGAGGTAATGTATGAGCTGGTGTACTAGCAATAGGAGAATCCTCATCTGATTCTAACGGAGATGGACTGAAGTTAATTACAGGTGATGTACGAGCTGTTGTACCCGTAGCAATTGGAGAATCCTCATCTGATTCTAAAGAAGATGGCGTGAAGTTGTTTAAAGATGACGTATGAGCTGGTGGACAAATCGGAATAGGCGGAGATGGTGTACCTCTTCTAGCAATAGGAGAATCCTCATCTGATTGAACAGGTTCTGGTTGAAGTGGAGACGGTGTTAAATTGATTAAAGGTGGTGTTGTATAAGGCGGTGTAGCTGGCAACACTGTAATTTGACGAAGAGGAATGCTTTCTTCATTAAGATGAGTAACTTGCATGTTTTCTTAACCTCGTCACCAGTAAGACTAACAATACAAGGAATGATGCCGCTGCTCACACTGATAATCCTGAAAAAAATGTAAATTTCAGGTCATACATTGTATTTATGATATCAATTTATTACAATCAATCTAAGAAGCCTATTTTGAAATACATTTTCTTTCTCATAAGGCCAAAACAAAAGTGTGTTTACGGTACCATAACCGATCCTAATTTTTGGCTCAGACCCTACCTTTTTTATCCATATTATTATCGACTTAAAAAATACTTGTATCCCCTCTCGTTAGTTCTAATGACCAGGGTTCGCACGGGTGCTTGAAAACCTGGAAAGTACTTGAAATTGAAAATTGGAAATTAAGGCCTTGAAAGTACTTGAAATTCAAAGGAGGTCCTTGAAACTCCTTGAAAAACTGTGTTTTTTGAAGAATTAAAAAAATTGGTTAAATTTTCTGTCATAAAAGTGTTTTCTACTCGTTTTCAGATCACTCGGTCTCGCGTTTATCGGTATTTTTGTCAAGACTTTATATAAGTTTCGCGTATTTTCCCTTTTCTAAAAATAGCTACTTCTCTGTGAAACTGGTGCGTAGTAATTTCTGTGATACAGTCAAGAAATAAATCTGACTTTGCGTAAAAATTTTAGTAATTAAACGATCAAGATTAATTTTTTTGGTAACTTAAATTAACTTTAACTAATAAAAGATCTTTCATTTACTTGATTAAATGTATTTTGCCGATGAATTTTAGTCACAGTGAGCAAACCAAAACTGAAAGTAGTTCGAAAGAACGTTGATGACATGCCTGGGAAATGTAAATTCTCGGATGTATTGCTCTCTTACAATTACATGCCTGGGAAATGTAAATTCTCGGATGTATTGCTCTCTTACAATTACATATAGGTCATAACCATATGGATTTAAATTGTCCATATCTGATATCAGTTGATTTCTGGTCCTTGAAAATTTGGAAATTGGTCCTTTAAAGTCCTTGAAATGTCCTTGAATTTTGTGGTAAAAAATGTGTATGAATCCTGAATGACTCAGACTGTAGTCTCAGTAATTACCTTACTTACCGATGATATTGTACCTAACGTTGATTAAAATAAGATTTCGTTATAGTTTTTTTTCTCCAAATGTTTAAAACAACCGTAAATCAAACATAAAAAAACTCTATTTTATATACTTGAGAGAGAGAGATACAGTAGATTTTTTTTTAATCGAACCTGTTTTCTTTAATTCCTCTAAATCTAGATTATCATGGTACCGTAAAGAATTGTTGACATCATCTCGCATTGAATTACTGAGATTATATAATTGATATCTTTAGCATACCATACATTTGTAATGGATTTACATGTATTTACCTGTTCAGAAATAAAATAAACTATTCCGGATCAATACGTCCAAAATTCAAGCACGTGCAATTTTCAATCATGTTTATTTATATTTTGTAGGATATTTAGAAAGAGCATCACTCTGGATGAAGCTGAAAATCGAAATCTTGCAGCGACAATATCTCTGGTAAATAAAAAAATACAGAACAAATACGCAAAACTGAAATACTACGAATCGTTAATGCAAAATGTTAGTAAAGACGAGACATGAAGTTTAATGAAATCCTCCAAGACAGACGTTAATATCTTCAGAAAGAGTAAATAAGATGGACGACATTCACTGTACATCTACTGAAAACTGTAAATAAAACAGCTCTATTTTTATTTCTTTTATATAACAGTGTGATATATCGGTTTTTATGTGTTTTCTACCTACATCACCAACGGTCCGTCTATTGTGTAACTTGTAGCTTAGAATGTTTAAACCAACTTTTATTAAACTTTGCATAGATTAAGGATGAATTTATTCTTCTTGAACTTAAACATTTTTCAGAAACATTCGACGGTGGCATATAATAGGTACATGTTTTGTAAAATTCTAAACCCAAACTCAGTAAGAAAAAAAGTGTCCTAAATATTCATTGAATATTTTATAATGTAACACTGACAATATTTTTGTTTTGTTCACTTGTATTTCTGTTGTTCTCCGATGTTTGTTATACTTAATGTCTTGTATTAATTTATATTGCTATAACCCAAATAAGTTTTGTTTCCAAATGAATACTGAATAAATATCTCTTTTCATACAAGGAGGTAAAGTAGTAAGGTAATTCATCCGTCGGTCTGTCTGTCCCATAGTAAAGGGTAATTTATTTGTGCAATCTTCGACTCAAACAAATTGAGCTAGATATTTGATACATAACTTTGCAAAGTTAATAAGAACATATTAAAGAAAATATGCCCCGTTTTTTGGACTATTTGAAAAAAAAAAACAATCACATTATGCTGTATACTATGAAATTAGTGATTTACTACAAACACACTGAAGATGTACACATTCCTTTTGGAGTTAAGCAACAACAAAAAATTGTGGAAAGGTGAACTTTTATATAAATTTGCATGTATATAATAATAAGTATATTTTTGTGCAATTATAATCTCATATAGTTAACAAATGTTGCTTATGACGACCATCCACCCCTCTCTTTGTTAGAAAACTTTTACCTTGAAAATGTTTTTTTCTGCATCCGTTCATCATAGTAGTATAGGTCATGGTTTAATTCACCAGTCATTTCTTGTCTGTCTGTCTGTGATTACAGAAATTTCTATCCATCCCAATTTCAAAACACAAAAGAACTGAAAGATCAAGAAGAATTTCACACATTTCTAGAAGAATTCCTAGAGACCTGCTCAACAGACACAACCTTGAAACCGCAACCCTCCTACAATCCAAATATGTCTGTTTCTACTACACTGTCACAGATTGGTGCGGGAGAAAAAAACAGAGGCTCCCTACATATTCCGCCAATCCGGACAAAAAACGTTCACTAAAAATTCAGCTACAGAAAAGACCTACCGGGTAAAATTCACGGACGCGTGGAAAGGAAAGAAAATGCGTGACATTATCAAAGATATATTTGATCTCAATAAAAAAATATATATAATCTGATCTTCACCTCAAATCTTATGAAATTAAGCAATAGTGATAAATTATCTGGATGGTTTCAAAAGGGGGAAAAACTTACATGCCCTCAAACATGTAGGTGCCATTGTTATACAATGCAATATCTTATCTAATAGCAATGTGAATGTCTGTTATGTTTAAAATAAAATTAAGTGAATGGGAAGTCACTACACAATATTGCTAGTCTAACAGTCGTATTAGCATGTACCGAGAACTGCTTTTCGTTTTTGAAGTTATTATTTGTATGAACTGGTAACTTATTCCTCTATTTTTTCCGTATTCATATAATTAAAGTTCATGCATATGCATCTTCATTGAAATTATTATGAAAACAACGTTTCTTAACTATTTTGTTTTTCACAGGATGTGTCGTGCATGGATGTCCAGATTGTTTTCCCCAAGACAGAACTACTACAAAACATCCTACAACAAAACATTCCACGAACGAGTTGTATTATGCAACACAACGTAAGGAACAATACCTCAAACAGACTGGATACAAATACGTATGTATTTGGGAGCATGACTATCTCCGAAGTACTAAAATAGAAGACGGAATGAAGGAATACATTTCCAGTCTAGACATTACCGATCGTCTAAACCCTGAGAGAGTTTTTTTCCGAGGACGCACCATGCTATTAAACTGTATCATCAGATAACAGAACCTGGAGAAACCATAGAGTACTATGACTATACAGAAGAACCCCCGAAAACCGGCCTTTTACTTTCGGTCCGGAATTTTTGTCTATATATTCAAGTAAAAAAATCCTCTGAAAACCGGACCCTCTGAATTCCGAACACCGGCCGTACTTTCCGGTACAAAACATATATATTCTTGTCAAATTAACCGGTCGAAACAATGTATTACCTGGAAAATCAGTGAACCGTAATACATGCCATCCTTAATTGATCGATGATTGACATCATTAAACTAAATAACCATTTTAAATAAAGGTGTGAAAGTTGTTAATCAAACAATAATCAGGCATCAATGAAAACGTCGGATTGAAATTAAAAACAATTAATTGTATTAAAATCATATGCGCGTGGTACATGTACATATGTAAGCACATGGCACAAGTTTACAACATGGTTATAATACATTGTAATACACTTCCAGATCAGATACGTCTTTTCCGGAACCTCCAAAAACCGAACCCTCTGAAAACCGGCTGATTTCTCCGGTCCCACAGCTGTTCGGTTTACAGAGGTTCCACTGTACAAGGTTTGTATTTCGAACTGGTAATTAAAGGTATAATTGTACTACTCTGCGAATTGTCTACCGTGTTATTTAAATGGACTTTCACATTAAATGATCTTTATATCTCTTTCAGTTTGTATCCCAGTGTAAACAAATATGCGAAATATCCAGTTGGACATCCATAAATCATCACTTGTAATTTCAAAGAACTGTCCAATTATTTTGGCTTGGCTAAAGTGAAAGTGCTAGCACCGAAGAACCTGTTTCATCCCATGCTTCCATATCTGACAGGAGACGGGAAGCTGAAATTTCCACTCTGCAAAAGTTGTGCAGACATAGAATATCAATATAAATCTACTTGTTCAGACGAAGAAAGAGCCATTGTCGGAACATGGTGTACACCAGAATGGACCTTGCTTTGTCGAAAGGGTACAAGATATTACATTTCTATGAAATATATCATTTCAAAGAAACCAGTGAATATGACAGAGTGGAGGGGACAGGGGGGGTTGTTTGCCGGTTACGTTAATTTATTCCTAAAATTGAAGCAGGAAGCGTCAGGATTTCCCACTGAATGTCAAAGTGAAGAGCAGAAATTAGAATACATCGCACAATATGCCGAGAAAGAAAATATTCGACTAGAGCAGGACCAAATTCGAAAAAATCCGAGTTTGCGTACTCTGGCAAAAATGTGTCTGAACAGTTTTTGGGGAAAGTTTGGACAACGTTTGAACATGCCTCAGACGTCATTCCTGTACGAAACGGAGGCCGAAAAATTCTTTCAACTACTCTCAGACCCCCCCCCCCCCAAAAAAAAAAAAGTTACTGATTTTCACATCGTTAGTGAAGATATGATTCAGTTGGAATATCTACACAATTCAGCTTTTGTACCTGCCAATTTCAAAACTAATGTGTTTTTGGCGAGTTTTACAACCTGTATGGCGAGGCTGCGCCTCTACGAGTTGCTAGAAATCGCTCAGGATAAAACACTCTACGTAGATATGGACAGTATTGTTTTTGTTGATAATCATCATACAATCAAAAAGAAACTTCCAATAGGAAATTATCTGGGCGAACTGACCAACGAAATATCACCCGATGACGGATAAATTACAAAATTTGTATCAAGTGGACCCAAGTCATATGCCTACATAACACAATCTCACAAACAAGTTTGCAAGGTCAGAGGATATTCTTTAGAAAGCAAGATGAATTCGGACTTGATTAACTTTTCCAGCATGAAAGAAATCATGGTTACTCAGAAAACCGACTGTATCAAGACAGTAAATCATCGTAAGATTTCTTGACTGGCAAAGAAAAGAATACTATATAACCGAATAGAGGAGAAGGATTTCAGAATGGTTTACACCAAGAGACGCCTGTTAAATGACTTGACAACTTTACCTTTCGGATTTTACAAATAAAACAAGAGTTTGAAAATCAATCATTTATTTGTATAAAACATGTAAATAAAACAAACGTTAATAAATTGATGATCTTTAGTATAATTAAAGAAATCGTGCGACCAATATTAGTAATAACAACCGCAGAGGTAATGTGTTAGCTCTCTGTCAAAACCCATTTGATGATATGTCTGTAGGAAGACATTTATACTTTCGTGATATCACATATGATTAATTCTTAAGGGATACTGTATATATATATATCTTAATATGTATGGATACCTTGTCAATATCACATATATCATGCATGTTTCTTCTTTTTTAAGTTCGTAATGGTATATTATTTATTCATTTAACATTCTTCGTTTAGAAAATTCAGGCCATCAACTGTTCTATGATACACGCACCACATTCGGTGTACATAATTAGGATATTTACGACAATATTATACAACGAATTACCAATTAAGTGGCAGCAACCCAACAATCAGTTGTTAGATTCATCTGAAAATGTTAGGACAGGTAGGCCTTGACCTAATGAACACTAACTCCTTGTCAAATTTGCTCTAAACGTTTTAGTTTTTGATATAAACCAAAAACTGCATATTACCCTATGTTCTATTTTTAGCCACGACGGCCATGTTTTTTTACGAAACAGAAAATAAAACACAAACTTTATACAACAAACGCTAGACAGAGATTCCTTGTAAACAGGAATAATGTTAATATTCTCATGAAATTTACTACACCATCGTTGAAGAAACTATACGGTCATATATTTGAAAAGTAGTTTCATCCTTTGTCTGTATAGACCTATTTTAAACCTGTCAATAGAATGAAAATTATATTATCACTTCCTGTTTTTATAATCTATCTTCACATCAGTAATTATATCATGGGACAGTACATTATCTTATAAAACGATGATTTTAATCTGTATTCTTTTTTAAATTAAAGTGGATTTTATGTGTTTCCTTTATTTATGGTACTAGTATCTGGATACCATTTTTCTCATTGATGGCTATGTTGATTTCACCTTGGACACGTGCTGATGTTAGCTGTTTGATAATCAGAAGGTAGAGTTGTGTTGTTGGTATTTTTCTGTACGCAGGAATTTGATACAATCTGTTGTGAGATCCTTTTCTTTCAGGTAGACGTTGTTTGTAATTGCTAACATGGTCGATATTATTGCTAACATAATAATTCTTACTGTCCATTTTATATTTGTTCGCTTGCTAAGATGATTATACAACGAATTAGAACTTGATAACTCGGGTAACGAGTAACTATTGTTTTTATCATTTTCATTGTCAGTGTATTCCACCGAGTGAGGTATGTGACCCATAAGCCAACACAAATACATCAAATCAGAAATTTAGAATTTAGAATGGTTATATGATATATAAAAATAAATATTTAATGTAACAAAAGGAATTGGTGTGACCAGCCGATTGAGCGAATCGGGTCCACCCGGTCTCCCGTCTAGGTAAAGATTGTGCCCCAGATGGTGATCGGAACCATTATTTATTATACCTCATGTATATAACAACAACATTTATAATTAGCTCAGTTGACAGTGACATTACATGACAAGGTTGCAAAACATGATATATCCCTGGGGCATGTGCTTCAGAGAAACAATTAAAGAACCGTAGTGAGCAAACTCACATACCCCTATTGCACATCAGCACATCACAGTGAAACACCATGTTAAGTTTCAGAAAGTTTGGCCTTTGGTAAAGGCCTTGTATGATGCATTTTTGACGGTATATAATCAGTTTTATTTTCAGCAAGTGACCTTGACCTTGACATTAGAACTTTTAAAACCCCTATTGCTCATCTGAACATCACAGTGTATCAGCAAGTAAAGTTTCAGAAAGTTTGGCCTTTTGGATTCTGTGATAATCTCCAGGAACAAGTCATCTACTTTCATCCTGACCCCTGCAATGACTGAAATTCAAGGTAGTCTTAAAGTACTTTTGAGTTTTTTTTTTTAAAGAATAAGAATCCACATCTGGTTTATAACATTATCAGAGTATGCTCGAAGTTCAATTACCTTGAAGGAAAAGCTCAAGAGTATACAGTTTCTTCCTCCCCGTTTCATGTTACTCCCCTCAGCACTGAAATTTATGTCACATTCTTCCAGGAACTTTTCTTTGGAAAGTGGTATTCCCATGTCACAAAACATAGTCCGCCATGCTTTTGGGTCTTTTTTATGTCTGTCATTAGCCCACACAAATCGTTCAGTCCTTTGCAAAACTTGTCAATTTCAGATGCAGTTCTGGAAGTCAAGACACATACTCTTCAACACCACATTTGTTTGGTTATATAATTACTGGTAATACATGTAACAAGCATTCTGAGTGTATTGCAAACAATACATAGTCCCCTACCGGCTGGGGTGCAGCTTGAAATGAACACAAAGGTCGAACCTTGAACAGTTTGGGTCAGTATGGACTCTTGACCAATATTAACAAGAGGCTATCAAGAGCCTGAATAGTTCACTTGCAACTTTTTGCTTTAATCTTTCATGTATGATTATTTTTGCTTTACAATGTGTGCTTAAAAATGCCATTTAAATGTTCTTTGTATCTTTCATTTATTTTTTTCAAAAGCAAAAAAATGCATTTTACCCTTACATGTGTATGTTCTATTTTACTTTTAGCCATGTGGCTATGTTTCTTGACCTATAAGGAAATAAAACACACAATCCAAACTAGATACCCTACGGATCATGAAGTTTAAGGTTAGCTGAAATTGGTTAAGTAGTTTCAGAGGAGAAGATTTGTGAAAGTAAAGAAACATGATGAACAAGTTTTGTAAAATTGCCTTAAAAGCTCAATAACTCCTTAAGGGGTCAATTGACAATTTTGGTCATATTGACTTATTTGTAAATCTTACTTTGCTTAACATTTTTGCTGTTTACAGTCTATCTATAATTATAGTCGAGATAATAACCAAAAACTGCAAAATTTCCCTAAAATTACCAATTAAGTGGCAGCAACCCAACAATCAGTTGTTAGATTCATCTGAAAATGTTAGGACATGTAGGCCTTGACCTAATGAACACTAACTCCTTGTCAAATTTGCTCTAAATGTTTTAGTTTTTGATATAAACCAAAAACTACATATTACCCTATGTACTATTTTTAGCCACGACGGCCATGTTATTTTACGAAACAGAAAATAAAACACAAACTTTATACAACAAACCCTACAGAGTATTTAGCATAAGCTTGGTTGAAATTGGTTCAGTAGTTTCAGAGAAGAAGAGTTTTGAAAGTTAAGAAATGTGATGAACAAATTGTGTAAAATTGCTTTTAAAGGTCAATAACTCCTTAAGGGGCCAATTAACTTAATTGTATATCTTACATTGCTGAACATTTTTGCTGTTTACAGTTTATCTTTTATTTCTAATAATATTCAAGATAATAACCCAAAACTGCAAAATTTCCTTAAAATTACCAATTAAGTGGCAGCAACCTGACCCCTAACCCTGCCCAATATCAAAGCAATAGAATAAGAATATTGATTGAACATTGTTGGTTGGTTTTCGGCTTACTCCAATAGAAAAAGAATATATGTAGAAGTAGACCGAATAATCTGTATCTTGTGTGGCTACATTTGTCATTTCATATTTTCTTTTTATCATTTGGCTATTTATTATTTTTTTTAGTACTTCTAGACAAATTCTCGGCGTGTCGTACCATCTCGTCTTCCATATATCTGATAAATCCTCTCCAGTCAAAGTTCCTAGGATCGTAATGAGAGGTGGTTGAAAAGCTGTTCCCTCTTCACGAAATCTTCACCATTTCTACGGCCCCGTACATTTATTAATGTCAGGTTTATAATCTCGATACTATCAGCCCCAGATGCACTTCCAGTTGGAGACTAATCGGACACATCGCTACTATCTCGTCATCATTCGCACTGTCTGAATTAAAAACAGCGGTATCGCGGCGGTTCCTTGGAGACTCTGACTCATTGTCAAATTCGGTTTTATCTTCATGAATAATGCGAATGCGTTGAGACACCTCAAGATTTTTATATCGACCTCTCTCGGTCTAAGTCATGAGCACTTATCCGGAATTTGCTAATAGTATTTCTATATATGGTACGTTTATTACATGGACTAGACGTCAAATAAATTTAACTTTATATTCCAAAATCGAGGGAGGTATAATAGTTATGGTTATTACGATTTAAAAACCACGATAAGGATCACGCTCTGATTGGTTTATTTATTTTTTATACCCCCCGCAAACAAAGTTTGGGGGGGTATATAGGAATCACCTTGTCCGTCCGTCTGTCTGTCTGTCCGTCTGTCCGTCTGTCCATATATCTTGTAAGCGCAACTCCTCCTAGACCGCTCAATGGATTTCAACGAAACTTTACAGAAAGGAAGTACATCATCCAAAGATGTGCATGAAGAAAAATCTTTGCTTTCCGATATCACACAAGGGAGATAATTGGACTTCTATTTTTTTGGCTTATACATTATATATGAACCTCGTAAGCGCAACTCCTCCTAGACCGCTCAATGGATTTCAACGAAACTTTACAGAAAGGAAGTACATCATCCAGAGATGTGCATGAAGAAAAATCTTTGATTTCTGATTTCACACAAGGGAGATAATTGGACTTCTATTTTTTTTGGCTTATACATTATATATGAACCTCGTAAGCGCAACTCCTCCTAGACCACTCAATGGATTTCAACGAAACTTTACAGAAAGGAAGTACATCATCCAAAGATGTGCATGAAGAAAAATCTTTGCTTTCCGATATCACACAAGGGAGATAATTGGACTTCTATTTTTTTTTGGCTTATACATTATGTATGAACCTCGTAAGCGCAACTCCTCCTAGACCGCTCAATGGATTTCAACGAAACTTTACAGAAAGGAAGTACATCATCCAGAGATGTGCATGAAGAAAAATCTTTGCTTTCCGATTTCACACAAGGGAGATAATTGGACTTCTATTTTTTTGGCTTATACATTATATATGAACCTCGTAAGCAAAACTCCTCCTAGACCACTCAATGGATTTCAACGAAACTTTACAGAAAGGAAGTACATCATCCAAAGTTGTGCATGAAGAAAAATCTTTGCTTTCTGATATCACACAAGGGAGGTAATTGGACTTCAAAGCGGGGGGTATCCTTTGTGAGCTTTGCTCACAGTACATCTAGTTCATTTTTGTTATCTCTCATTCAATTGGTTCTCAATGATCCTCGGATTTATTCTACAAAATAGAGAATATCCGAAGTTTACTTTCACTTTCGATTGTATGTTAGATATTTATACTGCTGAAGAGAGTCGGAAAGATGCCGAAAAGGGTAACACAAATTCCCTATTTACGACCAAATTGCAAATATACCTTCGCTTTAAACACTTAGGTCAATACTATGCTCTGGTTCAACCTGGGATTTAGATTTCCCTAAAATTATATGGTCATGGGCTTACATGGTGTGTTCATGTTGATAGTTTGATTTTTGCCCTTAATATTCATGAGTATATGATTATTGGTCTGATCATGTTGATAGTTTGATTATTGCCCTTAATATTCATGATTATGTGATTACACGTTCGATCTGATCATGTTGATAGTTTGATTGATGCCCTTAATATTTATGATTATATGATAACAGGGTTTGATTATGTTGATTGTTTGATTATTCCCCTTAATATAAATTCGTGATTATGTGATAACACGGTTTTATCATGTTAAAGGTTTGATTATTGCCCTTAATATTCATGATCATGTGATAACAGGGTTTGATCTTGTTGATCGCTAGACCATTGCCTTAATATTCATGATCATGTTCATGATCATGTGATAACAGGATTTGATCGTGTTGATCGCTAGACCATTGCCTTTATATTCATGATCATGTGATTACAGGGTTTGATCATTTAGATCGCAAGACCATTTTCTTGATATTCATGATTATGTGATAACAGGGTTTGATCGTGTTGATCGCTAGACCGTTGCCTTAATATTCATGATCATGTGATCACACGGTTTGATTATGTTGATAGTTTGATTATTACCCTTAAAATTAATGATTATGTGATTACAGGGGTTGATCATTTGATTATTGCCCTTAATACTCATGATCACATGATTACATGGTTTGATCATGTTGATCATTTGATTATTGCCCTAAATATTCATGATCATATGATTTCACAGTTTGACCATGAAGATAGTTTGGTTATTTCCCATAATATTCGTAATGTAATAATAGGGTTTGATCTTGTTGATCATTTGATTACTGCACCGTTTCATGATCATGTGATTACAAGAATTGATCACTCTCCCTTATATTCATGATCATGTGATTACAGGGTTTTTATTGCAGCACTCAAAATTTGATTATCATGTGATTACACGGTTTGATCATGATGATAGTTCTGATTACTGCCCTAAAAATTCACGATCATGTGAATATATGGTTTTATCATGTTGATAGTTTGAGTGCTGCCCTTATTATTCATGATCATGCGTTTACATGGATTGGTCATGTCAATAGTTTGATTACTGTACTAAAATTTCATGATCATGTGATTATACAATTTGATGATGTTAATATTTGATAACTGCCTGTAGTAATTATCATCATATGATTAGATAGTTTGATTACTGCATTCAAAATTTCCTGATCATGTGATTACATGGTTTGATCATGTTGGTACATTTGTAGTTTAATTACTGTGCTCAAATTTTCTTATTCATGTGATTACACAGTTAGGTCATGTTGATAGTTTGATACAGTCCTCAATACTCATGATTTGGTGATTACAATGGTTAAATCATATGGAAAGTTTGATTATTGGCCTTAATATTTATGATTATGTGATAACACGGTCTGGTCATGTTGATAGTATGATTACTTCCGATCAAGTGATAACAGGGTACAAATTGTAAGGAGAAAGGCAGTGTCGTTCATTAGATGGTTGTATAGTTGTTCCTGCAATCTAACTTATGCAGAATATATTGAGTCATTGTCTGAGAAATTGAACTTCCCATTCAAAGGTAATTAAATGCATATTTTCTCTTCAATTTGATTTCTTTGTTGCGTCATTGTACAATTTTTGGTCGATAAGAGTGATATGTGTTACAAATATTCAAACTTGAAGATTGCAGTTGAAATTCATGTAAATTATTCTTACAACATTGTATATAGACAAAATATACAGATTACTTAAAACATCATGACTTGTGAACAGTGATAACTACTAGTAAAGCAAGAAATCTATTCCTAGGTTTTTTTTAAACTGTGTTTTTTTAATGGTACATCAGATACATATTAAATTCACTCTTGATACATACGAACCATATACAATTGTATGTCTTATATCCTATGACATTACATATCTTTTGTACAGATAACATTTCAAGACTTTAATTATCAATATGAATAATTGGAGATGTTAATTATTCATCAATAAGACAGCAACCCAATTACAAAAATTATCAAAAGGTCTAATTAAGGCAACATACAATTTTTAACAATAGACAGTTATCTATATAATATTTCCAGCTCTAAATTGTAGAAATGTTTTAAAAGTTTGGAATATATTAGAGGTCTACCTTGTAAACAGAAATTAATCAAAGATCTGAAATTGACACTAAATTTGTCCAATAACAAAAAACAAGAAGATATGACATTAAACAATGAACAACTACGTTCCTTACTACATGGGTTTATTATTATTCGTGGGATACTTTATATTTTCATGGATTTTGTGGTTACAGGTGAACCACAAGTTTAAATGTGTAATAAAGTTTTTATAGGCTTGTATACAGACTTTTGTAAAACCACGAAAATAAAATATCCACAAAAACAGCTTTTTATACGACCGCAAAATTTTTGCGGCCGTATATTGGTATGACGTTGGCGTCGTCGTCGTCGTCCGTCGTCTGCGGCGTCGTCCGAAGACATTTGGTTTTCGCACTATAACTTTAGTATAAGTTAATAGAAATCTATGAAATTTAAACACAAGGTTTATGACCACAAAAGGAAGGTTGGGATTGATTTTGGGAGTTTTGGTCCCAACAGTTTAAGAATCAGGGGCCAAAAAGGGCCCAATAAGCATTTTTCTAGGTTTTCGCACAATAACTCTAGTATAAGTAAATAGAAATCTATGAAATTTTAACACAAGGTTTATGACCACAAAAGGAAGGTTGGGATTGTTTTTGGGAGTTTTGGTCCCAACAGTTTAGGAATTAGGGGCTAAAAAAGGGCCAAAATAAGCATTTTTCTTGGTTTTTGCACAATAACTTTAGTATAAGTAAATAGAAATCTATGAAATTTAAACACAAGGTTTATGACCACAAAAGTAAGGTTGGGATTGATTTTTGGAGTTTTGGTCCCAACAGTTTAGGAATTAGGGGCCAAAAGGGTCCAAAATTAAACTTTGTTTGATTTCATTGAAAATTTAACTATTGGGGTTCTTTGATATGCCGAATCTAACCGTGCATTTAGGATCTTAATTTTTGGTCCCGTTTTCAAATTGGTCTACATTAAGGTCCAAAGGGTCCAAATTTAAACTTAGTTTGATTTTAACAAAAATTGAATTCTTTGGGTTCTTTGATATGCTGAATCTAAACATGTACTTAGTTTTTTTATTATGGGCCCAGTTTTCAAGTTGGTCCAAATCGGGGTCCAAAATTAAACTTTGTTTGATTTCATCGAAAATTGAACTACTGGGGTTCTTTGATATGCCGAATCTAACCGTGCATTTAGATTCTTAATTTTTGGTCCCGTTTTCAAATTGGTCTACATTAAGGTCCAAAGGATCCAAAATTAAACTTAGTTTGATTTTAACAAAAATTGAATTCTTTGGGTTCTTTGATATGCTGAATCTAAACATGTACTTAGTTTTTTTATTATGGGCCCAGTTTTCAAGTTGGTCCAAATCGGGGTCCAAAATTAAAGCTAAAATGGGGGTAAATTATTTTTTTTTTTGGGGGGGGGGGCAATTCTCCACAGCATATTGTATTACACAAAAGCAAAAAATTGAATATAAATTCAAATCATATGACCAATTCTAAGTTCTTTATTTCAGTTATTCTGTGTCAGAAACCTATTATGTGTCAAATATTTGAAGAAATTTTCAATTGCACAGTATTGCGCAATAGCAAGAAATTGATATGTGTGCCCTGTTATCAAAACTTTATTATTAACAAATTCCATTGGAAATTTGCCAATATAAAATGTGCTGATGAAGCTTTTTTGTTTATCTTATCTAAACTGCTTTTAATATGTATATTTAAAATTTGCCATCCATGACTATGATGTCATTTTCTATTTTAATATGTTATGGTGTATTTAAATGGGCTGTTATGGTTGCAAAGTATAAAGAAATGGGGAGGGGGGGAGTAAATGAGAAATTGGGGAGGGGGTAATTTATTCTCATTACATATTTCATAAATTAAAAAGAAAATTTCAAATTTTTTTTAGCAAAAAAAAGGGGGGGGTTACAATAAATTTTATTGTTTTTTGTTTTTTTTTTGGGGAGGGGGGTCAATGTGCAACTTCATAGTGTATTGCACAAAAGCTAAAAAAAGGGGTAAATTATTATTTTTTTTTTTGGGGGGGGGGGGCAATTCTCCACAGCATATTGTATTACACAAAAGCAAAAAATTGAATATAAATTCAAATCATATGACCAATTTTAAGTTCTTTGATTTCAGTTCTGTGTCAGAAACCTATTATGTGTCAAATATTTGAAGAAATTTTCAATTACACAGTATTGCGCAATAGCAAGAAATTGATATGTGTGCCCAATTTTAAATTTTAAATTGGTTATTTCTGATTTATATATAAAAACAAATAATACTGATATGGTTAGAATAGGTAAATTAAAAATTTTTAAGTTCTTAGACAACATTCATTCTGTGTCAGAAACCTATGCTGTGTCAAATATTTATTCACAATCCAAATTCAGTATTGTATCAAGCTTGAATGTTGTGTTCATAATTGCCCCAACTATTCAGGGTTCGACATCTGCGGTCGTATCTAGCTGCGCCCAGCGGAGCATTTTATTTTTTCTTAATCTCTGATAATTGGTAACCACTAAAAATAAATGAATCCACAGTATATTGAATTCACTTATATTTCTGTTTACAGATTTTCAGGAGACATTGTGCATTCACTCTCAGTTAAGAAATCACATTGTAAAGGATTTAGACACACTCTGGGAAGTCACACCAGAGGTATTAGATACTGGTCTGTACAAAGAAAATATCAGTATTTTTTTTTAATTCAAACTTTTGGGTAACTACCGAGGGAAACACACCCTAGCACGTTTATGCATGGCAGTGCCCCATGCATTAATTTAGACCCTTGTCATTTAACATTTAAATTTCCTTTTACTCTTTAAAACCACCATGTCCTCCCAAAAAAATATATAGGAAAAACATTATCTTTTTAACATACAAGAAATTTTCTGAAATATAAAGTGTGATCAATTCCTAATTTTGCTTTCAAAATTTATGTATTCATTCAGTATTGTGAGCAGTAAACATCATTAAAAATATATATATTTGCTGTTGAAAGCTGAAATGTATAACTACTAATTGTTTCAAGATTTGAATGGTATATGATTTTATTATCCTAATTATACTATTGCAGTTTTACCTACATAGTTGGTGCATGCCATTGCTTTTTACATGAATACTTCTGCTATTCTGAGGCCTTGCAACTGAAATGAATATATTTCTGTTATGTATATATATGTTATTTCAGCCACCATTTTATGCCATTGATTCTTCTCAAAATGCAATGTGTTCTGTCTGACTATTTTGAAAGTTCTTAGTTTCTGTACTGAAAGTATTAATGAAAGCTTACATATTCTAATATAAGTATTTTATATTTCAGGTTGTTCAAAAGTTTACCATGCCACAAATCACCCAAGGCTTCAAGGAGTTAACACGCAGGTGGTGGAGCAGAATAACTCAAAATTACGAAAACTTAGAGTCAACTTTCTTACATGAACCACTGTAATTTTATGAACCATTTAAAGTTTTCTCTATGGTACTGCAACATAAATGTACTTGTTAAACTATAAACAGTTAATACATTTGATTTAAGGAACTATTTTCAAGTCGTCATCCATTAGAAAATAGTGTGCCTTGGAGACCTAAAATCTATATAATATTCATACTGAAAATGATAAATAATGATAGCAAAGAAACAGATTAAAAAAACACACATTTAAGGGTAACTTTGAGGTTATCAGAATATTAGTTGATATTTTCATACAAAAAATGTTTCAATGAAAAACACTTATAAATTGTTTAATATATTCAAAGCTGTGTAGTAGTAAGGAGTGATCAGTTTTATCCCCCACCCCCCCCCCCCCCCCCAAAAAAAAAACCTGTGGCAAATGTGGCAAACCCAAATATGATCATGCTCCGCCCCCTTTCCGTTAATGGTCATACCCCCCTTTTCTATATATGGTCATCCGCCTTTTTATGACGTCACCCACGTGAGTCATTAGATCATCGCGCAGTCCTTATTTGGTCAACACTCTTATGAGTCATCAAGACACCGATTGGCATACGTGAGTCATCAGATCATCGCGCAGTCCTTATTTGGACAACAGATTCCAATGACTCATCAAGACACCGATTGCTAGTATGAGTCACCGATCACGCATGTTTACACATTCCGATATTATGAGTTTCCGGAAGGGTGTTGATCTTATTTGGAGTCAATACAATTGATCTGAAAAGAACCAATGAAAAACCCGAAACGTCATTGTAAAGTAACGCGCACCGATGCCCAATACTTCATTTACCCACTAACCGAGATGGAGAACGCACATTGCAATATAGAGCTGGGAAACAACAGATTTGTTCAAGCTACGGAGTGGAAAGATCAAATTAGAATTGAGATTATAGAGTGGAAGCATAAAGATGGAAAATTAGTGCCTACCGAAAAGGGAATTAGCTTACCCCTTCAGAGGTGGAAAATGTTGGTCGACAGCTTGGAGTTTCTAGATTTGGCCCTGTCGGAAAGAAGAGACTACATGACACACCTGGGAAGAAAAGTGTATGCCGCAACTCAAGCAAATAATGACAATATTAATATCCGTCAGTACTGGTTACCACCCCACAACACCGAAGTCGCCCCCACGAAAAAAGGAATAACTTTACGCAAGGAAGAATACGCTAAGGTGAAAAACAATGTCGTTTTGATTGGAGATGTCGTCCCGGAATTGAGTAGCGTCGTCCCGTGTCCATATAGTTCCGATCATCAGAACCAATTAGGATTTTTAAGATGTCCAGAATGCAACCCCGACAGCTTTACAGAATGGTGAAACATAGTTCTAGTGACTTAAAAAAGACTGATTATACCTTACGTAAACCAATGTAGTCTGTCTTTACAAGAATAAAATGTTGAAAATTGCACATCTCTGTTTTCTCTCTTTGTTCACGACAAGAAGTATTTTTGTGTTTAAGATACAAAAGTATTTTTCGAGGTGTCGAGAGTTAACTGTTTAATAAAGGAGTACTTTAATGTAATTAAAAGCTCCACAACGTTCCAAAAGATTGTGCCCGACCCTTATCGTCGACTCAAATCCAAAGAATCGAATTCCAGTACAGCTTATCTATCACCTTAAATTAACCCTTCAAGAGCATGCTTTCCTACCTCTGATATTATATAAAGGTTAATTAGTGTATATTAATATTTTTATTTGTGCCCAAGTAGTTTTAGAGCTGACGGTAATTAAGTGATGTACCATAAGTAATTAAAAGCTCCACAAAGTTTCAATAAATTTTGCCCGATCCCTTAACGTCGAGTCATTAGAGACGCTCAAAAGATTTCACCATTTGAAAATAAAGAGCATAGAACCATAAATCCAAAACTTTTATCTCAGCTTATCTATCACCTCAAATCACCCCTTCAAGAGCATGCTGACCTATCTCAAACCAGATGTTATACCAAACAAATATTAATTATACCGATGCAATACTTAGTCTGTTATTTAACGAAAATGCAAACTCATATATAAAGGTTAACTTGGTACTTTTATAAATACTTTTATTTGTGCTCAAGTACTTTTAGAGGTGTCGAGAGGAGTACCATAATGTAATAAAGTTCCAATACATTTTGCTATGTCTGACGCATGCTCTTTGACTCATCAAAAGATTACACTCTATAAATCCAAACAATGTCATTTTGTTAATATCTCAGTACAGCTTATCTTTCACCTTAAATTACCCCTACAAGAGCTTGCTGACCTATCTCAAACCAGATGTCATACTAGCGAACAAACCAAACAAATAGTGATTTCAAAACCGATAATTTAGTGTTAATACAGAGTTTGTCAATTCACTCACGACAAACAAAACCACATCAAATGCTCTTGCATAGTTGCAACACACCCATCTATGAAAAAGGTAATTGAGGATACAATGCTTTACTTTTTACTAAACAATTCTTAAAATATATAACTAACGGGAGATCTACATTTTAACGAAATCTTTAGTTTCGTCTATTATAAACTCATCAGAAGCGCTCTTCCCAAATAGTTTAAATACTAAAATACTTGCATGAGGCTTATCAACCGATGAGTCATACAATGTTACACCACGTCATCATACATAAGGTGGCTAAATCATTTGTCTTGGGTATGAGTCATATACGTAATGCTTACACCATGAGTCATCACGCATGTTATGACCAAATAAGGTAATTAGTCTTGGGTATGAGTCATACAATGCTGACGCCATGACTCATTCTTATCGAATGCACATGCATTACCAAATACGGTAAACACACTTCTGACCAAATACGGAAATGTCAACTTCCGGAATTTTGCTATTGCCGATATCTTTGTCATGATATTTATCTAAACAGATTCGTGCAAAAGCGTTGGTTATATATTCGATCTATGGTAGATGCATGTGCAATATAATCATTGATAATGTTCAAAGATAAAATTTCAAACGAATTTTATACATGTAAATAATTTACCAATTTCTGTTCATTTGTAGAATAAATTTGCATTCAGAAAAACACTATAATGTTTATTAAATATTTAACGAAACTAAGAAAATTAAGCTAGTTTCTGGTTGAAAATAGAGTGATGTTGAATGACTTGAATAAATTTGATAATTGAATTTCACTCATAAAATTTAAGAGTTCTTCCGGAAAGAAACAATTGAATGAAATATTTGCTATTAACTTCTTTTAAATAACCATATTGAAGCAGCATGCGAGTTTGTAAAAATAATATATTGACGATAAAAAATTAAAAAATAAATTTTTAAACAAATATTGAAAAGTTACGATTCAAGAAGAAAACATCGTTACAAATATAATTCGATTTTCTTACGGAAATCATAATTACAAACTGAACGGCTTGAAAATATTTATCTAATTTCTACACCCTTCACACTTGAAATTTTACACCCTAAGCACTTGAAACTATTTATCTAATTTATTCAACATCGCTTATACAAAATTGATCGTTAAATGCCTTTTGTTTTGAAATATGTAAGTTTATGCATAAATATTAGGTTTCAATTACTTTCTTAAAACAATATACATTAAAAAGATTGATATTAATATTAAAAGAAATCACCTTTCCCGAATACAAAATATAATTAAAGTTTACTTATGCACAATTCTGTTATGATGACTATCATGACAAACCTCAACTTGGGGAAAATATCGAATATATCCATTTGAAAACAAATATTCCTTTAAAATTTTATTTTTTTAAAGGCCTGAGGTATCTCACCTCAGGCCTCACATATACACATGTATTGTTTTTTTCCTTTCTTTTTTTTCAAGTGCATCAACTCTTTTTTCCATCTCCAGAACCCTCTCCCAAAGTAGGGATATGTTGGGGTCCTCCCATACTATGGTCTGAAAAAAAACGAAAATAGAACATGTAAAGATACATATTGATGAAAAACAGAAATAACACTTTTTTTTCTTGATAGTATTTTATCCATTCACTCCAATTTTTATACGACCGCAAAATTTTTGTGGTCGTATATTGGTATGACGTTGGCGTCGTCGTCCGAAGACATTTGGTTTTCGCACCATAACTTTAGTATAAGTTAATAGAAATCTATGAAATTTAAACACAAGGTTTATGACCACAAAAGGAAGGTTGGGATTGATTTTGGGAGTTTTGGTCCCAACAGTTTAAGAATTGGGGGCCAAAAAGGGGCCCAATAAGCATTTTTCTTGGTTTTCGCACAATAACTCTAGTATAAGTAAATAGAAATCTATGAAATTTTAACACAAGGAAGGTTGGGATTGTTTTTGGGAGTTTTGGTCCCAACAGTTTAGGAATTAGGGGCTAAAAAAGGGCCCAAATAAGCATTTTTCTTGGTTTTTGCACAATAACTTTAGTATAAGTAAATAGAAATCTATGAAATTTAAACACAAGGTTTATGACCAAGGTTTACAGGATATAACCTGTATAATTGACATGGATTGGTGAAATATTTAAGATACCGTGTGGTTCAGAATGCTTTTATATAGATTTGTATGAAAGATAATTGAGAAAAGGTAAACTTTAGGTATATTTTATGTAGAATAATGTATTATGATGTGTATATTTGTGGTGGTACAAGTAAATTGTAAATATATAATTCCATGTGAGAATTGGAATTAAGATGTAAGCTGCTTCAAAGTTCAATTAAGCAATTTTTAACACTTCGGAAAAATTTGTTGTGTTAAAAATAGACATACATGTATAATATTCATATCGGCTTATTTAGTTTTTCATTTTGTCCCTTTATTTTCTTTTAGAATGACAACTCGTCATCATTTGAAATACACATTGATTATGATGGTATTAGTGAAAGGTTAAAGGAATTGGATGCATTATTGCATAATACAAAATACTCTAAACAGAAAGATTCGTTAAAATTAGAGTTAATTAAATTTCTGGATAATTTGAATCCTAAGAGAGATCTATCTTCTGCGCTGCCTTTGGATATTAGAATGTTTTTAGTCTTTAAAGATGGAAAAGGAAAAACACAAGTGCATAAATCAGGGTGTTCTTCATTGGGAAAAAACAATAGTAAGCCGTTATGTGAGTGTCCGTTAAGAAGGTCCGCAGGGTCAGTAGACAGTCTCATAGGCCAATTAAGGGCGATTTTTCGGGATTACGGTAGAGGAACTGACTGGAATGATGTATTAGGATTTGGAAATCCTGCCGCAGCCCCTATTATAAAACAATATTTATCAGCAATAAGGCTTGAACAGTCCTCCAGCGCTACTATTCCGAAACATGCACCGCCATTATTTAAAAACAAACTTAAAAAACATTCTAGACATGTTTCATATAAACTATGTAACCCAGATCTTTCGAACGCAACAAAAATATATCTACAAAAGAGATCTAGTATTTTTTAATTTACTGGCTAGTACTGGAGACCGAGCTGGTGACCTTGGTGCGTTATTAACAAATCAAATTTTTGTTCTCCCGGAAAATAATGGCATTGTGATAAAATTGACTAAGGGTAAAACTGTTGACATTCGTGATCCTAGGGTTGTGGTTGTTTTAAAAACTGCAAATGATGAATTTTGTCCAGTTCAATTGTTACAAGATTACGTTAAGTTCTGTGATAGTATAGGATTTAATTTGAAGTCGGGGTATGCTTTTCGCCCGTTAGAGTCTTCACTGGAGTTGAGTAGTAAACCGCTTTCTTCATCATCAGCCAATGCCAGGTTAAAATTGTACCTTACTAACATAAATTTGTGGGAAGGAGAAACCCCCCATAGTACCCGTAGTGGCTGTGCATTAACTTTAGCTTGGTTGGGAATAGATAAGGAGGCAATAAAACTTCATGTAGGATGGAAATCAGAGTCTATGTTGCGTCATTATACATTAGGCGACCAGATGTGTAGTAGATATTTATCTGCAGAGACTCTAGCTACGAAACCCAAATCTTCTTTACAGTCCCTTTTCGAACGCTTTAAGGACTTTTCAGAATTTAAGAATATAACTGATTAATTCTTTAATTAGTTGGAGCTCTTAGTAAATATTAGTTTTATGTAATTGTAGAATTTTGAATTGAAGCTCCAAATTGACGAGATGAGACAGAGTCTGAGTACTGACACTGTAGCACAAGCCTTACGCGAAGTCAAGGAGTATGCTTCTAGAGCGGAGGATATTAACGTGGACTCCTTACAGATGAAACTTATGCATCTGGATGAGATGGGCCGCAGATATAACCACACCGATAAGGAGTTATATTCTTTGGTGTTACAGCGTTTCTTGTGCAATAAATCGCAGCCACGAATCGGCCATCTTATAACATCTTTGCTCTGTTCTGCAGCGGAGGCAAAAATTTATGAAAAAGAGCAGAAGTTTTTAAAGCTTCACGGAAAATTTGATCAAAAGGAGGAATCAACAGAAAATGTAGAAGGAAATAAGATTAAGGAAAGTGTCCCTAATTCATTTGATCAGCTTACACCTATGTTTCAGTTCATGCAACATTTTATGCCGCGTTTTCCTAACCCAGTACCACCAAGGTCATTTTTTAACCAACCTAGGAGAGGGGGTGGTAATGCAAGAATGAGACCCGGACCTAATTATACTGGGTGTCATATTTGTGGTGACGTATCTCATTTTAAAGTTGACTGTCCTCGTAAACAGTGATGACTTCTTTTGTAGATATTTTCTGGACCAGTACCGGTTGAACCACATCAGTGGGAGTATATGAATAGTTTTCAGCCTTGGACAGTGAAGAAAAGGTGCCTTCCTCCTAGGCTAGTAGATGGAGATGACATTATTATCGATAAATTACCAAACTCCCATCATAACTCTGACCCTTTAGATGTAAATAAGATTTTGCATGATCCATTAGTTGTTTATGACCAGACATACTTTGTGGCAGGAAATGTACATAATCATTTAAATCAGTGGGAATCGATAATTGACGATCCTAATAGTGAACAATTGAGATGGCTTGACAAAGGAGTTAACATTCATGATTTCATGCAACCTTACAAAGAAGAATTTTGGGGAATTAACTATGACCATAAATTCCCACCTGCTAGACAATTTAAAAATGCTCGTAATTGTGAAGATTTTAATGATTTCATAAACTCTGAATTAACTGAACGTATTAAATCTGGTGCTGTTTCATACATTGGAAAAGTTGGAGAAGTTCAGCCACCCTATATAGTTTCACCAATTACAATTGAACCTTCAAAACCCAGACTATGCATAAATCTAATGTATTTGAACTGCTTCATGAGGGACACACCTTTTCAATTAGACACTTTAGTGGATGTACCTAACATGGTGAAGAAAGATAGTTTTCTCACAAAACTTGATGATAAGTCCGGTTACGACAATATTATGGTTTCAGAAGATTCAAGAACACTTTTAGGTTTTCAGTGGGGCGGATATTATTTTCAATGTAACACCTTGCCATTTGGTTGGAAGAATTCTGCTTTTGTGTACAACACGTTAAACTTGTCAGCTGTCTCTTTATTAAGACAATTATCAGTATCATGTTTATTGTACATCGATGATCGTCTCTTTGGAGAGTTTAATGATCCATTACCTGAAGAGTTAGATGACCCTATGACCCGAGCTAAGATTTCAATCAATTTGGCTGTTAGTTTATTTACTAATTTAGGTTATTTTTTGAACAGAAGTAAATCTGTGTTAACGCCAGTACAATCTATTATTTTTCTTGGAATGATAATTGATTCAAAAAGTCAGTCATTTTTTGTAACAGAAAAGAGAAAATTGAAATTAAAAAATCTCAGAAATGAAATATTGAATTGTCAAAGGGTACCTATTACAACAATACAGAAGTTCACAGGTTTATGTATATCTATGTGCCTTGCAATTCCAGGTGCCAAATTGTACACGTCTGCTTCAAACCAAGCCATTTCAAAGGCAGTGAAAAAATCCTCAAAAATTGTAATAGATGATGAAATTAAGGAGGAAGTTAGGTACTGGGAATTTTTAGATACATGGGACAAACCTTTTAAATGGGTAACAGAAAGACATGTCATTCTTGACATATCTACTGATTCGTCAAATTACAAATGGGGTGCTATAATTTCTGGGAAAGATATTCATGAGGTAATTTCAGATTACTGGGATCAGAATTCTTTGCCGTTGCCAATTATGCTAAAAGAAGCTCTAGCTTTGAAAAATAGTTTGATAAGTATCCAACATCTCATTAAATGTAAAAGAATCATTGCTCATGTTGATAATCAGGCTGTAGTGTACGCTTGGGACAATCAACATTCACAGAATTCTGATCTTACGAATATACTAAAAGATATTTTTCAGATTATATTCATGAATAATTGTGCTTTGTCTTTAGTATATGTAAATACAGCAGAAAATCCTGCAGATATTCATTCAAGGTCACTTTCAAAGTCGGACACAAAAATTAGTAGACGTACATGGGTGTATATAGAACATATGTACGGTCCACATGATATAGATATGTTTTCTTTAGATAGCAACGCAATGACAAACTGTGAAGGTAAATCATTGGACCATTTTACTCCTTCGCCATCTCCATGTACAGCAGGTGTTGATGCATTTAGTCAAGTGTATGATTCTGATAAAAAATATTATGCTTTTCCGCCGTATTGTTTGTTACCTTCAGTCATTACATTTATCATAGATGAGTGTATAAATTGTACAATTGTGTTTCCGAAATTTGACCCTGTACCTAATTGGTATACATTAGTATTGAGACATGCATGTTCTATCATTGTAGTAGGTTTTAAAGGAGATAGGGGAACATTATTGTTTCCCTCCAGAAAAGGGTACTTAAGAGACAAAAAAGGTTTACAATTTGATTTATTAGCTGCAAAGTTTGTGTTTCGTAGTGATGAATCTACAGAGTCAAAATTTATTCAGATCCAAAAGCCTATAAATTTTACGCCTCTCCTGATCATTGGCGATTCTATGATTCGTTTTCTGTCAAATTGTTTTTTAGACATTGCTGTTTTTTCAAGAGGAGGAGCAAAAATTTTTGAAGTTATAGATTTGTTAAAATCTGAACTAGAAACAAGAACTGTTTTTGTTGTTGTGTTCCATATTGGAACTAATGATGTAAATAAAGTGTATTATCCAGAAACACAACAGCTTGTGAAAGCTAAATGCGACCTTGACTTTCTATTTTTTGAGCTAAGAAAATTACAGGTAGTTTTTAATTTTGCAGTGGTATTTTCAGGATGTATTTATACAAAATCAAAGGTAATCAACAAAAGAATTGATTTGCTAAATGAGCATATCATATTGTGTTGTAAACAGAGCAAATACCATTTTATTGGTCATTCAAATATTTCAGAAGTTTGTCTAAAAGATCAGGTTCACTTAAATAAATCTGGAGAGAATCTGTATAAAGAAAATTTAAGAGGTCTTTTATGAACATTAAACCATGTGTTTGTTATAAGCTTAATATAATAAAGTTTTTGAACTGTATTTGTAAATATTTATTTACTCTCAATTGGTGCAAAATTTCTTTAGTAATGGATGTCTTATTTTAGTTTGACCCTTTAGTTGCGGTTAATTACTGACTTCATCTTCTGATTTTTCTGGTGTCTGTTTACTTTGATAGCAAGTCATGTGTTGGTCAAGTCCATAAAACACGGTTTTATAGTTATCGTCATGAACATGTGTCTGATGAGCTGTCAACAAATGTCTTTGATTAAAACAAATGTTCTTTTGGATCGCACGGTTATTTTCATTTATTACTCTTGGTGAAAGCAAACATCAATACAAAAAATAAATAAATAATAATAATAATGATCAATAATATGTATATGGTTAAAAAAAAAAAAAAAAAAAAAAAAAAAAAGGGGAGAATAAAAGAATTTTGAATGGGGATTATTATTGAAATGAGAATTGAATGTACCTATTGTCTTTTTCAGATACAGTCTTAGAAGGTCTAGTTTAAGCAGTTACCGTAGTGTTTTAGGGGTATTTTTATTTTTTTACCTCCATATCTTATATCTATTAGGACTATGGGATACCATTGAGACTAGGATACTATTCTCATTGGTTGACCAGAGGCCTATATAGTGATAAGATAATCTTAATGATTCATCATTTGGCTCAGAGGTTGCGAGGTCATTTATTACGTGATGTTTTGTAATACCTGTTCTTTCATGTGCTTGCTGTTGCTTGATTGTAAAAACCCACACTTTATTTAAAATTTAAAAAAAAAAAAAAAAAAAAAAAAAAAAAAAAAAAAACAAAACCGTAGTTTTAAGATGCAGCTTAAAATTATAATAATACACCTGTAATGTGGATTTATTATGTCAGAATTAAATGTACTTAAATTCACACAGAGTACTACATGGAATATGAATGTCATCGTCTATTGGTTACTTTCGGCTGGTGGAGGTGCAATAGTGCACATTTTATGCAATAATTGCACATGTTATGCAATATGTTACGGTCAAGTGAGGTCATTAAATGGCTGACTGTTCGTGTTAGTTTTACATTTATTTTTCATTTCATTAGTCTGGATGGTCATTTGGTATGTTGCATATTTTCGTTCTTTCTAGGTGTATAGTAATTGATGCAGTTGTTTCCAGGTTTAAATAAAATATTTCCTTGACCAAGTGGCTTGCTGTTGCTTCCCACTGGAGTGCCCCTATGCCCTTTTAGTTAGTATTTTTAGTTTTTTACCTCCATATCTTATATCTATTAGGACTATGGGGTACCATTGAGACTAGGATACTGTTATCAAGGCAATTAATACAAAAATTGGCACAATGACCAGAGCACTAAAACATGTAAAAGCAACTGAAAAAGATGAGAAGTGAATTAGTGCTACGTGAATAATGTTTACATGAGACGTACAATGTGTTTGTTTTTCACAATATGTTGGGATTTATGACATCGAAATTTTTATTGTTTTACAACAAAAATGTAATTCATATTCATGAGATTTTGGATTTATACTTATTTAGTAAATTGATGATGGATTATTTACTGTGTTAAATCATTTTTTTTCCCAAATGGCATTGATCAATATCAGAGCAGCTTCACAAGTTAAGTATAATTATACATATACAGTCGAACTTTGATGGCTGGAACACTCAAGGGAGGGATGAAAACAGTTCGAGTAAGAGGGGTTTTCGACTTCATAGGGTGGATGTATGTTTTGGAATTGTTGAACTTTTGTATGTCGTTTTCATACAAGTATTTTTAAAAGAAGCCTGCAAATAAAATTCAAACTTGAATGATGGGACAGAAAGACAGGTTCAAGACATCCATGGTGTTCGAGCAATCAGTTCCACTATTGTATATATAAAAATATATATCCCCTGCCCCTATAGTTACAAAAATTTAGGTTATCATGCAGTTAGTTACCTATATATTTATCCTCGGCAGTTTTTAATATACAGTTTTGTATTTGTTGGTGTTATATACGTGTATATATCACATGTTGTTGCAGTTCTGCCATTTTATTTTTATCCTTTAGCCCAGTCCCAGTTTAATTAATGGTTAATGAGAATACGTACATTGTTGTACATGTGTTTAAACTGTACATTCAAGTGCACTCACAGGTAAACTTTGTGGAAGACAACACTTGTTGCCATGAAAAGTTGGTCTTCAAAAACTGCTAATTTTTCCTAAACCATTTGGCTGTTAAACATTTATGAATCCCATAATAGTTGTGGCAAATATCAAGTGGTCATCCAAAGGAGTGTGGTCCGTCAGTGTAGAGGTCTCTTAGAACAGCTGATCCTCCTTTTCCCACCATGTACATATTTGTATACAAAACTTAGTGGTGTCAGCCTGTGGACAACCTTGAACACAATCAGATCTGTACAAATCATTGGGCAACTAATGACCATTCATTTCGATGTTGTAAGGTTTTACAGTTTATTCTTGATTCATTAGAGGTTTGAAACGAATGAAAACATTCAAATGTAGGAGTTCGCAAGATGTTCGCAAGAACTTCACAATAAGTTTGCGGTAAATTTGCAGCAACTTCGCAAGAAGTTCGCAGCTAATTTCCATTTATGGCTATCTGAAAGTTCGCGGCAAGTTTACCGCAAACCTAATTTGCATGGTAAAAAGTCGCTGTAAGTCTGCAGCAAACAGTTTGCGGTAGATTTGCGGCGAAGTTTGCTGCAAATCTACCGCAACTATTCGCAACAGCACAATTTTTTTGGTAAGGGGTTATGCATTTCTAAGCGCCAGTTTTTTAACACAGTCAGGATACTCTGATATTTTATGTTATGGCAGGTGAAACTGCTTGAGGACGTTCATGGCACTTCATGCATTTACTACTCAAGATGTAATTTAATGTAAATATCATCTTTTTTTTCAGACCACAAAACTCTTGCTCAACAGAACAGTTACCATCGATAAAGATGTTATGGCATTAGCCATAAGACTGTCGAAAAAATCTGCAAAACCAGCATATACTTTAACCATGAAACTTATGCCAGGACTATTTACTAATGAGGAAATGGCACAGTCCAAAGGCCAGGGTCTAGTAGTTAGAAAGGACGACTTAAGACCAGTTCTGGATAAAGAAAAGATATTGGCTCTGAAAGGTACCATATAATCATTATATTGACTTATGTTAATGTTAATTTTGCACAGGTATTTACACGGAAATATTTCTAACATATGACATTGCAAATGCTAAATACTTTTTTTACCATGACATTTTCAATGTTGTCCAATAAGAATCTGTTATGTACATGGCTAAATTAGATTTGATCCTTTCTTTTAACTGGTAGCTTTTATGTACAAACTATAACTGTTTTCATAATCAACATCAATTGATTGTGAACTTCGGAAGTATTTCAACTGTTACAATTTTTGTGTTGGATGGCTTTATGATTTTGTCGCCCATATTTTGGTCCTGAGCTAGGGCTTGCTTTCAGTAACTGCGAACATTCATGGTTAATACCTTATTTATTCAATTAATGTTGAGGTACTTTTTTACAGATTGGATGCATTTTTTATTTATTGTGTGTCAATTATATATTTAGTTTTGCCTTTGACCATACTTACTGGGAGGGTTTGGTTCCAAAACTAGATAAACCCCACTGCATATTATTTGCATCTGTCCTGAGTCGGGAAATATGGTAACAGGCATGTGGTTGTCACTTTTTATTTTTAGTTTCTAAACCATATCTGATGATAGATATAGTATTGTGTCCACTGATAAATCCACTTGGTTATTTTGTCAGGGCCCCACTTTATTGAAGATCCTGTGGCGACCTCTAGATGCCTGTTCTTGCGGTCATTTCATTTCGGAGATGGGATATGAAAAAAGAACAGATATGGAGTTATGTCAAGGAGACAACATCTCATCTCCGAAATAAACCAAGAACATACATCTAGGGGTCGTCACAAGGTCTTCAACAAAGTGGGAAACCCACACCATGCAGCAAGCCCTAAATGGATGTCTCCTTGAAATTAACTCCATATCTGTTCTCTTGTCATATTTGAGATCTTTGTACAGAGTATAGAGTAATCGATTTTCAATGTTGTCATTGTTTACTTTCAGAATATGTTCGATGTTGGTCTAAAACTAATGGAATTGAAGAGCCTGGAGAAACGGAAATGAACGAAGCTATAACGGAAAGAATCAGTTACGCGAGGAAATTGGAGAAAAAAAAACTCAAAACAAAAAATAATGGAAATGACTAGTTATCCTAGAAAACTGGAGAAAAGACTTTAAAACAAAGACTGTGATAGAGATGGAATAAAATAATAATAATTTTCAATGAATAATTTTTTTTCATGTCTTTCCTTGGCCAGGACGTTTCTTAACACTATATAGGTTTTGAGTTCTCCAGAAATGTAAGCATGTTTCATAGGTCAGGAATTGTAGACAGTGGTTTTCTAGTGGTTCAACATTGGTGCAGACACGGATTTACTCATGGGTTCAGACACGGAATTACTCACGGGTTCAGACACGGATTTACATATGGGTTCAGACACGGATTTACATACGGGTTTAGACACGGGTTTACATATGGGTTTCGACCAAAAATCCGGTTGGGTTTAGACACGGGTTTTGGACACGGGTTTCAAAACCCGTACGGCTTAATTTACATATTTCGGCCAAAAATCCTGCTCTTACCCGTGCGGCTTCACTAAATCCTCACGGGTTTTCTACATAATATTTAAATGTGCAGGTTTTTGTTTAACACGGATTTTGTAAGTGGGAATCCGTGTGCAAGCCGTGTCTTAGCCGGTTGGTTAATTTCGTACGGGACATTATTGCATTGATAATGAAGACATTGTGTTTTAAGCTATACTCTCTTATATGATACTTAAAAAAATATTTCACATGTCATAAAATGTCGCTCATTTAATAAAGTTGAAGAACGACGCTTATGGACAAATGAAAATCAGAATGTTTTTTCAACTGAAAAAAAGCAAACAACAGTTGCAAATTTTCACATCAACTAGGGATCAGTTCATAGTTTTTTTTCTGTCCAAGCAAAATCAGTTTATTCAGTAATTGATAAAAACAAAGTACTTGAGTTATTCTTCAAATTAGCAAACAACCATTTGATTCACGAGGAGGCGGTTAGAAACATACATGCTTGTAGAAATAACAAACCGTAATAACTTAGCAACAATTTATATGTGGACAGCGAAAAATCAAACAGATATACATAAATTCATTCTATGACAAAGTTTCGTTGAAAAAAAAATAATTTGACTTCCATTTTTTTTAGTATTTTAAGGTGACCGTAACAGGCTTAGAGCTTTTTTTTATGATATGATCCAGAACTGCCTAGTGATCTGCAGATGCCGTATTTGAGGTTTTATTTCAAGTTCCAGTAGGGTTTCGTTATTTTCATTTTGGTGCTAAAACAACAACAGCAGACTAGATCGCATATGAAATTCCATCTTCCAAATAATCTTTGGTTCCTAGGCAAGCAAAATACATTAACTGATCTGGAACTGGCTAATCTGTTGTATCACTAAATACTCTATAAAAGCATTTGTCCATATTTTTGTGCAAATATCTTATTTTAACAGTATACATGTGAATCATATATATATATACAGTACGGGGTAATATGATTTCTGTGACACATAAAGCTCTAAAGGTCACATTTCAATGTCAGAAGTAAAACAGTTAAGCATTTATTGTTTTTTAAATGGAAAATTTATCAGTTCCTGATGTTTAAATTTAACTTTCCTGTTACTTTTTCCTTAAATTTTAAGGAGATGGTAATAAATTATGTTAAAGAAATTAGATATGGAATCAAAATGATATAACTTATAGTGATGAATATTGCATTATAATTTTTATGAAAAAGAGGTAGAATTTATCTACAAAATTCTATAGCCACAATTTCTTGTGTGTTGTCTAAGCACTCCACTTTCGTCACTTAAAAAAAAATCTTGTGAGAAAGAATAAAAGAAAAAAGCCCACAACATTCAAATGCGGTCAATGAAAAAGGCAAGCCAAATACTATGAATAAGCGGCATCAAACCACAGCAAACGACAGTTTAAAAAGAAAAAACCTGACTTGCGAGGAACAGCTATCTTTGTTATAATTTCAGCAGTTAAAACGATGAAAAAGGTGTAAATTGTTCAAGTGGTGCAAGACTCGAGAGTTAATGTAGATTCTTTTGAACAAATAAAAGCAAGCGACACATTAAAAGTCACATTAGGTTTTGTAAAATTTACCCTTTTCTGGTAGATTTTTTTTGGAAACTGTTCTAATACAATTTAATTACTTTAAAATTAAAAGGATGTCGTTACAGACAATTTTATTTTTTAATAAACATTGATAGCAGAAATAAAAAAAATTATTTTCATTCAAGTTGAAAGAAAGTCATATAACTTTATGTAAATGAACGATTCTCATCTCAAATTTTTGATGAAAACAAAGATGCACATGTAAATACGAGAGGGCGATATGGGGGACAGTGCATGGACACACGGTAAATTAAATTCCATTTCATGGCAAACGAAAAATAAGAATTTTGCATGCATGTTGCATTTTTTTTTCTCAGTTTACACGAAACATGACAATAACGACCCTCTATCACAAAAATAAAACTGCAAACACGTTGCATGAAAATAACCCTGTACCACCCACATATACCTGTAACAAAGATGATCACCAGATTCAGATAACATAATATACATTTATACCATGGATTGAACATAAAGATTTTTTTTTCTCGATTAACTTTCGATGAGCAACGAATTGCATGTAACGTTATCTGAATTCCTGAAGTATTGCGAACATGACTTGAACCATGTACGTGTGCTATGACGTCAGGTGATTCAATGTTGTTCAAGAAAAGATAATTCTATTCGTCATAAGTTTCACTGGAAAGTTGTAAAAATAGTTTCTTAATTGGCTGGTGACCCATACTTTTCTAAAGCTTAATTTTTAGATATTATTAATATCTTCGTTCATGCTGACTTTGAAGAATTTCCTTGGGTCAGATTTTGCTAATTATCGTTCTTTATAATAAACAAGTTGTACTGTGAGCTACTGCTCACTAATATATACCCCTTCTCTCTCTGTGGATGGAGGAGGACAAATTTTTTTGTATTACATGTATGTGCATTATATTGAAAAGAACATGTTCAGCAAAGTAGATCACCAACAGGTCTGAAAATGTGTCACACAGTACAATCCATCAAGCTAACTATCAAATGTCAACATCCTGTGATAAGTAGTTTTCAAGAAAAGTGTTATAAAAATTTTGAATATGTGACTATGTGCTTAAAATAACAGATACCAATTTTACTGCATATGAAGCGCTTTTCTGGATTAACCTTCATCAGATACGCTCGTAACCAAAACATTGGAAAGCCAAACATAACAAAAACATTGTGAGCACAAGAATCAAAAAGGTCCTAAACAGAACAGCCAAAATCCTGGTAAGGTCAACTTTGCCCGAGGGAGTTGGAACCTTATTTTCAATAAAATTTCGAAATTTATGAACTGTAAATTTGTAATAAATGTATCTTTGAAATCGTGGTCAGTGCTGGGCGGATGATACCCTCGGGGACTAACAGTCCACCAGCAGTGGTATCGACCCAGTGGTAGTAATTAAAATAACAGATACCAATTCATTACACTGAAAAGATCATGTATTTAGCAAACAGGAAGTAGATAATCAACAGGTCTCAAAATTTATCACATAGTACAATCTATCATGCTAAAGCCTACTACCAAATATCAACAACCTGTGATTTGTAGTTGTTGAGAAAAGTGTGACGAAAATTTCAATATGTGCATTACATTGAAAAAATCTCATGTATTCAGCAAACAGGAAGTAGAAAATCAATCGGAATGAAAATGTGTCACATGGTACAATCCATCAAACTAAAGCCTACAACCAAATATCAACAACCCATGAATAGTAGTTGTCGAAAAAAGTTTGAGCTACTACTCACTAATGTATACCCCCGCTCACACTGTGGATGGAGAAGGACAAATTTTTTGTATTATGTGCATTATATTAAAAGAATGTGTTCAGCAAACAGGAAGAAGATCACCAACAGATGCGTCACACAGTACAATCCATTAAGCTAATTAAAATGAATACTAGTGATTTGAATAAAGACCTAGTAGTATATTGTGAACTGACATATGCGTGCATCAATTCATCCCAAATAAATTTTCATTTCAAGTTGATGTTAATTCTCTATTTACTACGTCAATACATGTAAAACGAATCACAATAAATCTGATGTAACTATAACGTGATGTAACCGTAGACACAAATTTTATTGTTACATCCGTAAATAACCAGTTCCTCTCCCGACCTTGTATTCCTGAAATTAGTCTATGACGTAACAATAATTTTTCGTTATTGTTACGTTTCTGCCGTAACCGTAGCCAGTGCCTATGATGAATTGGTGAAATTTACACATCTATCCGACATACAAATTCCTGAAATTGACACGACTGATGTTTTGCTCCTAATTGGAACAGATGTACCAGTAGTACACATACCTCTGGAGGTACGTTCAGGAAATAACCAGGATCCGTATGCTGTATGTACACGCCTGGGATGGATCGTCAGAGGACCGATCAAAGATACCGATACGACTGATGAGATAAATGTTACTTTTGGACAAAGCAGTAATGACGTACTGCAACAGCAGATAGAGCGCCTTTGGAAAATGGACTTTCAGGACAACATTGGTACCGAGAAAACGTGCATGTCAGTGGAGGATAAATGCGCTTTAAAGATGATGGAGTCAACGATTACACATGAGAATGGACATTATAAGTTCGGACTACCATGGCGTGACAGCAATAGTATAATGCCAAATAACTTACCACTGGCACAAGCCCGATTGCAACACTTGCACTGTAAACTGTCAAGAGACAAGAATCTGCATGAAATGTATACTGCAACTGCAAATGACTACATAAAGAAAGGGTATGCTAGGGAAGTTACTGGTACAGATGAAGACTCAAGGCGAATTTGGTATTTACCTCATCACCCGGTGATTAATGAACACAAGCCTGGGAAAGTCCATGTGGTATTTGACTGTGCTGCAAAATTCAAGAACGTATCCCTTAATGACCAATTGCTACAGGGACCAGATGTGATGAACAACCTGACTGGTGTTATTATTAGATTCCGATAAGATCATATTGCATTAAAAGCTGATATTGAGGCGATGTTTCACCAAGTACATGTAACACATCATGACTGTGATGCTCTTCGTTTTTTATGGTTGCTGAATGGGGAATTAGACAAGGAACCCAAATGTTACCAGATGCGCGTACACTTGTTTGGCACAACATCATCACCCAGTTGTACTTCTTATGCACTTAATAAAACTACTAAAGATATTGCTGAAAAATTTGGCCCAGAAGTAGCTTTAGCCGTACAAAAGAATTTTTATGTAGATGACCTGTTAAAGTCTGTACCTACAGAAGACAAAGCCATCTTCTTCTTTTGTATGTATAATCCACCACTAGATTGGTGCACCTATATTCTATTATAGTCACAGCTATTGGATAAAATAAGTAAAGATAAAAATAAAAATATCAGAACTACGCCTTTGACATTCCTGAGTTCATTATAAACAGTCTCCCACAGTGTATAGAATAACACAATCTTCTGGTACAAGTTTCTATCCTAGTCAATAAATTGTCATTGCATCTAAGTAAACTGTTTCTATCAAGTACTTCAGGTTCCAAAATAATTTTGGTTAGTATAATAGGGTTATTGGATAAAGTTCTCCAAACTGACTCATCAATATCACAGATCAAAGTTTTTAATTCTACGATGTGGTCACGTCGGTAGCTGTGTAGGGCGTTGCACTTTATCAGAAAGTGGCAAATATCTTCGTTTTCCAGTTGGCAGAGTGGACATACTGGAGTGACTTCATGTTGGTTGAATTTACTTAGGTTACTTTGGAATATGTAGTTTCCTGTTAGTAATCTGGCTTTTATACCACCACGACGTACATCTTTTAAGTTGTTGCTGACTGACATCCAAATTCTGTGGGTTTGGCCAATTGCTAGTTTTGAAGTGTCACAAAAGTTAAGAGACGATTTTTGAGCACAATCAGATATGAGCTTCACATTCCAATATTTATCCACTGTTGTTCTAACTTCACGCTTCCATGTTGTTTTGCATGGTACTGTTTGTAATAATGTTTTTAAGGTTGGTAGGTCGTACAGTTCGAGTAAGTTGAGTATGTTTGTAAACCAGCTGTTGGAATCAGTAGATTTTAAGGACGTCTGTCGTAGGAGAATGTTTCTAATTATTTTGTTGTCACTTCTGATGATATCCCCTACAATTTTCAGTTGTCTGATGTGAACTTCGGCCGTGATAGGTCTAACTCCCAGAAGTAAATAGGTGACACCTTTAACTGAACGAGATGGCAGACATTGGATTTTTCTAAGAAAGCTAAGGTGGAATCTTTCCAATAAGTTTAAATGGATTGGTTTCAAAATGAATGTTTCTAACCCATAGAGTAGACGGGGAAGTACATATGTATTAAAGAGTTTAATGCATGTCGTTGGTGGTAGTCCGTTGGTACCATGTAAACCAGTTCCACCATCAAACTTGCAGAGGACTTACAGGCTATGATGCAAATGGGTGGATTCAGATTGACGAAATGGTTGAGCAAATGGGTGGATTCAGATTGACGAAATGGTTGAGCAACAGCATTAAGTTAGGGCTAGCTCAGATTAAACAGATATCGATTCCCAGACTGGAATTATCTGGAGCTGTAGTTGCTTGTCACTTGTATGAAACAATCAGAGATGAGCTTGAAATGAAAATTAGACGATGTCGTATTTTGGACTGATTCTATGATTGTATTAGGATACATAAAAAATGAGTCAAAGCGATTCAAGACATTTGTTAGAAACAGATTGAGCGTAATACACAGTATATCATCAGTTAATCAGTGGCGCCATGTAAATACCAAATCGAATCCAGCCGATGTTGCATCAAGAGGAATACATGCAGGAGATAGTCCACATATGAATTTATGGTTACAAGGGCCCAAGTTTTTATTGCAGCAGTCATCAAAATGGCCATATTCACCAGCAGACACGCCTGTATTGGACAACGACATTGAAATCAAGAAGGATGTAATGACCACTGCTACTACCACTGAACCACTGTATGACATGTTTGCTTACTTTTCCGACTGGACAAGATTTCAGAGAGCTGTGGCATGGCTTATCAGATTCAAATACTTTTGCAAAAGGCACTTTCTACGGTATAATGTAACTGTGAACACAGGAAATTTAACAGCAACCAAATTGCAAGAATCAAAAAGAGTTATACTAGAGGGAGACATTATCGGAAGAAATTGAGAACCTTCGACTTCAAAAGCCTGTGAAGACGGACAGTCGCATAGCCTCTTTAAACCCTATCTTTCATGATGGACTTGTATGCCTTAATGGACGACTCGATTTACCAGCTGACCATTGCCCCATCATTTTGCCAGGTTCTCATCACGTGAAAGACTTGACCATCAAAGCGTTCCATGAAAGTAATGGACATACCAGTATGTCACAAGTTTTAGCAAAACTTCGTGAAAAATACTGGATTTTAAAAGGCCCTAGTTCTGTCCGGAAAGTACTGAAATAATGCACTATATGTAAACGGTATCAAGGACCACTTTGTTCACAAAAGATGGCACCGGTTCTCGAAGACCAAAAGACACCAGACAAGCCACCATTTACATATGTTGGAATTGATTATTTTGGACCACTAAACGTGAAGATTTGACGTTCAACTGTAAATCGTTATGGTTGTTTATTTACCTGTTTGACTAATAGAGCGGTTCACTTAAAAGTTGCCCACAGCCTAACGACAGACTCGTTCATTGCGGCATTCAAACGTTTTGCTAGCAGACGAGGAACCCCAGAAAAGGTGTATAGTGACAATGGTACAAACTTTGTAAGTGGAGAAGCTGAGCTTCGTAAAGCCCTTCGTGAATGGAACCAGGCAAATATATCAAAGTATATGTCACAAAACGAAATCCAGTGGAATTTCAACCAACCGTATGCGAGCCATCGTGGTGGCATTTGGGAAAGGATGATCTGTACAAGTCGAAAAGTCCTAAAAATTGCTTGCAAACCAACAACTACTTAACAACGAACAATTGCTGACGTTTATGACAGAAGCTGAAAGAACAATGAATGACAGACCTGAATCACACAAATTAGTAACGATCTGAGGGATCCTCCTGCACTCACTCCTAGCATGTTATTGTTAATGAAAAGCAATAGTTCCTGTCCACATGTATTATGTAATGAAAAAGATAACTACGCCAAAGCACTGACTACAAAGCACTGAGAAAAGTGTGACGAAAAATTTTGTATATTTGCATTTCATTGAAAATATTGTGTATTTGGCAAACAGGAAGTAGAAAATCAACGGGTCTGAAAATGTGCAACACAGTACAACCCATCAAGCTAAAGCTTACTAACAATTTCATGAACCTTTGAGCTGTAGTTGTTGAGAAAAGTGTGACGAAAATTTTGTATATTTGCATTACACTGAAAACAACAAAAATGTCCGGCAAACAGGAAGTAGATAAGATACAGATCTATAAATGTGTCACACGATACAATCCATATACAGCTGAAGCTTACTACCAAATATCTGCAACCTTTGATACATGTATGTAGTTGTTGAGAAAAGTGTGACGAAAATTTTGTATATTTGCATTACATTGAAAACACCAAAAATGTCCGTCCAACAGGAAGTAGGCGGATGGATGGACGGAAGGACGGACAGAGGTAAACCAGTATACCCCCCACTTCTTCAAAGCGGGGGTACAAATATCATGTATTCGGCAAACAGGAAGTAGAAAATCAACGGGTCTGAAAATGTACCACACAGTACAACCCATCAAGCTAAAGCTTACTACCTAATATTGGCAACCTTCGATCTGTAGTTGTTGAGAAAAGTGTGACGAAAATTTTGTATATTTGCATTGCATTGCATTGAAAACAACAAAAATGTCCGGCAAACAGGAAGTAGATAATATACAGATCTGGAAATGTGCCACATGGTACAACCCATATAGCTGAAGCTACATACCAAATTTAAGGAAGCTTTGATTTGTAGTTGCTGAGAAAAGTTGAACGAAAATATTTGTGATGGACAGACGGCAGGATGGAATGATGGAAGGACGGACAGAGGTAAACCAGTTTACCCCCACTTCTTCGAAGCGGGGGTATAATTATACTTCAATATATTTGACGGGAATTGCTTTTTATACAATTTATCGCGTTATCAGTGAATTTTGTTTTACATGTTAATATTGTGTATTAAACTAGAAGAAATGCTGGAAATGTTACCCTCAAGTTCCTTTTTTGAACATGATTTAAGGAAACAACAACCTTTTAAAAAGCACAAGTAATTTTTGGATATTCTTAAAACTGATAAAAGTTTAAGCAGTAATATCAGTGACCCACATTTTTTATTACCGTATTTTGATCTTCATTGAATTAATAATGTTTGTTTCAATTTTCATGAAATTCCTTGGGTCAGATTTAAAAAGAGTGATTTGTCTTTAATTTTTGCAATTGTCACTAAATAATACGAATAGGATTTCAAGTTCTTAAGATGGTGGCTTAATTTAAAGTAGAATCTTTTATTTACAACGTTAAGATAGAGAATTTTTTACAGAAATTTTAGATACAGTAGAGCAAACTTTGGGATGAAAAATTAACTAAATTAAAGTATTGCATAATACAGACCAATGAAAGCAGGCTGTCTTTGAATTTATAATTTTTGGCCGTTTTATGGAATCAAAACTTTATGCTTGAAATTCCCCATTTGAAACTGTTTTAACATTATTGTTTTGGTTTCACTGAACGACTCACTAAGATAAAATTCCTGACCAAAAATCTTAGAATAAGTTGGCATGAGCATTCCTAATGAAGATTAAATACAGAAAGCTTATTCTTCATCTTATTTTCACACAGAAACAAAATTTAAGGCAATTTTTTAAATTTACTTATTTCAATAACTCAAGCAGTACTATTAAAAAAAATCAGATTAAATATAGATACTTTCTGTGAAAGTCGGGTTATTCCACTCTTATGTTGTGCACCACTTCTTAAAAACCTAAACAATGCATTGGGAGATTTTAATTTTAATTAGTAAATTGCACTTTGCAGAGGAAAAGCTATGATGAGCTCACTTTTTGGGCGGTGTGTAAAGTTAACTTAAAATATATCACAAATGATCTTAACATTCTCAGACAAATGGGGCCAGATCTTCTCTTTTGATCTAAAGAATTTGTGGACTACAAATTATTTTTGTTAATTTTTTTTTTCAAAATCTCATGACTAACAGAAAAGTGGTATGATCAGAGTAAAACTATTTCATGATTACATGATCATTAACTGTTAATTGTTTAAAAATTGGTTGTGCATTTTATATTGCTTTACCATTTTTCTTTACATAAAAGCTTTGAAGTTTAAGCTTAAACGACAAGAAAGGTAGGCAAGATCATTTCTTAAGTATATGGTATCATATTTAATCATGTTTTGACAATGGTACACTTATCACTTCAACATGACAAAAAGTGAGCCTATCATACTTATCCTTTTTTTTTCTGAATTAAAATAAAAACATGGGGTGGTGTAAATAGTATAAAATATACATGTATATAAATATATATAGAATAAATAATATGAACAAAGATTTTTGTATAAGGTATCACACAAAGAATGCATACATTAACCGTTTAATGTTCCTTGCTCTGAAATCAAACCTAGGATTAAAAACAGAGGTTCTACCCAAACCTTTTTGAAATAAAGGTACCAAAGGGGCCTGCAATGGTCAATCAAAAATTAGTTTTCAGTTTTTTTTTTAAATTAACTAAACAAGCTTTATTATATGGGGATCTTAACAGTTACTGAAATTCAGTGAATGGTTTAGAAGAAGTTGCAGGTACAACATCTGTGGATTATGACACAGGGCCACAGAAAAGGAAATCCTTACATGTCAACAAAGGCTACACACAAAAAAACGATTAAATAAATGACTCAACAAATAATGAAAAATATACACAAGATATACCACCTGATATCCACTAACCTACAATAGTTAGGAGGAATGTGAATATCAGATGTCTATCATATTCATATCTCCTTTTTTTGGAAGAATAAGTCACTAATTCTGAATGGAAATATATATGGAATACAGAACCTATTCTATCTGATTCAATACATACTTATGTCAACATCCTTTTAAATTACCAAGTCTTGCAAAAGTTTCTATTAACAAGTCACGATCCTCTTTCTTAAGCAGATCTTTTGGCTCCGAATAGTAGATATATCCTTTATTTCTATTACTCATACGCTGTGTCTCCAATTCCCTAATATGGTCACCATTTAATGCTAATACAGTGAATGTTACCTAAAAAATTAGAAAACTATATTCAGTTGCATAGGTAAGAACAATAAATAGATACTGATTACATAATAAAACTAATATCTAAACATGAATTAATTTGCAATCCTTTTCTCAACTGTTGAAAAAATTCAAAACCAGAAAATTGAAAAGTCATGTAACTAAGTTTCTAACTAGACTGCTACAGACTCTTGTGAGCCTGTATGGCTCATCTGACATAAACTAGAGGCTCGGGTGAGTGTATTACTCACCTGATATAAATTAGCCCACTTATGAATGTCTGCATGCTGAATACAACATACTTTTCAAACCTGAGCCCTTAAATTACAGCAACTTGCCCATTTGATCTAATTTCCACTATGTGCCCTTGACATGCTCAACATCTTTGCCATTACATTTTATCAGCATTCTATTATGGTTTTTGAGACACCAGTTAAAAAATCATAACAAAATAATGAATCACGGGCAATAACTCTTATAAAGAGACATAGGACAACTTTAGTCCAGTCTATTAAATGTAGTCTTTGCCATGCTGAATATTTTTGCCATTACATTTTATCAGCCATTTATTACGGTTTTCGAGATATTAGTCAAAAATGTAATAAAATAAAGAATCAGGGGCAATCATTCTTATAAAGAGTCATGGAATGTCTTCGGTTCAAATGCATTAAATGTAGTCCTTGTCATGCTGAATATTTTTGCCATTACATTTTATCAGCCATCTATTATGGTTTTCGAGATATAATAATAATAGTCAAAAACATAACAAAGTAACAAATTTTTAAGATATTAGTCAACAACGTAATAAAATAATGAATCAGGGGCAATTACTCTTATAAAGAGTCACTGAATGTCTTTGGTCCAAATTCATTAAATGTAGTCCTTGTCATGCTGAATAGTTTGCCATTACATTTTATCAGCCATCCATTACAGTTTTCGAGATTATATAATAATTAGTCAAAAACATAACAAAAACATAACCTAACTTACAGGAAATTTGTCCAAATTGTAATGAGAGTCCAACTTATTTTTTCATATATTTAAATAATTTTTTAAATTAACATCACATCACATGACAAAATGAATCATGTGACTGTTGAATTGAAACAGTTCAAAGTTCCATGGCAAAAAAGCAGACTGAAGCCTACAGGAAGATGACCGCTAAAAGACCAAACCTCCTACTGTGTCTGCACACAGCGCTACTGTGACATACTCTCTCTGTCAAGTCGTGATTTCAGATGCCCAGAAAACATAACTTCTAACGTAACGTTGATAGATTACCAGGAAAAAATAAGGGAACTCTGTTTGGCAAAAAAAAAAATTTGTTGTAAATATGCTGATATCTCTGTAAAATGAGGTCGGTGAGCTATTCTTTTTTCAATTCGATATCAATACAATAATCTTGTTACATACAAACTTTTAGACAAAAATCAACAGTAGAGTTTTTTCTTTACAGAATAGTTTATGAAAATATCAAGACTGATTTTTGGTTGGGATTAATAAAAAATTTTGTTATAGATGTATGTAAAAATATATCATTCTGAAAGGACAGTACAAAAGCTGTTCGTCTATGCTTTATTAGGGGTGTCATGATACTCCAGAGTACCGAAAATTTTCAATTTTTTAGCCATTTTTGGAGTTTCGATTCATTTGTCATCCTTGCCAGTTTGGTTTTGGTATGTGGGACGGAATACTTATTTTAGCTGTCTAATTGAAAGTGAAAGTAACTCTCTGCAAAGAAAAGCAGAAAAAATCAATAATGGGAACGACAACAGACAGACAGACAGACAGACGGACAGACAGACAGACGACGACGACGACGGACGACGGACGCCCAGTGGTAGCAAAAGCTCACCTGGTGAGCCAGGTGAGCTAAAAATGCTAAAACAAAGAAGATTCGGACATTCATACTGTATAACATAAACAAATTCTGACATCAATTTTCAGAATTTTTGGTCCACAATTAAAAGTTGCTATTGACATTAACTCCAATACAACTTTTGTTACACACAATGTGAAAACAGCAGTGGGAGTGAGTTCAAAACTTTAATAAGTAAAATCAAATGTACAGTCAGCAAGGACTGCATGCTTTTTGTAAACTTTATGTATGACAATACGTATGACACCTGAGGCTCAGGTTTAAAGTAAATACTAGAGGCTCAGGTGAGCCTGTATCACTCACCTGATTAAATACGCCCATTGCAAAATGCAAGATGAATTATCCACTGAAGAAGGCCATCTTGGGTGCAGATTAGGGTCATCAGATACATGTACATGAAAAAGGGGACCATCCAAGGACCATCCTTGCCAAGTTTGGTTCAGTGGTTTAAGAGGAGATTTCAATGCCAAAAGCTAACAACAACCATGGCTAATTAGTTTCAGAAGGGAAGATTTTTATTTTTCCCATATAGGGTTCTATGTTAACACTATGTCACCTAAATCAGCGGTCTTGGTTGTCATTGTATACAATTTGGAGAGGGGACCACGTATGGACCATTCCAAAGCTTAGCAGCTTCAGAAGAGAAGATCTTAAAACATTTTTTCACATAGGGTCCTACATGTATGTTAAAACTATGTTGGCTTGTTTGGCCATCTTGGTTGTCAGGTGGAGTCATCACATATAATTCTTAAAAGGAACCCCCTAAGGACCATTGCAACAAAGTTTGGTCCCAATTGGCTAAGCAGTTTCAGAGGAAAATATTTTTAAACATTTTTTCCCTAGGATCCTATGTTAAAACTACCGTATAGCGGGTAATTTCCGCGAGTCCAAAATTTCGCGAAAAGTTCAAAATATTGGGGTACATAATTTTAGCGCATCTGAAATTTCGCGTTTATAAAGTATACCATTGTATCAAATGCTGAATTCAATTTTAGCGAGTCTCAATTTTCGCGGTTCAATGATAGTCGCGAATAAAGCGAAAATTAGAACCTCGCGAAAATTACCCGCTATACGGTATGTTGGCTGATGCTGGTGGTCTTGGTTGGAATGCAGGCTCACCAGATATAATTCTAGAAGGGGACCACCTAAGGACTATTCCAACAAAGTTTGGTCCCAATTGGCTAAGCAGTTTCAGAATGGAAGATTTTTATTTTTCTCATTGGGTCCTACAGTGTACATGTATGTTAAAACAGTTGGCTAATTCAGCAGTCTTGGTTGTCAGAAGGAGTCATTGGATACAAATCTGAGAGGGGACCATTTACATGATTTATGGACCATTCCAACAAAGTTTGGTTCCAATTGGCTGAGCAGTTTCAGAGAATATTTTGTCATTTTTGAAACATTTTTCTCATACACATGTAGGGTCTTATGTAAAACTATGTTGGCTGCAATCAGTGGTATTGGTTGGTGGACAGAGTCATTGGATTCAATTCTTAAAGCGCATCTGAAATTTCGCGTTTATAAAGTATACCATTACAAACTTTGGTCCAAAATTTCTACCTTAGAGAAAATCAATTTGAGATCTCACCAAATCATGCCGGGATGAGATGGGATCAAACTCGCATCACACCTATAGGTGGAATTACAAGTTTGTGATTTCACATCACACCTGAGATCAAAATTAAAATGTGTGTCAAGATAAACTGAGATCAGATGGGAGAGGTGGGAGTTGGTGGGACAAAATGGGATATGAAACTGAGTAATCACACCTGTGAAATTTTAACATATACATCTATTTATACTGCATGCAGAGACTGTACATATTCATATATTCCTTTAAACCCCTTATATCTTGGAAATGGTAAAAGCTATGTCAAATCCATTCACATTCTCCTGAAAGATCTTTCAAAGAGGAATCCAATAAAAAAAAATCCCATCCAAATCGAATGAAAATTAAATAAAAACAGAATGTGTTCATTGGACACGGATGCCCCTGCTCCCAACAGATACCAGGATTTATTTTCTACTTAATTACAGCATATATAACCCTAAATTTTACAATTTTGTACTTCATAAACGTGATAAAGTGACATATATATAACTCTGGAATGTCAAAAGTGAAATCCGTCAAAATTGAACTTAACCTGCCTTAAGTGGTTCATACATGTTATACATGTACCGGTATATCCAAATTTGATTTGATTTGATTGAGTCAAATTTGAGTTACTGAAAGGAAACATCAAAAGTGAAAGCCGTCAAAATTGAACTTAACCTGCCTTAAGTGGTTCATACATGTACATGTATATCCAAATTTGTTTTGATTTGGTTGAGTCAAACTTGAGTTACTGGGCGGAAACCATAAATTTTTACAATTTCGCATTTTATAAAGGGTATATAACTTTGAAATACAAAAAGTGAAATCAGCCAAAATCAAACGTACAAATGTAACCTGCCTTTTGTGAATCCTAACAACATATCCAAATTTCAAAATATTTGACCAAAGCTAACTGAAGTTATTGAATAGAAACCAAAACGTGATGGACGGACCAGGGTAAAACTTAATGCCCCATCGCCTTATGTTGGGGGCATAAAAATCTCCATACCCTTTAAAAGTACTGTTTTTGGCCCCTTTGACCCCTTTTTATTCCAAAATGGCTGCCAATAAGCTAAAATCCATTGACATATATACTTTTTGTACTCTTCAAAACAAATATAGTTTTTACAAAAAATTGCCAAAATCTGACTTAAAATAAATAAAACTAGACAAAGTGATGCCCCCACATCCTGCTCTCAAGCAACTGTGTGAATAACATCAATGAAAGACTGCCTTAGAAATGTTATTGTGTCTCGGTGACACGAACGATGCCCCCGCATATCCACTAAACAGCAAATACTGATAAAAAATAAACTAGAGGCTCTCAAGAGCCTGTGTCGCTCACCTGTATCTAATGTGATTTTGGAAATTATGTAAAATTATATAATGATTGAGACCAAGATTGGTTTAATTTGACACAGTATTTAAAATTAAAAACAGGTCATCTTAGTGTAGTCTTACAATAGCTACTGAAGACATCTTATCATTATTATTTTTGAATATGTGGTCAAGTTGTGACCATTCAGAATTTTTTTTACAATTTTCTGATAGACTTCTAAACATCTTGGATGATGGATCGGCAAAGTAACAACACTTGGTCAGCAAAGTTTCATTCCATTCAACGGTTCTCTAAAAGAAGTCATTTGTATGCATTTCCCATAGGGTCCTATGTTAAACTAAGTCCCCCTCTGGCGCCCATCTTGGATGATGGATCGGCTACAAAGTAACAACTCTTGGTCAGCACCTCATAAGGAACATTCATGCCAGATTTAGTTTCATTCCATTCAGTGGTTCTCTAAAAGAAGTCATTTGTATGCATTTCCCATAGGGTCCTATGTTAAACTAAGTTCCCCGCTGGCGGCCATCTTGGATGATGGATCGGCTACAAAGTAACAACACTTGGTCAGCACCTCATAAGGAACATTCATGCCATGTTTGGTTTCATTCCATTCAACGGTTCTCTAAAAGAAGTCATTTGTATGCATTTCCCATAGGGTCCTATGTTAAACTAAGTCCCCCTCTGGCGCCCATCTTGGATGATGGATCGGCTACAAAGTAACAACTCTTGGTCAGCACCTCATAAGGAACATTCTGCCAGATTTAGTTTCATTCCATTCAGTGGTTCTCTAAAAGAAGTCATTTGTATGCATTTCCCATAGGGTCCTATGTTAAACTAAGTTCCCCGCTGGCGGCCATCTTGGATGATGGATCGGCTACAAAAAAACAACACTTGGTCAGCACCTCATAAGGAACATTCATGCCAGATTTAGTTTCATTCCATTCAGTGGTTCTCTAAAAGAAGTCATTTGTATGCATTTCCCATAGGGTCCTATGTTAAACTAAGTTCCCTGCTGGCGGCCATCTTGGATGATGGATCGGCTACAAAGTAACAACACTTGGTCAGCACCTCATAAGGAACATTCATGCCAGATTTAGTTTCATTCCATTCAGTGGTTCTCTAAAAGAAGTCATTTGTATGCATTTCCCATAGGGTCCTATGTTAAACTAAGTTCCCCGCTGGCGGCCATCTTGGATGATGGATCGGCTACAAAGTAACAACACTTGGTCAGCACCTCATAAGGAACATTCATGCCATGTTTGGTTTCATTCCATTCAACGGTTCTCTAAAAGAAGTCATTTGTATGCATTTCCCATAGGGTCCTATGTTAAACTAAGTCCCCCTCTGGCGCCCATCTTGGATGATGGATCGGCTACAAAGTAACAACACTTGGTCAGCACCTCATAAGGAACATTCATGCCAGATTTAGTTTCATTCCATTCAGTGGTTCTCTAAAAGAAGTCATTTGTATGCATTTCCCATAGGGTCCTATGTTAAACTAAGTTCCCCGCTGGCGGCCATCTTGGATGATGGATCGGCTACAAAGTAACAACACTTGGTCAGCACCTCATTAGGAACATTCATGCCAGATTTAGTTTCATTCCATTCAGTGGTTCTCTAAAAGAAGTCATTTGTATGCATTTCCCATAGGGTCCTATGTTAAACTAAGTTCCCCGCTGGCGGCCATCTTGGATGATGGATCGGCTACAAAGTAACAACACTTGGTCAGCACCTCATAAGGAACATTCATGCCATGTTTGGTTTCATTCCATTCAGTGGTTCTCTAGAAGAAGTTCAAAATGTAAAATGTTAACGACGACGCCGGACGACGACGGACGACGGACGACGGACGCCAAGTGATGAGAAAAGCTCACTTGACCCTTTGGGTCAGGTGAGCTAAAAATAAGAAAATATGCACATCTTCAATTTATGCATAAACACAGAGCCAAGTGAAAACGTCCTACCATTAAAACTGAAGGAGGAAAAGTTATGAAACCCTGTTGCAAGAATATACCCCCCACACACCACCAAAAAAGTTCATATGTCCTCCAAAACAGCAAATACTAATAAAAATCAAAACCCTAATAATATGCACATCTTCAATCTATGTACAAACATTTCACAAAGTGAAAACTTTCTAGCATGATAACTGTAGGAGGAGTTATCTGGAAGGCTATGTACCCCTATGGTAAGCATACACACCCAAAAATGACATAGTTCGACTATCCCCCAAAACATCAAATTTTCATTAAAATCAAAACCCAGATAATATGCATATCTTCAATCTATGCACAAACATTCAGCACAGTGAAAACTGCCTAGAATTAAAACTGTAGGAGGAGTTATCCGGAATACAAATGTAGCTATGTATCCCTATTGTAAGGTTAATTTTACCCCAAAAAATGACAAAGTTCAACTATCCCAAAAAAATGGCAAATATTGATAAAAATCAAAACCCTGATAATATGCACATCTTCAATCTATGTACAAACATTCTGCAAAGTGAAAACTTCCTAGCATTAATACTGTAGGAGGAGTTCTCTGGAAAAGCTATGCACCCCTTATGAAGCAAATACCTCAAAAAATGACAAAGTTGCAACTACCAACTTAAACGGAAAATATTGATAAAATTCGTAAGGGTTCCGCGGAACCCAGTGTCTCGCCTACTTTTGATGTTGTCTATATTTTCAGTGTGATAGGTGAATGCACATAATAGAATGCAATGTTAAGTCCATTTATACGTAAAAAACTGAAAAACAGAAATAAATATTTTACAAAATTTTCTCCTGGATACAATCTTTATATCATAAACAAGCTTCTGTCCAAATTTGGTAAAATTCCTGGATAGTTTAAGAAAGTTATTAAAATTTTAAAAACTTTAACCACAGAGTGAATGTAATGTTTCCTGGCAGAAAAACTAAGTCCATTTATAAGTAAAATACGGAAAATTTTTTTTTTTTTTACTAAATTTACTTCTGGATACTATATTATGATCATAAACAAGCTTCTGTCCAAGTTTGGTACAAATCCAGGATAGTTTAAGAAAGTTATTAAAATTTTGAAAACTTTAACCACAGAATGAATGTAATGTTTCCTGGCAGAAAAACTAAGTCCATTTATAAGTAATATACAGAAAAACTGGAATTTTTATTTTACAAAATTTACTTCTGGATACTATCTTATGATCATAAACAAGCTTCTGTCCAAGTTTGGTACAAATCCAGGATATTTTAAGAAAGTTATTAAAATTTTAAAAACTTTAACCACAGAGTGAATGTAATGTTTCCTGGCAGAAAAACTAAGTCCATTTATAAGTAAAATACGGAAAAACTGGAATTTTTTTTTTACAAAATTTCCTTCTGGATACTATCTTATGATCATAAACAAACCTCTGTCCAAGTTTGGTAGAAATCCAGGATAGTTTAAGAAAGTTATTAAAATTTCAAAAACTTTAACCACAGGGTGAATATTTGTGGACGCCGCCGACGACGACGACGACGGAATGTAGGATCACTATATCTCGCTTTTTGGACAAAAGTCGAAGGCTCGACAAAAATCAAAACCCTGACAATATGCACAATATGCACATCTGGAAAAACTACTACATACCCAAAGTGGGATGGACGGACGGACAAACGGACGGACAGGTGTAAAACAATATGTCCCCCAACTTTTAGTTGCGGGGGCATAAAAAGTTACGATTCTGGGTGTTGGACGTTTTTGACACCTTAGATCTGGGAAATGGTAACAGCTACTTCCAAACTGTTGGCACACTACTGAAAGGTTTGTAAGGAATCTTAAGAAAAGTAAAAGAAGAATGTGTCCATGGGATACAGATGTCTTCGTTTCTAACAAATAAATGGTTTTTATTTTCTACTTAATTATATAGCATAACCTAAATTTTAACAAAATTTTTTGTATTTCGTAAAGGATGGAACTCAGGAGCAACACAAGTGAAAGAAGAAAAAATCGAAGTTAACCTGCCTTTAGTTGATCATAACAACATATCCAAATTTGGTTTGATTTGGTTGAGACAAACTAAAGTTACTGAGCAGAAACTATAAATTTAATTTACATGTACTTCATAAATGGACATAACTCTGGAACATCAAAAGTGAAATGGGTCAAAATCGAACTTGACCTGCCTTTAGTGACTCATAATTACATATCTAAATTTGATTTGATTGGGTTGAATCATAAAAAAAACATGAGTTATTGAGCAGAAATCATAAATCTGACAATTTCTTACATGTACTTCATAAAGGGACATAACTCTGGAACGTCAAAAGTGAAATCCATCAAAACTAGAATATGTGTCTATAAGACAAGGATGCCCCTCCCGGAAATTAAGTTCATATCGACCCAATTACTGCATGACTTCTGAGTACTATCCAAGACAAGTCTACTGATGAAGTTTCATTGATAGGCTATGCTTAGTTCCAGAAAAATGGACTTTCATGCAAAACTTAACCAGAGTCATTCAAGCATAAAATGTAGGTCTTAATGACCCAATTACTGCATGACTGCTGAGTACTATCCAAGAAAAGTCTACTTATGAAGTTTCATCGATAGGCTATGCTCAGTTCCAGAGAAATGGACTTTTAACACAAAACTTACCCAGAGTCGCTCAAGCATAAAATGTAGGTCATAATGACCCAATTACTGCATGACTGCTGAGTACTATCCAAGACAAGTCTACTGATGAAGTTTCATTGATAGGCTATGCTTAGTTCCAGAAAAATGGACTTTAAACGCAAAACTTAACCAGAGTCGCTTAAGCGTAAAATGTAGGTCACAATGACCCAACTAGAGCAAGTCGAAACTGGTGTTGTCGGAAGGGCCCCGCAAAGTCGAACCCTGAAACTCGGGGCAAAGGAAATATTTAAATGAGTGTTGATACAAATTCTGTGTTTGATACAGTAGTTTGCTGGACACAGTAATTTTCTTGGACACAATAAAATAAAAAGTTACGATTTTGGGTATTGGTCCCTTTAAACCCCTTATGTCTCAGAAACTGTAAGAGCTATGTCAAATCTGTTTGCACACTGCCGAAAGCTCTTCTATAGAGGAATACAATGAAAAAAATCCCATCCAAATTGGATGAAAAATAAACAATCTACATACCCTATAAAAGTACCGTTTTTAGCCCCTTTGACCCTTTTTTATTCCAAAATGGCTGCCAAAAGCTAAAATCCATTGATATATTCTTTTTGTACTCATCAAAACAAATAAATTAAAAAAAAAAGTTTTTCAAAATCTGACTTAAAATAAACCAGAGGCTCACCTGAGTGAGCCTGTACCGCTCACCTGGTTTCCTAGTGGCTTCAGGTTGGTTAGTACATTTTGTATTTGATTTGACAAATGGAATGTAGAAAAATATTTCAAATTTTCTATTTTTGGTAACAGTTGTGGCCATGCTTGTTGGCGGTTGGGGTCATCAACCATAATTCTTAAAGGGGATCATAAATGCATCATTTATCCAAAGTTTGGTATCAATTTGCCATTTACAGGATTTTTCCAATTTTTTTTTTTTGAATTTTTGGTCAAATTTTCTATCTTTAGTAATGGTGGTGACCATGTTTGATGAGTGGATTGGGTCAACAACCATAATTCTTAAATGAGATAATAGGTGTATCATTTACCCAAAGTTTCCTAGCTATTGGCCCTTTACAGGATTTCATCAACTGTTATTCTTAAAGGGAAGCATATATGCATCACTTACCAAAAGTTTGGTAGCAATTGGCCCTTTAAAGAATTTTCCAGAATTTTTTTACTGAATTTTTTGTCAAATTTTCTATTTTTAGTAACGGTAACAGCCATGTTTGATATCGGTTGGGGTCATCAACCATAATTCTTAAAGGGGATCATAAATGCATCATTTACCCAAAGTTTGGTAGCAATTGACCATTTATAGGATTTTCCAGAATTTTTTTGTTGAATTTTTTGTCAAATTTTCTATTTTTAGTAATGGTGGCAGCCATGTTTGTTGGCTGTTGACGTCATTAACCTTAATTCTTAAAGGGGATCATAAATGCATCATTTACCCAAAGTTTGGTAGCAATTGGCCCTTTGCAGGATTTTTCAGAATTTTTTTATTGAATTTTTCGTCAAATTTTCTATTTTTAGTAACGGTGGGAGTCATGTTTGATATCGGTTGGGGTCATCAACTATAATTCTTAAAAGGGATCATAAATGTATCCTTTAGCCAAAGTTTGGTAGCAATAGGCCCTTTAGAGGATTTTTCAGAATTTTTTATTGAATATTTTGTCAAAGTTTCTATTTTCAGTAACAGTCGCAGCCATGTTTGTTGGCAGTTGACATCATCAACCATAATTCTTAAAGGGGATCATTAATGCATCAATTACACAAAGTTTGGTAGCAATTGGCCCTTTACAGAATTTTTCAGAATTTTTTTACTGAATTTTTTGTCAAATTTTCTATTTTTAGTAACGGTAACAGCCATGTTTGATATCGGTTGGGGTCATCAACCATAATTCTTAAAGGGGATCGTAAATGCATCATTTACGCAAAGTTTGGTAGCAATTGGCCATTTATAGGATTTTCCAGAATTTTTTTGTTGAATTTTTTGTCAAATTTTCTATTTTTAGTAATGGTGGCAGCCATGTTTGTTGGCTGTTGATGTCATCAACCTTAATTCTTAAAGGGGATCATAAATGCATCATTTACCCAAAGTTTAGTAGCAATTGGCCCTTTACAGGATTTTTCAGAATTTTTTTTATTGAATTTTTCCTCAAAGTTTCTATTTTTTAGTAACGATGGGAGCCATGTTTGATATCGGTTGGGGTCATCAACCATAATTCTTAAAGGGAATCATAAATGCATTATTAACTCAAAGTTTGGTAGCAATTGGCCCTTTATAGAATTTTTCAGAATTTTTTTATTGAATTTTTTGTCAAATTTTCTATTTTTAGTAATGTGGCAGCCATGTTTGATATCGGATGGGTTCATCAACCATAATTCTTAAAGGGGATCACAAATGCATCATTTCCCCAAAGTTTGGTAGCAATTGGCCCTTTACAGGATTTTTCAGAATTTTTTAATTGTATTTTTTGTTGATTTTACCCCTATGTTCTATTTTCAGTAACGGCGGCCATGTTGGTTGGTCGGTGGGAACATCGGATACAATTTTGAAACTAGACACCCCAAGGATGATTGTGGCCAAGTTTGGTTCCAATTGGCCCAGCAGTTTCAGATGAGAAGATCAAAATGTGAAATGTGGACGACGGACGACAGACGACGGATGCCAACTGATGACAATAGCTCACATGGCCCTTCGGGCCAGGTGAGCTAAAAAGTTACGATTTTGGGCGTTGGTCCTTTTCGACCCCTTATATCTCGGAAACGGTAAAAGCTACGTCGAAACCGTTGACATAATACCGAAAGCTCTTTCAAAGACGAATCCAATGGAAAAAACCCCATCCAAATTGGATGAAAAACAAAAAATCTACACACTCTATAAAAAGGACCGTTTTTGGCCCCTTTTACCCCTTTTTATTCCAAAATGGCTGCTAATAGCTAAAATCCACTGACATATTCTTTTTGTACTAATCAAAACAAATATATCAAAAAAAAAAGTTTGTCAAAATCGGACTTAAAATAAAAAAGCTACGATTTTGGGCGTTGGCACTTTTCGACCCCTTATATCTCGGAGAACGGTAAAAGCTACATCAAATCCGTTGCCATACTACCGAAAGGTATTTTTATAAGGAATCTAAAGAAAAAAACGGAATTAAAATACGACAAATAATAAACATTCTATGTGGAAAATAGTGAAACTACCATTTTTTTTTATACTTTTTGACCCGATTTACGGACACGGACGGAAGGTCAAGGTCAAAACCATGAAAAGGCACATCTGCATGCCATAAGCAACCTACATACACTACGGCCATCCAATGAAACACACAATCCACTTTACCTTCAAGGGCACAATTAATTAATGGTGGGCAGCCACAGTGGATCAGAGTGGGCAAATTCCATTTATCAAGGTGGAACATTAATTACTTCATAAATATAACTGTGTCCACCATGGTCCTTGAAGATAAGTGGGCATGGAGTTTTGATGAATAGCTGTAGTGTACCAAACTTCATGAAAAAAGTCCAAGGGGTTCTATAAGTTTCCTTGTTTACAAGAATTGACAATGGACAGACAGACGGACGGACAGACAAAGTGATTACTATAGGGCACCCGCAAGCGGGGCCCTAATTACTGCATGACTGCTCAGTACTATCCAAGACACATCCACTGACCAAGTTTCACGAATATAAAAATGGAAAATAAAATGGTACGGTAAAACGACATATAAAAGGTAATAAAATGCTCCGCTGGGCGCAGCTAGATACGACCGCAGATGTCGAACCCTGAATACAACATTCAAGCTTGATACAATACTGAATTTGGATTGTGAATAAATATTTGACACAGCATAGGTTTCTGACACAGAATGAATGTTGTCTAAGAACTTAAAAATTTTTAATTTACCTATTCAAGCCATATCAGTATTATTTGTTTTTATATATAAATCAGAAATAACCAATTTAAAATTTAAAATTGGGCACACATATCAATTTCTTGCTATTGCGCAATACTGTGTAATTGAAAATTTCTTCAAATATTTGACACATAATAGGTTTCTGACACAGAATAACTGAAATCAAAGAACTTAAAATTGGTCATATGATTTGAATTTATATTCAATTTTTTGCTTTTGTGTAATACAATATGCTGTGGAGAATTGCCCCCCCCCCCCCAAAAAAAAAACCAAAAAACAATAAAATTTATTGTAACCCCCCCCCCTTTTTTTTGCTAAAAAAAATTTGAAATTTTCTTTTTAATTTATGAAATATGAAATGAGAAAAAATTACCCCCTCCCCAATTTCTCATTTACCCCCCCCCCCCCCAAATTTTGTTTTCAACCCCCCCCCCCCCCCCCATTTCTTTATACTTTGCAACCATAACAGCCCATTTAAATACACCATAACATATTAAAATAGAAAATGACATCATAGTCATGGATGGCAAATTTTAAATATACATATTAAAAGCAGTTTAGATAAGATAAACAAAAAATCTTCATCAGCACATTTTATATTGGCAAATTTCCAATGGAATTTGTTAATAATAAAGTTTTGATAACAGGGCACACATATCAATTTCTTGCTATTGTGCAATACTGTGCAATTGAAAATTTCTTCAAATATTTGACACATAATAGGTTTCTGACACAGAATAACTGAAATAAAGAACTTAGAATTGGTCATATGATTTGAATTTATATTCAATTTTTTGCTTTTGTGTAATACAATATGCTGTGGAGAATTGCCCCCCCCCCCAAAAAAAAAAAAAATTTACCCCCTTTTTAGCTTTAATTTTAATTTTGGACCCCGATTTGGACCAACTTGAAAACTGGGCCCATAATAAAAAAACTAAGTACATGTTTAGATTCAGCATATCAAAGAACCCAAAGAATTCAATTTTTGTTAAAATCAAACTAAGTTTAATTTTGGACCCTTTGGACCTTAATGTAGACCAATTTGAAAACGGGACCAAAAATTAAGAATCTAAATGCACGGTTAGATTCGGCATATCAAAGAACCCCAATAGTTCAATTTTCGATGAAATCAAACAAAGTTTAATTTTGGACCCCGATTTGGACCAACTTGAAAACTCGGCCCATAATAAAAAAACTAAGTACATGTTTAGATTCAGCATATCAAAGAACCCAAAGAATTCAATTTTGTTAAAATCAAACTAAGTTTAATTTTGGACCCTTTGGACCTTAATGTAGACCAATTTGAAAACGGGACCAAAAATTAAGATCCTAAATGCACGGTTAGATTCGGCATATCAATGAACCCCAATAGTTAAATTTTCAATGAAATCAAACAAAGTTTAATTTTGGACCCTTTTGGCCCCTAATTCCTAAACTGTTGGGACCAAAACTCCAAAAATCAATCCCAACCTTCCTTTTGTGGTCATAAACCTTGTGTTTAAATTTCATAGATTTCTATTTACTTATACTAAAGTTATTGTGCAAAAACCAAGAAAAATGCTTATTTTGGCCCTTTTTTAGCCCCTAATTCCTAAATTGTTGGGACCAAAACTCCCAAAAACAATCCCAACCTTCCTTTTGTGGTCATAAACCTTGTGTTAAAATTTCATAGATTTCTATTTACTTATACTAGAGTTATTGTGCGAAAACCTAGAAAAATGCTTATTGGGCCCTTTTTTGGCCCCTGATTCTTAAACTGTTGGGACCAAAACTCCCAAAATCAATCCCAACCTTCCTTTTGTGGTCATAAACCTTGTGTTTAAATTTCATAGATTTCTATTAACTTATACTAAAGTTATAGTGCGAAAACCAAATGTCTTCGGACGACGCCGCAGACGACGGACGACGACGCAGACGACGATAACGACGACGACGACGACGACGATGCCAACGTCATACCAATATACGACCGCAAAAATTTTGCGGTCGTATAAAAACCGAACATAAAATAAACACAATGACAAAACTAAAAAACATCTAAAAGGCCCAAATTTTCGGCAGTACTGCCTGCGTCGGGGGCGGAAAAGAAGGTAGAGAATACACCTCGAGACGAATAGACAACACCAAATGAAAAAATCCGTGCAGTGAGTGACGTAAAAAACAAAATTTTGACAGTTACATGTTAATGAAAATCGTCCTGAAAGAAATTCAAGATTCAAGATTTCATAAATACACCTCAGGCACAATTGTGCTCTAGAGCATGTAGAGGAACTATTACAAATATGAAAAAAATAAAATACTGTTAGTGGCAAAAAGACAATGATCTCAGTAATAAAGTATTAAGCCAATCACTTGGCCAAAAGGTACCAAACTATACAAGAAGCATCTATGGGAGGTCCTTTACAAAGTTTCCTCTGACATTTCGTCCTGATCGGACTATAATATGGTCGCAACAGGCAATTCTTATTTTTGATTGGCTGAAATCTCAAAAATCTTCTTCTCTGAAACCACCTGGCCAAATGAAACCAAACTTTACAGGAAGCATGTACGGAAGGTCCTTTACAAAGTTCACTCATTTCATCTGGATGGGACAACAAATATAGCCGCCACAGACAATTTTTGTTGCTGATTGGCTCATAGTTCAAAACTCTTCCCCAGTGAAACCACATGCCCAAATATAACGATGCTGGACAGGAAGTCACCACTTTTAACAGACATTTCTTAATACTCAGTCGGCTTAAGTCAGGTGAGCGATACAGGCTCACCTGAGCCTCTAGTTTGTTTCCAGATGATAATAAGAAAACGCTTTAACGCAGCTTTCTCAAATTTTAATATGTTATTTCCTACTATAAAATGAAGGTCAAGTTCGATTTTGACGAAAGTCCTGTTTGTTGTTCAAGAGTTATTTGCCCTTGATTGTTAAAAAAAACCTGATTTTTTTCCGTTTCCAGATGATAAAAAGAGAATGCTTTAACGCAGCTTTCTCAAATTTTGATATGTTATTTCCTGCTATAAAATGAAGGTCAAGTTCGATTTTGACGAAAATCCTGATTGTCGTTCAAGTGTTGTTTGCCCTTGATTGTTTAAAAAAAAAACTGATTTTTTTTGTTTCCAGATGATAAAAAGAGAACGCTTTGACGCAGGTTTCTCAAACTTTAATATGTTATTTCCTACTATAAAATGAAGGTCAAGTTCGATTTTGACAAAAATCCCATTTATCTTTCAAGAGTTATTTGTCCTTGATTGTTAAAAAAACCCTGATTTTTTCCGTTTCCAGATGATAAAAAGAGAGCGCTTTAACGCAGCTTTCTCAAATTTTGATATGTTATTTCCTACTATAAAATGAAAGTCAAGTTCGATTTTGACGAAAATCTGGATTGTCGTTCAAGAGTTATTTGCCTTTCATTGTGAAAAAAAAAAAAAACGTGATGATCAAATTCGATTTTGACACCAACCAGTGCTGATAGTTTGAGGGGATGGCGGGGGAGGGGGTATCCGTGATCAGTCCCATGTTTAAACTATGTTGGTTGATGTCTGCCATCTTGGTTGGTGGGTGTGGTAATTGGACACAATTCTGAAAGGGGACCATCTAAGGGGCATTTCTATCAAAATTTGGTCCCAATAGGAAAAGCCGAGCGAGTTTCAGAAGAGAAGATTTTTAAATCATTTTTTCCATAGGGTCCTATGTTACTACTATGTCAGTTGATGTCCGCTGCCTTGGTTGTCATCCGACACAATTCTGAAAAGGGACCATCTAAGGACCATTCCATCAAAGTCTGTTACCAATTGGCCTACAGTACAGTCAGGGTGGAACTGTGATTTTCCCTGCATTTTGCAGGGTGAAGTCCACTCAAATTTTGAGTGGTGTCCACTAAAATTAGTGGACACCACTCAAAATTTGAGTGGACATTTGTGGACAGTCAGTACTTTTAACTCTTAAATATTTGCTAAGCAATAAGAAATGAAAAAAAAATATATAAAATAATAACGTATGATTATTTAATTATGAATATTTCTTATTTCATATATATTTTGTAGAAACAGTTTACATGTATATATGGTATGCAATTACTGACTTTCCACAAATGTCCACTCAAATTTTGAGTGGACACCACTATTTTTAGTGGACAGGAAGTTGTGGAATTTGAGTGGTGTCCACTTGTGGAAAGTGGAAAATCACAGTATCACACTGATCATACTGTAGCAGTTTCAGAGAAGATTCTTAAAACATTTTTCCTTGTCATGCCCATAGTCCTATGTTTACACTATGTCGGCTGCCTTGGTTGGCCATTGGGTTCATCAGATATAATTCTGAAAGGGGACCATCTAAGGACCATTCAATCAAAGTTTGGTCCCAATTGGCCAAGTAGTTTCAGAAGAGAAGATTTTTAATAAAACAAAGTAGATACCAATTTTACTGCGTATGAAGCACTTTTCTGGATTAACCTCATCAGATACGCTCGTGACCGAAAAATTGGAAAGCCAAACAAATTCAAATATATTGTGAGCACAGTAATCTAAAGGGTCCTAAACATTTTTCCCATAGGGTCCTATATTAAAACCATGTCAGCTGATGTCGGCTGCCTTAGTTGGCAGATGGTGTCATCGGACATAATTCTGAAAGATGAACACCTACATGTAAAACCATTCCATCAAAGTCTGGTCAAAATTGGCCAAGCCGTTTCAGAAGCGAAGAATTTTATAAAACATTTTTCCCATAGGGTCCTATGTTAAAGCTATGTCGCCTGCCTTGGTTGGTGAGTGGGGTCAATTTCCTTTTTAAATGATATGCTACAACACTACTTTAAACATTTAAAAAAAATTTGAACCTTTTTTTCTCTGACAGCAGAACGAGTAGAGACCTACAAGTCAATACATTACAACCATACTTAAAAAACTTTTGACTTCTCGCCCATTTGGGCCCCTTGTTATAAAATGCTGAAATCTGACACTGATTGAAGGAAAAAATACTTGGGGCTTCACTAAGATAATATTGCAAAAATTACACGTACCAATGCTGAACTCACCTCTTAGGCACTTTTTTCCACCTGAGACTGTTCTATCATTTTTACTACTTCAAACAATAGTTTGCTTTTCCGCAAATAGCCTCTGAGACACAAATTGGTAAGATTTATAGCTGATACATTTTCAAATGACATGTTGCCACTTAAGGTATATTTATCTCTTTCTTTCCTGGCTATGAAAATCACCACATGAATTGTTTCATCTTTAATGATCTTTTTAAATACATTAAGAGCTTCTCCAATAGTAACTCCAGTATGTGTTGCACGAGTTGCCACCTGTATTAAATACAATGCATATGGATTCTTTGACGTTTTCTGTCGTTTTGGGGTTTCATGACTCGTATTGTGACTTTCTGTGTACATAATATAGTCAATGCCTTTGAAATTGCTAATTGCTGGATAAACCAATAGGGATGTACCACTATTTCCACGATTTCTCATAAGTTCTTTTTGGATGTAGCAAGCCATTTTTGCAACATTCTTGTCATGACCTTGGTATTCTGCACCGACTGTAATATCTTCAAGATCAGACAATGAAGGCTGCAGATAAAGCAACTTTTTTATGGTGGGCACATGGATAGCATTACATTGAGGTAGTGTAAATTTACATGATGGCCCTTGGTTTATCTTGCAGTGAGATTTCTGTACTTCCCATGGGCGTATAAGAAAATTCTGATGGAACTGGAGGTTCACAAGCTCATCCCCAAATTCTTTTCGAATACCTCCCGACTCGAAACAGATCTTCAAAAGAGAACTAACATCTATGCCAAATTTGTTATCAATTATGTCATCAATTTTGAAAGGGAATACTTCTCTCCAATGGTTAGCCAATTCTGGTATTAAATGTGTAATTTTAACATACATATCGCCCTTTTGAAGACCAATTTCTGCGAACCTTGCATCTTTTTCAAGATCATTATCAGTAACCTGTCCATATTCACTATTTAACATATTTATTGCTACTTTATATAATTTTTTCTGAGCCACGGTCATGATGGTTTCCCGATTTTCTTTCATCTGATGCAAAAGCATTATTGTATGTAGTGAAAATTCACAGCACAATTGCTTTTCATCACTCATCTCTTCAGAATGAACTGCTCTTTTGTATTTAAGTTTAAATTTTGTAATATCACTTATTAAGCTTTGCATGTAACGTTCCGTAAAATATTCTAAACCTTTTCCATGTTTCCATGTTGGATCATAATGATTTTCACCATGTGTCATGTAACTACGTACTCTTTGTAACAATCTTGGTGTAAAGATAAAATTATCGTTACGAGAATTGTAATCATACAGATCATTTATAAAAGTTTCTTGATCCTTTAAGCTATATTTCATCTTTTTTAGACATTCAATCCATATTGTTCTGAACTCCCTCCTACTTAACTGCCATTTTCTATCAAAAAGATATTCTGCCTCATGTCTTCTTGCACTTGCTGAAAATCCAGTTTCTATCATAAGTATTTTTGATACTATATGTGCTTCTTTTTTTATTTTATGTACAATACCTCCATTAAACACAGTGACATGGTCAAGAATTAAAGTGTCTCCTTTTTGCATCGTGGCCATGTACTCTTTTAGCTTGCATATTTCTTCCTCATCTTCAACAAGATTCATATCTACGTAATGAACTCGATGGTTACCATTTTTAATGCAGCTAAGAACATAATAAACAATTGTGGATGATTTGCCGATACCCTGAATACCTACAAAAGGGTAATTTTCATCTACTGGAACTGTGTCCTCAATTTCATTTTTCAAAATATTAGTTAAATAGTCATGGAATTTTGTACGACCAAAATACTGGCTTTTGCCATTATATAAGCGAGTCTCTATAAAACGTGTAAAATATGGTGATACTTTATCTGATGAAGCTACGTCCCAGGTATCAGGATCTAGTTCCTGAAAAAAAAAAAAAAAATGAATAACTCATAAACAAGAACAGTGTTCCATGTCCCCCCGCCACATAAGATGTCTAGATGAAGCACTACATCCTCTTAAGATTGTACCATTCCATTCATGCCCTAACCACAACAATAAAGGGCTATGCGGCGCGCAGCATGTCCACCACAAAAATTTGAACAAACGTACTTTTAAAGTGAATGTAGACATACAAAATGTAGTAAGAAGCTTGACACAGTAACAAAAATGCTGCCCAATGGTAAAATATACTTCTCTTACCTACCTGTAGTTTGTCAAAATCTAGTCCAAAGTAAAGAAGAAATCTGTGAGCCAATGCTCACTAGTAATTCCCCCGCTCCCCCCACTATACAAATATTAAGCTTGAAGTGAAACATCAGAGAAAATTTGTACACAAGTATTATATCAGAAATTTCATTTTTTTTGGCAAACAGGACATAAATATCAGATGGATTTCAAAACTCATTACATGATAGAGCATACCAATATGAAGCTTGATGCAAAAAAATTTCACCTTTGGCCATAATTGTTGAAAAATGTCCAAAGTCGGTAAAAAGGAAGTAGATGTCCAACAGACCCGAAATTAAATCCCACAATATGGGACCTCAAACTGAAGTGGCATACAAAATTTCAAGGGGCTGCGATTAGTAGTTGCTGAGCAAACTCTAATGAAAAATTTCACCTTTGGCCATAATTGTTGAAAAATGTCCGAAGTCGGTAAACAGGAAGTAGATGTCCAATAGACCCGAAATTAAATCCCACAATATGGGACCCCATACTGAAGTAGCATACAAAATTTCAAGGGGCTGCGATTAGTAGTTGCTGAGAAAACTCTTACGAAAAATTTCACCTTTTGCCATAATTGTTGAAAAATGTCCAAAGTCGGTGAACAGGAAGTAGATGTTCGACAGAGCCGAAATTAAATCCCACAATATGGGACCCCATACTGAAGTAGAAGAATTTGAAAGTAAGCTCCGCCCACAGATATTTATACCAGGGCTCCCAGTTTAAAAATTCACGGAGATGAAGTGCAGCCATTTGCACACCTATTACCTATAATTAACCAATTCTGACACCTGCACGTGCCACAGGTAAAATCGATAAACAATTTATAGCTTTGGGACCAAAACATTTCTTGTTTGCAATTGATTGAGGTACAAATTGGGGATATTAAGTTCACGTTGATAATTACAAATGATGAATTATCCAAATTCATGTTCACAGTTATTCATGAGGGAGTCTTATAAAAAAAAAAATTGAAATATTGTTGAAAATATTCAAATAGCAGCACAAAAATATTAAGTTGCACATCCCAGTTTGTTGCAATGCTGACCACGTGATGACACCATCAGGTGGAAATTAGAACACAATCAAATTCTTGCTTCTATGTATTTGTCTGCCATGACAAAAAAAAATATTGCCCAAAATAACATTCATTTAACCATATATAACTACTGTGATGCAGGAAATTAATTATACAAGTGTTGCCACACAGAAATGTCTCGCCTGCGTATTTGTATATAGATTGATAAGTCACTGGACTGTGAAAATGAGGTCAAGGTCCAATGACACCTGTCAGACTGACATGTACCCCTTCCAATGTATCTACATACCAAATATAGTTGACCTATCCCTTATAGTTACTGAGAAATCGACCTAATCATATAAATGTGATGCAAGTCACTGGACCGTGAAAATGAGGTCAAGGTCAAGTGTTACCTGTCAGACTGACATGTACTCCTTCCAATGTATCCACACGCCAAATATAGTTGACCTATCCCTTATAGTTACTGAGAAATGGACCTAATCATGAAAATGTGACACAAGTCACTGGACCGTGAAAATGAGGTCAAGGTCAAGTGACACCTGTCAGACTGACATGTACTCCTTATAAAGTATCCACACACCAAATATAGTTGACCTATCCCTTATAGTTACTGAGAAATGGACCTCATCATGAAAATGTGACGCAAGTCACTGGACCGTGAAAATGAGGTCAAGGTCAAGTGATACCTGTCAGACTGACATGTACTTCTTCCAAAGTATCCAAACACCAAATATAGTTGACCTATCCCTTATAGTTACTGAGAAATGGACCTAATCATGAAAATGTGACGCAAGTCACTGGACCGTGAAAATGAGGTCAAGGCCAAGTGACACCTATCAGACTGACATGTACTTCTTCCAAAGTATCCACACACCAAATATAGTTGACCTATCCCTTATAGTTACTGAGAAATGGACCTAATCATGAAAATGTGACGCAAGTCACTGGACCGTGAAAATGAGGTCAAGGCCAAGTGACACCTATCAGACTGACATGTACCCCTTCCAAAGTATCCACACACCAAATATAGTTGACCTATCCCTTATAGTTACTGAGAAATGGACCTAATCAAGAAAATGTGACGCAAGTCACTGGACCGTGAAAATGAGGTCAAGGTCAAGTGACACCTGTCAGACTGACATGTACTCCTTCCAAAGTATCCACACACCAAATATAGTTGATCTATCCCTTATAGTTACTGAGAAATGGACCTAATCATGAAAATCAAAATGAGGTCAAGGTCAAGTACCATGTGACAGACTGACATGGGCACCTAAACAATTTATAGCTTTGGGACCAAAACATCTGCAGACAAAATATGGTGGGTCTAGCTGTTCACCTGTATGAGAAACTGACCTAATCACGAAAATGTGACGCAAATTTGACAAAGTCACTGAACCATGAAAATGAGGTCAAGGCCCTCTGCCATATGACAGACAGACACGTCACAGCACAAGGAGTCTATATACAAAATATGGATGGTCTAGGTCTTCAACCTTCTGAGTTATTAAGCTTTATTCAAAAAGTTAACGCCGCCGCCGGAAACCCATACCTATGTCTCGCCTTCAACAACTATTCGTCGCAGGCGAGACAAAAACTGAACAATTTTCAGTACCATTTATAATATAGGTGAATACAGCATATTCAGATGTAAGAAAAATTCTAGTTACCTCCCCTTTTATTTTGAATTTGAAGGAAATGCTAATTGTGGTTAAGTTTTGCATCATATCTGATGGAAAATAATTTAAACAGCTTAAATAAATGAAGTTTGACTACCCATTGCCTCCTCTAAATGCACCCTAGCAGAATTATTAAAAATAGTTAGACTATTGAAATACCCACATTTCACATTGTAAATTACATTTGTATTTATATTCCCAGGACTCGCCATCTAAAATCCTACCGAGAACACTGTCATATATTGATTGTGTACTGAGAGACATATTTTAGGTGATGAATGACTACATGTAATCATTTTGATTATGCCCCACAACAATCATTATCAAGGGGAGTAAAATCTAATTTGTCCGGGGATCAAAAGACAATCTAATGAACAACTTCAACACCATAAATATATGGGAAAAAAATTACCAAATCTGCTGAAAATAGGAGGTGCACATCTTGGATATACACATGTATACCCAATCGGTGTGTTGAGTTTAAATAATGAGGCAGGAGACCACCTTCCCCATTGGGCCATTGGTGACACAGATTAAAAGGATGTCCATTGGAATAAAACTTAGTTTGTGTTCTACAATGTTCTAGAAGGGGGCCATCTATTCTATGGATCATTCCACCAAAGTTTGGTCCCAATTGGCCAAACACTTTCAGGTGAAGATTTCTAAACATTTTTTTTATCAAATTTTCAATTTTTAGCAATGGCAATTAGGTATTCCAACTTACTGAAATATTCTCCTCTTCCATGTCCATAATGTATAAAAATAAAGCACCAGTTTACCAAATCTGAAAAAAAATAGATAATTTAATCTAATTATAATAGAAATGCTAACTAGAACTGTGAGCACAGCTCTCTAAAATAAAGCCATGCTCCCACAACTTACCCTCCCCTTTTCCTGAAAAGCTGAATTTTATAATTATCCGACTGGCCGTTTAGGAGGAGCTGCACATAAAAGGTACATGCCCTCACCCATTTTTGTGAAAGTATAAGTTGAAAGATCTCCCCTTCCAAATTTTTGACAGCAACCATATTCTTTCGTCCACATCTGCAGGTACGGTACTACAATCATTTTTAAGTTTCATAAATATCCAGTGAGAAGTTACGCTTACAAGGTACAATGTACATGCCCTCCACCCTTTTCATGAAAGTATAAGTTCAATTACCTCCCCTTCCAAATTTGAGATGGCAACCATATTCATTTGTGCACATATGCAGGTAGTTTCTTGATAAAATTCAGGTTATCGGATATGGTTTGTTTCCACTGATTTATTCACTTTTTTACTGTTGGGGGCCATTAAGAGCTTGCTATATGGTGTGACGTTCCTCACTGTGTTGAAGACCGTATGGTGACCCTAGATGCTTTGTTTAGGTCTTTTTTACTTGAGATTGTATGTTGTCTCCTCGACATTTGCCCCATTTTCTTTCTTTTTCATACCTGAAGCATGAAATGTAGGTAAAATTGACCTTCTTTTAGTGGGATGCTGTCATTGTCCAAAAGATGCATCCCTATGCAAGGTGTCATGACTACATCAACCATTACCCGATATATGAGTGTGGATGGGGACGGAGATGCTGACATGAACGCCGAGGGTAGTAAATTAGCCACCTTTCTATTTCGTAGAGGTGAACAAGATATCACTGAGATGGAAGCCATCTCATGACGGCCCCGCCTATTTGTTTTATTTGGTGCAAACTGTGCATCAAAGGACAGATTAAACAGTGAAAAAAAATTCTGTACAGATTGCAGACATTTATATATTAAAACTAGAGGCTCAGGTGAGCCTGTATCGCTAACCTGAGTTAAATAAGCCCCCTTTAGAAATTTCTGTTTATGAATACCAATAGCTGTTACAATACATTTTGAGCCATTCTGGCCTTAAAAAAGTTGATTTGTACAATTTGGGCCTACTTATTTTCTAAATGCATATTTTTAATAGATGAAACTGATGACGAACTTATAGTAGTACAAACACAAACGGAAGAGTTAAGACTTCACAAGATAATTGGCATAGAACACATAAGCAGTTTACAACGACTTTTGAGGATTACAGCTTATGTACTGAGATTTGTACGGAATTGCAAACTTGCGAAAAATGAGAGGAAAAAGTCACCACTTACTGTTGAGGAAATTCGTCAATCAACTTTAGCGTGGATTAGAAATACACAGGAAACAGCGTTTCAGGAGGAGATGAAATGCATAGCCGAAAATTCAAGTCGACGTCCGTCAGTATTTAGACAGTTAAAGCTTTACATGGATGAAGAGAACATTTTAAGATGCAAAGGAAGAATAGACAATGCAACCATGAGAGAGACCGCAAATTCCCATATTTATTGCCGGCAAAGCATAGATTCACATCTCTAGTTGTTACAGATGCCCACATTAATCATCAACATGGAGGAGTAAACATTACCGTCACTCATCTCTGGCAGACTTACTGGATTCTGAGAATTCGCCAGATTGTCAAAACCATTTTGTGGAAATGTACTACAGGTCGGAAAGTTGCAGGAAAGGCTTACCCAAGACCGGACCCACCACTGTTAACGTATGACAGAATACAAGAATCAACACCATTTAGTGTAACTGGTGTAGACTTTGCAGGACCATTATATGTGAGGAACTATGACAATACTAAAATTAAAGTCTACATATGCTTGTTTAGTTGTGCTGCCAGTAGAGCTGTTCATTTAGAGATCGTACCAAACTTGACGGAGGAATCGTTTATATTAGCGTTTCAGAGATTTACCAGTCGTAAATCGCTACCCAGGACTATGATTTCCGACAATGCCACTACTTTTATAGCCGCTGATAAGGAAATTCAAAAACTCACTGACTCATCATCTTTACAGGAAAAACTTAGTGAATATGGTAAAGAGTGGAAATTTATCCCAAAAAGAGCACCTTGGTACGGAGGTTTCTGGGAACACATAATTGGACTCACAAAAATTAGCTTAAAGAAACTTTTAGGATGTAATTGTGTACACCTGGAAACACTACAGACAGTAATAACCGAAATTGAAGCGAAACTCAACGACAGACCCATTACATATGTATCGTCTGACTCCAGCGATCCTGAACCGTTAACGCTGTCGCACCTTCTCTGCGGCCGGAGAATTACTTGCCTTCCATATCCGTCACAAAACACGGAAGAAGGAAATTACATTGAGAACCACACGCATACGAGTTTGAACCAACGTGTACAGAATCAACAAGAGATCATACAACACTTCTGGACCAGATGGAAGACCGAATATTTAACGTAACTGAGGGAATATCATAGGACACTTGAAAATAATACACAAACAATAAAAGTTGGCGACGTTGTACAAATACACGAGGATTCGCCGAGAATAACGTGGAAATTAGCCGTAGTGGATGAATTGTTACCAGGAAAAGATGGACTAGTCAGAGCGGTAAAATTACATACTAGCACTGGAACTACCAACCGTCCGATTGCGAAACTGTACCTGATAGAAGTTTCTGATGATTCCGTAACGGCACAACCGAAGACGTCACCCGATGAGCGAAAATCAAAGTGTGAAGCGATGAAGAAAATTCGAAAATGGACATCATGGTGATTATTCAACTGTGTAAATAGTTTAAGTGATTTTATTTTTTTCATATATATGGACTTTAAAGTTAATGGTTAACTTTGCGAAATCTATGTAATTTATTTGAAAAAGTTTTTTTTCTTTATTTTCACTTTCCGGCGCCCCCAGTGTCACGGATTTGCCGCAGTGTCACGGAATTGCCGCAAGGCCAATTGATCATGGACAGTAACTAACATTACCTTTGTAACGTCAATGCCGCTATTACATTTTTGTTGTAACTAGGCAAACAGTCAGATATTAAATGCATGTCAAACTGTACAGACATAGTTTATTCACAACCCCCAAAGCGAAGTACTACCCATACAATCCAAGATACAGGGTTTTTCCTGGAATATTGACATTACTGTCATGCTGAAAACTGGGGAAAAAAAATGGTCTAAATAGATGTTCGAAACGCCGAGGTGGTCTGATTTGCGATGCCTGAATGGGATACGGCCTCGTTTATTTACAAACATTTCTGACCAAACAAAGAGTTTCTGCTTGTATCTTTCATAGGATTTGACTTTTGCATAGTATGTGGGGGAATTTATTTTTGTTGTCATCAACGTGTTGTCATCTTTTTTTTTCCCCATAGAGTCCAATGTTAAATTATGTTCCCCGGTGGCAGCGATCTTGAATTTCGGATCGGCAAAAAAAACAACAACTTTGTAGAGGACCAACCAAGGAACATTTCTGCAATAAAACATTTTCATTGGCTTCTATGGTTTCTGACAAGAAGACCTTTGAAAATATTCCCCATAGGGTCCAATGTTAAACTATATTCCTCCATGGCAGCCTTCTTGGATTTCAGATCGGCAAAAAAAACAACAACTTTGTAGAGGACCAACCAAGGAACATTTCTGCAATGAAACATTTTCATTGGCTTCTATGGTTTCTGACAAGAAGACCTTTGAAAATATTCCCCATAGGGTCCAATGTTAAACTATGTTCCTCGGTGGCGGCCATCTTGGATTTCGGATCGGCCAAAAAAACAACAACTTTGTAGAGGACCAACCAAGGAACATTTCTGCAATTAAACATTTCCATTGGCTTCCATGGTTTCTGACAAGAAGACCTTTGAAAATATTCCCCATAGGGTCCAATGTTAAATTATGTTCCCCGGTGGCGGCCATCTTAGATTTCGGATCGGCAAAAAAACCAACAACTTTGTAGAGGACCAACCAAGGAACACTTCTGCAATGAAACATTTCCATTGGCTTCTATGGTTTCTGACAAGAAGACCTTTGAAAATATTCCCCATAGGGTTCAATGTTAAACTATATTCTTCCGTGGCAGCCATCTTGGATTTCAGATCGGTAAAAAAAACAACAACTTTGTAGAGGACCAACCAAGGAACATTTCTGCAATGAAACATTTTCATTGGCTTCTATGGTTTCTGACAAGAAGACCTTTGAAAATATTTCCCATAGGATCCAATGTTAAACTATGTTCCTCGGTGGCGGCCATCTTGGATTTCAGATCGGCCAAAAAAACAACAACTTTGTAGAGGACCATCCAAGAAACATTTCTGCAATGAAATATTTTCATTGGCTTCTATGGTTTCTGACAAGAAGACCTTTGAAAATATTTCCCATAGGGTCCAATGTTAAACTATGTTCCCCGGTGGCGGCCACCTTGGATTTCGGATTGGCAAAAAAAACAACAACTTTGTAGAGGACCATAAAAGGAACATCCCTATAAAGTTATGGTTCAATTGGTCCCATGGTTTCTGACAAGAAGATCTTTGAAATCAGAACACATTATTGGCTCTGGCAGCCATCTTGGATTTCCGATCGGCACGAAAAACAACAACTTTGTAGAGGACCATCCAAGGAAGTTTCCTGTCAAGTTTGCTTCCAGTCTGCCAAATGGTTTCAGAGAAGAAGACTGAAATGTGAAAAAGCCAACGACGACGGACGACGGACGCCAAGTGATGGCAATAGCTCACATGGTCCTTCGGACCAGGTGAGCTAAAAATGGGTAAAAATTGTCATTTAAGGGCAATAACTCCTATTACAGGATTTATCAGAATTTTTTTATTGAATTTTTTTGTCAAATTTTCTATTTTTAGTAACGTTGCAGCCATGTTTGATATCGGTTGAGGTCATCAACCATAATTCTTAAAGGGGATCACAAATGTGTCATTTCCCCAAAGTTTGGTAGCAATTAGCACTTCACAGGATTTTTCAGAATTTTTTCATTGAATTTTTGTCAAATTTCTATTTTTAGTAATGGTGGCAGCCATATTTGATATTGGATGGGGTCATCAACCATAATTCTTAAAGGGGATCACAAATGTATCATTTCCCCAAAGTTTGGAAACAATTAGCACTTCACAGGATTTTTCAGAATTTTTTGATTGAATTTTTGTCAAATTTTCTATTTTTTAGTAACGTGGCAGCCATGTTTGATATCGGTTCGAGTCATCAACCATAATTCTTAAAAGGGATCACAAATGTGTCATTTCCCCAAAGTTTGGTAGCAATTGGCCTTTCAAAGAATGTTTCAGAATTTTTTTTAATGAATTTTTGTCAAATTTTCTATTTTTAGTAACATGGCAGCCATGTTTGATATCGGTTGGGGTCATCAACCATAATTCTTAAAGGAGATCACAAATGTATCATTTCCCCAAAGTTTGGTAGCAATTGGCCCTTCACAGGATTTTTCAAATTTTTTATTGAATTTTTTGTCAAAATTTCTATTTTTAGTAACGTGGCAGCCATGTTTGATATCGGTTGGGGTCATCAACCATAATTCTTAAAGGGGATCACAAATGTATCATTTCCCCAAAGTTTGGTAACAATTGGCCCTTTACAGGATTTTTCAGAATTTTTTTTATTGAATTTTTTGTTGATTTTGCCCCTATGTTCTATTTTCAGTAACGGCGGCCATGTTGGTTGGTCGGTGGGAACATCGGATACAATTTTGAAACTAGACACCCTAAGGATGATTGTGGCCAAGTTTGGTTCCAATTGGCCCAGTGGTTTCAGAGAAGAAGATTTTTGAAAAAGTTTACAGACGGACGACGACGACGGATGCCAAGTGATGGCAATAGCTCACATGGCCCTTTGGGCCAGGTGAGCTAAAAAATACATTTCAATCTCAAAATCCAAATTTGATGATTTTATTTTAGAAGTATATTTTAAATCTTGTAAGATAAAAATAAACAATAATAGTTTGTCATGGAAAAAATCCTACAGCAGTATGTATGACAACAAAATTTTTATTGGGTGGCAGTCGATCCAATTGATTCATTTTTTTCTGAATGCATCTTGACTGACACCCCCTTCCTCCCTAAAGAAAACAAACTGAACAACAAACATACAAAACAAGAGAAAAAAAACAAAAACAAAACAAAACAAAAATGGCATCAGACAAAAAAAACTTTTATTAATATTAACAGTATTTGTTTTTAATGTTAATTTTTTATCAAAAACATTTTTAATTACACAATTGATGTGTAGTTCAGTATTTGAATTTTGATCTCGTTTATAAATTTTTTATTAAGGCCTTTTTTTCAATCTACCCCATTATTTTTGTTTTGTTTTTGTTTTTTTTACAGTTACACATTGTAAGTCAGATAGAGAGTTCATTTGTCCTAGCTATACTTGAAATTATCAAGGAAGCGGTCAAAATACGGATGATTATTTCCTGGATCAATCTTCAATCAAGCTTGGGTCTTCGGTCGACGTTTAACAGCAGCGTAAGATTGGTATCGAAGATTTTTTTTTTTTTTCACACAATATATTAATTCTGTAATAACTTAATTTTCTTAGGATGTCTCAACCGCACAATACAAGTCCCATAATTACAAGGTCGTGTTTTTTTTGTTCTCTTTATTTAAGTTTGTTTGACTTGTTTTCTTTCTTTCTGCTTCACTTTTCTTTTTTAAGGTGACAGGTACGTAAATGGCTACTCCAACGATTTTTTTTATATTTTGCACACACTTAGGGCTTACTGAAAGATCATAGAAAATCGAAAAAAAAATATAGGTAACCGATCTGGTTACGGAGATATGGCCCTTAGAAAATTCAGAGAAGAGGGGTATAAAATGCATAGAATACACGTAAAAATCGCTGAAAAAGTTTCCTAATTCCACTTAAATTCGAGATATTTTCAAAGCCAATCCAACGATTTTTCATAAAAAATGATATGTTATTGCTACTGAAATTTCCGTTTCGTTGGTATAAAATTTATATGGGGTTACCGAATTCGTTTTTTGTGTATACATCATTAAAGTATGTGTCGACAGCGTAAAAAACGTCAACTAGAGGCTCACCTGAGTGAGCCTGTATAGCTCACCTGGTTTCCTCGTGGCTTCAGGTTAGTATTTGTTTCACACAAAGATTCTGGAAAAATATTTCAAATTTTCTATTTTTAGTAACAGTAGCAGTTATGTTTGTTGGCTGTTGGGGTCATCAACCATAACTCTTAAAGGGGGTATAAATGCATCATGGTAGCAACTGACCCTTTACAGGATTTTTTAGTATTTTTGTATTGAATTTTTTGTCAAATTAACAGTGGCTGCCATGTTTGATGATGGTTTGGGTCATGAACCATAATTGTATTATTTCCCAGATGTTTCCTGATAAATGGCTCTCTACATGATTTTTTTCGCTTTTTTTTTATTTTTCTATTTTTAGTAAGAGTGGTTGTCACGTTTGATGGCACTTAGGACATCAACCATAATGCTTAAAGGGGATCATAAATAAATCATTTACCCAAAGTTTTGTAGCAATTGGCCCCTTACAGGATTTTCAGAATTTTTTATTGAATTTTTTGTCAAATTTTCTATTTTAAGTAATGGTGGCAGCCATGTTTAATGGCAGTTGGGTCATCAACCATAATTCTTAAAGGGAATCATACCCAAAGTTTGGTAAAAATCGTCATTTAAGGACAATAACTCCTATATGGAATTGATTGACGATTTCGGTCATGCTGACTTATTTGTAGATCTTGTCTTGCTGATCATATCTGCTGTTTACAGTATCTCTCATTTTCAAAATAATTGCCAAAAATGCAAAAATATGTAAAAAAAATCATCATTTAAGGGCAATAACTTCTATAAGGAGTCAATTGACAATTTCGGTCATGCTAACTTATTTGTAGATCTAGTCTTGCTGATCATATTTGCTGTTTAGTTTCTCTCTATCTATTATAGTTCTCAAGATAATAGCCAAAAACGCAAAAAATGGGTAAAAATCATCATTTAAGGGCAATAACTCCTATGAGGAGTCGATTGACGATTTCAGTCGTGCTGACTTATTTGTAGATCTTAATTTGCTGATCATTTTTGCAATTTACAGTTTCTCTCTATCTGTTATAGTTTTCAAGATAATAGCCAAAAATGCAAAAATGGGTAAAAAATTGTCATTTAAGGGCATTTACTCCTGAAAGGAGTTGATTGATGATTTTGGTCATGTTGACTTATTTGTAGATCTTGTCTTGACTGATCATTTTTACTGTTTAAAGTTTCTCTCTACAGTTGTATCTAAAATAGTTTTCAAGATAATAATGCAAAAATGGGTAAAAATCCTCATTTAAGGGCAATAACTCCTATAAGTAGTCGAGTGAAGATTTCGGTCTTGTTGACTTATTTGTAGATCTTGTCTTGCTGATCATTTTTACTGTTAACAGTTTCCCTTTATCTATAATAGTTTTCAAGAAAATAGCCAAAAACGCAAAAATGGGCAAAAATCGTCATTTAAGGGCAATAACTCCCATAAGGAGTCAAGTGACAATTTCGGTCATGTTGACTTATTTGTAGATCTTGTCTTGCTGATCATATTTGCTGTTTACAGTTTCTCTCTATTACAGTTTTCAAGATAATTGCCAAAAACGCCCAAAATGGGTAATAATCGTCATTTAAAGGCAATAACTCCTGTAAGGAGTCAATTGACAATTTCGGTCTTGTTGACTTATTTGTAGATCTTGTCTTGCTGATCATATTTGCTGTTTACAGTTTCTCTCTATCTATTATAGTTTTCAAGATCATAGCCAAAAACACAAAAAAATGGGTAAAATCATCATTTAAGGGCAATAACTCCTATAAGGATTCGATTGACGATTTCGGTCGTGCCGACTTATTTGTAGATCTTGTCTTGCTGATCATTTTTACTGTTAACAGTTTCTCCCTATCTATAATAATTTTCAAGATAATAGCCAAAAATGCAAAAAATGGATAAAAATCGTCATTTAAGGGCAATAACTCCCATAAGGAGTCAACTGACAATTTCGGTCATGTTGACTTATTTGTAGATCTTGTCTTGCTGATCATATTTGCAATTTACAGTTTCTCTCTATCTATTATAGTTTTCAAGATAATTGCCAAAAATGCGCAAAATGGGTAAAAATCGTCATTTAACTCCTATAAGGAGTCGATTGATGATTTCGGTCATGCTGACTTATTTGTAGATCTTGTCTTGCTGATCATTTTTACTGTTAACAGTTTCTCTTTATCTATAATAGTTTTCAAGATAATGGCCAAAAACGCAAAAAATGGGTAAAAATCGTCATTTAAGGGCAATAACTCCTATAAGAAGTCGATTGATGATTTCGGACCAGTGGAAAGAATAGTAGAACTTGACCAGCTGATCGTTTTGAGGTAACGGTTTTTTCTGTATCTCTTATAATTTTCGAGATATAAGCCAAAAACATACTCTGACCCCTATGTTCTATTTATAGTAACAGCGGCCATATTTGTTGATGGATCAAAACCCCGGATACAATTTATAAACTAGATATCCTAAGGAACATTCAGCTGAAGTTTGGTTCCAATTGGCCCAGTAGTTTCAGAGGAGAAGATTGTTGAAAAAGTTTACGGACGACGGACAACGACGACGACGGACGCCAAGTGATGGCAATAGCTCACATGGCCCTTTGGGCCAGGTGAGCTAAAAAGGCATTTCAATGCATGACGTCGCCACCGCAAGTTTGCCAACGATATGGTAATAGGTACGTAAATGGCAACTCCAACGATTTTTACCAAATTTTGCATATGCCTAGAGTATGATAATTAATAATGGAAAATCGAAAGAAAAGTGTAGGTAACAGATTTAGTTTTGGAAATATAGACCTTAGAAGATTGGCGGTTAAAGACAGTAAAATACAAAGAATGCACGTATAATTTGCTAGAAAAGTTTCGTAAATTGGTTTTAAATAGGGAGTTTTAAAAACCCCATCCTACAACTTTGCTTAAAAAAATGATATTTTATTTATAATGAAATTTCCGATCGAATGATATAAAATTCAAAAGGGGTCATCAAATTCGTTTTTTACCTAATGTTGATGAAGTGTGGGTCGACCTTACGAAAAACGTCAAAAATAGCGTTTTGTTCGATCACATCGCTATCGGAGTGCATTTCTTAGCAGTATTTTGTGTGTTGTTATAAACTACTAAGGTGAAGTTACAGTAAATGGCCTCTCCATAGTATTTTCTAAACTTTTGCACATGATTACCTCTAGATAAAACACACAAGAAAATGTCAAAAAATTATAGGTTACCGAATTCGTTTTCGAGGTAAAGCCTTTCAAAGAATGAGACTGATACCATCTAAAATACATAGAATATATATAGGAAAAATCACCAGAAAATGTGAGGATTTTACTTTACACCAATTATTTTTTAAGTGAGTCCAAAGAATTTTTTTTTTTAATTGATATTTTATTGCCACTGAAATAACAAATCGTATGATATGAAATAAACATGGGGTCACCGACTTTGTTTTAGCCATAGAAATCGTCGAACATCTATCGGACACTGAAACAAGAGGCTCTCAAGAGCCTGAATCGCTCACCTGGCAAACAATGCACTATAAACTAAATCTCATCATCACCATTCACTAAGGATACCATGTTTACTTTAAAAACGAAATATTGTTGAAATCCGAGCAAGTGTAAAAAATGGCGGGAAAGTGGCAGCCATTTTAAAAATGGCCGTCCAAAACAAACTTTCATCATCACCATTCAACTTGGGATACCATGTTTACCTTGAAAGTAGCTTTCGTCTTATTTTCTTTCTATAATTCAGGAAAAAATAAGCAAAAACAGCATTTTGACCCCTATGTTCTATTTTTAGTAAGGGCGGACATGTTTTTCGACTAATCAAAAATCCAAGCATTAACTTTTTGCAGGATAACCTAAGGAACAATCTTACCAAGTTTCATTTGATTTCGAATAGCAGTTTCAGACAGGAAGATTTTTGAAATAATAACATAAAAAAAAAGCCAAAAAATGTCAAAAAAGGGCAATAACTCTAACATCAGTTGACAGATTTTCACGCAAATCAGCACACAGGTAGCTCTCATCATGCTGAACACTTTCAACTTGCCAGAATTTGCCGTAACCTAATGATTTTTGAGATATTTCTGAAGAACTGTTGTTTGACCCCTATGTTCTATTTTTAGTAACAGTGGCCATGTTTTTCGACGGATCAAAAATCGAAGCATAAACTTTTTGCAGGATACCCTAAGGAACAATCTTACCAAGTTTCATTTGATTTTGAATAGCAGTTTCAGAGAAGAAGATTTTTGAAATAATAACATAAAAAAAACTGTTGTTTGACCCCTATGTTCTATTTTTAGCAACAGTGGCCATGTTTTTCGACGGATCAAAAATCGAAGCATAAACTTTGTGCAGGATACCCTAAGGAACAATCATGCTAAGTTTTATCCAAATCCATTCAGTAGTTTCAGAGGAGAAGATTTTTTAAATAATAACATTAAAAAAAGCCAAAAATGTCAAAAAAAGGGCAATAACTCCTACATGGGTCGTTGGATCTTCTTCAAAATTTCAGGGCAGGTAGATCTTGAGGTGCTGAACACTTTTACCCTATGCCAGAATTTTGATATCTGTGACCGTTTCTGACTTATTTGCAAAAAACTGCGATTTACCCCTATGTTCTATTTTTAGCCATGACGGCCATGTTTTTATACGAATCAAAAATCCAAACAACAGATTTGTAGCACCCATACCAATTAATAACTGTACCAAGTTTGGTTGCAGTTGGACTTATGGTGTTGGAGGAGTTAACGTTTGAAAAAGTTAACGGACGACGGACGGACGGACGGACGGACGACGGACGCCAAGTGATGGCAATAGCTCACATGACCCTTCGGGTCAGGTGAGCTAAAAAGGGTAAAATAGCGATGCCACCGGCTACGTACGTTTAGACGAATCGTTGGTATATAGATTATTTACTAAGAGGGAACGATAAATTCCTACATGTACTTTGAAATATTTTTTTACCAAATTTAAAAGATTGCCTTTTTAACATACATATGTTAGCTCATAATCATTTACGATAAGAAAATTGAAAAGAAAGGAACTACTATAGACTGACTTTGGGAAATAAGTCTTAGACAAGTTTATCAGTGTATCAAATGACGTATGTGCCGTTCAATACAAATACAGTGACTGGAGCTTATAATAAGAACATTCTTGAGTATGTAGTCTGTAGTATTTTGTCAGGAGAAAAGACACATTAGAAAGGCAACATGAAACTCTAATTATTGACAATCTTCTATTTGCTGCTTTCAACTAAAAAAACTGTAGATTGTGAATAAAAAATGTTACAATACAAAAACACGATTTTTTTCGTGATATTCTGAGAAATCGGAACGATTTATGCAAGCACTATTACTTCACTCTGTAAGAGTACTTTAAAAACGAATATATCGTTTGCATACCTGGTAACCAGTTAAGTAAGGATTCCTTTGAAAATAAATAAAGAGATGTTTCAGATATCATACTTCTTATTTATGAACGAAATACGTGGTAAGCTGAATACAGCTTGGTGCTGGTACCAAGAAATTTATTCGTGTATGAAAGAAGTAAATTTGACTTATTTTAGGTCAACATATATGCTTTTTGTTCGACGCATCTTGTGTTTAGGCTTCAAATTGCCAACTCATTGTATCGTTCTCGCAGTTCAAATCGTTTGTTCATTTTCAGGTTAAACATTTTTCTACTTCTTTAGATCTCAATATTTCTCCTAACAAATATAGTTTGACGATCAGTCAAATAAAAAAGAGGAAAACGCTGTATTTGCAAGTTTGTATTTTAGTCGGGAAATTTTGTAAGCACGATCCTTTTGTTCAAGCAGGTATTTCCACAGAACGGCGATTTTTGATGATCTCCCGCCGTAATTACCGTCCATTCTATTGTTGACGTCATGAATAATAATGTCGCCGCTGTGTGGCGTTCATTTACGTACCTCTTACCTTAAGCAGAATTTAGTTTCCCTTGATAATACTCGTTTTTCAAATGTAATGATAATCAATTAAATGTCAGTGTGGCATTCCTGCCACCCCCATGGGACTTGAACCCATCACCTTAAACTATGTTTAGGGATGCAGGCTGATTTTTTTCAACCTTTTGATTTACTTTTAATATTATTATATACCGTATAAAGGAGTATGTACGGTAAGAGCCTTATTTGGCCCCCAAAACTGAAGTTCATCGTTCCGAATGAAATGGGTTTCAGACTGACAAAAAGATGTGCAGAAACGTGAAAAATGAAAGCTTTTGGTGAACAATTTTATGAAAGCAGTGAAATTTGCAGGCAAATAGGAGCAAATTCTTCAAATTTTTCACACCATATTCGACTCTAGAAAACACAGACGCAAGGGTCTACCATCTTTTTTAGATAGCAAGAAACTGTTATTATTTATAATAATAATTTTACTGAAATAAAAGTGACGGTAGTCCCTTGCGCTCTATGTTTACGATTCCAAAAACCAATGAAAATTGGCCTATTTTTCACGGATCTTCTTGAGAAATTGAAAATTCATGCTATTTGTGACGTCATAGATACAATGATGTGACGTCACTTTTCAAAATAAGACTTGTTTTCAGTTTTGACATTGTTTTAACTTTGCTATATTATAACAATGAACACAAAAACTAAAATTCATATTTTACCTAAAAATGGGGGCCAAATAACAGTCTTACCGCACATACTCCTTTGCATTTTTAGTGCTGTCTTAATGTTTGCAGAGGTCTACTTATATATCTTTACTATGTATGTCAAACAGTATTTAGATTCATGTGATTTACATTGTATTTTCAGTATAATAAGATGAAAACCATGCTGTACAGAACGTGTTCTTGATATAACATGTGCCATATGCTATCTAGTTAACCTTGGACAAGGTTACCCTGGTACAATTTTTTGGGTGATTGATGTTGCACTACTAAATTTTGCATGAGGGTATCATCAATCACTAAATGAAATAGTATTTGCTTATTATTATCCAGCAAACTTTTACATTATATTTTGGCGTTTTTAGCAACTGAAACATTTTTTCAACAGAGTTTTAGTATTTTTTGTATTAATTGCAAAGTTTATTTATGTGAAATCTATGTAAATATCTGGGACCTGTATCGTGTTTATCTTTTCGAAGTTTCCCAGACGTTTTACTTTTTCGGTCATGTGATAACAAAAACCAATAGACCCTTTCACTGTAACTGCGGACTTGAAATTGACACATGCACTCAAATGGTGTTTGGTGGACACAATGCAACATCATAAAATATAAGACGTCATGTTTAATTGTCCCTTGACATCATTTTGCGGGAACTGTTATCATTTTCCGCCCAAAGTCTGTGAAAACGAGCCGAATATGTCCTTGACCGATAAAATAATCACGCATTTATGAATGGAAAGGTAAAAATAGAAAGAACAATGTGCAACTATGCGTAATACGCATAAGCGTTATGCAAAATCGGAATATCAAAATAGTGATCGATGTATCCCGACTTTTCCCTACTTCCCAACCTGTTGACCGTGACAAGCCCCTGTGTTGTGACATGGAATATATATCTTCATTTCTGGACCAGTAATGTTCGGTGCGCCTTACATAATCTAATTCGTTCAAGTCTATACATTCAGTAAGACCAATAGTATGTCTTTTGCCTGCGACAGACTTGAAGTCTCTGGTGGATGTCATCAGCCTTTAACCTGTGTCAACCTGTCGACAGTTTAAACCAGTCAATGACGGTGATATTTTTCCGGTAATTACAGGTCCGACCGGATACGGAATGTTAACATTCTGTATCCGGCTTTCATCTATTATTTTGGGTCCGGGTCACCAGAGAAAGAAGGTCTTGGACAATTATTAACTTTTTGAAAAAAAAAGGCAATTGTAACTGTGAAATCGTAAACTCGCCATCCGGGTTTAAAGGAAGATCAAATTCAAATAGAAGAAAAAAAGAAAAGAAAAGAAGATAATGAAGAAAACATTGTTGATAACCTTTTATAAGTAATTAAAGAAAGTGTTTGTTTTTTTTTCTTTTTATTCTAAAGATACCTTAAATCTTACATTTTTCGGTGTTTATTTTACTGAATTTCGAAAAGTTAAAACAAATAAAGTCAGTATAAACATCCCTGTATTATTGAAATCCTTTTTTTAAAAATAAAAACAGATAAATGAAAATAAACGAAAAATGAAGGATTAACTTACCTCACAGAACAGTTTACAAAATAAATATCCCAAAAACTGAACTGAGCATGAAAACATGACATAGCTATTTGGAAGTTATTTAATTTGGTTATGAATTGTGACAGCACCAATTAAGACAGCTACGGAAGAGATGACACCCATCTGACATAATACCCCCGTGACATCTGCAATTATTGAAGAAAAACTACAGATTGTTTACACCCTTAACGATAGTCCTGAAACTCATGACTCTTGTGTAGCCTTATTTTTTATTTGGATTTTTGCTGGGGCTACACGGAGTCATGATGCCATCCCATTACTAACTGGGAAATTTACAGGTGATTGACCCCCTGATATGTTTTATTGATATATTTCACATTCCACATGCAATACACATTATTCCTGTTGGGAAACATGCCTACTCACATTTATCTATTATTTTGATTAGTTAAATCCATGTGTTTAATCCCTTGTCTAATGATAATGGCCCTAATTATTGAAAACTACTGTTCAGTTAATGATCACTGCTGACATATTTTCAAACTTTGTGTATTGGTCTCTGAGCATGCTCACAGAGATTCTTTTGTTTTAAGAGCATGAATATTAAGTAATATGCAAATTACAGGGTCATCTCTCAGATCAGCTGGAGATGTGAAATATTGCAATGTGTTGAGATTTAATTAGAGATTTATTATTTAACGGTAAAGATCATGTCATTCCAGAGTATATATATGTATTTTTAGAATTGATGTAGATAAATAAACAATTTCCTGCCCAAAAATTAGTCATGAGTAAGGAGGGTTTCTTTGCAGTATAACATGGTATAATGTACAGTGTAGTGTGTAAATAAAATTTACTTTTGAAATAATCATAATCTGTTTGAATTGTAATTAACTTGGATAAAATTTAGAAAATTTCAGTATGTCTTCAATGAATTGCATTCATTGCCAGAATCCATTTGAAGAGAAAAATAAAGGTTTTAAGAGGTTCAGTTTAAATAGTTCTGTTTCTGGAAAAAAATTATCCATTGTGTTAGAGGACTATGGAATTAGGTATGATGCTAAACAGTCCAACTTTTTATGCCATATTTGTTATAACATTCTTGGCAAATCTGTTATGGCCGCATCATATGAAGATGACTTTTTGGCACGTTCTACAGCCACAAAGAGAAAAATGGATCAAAGAACACCTGTACAGGTAATTAAAATTTTATTAGTAAAATTTCAAATCATTATTAAACATTTGCAAATACTGTTCTTTCAAATATACATGTAGATATGATAATTATTTTCTTCTTTTATAAGACTACCACATGCATCAGAAAGTGGTGATGTAAGAGATGGATTTTAGATTCGAGGAGGAAACAAATTGGAAGATATTTTTTTTCAAAAAATGCATTGAGATTGGAAATTCAAACTCTAAGAATGAAGAATATGATGACATTTTATATAATTCAAGATATTTAAATTTCTTTTTAATGCTTATTATACAACATTTGTAAATATTTCCTGTCTTTCATTTGTTGTATTAATTGAAATTGTGGAAAGGGGGGGGGGGGGGGTGGTTAGGTCATTAAACCCAAATATTGTATTACTTAATACAGACTCCAAGGAAGTCAAAAAGACAAATGGTAGACATTGGGCTGAGTCCATTTTCACCAGGAAAAAGAACTTCCACTAAAAAAGGCACTGTTTGGAAGACGCAAGCAATTAATGCCATTCACAGAAGTAAATATGTTGCTACCTTCCGTTATCTAATGAAAAGTAAAGCAGCAAAACGTGCTCTTCAAAGGTACATCAGAGTAGAAGTTAGAAAGGAGAGCATCAAATACAAGAAATGTGGTGGTGAGCTCGGAAAGGATGTCACACAGGAATCTTTGAGTAATTTTAGCTGGGCACATGTGATGAAAGACCTTAAATCCTGCCTCCCTATTCTGTATTCAAGTTTATCAGGAGCAGTTACTAACAAACTTGATGAGGAAAGGAAACTGTATATGTGAGTCTTTTATAATGAGATGTGGTGGTGTGGGATTTTTTTAAAATTAAATCCCCCGACTCTGATTTTTGCAATAAAAAATAGTTGGCCTAGATCTGAAGTTAAAAAACATGCTGGCCCACATTTTGGCTTTCAGAATTAAAAAAATGATTGACATTTATAATACAGAAAGAAATAAGCTCACTTTCATACACATTCTAGCCTCCCCCCCCCCTTTTCAAATTGTTCATAAATTTGAAAATTTTGGATTTGGAGTGCCTTACATGTTTCTAGAAAAAAAAGTTAAAACAGAAAAAAAGAAGAGGAAATCATTTAGGCTGCAAAATTAAAGACAGTCAAGATAAAATAATAGATCATGAAAATGAATTATGAAATCATTAGTTAAAATTCCTAAAGAACACTTGTGAAAAGTATAATTTATATAAAAGTACAAAATGATAAATATATTTTATAAACACTTTGTTACTTACTTATCTATAATTTTTGTTTAAGATTTACTAAATGAGATGAAGCCTGATTATCTGTTTTGTTTTCATATTTTCCAAAGATAAAATATAATCTGTTATTATCTCAATATATTTGGTTGATTGTTGCATTTCATGAATATTTTCACAATTAGCATTTTTGTAACCTTTTAAAGCTTGTTTTATAGTATGGATCACAATCCATACTTGAAGGCCTTAATGTGACCTGCGGAAGTTTAAATTTATTTGTTATTTAGTGGATGGCTGTCTCATGGGCGATCATACCACATCTCCCAATTTTATATATTAAGTCTATTTTCCTTTCTTTAACTGAATGAACATGTGACTTTTTTTCATATGTAGAAGTTCCTCTCAGTCTGATTTTGGAATTGGAGTTCCTGGCATAGGTCTTGTGTTTGCAGTGCTTATGTACCACAGGCATCCCAGAAAGTTTAATTTCATCCAAGAAATATGTGCTCTTGAAATGTGGAGTAGTGGCTGTAGTCAGAAGGTATTAACATTATATTTTTCAGTCCAACATATACATGTAAAATACTTTAACAGAAAGTAACTCTTAAACGTCTAAACTACTTTGCAATTTAGACATATTTTGATATGATACAATAATAGACAGGACATATACAGTGCCGTATGGTAAGTCTGCGCACCTTCTACGTCTTCGCTTTACGTTGAACATCAATGTAAAGCACAGACATAGAAGGTGCGCAGACTTACAATATTTGACTGTATATGCTTCATAAAATATTTTTTTTAAAAGTTTATTTTTGCTCAACTCTCTCCATAGATATATCATGTTAAGTTTCTCTTCTTTTTATCATTAAACTATTAAGCATAAAATTATAAGCACACAGATTAATTATTGAATATTTTCTTTACAGTTGTTCCAATGCTTTCAACATTTAGGAATATGTAAGGGTGTGAAAGGTGCAACTGCTTCAGTTGACAGGTTAAGAAAAGAGTTTGACAAAGAAACAAAAGATTGGAAAGCTGAAATAGAGGTTATTATTATACTTTGATATTTTATGCCAAAAATTTTTTTTAGGTTCAGAGGTTTTATATCTGTATATTTGTTTAAATAAACTAATAAAAGTTTGTATAATTTGAATTGATATATCACATGAAAAAAAGAAAAACTAAATTCAATCTTTTCAGCTCATAAATCAGGGGCGGATCCAGGAATTTAGAAAGGGGGGCGTAGAAAATTCTTTTCGCCAAGCGGAGCGAGGCGAAAAAAATTTGTGGCCTTTTTTTGGCTGAAAGACATAAAAATAGTTGTGAGAAGCTAAAACATCTTTTGAAATTAATTAATTTTTTTGAAATTAATGGTCATTTTCGACCTTTTTACAGAAAAATTGTGTGTTTTGCACAATTTTTGCCAATCAAAGGGGGTGGGGGGTTACGCCCCTATGCTCCCCCCCCCCCCCCGAATCCGCCACTGTAAAATGTACATGTATGTGATGTACTTGAATCTTTGAAATATCAAATATTAAAAAGAAATAATTGGCATTTTACAGAAAGGACCAAATCAACTTCAGCCAAGAGAGGGTGCAAGAGTTCAGCTATTTCCAGACTCAGCTGGAGACCTGGATTCCAGTATAGATATGGGAGTGATTGAGGATGAAGCTGTGTCCAGTCCTGATTCTAGCCTCAATATGGATGAAACATTTCCTTATGAAGATTTATCTGATCTGGAAGATCAAGAAATAGACGAGGAAAAACAACGTAAGAAAGAAAAATAAAGAGAAACAACATTTGTAAATGGTTCAGTTTATTTATTTATTAATGCAGACAAATAACCCTTTCAGGTTTTAGCATTACAATACAAAGAAACACACAAATAAACAACAATGAAACATTAAAATTTTCTGAAAACAACATACATATAAGGCAGAATTATGACTGTAGTGGGTCTCCTTCCCTCAGTTCTTATGTTCAATGACAATATTTTTATCAAATTCAGTACACAATATACTCTTTTTTCATATTTCACATATGGAAACTAAAAAATTGTATCAGTAAATTGGCAAATATCAGTTACAGCATAGCTAAAATATTTGTTCTGCATTTCAGATCCTGGATTTTGTATGGTATGGGACAATGTGCAAGTCATGTCAACAGCAAGACACCAGACATCAGAACAACAAAATAAAATGCTCCTATGGGCTCTGAGTTTTGCTGTTAAGAACCGTATTGGCTTTTTCCATAAATTGGATGGGGATACAAAAAGAGCTATTGACATGCCATTGCACACTTTCTTGCCATCACAATGACTATGATAACCTTAGGAACAGAATGGAAATCATCGTCATGCGCATATTACAACGCCATCTACCTGTATTCAGTCACTGTGATGTTGTTAACCACATCCAACATGACTACCAGGATCCATCTTCAAAAAAGTTAAGAATAGTAGGTGTTTTGAATTGTGCAAGTTTTTAAATTCAGATTTAATTCAAGACATAATAAAAAAAACTATCAAAGATACCAATATAAATTTAGTGCACAAGACAGCTGTTTCTGGAATTGCCTTCTTCAGTGACGCTCAAAACCAAAAAGTTTGGGAATCCAAATAAAATCAGACATTTAAGATAAATCTCATCTCAGCTTTGTTTTCTCTCTCACACACCACACACATTTATTACCGGTATATTTATAACCTATATTTGTTTACAATATGTCTTTACAACAGAGTTTTTTTTACATAAATATGTATGTATTTCAGGTAAATCTGGGTCTGTTTGATGAAAATCCATCATCGACAGCAGGAGTTATATCCATTATGGACCATCTACATCAGTATGTTCCAGTCAGGGAGGACAACAATGAAATGTTCACGATACCTTTTCATGGAGATGGACTCTCAGTTGAAAGAATGAGAGATGCTAAAGCTGCAAGATCTGCATCACAAACAAAGGAGGGAAGACTGGAAGGCTTGGAGCCTGTTCCCCAAGAATTTCACAAAAGACTTATTTTGATTCAGGTTTGAATTCAATATTTATACCTTTTATACAATATTACAAGGTAAAACAAAAGGGGACATTGGAATTTAATAAGATAAGACATCAATTTGACAAATGATGTACATGAACAGAAAACCCAATAAAAAAAAAGTTCACGGAAAATTCAAGTTGTTAGATCTGCACGACATTGGTCATTGCCTTTATTAATAGTTTATAACATTATTTATTTTTAACTTTAAAAGTAGAAACATCTATGTAGATGACAACTGAATTTGATTGTACACTTACAATTTATTTGGGAGCAATCTAGAGTTTGAAGACCTTGTGCAGACCTCAAGCTTCAGTAGTTTCATTGTGTTTGATGTAACCACTAGACCCAATAACTCTTTTTTAATATTATATGTATTTTTTTGTTGCAGGACTTGATAGATGAATTCTACAGTGGTAACAGTGGAGCAGATCGTGGTTCTCTTTACCACATAAGAAACACCTTCAATCACAGAAATGTAACTAAGTCTGTGAACAATTCTTTCAATCAGATTGCGGATTTATTGCAGTTTACAACAGAGGGCTTAACAACACTTCTCGCAATGAAATTATGCAACATCGACAAGCAAGAGGAAACACCAGCTGATTTTCCTGCTGATGATCCTGTTGAACAACACCAATATCTACTGCAAGTTGCAAAAAAAGTTGTACATACAGTTTGGCTGCAAGAATCAATGGAAGACGTAAGTGCAGTGCTCGATGCAGATGAAGATGAAGAGGACACTATGGACTTCTATGAATACTGCGTATGTAGAGAAGGTGAGCTTATATGGTTTCTTCTTTATCTCATTTATATCCTTGTCTTCATTTGTTTTTGAACAATTGTAATTTCATTTTCAGCTATGCTTGTGATTATTATAAAAAAAACTCTTTTTACTTTTTATCCATACATTACTAAGAAGTGAATGTGGCTATATAACAGAAACTTTTCTTTTGATCCTCTTTCCTTACCATTTGGAGACAAGTTCAAATAACCAGTTTTCAAAATCATTGTACAATAATTCCAGTTTTAATATAAGGAAGAAAACCACACGAGGAAATATTTGCCAAGAAAAGAAAAAAATGCTCTATATTTATATTTACGGATCAGTTTTTTTTGTGGTTAAATCACAGATAAGGAAGAGCCAATGGTCAAGTGTTCCAATGTGCAGTGTAACAGGGGAAGATGGTTCCACTATTCCTGTATGGGAATAGATGCTGCAAATCTTCCTGAATATGACTGGTGGTGTTGTACCATATGCGAGGAGACAAGAATGTCCCAGTATTGTGTGTGCCACCAGTTCAAACCATTAGAAGATTCCGTTAGGTGCTCAAAAGGACGAAACTGCTTGGGTGGAGAGATTTTTCATTTGCAGTGCATTAATCTTTCTATAAAACCACGTAAGTCAATAAATATAATTAACATCTATATTTTATGTTGACTGTGTAAAATGTATTTAGAGAAGACCAGATCTCTTACTCCAGCAGTTAAGGTAAAGAAATTGCTCACTAAATTAGAATTATGTCAAAAAAAATTTCTTTTATCTATTTATTATCCATTTTTGTTGTATTTCAGTTCACTGTTCATTGATAAGACTTTCAATTGTTATTCTTTCAGGTTCTAAATGGCTATGTGATACATGCAGGCAGAGGAGAGGAAATGTACCCAAAGAGGACCATGTCTCCATTTACACCTGTGCTTTACTTTACAGTGGCTTGCGTGACCTTGCATGTAAAGATGCCGTAAGAGAAAATGATGGCATAGCAATGTCAGAACACTGGAGACTAGATATGCCACAGTTCTGGCAGAAGAATCATAATAAATACATGATTCTTGGACACAAGTTTCTTGCTGGTAAGTTTTATTATTAATTTGATGGTGATGAAAGTACCATTCATACATGCATTTCATAAATAATGATATTTTATCATCTTTATTCTCTAAAAATAATTTGATATACCAGCACAACATGTGTTTTACTAATGTACACTTGTGATAGCAACCTTCAAACGTAGAAAAAGCGTAGAAAAGTACATTCAACACATCTCTTTCTAGACTGAAAAAAATCATTTATTTATACTTACTTCCTTTTATTTGATTAGATGTACATGGATGGCTACCTCCAAGACTTAGAAATGAAATCTTATGGAATAGGACAGCTAATATCAAAGGCGGTGCAGGACATAATTTACCACTTGACCTTGTGAATGAGTTTTTAAACAGAGATTTTAAAGGTAGTATATATACTGATAACTTTTTTTGTGCATTGCAGTTTACGTCTATGCAAAATCTCTCTTAAAAATTAATGTACTTCATAAATTCAGTGACATAATTTCAATATTTCAATAATTATTTAATGATTCCAAAAAATAACAAAAATAGTTTTCATTATTTCTAAATATGACATGCATTTAGAATTCAGATATTGCTCTTCATAACATTGCCGTCCACATCTATCAACTTTGAAAATTTTACCTTAACTATTATATTTCAGAAAATTTAAGATCTTCAAAAGGAAGGTATGAGGATGCCAACATTGCTCGAACAAGCCAGTTTATTGGAGCAATATCTAAGGATCTTGACAGGGTTTTCCAAAGACAAGTATCTGGAACTTATGTTAAGCAACAATCTGGTGGCTCTGTGGACTTCAGCTCTGACGTGAAAAAGTTTGTAGTTGAGTACAATCAAGACCGACTTTTTGATGTTTTACCTGGAAGAGAACATTCAGCATATCCTGGTTTTGTGTCAGTCCGCACCATTGACAAGCCCAAAAAACTGAAGATGCGGCTGAAAAAGTATTCATACAAACTTGACCGATCAAGGGATATTTTACCACAGTAAAAGGTCAAACTTAGCATTGACAGACTTCATAGAAAACAAAAGACTGCAAATAAATACATTATTTTATAAATATATATGTAAACTATGACAATTGACACTGACAAGTATTCTTGCATCTTGAACAACACATACATAGAATGCAGATGCAATTACCGCATGATTTTGTACACGATTTCCTTGATGTCAGTTGTTTTAATTCCGACACATCCATCCCAGGCACTGTTAAATGCTGCAGTACACCTCTTCTTATGCACATGGAATCATCTTTACAGATGGTAGACATTTCTTTATCCACCCTTCTTGGATCCAAAGAATGTGGTGGGAGGTAAAGATAGCATTCACCTTTCTCACCATCCCTGCTACATCTTCCAACTTCCTGCCAGTATGACAGAGGTGATTTACTGCATCCCCAATGTAAGATATAACGTACATCTGAAATGTCTACTCCGAGACCAAATGCTATAGTTGCTATAACACACCTGATGACACTGTCTGCCTTTGGAAATTCAGCTGTCACCCTTTTTTGATCTTCTGGCAGTGATGATCGATGGTATACATCAACTAGTCTTCTACATGGATCCTTTGTTTCCCCATGCAACCATACTGCATCACCGATGCTATGCACTATGTGTGCATATATGTCAGCAGCACTGGTCATGGATCTACAATGAAGTGCATGGTTTTTTTTTTTAAATTGTATTAGTTTGTCTATAAATTATAATAAATATACTCAGTAGTTGTTTAAACAAACATTAGATAAGTATAATCATGACTTTTAATAGTCTAATATTTTCAAGTATATGGCAAATATATGCAAATGGCCTAGTACACAAATTAGACAGAGACCATTTGATTTTTTTGGGGGGTGGTGGGGGGGGGGGCTGGGATCTTTCAGAAAAAAAATTTTATGCCCTGATTTTTGTCCAAAAAAAATTGTCGGACCAACACCTGGGTTGAAAAAAATAATCTGGCTTCAACTTTAGCAATAAAGAAAGATATTTGTCAACAAACTTTTCTTGCAATGTATGCCAAAAAAATTTCCTGGCTCAAGGAAAAAATCCCAGCCCCCACTCAAATGGTCCTTGCCTTACTGTTGAAGAAATCATCTCTGCCTGGACAGGACTTTGGGAGCACATGGGAGAATGGGGGCTGGAGAAAGAGGTATGAAAAGGGAGAGACGAAGAAAAAAATCCAGCATACATGACAAGAATGTCTATATCTTTCATTTCTTTGTTAAGAAATATTTGTTCAACTCACCGACAATAAATTATAGCTTTTGGTGCTTTCTGTCCTTCAGACTTCAATTTCTGTATGTACCATTCGATTTCACTTTCAAAGTTCTTAGATTTCTTTATATTGAACATTAAATTTGGCCTGAAATTAAAACAAACTTATTGATAGTAGTTAATTATTCAGCATTTGATATATCAGGTGTATGAAGTGGCAAAGCAAGTTTTCTTTCATTGTAAAAAATTTTGTTTTAAGGATTTATCATAAACTAATAACTCTTGGTATGAAAGGGAAATTTACCTGCCTTTTTCTAATCTACCTTCTTTCCAAAGAAATTAAAAAATCAATATTTTAAATGGTGCACTCTATATGACAATATTTTATATGGTGCACTCTATATGACAATATTTTATATGGTGCACTCTATATGACAATATTTTATATGGTGCACTCTATATGACAATATTTTATATGGTGAACTCTATATGACATCATTGGTTATGCATCAGATTTATCAGGTACATTTAACTATAAGTACAGCAATGTACCAACCATTTAGAAATTCTGTGCTTTTACATGAAATACCGTTCATTAGTAGGTTTACCTGTTTGGTAAAACTGCAACAGTTTCTACAGGCTTATTTGTTAGCAGCAGATGGGACAAGATATCATTCATTATCTTCTCAGTACAAGTGGCAGTAAACATTGCTGTTGGTACTGAACTTGCAAGGCTCCTTAACATTGATACTTCTTTATATTGAGGTCGGAAATCATCTCCCCTATGGTAGAAAAAATGATTATAGATAGGTTTATGTTGAAGTATTTGTATGTTTGTGTAAAGGAGACAACATTAGCAAATCAAACTTAGTACTAAGTAGTAAACTTTATTTAAGGAAAAAAAAAAGAAACACGTAAAGATACATCTTTTTCCATTGACTTAAAAAAATGATAATAATATATTCTGTATACATTACCATTCACTTATACAGTGGGCCTCATCAAAGGCAAGCAAAGAAAGTCTTTCCTTGTATTTAGGACTTCTTAGGAGATCTAACCCACTTGGACGGAGAATTGCTTCAGGAGATGAAAACAAAATGGTGATCTCTGCATTGGTAATATCTGAAATGTAAAATGATGAGCCGGTCATTTTCATATTACATGTATTAGCAATAAATACTAATGAAAAAATTATCGAGTAAGGAGCTTCATATTTCCGTTTCCCTGTTCACTTTATGTCCCTTTGTCTTACCAGATTTGACATGAACAACATGGTGGGTGTCCTGCAGGAAGCTGAGACTGCTTACTCTTCCGGAGCACATGAGTCTACCCCAGTTTTTTGATGGGGTTCATTTGTTTTTAGTTTTTAGTGTTGTGTGTGTGTTGTTTTTGTCTTGTCCCTGTTGTATTACAGAATCTGTCAGTTCTTTTCAATTCCCATTGTCCTTGGATATCCCATCGGTATTTCTGCATTTACTTCTTGCTATTACTATTATATAGGTAAAACCCAATCCTTAAATAATACAAGCATATTTGAAAAAAAGTTAAACATGTATAGAAACCTCTTTTGACAACATCATCCATCTCATCTTTTCTTCCATATACTGCACAGGATACGCCCTTCGCAGACCATGTATCAACCTGGTTGATCATTAGACTTCTTAATGGTGATATCACTAAAGTTATATGTTTTTTCAAGGGTTCAATCTAAAATTGAAAAAAAAATATATCAATACAAAAATACTTTTTTCTAAGATGATAAAATGATAATTAAAAATTGTATGGTATTTTTAATTAATAAACAGAATATATTATATTAGTAATAAATAAGCATACATGCAATGAAATGCATAAATGAAGGAAATAAACTAAATGAATGTAGCTAATTATCTTCATTTATTACTGAGAAATGTTTAAAATCGACTTCATTATGTATGGATTAACAACAAAATGAGATGGGATATGAAACTGAAAGAAAATTTCCATTTATAACTCAATGTAATTTTGGGATTTTCAGAGACAAACCCTTTAACTAAAAAAAACATTCTGAAAGTTTTCTTTCCATGCAAAATAATAGTTCTAGGTTTTTAAACTAAAGCTAGCTCAGATTAATTTTTTTTATTCTAAATTTCAAACAGGATTAAACAATAAAAATAGGAATTTTAAGTCAAAATACTATTTATATAAGAAATTCAGCAATGAATGCAATATATCTTACCTCATCAAGGATAAGAGCAGGCAATCCAAAACAGTAACTTTTTCCATATCCTGTTGGCAGTACAGCAAAAACATTTTGCTTGTTTATAAGAAATTCTATGATCTCAAGTTGTTTTGGTTTTAGCTTGTGAAATCCATATTTATTTTGATGATTTATCTTATGAAATGCAAATTGTATATCATTGCTTGAAAATAAAGACATTTTCAGATTATAATTATTAACATACAAAAATCAATGAAGTAGATGGTAACATGAAACATGATAGGTATAGATAAACAAAAAAGACATCAATTTTAATTATCAGACATATACTTTATTACATTACTATGTCATAAACTGAATGACATTTAACTGTTTCACCATCTCCAGCTGATGAGAAAGCTGACCCTAAAATTTGCATAAAAATTTTTATGCATGTTCTAAAAGTAATCAGGTTCATCTGAGCATGCTCAGAGACTGATAAACAAGTTTGAAAGTATGTCTGATGCGACTGAAACTCAGTCGCCACTTGGGAATAATTTAAGGTCATTATCATTAGACAAGGGATTAAACACATGGATTTAACTAATCAAAATAATAGATAAATGTGAGTAGGCATGTTTCCCAACAGGAATAATGTGTATTGCATGTGGAATGTGAAATATATCAATAAAACATATCAGGGGGTCAATCACCTGTAAATTTCCCAGTTAGTAATGGGATGGCATCATGACTCCGTGTAGCCCCAGCAAAAATCCAAATAAAAAATAAGGCTACACAAGAGTCATGAGTTTCAGGACTACCTTAATGACAGTTGGCTTGTGTTTTGACAACGATTAACACTAATCTATTATAAGATTTCTGGCAGGTACATATTTCCAGAGACATATAAATATATATACATGTATGTCTCTCATATTTCCACTCTCCATGTTAAATGCACATATACTTTTAATGTATACAAAAGTACGATTTCTTTGCGCAAACCGTCGATCATTATATGATAAAATAAAACAAACTTGCTAACTATTTCATACAGTGGAAGTATTATATTGATACTTATATTATATTTTCATGATCATACCAATTATTTTTCTTTCGTAATAAAAAATTTCTCTCGTATTGTTTTGTTTTTTTTCTCGGTTGGGGGGTCCTCATTTGTTTCCTTCTTGTACTCTATTCCGAAACCTAAAAATAGTTACCATCCTTCCGAGGATGGGGATGGCTAAGATATTTTCCCCTTATGGCTTGGCAGTGTAATACAGTTTAGACCTTCAATACAGATTAGACGTAGACCGCGGAATTTTGAAAAAAGTACGGAAAAAAGTAGGGGGTCCGAAGCTTATGTCTAATCGATTTTTATGGGTAATTTATATGGGTCTTCATCCTCTCAACCCCTCTGAATTAACTAAGTACATTTCATATACTTTTAAATAGAGTTCAATAAATTTAATCGTCATACACTAGTAAAAGTATCTTTATCCGATGAAATATTCATTTGCCATGTTTATCTTATTCGATATAAGAAGTGCATTAAAATCCCGCAAGTATCACCCAGACTACCTCATTGTTACTGTACAAGTAAGAAACAAAAACGTCTTGCAACTTCTTTGCATTTCACCTGGAAGGAAACCTTATATGTTTTCATTTTACAATATATTGAAAGCACAATATTCTCCGTTTCGATCTTTTTTCTTATACACATTAGTAGTATGTATGCGGTTTTCAAGTCGCATTTGAGGTGGTGCTGAGGTGGTGCTACCGGAAGTGACGTCAACCGGAAATGACGTCACCGGAAGTGACGTGACCGGAACCGGAAGTCAGGTGACCGGAACCGGAAGTGATTTTTGCGCGCATGCGCAACCGGAAGTGGGTAGTTTTCCCGCCCTTTGTTGCCGGAAGTCACGTGGTAGGACCCGGATGTGTGTTCTGCGCATGCGTAGGCGGAACCGGAAGTACCCGGAAGTCAGGCGCATGCGCAACCGGAAGTAGGGTGTTTTTTCCGCCATTTGTTGACGGAAGTGACGTAAGTCACGTGGTAGGACCCGGATGTGTGGTCTGCGCATGTTCGGGCGGAACCGGAAGTGGTTGGTGCAACCGGAAGTAGTGGGTTTTCTCCATTGACGGAAGTGACGCAAGTCACGGACCCGGATGTGCCATGCTTGACCAGATTTAATTATCTCCCCTTTTCCCGCACTTCTCGGTCGTCTCTGGCTCTTTCATCGGTCTGATACTCTCACTGTTATGTCCGAGAGTATACGAAGTACACTATTGGATTATCTCCCCTTATCCCACTCTTTTCATTTGGGGGTATTTTCTGTGAGGACCAAAGGTAGGATTGGATTATGTCCCCTTACCTCCAAGTGATGCTTGTCACCAATGGAGTGGTGTCCTTAGCAACCGCCTTAGCAACGGCGGTCCATTTCTATGATGCACTTCGTTTCTCTTCTCTTGCTCTATCCCGCTCCTCGCTGCTCTTCTCTTGCTCCGTGCTGCTCATCGCTACTCAGGCTTGTTGCTGTTCGTCATCGCTGCTCTTCTCTTGCTCTTTGCTGCTCAACGCTGCTCTGCACTGTACTCAGACCTGAAAGCACCCTAAAGACAATCGTTTACCCTAACACTAGTACCACTTCAAATTCATAAGGGATTGAGCCAGATTGAATTATCTCCCTTTTCCCGCTCTTCTCGGTCGTCTGGATCTTTGATTGAATTATCTCCCCTTATCCCGCTCTTTTCATCTGTGAGTGATGTTTTCTGTGAGGACTAGGATTGGATTATGTCCCCTTACCTCAAGTTGATGCTTGTCACCGCTCAATGGAGGGGAGTCCTTAGCAACGGCGGTCTATTTCATTGCTCTATGCTTCGCTTCTCTTCGCTTGCTCTTCGCTGCTCCATGCTGCTCATCGCTAATAATGACTATATTCACCTGCTGATTTAAGATTCTTGGGGTTACTTGTCGGTGTTTTCGCTGCTGCTTCCGCTCCTGCTGCTTGTTGGTGTTCGTCTATGCTGCTCTTATCTTCTTCATCGCTGTTTTTCTCGTGCTCTTTGCTGCTCATCGCTGTTTTTCTCTTGTTCTTTGTTGCTCATCACTGTTTTTCTCTTGCTCTTTACTGCTCATCACTGTTTTTCTCTTGTTCTTTACGGCTCATCACTGTTTTTCTCTTGCTCGTTACTACTTATCGCTGTTTTTCTCTTGGTTTTTGCAGCTCGTCGCTGTTTTTCTCTTGGTTTTTGTAGCTCGTGGCTGTTTTTCTCGTGCTCTTTGCTGCTCGTCGCTGTTTTTCTCTTGTTCTTTGTTGCTCATCACTGTTTTTCTCTTGCTATTTACTGCTCATCACTGTTTTTCTCTTGTTCTTTACTGGTCGTCACTGTTTTTCTCGTGCTGTTTACTGCTCATAGCTGGTTTTTCTCTCGCTCTTTGTTGATCATCACTGTTTTTCTCGTACTCTTTGCTGCTCATCGCTGTTTTTCTCTTGTTCTTTGCTGCTCATCGCTGTTTTTCTCTTGTTCTTTACTGCTCATCACTGTTTTTCTCTTGTTCTTTACTGCTCATCACTGTTTTTCTCTCGTTCTTTACTGCTCATCGCTGTTTTTCTCTTGCTCTTTACTGCTTATGGCTGTTTTTCTCTCGCTCTTTGTTGATCATCACTGTTTTTCTCGTACTCTTTGCTGCTCATCGCTGTTTTTCTCTTGTTCTTTGCTGCTCATCGCTGTTTTTCTCTTGTTCTTTACTGCTCATCACTGTTTTTCTCTCGTTCTTTACTGCTTATGGCTGTTTTTCTCTCACTCTTTGTTGATCATCACTGTTTTTCTCGTACTCTTTGCTGCTCATCGCTGTTTTTCTCTTGTTCTTTGTTGCTCATCACTGTTTTTCTCTTGCTCTTTACTGCTCATCACTGTTTTTCTCTTGTTCTTTACGTCTCATCGCTGTTTTTCTCTCGCTCGTTACTGCTCATCGCTGTTTTTCTCTCGTTCTTTACTGCTTATCGCTGTTTTTCTCTCGTTCTTTACTGCTTATGGCTGTTTTTCTCTTGCTCTTTACTGCTTATGGCTGTTTTTCTCTTGTTCTTTGCTGCTCATCGCTGTTTTTCTCGTACTCTTTGCTGCTCATCGCTGTTTTTCTCTTGTTCTTTGCTGCTCGTCGCTGTTTTTCTCTTGTTCTTTGCTGCTCATCGCTGTTTTTCTCTTGTTCTTTGTTGCTCATCACTGTTTTTCTCTTGTTCTTTACTGCTCGTCGCTGTTTTTCTCTCGTTCTTTACTGCTCATCGCTGTTTTTCTCTTGCTCTTTACTGCTTATGGCTGTTTTTCTCTCGCTCTTTGTTGATCATCACTGTTTTTCTCGTACTCTTTGCTGCTCATCGCTGTTTTTCTCTTGTTCTTTGCTGCTCATCGCTGTTTTTCTCTTGTTCTTTACTGCTCATCACTGTTTTTCTCTTGTTCTTTACTGCTCGTCGCTGTTTTTCTCTTGTTCTTTACTGCTCGTCGCTGTTTTTCTCTCGTTCTTTACTGCTTATGGCTGTTTTTCTCTCGCTCTTTGTTGATCATCACTGTTTTTCTCGTACTCTTTGCTGCTCATCACTGTTTTTCTCTTGCTCTTTACTGCTCATCACTGTTTTTCTCTTGTTCTTTACGTCTCATCGCTGTTTTTCTCTTAGTCGTTACTGCTTATCGCTGTTTTTCTCTTGGTTTTTGTAGCTCATCGCTGTTTTTCTCGTGCTCTTTGCTGCTCGTCGCTGGTTTTTCTCTTGTTCTTTGTTGCTCATCACTGTTTTTCTCTTGCTATTTACTGCTCATCACTGTTTTTCTCTTGTTCTTTACTGGTCGTCACTGTTTTTCTCGTGCTGTTTACTGCTCATAGCTGGTTTTTCTCTCGCTCTTTGTTGATCATCACTGTTTTTCTCGTACTCTTTGCTGCTCATCGCTGTTTTTCTCTTGTTCTTTGCTGCTCATCGCTGTTTTTCTCTTGTTCTTTACTGCTCATCACTGTTTTTCTCTTGTTCTTTACTGCTCATCACTGTTTTTCTCTCGTTCTTTACTGCTCATCGCTGTTTTTCTCTTGCTCTTTACTGCTTATGGCTGTTTTTCTCTCGCTCTTTGTTGATCATCACTGTTTTTCTCGTACTCTTTGCTGCTCATCGCTGTTTTTCTCTTGTTCTTTGCTGCTCATCGCTGTTTTTCTCTTGTTCTTTACTGCTCATCACTGTTTTTCTCTCGTTCTTTACTGCTTATGGCTGTTTTTCTCTCGCTCTTTGTTGATCATCACTGTTTTTCTCGTACTCTTTGCTGCTCATCGCTGTTTTTCTCTTGTTCTTTGTTGCTCATCACTGTTTTTCTCTTGCTCTTTACTGCTCATCACTGTTTTTCTCTTGTTCTTTACGTCTCATCGCTGTTTTTCTCTCGCTCGTTACTGCTCATCGCTGTTTTTCTCTCGTTCTTTACTGCTCATCGCTGTTTTTCTCTTGCTCTTTACTGCTTATGGCTGTTTTTCTCTCGCTCTTTGTTGATCATCACTGTTTTTCTCGTACTCTTTGCTGCTCATCGCTGTTTTTCTCTTGTTCTTTGCTGCTCATCGCTGTTTTTCTCTTGTTCTTTACTGCTCATCACTGTTTTTCTCTTGTTCTTTACTGCTCGTCGCTGTTTTTCTCTTGTTCTTTACTGCTCGTCGCTGTTTTTCTCTCGTTCTTTACTGCTTATGGCTGTTTTTCTCTCGCTCTTTGTTGATCATCACTGTTTTTCTCCTACTCTTTGCTGCTCATCACTGTTTTTCTCTTGCTCTTTACTGCTCATCACTGTTTTTCTCTTGTTCTTTACGTCTCATCGCTGTTTTTCTCTTAGTCGTTACTGCTTATCGCTGTTTTTCTCTTGGTTTTTGTAGCTCATCGCTGTTTTTCTCGTGCTCTTTGCTGCTCGTCGCTGGTTTTTCTCTTGTTCTTTGTTGCTCATCACTGTTTTTCTCTTGCTCTTTACTGCTCGTCGCTGTTTTTTCTCTTGTTCTTTGTTGCTCATCACTGTTTTTCTCTTGCTGTTTACTGCTCATCGCTGTTTTTCTCTTGGTTTTTGTAGCTCATCGCTGTTTTTCTCTTGCTCTATGCTTCTCATCGCTGTTTTTCTCTTGTTCTTTGTTGCTCATGACTGTTTTTCTCTTGCTCTTTACTGCTCATCAATGTTTTTCTCTTGTTCTTTACTGGTCATCGCTGTTTTTCTCTCGTTCTTTACTGCTCATTGCTGTTTTTCTCTTGCTCTTTACTGCTTATGGCTGTTTTTCTCTCGCTCTTTGTTGCTCATCACTGTTTTTCTCTTGTCCTTTGTTGTTCATCGCTACTCCTTACCTTACTCGCGTGCTTATTTCGTTTTTTGGGGCTACTTGTCTCTGTTTTCGCTGCCACTACTGCTCCTGCTGCTTTTTGCTGTTCGTTATCGCTGCTCTTCTCTTGCTCATCGCTGTTTTTTCTCTTGCTCATCGCTGATCCTTTCTTGTTCTTTGCTGCTCATCCCTACTCAGGGCCTTACTCGCGTGCTCATTTCGCTCCTGCTGCTTGTTGCTGTTCGTCATCGCTGTTCGTCATCTCTGCTCTTCTCTTGCTCATCACTGCTCTTCTCTTGCTCTTTGCTGTTCATCGCTACACATGATCTTACTGGCGTGCTCATTTCAGTTTTTGGTGCTATTTGTCACTTTTAATCGCTGCTGCTGCTACTGCTGAAGGAATGTAGTTTACTGTTGATGATCGAAAGGCCACTCGGTACTCATGTTGTCGGTTTGATTGGTAGATCAAGACTGATCGATGTGATTGTATACTGGGATATTTATCGACGACAAACACAAATGAAACAGTTTCATGTTTTATTTTACAAAATCTACATCAGTCAATGTTTTAAGTTCTGGTTCTTTCTCTTCAAACAAAGGTATGATCTTCTTCAGTTCTTTCCATTCGAAGGTGTCCAAGCCGATTCCTCTCTTTGTTGGACGATAGGTCCAGTCTCCCCGGGGTATAAAGTGCTTTCTTATCCAAATAGTGGGGTATGGGGATTTGACGGTGACGAATACATTGTCCCCAATGTGATATCTCCAGTCGACTAGTTCTTTATCCTGTACTCTACCGATCAAATCATCCAGAACATCAGTAGTCTCGCATAAAGCTTTCCATTGTATCAAAGATAAGCTCACTCCGGTCTTGGTGGGCACCGTTTCACTTTCCCAAAATCTGAGATCTACTCTTTTACTGCCATTCCATTCTGTCAGCTCTGCACCAAGTAGTACTTTCAAAGGAATATCGGAAGCTGTCATGGCGTCTTGGACGATATCGCTCTCGGTCTGGTCTTTGGTTTTCTTTTCTTTACGAGACATGTCGGCTGACTGATTCTTCTTCTTGCTGGTCTATTTATATATATATTTGTAAAGATGGACTGGATTGGTTCTTATATTATGAAACGTGAAACATGATTGGCTATCTTTCCGACATCGTGATTGGTTAACTTCTCCCGTTCCGATTGGTCGAAAATCTGGCATTTTCATTGGTCAATTCCAACCGTTTCGATAGATCAACACGATGATACATTGTCCAAATATGCGGCGCCCAATCCGGAAACTGCTCACAATAGGTACGAGTAAACGCCGACAATACGACCAGTCTTCCTTGGTTCACCACACCGTCTTCGAACATGGCTGTGACGATTCTCTCGTATACTTGGAAGGGGTCCATCGTACGAATGACTTCTCTGACTATCTTCACTTCCTTTTATACATTTATGACATGAGACTACTCTGCATTGACAAACTTGTAACTGTCTACATATATACATGTATATATAGTGTTGCCAGAAGATCCCGATACCGGGGTTTTGTATCTGAGGCACTGGCAGTCCACCCGGACAGAGGAAAATACCGACAATCGTGTTCAGGATGAACGAGATTACATCCGCCACCTTTCCTGATATGGTTCGCCACACATTCAACCTACAAAATACGACCTTCAAGATCAACGTGTCGTTTGGATTTATACTGAGAAACGCAGAGACCGGAGAACTAAGATACTTCCATTCCAGGACGGGGACGAATGTTCTCTGTCTCGATGATGTTAGATGGACATCAAAGATGGCTGCACCCATTCTCTTGCTTTTTGCTACTCATCGCTGTTTTTCTCTTGCTCTGCTAATGATGACCTTACCTCATTTCAGTTTTGGGGCAACTTGTCGCTGTTTTCGCCGCTGTTGCTAGTGGTGGTCGATTGTCGTTAGTCAAAGATTGGATCTGTGCGAGAGCACCCTTAGATCCGGGTTATTTAAAAGTCCACTCTGCATTTATCCAGGCTTGTGACTGGCTATCATAAGATAGGCTGCATTAATCCTGCTCAATTTTTTAAGGGCACTCTGCATTTGTCCAGGCTTGTGACTGGCTATATATATGTATAAACATATATAGGCTGCATTACCCTCCTTCCCTTTTTTTGTTATATTTTTTTCTGTTTTTCTTTGTAATATGTTCCAATTCCTCCGTCACATAGAGTCATTGCTGTCTTCAGCTGGAGGTGGGTCGTAGTCGTTCAATACACGGTTAAGCAGATATTTTCGTTTTTCTACGGCCTAATCCCATGATTCTTTTGATTCGTAGTCTTCCTATTCTCTCCAGCGTTTAGCCGTTTTTCTTGATCTCTCTATGTACGGGGTCTTTATTTATGTCTTGATGCCAGGACACCAGTCCGAGGTAATGCTTTCGTATTTCGTCTCTGTATGAGTCAAACATGTCTCTATATGCTGCCAAGCGTGCCTTGTCTTCTTCCATTCCGGCTTCCACTACTTCGTTTACTGTCTGTGAGTATTCCGATTGATGTACTTGAAATGTTATGTTCAAAACGACTTCCCATAGGGACTGTTCGCAAAGCTCTTCAGAGTCTTCGTTGGATCCATGGTCACTACTTTGTTCCGATTCATCGTTATCGGCTTCTGTGGTTGTGTCTGAAGCTGAATCACTATAGTCTGTTGAATCCTCTTCAATACCATGTGCATTCTTTTTGTGTCGCACTAGGTTAAAGTTTTGCTTGGATTGGTATCCACAGGTATACATTTAAGACGTCTTTATTTCCTGGTAGTCGATAGCAGAATGAGTTCCGGTCGTCCTGCAAGTGCTTATATTAGATACAGGTTCCTCAGCGGCTTGTTGATTCATACACAAGCGTTTGGCAAAGTATTCGTTTCGACATTGTTGCAGTTCAGATTTCACTTTTCTGATGAGGTCTCTTTTAAGTCTTTTCCACTCGTTGTCAATCCTTCTACACCCCTTGCAGATATTCATGTTTTTGTAGAAGTCCGCAAAGCTCTTGTTCGTTTGACACTTTTTACATTTCTTGTTTGGATCCACTTTGTTGGGTCCTCCACTTGTGTTATCCAGCCGTTTGGTTCTCTTCACTTTGGTTAGAAGTAATTTCCTTTTCCTTTGTGGTTTTGCTTTGGTGTTAGAAAGATCCACAGGTATTAAATATCTAGCAGGAACCACTAAATCAACGAGAGGCGTTTTCGATGCCATTGATACGTGTGTGTTGTTTGACGGTCTTCAAACAACTGACGAAATTAAACAAAACCTCTGATTATATTTTCGTTAAAAGCTTTTCATTGGTGTCATAGAGACGAAGATTACCCCACACAGTTCGCTGTTCGTTGTTGCTATTGCTGCTGAGGAGGTGAAGGTGGGATTATCACTGTTTCGTTATAAGTCACCTCTTAGTCTCGTTGATGTTACGATGGATACAAAAGATGGCTGCGTTCATGTAACGCGGACCTGAAAGAGAACACCCTTATGAAACAGAAATTTTAGAGTCTTTCCGGACGGGAACGAATGTTCTCGGTCTCGTTGATGCTACGACGGACATCAAATATGGCTGCCCCCAAGTAACGCGGACCTGAAAGGGAACACCCTAATGAAACGAAAATTTCAGAGTCTTTCCGGACGGGAACGAACGTTTACGGATTTCAGTCCTAACCATAACCCTAACTCCAGACCTACCCCTAACCCTAACTCTAATCCTAACCCTAGTTCTAACCCTAACCCTAACTCTAACCCTAACCTTAGTCCTGCTTCTAACCCTTATCGTAGGTCTGTCTCGTACTCCTACTCTAACCGGTCCATACCTCACGTCGTTGGATCACCTAAGCAAGCGTGACTGTTTGCCTCGTGTTTGTCACGCTTGCACCAGTGAACCAACGACGGCTTATGGTTAGGGTTATGGTTAGGACTGAAATCCGTAAACGTTCGTTCCCGTCCGGAAAGACTCTGAAATTTTCGTTTCATTAGGGTGTTCCCTTTCAGGTCCGCGTTACTTGGGGGCAGCCATATTTGATGTCCGTCGTAGCATCAACGAGACCGAGAACATTCGTTCCCGTCCGGAAAGACTCTAAAATTTCTGTTTCATAAGGGTGTTCTCTTTCAGGTCCGCGTTACATGAACGCAGCCATCTTTTGTATCCATCGTAACATCAACGAGACTAAGAGGTGACTTATAACGAAACAGTGATAATCCCACCTTCACCTCCTCAGCAGCAATAGCAACAACGAACAGCGAACTGTGTGGGGTAATCTTCGTCTCTATGACACCAATGAAAAGCTTTTAACGAAAATATAATCAGAGGTTTTGTTTAATTTCGTCAGTTGTTTGAAGACCGTCAAACAACACACACGTATCAATGGCATCGAAAACGCCTCTCGTTGATTTAGTGGTTCCTGCTAGATATTTAATACCTGTGGATCTTTCTAACACCAAAGCAAAACCACAAAGGAAAAGGAAATTACTTCTAACCAAAGTGAAGAGAACCAAACGGCTGGATAACACAAGTGGAGGACCCAACAAAGTGGATCCAAACAAGAAATGTAAAAAGTGTCAAACGAACAAGAGCTTTGCGGACTTCTACAAAAACATGAATATCTGCAAGGGGTGTAGAAGGATTGACAACGAGTGGAAAAGACTTAAAAGAGACCTCATCAGAAAAGTGAAATCTGAACTGCAACAATGTCGAAACGAATACTTTGCCAAACGCTTGTGTATGAATCAACAAGCCGCTGAGGAACCTGTATCTAATATAAGCACTTGCAGGACGACCGGAACTCATTCTGCTATCGACTACCAGGAAATAAAGACGTCTTAAATGTATACCTGTGGATACCAATCCAAGCAAAACTTTAACCTAGTGCGACACAAAAAGAATGCACATGGTATTGAAGAGGATTCAACAGACTATAGTGATTCAGCTTCAGACACCACCACAGAAGCCGATAACGATGAATCGGAACAAAGTAGTGACCATGGATCCAACGAAGACTCTGAAGAGCTTTGCGAACAGTCCCTATGGGAAGTCGTTTTGAACATAACATTTCAAGTACATCGATCGGAATACTCACAGACAGTAAATGAAGTAGTGGAAGCCGGAATGGAAGAAGACAAGGCACGCTTGGCAGCATATAGAGACATGTTTGACTCATACAGAGACGAAATACGAAAGCATTACCTCGGACTGGTGTCCTGGCATCAAGACATAAATAAAGACCCCGTACATAGAGAGATCAAGAAAAACGGGTAAACGCTGGAGAGAATAGGAAGACTACGAATCAAAAGAATCATGGGATTAGGCCGTAGAAAAACGAAAATATCTGCTTAACCGTGTATTGAACGACTACGACCCACCTCCAGCTGAAGACAGCAATGACTCTATGTGACGGAGGAATTGGAACATATTACAAAGAAAAACAGAAAAAAAATATAACAAAAAAAAGGGAAGGAGGGTAATGAAGCCTATATATGTTTATACATATATATAGCCAGTCACAAGCCTGGACAAATGCAGAGTGCCCTTAAAAAATTGAGCAGGATTAATGCAGCCTATCTTATGATAGCCAGTCACAAGCCTGGATAAATGCAGAGTGGACTTTTAAATAACCCGGATCTAAGGGTGCTCTCGCACAGATCCAATCTTTGACTAACGACAATCGACCACCACTAGCAACAGCGGCGAAAACAGCGACAAGTTGCCCCAAAACTGAAATGAGGTAAGGTCATCATTAGCAGAGCAAGAGAAAAACAGCGATGAGCAGCAAAAAGCAAGAGAATGGGTGCAGCCATCTTTGATGTCCATCTAACATCATCGAGACAGAGAACATTCGTCCCCGTCCTGGAATGGAAGTATCTTAGTTCTCCGGTCTCTGCGTTTCTCAGTATAAATCCAAACGACACGTTGATCTTGAAGGTCGTATTTTGTAGGTTGAATGTGTGGCGAACCATATCAGGAAAGGTGGCGGATGTAATCTCGTTCATCCTGAACACGATTGTCGGTATTTTCCTCTGTCCGGGTGGACTGCCAGTGCCTCAGATACAAAACCCCGGTATCGGGATCTTCTGGCAACACTATATATACATGTATATATGTAGACAGTCACAAGTTTGTCAATGCAGAGTAGTCTCATGTCATAAATGTATAAAAGGAAGTGAAGATAGTCAGAGAAGTCATTCGTACGATGGACCCCTTCCAAGTATACGAGAGAATCGTCACAGCCATGTTCGAAGACGGTGTGGTGAACCAAGGAAGACTGGTCGTATTGTCGGCGTTTACTCGTACCTATTGTGAGCAGTTTCCGGATTGGGCGCCGCATATTTGGACAATGTATCATCGTGTTGATCTATCGAAACGGTTGGAATTGACCATGAAAATGCCAGATTTTCGACCAATCGGAACGGGAGAAGTTAACCAATCACGATGTCGGAAAGATAGCCAATCATGTTTCACGTTTCATAATATAAGAACCAATCCAGTCCATCTTTACAAATATATATATAAATAGACCAGCAAGAAGAAGAATCAGTCAGCCGACATGTCTCGTAAAGAAAAGAAAACCAAAGACCAGACCGAGAGCGATATCGTCCAAGACGCCATGACAGCTTCCGATATTCCTTTGAAAGTACTACTTGGTGCAGAGCTGACAGAATGGAATGGCAGTAAAAGAGTAGATCTCAGATTTTGGGAAAGTGAAACGGTGCCCACCAAGACCGGAGTGAGCTTATCTTTGATACAATGGAAAGCTTTATGCGAGACTACTGATGTTCTGGATGATTTGATCGGTAGAGTACAGGATAAAGAACTAGTCGACTGGAGATATCACATTGGGGACAATGTATTCGTCACCGTCAAATCCCCATACCCCACTATTTGGATAAGAAAGCACTTTATACCCCGGGGAGACTGGACCTATCGTCCAACAAAGAGAGGAATCGGCTTGGACACCTTCGAATGGAAAGAACTGAAGAAGATCATACCTTTGTTTGAAGAGAAAGAACCAGAACTTAAAACATTGACTGATGTAGATTTTGTAAAATAAAACATGAAACTGTTTCATTTGTGTTTGTCGTCGATAAATGTCCCAGTATACAATCACATCGATCAGTCTTGATCTACCAATCAAACCGACAACATGAGTACCGAGTGGCCTTTCGATCATCAACAGTAAACTACATTCCTTCAGCAGTAGCAGCAGCAGCGATTAAAAGTGACAAATAGCACCAAAAACTGAAATGAGCACGTCAGTAAGATCATGTGTAGCGATGAACAGCAAAGAGCAAGAGAAGAGCAGTGATGAGCAAGAGAAGAGCAGAGATGACGAACAGCGATGACGAACAGCAACAAGCAGCAGGAGCGAAATGAGCACGCGAGTAAGGCCCTGAGTAGGGATGAGCAGCAAAGAACAAGAAAGGATCAGCGATGAGCAAGAGAAAAAACAGCGATGAGCAAGAGAAGAGCAGCGATAACGAACAGCAAAAAGCAGCAGGAGCAGTGGTGGCAGCGAAAACAGAGACAAGTAGCCCCAAAAAACGAAATAAGCACGCGAGTAAGGTAAGGAGTAGCGATGAACAACAAAGGACAAGAGAAAAACAGTGATGAGCAACAAAGAGCGAGAGAAAAACAGCCATAAGCAGTAAAGAGCAAGAGAAAAACAGCGATGAGCAGTAAAGAACGAGAGAAAAACAGCGATGACCAGTAAAGAACAAGAGAAAAACATTGATGAGCCGTAAAGAGCAAGAGAAAAACAGTCATGAGCAACAAAGAACAAGAGAAAAACAGCGATGAGAAGCATAGAGCAAGAGAAAAACAGCGATGAGCTACAAAAACCAAGAGAAAAACAGCGATGAGCAGTAAACAGCAAGAGAAAAACAGTGATGAGCAACAAAGAACAAGAGAAAAAACAGCGACGAGCAGTAAAGAGCAAGAGAAAAACAGTGATGAGCAACAAAGAACAAGAGAAAAACCAGCGACGAGCAGCAAAGAGCACGAGAAAAACAGCGATGAGCTACAAAAACCAAGAGAAAAACAGCGATAAGCAGTAACGACTAAGAGAAAAACAGCGATGAGACGTAAAGAACAAGAGAAAAACAGTGATGAGCAGTAAAGAGCAAGAGAAAAACAGTGATGAGCAGCAAAGAGTACGAGAAAAACAGTGATGATCAACAAAGAGCGAGAGAAAAACAGCCATAAGCAGTAAAGAACGAGAGAAAAACAGCGACGAGCAGTAAAGAACAAGAGAAAAACAGCGACGAGCAGTAAAGAACAAGAGAAAAACAGTGATGAGCAGCAAAGAACAAGAGAAAAACAGCGATGAGCAGCAAAGAGTACGAGAAAAACAGTGATGATCAACAAAGAGCGAGAGAAAAACAGCCATAAGCAGTAAAGAGCAAGAGAAAAACAGCGATGAGCAGTAAAGAACGAGAGAAAAACAGCGACGAGCAGTAAAGAACAAGAGAAAAACAGTGATGAGCAACAAAGAACAAGAGAAAAACAGCGATGAGCAGCAAAGAACAAGAGAAAAACAGCGACGAGCAGCAAAGAACAAGAGAAAAACAGCGATGAGCAGCAAAGAGTACGAGAAAAACAGCGATGAGCAGCAAAGAACAAGAGAAAAACAGCCATAAGCAGTAAAGAGCAAGAGAAAAACAGCCATAAGCAGTAAAGAACGAGAGAAAAACAGCAATAAGCAGTAAAGAACGAGAGAAAAACAGCGATGAGCAGTAACGAGCGAGAGAAAAACAGCGATGAGACGTAAAGAACAAGAGAAAAACAGTGATGAGCAGTAAAGAGCAAGAGAAAAACAGTGATGAGCAACAAAGAACAAGAGAAAAACAGCGATGAGCAGGAAAGAGTACGAGAAAAACAGTGATCATCAACAAAGAGCGAGAGAAAAACAGCCATAAGCAGTAAAGAGCAAGAGAAAAACAGCGATGAGCAGTAAAGAACGAGAGAAAAACAGTGATGAGCAGTAAAGAACAAGAGAAAAACAGCGATGAGCAGCAAAGAACAAGAGAAAAACAGCGATGAGCAGCAAAGAGTACGAGAAAAACAGTGATGATCAACAAAGAGCGAGAGAAAAACAGCCATAAGCAGTAAAGAGCAAGAGAAAAACAGCGATGAGCAGTAAAGAACGAGAGAAAAACAGTGATGAGCAGTAAAGAACAAGAGAAAAACAGTGATGAGCAGTAAAGAACAAGAGAAAAACAGCGATGAGCAGCAAAGAACAAGAGAAAAACAGCGATGAGCAGTAAAGAGTACGAGAAAAACAGTGATGATCAACAAAGAGCGAGAGAAAAACCAGCTATGAGCAGTAAACAGCACGAGAAAAACAGTGACGACCAGTAAAGAACAAGAGAAAAACAGTGATGAGCAGTAAATAGCAAGAGAAAAACAGTGATGAGCAACAAAGAACAAGAGAAAAACAGCGACGAGCAGCAAAGAGCACGAGAAAAACAGCCACGAGCTACAAAAACCAAGAGAAAAACAGCGACGAGCTGCAAAAACCAAGAGAAAAACAGCGATAAGTAGTAACGAGCAAGAGAAAAACAGTGATGAGCCGTAAAGAACAAGAGAAAAACAGTGATGAGCAGTAAAGAGCAAGAGAAAAACAGTGATGAGCAACAAAGAACAAGAGAAAAACAGCGATGAGCAGCAAAGAGCACGAGAAAAACAGCGATGAACAAGATAAGAGCAGCATAGACGAACACCAACAAGCAGCAGGAGCGGAAGCAGCAGCGAAAACACCGACAAGTAACCCCAAGAATCTTAAATCAGCAGGTGAATATAGTCATTATTAGCGATGAGCAGCATGGAGCAGCGAAGAGCAAGCGAAGAGAAGCGAAGCATAGAGCAATGAAATAGACCGCCGTTGCTAAGGACTCCCCTCCATTGAGCGGTGACAAGCATCAACTTGAGGTAAGGGGACATAATCCAATCCTAGTCCTCACAGAAAACATCACTCACAGATGAAAAGAGCGGGATAAGGGGAGATAATTCAATCAAAGATCCAGACGACCGAGAAGAGCGGGAAAAGGGAGATATTTCAATCTGGCTCAATCCCTTATGAATTTGAAGTGGTACTAGTGTTAGGGTAAACGATTGTCTTTAGGGTGCTTTCAGGTCTGAGTACAGTGCAGATCAGCGTTGAGCAGCAAAGAACGAGAGAAAAACAGCGATGACCAGTAAAGAACAAGAGAAAAACATTGATGAGCAGTAAAGAGCAAGAGAAAAACAGTGATGAGCAACAAAGAACAAGAGAAAAACAGCGATGAGAAGCATAGAGCAAGAGAAAAACAGCGATGAGCTACAAAAACCAAAAGAAAAACAGCGATGAGCAGTGAACAGCAAGAGAAAAACAGTGATGAGCAACAAAGAACAAGAGAAAAAACAGCGACGAGCAGTAAAGAGCAAGAGAAAAACAGTGATGAGCAACAAAGAACAAGAGAAAAACCAGCGACGAGCAGCAAAGAGCACGAGAAAAACAGCGATGAGCTACAAAAACCAAGAGAAAAACAGCGATAAGCAGTAACGACTAAGAGAAAAACAGCGATGAGACGTAAAGAACAAGAGAAAAACAGTGATGAGCAGTAAAGAGCAAGAGAAAAACAGTCATGAGCAGCAAAGAGTACGAGAAAAACAGTGATGATCAACAAAGAGCGAGAGAAAAACAGCCATAAGCAGTAAAGAACGAGAGAAAAACAGCGACGAGCAGTAAAGAACAAGAGAAAAACAGCGACGAGCAGTAAAGAACAAGAGAAAAACAGTGATGAGCAGTAAAGAACAAGAGAAAAACAGCGATGAGCAGCAAAGAACAAGAGAAAAACAGCGATGAGCAGCAAAGAGTACGAGAAAAACAGTGATGATCAACAAAGAGCGAGAGAAAAACAGCCATAAGCAGTAAAGAGCAAGAGAAAAACAGCGATGAGCAGTAAAGAACGAGAGAAAAACAGCGACGAGCAGTAAAGAACAAGAGAAAAACAGTGATGAGCAACAAAGAACAAGAGAAAAACAGCGATGAGCAGCAAAGAACAAGAGAAAAACAGCGACGAGCAGCAAAGAACAAGAGAAAAACAGCGATGAGCAGCAAAGAGTACGAGAAAAACAGCGATGAGCAGCAAAGAACAAGAGAAAAACAGCCATAAGCAGTAAAGAGCAAGAGAAAAACAGCCATAAGCAGTAAAGAACGAGAGAAAAACAGCAATAAGCAGTAAAGAACGAGAGAAAAACAGCGATGAGCAGTAACGAGCGAGAGAAAAACAGCGATGAGACGTAAAGAACAAGAGAAAAACAGTGATGAGCAGTAAAGAGCAAGAGAAAAACAGTGATGAGCAACAAAAAACAAGAGAAAAACAGCGATGAGCAGCAAAGAGTACGAGAAAAACAGTGATGATCAACAAAGAGCGAGAGAAAAACAGCCATAAGCAGTAAAGAGCAAGAGAAAAACAGCGATGAGCAGTAAAGAACGAGAGAAAAACAGCGACGAGCAGTAAAGAACGAGAGAAAAACAGTGATGAGCAGTAAAGAACAAGAGAAAAACAGCGATGAGCAGCAAAGAACAAGAGAAAAACAGCGATGAGCAGCAAAGAGTACGAGAAAAACAGTGATGATCAACAAAGAGCGAGAGAAAAACAGCCATAAGCAGTAAAGAGCAAGAGAAAAACAGCGATGAGCAGTAAAGAACGAGAGAAAAACAGTGATGAGCAGTAAAGAACAAGAGAAAAACAGTGATGAGCAGTAAAGAACAAGAGAAAAACAGCGATGAGCAGCAAAGAACAAGAGAAAAACAGCGATGAGCAGCAAAGAGTACGAGAAAAACAGTGATGATCAACAAAGAGCGAGAGAAAAACCAGCTATGAGCAGTAAACAGCACGAGAAAAACAGTGACGACCAGTAAAGAACAAGAGAAAAACAGTGATGAGCAGTAAATAGCAAGAGAAAAACAGTGATGAGCAACAAAGAACAAGAGAAAAACAGCGACGAGCAGCAAAGAGCACGAGAAAAACAGCCACGAGGTACAAAAACCAAGAGAAAAACAGCGACGAGCTGCAAAAACCAAGAGAAAAACAGCGATAAGTAGTAACGAGCAAGAGAAAAACAGTGATGAGCCGTAAAGAACAAGAGAAAAACAGTGATGAGCAGTAAAGAGCAAGAGAAAAACAGTGATGAGCAACAAAGAACAAGAGAAAAACAGCGATGAGCAGCAAAGAGCACGAGAAAAACAGCGATGAAGAAGATAAGAGCAGCATAGACGAACACCAACAAGCAGCAGGAGCGGAAGCAGCAGCGAAAACACCGACAAGTAACCCCAAGAATCTTAAATCAGCAGGTGAATATAGTCATTATTAGCGATGAGCAGCATGGAGCAGCGAAGAGCAAGCGAAGAGAAGCGAAGCATAGAGCAATGAAATAGACCGCCGTTGCTAAGGACTCCCCTCCATTGAGCGGTGACAAGCATCAACTTGAGGTAAGGGGACATAATCCAATCCTAGTCCTCACAGAAAACATCACTCACAGATGAAAAGAGCGGGATAAGGGGAGATAATTCAATCAAAGATCCAGACGACCGAGAAGAGCGGGAAAAGGGAGATAATTCAATCTGGCTCAATCCCTTATGAATTTGAAGTGGTACTAGTGTTAGGGTAAACGATTGTCTTTAGGGTGCTTTCAGATCTGAGTACAGTGCAGAGCAGCGTTGAGCAGCAAAGAACGAGAGAAAAACAGCGATGACCAGTAAAGAACAAGAGAAAAACATTGATGAGCAGTAAAGAGCAAGAGAAAAACAGTGATGAGCAACAAAGAACAAGAGAAAAACAGCGATGAGAAGCATAGAGCAAGAGAAAAACAGCGATGAGCTACAAAAACCAAGAGAAAAACAGCGATGAGCAGTAAACAGCAAGAGAAAAACAGTGATGAGCAACAAAGAACAAGAGAAAAAACAGCGACGAGCAGTAAAGAGCAAGAGAAAAACAGTGATGAGCAACAAAGAACAAGAGAAAAACCAGCGACGAGCAGCAAAGAGCACGAGAAAAACAGCGATGAGCTACAAAAACCAAGAGAAAAACAGCGATAAGTAGTAACGAGCAAGAGAAAAACAGTGATGAGCCGTAAAGAACAAGAGAAAAACAGTGATGAGCAGTAAAGAGCAAGAGAAAAACAGTGATGAGCAACAAAGAACAAGAGAAAAACAGCGATGAGCAGCAAAGAGCACGAGAAAAACAGCGATGAACAAGATAAGAGCAGCATAGACGAACACCAACAAGCAGCAGGAGCGGAAGCAGCAGCGAAAACACCGACAAGTAACCCCAAGAATCTTAAATCAGCAGGTGAATATAGTCATTATTAGCGATGAGCAGCATGGAGCAGCGAAGAGCAGGCGAAGAGAAGCGAAGCATAGAACAATGAAATAGACCGCCGTTGCTAAGGACTCCCCTCCATTGAGCGGTGACAAGCATCAACTTGAGGTAAGGGGACATAATCCAATCCTAGTCCTCACAGAAAACATCACTCACAGATGAAAAGAGCGGGATAAGGGGAGATAATTCAATCAAAGATCCAGACGACCGAGAAGAGCGGGAAAAGGGAGATAATTCAATCTGGCTCAATCCCTTATGAATTTGAAGTGGTACTAGTGTTAGGGTAAACGATTGTCTTTAGGGTGCTTTCAGGTCTGAGTACAGTGCAGAGCAGCGTTGAGCAGCAAAGAGCAAGAGAAGAGCAGCGATGACGAACAGCAACAAGCCTGAGTAGCGATGAGCAGCACGGAGCAAGAGAAGAGCAGCGAGGAGCGGGATAGAGCAAGAGAAGAGAAACGAAGTGCATCATAGAAATGGACCGCCGTTGCTAAGGCGGTTGCTAAGGACACCACTCCATTGGTGACAAGCATCACTTGGAGGTAAGGGGACATAATCCAATCCTACCTTTGGTCCTCACAGAAAATACCCCCAAATGAAAAGAGTGGGATAAGGGGAGATAATCCAATAGTGTACTTCGTATACTCTCGGACATAACAGTGAGAGTATCAGACCGATGAAAGAGCCAGAGACGACCGAGAAGTGCGGGAAAAGGGGAGATAATTAAATCTGGTCAAGCATGGCACATCCGGGTCCCAATCCTACCTTTGGTCCTCACAGAAAATACCCCCAAATGAAAAGAGTGGGATAAGGGGAGATAATCCAATAGTGTACTTCGTATACTCTCGGACATAACAGTGAGAGTATCAGACCGATGAAAGAGCCAGAGACGACCGAGAAGTGCGGGAAAAGGGGAGATAATTAAATCTGGTCAAGCATGGCACATCCGGGTCCGTGACTTGCGTCACTTCCGTCAATGGAGAAAACCCACTACTTCCGGTTGCACCAACCACTTCCGGTTCCGCCCGAACATGCGCAGACCACACATCCGGGTCCTACCACGTGACTTGCGTCACTTCCGTCAACAAATGGCGGAAAAACACCCTACTTCCGGTTGCGCATGCGCCTGACTTCCGGGTACTTCCGGTTCCGCCTACGCATGCGCAGAACATACATCCGGGTCCTACCACGTGACTTGCGTCACTTCCGGCAACAAAGGGCGGGAAAACTACCCACTTCCGGTTCCGGTCACCTGACTTCCGGTGACGTCATTTCCGGTTGACGTCACTTCCGGTAGCACCACCTCAAATGCGACTTGAAAACCGCATACATACTACTCACATTGTACATTTTTAAAATATGATTTTTTCGTACCCAAAATAATTTAGCTAATTAAGTTCATCCAGCTGATCACTTTATTGGGGGTCTCGCAAAAATACTGCAGTTTTACTGCTGAATGTTGTTATTATTATGGGTCCGTGGTACTTTTGATGACTGAAATAGCAATACATGGAAGTACTAGGGCAGACCTACAATGTTAGAATTTCAAGTCTGTAGTACTATTGGTGATTGAACCAATACCAGGCTACAATAAGGGCGGTCCCAGAATGTTAGAATTGCGGGTCCGGTGTGGAATGGAATAGTAACACATGTAAGAAAGAGGGTAGACATGGAATGTTAGAATAACAGGTCCGGTGGTACTATTGGTGACTGAACCAAAACCAGGCTAGAATAAGCGCGGACCCAGAATGTTAGAATTATGGGTCAGGGGTACTTATAATGACTGGAATAGTTATAAACGTAAGTACTATAGGCAGATCAAGAATGTTAGAATTACAGACCCGCAGTACTATTGGTGACTAAACCAATAACATGCTAGAATACGGGCAGACCCAGAATGTTACAACTACGGGCCCAGTGTACTTTTTATGACTGGAATAGTAATACAGGTAAATACTAAGGCAGACTCAGAATGTTAGAATTACGGGTCCGTGACACTTTTGATAACTGCAATAAGAATACACATAAGTACTAGGACAGACCTAGAATGTTAGAATTACAGGTCTGCAGTATTATTGGTGACAGAACCAATATCAGGCTAGAATAAAGGTGGACCAAAAATGTTAGAATTACGGGTCCGGTTTACGTTTGGTGAATGGAATAGTTACACACGTAAGTAATAGGGCAGACATAGAATGTTAGAATTACAGGTCTGCATTACTGTTGGTGACTGAACAAAAACCAAATAGAATAAGGGCTCACCCAGAATGTTAAAATTATGGAACCGTGGTACCTTTGATGTCTAGAATAGTTATACACGTAAGTACTAGGCATATCCAAGAATGTAAGAATGTTAGAATTACAGATCGGCAGTACTATTAGTGACTGAACCAATACCAGGCTAGAATAAGGGCGGATCCAGAATGTTAGAATTACGGGTCCATGTACTTTTGATGACTGGAATAATTATACACGTAAGTACGAGGACAGACCTAGAATGTAAGAATTATAGGTCAGCAGTTCTATTGGTAACTGAACCAATACAAGGCTAGAATATGGGCGGACCCAGAATGTTAGAATTATGGGTCCGCGGTACTTTTGATGACTGGAATAATAATACAAGTGAGTACTAGGGCAGACCTAACATGTTGAAATTACTGATCTGCAGTACCAATATCAGGCTAGAATAAGGGCGGACCCAGAATGTTAGAATTACGGGTCCGGGGTACTTTTGGTGACTGGAATAATTATACACGTAAGTACAAGGGCAGAAATAGAATGTAAGAATTACAGATCAGCAGTATCAACACCAGGCTAGAATAAGGGCGGACCAGGATTGTTAGAATTACAGGTCCGGTGTACTTTTGATGACTGGAATAATAATACATATAAGTACTAAGGCAGACGTAAAATGTAAGAATTGCAGGCCCGCAGTACCATTGGTGACTGAACCAATACCGTACTAGAATAAGGGCGGACCCAGAATGTTAGAATTATGGGTCCGCGGTACTTTTGATAACTGGAATAATAATACAAGTGAGTACTAGGGCAGACCTAACATGTTGAAATTACTGATCTGCAGTACCAATACAAGGCTAGAATAAGGGCGGACCAAGAATGTTAGAATTACGGGTCCGCGGTACTTTTGGTGACTGGAATAATTATACACGTAAGTACAAGGGCAGAAATAGAATGTAAGAATTACAGGTCAGCAGTACTATTGGTGACTGAACCAATACCAGAGTATAATAAGGCCGGACCCAGAATGTTAGAATTTCGGATCGAGGGTACTTTAATAACTGGAATAGTAATACAGGTAAGTACTAAGGTAGACCTAGAATGTTAGAATTGCAGGTCCGCAGTATTATTGGTGACTGAACCAATATAAGGCTAGAATATGGGCAGACCCAGAATGTTAGAATTACGGGTTCGGAATACTTTTGATGACTGGAATAATAATACACGTAAGTAATAGGCAGACCTAGAATGTTAGAATTACATGTCAGCAGTACTATTTGTGACTTTACCAATATTAGGATAGAATAAAGGCGGACCCAAAATGTTAGAATTACGGGTCCAGAGTGCTTTTGGTGACTGGAATACTAATACACGTAAGTACCAGGGCAAACCTACAATGTTAGAATTACAGGTCAGATGTACTATTTGTGCCTGTACCAATATTAGGATAGAATAAGGGCGGACCGAAAATGTTAGAATTACGGGTCCGGGGTACTTTTGATGACTGGAATAATAATACTATAAGTCCTAAGGCAGACGTAAAATGTAAGAATTGCAGGTTAGCACTACTATTGGTGACTGAACCAATACCAGGCTAGAATAAGGGCGGAACAAGAATGTTATAATTGCTGGTCCGGGGTACTTTTGATGACTGGAATAATAATACAAGTGAGTACTAGGGCAGACCTAACATGTTAAAATTACAGATCCGCAGTACCAATACCAGGCTAAAATAAAGGCGGATCCAGAATGTTAGAATTACGGGTCCGGTGTACTTTTGATGACTGGAATAATTATATATGTAAGTAGTAGGACAGACCTAGAATGTTAGAATAACCGGTTCACAGTAGCAATGCAAGGTTAGAATAAGGGCGGACTCATAATGTTAGAATTGCAGATCCACAGTACTAATACCAGGCTAGAATAAAGGTGGACCCAGAATGTGAAAATAACGGTCAGTGTACTTTTGATGACTAGAATAGTAATACAGGTAAGTACTAAGGCAGACCTAGAATGTTAGAATTACAGGTCCGCAGGACTATTGGTGACCAAACCAACGCCATGCTAGAATAAGAGCGGACCTAGAATGTTAGGATAACGGGTCGGGGGTACGTTTGATAACTGAAATTGTAATACATGTAAATACTAAGGCAGACCTATAATTACAGGCCTAGTGTACTTTTAATGACTGGAACAGTAGTCTTCATGTGGAGCAAGGTTTGTACTTTTGCATCCATTAAAGGAGCGATACTTGAACAATTGAATCTATAGTTGCAGTGATTTAAACACCAATTTGAATCTATAGTTGCAGTGATTTAAACACCAATATAAACTCGTGCTTACATTTGAGTTCGCCTTGTAATAAGCTGTTTTTGTCGTACTACTTTGAACGCTCGAAAATATTTGGTTCATCTTGGTATTAGGTACTTTTCGGTACTGAGGAGAATACTGTTTTGCAGAAATCTTGCTATCCGGTAGTGTTTCAATACCTATATTACCCAGCTAAGATCCACAATTTTAACACTGGAGATTTTTTAGTCCGCTTTGTCATTATGTATTTTCGATCCCGAGAAGAACACTTTTTGTAGGATTGTTCCAGGTTTATCCTTACTCTCAACAATTTTTCAACTATACCGTGACAATCTGGGGAAAGAAAGTTATCAAATTGAATCGGTGAAACCCCTGGCCTTAAGCCTTAATCTGACGTTCACTGCTCTGAAAGCCAACATAACTCCGGATCCATAATATCAGCTGTTTTCGCTATTGATCTGACCATATTGCTGTTGCAGTCATACATGTATCAATGGCACGTACTGCTTCGAAACTTACATTACCTAGACCTATAATTTCAACATTTTAGGTCCGCTTTGTAATTGTAAGAAAAATTTTGTTTGTACGACTGAACCTGCCTTTGAACGCCATAACCCTACTCATAATTCTCACATTTTGTTGTTGTAGTAGCTGTTGATAAGAATGCATACAATGTCTTACTTCGTTGAAGAACGTGTCTCTTAGTTTGGTCGTTCGCACTGTTTTTGTGTGTGTTTGTTTGTTCAATAGTACCGTACATTTTATGCTACTCGTTTCTTTGGTGCTAGTACAATTCCTTAGTTGTAAATTCCAACACTGCGTTTCTTGATCTGCTAAATTCTGAAGACACTATCCATTTTTCTGCTTAGAATGCATGGCTATAGTGGATGTAACTGGAAAAACTTTTTATTACTTTTTTGAAGAAAAAAGTTCATTATGACGCAGATGGAATTGCCTGATATACGCAAGCAGTATAGGCGGAAAGCGACAACCGCCGCTATCTCTCATTCCCCCTACTGGCACAGAGTTATAAAAATATTACTTGCTATTAAGGCTAAACAACTTGTAATATAGCAACATAGCAGACGTTCATACTGAGTACATGTATGATTTCGTATATCCCTTTTAAAATTATTTGACTTTGATTTATGAATTCCATTCATCCTCAGGTCTACGTTACTGGAAAATGAAAACTTTGAATTTTCGTATCTTTAATACCGAAAAGTGACAAACTAGCACCAAATTATTATTATTGACCAGAGCTGTTCTACTCTCTGACTGTAACACAGTTCTTCTGACTGCTCTAAAAGTTAACTTGGAATAAAGGTCATGACTGGTCGCAGCTGTATACTTTAATCTTTTCTTAATTTTAATTAATAAATTTTAACGTTATAGACGTGTGGGAAAGTTTTTATATGAAATATTAGCGCTTTCAAGGCGGACTGGCAAGGCATCGTAGGATAAAACTGCGTTTTAGCAGCTCACGTTCCCTCCATACATTTCACGTTCTGCTTCTTTACTGATAAGGCAACAGGAAGACATCAGTTCTAGGGAAGTGCTTTTGGGGCTCTAGAGCCATTTATGCAACCTATGGTAACGAAAAATGTGTATGAATGAAATCTTTACCAGTGGAAGATTACTTGCCAAGCTTGCAGGTAAAATTCATAAAACTGGGAAAACGGTAGGAATATGTAAATTTGATAATTACACTATGAACGCTCACCTTGGAAAATTTGATGAAAAAGTTTGATCATGCAAACACTCAACCCATCAAACACGATACGGCGGGCGTCCAGAATTGAAGCGAATTTGATGGGAAAAATTGACCGTGTAAACGCACCTTAAGACTTCTTTTCATAAAATGTATAAAAATCCAATAATTTTTAAGTAGTAGCCAATGGCTCTTACAAATTAAAAATCACAGGATTTTTGTCCTTTTTAGCTCACCTGATCCGAAGGGTCATGTGAGCTATTGCCACCATGAAGCGTCCGTCGTTAGCTTTTCACATTTTAATCTTCTCCTCTGAAACCACTGGGCTAAATAGAACCAAACTTGGCAGGAAGCTTCTATGTAAAGTCCTTTATAAAGTTTCCTCACTTCGTCCCGATCGGACAACAAACATGGCCGCCATGGGCAATTCTTAATTCTGATTGGCTGAATTTTCAAAAATCTTCTCCTCTGAAAACACTTAGCCAAATATAACCAAACTATACAGGAAGCATCTATGGGAGGTCCTTTACAAGGTTTCCTCATTTCGTCCCGATCGGACAACAAATATGCCGGCATGGGCAATTCTTTTTTTCTGATTGGCCGATATTTCAAAACTCTTCTCCTCTGAAACCACTCGGCCAAATAGAACCAAACTTGGCAGGAAGCTTCTATGTAAAGTCCTTTAAAAAGATTCCTCACTTCGTCCCGATCGGACAACAAACATGGCCGCCATGGGCAATTCTTAATTCTGATTGGCTGAATTTTCAAAAATCTTCTCCTCTGAAACCACTGGGCCAAATAGAACCAAACTAAACAGGAAGCATCTATGGGAGGTCCTTTAGAAAGTTTCCTCATTTCGAAACGATCTGACTACAAAGATGGCCGCTTTGGGCAATTCTGGTTTCTGATTGGTCGATCCAGAGACATATAAAACATTGTTTTATATGTCTCTGATCGATCATATCCAACTATTAAAGACATTACGTGACCACCCGAGTCAATATCGCTAATCACTATCGGCCAGGATTCTTCGTACTGAAACTAACGGGAATGTATGAATGAATAGTATTATCTCGATTTATAGTATAATTACGATTTAACTTTACCTATCTTCGTAATCTATATAAAATTATCTTTTTAATGAACATAAATTGTACACTTTAAACTGAATTCAACAGTCTTCCTTTTTGGTTTGAAGTTGAGGTTTTGAATTCTCGATTTCGGCTATTTTGCATCGTAGAAAATTTGAAATTTGTGCAACCCGTCTACGGGAAAATTGGAATATTTCAGTATTTTTACTGAACTTGGAACTTAGCTGGACCTATATTTGGTATCTGCAATGAATATAAGAACAGTTTATCTTGGTAAAATCAGTTTAGGTATAACAGAAACAACTTTCCAGCTCACTGGAAAATGGGCAATTGCTAACTGTAGACTTCCGAGATTAATCCGTGTTTATTATTGCGACTTCTTGAAAACTTGTTATGGAATGTTACTAGCAAATTTTAAAAATGCGAGTTTTAATCATTGCGATTCTAACCCCGTCACATTTTTTACAATAATAAAAACATCACAATAATTTCTGAATTTACAGTAAGTTCAGTTACAATGGACCACTTAGTTAATAAATTTAACATAGGGTTCTAAGTTAAACTAAGTATGATTTTGGAGGTTTTTTGGGTTAACACACAGTTATCTGATGCAATTTGTCTTTATTTGCTGCTTCTCTGCTATAACCCGATTTCACAGTGTCTCGTACTGTCCAATACTGTTTGAAGATTTCAAGATGTAATACATCTTAAATTTCATGTGTGCCTTGTTTCCTCTAAAAGAATGGTCTCATTCATGACAATTGAATGAAAGCCCATTGAGACCTTGATCTTTGATTTCAAAATTCATGGAAAATCGAAAATAAAAACTTGAGGCTCATAAACCAGAGCCTTGCTCACCTGACATTAACACTCACTGTCCATAGTTGCTATTCTTTTTTAAATGTTGTTAGAGACTGCATTTGTTGAAGAAAACAAAACAAAACAAGATGTCTAAAAATTTATTATATAATTATTCACTTCAATCCATTAAAATAGTACATAACTTACACATCATTCTTTCACTGAAAAACACTAGAAACAACAAATGTTATTTCAGATTATTATAATTCAATGTATTTGTAAACATAATCTTAAGTTTTTACATTTTACGGTAATTTTTTTTATTATATATTTCATGAAAAAATACCCACAACTATTAATTAACGCGAATCATGGTAGATTCATTACAAATGCTAAATGAGATGTAATTCCATGAAAAATGAGACCCATAACTGGTGGATCTTGTTAAACACTATTTGCCAAAGAATAAAGGTACCTTCGGATAAGGCTGACTTTTTCTAAATCTGAGAACTTAAGAACTGTTGATGAATATTCATTTCTGCTGGTTCATAGTACCAGACCTTCTGGTGTAAGATTACAATAAATATGAACCATTCTGAATTTGAAGATCCAATCTTTTGTTTTTTCGTAAGCAGTTTTCTGTGCATTGATGTTGTGATTTCCATCGATTAAAAAGATTGGGTAATTTTCTAGCATTTCCTCTTTAAAAAACAGATTTATCAACCTTGATGAATGCTGCCACAATTGCTGCATTGTCTATAGAACTGTCTCTTTCTTCAATCATTTTTGATGCAATTTTTTCACAAAGTCTTCATGTTTTAATCTCTCACTTTAAAATCAGAGGGAGGAATTTCCAAGTGAAAATATATATTGTCAACGTAACGTTTGGAGAATGTGTCCATCTTCAAAATCACCTCAGAATTCAAAATCGCCACTAACTGTTACATGCAAGAATAAAAAAAAAATCACGTGTATATAGGAAACACAAACAACTGTACTTCATGCTGTTCATATGACAGTTATATGTAGGAAAGATTATTGTGGTCATTGCATAATGTACTAAGTCACACTATTGCCTCGTACACATATTCGTCGGAACTTTTTGCAATAATAAAATTACATGTAAAATCATTCCAAAACTGATAAGGTGTGAAACGTGTTCTTAAAACCCACAGATATCAATAGTACATTGCATGTACGTGTAGGGTAATTAGCTAAGTTTTTTACTTCGTTCACCCTGGTCGCAAATCAGATTGGTGACGCGACAGTCGGTATGCTTTTCTTTAAGGCTTAAATCGAGAAGAAGGATGTAAAAGCTGTAGGATGATGTAATATTCAACGGTGTACAAATGTGATGCATTCAACATAAATGTTTCTTTTGATAGAATCTCATAATTGCCGTCCATATTCCAAAAATCGAATGTCGAGAAATGAAAAAGTGTTTGAACAGAAGCGAATACAAGCTTGTAAAAGTGTAATTACATTTTTGTATCCGTTGTGTTATTTTGTGCTCTATTCGTGACTTGGTACTTTTTCCTTTATGTTATATTACCACTTTTGATAGAAATATGCTTAAGTATTGTTCGTTCGGTTTTCTAGACACTTCCTCATATGTTAATTTTAAAGTGTTATATTATCAATAGAAATTCCAGTGAGAATATCAAGCCTTCTTCCCATAGCTATCGATCAGCTATACAGCACCTCCAATTTATTATATTATACCAGCATCGACAAAGTGATAATTTCATCCAGTGATTTCATCATTCTACTTGGATGCATCAGATATACAGGTTTCCATGTACGAAATTTCACGAATTTATTTCACCGAACAGTTTTGTGTTCTCAACATTTCATCGGACAGGCTTGTGTACTCAAGATGTAAACGTTTGCTAATTTTAATTTTATTAATTGTCAAACTTATCAAACACCTTGTTTTGATATGGACGACCATTGTGAGATTTCATTGAAAGAAACATGCACATCGAATGTATCACATTTGTACATAGCTAAATACATGTATTACAGCATTCTACAGACTTTGGCATCCAGCCTCTTGATTTAAGCCCTGCAGAAAAGCATACCGACTGTCCCATCAACAAGCTGATTTGCAACCGGGGTAAAACGTAGTAAAAACTTTAACGACATGAAACTTAGCTAATTACCCGACACGTACATACACTGTACTATTGATATCTATGCGTTTTTATAACATGTTGCAAACCAAATCAGTTTTTGAATGATTTTACATGTAATTTTATTATTGCACACAGTACCCACGAATATGTGTACATTGCGATAGTCTTACTTAGTACATTATGAGTGACCACAATAATCTTTCCTACATATATATGCCACATGAACAACATGAAGTACAGGTATGTGTGTGTGTTTGCACTTTTCCTATGCACTTGATTTTCGTTTTTTTATTCTTACATGTAACCGTTAGTGTCGACTTCGTATTCTGGGGTGATTTCGTAGAAGGACACATTCCCGAGACGTTAAGTTCACAATATATGGAGTAAAAAGTGAAACATTTTCATCAAAGTACCCTGAAAAGTCTTCACGGGGAAGAAGCCTTACAATTTATACTTTGTAACAGAACTTTGATGGTGTGCAGACACTACGAATATATTTCACATTCGATACATATATTCTACCATGGTATATAATCAAAATTACCATAGCAAATATACTTCTTGACGACATAAGACTGATCAATAAAACTTACATCATCGCAAAACAGGGTATTTGAAAAGGTATAAAATTAAAATTAGCAAACGTTTACATCTTGAGTACACAAGCCTGTCCGATGATATGTTGAGAACACAAAACTGTTCGGTGAAATAAATTCGTGAAATTTCGTACATGGAAACCTGTATATCTGATGCATCCAAGTAGAATGATGAAACCACTGGATGAAATTATCACTTTGTCGATGCTGGTATAATAAATTGGAGGTGCTGTATAGCTGATCGATAGCTATGGGAAGAAGGCTTGATATTCTCACTTGTATTTCTATAGATAATATAACACTTTAAAATTAACATATGAAGAAGTGTCTAGAAAACCGAACGAACATTACTTAAGTATATTTCTATCAAAAGTGGTAATATAACATAAAGGAAAAAGTACCAAGTCACGAATAGAGCACAAAATAACACAACGGATACAAAAATGTAATTACACTTTTACAAGCTTACGTATTCGCTTCTGTTCAAACACTTTTTCCTTTCTCGACATTCGATTTTTGGAATATGGACGGCAATTATGAGATTCTATCAAAAGAAACATTTATGTCGAATGCATCACATTTGTACACCGTTGAATATTACACCATCCTACAGATTTTGGCAAACTTCTCCTCGATTTAAGCCTTGAAAAAAAGCATACCGACTGTCGGGTCAACAATCTGATTTGCGACCACGGTAAAACGAAGTAAAACTTTGACGACAACAAACTTAGCTAATTACCCTACACAAACATGGAATGTACTATTGATATCTGGGTTTTTAGAACACGTTTCAAACCTTATCAGTTTTTGAATGAGTTTACATGTAATTGTATTATTGCAAAAAGTTCCAACGAATATGTGTACGAGGCAATAGTTAGACTTAGTACATTATGCAATCACCACAATAATCGTTCCTACACTACATATAACTGTCACATGAACAACATGAAGTACAGTTGTTTGTGTTTATACTTTTCCTATACACAACTGATCTTGTTTTATTCTTACATGTAAGCGTTAGTGTCGATTCTGAATTCTGAGGTGATTTCGAAGATGGACACATTCTCCAAACGTTAAGTTGACAAAATATGGGAGTAAAAAGTAAAACATTTTCATCAAAGTGCCCTGAAAATTCTTCAAGGGAAAAAGCCGTAAAATTTATATTTTGAAACGGAAATTTGATGGTGTGCAGACACTACGAATAAATATTCTAAATCTGAATACTTAGAGCAACTTCACATTCGATACACATATTCTATCATGATATGTAATCAAAATAAGCATAGCAAATCTACGCCTTGACGACATAACACTTATCAATGAAGATAACGTTGTCACAAACCAAAGTGTTTGACAAGCTCTCAAATTAGTTTAGCAAAAGTTTACATATTGGCTTTTCAAGTCTGTCCGATGAAATGTTGAGAACACAAAACTGTTCGGTGAAACAAATTCGTGAAATTTCGTACATGGAAATATGTATGTCTGATGCATTCAAGTAGAATTAGGAAACCAATAGGATACTATAATCACTTTATCGATCCTGGTGTAATAAATTCGAGGTATAGCTGATGGATAGCTATGGGAAGAAGGCTTGATATTCTCACTGGAATTTGTATTGATAATTTAACACTTTAAAGTTAACATATGAAGAAGCGTCTGGAAAACCCAACGAACAGTACTAAAGCATATTTCTATCAATAGTTGGAATATAAAATAAAAGAAAAACGGATGCGTACAAAGTCACAAATAGAGCATAAAATTTTAAAAATCCAACTGATACAAAAATGTGATCACATTTTGACAAGCTTATGTATTCGCTTCTGCTTAAACACTTTGTTCTTTCTCCAGATTCGATTTTTGGGATATGGACGACAATTGTGAAATTTCATTGAAAGAAACATGCACATCGAATGTATCACATTTGTACATAGTTAGATACATGTATTACACCATTCTACAGACTTTGGCATCCAGCCTCTTGATTTAAGCCCTGCAGAAAAGCATACCGACTGTCCCATCAACAAGCTGATTTGCAACCGGGGTAAAACGAAGTAAAACTTTAACGACATGAAACTTAGCTAATTACCCGACACGTACATACACTGTACTATTGATATCTATGCGTTTTTATAACATGTTGCAAACCAAATCAGTTTTTGAATGATTTTACATGTAATTTTATTATTGCACACAGTACCCACGAATATGTGTACATTGCGATAGTCTTACTTAGTACATTATGAGTGACCACAATAATCTTTCCTACATATATATGCCACATGAACAACATGAAGTACAGGTATGTGTGTGTGTGTTTGTACTTTTCCTATGCACTTGATTTTCGTTGTTTTATTCTTACATGTAACCGTTAGTGTCGACTTCGTATTCTGGGGTGATTTCGTAGAAGGACACATTCCCGAGACGTTAAGTTCACAATATATGGAGTAAAAAGTGAAACATTTTCATCAAAGTACCCTGAAAAGTCTTCACGGGGAAGAAGCCTTACAATTTATACTTTGTAACAGAACTTTGATGTTGTGCAGACACTACGAATATATTTCACATTCGATACATATATTCTACCATGGTATATAATCAAAATTACCATAGCAAATATACTCCTTGACGACATAAGACTGATCAATAAAACTTACATCATCGCAAAACAGGGTATTTGAAAAGGTATAAAATTAAAATTAGCAAACGTTTACATCTTGAGTACACAAGCCTGTCCGATGAAATGTTGAGAACACAAAACTGTTCGGTGAAATAAATTCGTGAAATTTCGTACATGGAAACCTGTATATCTGATGCATCCAAGTAGAATGATGAAATCACTGGATGAAATTATCACTTTGTCGATGCTGGTATAATAAATTGGAGGTGCTGTATAGCTGATCGATAGCTATGGGAAGAAGGCTTGATATTCTCACTTGTATTTCTGTAGATAATATAACACTTTAAAATTAACATATGAAGAAGTGTCTAGAAAACCGAACGAACATTACTTAAGTATATTTCTATCAAAAGTGGTAATATAACATAAAGGAAAAAGTACCAAGTCACGAATAGAGCACAAAATAACACAACGGATACAAAAATGTAATTACACTTTTACAAGCTTACGTATTCGCTTCTGTTCAAACACTTTTTCCTTTCTCGACATTCGATTTTTGGGATATGGACGGCAGTTATGAGATTCTATCAAAAGAAACATTTATGTCGAATGCATCACATTTGTACACCGTTGAATATTACACCATCCTACAGATTTTGGCAAACTTCTTCTTGATTTAAGCCTTGAGAAAAAGCATACCGACCGTCGCGTCAACAATCTGAATTGCGACCAGGGTAAAATGAAGTAAAACTTTGACGACAATAAATTTAGCTAATTACCCTACACGTACATGCAATGTACTATTGATATCTGTGGGTTTTTAGAACACGTTTCAAACCTTATCAGTTTTTGAATGAGTTTACATGTAATTTTATTATTGCAAAAAGTTCCGACGAATATGTGTACGAGGCAATAGTGTGACTTAGTACATTATGCAATGACTGTCATATGAACAACATGAAGTACAGTTGTTTGTGTTTATACTTTTCCTATACACACCTGATTTTCTTTTATTCTTGCATGTAACCGTTAGTGTCGATTTTGAATTCTGAGGTGATTTCGAAGATGGACACATTCTCCAAACGTTAAAATCAATTCTCTGTAAAGACCAAAAATTTGCCATAGGGTTGTGGCACGCATGGTCTTGGATTTTCTTAAAAATTCTTGTGAAGAGTCTTTGTGACATCCCTTTAGCAAAAATAACCCTGGCTCTGAAAAATTCTCTTCCATTGCCATGGAAACCAATAATCATGATTTTGCCTGTCAATACCCCTTTCTGTAAAATATCAAATGTCAAAAACAGGTATTTTAGTCGAATATTTTTTTATCAAACCCTTTGGTTTCATATATTCTTTATGTATTATAGATATTTCACTATAATGATATTTTAATGGAATAAACTTATCTTTAGCAAACTATATGTAGTTTGGGTTGCAGCTACCTTTGAAAATGGCATAATATGGCACTTTTTGCCTATTGGTGAAAGCACCGTTTAACCCATATTTTAACACTATTTTATTTTTGTTGCAGGTGGGGTAACACATTTAAGTATATTGTTCTACAATTTTCAACATATGGATAGCAAAATGAAATCATACTTTGATTGGGGAAATCACTGTCAACTTCTTGGCATCCTGCCAAAAATCCTTCATTTTAGCGTTTTTTATTTTTGCTAATTTTTAATTTATTTTGATCCATTCCATTGGTTGTCTATATAAATATTTTTTTCTTCTTTCATGTTTATTTTTCTAGCTTCAGTACATACATTATTTATGCAAACTAATACATGGTTCAGTTAAGGATCATGGGGTATAAATGGCCATCAAAAACTGCAAGTTTGAGAAGATTATGAAAAAGTTTAAAATTGGCACATTTTAAGGAGAAGTAAATTCTTATTCAATCCTTTTGTTTCAGTTTCGTTAATTTTTCTTGAAGGACTGTTCTTTTATCTCTAAAATGAGCCCTAGTTTGCAGCTGAACTATGAAGATTAATGAAACTACGAGCATATGAAATTTGACTTGTCTTTCAGACACGTCCTGAGAAACACAATAGGTCTACTGAGGATAAATTTCCTATTTTGGGCGTAACTTTTTTATTACTCCAGATATCTTTGTTCTGTTTTCTGCAAACTATATGTTTTTGAGGATGCTGAACCCGATGGAATCATCAGATTTTATCTATACTTAGCGGAAAATGTTTTTTTTTGGTATTTCATGATTGGTTGCTATGGACTGTAATTGGTTGCTATGGTAGTATATTTCCTTGAAAATACAGTAAATTTTAATTAAAACAAGTGCAAGTTTTGAGATTACGAAATACAATGAATATTTGGTTTCACTAGGCAGTGCATTCAAGTTTATAGCAAATAATGAAAACGAAATAATTTATTTTCATAAACATATACATGTACAATGTACAAGTTTTGTATTTTATTTTACCTATTCAGCATTTTGAATTGTGGACCTTAAAATATGAATAAGTATTTTTATCTTGATATATCTTAAACATTAGACCTTTTCATATTTAAGTATGCTGTATATTAAAGGAAATATGTCTCCATAGCAAGGAATTGTACTCCTTAGCAACCAATCATGAAATACCAAAAAAAAACATTTTCCGCTAAGTATAGGTAAAATCTGATGATTCCATTGGGTTCAGCATCATCAAAAACATATAGTTTGCAGAAAACAAAACAAAGATATCTGGAGTAATAAAAAAGTTACGTCCAAAATATGAAATTTATCCTCAGTAGACCTATTGTGTTTCTCGGGACGTGTCTGAAAGTGTCGACAAGTCAAATTTCATATGCTCGTAGTTTCATTAATCTTCATAGTTCAGCTGCAAACTAGAGCTCATTTTAAAGATAAAAGAACAGTCCTTCAAGATAAATTAACGAAACTGAAACAAAAGGATTGAATAAGAATTTACTTCTCCTTAAAATGTGCCAATTTTAAACTTTTTCATAATCTTCTCAAACTTGCAGTTTTTGATGGCCATTTATACCCCATGATCCTTAACTGAACCATGTATTAGTTTGCATAAATAATGTATGTACTGAAGCTAGAAAAATAAACATGAAAGAAGAAAAAAATATTTATATAGACAACCAATGGAATGGATCAAAATAAATTAAAAATTAGCAAAAATAAAAAATGCTAAAATGAAGGATTTTTGGCAGGATGCCAAGAAGTTGACAGTGATTTCCCCAATTAAAGTATGATTTCATTTTCTTGTCCATATGATAAAAAATGTAGAACAAAATAATAAATTTTGTTAACCCACCTGCAACAAAAATAAAATAGTGTTAAAATAGGGGTAAATCGGTGCTTTCACCAATAGGCAAAAAGTGCCATATTTTGCTATTTTTAAAGGTAGCTACAATCCAAACTACATATATTTTGCTGGAGATAAGTTTATCCTATTCAAATATCATTATAGTGAAATATCTATAATACATAAAGAATATATGAAACCAAATGATTTGGTCAAAAACAATTCGACTAAAATACCTGTTTTTGACATTTGATATTTTACAGAAAGGGGTATTGACAGGCAAAATCATGATTATTGGTTTCCATGGCAACGGCAGAGTATTTTTCAGAACCAGAGTTATATTTGTTGAAGGGTTGTCACAAAGGCTCTTCACAAGAAATTTTGACCAATTCTGTGACTATGAGTGGCCAGCCTATTTTGGTCCTTACAGAGAATTGATATTAAGTTGACAAAATATGGGAGTAAAAAGTAAAACATTTTCATCCAAGCACCCTGAAAAGTCTTCACGGGGAAAAAGCCGTAAAATTTATATTTTGAAACGGAAATTTGATGGTGTGCAGACACTACGAATAAATGTTCTAAGTCTGAATACTTAGAGCAACTTAACATTCGATACATATATTCTATCATGATATGTAATCAAAATAAGCATAGCAAATATACGCCTTGATGATATAACACTTATCAATGAAGATAACGCTGTCACAAACCAAAGTGTTTGACAAGCTCTCAAATTAATTTAGCAAAAGTTTACATCTTGGCTATTCAGGTCTGTCCGATGAAATGTTGAGAACACAAACTGTTCGGTGAAACAAATTCGTGAAATTTCGTACATGGAAATATGTATGCCTGATGCATTCAAGTAGAATTAAGAAACCAACAGGATACTGTAATCACTTTGTCGATCCTGGTGTAATAAATTCGAGGTATAGCTGATCGATAGTTATGGGAAGAAGGCCTGATATTCTCACTGGAATTTGTATTAATACTTTGTACTTTTAACTTAATATAGGAAGAAGTGTCTGAAAAACCGAACGAACGGTAATTATTTCTATCAATAGTCGTAATAGAACAGAAGGGAAAAACGGATGCGTACCAAGTCACGAATAGAGCACAAAATAACACAACGGATACAAAAATGTAATTACACTTTTACAAGCTGACGTATTCGCTTCTGTTTAAACACTTTTTCCTTTCTCGACATTCGATTTTTGAGATATGGACGACAATTATGAGATATCATTGAAAGAAACATGTTTATCGAATGCATCATATAATACGTGTATTACACCATTCTACAGACTTTTGCATCCATCCTCTTGATTTAAACCTTGCAGAAAAGCATACCGACTGTCCCATCAACAAGCTGATTTGCAACCGGGGTAAAACAAAGTAAAACTTTAACGACATAAAACTTAGCTAATTACGCGAGACGTACATACACTGTACTATTGATATCTTAGCGTTTTTATAACATGTTGCAAACCTAATCAGTTTTTGAATGATTTTACATGTAATTTTATTATTGCACACAGTACCCACGAACATGTGTACTTTGCAATTTGACATTAACATGGTTCAGTTTAACACATGAAAGACTTCAAAATTTTATATAGAAAAATAAACTTCTTGCTTCAAAGTCTGCTCTTTTATGATAAGAAAAACTGCAAAAAAAAATGATTTCCTTCTTTTTGTCCAGACTTTGAAAGCCAAGATGTAGGGATGGAGTACATGTAGCAAGATCCAAGAACCTCGTTTCTAAGGGCAGCATTACTATACATCTGTACAGTTCAAGAGAAAAAAGTTATTCATTTACAAGATCTCCTTTCAAATTGTTTTAACGATTTCCTTTTGTAATAATAGTAAGCATTTTTGTTGACAGTATAAATGTCGATAATTTGAGTTCTTTGCAGTATCAAACCACTTTGCAATTGCCAGTATGCTGGCAGACTTGCTTGCTTGCTTGAGTTGTGAAATGTGTCTGTTTAGTATGTTGGTAATAAGAATCAAACTTGATATGTTGATTTAGAACAGACTGACAGAACAGGGTTCACTTACACGTACATTATAATGAATTATCTGAATGATCTGATGTCAGTGCTCTTTTCACAGTTTAGTTAGGCAGCTTACTTGCATTGCAAGAAAAAAATCAGCATGAACCAGGCACAAGTGCAACTTGATGTATTCTAAACTGAATTTATTGTCATTCAGTTGATGTTTGCATGTACATGTATGGTACTTTATTTAACAGTTTAACAAGTCATGTCCTGATTAAAATCAATGCTTGAAAAAATCTACTAAACAAATGAGGTATATGTATGAGGAAAATTAAAGGGATATTGTCCTTCGAAATCATATCTTTGTAAACCTCTAGAAACAACGTCAATTTGCTGATGAATGTATAAAAAGAGGTATTAATGAAAATTCACTTCCATTTCGACGGCTAAATCAGCGTTGGAAAGAAAAATATGCTGTCGAATTTTCAGTTTGTTTACTTTGAACCTACTTCATTATGAATCGGAATTCTTTCCAAAGACGAGTCGAATTTTCCCTAGAGAACTTTCCAGACTACGAGTCGAGAAATCCCGAGGCGTGTGCATGCACACAATTTTTCTGGAGTTGAACCCCTTACAACACTGAATCGTCTGTAATATATACTCTATTAAATTCGGGTATTTCCGGGCGAAGTCAAAGAAGAAGTCATATGAATAGTGGGTGTGGAAACACGTAATTTTTTTCATCCACTAAAGCTGAAAACCAGGGTTTTTTTACTCATATCTTGCTTAATATTGAAATTTTTAATAAACTTGTATATATCTGATCCGATATTTTACAAAAAAGAAAGATTAGAAAATGTCCATGGATATAAGTTTTTAGGCTCTGTTTTAAAAAGTAATGAAAATCTAAAAATTAGTATGGAGGATCTGGCAAAGAAAGCAAGAAAGGTGATGTTTTCACTAAAATCTCATACTATGTCACTAGGTGATCTGCCGATAAACGTTTTAACTAATCTTTTTGATACACTAGTAAAGCCCATCCTCACATTTAAATTAAAGTTTCTTACATGGATCATTATATATCACAGTATAAAGCAGAGCGGAGAGCGGAAAGCACCCACAAAAGTATTGATCCACTCTAGTTCATAGATAAATCATATACTGAAAAAGTTCATTAAAATTTTTGTAAATATATATTGTGTACTAAGAAAAGTTCATTAAATATAGCCATCAGGGCAGAACTGGGACGACCACCTTTGGAAAAATATACATTTATATAGACCATTACTTATCTGGCTAGAAAAAAAAAGTAATAACAAATTACCGGACTCCAAGGCACATTCAAAAAAAGAAAAGTCCATCAAAACTGACAAAACCAAGAAGAAAAAACATTGCTCGACCATCTCAACAAACGGAACGAGTGGAAAGCAACTGTCATATTCCTGACTTGGTACAGGCATTTTCCGAAGAAAATGGTGGGTTAAACTAAGTTTTACGACGCGTCAAACCTCCCAAGGCTACATACTGAAAACATCAATCCCCTCTCAAAAGAAGCTTTTAAACTAAGTAAAGAATTACATTCCCAAAATATATATTCATGGTATACTTACGCTTAAAACATTATCCCAGAGAATATTAAAACTAAATTAGAAATTGTTAATAATGCAAAAGATGTGCAAAAAATCAAACTAGAAGTCAAGACTGTTTTTTCTGAACGTTACAATATTCTATATGAAACAAAAATCCATAGTCTTAATGAAAATAACTAATTATTTTATATAAGAAATTAAAAAGCTCTCTTGACAAAGAAAAATATTTATATTCGGAAAATTTTGAATATCGCAAACTAATCACGAAGTTTAGAATTAGTGACCATAACCTAGAAATTGAAAAGGGCAGATACTACAAAATTCCCAGTGTTTATGTAGAACATGTGATACGATCGAGGATCAAAAACATTTTATATTAAATTGTAAGCTAAATGAAGCATTAGTTTTTAATTTTTTTTCCTTATATGTCATGAATAACTGTTATTGTTGTTATATCATGAATAATTGTTGTTATTGTTGTATCTGTTATATCCTGTAATATCAATCATTGTAATGATCTTGCCCCTTGCTGGGACCTTAATTTAGTTAATAAATATTATCTTATCTTATCTGTATTGGCAAATATGTTTTATATATTGCGAACTATACACACAGTGAGAATTGTTTGTTTTCAAATTGTATTGACAATGAGGGATCATATGGCTTAATACATGTACATGTAATGGAAGTTTCAAATCTAAAAAGATCTTCTGTAAACAGTATATCAAACCACATCCATGGAAATGTAGCTGCATGTACGTATGAACTTTTTTTACCATTGGGCGTCCGCCTTCACCATCATCTGTCGTGAACTATTTGCATTTTAATCTTCTAAAACAAAACACTATCTTTATAAAAGACTTCTCTTCTTCAGTGCTGGCATCACTTTGGTTTTTAATACGGGCACACCTAATTAACATTTGACGCGTTATGCAACACAGCTATTTATCAAAGGTATTGACATTTAGTTTAAACGATCATTACGAGACTATCAGCTTATCATCACGACATTATTTAACGTATAAAGATTGTTTTAAAAATTAAAGCTGCTACACAAGGGATATCTGGAGATATGACACAATTTTTAACAGCAACAGAAATAATGCTAAACGGATTCCAGAATGACACCAAAGAGTATCGTGAAAAATCATTTGAAGTAAAAAAGGTGTCCGGAAGAGGAAGATCGGTCTTTTCAAAACGAGAATACAAAAAAGGTGAATATGTTATGGAATATAAAGGAACTTGCAAAGAATACAACGAGAAAGAATATGACTCTAGTCATCAAATGTACGATGTAAATGAAGAGTTGTCTTATTGTCTCGAGTTTAATTTTCAAAACAAGAAATACGTTATTGACGCAACACGTGACTTTGAATATGGAATCGCACGCCTTGTAAACCATGCACGGAATCCTAACTTAAAGTTGTTTCGTCCATTAATTGTTGATAGCAATGACCCTCCTCGGATAGCGATATTTGCAGCAACTAATATCAAAATTGGAGAGGAGCTGTTTTGGGATTATTTCTCTTCTATGGATCCAAACAAGGCTCTATTAGGCGGAACTCTAAACAAAAAAATGTACTGGATCTATTCTAGAAGATCAAAAACAGGGAGCTTGACATGTCATATACCCAAAAATAAGGCTTGTGACAAAAATGCACCTAACAGAAGCGGACTTTGTGTTATATGCTATAAACATCCGAAAAGACTGTCAAGTCATTTGATAAGTGCACATTCCATTACCTGCAAAAACACGAGATTAGACTTGATCAATCGTGGCAGAAAATGTCATGACTCTACAGACAAAATACCTAATAAAGCGGGCAGACGCTCCCTTGAATGCTCAGTATGTAGAAAGAATTTGCTTCAACTTTCGGTACATCTTACAAGAGTTCATAAAATAACTGGGGACAAAAATGTTAAACTAGTACAGCAATCAAGAAAACAAGCACTCGCTGTTGAGACATCTTTAAGAAAACATAAACACAAATGCCAAGACACCGCATTGTAATGTAAATACGATCACGTGACTTTTATTCTATTGGACAATGAGATCAGTGACAGGAATCCTTGTAATAACTATGTCTTTTTGGATTATACATAATTTTTTTCAAAGGAAAACATTTGCTGATGTTGATAACAAAGGTAAGAATATTAATTGAAATTGCAGATAAATGCAAATAATAATAATAAGGTCACACCCCTCCTTTGTCGATTAGATATTTGAGTGTATTACAAAATTGCATTTATAAGAAAATCTGAGTACTGAATTTACTCTTTTGACATATTTTATTAGCAAAAACCGAAATATGAAAGTCGATTTAGCACATTTTATTTTGCATTTGATGTTTCTTTTGTAATGTGCGAAAGTCTTCAACCAATAATTTAAAACTGCTACGGTATAAAGAGGACAAAGGTATAACTAACAAACAGGCAGCTTCCGACTCTTGCTGTTGACAGAAAAATATCACGAAACATTCACTTAAAGTTGGTAAGTACCGTAGAGCAAGAATAAGGGGATCTCGACATTCAGCAAAAACGGACACAAATCTTCAACACCAGTAAATGTAAAAAAATAAAAGGTAAAAACTGGTCAACATTACCACTGTTTCATATTCTTTTATGATGAATTCACCATAAACAAAACGCTGACTAAGACTTAAGAGGACAAAAGTAATTTTCTTTGAATTCCTAACTGCTGTGGTCTGCATATATTTAAGAAATAATCCTTCTTTTCATATTAATGAATTAATATATACAAATTAAAAAAAAATTATAAACAATCCTTATTTCCCCCCGTGTACAACTGTTACTGTGGGAAAATTGCAAAAAGAACTTGGGAGTCGGTATTTTTTAGTAGGTAGGTTTTTGTCTTTTACTCAAGTTACTGTTTCTAATATGATTTGTCAATATTAAAAATTTAATTTATTTTTATTAATAATTCTATTTACTAATACTGATAATTAGATTATCTAATATTGCAAAATAGTGACAATGATATTACAAAATACAAATGTACTTTTGATATAAGAAACAACTAAAATATTAATATTAGAAAATGATTTTAATATTGATGAATAAAGTTCAATTTTTTATACTGGAAAAATGCATTTAGCAATATTGAGAAATGTCTAATTGACTTGTTCATATATATAAATATCAATAATATTTATAACTGATTAAACAATATTATAATTGTTATAGGCGCATCAGTGGGTGCACCCAAGCGACCGAGGCCTATAATATCTCATATAACTTAGTTTTTTTTTTTAAATATCACTAAAACTGTCAAAACTTGCATCTTGTATCTCCAACATTGAACTATCTCGTTCTCTTGTTTGGAGCACTTATATTTATATTTATCTTTTTTTTTAATTATTATTATTATTACTCTAATTTTTTTTCTAACATAAAATTTTCAAAAATCTTTATTATTAATAAATCATATGAAAAAGAACGGATATGGAGTAAATGTCAAGGAGAGAACGTCCTGTTACCGAACTGAACTGTCTAATAATAATTATCTAGATGTCGCCACAGGTTTTTTTAATATCAATTATCGTGGTTTTTTTATTTTAACAAATACGATCAGAGCATTTTTAGTGGTTCTGGAATAGAACTTATACTGTTTTTATTTTCTTCATACATGTATATCTAAGGAGGTTGCGGTTATCAATATTGAAATATTTGATTTTAAATAATCCTTTTTATTATCGTTAAAATTATTAAAAATTTAGTGTAATTACAATTTTTTTATACATTAATTATTGTTATTTAGTGTAAACATATTTTATTAATTAACTAATCATGGTACAAACATACAGTAAGTAATAATTACAAATATAAAATTATCAATCAATTAAGGGGATTCGAAAACAAGTTTTTACAATTATTGTTATTTAAAATTTAGTTGTGTTTTAACATCATTAAATGAATTCTTAATTTTAAAGGGTATGCTACTTTAATTATATTGAGAATTGATTTATGAATTATATATATAATATATAATCATTTATTAATAATTTGAAAAAAAATTGGGAATTAATTCCCCAACAGCTTCTTATTCTGCTTTGGTCGGAAAATGATGAATTATATTTTCCTCTAAGGATATTAGAAAAAATAATTGTACATATTGTATTTATTTTCTCTATACCTATGTAATATGGTAATGAGAATAAAGAATATCTATCTATCTGCTAAATTTATAATGAAGAACACATAAAACATGCTAGATATGTCTGGAATACTCCAGTTGGAGTAATTAATATGCGCTAATTGCAGTATAATATCCAATTGAGGTATTATACACGTATTTGTAGTTGCTAATGCAGTGCATAACTGTTCACGACTCTAAAATGTGATGTAGATAAGGTATTTTGAAAGAAAAAAAAATACAATTACAGCTAGATGAGCAACGGTTGTAAACAAATATAAAGTTAAAACGGCACATTTATGGCAAAGGCTGTTATTATCAAAACTAAAATCATCAACTAATATTACGATTCCTCCCTTCCTTCAAATTTTATTCGTGCGACTCTCCCAATCGTTACCTTATGACTCGCATAGAAAATCATAAAATACGTTATAATTGTTTGTAACTGTAAATAATCAGATATTGCCGTCAATTGTTATCGACATTTGGAACATATAGAACCAATTTTATACTGAAGCAAACAGTCAATTTAGATATTGACAAAGTTTGACCGATTCAGACAAAATTGCGCGCTCATGAAAAAGATCACGAATAAATTAAGATACGACTTGGCCTAACATACACTAGAGATGTCATGAGATTCCCAGATAACAACAATAATAATACTAACAATAACAATACTGCTTTATTTTTTTACGGATACAGTTATCATACACTAATCTTCCTTGAGGCTCCAGTTACAAAACTAAATTAAAAGATTATCAAATTAAAACTATATATATATATATATATATATTAAGTTGTAGGAACACTTCGTTTATTAAGCAGATAACATTTAAGCTTATTCTTAAACACAGTGGTACTTTGGGTATTTCTTACTGAGACTGGTAGACTGTTCCATATACAAGGTCCGGAGTACATGAATGATTTTTTTTAAAAGTTCAGTCCTAGATTTTGAGATACATAAATTACCATTTACAGCATTTCTTTATTGATAAGGATTATTATCAGAGACGTATGTAACCTTTTCAGTCAAATATAAAGGGGCTTTTGAAAATTAAAACACATTTGTGATACATGGTCCTATTCTCTACAGTCATCCATCCAAGTTCTGTAAATAAAGGAGTAGATGTAGATGGAGCAAGATAATCTGCATCGAGAATAAGCCTAGTAACCCTTTTTCGTAGTTAATAACACGGCTTAGACTATCAAATTTGCAGTTTCCCCAAATAATAATACGGTAATCAATCAATGGAGAATATTCTGTGTAAAACAATTTTCTTGAATCCAGATCCAAAAACTTTTTAATTTTTGAAAGGCAGCAGATACGACTAGACATTTTTAGCATACTTACCCAGCTCAGAGTAGGGTCAAGTGTTACTCCTAATAATTTTTTGCAGGTGGAATTTTCCAAAACTATCTGAATTTATTGTTAGTGAAGGATTAACTGTTTGTGACAGAAGTTTTTGTCTGGTCCCAATTACCATACGTTTTGTTTTACTGCAGTTGACAAACATATTATTGTTTTCACATCATTTTTCTATTTCTATTAAATCTTCATAAAATTACCCTTAGACTTAGTGTAAAAATGTTTACATTATGGGTTGAGGTGCTACTCTTAATGTAAAAAATATTACCTCTAATGTAAAAGTAAAAAAATTAATAAATTTGATTTTCACATTAAGGGTTGATAAATATATAAATAGGAGATGTGTTATGAATTGTCAATGTGATAGAAATCCAACAACGATCGTACAAAAAAAATCAACTTCTACAGGTCACCGTACGGCCTTCCACAATGCATAAAGACCCATACCGTAAAGTGTGCTGTAAAAGGCCCAAAAATAAAATGTGAAACAATATAAAAGAAACGACAAATGGCCCATTATGACTAAAGACATAGGACAGAAAACAATAAAAACAAAAAGACAACGACAACCATTGTAATACAGGTTCCTGGCTTGGGACAGGCATATAAATACCATTTTGACCATGAATGTAAAAAATATATTTATTACGATTTTAAACCAAAAAGAAGAAAAGTGTGTTACATACACAAATTCCATTAAGTTTTGCTGAAGAAGCCAGTATATCTTAAACAAAATTATTAGCTACTGTTCCCTGGCGTGGTAAAATAATAAAGAAAATAATTTCAGTAAAAAAGTATGTACAGCATACAGACAGTCAAACCTGGATATAAAGGTCACCCTTGGGACAAAAAAATGAGGCTCAAATTTTGCCTTGTCTACGGATTATGACTCTCTGAAACAGTGCCTTCGGTATTCTATTGCCTAAAAATTTATATTACTAAAACGTGTGATAAATACGGTGGCTGATAAGACAGGTTTTTGCTGAAAAGGGGTAACCTGTATAGCATGTTATACCGTTACCTGTATAAAAGATAACAATAACATGAAATTACCGAAGTGGTTAATGATGGTCACAGTAGCGCAATAAGTTAGGCATATTACTGTAACTGAAGGAGGTATGGGTTCGATTCTCGTTTAGGCACAGACCATTTGATTTTCCGGGGGGGGGGGGGGGGATTTTTTGGAAAAATTTTTTTTTCTGGCCCTGATTTTGCCAAAAAAAATTATCTGGCCAGCATCTGGAGTGAAAAAAATATTCTGGCCCACATTTTGGCCATTGGAAAAAAATTAATTTTCCAAATAAAGGAGTAGGTTCACTAAGGGTCAAAATTGGCCCTGTAATTTCATTATTTTTCATTTACGTGGAACCAGCACTAATTTTTCGGAAAAGATAAAAGTTGCGAGTTGTAGTAACGTATATAAATGCAATTTCGTTCCATTACACATTAGATATTTGTTATAATAATTATACATAATTGTGCATTTTATGAATGAAATCTATGTTTTACCGGTTTTTGCACATTTTCATGTAGTTTTCTGCACAGAAAAAATTTTTTTTTTCATAATATTGCGAAAAAATGACAACTTTTTGAAGCTTATAGCAATGTCATAGTCAACAACCAGTTGGAATAATAACTTTTCTTTTAAATATGCATACCTTGGAATAAATTTACAACCCATTTGTATGGTTATATGTGAATTAGGAATTTAGGGCCGAATTCCTGTCTTAGCGGACCTACTCCTTTTCTTGTATTAACCCTATCGAAAAAAAAAAATCTGGCATGCAAATCCCAGGCCCCAGAAAATCAAATGGTCCGTGCCTTAGGCCAGGATTTGCAATTAGCGTTTTTCGTTAATTCTTGAAAAAAAATCAAACATTTAGTATTTTTAGTTGTAAGGTGTAATAAAATATTCCCACCAGCATGCACAAGATCTACAAGAAGAAAGGACTGAAAGTCTATTGAAATGGGGAATGGGGTGAAACACAAAGGTAAACAAGTATGGAGGTCTACTGGAAAAGGGGAGTGTGGGTTTGGTGGGGACAAGTAGTCTTTTGTTGGGAGAAAACTGTCTGCTTCTCGTATCGAATACCTCAAAACGGGTTTTTAACGTGCATGAAGTGTGGCATTTCTTCAATCACGGGGGGGGGGGGCCTTGCTATATAAAGGGTAATACGGATGTGCGGCCCGAAAGGGTCTGTTTTTTTCAGTGGCAAATATACATGAAAAGCCCTTTATATCGGCATGTCATCTATATATCATATATATATAGGATGCTATTTCTGTGATACCAACCTGGGATCTAATGAAACTGTCAAAAAATTGCTTATCTGACAAGAAATAATTGCATTTTCTGATTAATCCTGTTTGTGCAACCCAATTTTCTATGCTAAACATGCTAGTTAGAGTTAATGTTAGTTATGATTAAGGTAATTATCTGATTTGTTAATATATGAATGAGTCACATTTTTAGGCTTCACCAATATATGGGAGGGGTGGGGGTTTCAAAATTCCCGCCTCACACCTGTACCAAAGAATTATTCAAGCCCCCCCCCCCCCCCCCCCCGGTGTCTTCAATACTGTTTTTTTTAAAAAAATGCTTAACCTTTAATGTAAAATATTTTCATCATCACCAACTACCCTTAATGTCATTTCTTTTAAGTTTAAAGTTTTTTTTTACACTTTGGGTTAGCAAAGTTGATAGTTTTACTCTTAATGTAAACATATTACCTTTAATGTAAAAATGTTTACACTAAGGATAATTTGTACTTTAAGGGTTGTGACAGGACAGCATCAAAAAATCAACAATATGGTCACTTTCTTTTGTGGCTATATCATACTAAAATTTCAAAAGAATTGACTACGATCAAAGTTATTTTATAAACCAATTATTCGAGACCTTATATCTCGGAAACCAAAAGAGCTACATCAAACTCGTTCACAAACCAGATGCTCAAACGCGAAGAAAAAACATCAATATCCAATTTGAAATCTTGAAATTAACTTTCTACCTAAAAAACATCCGTTTCTACCTATTTTGGCCCCTTTTTTTGAAAGCGGAAACGGCTTACCAAATTAAATTTTATACAGATGTTTACATTGTCTTAAAAAGATTTTGCTCATGTTTTGTAAAGATATCTTGACTAAAACTTGAGCTATAAAACAAAAACAATGACAAACAGCAAATTTAGCCGCATTTTTGCCCAAATTTTTTACCAGTAGGGGACAGTTGTCCCATTTTAAATCGGAAGATCTCTTTCTACACTCCGATTTCGTAACAATCGGTCAACTATTACTACCGGTCACAGAGTGATCGTCCGTAAAATGATTTTTATTAATTTTTGCAGTATTTAGCTGTTATATCAGAGATATATCATAAACAAAAATGTTCAACAATACACTAATCAATGTAAATTGCAAACACATGTATGTTCAGAACCTACTTTTCGCAGTTTTAGCTTTTTATCTGGAAAACTAAAGGAGATAAATAATTAAAGTAGCTGGTAAATGTTGAATATTGTCGCTTATGTTAGACAGGTGAGAGATTCAGGCTCCTGGGAGCCTCTAGTTTGTTAGATGGAACCACTACAAATCACTTGATTCCAATGCACTGAAAAGATTGCACTTCATCACGTTTACATCCATATATATGGATTAAATGCAGAAACAAACACTACATGACATGTTGAATAAAACCCTTTTACATGTATTTGATCATACTATTAAACCGGTTTTGTTGTATGGCAGAGAAATTTATTCTCAGCAGAAAAGTTGAATAAATTAAAAGATTCATATTTCAGTAAACTATGTAATGATTTTGCAGCCGAAAAAAATCATATTAAGTTTTGTAAATATGTTCTTGAAGTCAGTCGACGTTCAACTAACCTTGCTGTTGTTGGGGAGTTGGGCAGATACCCCCTTTATCTAGAAGTACTATTAAACATGGTTAAATATTTGATTCGTCTGTCAAAGGCTGATTGTACTGGCTTAATTGCAGAAGCTTTTAATGTTTCTAAACAGTTACTTTCAGAAAACAAATATGTTGGTATAAAAGTGTATGTGAAATATTTAATTATTTTCACATTAACACTAACAAGGTGTTTAATTTAAAATCAAAATTAAAGAATTATCTCTATTCTTTTTTTCATTTAAAGTATAAAGATATTTGGACAAAGGGGCTATTTACAGATAACAAGAATCCCTTACATGGAAATAAGCTTCGGACTTACAGACTTTTTAAAGATATTTAATTTTGAACCGTATTTAAACTGGGGAACTTTTAATCAAAGGAGAATTATTACAAAATTTCGTATTAGCTCACATAATTTAGAAATTGAGAGGGGTAGATATAAAAATATACCGGCCAATAACAGAACATGTAAATTATGTAAACATACTGTTGAAAATGAAATTTATTTTCTATTAGAATGTGACTCATTACAGCATGTGAGAAAGGAAATTTTGGACCAATTTGAGTCAAAATATACTAATATTAAATTATTATATATACAATCAAAATTTGTATGGCTGCTATCAGCTGATGATAATTATATATACAATCAACTATATATATTATTAAATAAATTAAATACTGCTAGAGAAATTATCTTGTCTGCCAACATTAAGTAATCATATATCTATTGAAATTTTGCCTTTTGGTATTTATTTATTTAATAATCATTCACTAGTCACGCAGTGTGTAGATTCTAGATCTTAACAGTTCCTGAGGTCTCTGTACTTATTGAAACCAATTATTTCATATTGTGTCATGTCTGTAAATGTTAAAATCATTTAATCATTCTTTAATCAATTGTATACTTTGATTTGTTTATTGATTGTTCAGCTCATTATTGGGCGCCGTGATTGGCAATAAAATATTTGTTTTTGTTTTTTTTGTTGGAAATGCGTAAATGAAATTATAAGTGCCCTGTCCTCAATTCCAATGACTTAGTACTAATTAATTACACTTGATCATAATCGTTAGGATAAAAATATTTCAAGATCTGATCTTTTTTTATGTACAATAACTTCTGAACAAATGATTTTCTTATATGTAAATCAAACAGAACAATTGTTTACATATTGCAGGCTGATATATAAAGAAGTAGAGAAACCACTGACTTCAAATATAATGCAAGACATCGTCAATATCTCCCGATTCGTATTTCAATAATGAATTTCACGTATATAAAAGAACGCATAATGACTCATTATCATGATTTGGTCGCTAGGTATGGTTTCTTCTATGGAATATATGCACGAATATCAAAGCTATTACTGCGCGAAAATAGATTAGTAGATAGATGATATGTTCGAGAAACTATTAAAACTTTTAATGCCTGTGGCAAACTTTACCGTGATCGCAAAGGAAGGCCAAACAGAATTGGAAACAATTTTAATATCCGAAGAATCATTGACAATTGTCTGAAAGAAAACGATGAGATCACTAGCAAAAGTATCAAACGTTCGCTGGAAGCAATAGGGCATGACATCAGTATATCCACCATAAACAGAATTAAAAAAATATTAGGATGGACTTTTAAAGGAACACGGTACTGTCAACTCATCCGAAATTGTAATAAACCGAAACGTGTCCAGTGGGTGACAGAAAACTTGCATGAATCCTTTGATGACGTAATCTGGACAGACGAAACTTCTATTTGGCTAGAGCAACACGCAAAGAGATCCTACCGGAAAAAAGGAGTCCTTGTAAAAAGAAAGCCCAAGCCAAAGTATCCTTTAAAAGTTCACGTCTGGGCTGGAATAAGTAGAAGAGGCTGTACAGAAGTTTGTATATTTAATGGTATAATGGACGCTACCTTATACACTGAGATCTTGGAACACACTCTTGTGCCCTTCATAAGACAGTATTATCCTGAGCATCATCGTTTTATGCAGGATAATGATCCAAAGCATCGGTCAAATAAAGCAAAAGTGTTTTTTGAAAGAAACAATATAAATTGGTGGAAAACTCCTCCAGGTATGAAATAATTTCGAGATTATCCGGCAAATTATTATAGTACGTATGTCTTTCAATACTAATTGGCTTTGAAGCCAGTGTGAACTATTACCATCACTTGGCGTCCGTCGTCTATAAAAATTTCACATATGCTCTTGAGAACCCCTGACTTTGCACAAAACTTGGTAGAATCAATTGTTTAATCAATTATATGTTTGTATTTCTATGCCCCGCCCACGTGAGTGGAAATCTGGAATCATTACTTTATGTAAAGAATTCTATCAATAATTAAAAATGAAAATTTCTTAAATAGACCTTTCTAGTTCAATATTGCCACAAATAATTCATAATATATTTCAATGAAACCTAAAGTTCATATTTCCTGTAACTATTTATTATACTATCAAGAGAAAAAAAGCCGACATTTCTACCTTTTTGGAAGCAAATAACACCACTAATGCCATATTTTAATCATTCACCACAAATATTACACGTTGTAATTACATCCTGTAAAAGATGAAAGATCAGAAATCAACATCAACCCATAAAATACCTTTCTGGTTCGACGATGAATATAACATTATTCAAGGAATTTAAAAATGCATGAAAATTTGCATATCAGTTTGAAGACTTTATGTATAATTATTCAAACAAAAACTTCAATAAACTGTGTAAAACATCAAACCAGTTGCTCAGGAAAGCACAAACCCTTTGATTTTCCGGGGAAAGGGGACTGGGATTTAAAAAAAAGTTCTTACTCAAAATTTGCCTGAAAAATTATCTGCTGATATTGACGGTATGGTTTATTCTCCGAATGACTACTGGACTAAAATAACATCTAATTAGACAAGGGGATTAAGAGGCCTTTTTAAGGGATATCAATTATCTGTTACCTGAAATTTTTACCTGCAATGTCATCATGAATTTACTATCTGTGAAGGGAAGGATAAGACAAATAGGACGTCTACATTTGTATATACATATATCTACTTACAAATGCATAGAATATCTATTTATTTCTAATAATAGCGGTATAATATAATGTTACATCCAATAATATTCCTTTGATGTGTCTAAATTACCATATTTGGAAGAACGTATTTGATTTTCACTAGAACAAAATTATCCAAGTCAAAATTCAAATTCAATTTTATCTTAAACCAGAACCAGTTTTGCAGCATTTTGATTGCTCTTTCAGATAAAGCTGTAGTTCCTATTTTCAGAAGGAGAAAAAAGTTATGATTCTTCAATAGAATGTTGGGCAGAAAGTCACAGGACGAAAAGTCAGACAAAAAGTCACAGTTTATATTTTCTTACTTAAACAATGAATCTGTTAATTGGCTGGTGTATATAGCAATTTTCATTTCATGAAAAGATTTATCGGTAAAGGGAGCACAGGTAGTAAAATTTTCCTTTGCCCAAATGTAACTTTTTCTTCGCCCAAATGTATACATTGTTACGAATGCGAATTCCCCATAATGTAATACGCCCACAAATAAAGTAAACAATCAGTAGTGTTGCTTCTGTTTTACCAGGAAATGCATGTCTCTTCATGGTAAACCATGGCACTTTTTTGTCCTCCTCTATGTAAAAATATTATAATACAATCTTGCATGTAAAATGCAAGAATAAAGACTGTCATCTTTTTTCCTTAGTTTCCTTTTTGTCCTATCAATTCTGTGACTTTCTGTCCATTTACCTCTTTAATAGTGGCTACTGAAAATTTGCAAATCTAACTGTTGTGCTACCTTAGCATGTACATTATTTTCCTCTAAAAGTTGAACATAGCGACACAGTTCTATTTCCAGATTATGATCATTTATGAGAAATCATGTGTGTTTATAACTGATGACTCTTGAAATTTCGCTCCCTTTTTAAATAATTTCTTGAAGTTTGATTTCAGATTTTAATTTACTATATAAAAATAGTTTTGAGGAATCATTAGTCAAAGAATTTTTTTCCGATACTTGCTTTTTCATATATAAATGAATCAATATATAAGCTTTGCTCCTAGTGATTGTGTCAATGGAGAATGCATATCACTTTGTTATTTTTTTTACCAGTATAAAGGCAATATAGATTAAAATATTCTTCAAGATATTATTGTTTCTGGACAAAATAAATAATTTTTGTTCTTTATTTACGAGACATCTGGAAACTAAGGTCTCATATCATCTCCTGAAAATTTTACGCTTGCGTAATCAATAAAAATTACTGTGGATTCATTTATTTTCGTGGGTACCAATTTTAGCGGTTGCAGAAAATTATAAGGTTTCCAGGATACTTAATTTCGTGGTTTTGCAGTTCCTTTCTAACAAGTCAACAGGATTATTACAATTCGTTGGATACTTAAATTCGTGGTTTGCCTGTTCCCACGAAATCCACGAAAATTGGTATCCCACGAATAATAATGAATCCACAGTATATATTTTTCTTTCTGCAACATATTTTACTATAATGTTGCTTGATATCATACTTTTCATTGTAATGTTATAGCAGATATGGTTTTATATGCAGAAATATGGAAAGCCACAACTGCCTTATGTTGTATTCGATCTTTATATTCGGTGCTTTTTTTAATATATTCGGTCCATACATCATTGTGTGTGGTGCTTATGCCACTGTGTGTGGTGCTTTTACCATTATGTGTGGTCATTTGAACATTATATTCGGTACTAATTGCATTATATTCGGTGCAAACTTCATTGTATGTGGTGCTTAAACCATTATATGTGGTAGTAAATGCATTATATGTGGTAGTAAAGGCATTCTTTGTGGTAGTAAAGGCATTCTTTGTGGTAGTTAAAGCATTATATTCGGTACTTTTTAAATCATATCCGGTGCTTATTTCATTATATTCGGTACATTGATCATTGTATTGAGTGCTTGCATAATAGTGTGTGGTGCTTTTACCATTATGTATGGTCAGTTTAACATTATATTCGGTACTGATTGCATTATATTCGGTACTGATTGCATTATATTCGGTACGAACTTCATTATATGTGGTACTTAAAACATTATATGTGGTAGTTAATGCATTATATGTGGTAGTTAAAACATTATATTCGGTACTTGTTTCATTATATTCAGTACATTAATCATTCCATTCAATGCTTATGACATTATACTCAGTAGATAAATCGTTATATTCAGTGCATACATCATTGTGTGGGGTGCATTCTTTTTCCATTGTTATATGCAGTCACAAAATCATTATATGCGGTAGATAAATCATTATATTCGGTGCATTCTTCATTATACGATTTTTCGATGATGATGATACTTGACGGAAAAAGCCGGAAAAACTTCGGCAATTTTACGAATGTTAACGAAGTGGGAGAAAATACTTACGGCGTAAATTGTCTAATCACCGGTTTTAGCTGACGACATGTCGGAAACTGAAAGTGAACTGAGGAAAGTACTGGAGGAGGTAGGACTTGGCATCCTATTCCAGAATTTTGTGGATGAAAGGATTGAATTGGAAATGGTGCCTTCGCTTTCTGACAATGAAATGGCAAGACTGGGAGTAGTCACCATTGGAGATAGGACACGCTTGAAGTCCAAAGTGTCTACTGCTAGTAGTGTTTCTTCTGATTCGTCCCAAGTACCTAGTAATATAATTTTTTTATCAATTGCAACAAAAAATGCTGTAAAAAGGTGGACGGGTGACAATCTAAGTAAAATTAGAAGTCCTCACTTGCCCCCCCCCCTTTTTTTTGGTTAGTGTCTGCGCTGCATGGGAGTGGGGCGCAAGTGAGGAGATCTTATTTTAATTAGATGGTAACCTTTATTGCCTGCCAGTTTCTTTCCCTACATTTCTATACAAATTGTACCGCCTGTAGGCTGTGACAAAAGTCGAGGGTGCAACATTGTTAACATTATCCCATGAGGTAGCAACAAAAAAATCTCGGGAACCAAATTCCAAATGGGATTTGTGTAAACAGTGGCAAGTTTTAGTGATAAAGTTTGTTTCTGAGTAACCACACATTCATCCTGGTGTTGGGGACTCCAGGTCAAAATATTAAACAAACTGTACCTAAGTAAATGAAAGAGCTCACTTCACAGAGGAAGAAAAAAAAGTTTTTGAAAATCCGTCCAGTAATAAAAAAGTTACGACATTTCAAAGTCTATATTTTTGTGTAAATTTTGGAAATTTGCAACAAAAATAAAATCAGAAATGCATGAAAGGCTCTGTTGTCAAGTTCAAGACCTGATAAAAAGTTCTATTTACATATTACATGTATACTTTAAAAGCAGCTTAAACATTTCTCTCATTTAAATGACTTAATAGGAAGAAATCTATCCATGCACAAGCTTCTAGTTTTGAATAAACTGGACTTCAAAGATTTCAAAAAGTTAAATTTTGACTGTCTTTCTTGGAATCAGTTTCTTTCATGGCTAGCACAAAATGGCAGAAAACCCAATTCTGTCATGGCAAAAATGGCCTTCATGACAGAATTCCCAGTGCAAAAATTGTATGATGCAACTGTAATACATACTTGGCATTCCATATTCCTGAAGAATAAAGTGCAATGATCTAATAATACAGTTTTCAGGACCCTATTCCAAATTACCAGTTCATTAAGGCTGTCTGAAAATTGAATGAAGCTTAAATGCTGAAAATAGCTCAAAGAGCCAGTAGGCATTAGGATGAAGAATCAAGTTTTTAGACAAGAAAATATGAAAAGCTAAAAATTTCATTGGTTTTAAACATTTTATGATTGATTATCTTAACCTCCACATACCAGCTCACTGTTTGTTTTGGGGTTTTTATTTCAAGGCCATGGAATTATTGTAAATTTCAAACATTTGCCATTAGGGCTTAAAATTCTCCGATATAAGACATCTCAGAAATTAAGTTTGAAATTGCATGTAGCAACAATGCCTGAACAAAAACTAACTTTTGGTTGTCTTTAAATGTTTTTAATTTGAAAAGCTGTTATCTCAATGCTATAATAGTACTTATTTGTGTGTCCTCAAAATGGTTTGTCCATGGTAACCCTTCTCATTTGATTTATACCTAGTTTTAGCTATTCATTTTCCACATTTAGCTAAGAGTATAATCAGCATTAATACAAATTTCTTATAAGTCGTCGACTAGAAAATAATATTTCTGAAAACTATGAGATAATTGGTACTTATTTATCGCAAAACATGCATTTATATAACCCTGGCTCACTGTTTTTTATTTTCCTGATTTTGACATGATAATTTAAAACTGGTGCCATGTTATTAAATGTGATTCTTTATTGACTAATGGATATAATGTCCTTTGATATTTATAAAAAAAAATAAAATCATGTACATAAAAAAGAAACAAAACAAGCTATACACATTTGTTCTAAGTTTTGACTACCAAATACTGATAGTGGCTTAGTGCAATTTCTCAATTTTCTGTAAATTGATTGACTTCATAGGCAAGAATAAACATATTTTCCTTATTTTCCAAGGTATTTTAATATGACCTGGAGTCCCTACTGGTGTGTATGTAAGTGATAAATGGGTCTTTGTAAAATAAGTCCAGACAGACCAGTATTACTAGGAACATAATTCTGTTGTGACAAATTTTCGTAGTTAGAAAAGTCCAAATGTAGTAAATCTAGTCCGGCGAACAATTTTCCTAGTTAAAAAGATATCGCTCAATTTTTGACAAAACGGACAAATTTTACTGTTGAGGAATAATAGGCCGACACTCCAATTACTAGGAATATTAGTATTTCATGTAAAATTATTGTAAATAATTCCTTTTCAAGATTGATATATTTTTGTGTAATTTTGAAGATCTTATAGAAGATAATATCGAAAGATAAAATTATATGTATAAAATTTCAGAAATGAAAAAGATAATTACAGTAAAACCTGTCTCGAGAGACCCTCCTTTCTGTCTACTAAATTGGTCCTTGAAGACAGGTGCTCTCTCAAGACAGGTTTGTTATCACATTTTCAGGGATGATCTTTGGGTGGTTACTTTTCAGAATTATAATATCCAGCAGCCCTGCCCATCATCAAAGATGACTGCCATTACTAAAAATAGAAATTTCTTCAAATTGTCCAAAACATCTATATCTTTAACAGGAATTGGCTTAAATTTGAACTGTAGTTGCCCAATAATGAGTTGTGGACCATAAATAAATTCTGGCTTTTTCAATGAAATTTGTAATTTTTCAGATTTTCGACCTTGGGTAAGCAACTGGTTAACTTTATCACATGCGGATGTGAGTCGAGTGCACCTTTTTTTGTAATTGCCCAAAGCGGGGATCGAACTCGCACCGTATAGGTGATAGGCTTCAGTGATCTATAAGGTAGATGCGACCAACTACCTAGACCTCTCGGCCACCCAGGCCCCTACCTTTTGGAAATATGTCGACGGATTTGATCTATCTCTTATGGTTTTCGAAATAAAAGGGGCCAAAAAGGTGGAAATTAAAAAAATAAATTTGATGCAGTTTTTTGCAAAATGTTAATCTTTATGAGTTATTTATAAAATCTGTAACAATTTTTGTTTTCCTTTTCGGCTGAGGGCTAAAAGGGGCCAAATTTACGAAAGTTCAACAGGTTCACAGAATTTATATTTTTCAGTTTTTGCCATTGTGTTGCTGTGAATAAGAGCTTTTAGTAGTAAGTCAACGGATTTGATCTATCTCTTATGGTTTTCGAATTACATTTATGTAAAAGTTGCAAAAAAGGTGGGGGGGGGGGGGGGGGTGATTAAAATTATTTTATATATTTTTCAACCAATTCTGATGCAGTTTTTTGCAAAATGTTAATGTGTATGAGTTATTTATAAAATGTATAATTTTTTTAATTTCCGTTTCGGCTGAGGGGCTAAAAGGGGCCAAATTTACGAAATTTTGCAAGTTCAACAAGCATGACAAGTTCACAGATTTTTATTTTACATCCAATTTTAGTGCAGTATTTCCCATTGAGTTGCTCTAATGAGAGCTTTATAAAATGTGTAACTTTTGTTGTTTCTGTTTTGGCTGAGGGGATGAAAGGGAACAAATCATCTAGTTTTTCAAATTTTTATAGAGTTTTTTTTTCTTGATGAGATATTTATTATAATATCAAACAGTTTACCCTGACAACATAGTACAGTGACAAATTTTTCCTGTGTCCAACAGTTACTTCAACATGCAAGCGACACAAGTTTTCCCTGGAAAACTCAAGCCTAAGTTAGGTTTTAGGTTAGGTTGTTTCGAATTAGGTTAGGTATAGTGTCAGTGCTAAATCGGTGATTTCTCCTGAAAAGATTAACAATGTACCAACACTATATATTTTATAAGAAGAGTAAATCATAACATGCATTTTAATGTTTTATTTGTCAAAATCCTGTAATAAAGGGTCATGTCAGCTTTTTCCATCACTTGGCGTCTGACATCATCTGTCATCCGTCCGCCCGGCGTAAACTTTTTCGAAAAGGCTTCTCCTCTGAAACCACTGGGCCAATCTTGGCCTGAATCATCCTTAGGGTGTCCTCTTTCAAACTTTTGTCCAATGACCCTGCCCTCCAACCAAGATGGCCACCATTACTATAAATAGAACATAGGAGTAAAATGCATAGAAATTTCTATAAATGGCAAAAACCGCTGTATTTTTCAGTAAAATGAGTTCAAATTTGAACTGTAGCCTCATCATTTAGAGTTGTTTGAAACCACTGGGCCAATTTGGATGGTCCTTGGGTGGTCCCCTTTCAAAATTTTATCCAGAAGCCCTGCCCTCCATCCAAAATGGCCATCGTTACTAAAAATAGACATTCTTTAAATGGCAAAAAACTGCTTTATTTTTCAGCAAAATGGGCTAAAATTTGAACTGTAGCCTCATAAAAAGGAGCTGTTTAACATATACAGGTTTTTCAGAAAAAATTTACACTTTTGCAGATTATGCAAATTAGGCTTATTTTGACAAAAAACAATTAAAAATATTCTTCTCTAAAACTACTGGGCCAATTGGAACCAAACTTGACATTGATGGGCCTTGGGTGGTCCTCAAAAATATATCCCATAGGTTTGCCCTCCATCTAAAATGGCCACCATTACTAAAAATAGAAATTTCTTTAAATGGCAAAAACGGCTTCATTTTTTAGCAAAATGAGCTAAAATTAAAACTGTAGCCGCACTAAAAATAGATTTTTAATGACAAAATCATTCTTTTTGCAGCAAAATGGGCTCAAATTTGAATTGTAGCCCGGAAATGTAACATTTAATACAGTTTTTGTATCTGAAAACAATTTTCATAAAGTTGCAACATTCTGGTCACAGGTAATTCAGGTGAGCGATTATAGATGCCTAAGAGCCTCTGGTTCAATTACTTTGGTTTAAATTTCTTAGGTCTTGATAGCACCCTTAATAGGGCCAGTCAGTTCTTCTTTAGCAATTGAATTTTTTTAAACATTGCTATTATTTTTATGTTCATGCATTTATAAAGAAATGCTGTATTTTACCCACTTTTTTATAGCACGGGGATATGCAACATTGCTGCTGAGTATATTGTTATTTTGTGGTTGAAATGTGTCCAGAGAATTTTGAAATTTAAAAAAATGGCTGTCCTTGGTCAGAAAAACATATTTTTCATTACTTCCATATATAAGTGTCTATGGGCTAATTCAAAGTTTTTTTGAAGTTCTTTAAAACCGTTGAAGAGAATCTAATAAAATTTTAGGAAGGTGTTTGAAAAACATGAAGCTAACACAAAGAGAGATTTTATTGAATTTGATTAATCTTAGGGAACGACCATTTAACTTTGCGTGGGGGGTTATGTTTTTTTGTTTCTTTCAGGAAATTTTTTTTGTGCGACCCAAGCAACAGATTTTTATTTTTTGACTCACGCGGCAGTGCAAAATTATTTTTGAGCATTTAACATTAAATTTTATGGCAAAAATTCCCAAACAGAAAATTTATTTTTTCCTTCTCCCTGATCAAAATATTTTTTTCTTCAAAGTTGGGAATCAGAATATTTTTTTAGAAAAAAACCATAACCCCCCTCACAGTTAAATGGTCGCTCCCTTAACATCTTCTGTAGGTGTAATACCACCAAATCAGGAAACGAATCCTGACAGGTTGTAACTTGTATTTATCTGCTTATATAATTTCACAAATCACAAATTTGTGTGTTTTTTTGTACTATACAATGTTAACCATACAACATAATAATGCCTTAAATTAAGTACTGATTTAGGGACCGGTCAAAATTTCTCAAGGCATGGGACCGGTGCAAATTAGCATGGGACATGCACTTTTTTAAAGCAAAATTTCCATGGGACCTGCATTTTTTACAACTTAGATGTGCATGGGACATTGACTTTTTATTAAATCAAATCAATAAGTTCTGACTGTAAACCATGTATATGGCCTGCACAGACACAAGGACAGTCCCATATATCCCTTCGCAACTTTGTTGGCGAGGAGATAATAATAATGTAAACTGTTTCAATAAACATTCCTGACAGCTAGAATTTTCAGTTTGCACTAAATTCAGATAGTCGCCTTTTAAAAATGTATATAACTTTTTCAAATCAACTTGGATTTTCATAAAACTTGACAGCTATCTCAATTATATACTGTTCTTACAAATTGCAATGTTATTTTTCATTTTGGTTTATTGCTGTCAAATTTTATGTTTCAATTAATAGGTAAAAAAAAGCTAGAATTTTCAGTTCGGACTAAATTCAGATAGTCACTTTTAAAAATTTCTATAACTTTTTCAAATCAACTTGACCGCTATCTCAATTATATACAGTTCTTACAAATTGCAAAGTTATTTGGCATTTTGGTTTATTCCTGTCAATTTTTTTGTTTTAATTATTATTTGAATGATGTATGCTTGTCTGGCACATTGGTTTGAAGGACAGTTTATACTGTATGAATTAACATGGGACACCAACTTTTTTTGTTGCAAAATAGAATGGGACATCACCTTTTCTTCATTTGTATAACCATGGGACTTCAACTTTTTTTTATAGTTCATTTCAGTTTTGCACCGGTCCCATGCCTTGAGAAATTTTGACCGGTCCCTTAACACTGAAAATTTCAGCAAAAATTTTGTATTCTTAAGGGAGGATCTTTTGATGGTATTACTTCTAGTGTAAACCACTGGACCAGCATTTACCTTAAACAAGCTGGCTTCCATGTCCCTGGTGTGTCAGAAATCTTCTGAATTATTGAGCCAAATTGAAACAAATTACTTTGCTGATTATGGGTTATAGATACTAGTCTAGCCAATATACAAAATGGCAGCATTGCTAAAATTTAGAAAAAATTTGAGAACCATTAAGCCAAATAAACCAATTGTCTCCTGCAAAATCACTGGAATTAAATTTAACAAAAAATTGGTTGATAAACAATTGTTGACTTTACATGGAAATAAGTCCTCAGGAGCCTCTAGTTTTATTTTATTTTTCATTTGCAGGTAGCAGCACTCTTGCAGAGAGAATAAATTTTGAAAGAACCCAACTGTTTTCAGGACGTACAAGTAGAGGACGATCTAAATCTAAATCAAATAGACAAGGAAAACGTGCACACGAAAGAACATGGTCTGCCAATTTTGCTTGCCTTTCTGATATTAATAGTCATAGAGTACCATCACCTGCTGAAAAAACTATTTTATTTAAAGCTGGACTAGGTGCAAAGCGAATACAGCTTAATCTAAATGATGCTGAAGAAGAACTCTTGGAAAAATTATCTTCTGAATCTATAGGTTATCCCCAGTTACATAAAGCTGGAGGGTTTGAACTCATGAGATGCAGACAAAACTGTCGTGAACTAGAAATTATAGATTGTCCATGGACAGCTGAAGATCTGAAAAGTCACATTGGAAGTCAGGCCAAGATTTATTTACGGCCAGTTCAGAAAAACTTGAGCACTAAATCTGTTGTTCCAGAACCTGAATCCAAAAAAAAGGAAAAATGCAGGGAATGTAAAAAAGAAATAAACATTCGCGACCTAAGAGACCATATCAGACTTTGTTGTAGTTCTTCAACATTGGATGATTTATACCAAGATGATGATGAAGAACTTGAAGACCCAGGTATTACAAGTATAATTGAGATAACAACCACAGAAGATGGTTCACATGTGTTACAGGTCTCCACAGAGGAAACGGGTACAGATGCAGATAAAGAAAATTCACCTGAGGAAGTAATAGTAATAGATACTACTGAAAATTCACATGAGGAAGTTATACAGCCAGTGGTTGATAATGTGCCTATCATGAGTGTTTTAACTGATGATTGTGTTGATTACCTAATACAAAACAATGTTAAAGACCCTGTTGATATATTAACATATCTACAGTCAAAGATTGTGACTGGGAGGGCACTGGAAATAACTGACCCTACTACAGTGTTAGGAGAAACCAATTTTGTTATGATTGACAGAAATAATATATTAGAATCTGCATTTTCAGAAATTGGAAGTCTTGCAGACCTTACTAAAACACTGGAAGTACAGTTTTATGGAGAGGTATGTTTTGACAAGCGCATGCATCCAAGTTAAAAAACCTAAGATTGAGTCTGATAACAGGATTACAAATGCTGCTCTTTACAATAAACTAAACCTTTCTGGGAGTGGTAGTTTTTGTGGCAAGAGTTTTTTTAAGGTAGGGAAGTAGCAGACAATTATTTTTTCTATTTTAGGGCTAACTTGCATTGAATCTCAACAAGCTCAAACACAAAAATAAATATAAAAAAAATGAAAACAATGCAGTATGTGTAACAGCTATTTTTTTCCACCTGAGTTATATAAGTACCAGGGGGACTTTTCAACTAGTTATTTTGTTCCTGAGGACTTTTTTGACTAGTTACTTTGTTCCAGTTCTAGTTATAAAGTTCCGAATCATTATTCAGATTTTTTTGCTAGTTGTGACTAATTAATAATGTCCTGAAAAATGTCAGTTTTTTGTGTTGTCTTTTTATTACAATTTCAAAAATGTTTAATAACCCATGTCAAGTCCGTTTTAGTTCACTAAAAAAGTACCCTAAATACTGCATTCTATTTCTTTTGTACTTCTGTAACTATATATTCACTTTATTCCGGAACTTTATGACTATTCACTGTATTCCGGAACTTTCTGACTATTCACTGTATTCCGGAACTTTCTGACTAGTTAGTCACTTTTAGTATTCTGGAACTTTGTAACTAGTCACTTTATTCTGGAAATATTTATGGAACAGTTTTAAATCATAATCAACTTTGAAATGTTGAGCTTGTTTTCTTGTTCTTCTCTGTACATTTTCATGAGTTCAATCCATATATATTTTTTTGGTTAAAATACAAAATGAATTTGTGATACTAATGTCTCCGTTCATTTTGATACAGACTACTAGTTATAGTAAGACTACTCATTAAAATGCTTGAGATTTACTCACCTGAGGCTGAGTTACACTGCAATATTGAATATTGATCCATTTTACTACATGTATTGTATACTGAGCAACACACATAATGCAACACTAAAGAAAATCCACAAACTTAACTCTAATTGAAATGTTGAAAAATATTTACATAATATTTCCTGTTATCTTTGACATCAAAACCCCCCCTTTTTCAAACAAATATTCAAAATGATGCCAAATTGGTAAAATTTGACATATTACACATATTTGAAGAAAAATTGGAAAAAAAATAATAACATCCTCAACTTATCATTCACTTTAATACCAACAATACAAAATTTAGACTTTGTTTTTTGCAGGTCTTTGACATAATTCCGTATTTTCACATTAAAATGTTTTTTGTATCCATGTGAATGCTGAATTGTGCTTTAAAATGTAACAGTAAAAGTAACCATTATTAAAATACAACTCAGAAAACATGTGGTGAATTTCGTCTTTTGTTGAGTATAGTGTGAACAAAGGAACTTTTTGACTAGTTATAAGTTCCTCTGAAAAAACATTTAAATGGCTAAAACCGCTTCATTTTTCAGCAAAATGGGCTCAAATTTGAACTGTAGCCTCATGCAAAAGAGTTTAACATATATTCCGAGTTTTTCCAAAAAAAATTATGCTTTTGCTGATTTTACTGATTATGCAAATTAGGCTGATTATGACAAAAAATCAATTAAAAATCTTCTCCTCTAAACCTACTGGGCCAATTGACACCAAACTTTGCATGGAAGATCCTTGGGTGGTCTTATTTGAAAATAATATATGATAGGCCCGCCCTCTATCCAAGATTGCCACCATTACTAAAAATAGAAATTTCTTTGAATGGCTAAAACTGCATATTTTCTGCAAAATGGGCTGAAATATTAATATTAATTATAGCCTTATGAGAAAGATTTGTTTAACAGTTATTACAGTTTTTTTTTAAACCATAATATTTTATCAAGTTGCGTCATTCTGGTCACAGGTAATCCAGGTGAGCGATTACAGGCTCCTGGGAGTAGCAGCTTTAAAAATGTGATCTCATCTTAAAAAAGGGACTTTTCAACTAGTTAATAGATTCCTTTTTGTCCGAAACTTTTCAACTAACACAGGAACTTTTTGACTAGTTGAAAAGTTCCCCTGGAATTTTATAACTTGTTACTTTTGACCGACCGGAACTTTGTATGCCCGGAACAATTGAGTGCTTATACATATGCAAATCCCCACATTGCCAGATCAAGTTTCACAGGAAAACATATTGAACCTTATTTCCATACAATCATTTTTCGATGTTATATAGTATTTGTATAATGGTGTAGATCAACATGCATTCAAAAATGATGACCTTGACCTCATTTGTGCGATTACAAAATTTGATGCGAAGTTAAGAGTTGGGTTAAACAATTTGATTAGTTAGCAATAATAACAGCAATAATAAATCTAAAAGATATTTCAACTACTAGTATACGTTGTAGGCCATAGTTCATAAAAAAATAATGTTAACCATTGTTTTAATCATAGGTTGCAGTAGATGTTGGTGGGCCTAGGAAGGAGTTTTTCAGACTTACATTAATGGAAATTAAAGACAAGTACTTTGAGCCACTAAGAGCACTAAGAATTGATGACTATGAGATTATAGGGAAGATATTTGGTAAGATTATGCTAATTGTCACTTGCTTGAGATTTGTAGAATAGACTGCATACATGTGATAAGGTACTGCTGCACATGCAGGAGACTGGCCTCAGAAATACAGGAGACTGGGGGTCAGATGAGGGAGAATTTTTATTGACATAATCACAGTTAAAATTTCGTGCAGTGTTTTACTTTATTCTATATATATTTCATCCAGTATTTTTTTTTCTAATTCTATTTTATATCTTAATTATAAAATTTATTGACATAAGTTTAGAGGTCAGTATACACATAATGTGCCTTTTCAAATCATCTTTACAAAAAACTGAAAATTTTACATTAATAATTTGAATATTTGCCATAAAACGTTTCCAAAGAATTTTCTCTTTTCCATATTTATTTCAATAAAAAATGGTCAAATTAAACCCCCCTAGAAGAATTTAATGGCATTCTCTTTGAATTAAAACAGGTGAAAACAAAATTCACATGGTTTCTTATGTAATAAGTGATATTATATCAAATTGACAATTTAAAGGGAAGTAACTCTTTGTTTATAAAATACGGTGACAAAATTCACTTGGTCTAACTAATTAATCTTGTGTTAATTAATAGATTATACAGGTGTCAACTCTGTCAGAATATGCAGATAATAAACTCCTTCAAAGCTTGTTAATGACTGACTGTTAAGAAAACATAATCACTTGACCGTGTCAATGGATAATTGGGTAAACGGAAATGTTGACAATCGACAGGGACGTATATAACTAGTTATATACGTCCCTGCAATCGAGAATTTAACATTTGATTATTTTGGAGTTTATAATTTCGGCAGATCTGGGAGATTTTCTCCTGGCAGGAGGCATTTTTCAAGGGGTCAGATTCGGGAGACTCCCGGAAAATGCAGGCAACATCACGTGTATGATACTGTATTCCTGTGACTGTATGTCAAGTTTCCTTGTCATCCAGTACAATATATGTATTTATGTAATAGCTGAATTAGATGCTGTCAAATTAATATAAAAATAATAAAAACCTATCATTTACACACATTATGACTATCTCTAGATTTACATTACATGACAAGGTAATTAACACTTCAAGTTGTAAGCAATCTAGCGTTTTATTTCATAATGAAATTGAACGAAATTTATACAGCAGATTTGTATTGACAATCTCTCGTTCAAGTTCGAAAGTGAAGTTTGTTCATGTTTTTTTAATAGAAGTTATGCCTTTGAAATACTTTGAAAATAGGCAAAAATTGAAAACTTCTCGCTCAGTTTCAAAAATGAGGTTTGTAGATTTTCATAGGAGGTATAATAATGCCCCTTAAAACATTATTTGAGGTGGTAGGGAGTATTGGGACACTGTTCCATTTTAATTTTTATGCATTATGAAATTTTCAATAATGACCAAAAAAATTGTTTGCATACACCTACATGTATAGCTACATACCCACACACCACATATACACTGTCATTCAACTGATATATATTAAGAATGTCTTGATTTCTTATTTTTGTCAGCTCTAAGTATTCTCCAGAATGGAAAAATACCAAAGTTTATGAGTGCAGATATTCTTGAAGAGCTATTCAGTAACACAATTCCTTCGGGCTGTATTTTGAACCTTCGTAGTGGGATGAATCAACTTGGATTGTATGAGGTAAGTACTTGCATACCATGTAATTGTAAATGGCTAAATTCCATGAATGTCTGTTTGAACAACACCTGTTGACAATAAGCCCAATTTTATTTTGATATGGCAGAGTTCTACCCTTTTCCTCTCTGTGATCAATTAATAATGATTTTTGGTATGATTGCATTATTGGTTTTATATAAATTTGGACCAATTGCAATACTAAATATAAGAAATTTGTCACAGTTGAGCAATAGAGGCTCTACTTAGCCTCTTCTTTACCTGCATGTCAAACCTGATGCAGGACAGTGTCAGTGAGCCACTGAGCCAGCAAGCAAATGAATGTGTATATCGATGTACGTCATTGTGTTCCATGTTCCTCTGTACAAATTCTTTTTTGTTTCTTTGAGGAAGAAGGAGTTGTCTCCCTTAAAAACATTTTACCTCCCCTTTTAGCAGGCATTCTTAACATGCCTGTACGAAAAGATCCGCCTGGAATTAACACGGATTCCAGGCGGAAATTTTAGACGGACTCCGCTTAATACTACAGTTTATACAATATACAATTCTAAGGTGGAATCCAGGCGGATTCAGGGCAGAATATGTAAATTAGTCCGCCTAACTTAGGCGGAAAATGAAATTCCGTCTAAAAGGCGGATTTCTTAGGTAGACTTTCAATATTCCTTCTAAAGATATTTTAGTCGGAAATTAGCAGAAATTTCTATAAGAAATACACCTGTTTTACACCCAATATTATTATTGATACACACAAATAAAATAAATTGTACAATTTAATTTAAAAACATTAATTCTAATCTTCATCAAATTCATGAGCATCATCAAAATTTAGTTTAGTAATTGATTCAAATTATACAACATAAGGGCTTTGGATTAATTATAACATTTAGAAATTAATCAGGGACAATAATATGCATATGATTCATTATAATAATCATGAGGATTCTTATTATATATGAAAAGATAGCTCAGCATACAAAAACTATATAGATGCAAAAACCAATAAGAAATTTAAGTTGAGTTATCCTGAGTGAGGCAGATATTTTTTTTTAGCCTTTGAATACTTCTGTTTACTGTATAATTTACATAGAAAGTAAAAATATTAAGCACTTATCTGTGTAAATACAAATGTATGTTCTCCTATAATTCAATATAATGCAATCCTAATGGTCTGTTAAGTATAATTCTCTGACCATGAATTTGCTCAACTAACTTTCAGCTTTTTATTTTCAAAATGACTTGACCTTGACAATTAGTAATTCAACACACAAGTAACTGCTCACTGATTGGTCAGAAACAAAATTCCGCCTAACCTTTTGGCGCAAACTTTTCATCAGAATTGTGTCCTTCTACGAAGAAGATTTCACACTATATTCCGTGTAAGGCTTAGGCGGACAAAACATATTCCTGCTAAGAAATAGACGGACAAAATTATATTCCTGCTAAAGATTACAGGATCTTAAGCGTATTCCTGCAAAGAATTAGACAAGATTTTTTTAATTTTACCATGTACGCCTAAGATCCGTCTAATATCATTGGTTTTAAGGCGGAATCCGCTTAACTTTTTCATACGGGTAGCACTAATGGAAATCATAGATTTTTTCCTCTTTAAATAAAAATTTCCTTTTTTGATATTATTTTATAAGGTTAACAAACTATCATATTTGGCGCATTTCCGCCTCTGCCTAATTCACCAGTCCAAATTACACTAGTGCCCTCTAAATTGATTGTAAATTACTATTTACTGTGTTGATTTTTTTTGCAATAAAAAACCGATCTCTGTTACATCTGCCATTATACCATCACTATCTGAAAAAACTATAAAATAGGAAATAGGACTCCGGATGAATCAAAGTTGCAGCTTTGTACAATTTTATTAAGTGACCCCTCTTTTTAATTTGTTAAGCGCCCTGGGTGCTTAGTATGGTAATATAAAAATATGTAAATAATTTCCTGTAGAAATATTGTATAGCAATTTTTTTTCAAACAATAAAGGGGAAATAACTCCTACAAAAGGGAGATTAATCTAATTTCTGCATAACTCAGTTGTTAAGTTGGCAATGAAATTTACGAAGAAAATGAGTTTGCTACAGTATACAACTGCTTATTAGCCGAGTTGCAACAAAGTTGCGCTCGGCTTATGGTTTGGTGAATTCCGGGCGGTCGGGCGGCGTGCATATTAAATCTTGTTAGCGCTCTAGCATTTTCATTCTTTCACAGATTCAAACCAAATTTATACACAAGCTATATATTGACAATATCTAAGTTAAGTTAGAAAACCACATTTTTTCGTCAACGATTATGGGAGTTATGGCCCTTTAAGATGTAAAATTATGCTTGCGAATACTCTAGCAAGTTCATTCTTTGACAGATTCTAATGGAATTTATACACAGGCCTTCTAACAACAATTTCTTGATTAAATTTGCAAACCAGAATTTTTTTCGACAAGAAATATGAGAGTTATGGCCCTTTAAGATCTAAAATCATCCGCGCAAATGGACAACCAAATTTATAAACAATCCTTATTAAAATATAGCAACTCGGCTTATGCATCTATGATGCCTTCTACGATTTTCAGTTATCATTTATGCAGCAACAGCAGCCCCATTTTTCATGGGTTATATTGTGAATTAAAAAAAGAAGTGGTATGGATGTAAATGAACATGAAGGAAGTTTCAAGAACTTGGATAGTAAATCTAGAAAAGGAAAACTTATTTTGTTCTTCATCATGAGTCACAATAGCATCTTCAATGATGAGAATTACTCATACCCAAAAATGAGTGCAAAACTGCCCCTAGCCTGCAATTTAGCAGAATTCTTTTCAATTCGCAGATAAACACATCTGGGCATCTTTGTTTTCAGTGAATAGACCCAGATGCAGGCCTATCAACATAACAGTGAATAACAGGTGAAATAGTCTTACAAATATTGTTATCAATATGTCCGACATAAAAAAAAAAGACAAATACAGACAAACTAATACAGGGCTATCAAGTTGAATGTAAGACCACCTTACAGTATAATATGCCAACTCAGAAGTGGGCAAATGAACTTAACAATCAAGCAGTTTAAATTTTTTCCAGAAAGAAATGTTTATGTCTTATTTTTTTTGTAATAATTTTTCTTTTAGGTTGGAAGAAAGATACCAAGTTTTAGGTACCTTTTCAACCAAGTGGTTCATGCATTGACGTACAAAAAAATGATCAGTCTAATGAGAGCAGAATTTCACGAAGAAGGAAGCAATATTGCAAAATATGAGAAAGTTGTATATTCTGCCTTCCTCAGATATTTGCGAGAAGTTGCAAGTAAGTAGGTTTAGAAATGCATGTTCATAGAGAAAACTAGCACAGATATTGTTTTTTAAATCCACAAAACAATTTAAAAAATGTACAAAACAGGTTGTGCAAGTTTTTAAATGTGAATTTTCCTATACACTGAGTGAGCACTTTATATGAAATGATAAAAAAAATGTTTTCTTAATTATGTGCCATATACAGACATATTGCAGTAAAGTTTTGGTAATATTTTTTCCCAAATCTTCCAAATTTTTGGTAATTGTTGTGGAAGCTTCATGAAACTTTCAGGGTAGCTTTCTTTCGGTTAAAAGATTCTTACCTGCTTCTTTAACCCCTTGAGAGGGGAAGTCTTAATTATTTTTGATAATTGTTTTATAAAAGTTTCTTACTTATTCTGTTCTGTGTTTGCAACTTTCAAAATAATTTTATTGTCTTAATGACACGGTGGTTTGGCGTTTCTGGTGTCGAAAATGTCAACATTCATTAAAAAATATATACATCACATATTCACCATTTTTTGTGTGTGGATACTGATTCTGCCGAACTATGCTTCACATGGCATCTAGTGTTTGGGCATTGAATTGTGTCTGTCTGTCAGTCAGATTTGATTTACGGACCTTACCTAGAAAACCTTATGACTATGATCACCAAACTTGACCTGAAGCTTATTATTGCAAAGGCCTCAACGCCTATCAATTTTGGGCTCAGTTGGTCAGAAGTCAAGGTCAGTCTTACAAAACATAGATTTTGACTGCAAACTTGGTTTCGGATGAAATATGGAGAACTTTCAGACCCCTGATCACCAAATTTAATCTAAAGCTTACTATTGGGAAGGCCTCATATACTGGCTTTTGATTTTGAGGTCAATTTGTCAAATGTCAATGTTGGTCCTACTAAACAATATACCAGATAACTACACACATCTACAAATTTTCCATTCCAACGGTCAAATGCTTTTGTTTCTATACAGTGTTATTCATTTGCAATACTGATATATTATTTATTGATTTCTTATATTACAGGTGGACGCAGAGAAGGAGTTGCTTTTCATAATATACTACAGTTCGTGACTGGTGCAGATGAAGAACCATTGCTTGGTTTCAAATTGCATCCTACTATTATATTTATATTGACTGGTGATAGATTTTTGCCAACCTCAAACACTTGCATAAATTGTCTTAATCTTCCTTGTCCAAGTCTTGAATTTGATCTACCTGAAGACACAAAACTGTTTCATCTGTACGATTATGCATTTGTGAACACTTACTATGGATTAAAATAAGAGAGTCTGGAGTCTTCAAGTACAATTTGATTTGATACTTACATTTGTAATTGTAGGACTTACTCTTATTTCATGACATAACATTGTTTATTGACATTCAAATATTTACCCTTCCTGACAAGCTGACCATTTGATTTTTGTTTTGTGCATGCTACAATAGTCGCTCAAAGAGAGACATAGGTATTACTTTCAATCATCAGTGTGTTTAGCTCACCTGTACGAAATAGGAGGGGACTATTCTACTTCACTTGGTTTCGTCCATATATGTGTTTGTGTCCGCACTTTATTAAAATTTGTCCAAATTGTTATCTCATGCAGATATTGAATGGGGGTAAGATCATCTAATGTTGCATGCAGATGCATCTGAGAGAGGAGGTGAGCATCCAATGCTTCAATTACATCGGTTAAAGTCTGAAATATGCCACAGTGAGTCCACGTGGGGCAGCGCAAGCTTTGTAATTGTAGATTATCTCTGAATGTTTTTTATATCCCCCCCTTAGTTTCCAAGGGAAAAACCTTTTGAAAGTTTCCAGATTATTTTTTTGTGGGCAATTTTTGTAAAAATTCACCCTGGAAAGTATGCATTATTTGAAATTGATATTTGGTACTTGATATCAATCAGTATTACAAAAGCTTATTGAAATTTTTGCCTGGGACAAAAAAAAGTAACAATTTCAGAGTTATCTCCCCAAACTGAACTTCTGAAATGAAACAGGAAAATGAAAAAGAACTACTCTTAAATAGTGTACTGTAGTAACTATTATGTATTCTGGGCAGCTTGGGTACATAACAATTGCAACAGTACACTATTTTGTAAATTTGAAAAGGAGTAAAGGATGATGATTAAACTGAAAACAGTGTATGTAACATTGACACACGGAGATTGTATTTATCTGTTGCTTTATTATTTCATGAAAATTGAATTTTACTTTGATTATGGTGTAAAGATATGTTGGCATGTGCTCTAACATTGAACATAAGATAAGAATTATTTTTTTGTTGCTTAATGGAACATTATGATAAAAATGTACTTTCATGTCAATGTTACATACACAGGTTTTATGCTGCACTATTTACAGTGTAAAACATGTTTGCCTGCTTGTCTACAGGTCATATGTTATAGCTATTAGGGACAGTATTTTTTTCAGTTTAATATTTTTAGATTTCATTATGCTACAAAGAAATAAAACATTATTTTTAAGTATGTAACATTAACAAAATTATACTTAAATACTTTTAAATGATATTTTTGTTTAAATTGTTAAATCTTATGATGTTTGTATATTTAAGTTTCCTGTTAGGACAAAATCTTCCTTTACAACCAATTGATGTCTTTCTATATTTGAGTTTTTGCTTTATTTTATCTGTAATGTCATGTCAAAATTAATAGTTACTTATCTGTAATGTCATGTCAAAATTAATAGTTACATACGGATGTAAAGCTTATTTCTTATGAATATATTACTGTTTAATGTTTTTTGTTGATTGAAATGAAAGTATTGTAAGTATCAAAGTTAATGATTTTGAATATTTACAAAATATGAACCATATTTTAATGTGCAAAATGTAGTATGTAACTTGACAATAATCTTGTCAATACATATTGTAAATGTAATTTAGTATTTTACAACTGAAATTGCTAAAAATACTTAAAGTATTTGTCCTCTGTAACAAAGTAGTTAAGGCCTGAGTATTTTTTCAAGCAATAATTTTAATAAACAATAAATAATTGCAAAAACAAGCATGGCCTTACTGATTAAAATTATCATAAATATAAACTTATTTACTTTTATTTGGTGTACAGTGTTACATATGGCTGTCTGAAGTTTATAATTTATTTTGTTTCGCTTTACAGAATAAACCAAAAATTGTGCTAAAAAGCTTATTTAACCAATCTTCTTCACATTTTGTTAAATATAAAACAATTTAACTTTTATTGCTAAAAAAATGTATCATGGTTTGTAACTTTTGTTTGACACCAAAAGTCCTAAATTTTGTAATGACTGTCCTATTTTAAATAAAGATGAACAAATTAATAATTTTTTCTCTGTTAGGTTTTAGGTTACCTTAAAGCATTTATTATGAGCACAATTTATTTTCTTTGGAAGTTGCATTCATAGTTTCTTAACTCAGTGTTGTATGTAACAATTTGACGCAAAATGTTACATACATATATATGTCTATTTTCATTAATATTTTTCTTCTATATATACTATAGACATAGTGATAAAAGAACTTTTTTTAGAAAATTTTATCTTTTAATGACGTTTTGGAACCAATTGAAGACAGCTGTAAGGTTGTTTGAAGCTGTAATATCCATGAAAAATAGGGTATGTCTAAAATGTCACACTTTTTGTCCTGAAAAAAGTATCAAATTTGATATTTTGAAACAAATTTTTGGCCGGATTGCAGTATAGTATGGTGAATTGGCGGGCGGGTATTGGACGGCGAGCAGGCGGGGAAACAGGGTACCACTTTTGTGTAATCATCTCCTCTTAGGGTGTTTAACCCAGATCTTTGAAACTTTGCAGAATGTGCCTAAAGAATTATGGAGGGATTTGAAGAATTTTTTCATGATTTTCTATATCTTGAAACTTAATCATTTTTCACCAACATTGTTTGCAGAGGGTACCACTTTTGTGTAATCATCTTCTCCTAGGGTTTTTAACCCAGATCTTTGAAACGTTGCAGAATGTTTACAGCCATAATGAAAATGTGCATGAAAAATATGGAGGGATTTGAAGAATTTTTTCATGATATTCTATATCTTGAAACTTAGTCATTTTTCATAAACATTGTTTGCAGAGGGTACCACTTTTGTGTAATCATTTCCTCCTAGGGTTTTTAATCCAGATCTTTGAAACTTTGCACAATGTTTACAGACATAATGAAAATGTGCATGAAGAATTATGGAGGGATTTGAAATATTTTTGCACAGAAAATTGATACTTATTCCAATTTTTGCAGATGATGCAAATTATGCCTTTTGGACAAAAAATTACTTAATTCTTCATCCCATGAAACAATATTGTGCCATTTTAAACCAAACTTGGCAGGAATGGTGCTTTCTTTTTTTTATTTGGAAACCCTGACCTCTATCCTTGGAACATAGTTAAACAAAGCAAATATGGGAAATTTATGAAAAAATTGGTCTCTTCAGAAAAAATGTAACGGAAACTGCACATAAATGATCATAAGATGTTCTTTTATCAGGATTCTGTTTTACCTGCCAATTAGATATTCATGATAACTGCCACCATTAAACATAGTTTATTATAGAAGTCTATTGGGGGGAAAAGCACTAAACTAATTGAATCACAAATGTACATATACATGAATAATGATTTAATCATCGATGACCCTTTACCATATGTTTCTGTGTGCTGATCATTTGAGTGATACAGGCTCAGATGAGCCTCTAGTTATTAGTATAGATTTTTATTTTACTGCCACAAAGACAGAGATTATAAGGGTGGAAATTCATAAAGTTTTGTCCTAGTGAATATTTATTTTATCCCCCCCCCTTTCCATGTTCTTTTTTGTGACCTCTTCATTGAATGATCTTTTGTTCCTATGCTCTAAAATGTTTTGGGTTTAAATATTTCATTTTGAAGTCAAGCACTTCCATTATGTGTCAAGATTCATCTGTCACTACGTACTGGTTTGACAGAACAAGCTTGTCAGAAATAGAAGGAATCCTTCATCATTGATACAAGTAATAGGAATAATAAAACAGAATGTTGGCAGGAATGATCATTTGGTGTTGCCCTTTCAAATAGTTATCCCACAGCTCTACCCTCCATCCAATATGGTCACCATTACTAAAAATAGGAATTTCTTCAAATGGCTGTTATTATTTGCAAGTGAGTTGTAAAGATTTTGCCAAAAATCTGGTATAAAACCAATTGAGCGACACAGGCTCAAGTGAGTCTTTAGTTTACATCATGCGATTTCTGGCATTTTTGTCTTTCCAATTAAAATGGATCTGTGCACCTTTTTTTATTGTCCGTCGTATTGTTTTCCAAGGAGATCTGGACATTAAAGGGGGCGGGGGGGGGGGGGGGGGGAGGAGATTTCATTAACCAGTATTACCCTACCAATGCCTGTTACAAACCAGGATCCGGATCTTCATTGGTTCTGGTCTCTGTTTTTGTTTATATTTTACATAGTTTGTAGGTTGGATGTGGTGTCGTTTTGTTGAGATATTGTCTGATACAGACATACACTGTTTAACTTTTTACCTTTATCTTTTTGTTTAAATTTGTGTATTTGTCAGAGAAATGGCATACTGAACCATGTTCATCAAAACGTTTTTCTTATATTTTTTGTTATGTTAGGTGAAGCATTATACCTATATATTGTCATTAAAAGAAGTGCCTATCTGATTTACATGTGTCTAGTATTACTTACTATTGAAAATCATATTTGATTTTTGTTCATTAAATTATGCATCTACATTAATTCGTCAGTAGCAGTTCGAAGGAAGATATCCCCCCCCCCCTATTTCACCATACTACCTTAAGTAAGAAAAAAGATGGCGTTGATGCCAACGAGCAAAAACCACCATGATACCCGGCAAAACCAACCTGCAGGACATCGAATGTTAAAACATCAAGTGGTCGCCGTACGGCCTTCAACAATTAATACAATTCATACCATAAGGCAAGCATGATGACTCCAGGGAAATTAGTAAAATAATGATAACTGTATAGAATAAAACAATCAAACACAGATTGTTGTCACTTCGAATAAAGCAAAAAACAAAACAAAACTGAACAATAGATAACATGGAAATATATGATATGAAATAGGTTCCTTCTTTTGTACACCCAGCCATCCTATATAGATATCATTGTATAAGCCAATTTGGTATTTTGCAATTCGGTAAAAATGAAACTATCCATACTTGTTTATTATTATATGGAGATGTGCATTTTATCGTTCTGGTAATTTCATTGCCCTTTAAATGTGCGACTATGTGTTTTAGGTACTATAAGGCATTGGTGGTTGCAACTCCTACAGTTTAAATCTGATCAAAATGAAACATGTAAAGTTTCATAGAATCCAACAAGGCACATGCACATGAAAGGAGATAAACTAAATAGAAAAAGTTTCTTTACTTTTCAAATGATTTTAAAGAGGGCTCCTTTAATCTTGCAATGCTTCACAAAATGGAGTATCCTTGCTTCGTTTATATCTGCACATAAAGGTCTTGAACAAACCAAGTGTTATTGAAATTGGATAAGGCACTTGAGAGGATGAATTTGCACTGACAAGGTTACTGTTCAAATGCATGAGATTTTCTTAGTTCAAGTCCCACAACTCTTGCATAACTTTAAAGACTGGAGAATATTTGCTTTTTGCTTATCTGCACATCAAGGCCTTGTAAGTTGTATCATGCAAAGCTTTATGGCACTCGAAAAAGGTTACATTAGACAACATTTCCAGATAGGTCGATTCCTTTATACCTCTCGGACTTCATTTGGTGGATGGATAGATGGAATAGGATTTAATGCTGCTTTCAGCTACAATGTATATAGAGGTGATCAGTTTTATTGGCAGGCGAAGCCAGAGTAACCAGAGAGAAATGCTTTGGGCAGAAAACTGGTAAATTTTATCACATAAAGTTGTGAATTGGGTGTCTGCAATTGTACAAAGCCATGTGCAAATGGAAACCACAGAGATGATAAGCTAACTGTATATATACAAAAACCAGAGGCTCCAAGGAGCATGTATTCGCTCACCTGGATTAAAATGAGAAGATGCTGCTTGTATGTATTCCTCATAGGGTCACATGCTAAACTTTGTCCTCTGGTGGTGGCCATTTTGCTAAACAGTTTCTGAGAAAAAGCTGTATGTCCTATAGGTTAAACTTTAACCTGCCGTGTTGGCCATCTTGGATTCAAGATCGACACAAAAAACATAAAACTTTGTTAAGGACCATGATCTGATAATTCAGGCACAATATCATTTCAATCTGGCAAAGGATTCTAAGAAGAAGTTATATGTATGTTAATAATAGGGTTCTATGTTGAACTATGTCACACTGTGGCAACCATTTTAGATTTAGGATCGGCACCAACAACAAAAACTCTGTTGAGGACCATCACCTGCTCATTCTGGAAAAACATCAATTCAACCTGCAAAAAGGTTTCTGTGTATCATGTTAAATGTGTTGCAAGGTGGTGGCCATCTTGGATTTCGGATCAGCACGAAAAACATAATCTTGGTAGAGGACCATGTGAGGATCATTCCTGCAATGTAACAATTCACATGTGTTTGTAGTTTCAGAGATGATTTTTGAAATTTCAACCAATCAAGAGTGCATAAATGACACTGGCAGCCATGTTGAATTTTGGATCTGCACCAAAAACGTTAACTTTGTTAAGAGCCATTAGGCAAAAAAAAAACAACCTGTGTTTCCGCTAACCCTACCGACCCTATTTTTTTGTGCCTACCCTAAAGTTTTTTTTGCCATTTTGGAACAAGCACTGTTAAAGTAAAGATGTTTTCTCTGTATAATCTAGGTGAAAACTTAAAATAAAATAAAAACTTTTGCCTACCTACCGACCCTAATTTTTCCCAGTATGTTGGAGGAAACACAGATATTTTTTTATTTGGCCTTATCTGATCATTCAGGCATAATATTTATTCAATCCAACAAACAATTTCTGAAAAGAAGTTGTTTGTATTTTCCATAGGATCATGTGTTAAATATGTCCCGTGGTGGTGGCCATCTTGGATTTCGGAACAGCACAAAATACAAAAACTTGATAGAGGACCATGTAAGGATCATTCCTGCAATGTAACAATTCAATCGTTTTTTTAGTTTCAGAGAAGATTTTTTAAATTTCAGCCAAGATTGCATAAATGACCCTAGAAACCATGTTGAATTTCGGATCAGCACCAAAAACAATAATTTTGTTAAGGACCATTATCTGATCAATCAGGCATAATATTACTTCAATCAGTCCAACGGTTTCTGATAAGAAGATGTATATATGTATTTCCCATAGGATCCGATGTGGCCATCTTGGATTTCAGATCGGCATGAAAAACAAAGTTGCTAGAGGACCATTTAAGGATCATTCCTGCAATGTAACAATTCAATTGCTTTTGTAGTTTCAGAGAAGAAAATTTTTAAAATTTCAGCCAATCAGAGTGCATAAATGGCCCTGCCAGCCATGTTGAATTTTGGATCAGAACCAAAATCATTAACCTTTGTAGAGGACCACCCCAGAAACATTCCTGCAAAATTTGGTTCCAATCTGCCCAGTGGTTTCAGATAAGAAGATTGAAATGTGAAAAGTTAACGACAGACGCCAAGTGATGACTATCTAGGTCATTTGGCAAACCAGACCCCTTAACTGGGGATTAGGGCAGTACAATTATGAAAGACACCATACAAGGTAAACAACATATTATACATATATTCATAAAACATGGAAAAGATGACAATAGTTTTATTTGAATGAATTTCAATTTAGCCTGGATCACTGCTTGTCAGAAGAAAACATTTACTGATGCGTAAAACTGTTAATAATATTTAGAGCTTTCAAATAAATATCAATTCCAAAGTTTGCTGATGTCCATGATGCTGGACATTGTATCAACAACTGTTGCATGCACCCATCATTCAACACTGATAAACCATCAAAAATTGGTCTTGCATTTTCTTCCTGTTTCCTTCGATACCATAATACGCTAAATCTATGTCCGCAATGTCTATTCCAATAGGATTATTTAGCTGTCCAGCTGTCCATAAACGAATAGGAGATGATTTGACAGTCCGTATCCTATGATGAGCCCATGCTTCTCTCCACAATTTTAATTTTTCATTGATTTTATGAAGAAATACATGATGTAGGGCTAACAAATTACTTTCTTGAAATGAATCTAGTATTCCTTCTTCCTCCATAAAATAAAATAAATTGTAATAGAAACAAAGGACTCCACCAAAAACATCGCGCCACAACCTTTCAATGCGCTGATTATGAACACTTTTGCCAAGTAACATGCTACCACGGTTTAAGCCTCTGGTCTCAATCATGAAATCAGCAACTTTACAGTTTTCCATTCCTTGATCCGCCCTCACTCTATCAGGAACACCAAACTCTTGAACACCATCAAGAAAACAAGAGAGTATTGTTTCAGCTTTATTATTGTTTGTACATTTTAGGAATGTAATCAGACGGCTGAAACCATCAACTCCACCAACAATAATAAAATTCCAACGTACAAGCTTGTGGTTACTGTCCATGTGCCATAAATGATTAGGTCCTTCCACGTTATACACTCTTCTTTTTAATCTCCGAGCTTTTCTTCCTTGCAACCCCCTCTCATCAAGGCGATGGAGGCTGTCTCGAAGTCTTGATCTTTGTACCTGTAATTAGAGTAAGAAGTTTTCAATAAAATCTTTCAATAATGTAACCAATCTAATTGTTTTTCAAGCACTAGGGCTACATGTACATGGATGTTATTTATATTTGTTAAAAAACTATCTTTTGATGTACATGCATGTACAGATGATTCACTATTAAATTAGTTGTCACTGCTTTAAATGTACATTTCATTAACAAAAAAAAAATCATATTGGGCAAGACGGCAGATTGGTGGCCATCTTTACTTTCACAGATTGCTTCAGTTATGAATGTCATTTGGGAAACTGTTTTGAGATGTACCTATTTGATGGAATGGAATGTAATTGTGCATATAGTCTAAAAAGGTTAAAAGGCTTTTGTGTATTTGTATCAAAAATATAAATACTGGCCAAGATGGCAAGTTGGCAACCATTTTTTTTTTAAATTGCTTGTTTTATGTTGTATATAAAATATATTCGTTGAATAAAATTGTATCTTTTGTATGTTGTCTCACAGTGGTGAAGGAAATATGCGCCTTTCCTTTTCTCATGCCTGTACAATCCATCTTTTCCAAAAATGTTCCAGCAAGTACTTCTAATGAAGGGATAAATAAATTAAGAATGTATCCATTGAACACAGATACCCCTGTCCATTGCAAAGGAGCAATTTCGGGGCAACTGAACTAGAGGCTTCCGAGTGCCTATATGGTTCATCTGGAAATGCTGTCTACTTTTTATTTATACTTCAATATGCCATGGCAACAATCTTGGATATCGGATCTGCATGATTTGTATAAATTTGACAAAGGACCCTGTCAGCATCATTCCTGCATAGTTTCAGTTCAATATTTTATAAATTTCAGCCAATCAGAATAGCCAAACCTGTCTTACAGGGCACCTCTATATAGCAAATTTCTGTCTATAAAGGGCAACTTACTACTAGTATTTATTTTATACCTCCAATTAATAAACCATTGTAACTGAACCTCTGTATAAAGGGCACAAATTTAGGTCCCTTGACTGCCCTTTATATACAGGTTTGACTTTACATACATTTGTAATTGACCCTGGCAGCCATGTTGAATATCGGTAGTATACACTTTATTGGGAATCTTTATTTAGTGCAACATTCCTGTCAAGTTTTATTGGTTTCAGAGGAGAAGATTGAAATGTATATTAAAAACTAATTGCAGATGACGGACGCAACATCATTGCAATAGCTCACATGGTCCTTTGGAGATCAAACCAAATTGGGACCCACTATTGACAAACCACCTTTTGGCCCCTAATAATTCAAAAATGGTAAGATAGAAAATCTGTTGTCACAATTCGCTCATGTCATGAGGAATTCAATGGGAAAAAACTGCACCAAAATCTAACAAAAAAAAATTATATGGCTCAACAAATAAAATTAAGTGGAAATCGTCAAAATCGAAAGAGAGCTTTCTTCCGTCAATCCGAATGTTGTGTTAAAATTTCATGAGAATTGATTTAAGCAAATTTGATTTATGGTACGAAGTGTTGACATACGGACGGATGGACGGATGGGTGTATAAAAACAAAATGGGCCAGGACCCTAAATTTCATTTATTCTTCATCTCCCATTAAATGCAACCTTCTTCACACAAAATATCCTGCCTTATAGATAAAAGTAGACTGCCTTCTGGTATTTTTCCCCCTCACAAAGAAGGAAACATTATAAAATTACACAAACCTTTATATTTCTTTGCGACAGTAGCTGTCTCAACATGGTTTCCCCACAGAAAGGGAAATCTTTAATTGTTTCGTAGACTTTCATATCAAACTCGGAATCCTCAATGTCTGCAAAGTCTTCCTTTTTCAAATTGTATTCCTGCATTCTTCTGTATATTGTCCTCTCCGAAACTGACAATAGTTTTGCTATATCCGCAATAAGAAAGTCATCCTCCAAATAGTTTTTTAATACTGTCTTTGGTATTATAAACTTAGGTGGACCAGCATTCTACAAAAAAACAGAATAAAATCTTGAATAATTTACAATTATCCCATGACTTTTATTTCAACAAACATGAATTTCCAATTTTGTGTCTTTGTGGTGTGAATGAAGGAACAGGGTTTTTTGTTTGTTTTTGTTTTGTAATTTTTGTTTAAAAGTTGTTTCCAGTACCTCAGTATAAGAAAAGAAAAAACATTGATACTATAATTAGGGACAGGTCATTATTTATCTCCAGGGGGGTCGGCAAAACATTATCAGCCCAATATATTAAAACATGTGGCCACCCCCTTTAACACATGACCCCCCTTTTACCTTTACATATATAAAAAACATTTACCCCCCCCCCACACTTATAAATTCCATTTACATAAGCATACATGTATATATATGCTTCTGTTACTATACCAGTTGGTAGTGTTTTACCAGCAATAATTTCATATTTGGTTCTTAATAACCAAAGCAAAATTAAAATGGACAACTTTCTATTATAAACATTTTGCTTTTTATGATCTCAAAAGTACATGAAATGTAAGATGAGTATTACAATTCAGATTTTGCTAAAAAAACAGTTTTGTCAGAGAAGAAATTACAATTTTCAAAGTTGCACTTTTTATACCGATAATGTTAGAGTAATGTAAGGACAAATATTGGAATTATACGAGTAAATATTATAAAAATCTGGCTTTTTATGACCTGAAAAGTGCATGACATATATGTAAGGTGAGTAAAATAATTAAGTTTTCATTCAAAGAAGTTTCCTCAAAGGAGGAATTTCAATTTCAAAGATGCACTTCAAATACCGATAATGTATGAAATTAACTATTAGAGTAATGTAAGGATTACATAGCGTCATAGGCCACTATTATAAAAATTTAGCTTTTTATGATCTGAAAAGTACATGAAATATGTGTATTAAGTAAAACAATTAAGATTTTGCTCAAAGAAGTTCCCTCAGAGGAGAAATTTCAATTTTCAAAGTTGCACTTTTCTATATCGATAATGTATAAATAGAGATTATATACATAGTGTGATGGTAAAACTTCTTGTATCAGGTCGAGTCGGTTGAATGAGCTGTATCACTACGAGTCGCACAGTCATGCAAACGACGAGACCTGATGCAAAAATTGTTCCATCACATCTTTGTGTATGTGATCAGTTTATCTATAACATTTAACAAAATAAAAAAACAATTTAAAATTATGTAACGTTACAAATGTTTTAAAAAAGGGAACTATTTGAGTGAGTGATGTCGTCTTGTTTTGGTTTACAAGTAATGTAAGGACAAAATTGAAATTACATGTATATTGACAACTTTCATAAAAATTTGGCTTTTTTTAAACTCAAAAGTACATGAAATATGTAAGGTGAGTAAAACAATTGAGATTTTGCTCAAAGAAGTTCCCTCAGAGGTGAAATTCCAATTTTCAAAGTTACACTTCCTAGTATAAAATCAAATATTAGAGTAATGTAACTTGTAAGGACAAAATTGAAATTATATGGACAACTTTCATAAAATTTTGGGTTTTTATGATCTGAAAAGTACATGAAATATGTAAAGTGAGTAAAACAATTGAGATTTTCTTCTGCTGTGAATAAATTATGATTTTCAAAGATGCACATCCTATACCGATAATGTACGAAACAATCATTTCATTCAACCCCCTATGAATTCATAAAAATCATGCATCATTTTTCATGTTTTTTCATTTGCATCGGTTCAACAGTTCTTTTAAAAAACTGCCAGGTGGGTGTGCTGTTTCATGTAAATGATTAAAAAAGAAGTTCAAAAAGGTAACAATACAAATTCAAGCTGCATTAATATTGTTATTTTAGTGTTTATATTTTTCATTTTCGAATTAAAATATGACAAAAGTTATCAATATAAAACTTGTTTTACTGTATGCAGAAATATAATTGAAATAAAATCGAACCAGTAAATGTGTGGCTGGATGATATTTTGAACTTTTAACAGGACTCTTAAGAAGTTGCCAATCCCTTGTATTATATGTCTCTGTTATTTTTTGGGGGGGAAAGAAAGGGTATTTTTGTGTGAACATGTTGATTGATTGATTGAATGTTGTTTAACGCCACGTCGACACAAATGGTCATATCGTGGCAAAAACTAATTTTCGTTTAAAACAAATCAAGTAAGACCAGACTTGATAAAACAAAATACATATTAACAAGTAAAACAGAAAATAATAAAAATAAAGCTAAATAATAAAATTCCTCGAAAATCTGATTATATAAATAATATCACAGTTTAAGCTTTTGAAACAAAGAAATATACATTATCACAGTCAAAAACAATATCAACAAACAATAGATTAAACAAATAAACTTGAAATATTACGAGCATATTAAATTAGTGATGTGGACTATATTTTAGAATATAGCCCAACATCCTTCAAATATTTTAAAAGACGGTCGCCAGCGACCTTTGTAAACAAGTCTTTAATATTGTCGACTGTGTAGTACCGACTAATGATGTCGGATTTATCTACACAGTCTATTAAAAGGTGTTTGACAGTGTGTCGGCATTGGCAAGGGATACACTCAGGAGGCGGCTCATTTTCTAAAATAAAAGAATGAGTCGTCCTGGTGTGGCCAATGCGACATCTAGTTAAAACAACTTGTTCTCTCCGGCTTCTGCCGAAGAAACAAATATTTGTGCCAACAGTTGGCTCAATAGCATGCAATTTGTTGTCTGTAAGCAGATCCCACTGGGACTGCCACAGACGTAAAACATATTGATAAATCAAAGGTTTAAAATCAGTATAAGGCACTGACATATTAGTAACTGGTTCATCTAAAGCATCCTTCGCTATACTATCTACGACTGTGTTTCCTCGGATACCAATATGACTTGGTATCCACATAAAAACTATTTCTTTGCCCATTTGGACAAGTCTTTTATAAAATTCAATAATGTGGGCAATTAAAGGGTTTTTATATTTCTGACCTTCTATAGCCAATAAACATGAAAGAGAATCCGAGCAAATAAGGAATTTTAGTTTATCAGACGTTCTGACAAATTTTAAAGCAAGAATGATGGCTCTAGCTTCTGCACTGAATATTGAACTGGAAGATGGAAGACGGAGAGTTGCTGCCTGCTGCCCATAGACTGCTGCAGCAGCCACTTTGTCCCCGTCCTTGGATCCGTCCGTATAAATTGAGTCATGAAATGCAAACTTTGATTTTATTTCAGCAAAAAGTTGCTGAAGTATAATTGGGTTAGTTTCCGACTTTTTATGTTTTCTGATGTCAAAAATAAATGTGGGTTTGGGTACAAGCCAAGGCGGCGACTGAGGTATACTAATATGGGCTATTTCACCAAGGTTGATGTTGGAACCAGAAATGTGTGGTTTCATCCGGATACCAAAAGGAGGAATTTTGTTTTCATGCTGTTCAAATATATCCTCATAGAGAGGGTTGAAAACACAGTCGTAGGCAGGATTTGAAGGATAGGCTTTCAGCTTTGTTAAATACTGTAGACCAAGTTTTATTCTACGGTTATAAAGAGACGGCTCGTTCGCCTCTATATATAAACTTTCTACGGGAGATGTTCTGAACGCCCCCAAGGCCAAACGTAGGCCTTGGTGGTGAACAGTATCTAGAATTTTTATATAGGATTTGCGAGCAGATCCATAAATAATAGAACCATAGTCAAGTTTCGATCTCACTAAAGATCTATATAAATTTAACAAAATGCTTTTATCCGCGCCCCAGTCAGTGCTGGAAACAACTTTTAAAATGTCCAATGCTTTCAAGCATTTAGCTTTCAGCATTTTGATATGGGGTAGAAAGGTGAGTTTATTATCAAACAGAATTCCAAGGAATTTAGTTTCTTTCACAACTTTAATGGGTGCATTGTACAGCTTTAGTTCAGGGTCTAAATGCAGTTTTCGTTTGTTACAAAAATGCATACAGACGGTTTTTGAGTTCGAAAATTTAAAACCATTTTCTGTGGCCCACTTTTCAATTTTGTTTAAAGATAACTGTAGTTGTCTTTCTATGTTGTTCATATTTTTACTTCTATAACATATAAGAAAATCATCAACATAAAGTGAGCCTTCAACATTATTTTGTAATGTTTTAGCCAAACTATTTATTTTAATACTGAATAGAGTAACAGAGAGGATGCTTCCCTGAGGAACACCCATCTCTTGTTCAAAAGGGTCAGACATGGTAGTATTTACCTTGACCTTGAACTGTCTGTCTGATAAGAAATTATCAATAAAGGTAGGTAACCTACCTTTCAACCCCATATCATTCAAGTCTTTTAAAATTCCATACTTCCAAGCGGTGTCGTATGCTTTTTCAAGGTCGAAAAAGACCGACACCACATCTTCACCTTTAGCAAACCCATTGCGTATGAAAGACTCGAAGCGAACAAGATGATCTAACGTGCTTCTTCCTTGCCGGAATCCACACTGTATATTGGACAGGAGACCATTGGTCTCTAGGAACCAGACAAGGCGGTCGTTGATCATCCGTTCCATAGTCTTGCACACGCAACTTGTGAGGGCAATTGGCCGATAATTCGAAGATTCAAAATGATCCTTCCCAGGTTTTGGAATAGGGACAACTGTGGCCAGCTTCCATAAAGAGGGCAAGTCACCAGTTTCCCAAATGTTATTTAGTATATCTAAAAGCGTCTGTAATGATGTATCAGGAAGATGTTTAAGAAGCTTATAATGTATGTCATCAGGACCACAAGCTGTATCATGGGCTTTTGCCAAAGAATTGTTTAGTTCATCCACAGAGAAAGGGCGGTTGTAGTCTTCTGAATTGTTTGATCGAAAGTTAAGTTTGGTTTTTTCGGTTCGGGTTTTAATACGTTGAAATTCCTGAGAGTAATTTGTAGAAGAAGAATTTTTCGAAAAGGTTTCTCCAAGTTTTTGGGAGATATCATTTTCTGACGTTAATAGAGTCTGACCATCTTTCAGATGGTGAAGATTGGCTTTCTTGTTTTTTCCATTTATTTTTTGTATAAAATTCCAAACTTTGTTCATAGGAGTATGAGAGTTTAATTTTGAGACAAAATTTTGCCAAGACTTTCGTCTCTTTTGTTTAAATGTTCGACGTGCTTTCGCACGGAATATTCGGAAATTACTTAAATTATCCTGGGTTGGATGCAAATTGAATCGTCGTTCGGCCTTCTTCCTATTTTTCTTCACTTCCTCACAATCATCATCAAACCACGGTTTGCTTGGTTGTTTTGGACTTGTCGAGGTTTTAGGAATGGCTCTCTCGGCTATCGATACCAACGTTTCGCTAAATTTAAGGACTGGATCAGTAACATTATCGAAATCACCTATTTTAAGTTCATCTCGACAGAGTTGCTCGAACAAAGGCCAGTTGGCTTTGTCAAATTTCCAGCGAGCAACTCTCTCGGATGAAGTAGGAAACAGATTTTCCAGTATAATTGGAAAGTGGTCACTTCCACATAAATCATCATGGACGCGCCATGAGTAGTCCAGTAATAACGAAGGGTCACAGATTGTTAAATCAATAGCCGAGTAACAACCATTCCCCGGATGAAGGTAAGTATCAGAACCATCGTTAAATACACACAATCCTTCCTGATTTAGTAAATCTTCTATTTTCTTGCCTTTATCATTTTGCAAATGACTACCCCAAATGGGGTTGTGAGCATTAAAATCTCCCAGCAGGAGAAAAGGAGTTGGCAACTGACTGATTAAAGATCTGAGTTCTTGAGAATCAATGGTAGAATTTGGAGGAATATATATTGAACAGATGGTAACAGTTTTTCCAAAAGAAGCTCGGACAGCAACGGCTTGCAGATTTGTTGTTAGATTAACCTGACTGTGAATGGTGTTATTTCTAACAAGGATCGAAGAGCCGCCTGCGGCTCTTTCGTCCTTTCCAACGTAAGTACTGTATAGAGTGTAGTTTTTAACATTTATAGAATCGTTTTCTTTTAAGTGAGTTTCTTGAAGACAAAAGGCAACAGGAAGGAATGTTTGTACTAGCAACGATAGCTCGATAAGGTTAGTTTTTAAACCCCGACAATTCCATTGGATTATATTACTCATTTTCTGGGCGGACGAATAGGAGAAAATTTGGAACTATGCCCCGCGTGTGGGGAAGAGCTCCTATTCCTCCGCACAGAGACGTCTGAAATGGGGTCACCCCAGACTGATTCAGAATAATCATCTGGGGTTACTTCCATTACGCTGTCATCGTCGGCATATTCTGATGACAGCGTCTGAAATTTTATCAAGTGCTTTTCTGCTTTTTTCACACGACCAGTGTTCTGTTTAATTTTTTCCACTGAAGTCGAACGCTTATTTTTCTGTTGTGATGATGAAGATTGCTTGTTATTATTTTGCGTTGAAGACTGTTTATTGGAGGACTTTTGAGGTGAGGACTGTTTATTGGAGGACTTTTGAGGTGAAGACTGTTTATTGGCAGAAGTTGAGGACTTTTGTGTTGAGGATTGAGATTTTGCATTTTGAGCGTTTGCAGATTTGTTTGATGTTTGGAGTTTTCTCCCTAGATCTTCATGCATCTGTCTGTCAACATTAGAGTTGATGTAAATATCAGCCATCTCAAAGTGGTTAAAGGGAAGAGATGAAGCTGACGTCTGCGAAGAACTGGAAGACTGTAAAGATGAAGTGGATTTTGGCATGGAAGAAGTAGATTCTGAGACAAGTACTGGATGTTCAGTGCCATGTGGCCAGGTAAAAACTGTTTGAATAGAGAGAGATCTTGTAGTTGGAGGTCCTTTTACCTTATCAGCATAAGTAGAATTTTGAGGCGAGTTATTCGCGACAGAGACCAATTTTCGAGCTTCTTGGTAAGTTATGTTTTTTTCTGCTTTAAGCTTTTGAATTTCATGTTCCTTTATATAGAAATCACATGTTCTAGAGTTTGCCATGTGATTTCCACTGCAGTTTGCACATTTAGTTTGTCCTTCACATTCAAAAGTGGAGTGACCCACTACAGAACATTTGACGCATTTTTCTGTACCCTTACAAGAACTCCTACCGTGTCCAAATTTCTGGCATTTGAAACAACGGATAGGGTTCGGTACATATATGTCAACTTTAATTCTGTAGGGGCCAATGTAAATGTGGTCAGGAACTTTCGGGAGATCGAAACTGAGAAGGTAGGTGTTAAGTTTAATGATTTTGCTGTCGACTTTTTTGGTGAATCTTTTAACTTTGGAAACTTCTTGAGATTGTAATTCTTCACAAATTTCTTCTTCGGTAAGTTCAGCAAGATCTTGGTCTCTATCTCGAATAACTCCCTGACAAGTGTTCAGTGTCCTGTGAGGAGTTACAGAGATTGGTACAGTGCCAATATCAGTCAAAGAAAGCAAATTTTTGGATTGTTGTGGCCTAAAACATTCTATAAGTATACTTCCAGATTTTAATTTTGAAACATTTTTAACGGTGCCTGCGCAACCTTGTATGGACTTTTGTAACATGAATGGTGAAATTTTGGATAGGGGCCTTTCTGAATTTTTACTTGTTAGAACCAAAAATTTAAAACATTTTCCGGGATCAATATTTTGGGATTTTGATGCATGTTCTTCATCATCACTCTCTTCTTTTTTTCGTTTGGAACTTGTTGACTGGGTTTTTTGGGGGTTGTTTGTTATTTTATTTGTTGACGCCATGTTGATTTTTGTTAGTTCGTTGCCCTTGCTCCCCGCCCACCTCGGAGCAGCATCAAAACGATGTATGCCTGCCGCATATGCGACAAGCACCAGGGATACACTGACAAGATACTCGCATAGAGTACCTCTTTATGGGCGCAAGCCTTGTGCCAGGGGTTACCCGGCAAGACAACCGCCCAAAGTAACATCTACACGATTGACCCATGAGCCACCGCCTTCTTGAACCGAACCTATGTAAATGGTACTATTGTTGTACATTTTGGAATCAGGTCAAGTTCAAGGGCTTGGCGTGACCAGCCGATTGATCAGGACCGGGTCCATCCGACCGCCCGTTTCAGATAAAGTAAGGGCCAAAGTGGCGTGTTTCAGCCACCAGGATCCCGTCCTCTATCCTTACGGGTATCCACACACGGCAAACATGTGGCCTCATTAAGCCGAGGAAGCCTTGCCCCATGAGCCACCGCCTTCTCCGTGTTTCCATCAGTGGTCATCTTCCAAGACCCCGGAACCCAAACATCAACCTTTTAGATACAGGTTTACCACCCATCCCAGGCATCATTGAGGGTTCCTTTGGGTCTTTTCAAACAACCACGAGAAAACAGCAGAGGGCAAGACGTGACCAGTTTTTGACTGGACCGGGACTATCCAGCCACTCTTGAGCTGGTTGTACAAAAATCAAACCAAAAATGAACATGAAAACCTAATACAATAAATTAGAGAAAATAAAATAAACATAAACAATGAAAAAGAATAAAATGCCAAATTCCAACATTTGGAGCATGTTGAGTTTTGTGACCCATAAGCCAACACCAATCCGCTAATCAGGAATTTAGAATTTAACAAAAACATTTGGAGGAGAAGAAAAAAAATTATATTTTAAATATTTTAAAAGGATTGATGTGACCAGCCGATTCACCGAATCGGGTCCATTCGGTGTCCCGTCTAGGTAAAGATTGTGTCCTAGATGGTGATCGGAACCGTTTATCCGGCCAACCAGGAACACTCCCTATTACCGACACGGGTTAGCGACACACGGCAAACATGTCGCCTCTTTAGGGGCCTCTTACGCCAAGCCGAGGAGCTGTGGGCCTATTCTATTGTGTACCCGGGACCCACACGGGGTGTGAACATGTTGAAAATTACCTCGAAATTAAGTATATAATATGGTCATTTGTTAAAACATTAATTCATATACCTGTGGCTGTGCCACTTTGCTCGGTTTCTGTGAACCAAAGCTAATGCAGCTGGTTCGGAGACGCATCATGTCAGCTGGATTCAGGACGCCTAATGCTACCATGTCATCTTTTCCTAATTTACATATTATGTCTGGCGTTATCTTTTCCCTTTCAAAATTGGTATATAAATGTTGTAAATTGCACTCCTGCAACACAGCTTCCATTTTCTTCGGTGTATACAAAATATATGTCTATGAATTTTATCCGTTCTCGTTAACATTCGTAAAATTGCCGAAGTTTTTCCGGCTTTTTCCGTCAAGTATCATCATCATCGAAAAATCGTATAATGAAGAATGCACCGAATATAATGATTTATCTACCGCATATAATGATTTTGTGACTGCATATAACAATGGAAAAAGAATGCACTCCACACAATGATGTATGCACTGAATATAACGATTTATCTACTGAGTATGTCATAAGCATTGAATGGAATGATTAATGTACTGAATATAATGAAACAAGTACCGAATATAATGTTTTAACTACCACATATAATGCATTAACTACCACATATAATGTTTTAAGTACCACATATAATGAAGTTCGTACCGAATATAATGCAATCAGTACCGAATATAATGTTAAACTGACCATACATAATGGTAAAAGCACCACACACTATGATGCAAGCACTGAATACAATGATCAATGTACCGAATATAATGAAATAAGCACCGGATATGATTTAAAAAGTACCGAATATAATGCTTTAACTACCACAAAGAATGCCTTTACTACCACAAAGAATGCCTTTACTACCACATATAATGCATTTACTACCACATATAATGGTTTAAGCACCACATACAATGAAGTTTGCACCGAATATAATGCAATTAGTACCGAATATAATGTTCAAATGACCACACATAATGGTAAAAGCACCACACACAGTGGCATAAGCACCGAATATATTAAAAAAAGCACCGAATATAAAGATCTGGCGTTATCTTTTCCCTTTCAAAATTGGTATATAAATGTTGTAAATTGCACTCCTGCAACACAGCTTCCATTTTCTTCGGTATATACAAAATATATGTCTATGAATTTTATCCGTTCTCGTTAACATTCGTAAAATTGCCGAAGTTTTTCCGGCTTTTTCCGTCAAGTATCATCATCATCGAAAAATCGTATAATGAAGAATGCACCGAATATAATGATTTATCTACCGCATATAATGATTTTGTGACTGCATATAACAATGGAAAAAGAATGCACTCCACACAATGATGTATGCACTGAATATAACGATTTATCTACTGAGTATGTCATAAGCATTGAATGGAATGATTAATGTACTGAATATAATGAAACAAGTACCGAATATAATGTTTTAACTACCACATATAATGCATTAACTACCACATATAATGTTTTAAGTACCACATATAATGAAGTTCGTACCGAATATAATGCAATCAGTACCGAATATAATGTTAAACTGACCATACATAATGGTAAAAGCACCACACACTATGATGCAAGCACTGAATACAATGATCAATGTACCGAATATAATGAAATAAGCACCGGATATGATTTAAAAAGTACCGAATATAATGCTTTAACTACCACAAAGAATGCCTTTACTACCACAAAGAATGCCTTTACTACCACATATAATGCATTTACTACCACATATAATGGTTTAAGCACCACATACAATGAAGTTTGCACCGAATATAATGCAATTAGTACCGAATATAATGTTCAAATGACCACACATAATGGTAAAAGCACCACACACAGTGGCATAAGCACCGAATATATTAAAAAAAGCACCGAATATAAAGATCTGGCGTTATCTTTTCCCTTTCAAAATTGGTATATAAATGTTGTAAATTGCACTCCTGCAACACAGCTTCCATTTTCTTCGGTATATACAAAATATATGTCTATGAATTTTATCCGTTCTCGTTAACATTCGTAAAATTGCCGAAGTTTTTCCGGCTTTTTCCGTCAAGTATCATCATCATCGAAAAATCGTATAATGAAGAATGCACCGAATATAATGATTTATCTACCGCATATAATGATTTTGTGACTGCATATAACAATGGAAAAAGAATGCACTCCACACAATGATGTATGCACTGAATATAACGATTTATCTACTGAGTATGTCATAAGCATTGAATGGAATGATTAATGTACTGAATATAATGAAACAAGTACCGAATATAATGTTTTAACTACCACATATAATGCATTAACTACCACATATAATGTTTTAAGTACCACATATAATGAAGTTCGTACCGAATATAATGCAATCAGTACCGAATATAATGTTAAACTGACCATACATAATGGTAAAAGCACCACACACTATGATGCAAGCACTGAATACAATGATCAATGTACCGAATATAATGAAATAAGCACCGGATATGATTTAAAAAGTACCGAATATAATGCTTTAACTACCACAAAGAATGCCTTTACTACCACAAAGAATGCCTTTACTACCACATATAATGCATTTACTACCACATATAATGGTTTAAGCACCACATACAATGAAGTTTGCACCGAATATAATGCAATTAGTACCGAATATAATGTTCAAATGACCACACATAATGGTAAAAGCACCACACACAGTGGCATAAGCACCACACACAATGATGTATGGACCGAATATATTAAAAAAAGCACCGAATATAAAGATCGAATACAACATAAGGCAGTTGTGGCTTTCCATACAGAAACGTTATCTATGCCTCTTTTATCTAATAACATAAAATTTATTTTATGTTCCTTACATCCATCAGAGACATGTGAAAGCAATCAAATTTTTGCTGCAATTTTTAATTTATATAGCATTTATCTTTCCTTAGCATCAAAATTCATTTTTAATATTACGAAAATGTTTCCCTTTTTTCTATTTTTATTTTATTAATAAATGAAAATGTACAGCATGGAATTGAAAAGTAAATAAATAAATGAATGTGCTTTTGTTATCCCTTTAATTGTAAAATCTTGATCTACTATATACTTACAGTACATTATAAATAAAGGTAAAATTTACAAGTAATAAATAATTTCACCCCCCTAAGAAGGCCTCTTAATACCCTTGTCTAATTAAAGGTCTTTCCCGACAGGTAAGACTTTTATTGTATTCCTTACGATTATTATTATTTTTGTTCCGCCACTTTTTTAAAACTTAAAATAAATTTTGTTTTGCGACATATCACTAAGATATTTCATATCAAGCAAACCGAACTATTTTTCATTACAGAGTTATCTGCCCTAACACCGAAAACCTTGTTATCGAAATAGCTCCGGAACCATAAAAGATAGAAACTTATGGCTGGAAAATGTTTAGGAGCATACAACGCAGATTCATTACATTTCGGTCGAAAAATTTTGATGACATCTTATGGGAGTTATTGCCCCTTGAATATTTGACGGAACGCATTAATGGTCAAAACTCATGAACGGTTAGTCGTAGACACTTGGGACTTCAACCAATGATCATCCCTGGCTATACTCTTGAAAATGACCTAAAGGTCAAAGGTCAAGGTCATACTTGACCGAACTCCGTAAAAAATAGCTGATGAAATATAATGGGAGAAATGTTCAGCTCCTTAAGACGCAACATTTTCGTGATTTGGTCAATTCAAAATTATGAACCCATAAGGGGTTTTTGCTATTTGAAAAATTTTAAACTGTAGTAACGCGAAAACCATAAAAAATAGCTGATGAAATGTAATGGGGAAAATGTTCAGCTCCTTAAGACGCAACATTTTCGTGATTTGGTCAATTCAAAATTATAAACCCGTAAGGGGTTTTTGCCCTTTGAAAAATTTTAAACTGTAGTAAAGCGAAAACCGTAAAAAATAGTTGATGAAATGTAATGGGAGAAATGTTCAGCTTTTGAAGACGCAACATTTTCATGATTTGGTCAATTCAAAATTATGAACCCGTAAGAGGTTTTTGCCCTTTGAAAAACTTTAAACTCTAGTAATGCGAAAACCGTAAAAAATAACTGATGAAATGTAATGGGAGGAATGTTCAGCTCCTTAAGACGCAACATTTTCGTGATTTGGTCAATTCAAAATTATGAACCCGTAAGGGGTTTTTGCCCTTTGAAAAATTGTAAACTGTAGTAACGCGAAAACCGTAAAAAATAGCTGATTAAATGTAATGGGTGAAATGTTCAGCTCCTTAAGACGCAACATTTTCGTGTTTTGGTCCATTCAAAATTATGACCCCATAAGGGGTTTTTGCCCTTAGAAAAATTTTAAATTGTAATAACATGAAAACCGTAAAAAACAGCTGATGAAATGTAATGGCAAAAATGTTTATAATAATGTGACCTACAAATTGATACCAAGGTCAGTCACTGTCCATAGCAACCAACTTTATTTGACAGAAAAGTCCCTAGCAACCATACGTATTTTAATTCAGAAGGTTGAAAATACTATAGGAATGACATTTTCCATACCGGAAATGGATAGGGAAACCCGGGAAAGACCTTTCTATTTGTTCTCAGAACAAATAGTCTTTTAATTAGATGTTGTTTTTGTCCACTAGTCATTCAGAGAACACACCGACGTTATTACTTTGAAAATTGGGATTTCTTCCTATTTGGTATAATTTTCAAACTAAAAAAAGATAACAATACCAAAAAAAAAAAAAAAACAAATAAATAAAAGTAGAGAGAATACAAGGGAGAGAGGGAACCAACCTAAAAGAATAAATCGGCTCTATCAATTTCAAAATGAAAAAAAAAGATCAGGTCTAGATCAGCAGAACAAGCTATAGTATTTTATAAGTTCAGATGATAGGGTTCCAAGCCAAGGACACTGTGACCTTGAAAAGTCGCGAAATTCCAAACGTTACCACAATAAAGGATTTTTACCCATTAAAATTGACAATCATTTCTTTTTTAAACACTGAGCGCCACTCACAACCAAAGAAATAATTCCACAGAAGAAAGACCTTTGGCCACCTAAAATATATTAAATCATGGTAGTTGTCGGTGGCGCTGTTAACTATTTCTGCTGATTCATGTGCCATTTGTGCTAATTTTTTGCCATTTTGACTGACACCTTAGAGGTAACGATGACCTTGAAACAAACTTTAATTTAAAAAAGAAGCTGTCTTGTTAAACTTCAGATTTTATACTTCTTTTATACACATTAGTTTTAAGTACATCTTAGAAATAATTTTTCACAAAGTTTTGGGCGAAGATGGGACCTTAATGACCCCCTCCTTTCTCCTCCGAGGTAACTTTTTTCAATCAAATCTTTGCTTTTTTACTCGCCTTATATGTTTAATATACCTTTTTTTTTTACCATAAACGGCCAAATTGTAATAAAAGTTACCCATCTAATTTCTGTTACCCTGACATTACCCCAAATCCAATTTTAATAATGGCAGATACTCATATAGATGTATATCAAATGGCATGTTGTCCTAATGTTTCTCATTACTGCTGTAACGGATAAATCAGGACTGATAATGTACGTATAACCGGTAATTTTGCGGTATTTCATGGTCAACTTTAGATCGCAAAAATTAAAATCCGCAAAATATTATGCCCAGTACAACATTCCTTAGGCCAAAAAAAAAATATGTGTTTCCTGTTACATGGAATTCGAAAACAGGGTCGGTAGGTCGGACGTAAATTTTTTTTTTTGCTTGTTGAAATCCAGAATTTATTCAGGTCCGTTTCCAGCCGTTTCCGGTATTACTTTAACCTATAACAGGAAGTTCAGCCATTGCACTGTTTACACAGTGCCAAGGTTGATTGAAAAAACGTGCTTCACCACTGGTTTAAAGCAGTTTATCGTAATCTATTGTTAATAAATGTTGAAACTGTAATATTTAAGGTGTGTGTTGCACACTTTAGTAATTAAAAAATGTTCCTGTTGAATTTTAACCATCAAAATGTTCACATATCGTCCAAAAAAAGTTTAGGGTCGGAAAATTGGCGACAAAAAATTTGGGTCGGTCGGGTAACCGGAAACACACATATTTTTTTTTTTTTGGGCCTTACTTAGAATCACCTACCAGTTTTTCTAATGAATGAAAAGTATAATTTACGTTTATGTTTCAAATTGAAGGAAGTAATTAAGAAGGTGTCGATAGTTGGCATTTAATAACTGTAGTATTTGCAGGTAGAATTTATTCCTTTTGAACTGTGATCAATTAATTTCACATCTTTAATCTGTTGTTTGCTTCCTGATAAAATAATCAATAACATATAGGTACCGTTATGATTTGTAATCAGTCAGTGTAAAAATTTATTGTCTATTGTCAACCTTGTTGATTTAACACTTAAATGATCCATACCTATGTGCCAGCATAAAGCAATCGTCAACAATTAGGTATCAATAGCTAGGTCTATGGTAAACCTATTACAGAAGTATTGGACTTCAGTTCTGGTAATCTGTCGTATTTGTAAATTTGACGTGTATTCCCAGATGTGGTGTTGTGTCAGTTCAGATTCCTTTATTTATTTTTTACCTCTGTTACAAACCGCAAAAATTAAAATCCGCAGAAAAAGGTGCACATTTTTGCCCCCAAATCGCAAAACATTCGTTCCGCAAAAATTTCGGTTACACGATATTTGTTTTATTTTTTTTTCAATATTTATTCATTGAAAAAAAATTGCTGTCCTACCAGATAAGAAATTTTCAGAACTTGATATCCTACAACTTGAGCGAAAGCTCGAGAAAAGTATTTGTCCCATCACATTTTGTACCCATTGCAACCCCTAATAAATATTGTCTGGTCCTTCAAGATGAAGGCATGGTGAGGAAAAGGGGAGGTCAACATTTTTGAAACTTTTAGAAGGCCGTTAACACATGTAACACGAAACTGGAGGAGTCATTAAATCTTTTCTTGTCATTCAAAATTATTCGTCGGCCCTCTTAAGATAAATAATGATCGGTCACTTATCAAAAAAACAATCTGGTTCCGACTGTATGGGAAAACAAATTCCGTGCAAAAGTGCGAGGTGAAAAAATATTCTGGCTCGGACAAACATCCCATGTAGAAAATCAAATGGTTGGTGCCTAACCTAAATAAAAATTGTTTTTGCAAATTTATGCACAAGGACTGTAATATTCCCATCTTTAAATCTTTAAACAAATGTATCGGTGTATATCCGTTACGGATCCTTTCAGATCAATTCTACGTAACAGATAACTTTTGTATTAAAGAAAATTCGGATACTTTCGGCATTTTCGACAATTGACGTGACATTAGGCTGTTGATATCACAAGGGCTTGTCTTCCGGATATACATAACTTTATTTGAAAATACATCTCCCTATAAAGTAAACCCCAACAACGGACGAAGGCTGCCGTTTTGTAGAATTTTGACCCGGAAGCTTTAACTCGGTTCAGTTGTCATTTTATCGCGTTTCGTGTACAGTTCGTTGTTTTTCCTCCCTCAAACAATGCTTTTTCCAGAAGACAATGTCATCCGCGATGATAGGTATCTATTCCTTACGAAATGAATTACTTCCCGTAGTAAAATTTTAGTCGTTTTACTTACTTTACTCCAATATGCTACGTACATTTAAAATCGTAAAACAAAATTACATCAAAGTTCCTTGCAAGAATGTTTTTGCGCCAGACAAGCGTTTCGTCTATAAAAAACTCATCAGTGACGCTCTCATCAAAAAATATAAAAGATAACTTTTTCATAATAGTTGCCATATTGTTGTCTTTATATCAATCTTATGATATAATAATTGAACAATTGTTATTGTTGTATTTTGTTATATCCTTTAATACCAATCTTTCTAATGATCCTGCCCCTTGTTGGGAACTTAATTTGGCAATTAAAATCTTATCTTATCTTATCATTCTTGCATTGAATCCAAATAGGAGGACACAAAAAATGACATCATTACTAAGAAAGGTAAAAAGTGATTTTCCTGTGCCTTTTGCATAGTATCACGCTTGTATTACCTTGGGAAAAGGCTAGTCCTGAAATTCATGACTTACCGTGTAGCTCTTTTTTTATTTGGATTTTTATTTGTGTAGCAAAAAATAAAAATCCAAATAAAAAAAGAGCTACACGGTAAGTCATGAATTTCAGGACTAGGGAAAAGGCATGTTATACTTTTCAACTTATCAACAACAAAAAATGGTCCTACTGAATGTGAAAAAAAATTCTTTGCCAAGATGATAGATGAACAAATATTGTGGCTCGGGCCAAAAGATCTCCCTCTTCCCTTAGAAATTCAAATTGTCAGTGCCTTATACCGCTCGTGAGCTGGAAGCGATTAAAAATAGTTTTTATTACCTTTTGTTTTACATGGGTTTATTTTCCCATCACATTTTGACGTGGGAAAACTATTTTAACACCACTATATTATTTTGTGCCTGTCAAATGGTGGTCTTACGAATTTCATGTGATAATTTGACGTTGTGTTTTACCACTCAACAGTATTACTTTTTTATTCGTATATGGAGCCTTTCAGGGCTTACTGCATGTTATGGATGTCCATTGCTAAAGGCCTGAAGTAAGTATTTTTGTATCCGTTGGGTTTTGCCATTTTGTTCTGTATTCGTGATTTTGCTCCACATTAGTTTTTCTTACATAATTAAATAAAAATGTCCTTAATAGACCTTTCTACTTCAATATTAACACAAATAACTCATAATATATTTTAATAAAATCTAAACTTCGTGTTTCCTGTAACTATTTAAGAGAAAAAGAAGGGGACATTTCTAGCGCTGACCTTTTTTGAAAACCAAATAACAAACTTAATATGCCATTGCAATCTTTCAACACCAATAAATTTAAATAATTACATCCTGTGAAAGTCAAAATATCAAAAATCCACACACCCATAAAATGCCTTTCTGGCTTTAGGATGATAACATTATTTAAATATTTCAACAATGCATCAAATGTGACTCTTATTTTATTAGTTATGGAAAGTTTGTTTTTGAGTGAGTTGTCCCCTGTGCGTCTTTATAATTTTATTTCTATTATATTTTAATCTGTATCTCCATGCCTCCAATTTTGGCTTATAGTTAGAACAATTTTTTTCTAGATTTGCCCTGTATCTTTTATTTGTTTGTTCTGTTCCTTCAGTCTTCACGTCGGGCTTTTAATGTTCAGAATTCATTTTCAGTTCTTCGGGTACATTTTATATTTCTATCTATTCCGTTTATATGTTATTCCAATTTATGGTCAGATTTTTGGGTCTTTATGGAGTTTCAATTTTCACTTTTACTTAATAGATAAAAATGACACTTAGAAAGGAAAAATATTGCAAACACTTCTTTACATATATCCACATGCTTTAAACATAGTGTAATCACCGATTACAAAGTTCGCCTCCCCCAGCTTTAGTGGGATAAAATGCAAAATTTGTATACAGTTCCAGAGAACCTAATGTCTCATCCACTATCAGCAATCAATATATATATATAATCAGAAAATATATCGTTTAGGGGTGGGGATATGAACAATGATTGAGAAAACTTAAGATATCAGATATGAGGGGGCGGGAATGACCTTGGGAATTAACCATGCAACTTGTCTTTTCATGGGGAATCAGAAAATATATGGTTTAGGGGTGGGGATCTGAACTATTTTTTGAGATAACTTTAGATATCAGATATGAGGGGGTGGGGATGACCCCGGGGAGTAACCATATAACTCGTCTTTTCATGTGGAATCAGGAAATATATGGTTTAGGGGTGGAGATCTGAACAATTATTATGACAATTTAAGATTTCATACATGAGGGGGTGGGGATGACCACCATGGGATACCCATACAACTGGTCTTTTCATGGGGAATCAGAAAATATATGGTTTAGGGGCGGGGATCTGAACTATTTTTGAGATAACTTTAGATATCAGATATGAGGGGGTGGGGAGACCCCGGGGATTAACCATATAACTCGTCTTTTCATGGGAAATAAAAAAAAATATATGGTTTAGGGGTGGGGATCTGAACAATTATTATGATAATTTAAGATTTCATACATGAGGGGGCGGGGACAACCCCCATGGAATACTCATACAACTCGTCTTTTCATGGGGAATCAGAAAATATATGGTTTAGGGGCAGGGATCTGAACTATTTTTGAGATAACTTTAGATATCAGATATGAGGGGGGTGGGTGAGACCCCGGGGATTAACCATATAACTTGTCTTTTCATGGGGAATCAGAAAATATATGGTTTAGGGGTGGGGATCTGAACTATTTTTCAGATAATTTAATAGTTCAGATATTAGGGGTGGGGGATGACCCCTGGGATTAACCATACATACTCCATACATCTGGTCTTCTCATGAGGAATAAGAAAATATATGGTTTAGGGGTGGGGATCTGAACTATTTTTATGATAATTTAAGATTTAAGATATGACGGGGTGGGGACGACCCCTGGGGAATAACTGTATAATTCGTTTTCCAATAAAGAATAAAAAAACATATTGTGCAGGGGATAAGAAGACTTTATCAAAACTGTACAAACTTGGACATAAACATGCCTTTAAGCATATTTCTTTCAGAGTCATTGAACCATGACCTTGAGGTCAAGGTCACTTAAATTTAGCATCAAGTCGTGCACATTATCGCTATGCTGGTCTCCGTTACCGCTTTCGTCAACATAAAAAAAATTAAACTTTAATTTATCATAATTTATCAAAAAATGATCATAATCTAAAATATATTAAAGTCCAGGCTCTCGAAATTCTTACTTGTTTTTATTACTACCACTGGGTCGATACCCATGCTAGTAGACTGTTGGTTCCCGAGGGTATCATCCGCCGCCAGTACCATTGCTTCGGCAATGGAAGATTTTTGATACAAATATGTTTGTAAAAATTTCAGTAAATAAATTCTTAAATTTTATGTATTAAAACTAAGGTTACAACTCCCTCAGGCAAAGTTGACCTTAGACTGTTTAGGTCCCTTTTGGTTTCAATTCATGACTTTGGCTTTCCAATAATTTTGACCTCGAGCGTACCTGACGAAGGTTATTCCAGAAACGTGCATGTTGTGCGCACTAAATTTGGTATCACTAGTTCTTATTTATCCCATTCTGAAAATAATTTTGAAATTAGTTACTAAACATTGTACTTCAACTTCTACAATTAATTATAAATTGCAGAAACTTGAAACTGGTTTGGAGTTTGTACCGGCTAAATGTGGTGGTGGTATGACGTAAATACTATATGGACGTACTTCAGAATGAAATTTTGAATTCTTCAACGTTCCAAGCCATGAACTCAACGGAGTTTTAAAATGTAGACAGTCATATAAGTCATAAGTGAATTGTTAGTTATTCTAAGTTTACAATTATATTTTTTATCTTTCTTCACCAGCTCCGTCAACGGAGCATGATACGCCCGTCAAATGCAAAAATCAAGTTAAAAAACCTTTTTTGGCCCCACCGAAAAAAAATGGGCAGGAGTTCCACCTATCCACAGTAACCAAACAGTCTGAAGGCCTCAGTCTAAAAATACTGCTCATTTTTAAATTTTTTTTTCAATAGTGATTAAATACTGTTTTCGACCTTAGAACAACAAAAAATCAATAAAGATCCCTTTTGGGCCGCAATTTAAAAAAAATTGGGCAGGGGTTCCCCCTACACAGCCTATTCTGGCTGGTCTTTGGGCATCAGCCCAACACCATTGCTAAAAAGAAAATTTATTCAAAGTTAGTGTGTAAAAATATCCTTTTCCCCATCAGATTTTACTGTAAACCTACCCCCTTTTGAGCGATTCAAAATTTACCCAAAAGACCCGTTTGGAAAAAAAAGAAAGATTTAATACACACTTATAAACACAGCTCTACAATGATGCATTACTTTAGTATCTACAATATATAGTCTCCAAGAAAACTGACAGGTAACTCGTATTTAAAAAATACCCTATTTTTCGCGAAATAAAGTCAGCAGCAAAAATGGAAATCGTTGAAAATGAAAGGTAACCTACTTTTATCATTCCTAACAATGTGTAAAAATTCCAAAAGGATCGGTGAAAGCAAAATGGAATGATTGTTCGACATGATCATCGTCAAAACTGAAAGGTAACCTGAGGTCGTCAATCTCAACAATGTGTAAAAAAAATTTTAAAAGGATCCATGAAAGTAAACTGGAATTATTGCACTACAGGTTTACACATATTATAAAATACCATATTTTTTATACATAAAGTCCCATAACTCTGGAACGGCAAAACTGAGTTATCGTACCACATCTTTACGTACGGACAGACGGACAACTCCATACCATAAAACGTCCGTCAAAGACGGGCGTATAAAAAAGAGCCTATCATCATGATCATGCATATATATAAGTGTATCAACGTTACATTTTCAGTATTCTTTAAATAGCATCAAGCACGCTCAGTTTAACGACATCTCTTCTAATATGGACGTCCCAGTGGGTTTTGTTATTTTTACAGATGATTTCGAATTTATGACTACGGTAACATATTGCTACAGTTCACATTTCGAATTCGTGGATGCTTACTTATACACTTTTAAAAGTATTGTGTTTTTTGATGAAAACAGCATGGCAGACTGCAGAGACTTTTGCGTTCAAAATAGGTTCACAACCGTGTTTTATTCTATTTCAACAATATATTTTGGACTAAGCTAATACAAAAAAGGTAAGGAAATATTCAAAAACTATTACCGTTAGAATTCGCCCCAACTTAATTAATAATTAGAAGAATTTCATCCTGATATAGTTTGAATCAATTTTCTTTACTTTGCAAATAAGTCAAACTAAGTTTGACTAATGCGCCTATACAAATAGTTTTATTATTATTATTATTACTATTATGGAGAGGGCTAAACTGTGAATAAAAAGAAAGGACTCATTTAAAATTAAATAAACACAGAATTTAAATAAAACAGAGTAAAAATGCAGAAAAGGGCTTAAAAAGGATTAGTTTGATTGAAATTTCAATAAATATTTACATCTGAAATTTGCTGCCTAGCTCCCTCCACAATAAAACCCTAATGATTGCTTCCAAAACGTTATTTTGAAAAGATGAACCTCTTACAACTTATTATTTATTCAATTTACAGATAATTTCCAAAAGGCTAAGTTGATATAGATATATAATATTCATAAGAATAATGGTCCGATATACAGATGGAATCATAGGGACGACATCCACTAAAATATTCGAAATATATGTCATGTAATTCCAATTTTTATTTCACACCTCTTTTTTACGCAGTGTATTCTCACTTTTCATTTTATCGTTCTCATGTCGGCATTTATGTGCCCTGATTTATATATATATATTTTTTGTAAAGTACGCATATGATTTTAATGGAATGTTTGTCATTACGTATAGATTTATAAAATGCATAAATGTCCTTATAAAGGCATCTCCTACTGCAATACTCTATGAAAAAATTTATCCTGTTCGTTAAACTGACGATTCATGATACAAAATCCCTGCAAGCTTGAAGAGAAACCAAAGCAAAGAAACAGTGCTTTTATTGGCGTTCGTCATCTTCAAATCACAGTGTGGCTTTCAATATAAAACGGATGCAGATGTTCAATATTTGTTTGTTTTTTACTGTCTTGTGCATGTCATCATTTCTTTAAAACTTATTTTTTTTTAAATTTGCGTTCGTTTATAAGTTTATTTAATGATTTTTGTTTTCGTATTTAGAATCACCAGATTTAAATCCCATTGAAAATCTATGGCACGAAATGAAGGAATGTATTCGACGACAGGTTAAGCCAACAAATGAGCAAGAATTAATAAACGGAATCCTAGAATTCTGGAACACTGTTACAATTGCTAAATGCAATTCCTACATAAACCATTTGAAAACAGTCATGCCAGAGGTGATCACACTGGATGGGGCAGCAACAAGATATTAATTTCCACTAAAACTATCTTCTGGAACATGTTTTCTGAAATCTCTTGTATTGGTTTTCAACGGAATTCACTAATTTGAAGTCATTCAAATGACATTGGTAAATATTAATTCAATTTAAGACTGGTTCCTTCCAAATTACTTACCATTACTCTTAAGTATCAGTGACCTTTAACAATGCATATACCGCAAGCGTAAAGCCGGTGCATTGGATTAACTTACTTTTATTAACCAAATAATTTAAATGTACACATCTTTTGTATTGTATTCTAGAATTATACAAATCTGGGTCTCTATTTTATTCACTGCGCAAGCGTAAAGCAAAGACTGTTGTTTAATTTGTATTGTAATATATATATATATATATATATATATATATAATATTAGTATTTTGCATACTATACTGGAAAGTCGCCCTTCAAACTCACATACTACTACTATACTGCTTTGTATTTCCAATACAATATGCAGTTAAAACAAAGAGTTCATTGAGTTGTCTGAATTATAAAAAATGCTTTGAACATGTTATTTATTTGAATGGCTTTTCCAGAGACAAAAGATCTCAATTTCCTTAAATTCCAAACAAAACTTTAGGTTTTTGTTTAATAATGAAATGATTTGACGAAGATAATACGCATTATTAACAATGATTCAAATTAAATGAATATTCTTGGAGACGCCATTCAGTCATTATTCTTTTTTTTCTCCTTATTTGGGGCGGGTAAGATTGCAATCTTAAAGGGATCGATTACTGAAATCGGGATAAAAATGAGAAAAAAGAATAATCTTAATTGTTAAATGATGCAGAGGTTAACTCTTAACCTGCACTTTGGTGAAGATTGCGACCCTAGTGTGATCACCATCAAGCCCCACACTTAACTTTATTTTTGGCCATCATTACGACCCTAACATGGTATTTTTCTGATTTTTTAAATGAATGTTGATTTTTGTAGCCTGTCCCCGCGTTTATTTACCTCTTCTAGCAATATCTGGATATAAGTTCAAATGATCATGTATTAAATTTACATTTTAGATCAAATCAAGAAACATGCCCCAGAAACTAAGGTCAAGGAAATTTTGCCTATTAAAAAAATGCATTTCCACCATATTTTATGCCCGTATTGTGATACAATGAAAAAAAATTACCACCCCAATTTTTTTTGACAGCTATTTTTTCAATTTTAGTTTATTGAAAAACAAAAAAAAATGTGTTTTTGCTAGCCTGCGTTTTTTCTAAAATGTCAGCTTAAACTTGGAGAAATTTTTTTTTTTCTGGAAAATCCTCAAAAATGGCCACTTTTGCCAAATTAAGCCTGATATTGTCAAAAAATCGGTTTCCCCATCAAAGGTCTATGCTTTTACTGTTGTAATTAGCAATATGTTAGCAAATTAAAAGTAAAGTAAGCTTTTTTTCTATAAAGAGTAATTGAAAATGATGTAGAAAACAATGTAACTTTTGGAAATGAAAAAAAAAAAAAAAAGAAAAAGAAAAAAATTGCAAAATTCCAATTTTTACCCTTTTCTGGTTGATGTTGGTTGCCATGGTAACCACAACCGATATGATCGTGAAATTGTATTTTTTTTTCACATATTATCATTGTATAATTTACAGATAAATTTTAAAGAAAATCGGAAATCATCTATTTACTAATTATATGGCCGTGCTTTCATTTTTACAAAGAATGACTCTTAAGGTGTATACTTAGTCCAAAGACATGATCATGTTCGAATTTTTCAAAAACTACCAAATTGTTCACTTTCAGCCATTTTGACACAATTACAGAATTTTGACATTTTTTGTGACATAGCAGTGGCGTGTTTTCCATATCGTTGAGCATGAAGCATCACAAATCTTAAAATTTGGTCATTCTCTTAGGTAACAAACACACCCATAAATTTCTCATATTAGCCTGAAAGCTGAAAGCCAAATAAGAAAGGCCCTTATCATACCTTTCCCTGTGTTGTATTTGTCCAATAATCCACATCCTGTATATATTTTTTCAAGTTTCGTGTAAATATTTTGTACACTTGTCAATGTAAATCTATTACATGTAATAAGGTGCATGGATACATGTACATACCAGTAAAAAATTGTTTTGGCTTGTTTTACATGTATTTAAATGTGTGACTTGGAGTGTTACTGAATATTCAGTTTACATGTAATTAAATCCCGCCTACTTTAAACACCGCCTAATTGTGAGCATATATAAATGGATATGATGCTACGCACCAAGAGCATTCGAACTGTGAAGTGTTAAGTGGGTAATTATAAAAATGGGAAAGAAGAAAACTTTAAAGGAAATGGTTTATATCCGATGGACTGAGAACAATTCGTCTGACTATGATGGGAAAGAACATTACATCGAGAAGCAGAAAATGCTTGAAAGTGATCCAGAAATTGGAGACATTGTACACATAAAATGGTATTCTAAAATCTGGAGAGGAATTCTTATATCTAAAGATGGTCACATCTCTGACGTAAAAGGGAAGAAAAATACCAAATCAGACGGAATGAATGAAAAAATGGGCAAACCAAAGACCAAAACTGTAGGAACCAAGAATGGAAAAGTAAGTACGTTTACTTAAATTAGAGGTTATGTATGTGCATGACCATTATATTGTTTAATTTTTTTATCAAGGTGGAAACATCAGAATTTTAGACATTTTTTCTACATCTTATTACTGAACCATATTTTGATGAAAGAATTTTATTTCACCCAGTGACAAGATTAGATTTTTTCAATACAATTTACATAGTTATCATGAATCCAACATTAAAGTATAACAAAATATTGTGAGATATCCATGTAATAAAATAACATGTAACACGGTACCAGAACCACAACAATAACTCCCTTGACGTTCAACCCCTTATGCTAAAAGTTAAAAATTGTTATTTTCGAAGACTGCATACATTTCAATCAATTTGCCATCTGTCTCGATTAGGATAAAGAAGACGTCCTGTTGCCCAATTGATACTCATTGAAATGTTATTATTTCATCATCGTCTAAATATTCGCAACAATTATAAATAATTGCTGATACATTATAGCTAAACATTGACAATATGTCCTAATAAAATTTCACAAGCATGAATAAATTATTACGAACAATTTTCTTTTTATATTTGATTTTCAGTGTTTAGTCATTTATATATTTTCAGATTAAACAAAAATGACAATTTTATCGTGAAAGTTTGCTACTATAAATAGTTCGAACTCGAAGTAGGCTTTAAGAAATATTATAACTGCCCAAGGAAGGCTTTGAAAAAAATCGGTAATTGTTTTAAATAAAGTGTTTTCTAGAAAGAATACGAATGAAAGTTAACTCATTGCCGTGTACATATGTAGTACATTTTGTTTTATAGTAGACACGTGCAAGTTGTTCGTTCCTCGTGTTTTGTAAAACAAATTTTGGAACACGAGTTAAATGGAATGAAAGAACCATGAAATGATGAAATTCATCTTCGAAATAGTTTTAACTCTCACTCTTTTTATCTAAGAAATATATATATATATATATATATACATATATACAGGGCAAACTTATTAATTGTGCACAGAAACTATCACCGACAATTTACATATGGAATTATTTTGTATTGCTTCGAAATATAAAATATATTTGCTCAGGACAAACTGCAAGGATCACCCGGCTTTTCTGTCCTGTTTTGATCCGGGAACAAATTTATGCTTAAGAATATCGTGAAGAATTAAGCTTGAGAAATTAGAACATGATTCTGATATAGTACGGTATAGTTGCGGTCTGTCATCACTATATTTAGGATAACAGAGCAGAAAATGGATTTCGTACACTATTTCACATGAGTCACACTGCTGACAGAACTTTGGGTATGGGTGGGTAGCCTGGTATCTACCTGCTTCCATCTGGTAATGATATGGAGATACTCTTAATTTAGTTAAACATCTCTTCTGCTCAAAATTACCAATTATAGATAAATAATTTTCACAACCATAGTTTGCTTTAAAGTTTACGTAAGTATTATATAACATAAATGAAATAAAAGGATTAAAATATACAGTACAGTTATCCACTATAACTCCATGCTCACCTATCCTCAAGGACCATGGTGGACACGATTATAGTCATAAAGCAATTACATTGTAATTATCCACCTTGATCAATGGAATTTGCCCACTGTGATCCATTGTGGCTTTCCACCATTAATTAATTGTGCCCTTGAAGGAAAAGTGGATTCTGTGTTCTATTGGGGCACCATAGTGTACATGTACACGAGCACTGACCAACATAGATGTTACAATAATCTTCTCTAGTGAGTAAATGCTATCTTCATATGTATTCCCAAAAACAGTAACAATACTGTACACGACAAAACTATTGATTTATGGCCCTGTCACAATATTTGGAACATGAATGTAGATGTATTTAAACTTCAAAATACAGATGAAATGCTATCAGAGAGTTCTTTTACATGTAAATTTTATTTAGACAAACAGTAGATGGTTAATGTATTTAAACTTCAAAATACAGATGAAATGCTATCAGAGAGTTCTTTTACATGTAAATTTTATTTAGACAAACAGTAACATTCACACTTGTCAACACCTTATCTTGGAATAATTTATATTAAAATTTAGTTAAATCTTATAAGAAAATAACATTTTCACATGTTCATAATCATATTGATTTACCATATATATATATATATATATATAGGTGTTCATAGTTAGTCAGTGCAAAACCAACATCCAGATTATATAATATTTTATTATACCAATCATGGACCCATAGGGGGCAATTACAAATAACAATCATAATTGTGAAGACATACAAACACTACATAATATAAAAAAGTCTTTTAAGTACATGTGTAAGTATGATATGTGTGTGATGAATTAAAACTTTGTGTCTGTCAATGCCATCCCAGTACAGACTATAGTAAAGCGGTTGGCATGCTTCAATAGACACCAAGGGATGATGTTATAGAATCGTACTAGTGCAAATGGGCAAGCATTAAACATAGATTGATTTTCTGCAGGAGACACCAGGGGTGATGCAGTAGGATCTGTATGTTTATATAAAAATCTAGTTAAATCTTTTAAGACAATAACATTTTCACATGTTAATAACCATATTGATTTGTCTTGAAGAATTAAGCTTGAGAAATTAGAACATGATTCTGATATAGTACGGTATAGTTGCTGTCTGTCATCACTATATTAAGGATAACAGAACAGAAAATGGATTCCGTACACTATTTCACATGAGTCATACTGCTGACAGAGTCTCGGGTATGGATGGGTAGCCTGGTATCTACCTGCTTCCATCTGCTAATGATGTGAAGATACTCTTTATTTAGTTAAACATCTCCTCTGCTCAAAATTACCCTTAATTTAGTTAAACATCTCCTCTGCTCAAAATTACCAATTATAGATAAATAATTTTCAAAACCATTAAAGTTTACGTAAGTATTATATAACATAAATGAAATAAAAGGATTAAAATACACATATACATTAACGAGCTCTGACCAACATAGATGTTACAATAATCTTCTCTAGTGAGTAAATGCCATCTTCATATGTACTCCCAAAAACAGTAACAATACTGTGCAGGACAAAACTATAGATTTATGGCCCTGTCAATATTTGCAACATGAATGTAGATGGTTAATGTAGGTAAACTTCAAAATACAGATGAAATGCTATCAGAGAGTTCTTTTACATGTAAACTTTATCAAGACAAACAGTAGCATTCACACTTGTCAACACCTTATCTTGGAATAATTATAAACTGATTATATAAATATCACCTTTCAACACCTAATAATTTACTAACTGTTACATGTAAATTTGTTGATTGTTATTATATGTAAATTTCAATGACATAATTTTGACAAGTGAGGTGTCAACACCAATTAAAATTACACCATTTTATATGTAATTTTGCTGTAAAGGTCATACTGTAAAGTTTTGTGTAAAAAAGTGTCAGGCATGTAAAAGTTTGTACTGTACAATATACAAAAGTAAAAACATGTAAAAAATCTGGTTACTTTGATGCACTTAAAATAAGCATATCAATTAAGAGTGAAATATTTGAATGCAGGAAAAAAATTTAGTACTAGCATTCATCATGACTCGTGAGCACATATGAAAAAAGGCCTTTCTTTGGAATGAAGGAACAAGTTGATATTTTAGTTGAGATAAAGTAAAATTATTTTCGTTTAAATCGGGATATATTTTTAAAGTAAGGATTAATACTTCCGAAAAGTAAACTCAATAGTAATTTCTTTCAATTTCAGAAATTCTAAATGTGTGCCTTTTGGCTAGGAGTCCATTATTAAAACTTAAATGAGATTTCCGAAAAATTTAGTAGGGATTTTCAGTCTAGTTAAAGAGTACACGTTAGAATGCTAGTACTAGTACCAAAAATATACAAATAAAATAATAAGAATAAATTATGTATGATGAACGTAGATGGCATATTAAGACTTAATAGCGCTTCTGAAAAAAAGTAAGGGCGACTAGTCTATTTTTATTATACCATAAAAATATGAAAGAAAACACAACTCTGAGATTGAATACTTTTATTGCTGTCTTCAAGCCGAGGATCTATTACAACCTCTAAAAGAAAATAATTCAATAAATAAAACATATTGTAGAAATGGATGAATCCGAAGTTCAAGATTATGAGCTTAAGCGATTAGATGATTTACGTCAATCATGGCCCGTTGATGGAATGGCTTGTGATGTACCAACAAGTAGTACACATATATTTGCAAATTTCCGTGCATATGCAAGACACTGGAAGAAAATATATGTATCATTTTAATTTTTCAGCTTACATTTAATAGAAAATGTCATTCAAAAAGACATTTACGTAATGTACATAGATTTTATGGCACAAAATTAGCAATACAGTTTCTCAATATACATGCTAATTAATGAAAATTTATTAACCCTGGAAATATATTTCCAAGGAAAAATTAAAAAGTAAAACAATTTTTTTTTTTTGTTATAAATATGTTGTATATATCAGTTCGCAATGGCACAAGCTCAGCTTGATGTAGTTAACTATCAAATGTCTGAAACGGAATTGTGGCCTCCTGAAGGAATGGTGTGTAATGTGAAGGGGTGTACTACTCCCAGGTTTTCCTCTTTCAGCATATACATCAAACACTGGAAGTCTAAAGATTTACCTGTTGTTCCAGTCTATACCTGTTGCCGTTGTCCACAGATGTTCAACGGGAGATGTGATGTCAAACGTCATTTCCGTATGTACCATCACTTGACAGAAGCGGTAGCGGATAGGCTTGTTCAGGACATTGTCCCTGAACAATGGCCCAACATGAACTACATCCGTCGGGGTGAGGTGTTACCTAGAAGGTCTCAACCTATGATCCATGTTGCAGCCCGGGAAGCGTTTAGGCGTCAGAGAGCAGTATGCCTCTGAACACCATATACAGTTTCCGAACCTGGAAGGCGCTGTCCTTATTCCCAGAGACGGTGTGGCCTATGTCTATCAAGTGCCAGGACAGGGACAGCGCTTACAGCTTACGCCAAAGCCTGGATGGTGATTCATCTTATGACTGGATGTGTTCCTATTGTGATGACTTGTGAACTGTGATAATTGACTCATTGTGTCGTGTACTTTGTTAATGTTTTTATCTGTTTAATGTCATTATAATAATTACTATTATTTTTTTTATCAAATTAATTTGATCTAAAGGAGGGAGGAGTTTAACGGATAGCTATTTTTATACTGTTCCTTTGTATTTCCCAGATAATTAATAACTTCCTGTTCCCCTTTCAAAATGTGCAGCATGTAATCATTTTTGGATCTCAATATCGATTTTTCACTTTGCACGTTTTGAAAATGTTTCGTTTGCCTCCATTTTGATGCCGTATCCAAGTCATGTTTGAAACCTTGATTTTTATTGGTTGACCTCGAAGTCAAAAATAGAATAAAAACAATTACAACTTTTTTATTTCATTGGTCAACGGTGGTATAAAAGCGGCCTATTCGAAATGAATATCGTCTTCTGGCCATAGACTTGAGTAACGTCTATTTCTCTTCTCCCTAATGTAAAGGCGAGACCGGGTTATACTTCGAAATATTAAAGACAAACTTTTTTTTTTTGAACCACATGTTCCGAGCAAGTTTGGCAATTTTTTAGTTTATAAATTTTCAAAATTGAAAGAAAGTTTTAAAGTTAAATTTTCGCTTTTCCATGACCTGCTTTATAGCCACCGCTGCGTGTTCTTCTAAAAGTTCTCATTGAATTTCCCAATTATTTATTTTTGTTTTAAATAAAGTTTAGAATGGTTTGATTGAATCGTACACGTGAATTGAATCCTCGTGTTACATATCCCGAGTAACATTGTTTTTGTTACTATGCTACATTTCTTCGTATATTTTTTTTGGGATTCATTTTTTTGGATAAATTTTAAGTTTAATTGATTTGAACGTGACTTTACAATAATTTTAAATATTCTAATTTATTTGTTGATCGTTATTTGGAATCATAGTTCACTTAAAAAGTCAGTGAGATCTTTATTCTTCTCTTCCACGACTCGGATCCCAGAGGAACGAACTCTAAAATACAATCCATATTTAACTGTGTTGGAATTAAATTTAGACACATTGCTTCCTCGTACACTTGTGGAAATAGCCTAAATTGTTCGTTGTTTCTTTTGGTAACACATTGCCATGTCGTCCTTTGTCAAATCTCTCTACATAAAAAAAAATATGACCGAAACAGAATAGCTCGAGGGGTCGGAGATGCAGAATTCACCAGACCCTCCCGCTGAAACAATAAACGTTTTCCTAAAACGTTTTTTGTTTGTTTGTAAGAATGAAGTATCCCTATCCACACCGTTGTAACGACTTTCGATCAAAACAGTGGTTCCGTATTAGATACCTCACTACTTTTCACAGGTAAATTACTGCAACAATAGTACATGTTTTTCCACATTAGTATAGGACGCTATATAAAGTTAACTTTATTTGATGTCCAGTCCATATAATAAACGTACCTCAGACGCTCAGACGGAAATCTACCGGTGGAGTAACCGAAGTTGGGGTACAGACGTGCGGTCACAACTTCTACCTGTATACTTCTCTTTTGTTTCATTATTTTCTGAATATTCAAATCTAAATTATACATCTCATTTGTATCAACTGTTTAAAATGTCTTGGTCACAAATTTGGTTTCACAATGTGAAATATGTTAACAACCTAGCTACAATAATGTAGCTTTTGTGATATTTTTTTACTCCGCCGAGTCAGAAGATATCACAGGAGCTACATTATATTGTAGCTAGTAAACCAACTCCAAAAATTGGCCGGATGGCCCCAGTTTGGCCACTTACTGCTTATGCCTAGCCCTCTGCTAGTTGTTTGAAAAGACCCATATGAACACTTTATGACACCTCGATACAATGGCCCGGGTTAGGGTGGTACGCATGTGTGGTATGAGGTTAGTTTATATACAAATCTTTGAAATAGATGTAGTGATAGACTCTTTGTTTGTATTATTTATTTTCTTGTGGTGATCACTGTTTAAGTGATTAGTTCCTGCATTAATATAATATAATGTGTTTACGACTACATTATTTTTATCTCCGGATAAGACGGACATATGATATCCACAAAATGGTGAATATTCACAACAAGCCTTGGCTCACTCTCTTGGAATAATAAATTAGGATTCCAATAGAGTTTTTCTGAACATGCATGTAATATGAAACACAAATACAAGACACCACGAAAACGCAAGGTCTTAATTGAGAGAAAATGAACGTAACTAATGATATTGAATATACATGTACAACTATATTACTAAATGAGTAGAGTTGAAATTGGGTGTCGCGGTTTCTTCTTTCACATAAAATCCACGAGTATTGTGTTATAAAAAAATAAATAAAAAGGAGAGGAACTATCGCTGGATGTTGTGAAGTTGGGTTTTGCTATGCCTGGTAAAGGCAAGCCTGATAATGGCATTATTTGGTAGAGGCAGGCGGGGATCGGCTAGCACCAATAAAAACTACTGGAACATCTATAACAGTAAAATACCCAAGCTTTATTAAAAATAATTAAAAAAACAAGAAATCTCAAACTGTGATTATATTCAGATTTAAGTGTTATTGAAAATATTTACTGAACATTGTTATGATTCATTTAATATAAATTTTCAAAACTAAATAATTATTATTGAAGTTTAAATTCTTAATATTAAAAACAAATATACACACATATAACAGTAAAATACCCAAGCTTAGAAAGCTAGGATTTCTTTCCTATTTATACTGTAGAATTTAGGTCAGGCCAAACAATTTTTACATAACGGGTCAAAATGACGCACTTAGAATTAATATTATTAGATTTAGTCAATATTAGTTAAACAGCGGTCATTCTTTGAAATATATAGTTTAATTAGCTGTCCATGTTCGACCTGAGGCACAGCGTGTATTCAAAAGCATGTCAACAGATAAGAGCAATTATATCGAATATAGTAAAGTTTAAAAGTTCAAATAATATTTTCATTAAAAACCAAGAACAATTTATAATTTAACTGAACGTATTGTACGCGGAATTTTATGTTACAATAATTGTTTTATACCACAAAGGGGTAATGACCAGCGTAGTTTATTATGTGTTCATTTCAAGATGTTTTGGGGTTATTTGGGGGTTAAAATCGGAAAAAAGCCAGTTCGGATCGACCGTCCTTCACGACGTTCCACTCTGAAATTTACGTGCCGTCATCATTTCCGTCATATTTTTTGCACGTCTGCCCGGCAAAAGCAGATACGGTAAATATTGACCATGTTGACCTTACACTGAAACACTTTGTTATACCATTCCCTTGACCGGCTCTCAGCAATTTAAGAACAGATTTTTAATCATCAAGGGCTTTTCCTTCTGTACAGAAGTGCGGTTGGAAAGTGACCCCCCCACCCAACCTATTCATATTAATGCATAAAATTTTCAGCCCACTCATATATAGGGGTGGTTCTGAGCACGGAAACACTTGAAATCAGGTGCGGATACAAGATTTGAGGGGGGCGCAAAAATATTGTTCCACCGACAGGAGCATGGTGCGAAATCCTTTTGGGTAAAAATGCCAAAATTAAACCAGGCTTCTAATAGAATGTTGAAAACAAGATATTCCTTATATTTCATCAACTACATGTGATCAAGATTAGTAAATTTTAAAAAGTGTTAACGAGATAATTTGACGATCGTAGGAAGTGGAAAAAAAATTGATTAAATTTTTGGAAAATCGAGATTTTATACTCCTGATCATACAAAATTACCACATCTGTATGATGTTGTAACACAACATATGATACATGGGCCATGTGGTGAAGCTAATAAAGATTCTCCGTGTATGAACCATGGTCAGTGCACAAAAGGATTTCCAAATGAGTTTAGACAAACAACATTACAAACATCGGATGGATATCCTCTATATAAACGCAGTGACAATGCAATCACTATTGAAAAACATAGGGTAATTCTAGGCAATCTTGGCGACAACAAATGATGTTGAAAAAATCAACACAGTGGTTATGAACTCATTTCCATCATCCCACACTAGAACTTATCTTAGTGCAGATACAGTATCACACCGTCTGGAACGCCTGCACATATCCTGACTCTTAAAACAAATGCTCCAATTATGCTTTTACGAAATGTAAATGTTCCATCCGATACTGGAATGCCATATCAACTAAAAAGTCGACAATTTCTAATAAAACCAGCTTTTGCCATGACTATCAACAAATCGCAAGGTCAAACTTTACGCAAAATTGGTATTCAACTTGCAAAACCTGTATTTGCTCATGGACAACTATATGTAGCGCTTTCTAGGGTGGGAAATTTAAACGCAATCTCCATTTTGCCTTCACCAGATTCCATTTTTGCTGGTGAATATTACACGGACAACATTGTTTACGAAGGCGTAGTTCCCGATTGATCAAATCAACACTTACATCATATGTTAATATTACTAGCTGTGGATTCATTATTATTCGTTGGATAACAATTTATTTAGTAGTCAGAGGGAAACCACGAATTTAAATGTTCAACAAATTACTAATTTTCTGAAGGAGTGTATGCAGATCTTTGCAAAACCACGAAATTAAATATCCACGAAAATGCAAGTGTTCTTTAATCAACGAAAATTGATACCCTCGAAAATAAATGAATCCACAGAATATAGTTTGCAGTTGAAAAATAAATGTGATTTGCTATAACGATTGTTAAGCCAAATATGCAGCTGTGTTACTGTCACCACTTATTGATAATGGTTATATTTGTACTCTTCGACATTTAGAAGCACCAAAGAGGTCACCCAATAGAGGGTTGGTATATTGACACCACGTTCACATCCCGTATTAGGCACGGACCATTTGATTTTCCGTGGCAGTGGCGGATCCAAAACTTTTCATAAGGGGGGAGCCCAATGACTGACCAAAAGTCATGTTTCAGTGATTACCTATATAATCAACCAAACTTTTCCCACAAAAGGGGGGCCAGGCCCCTCCCCCCCTGGGTCCGCCTATGCGTGGGCTGGGGCTGCGATTGACATGCGCACCCGGATTTTTTTTTATCATTCAATGTATTCCCTATGCGTTCATTACACAAAGTTTATTTCCAAATTGTTTGAAGGATTGGCAAAACTGCTACAAGTGCTGGACAGATTATCTTTTTTTTTACCAAATCAGGGTCAGGATATTTTTAAAAAAAAATCTCAGCCAGGTTTCACTCTATATATCACCAATTAAAGGTATTTATAAACACATATTATTTTGATCAGTGCAATGCATCCAGGGTATAACAATGACATACCCAATGATTAGATCACAAACGCCAATAGTTTCTGTCGGAAGACTATTCTTTTCCAAGGGTGTCATATTGAGTGGTGGTATTTCGTCAGTGACACGCTTCAAAAAGATTTAAGATCTTAATATCGCCTTAAACCAAAACTATATATCTTCAAATTATGAACCAAAGTATATTTCGCGGGTATTTTCTAGTTACCTTAAAACAGTGGTACAGCTATTTTCAGTAAATATATGATAAAAAAATACCTTATATGTAATCATTTTAACATTTAAACATAAGCCAGTAGTTGATACCAGAAACCAAAATCAGCACAGATACAAGACAATATCACAATATTATATTACAAATAGTTTGTAATGCATGATAATATAAAGACTTTGCTTACAATATTACAAAAAGTTATCAATAAAATATGACGATTTTGCTTTTTGAGTATCACTTAGTTTGCAAAACATTACAATATGGAAATTTGGCTAGTATTACAATATTATATTATAAATAGTTTAAATTTATGAAAGTATTACAATATTACAAATAGTTTCCAATATATAAAAATATGAAGATTTTGTTAAGTATAACAATATTACAAATAGTTTGGAAAACATGTCCATATGGAAATTGTGCTAAGTATTACAATATTACAAATAGTTTGAAATTTATGGAAGTATTACAATATTACAAATAATTAGCAATATATTACAATATGCAGATTATCTCATTATTACTAAATATTGTAAATAGTTTTATTAATATATGACAATATGCAAAGTTACACTTATTTGAAAATTGTTGTCGATGTTGCTAACTATTAAAGAAGTAAAAAAATGCCTCCTAATACAGAAATTATGACACCAACAATCAAAGCAGTTGTACTGGATGTGAGCAAAATTGAAAAAGAAACAGCCAGCACCAAAATCAAATTTATTAGCGGATGAAACTGGCAGTATATCCAGTACCATTTACACTGAGACACATTACCAGAAATTCATTAAGGGATTTGCAGTCGCTATCATTAATGTACTACTAAAACATTCCTACATAGCCAAAAGGTTATAATTGTAAAGAAGAAGTGTGAAGTATGTGTACATCTAAATCATAGGCCATACTAGACTGACAATGAATACAGATTATTTGTTATCTGGGACACAGAAACCAATTCTAAATTTCATAATGCAATACACAATTTACAAAAAAATCAGCCTTCATTCTTCAGCACAGCACACCTATGCCTGACAGGCGAGACAAAAATCTTGTGCATATTATTCATATAAATGTGAAATCTAACACTTACACTTGGACAACTTTGTTCCCTCTAACATTTGTCGCAACTTCCATATTAGGTATAAACTCTTTTCCTGGGAAAATCTGGTTAAGGTTTTCCATGCCCAATTTATACATAGTCTTCCACACAAATTCCCAGCTTGTTACTGCAAAAGACATCATTAATTATAACTGAAAATGTATTTTGGACTACATAACAATTTTCCGGGAGTTCAAGCTTTAGATGTATGAAAGTGTTCTTTCCCTGTACAAGTAATTTTTTTTTGTGAAGTGCAGATAATTTCCAAACAAATTTTATTTCCTTGTAATTTGTCTTCTGGTAACTGCATTTGAAATTGTACAAGTTTTTAGCATGCATTCCTTGTAATTTGTCTTCCGGTAACTGCATTTGAAATTGTACAAGTTTTTATCATGCAGTATCAAGACCATCTGTGACAAGATTTGTCAGCAACAGTTTTCCTGCATGTAGTGATCAAATTTTTAAGACTAATGCAGGGGATTCAAAGTTTTTTAGTAGGAGGTACTTCCAAATATTCAGGAGGTCTGCCACACGGCCCCAGTGGGCGGAAGCTCCTGAAATCTAGCATTTTGTGGTCTTAAAATAGTTACTTCTGATTTCACCAAGATCATGCACAAAGGTTTGTAAACCTGACTACTTTTTATTTTCACTTGTTGAATATTTCAGATAACTCTAAAATAAAATATATAACTAACAAGTGTGTTAAGTTTTATGCAATAATCGTAAATAGTTTCTGAGATACGGCGCGACATGTGACCCCCCCTTTTTTTTTTACAAAAAACTCTAAAATAAAATTGTGAATCATCACCAAACAGTATACAGATCTTTAGATTAATATAATAACTAAGATGTGTGTAAAGTTTTAAGCAATAATGATAAATCGTTTTTGAGATACGGCACGACATGTGAAAATAAACACACCCCTTTTTTTGTTACAAAGTCCCGCAACAAAATGTTTTAATCTTATTTTCACCAAAAAGTTTACAGATCGTTTGACCATCATAAGAAACAACTATGTTAAGTTTCATGAAATTTGGATAAGTTTTTCTCAAGTTACAGTGCGACATGTGTAAACATGTCGCACTGTAACTTGAGAACAAACTATCCAGACGGACATTTGTATACCATAATACGTCCCGTCAAAATTTTGACGGGCGTATAAAAATTCAAATTGTTCAATCAATATGGCAGTATACCATGCATATGATGAACAAGAATCCTAACAAATATGGATTTGCCTTGCTACTATTTTGGCCCCTGATAGCTTGGAAACGATAAAAATACAAAACTGCTAATCACTATGGATGCAAAAATTTCCCAAGGAACATTTATAAAATAAAATTGCATCAAAATTAGCCAAGTTGAATTTATTCTTAATTCCCAAATTGTGGGCCAGATCATGAGGGGGGTCTAAATTTAGGGTCCCTTTCCAGGAATCCCGCTTTTTTTCTTTTCTTTTTTTTTTAGAGCTTTCCCATTTCACACAAAACGTCAAGATAATAGTTGATTTTTTTCAATTTGCAAATTTTGGGCGAGATCATGAGGGGGTCGAAATGGGGGCATCTTTCCCGGAATCCCGTTTTTTATTTATCCTAGAGCTTTCCCATATCACATCCAAGATAATATACACCCTGTCAAAGGTTAAGCACCACCAATTTTTAAAGTTTCATGATAGAAACATTTGGAAATCTGGAGGCATTGAATTTTGCAGGGTGATAATTCATAACATTAGGCACATAATGGGTTTTTATTTCTCCCGGATAGTCAGTTCACTAAACCGGAAGTTAATATCATACAGCCACAAAAATTGCTTGCGACGTATGCCCCATCACTGTGAAGTTACATACTAAATTTGAAATCATTCCCATCACACGGAGCTGAGATTTTTGTGACAAATATCGGACAGACGGAAGGACTCGTTGAGTGGGGTTATATTATTTCACAATTGTTATTGTTCAGCTGTAATAGGTTCTCTAACATGAACTTGGAAGGAGTTCCAATTCCATCATTAGTCCGCAACATTTTCTAATACTTTAAAAAAAAATCGTCATCAGTTAGCCAAAAAAAAATTTTTAAAAAGAATTTGTCGCTTTAAGGTTCTGAATTTTTTTTCCAACTACATGAGAATCCAGCACCCCCCACCCACCACCTCCTTTGCAAATTTTGAAAAAATACAGAAATACTGATCCAGAGAATCTGTTAGTCCTATATCATGCCTTCGTAGGTTCCAATGGAAAAATCCCCCCCCCAAAAAAAAACCCAACACATTTTGAGTCTACTTAGGAAAAACAGCCCGCATTTAAATATGTATATATTTGTTCAGCATGAAAATCTATACCCATTCATATATTCTGTCATAATAACAGCTAATAAGAAAACCACACACACAATTGCTTAATCTTTCGACCCAATCACTAACAATAAACATCCTGTAATATATTGATTGTCACCCTATCAATTTATATTAACAGATAGTCGACCCTTGGCTAACAGCTGCAGCAGACACTAATTGAAGATTAATTGGTGATAATGGGAAAGTTTGTGTTAGCAATAAAAAAGTTGAAATTGTAGAAATATGGGCCATTGATATAGTAAAGTAGGAAATGAATGACCCAATTATAAATTTCAAGGCTAGAAAAACCTACCCATTCCAGCGGCACGTCTGTATATACTGGTGTATAAGAAGTGATTCCCCTCCCCGTGAGCAATATAGGACTATTTTGAAATATATATGGGTGAAGTCCGGAGTAGAATCCCTTTTTCGTAATTTTAACCAGAAGTCCTTCTGGGATGTTTTGTGACTTAGCCTTAACTAATACTCTATCTAAATATTCTTTGCCATTTATTTGCAATGATATCATCCACTTCAAATGGAGATATTTCCATAATCTGGAATTTGATTTAAAAATAAAAGATATATAAACGCAAGATCAACTTTACAAACTATCTAACAACCCCAGTCTATACAGACCATACCTATCTAAAAACCTCAGTCTATACAGACCACTCCAATCTAACAACCTCAGTCTATACAGACCATAACTATTTGACATCCTCAGTCTATACAGACCATACCTATCTAACAACCTCAGCCTTTACAGACCATTCCTATCTAACAACCGCAGTCTCTACAGACCATACCTATCTAACAACCTCAGTCTCTACAGACCATACATATCTAACAACCTCAGTCTATATATACTATAACTATCTGACATCCTCAGTCTATACATACTATAACTATCTAACAACCTCAGTCTATACAGACCATTCCCATCTGACAACCTCAGTCTATACAGACCATACGTATGTAACAACCTCATTCTATACAGACCATACATATCTAACAACCTCAGTATATACATGTTTAGATCTTTTATTTAATCTCAAGACAGTAAGAAGAGGTACATAACTAATGCAAATGACTTTATACATTGGTGAATAAGATAAAAAATAACATAACAAAACCTTTTCATTGGTGGTCAATTTTGTAATGTGTGTGACTATGTACAATGCCTGTGTAATCATGTAATTTGTCTGTTTGGTAGATGTTAACTGTAACTAGAGGATATTTAGTCTTGGGATTTACATTGAATTAGAATGGAAACAGGGAATTTGTCAAAGAGACAACAACCCGACCAAAACGTACAAAACAACTCAACATGCGATAAATCCGGCACCCAGAGGAAGTCTTGACAAGGCCCAGAAATCCTAATGTATACTAGGTCAAGAAAATGGACGCTGCTCTACACTTCGAAAACAGATGAACTGAAAGTAAAAAGATATACAAAACTAACAAAAGCTATAGGTTCCTGACTTAGGACAGGTGCAAAATGCACAAAATGCAGATGTTTCTGAAAAGTAAGTCTACCAATATATGCTATATCAATAGATCATAGATATTTTACTACTTTTGTATTGAAATTATAATTAACTTTAACATTACATAGAGATACCAATCCTTTCATCTTTTTTAGCTCACCTGACCCAAAGGGTCAAGTGAGCTTTTCTCATCACTTGGCGTCCGGCGTCGTCGTTAACATTTTACATTTTGAACTTCTTCTAGAGAACCACTGAATGGAATGAAACCAAACATGGCATGAATGTTCCTTATGAGGTACTGACCAAGTGTTGTTACTTTGTAGCCGATCCATCATCCAAGATGGCCGCCAGCGGGGAACTTAGTTTAACATTAGACCCTATGGGAAATGCATACAAATGACTTCTTTTAGAGAACAACTGAATGGAATGAAACTGAATCTGGCATGAATGAACCCTTATAAGGTGCTGACCAAGTGTTGTTACTTTGTAGCCGATCCATCATCCAAGATGGCCGCCAGAGGGGGACTTAGTTTAACATAGGACCCTATGGGAAATGTATACAAATGACTTCTTTTAGAGAACCGTTAAATGGAATGAAACCAAACATAGCATGAATGTTCCTTATGAGGTGCTGACCAAGTGTTGTTACTTTGTAGCCGATCCATAATCCAAGCTGGCCGCCAGCGAGGGACTTGGTTTAACATAGAACCCTATGGGAAATGCATACAAATGACTTCTTTTAGAGAACCACTGAATGAAATGTAACAAAACATAGCATGAATGTTCCTTATGAGGTGCTGATCAAGTGTTGTTATTTTGTTGCCGATCCATCATCCAAGATGTTTAGAAGTCTATCAGAAAATTGTAAAAAAAATTCTGAATGGTCACAACTTGACCTTATATTCAAAAATAATAATGATAAGATGTCTTCAGTAGCTATTGTAAGACTACACTAAGATGACCTGTTTTTAATTTTAAATACTGTGTCAAATTAAACCAATCTTGGTCTCAATCATTATATAATTTTACATAATTTCCAAAATCACATTAGATACAGGTGAGCGACACATGCTCTTGAGAGCCTCTAGTTTCACTTGGGGTTACAGTATTATAGTTGGGTATATATCTACTTATCAAAGTCATAACATTATCATTATTGCAGTCAAACATACAATGAATTTCTAATACAATTACTATTACATAAAGTACCTAAACTTTGTTGTCAAGGAACACAACAACAGTAACCAGTTTCTGTGGGTGATTTGAATGATAAATATTGTAGATTATACAATAAGTTAACTGATAATATTCTCAATTGTAATTTAATTTTTAATGGATTTCTTCCTCTTTCACCATACACCCTAAAATTGGGTGTGCATATTTGTAATGATTTGTCAAAACTTTTCGTGCCTCTTTTTTAAGATCTTAAATTCAAAACCCCAAATTTCACTAAAATATAAAAGTATAGGTTGAATTAGTGATTCAAATAGCTACAGTTGCTTGTCGAAAAGAATATTCAAATTGCAAACAGTGGCTATTCTGCTTGATCAACCATTTTTTCTTTGCATCTTGACTGATAGTCGTGGGAACATAAAGTTGTGGACATTCAAAATTTAGTTAGTTCTTGGATTTCTTTAATAAGGGTATTTCACACTACTTTGCCCTCCACCATATGTGACTGATAAAAGGTATCTCCTGCAGTTAATTCCAATTTTTAATTCATCCTTTAAAGGTAATTTCTGGAAAAAAGTAAATAATTTCTTAAAGAAAAATACCAAAGTCCTGAAAATATGCATTCATGTATCAAGTAATATGAAAAGCTTGGACACTGAAAAGCAAAGGGAAATTGCAAATTGAAGTTAAATTACGAATTATATCACTCTTAGATGGTGTCAAATCAATTCCTAAATTATCAACCTAATTCATATAATTGAGAGAGGCAAGTGATTTTTTCTAAAATCAAAAATGGAAAAAGTAAAAGTGCTTATTATTGTGTCACACAGCTGATAACTTCCATTATTTCTATTAAAAAACTCATAATCTGCTTATTGTACAAATTCTGTTCATTTATAAATCACCATGATCATGGACATGTTTTGTTTGTTGAAGTTCATATTGACTAAAGTGTTCATCAGTAATCAAAGTTAATATATGTCTCTGCTTGTTTGCCTCTATATATGCATATCATTTGGCTTTATTTTTTAAGTTTGTGTATTGTCCTCTGGATTCCCATTTCTGAATTCCCTTCTAACATAGCTGTTATTTTGTTAGATTAACATTATTTTTACCTCTTGAGCAATTTGAAGCAAATTATACAGGACGAAACATCCACAGTCCTTTGAATTATCTTGGATAGGTCCCTGAAATAAAATTATACAGAAATATTTGTAATGAAATTTTTCCAGTGAATTTTATCTGAGAACTATTCCATGACTGATGGTAAAGAAGTTGTATGTGGTGGTCAGAAGGCATATTCAATAAAATTCAATTGAATACAGATATTTTTCAAAAGATCTGCCTTAACAATTATAGTAAATAATAAATAAAAGTTTTATATACATGGTAGTGTAAAATAAAAAGTCTCAAATGCTGTCTAAATCTAAAGTTATGAATTTATATAAAAATAAATAGTTTCAGCCCATACAATGAAAATGAAGTCTTATCATTTGCTAATTTTGCAAAACAATACAAGCTGGAGGCTCAATTGGTGCTGGTTCAATTGAGGCTCAATTGGCATGGTTGATCTACTTTCCGGACTTATAGAGTAGAATAGAATTGAATAGAATATTTTTATTTCCCAAAATCAGCCCCTAAAGGGCATACAAATCAGTTACAATTGATTGACATGATTATATATATAGCAAATTTGATGTTTCATAGAAATATTTTAATTAAGAGAGCCTTTTCTTCTTCTTCATTAATCCAATATATTTCTCAACTTGAGAAGATGACAACAAAAATTCTGTTCTTAACCAATACAAGATATACTTACGTCCTTGTATGAAAATTTTAAATGGCATAAATTTCCAATTGTTTTAAGGAATTTTTTAACAACTTGAATTACTTCTTCCATGGACTTTCTGTTATTCAGTGAATCAACAACATAAACTCTGTAAGATAATATTAATAAATGACTTATTAAGTTTGAACTCAGTTATAGCAACAATAATTAAACATATTTATATCTTTAAGGGGGTACTTTTATATATAGCAAACTATTTATTGAAATTACAAATTACATAAACTACCCTACCATATATATTTTTGCAAGTGGATCTATTTAGTTAAATTTTATTTAAAAATGTAGCTGTTCCTACAACAGAATATTTTGACAAATAAAACTAAAAGGAATTTGAAACAATTGAATTAAATGTATGTAACATCTATATAATTGTTTAATATCTGTCTCAAGTCAAATTAGAGCAAATGGGCTTCACAAATATCAAAATGAATTTCCACAGCTACCCAATTCCAATAACTGTCAGGATGAGAATAAAAGTGAACATTATAAAAGATGTCAATCTATTTTAAGATAACCTTGATATTTTGATGAAATTCTCTAATTATCAAATAAGCATGATTTTTGTTTACATGAGTCAGGTCATTGTTTTTTTCTTTGATTTATATGAATAAACAATAATTCAAGTACCAATTCAATTTTCAAAATAAAAATCTTTGGACAGAACTTGAATAGATTAAGTTTATTTTCAACCACATATGAACCTAAAATATTTCTAATTAAGTCGACTCGTGATGAAACTTATTTTAGAACATATTTATGAATTAATAAATATTTGGTGTATTTACTGTTTTCTGATTGGTTAAAAGTATTACTTTTATTTTCAATGTTGTCAATTTTTATGGCGACACGCCCACTCTGACGTTGTGTATTCATACGCCAACATGTGTGTACGTTGTTATTGTTAATATAAATAATGTTTAAAGTTCTCTGAGTCTTATTTTTGATAGAAATTTATTGATAATGAATGGCAATAATTTTTTTAAATTTATTGAACCATAAAATTAATTTTTGACTCTTCACATTGAATAATCCACATCATAAGGGCAATAATTTATTATTAATTTATTCGTTGTACCATAAAATTAATTTTTGACTTTTCACATTTGTTGAAGAAGTCAAACTGATAGAAATGGTGGATGAAACAGGAGCTGTGGTTGAAGATGATATCACACAGGCAGAAGTTCCAGAGACTGTAGATGTAGAAGAGGTACTGATGATAGGAGTTACAGAAGCCGGAGATGCTACTGGCTGTATCATTCTGTTTTTATGTATCCAAATCCCAGGATTAATAAATCCTCTATTATCCTGAACCACTTTATTAATCTTAGCAACTGATGCCTCTAGTGTGAGTTTCTCATAAACCCCGTGAATTCTGCTGAGGTGAGTTTTTATGTCATGTCTCCTCTTACAGGTGGCCTGACAACCGGTCATACAACAAGTATATGTCACACATACTTTCATGTGTTTCTCCTCCCAATGTCTAAGATATTTTGTACGGGAAGCAAATTTGTTTGCCCCACACTCCTCTACAGGACACTGCATTAGACCCCTTGACTGAAAGAAGAACTCGATCGTGTTCAACTCGCTAATATCTTTTCCTTGGTTAATTTCATTAATTTCCTGGTCCATCTCTTCCTCATCGTAATCTAAAATGTCGGCGTCAGCCATAATAATGGGAAAAAAAATACAAAGATCTCCAAATCGAAGATTCAAGATAATAAAATTTTTCCTCAATCCACAATATTGGCATCCACTAAAATAAATGAATCCACAGTATGTCACTTTACAGCTATATCTAATACCTCATCATTTCATGCATTATTTTAGAGGTCAATATGTATCATTGAGTCTAATTGGTTAATGGTCTGAGCTCATGGGTTGAAGAGACCAGTATGTGTTACTGCATTATAAATTTGTCTATGGTCTCATATGAGTATAGGATTGGCGAGTTATTAACAATTATTTGATCCACGGTCTCATGTGTCCAGTGGGTAGAAGAGACCATGACGTCACTGTTAGTTTAATTGGTCCATGGTCTCATGTGTAATGTATGTAGAAGAGACCATGACATCACTGACATTTAAATTGGTCCATGGTCTCAAGACTCATATTGGTAAAATAGATCAGGATGTTCGTCTCATGTCTTTCATTATTAACATAGACAATGGTGATTTATTGAAAATTATTTGATCCATGGTCTCATGTGTCAAGTGGGTAGAAGAGACCATAACGTCACTGTTAGTTAAATTGATCCATGGTCTCATGTGTCATGTATGTAGAAGTGACCATGACTTCACTGACAATTAAATTGGTCCATGGTCTCAAGTCTCATATTGGTAAAATAGATCAGGATGTTCGTCTCATGTCTTTCATTATTAACAGAGACAATGGTGAGTTATTGAAAATTATTTGATCCATGGTCTCGTGTGTCCAGTGGGTAGAAGAGACCATATATTAACATTTAGAACTTATGTACATGTAAATAATAAAATAATTGTATGTTTTTTTATTTTATTAAAATCATGTTTTCTTTAAATTAGAGATGACGTTTGAAAAATGCTAAGAATGATTAATTTATCTTTTCAGGCTGATAAATTTATTCTGATAGAAAGGAAATATGTTAATTTCCAAGACTGCAGCAGAGCTTGGATACATTGGTGCAGTTGTGATGAAAACAATGCCAGGCAGATTGCATCGTTAGAATACAATCTCAATATATCATTTTACAGGTAGTAAAAAATTTAGCTATACCCCTGATTGGTCACAGGAATATGTTTTTTCTCTGCACAATCAAGTTCCTTAGATTTAAATTTTTTCGAAGAGAGATTAAAAGCTATAATATTAAAAATAGAAAATCTTTGGTAAACGTTTCAATAAATAGTCAAGAACAATAACTCAACTCATCGATTCAGCGATTAAAAATAAGATACACACGACTGATTTATGAGTTAATCAGGTGCAAAGAACTACAATATACTAAGTCATGCATCTGCTTGAATTCAAAATATATGATAAGCTTTAAGCCATTTGTATATTAATCCATTCTCTACTTCCTGATTTACATGCAGGGTTCGCACGGGTGCTTGAAAACCTGGAAAGTACTTGAAATTCAAAATTGGAAATTAAGGCCTTGAAAGTACTTGAAATTCAAAGGAGGTCCTTGAAACTCCTTGAAGAACTGTGTTTTTGAAGAATCGAAAAAAATGGTTAAATTTTCTGTCATAAAAGTGTTTTTAATTCGTTTTCAGATCACTCGGTCTCGCGTTTATCGGTATTTTTGTCAAGACTATATAAGTTTTGCGTATTTTCCCTTTTCTAAAAATAGCTACTTTTCTGTGAAACCGGTACGTAGTAATTTCTGTGATGCGCTCAAGAAATAAATCTGACTTTGCGTAAAACTTTTAGTAATTAAACGATCCAGATTGATTTTTTGGTAACTTAAATCAACTTTAACTAATAAAACATCTTTCATTTACTTCATTAAATGTATTTTGCCGATGAATTTTAGTCACAGTGAGCAAACCGAAACTGAAAGTAGTTCGAAAGAATGCCTGGGAAATGTAAATTCTCGGATGTATGGCTACTTAAAATTACATATAGGTCATAACCATATGGATTTAAATTGTCCATATCAGTTGATTTCTGGTCCTTGAAAATTTGGACATTGGTCCTTTAAAGTACTTGAAATGTCCTTGAAGTTTGTGGTTAAAAACCCTGTACATGGCGTAGAACGATTATTAAAATCAAATTAAAATACTATGTTTCTCAGCATGTACTTGTTGATTTTTTTTTTATAATTGGTCTGTTTTGAATGGTAAGCCATTTACTTATTTATAGAACCAACCATTTGTTTGACGAGACAAATAAAAGGTTAATGTTATGTTCAAATCCATATAAAGATGTCTTATTTTTTGGAAAAAAGGATATTCAAAACAATTTTCTCAAAGTTAACACAACAGTATGAAACTTTGTACAGTAAAAGATATCCAAAAAGATTTTATCGTTGTTTGCATGTGGCCACATTTGTTTTCACCAAAAGTAATGTAAAAAATAGACCTTTTGAAGAATAGGAAATTTCCTACAAATGACATAATTTTGCTTTTTGGAACAGAAGTATAAACCATCTGTCAGAATTAAATATAGATTATTGTTCTACATCAAGGTTTATAAAGTTTTCACCATTTTAGAGGCAATTTGTCCTGTGTCAAATTTGTCACTGATTTTTTTAGCAGAATAATTTGTTATTTGATCTTAAGCTTTATCATACAACTTTCTCTCAATGTAGAGTATATCCTGCTTAAGTTTAAAGACGTACTTCATGTAATTGTGATTGGTTTTTTGGGGATTTTTTATTTGCAGATTTTTCTGAACATTATCCTGACTGTATTCATATCCAAGCTGCAAGAATGATATATAACCAGTATGATTTGATCAATGTGATTGAACCTGTAGAAGGAGATACTGAAGGTAAGTATGCTGATGTAATTGCTGTCATCATTTTTTGTCTATGTTGGCATTTTTAATATAGGTCTGTAAGTGATGTTGCCTACTTAGCAAATACACTCTTCACAGCTTATTATGTAATGTTATCTTCTTTACATTTGCATGCTATAACCTTTGCAGCACAAATAATAAACAAATAAATGTTAGAAATATTTATTCATCATTATACACTTATAAAATCTATAAAAAAAATGTTAGAAATATTTATTCATAATTATACACTTATAAAATCTTAAAAAAAATAACAAAAAAGTTCAGACATGCCTAACAGATGAACTAACTGTCCTAATATAAAATTTAATATTTTAAACAGAAGTATAATTAATTGAATAAAAGTGAGAAATGTATTAAGTTACATTGAAGTCCTTTAATATATTAAATAAAATAATCCTTAATAACATATGGATTTGTCATAACTGGACAAAAACAAAACAAAAACTCTTATGCAAGTTTTCATATGAATCATGCAGTTACTGCTTAATATAATTAAACTGGTTTCATGGAAAAAATTTGATTAAAAACATTTTCAACACATTTTCTTAAAGTTATTGTAGTAGATGGATTCGTATGCTAAGGAATAACACTAACTAGTATCTAAGGTTCTGATGTTTATTACCAGTAAATGAAACAAATTCTGAAATATCAATATAACATATAAAAATAACTAGTTATTTCATATAACATAAGTATATACTTTTACGAAATATCACAGATTATATAATACGTGGTCAATATAAATGGGAAAACAATGTCAATTTCAACGATTGTAAACATTGAGCAATGTCTTACTGTAATACATATTACTTGATACCTAGTTAATAACAGATAAAACGTATCATTTAATATAATATTTCTGTATTATTCGTGGTTAAATAGTAATTAAATAAATGATTTTTACAATTACAAAATAGTCATAAAAATCACTCTGCTACATTGTAATGTTTTCTTCTTGATACTTTTCAGAAAAATTGACATCAGGAATATGATGCAAAAATATGGCATATTTTTCTGTCGCAAATGAGACATTATGAAATGTTCAGTCTTCTCATTTTTTATTTAAATAAGCACATCAACACTCTTAACGTGTAAATTTAAATAAGTAAATAAAATCAATATCATGTTTACATATTATTCAACTAAAATCATAGACCAGTGTGTTTTATTATTTTCTAGAATTAAAAGGATTTCATCCAGTTAAACTGAATCCAATTTCAATGCCACATTTATAATATGAAATACTTCTAGTTTAACCCCCACTTGCTGGAAATCAACCTATGTATGCTTAAAATTACACACTTTCCAACATATCTAAAAATCAGAAAACACACAATACATGAAGAAACTTTTAAAACTCGCCTGAAAAAAAAATACAATCATAACAAAAACATAAAATGATTATAAAAAAGGTTAAATAACAATATTTTCAGCATTTGTTACAAAATTTAGTATTATATTACAGCTTAAAAATAATACAAGATTTCATCACACAATTATTTAAGCACCATTATGTAAATTAAATTATAAATAATAAACATCCAACTTAATATTCTGAACTGCTTTTTTTAAATTAAAAATATTTTGTAATTAGCAGATGATTTATGCATTTATTTTTTGAACTTTTTTTATCATAAAAAAGAATAATTTATTTATGATAGAATACTGAGTAAACTATTTTGTTGGACATAAACACTTGTTTGTTTGTATTTTTAATAATGATGAAAAAAAAGAATAATTTTTTTATATATATCAAATATTGGGTTCCAAAAAAGGTTTTGTGTGATAAATTTAAGTAACATTTTCAGCTGAGAATTAATCTTTTCAAATAAAAAAGTTGATATTACAGATTCAAAAACATAAAACAAATTTAAATATATGGATTGTCACTTTAACTGTAGGTTTTTCGAGAATATGTTTTACTACAAATGGCTACACAAAAAAGTTTTACAATGAAAATGAAAGTAACAATTATATAGTGGTCAGCATGATTTATGTCTTAGAAGTACCAGTTCAGCCACAAGCCTGTTTATTTCTTCTTTTCCACATAGAACTTGTATCAAAACCTAAAAAAAAAATAAACAAGAATAATATGCTTAATAAAATATGTCTAAAATTAAGCCAAAAGAGAATAATATCAACACAAAAATCACATTTGGAACAATGATCATGTATTTACAGAAACTAAGCAAATATGCCTATATATTTTGGTACAGTGTAAAATATTAGCATTTACAAATAGTTCAAGGCACTGAATTTTATATTAATTTATTAAATAAATAAACATAAAAGGACTGCAGCAACAATCGATACTAATAAAATATAAATAGGTTTTACAATGAGTGAAAATAAAATTGTGAATTATTGCAATGTTTATATTATTATATATTTTTTAAATAGATGGCTGTTTAAAAAATAAGAATTATAGTCTGATTTTCCCAAAATAACAATTATAAATAGCACTTTTTAGTCTGACTTAAAATTGCAATAATAAATGAACATTCTAGTTTTGTATATATCAGCTTATTTTCTATCTACATATAAACAAGCAAGCCTCATTTTTCCCCAAGATTATTTTGTTTAAAATTTTACAATTGAATAAGGGATGAACATATTTTAAGCATACTTTTCATATGTAAAACAAATGTTATTTACCTCAGGCATATATAAATCAGGTATTAGGTGGCGCTTGTCTGCTCCAACATATGGAATCAAACAGGTATTCACATGGTCAAGCAGAAGAAAAAATAAAAAAATACAATAATCAGATTTTGTAGCTACTCTCAAATTTTTTTTTGTCAATTTTCAGAAGCATTTGACAATAATTTTGTCATAGCAATACAATTATTATAAAAATGGTTTCTTAAAACTTTTAATTGCTGAGTTAAAAACACTGTTAACAAATGGCATGAATTTGAAGATAAAAGGAACCACAACTTTTTTTAAACCATTTGATATATACTGCAATAACATGTAATTATTCAAACTTACAAACTCGTCTGTAAACGGACCAAAACGACCACTTCTCAAAGCCCATTTTAGTTTTCCATTGGCTTCTCTGGAAAAAACGTCTTTTCTCAGGCTGTGCGTTTGTGCTACTTTGTCCACTATCATCTGAAAGTATCATTTTGAAAACTTTTTTCACTAAAATTCAATCTGTACACAAATATCACATTTCAGCATGTATCCTCTAATCTACATACATGCATGATGCTAGAAGTTTACATGTCAACAGAATGTTCTAATATTGAAAATTCATCTAAAATCAATACTCTGTGGATCTTTGAAATGCCTTTTTAAACTGATATTTCATCACCTGTAGCACTGTAGCACGCAAAATATGGCATACTGTTTAACAAAAAAAATATTATATCTTTTGGCTATTTACTAGATATAAAAGACAAAATATTTACATAACATTTGCACAACTTGTGTTTCTTCTCATTTAGTGTTCATTTGTGGTGGTGAGTTCATTATTATTCAATAAATGGTCATGCTTGTTCTTTCAGAATATACACTTACTTTAAAGTCCATATCCAGGTCTTTAAAGTTGTGTAGTAGTCAATGCTGAAATATAAAAAAATATTATAAGTATGCAATGTCAAATAGCTACCACAATATAAAATACTTTCCCAATAACCTAAAACTTATCTCTAAATGGTGTACATAAAACTATAACCAACTTAGATTCTTTCACAACAAAAAATATAGAAAAAAAACTTTTAGAAACACTTTGGTATAATTCCGTAAAAATAAAAGTAATAAGCATTGATAACACAGAATTTTATATTTGGGTAAATTATGCAGGATAAAGGAAGAGTTTTAAGGGAACCAGGAATTTGTTTACCTTTTCAATCGAAATTCTCCATTTTGCAGGCAATCACATCCACAAGGAAAATCATCCTGCAAGCTAAAGTCTGCTGCAGTGAAACCCATGCATGTGTCATGAACCCATTGTCCACAAAGGGTACATTCCACCCAGCCTGGGGTTATATCCTTGTGGTGGTTGTCCATTAAACAGCACAACCCAAGACCAAGGAACGCACAATCTTCTAGACTGGTTTCATATGGTCCCAATGGACAAACAGCTGGCACAACATGGTTGATTGATGCAAAACTGTATAAAGACAATCATAAAAATTATATTATATAACAACATTCAAAAGTAAAAAAAATGCATTTAGGTTTCTATAAATATTTTACTCAAACATGCTCTTTGATGTAGTATACTTTCAATGTAATTAGGTTGGTTTCAACATTCAACCAATTCAAATCGGATTAATTTAACAAAACATTCTTCAGAAAATTCAGAAACTCCCTACAACATAATATATTTTAAAGTCATTCTAAGGAACATGAAAATCACACTACAGCAACTTCAGTGAAATTGTTAGCCTTAAGTTTTGACATTAGCGATACACAGGCATTTTACACACTAGATATTTATTGGTAAATGACGTGAGTGATACCGTATGATTTTTACAAATGTATTCACAGCCAATGTTAACATGATATATTTTTAGTGAATTTCCTGGAAATAATCATCTTTGAAATAAGCATGATAAAGTGGGGCATACAACTTTGATATCTTACGCATTTCTAGGATTGGCAGGCACCCAAACCAATTGTATGGATGATGGTCTCGCTGGGGTGTCAACGGTGGCAGGATCAGCTGTTGGTACTGCTTGTATTTTTTGCAGTGCTGTTGAATGGGACGTGACAATAAATGAGACAACAGGTGGACATGGAAAACAGCTGAAAGAAAAACAACAAAGCTATATATCATATACATAAGCAAAATTAAAAACCGAATACTTGAAGTCTACCGTTACATACATCGTTCATCAGAAAAAACTCACACAGTAATGACCAAAAACAGAACTATAACTATTTGTACTAAATAAATATATGTAGTATATTAGTCTATCACACTAATCTTATTAGTTAAATTGACTTTCTGTCGGTCAAACTGACCTTTCAAAATTGCAAAACCAATCCTTAAGAAAATTCATCCATGCTTACCCAAAACAGTGACGAACCAAGATTGTAAATAATACTGATCAGTCAGAGAGTCGTCCATGTATGAAGGATTCCATTTTTCAAACTGACAGATTCCATCTATTTGTCTTTAGGTATGAAATCCAAATATCGAAACTTTTATAAAGAATATCAAACAGGCATAGTTGTGGATAGTTGTCCCATTGGCAATCATGCCACACCTCCTTATTTTTATATAGCACATGTCATTAAGGAACTTAATTATTGCAAAACATGTGGCAAAATTATAAACTTTATAACAACATTAGCATCAGTCAAAACATCATTTATTTTGTACAATATGCTAAAACAAGGAACAGTAATACAAAGTATCAAAATGATGCAAACAGTGAGAAACATTGATTGTTTAATAATAATGTTAAAATTTTAATTTCATTTGACAGAAACAATGATACTGAAAGAATCATTTTCAAATAATAAACAGTTTCTACATATTCGACAACGTTTACATGACATGACTCAATCTTGAAACTGAATACATTTTACTATATAAAACTATATAAAAAAAACAGTAACTACAAAGGCAAGACAGTCACACAAAATTAAATAAAAAAAATCAGACATAAAAAAACTAAAACTAAAAAATTTTAAAACCATGCATAATATACAATATAACTAAATGAAAGAATATACAGTAAAAGACAATTCCATGTTATACTATACTGCACAATGTAAAAAAATGACATTTCTACGAAAAAATAAACATATTCTTGAGACAGAATGTCATTGCTCACAGGGATGTTTATTATCAAATGAAGACGTATATTTTAATCCTTTTTATCAATTTTAATTAAACTGCACTTTAAAGTTAAAATCCAGAGGACTAGTTTCATAAAACAAGATTGAAATGTAAAAAGATTATAAACAACAACAGATAAAGATGATGCAAAATGATGACAGAATCTCTCCTAGTTTTAATTGTCATTCAAGTCATTTCTTTTCAGCTGTAAATACATAATAAAACAATTTAATAATAAAACACTTTGAATATGTATACTAATCAAATGATAAAACTTCGGAATACATTTCAATAAAGTTAAAATATAATGAATTATTGAAGAAATTCATCTTACTTCTTTTCCTTTTCAATATCTCTCACCAAGCCGATCCTATGGTTAAAGGATCATGATGGCAAATCATCTTACCTAGGATAGCTAAAGGATTGAGACATTTAAAAAGATGCATTTATCAAATAAGCTGATCTTGTTTTGAAACTCTGACAAAAAATTATTATAAGACATGTGACTAAATGTATATATACTAAAATAACTATTTCAATCATTATCTTATTATAAAAAAAGTTGTTAACAGACATAAATTTGTCTTTCAGCATAAACGATAGACTTTTGTTCATTGCAAATTTATTGTCTCTCACCATGCTTGTTCAATGGCTTAAGGATCAGTATTGCATGTCACCTTGCCCTTTGAACAGCTAATGGATTGTGACCTTTAAAGATTTTATTTTGAGATATTTTGGGACTCTATTTATGTCTGTTAGGACAGATACAACTTTTGTCAACATTATCCCCATCTTTCAAACCAAGAATTACATTTTGTATAAATGTTTTCTCCCAGACCTTCTGATAAACCAGATTAAAAGCATAAATTGTGGCTATTAATCCACAGATAAGTTCTAGGAATGTGTCACATTTAAAGAGGATTGCACCCTCTAACTTCAGGTAAAAAGCCTTGTTATCCACTGTCAGTATGCCCTATCTTAATATGCAGCTCTAATTGACTTTCTTGTGGGGTTTCATCCTTAAAGAATAAGATTTTTTCTGTTTTCTCTATAAATAGCACAGCAATACCCAACACTGCACAACACTGTCTGAAATCTGAAATACAAATGAATACAGTCTGCTGTAATGTTTAACAAGTTTTGCAAGTTCTATTTTTGTACTATTTTAAACAGTATACAAATCTATCAATGTTCCTGGTTATTTTCCAGAGTTCATCATAATTTGGTAGTCTGCAGTTTTTTCACTTTTGAAGGAGACATTTTTTGTGTATATTTTTTCATAAAGGTAGAGATACTGGGAATAGCATATACACAGGAGAAAAATCTAGTCAATTTGTTAAATTACAAAAAAAACTATGAAGAGAACAATGTTGATAGAAATATATAAACTAAATAAATAGCTTTCTTCAAGTGTGAATACTCTTATATCAGTACTTTGTGTCTTGTATTTTTTCTTTCCCTTTGTTAGGATCTGATGAGTCTAGCCCTATCCAACTGATTTAAACAATTGGTTCTTATGTTGTGCTGATACACTATTGTCTTAGGTTATGAGAGGGTTACATATTCAACCCTGCCACATTCTTTATTAAGCTGTCCCATGTCTAGAGCCTGCAATTTAAAATTTGTCATTGGTTGCTGTAAACGTTGTAGTATGTTATAGATCAAATATGAAAATTTGAGTCAAAACGGTGGACATGACTTTGACAGCTAATGCCCCTGCAATACAAGTAAACTCACAATCAATGACAGGACACCTAATAAAACATGGACATTCATTCCTTTTACATAAAATTACTCCCAATATGCCATACCACAGCAGTCAATTTGTTTTGTTAGAATTTTATATCAATTTTTAATTACAGAATTATAAACTTTCTTCTTAGTTGTTTCCCATGTTCTTTCGCAGATCTCGCCTCCCATTTTCTCAACTTAACTTCACAGCTGGGGGACATTCTGCTGTAGTTGGGCAAGTTCTCTTGGGGGTTTTAATATTGTGGCATGTATCTTTGAAGTTCATTCATTTCAGTAGTTGCCCACTTCTTCCTTGTGAGTGAGGAATATATAACAAGAGTACATCTATCCCGGTTAGATTTATGTAAGGCCTAACATAAAAGGATCTGTATATATTAAATCTCACAAATTTAAATAACAATATTAACTAGATGTAAAGTATTTGGTGATCAAATACAATGTCTCCTCCCTCCCACCTGTATTAAATTCTGAATAGAGAATGTGATATAAGAATATACTCGGTTGCTTTACAAAAAGAAAAAATTTAGATAAGAAATAAAGGGATATGGAATAAATGCACGTTAAATACCTCATGGCGTCCTAAAGGTGCAGAACGATAATGAAAGCATCATTCCTTTGCATTTACCATCATGTTGTTAGATATCCGAGATTTTGCCTCGTGTACATCATTTAATACTTAACTTCTAGTTTTCATAAGAAAATTTAGGCTAACATTTATACTTGTTTATTGTTAAATGCTATTGTTTTCTACATTTCACAATACTACATTTAAAGTTAATCTATAGAACAATCCCAGTTGCAACAATTCTGTGGTCACTATAAAAACAGTCATGTATTTCTGGGCAAACGCTACGCACGTTTTTACAATAAATGTGATCGATGCATGTGCCCCTTATGGTTGTAGGCCCATCTATTATTTGATCAAAGCCTTCCTTTTTCAGATTTTCAACTAAATGGTTCTTTTTCTTCGAAATGGTATCGCAATTAAAATCCCCCAACAAAATGGTTGGTCCATCTGCCAGTTTTTGTAGAAGCATTTTCAAACAGTCAATAAATGATTCCATTGAAATTCCTCCTGGTTTTCTGTAAACACAAACAACATTAATGACTGTACATTCATATCTGACAACTGTTGTGACAACCTCTAAATTTGAAAAATTCATTGATAATTCAGTCGAATGTAAGTGGTTTTTGACAATAGTAAGAACACCACCATTGCCTACTGTTTCTAATCCAGAAACTTGACTTCTGTCCTTACGGTATGTCACTGCATCTTTAAGAAGACAGTTATCTGGAAGTTGCACTGACGGTTGCAACCAGGTTTCGCTTAAGCAAATTATGTCCATGTGATGAAGGAAGTCTTCTTTTGTAAGGTACTCCCATTTTCCAGATACCGAACATATATTGAGATGTGCTATCCTCAGAATATTAGACTTTTCTAATAACAGGTTTGAAATAGGTGGCTCAATTTTACTGTGTTTTCTCATCCTCTCCATCTCCTGAATAGCGGTGTCGTCTGCTTTAATTTTTTTGGGGTCAAAATTTGTAACATAGAGGCCATCCAATTTTGTAACTCGACTGAAGGCCACATAAGCTTGCCCAGCTGTAAATCGACCTGACATATCAATCACAACCCTTGGCACTGTTTGTCCTTGAACCTTATGGATAGTCTGTGCCCAGGAAAGTGTTAGAGGAAATTGTTTTCTTGTGACCTCAGCATTCTTTCGTCGCCCTATCATAAAGACCGCTTCAATTCTTGTTACTGGAACACACTGTGGGAATTCTAGTTGGTACGGACTGTTAGCTCTTGCTGAGATACCCACAGACTTATTATCGAAGTCGACAAGTATGACTTTAACGTGATCATTGTCCTTGACAATGCCTTTAACTCGTCCATTTGCTCCGTTTACTAGACCGTCAGAAACATCTACATTGTAAGTCAGCATTACTCTTGCTCTTTCACATATTTCAACAACTGCTCGCAATCCTCCGGTATCTGATGGCTTGTCTGGAAGAGTAACTAGTAATTGTCTGCTTTGTTCATCTTTAGTGCTGTCAATAGCAGGTATTTTAAGTGTCAGTACCCCCAATCTTGCTATCATGTTTTCATTATGTTTATCAACTAATTTATTTGTTGCAAAAAGATGCAGTGCTGAGCTTAGGTCTAGTTCTTCATATTCCTTACTTCCTATTTCAATAGACCTGTTTCTCAAAATCGAAATATCAGCTACGCTGCAATCATTGTTTCTAACCTTATTCAATAGTTCAGCAAACGGTTGGTCGTCCTTTTGACGCATGATTTCTGTTAGTTCTATTAATTTAAAGTTCTCTGTCCATAAAGAACCATGAAGTCTAGCATATGGATCCATAGGTAAGTTAAAAATTGTTCCCTGCTTGACTGGTCTTAGTTGCAGCAGGTCGCCAACAGCCAAGATACTAATGTTTCCGAATCGAGAGTTGTCGTTCTTTAACCCTTTTATTTCTTCCAATCGTTTGTGGATTGCGTAAAGCATTTCAGATCCTACCATAGACACTTCATCAATAATCAAGACTTGCAACTTTCCGAGGCTGCATCTAAGAGTGTTCAGTCGGTCGCTTGATAGAGGTTGATATTGGTTTTTATACGTAGAAAAAAGAAACGTTGCATGCAAAGTCAACCCTCCAATTGCAAACGCACTTGTACCTGTAGGACCAGTGACCAAAACTGGTATTTCAGAAGGTTCCAGTAGCCCTGATTGGCGGAAAATATTAGTGACATCATTGTGAACCAGCTTAATAACATGGCTTTTTCCAACACCACCTGGTCCGCTAAGAAATATATGATAGGGTTTAGGTGACTTTCCGCTTCTCATAGCAGCAACTGCTTCAACGCACCAATTTCTATTGAATGAAACTGCTTCTTTCTGAGTTGTATTAAGTGTCTGAAATGCTGCACGGTATTCGTCTGAAGACATCACAGATCTGTTTTTCTCAAACATTACTCTTGCTTCTAGTGGACTAGGTTTAGTTTTCCCAGTTACAAGATTTTCGTTGGCCTCTATATCTTCCAAAACCATACAACGTTCTGATGCAGCGCCTTCAGTTTCATCATCGCCTTCATTCTGCAACGCATGTGGTGCAATATTATCCCAAACATGGCTCGGAACGCCTTCCTCTTCAAGGCGTTGAACGTGATCGTCAAAATCCCTTTCAACTTTAGTGAACAACTTTTCTTTTTCATCAATAATTCTGCTCATCTGATTGGCATAGTCGGTGTAGCTTTCAATTCCATCTATATCTTTTTCCTCACTCCTCCATGGGATATAAAGCATGATTTTGCCTCTTAATTTAAGGTCTTCGTTTTTAGAGCCTTTAAGGGAGGAAAATCGTATTACAGCTTCGCGTTTCCTTTTTGACATTGTACCTAGACCTCCTTTTAGCTTTATTTTAGTTCTTTCGCATTCTTCGTTTTCATCAGCATTACAGTCATCTTTATCTTGTTTGTTGCTGTAAGTATACCATGCACCAAATTCGGCTAGTGAGAGATGTTCCAAATGATCAGGTCTTGCAGCATATTTATCAATGAGGCTTTTTTGTACGACATCTTCATCTTCGTCCTCAAGATTTTCTAGCATCGAGGTTGGTTTCAACATTACCACCCTATTTTGTTTCGGGTTTGTGTTAATAAATACCACTTTTCTGCTACTTTGTTTCAAAGGAATGGATAATATTCTATAAACTGCCTCCTGGGCACTGACTTCTCGATTGTTAAGGAAAGCTGCCCCTGTCTTTCGAAGTTGTACTTGTAGATCTGAATCTTGATATTCTTTTGCTACTCTTCTTAACAGATCACCCATGGTTCTCTCTTGCTTTAAAACGTACGATACCACATACATAACACATGCGTACGCGTCAACTATATAACTGAGGTCCATATTGGCTTGCCAAGCTTTTAAAATTGCTGGGTTGTAATTATTGATGTTTATCTCTTCCACTGATCTTTTAAGAACGAGATTTGTACCTCTGTTTGAAACGTGTAAAGCTTTGAAATATTGTTCCATGTTTACGTCTGCACTTTCACACAGCATTTCTATTGTCAATGTTTTGTCCATCTCTTTGTCTGAAATAATGTCATGAACCTTCCCTAGTAGGGATTTGGCTGCATTCATATCTTCTTCATTTTCGACCTCTCTAGCTATGATAGTCTCTACACTTGGTGGGTGTGGAAAGTGAAATCTACAGTGAGAATGAGTTTTACGACAACTAGCGGAATGAACGTGTGTTTGTAATCGCCTGACTAGACTAGCTAATTCAGGGTCGTCCTGTTCGTCTGGTAACTTACAAGTTTGGTATTTATCGACATATTCTATTACTTCTTCGTCTGACTGGATGCCCATTTTTGGGGCGTCACGTGCCCAAAGTATTGTATGTGCATGGGGAGATCCTCTAGCTTGAAACTCTATTCGTATTATGTAATCAACAATTTCTCCTATTGAATTACTTTTCGACAAAATGAATTCCTTGAAAAATATATCAAGGCGATGGTGAAAGTTTCTTGCTACTGTGACCGGATTGTTTCTTAACCATTCGCATTTAGTATCCCATGACATTTCTTTGACATCATCGTCTGTGTAATTGATGTTATACTGGAAAGCTATGCTTCTGATGACTTCTGGCCATTGCATGTCCGCTGCACTCAATGTCAGAAACCATGTTGGTTTGCCTAATTGTCTGATCATACTCATGGCTTCATGTTGTATCAGTGACCAATACGACGGGCTTCCACGAACATTTTTCAAACACCTATATGCCTTATCATCCTTTATCATGTTTTCTATACAGTTGCCTTGTCGAAGTTTACCAGCATTAATAACTTCATTTCCATGCCCTGTCCCTTTCCGCTGCCTTAACATAATGCTAATGTCATCAATAACCTGCTTATGTTCTGTTGCATATTGTGCAGCTAGGAGATAATCGATATCTTTTGCAAATCTACCGTCAAAATTTAAAAGTCTTTGATTAAAGTACTTTCTAGCGGATAATTTAACCTCACGTTTTGTTGATAATGTACCAGTTTCACCGGTGAATAAGGCTGGGAAAGCTAAAGCTTCAAAGTCATCGTCTAGAAGTATGGATCGTGGTTTCTCGTCTTCCGATGGTGCGATTGAAGTAATATCAGTGTCGGGATTGAAATTCTCTGGTGTCAATAATGTAGCAAAAGGAAGACCTCGTAGCTTACTTGACAGATCCAGTTCTGTTTGATCATCTGCGTCTTCGTTTTCAATGTCTTGTGTAGATATCAATGATGTGTTATCATTTTCATTTGCGACTTGTACATCATTGCCATCTTGTCTTTCAATACTTAATTCATTTTCCTCAAAACTAATATTCGCTTGTATCAAGCTCTCCCACATTTCTCGATCTTCGTCGGCCCAGTCTTTTTCCCAGTTTGTATTTAATGTCACATCTGAGTATAGCTTATTGTGTGTGTGCAGATACTGAATAGCCTCGCTGATTTTGTTGGGTCTGATAAATTGATGCATGTAATGACCTTTGTATTTTAACCTACGTTTCAATTTTAGCCCAATAATATTTGCATTGCCTGGTATGCGTGGTAAAAAGTCACAAATTTTTTCGATGTTTGCTGGAACGTTCACCACAGGTCCATTGATAGCTTTTTGTCTTCCACGAGGCAATGCAAGAAGCTTGACAAATGGAATTCTTCGAGCGATCATTCGACTTTCTAAAGGGTTTAGGTCGCTTAACTCTTCTGGGATCTTGTTAACAGAGAGTCCATTTACATTAGCTTGAGCGGGAATTCGATTTTGGTGCAACGCCATATTACATGTATGACAAATCCACAGATTTCCATCATTGCTTTTAATCATATAATCATCCATGAATAACTTGGCTTTCTTTTCCTGTTTGAGATTTTTGTATTTGTCTTTGATAAAGCCTTTAACACTCTTTCTATACAACAGTCTATGGCATACTACACAAACATACGTTGGCCCTTCTTTGATCTTAGCCTTAAAGTCAGCAATCAATTTCTCAATTGGGTTTTTTTGGAACAAGGATTTGGCTTTAGCAGTACGTCTTAGTTGTAGCCTTTTTTCTTTTGATCTTGGCGTTTCGTTTGTACGGCATCTTTTTTTATGTATAGCGTCCTGCTCTTTGTTCTTTCGTTTTGTTCTAGGCGTCATTTGTTGACGGCATTTGCGTTGTCTTGTTCGAGGAGAGGTATTGACTGTGTTTGTAATTATTTTTGTCTTTTTTCTATTTTCTCTCTTAGTCTTTTCGTGTTTTTTTCTTCTTTTCCTGTTACCTAGAAGTGAATTTAAGGGTAAATAATATGGTAAAAATCTAAACAGCATTATACTCTATTAAAGGTAAAATAGCCAGTTTTGAGCTTATCATGATGACTTTCTATGAGGTCATAGATGGTTTTTGACATTGAATTCTATTAAATAGATTCTTATTGTTCCGCACCACGTGGCAATTTCAAGGTGTACAATGACAACTGAGATATGAACCTTCATGCAAACTTTCACCTGAGCCACTCATGCATGAAATGTAGGTCAAAGTGACCTAATTCTTAACTGGAGCTGACTATACAAGACGCATCTACAGATAAAATATCATTCCTCTAAAACTTGTAGTATCTGGACTCTTACAAAAACTTTAACCTAAGTCACTCATGCATGAAATGTAGGACACATCCGCCTATTTTATATATCAATCTCATCGGCTATCCAAGATGCATTAATGGGCAACAGCTTATTCATCTATGACTTGTTATTCAAAAGATACATGGATTTTAACTCTGTAACGGATGAACGGACAAACGGGTCAAACGCGAAATCCCGTTCCCAACTTTGTTTGGCGAGGTGAACACAAAATACCAATAAAGTAATTTAACTTCTTTAAATGGATATTTTGGCAATTCATGCCTAATCAGTGCAGATCACATATATTGAAAACCAAAAAACACCTCAGAAAATGTCTCATTGAGAGTAATTAAAACCCAACCTGCAATCCACTCGCAGTTGAATTGACAAGAAAGATTATTTTGCAAACTACTGTTGAGCATCTTGATCATGAAAACTTCTGCTTTGGTGGATTATTAGTTTCCTTTGGATATAAATTCTATAACAACCTTTGATAAACCCATAAACTGTTAGTTATTTGGACAAGACATTTCGTCAGAATGTAAATTTGGTATTTTTTATGACTAAAACGAGTTATTTTGACAACTATAAACATCATATTCTTCTTTCTACCTTGTCATAACCTTCTTTGGTAGAGAAGCAAGTTGTCTAAGATTCTGTAGGATTTATATCCATTTCCATCAAGAATGTCTTAACTTCATGTTTTTACAATGTTGGATTTTAATTGGTGGATGTTTGGTGCTTTGATTGGCATGTTGGTGTTTACTTTTATCTCGTTTTCATGTGTACTGTAAGTTATTCTGCAAGTGACTGATTGCCAATATAATAAATATTCTGAAGCATCAGTGGTTACTGTTTACAAGAACATGCCACAAGCAAAAGGCAAATCATGCATGCTGACTCAAGTGCTTTCTATTGGTATTTTCAATACAAAGAACACGTTAAACAAAAATAATTTGTAAAGGTTCCCCAGAACCTGGTGTCTCACCTGCTCAGATACATTTCAGTAAAACTACAAAATATAGCCACATTCATTGATGCCAAAAATGTAGATCAAAGTGACCTAATTCTGCTACGAATGTTGGTTACTACTAAAGATGTAACCACTTTCTAATTATCATAACCACTTTCTAATTATCATCATGAAATGTACGTTCTGAGATATGGTGGTAAAAAAAAAAAAATCTGAACAAAACACTAATAGCAAAATAAGTGAAAGGTGGATTTTTCAAAAACCAAAATTTAACATGGTCACAAGACTGTGAAAATGAAGTCATGGTCAAAAGCCATTTGGCAGACTGTCATGTACTAACCAAGACAAGCCTATATACCAAATACCATTGACTATCACTTATATTTACTGAGAAACTGATCCAATCAGAAAAACTTAACATGGTCACTAGACAGTGAAATTGAGGTCAAGGTCAAAAGCCATATGGTAGACTGTCATGTACTAACCAAGACCAATACTAAAATTTTTGAAATTGAACCATTGAAGGTAATTACAAAATACTGATAACTGTATCAGGATACTGATACAAAATTATGATCAAATGGCTGGGAAATGAAGTACTAAGCCCTGATTAAATGATGATATAAGAAAAAAATTTGCAGTTTTTAAATTTTATTTATTAGAAAAGATCTATCATGTTTTTCTGCAATTCTTCTGCAATATCCATCATTTCTTTCACTTCCTCTGTGAACTCTTTTAAAAGATTTCCTATCTTAATACACAGTTCCCTGTTTTTATTGAATAATGTTCTGATGACCTTTTTATCTACATTGTTGTCGTAAGCATAAACCTTCATGCTTATTTCAAACTGGTCAAACATCTCTTTAACTTGTGGGATTATCCTTTTCCTTTTTGCTGCTAGTTTCTTCATACAGATCATATTTTTTTTCACATCTGAAGAAAATAAATAAAAATGTAAAATGTGGTAGAATATGGAAAAATGAGGCTCTGCAAAGCTTAGCATAGCAGGATAAGATGATCCCTCTACTAGATCAAAGGTAATTCAACAACAACAAATGTCAAAAAGCAACAGTGCCATATTAAAACTATTAAAAAAAGGAAGGATGCACGTTTCCTTCCATATTATCTTCTGATAATTAAGGTTGCTCACAACCTCAGTTGTTAAGATCTTGTTAGTCTTCGGATTAGGGTGGTTAATCGGTCATACTACCTGACCTCCAAATGAGGGCAGTGCATCTATCTGAGGGCAGATTACAACATTTAATTGCACGCGGAGTCGTGCTAAGGATACCCCCACTCGTTCATTGATTTGAGATTTTCTATATATGTGTCAATTACATTACTATAAATTCAGAAATTATTGTGATGTTATACATGTATTTGTTACGAAAGTTTCCATTAGTGCAATCCTAAATAAATTCTAAGTCGCTCGGTAAACAGGAAGTAGAAGTGTGATAAACCTGAAAAGAGGAGACACAGTACAAGTCATCACGCAAAAGCTAATTCTCAAATATAAAATCATTTCTTCAAGTAAAAGCAGAGATATCTGTTACAAAAGTTTCCATTAGTGCAATCCTGAAAAAAATTCCAAGTCGCTCGGTAAACAGGAAGTAGAAGTGTGGTAAACCTGAAAAGGGGAGACACGGTACAAGTCATCATGGCAAAGCCATGTCTCAAATATAAAATCATTTCTTCAAGTAATAGCCGAGATATCTGTTACGACAGTGTTAATGTTCGGACAAACGGACGAACGGACAGACAAGGCGATTGCAATATAGCCCCCACTCTACGAGTGGGGGTATAATACCAAACTAGTACAACAATACGACAAATGCAGTACATCGATCTATTTTTAGTAACAGAGTTATCTGCCCAAACATTAACTCGGAAACCTTAAAATGTAATAGGGAAAATATCTGTTAGGTCATGACGCAGCTTTGTTACTTTTGGTTCGAAAAGATTTGACATCATCTGACAGAGTTATGGTAAGTTTGAAAAAAATCAAAAATGACGGTTTTCGACGTTTTAAGATGTTTTGAGGTTTAAACGTTAAATCAAAGGTCTGAAAACATCCATCAAAACATTAAAAAAGGACCAAAAAATAGGAAACTTGTGAGGGACCTCTCAATTGTTCAACAATTGTCATACTAGTTTGGTATTGTAATTCTTTTCAAAACTGACACAATAACCCACTAATGGTATATCAGGTCAATTTACAGAAAAGGGATAACAGGTAACACTCGCAATGACCAAAAGTATGTATTTCAAAGAATATTAAAAATATTATTAGATATATGTAGAATATATTTGAACATGACTACTAACATCGATCATATATTTTAATAGTTACTTCATGTTACTGCACTGGTCATAGAAAGCTTAATATCATTCAGGTAGACAATTTCCATTTTCAACAGCAATCAACAGAAAATGATTATCCTGTAAATTAATAGTTAGAATAATTCTCATAATAAATTAATACAAATTCATGCAAAAACACTGATTTCTACTATGACAAACTATATAATATTTGGCAAACATTAAACATCACATACATGTGGCAACACTGACTGTGTCACACAAGTTTTTCATGATGTTATAGTGCAAATTAAATGTTCCAAAAAATAAAACTTACAAAAATAAGAATTATCAAGCCATTGAATCTTTCAATCAACTATTTCAATTATTATGTAAGTAATTTCTGCCTAGCTCAAGGTTCAAATTTGGAATGCTTTATAATTTGGATCCCACTTGAACCAATAATGAATGTTGTCATGTTAGAATCAGAATAATTTGATTTGGGTTATGATGTTGCAGTTCCTCTAAGTGGTCATTTTCGCAGGTCACAAATTTCACGATTTCTATCAAAATTGTATGATTTATTTCACGGTATTTTCATGAATCTTTTCCATGTACTGTATAAATATATTTTTCGATATGCATTTTTCACATCACCAGAATAAATGCAAATAAAGCGAAAATTAAATCCTCGCGAAAATAACCACTTATACGGTATATTCAACTGGCTATAACTTGGAAAAAATAATCAGCCAATGAGTAAACAAATACATCATAATACAAAACATAACTTGAATTTTCAACTCATGCCATTTCAAGCAATTCCTTATTTCAACAGACCAACTGAAATGTGCATAATGTTTTTGCATCACAATCAGGTAAAAAAAATGTCCGACCATAAATTTCTTTTTATCAGCAACTGTTTCTATTTTACAGAGAGAAATTGTATTCATAGCTATCCAAATATCTTATACACGTTACATGTCAATCCAAATTTCAATAGGTCTGTTCAAATTTTAAAAAATTAAGAGTCTATTCTAAGGGATCCGGTAATCTACAAAATGAAATCTGTTCCAAATAGAGTTATAAATCAGATACATTTCTATAACATGTTTCACCATTAATACTTTCTACAAATCAAATAAAAAACTCAATGTCTGAGTGTAAACTGCTCAACTGAATAAGCAGATATAATATTTTTTAAAGAGTATGGCTAAACTGTATTTTAGGGTGGCTAAACTGTATTTTAGGGGATAAATCATAAATTTTTACTTTTCCAATAGCAAAATACCAGAACCGGAAACGTGTTTAATAAATTTAACCTAAAACTTCAAAACATGTAACATATCTTCATTTGATGGCCAATCCAGGCCATGAAATGACTGTATAAACTCTATAACTGACCTTATTGGAGTGGATGTGTATAGGGGCTTAAATCCTGTAAATCAAAAATAAATATAAGATACGTTTTAATTTCTTTTGCAAACAATAATATGCTTTTACTAAATTTCTGTCATGTTGATACCTGGAATTTACATATCTCTGCAGTGTTTCAAGGGGTGTAATGCATATTTATTAGTTATATTACTTGAGATTAGATAATATTGCTTCAGTATTATAAACATTCTCTATACAACTTTAAAAAAAAGGTAAATACATTACCTTTTGGCAGTGATGTATCTGAGAAGGACTTTTCATCTACAAATGAAAAAAAAAGAAACATAATGCATTACACATGTAATGTAGACTTGAATCATCATGCAAAACATTATTTATACAGGATGTGATAACTGTAAATGGGTCATTTAATTGGTTGATAAAATATTCAATATTCTTCTTCTATTATAAGGTAAATGCATAAATTTGTCTTTCATGCAGATCGTGAATATACATCCTTTAATTATGGCCATAATAAAAAATATCCTTTCATTGATGATGTCGATGTCACTCTTCGTGAGTTAAGGTCAGACATTAAGGTCAGACATTGATGCTTGTGATCTATATTAAACCTTAAAAAACCATTTTACAAGTCTTAGAAAATGCGTACGTCACTGGCAGTACACTGAAATGAACTCTCGTAAGAAACGCCAAGAACCACCCGTAAAATAATGAAAATCAATGCCGACAATCAAGTTTTGTGAACAGGAAATGAAGATCGACACATATAAATAGTTTCACGATATTGGAAGAGACATGAAAAAATTTAGAAAAAATCAGGCGGATGTGGGCAAGGATGAGAATCTTGGAATTTTTTCTTTTATGGCCTAAAGGAAAATTACAAATTATTGTAAAAGTTCGAAAACTTCACAGATAGGAATTGCCGTAAATTACAGCATAAAAACTTTTTAAGTCATTCTATTTATAACTTTAAATTACCTTTTGGCAATGATGAAAGGGATGTATCTGAGAAGGACTTTTCATCTACAAATGAAAAAAAGGAAACATAATTAATTACACATGTAATGTAGACTTGAACCATTATGCAAAACATTATTTATACAAGATGTGATAACTGTAAATGGGTATAAAAGGTAAATGCATAATTTGTCCTTCAATATAAATTATTAATGTTACAAGTTATTGTGAAAAACACACTTGAAATGATTAATGCTTTTATTATCCCTCTACACCTTTAAGGCGCCATGAAGTCTGACATTTATTCCATACGGGTTTAATTTTGATTTAAAAATTATGTCATTGATTTTTTTTTTACATATTTTAAAGTCTTTTATATAGAGAAATGTCAGGTATTTTTGTCCACTTTTCAGCTCGCACTTGACATTACTTCAAGATGAAGAACAACAATAAAAGCGCATGTCCAGTTGTTGGTTTTTACCACGTATTATTTGGTAATTTGTCTCGTGTACATTTACCCCATATCCCTTCATTATTCCATGATATTAATCAAATATTTCAAATCCATATTGCATTTATTGCAATGTTTTAAAAAAAAATTGGATATATATGTGTAATAGATGAACATTTAGAATACAAATTTTTTAAGCAATGTACCATTGAGAATGGAGGCGTCCTGGTCTAGGTCATGGTCTGACTCGATTTCATCAATTGACTGGTTACAATCTGACAATAATAAATGCGTGTATTACTATATTATCTGAATTGACAGTTGAAAATTATAAAATGTGGCCGCTCTTGCTTCACAATCAATGTAATAAATATTGATGTGCGTCCAAGTAGCTTAGAACAACCATGCACATGTTAATATAATGTGCGATAAATATTTTGCTACTCCAGATATTTCAATTTGGAAAAAAATATGACAATCCTGATATAGACGTATTTACACTTTTTGGGTATTTAGCCAGATGCTCCGAATTACCGGAACTTCCGCTCCGAATGACCTAATGACGTAAAAACAACAATCAGTTCTGAATTATGATGTCAGATGTTTTAAATTGTGACGTAAAATTTTGCGGGAACCTGTGTGATTTTGTGTAATGGCGGACAAATTTGCATATAGGTGTAAATACGGGTATTGTCATAATACGCAAGATTGTAATTACATATTACTCAGTATTTCTCCATATTACTTTACTCTACAGTATATCCTTGTGTAAAAGTCGGTTTCAGAAATGTTTGTGCACTGAGCCACTGCCATAATTCTTTTTTATAAATCAAATACAAATACAAATCCTTTATTCCAATCAAAGGGCTCTTAGGGCATATCAAGTCACAAATATATAATTAAACAGTTGACCATGTGATCAGTGATGTGGTCTATTTTCGTCAGTATTTACAAGAACTTCTTCAAGTTCAACAGTGTCATCCCGTTTTACAACACATTAATTAAACAAAACTAAATAAAGCATTAACATTTATTTACGTCCCTGAGCATTCTTACCAGCTTTATCCTCACTGACAGGCGTTCCTTTTCCCGTTTCGGTTTCCATTTTTGTTGCCATGATGTTGTGCAACGTGGCTGTGTCCTCAATAAATGACGTGTCCGTGTGTATACGTGTGTAGTAGTCACGTGATCAAGTAAATTAAATCGATAATCATTTAAAATAAAAATATAAAAGAATGTATACAGTAATATTAAACAAGAAAAGTGTATCGAAAGCAATAAAATTAAAAAAAAAAAGAATTTGTTTCATCGTTTATATTTATTGTAAATTAGTATAGATCTACTTGTTATCTGGGTCAAGTGCATGACCGACTTATTTATATTAACCGCTAAAAATAGCGCAATGATAAGTAAACGGAATAAGAAAGCATCTTAAATGCATAAAATAACCAAATGAAAATGAATTATAAAGTATACATTCCTTAGATAATAATATAAAGAGTTTATATGTCAATTTTCAATGCATGGCGTGGAGTAGTTTCTTCAAACGAGCGAAACTAAATTTGTGACAGACACCCGAAGTAAAAACAGTATGTCTCTCTCCCATGCTTACGCATGGAGGAGACATAAAAACCAATTGTTCAGAGAACAAAGGTCTTTCCACTTTATAATTGAGGATTGATGATAAAAAAAAGTAAATGAAGGTGTCAAAAGATGATTAATCTTGCCCTGATCCCAAAAATTTAATGGTTTCTACAGTATTCAGGCTTGTATAGTCCCTAGTTTTTTTCTCCAAAATTATTATTGCGAGGCAGGTGTGCGGATTATAGAGAACAATAAGCAAGATATAAAGGAAAGATTTGATTTTGCAAGGTTTGTTATTGAAAATGTAGAGGGCGCCAGTAGTTTGCTTTTGGGGATTGTTCGGGTGTAATGCAAGGGAATGTAAGCTTCAAGGGGTGTAATCAGTGACGTCAGGCTACATTCCTGTCATAAAACAATTCAAAAATAATAGAAATACTAAGGGTTCATTCCTTGTATTGCACATGCTCCTTATCTGAAATTTGGCTTCCTATTTCGGCATTTTTGGTTGAGTACGTCTTGTTTAATACAAGTTTGGTTTTTGGTCTTCCAAATGTTTCGGTTTTAATGCTGCTGATGAGAGGCAACTCCTTGAAATGCGTCGTATACAGCATAGTATAAATTTACTATATCTAATATTAGTATCTTTGGATTGTTATTTTGCACGGGAATTGGGGAAAAGTGACATGTTTCTATTGTAACGTAACATTTAAACAGTGGGATGCTTCCGACTGCATCGACACGGAACACCTGAAATGGGACCAAATTGCCTATACGCTAAAATGATATGAGTATTGCTTTTTATATGGGTGTTCACAGTTATGCTTATGGACATTATAAAATTCCACATATCCAAAAACATTGTAATGTGTACTTTTGATATATATTTTTTACAACTTTTTTATTGTTTAACTTGAGGTGATCTCCGGATGACGTATTGGGAAATGTTACATTAATAGTCAAAGAAGTAATTTGTGACAAATGTAAGATGGTTGGGATATTTTTATACTGTGAGAAATTATTCTGCTTATCAGAAGCGGTAAAATAATAATTTTGTATCAAACTAGTGTATAAATATCAGTTACAATAAATATTTCATACATTTCAGCCTTGGTTTCATCAGCAGATGATCACACAGACATGACAGACACAGTGATTGATCACTATACCCAAGTTCGGGGAGTCAAAGTAGATTATTCAAATTATGTCGGGGAGTCAAAGTAGATTATTCAAATTATGTAAGTTAAAGATTTTTATTTAATCTTTTAAAAAACGATCACAACAATTTTCATAATGAAGAATTAATGTCCTATTAGAGCAAAATTTTGAAAATAATATTCGCTTTCCTGTATCTTTCCACATACATGTAGTTGCAAGGACATGAGGGTTTTTCCTTCTTAAAAATATAATCGAATTTGCTCATCATGTTTATGATGTTTATGGTTATCTTTTCACGCCACGTCGACACAAAAATTAACTCAACCAGTACACAGCCTAAATCCACCGGTCCAAATGTCTGGTGTCAAAATCGTCATAAATAAAAAGCAAACTTCTGTTTTCGTAATCATCATTACTTTTATAAAATAGAAAAACTATGTTACAACCTTAAATTAAAGCCTAGAAGGAGCAATCACTCGGTCACTAGCACTATTTTATATATAGCCTAGGTGGCCAAATAGAATAGGGGTACATAGTGCAGGCGGTGTCGTCATAGATGACAGAAAAGCACTGGTTCTAGTTCAGCTAGACCATGCTGGATTTTCCCATGTCAACAGATTTAAACAAATGTTTTTTATCACTGTTAGCATTCGGAAATATATTTTCTACTTATAATGAAGCTCACATAACCATGTAATATATTATCCATTTAGATACACCGAGCTGTCTGCAACACTAAATTATTATTTGAATAAAAAACTTTCGCTCACCTGGCCTTATATATATAATAATGTGTTCTTTTTTAAGGTTATAATTTTACATGAAGAGAATTTGCCAAATGGTTATGAAAGAATAACGGATTGTAGTGATGTGGCAGTGCCCCGTAAATGGTTAATACAAATGCTCGGAGTTTGTAAGGGCAAATCCAATTCCTACTGTGTAAAAAAGTTTATTGATAGGTTCTTTGAGCCAGAAGAGTTTATTTATTTATCGGCATCCAAGGCAGTTGCCACAATGCCAGTCATGAAAGCCATTAGATGTAAGTAAATAATCTGCAAGATTATAAATGCAACTTCTTTGAACAACTGAACCAATTGATAATGTAATCTCCAAGCCAAGACCATACTATTTCCCCCTCTTTTTTGCAATAGAGGAGTTATTGAATTCAGCTCTCTGTTCATTGGTCTGAAATTGGTTTCCAGAGCATGACTTGAGAATGCCTTCTTGGATTTTCACAAAACTTACACAGTAAACAGCTTCATGCATAAGAAAGACACCTTTGATTATGGGCGAGCTGTATGTCAAAGATCAAGGTTGGGACCCTTTATGACATTCTCATTGTTGCATGTATACTAAATTTACTAAAGATTGAATATGGCGAACTGCCACTTTGTAAATCTGTCGAAATTAACAACATGTAGGAGTCAGTTTTACTTAGTTTCCTGGCAATCTATTGTTTATGATCAATCATTGGTAGACTCAAGGGGCTTTGAAGGGGGTTTGGGTTTGACAAGGTCTCTTGGCTAGAAAACCAAAGTGGGCCAAGAATGTAAGATCAACAATGCAGGGTTTATTTTTGTTATCATGATTTGTTCATGAACACGATGAAGAACTGGACCATGGCCATGGGAGTTGAATACTTCACAAACCTTTGAAAGCATATTTTGCAAAGTTTGCAGATGGATTTTGACATGTCCAGGTTATCTTTGGTAGCCTGTCCCTCTTATTTTTTTAAATCCAAATTACGTCCATACCCTGGACCTGGTTTTCTTTCCAGGGTATGGATACAACTTTCCATTATCCATGTCAGTTCAATGACCTTGCCAGCTTGCGTAATTAGACTGGTGACTATCTCATAGATCTTACCTGGAAACGCAAACAAAATATCGGAAACCGGCTCATGATACGATACTGACATAAATCGAAATTGGGGAGAAATAAAAGATCGCGGTGTTTATTTAGTCCAATTCATTGCCTTTTGATATTAAATGCCTCAAAATGGGTCAAACCGCTTTAATTACTTCACTTTTGTACATTTCCTTGAGATTCGAAAATAAATACCCAAAAAATAAAAACAAAGTCAAAACCTAAATTGAAAGTAAATATTTTCGATTAAAATTGATCATTGGGACACCACTAGTAGTAAGGAGTATGATTTGGATTTTAAACTTACCGCATATATTTGTGAAAGTCTCCAATTGAGTGCAGGGCATTATTACTATACGTTTGACCGGGTGAAAAGAACGTTTGAAAAGCTTCCACCAGGGCTTACAGTATTTCTCCGTGAAGAGTCGGTTGGAAATATAGTTGTCTACAAAGGGAACATAAACCAATGTGCACAGATAATGTCTTATGTTGCTGTTGTAATTAATGGTCGAAAGTGTTAGTACTACTGATATCATTAAAGTTTGTTAGTTGTTGGAGTAGGTTAGGTACACCTGCTTGTGGGTCACAATCTTGAAAGATTACATGTATGTATGTCTCAATTCGGAGAGAACAACCTGGCAACATTTAGATTTTTTATATGTAAAGATGTTTAGCATATCCCGTTAGCTATTTCAATAAATGCAACTTTTAATCTTTTTAGGCCTTGAGCAAAACCGATGAGTCTTAAATCAAGGAAATGTATTTATACATTTTGTGTATCAAAATGGGTATCACATATTTTATTGTTAAACTATATGTGCAAATGTATGCATAAGAAAGTCTTTGTACTACGTATACAGCTCAACTTAACTTGCAGTTGCATATATATACAACCGTATGTGTAAATTGCATATGACTGAAATCTCAAGGTGACTACAAGATGATGAAGAGCAGTAAAGAATTTCAACCTTATTATGCATATATAGTGACAAGCCTTTCAACATCATTTATTTAATAAAGCCATATTCTTTAATTTTCAGGAACTAGATGTTTTATCAAGCAAAACAAAAATGGTTGTGGAAACTAGGTACAAATGCTCCTCATGTTGTGAACAACATTACAGAAACTGTAATAAACCTGATCTCTCACTTTGAGGTGAGTTAGAAAATATATGTATATTCATTCAGTGGTATAAATAATAAAGCAAATCATAGTATTGTGATAATATTCATTTATACAATACATAATAAAAAATATTTTTGTGAAGACATGCTAATATAACCACTACAGTTGGTACTATGATGGAGTGAAGTTCATCATTTTATAATAGGATAAAAGTTACCGCTATATAATATGTTCTATCTTCTATAGTTTTTTTTATCTTAATATAGGAAAACAACTATGCTGTTCTCTATTGAAGGTAAATGTACCTACTTAAGAATAATCATTTGACCATTTATTAAAAATGGAATTTAATTTATCCTTTAATATGTAGTTCATATTTGGTTTCCTTATTCTTAATGTAAAAGTAACTCAAAACGTATTGCTTGTTTTAGTTATTATTTGCATGGTGATATTGTGCTGTTGGATTAGAACATGTAGAAGGAGAAGGCAAGCAAGAGACAGTGAAATTGAAAGTGTGACCCATTTTCAAGCCGTTTCATTAAACCTGGCACCATTTGAACATGAACATATGTTGTGATTAATATTTCAGAGGTTTTAGGATATATACTAATGATTGTATTTGGAATTTACTATGGAGTAGTGGATAGATGGAGGAGAATTCAAGCATTTATTCTGAATATGGAAAACTTCCAGAATAGGGCAATTGCTGAACAGATTTTTCAAAACAGGAGACCGCCAAATCAGTTTGGAAACAGAAATCCTCAATATGTTGCACAAAATTTACCGGTAAGGAGAAGTAACAGAAGGAGAAGGCCTCCATTACGTTATGGATTTGATGATTAAATAAATATATACATCTATAATACTAAATTTACGAATTAGCCGAATATGCGGCAAAACGCGTGGTTCAAAATAAACGATGTATGGTTCAGATTATAAAGGTTATTATCGGATTTGACAATCTGCATTTATAAATTTAAACTGCAGTTTTGTTTATGTGCAAATGGAATCTGCATGGACTTATCGGGTATGAATTCTCCCAACAAATCCCTTAGAAGGTTCTCGAATGCATCATTTTAACACATTCATTTAAATAAACAATTATGCACATATTTTAAATGTATTTTTGTTTGAAATTACGGAAGAAGAATAAAACAAATTAAAAACATTCTCCTTCGAGTGGGATGTTTCCGCTTCATGTATTCAGGATTGTTTTTTCTACAATAACGCAATTTCTCGTAACTATAAACATTATGAATTTTGAAGATTATGAAGAAGTAAGGCAAAGTTCAGAGGATTCCTAACTTAGTAGTTTTTTGGATTGCTCGGATGTTTACTTTGCACAAAGTGATAAAACCAGCCATTATCCATTTTTACATTATTTATCATGTGACCTGTCTAAATATATCTCTACCGTACAATTCCCTGTAAGCCCTAGATAAAAATATTTTTAACATCTTTATCATTAATGACGAAATTTATCTCGGATATCTTTATAAACGTGGACAACACACTCAGCCACACACTAAAAATGCTTTTATCGTCTATTGGATTTATTTGTGAAATTAAGCTTCGCTTGCCCTGCCCATGATGACTCTACTTAACTCACGGCATCTTTTGAAAAATTCATCCGTCACTAAGAAAATGTTTATTCTTTTTCATATTTATTCTGAATGAAAAAGGTAATGCATTATGAAATGTGTATTTAATGAAAGCTTTTCATCAAGTTCCAGTTCAGAATTAATTGTAACATAAACATATTGACAATTTATGTGGTTGTATTTTTTGTCATAGATTTTGACTATGATGGAACCTTAAGGTCCATTTTAGTAATTCTACGTGGCATACAGTCTACGTCATCAGTGGATACATCTTCGGTAGTAACGAACAACCATATGACAATTAGGTCACGTTGACCTACATTTCACGCTTCATTGACTTTGGTTAAAGTTTGCATTAACATCCATTTGTGGAATACTACAGCATATATAGTCATGAAACTATCAGTTGATACCACCTACTTGACAGGAAAGTTTATGGGAAGCCTGCCACAACATCCACATTGAGTTCCTGTTCCACGAATACCATGGCCGCAAAAAATTTTTAAAGTCAATATGGCCACCACAAAAAAATGCTTATTTTCCCGCGCTCGCGCGGGTTCAATGTCTAGTGTACATATATATTTACAATGTATGATATTAAAAATATCTGCATTGAAGAACATGATGAATGAGGTGCTGGATTTGATTCCCCTTTCCATAGTTTTCACCATTTCATTGCAATCATTCAAAAGCATTCTTTGAATTCTATTTTCCACGTTCCAAATTAGCATTTCTACCAATTCCTTTGGTGAGTGTATAATTGTATGAAATTGTCCTATTAGTATTTTGTTAATAAGTTGTGTTCTAAGTATCAAAGCTGTCAATAAAAAAATACAAAAACTCTCTGGCATTTTGCGAATTGTTACATCCTTTACAGGGCTACAAATGTTGGTATTCCAAACTCCTTTTAAACAGACCAAAATTCAGGTTTTAATCTTTGGTTTATGACAATAAAATGTGGTGGCAATGAATAGAAAATATTTGTATATGCTTTTGTTCAGTTACGAACTGCTTTCATCGGCTTATTGAGTCACACACCTGTTACATGTTTTGTAAAAGATTAAAAACAAGTTTAAATATATTATGAATGTATCCACTTTACATTATATATAAAAGTTTAATTAGACTATTACAATCCATTTGTGAATAAAGAGATGAATGGATAGAATTATTGTTTAACGTCCAGTGGCAACCAGGTGCATATCAGGACGAGAACATGTTGATATCACAATGAATATGATCCCTGCTTTGTACTAGAACGACACGGTAAGTCGGATTTTTAATGTGCTAGCTCACGGGGTAACTGTCCGCAGGAAGACATATCACTTCACTCGGACACATTATACTGACTCCGAGCCGACCAGTCTTTGCTCTTACTCCTAGATGTCGCGTGCTTGACGGAAAAGCAGCAAATGCCAATTTTAATGTCTTTGGTTTGACCCGGCCGGGGATCGAACCCACGACCTTCCGCACTCGGGGCGAGCACGCTACCACGAGACCACCGAGGCGGTTGTGAATAAATAGAGACTTGCCTTGGAATGATGGTTCTGGGAGGGGGTTTCAATCCAATTGTTTTTCCTTTGCATTTCTTAAAACTAATTTTTATTTACATAGTAACATGTAATTGCATTGTTCTCCATATATTCTTACCCCAGTGATAATATTTTATTAGATGATCAGATTTATACTTTTTGACTTTTTATGTTATATTATTTGGTAACAGATTTTGTAAATCCATCAGTGCAGCTTACATTCCAAATAAAATATTTAGATATTATTTCACTTGATGTGTTCAGATTAACAGTATTCCTTGGGTTGGTGCTAAACTGTGGTGTATACAATGTACATATATATATTTTTTAAATACTAGGTGTGATGGTGTACATTTTTCGTACCTGTATATATTTGCATTTTTAGCTCATACATTTACCCAGTTTGATGTATTTCCTTTTTCGACGTTGATAGTATGATTTTTAACCTAATTTTTGTTTACAAAATGCAATGTCATATTTCTTTACCCAATGATGATACTTTATTAGACAATCAGATTTGTATTTGCATTAGTTTTGACCAAAAAAAAACATATTTTTAAATCTTTTGGTTTATGTAATTCAATGTAGTATGCATTATTATGATTTAGTCATTCCATCTGCTGATTCTCACTCATCAGTGCAGTATTTCACAAATCATTCAAAATAAAATATTTAAAACATTTCACTTGATGCGTTCAAATTAATAGTATTCTATTGGCTGCTGCTAAACTGTGATGTATACAATGTATATATATACGTAAAAACGCTAAGACAGCTTGAAGCTTCCGGCCGAAAGCTTCAAGCTGTCTTAGCGTTTTTACGTATAACTATCAATAGAGATTTCAACTATATATATATATATTTATTTATTTATTTATTTTAGACACTAGCTGTGATGATTTTCATACATGTGATCTTTTTTTTTTAAGTTAGTGCTAGAGTTAAAATGTTATCATTTGATATGTTTTCCACTATGTTTGGCATTGATGAATCAACTCGTTTTATTTTTATATATGTAGTATACCTCATTTTAAAATTTTACACTGGTAAATCTTACATTTAACTACAAAATATCCATTGTTAAGAATCAGTTGAAGATGTTTTGTATTTATTATTTGAAAGTCATATTGTTTATTCTATTTCAACTCGAATTGTGTCAACTGACAAAATTTCTTTTGGTTAAGTTATATTATTCAACACTGTACATGCACAAAAACACTTCTTTTTTTATACGTATACGATTTTTATTATGTTGTGATATATCTTTATACTTTCAGGGGTATATTATTTATCTATACATGTAGATGTGTTTAACAATTGTTACCCATTTTTTTTTTATTTGTCAAATGATAATAAAATTTTCTTGTTATGATTGTTTTCTTTAATAGCCAATACTTGAACCCTCAGGAAAACTTAATGTATAGAAATGTTATTGGCCTTAAATTTGTGGTTGAAATTTATGCATCAATTTAAATGTTCCATTTATTGAATTTGAGTATATTGACAATCTAAATTATTCATAAATATTCAATTATTCTAATGGTTGGTATACTTCACAAATTTGCCTCACATCAACTAAAGGGGAGCAGATGTAATTTTACTACAAAAGATCTTTTGATCTCTTTGTATGCATATTAAGTAGATACTGTTTTCAAATCCGTTTAAGTAATAATTAAAATGAGATTAATTTTTGCTTTTTCCCGAAAAGTATGATGTTTAATTACTAGGGCTTCAAGCATCACATTGCTTCATTGACAGTTGAGCCATCTGTATAGGGATGTTAATGGCCTTTCTGTGGTGAATTTACAGAAAATGCTTCCAATATATTGGACTTAAATATTTTCATGGTTTCAATAGAATATTGTAAATTCTGAAGAATATTTTATACCACATTTCAATTTCATCACCCGCCTCTGTAAAAGAAAGAACAAAAGTTTAAAGAAAATCTTTGCAGATGTGTTAAACATGTAGGAAGAACAACACAACATTTTGATTAATTATGCTTTTATTGAATTTCTTCATACAAATCGAATATTGTTTTACGCCGTGTGGGCGACATTTAAGCCATATCACGGTGAGAACTAATTATATTAAGTTTGATTAAAACAATCTAAAACGAAAGAACTATTTAGAAATAATATTTACGGAGAAGATAAAACAATAAAACAAATATTGACCATATAATGAACTTACACTGCTGTTTCCTAAGTTCGATTCCACAGAATTTACTCCGGAAAACATTGTGTTGATAGCTGTTCACCTTTTCTTCAAATGAACAGTTGCGAGAGAAGCATTACTTTTAAGAAAAAATAAATCACTGAGGTCTAGACATCCGCTGGGTCGCGATAAACCCTTACCACAACAACCCACAGCATCGATTTTCATATAACCACACGTGACGTCATCCCTACACGACCCCAATTCACCACATCTTCAGAATTCCTGTTTATATACTTCTATCATGATAAATATACAAAATCACCTGTAGTCTATAGAGAGGAATATGCAGTCACACGCTTTTTTGAAAACATATTCAAAGAAGAGGAGCATATCAAAGCTATCTTAGAAGAGGTGGAGCCTCTCATAATGACGACTGAAAATGAAGAAAAATTTAAAAGAGCGACACACTGCCACATTTGCGGGTTACCGTCCAAAATAAAGAGATCAAAGTTAGAGATCATGCACATATAGGCGTGTCCGGTTATTGACATTCTGCTACGTATGGTAATATGGGGGAGGCGGACATATATCATGCAACCTTAACCTTCAGAACGTGAGTTTCGTACCTGCTTTTTTCATAATTTGCGTGGCTTTGATTCTTATTTATTAATTGAAGCTGTTGGAAGGCATACAGATAAGAAACTCACCTGCATTCCGAATAATATCGAGAAATACATTTCATTTTCAGTGGGAAATTTGAGATTTTTAGATTCACGTCAGAATGCAGGAAATGGCATCTAATTTGATGTTTGTGTCATCTTACGACGATTACCCATGATTGTACCGATAGAATTTTAAAAACACTGATGATAATAATTGAAAATACTGATAGATCACATAACGGGTAGGCATGTCTGAACATGTTGAAAATTTACATTCGAGATTTTTTTAGTTATCATCCTTTGCATGAAGTTTAGTAAATTGTGTTAAGTTCGCCACAAACCGAAATGAAAAGTCATATTGTAAATCGTGGGGGTATTGTATAATAATGGCAAAATATGACAAAGGCAAATATATGAAAATAAGGACAATTTATATAGAAAACATGCAAATAATGACAATGTAAAATGAATGATTGAATGTACGTGTGAAGTCTTCAAGGGTTGGAGCATAAGAGAGCGAGTTCCGGTAAATACCTTGATTAAACAGTTCACTATATAGAGGCACCATGAGGGTATACGGAGGTATCCATTGAGTGTTATTACATTCCTCCCCGTCATATTTGGAAAATGTCACATTTTTCTAAAGTCCAAAGAAAAGCACGAAACATTATGATGTCCATAATTAATGTATAAACGACACAGTCTGAATGTTCAATTGATCAATGTATCGAAATTGAAATCACTGACGATAAGAAGATGTGTCTATGGAAGACAATGTCATAAATGTTATAAATAAATTCCATATATGAAATTGAATCACGTCTGTATTAATAAATCCCTCTTTAAAGTTCGAGCATAACACAAGAATAATACTGCATAAGTTTTAACACACGGATAGGTCATCGGACTATATGTTACATTACACATCCTGTCAGTTCTGAAATAACAAACTTATAATAATTAAGATAATGAAGCAATTAACTTTATCACATATAATGAAACCAATTATTTCAACGAACGCCCAAAAACAACAGTAAAACATAAAGAAAGCCATGTATATGTTATAATCGTTTTTGCGAAACAAATAATTTCGTTTGATTACAACACTACATCAAATTTTGAGAAACATATAATAAGTTGTTTTTTTTTTTCTGTCTATCGAAGGAAACTAATGATTTCCTTGAAAACCTGATAAGACATAATTAATTACAAAGGCTATGGCGATATAAATTGGAGGTATTTCGTAGTACTCTTTTCAGTAACTGTTCAAGGGTAATATCCTTTAAAGTGGCAACCATCTTCGCTGTTTCAAGCAACTCCCATGGTGTGTTTGTTGTGTTTTTTGGACCAAGATATGGTGAGTCGGATTCTAAAAGAATTCGCTTTATATCGATTGCTTTTACTGTTTCCTGTAACGATGTTGTCTCCAATCCGGAGAGTATTATCACTCAGGTCAATGTTGCAGCGGAATCTGTGAAGGAAATCTAGTCCAAGAAGTAAAGGATCCTGGATGTCGGCTGCATACATATTTGTGAGGTAGGGTTGACCATTTATGGTAATTTCTATGTCCTTCAAAACATACCCTATGAGATGTCCATCCGGTGAAACTCCTTTTAAAAGAACCATACTGTCAACCTCTGGCTGTAGCCCAATCTTTTTGATTAGGTCTTTATTTATCACAGAAACCTGTGCTGCCGTGTCTACAATGGCAGGTATCTCTGTAGAATGTATCGTTATCGGAATTAATAGACTCATGACATCTATTTCCTTTACTAAAACCTCTTGCAATTTGCCTACAGTATCCTCAGTTTCATCATCGTGTATATCATTTATAAATTCAGTCTCATTTATCATGTTTATGTCTGCTGTATTTACAATTTCATTTTGTTGGCCTGTATCATCAAAACGGACTAGTTGTTGGCCATCACTCCCAGTCCCTAGGCGTTTAAAGACTTCTCCTTTTTGCTGTCTAATTTCTCATCGGTAACCTTATGTGGGCAGTCGTTTGCAAAATGACCATCTCCATTGCAAGCAAAGCACCTGATACGGTTACGACGTTGTGGGCTACGAGGTGGTGTTGGGGACCTCATCCGCTGAATGTTACTTCTTCCTAGGCTTTCCACCTTCTTAGCGAGGTCTACAACCATGTCTTTGAGTACCGATAACTCATCAGATTTGCTAGGACTTTTCCCAGTTACACGAAGTTCAATATCCGAACATTCTTCCTTCGTGTCTTCGGCAAATGTTACTTGTCTGGTTGAATAGCTAGGTTTTGAGCCAAACAGGGCACGTTTGTTGTTTATGGCCGCTTTAACGTATTTTAAAGCCTTGTAAATAGTTCTTGGATTTTTATCCATTGCTGATCGAGCCGCATCTTTGTCTTTGCAACCACGTAAAAACGACTCTACTGCCATTTGATCTATCGTCTCTTCTCTTGCACCAGGGTGCCCGTCCATAGCTAAAAAATGCACTCTCTGTGAAAACTCTTCGAATGACTCTCCATCTCTTTGCTGTATGTAATTCAGTTGCCGCCTAGCAGCGATAGGAGCCTCTTTGCTTGTGAAACGACGTCCCAGTTTCTTCGTTAGCTCTTGATAAGTACATCTCTTCATTTCCCGAGCAAAGTCTAGAGCTTTATCTTTGAGACTGTCCAGCAGGCGCTCTTTTGATCTTCTATCGCTCCATTTATGGCGTTTTGCCAGCCGCTTAAACTGGAAAATGAATGACTCCCAGTTGCCTTCTCCGCTAAACGTCTGCATTTTTGGTGGCGGTGGACTCCTCTTAGAACGAGACCTAGAGCGGCTAGAAGATCCGGAAGACCTGTGTCTGGTTCTCCGTCTTCCCCTTAAGTAATCGGAATCTGATTCGGAATCTGTTGAATATTCCGACTGTGAATCAGATATGCTGGAGTGTGATGAGGCGGACCTGTGCCTCCTTGACCGACTTAACCTATTCTGATCGCTCTGCTTCCCTGAATCCTGCTGACTTGATGGTGTGTTGACTTGTTGTAAGTTGTACGGTGTGCCTCGGTATGTGGCGGTTGATGCAACTGGATTGAAAGCGTGTATGTTATTTAACATAGGCTGAGAGAGTGGGGGTGGCGGAACGTTGTAAAAAGAGGTACCAACTGACGACACAGCAACTGACTTTGTCGGAGTTGAACCTAACATGGGTGGGGTAGGCATAAACGGTGGGGGAAACATCATTTGTTGGAAGTTATGTGGTGTAGGTTGCTGCATAGGTGTCGACGATAATAATAAAGGTCTATGCGGTGGACTGTGGTTAGAAAATGTGTTTCCTCCTGTGTGAGAAGTATTGTTTATGGTTGAGCAGGCACTATTACCCATTGCAGTGAAAGGTGGGTAGGATGACTGACTGCTTGGATGGAAATTGTCGCTTGCATTGTGTGAAGGTCGTCGGCTCTCTACTACTGTGTCGTATCTGTGAATTTGTCTGGATGATACTTGATCATCTTCTGAGGGTTCCCTCCATGGATGTACAGATTCTCGATATTTTAGAGTGCTTTCATCCAACATTCCGCGCCTCTCCTTTTCAACTGATTCTTCCTGTAAGAATTTTAGAGCTAGTTGCTTCTCTTTTTCAAGAGCTTCTTGGTGTGAGAGTTTATGAGCGAGCTGCTCTCTATGTTGCCGTTCTGCTTTTATGATGCAATCTTGGTCATACAACTGTCTTTGGTATATAGACGTTCTTTGTTGAATTTCTTTTTCCAATTCTTCTATTTTCTGTTTGTAATAGATAATCTTTATCTGCATCTTCCTTTGACTTAGGGTTCTCAAATTCAATGACGCCTTGCCTTATCCAGTCATGCCAAGTGTCACTAGGAACTGAAGTAATTAACTCGAGGGTTTCTATCTCGACTTCCGGCACAGCATCCCTCAACTTAATAATTGCTTTTGCCCTTTTCTCACCGATTTGGTCTAGGGATACGAGTTCCTCCTCGGTTGCGGTATAAATATTTATTGATATATCTTTTGATTCCCTTTGTTATACAAATTTTTTTTTTAAATAACACGCAAAATGTAGGAAAATGACGGTAGTTCAGGATGTAACAATTAACTAAAGTGAACAATACGAACGTAATGTAGTAGAAATTCAATTATGCAAACATAATGTAATTTATTACAAATGAAAAAATTCTGATAAACAATAAACAATAAATGCAATGGAAAACAAAGTATGTAATCAGAATATTTATTAGACAATAACAAAATAAACACAAGTTATTTCAATGCAAAAACATGATCATTTTATTATAAATAATGTACTCCCCAGCTGGAGCCCCACGGTATAAAAATTACGCGTGAAGTACTAAGCAGATAAAAACAGGATTGTCTGCACACACCACGTTATCTGCGATAAACGATCAGGTATTCAGGTCGTTGTAATGTTATAAGCAGACGACTAATTAAATAACTCCACTTGCAAACGGTCAATCGAAAGAGAAAACGAATGATTTTCTATTCCGATTAAAACAAGAAATGAAGAAATTAAATTTCAAGATGAAAGTTACTATGTTGCATAATAAATTGAAAACCAGTGCTGCGAATTGTTTTCGTTGAATGTGTAGTAATGTAGAATTTCCAGTTACTATAGATAACACTGCGTGCACGTTGTATTTTTAGAATCGCCTGATCACGTGTTACTAAATATAACTTTGGCTGCAATTAAAGACAAAGGAATACCGATAACCGAAATGTTTTAATTAATTCGTTGTAACGAAGAGAATTTAGTTAATCGAAATGGAAAACAAATAATTTCCCCGTCCGATTGTTTATGCCGAATAATATTAATTAATCAACAACGAAGTTAAACGTTCCATGTGTTCTAAATGCGCTGCTCAATGTGTTATGCAATACGGGATCGTCTGCATGAAGGCAATCAAATAATCGAAAAATCAAAAAGTATTCTTTGAAATGAAACAAATTAAGAAATTAGGATGTAAAACAAACGATAATAAAAAACAATGGATTTAAAAATTAAGTAAAATGAGCAAAATAACAAACAATTTCAATTTTCAGAAAACCACGTGCGTTTCACGGGATCAACACAAAGAACAAAGAAATAATCAAAAAATAATCAAAAATAATTTACGACGACGCCAGTGTAAATCGTGGTGGTATTGTATAATAATGGCAAAATATGACAAAGGCAAATATATGAAAATAAGGACAATTTATATAGAAAACATGCAAATAATGACAATGTAAAATGAATGATTGAATGTACGTGTGAAGTCTTCAAGGGTTGGAGCATAAGAGAGCGAGTTCCGGTAAATACATTGATTAAACAGTTCACTATATAGAGGCACCATGAGGGTACACGGAGGTATCCATTGAGTGTTATTACAATATTCAGCTACGAAAATATGTACGATAAAAACGAGTTCTTAGGTAACATTTTTTTTGAATTTTACAAAATACTGATAATTTTCATAACAAAACAAATCAGGATTAAGACACCACCATCTGCTTGATACGGAGGTAAATTGGATTTTGAAAAAAAACATGAAATAAAAGACCTTTAATTGTGGATGTAACTGCTCTAAAAAATAAGTATAGGTAAAAGTTCTGACCACACCTCTGTACACAAACTTATGCCAAGTTACTCCGCCTTCAATACAACTGATGACTCGTAAATCAACGAAATGTGCACGTCTTCCTCATCAAAACTGGTATTAAAATATTATTTCCAAAAGTTGTTTTTATTGTTTTTTTTTCTGTATGCCCTTTGTAAATTTCCGTCTGTGGTACGTTTATTATATGGACTGGACATCAAATTAATTTAACTTTATCTGGCGCGATCGAAGCGTCCTATACTAATCTAATATACAAATGTGTAAATACATGTACCATTGTTGCAGTAATATTCCTTTAAAAAAAATAGTGAGGTATCTACATACAAAACCACTGTTTTGATTCAAGGCCTACATTTCACTAACCAGTCGAAAGTCTGTAAATTGGTGTGGATATGGATACTTCATTCTTTTCAAAGAAAGGTTCAGGAAAAAGGAAATCAAAAGTAAATTATTTCAGTTTATAAAAGCTATCTAGTACTTCCAACACATAATTCAAATATCATATACACAAAGAAAAAAGTTAAGCACCCCAATATTTTTTTTCGAAATGACAAATGTTACGACAGGTATCACGAATTTACTGTCTTTGGAAAAACCATGGAAAATTTAAGGAACAGAGTCAACATCAAGCTCGTCAACAATGAAACTAGTCTGAGAAAATACGTTCCCAAGCCTTCATTCGAACGATTTAGAATTTTCAACAAACCGGTCTACGTTGGGTGTACTATCTTGGATTTGTCAAAAATTATCATGTATGATTTCCATTACAACGTCATGACACCCATATATGGAGAGAGCTTGAAGTACAATGATTTAGAATTCAACAAAATTGGTGACATTATTACTGAGAGGGTAGATTTAGGCAGACGCATGAGAGGTGATCACAATGATGGATAAAAAAGGATTATAACTCTGAACTCTACGGTATCCCTTTTGAAATTAAATATAAAAGGAATGATGCTCGTAAGTTTAGTTAGAACAAAATTAGGTTATACATTAAAATGGATGATATTACTCTTCAAATTTATGAACGTATTGTTTCAACTGTATTTAATGATGGTATAATTAATCCAGGAAGATTGTTAACATTATATCTTTTCACGAGGAAACTTTGTCGTCAAAATCCAGCATATGCACAAAGAATATGGTCGATATATAGCCAGACTCTCCAAAAAAATTGATATTCCTGAGAATGGACCTTCAATTATCAAAAGGACCATAGATTTTTTAACGTCTGTGGTAGACATCCTAATCAAAGAGCAGCAATGGAAAATCAAAAGTCGCCACAGGTATTAGGAACCGAGCAAAACACATACTTTGAGAAGTCTGAAGACATAATTACATCTTACGATGGAAGATGTTTCATTAATCTACTTGGCAATTTATATGTCGTCGCTAAAGAATATAATAAAAAAATGTTAATACACATTAGACACTTTGACGAAGCAGGGCAGAAAAAAATTCCTACCAAAAAAGGGGTAACATTGAATCTATCTAGATGGTTACTATTGGAGACAAAAAGGGATGACATAAACACCCTGTTGATGAAATCGCTGTCAGGCGAAGAGATTGAAACATACCAACTTATACAGATATGTGCCTTTTGTCATTTAGAAAAAAATAGCTACCTCAGGATAAATAGAAATGGGATTCTAATTTATAAATAGATTAAAATAGGGATACCGTATTTTATAAAATAAAATCGCTTTATATCTTTTAAAACACAAAGTGCCTATTGTTTTATCTTAAACACAGGTGAATGTGAGATGAGACAGATGTTAAAGATATATAACATTAATCGACTACTATATTCCATACATTTTATGCCGAGATGAGCTTGAGAATGGTACTCTCCTCCGAGGACGGAAAGAGTTTTAACCCAAACAATACCCCGCATGACTTTAGAATTAAATTGAACAGGGCATTACAGTTTGATGGTTATTGGAAATAACCCGCACCAATAGAAGATTTTTTTTTTATCAGAACCCATTGATGCTGAGACAACAACTGGACCGCCAACTACCGCTGATACAACAACTCAACATGATTCACCGACTACCACTGATACAACAACTCAACATGATTCACCAACTACTGCTGAAACAACAACTCAACATGATTCACCAACTACCAGGAAGTTCTGTTGTTCGTTCTCCGGCGCCCTTCTGTGACATTGCTGAAACGAGGGGGTGTGGTTGGTGGTGGTTATTGAAATGCGAAATCGGGTGTGCAGCATGTGTATGATTCGGTGGTATGTATGTTTGTGGTATCTCGCTGCTTATTAAATGGACATGTTCGTGGAGACGTAATTCTCTTGTGCTTTCCGACTTTCTGCCGCACCATTTACAAGTGTATAAAGTTTTGATTTTGTTCAAAACCTGGTGATCGTTGAGTAGATTATTGTGTATTGACCATTCTATTAAATCCTCTGCGTTGTCAAATTGATTGATATAGTTCATAATATTTATTCGCCGATTTATTATGGGATGATTCAACATTTGGTTTTCTCGAGCCCATTCGACTAAGTCATGGACGGAATCAAAATTGTTGACTATGTCGTTTACAGAGGGACATCTTTGTGCCATGGTGGTTTATGTCTGTAGAGAGAGATGGAAAAGATGGATTTATATAACTTTCAATGTAATGTTCTGTGACATTGACAACAAAACATTTTTTTTGGTACCCCTGCTTTCCCTCTTTGATATAGTTGAAGAATGTTGCATTGTTATCCAATATGGATACCACTTCAAACATATAACTATGGAAAAGATGGATTTATATTACTTTCAATGTAATTTTCTGTGCCCTGAGGGCTACTGGCCTATATATTTGATATATAGGTGCCACCAGGGGGTGTCAAACCTGACCCTGTTCATGACTTGCAAAGGAATAAACCCATACCTTGTCAGTGATGGTTTCCCCCCTTTGATATAGTTGAAGAATGCTGTATTGTTATCCAATATGGATACCATTTCAAACATACTACTTTGGGAAAATTATAGCATCGTTTATGCGATGTTATACAGTATGGGGTAGGCATAATTTTTTTTTCGGGACAGTACATATTTGACTCTATTTCAGAACGTATTCAGGAACAGCTCTCTATAGAAACATCCGTCATGATGGTTATGGTCAATTATTCGGGTGTCCAAAGAACATAGTTTCGTAACGGAAAAAAGAAATTAAGTTTACTATATTTATTTATTTTCAAAAACGCCAGATATAATATGTATATAGGTAAACTACATATTTTTTCTATATTTTATTTGTCAAAAATTAAAAATACACTGTTATCTTTGTAGAAGTCCCACAATATAACATACAAAAATTAAAATCCATATCTAAAGTTGCTACTGGTTTCACACAAAAAAAAAATTATATATATATTCTCATTTTTTCAATTGACAGGAACTATCGCAATTATCAACAACAAAAAAATATTGAACTCACACGTAAAAATTAATTATCTGAAATAAGTGTCGCAGAACACAAAAGAGGGAATGTATGATATAATACACTATTTATTCAGATTTTAGCTGAAAGAAGAGACAGGTTGTTGATTTTGTATTGCCGCTTCCTCTAATGAGATCTTTTTAAACTTTCAAAAACGAAATTAAATTTTCAAAACCAATCTTTTGTAAATTTACAGTAAATTACACATAAATACAGACATAAGATAGAAATTTGAACATGTCAAAAGTACACAGAATAATCTCACTCCATTTTTTGTAAAAGTTCTGTTATTCAGTACTTCATTGAAAGTTTTATCTTTCACGATTTGTTCTTTACAAAAATTCGCCATTTCCAGAAAATATAATCTCTTTGAGTTGTTGTTCATGATCTTTTTATTGATTATTGATATTGTGGCTCTAAGGTTGATTGCTTCAGCCTTATCTAATGAAATACGGCTTGTAATTAACCTAAAAAAGATAGTATTGCCGCTTCGTCTAATGTGCCGCGCTGCCACCGTCGATTAGAGATCCGCGTCTCGAATGCCGCGCCGTCGCCGCCGCAGGTGTTCGTTCTGGCAAAACATTGATTGCTGTGATGTCAATAATCATGTTTCTCAAACATTTGTATCTGTTTAACCTTGTCAGAAATTGCGTTAAACATATTCAAGGGAATATTACCTCACAGAGAAAAATAAGTCAAGACATTACAACCTTACAAATCGATCATTGCACGGCTTGCACACAAATCCAATAGCAAGGCTCAAAAGAAAAAGCTATTACTTCGAAACGTTAAAATAGTTCCAAAACTTTTGAGACCTGTTTTGAAATACCTGTAATGGCAAAAGAACTAGTACTCATACCCAAAAAGAAGTACGAAGAACTGTTGCAAAACAAACAGCCTGGCCTATTATGCAATCACGAAAAAAAAAGTGACATTAATAAAAACACGGAACCGAAAGAAAATTTAAAAAGTTCTCAATCTGAGGATGTCGATAAAAAAACGGAACCGATAACTGATGCAGTCTGGAGACGGGTTCGTTGTGAAACAACGATTTATAGGCAGAGGCCTTCCTGGAATCTCCAACGATGGATACGACGAGAAAGCTAAAACGGCTTACGAATTTCACGGTAAGTCGTATAAATAGATCATGTGATAGTAGTAAACCCACTTCTGCCCCCGGTAACTTTAAAAAAAAAGGGTCGGCGACGGCGCGGCATTCGAGACGCGGATCTCTAATCGACGGTGGCAGCGCGGCATTCGAGACGCGGACCGACTAAGCGCGTGAATTGACGCTGCAATGGCGCGAGAGTGAGAAGATGACCCCATTAAAAGTATTTACTTATATTTCAGGATGTGTCGGTCATGGATGTCCACAATGTTTCCCCGAAGACAGAACTACCACTAAAAATCCTGTAACAAAGCATACAATGAACGAGTTATATTATGCGACAAAACGAAAAGAAGAGTACTTAAAACGCCTAGGATACAAGTACGTATGTATTTGGGAGCACGAATATCTGAAAAATATCAAACTGGATGAGGGGATGGCAGAATTCGTTGGAAGCTTGGACATTGTAGAACGTCTAAACCCAAGAGACAGTTTTTTTGGAGGACGAACCAATGCCATTAAGTTGTACCACGAGGTAGAAACCCCCGGAGAGACCATTGAGTATTTCGATTACACCAGGTAAATATGTTCCATTATTTGTTTAAAACTGAGACTGATAAGTGATAAGTTCAGCAGACTAAAATTGTAACGGGTATTTTTAATCGTTATTGTTTCCTTTGTAATTTGTACCCCAGTGTAAACAAGTACGCAAAATATGTTTGTGGACATCCTGAAATCATCACCATCAATTTTGAAGACCTATCACATTATTTTGGGTTGGCCGAGGTGAAAGTGTTACCTCCAAAAAGATTGTTTCACCCGGTTTTGCCGTATACGACCGGAGACGGAAAACTGAAATTTCCGCTTTGCAAACGATGTGCAGATATAGAATTTCAGGACATATGTACATGTCCGGACAATGACAGAACTATTATTGGAACATGGTGTACTCCTGAATTGGGATTGGCTGTGTCAAAAGGTTACAAAATATTGAAATTCTATGAAGTCTAAAATTTTAAGGATACAAGCGAATACGACCGAAAAACAGGGTCTGGAGGTTTGTTTGCCGGATATGTGAATATGTTTTTGAAAATAAAACAAGAGGCATCGGGATTCCCTAGCGAATGTAAAACCGAAGAAGAGAAATTAGACTATATTGCAAAATATGCGGAAAAGGAAAATATCCAGCTAGACTACGAGCAGATAAAAAAAAAATCCGGGATTACGTACTTTGGCCAAAATTTGTTTGAATAGCTTTTGGGGAAAATTCGGACAGCGGTTGAACATGAGTCAAACAAAGTTTTTATACGATACGGAAGTGGATAAATTCTTCCAATTGCTTTGTGACTCTACAAAAGAAGTTTCTGATTTTCACATCATCAGTGATGACATGATTCAGCTGGAATATGCCAACGATCCGTCTTTCCTGCTCCATTTTTTGTAAAAGTTCTGTTTTTCTGTTATTCAGTACTTCATTGAAAGTTTTATCTTTCACGATTTGTTCTTTACAAAAATTCGCCATTTCCAGAAAATATAATCTCTTTGAGTTGTTGTTCATGATCTTTTTGTTGATTATTGATATTGTGGCTCCAAGATTGATTGCTTCAGCCTTATCTAATGAAATACGGCTTGTAATTACCCTAAAAAAGATAAAAATATATCAATATACATATGTAGTGAAATTTCTCTCTTAATTAATTCAATATAACAAATCTGGACCGACCAATTTACATTAAAGTCATATGTTTTTTCTGAAATATTTCGGACTTGAGTGAATATGTTTATGATTTAAATCTGAAGTTTTTTATTTAGTGCGCGCGTGTGTGTAGGGGTTTCTCAACCTTTTTTTTGTCGAGACTTCGATTAAAAATCATATATGTATTAAATACTGAAAAATTATACATGTAGAATTCCGGCCCTGTATATAGATGAAGTCAGACTTGAAAATTTTGTTTGATTCAAAAATTTTTTTTAAATTATTTTACTTTTATACATATACATAATGTTTTGTTTGATTCAAAATTTTTTTTTAAATTATTTTACTTTTATACATATACATAATTAACAAATTTATTTGTCAAAAAAAAAAGGTTCATTTTGAGTCTAAATAAAGGAATTGAAATTTGTTTTCATTCTTTGGCCACCCGACAGAATTTGTTCGCCAATCGACTTGGTAAAAGTTCTTTCCATTCTTCTTCTTTTTCGAAAGGGTAACATTCTTTACAGGACAATGCTTCAAGATCGTTGGGATGTGAATCATAACAAACAGCTGTTGTGTTCAGTTCAGGTACAAACTCTCTCATTACTTGTATTGTGTCACACAAACGGTTCCATTTGTGTCTGTTAAGGGCCACTCCTTTTTTTTGTCGGTACAGCTTTATCCGAATCCAATGGTTTCCAAAAGTGTCGTATATCTACCGTTGGAAATTTAGGATCAACGGTGACGTGAACACCCCCTCCTTAATGAAGTTGGTATGTTTCAATCTCTTCGCCTGACAGCGATTTCATAAACAGGGTGTTTATGTCATCCCTTTTTGTCTCCAATAGTAACCATCTAGATAGATTCAATGTTACCCCTTTTTTGGTAGGAATTTTTTTCTGCCCTGCTTCGTCAAAGTGTCTAATGACAACCTTCTGGCATTGTCCGGACATGTACATATGTCCTGAAATTCTATATCTGCACATCGTTTGCAAAGCGGAAATTTCAGTTTTCCGTCTTTACATTCTAGAACTAAGTGCCGTCGTTCCGTGTCTATACAGATCCGACCACTTGAACCATTTGGGTTTTTTGCAATGTTCCAAGTGTAACCTTGATAGTTATACAGAATGGTGACAAACATTTCAAAAACTGTTAAAAGTGATTTCAATGTGTATGTTTTTATTTAAGATATATCATTAGTAAACATCATTCAATTGATTTTCGTTGATTTTGTAGATGTATAATCCACTTTATCCTCAAGTGTTGTTACTTCACGTCACAATATTCAACACGTCATAGAAGTCACAATATTCAACACGTCATAGAAGCCAATACAGCCTCGTCATAATCTGTACTTCCTAATCTTGTTAATAAAATGAAAATGTACACGACACAAGCTCAACACGAAACACGCAACATTGCTGATGATCTTGAAGCAAGCCTCCAACAACGAGTAGATTGACATACTATATATTGACCTGCACTTTTTGTTTCTTATTGAAACATCGGTAAACGAATACTGAAGCAACAAGCCGAAGGGGACAATTCCAAAAATCATAAGCCCAAAAACATGGCAAGACAACAAAGACAAAAACAAACAAACATAAATGAACGTATTAATCTTTTCCAACCACTTTAAGACTTCAACAGTGGGTCAATTCGGCATATATATATATATATATATATATATACGTAAAAACGCTAAGACAGCTTGAAGCTTTCGGCCGCGCTACTGGCCTTCATCAGCATGTTTATTGGACATGACGTTACAATGTAATGGTGACAATATGCATTGTGACGCCGCTACTGCGGCTGAAAGTCAGAAGAGATAGATCAAATAGGTGAAAAGAAAAATAAAATAAAAATAGAATATAAAATATAAATAAAAAAAAACAAGGATGTTAAAAAGGAAAATACAATACAGAACATAATGAAAACAAGGAAGTTAAAAAGAAAATACAAATATAGAATATAAACAAAGAAAACAAGGATGTTAAAAATAGATGTATTGTAAAGATATAAAAATATGAAAGTATAAGGGTAAGATAGACAAAAATAATACAGGACAATAGGGAAGTAAAAATGATAGAAAAGTATGTGGACAAAGAGATGGAGGTAAAAATAGAAATGATAGTAGAACAGAGAGACATAAATGACTGATATCACTGAGCAGTAGAAAAGGATGGAAAGAAGCAACACCCCTCCCCCCCCCCAAAAAAGAATAATAACCTAAACTAACCCCTCCCGCCAAAAGTAATAATAAAAAAAAACAAAAAATATATATAACCCCCCCCCCCCCCCAAAAAAAAAAAAAACAAAAACAAAAAAAAAGAAGGGGGAACCCATACATTATAGTTTGTATCAATGTGCACAGTTGAACAATTTATTGTTCTTTAGTGTTTATGCCTAATGGTTTGAATGTCTGTAGTTTTTTCATCCATAGTTTCTCTCTGGTTTTGCGATATTACGTATAACTATCAATAGAGATTTCAAATATATATATATATATATATATATATTTGTCTACTGTTTCGTATTATTGATTGGTCGTTTTGGTGTGTTTTCATTTTTCATCTAGGTTGTTGTAGTTCCCTTAGTTAATAGCGATGCAAGGTAGCATACCGACGGGAAGTTTCATACATCATTCATAATTCAGGCCAAGATTCCTTGATCAACAGACGACCCAAAACGTGAATTTGACAAATGAAAATTTAACTGCAGAATTATATAACCTAATAAGGAGCATTGCGTGAGTCATGATAATGTACAACTTTTTAACCTTACAAGGATTAGTTACAGCGTTTAATCTTATTTTGACAGAGTAAACCAACCCATGAATAATAATGAAATTGCTTTAGTCATTCTACTGCCGAGAAGACCAGAGGTAAGACGTTATATAAAGCTTTCACCTTAACGAAATACATCCCATATACATATCCTTCTGAATAATGTAACACCACAAAACAATTATATTTGTTTTCACATATTAATTTTATTCGCCATTATAAGCACTAGCTCTTCTAGTTTTTCAATCCTAAGGTTTAATGTTTCTATTTCACGTCTCAATTCTTCGGGAATATCCCTTTCAATAATACCATTGTCATTCTGACCACAATAGAACCAAACTATTGATAAAGTTCCCGAGAACACCTAAATATTAAAAAAAAGACAATCTGCTAGATATAATTTACAAGTTCAAGTAACATACAGAAAAGAATAAACTTTAAGATATCATTAGCTTGAAGACAAGATTACATCATTTGTAAATTGAATATCCATTTCAATAATATCATTGTCATTCTAATTACAATAGAACCAAACTATTGCTAAAGTTTCCGAGAAACATCTAAATATTAAAATTAATCTGATAGATAGAATTAAAAAGTTCAAGATACTTACTGAACACTCCCTCGCCCAAGAGGGCTGTTCCTCTCTCAAATCGGCCCACGATGGGAGCTCATTTTCCTTGTTTAGTGGGCTATTTTTTAACTGGGCTTTTGAACTGAAAAATAAAATAACATCACTGTAAATACTTTGTTAAAAATGATATAAAACGATCTTCACAGGTGAATTAAACTGAAAAGAAAAAAGGGAGTCAGGCTTTCTTACATTTTCGAAAATCTCTGAAAAAAAAACCCAAAAAAACAAGAAAACACGATGATGGTTTGTTTCATTAAACAATATCAAAATAACTGTTTCTAACAGACGTTTTATCTAATACAATCTCAGCATAGGAACTCCTATAAAAAAAGAAAATAAATTTAGAATATACTTACGATAATTGGTGTTGAAGAGAGTTTGTTGGAATCAATTGGCGTTGTCTTAGCACTGTTAGAATCCATGATAGTTTAAATGACTGAGGTGGAATAACAATAGTAGTGTTATAATGATGATTAGCAGGTGGAACACTGAGTTTTTCTTAAAGCGAAGGTGGAGCACCAAGTATTTCTTGGAGCGAAGGTGTACTACAGAGTTTTTTAGTGCTCTAGGATAGTTTATCATTAAATTTGTGTTATTTTATAAATTTGGTTTCAGTCCATTTCGAGAGTTGAAGCAGTTGTATCACATGTCTGAGTTAAGTGTAGGCGATTGGAAATTTGAACTTATTACAGAGATTGTAGAAGATTGAGTATGGATTCGGTGTGCTGTTTTTACGATCCCTTCTCTTTTAAACCTGTTCACCAAGACATGATGTATTTTTACAGTAGAGAACAATCATATGGGAATTGGCCAGATCAACTTGTGCAAAAACCAAGCGATTTAGCACGAAATGGGTTCTTTTATACCAATATTGGTGATCGTGTAACCTGTTTTTACTCTGATATTACATTGAAACAGTGGACTGCAAATGACGATATTGAAACTGAACACATAAAGTGGGAACCTAGTTGTTTGTTTGCTTAGATGATATCAAGCAAATCCCTGTCTTCTATACAGATGACGTCATGACTAAAAGTTATTAAAGAGATAATGCATACAATAGTTTCATTCAAGATCGAACAACCATAGAAGTAACAAAGTAGAGAGACTGATGCATCATACGTTGAAATATTTATACGGTAGGATGATTTTATATGTTCTCCCCGACATTGTTATTGCATGTTGTTGTGGTTGTGAGGTGAACCACCCTAATCAAGTTCAACATGCTTAATGTGGTCGGAGATGGAGCATTTAGATACCTACTTTGACATAGCTTACGAAAAGATTAGCCAGAAGGACATAATAAATAAAATGTATGTAACAGTGTATTCGGTAAATGTATGGAAAATTTACGAGCGAGAATAAATTTAAAGCTGATCAATTCAGAGGTCAAGTTAAAAAAGTTGGTAGGAAAACCTCGTTTATTCGCTGTCAAATTTTTAACTAAGACCTCGTTGGATTCCACAACCAACAAATCAGTCTTTCTCTCAATAAACCAATCTATGCTGGACAAGTCATTTTGGATCTATCAAAGTGGTTGATGTACGAGTTCCACTATTAAGTAATGAAACAAAAGTGTGGTGACAAGATCAACTTGCTGTTTACAGACACGAATTCCTTATGCTATGAAATAATTACAGAGGGTGTGTACAGAGACTTGGTAAACATGACAGACCTGTTTGATACTTCAAACTATGGATCCTACGACAAAACAAGACATCTTTTTAGCAACAAAAATAAGAAAGTTCCTGGAAAATTTAAAGATGAATTAGGAGATACGCTTTCTTTATAACATTTATTTTTCTTTTCTTTCAAAATTTTAACAAAAAAAAATTCTATTGCTACAAAATTTCCACAATTTTTTTGCTTTTCTACAAAAAATGTTCGTTTTTCTTTAATATATTACAACTTTTTCACAAAAATTTTCTGTTTTCCTACAAATTTGCACGAAATTTTTCCTTTACTCAAATTTGTTACAAATTTTTCCTTTTCTTAAGAAATTTTCTGTTTTTCTAAATTTTTTCACAATTTTTTCCTTTCCCTTTTCTTAAGAAATTTTCAAGTTTTTCTTCAATTTCACGAGCCAATAAAAACAGAATCCGGAGAAAAGACAACACGTGAAAAGGAAAAGAAAGTTGTTAAAGGAATATCAAAAACAGAAATAAAACGGACTCTACGCCACCACATGTACAACCAATGTTTGATTGATGAAAAAACTACCATAAATTCAATGACGAGCATAAGAAGTACAAACCACGAACTTTTCATGGACACCATTGTGAAAAAGGGACTGTGTAGCTTTGATGGTAAACGTTACTGGAAGAATGCCGTTGAAAGTTATGCCTATGTACATTATAAGATTGATAATCATTAATTAATATATGTATTATAAATAAAAGTCTAAAACTAACCGTGTCTGATTATATAATCCATCACTAAAACACTATGTATGTGTCCTCACAATAAAGTTCACAATAATTGTTACATTGTCTGAAAAAGGGCCTGCACTTCTTCTTCTGACATCTCGTACAGTTCAGTTGGAGGTGTCAAGACCTCATACCTTGGCATTTTTGAGGGTTGTGTAGCCTGTACATCAATATCTGTCAGATGAGGTCTTTTGCTCACTCTAATAGGAATGGGGATACTATTGCTACAAAATTTCCACAATTTTTTTGCTTTTCTACAAAAAATGTTCGTTTTTCTTTAATATATTACAACTTTTTCACAAAAATTTTCTGTTTTCCTACAAATTTGCACGAAATTTTCCCTTTACTCAAATTTGTTACAAATTTTTCCTTTTCTTAAGAAATTTTCTGTTTTTCTAAATTTTTTCACAATTTTTTCCTTTCCCTTTTCTTAAGAAATTTTCAAGTTTTTCTTCAATTTCACGAGCCAATAAAAACAGAATCCGGAGAAAAGACAACACGTGAAAAGGAAAAGAAAGTTGTTAAAGGAATATCAAAAACAGAAATAAAACGGACTCTACGCCACCACATGTACAACCAATGTTTGATTGATGAAAAAACTACCATAAATTCAATGACGAGCATAAGAAGTACAAACCACGAACTTTTCATGGACACCATTGTGAAAAAGGGACTGTGTAGCTTTGATGGTAAACGTTACTGGAAGAATGCCGTTGAAAGTTATGCCTATGTACATTATAAGATTGATAATCATTAATTAATATATGTATTATAAATAAAAGTCTAAAACTAACCGTGTCTGATTATATAATCCATCACTAAAACACTATGTATGTGTCCTCACAATAAAGTTCACAATAATTGTTACATTGTCTGAAAAAGGGCCTGCACTTCTTCTTCTGACATCTCGTACAGTTCAGTTGGAGGTGTCAAGACCTCATACCTTGGCATTTTTGAGGGTTGTGTAGCCTGTACATCAATATCTGTCAAATGAGGTCTTTTGCTCACTCTAATAGGAATGGGGATACTATTGCTACAAAATTTCCACAATTTTTTTGCTTTTCTACAAAAAATGTTCGTTTTTCTTTAATATATTACAACTTTTTCACAAAAATTTTCTGTTTTCCTACAAATTTGCACGAAATTTTCCCTTTACTCAAATTTGTTACAAATTTTTCCTTTTCTTAAGAAATTTTCTGTTTTTCTAAATTTTTTCACAATTTTTTCCTTTCCCTTTTCTTAAGAAATTTTCAAGTTTTTCTTCAATTTCACGAGCCAATAAAAACAGAATCCGGAGAAAAGACAACACGTGAAAAGGAAAAGAAAGTTGTTAAAGGAATATCAAAAACAGAAATAAAACGGACTCTACGCCACCACATGTACAACCAATGTTTGATTGATGAAAAAACTACCATAAATTCAATGACGAGCATAAGAAGTACAAACCACGAACTTTTCATGGACACCATTGTGAAAAAGGGACTGTGTAGCTTTGATGGTAAACGTTACTGGAAGAATGCCGTTGAAAGTTATGCCTATGTACATTATAAGATTGATAATCATTAATTAATATATGTATTATAAATAAAAGTCTAAAACTAACCGTGTCTGATTATATAATCCATCACTAAAACACTATGTATGTGTCCTCACAATAAAGTTCACAATAATTGTTACATTGTCTGAAAAAGGGCCTGCACTTCTTCTTCTGACATCTCGTACAGTTCAGTTGGAGGTGTCAAGACCTCATACCTTGGCATTTTTGAGGGTTGTGTAGCCTGTACATCAATATCTGTCAGATGAGGTCTTTTGCTCACTCTAATAGGAATGGGGATACTAAACTGTGATTCAACTCTTTGGAAACAAGGAATTTTGTTGGCATCTAGGATTACCGGTCCTGGAGTTGGTGGAGGTGTCTGTTATAATGAAAATAAAATAAGAATATATAATAAAAATCACGGAGGGAGATCCTACTTTATTTCAGTCTCTAGTGACTTGAGCTTTTCTGGTGAGACAGGTATAGATGAAACACGCGTTAGACACATGAATTTAACCTAACGCATCAATATTCTAATTTTGTTAACCAATATATAAATATCCTTGAAAATAATGTCTACACGATGACATTCAGATGATATTCGAAAATATTTTAACTCTACACAGAGTATACTTACAAATGGTGTTGGTAGAAAGGATTCTGAGGCCACATTTTCTATTTTTTGTGTTACAGTTTGCGGTCTTGTGTCAGATGTCTGATTAAGACTTTAAGATGAAGTAGCTAAAGTAATTAAAAACGTGTAATGGCTTTAAATAAAAAAAGTAAAACTTACAAATGTTTGATTGATGAAAAAACTACCATAAATTCAATGACGAGCATAAGAAGTACAAACCACGAACTTTTCAATGACACCATTGTGAAAAAGGGACTGTGTAGCTTTGATGGTAAACGTTACTGGAAGAATGCCGTTGAAAGTTATGCCTATGTACATTATAAGATTGATAATCATTAATTAATATATGTATTATAAATAAAAGTCTAAAACTAACCGTGTCTGATTATATAATCCATCACTAAAACACTATGTATGTGTCCTCACAATAAAGTTCACAATAATTGTTACATGGTCTGAAAAAGGGCCTGCACTTCTTCTTCTGACATCTCGTACAGTTCAGTTGGAAGTGTCAAGACCTCATACCTTGGCATTTTTGAGGGTTGTGTAGCCTGTACATCAATATCTGTCAGATGAGGTCTTTTGCTCACTCTAATAGGAATGGGGATACTAAACTGTGATTCAACTCTTTGGAAACAAGGAATTTTGTTGGCATCTAGGATTACCGGTCCTGGAGTTGGTGGAGGTGTCTGTTATAATGAAAATAAAATAAGAATATATAATAAAAATCACGGAGGGAGATCCTACTTTATTTCAGTCTCTAGTGACTTGAGTTTTTCTGGTGAGACAGGTATAGATGAAACACGCGTTAGACACATGAATTTAACCTAACGCATCAATATTCTAATTTTGTTAACCAATATATAAATATCCTTGAAAATAATGTCTACACGATGACATTCAGATGATATTCGAAAATATTTTAACTCTACACAGAGTATACTTACAAATGGTGTTGGTAGAAAGGATTCTGAGGCCACATTTTCTATTTTTTGTGTTACAGTTTGCGGTCTTGTGTCAGATGTCTGATTAAGACTTTAAGATGAAGTAGCTAAAGTAATTAAAAACGTGTAATGGCTTTAAATAAAAAAAGTAAAACTTACAAATGTTTGATTGATGAAAAAACTACCATAAATTCAATGACGAGCATAAGAAGTACAAACCACGAACTTTTCAATGACACCATTGTGAAAAAGGGACTGTGTAGCTTTGATGGTAAACGTTACTGGAAGAATGCCGTTGAAAGTTATGCCTATGTACATTATAAGATTGATAATCATTAATTAATATATGTATTATAAATAAAAGTCTAAAACTAACCGTGTCTGATTATATAATCCATCACTAAAACACTATGTATGTGTCCTCACAATAAAGTTCACAATAATTGTTACATTGTCTGAAAAAGGGCCTGCACTTCTTCTTCTGACATCTCGTACAGTTCAGTTGGAGGTGTCAAGACCTCATACCTTGGCATTTTTGAGGGTTGTGTAGCCTGTACATCAATATCTGTCAGATGAGGTCTTTTGCTCACTCTAATAGGAATGGGGATACTATTGCTACAAAATTTCCACAATTTTTTTGCTTTTCTACAAAAAATGTTCGTTTTTCTTTAATATATTACAACTTTTTCACAAAAATTTTCTGTTTTCCTACAAATTTGCACGAAATTTTCCCTTTACTCAAATTTGTTACAAATTTTTCCTTTTCTTAAGAAATTTTCTGTTTTTCTAAATTTTTTCACAATTTTTTCCTTTCCCTTTTCTTAAGAAATTTTCAAGTTTTTCTTCAATTTCACGAGCCAATAAAAACAGAATCCGGAGAAAAGACAACACGTGAAAAGGAAAAGAAAGTTGTTAAAGGAATATCAAAAACAGAAATAAAACGGACTCTACGCCACCACATGTACAACCAATGTTTGATTGATGAAAAAACTACCATAAATTCAATGACGAGCATAAGAAGTACAAACCACGAACTTTTCATGGACACCATTGTGAAAAAGGGACTGTGTAGCTTTGATGGTAAACGTTACTGGAAGAATGCCGTTGAAAGTTATGCCTATGTACATTATAAGATTGATAATCATTAATTAATATATGTATTATAAATAAAAGTCTAAAACTAACCGTGTCTGATTATATAATCCATCACTAAAACACTATGTATGTGTCCTCACAATAAAGTTCACAATAATTGTTACATTGTCTGAAAAAGGGCCTGCACTTCTTCTTCTGACATCTCGTACAGTTCAGTTGGAGGTGTCAAGACCTCATACCTTGGCATTTTTGAGGGTTGTGTAGCCTGTACATCAATATCTGTCAGATGAGGTCTTTTGCTCACTCTAATAGGAATGGGGATACTAAACTGTGATTCAACTCTTTGGAAACAAGGAATTTTGTTGGCATCTAGGATTACCGGTCCTGGAGTTGGTGGAGGTGTCTGTTATAATGAAAATAAAATAAGAATATATAATAAAAATCACGGAGGGAGATCCTACTTTATTTCAGTCTCTAGTGACTTGAGCTTTTCTGGTGAGACAGGTATAGATGAAACACGCGTTAGACACATGAATTTAACCTAACGCATCAATATTCTAATTTTGTTTCCCAATATATAAATATCCTTGAAAATAATGTCTACACGATGACATTCAGATGATATTCGAAAATATTTTAACTCTACACAGAGTATACTTACAAATGGTGTTGGTAGAAAGGATTCTGAGGCCACATTTTCTATTTTTTGTGTTACAGTTTGCGGTCTTGTGTCAGATGTCTGATTAAGACTTTAAGATGAAGTAGCTAAAGTAATTAAAAACGTGTAATGGCTTTAAATAAAAAAAGTAAAACTTACAAGAGTATCTCATGTAAAATATGACACATATTTTGAAATTAAAAACTCTGAGACCATAGATTACTAAATATATAATGCCAATAATTAAAATGTAAATGAACTTACTGTTGCTACTGTCGTAAAGGGTGCGTGTCCATCTGGTTGAAGGTGGATATTTTCTTTCTGAAAAATATAAATATATATATATCTCAGAGATTTAAACATACGAAATATATACACAGTAAGGAAATTGAAAACAGAGACCATAAATTTCATGTATATATGGTCTCTGTTGAAACACATGGAAATTAATGCAGATGCGGCATCTACATCGGTTTAAAGTGGGATTTCAGTAGAGCAAACGATCACTTTAAAATACTGTTAATAAAGTATTTATAAAAAAAAACTGACTGAAAAAAAAACGGAATGTTGAAGTAAGGTACTTTATCTTCGTGTGTTATATACATACCTGCGGAAAACATGCAGTAAGTGATTCTTGTTGCCCTTTCATGTCAAAGAGGGCGTCTAACTCATCCAGACGCAGATTCACTTTAGTATTTCCACTGGAAATATCTAGGTAATAAAATCCTCCGGCAGACTTTTTAAATAAGATGGATTTTGAATTGAACCTACCGAAATTGGCAGTAAACTCTATTTCCATTTTTGTTAACCGACTGGTAAAAAGCAAAATGGGATGCCATCATAGAGTCGCGGTAAAATAAAAGGAACTGCAAGTTAACGACTTTGAAGCCAAGGAGTCAATATTGATGAAGTCCGGGTTACAATGTATATACCTTTCAGTTAATAGATTGTTTTATTGAAACAAATAGTAGCCACCAATGGTTGAAGGTTATTCTATTTGATATCGGGTGGGGGAGGGGAAAAAATTTCAAAGTTTTAGAAGAGACCGTATTATCTTTACATGATTTCGGTAGGAAGGGGTTATCATCATATATCCCAATGATTTAAAATTGCCAAATTTTAACTCGGACCTTGTTAGGAAACAACTGACGAAGGCAATGCTCACATTCCAGTGCAATTTGTTAAATGTTCCACTCTACGCCTATATATGTCACGCTGCATATGGCGGTGCTCCTAATAGAGAAGGAACATACCTAACAAACAAACCTAACATTAAATCCCAGGTTTATATTACTATCTAATATTTTCTAGTATTTGATATTTTCATATAGTTTTAATAAATTCTATTTTTAATAAAATTACATCTTTTATCAAATATTAGTTTTTACAGAATCCCTTTCATTAAAATTGTAAACCCCGCAGTTTTGTGCGCATGCGTATAACGTAATGTTTATTATGCAAACGAAAAGAGAAAAAATGGCGTTCGTGCAGTATCTGTTCGTTTCATGTATGGTATTATGCTGTCTTGGGTATAGTCTTGGCAAGGAAAGCTGTGTTGTTGTGGAAGACAAAAAAATTGAACAGCAATACATGAATACAAGTGCTACCCCTTTTGTTTTTGATCTATAGTTTAGGATCTTGTGTTAAGGGTGTTTACTTTATATCCTTTTCAAATATTGTGTGTGTGTGTTAAGTCATCTTTCCTATCAACACAGGGGTCAACATAATGATAATGAAAATTTATGAATAAACCAGTCAATGTTAGCATGAACTATTTTATGAAGAAATAATTTCACCTCTTGTAAGTCAGAAAGAATATAATACAAATTACATGTTTGAAATTACACTTTTTTTACAGTCTTTTACCAGTGAAACACCAACAGCCGATCCCAAGTCATCGTCAACACCACAAACCCTCTGACTCAACACATCCCCATGACGAGGTGGGTCTACATTTGCATCATCTTGAGACATTTCCCTTTGTCTTCTTATTATATGTTCTCTTAATGTTATTCTAATGAGAAAAAAAAGAATTGTTACAAAATAAAATTTGTACTAGAGTCGACTAAATTTTCATTTCTTTTTGTTCTTTTTATATCATTTGCATTTTTGTCATAAGATTGACACTACACAGACACCCCATGGCCATGACAAGACGGAAGAAAATCTACCATGGATTGTGACAGCAATAACATCCACAGCAGGTAAATTCATAGTGGTTACATTTATATTTGTAATTTTGATATCTATTGGATTTTGTCTTTATTTTTTGAAATTACGAAGGTTAAATAGATATCATATTTTAAATAGTGAACTGATGGAGATGAATAGTCTTAAAATGTTTACAGTATATTGAAAGAAAAAAGAAAAACAATTATATATTTGTTATATTGTAAGAATTTTGAAAATTAGTTATTATAATAGTATGACTTCAATGTTGCGATGCGGGGGATATGGTAATGCCGGGCGTTCGTCCGTCCGTCCGTCCACCTTGTAAGCGCTCTAGCAAATTTATTTCTTGACCGATTTGGATAATATTTATACAGTAGCTTTAACTCAATGATACCTCAAGGGAGTTCGAAGATGAGTCATGTCGAAATATTTTTGTAGGAGTTATGCCCCTTAATAACCTAGAAAAGCGCTCTAGCAAATTTATTTCTTGACCGATTTGGATAATATTTATACAGTAGCTTTAACTCAATGATACCTCAAGGGAATTCGATGATTCATGTCGAAATATTTTTGTAGGAGTTATACCCCTTAATAACTTTGAAAATTGACTAAGTGTTCTAGAAAATTTATATTCTCCTTGCATTGGAATAATATTTATACACTTGGACCTAAAGGGAGGTTTTATACATAAACTCCTATTGAAACTTATAAAATTGAAAAATACTGTCTTTAAGAGTTTGTTAGGCGGAATACTTTTGATCAAAGCATTTCTGTTTATTGAAAAGAAGTAAATGTACATTTGTATAAATTCTCAATACACATGGTAAAATAAGATTTCAACACTATACCCATATTGTATAAATGTCTTCATACCACTCATTAACTTGTAAAAAACTTTAGCAATAACCACAAATTTTTTGTCCTTCTATTCTCTCTCTTTGAGAAAATTTTGTTATGTTTCACTTGTCCAAGGGTTTCTGATGCTCTAGTGGCGGGGGACTTCAGAACGCTGTTCGATTTTTTACACATTATATCACAATTAGTCTTTTGTAACACAGAAAGGAGCAAGCTTAAATTAAAAAGAAATCATTGTTTTGTTGTAGCGGTAGTAGTAGTGATCCTAGTACTTTGTGTAAAAAGATGCATGAGAAAGAGGCAGAACAATAGTGCACTTTTGGAGGGGGAATATCTTTTCAAGAGGTTCCTACACATCCTAAGATGTGGTGGTTTATTAAAGAAATTTAATTTTAGTTGGGTAAGAGAAGTTTAAAAATAACCTTCTTTTTTTCAGCTACTCTCGGTTTTGGTTGGTATTAATTATTTGGATCAAAAGAATACGTGTTATTACTGCTCCATCTCAAGATGAACTTTACAATGCTGCCTGGTTTTCCTTAAGTGATTAACTATTTTTTTGTTGATAATTTCAGAAATCATTTTCATGTTCATTGTGACACTAGTATTAGTACTGAATAATATTTATCGTCAGTATAGGCGTTAATTTCGATTACTACAAAACCTTCCTCCAATGGCGCACTTCCTACAACTTCCACAACCCAACCCACTACAACAGATTCCTACACCTCAGCTTAGAAGAAGTAATAAACGTAGACAACCTCCTAATAGACTAATTTATAATTACCTGTCTGTAACCCTTTTATTTATCAATGCTTCAATATTCAGTTAGTGTGATGTGTTAACCCTTTTGCATTTTCTCTTCAACTCCATTAAAGTTAAGGCACTTAGGTTTTCTAACATGATCTTTTTAGCATCTTTGTTCAAATGTAGTAACCCATGGTAAATGTTTGACACTTCTTCCTGCAAGTTTAAATGGTATGACATTACATGATATTGTGTTTGTTAAATGAATTTCTCATGCATATTGCCTGTAACAAACAAGATAAATAAAATCGAAAGCCTACCTCAAACTGTGGGTGCAGTTGTTCCAGGACGTTCTTGATATTCACCAGCTCACAATATTCAACCCATCCCAAACTACATCTTCCGGGATTCCTCGGATTGTTATTATACAAATCGACGTAGAAAAAACCATTGACTTTGGTAAGTACCAAAGCCATGTTCCTCCCAAACATGGTCCGCATTTCAAAATTACCCTTAGCACTAATTTTTTTACAAAATGCGTATTGCTCCATACTTTTGAATATAATAAACTACCAAAACGAACTTAGTCCTCAATTTCCAATTTGTGTTCTTTCTTGAGAATTTCACATTTAGGCTCAATCTTTTCTTCTAGTTTCTTTAGTACATTTTCTAAATCGGTTCTAACTTTTTCAAATTGACTTTCAAACTTGTCATTAAGGCAAAACAAACTTAAAGCTGAAGTCGCAATAGTGATAATTTTGGTGAAGTTTACTTTATTTATACTACTTAAAATTATGGATGAATGAAGAAACCTCTCTCTTTGCAAATGACAAATCAAAAACGTTTTTTCCATCTTAAACACGTGTATTTTTTAATTTTTCATTGGTGTGTTCCAGCCCGATTTTTCAAAACCTAATCGTTTGTCAGTAACCACGATCAAAGTGATTGATGAAAAACAATGATAATATTTCCGTCTTTTGAAAAAAAGTAACTGGCTTCGTCGTACTGTCTGGTAATGCACCTGGTATAATCGTGGTTCATGTAAAGATATCTAATCGCTTCAACAGCAGACAAAAAGGGTAAAGAATAGAACCTTGTAGAACACCCACTATCGCGTATGATCAAGGCGATCGATGAAAACCAGAGATTAAACTGCGTTAAGTATTCAAACACCTAACAAATAAACGCTAACCACCCATATATTCTGATGGTTAATCCGATCTCAAGTACATTTTCGGTGTGACTTTATAAAAAATCACTGGAATCAACCAGTGTATAAGCAAAAACACAGGTATAATGTTTAACCGTTCAAAGTTGAGTGCGACTATATGTTTGATAACAAGTCTGATATGTGTCTTGTGAGACTGACTGGAGTAACAACAAAGATGTGTGCTTTTAATCTGATCTTGGATGGTAAAATCGTCTCGATGTGCTACATAAATTTTCGTTATCTAATTCTAAAGTGTAAAATAGACGTTTTTTTTTTATCATAAACACCGCGTTTATACTAGATCTACAGCGGCTAGTAAATGACACAAATCAACGAAAATTTAGAAATACCAAGCTGAAAATTGTGATTTATTATTTTGTATATGTGTGTTCATGTTTCTTTTTTTTTCTTTCATTATGTTTGAATTTTTCATTTATTTGTCTTTGTTTAATTTTTTTTCTACATTTTTTTTATTGTATTTATTTTTTTTTTCGTTTCGTATATGTGTGTGTGCATGTATATATATATTTTTCCTCTTGTTCATCGTATAAATTAAACACTGAAATCGTCCTTTTCATCAAATAAATATTGATTCGTGTAAATATGACACTGCATACTTTCAGTGCTCTCCGCACTTTTATTTATATGAGGTAAAAATAGCATAAGTTCACTAATAATTGAATTTAACCTAAAATAACTAAACAACCACCTATTTTCACAATAACTGCAAACACCCACACAGCGTGAAAATTACAAATCCACCGCACACCTACTGTAGTAGTAACACGCACCTACTGTAGTTTTTGTTGCCAGAATGTAGTAGTTTATCTCCCTTTGTACGTCATATCGAGTGCTATAATAAACTGTATTTTTAGCAAATATTTGCGAGGGGTTGAATATTAATACGAGTGACGTATTTAAAATGAACAGAAGAAAGTAATGACCCAAAGTCCCGCGTAAAAAGTATCCGATTTAAAGAAACCGTGTCGAATATGAGTTAATTGAATATGGGAGCTAACTCTTCCGTCCTTAGCGCAGTTGTTATCTAGTTCCCGGTCTAAAATTGTATGAATCGACTTCTCAACATTACGATGGGGGAACCAAACTGAAAACGTGATTAGAGACGAGTTTACATAAATATATCCCACAATGCAATATATACCTCGGGTAGCCATATTGAGTAATGCCAACATGTTGTTCTTGCCTATACTTGTATCTTATATCTGTGTCGTACATGTATTTGATATTACAAAAGTTTGTAAGAAAACCTATGATATTAATCTTGAAGTTATTGGATTCAACTGTCAATTCAGAGGAAAAGGGATTTATTACTATTCCAGTCAGAGTGACAAGGCCGTTGAAATTACATTTGACCGTTTATCAGAGGATTCATATATATTTATAGAGATTGGTCATCGGGTTAAAAAAATTGACATTCGGCAGGGCAAAGACCGTCTTTGCAGTAATATATTACCTGTTAATATGGAGAAAAAAGGACAATCATCCCAACAATCACAGCCCAGCAACCAGAATCACCACAAGCAACATCAATTCAGCAGCCCTATTTGCCACAAACTGCATCAACTCGGCAACCCTATTTGCCACAAACAACATCAACTCGAACTGTTAATGAGGTAAGGATATGCAAATTATAATTATACGTCATGAATAAAATAGAGATGTACATGGAATAAAGCCCCATACAATGCAGAGTTAATTATCGCATAACTTAGGAACCACACGTATATTGTTGTTCTTCACCTGGCTGTCATCAATGACCTAAAAAAACTCCATCAGCAATAGAAATTGTCAGTGTCAGTATGACCTCTGTCGTAACAAAAACTGTATCTGTGGCAACAGCAACAACTGTCAGTATCACCCCAACTTCTGTCACACAAGATCAGGTATAAACTACAATAAAAACAACAAAATAAGGATACATTACAAATCCACCTTTGGATATCTGGTTTACTCTCATTTTATTTTAACAATGTAATTGTGTTAAAATGTATATTATTGTGACAGCTGATTGATACATATTTTAATTCAAATGTATAGGAAGTGCACTCCTCTAAAAAATCCCTTGAGGATCTGTGATTAAAAATAAAGATTTTTTTATTCTTATTAATATTTTTGAAGTAGAAGTTTGTGTGTCAAGTTAAAGAGGTATTATTAACTACATGAATTTAATAATTTACCTTCTTTGTTAGCATACAGCTAGGCTGCAGATGCAGTGTCCCCTGATGGTGTGTTCTCATCACTTGTGTCCTCCTCATCATCATCACTTAAATCGTCATGATCATAGGTCATTACACCATGAAATTGATACTGATTATCTATTATGCAGGTCATCATGTCTTCCCTGTTTAAAAAGAAATAATATTTTTTTCAGGAAACAGATCTTCCACCCTTGGTACTTCTTTACTAGTTGAGAATTTACTTTGTTATACATGTATCATTAATATGCCTACATATGTGATAAAACGGCTTTGGAGCTAGGTTACAAATACACATACAGTAACATATATTTCTAGTTTGTAGTTATGATTACATTATATTTTCAGTTCATAAACAATATAAAAATTGTTAGGTAGAATAATACAACACAACGAAAGTAAATCGACTAAATGATTATGTTGTAATTATTTTATGTATTAAACTGCAGTAGTTGGTCTGTTAATATATTTTTGTAGAAGAAAGTTCAAAAAGCAAAAGCAGCAAACAATTCCAAAATCCATTCAAACACCTCAATTCGAAAGCAAGCAATATGAAAATATTCCAATGTCTGTTAGAAAGGCACTGCATTTATATGATCTGAATGATTACCCAGTATCTTCTGATTCTGAATGCCCGGAGAAAATGTTTTCATTGTAGAAATGCTCACCTATGTCACAATAATCATTCTGGGAATTTACCAATTCATTGTTGAAGTACAAAACAGAAATTTTGTAAACAGAATCAGATTCATCTTAAATGTCCTCAGAAGGCTACGTGCAGCTACTGAACAACCGGAACAACACAACCAAGAATTACATGTAGTTCAAAATGTAAATGGTGAACCGCAAAACCCAGAATTATTTCATAATGAACCTCAGGACCAACATAATCAACAATTAGCGCAACAAGTTGATAATCAACATGTCTTACGACGTTCTCAGAGGATCATGAACAGACAGAAGATCCATGGTAAATGTACATGCCTAAATTAACACTTTTATTTTACCATTGAAATTTGTCCAGTTTTCATTTTATATTGTGTCAAAAAACCTGATTAATCCCATCAGCTGGATAGAAGGTGTGAAATAATTACTACTAATTAGTTGTAAGTGTTAAATGTCTGTTCCACCTGTTTTGATTTTGAGATACATCTGACTACATTTCAAAGGTTACTCCCCCATTCAGGTTATCCAAATCGTATAATAACTAGGTAATACATGTAATTCTCTTACCTGTTTTTTAATATGTCCACACAACGTCCTTCTATGTACCCCCCGAAACTGATCATTATCAGCCTGAACAAGCCTTGCCAGTATAATGAGCATGGATAGCTGTTCCACCTCCAAATTATATACAACAAATCTGTTCTTCGTGTCATCCCGGTGCGCGAATGTATGGTATGTTTGCCATGTACCTGACAAAAGTGGTGTTGTCAGGTAGGACCTTCCACAAAATTGCAATTTCCTGTCTCTGGTTGGTATCCATCATGCACCTTGCACAGGGAATCCTGCTGATGGAAACAGCCCTACAAAGGGGGAAACTCTGCAACAATGTTAGGCATCAAGTTATACATGTCTGCCATTTTCGATTTAGTTTTTACAAGATTTAGCAACTCTAAAAACATCAGTTTATATATATAAGATATGGAGAGAAATGGGAGGGGCTAATCACAAAAAACTTTTCGCAATACTCCTACATCCTAATTACAATTAGAATTTGATTGACAGATATATTTTTGGTGGGTTGTTTTTCTTTAATTGAAAAGTCGTATAGTCATGTCTAGTTACTAGAAATTGTATTGGGAATATATGACACAGAATATGTTTAAACTAGGCATGGTTTTATCCTATATACTATGCAATGTTTAATTTTTTGCTCATACTTATTATCCAGTATTACTGGTTTTGTCATGTGGTTGTGATTATTGTTGGATAGTCAGTATTATAAATTTTTGTAGGCTTAGTACCTATTAGTAATTACTGTCTGACAATGAAAAAATAATTTCACTGAAAATACTTTCTCATTTCATACATTTCACACTTCTCGAATGTTACTGTTTTTTTTCTGGATCTTTATTACATTCGTTGTTGATAAAAGATGCGATATATGTATTTTTATACTTGCTAAAAATTGCATTCCAAAATACACAAACTTAATTGTGCCAAATATCTTTAAATACCTTTTGTACTGAGATGTGTCCTGGTTGTGTTGAATGACAATTCCTGTAAGATGTAGATTTTTTAGTAATTTCATTGTTTAGTTTATTACTTAACTTTCATTCAACTTTCACCTCTGTTTCATTTCTAATCAGTTTTATAGTGTCCTAGTCTAGTGTTTTTTAACTCATCATTTCCACCCATGTTCCTTTTAAAACATGAAAAAAGATTTTACAATGTTTTTTCTTTTTGGTTGTGCTGAATGGAGTATATTTTTAGTAGTTTATTTTTACATGTGATTGTATATCGGTTAACTTGTATAGTAGTTTATTTTTACATATGTTTGTATATCAATCAACTTTCACCTTTCAAATCGTTTCTCATTATTTTGACTTTCGACATTCCCTCATAACCGGATGTTCTTTTTATCATTATATCAGGACACTTGTTTACCTTTTGTGGTTGTAATTGCTCTAATACTCCAGTAGGAATTTTTACATGATCATTTTACATTAATTAAATCATTTCAAAAAATTTCAAAAATCAATGCCGAAATGTATCCGTCCATTGTATCATGTATCATCACTGGTTGTGTTGATTGACTTAAGCGCAAGGTGTAAGTTTTTTATGACTCTTTTTTTTGCAAAATATTCATTTGACTTAGTTCTACCTTTATTAAGTTTTTATTTTTACATTTGTTTTAAATGACATTCAACTACCTCAGTGTTTTCCATAATTTAAAATTTTGTGATTATAAAATATACTTCTACTAGTCATTCATACGCATTTTTATACTCATTGCATCATTTCAAAGCTGTTTTATGAAAATTTCTCAGAAAGTTGATTTGCTACACGGTTCTTATAATACTGGTTTTGTTGAATGATTTTATGACAGTATTAATGATTTGTATATCTGTGATTGTTTGTAGTGGTAGATTTCATTCAACTTTCAACTCAATATCAAAGTTTTTATTTGTGATACCAAAATACACTTTTTTACTGTAGTAATTAAAATACTTGAACCAATTGCATTGTTTCAGAAGTATAATTTCTCAGTTTTTATGGCTTGCTACACTGTTCTTATAGCGCTGGTTTTGTTGAATGATTTTGTTTCTCAAATTAGATCTTACTTTTTTTTTCTTAAAAGTTTTCATTCAAATTGTCACTTTTTAAAACAAAAATTTTATTTAACAAGCCCTGATGTTCATCTAAAATTACCATTCCAATTTTTATGTCAAGAAAATTGTCAAGTTTCATCATTTTTCAGATTTGCAAACGTTTATTTAGCAATGTCAGTAAACACTAGGGGCGCCACCGGGTGGAAACCATTTTTTTTTACAGTATACTGGTCCCAAAATAGGCTGGAGAAGGTTGTAAAGAAGGGGAATCCAGTTTTCAAATAACTTCCCCCAAAACAGCTCCACCTGGCGTTTACTGACATTGCTAATTTATTGGTGCTGATTTTATACAAACATTTATTTACTGGATACTAAGATGTTTGTTACAATGGTTTACAGGTTTTGTTGAATGAAAAATTGTTAATGATTACTGTGTTTGTTTTATTTCATAGTATGCATGCTGTAGAGCAATCACTTCAACATCTGTTGACACTTTATTACATCTTGCAGTTCCAATGTTTGCTAAATGGTTTTTGATTAGATTGAAGTCAATAATAACCGGCTTACACCTGTCGTTTGGTCACCCCTTTCAGAAGTTAATTGCTTTTGAAGTGCATTTAATTACATGGATTGCATGGAAATAGAATGTTTTGAAGTTGTGTATGTTTTAATCATTACAACACTTCACATATTCTTTGTGACTTTTTAAAGATTTGATTACATGGATTTCTGACCTGCTGTGGTGAAAATAGAGGTGTATGTGTTTCAATCATTAATACAATTTATACTCTCTTTGTAGAACAATAACACAGAAAATGCATACCATGCCATAATGAGTAGTTCATTAATTTCAGGGTCAACTTTTATGATGTCTTGAAAATCAGGAGTTCTCGTGGGAAAAGAAAGTGCTGAATCTGCTTTTCGACATTTATTTGGACTCATTTGAAACATTGCAACATATAGCATAGCATTAATTAAACAATTCTTCATTTTCCCCATGTTATTTCTTTTATCGACAAGTCTGTACTTTTGAAGTCTCTTCAGATAGTTCCACTAGGTTGAGATAAAATCCCTGTACGGTTGGCTTTCTATTGATAAATTTACGCAAATCAATTCTCTCAGTTTTCTGGTACAGGCACACCGTAACGTAATATTCCTCTGGGAGCCTAAATTGTCTGTTGTAGTGGCACAATGTATTGTTCATTGCTTCATTGGAATCATACGAGTGTTCTGTTGTTAAAAACTGCAAACAGTCTGAAGAACTGTTGTGCGCCTTTTCCATTTGGTATACAGAATTAGTCATCACTAGTGTAGCACTGATAAGTGAAAGTAAAATGGAAGTCATAGTTCCGATAGATGTAACTCAGACTGGATCTAATGCTTGCAAAGCGACCTAGTGATTCAGAGTTATCTGAAAGCATGTTGCCTGTTGTATAGTTCTTAATTATATATGACTTGGTCAGGCACAGCAACCCTTTTAAAAGCAATTCTACCGAAAAGTCACAACGACAAGCTGCTTGGTGACACACCCATACATGTATAAACCTTATTGGGGTTGCACATACAATGCTTCAATTCTCTAACTGAATTAATACTGCGACCAGTTCAAAATTGGAACTTAATGATATTACATTTTCAGCATTCCTGACATACCAGACATTGAAGTCACGTGTCAGATACCAGACATTCCAATGAAGGGAATGCTAATTATACGTACTCCTTGACACCTGATTCCCACATTCCCATCGATTCCCCCCTCCGCCTTCCCTTAAAACTGCCAAAAGCACACTATCGCCATTCTACTCGTAAAAGAAAAGTACCTGATAGGTATGGGGTGTGGATAAAATAATATTTTAAAACAACTTACCTTTTTTGTATTATATGACAACACATTTTGTAGATAAGGTTATTCTTCTTATCTCCATCCCTTCCTTGGACTTTTCCAGCTAGTAGCTTGATTCCCATAATTGTTCTTATGTCTTTAAAATACAGACAATACTCCGCTGATGCAATGTCTGTATGGGGAATAGCATGATATGTAGCCACCAATTCTTTGGTAAAATTTGTATTGTCTTTTAGTAAACTCATTACATGCATGAATTCACTCCAGCCAAGGATGTCCTGCACACAATACATACATGTGGTCTAAATATGAGTAAAAATATAAACTCACCTTTTATTGATTATATCCTACACATTATTCCTATTCTTTCCACGACCATCTCTCCCATGTACTTGTTGGGCCAGTATTTTGATACCCACGACAATATTAATGTCTCTAGAATAGAGCATCTGCTTCACAGTTCCCTTTTCAAAATGTGAGATATGGTATGTCTCCACAGTTTCTTTTCCGAAATAAGACTCATCCCAAGACAAAGCTAGACTTTGATAGTACTTTCATAGCACCAATGTCCTCATCAACTTCGCTTGATATCTGCTTCATTTCAACCATCTCACAGAATTCATCCCATCCCAATGAATATCTTCCGGGAGTCTTTTAGTCCCCGTAAAAACGTAAGGCTACAAGGCAGCAAGATGCCGGCTAAAAGAATTCCCCAAACTCCAACAATAGACGTATATGTACTCCCATATAAGGTCACGATGCCGTAAATTACATTTAAGGACATCTAAATTACTTAAACTTAATCGGATTATGAAGCAAACGTTTGCAGTTTATTGCGTCATATTTCAACCAATAAAAGGCCACAATTATATATCCTAATACATAAAAAAAACATGCCACACTTGCTATTTGTACGTGTCCACTGACATTTCCTAGGGGCCAGGTGTTTTACGGTAGGTGCTTTCACGGACTTGTAATCCACAGAGCATTCGCACGAATCACCGTGAATGGAAACAATAGAGATTTCATCTGTTGGTAATATTATTGTCATTGGAAATTCACAAAGGCAGGAAATGTATTCTCCGCCAATTGTTGTATAACTGCAGAAATCTGCACTGACAACTACAAACAATACAAAAAATAAACAAATCTTCATTTTGCTGACGACTCTCTTCAGAATGTTCTTTACCGGAAGAAGAAGAAAAACGGCGAGGGATAGTAATCTAATTTCCGAATGTATAGATATATTTGACCAAACATTTAAACATTGAATTTAAAAAAAAGAAGAAAAATATAATGTAAAAGGGAAATTATCTACAAATGTAAAATTATTTAGTTACTTAAATTTAATTAATTTTCTTGTTATACGGAAATGAAAACTACTTACGGTTCACAATGAAACTATTAGGCGGGAATACTGGTCATTGACCTTTAACGCTATAGATTGGACAATCAAGAGGATATCAGTCAATGACCACGTTTTCCTTTATCAGTAAAGAATTTGAGAATTCCCCATTTATCTTTCAATGTTCAAGTAAAATATATCACATACACACTCAAAACGCTGTAAGAATATAAAAGAATTTACATTGCGCAAAAAACCCCAAAACACCAACAACAAAAAATAAGAAAAAAAATGAATATCAATAAAATCTGTATTTTTTGCATATGGGATTAAGAGGTCGTTAAAACTTGTATGTTTATTATATGACCTATATATTAAATTGGATAGATGAGAAGAAAAAAATGGAGTGTAAGGGCATGTAATAAGTATAACCTTTGATTGAACTCTCTCAACATAAGAAAAATGAAAAGATCACCATATTAGGAATCGAAATTCCTTTTTGTCGTAAAAAAGTTAAAAAAACCATTATATGAACCTGTTTTTTTTTAATGAAAAAATACACTAATTAGTTAAATTAGATACAAAATGCCCAAAAAAGGATTTGGTCGGCAACATTTTATTTGCAAAAAATAAAAACTAGCTAAATACCCGAATATCGGATGATGATGACCCAGCAAAAAATAGAAGCAATAAATACCGAGTACAGCTGTCTATGAAGACGCAATATACATTTGTAAACCGTACAAGCAAGATGACTGAAAGAATGGTGAAAATGTAAGTAATTATTTATTTAAAGCCAATTTTTCAGAAACTGTTGATCATTGTTGCCATTTTTACATTGTAAGGAGTAGGGGTGATAAGGGTCATTTTTGGCCCAATATCAAAAATATCTTTTTTTACCATATTTATCCTTTGAAATACCTTTTGTTTTCATTCATTATTAGTTTTTTTCGTTTAATGTATTTTTTCTCACTTTTGGGGTAAAAAACGTAGATATGAGTAAAAAATCCCGATTTTTTTGTTATTTTCAAGATAAAAAGGAAAATAAATAAAATGATAAACTTTTCTATATTGGAAATATTTTTCTATGAACATTTTAATAAATTTAATCATGCTATTGAAAAATATATATGCAAACGATATCATTTTGGGGTAAAAAGCTTGTTTTTTGGGGGGAAAAATCACATATTTCAGGAAAAAATGTGTTTTTTTCTAAATAGAGTTCTAGCCGAAGAAATTGCTCGTCTAGTAGCGTCACGTCCAAGGTTGAAAAGTGTTGACAATAATATGTTTGACTTACCACACTTAAGTTTTTTCAGAAATATACCGACACATGTACGAATTTTACGACAATGTGAATCTCTCGTGGATGATGTTTGAATCTTAGAACAGAGATCACTAAAATTTTCTTGTGTTAATCCAGTTAAATTGTAAATATCACTTTCAGACAAGCCATTTTGAGAATCAAAATCAATGCGTTTTTTGCCATTCTTAATAGCTATATCCCTAATCTGTTTTAACAATTCGTAATTTCAGTTCGATTTAAATCGGAAAATTGTTCCTTTTCAAATATCTGTTGATAGGCGTCAGTAGAAAATATATCTCACGAGAGATGGCCTGGGCAACATCTCGCACCTCGAGGCAAAATAATAAGTTTGTCTAAAAACAAATCGTACCCAGCTGATTTTGGCCCATGTCGTTTGCATACAACACATTGCGCATGACTACATGCAGTTGAGGGTATTTGTAATTTCACACTAGGAGGTGATCGCGGTAGTTCAGAATTAGGTCTGCAGATCTTGACTGACGGCACGAAATCTGGGTCATTTTTGTCATTGTCTTGTTTTCTTTTGGGTGCTTGTTTTTGTTTAATTTCTTTTGTGCAAAATAGTTCACATTTATTGCATGTTACACCTTCGTTTACTTCATTTGGGCGGATAAATAATGTATCCTTATTCTTTTGACCACTCCGATTTCTCCTTTCTATAGGCTTTGTGCGTTTACAACAAAGGACACAAGGGTAATACTTTGGTAGAGGCATTCTGAAATTAGACATGTTAAACTGTAAAAGAACACACGAAGTGTGAATGTGTCAGATTTATAATAAATGCTAGATGTGAGTTTCGTCAGTGGTACTAATTTTTGAAAAGTTCTATTTTTGTAGTTGCTTTGCTATTGTGTTGATATGCTGATTGATATTTTACTTGGAATTAAATTCAAGTATTTAAAATTACAAACAACTTCCCAAAGTTTCGTGGAAATCTATGAACAAATAAACCCCTATCCAGGCGACATTTTAAGACAGACAGACGGGCCAAAAACATTATACCGCCCCAATTTCGTTGCGTGGTGTATAACAATTTCACTGCATATATTACTGTGTGTCACCATCATCGGATGAGTATCTACTTTTTAATGGTACTCAGAAGAATAACAAGACCAATAGATGTCTGGACCTCAGTCACTTGCAAAATGTTAGAGAGCCAATAGTTATACATGCAATAAAATCTTCATTTTCATCAACCATAATAGGAGCTGCACATCTTCCTTGTGTTCACACCCACTGTGCAAAATTTCAGAAGTGCACTATTTTTTTTTTTCTTCAGATTTCACCAAAAGGGGAGCTGCACATCTTTAATATGTATATAATAATTATGCAAAGTTTGAAAGCTGTAGCTTTTATACTTTTTGAGTTTCAGATTACACAAACATTGCATCCATAAATGCAATAAAGTATTCATTCAAATGAAACTGACGGACGGAGTCCGGCGGTTACTACCCTGCGGTCATCGTTGGTGACGCAGGTAAAATTACTATATATTATAGTTCAATAGTATTCACCTGATGATTGCCAGAAAGCATGAAAGCGCTAGTGATATTTTACTATTATTCAATGATGTAATATGCAGCGTTTTGCAACCTTTTAATTTTATGATGTATACGGATTTAATCTTATACATATATCACATGATTGATAGGGGTGAAACGGGGGCAATTTTCCCTAGTAATTCAGTTTTTTTACCCATAAGTAGTATGAGCTCAGGGTTTTTGTGAATGGTAAAAAGGTAGGGAGCAAGGGATCCAAGATGGCGGCCACTGTTGAATTCCCCTAAGACTAAATATAGATGATATAATCCGATTAAGAACGTATGTCACATATTTCGACCAATGAAAAGACTGCAAAATTATATGACCAAATAAGGATGTTAATCCCCTATGCACAAATCCGTTTAAGGACATATCGTTTGCTTAATCGGATTATGATGACATTGATGATGCATAGGTTTTGCAGCACACTGCGATATATTTTGACCAATGATGGGGATCCAAGATTGGAAATTCCCCAACATCCAAAAATAGACAATCTCTCATATTGCATATGACAACAAAATAAGGCCATCCCCTGCATCGGATGATAGATTTATATAATCGCTTGCATTCGTGTACGAAAATGTTTAATCGGATTAATACAAAAAAAAAAAGGTTTGACCAATAGAAACCTTTCGATCTGCAAATATAAAACGTAGACACACCTCGATAAATCTCATTTGGACGGAAAGCATTCAATATGGCAACACATTGCAATATCGAGCTTGGAAATGACATTCGTAAGAGCCGGTGAGTGGAACGACCAAATACGCATAGACATTAGAGAGTGGGAGATGAAACATGACAAAAGTCTTCCCACAAAGAAGGGAATTAGCCTACCTCTTCACAGATGGAAGATGTTAGTAGATTCTTTTTACTTTGTGGATCAAGCACTAGCGGAAAGGCGGGAGTATTCCACACACCTCGGGGGAAATGTGTACGCATCCGTGCAGTCTAAAGGTGTTTGCGTGAACAGAAGACAGTATTGGTTACCTCCAAATCAAACAGAGGTCGTCCCAACCAGGAAAGGGATCACGCTCAGACCGATTGAATATGTAAAACTAAAAGACGTGGCTAGTGTGATTGGTGACTTCGTCCCAGAGTTCAATTCTATTGTACCATGTCCATACCGGTCGGATCATATGAACCAGCTTGGATTTTTAACATGTTCCGAGTGCAATCCAGATCAGTATACGGAATGGTGACTCTGACTTCATTTAAAATGTTTAATGTAATTTATTTTTTCAAGTGTTTGTTATAATTTAACTTGATTACTCAATGCAAGAGTGTCTTATCGCCCACTTTATGTTTAATAATACATTCTACTTGTAATATTTATTAAACATGATTAAAGAAATTTGTTTTACGTTATTTATCAAAAAAACTTTACAGGATGTAAACATGGCTAGACAACATCTCTCAAGCCCTTTAATCTAGTATAAAAATACACGTCACAATAATCATCGTAGAATACACGTCATAATCGTATTTACGCCACAACTCACAATCGAGGTAATTCGACAAAAAATCCAGATCAAGGGTTACCTAATGCACTATTAAAATAAATAATCCCCATCACAGAAAGTTTAACCAAATATATAACCAAAGCCAAACTTTGAAGGTATTTGTCACAATGTATATGTTAAAAACATGTCATAATCCCTTCGAACAACAAACAAATCGATGATCAAGTTAGAGAAAAAATGTTAAATCCTCCGAAATAGAAGACCTTTACCATACTCAAACCTATTTCTAAATAATTTACTGGTTTTTAAGTGGGTAATAAACTTTAATTGAAAGACTGAGATGATTTGACCAGTGAAACAAAGAAGACACTTTTTTTATCAAAAATGGTATATTCATTTCTACCAGTAAAAAACTAGGTAAAAACTATAAAAGAATGTTAATCCGTTGCAACAAGGGACATGTAACCCGATTATGACGTTTGCAATGCATCAAGTCACAAGAAGACGCAAAATCATAACCTAATATGGTCGTTAATCCCTTGTACACAGATCCTTTTTAGGAGACAAGATTTGTTAATCCTGATTATGACGACGCATATGCAGTGAATTGCGTCAAATTTCGACCAATGGAAATGCAGTATGTACATTTGAACCTTACATAACTGACAAATTAATCGGATTATAATGCACTGGATTGCGACATTTTTCAACCAATAAAAAACAAGGACGCTAATAATTAACCGCTGCATGTATCTTTCTCATTACACAGTCAAACAGGTAAGATACAGCAAGAATATGTAGTAAAGATATACCTTACCGTATTTTTTCAAGAATAATATGTATTATTTCCTTAGCAATTCCTTCACAAAAATAACTCCAATATTTTTCTTACATTTATTTCTTCCCTCATTGAATTATTTACAAATTTAATTTTTTAAACGTTCCTCTAATTTGGACACTCTTTCCTTCTATCTCGTTCCACAAACTTGTTTCCCATCTGACGCTCTGTAAAATAAATGAAATTAACAACTGAATTATATAATTCTTTTTCCTTAGAAATTTTGGTATTAAATTTCAGAGATGTAACCGTTATGTTCTTCATACCCCACCCCTCTTTCCTCAATATACATTGAATATAGTTTCGTTTTTCATTCAGTAATTTTAATTACTTACTTCATCACTTTCTAATTTCTGTTGCCAACTCCAAAACAAGATTCTCTAAAACCTGCATCCTTGCTTTCAACTCCTGTATCTCTTCTCTGTTTTCTCCCATCCAATGCTCTAAAAGTAACTAACAAACTTTAACATATTTAGAGATCAAACTGTTGTTATATTTTCTTTAGAATTAAATCATTGAAATAAATAAATAATTTTTTTATATAATATTTAATTCAAGAGAATATAACAAAATACTTACAGAAACTTCCTCATCACTTGAAATAGGAATTGGTTTATTTTCCTTATCTGAGTCCGTTATCGGACTGATACTGTTGAATAATTTTTTTCTAGCTAGATCTGTAAACTGAAAAAGAACAACAATTACATGAATATATGAAAATATATATTTACATATACAGATATACATTTTTTCAAACAGAACGATTAAATTAATATGTGGTATTAAACTTACATTAACGGGCGTTGAACTAAATGTTGCCATTGTTCAAATGAAAAATGTTGAGTAACCGTTCTCTTCAACCAAACTGAATCAACTAAGTCAAAAATTATCCGATGAAATAATTGAGAAATTATCACGTGTAAAGAGATATTAGTGAATATCCTTGATCTAAAGAAAGCTTAGTGTTTGCCACTGTGTATTTTAGGAAAACTTTCAGGATACAAGAAACAGACATATCGAATTATACAGTATATCTAGCGTCTTTACCTCCTGTTTTGATGAAAAAAAAATTAATCTTAATCCTATTATTCAAATCATCATCCTCCCGGACATCCTTCAAGTAAAGGTTCTAAAACCTCGACAGATCCAAAACAACCAAGCAAACCCTGGTTCGATGACGACTGTGAGGAAGCTAAGAAACACAGGAAAAAGGCCGAACGACGGTTCAACATGAATCCAACCTCTGACAATCTCAGTAATGTTCGTATATTTCGTGCTAAAGCACGTCGAACATTTAAACAAAAGAGACACAAGTCTTGGCAAAACTTCGTCTCTAAAATAAACTCCCATACACCAATGAGTAGAGTTTGGAATTTCATACAGAAAAGTAATGGAAAAAAACAGAAAGAACAATCTCCACCATCTTAAAGATGGCCAGACTCTTCTCACATCCGAAAAGGACATCTCTAATAAACTTGCAGAAACGTTTTCTAAGCATTCCTCCACTCAAAATTACACTCAGGAATTTCAACAAATCAAAAATCGCACTGAGAAAACTAAACTTAATCTTAGATCTAAAAATACAGAAGACTACAACAGCCCTTTCTCTTTGGATGAACTCGAAAATTCTCTGTCAAAGGCCCATGACACGGCATGTGGCCCAGATGATATCCATTATAAACTACTGAAGCATCTTCCTGATACATCATTACAAACACTTTTGAATATACTAAATAGCATTTGGGAAACTGGTGACTTGCCTTCTATGTGGAAGTTGGCTACAGTTGTCCCTATTCCAAAACCTGGGAAGGATCATTTTGAACCGTCGAATTATCGACCAATTGCCCTCACAAGATGCGTTTGTAAGACAATGGAACGGATGATCAACGACCGCCTTGTCTGGTTCCTAGAGGCGAACGGCCTCCTGTCCAGTATACAGTGTGGGTTCCGACAAGGCAGAAGCACGTTGGATCATCTTCGAATCCTTTATACGCAACGGGTTTGCTAAAGGGGAACATGTGGTGTCGGTCTTTTTCGATCCTGAAAAAGCCTACGACACCACCTGGAAATATGGTATTTTAAAAGACTTAAACGATATGGGGCTGAAAGGTAGACTACCTACCTTTATTGACAATTTTTTGTCAGACCGGCAGTTCAAAGTTAAGGTTAATACAACTATGTCTGACCCATTTGAACAAGAGATGGGTGTTCCCCAGGGAAGCATCCTCTCTGTTACTTTATTTAGCATTAAAATAAATAGTTCGGCCAAAACCCTACAAAAGAATGTTGAAGGCTCCCTTTATGTTGATGATTTTTTAATATGTTACAGAGCTAAAAATATGAACAATATTGAAAGACAATTACAATTGTTTTTAAATAAAATTGAAAAATGGGCTACGGAAAACGGTTTTAAACTCTAAAACCGTATGTATGCATTTTTGTAATAAACGGAAATTGCATTTAGACCCCGAACTGACACTTAATAATTCTCCAATTAAAGTAGTCAATGAAACCAAATTCCTTGGACTCCTGTTTGACAGTAAACTTACCTTTCTACCCCATATCAAAATGCTTAAAGCTAAATGCCTAAAAGCATTGGATATTTTTAAAGTTGTTTCCAGCACTGACTGGGGTGCTGATAAAAATATTTTATTAAATTTATATCGATCTTTAGTTAGATCAAAGCTTGATTATGGTTCCATTGTGTATGGATCTGCTCGCAAATCCTACATACAAATTTTAGATACTGTTCACCACCAAGGCCTACGTTTAGCCTTGGGGGCACTACTAAAGGGGTAGATAAGGATCCCTCTTCTTTGGGGATACCTATTCTATTAATAGATAAGGGTCCCTCTATCAGGATACCATTCTATTAATAGATAAGGATCCTCCTCTCTCAGGGTACATAAATAGACAAGATACAAACATCTCTTATGATACCATGATGTTAACTCTGTTTATATTAAGAATGTATTGTAATTCTAGACAGGGATACCCTAGATTTCATTCGTTTAATCTAATGATATATATACTTAATATTAATGTGATGGGGATACATACAATTAACAATATTATTGTAAACAAATCTTTATTAGAATAAAAGTCTTTTGAAGATACCAAGATTTGATGAACACCACCGATAACAAGTGCGATCACAATCTATATAAAAAGATGTTATCCCTTACGAAGTATGGTATCCATTGGTAAAGTAAGATTTCACATACAAAAGAGAGTTTTGTATCAACTACAATTATTGCATTGTTTACACCCATACAGTCAACATGTCTTTTCAAATGACTAACAATGATGTTTTCAATGAAGACATAGATATAGAATTTAAGGGTTCCTTACCAACAGTTTTGAATGTAATTCGCTATATTACAGATATAATACACAACGGAGAATCCTAAAATGGACGGGAACGTTCCTAATGCTTGTGATGATTTCAGCAACATTAGCGATTACAGAAATGTCTTATGAAAAATGGATCAATTTAAAATCAGACTGTGTCAAACTACAACATTCCGCACAGATGTATAAAATTAATCATAGTCTGTGCGATTTCATTAAACAATTCGAAATACCAGATACCTATTATATTACAATATGTCTTTACCAGAACGAAATCATAATGGATATTCGACAGTTTATCAATGGCAAGGAAACCATAAAAGGTGTTCAAATAAATACAAGGCAATGGAAATATATTCAGCAGATAATACCATATATAAATAAAACAATTGAAGAGGCTCATCAACAAAAAATAAAATGGAATTCTTTAGTTTGATATCTACACATAATTGGTATCTACCTCTAAAACATTAACCATACACGGACTATTAAGTTCATACAATACTTATGATTTATGGCACCCAATTTATTTTTCTTTCAAAAAGTACAAAACAAGCGCTCTGCTACATTTTGGTCAAAACCAATTTAGGTGTCATAATATACAAACTACCGTAAAAATGGATGATATCACTCTCCAAATTTATGAACGTGTTGTTTCTACTTTATTTAATGATGGTATAATCAATCCAGGAAGATTGTTAATACTGTATCTTTTTACAAAGAAACTGTGTTGTCAAAACCCAGCCTATGCACACAGAATACGGTCGATATATCTACAAACTCTTCAAAATATTGACATGCCTAATGATGGGCTATTTTATACAGCAGTATAGAAAAAATGAGTAGACCGTCGCAATCAATACAATCAACTTACAATATTCTTTAGTTTTAAGTATCCTTAAAACAAATGGATACCTTCATACCTAAGCGACCAACCATAAAATTCACTGATATAAATAAACCTTTAACACCAGCCACCTCTATAAAATGGGCTTCGACAGAGAAGTAACACATTATAGCTGCGGTTGTTACTACGAATACTTTTCACACGATTTCTTTAATTATCAAAAGGATCATAGATTTGTTGAAGTCTGTGGTAAACATCCGAATCAAGAATTAGCAATGGAGGATCAAAAGTCGTCACAGAGAGAAGAAACTCTACAAGATGGAGAAATAACAGCATCTTACGACGGTCGATGTTTTATACATCTCCTTGGTGACCTATATGTTGTCGCCAAAGAATTCAAGAACAAAATGCTAATACACATACGACACTATGACGAAACAGGACAGAAAAAAATTCCCACAAAGAAAGGGGTAACATTTAATTTATCTCGATGGTTATTTCTGGAGAGTACAAAGAATGACATAAACACCATGTTTATGAAATCACTCTCAGGCGAAGAGATTGAAACATACACAGTGCATATAGGAGGAGGAGTTTACATCACGGTTGATCCTAAATTTCCAACGGTAGATATACGACACTTTTGGAAACCCTTGGATTCAAATAAACCTGTACCAACACGAAAAGGAGTGGCCCTAAACAGACACAAATGGAGTCGTTTGTGTGATACAATAGAAGGAATGAGAGAGTTCGTACCTGAACTAAATACAACAACTGTTTGTTATGATTCACACCCAACTGAACTTGAAGCATTATCATGTAAAGAATGTTATCCTTTCGAAAAAGAAGAATGGAAAGAATTTTTACCCTGCCCGGAAGATGACTGACAATACACAACCTTTACTAACAGAGGACAAGTGACAATAATTCAGATCATTGTTCATGTATCTAACTTTCATTGTTTTTTTAATCAATACTTAGACAATAAAATGATGTATTTTATTTTAATGTGTTGTTTTTTATTACAATATCGTAATAAAACAAAATAAAATCTTATGATTCCCAACATTTACTCTTAATTTTAAATCAATAGTTAGACAATAAAATAATGTACTCTATTTAATTGTGTTATTTTCTTTTATATAATAGTAACAAAACAAAATAAAAATCTTATGAAAACCCACAGTTGCTCATTTGAACATCCATTACTCCACGCGTAACCATACAAACTACACTTGTGTGAAAAAAATATGACGTATCAGGAGAAACGTAATTATGTTCTTAAAATATGGACCGACCCTGCCCACCCCGCAGCCTTTGCAGGTCCTGGAAAGTTATATAAAGTTATTCGTGAGGAAGGAAAATACAACATTGGTTTAGGAACAATCAAGAAAATTTTATCTAATAAAGAGTCCTATACTGTGCAGAAACCAGTACGACGAAATTTTCCTAGGAACCGTGTTATTGTCAGCGGGCTCGATGATCAATGGGACATAGATTTAGCCTCCATGGTAAACGTAGCTCAATACAATAACAATGTTAAATTCTTACTGATATTCATAGATATATTTTCAAGATTTTTAATGGTTAAACCTTTAAAAGATAAAAAAAGTTCTACAGTTGCCAATGCCATTAAAGACGTTTTAAAAGACAACAAAAACAGAAGAGCTCTGGTTATACGAGCGGATCAAGGTGGTGAATTTAAATCAGAAGTAAAAAAATTCTTAACAAAAGAGCATATACACATTTTCTACACACAGAACTCCACTATAAAAAGTTCTTACGCTGAACGTGTGATACGTACACTAAAGGAAAAAATATATTCGTATTTCATGGAAAAACAAACGTATAGATATACAGATCAAGGTGGTGAATTTAAATCAGAAGTAAAAAAATTCTTAACAAAAGAGCATATACACATTTTCTACACACAGAACTCCACTATAAAAAGTTCTTACGCTGAACGTGTGATACGTACACTAAAGGAAAAAATATATTCGTATTTCATGGAAAAACAAACGTATAGATATACAGACGTATTGCAAAAAATCGTTAGTAGTTATAACAATACCCCACATGAATCTTTGGGGGGATATACACCAGCATCAGTGAACGAAACTAATGAAGACGAAATTAGATACGTACAATATCTCGTGCGAAACAAAAAATTGAGGAAACGGAAAAATAATACAACTATTAAACTTAAAGGAGAAACTCGAAAGAAAAAGAAGAAACAGTTTTACAAATTCAAGATAGGAGATTTCGTCAGAGTATCACATTTAAAAAGAACATTCGAAAAAGGTTACCAAGAGAAATGGACTCTGGAATATTTCAAAATCGTGAAGAGAATCAACAGGGGTAACCAAGATCTTTACAAGATATCAGACATTTACGGAGACGATATCAAGGGCACCTTCTACAGGTACGAATTACAGAAAATTAACAAAAACGAAACCGATACATACAAAATCGAAAAAATAATCAAACGGAAGAAATTAGATGGTATAAAACATGTTTTGGTGAAATGGTCGGGTTGGCCAGCTAAATTCAACTCGTGGGTTCCAGAGACAGCTGTAAAAGATATATAACATCTGACGGATATTATATTTCATACATTTGAAACCGAGATAAGCTTGAAAATGGTACTATCTTCCGAGGACGGAAACAGTTTCTTCCCTACAAATACCCCACACGACTTTAGAATTAAATTGAATAGGGCATTACAGTTTGATGGTTATTGGGAAGTGGCTTTAATGGAAATTACAATTTCCACAGAAGAGGGTCCAAAAGACACTGCATTGTTCGTGTGTTCGGATATATGTCAGGATAGTTTCGTTGGAACATCTGAACAGTCTTCATTGAGAAGAGTGTTTTTTGAGGATATTAATGGTAAAAATGTAATATACGTCCATCCGTATTATGTGCCACTAAAACTGAGAGATTTTCAACAAATCCGTATCTATATTAAAGACGAAAACGGTGCTGATGCATCATTTTTGAAAAAGAAAGTAACGGTTACACTTCATTTTAAAAAGTTCCCGTTTGTATCGTAAACAAAATGTATAATGGTCAGTCTTACGTGTCAAATCCTTCTCTTTGGCAAACTTTTTTTTAAAAATATGTCAGAGAATAAATTTAATGTGTACAGATACAGGAAAAAAAAACAAAAACCAGACAGGTAGAGGTATGTACGGAAGATACAGAGGGTCATACATGATTCCAGTCAATCAAAACACAGCCTCAGATTCTATTCCTGTGGTTAATACCCCGTTGGTTTCGCCTATAGCGGCTACAGAGAAAAGAGTAGAACCACAGATGAAAGAAGAAACGAAATTAGGAAAGCCTCGTGTGAAATTGCTAAAAAAGAGTATAAAGGGAAAGAAAAAGGGTAAACAGCTCCATATGAAAAAAACTGGCAAGAAGAGAACATCGTCATCGTCTTCAACAAAATTAAATAAAAAGACACAACAGAAGAAAAAGTTCAGCTCGAAAAAAAAACCGCAACATATCAACATCAAGAGAGTTAAAACGAAAAGAGAAATCAAAATCTCACAAAAGGAAACTATATTTTACTGACGGTGTTTGGGATCTTCCATTTGTCAAAACTAAAAAGAAATAACAATGTCGTTTTTAAGTGATGAGAATAAGGAAATCGGTCAACCTATGGAGCTGTCAATTTTCGCCTCTCCTCCTAATCAGGTTGCCATCGATAAAATTAACTATACTGAAGAAAGACCTATTTCTAACTTGTTGAACGACAGTACTCCCATTGAAATCGTAGTATCAGGTGCAGGAAGCGATTACATAGATTTAAGAAAGAGTCGTTTATATGTCAAACTTCAAATTCTAAAAGAAGATGGTTCTGCCCTTGTCGCAAAAGAAAAAACAGATATCATCAATTTACCCTTGCAGAGTATGTTCTCACATATCGATATATATATATGAACAACAAACTGGTCTCGGTGAATTCAAACAATTATCCATGGAAGGCATACATGAAAGTCGTGTTATCATCTGGCAAAGATGAACAGGAATCGCAACTTCAAAGTCAGTTGTTTATGAAGGACGAAGATCCGGTCACATTTAATGCAGGATTTGTTAATAGGTATGAATTTACCAAAGAATCTAGAAATTTTGAATTAGAAGGAAATTTGTTAGAGGACACCCTGAACTTGGAAGGGAAGTTGTTAATTAACGGTGTGGACATATACATGAAACTGTTCAGGTCGAGTAGTCCGTTCCTATTGATGTCTGGGGAGACATCACCTAAATACAAAGTTATAATACTCGACGTCTTATTTTAAAACAGCCAGAGTTAAACTAGACCCTGGTGTCATCTTAAATCACAGAAATCAAATACATGAAACACCAGCAAAGTATGTCATTAACAGAAGCAATGTCATACAAAACATCATACCAAAAGGTTCCACCGAATTTTATTGGGATGGAATGTTTCCAAAAGCTGTACCCTCGAAACTAGTGATCGGCCTTCTATCACAGACGGCTGTTAATGGAGATTACACAAAAAATCCATTTAATTTTCAACACTTCAATATGAAAGATGTGTCTCTGAAAGTTAATGGAGTAGAAATATACGGAACACCACTCAAGCTAGATTTTGGAGTCAACAGAAATTACAGTACACCGTATGTCAGACTTTTCGAGATAAGTGAAAAATGGAATAAAGATGCGGGGTTAAACATATCTTACAGCAATTTTGGAGCAGGATATTACTGCTTTTTCTTTGGATCCTAGTTTAGATTTTCAGGAGGACTTTATCAATTTAGTAAAACATGGAAATGCTAGATTGGAAATTAGATTCAGTACAGCCACAACTGAGACTATAAATTGTCTGTGTTACTATCAGTCACAAGCCATTTTAACTGTGGACGAGTCTAGAGAAGTAAGGATCATAGAACCATGAATACAGAGCAGTTAAAAGGAATGTTAAACAGATACAAATGTTTAAGAAACATATTTATTGACATCACAGCCATCAACGCCTTGCCCGAACGTACACCTTCCACTTACCCTCAACTATATATCATAAATACAGACCCCTTACCTAATCCTGGAAAACACTGGCTGTGTGTGGTTTTATATAATTATGGTCAGCTCGACTATTTTGACAGCCTTGGAAACCAGCAAAGTACTACAGCAGAAATCTGCATACTTCTTAGAAAGAAACGGTAGGAATCAAAATTCTATGCAAAGTCGTATACAATCGTACCAGTCAGATGTATGTGGACTTTATGTGGTGTATTTTGCGGTGATGAGACTGTGTTTACATTATTCTATCAAAGATGTCTACAAAAGTTTCAATATCAACGACTTTGAGCAAAACGATAGGTTTATTTACATGTATTTTTCAAATATGTTGTAATATTCTTTTCTGTACAAATAAAATTCGAATTTTAGAATTGTTGTTCTCATTTTATTCTTGTATTTCTACCCGTCATGACGGAAAAAACTCTCCTACCGTTTTTTTCACCTACCACTATCTGCATAGTAGGTCCTACACAATCTGGAAAAACCACATTTACTAAAAGATTGTTGGAGAATGTAGGGTCTATGTTTACAGTTCATCCGGAAAAAATACTGTATGCCTATTCTGAGCATCAAAAAATGTTTGACGAAATGCAAAACAACATACCTAATATAACCTTTCACGAAGGGTTGCCTGATAAACAATGTTTAGAGGAACTGGCTAATAATACAAAACATTCAATTGTCGTTTTGGACGATTTAATGTCACAAATAGGACAGTCAGAGGAGATGTTTCATCTTTTTACCATCACGAGCCACCATAAAGGAATAAGCACAATTTATTTGAGTCATAATCTCTTCAATCCAGGCAAACATTCTAAAACAATCGCTCTCAGTTCCGCCAATTTCGTTCTACTTCGAAATCCAAGAGATATGCGACAAATAATAACATTTGGATCTCAAATTCTACCAGGTCAGACCCAGTATTTTTTAGACAGCTTCAAGAAGGCCACAAGTGAAATATACTCCTACCTTTTAGTGGATCTCTCTACACACAGAGATAGGGAATACATGCTTAGAACTGGAATATTTTTAAATGACACATGCGTGGTGTATAAACCAAGATAAATTAAAAAAGGTAGTCATTCTTGTAAGCATGAGTCGTCGAATGAAGACGTATGCTACTTTTATTAAATTTTTACACGATACAACACTAAAACAGAGAAAAGCAGTTTTATCTAACCTGGCCAAATCAGAAATCGATCTTTTGTCAGAAATTGCCTTGAACATTTTTAAAGGTGTATTTCCAAACAGAGAAAAATACATAAAAACATCAAAACCTCATAAATCGGTCATGGCGCGTTTGGCACATAGATCTGTAGGTAGGGGTGAAAAGAAAAAGCTATTACTACGTCACATTAAATTACTATCAGTCCTTTTAAAACCTGTTCTGGATTTTGTATAATGGCTAGAGAATTAGTGCTTGTATCTAAACAAAAATATGAAGAAATGATCCATAACAAACAGCTCGAAATTCCAAAAGACAACACGGTAGATAAAAAGACAGAAACGACAGATAAAAAGACGGAAACGACATATAAAAAGACCGAAACGACAGATAAAAAAAGACGGAAACGACAGATAAAAAGATAGATACGACATCGGATAATGTAGAAATCGAACAAAGTTGCAAAAAACAAGTTTATAAACAATCTGGAAAAGGATTATTCGTAAGGAAACGGTTCACAGGCAAAGGACTTCCTGCAATTTCGAATCAAACTTTGAAAAAAAGTGTTGAAAAGAAACAAACAAAGATAAAGTGGTTGAGATTTTCATGTAATCTTTTACATGTTTTGTACAAATAAAATATTCAAACGATATTGTTTTTAGTCTTTTTTAGTATATCCATAAGGTAGAGTTGTAAGATCGTTTAACAATCGTCTCTTGGTATACACCATTCTAAATTCTTTTTCCTCCACTCTGTTAAATAAGACTCTTTTCTGTGCCAACCGGGATATCTTCCGCGGATTTGTCGTTATAATACTTTCCCTTGTCTTGGCTACAACAATCTCTTTCATGGTAGCAAAATTGATCAAGTCGGAGTTTCTCTTACTTTGCAAAGAGAAGCCACGTACTTTGCAGACTTGTTTCTGTGATGCTGTAACGTAGGCATACGACTTTGGACCACTAGAAACAAATTTTGTGATGTGTCCGTCCTCTGGAGCGATTTCGTTTGTCAGTTCTCCTAGATAATTGCCAACCGGTAACTTTCGAGTTCTGCTCTTATCATTGTCAAGGAAAATAATCGAGTCCGTATCTACGTACAATGCGTTTTGTTGGGTGGCTTCTAATAAATCGTAGTGACGTAACCTCGCCATACAAGTCGTAAAACTAGCTAAAAATATGTTAGTTTTAAAATCTACTGGTAAGAAAGATGTATTTTGAGCAAATTCTATCTGGATCAAGTCGTCACTGACGATGTGAAAATCACTTACTTGTTTTGTCGGATCCGAGAGTAATTGAAAAAATTTATCTGCCTCGGTATCGTACAGGTACTTTGTTTGCCTCATGTTCAAGCGTTGTCCAAACTTTCCCCAAAAACTGTTCAAACAGATTTTTGCCAGTGTACGCAATCCCGGATTTGCTTTGATCTGGTGGTGGTCTAATTGGATATTTTCCTTTTTAGCATATTGAATGATATAGTCCATTCGCTCCTCTTCCGATTGACATTCGCTTGGAAATCCTGACGCCTCCTGCTTTAGTTTTAAGAACATGTTCACGTATCCGGCAAACAATCCACCAGTTCCCGTTGTTCTATTATATTCACTAGTGTTGTTGAAATGATAGACTTCGTAAATTTTTAATATAGTGTACCCTTTAGATATGGCCAGTTCCAATTCGGGGGTGCACCAAGTTCCAACAAAGGCTCTGTCGTTGTCTAAACATGAACATTCGCCCTGAAATTCTATGTCTGCACACTTTTTACACAGTGGAAATTTAAGTTTTCCGTCACTTGTCGTGTAAGGTAAAACGGGATGGAACAAATCTTTTGGAGGTAGGACTTTGACTTTGGCTAGACCAAAATATTGGGACAGGTCTTTGAAATCAGACGTGATGATATCTGGAAGCCCGCACACATATTTTGCATACTTGTTTACACTAGGGTATAAGCTGAAAGAAAGAACATAATTTAAAACATTTTAACGTACAGTTTTGATTGAAAACAAAAGCAATGAAAACATAAGAAAAAAAAATTAAAAAATTACCTGGTATAGTCAAAATATTCTATAGTTTCGCCAGGTTTTTCAACTTCGTGGTATAATTTAATGGCGTTGGTCCGTCCACCAAAAAAACTATCTCTTGGATCGAGGCGTTCAACGATGTCCAACGAAGTAATGTAATCCTTCATACCTTCCTCTCCTTTAACATTTCTATGAAATTCGTGCTCCCAAATACAGACATATTTGTATCCAATTCTTTTTAAGTAGTTTTCTTTTCGTTTGGTTGCATAATAAAGTTCGTTTAAAGTATGTCTCGTTCGTGGATTTTTGGTGATGGACCTGTCTTCAGGGAAGCATGCTGGACATCCATGAACGGCACATCCTGTAATAAATATAATATTGAATCAGATTTATTAAAACTTATCAATCCTAATGAGACGCGCCGGCATAAAAGGATCCGCGTCGCGACATTAAGGCCGCATTAAAATTTATTAATACTGCTGAGACGCGCCGCTACATTAAGGCCGCGCCGCCACCACCCCGCCCTTCCCTTTTAGGAGGGGAAATAATTGGGTGGAAGATAAATCTAAAACTTACCGTGAAATTCGTACGCCGTTTTTGTCTGTTCGGCGTACCCATCCAGTCTGTATCTCGTACCGGGGAGACGATGTTCTCCTTCGTTCAAAGCATGCTTAATGTAAAGTGGAGCTCCTTTTCTTCGGGTTCTGTAGAGGGCCACTCCAATTTTGATTGTGACGGCCACGTTAAATGTGTAAATTGCGGACAAGATCATATGGCCAATTCCAGAAACTGCCAATTTTACAAAACAGAACTTGAAATTCAGAAAATTAAAGTAGAGAAAGGTATAAGCTATCAGGAAGCAAAAAAAATGGTCTCTGCCTCTAACAATTCTACTCCTACAACATCATACGCTGATAAAGTTAAATCACCTAAAACCAATAGATCCTTTGCAACTCAAACTGATTTCACATGGCCTGACGGAACAGAATTTCCGGTCCTCACCATCAAACCCATCCAAGCTAGTGGAAAATCTTCTCACCCTAAACAGTCTACATCCAATTTTTCACAAACGTCTGACACTTCTCTTCCTTCAAATGTCAATACTCAGCAAAAACCAACTCCGAAACAAAGGTCTTCTACATCCTCAAACAAAAAATCACCTCAGAAACCGTCACCATCACAGAGAGCTGCACGTTCCTCATCACAAGATAAATCAAAAAACAAAAACAATTCAAATCGCCTCTCGAAGGCTGAAAAAACTCAAAAGTTCAACAGGTTTCGAGACCTCTGCTCAGAGTTTGACGATGATATCGATGAAAACTCTGAGCAGATGGATACCACTGAAATAGAGTCAGTCTGGGGGGATCCAGTAATACCATCTGTGGATTCCACACGCCCAGTTACTGATTCCAGAGCTTCGAATGGACGACACAGAAGTTCTTCCCGTGAACACCAAAAGAAGAACTATTCTCCCATCCGTCCTCCAAGAAAATAAACAACATAATGCAATGGAATTGTCGGGGTTTAAAAATTAACTTAATAGAGCTATCGTTACTTGTACAAGCTTTCCTTCCTGTTGCCTTTTGTCTTCAGGAAACACATTTAAAAGAAAACGATAATGTAAACATTAAAAATTACTCGATTTACAGCACTCAAGTTAAAAAGGATGAAAGAGCTGCTGGCGGCTCATCAATCCTGGTTAAAAATGGTATTATACATAGTCAAGTAAAACTTAATACCGAATTACAAGCAGTTGCTGTCAAACTTTCTCTTCAAAAAACTATAACATTGTGTTCTGTCTATCTTCCCCCTAACACGTCCTTGGAAATAAATCAGCTTAAATCTTTAACAGATCAGTTGCAAGCCCCTTTTCTCCTTATGGGCGATTTTAACGCCCACAATCCAATATGGGGCAGTAACTCCCAAAATGATAAGGGGAAAAAAGTTGAAGACTTCTTAAACCAGGAAGGCTTGTGCATTTTTAACGATGGCTCAGATACATATCTCCATCCGGGAAATGGTTCTTACTCGGCTATCGATCTAACTATTTGTGACCCTTCGTTATTACTGGATTACTCGTGGCGGGTCCACGATGATTTGTGTGGAAGTGATCACTTTCCAATTATTTTGGAAAATCTTTTTCCCTCTTCCTCTGAGAGAGTTGCTCGCTGGAAATTTGACAAGGCCAATTGGCCTTTGTTCGAGCAACTCTGTCGAGATGAACTAAAGAAAGAGACTTTTAATAATGTTATTAATCCAGTCCTTAAATTTAATGAAACGTTAGTATCGATAGCTGAGAGGTCCATTCCTAAAACCTCGACAAATCCAAAACAACCAAGCAAACCCTGGTTCGATGACGACTGTGAGGAAGCTAAGAAACACAGAAAAAAGGCCGAACGACGGTTCAACATGAATCCAACCGCTGACAACCTCAGTAATGTTCGTATATTCCGTGCTAAAGCACGTCGCACATTTAAACAAAAGAGGCGCAAGTCTTGGCAAAACTTCGTCTCTAAAATAAACTCTCATACACCTATGAATAAAGTCTGGAATTTTATCCAAAAAATTAATGGTAAAAACAGAAAGACCAATCTTCATCATTTAAAAGATGGCCAAACTCTTTTGACTTCAGAAAATGACATCTCGAATAAACTCGGTGAAACTTTCTCAAAACATTCTTCTTCTCTGAACTATTCCCAGGAATTCCAAAGGATTAAAAACCGAACTGAGAAAAATAAACTCAATTTTAAATCAAACAATGTAGAAGATTACAACCGCCCTTTTTGTTTGGATGAGCTGAAAATTTCTCTGTCGAAAGCCCATGACACTGCATGTGGCCCAGATGATATTCACTATAAACTTTTGAAACACCTTCCTGACACTTCTCTTAAAACACTTTTAGATCTTCTTAATAATGTATGGGAAACAGGCGACTTGCCTTCCATTTGGAAACTTGCCACAGTTATCCCTATTCCAAAACCTGGGAAGGATCATTTTGAACCGTCGAATTATCGGCCAATTGCCCTCACAAGTTGCGTTTGTAAGACAATGGAACGGATGATCAACGACCGCCTTGTTTGGTTCCTTGAGGCGAATGGCCTCCTGTCCAATATACAGTGTGGGTTCCGGCAAGGCAGAAGCACGTTGGATCATCTTGTTCGCTTCGAATCCTTTATACGCAACGGGTTTGCAAAAGGTGAACATGTGGTGTCGGTCTTTTTCGATCTTGAAAAAGCTTACGACACCACGTGGAAATATGGTATTTTAAAAGACTTAAATGATATGGGGTTGAAAGGTAGGTTACCTACCTTCATTGAAAATTTTCTTTCAGACAGACAGTTCAAGGTAAAGGTTAACACGACTATGTCTGACCCTTTTGAACAAGAGATGGGTGTTCCTCAGGGAAGTATCCTCTCCGTCACTTTATTTAGTATAAAAATAAACAGTTTAGCTAAAACAGTAAAACAAAATGTTGAAGGCTCCCTCTATGTAGATGACTTTTTGATATGTTATAGGGCTAAAAATATGAACAATATTGAAAGACAACTACAGTTATCTTTAAATAAAATTGAAAAATGGGCTATGGAAAATGGTTTTAAATTTTCCAACTCTAAAACTGTATGTATGCATTTTTGCAATAAACAAAAACTGCATTTGGACCCCGAACTAAAAATTTATAATTCTCCGATTAAAGTCGTCAAAGAAACAAAATTTCTAGGTATTCTGTTTGACAATAAACTTACCTTTCTACCCCATATCAAAATGCTTAAAGCTAAATGCTTGAAAGCATTGGATATTTTAAAAGTTGTTTCCAGCACTGACTGGGGTGCTGATAAAAACATATTGTTAAATTTATATCGATCACTTGTACGATCAAAACTTGATTATGGATCAATTATATATGGATCTGCTCGCAAATCCTACATACAAATTTTAGATACTGTTCACCACCAAGGCCTACGTTTGGCTTTGGGGGCGTTCAGAACATCTCCTGTGGAGAGTTTATATGTAGAGGCGAACGAACCGTCTCTTTATAATCGTCGGATTAAACTTGGTTTACAATACTTAACCAAGCTAAAAGCATATCCTTCAAATCCTGCCTACGACTGTGTTTTCAAACCTCTCTATGAGGACATATTTGAACAACATGAAAATAAAATTCCTCCGTTTGGTATCCGTATGAAACCGCATATTTCTGGTTGTAACATCGACCTTGATGAAATTGCCCCCATTAATATACCTCAATCACCACATTGGCTTGTACCCAAACCTATGTTTATTTTTGACCTAAGAAAATATAAAAAGTCCGAAACAAACCCTATTCTTATTCAGCAACACTTTGCAGAAATAAAATCAAAGTTTGAATTTCATGATTCTATTTATACTGATGGGTCGAAGGACGGGGACAGAGTGGCTGCCGCTGCTGTCTATGGACAGCAAGCAGCAACTCTCCGTCTTCCACCCTCCAGTTCCATTTTTACTGCTGAAGCTAGAGCCATAATTCTTGCTTTAAAGTTTGCTAGAACATCTGAAAAACTTAAATTTCTTATTTGTTCAGATTCACTCTCATGTTTAATGGCTATAGAAGGTCAGAAATATAAAAACCCTTTAATTGCCCATATTATTGAATTTTATAAAAGACTTGTCCAAATGGGCAAAGAAATAATTTTTCTCTGGGTACCAAGTCATATTGGTATTAAGGGAAACACAGTCGTAGATAGAATAGCGAAGGGTGCTTTAGATGACCCCATAACTAGTATGTCCGTGCCTTTCTCTGATTTTAAACCTTTAATATACAAATATATTTTACGTCTGTGGCAGTCCCGGTGGGATCTGCTTACAGACAATAAATTACATTCTATAGAGCCAACTGTTGGCAAGAATGTTTGCTTCTTTGACAAAAGCCGAAGAGACCAAGTTGTTTTAACTAGATGTCGCATTGGACACACCAGGACGACTCATTCTTTTATTTTAGAGAATGAGCCGCCTCCTGAATGTATACCTTGCCAATGTCGACATAGTATTCAGCATCTTTTAATTGACTGTGTAGATAAATCCGACATCATTAGTCGGTACTATACAGTCAATACTATGAAAGATCTATTTACAATTGTCGCTGGCGACCAGATTTTAAAATATTTGAAGGACGTTAGACTATATTCGAGAATATAGTCTATGACTGTGTTCTCGAATATGGTCCTTACCGAATAAATGCTTACTAAAGTGTGTTATATGATTATGTCATTTTATGAATATGTGATAGCTTATCTGTGATATTGTTTGTTTTGTTTTGAAAATATTACCTGTGATAGTGTCATTGTGATACTTGTTTTACTGTTTATTCCTGTCTTTTATTTGTAAATAGTCAATTTATTTTATACACTGTTTGTTTTAAAACAATCGTATTCGAATCAGTTTTCGCCGTGGTATGGCTGCAATACTGTCCTTACGGCGTTAAACAACAATCAATCAATCAATCCTTTTCTTCGGCTCTTTTCCATTTCCCATTCCAGCCACCAAATCGATGTTTTACTAAAAGTGTCTGTCGCATAACCCTCAGAAGGAACCACGGCAATGGGACTCTTCACAAATATGGTTTTTCCTAGTAGATACCTAGAACTATCTAAGACCTGAGTGTCCACCCATTCTCCATCTGGTACCTTGTTCGAATTTTGTTGGACGCTTGCTAATTTCGTTCGTTATCCTATCCGTAAAGAACGTTTCGTATTCTTCTTGGAGAAACAGTTGGCGGTAGATTGCTTGACACACAGAAGCGATGGTCACGTGATCGAACGGATCCAATCCTGGTCGTTTTACCGTTTCTCCCTTATCGTTGGTGTTTGCCGTTGACGTGACCTGCATCATGAGTTCTCGAAATTTCATACAGCCTTTTCGTAGAATGTCCACGTCAGATATGCAGTATTCTCTCAGTTCTTTTTGAAAGTCGAAGACATTGGACATGTACCATGTTTCGAATTCTTTTTGTTCCTTCGAGGACATGTAATCCACACCGTAATACTGTGGATTTGGATAACTCCCAACGTAATGTTTGTTTGTTTGTTTGTTAAACAAATGTGGAAAGTACCCCTTTTTCAATTCAGTCAATTCGAAACAGGCCGGAATCTTCGACAGTTTCATTTGGAGGAAATTTAAGGAATCTAGAAACGTCAGATCTAGTCTGCTGCAATGTGCATGTACATGATTTTAGAACCTTGGTACAAAATTTTATCTGGACGGACTCCGTGCTTCTTGATCAAGGCATTGAGCACGGGATAAAGGTCGTAACCTTTCGCGTTATGGGCAATGAGTACGGTATTTTTATAATGTCGAGACATGATGTGCGAACAGAATTCGGCGGCAACATTACCCTCGGAAAAAATTCTTTGTCTGTATCTGCACGTTTCCGTACACGGGAGCACCGTTTCATTTTTCTTTGCAACATTACAGTTGTCGCATCGAGATCCGCAGCATGTACATTTTGATTCGCTGGTCAAATCTTCGTCCATACATTTGTCGCAGGCCGATTGTAATACTGCAAAGTTCACTTTGTGTTCTTCTAAACCACACCACGATTCCCCACAGCGAACACATTTTCGACATGTGTTACATCGCGAGTCTGTGGTACATTTGTCTTGACACGGTTCTGCAGGCGTGTAACCTTCTTCGCAGTTCATGATTTCGTTCTGAGTACATTCGAAATCGTAAAAAAAATATTTTCTCGGGGTCGTTTTGAGAGGTATGGAAGGTTTTCTCTGATAGCAAAAGTGTTGTCCCATTTGGTATTCAAAACAGTTAGAACATTTCCATTCACCGCAGACGTGTTCATTTGGCTTCCTTTTAGATCTTTCTATGACTTTGTGACACATTTTACATTGAAAATACCGTTCACACAGGGATAGTTCGACGTCGCGTCCCCTTTTGTCTTTTCTTTCTGTATGACGTTGATAACAGCTTTTGCTACGACACGTTCGACAGCAGAATAAGCAACTCATTAGATCAACACTCAAAATGCATTCGTTGCTACTGCACACATCAGAAGACGACGTACATGCGTGTTTACCTTTATTTTTGTATGGTTTTAAACACGTCTCACAAAAGTATCCATAACTAAAAAATCCGTTGATATTTCCAATCCCATCGAAATGTCCATTAGCATCTTCGGCTTCTGACAGATATAGATAAATGTTACTCCGATTCACCCCTTTGCTAACTCGGCAAAATTTGTTGTTTAAACGAGCCGATACCACTAAAATGTTAACGTCTAGCAACCCCTCAAACGGTGGAATGTCATTAATGGTCAGCGGTCTGTCCGTGGGCATGTTAACGGCTTCACATAAGGTCTTTGACATAGCTTTTCTGTACTTTTGGTTGTTTGGTGATTTTATGTGTGCAAGGTAGCTTTTTGTTATTACTCTGTGTTTTACCATTTTCATTGTAGCATTCATATTTGGCGGGTCGTTTTTTGTAAGACGTTTATATTCGTCCAGTGTGACGACCTTACATAACTTGACGAAACATCGTCCAATGGCGGTGGCTAGACACAAGTGGTCGTCGTTTACTACTCTCAACGTGGATCGTTTCAATGTGATAGAACTCTGTGGTCCATTTAATTTCGTTACGTGAAGTCTTCCACTCCCTTGGGGCACGAAAATGTTACCTATAACTATGTCCATTGCTTCGGACAGCCTGAGAGACTCGTCGCTGTTCAGTACATTTTCGACAGCTGTCCCCCCGAGTGTATACCTTGCCAATGTCGACATAGTATTAGACATCTTTTAATTGACTGTGTAGATAAATCCGACATTATTTGTCGGTACTACACAGTCAACAATATGAAAGATCTATTTACAAAGGTTGCTGGCAGCCGTATATTACAATATTTGAAGGACGTAGGACTATACTCGAGAATATAGTCTGTGACTGTATTCCTGCTTATAGTCCTTATCCAGAATTTTAAATTGTTATATGTTTTGACTGATGTTATTTTGTTGATTATATTTTCTTGTAGCGTTTCTGTGATATTTTTCAAGTCTGTGATATTATAAAATGTTCCGTAAGGTTTTCTCTAATATTTGTTTTATTGTTTATACTGTCATTAATATTTTATTTGTAAATAGTCAATTGATTTTAATTGTGTTCAATTTTATCCAGCTCCGTTAAGATTAGTTCTCGCCGTGATATTGGCTGAAATATCGCCAGCTCGGCGTAAAACAATATTCAATCAATCAATCGACAGCTGTCAGAACTGTGTTTGTATTTATGTTGGTCCATTTATCAAGCGGAACGACGATGGGGTGATTCAAATCGGAATGATTGATAATAACACGACCGAGGTCTTGCTCTTTCCCCTTGGCTTTATTAAGCACGTCTTCAAACATGTTTTGAATGTCTTTAGTAATATCACGTAGTTTTTTCCCTATCCATGCGTTGGTGAATTTGACTCTGTACGTCGTTTCTGTCGCCAAATTTTTAGAAAACGTTTTTCGTCCAGATTGACGAAAAATGTACGGTGGTTTGTGTACTGTCCCTCTGCCAGTCTGTATAGTGTCGACACTTGTGGGTGGTAGGATATTGTTAGAATTAAAACTTAACATTCGATCATTTGCTTGTGTATTGTTTGTCTCGGGGTGTGGTGTTTCATCGCAAATCAAATGACTGTTTTCTTCGTGGAGGAGTAATTCTCTCGTGCTTTCGAATCTCCTTTCACACCATTTACACGTGTATAAATTCTGAATTTTGCGGAGAACCCGCTGATCGTTCAGTAGGTTATTGTGTATTGCCCATTCTGTTAAGTCTTCGGCATTGTCAAATAGATTTATGAAACTATATATTCGCTGACTTATAATTGAATGTTCCAACATTTGATTTTCTCGAGCCTATTTTATTAAACTATCTATGGTCTCGAAACTCTCGACAATGTCTTTGACAGTGGGATACTTTTGTGCCATGGTATTCTTCGTTTACTACATAACATGAAAAAATATATGAGCTTATATACTTATACGTTGAAATTGGATAGGGGTACCAGTCATTTACTCTATTCATATCATGTATTTTTTTAATTGTACTTTGTGTCTGTTGACTCTAAATAGAGCTCTTTTTACCAAATGTTTAAGTAGTTTCGTTATTGTATGACCTTTGACGGGTCCCAATCCTTCTAAGGTTTTTTCTAGGAGGGTGCTTTTAATTTGGTAGCTTAATAAAAAAAATATCCTTGATATGATAATGAAGTGTGCAAAATTTCACATGAAGATCTAAGTAGTGATTGTTTGTCAAACGCAAAAGTAAACTTATGATCCCACAGACAGAAAGACAATGTAATGCTCAATAAAATCAGTTTAAACGCAAAAAGGGTATTACTAAGGGGGAGGGGGAGGGTATCTTGATTCATAAACTGAAGGCATGTAGTATTGGAATATAATAACTTGATACAATCTAAAAAAAAGTTACAGAGCAGATTACAAATAAATACAAGCATAACATAGGAAATAATTAGAACATGTCAAATACATCCAATAAATAATCTCACTCCATCTTTTCTAACAGTTCTCTTTTTCTATTATTTAGAATCTCATTAAATTGAATATCCCTCGTCATTTGTGTTTTGTATGACTTGGCCATTTCCAAAAAGTAGGCCCTTTTTGTGTTTAAGTTCATTATTTTTTTGTTAACGATTGATATCGTCGCTCCTATGTTCATTGCTTCTGCTTTATCTAACGACATCCGGGTTGTAATTACCCTAAAAAAGATAAAAATATGTTTTTAAATATATATGCAGTGAATCTCCGTCTTAGTTAATTCAATGTAACAAATCTGGACAGATCGAATTGCATTAAAATCAAATGTTTTTTTTTTCTCTAAAATATTTCGGACTTAGGTGAATAACTGTTTTTGCCGAGAATTTGAATTTAAAAATCATACAATTTAAAAACTATAGATGTAGAATTTCGGTCCGCGATATTGATAATCAGACTTGAAAAGTGTTTGATTCAAAATATTTATTATTTCATTTTTTATATATATTATACATACATAAAAATTACTTGCAAAAAAAGAGTTCATTTTGAGTCTGAATAAAGGTATTTGAATGTGTTTTTTTCTCATTCTTTCAAGATCAAAAATAAGATAAGATAATTTATTAACCAAATTAAGGCCACGATCTCGCAATGATGTTATAACCCTAACCCTAACCCTATACTCTATCCCCTATACCCTAACCCTAACCCTAACCCTAACATTAACTCTAACCCCTAACCATAACCCTAACCCTAATCCTTCAACATAGAGTAGACTTATCCTTGACTTAAACGTATGGTTATTTTTATGCCTATCCTTAGACTTAGTCTAAATATTATTTTGAAGGATTCTTTAATCTTATTCTTATCCTTAGACTTACTTTTATCCTAAATTGTTCCACAGTAATCACAACCTTAGATTTGTTCTCTAACTTAACCTTATCCTCAGCATTGTCTTTAACATTTACCTAACCCTTAAACCTAACCCTGATATATGCCTGCGCCAAATGCATATCACAACCAAAAAAATATCAAACCGCCAGAAGGACACCGCCTTATTTTGATACCTAACCCTAAGCCTAACCCTGTCTGCAGTGGGTTTTACCAGAAATTTAGATTGGATGTTGAATAAAACTTTAGTAAAACATAATAAACTCTTGTTTATTGACGAAAACCGAACATCTTATATTAATGAACATTAGTTAATTATCACAATATGAACGGAAAATGCTTGCAATTAAAGTTGCCCATGTCAAAGGCAATTTTTTGTTTTGTTTTTACTGTTACTGTTCTAGTACACATTCGCACTTTAATAATAAGACGTTTTCTTTATTCTCGAAAAAGTCAATTGTCAGACGGAATTTGAGAGCAGGAAAATATGTCTTCCTCGCTATGGTAGCCACTACAAGAGTCAATAACTTCTTTCGAAACATTATTTTCAGATCCCATATTTGTGCCTTCCTCTAGAGTATTTTTCTGTTCCTTCTTTTTTATCTCTTTGCTCCGACGTTTTAGATCTTCTTCATTCTGTTCATCTTTTAGATTTATATTGTGATATCCCAGATTCGTGCCTTCCTTGGGCATATCTTTCTTTTCCTCTTTTTGCACCTCTTGGTCCTGGCGTTTTATACCTTCCATCTTTTGGTCGGCCGCTTTTATAATATTACTAGCCATCGTTCAAGCTGCAAAGAAAGAAATATTTAGGTTAGGGGGAATGATATAAGAATAAATATGCAAACTATTGACTCTCTAACATAAACATAGGCACACTATACTTTAGTTGCAATAACAGAACAAGAAAGAAAAATTCCAGCATGGCAAAACATATCAGTTTTATATGCGTTTTGACACACAAAGGTTTACCAAGTAAACATCCTTTTCCGAAATACGATATACATTAGAGTATACCCAATTGAACAAATTACTCTCTATACACATAAACACTCAATTAACCTTAAAATTTTACAGAATTACCCCCCTCCTGGGCGTTAACCTTACCCTTAAACTTACCCTCAAACTTTTACATAGTACTATCCTTTACACTCAGACTTATACATAGTCCTATCCTTGACGTTATCCTAACCTTATATTACCCTCTGTTTTATCCTGGGCGTTAACCTTACCCTTAGACTTACCCTCAGAATTATATACAGTCCTATCCTTGAGGTTTACCCTAACCTCAGACTTATCCTCAGTTTTATCCTTGGCGCTAACCTCACCCTTACATCTATCCTCAAACATCTACACAGTCTTATCCTTAGGCGTTAACCTTAACCTTTGACTTATCCTCAATGTTAATACATATTCTCTTTCTATTCTATAATGTCATCAATGTTTTGAGAGGTGTTTGAGAATTAAGTGTAAGAAGTGCACTAATGCCACAATAAATAATGAAAATACTTTTTGAAAGTGATAATGATAAAAGATCAAATCCGAAAAAAAATGATATATAGAACAATGCCATAATTCAATATATTTACCATTTGTGACAGATTTATGTGCATTTCGTCAAAAATGAAACAATCTGTAAAAGTTGTTGGGTAGAAAATATGTCTAAAAAAGCAAGATAAAGGCTTACCTGCAAAAAATATTTTGCAAGACAAATTATAACTGGTAAATTCCGTTACAAGTCTTATCCCTATGAACTGATTAAATTAACCGACAAAACCTTCCATTAGTTGCAATAACACTGAAGTGAATTGCATCAGCTCAAAATATTTAAAACCATAAACTCCTCCCCTTTTTATTAGTCACGTGGTATTTTTGACATTGACGAGTTGATCTTGGGTTAATGAATTCGCATTAATCCTAACCCTAACCCTAACCCCTAATCCTAACCTTAACCCTAGTTGACGCTTTCCATACCGGTGCACCGGGTCAATGCTCCAAGTTAGTGGATTCCGGGTCGTTCATTCAATTTTGAGTTTTTGTGTGTTTTCGTTTTTAGGTTTTGATTGTTTCGTGTTTGTTCGTTTCTGTTTCAATGATTTGTAAACGTCCAAAGATTTTCGACTTTGGAATATAGATACAACTTTGGTTTCCTTTGTTTTACTTTGATCTTGTAAAACGATCTCGCATTGATGTTATAACCCTAACCCTAACCCTATACTCTATGCCCTATACCCTAACCCTAACCCTAACATTAACTCTAACCCCTAACCATAACCCTAACCCTAATCCTTCAACATATAGTAGACTTATCCTTGACTTAAACGTATGGTTATTTTTATGCCTATCCTCAGACTTAGTCTAAATATTCTTTTGAAGGATTCTTTAATCTTATTCTTATCCTTAGACTTACTTTTATCCTAAATTGTTCCACAGTAATCACAATCTTAGATTTGTTCTCTAACTTAACCTTATCCTCAGCATTGTCTTTAACATTTACCTAACCCTTAAACCTAACCCTGATATATGCCTGCGCCAAATGCATATCACAACCAAAAAAATATCAAACCGCCAGAAGGACACCGCCTTATTTTGATACCTAACCCTAAGCCTAACCCTGTCTGCAGTGGGTTTTACCAGAAATTTAGATTGGATGTTGAATAAAACTTTAGTAAAACATAATAAACTCTTGTTTATTGACGAAAACCGAACATCTTATATTTCCTTTCTAACAAGCCCTTTATAATTTTGTGCTCGTTTGAAATCGTATAAATTTCCTTTCCAACTAGCTAAAGATTGGTTAAATCCGATAAGAAATGACTGAGATACAGGCCCTAACGCTAGCTCTAACCCCTAACCATGAGAACCCTAATTCCAAACGCCTGTATCTCCGTTTATCCTTGACCGATGTGTGTTAATGTGTATTGGTGTGTCTGTATGTGTAAATGCATATTTATTTGTAAGTATGTATTATACACACATACACATAAATGTGCCTATACACATTTTTGTGTGTATTATACATATTAAGTAACATATATTTGTGTTTTATGTGTGTGTATGTGTTTTTGAGCGTGCGTATGTGTCATACAGTCACTTACACGTATGCGTATGCGTTAGGCGTGTGTGTGTGTGTGTGTGGATGGATGGATGGATGGATGGATGGATGGATGCTTTTATAGAATAAAAAATATCAAGTTATTTAAAGTTATTAAAAAGTAGGAACTCACCTTTTACGACTGTCTTTTGACTGTTGACTGTTCTGAGGATTAACAAAATAAAAAAGAGTAAATAAATCAAACAAATGAAACCATACGGAAAATAAGAAATAATTAAAGTAATACAAATTTAACATAAAGAAATGCTTCATCATCACAATACTGAACTAAATTAAAGAAATCTTGAACTTTAAAAACGACAATGTAATCCGATCCATTCAGTGTGAAGTCTGTGCAATCTATGTTGCTGTTTTGACAATATTCTAACGCTTGTGTAAAGTCAGAATGTAACACAAAACATAAAAAACCAAAAGGATGTTCAAACGGCTCCATCTGGAAAAAAAAAGAAAAAAACAGAAATAAGGTTTATAAGAAAACTAAACTAAAAATTAACAATAATAAACTAAAACCTGATAACCGCGTGCATGACAAAAATCAATCAAATGATAAAAACCATTTACTAAAAACACGGCAATGTAACTCAACCCATGTAGCTGAAATGTTTTAATCCCTATGTTGTTGTCGTTGCAAAATAAAAAGCACTCAAAAAAATCAAAGTTGCACTTAAAAGCAATGAAACCAAAGGGAAAATCCATGGCTAAGGATAGAATTTCTAATAATATCTGAAAAAAAGTAAAGTATATACATTTAGAATCATAAATATTGGACAACAAATAAAAGATCATCTAGCATCTGTAAAAGAAAAAACATTATAACGATAAGTAGTGTATATTTTTACGGATACTGTTTTACTTGTGTTTTTTCTACCATTTAACCTGTAACAGATATCCAATTTACCGTAGAAATGTAGCCATTTTACCACAGAGAGTTGGCATTTTACCGCAGAGAGTTGCCAGCGTTTGGGCTAGCGTTTGGGTCTGTATCTCATTTATTTCTCATCCGATTTCAATAATAGAGAGCGCGCGATGGAAAGCGTATGAAATGTCCTTTCCAACGCACCTTCGACCATTAAAATTTGATGACAAATCATTGAGATAAAGGCCGTAATTCTAAGCCTATATCTAACGCCAATCCCAACCCTTCAAACGCCTGTATCTCTGTTAATCCTTGACGGATTTGAAAAATCTAGAACGCATTGGAAAGCGTACATGCCAAGCTTATTTACCATTTGTGACAGATTTATATGCATTTCGTCAAAAATGAAACAATCTGTAAAAGTTGTTGGGTAGAAAATATGTCTAAAAAAGCAAGATAAAGGCTTACCTGCAAAAAATATTTTGCAAGACAAATTATAACTGGTAAATTCCGTTACAAGTCTTATCCCTATGAACTGATTAAATTAACATACAAAACCTTCCATTAGTTGCAATAACACTGAAGTGAATTGCATCAGCTCAAAATATTTCAAACCATAAACTCCTCCCCTTTTTATTAGTCACGTGGTATTTTTGACATTGACGAGTTGATCTTTGAAATGATCTCGTATTTATGTTATAACCCTAACCCTAACCCTAACCCCTAACCCCTAACCCTAACCCTAACCCTAACCCTAACCCTAACCCTAAACCCTAAACCCTAACCCTAACCCTAACCCTAACCCTAATGACTCTGAAATTACACTTTTGACTTCAAAATGACACTTTTCAGTCAAAATGACACTTCTGACTCCAAAATGACTTAAAAATGACACTTTCGACTCAAAATGACAGTTTTTTTTTTTTTTTTTTAACTCAAATGACACCTTTTGACTCAAAATGACACTTTTTTACTCAAAATGACACTTTTGACTCAAAGTGACACTTTTGACTCAAAATGACTTAAAATGACACTTTTGACTCAAAATGACACTTTTGACTCAAAGTGACACTTTTGACTCAAAATGACTTAAAATGACACTTTTGACTCAAAATGACACTTTTGACTTAAAATGACTTAAAAATACACCTTTAACTCAAAATGACACTTTGGACTCAAAAATACACTTTTGACTCAAAATGACACCTTTTGACTCAAAATGACACTTTTTTACTCAAAATGACACTTTTGACTCAAAGTGACACTTTTGACTCAAAATGACTTAAAATGACACTTTTGACTCAAAATGACACTTTTGACTCAAAATGACACTTTTGACTTAAAATGACTTAAAAATACACCTTTAACTCAAAATGACACTTTGGACTCCAAAATACACTTTTGACTCAAAATGACACTTTTGACTCAAAATGACTTAAACTGACACTTTTGACTCAAAATGACACTTTTGACTTAAAAATACACTTTTGACTCAAAATGACACTTTGGACTTAAAAATACACTTTTGACTCAAAATCACTTAAACTGACACTTTTGACTCAAAATGACACTTTTGACTTAAAAATACACTTTTGACTCAAAATGACTTAAAATGACACTTTTGACTGAAAATGACGTTTTTGACTCAACATCACACTTTTGACTCAAAATCACACTTTTGACTCAAAGTGACACTTTTGACTCAAAATGACTTAAAATGACACTTTTGACTCAAAATGACACTTTTGATGAAAAATGACTTTGACAATTTTTCAAGTCCAACTTCATACTTTGATCGAAAAATGAAAAAAAAATGGGTCCTACAAATATGTTCAAAAACACTCAAAAACATCCAAAATGCAAAAATAACACATTGTTGAAAAACACCTAAAAATGTTGGACTTTGTCAATTTTTCAAACTTTTGTTTTGGTAAATGGCTTTTTCGCCGTTTTCATACAGATATAAAATCGTTGCTAACTATCTGATTACTACTGGTCTTTGCCACGTAATAGAGTATAGTTTTAGCTTTCCAGAACTGGTCTACTTTAGAAAATCGATTAAGACAACACTGAGATATATGCATGTAAAGTTGTAACAAAACACTTATTAAAACGCTTTTAATGCTTTATTCCATAGCTTGTAACTTTTAAACGGTTTATCCTACGACCTTTCTGATCATGCCAATCGATGCAGAAGGGTCGATTACCCCTTAGAACAAACTTTCAGGTATGCATCTCCAGTAGAAATATTTATTTTTGCAAATGAAGTTTCCCATAGACTTACATTATAATTACCTCCCTTTGTAATTTATTTATGCAAATTAGCTATACCACTAGTGTGTTATTATAGAAAACATGTACTATATAAGCAAGTCCAAACATACATACTAATGGGTTGAAGTTGCGCACGCGCACTTCGAATGGGTGAAAGTAGTTCCTAACACTAACCCTAACCCTAACCCAATTAACAAAGAATGCACTGTAACACTAACCCTAACCCTAACCCTAACCCTTAACCCTTTGGTTTGTATTCATACGCCAAGCCGATTTACTCCTTACTAATTGACCATCCGACGGTTTATCAGCAACAATTGCCTAATACCCTAACCCTAACCCTAACCCTATTTGTTCTCTAACTTAACCTTATCCTCAGCATTGTCTTTAACATTTACCTAACCCTTAAACCTAACCCTGATATATGCCTGCGCCAAATGCATATCACAACCAAAAAAATATCAAACCGCCAGAAGGACACCGCCTTATTTTGATACCTAACCCTAAGCCTAACCCTGTCTGCAGTGGGTTTTACCAGAAATTTAGATTGGATGTTGAATAAAACTTTAGTAAAACATAATAAACTCTTGTTTATTGACGAAAACCGAACATCTTATATTAATGAACATTAGTTAATTATCACAATATGAACGGAAAATGCTTGCAATTAAAGTTGCCCATGTCAAAGGCAATTTTTTGTTTTGTTTTTACTGTTACTGTTCTAGTACACATTCGCACTTTAATAATAAGACGTTTTCTTTATTCTCGAAAAAGTCAATTGTCAGACGGAATTTGAGAGCAGGAAAATATGTCTTCCTCGCTATGGTAGCCACTACAAGAGTCAATAACTTCTTTCGAAACATTATTTTCAGATCCCATATTTGTGCCTTCCTCTAGAGTATTTTTCTGTTCCTTCTTTTTTATCTCTTTGCTCCGACGTTTTAGATCTTCTTCATTCTGTTCATCTTTTAGATTTATATTGTGATATCCCAGATTCGTGCCTTCCTTGGGCATATCTTTCTTTTCCTCTTTTTGCACCTCTTGGTCCTGGCGTTTTATACCTTCCATCTTTTGGTCGGCCGCTTTTATAATATTACTAGCCATCGTTCAAGCTGCAAAGAAAGAAATATTTAGGTTAGGGGGAATGATATAAGAATAAATATGCAAACTATTGACTCTCTAACATAAACATAGGCACACTATACTTTAGTTGCAATAACAGAACAAGAAAGAAAAATTCCAGCATGGCAAAACATATCAGTTTTATATGCGTTTTGACACACAAAGGTTTACCAAGTAAACATCCTTTTCCGAAATACGATATACATTAGAGTATACCCAATTGAACAAATTACTCTCTATACACATAAACACTCAATTAACCTTAAAATTTTACAGAATTACCCCCCTCCTGGGCGTTAACCTTACCCTTAAACTTACCCTCAAACTTTTACATAGTACTATCCTTTACACTCAGACTTATACATAGTCCTATCCTTGACGTTATCCTAACCTTATATTACCCTCTGTTTTATCCTGGGCGTTAACCTTACCCTTAGACTTACCCTCAGAATTATATACAGTCCTATCCTTGAGGTTTACCCTAACCTCAGACTTATCCTCAGTTTTATCCTTGGCGCTAACCTCACCCTTACATCTATCCTCAAACATCTACACAGTCTTATCCTTAGGCGTTAACCTTAACCTTTGACTTATCCTCAATGTTAATACATATTCTCTTTCTATTCTATAATGTCATCAATGTTTTGAGAGGTGTTTGAGAATTAAGTGTAAGAAGTGCACTAATGCCACAATAAATAATGAAAATACTTTTTGAAAGTGATAATGATAAAAGATCAAATCCGAAAAAAAATGATATATAGAACAATGCCATAATTCAATATATTTACCATTTGTGACAGATTTATGTGCATTTCGTCAAAAATGAAACAATCTGTAAAAGTTGTTGGGTAGAAAATATGTCTAAAAAAGCAAGATAAAGGCTTACCTGCAAAAAATATTTTGCAAGACAAATTATAACTGGTAAATTCCGTTACAAGTCTTATCCCTATGAACTGATTAAATTAACATACAAAACCTTCCATTAGTTGCAATAACACTGAAGTGAATTGCATCAGCTCAAAATATTTCAAACCATAAACTCCTCCCCTTTTTATTAGTCACGTGGTATTTTTGACATTGACGAGTTGATCTTTGAAATGATCTCGTATTTATGTTATAACCCTAACCCTAACCCTAACCCTAACCCTAACCTAACCCTAACCCTAACCCTAACCTAACCCTAACCCTAACCCTAACCTAACCCTAACCCTAACCCTAACCCTAACCCTAACCCCTAACCCTAACCCTAACCCTAACCCTATTTGTTCTCTAACTTAACCTTATCCTCAGCATTGTCTTTAACATTTACCTAACCCTTAAACCTAACCCTGATATATGCCTGCGCCAAATGCATATCACAACCAAAAAAATATCAAACCGCCAGAAGGACACCGCCTTATTTTGATACCTAACCCTAAGCCTAACCCTGTCTGCAGTGGGTTTTACCAGAAATTTAGATTGGATGTTGAATAAAACTTTAGTAAAACATAATAAACTCTTGTTTATTGACGAAAACCGAACATCTTATATTAATGAACATTAGTTAATTATCACAATATGAACGGAAAATGCTTGCAATTAAAGTTGCCCATGTCAAAGGCAATTTTTTGTTTTGTTTTTACTGTTACTGTTCTAGTACACATTCGCACTTTAATAATAAGACGTTTTCTTTATTCTCGAAAAAGTCAATTGTCAGACGGAATTTGAGAGCAGGAAAATATGTCTTCCTCGCTATGGTAGCCACTACAAGAGTCAATAACTTCTTTCGAAACATTATTTTCAGATCCCATATTTGTGCCTTCCTCTAGAGTATTTTTCTGTTCCTTCTTTTTTATCTCTTTGCTCCGACGTTTTAGATCTTCTTCATTCTGTTCATCTTTTAGATTTATATTGTGATATCCCAGATTCGTGCCTTCCTTGGGCATATCTTTCTTTTCCTCTTTTTGCACCTCTTGGTCCTGGCGTTTTATACCTTCCATCTTTTGGTCGGCCGCTTTTATAATATTACTAGCCATCGTTCAAGCTGCAAAGAAAGAAATATTTAGGTTAGGGGGAATGATATAAGAATAAATATGCAAACTATTGACTCTCTAACATAAACATAGGCACACTATACTTTAGTTGCAATAACAGAACAAGAAAGAAAAATTCCAGCATGGCAAAACATATCAGTTTTATATGCGTTTTGACACACAAAGGTTTACCAAGTAAACATCCTTTTCCGAAATACGATATACATTAGAGTATACCCAATTGAACAAATTACTCTCTATACACATAAACACTCAATTAACCTTAAAATTTTACAGAATTACCCCCCTCCTGGGCGTTAACCTTACCCTTAAACTTACCCTCAAACTTTTACATAGTACTATCCTTTACACTCAGACTTATACATAGTCCTATCCTTGACGTTATCCTAACCTTATATTACCCTCTGTTTTATCCTGGGCGTTAACCTTACCCTTAGACTTACCCTCAGAATTATATACAGTCCTATCCTTGAGGTTTACCCTAACCTCAGACTTATCCTCAGTTTTATCCTTGGCGCTAACCTCACCCTTACATCTATCCTCAAACATCTACACAGTCTTATCCTTAGGCGTTAACCTTAACCTTTGACTTATCCTCAATGTTAATACATATTCTCTTTCTATTCTATAATGTCATCAATGTTTTGAGAGGTGTTTGAGAATTAAGTGTAAGAAGTGCACTAATGCCACAATAAATAATGAAAATACTTTTTGAAAGTGATAATGATAAAAGATCAAATCCGAAAAAAAATGATATATAGAACAATGCCATAATTCAATATATTTACCATTTGTGACAGATTTATGTGCATTTCGTCAAAAATGAAACAATCTGTAAAAGTTGTTGGGTAGAAAATATGTCTAAAAAAGCAAGATAAAGGCTTACCTGCAAAAAATATTTTGCAAGACAAATTATAACTGGTAAATTCCGTTACAAGTCTTATCCCTATGAACTGATTAAATTAACATACAAAACCTTCCATTAGTTGCAATAACACTGAAGTGAATTGCATCAGCTCAAAATATTTCAAACCATAAACTCCTCCCCTTTTTATTAGTCACGTGGTATTTTTGACATTGACGAGTTGATCTTTGAAATGATCTCGTATTTATGTTATAACCCTAACCCTAACCCTAACCCTAACCCTAACCTAACCCTAACCCTAACCCTAACCTAACCCTAACCCTAACCCTAACCCTAACCCTAACCTAACCCTAACCTAACCCTAACCCTAACCCTAACCCTAACCCCTAACCCTAACCCTAACCCTAACCCTAACCCTAACCCTATTTGTTCTCTAACTTAACCTTATCCTCAGCATTGTCTTTAACATTTACCTAACCCTTAAACCTAACCCTGATATATGCCTGCGCCAAATGCATATCACAACCAAAAAAATATCAAACCGCCAGAAGGACACCGCCTTATTTTGATACCTAACCCTAAGCCTAACCCTGTCTGCAGTGGGTTTTACCAGAAATTTAGATTGGATGTTGAATAAAACTTTAGTAAAACATAATAAACTCTTGTTTATTGACGAAAACCGAACATCTTATATTAATGAACATTAGTTAATTATCACAATATGAACGGAAAATGCTTGCAATTAAAGTTGCCCATGTCAAAGGCAATTTTTTGTTTTGTTTTTACTGTTACTGTTCTAGTACACATTCGCACTTTAATAATAAGACGTTTTCTTTATTCTCGAAAAAGTCAATTGTCAGACGGAATTTGAGAGCAGGAAAATATGTCTTCCTCGCTATGGTAGCCACTACAAGAGTCAATAACTTCTTTCGAAACATTATTTTCAGATCCCATATTTGTGCCTTCCTCTAGAGTATTTTTCTGTTCCTTCTTTTTTATCTCTTTGCTCCGACGTTTTAGATCTTCTTCATTCTGTTCATCTTTTAGATTTATATTGTGATATCCCAGATTCGTGCCTTCCTTGGGCATATCTTTCTTTTCCTCTTTTTGCACCTCTTGGTCCTGGCGTTTTATACCTTCCATCTTTTGGTCGGCCGCTTTTATAATATTACTAGCCATCGTTCAAGCTGCAAAGAAAGAAATATTTAGGTTAGGGGGAATGATATAAGAATAAATATGCAAACTATTGACTCTCTAACATAAACATAGGCACACTATACTTTAGTTGCAATAACAGAACAAGAAAGAAAAATTCCAGCATGGCAAAACATATCAGTTTTATATGCGTTTTGACACACAAAGGTTTACCAAGTAAACATCCTTTTCCGAAATACGATATACATTAGAGTATACCCAATTGAACAAATTACTCTCTATACACATAAACACTCAATTAACCTTAAAATTTTACAGAATTACCCCCCTCCTGGGCGTTAACCTTACCCTTAAACTTACCCTCAAACTTTTACATAGTACTATCCTTTACACTCAGACTTATACATAGTCCTATCCTTGACGTTATCCTAACCTTATATTACCCTCTGTTTTATCCTGGGCGTTAACCTTACCCTTAGACTTACCCTCAGAATTATATACAGTCCTATCCTTGAGGTTTACCCTAACCTCAGACTTATCCTCAGTTTTATCCTTGGCGCTAACCTCACCCTTACATCTATCCTCAAACATCTACACAGTCTTATCCTTAGGCGTTAACCTTAACCTTTGACTTATCCTCAATGTTAATACATATTCTCTTTCTATTCTATAATGTCATCAATGTTTTGAGAGGTGTTTGAGAATTAAGTGTAAGAAGTGCACTAATGCCACAATAAATAATGAAAATACTTTTTGAAAGTGATAATGATAAAAGATCAAATCCGAAAAAAAATGATATATAGAACAATGCCATAATTCAATATATTTACCATTTGTGACAGATTTATGTGCATTTCGTCAAAAATGAAACAATCTGTAAAAGTTGTTGGGTAGAAAATATGTCTAAAAAAGCAAGATAAAGGCTTACCTGCAAAAAATATTTTGCAAGACAAATTATAACTGGTAAATTCCGTTACAAGTCTTATCCCTATGAACTGATTAAATTAACATACAAAACCTTCCATTAGTTGCAATAACACTGAAGTGAATTGCATCAGCTCAAAATATTTCAAACCATAAACTCCTCCCCTTTTTATTAGTCACGTGGTATTTTTGACATTGACGAGTTGATCTTTGAAATGATCTCGTATTTATGTTATAACCCTAACCCCTAACCCTAACCCTAACCCTAACCCTATTCACCTTATCCTCGACGTATCCTCATACAAATACTTAACCTTGAATTGTCCTCAGATTTATACTTATCCTCAGACTTAACCTTTGAATTGTCCTCAGACTTATCCCCAGACTCATACTTATTCTCAGACTTATTCTTAACCTTGTATTTTATCACAGACTTATCCTCAGACTTAGACTCAACCATTTACTATATCTTCAAGTTATCTTGACATTAATACTTAACCCTGGAATTGTCGTCAGGCTGATTCTGTACCGTTGAATTGTCCTTGACGAGTGTTGTCATAAACATGCTATAAACTCTTTTCTTAAAACTAACCCTTAACCCTTTCCCTATTTTTTTCTTTATAGATATACTTAAATGCAATAATATCCTCATATTTATGCTTATCCTTAATCTCATGATCCAACTAATACTAATGTTTGTCCTTAATATATAAATCATATGCTTTACCTTCTGTGTTGTTAATTTCCCTGCGCATCTGTTTTAGAATAAGGATGAGATATTCCTAAATATATATATGGCACATCACGTCATCATTAAATGACATTCAGGTGGAGAGTAGGAAAATTTCTTTAACCCTAACCCTAACCCTAACCTTAACTCTAACCTTAACCCAAACCACCGCAAAATCTTTAACCTTAAATAACCTTCTGTATTCTACTAGGCTAAACCTTTCAGAATACAGCCAAATGTTCTCGCAATAATACCTAAGGTTAATCGAAAACCTCATGTTTAAATTGACTTTAACCCTAATCCTAACCCTAACACTAAACTTAACCCTAACCTTAACCCTAACCCACTGCAAAATCTTTAACCTTAAATAACCTTCAGGATTCTCCTAGGCTAAACCTTTCAGAATACAGCTAAATGTTCTCGCAATAATACCTAAGGTTAATCGAAAACGTCATGTTTAAATTGACTTTAACCCTAACCCTAACCCTAACTTTAACTCTAACCTTAACCCTAACCTACTGCAAAATCTTAAACCTTAAATAACCTTCTGTATTCTACTGGGCTAAACCTTTCAGAATACAGCCAAATGTTCTCGTAATAATACCTAAGGTTAATCGAAAACGTCATGTTTAAATTGACTCTAACTCTAACCCTAACCCTAACACTAACCTTAACTCTAACCTTAACCCTAACCCACTGCAAAATCTTTAACCTTAAATAACCTTCAGTATTCTACTAGGCTAAACCTTTCAGAATACAGCCAAATGTTCTCGTTATAATACCTAAGGGTAATCGAAAACGTATGTTTAAATTGACTTTAACCCTAACCCTAACCCTAACCTTAACTCTAACCTTAACCCTAACCCACTGCAAAATCTTAAACCTTAAATAACCTTCATTATTCTCCCAGGCTAAACCTTTCATAATACAGCCAATTGTTCTCGCAATAATACCTAAGGTTAATCGAAAACGTCATGTTTAAATTGACTTTAATCCTAACCCTAACCCTAACCTTAACTCTAACCTTAACCCTAATCCACTGCAAAATCTTAAACCTTAAATAACCTTCAGTATTCTACTAGGCTAAACCTTTCAGAATACAGCCAAATGTTCTCGTAATAATACCTAAGGTTAATCGAAAACGTCATGTTTGAAATGACTTTAACTCTCACCCTAACCCTAACCTTAACTCTAATCTTAACCCTAACCCACTGCAAAATCTTTAACCTTAAATAACCTTCAGTATTCTACTGGGCTAAAGCTTTCAGAATACAGCCAAAGGTTCTCGTATAATACCTAAGGTTAATCGAAAACATCATGTTTAATTGACTTTAACTCTAACCCTAACCCTAACCCTAACCTTAACTCTAACCTTAACCCTAACCCACTGGAAAATCTTTCACCTTAAATAACCTTCAGTATTCTACTAGGCTAAACCTTTCAGAATACAGCCAAATGTTCTCGTAATAATACCTAAGGTTAATCGAAAACCTCATGTTTAAAATGACTTTAACCCTAACCCTAACCCTAACCTTAACTCTAACCTTAACCCTAACCCACTGCAAAATCTTTAACCTTAAATAACCTTCATTATTCTCCCAGGCTAAACCTTTCAGAATACAGCCAAATGTTCTCGCAATAATACCTAAGGTTAATCGAAAACGTCATGTTTAAATTGACTTTAACCCTAACCCTAACCCTAACATTAACTCTAACCTTAACCCTAACCCACTGCAAAATCTTAAACCTTAAATAACCTTCAGTATTCTACTAGGCTAAACCTTTCAGAATACAGCCAAATGTTCTCGTAATAATACCTAAGGTTAATCGAAAACGTCATGTTTAAATTGACTTTAACTCTCACCCTAACACTAACCTTAACTCTAACCTTAACCCTAACCCACTGCAAAATCTTTAACCTTAAATAGCCTTCAGTATTCTACTAGGCTAAAGCTTTCAGAATACAGCCAAATGTTCTCGTAATAATACCTAAGGTTAATTGAAAACGTCATGTTTAAATTGACTTTAATTCTAACCCTAACCCTAACCCTAACCCTAACGCTGTAACCTAAAAAAACTGGAAAAATAAATAACAAACAAAAAATCAAAGTAAATGATTCCACATGACAGTGTTTAATATAAACATATTCTCCATTGATGTTTACTTAAATAAAAAGTTATTCTTCGTCATCATCTGCGAAAATTAAAAGTTCAAAACAGTAACAAAACAATAGCCAGTTGCAGTGTTTGTGCAACTGTCAGAAGCTATATCAATTCTTGCAACATCGACGCCCAATGTGTTAATTTTTTGATTTACAGACAGTGTCAATTCTGTTATAAACGCGGTTTTCCATACATTCTGATTCCACCCAATATCCCTCTTTTACTCCTGTCCTATAAATGGTATCTTTGACATGTTGTCCTCTTTTATAATTAAGTTTTTCGCACATTTCAGATATGAAGGAATATCCTTTTGTTGATTTCTTCCATTCAAATCTTTTTTTACTGTTTCGATCGACCTTTCTTGCTTTCTTTTGTGGCTCATTTGATTCGTTTTGCTCATATTGTTCCTCTGATTGGTCAGCATCGGGATTTTGTGACAGATTGGGTGTCGATGTTGCAACAGCCAGTGATTCTTCTGGCCCAAGAATTGATATAGCATCTGACAGTTGCACAAACACTGCTTGGTTATTGCAGGCATAATCATCATTTGCGTTATGATTAGTGTTGATAGAAAATGTTGCCTCATTTAATAATTTTTCAATATCATCCTTGTACTTTTGTTTGCTTAATTCTATTTGTTTATTAAGAGTTTCATAATTATCATTTACTCTTTTCTCAATATCTTGACGGACTTTTGTGAATTCTCTGGTCATCTCGTCTTGAATTTTTATGTACATGTTTTTATCGTTGATCTTTGCTTCGTCAATCTTTAGGTGAATTGTTGCTATGGCATCTTCTTGCTGTTTAGTCCAGATGCACATATCGTTTTTCATTTGGTTTCGAAATTCAGATTGTTCATTTATGAATTTTGTTAATCGATTGTTCCATTCTACACTTAACTCATTTTTGATCTTTTTTGCCTCCTCATCTTGCTTCTGTTTTAGACTTTGTGTTTCTTTTTTAATGCGTTCAAGTGCTTCATTTTGCTGGCTTTCAAATAGTTTAAAGTCATGTTTTATTTTATCTTCTAAATCTTTTCCAATTTGTCCTTTATTTTCGTCTTGGTTTTGGAAATTCTTAAGAAATTCTTGGATTTCCCCAAATATTGCAGTTTTGAATTTGTCTTCTCTTCTCTTTAAAATCAATTCAACGTTCGTCATAGTCACATACTCTACAAGGTTAATATCACAGATTAAGAAAATATGCAAAACAATTCGGAAGGTTTTTACATGTTGATTTAAATCTGAATGATTTTTAATGTTTCAAGTCGTCAACAGAAATAAACCAAAATTATCACATCGGTTACATTTGTTACATATTATTATCTCCATAAGCAAACTTAACTATTTGACCGTTAAATTACCAATTAACAATTGAATGTCTGCACTTAAGAGTGCCGACTATAAGCTAAACCTTTCAGAATACAGCCAAATGTTCTCGTAATAATACCTAAGTTTAATTGAAAACGTTATGTTTAAATTGACTTTAACCCTAACCCTAACCCTAACCCTAACATTAACTCTAACCTTAACCCTAACCCACTGCAAAATCTTTCACCTTAAATAACCTTCTGTATTCTCCTAGGTTAAACCTTTCAGAATACAGCCAAATGTTCTCGTTATAATACCTAAGTTTAATCGAAAACGTCATGTTTAAATTAACTTTAACCCTAACCCTAACCCTAACCTTAACTCTAACCTTAACCCTAACCCACTGCAAAATCTTTAACCTTAAATAACCTTCATTATTCTCCTAGGCTAAACCTTTCAGAATACAGCCAAATGTTCTCGCAATAATACCTAAGGTTAATCGAAAACGTCATGTTTAAATTGACTTTAACCATAACCCTAACCCTAACCTTAACTCTAACTTAACCCTAACCCAGTGCAAAATCTTAAACCTTAAATAACCTTCAGTATTCTACTAGGCTAAAGCTTTCAGAATACAGCCAAATGTTCTCGTAATAATACCTAAGGTTAATCGAAAACGTCATGTTTAAATTGACTTTAACTCTAACCCTAACCCTAACCCTAACCTTAACTCTAACCTTAACCCTAACCCACTGCAAAATCTTTAACCTTAAATAACCTTCATTATTCTCCTAGGCTAAACCTTTCAGAATACAGCCAAATGTTCTCGCAATAATACCTAAGGTTAATCGAAAACGTCATGTTTAAATTGACTTTAACCATAACCCTAACCCTAACCTTAACTCTAACCTTAACCCTAACCCACTGCAAAATCTTTAACCTTAAATAACCTTCAGTATTCTACTAGGCTAAAGCTTTCAGAATACAGCCAAATGTTCTCGTAATAATACCTAAGGTTAACCGAAAACGTCATGTTTAAATTGACTTTAACTCTAACCCTAACCCTAACCCTAACCTTAACTCTAACCTTAACCCTAACCCACTGCAAAATCTTTAACCTTAAATAACCTTCATTATTCTCCTAGGCTAAAGCTTTCAGAATACAGCCAAATGTTCTCGCAATAATACCTAAGGTTAATCGAAAACGTCATGTTTAAATTGACTTTAACACTAACCCTAACACTAACCTTCACTCTAAACTTAACCCTAACCCAGTGCAAAATCTTTAACCTTAAATAACCTTCAGTATCTCCTAGGCTAAACCTTTCAGAATACAGCCAAATGTTCTCGCAATAATACCTAAGGTTAATCGAAAACGTCATGTTTAAATTGACTTTAACCCTAACCCTAACCCTAACCTTAACTCTAACCTTAACCCTAAACCACTGCAAAATCTCAAACCTTAAATAACCTTCAGTATTATACTAGGTTAAATCTTTCAGAATACAGCCAAATGTTCTCGTAATAATACCTAAGTTTAATTGAAAACATCATGTTTAAATTGACTTTAACTCTAACCCTAACCCTAACCCTAAACTTAACTCTAACCTTAACCCTAACCCACTGCAAAATCTTTAACCTTAAATAACCTTCTGTATTCTACTAGGCTAAAGCTTTCAGAATACAGCCAAATGTTCTCGTAATAATACCTAAGGTTAATCGAAAACGTCATGTTTAAATTGACTTTAACCCTAACCCTAACCCTAACACTAACCTTAACACTAACCTTAACCCTAACCCACTGCAAAATCTTTAACCTTAAATAACCTTCAGTAATCTCCTAGGCTAAACCTTTCAGAATACAGCCAAATGTTCTCGCAATAATACCTAAGGTTAATCGCAAACGTCATGTTTAAATTGACTTTAACACTAACCCTAACACTAACCTTAACTCTAAACTTAACCCTAACCCACTGCAAAATCTTTAACCTTAAATAACCTTCAGTATTCTCCTAGGCTAAACCTTTCAGAATACAGCCAAATGTTCTCGCAATAATACCTAAGGTTAATCGAAAACGTCATGTTTAAATTGACTTTAACCCTAACCCTAACCCTAACCTTAACTCTAACCTTAACCCTAACCCACTCCAAAATCTTAAACCTTAAATAACCTTCAGTATTATACTAGGCTAAATCTTTCAGAATACAGCCAAATGTTCTCGTAATAATACCTAAGGTTAATCGAAAACATCATGTTTAAATTGACTTTAACTCTAACCCTAACCCTAACCCTAACCTTAACTCTAACCTTAACCCTAACCCACTGCAAAATCTTTAACCTTAAATAACCTTCTGTATTCTACTAGGCTAAACCTTTCAGGATACAGCCAAATGTTCTCGTAATAATACCTAAGGTTAATCAAAAACGTCACGTTTAAATTGACTTTAACTCTAACCCTAACCCTAACCCTAACCTTAATTCTAACCTTAAACCTAACCCACTGCAAAATCTTTAACCTTAAATAACCTTCATTATTCTCCTAGGCTAAAGCTTTCAGAATACAGCCAAATGTTCTCGTAATAATACCTAAGGTTAATCGAAAACCTCATGTTTAAATTGACTTTAACCCTAACCCTAACCCTAACCTTAACTCTAACCTTAACCCTAACCCACTGCAAAATCTTTAACCTTAAATAACCTTCAGTATTCTCCTAGGCTAAACCTTTCAGAATACAGCCAAATCTTCTCGCAATAATACCTAAGGTTAATTCGAAAACGTCATGTTTAAATTGACTTTAACACTAACCCTAACCTTAACTCTAATCTTAACCTTAACCCACTGCAAAATCTTTAACCTTAAATAACCTTCTGTATTCTACTAGGCTAAACCTTTCAGAATACAGCCAAATGTTCTCGTAATAATACCTAAGGTTAATCGAAAACGTCATGTTTAAATTGACTTTAACCCTAACCCTGACCCTAACCTTAACCCTAACCTGAACCCTAACCCACTGCAAAATCTTTAACCTTAAATAACCTTCAGTATTCTCCTAGGCTAAACTTTTCAGAATACAGCCAAATGTTCTCGTAATAATACCTAAGGTTAATTGAAAACGTCATGTTTAAATTGACTTTAACCCTAACCCTAACCCTAACCTTAACTCTAACCTTAACCCTAACCCACTGCAAAATCTTTAACCTTAAATAACCTTCTGTATTCTACTAGGCTAAACCTTTCATAATACAGCCAAATGTTCTCGTAATAATACCTAAGGCTAATCGAAAACGTCATGTTTAAATTGACTTTAACTCTAACCCTAACCCTAACACTAACCTTAACTCTAACCTTAACCCTAACCCACTGCAAAATCTTTAACCTTAAATAACCTTCAGTAATCTCCTAGGCTAAACCTTTCAGAATACAGCCAAATGTTCTCGCAATAATACCTAAGGTTAATCGAAAACGTCATGTTTAAATTGACTTTAACACTAACCCTAACACTAACCTTAACTCTAAACTTAACCCTAATCCACTGCAAAATCTTTAACCTTAAATAACCTTCAGTATTCTCCTAGGCTAAACCTTTCAGAATACAGCCAAATGTTCTCGCAATAATACCTAAGGTTAATCGAAAACGTCATGTTTAAATTGACTTTAACCCTAACCCTAACCCTAACCTTAACTCTAACCTTAACCCTAACCCACTGCAAAATCTTCAACCTTAAATAACCTTCAGTATTATACTAGGCTAAATCTTTCAGAATACAGCCAAATGTTCTCGTAATAATACCTAAGGTTAATCGAAAACATCATGTTTAAATTGACTTTAACTCTAACCCTAACCCTAACCCTAACCTTAACTCTAACCTTAACCCTAACCCACTGCAAAATCTTTAACCTTAAATAACCTTCTGTATTCTACTAGGCTAAACCTTTCAGGATACAGCCAAATGTTCTCGTAATAATACCTAAGGTTAATCAAAAACGTCACGTTTAAATTGACTTTAACTCTAACCCTAACCCTAACCCTAACCCTAACCTTAATTCTAACCTGAACCCTAACCCACTGCAAAATCTTTAACCTTAAATAACCTTCAGTATTCTCCTAGGCTAAACCTTTCAGAATACAGCCAAATGTTCTCGTAATAATACCTAAGGTTAATCGAAAACGTCATGTTTAAATTGACTTTAACCCTAACCCTGACCCTAACCTTCACCCTAACCTTAACCCTAACCCACTGCAAAATCTTTAACCTTAAATAACCTTCAGTATTCTCCTAGGCTAAACCTTTCAGAATACAGCCAAATGTTCTCGTAATAATACCTAAGGTTAATCGAAAACGTCATGTTTAAATTGACTTTAACCCTAACCCTAACCCTAACCTTAACTCTAACCTTAACCCTAACCCACTGCAAAATCTCGCCCAGGAGGGGGGTAATTCTGTAAAATTTTAAGGTTAATTGAGTGTTTATGTGTATAGAGAGTAATTTGTTCAATTGGGTATACTCTAATGTATATCGTATTTCGGAAAAGGATGTTTACTTGGTAAACCTTTGTGTGTCAAAACGCATATAAAACTGATATGTTTTGCCATGCTGGAATTTTTCTTTCTTGTTCTGTTATTGCAACTAAAGTATAGTGTGCCTATGTTTATGTTAGAGAGTCAATAGTTTGCATATTTATTCTTATATCATTCCCCCTAACCTAAATATTTCTTTCTTTGCAGCTTGAACGATGGCTAGTAATATTATAAAAGCGGCCGACCAAAAGATGGAAGGTATAAAACGCCAGGACCAAGAGGTGCAAAAAGAGGAAAAGAAAGATATGCCCAAGGAAGGCACGAATCTGGGATATCACAATATAAATCTAAAAGATGAACAGAATGAAGAAGATCTAAAACGTCGGAGCAAAGAGATAAAAAAGAAGGAACAGAAAAATACTCTAGAGGAAGGCACAAATATGGGATCTGAAAATAATGTTTCGAAAGAAGTTATTGACTCTTGTAGTGGCTACCATAGCGAGGAAGACATATTTTCCTGCTCTCAAATTCCGTCTGACAATTGACTTTTTCGAGAATAAAGAAAACGTCTTATTATTAAAGTGCGAATGTGTACTAGAACAGTAACAGTAAAAACAAAACAAAAAATTGCCTTTGACATGGGCAACTTTAATTGCAAGCATTTTCCGTTCATATTGTGATAATTAACTAATGTTCATTAATATAAGATGTTCGGTTTTCGTCAATAAACAAGAGTTTATTATGTTTTACTAAAGTTTTATTCAACATCCAATCTAAATTTCTGGTAAAACCCACTGCAGACAGGGTTAGGCTTAGGGTTAGGTATCAAAATAAGGCGGTGTCCTTCTGGCGGTTTGATATTTTTTTGGTTGTGATATGCATTTGGCGCAGGCATATATCAGGGTTAGGTTTAAGGGTTAGGTAAATGTTAAAGACAATGCTGAGGATAAGGTTAAGTTAGAGAACAAATAGGGTTAGGGTTAGGGTTAGGGTATTAGGCAATTGTTGCTGATAAACCGTCGGATGGTCAATTAGTAAGGAGTAAATCGGCTTGGCGTATGAATACAAACCAAAGGGTTAAGGGTTAGGGTTAGGGTTAGTGTTACAGTGCATTCTTTGTTAATTGGGTTAGGGTTAGGGTTAGTGTTAGGAACTACTTTCACCCATTCGAAGTGCGCGTGCGCAACTTCAACCCATTAGTATGTATGTTTGGACTTGCTTATATAGTACATGTTTTCTATAATAACACACTAGTGGTATAGCTAATTTGCATAAATAAATTACAAAGGGAGGTAATTATAATGTAAGTCTATGGGAAACTTCATTTGCAAAAATAAATATTTCTACTGGAGATGCATACCTGAAAGTTTGTTCTAAGGGGTAATCGACCCTTCTGCATCGATTGGCATGATCAGAAAGGTCGTAGGATAAACCGTTTAAAAGTTACAAGCTATGGAATAAAGCATTAAAAGCGTTTTAATAAGTGTTTTGTTACAACTTTACATGCATATATCTCAGTGTTGTCTTAATCGATTTTCTAAAGTAGACCAGTTCTGGAAAGCTAAAACTATACTCTATTACGTGGCAAAGACCAGTAGTAATCAGATAGTTAGCAACGATTTTATATCTGTATGAAAACGGCGAAAAAGCCATTTACCAAAACAAAAGTTTGAAAAATTGACAAAGTCCAACATTTTTAGGTGTTTTTCAACAATGTGTTATTTTTGCATTTTGGATGTTTTTGAGTGTTTTTGAACATATTTGTAGGACCCATTTTTTTTTCATTTTTCGATCAAAGTATGAAGTTGGACTTGAAAAATTGTCAAAGTCATTTTTCATCAAAAGTGTCATTTTGAGTCAAAAGTGTCATTTTAAGTCATTTTGAGTCAAAAGTGTGATTTTGAGTCAAAAGTGTGATGTTGAGTCAAAAACGTCATTTTCAGTCAAAAGTGTCATTTTAAGTCATTTTGAGTCAAAAGTGTATTTTTAAGTCAAAAGTGTCATTTTGAGTCAAAAGTGTCAGTTTAAGTGATTTTGAGTCAAAAGTGTATTTTTAAGTCCAAAGTGTCATTTTGAGTCAAAAGTGTATTTTTAAGTCAAAAGTGTCATTTTGAGTCAAAAGTGTCAGTTTAAGTCATTTTGAGTCAAAAGTGTCATTTTGAGTCAAAAGTGTATTTTGGAGTCCAAAGTGTCATTTTGAGTTAAAGGTGTATTTTTAAGTCATTTTAAGTCAAAAGTGTCATTTTGAGTCAAAAGTGTCATTTTGAGTCAAAAGTGTCATTTTAAGTCATTTTGAGTCAAAAGTGTCACTTTGAGTCAAAAGTGTCATTTTGAGTAAAAAAGTGTCATTTTGAGTCAAAAGGTGTCATTTTGAGTCAAAAGTGTATTTTTGAGTCCAAAGTGTCATTTTGAGTTAAAGGTGTATTTTTAAGTCATTTTAAGTCAAAAGTGTCATTTTGAGTCAAAAGTGTCATTTTGAGTCAAAAGTGTCATTTTAAGTCATTTTGAGTCAAAAGTGTCACTTTGAGTCAAAAGTGTCATTTTGAGTCAAAAGTGTCATTTTAAGTCATTTTGAGTCAAAAGTGTCACTTTGAGTCAAAAGTGTCATTTTGAGTAAAAAAGTGTCATTTTGAGTCAAAAGGTGTCATTTGAGTTAAAAAAAAAAAAAAAAAAAACTGTCATTTTGAGTCGAAAGTGTCATTTTTAAGTCATTTTGGAGTCAGAAGTGTCATTTTGACTGAAAAGTGTCATTTTGAAGTCAAAAGTGTAATTTCAGAGTCATTAGGGTTAGGGTTAGGGTTAGGGTTAGGGTTAGGGTTTAGGGTTAGGGTTAGGGTTAGGGTTAGGGTTAGGGGTTAGGGTTAGGGTTAGGGTTAGGGTTAGGGTTAGGGGTTAGGGTTAGGGTTAGGGTTAGGGTTATAACATAAATACGAGATCATTTCAAAGATCAACTCGTCAATGTCAAAAATACCACGTGACTAATAAAAAGGGGAGGAGTTTATGGTTTGAAATATTTTGAGCTGATGCAATTCACTTCAGTGTTATTGCAACTAATGGAAGGTTTTGTATGTTAATTTAATCAGTTCATAGGGATAAGACTTGTAACGGAATTTACCAGTTATAATTTGTCTTGCAAAATATTTTTTGCAGGTAAGCCTTTATCTTGCTTTTTTAGACATATTTTCTACCCAACAACTTTTACAGATTGTTTCATTTTTGACGAAATGCATATAAATCTGTCACAAATGGTAAATAAGCTTGGCATGTACGCTTTCCAATGCGTTCTAGATTTTTCAAATCCGTCAAGGATTAACAGAGATACAGGCGTTTGAAGGGTTGGGATTGGCGTTAGATATAGGCTTAGAATTACGGCCTTTATCTCAATGATTTGTCATCAAATTTTAATGGTCGAAGGTGCGTTGGAAAGGACATTTCATACGCTTTCCATCGCGCTCTCTATTATTGAAATCGGATGAGAAATAAATGAGATACAGACCCAAACGCTAGCCCAAACGCTGGCAACTCTCTGCGGTAAAATGCCAACTCTCTGTGGTAAAATGGCTACATTTCTACGGTAAATTGGATATCTGTTACAGGTTAAATGGTAGAAAAAACACAAGTAAAACAGTATCCGTAAAAATATACACTACTTATCGTTATAATGTTTTTTCTTTTACAGATGCTAGATGATCTTTTATTTGTTGTCCAATATTTATGATTCTAAATGTATATACTTTACTTTTTTTCAGATATTATTAGAAATTCTATCCTTAGCCATGGATTTTCCCTTTGGTTTCATTGCTTTTAAGTGCAACTTTGATTTTTTTGAGTGCTTTTTATTTTGCAACGACAACAACATAGGGATTAAAACATTTCAGCTACATGGGTTGAGTTACATTGCCGTGTTTTTAGTAAATGGTTTTTATCATTTGATTGATTTTTGTCATGCACGCGGTTATCAGGTTTTAGTTTATTATTGTTAATTTTTAGTTTAGTTTTCTTATAAACCTTATTTCTGTTTTTTTCTTTTTTTTTCCAGATGGAGCCGTTTGAACATCCTTTTGGTTTTTTATGTTTTGTGTTACATTCTGACTTTACACAAGCGTTAGAATATTGTCAAAACAGCAACATAGATTGCACAGACTTCACACTGAATGGATCGGATTACATTGTCGTTTTTAAAGTTCAAGATTTCTTTAATTTAGTTCAGTATTGTGATGATGAAGCATTTCTTTATGTTAAATTTGTATTACTTTAATTATTTCTTATTTTCCGTATGGTTTCATTTGTTTGATTTATTTACTCTTTTTTATTTTGTTAATCCTCAGAACAGTCAACAGTCAAAAGACAGTCGTAAAAGGTGAGTTCCTACTTTTTAATAACTTTAAATAACTTGATATTTTTTATTCTATAAAAGCATCCATCCATCCATCCATCCATCCATCCATCCATCCACACACACACACACGCCTAACGCATACGCATACGTGTAAGTGACTGTATGACACATACGCACGCTCAAAAACACATACACACACATAAAACACAAATATATGTTACTTAATATGTATAATACACACAAAAATGTGTATAGGCACATTTATGTGTATGTGTGTATAATACATACTTACAAATAAATATGCATTTACACATACAGACACACCAATACACATTAACACACATCGGTCAAGGATAAACGGAGATACAGGCGTTTGGAATTAGGGTTCTCATGGTTAGGGGTTAGAGCTAGCGTTAGGGCCTGTATCTCAGTCATTTCTTATCGGATTTAACCAATCTTTAGCTAGTTGGAAAGGAAATTTATACGATTTCAAACGAGCACAAAATTATAAAGGGCTTGTTAGAAAGGAAATATAAGATGTTCGGTTTTCGTCAATAAACAAGAGTTTATTATGTTTTACTAAAGTTTTATTCAACATCCAATCTAAATTTCTGGTAAAACCCACTGCAGACAGGGTTAGGCTTAGGGTTAGGTATCAAAATAAGGCGGTGTCCTTCTGGCGGTTTGATATTTTTTTGGTTGTGATATGCATTTGGCGCAGGCATATATCAGGGTTAGGTTTAAGGGTTAGGTAAATGTTAAAGACAATGCTGAGGATAAGGTTAAGTTAGAGAACAAATCTAAGATTGTGATTACTGTGGAACAATTTAGGATAAAAGTAAGTCTAAGGATAAGAATAAGATTAAAGAATCCTTCAAAAGAATATTTAGACTAAGTCTGAGGATAGGCATAAAAATAACCATACGTTTAAGTCAAGGATAAGTCTACTATATGTTGAAGGATTAGGGTTAGGGTTATGGTTAGGGGTTAGAGTTAATGTTAGGGTTAGGGTTAGGGTATAGGGCATAGAGTATAGGGTTAGGGTTAGGGTTATAACATCAATGCGAGATCGTTTTACAAGATCAAAGTAAAACAAAGGAAACCAAAGTTGTATCTATATTCCAAAGTCGAAAATCTTTGGACGTTTACAAATCATTGAAACAGAAACGAACAAACACGAAACAATCAAAACCTAAAAACGAAAACACACAAAAACTCAAAATTGAATGAACGACCCGGAATCCACTAACTTGGAGCATTGACCCGGTGCACCGGTATGGAAAGCGTCAACTAGGGTTAAGGTTAGGATTAGGGGTTAGGGTTAGGGTTAGGATTAATGCGAATTCATTAACCCAAGATCAACTCGTCAATGTCAAAAATACCACGTGACTAATAAAAAGGGGAGGAGTTTATGGTTTTAAATATTTTGAGCTGATGCAATTCACTTCAGTGTTATTGCAACTAATGGAAGGTTTTGTCGGTTAATTTAATCAGTTCATAGGGATAAGACTTGTAACGGAATTTACCAGTTATAATTTGTCTTGCAAAATATTTTTTGCAGGTAAGCCTTTATCTTGCTTTTTTAGACATATTTTCTACCCAACAACTTTTACAGATTGTTTCATTTTTGACGAAATGCACATAAATCTGTCACAAATGGTAAATATATTGAATTATGGCATTGTTCTATATATCATTTTTTTTCGGATTTGATCTTTTATCATTATCACTTTCAAAAAGTATTTTCATTATTTATTGTGGCATTAGTGCACTTCTTACACTTAATTCTCAAACACCTCTCAAAACATTGATGACATTATAGAATAGAAAGAGAATATGTATTAACATTGAGGATAAGTCAAAGGTTAAGGTTAACGCCTAAGGATAAGACTGTGTAGATGTTTGAGGATAGATGTAAGGGTGAGGTTAGCGCCAAGGATAAAACTGAGGATAAGTCTGAGGTTAGGGTAAACGTCAAGGATAGGACTGTATATAATTCTGAGGGTAAGTCTAAGGGTAAGGTTAACGCCCAGGATAAAACAGAGGGTAATATAAGGTTAGGATAACGTCAAGGATAGGACTATGTATAAGTCTGAGTGTAAAGGATAGTACTATGTAAAAGTTTGAGGGTAAGTTTAAGGGTAAGGTTAACGCCCAGGAGGGGGGTAATTCTGTAAAATTTTAAGGTTAATTGAGTGTTTATGTGTATAGAGAGTAATTTGTTCAATTGGGTATACTCTAATGTATATCGTATTTCGGAAAAGGATGTTTACTTGGTAAACCTTTGTGTGTCAAAACGCATATAAAACTGATATGTTTTGCCATGCTGGAATTTTTCTTTCTTGTTCTGTTATTGCAACTAAAGTATAGTGTGCCTATGTTTATGTTAGAGAGTCAATAGTTTGCATATTTATTCTTATATCATTCCCCCTAACCTAAATATTTCTTTCTTTGCAGCTTGAACGATGGCTAGTAATATTATAAAAGCGGCCGACCAAAAGATGGAAGGTATAAAACGCCAGGACCAAGAGGTGCAAAAAGAGGAAAAGAAAGATATGCCCAAGGAAGGCACGAATCTGGGATATCACAATATAAATCTAAAAGATGAACAGAATGAAGAAGATCTAAAACGTCGGAGCAAAGAGATAAAAAAGAAGGAACAGAAAAATACTCTAGAGGAAGGCACAAATATGGGATCTGAAAATAATGTTTCGAAAGAAGTTATTGACTCTTGTAGTGGCTACCATAGCGAGGAAGACATATTTTCCTGCTCTCAAATTCCGTCTGACAATTGACTTTTTCGAGAATAAAGAAAACGTCTTATTATTAAAGTGCGAATGTGTACTAGAACAGTAACAGTAAAAACAAAACAAAAAATTGCCTTTGACATGGGCAACTTTAATTGCAAGCATTTTCCGTTCATATTGTGATAATTAACTAATGTTCATTAATATAAGATGTTCGGTTTTCGTCAATAAACAAGAGTTTATTATGTTTTACTAAAGTTTTATTCAACATCCAATCTAAATTTCTGGTAAAACCCACTGCAGACAGGGTTAGGCTTAGGGTTAGGTATCAAAATAAGGCGGTGTCCTTCTGGCGGTTTGATATTTTTTTGGTTGTGATATGCATTTGGCGCAGGCATATATCAGGGTTAGGTTTAAGGGTTAGGTAAATGTTAAAGACAATGCTGAGGATAAGGTTAAGTTAGAGAACAAATCTAAGGTTGTGATTACTGTGGAACAATTTAGGATAAAAGTAAGTCTAAGGATAAGAATAAGATTAAAGAATCCTTCAAAATAATATTTAGACTAAGTCTAAGGATAGGCATAAAAATAACCATACGTTTAAGTCAAGGATAAGTCTACTCTATGTTGAAGGATTAGGGTTAGGGTTATGGTTAGGGGTTAGAGTTAATGTTAGGGTTAGGGTTAGGGTTAGGGTATAGGGGATAGAGTATAGGGTTAGGGTTAGGGTTATAACATCATTGCGAGATCGTTTTACAAGATCAAAGTAAAACAAAGGAAACCAAAGTTGTATCTATATTCCAAACTCGAAAATCTTTGGACGTTTACAAATCATTGAAACAGAAACGAACAAACACGAAACAATCAAAAACTAAAAACGAAAACACACAAAAACTCAAAATTGAATGAACGACCCGGAATCCACTAACTTGGAGCATTGACCCGGTGCACCGGTATGGAAAGCGTCAACTAGGGTTAAGGTTAGGATTAGGGGTTAGGGTTAGGGTTAGGATTAATGCGAATTCATTAACCCAAGATCAACTCGTCAATGTCAAAAAATACCAAGTGACTAATAAAAGGGGAGGAGTTTAGGATTTTAAATATTTTGAGGTTATGCAATTCACGCCATTGTTATTGCAACTAATGTAAGGTTTTGCCTGTTAATTTAATCAGTTCATAGGGATAAGTCTTACTATGATTTTGACGATGCAAAATAAAAACAGAGGTAAATATAAAGGACGGTACGAATGGAGTAACGGAATTTACCAGTTATTATTTCAACTTGTCTTGCAAAATATATTTTTTGGAGGTAAGCCGTTATCTTGCTTTCCTTGGGACATATTTTCTACCCAACAACTTTTACAGATTGTTTCATTTTTGACAAAATGCATATAAATCTGTCATAAATGGTAAATATATTGAATTATGACATTGTTCCTTATTCTCCTTTTGTAGATTTAACTACGAAAACTCCTTTTTTCGGATTTGATCTTTTTTTCATTATCGCTTTCAAAATTACTATCGTTATGTATTGTGATATTAATGCATTTCTTACACTTTATTCTCAAACACCTCTCAAAAAATTGAAGATAGCGTAAAAAAATATGTACTGAGGATAGCGGTACATTGAGGAAAGATCTAAGGGTAAGGTTAACACTAAATATTAGACTGAAGATAAGTCTAAGGGTAAGGTTAACTTACAGGATAAAACTGCGGATAAGTCTGAGGTTTGGGTAATCGTCAGTAATAGGACTGTGTATAAGTCTGAGAGTAATTTGATGTTAGGGTTAGGTTACGGTTACCTTTAGGGTTAAGGTTAAGGTTAGGGTTATGGAACATCATCTGTGTGTCTGTTTGTTTTTCAGGTAATGGATTGTGAACCTGGTATTTTAATCTCCTGTGGCAAGGAAAATACAGATTCTTTTATAACTGAGTTTGTTAATTGTAATCTTTTAACTGAGGATTTCCTTCATCGGCAAAATACTGTACGAATACGAGATTGTTCTATAGGTGAAACCGCACAAGAACTTTGGTTGACTTTTGATACTGATATAGATGGCATTGTAGTAATCATGAAAAACTTTTCATCAATACGCATGCCGTTTTCCTATATGACTTTCCTTATGAGAAAAGAGGCAAGTCTTATTGAAATCTTTCCTATAATTAAAAAACATCAAGCGTTACACCTGTACGATGCAACGTCACTGCAATATCTAAGATGGAGCAAAGGATTTCAAATATTCGAATGTAGTGGTTTCCTTGTATATTTTGCTTTGTTACCAATATCTGATCGCGTAAATTTAGGAATGTACAATAGACATGCCCTCGAAGAGTTGCAATATGAGTTTTATGAGCAGTTTAGAAAACAGATATCAATAACTATCTCGAGTTTAGATCAAGAAAATTTGTCAAGGAATACATTTAAGAAAAGTAGTATTTTTGACATACGCCGTATGCATGTTTTGCCAGATGATAGGGAATTTATCTTGAATATTTTGGATTCGGCATTGATCAGTCTCAACAATATTATTGGTTTTCAACCAACCATTATAGCGTCTAAATTTGGAGACAGGGATCATTCACAAGATCTTTCACTCGAATCATTCGACACGGCTAATGCCGAGGTCAGTGTTCATATTGGACTAACTATTTCATCTTCTTTCTTAAACCAAAGTCTACTTTGGTCTCGTTTTGGAATCCAAGACCTTGTAGGAAGTAGGGGAACATTGCTTACTGCATTGTCCCTAAGTTCTTGTGCAAACTACCAGAGTAATTTGGATGGCAGAATTATTGACATTTCTCGTGATCTTAGGAACATTGTACGCGACACTGTAGGACTAAGGTTCATTCAATTTTACGCAGACACACCTCATATGTATTCGGCATCTACGCATCCTGTCTTTGGCAGTATAGTGTCGTGTGGAATTTTAAATGAAAAAGTGCAAAAAGCATTGGAAAAGCGTGCAAAAGAATATATTAACTTGGCTACTGAAAATACTTTGAAACTTAATCGCGTTGATGCAAGATTAGAAGTTGTTTGTATGCATAGTTTAACCAAAACCTCTATCAAGGCAACAGACTTTCTTAACATAGAGGAAATTAAAAAACTTATAGCTAGATATCCATTGATTGTACCTTTTAATGAAACCAGTTCAGATACAAATGGTAATTTCATTGAAACGCTTCGATCAATTCCAAAACACATTTGTTTGACATTAAGCACGTTGTTAGATCGATATAACAGGAAAGGTGGATTTCTATCTGCATGGCAGGTATACCAGTACGAAGCTGCTAACGAGATATTTTGGAAAGGAAAGCCGAATGCTGAGATGGATAATAGATTTAACATAAACCTAGGTCCAGGAGGTTCTTTTCCTTCCAGATGTGTAACATGGGAACGCGGTTTTCTTGCCCTGGAAGACGCAACTGTGTGTGCGTTAGATGACAAATCTCTTCCTCCTCTATTTTTCTGGCATCTATCTGAGACTGATCGGAATCGAATTCGACGAATTTGCAATTTTGTTGACTTTATAGGAGGGGGAGATAAAGTAACAGGTAGTAGGGCCATCTTGATTCTACTTCAAGATATAATGCATCACCCACAATACAGCGGCCGGATAGATAGGTCTTTTATAGCAGATCTGAAAAAAAGTCAATCACCTATCTGGGGTCAAATAAACGGGACAGTTAATGTTGATATGTTATGCGAACGCATATTGAAGAAGGAGGCATATAAGTACCCATACGTTTTTGGTAGGGTATTGGAAATGTTGGAAAACGAATTCAATTCTAATGTAAAGCGTGTGATTAAGGCTGGGATTATTGAGCAAAAGTTGAAATATATTCCAGATTTGCGACCATATGATCGAAACAGAAATTTGCGAATGTGTTGGGTTGGTAAAGGAATACTTAAAATAACTGCAGAGGAAATAATACAAACTAACGTCTATGAACAGGCCCAGCAGCTGTCGTGTGCGGTTATTGATTTCTTAGAAGAGAAGATGTTGGTGTTCAAGTCTAAATTTGACAACTTTGTTAGGGATATGAACTTTCCATTCGTATTTCCTTGGATGTGTAGTGTTATAGCAAAGTTAAAGGAACAGAGTCTGAATGAGGACGATACTTTACCTATTTTGGCCTATGTAACATGTATAGGTTTATTACAGAATAGCTGGTTCGTGCATTATCATAATCTGGAGCTTTTACACAAACGACTCATTTCAAACAATCCAAATTTTATTGACCGTCTACAAAGTGCTTCCGTTCTCTCATTCTTTTTCTTACCGAGAATTACAAGTATAAGGTTTAGACGTTTACATGAATCATTGGACATTTCACTAGATGAATGTAAAGCATATGATAAGCTTGAATTATCTAAGTTTGACACAACACAAGACTCACATGAGAATGAAAGTATAGTGGAACAAAATGTCACCACTGTCATTCAAGATATTATTCCAGAAACCCTATTAGTTGTACAACGGAAACATTTATCTGCCGGGGAAAAATCGAGGTGGTCACCAGTAGAGCTGGACGTACTGAATACTATTATACGTTTAGAATGCCAAACAGCAAAACAAGCATACGAGGAGTACCTTCGGCTATGCAATGTACAATCTATTGCAGACCGTTCTTTCAATGCATTTAAGAGTAAATACACAAGGCTAAGAACATCCAAACTTTAAGACATTATAATGTTACAAAAATGTCACATAATAAATTAGATAAATTCTAACGAAACTATTAACTTTTAATTAAAATGAGTTATAAGTTTAAGGGTAAGATCAATTGTAATGAAGATATGTAAAATTAAAGGATAAGATGAAATATATATGTCTTACTTTGCAAGAGTATTTTGATAACAAGACGACGTAATTTTCAAAACAAAATGTATTTCAATTATATGAAACATTTTTTAGAGAGAATCAGACCCGTAATTGCAATCAAATGTTTCAAGTAAAAGGGATCTATTGATATCACAAAAAAAAACCGGACAAATGCAAAGCAAACACATTAAATGATAACTGTAGAGCCACAAAAATTAGGTCAGACTATTTCTTTTGGTAGTTCTGAGGATAAGGATGGCACGTTAATAGTTTTAAGGATGTTTATTGTGACAAATAAGAGGTTATTCTGAGGACAAATGTGGGAATAGAAATAAGGACATGTCAACGGTTAAGTGTAAGTCTACGAACCAGTCGTTGGATTAATAAAAGTCAGATGAAAGGTTAATATTAGTCAGATGATAGTTTAAGGATTTGTGAAAGGTGTTTGATAAAAGTATATATTTCTGATATTTAGTTTAGCAAATAGATATAGAGAAGATAATTGTGAAATGGCTTTAGGAGTTTCAAATTTGACATTATTTTCATAAATGCATGTAACGGAGTTTTATTTTAATGGTCTCATTCTATCATCAAAACAAGATATGTTAGGATTTACGTTACTCATTGTTAGGACAAGGTTAAGATCTATTCGTGAGATTGAACAGATTTGATACATTGTGAAAGCATGGTCATTAACATAAGTGTAATGACAATGAATAATTTGGTCCACATTTGATTGCAAGTTTGAGGATATGTATAAGTTTGAGGCCAGGTCTATGAATCAATATAAGTCAAGTATAAGCCGGAAAAAAGTCCAAAAATAATGACAAATGACTGGATTATTTTGTCTGAGGATAGCTATACATAATATGTGGTTGAATTTAATGTAAGGGATAAATATAAATCTTAGGATAGGTTTATGGTTATGTATAAATCTTAGGAAATGCTATATATAAAACTTAGGACAAAGTTAATGCTAAGAATATAACTATACGGTTAAAGTAAAGCATAATTCTTAGAATTAATGTTAAACATAAATCTGAAAATAAGGTTAAGTATAAATCTTAGGGTAGGGATTAGGATTAAGGCAATTAAAAATAAAACATAGTTAAGTATAAGTCTAAGGTATAAAGGTCTAAGTCTAAAAGACGTATGACTACTATGACGTAGTTTTGTTGTAACAATGATTCTGATTGGTCTGAAATTGTTTAAACACAGCATATCATATTTCATGCAATTATAGATGCAAGCATGAATGTGTTTTTCCAGCTAAAAAACCGTTACCAATTTAATAGGATATTGAATGATATTGCGGGCAGAGGATATTACGAAATAGAGCATACAAAAAAACGTATATATGCTAGCGATGAAAAAATAATTACCCTTCTTCAACAATTGCTACTATTGTACAGATTTAGTGCCATTGTAGTGAATATTCTCGATCAATAACGCCAAAGATAACACTAGAAAAATCTAAGATAACGTATATAAGAACAGGTGAAAGGTAAATTATGAATTTGAGAACGAGCCTATGGATAAATGTAACGACAGATCAGAGGTTAAGTACAAGTCTGGGGACAATCTAGGAATAAGGATAAAGACAGATGAAAGGTTAAGTATACTAGTAAGTCTGAGGAAAAATTTTAGGAGATATATAATAATAGGTATAAGAATAGATGAAATGTAAATCTATTGAATTAGTTTCGAACCATTCTTTAAGTTGAGTATAGATCTGAGTATACGTGTTAGGATGGTTTCAGGGGGATGTTTATTTTCTCTTACAAAATTATAGATTTAAAGTAAGAGTAGATTTTTTTGTGCTATGTGTTGTATTAGGTTGTTATGGGGACTATGGAAATTCTTTTGATCGTGCCTTTTTATTTCGAGAAAAGTACTATCCTGGATTTTTTTTCGAGCGCAAGCGTACAGATATTTTTCTCAAAAACTAGCCGACATTTTTATAGAGAGTAACCCCATCCTGCCTTTTATATATATATATGTTTTTGGCTTGCTCTGTCCTGACTATTTTTCCATTCAATTTTACATCCTGCCTTTTTATTTCAAAATTAACCATAGCCCCCCCCCCAAAAAAAAAAAATTCAAATGGTAGCTCTGTTATCTGTCCCGTGTAGGTATTGTTGATAAACTGTTGAATGTATATTGGAATGTACAGTATAGTATGTATATTCCTCTTTTAGTTACATATTTGACCATACAGGAAAGGGGCAGTTAAGGTCCATTAAAACCAGTCTAATAAAGCTAAGGATAGCCTGAGGATAAAGTTAAAGCTCGGGGTTACTTAAAGGAGAAAATGGGGATAATAATTAGAATGAGGATTAAGATTACGAAGCTGATAATAAGATAAATCTTAAGGATAAACTTGATTATAAGATTAATTTTCAAGGATAGTCTAAGTTGAGGTTGCTAATGGGTCTGAATGTCAAAATAAAGATCTAGAATTAAGCTGATACACGACAAGTAATAAGGATATAAACTTGTGGTTAAGGTAAAAGGATCAGAATAAGGTAAAGTTTTCCGATCGTTGTGAAAATTAGAATCAAGTTTAAGAATGACACTGAGGATAAGATTAATCTTCATGATACGATTAAGGACACGCTAAAGGCTCATGATAAGGCTAGAGGAAAAGTAAGAGGATATGGTCAACGCCTGATGAAGCTATAGAATAAGGTTAATGCTCTGGATAAGTCTGAGGATAAGATTAATGCCAATGATAAGTCTAAGGATAAGGTTAACGCTCAGGATAAGCTAGAGGGTCAGATTAAAGCTTACCAATAATGTTAAACTATAAAGAATAGGGGTTAAACCTGCAGATAAGGAAATATATAAATATGATGCAATAATAAATAAGTGTAGTAACGAGTATAGGAAAATTATAAATGAAATAAGGATAAGGCTAAATAAATAAGATAAGTATAATGATGAATTAGAAGTTTTTTGCGGCTGAGGACCCGGTTAGCTCTGACGACATTTAGACGTGTTTCTAAGTCATGGAATATTTGCAGTATCCCTTTGGATTCATAGGATTCGAAGCTCACGTCCAATTTACAGAAGCGTTAATCTTTTGTCAAAATCAAAATATTCATGTGTTGGAATTTATGTTGAATGGTTTAGAATATATTGCAGTGTTTTCTGTCGATGGTTATGAAAAGTTGATTTGTAATTGCCAGTTGAAAGGACTTGACTTCGTACACTTCATTTTGGCACAAGAATACCTAACCGGATGATATCAGCTATTGATTATTTTTGCAAGATCATTTTTGAATTGGAAAGAAGGTAGAAAATTAAAGACAAGATAACTACAAATTCAATTCTGAAATCAAGGTCAGTCTGAAGCTAAATATTATTCAGTAAAGTAAGTTACACCCGTATTGCATTTGCCTTAGCTGAAAGCATACCTACAAGGTCAACTAGACATCTAGATTTAAAGAAATAATTTATGATAAAGGACGAAATTGAAGAATATTGTTTAGGTTATGAGCACGTCTAATGATTGGAATAATAGTAAAAGTAATTGTGAGTATAAGGTTATAATTTATTGAGGTGAGAAGGAATGTATTAGAGAGATATTCTGATAAAGGTTCAATATTAGAATGAAGTAGGAAAATTAATTAATGTTAACGGTCCATCTGACGACAAGTAAGAAATCTGAAAATAATAAAAATAATTGTTAACAATACGAAAGCGACTTTGGTAAATGAAACGAACTAGTCTGGGGAAAAGGTTAAAGTTAAGACTTAGGTTAAAATTAGGGGTAAGAATTTAGTTGCGGATGCTGTTGTTAAGGATATCTTTGAGAAACACGAATGTTAGGGATATACTTGATAAGAAGAGGCATACATAGTAAGTCACCGATTGGTTTCAAATATATACAGGTAAAGATAATAACAAGGATAATGATGAATATAAATGAAAATACCGGTACTTCAAGCGTATAAAGAGCTTAATTAAGGATGGGTCTGAGGACAGGGCAAGTATAAGGATAAGTATAGGATCAAGGGAATGGTCAGGATTATATTTGAAGGCAAGGTAAAGGATAAGTAAGATAGGTGAAAGGTTAAGTATAAGTCTGAGGACAAACTTATGAATAGATATGAGGACATATTAGAGGTTAAGTATTAGTCTGAGGACAAATCTAAAAATAAGAATAAGGACAGATGAAAGGATATGAGTCTAAGAATAAGACTAGGGGCAGATGACAGGTTCAGGCCTTCTTCAATATGGAGTTGGAAAAAAAGGAGAAAGAGAAATATGATTGTAATGTAAATAATCATAAAAGTCTTCTTGTGAGACTCTCAATAGCTGAAACTGAGTTAGAAAATACATGTAAAGAAAAGAAGAAATGGAAAAGGACTGCCTACAGCTTTGCTGTAATGACCGTTGTAATTATAGGAATATTCATGATTGTCTTTTACTTGTATTGTTGATTGGTCAAAGAGGAAATCCTTGAAGTATTTATAGTACTATATCTGCAAATTTGGGTAAGTTCTTTTTTTAAATAATAGAGTGAAACATAATTGAATATCAATATACATGTCATATTATTGTTGAGACTATTTCTTGAAACCAGCTTCAAGGTAATTGTATTCTAGTGAATTTTGGCGAACGAATTAAAGACGAACACCTCTATTTAGAATACAATCTTCTGAACAGATATGATCAACTTGCTAAATTTTCAGCATGTTCCAATATCTAAATGATAAATTATCAAATTTATGAAGTCCAGGGTCTGCTCGGACCATAAAAATATGAATATGATTCGATATAGATGCTATATTGAACCATCCTATAAAGATTTGAAATTATTATCGATATTGTTTTCTTTTAGTAACTAAATGAAAAGTCCCCTATTCATCTAGGACGAATATATAAAAAAAAATATGACAATTATAAGATTTATAACTCAAGAAAAAGTATAAGGATAGGTGTAAATCTGAGGACATTTGAAGCAATACCAAATTCAAAACAACGCGATTTCTGACTTTTTTTAGGTGCATGTAAAGTGATGGTTTTTGAATGCAAAGATAAATTCATTAGAAAACTGAGGGCAAGTTATTATTTTGATCATTTGTTATTGTCAAGAAAGCATGGTAATGAGTATGTGATATTGTTAAAAACAAGTCTGATACCGATTTTGATGATATGTTTGAATCTGTAAATTAGATAATATATAACTGAAACTTCGATAATTAGACGCGTAATAAATTCTTTATAATACAGTGAAAAGTAAATTATAATCTTGGTTAATTATAACTTCGAGAACAAGATTTAGGGTGAGTATAAGTCTGAAGACAATTCAAAGATAAAGTATCACTTTACAATCGAAAGAATGAAGGATATGATTATAAAAATTAGACTAGGGAAACGCTGAAGAAAAGGTTTGTGGACTTAGTAGAGTTAAAATTAACCAGATATTTGGTAAAATTATGAAGGATGCAATATCAATAATTCAGAATTAAGAAATAATAGTTTATGAACAGGTATAAATCTCAAGACATTTCAAAGGCTAATAAATAGTCTGAGGACAGTTCTTCAAATGTTAAGAATTAGTTTGCGGACAAGGTTAAGGCTAAGTATTAGTCTGAGGATAAACATTAATCTGAGGATAAGTATAAGTCTGATGATATTGTAAGGTTAAGTATAAGTTTCAGGTTAAGGATAAGTCGCACAATATATTATCTATATGTCTGAGAATACGTTAGATTGTTGATATCAGGTTATAAGTTGAAAGAAAGGTAAGCTTGCATTAAACAGACAACGGTTTATTATCCGAAGCAATACGAAATCCAAAACACGCTCTCTGACTTTGTATAGGTGCATGTAATGTGATCGGTTTAGAATACAAAGATAACTAAGGGTATGTTCTGATTTTGATAAAAATCATGAGTATGTGATATTGTTACAAAGAAGTCTGATAATATAACTTCCAGGTAAAGGTTAAGGTGAGTATAAGCCTGAGGACAATTTAGAGGTTAAGTATTATTCTGAGGAGACTTCAAAGGTTAATAATTAGTCTGCGGACAATGACCATCTAATTTGAATGAGTCTGATGGTATAAAGCTTTTATTAAAGCACAAAAGGTAAACTTTATTTATATTAAGGTCAATAAAATGCAGCATGACAACAATTAGGATACTTGCAGTAATAAGATGAATATTGAAAAGCTGCATTTAATATGATGGATTTTGATTACAAAGTTCAGAAACGTTAAGTTTAAGAATATATCTGAGGATTAGGGTACTGTGAACAAGTCACTGAATAAAAGGACAAAGATAATTTCAAAGACAAAATTGAAAATTCGAAGGATGTGTACATTATCTTTTATTAAGATGACTTTTCAAGATTATTTAAATAATTTTTCATATTTTCAAAAGGGTACTTCAGGCCTTATACTTCCTTAATGGTCATTTGAATGGTGGAGCTGGAGGAGTAAACATCAAAAAAGGTTAGTCTATACTTTCTAACATAACTTTGTTGTTTTTCTGTTGAGTTTCAAGAAATAAATTTTACAAAATAGCAACTGTTTTCTTCTAAAGGATTCAGCTTTGAAATCAGCATTAAAAATTCTTAATTAGTTAGGAAAATTAATTATGGAAATAAACGAGAAGCATATCTGATGACGTACATGATGATATTTATTTGAAATATTTTTTAAAATCTAAAAGATTAGACATTATCTATAGTATTCTGTACATCTAAATAACGCAAACTATAGATACTATGCATTAAAACAAATAAGCTTTGCAATTTACTTAATGATGTCAACTTTATAATTTTGCTGTGGAGCTGCATTGCAAAAGACCAACAGATCCAAATTTATTAGATATTCATTATTGTTTGATAAAATATTATGGATGTGTACATTATCATTTATTAAGATGCCTTTTCAAGTTTATTTAAATGTTTTTTTCAGATTTTTTAAAAAGGTACTTCAGGCCTTATACTTCCTTATTTGGTCATTTGAATGGTGGAGTTGGAGGAGTAAACATCGAACAAGGTTAGTCTATACTTTTAACATAACTTTGTTATTTTTCTGTTGAGTTTCAAGAAATAAGTTTTACAAAATAGCAATTGTTTTCTTCTAAAGGATACAGCTTTGAAATCAGCATTAAAAATTGTTAATTAATTAGTTTGAAGATAAAGTTAAGGTTAAGATTGGCATGAGTGTGAGGTTGAAAACTGTGTATATATGAGATTTAGTAGGTCTGTGGAAAATAATAAGAACAATCGAAAAAATGAAGGAAATTATTTTAAGGATATGTTTGCGGACTAAGTAGAGGTAAAATCCACCAGATATTTGGTAGAATCATAAGGGATGCAACATTAATTATCAAGTAAAAGTTTAGGAAAAGTTGTAACTCTCAGGACATTTCAAAGGCTAAGCATTAGGTTGAGGACAGTTCTTCAAATGTTACGAATTAGTCTGCGGACAAGGTTAAGGCTAAGTATTAGTCTGAGGATAAGCATTAATCTGAGGATAAGTATAAGTCTGATGATATTGTAAGGTTAAGTATAAGTTTCAGGTTAAGGATAAGTCGGACAATATATTATCTATATGTCTGAGGATACGTTAGATTGTTGATATCAGGTTATAAGTTGAGAAAAGGTAAGCTTACATCAAACAGACAACAGTTTATTATCTAAAGCAATACAAATTTCAAAACAACACGCTTTCTGACTTTGTACAGGTGCATGTAATGTGATTGGTTTTGAATACAAAGATAACTAACGGTATATTATGATTTTGATAGAAAAAATCATGGTAATGAGTATGTGATATTGTTACAAACAAGTCCGATAACGATTTTGATGATACGTTTGAGTCTGAAAATAGATAATAGATGAATGAAACTCCTATAGTGAAAGTAAATTATAATCTGGGTTAATTATAACTTCCAAGAAAAGGTTAAGGGTGAGTATAAGCCTGAGGACAATTTAGAGGTTAAGTATTATTCTGAGGAGACTTCAAAGGTTAATAATTAGTCTGCGGACAATGACCATCTAATTTGAATGAGTCTGATGGTATAAAGCTTTTATTAAAGCACAAAAGGTAAACTTTAATCAAATATTTATATTAAGGTCAATAAAATGCAGCATGACAACAATTAGGATACTTGCAGTAATAAGATGAATATTGAAAAGGTGCATTTAATATGATGGATTTTGATTACAAAGTTCAGAAACGTTAAGTTTAAGAATATATCTGAGGATAAGGGTAATATGAACAAGTTACTTAATATAAGGACAAAGATAATGTTAAAGACAAAATTGAAAGTTAAAAGGATATGTACGTTATCATTTATTAAGAGGCCTTTTCAAGATTATTTAAATAATTTTTCAGATTTTTAAAAGGGTACTTCAGGTCTTATAATTCCTTATTTGGTCATTTGAATGGTGGAGCTGGAGGAGTAAACATCAAAAAAGGTTAGTCTATACTTTCTAACATAACTTTGTTGTTTTTCTGTTGAGTTTCAAGAACAAAATTTTACAAAATAGCAATTGTTTTCTTCAAATGGAATCAGCTTTGAGATCCATATTAAAAATTGTTAATTAATTAGTTTGAAGATAAAGTAAAGGTTGAGATTGACAATAGTGTGAGGTTGAAAGCTACGTAAATATGAGATTAAGTAGGTCTGTGGAAAATGATAAGAACAATCGAAAAAATGAAGGAAATGATTTTAAAAATTGGACTAGGGATACTCTGAAGAATAGGTATGTGGACTAAGTAGAGGTAAAATCAACAAGACATTTGGTAGAATCATAAGGGATGCAATATTAAGAATTCAAGTACAAGGTTAGGAAAAGTTGTAAATCTCAGGACATTTCAAAGGCTAAGCATTAGGTTGAGGGTTCTTCAAATGTTAAGAATTAGTCTGCGGAGAAGGTTAAGGCTAAGTATAAGTCTGAGGATATGCATTAATCTGAGGATAAGTATAAGTCTGATGATATTATAAGGTTAAGTATAAGTTTCAGGTTAAGGATAAGTATAAGTCTGATGATATTGTAAGGTTAAGTATAAGTTTCAGGTTAAGGATAAGTCGCACAATATATTATCTATATGTCTGAGGATACGTATCAGGTTATAAGTTGAAAGAAAGGTAAGCTTGCATCAAACAGAAAACAGTTTGTTATCGGAAGCAATACGGAATCCAAAACACGCTTTCTGACTTTGTATAGGTGCATTTAATGTGATCGGTTTAGAATACAAAGATAACTAAGGGTATGTTCTGATTTTGATAAAAATCATGGTAATGAGTATGTGATATTGTTACAAACAAGTCTGATAATATAACTTCCAGGACAAAGTTAAGGGTGAGTATAAGCCTGAGGACAATTTAGAGGTTAAGTATTATTCTGAGGAGACTTCAAAGGTTAATAATTAGTCTGCGGACAATGACCATCTAATTTGAATGAGTCTGATGGTATAAAGCTTTTATTAAAGCACAAAAGGTAAACTTTAATCAAATATTTATATTAAGGTCAATAAAATGCAGCATGACAACAATTAGGATACTTGCAGTAATAAGATGAATATTGAAAAGGTGCATTTAATATGATGGATTTTGATTACAAAGTTCAGAAACGTTAAGTTTAAGAATATATCTGAGGATAAGGGTACTGTGAACAAGTCACTGAATAAAAGGACAAAGATAATTTCAAAGACAAAATTGAAAATTCAAAGGATGTGTACATTATCTTTTATTAAGATGACTTTTCAAGGTTATTTAAATAATTTTTCATATTTTCAAAAGGGTACTTCAGGCCTTATACTTCCTTATTTGGTCATTTGAATGGTGGAGCTGGAGGAGTAAACATCAAAAAAGGTTAGTCTATACTTTCTAACATAACTTTGTTGTTTTTCTGTTGAGTTTCAAGAAATAAATTTTACAAAATAGCGACTGTTTTCTTCTAAAGGATTCAGCTTTGAAATCAGCATTAAAAATTGTTAATTAGTTAGGAAAATTAATTATGGAAATAAACGAGAAGCATATCTGATGACGTACATGATGATATTTATTTGAAATATTTTTTAAAATCTAAAAGATTAGACATTATCTATAGTATTCTGTACATCTAAATAACGCAAACTATAGATACTATGCATTAAAACAAATAAGCTTTGCAATTTACTTAATGATGTCAACTTTATAATTTTGCTGTGGAGCTGCATTGCAAATGACCAACAGATCCAAATTTATTAGATATTCATTATTGTTAGATAAAATATTATGGATGTGTACATTATCATTTATTAAGATGCCTTTTCAAGTTTATTCAAATGTTTTTTTCAGATTTTTAAAAAGGTACTTCAGGCCTTATACTTCCTTATTTGGTCATTTGAATGGTGGAGTTGGAGGAGTAAACATCGAACAAGGTTAGTCTATACTTTTAACATAACTTTGTGATTTTTCTGTTGAGTTTCAAGAAATAAGTTTTACAAAATAGCAATTGTTTTCTTCTAAAGGATACAGCTTTGAAATCAGCATTAAAAATTGTTAATTAATTAGTTTGAAGATAAAGTTAAGGTTAATATTGGCATGAGTTTGAGGTTGAAAACTGTGTATATATGAGATTTAGTAGGTCTGTGGAAAATAATAAGAACAATCGAAAAAATGAAGGAGATTTTAAGGATATGTTTTCGGACTAAGTAGAGGTAAAATCCACCAGATATTTGGTAGAATCATAAGGGATGCAACATTAATTATCAAGTAAAAGTTTAGGAAAAGTTGTAACTCTCAGGACATTTCAAAGGCTAAGCATTAGGTTGAGGACAGTTCTTCAAATGTTACGAATTAGTCTGCGGACAAGGTTAAGGCTAAGTATTAGTCTGAGGATAAGCATTAATCTGAGGATAAGTATAAGTCTGATGATATTGTAAGGTTAAGTATAAGTTTCAGGTTAAGGATATGTCACACAATATATTATCTATTTGTCTGAGGATACGTTAGATTGTTGATATCAGGTTATAAGTTGAGAAAAGGTAAGCTTACATCAAACAGACAACAGTTTATTATCTAAAGCAATACAAATTTCAAAACAACACGCTTTCTGACTTTGTACAGGTGCATGTAATGTGATCGGTTTTGAATACAAAGATAACTAACGGTATGTTATGATTTTGATAGAAAAAAATCATGGTAATGAGTATGTGATATTGTTACAAACAAGTCCGATAACAATTTTGATGATACATTTGAGTCTAAAAACAGATAATAGATGAATGAAACTCCTATAGTGAAAGTAAATTATGATCTGGGTTAATTATAACTTCCAAGAAAAGGTTAAGGGTGAGTATAAGCCTGAGGACAATTTAGAGTTTAAGTATTATTCTGAGGAGACTTCAAAGGTTAATAATTAGTCTGCGGACAATGACCATCTAATTTGAATGAGTCTGATGGTATAAAGCTTTTATGAAAGCACAAAAGGTAAACTTAAATCAAATATTTATATTAAGGTCAATAAAATGCAGCATGACAACAATTAGGATATTTGCAGTAATAAGATGAATATTGAAAAGGTGCATTTAATATGATGGATTTTGATTACAAAGTTCAGAAACGTTAAGTTTAAGAATATATCTGAGGATAAGGGTAATGTGAACAAGTTACTGAATATAAGGACAAAGATAATGTTAAAGACAAAATTGAAAATTCAAAGGATGTGTACATTATCATTTATTAAGATGCCTTTTCAAGATTATTCAAATAATTTTTCATATTTTCAAAAGGGTACTTCAGGCCTTATACTTCCTTATTTGGTCATTTGAATGGTGGAGGAGTAAACATCGAAAAAGGTTAGTCTATACTTTTTAACATAACTTTGTTGTTTTTCTGTTGAGTTTCAAAAAAAAATTTTTACAAAATAGCAACTCTTTTCTTCAATAGGAATCAGCTTTGATATCCGCATTAAAAATTGTTAATAAATTAGTTTGAGGATAAAGTTAAGGTTAAGATTGACATTAGTGTGAGGTTGAAAACTGTGTAAATATGAGATTTCGTAGGTCGGTGGAAAATAATAAGAACAATAAAAAAAATAAAGGAAATGATTCTAAGGATAGGTTTGCGGACCAAGTAAAGGTAAATTCCACCAGATATTTGGTAGAATCATAAGGTATGCAACATTAAGTATCAAGTAAAAGTTTAGGAAAAGTTGTAAATCTCAGGACATTTCAAAGTCTAAGCATTAGTCTGAGGACAGTTCTTCAAATGTTACGAATTAGTCTGCGGACAAGGTTAAGGCTAAGTATTAGTCTGAGGATAAGCATAAATCTGAGGATAAGTATAAGTCTGATGATAATGTAAGGTTAAGTATAAGTTTCAGGTTAAGGATATGTCGCACAATATATTATCTATTTGTCTGAGGATACGTTAGATTGTTGATATCAGGCTATAAGTTGAGAGATCAAACATACAACAGTTTATTATCCGTTCTGCATTGTTTGGTTATTTATATTTCGGCCCATCATTTTCTTTAGCGAACGCATCTGATGAGACTTCAAGAGTCGAAGCACGTGTCATGCGTGACAAAAATTGTGAGTTAACCTCGAACTTTGATGACTTGCATTGTAAATCACTGGGTGGATTCCACTGCTGTGTGGATTTAAGTCCCCGAGGGAATCACCAGCCCAGTTGCCACACTTCGGAAATGGCGAGCCAAATTATAAATAATAATACAATGTACATACTTTTGTTTTTCTACCTTTCAGTTGTTTTGGTTTTAATGCTGCTGATGAGAGGTTACTCCTCGAAATATGCATATACAGCATATAGAAATTTATAATATTTTACAACAATGGTAAAACTGATATAATGTAAAAATATCAACCAAAATATATGTAAGGACGGGGCAGTATTGTATATACATAAATGGGGTATAAATTGTACATACAATCCATAGAGTTAACCCTATATAAATTATGTATATATTGACTAGAGAGACGTTTTATATTGGTTCTGCATTTGTTAATTGTACCTTCATTCACGAACGCGTGATTCTCCTGTGATATTTTTAAAATTCAATATAGCTTTCGTTTTCTTGGTCTTACTTTTATCAGATTTTGGTTGGATTTTCTATATGAAAATAATCAACTTTGAAAGTTACCATACCGATTATTCAACTATATTTCAGAATATGACAAAGAAAGTAAGTTTTAGTGATACAGTTGAAATTTTTGAGTATGTGACAGATGAAGAAAGTCACGAATCTGTAGTTGTAGTTGAGCTCCAAATCTTGGAAAATGAGGATAACAGAAGTTCATCGTACATCAAATGGAATTTTGTTTTCTTTCTAGTTTTACTCTGTGTGTGTATCGTGACAATACTATATTTGAGTTACAAGTAATCATTTTCCACGATCAGACAATTGAAGTGAGTATAATTCTATTAATTCTCATACCTAAGTTTCAACCCATACTTGATTGTGTCTAGCGTCCTAGACCACTAGACTACGTAGGCTATAACAAAGTCATAATATGTACAATTTATGCCCTGCTTACATATATAAAATTTCTACCCTGTTCTTACATGTACAAATTTCAGTCAGTCTGTATATTAATGCTTTTTAGAAATAAAAAAAAATAAAAGAGTGGTATACAGATGGGTCAAAACCTAAGCTATATGCATAAGTTTGCTCTAAGTTGATTTTTTTTGCTGGTTTGGTTTGCTTTGAGCGAACCATGGTTTTCCGGACAATGATAATCTAATTTATATGAGTCTGATGGTATAAAGTTTTTATGAAGGCACAAAAGGTAAACTTTAAGGAAATGTTTATATTAAGGTCAGTAAAATGCAGCATGACAACAATTAGGATACTCGCTGTAATTAGAAGAATCTGGAAAGGTGCATTTAATATGATGGATTTTGATTACCAAGTTCAGAACAAAGTGAGGGCAGCCTTTATAACAACAGTTTGAAAATAACTTTAATGAAAGTTTTTTTGTTTGAAAATCAGATAACTGATCAGTAAAAATTTGATAATTAGACACATAACATTTTTTTGATAATACTATAATTAATGATACCTATTAGTATGAGAATATCGTGAAGAGTAAATTACAACCTTGGATACGTGTGACTTCTAAAGCAAGCTTAAGGATAAGTATATGTCTTAGGACAAGGATAAGAATGAGGTTAACCTAAAAAAAAAATCAAAGGTTTAGCATTTGTCTGACGACAGCTAATCTAGCAGTCCATTGAAGGCCCACCTGAATAAATCAGTTCAGATATATAGGACAATGATAATGTTAAACATAAATCTAAGGATAAAAAAGATGGTTAAGAATTAGTTTGCGGCAACAATTACAGGTCAAATTTACCGATAAGTCTGTTGATAAAGATAAGGTTAAGGATCAATCCGAGGATAAGGTTAAGTTTAGGAATATATCGGAGGATAAGGGTGCTGTGAACAAGTTACTGAATATAAGGACAAAGATAATGTTAAAGATAAAATTGAAAATTAAAAGGATGTGTACATTATCTTTTATTAAGATGCCTTTTCAAGTTTATTTAAATAATTTTTCAGATTTTTAAAAAGGTACTTCAGGCCTTCTACTTCCTTTTTTGGTCCATTGAATGGTGGAGTTGGAGGAGTAAACATTGAACAAGGTTAGTCTATACTTTTTAACATAACTTTATTGTTTCTCTGTCGAGTTTCAAGAAATAAATTTTACAAAATAGCAACTCTTTTCTTCAATTGGAATCACCTTTGAAATCCGCATTAAAAATTGTTAATTAATTAGTTTAAGGATAAAGTTAAGGTTGAGATTGACATGAGTGTGAGGTTGGAAACTGTGTAAATATGCATTTTTTTTAATAATACTATAATTAATGATACCTATTAGTATGAGAATATGTTGAAGAGTAAATTACAACCTTGGATACGTGTGACTTCTAAAGCAAGCTTAAGGATAAGTATATGTCTTAGGACAAGGATAAGAATGAGGTAAACCTAAAAAAAATTCAAAGGTTTAGCATTTGTCTGACGAGCAAATCTAGGAGTCCATTGAATGAATCAGTTCAGATATATAGGACAATGATAATGTTAAAGTTAAATCTATGGATAAAAAAGATGGTTAAAAATTAGTTTGTGACGACAATTACAGGTCAAATTTACCGATAAGTCTGTTGATTAAGATAAGGTTAAGGATAAATCCGAGGATAAGGTTAAGTTTAAGAATATATCGGAGGATAAGGGTGCTGTCAACAAGTTCGATAAAGGTTAAGGATAAGTCTGAGGACAAGGATAAGGTTAACGATAAGTCTAAGGACAAGGATAAGGTTAAGGATAAGTATGACAAGGATAAGGTTAAGGATAAGTCTGAGGACAAGGATAAGGTTAAGCATAAGTCTGAGGACAAGAATAAGGTTAAGGGTAAGTCTGAGGATAAAGGTAAGGTTGAGATAGACATGAGTGTGAGGTTGAAAACTGTGTTAGTGTGAGATTTGGTAGGTCTGTGGAAAATGAAAGAATGAATGTCTTAGGACAATTGCTAAAAGGTTTTAGGTCTGAGGATAAATCTAGATTATATGAGTCTGATGGTATAAAGTTTTTATGAAGGCACAAAAGGTAAACTTGAAGCAAATGTTTATATTAAGGTCAGTAAAATGCAGCATGACAACAATTAGGATACTCGCTGTAATAAGAAGAATTTTGAAAAGGTGCATTTAATATGATGGATTTTGATTACCAAGTTCAGAACAAAGTGAGGGCAGCCTTTATAACAACAGTTTGAAAATAACTTTAATGAAAGTTTTTTGTTTGAAAATCAGATAACTGATCAGTAAAAATTTGATAATTAGACACATAACATTTTTTATGATAATACTGTAATTAATGATACCTATTAGTATGAGAATATGGTGAAGAGTAAATTACAACCTTGGATACGTGTGACTTCTAAAGCAAGCTTAAGGATAAGTATATGTCTTAGGACAAGGATAAGAATGAGATTAACCTAAAAAAAAATTAAAGGTTGAGCATTTGTCTGACGACAGCTAATCTAGCAGTCCATTGAAGCCCCCCCCCCCCCCCCCCTGAATAAATCAGTTCAGATATATAGGACAATGATAATGTTAAAGATAAATCTAAGGATAAAAAAGATGGTTAAAAATAAGTTTGCGCCGACAATTACAGGTCAAATTTACCGATAAGTCTGTTGATAAAGATAAGGTTAAGGATAAATCCGAGGATAAGGTTAAGTTTAGGAATATATCTGAGGATAAGGGTACTGTGCACAAGTTACTGAATATAAGGACAAAGATAATGTTAAAGATAAAATTGAAAATTAAAAGGATGTGTACATTATCTTTTATTAAGATGCCTTTTCAAGTTTATTTAAATAATTTTTCAGATTTTTAAAAAGGTACTTCAGGCCTTCTACTTCCTTTTTTGGTCCATTGAATGGTGGAGTTGGAGGAGTAAACATTGAACAAGGTTAGTCTATACTTTTTAACATAACTTTATTGTTTCTCTGTCGAGTTTCAAGAAATAAATTTTACAAAATAGCAACTCTTTTCTTCAATTGGTATCACCTTTGAAATCCGCATTAAAAATTGTTAATTAATTAGTTTAAGGATAAAGTTAAGGTTGAGATTGACATGAGTGTGAGGTTTGGAAACTGTGTAAATATGCATTTTTTTAATAATACTATAATTAATGATACCTATTAGTATGAGAATATGTTGAAGAGTAAATTACAACCTTGGATACGTGTGACTTCTAAAGCAAGCTTAAGGATAAGTATATGTCTTAGGACAAGGATAAGAATGAGGTAAACCTAAAAAAAATTCAAAGGTTTAGCATTTGTTTGACGAGCAAATCTAGGAGTCCATTGAATGAATCAGTTCAGATATATAGGACAATGATAATGTTAAAGATAAATCTAAGGATAAAAAAGATGGTTAAAAATTAGTTTGTGACGACAATTACAGGTCAAATTTACCGATAAGTCTGTTGATTAAGATAAGGTTAAGGATAAATTCGAGGATAAGGTTAAGTTTAAGAATATATCGGAGGATAAGGGTGCTGTCAACAAGTTCGATAAAGGTTAAGGATAAGTCTGAGAACAAGGATAAGGTTAAGGATAAGTATGAGGACAAGGATAAGGTTAAGGGTAAGTCTGAGGATAAAGGTAAGGTTGAGATAGACATGAGTGTGAGGTTGAAAACTGTGTTAGTGTGAGATTTGGTAGGTCTGTGGAAAATGAAAGAATGAATGTCTTAGGACAATTGCTAAAAGGTTTAGTTTTAGGTCTGAGGATAAATCTAGATTATATGAGTCTGATGGTATAAAGTTTTTATGAAGGCCCAAAAGGTAAACTTTAAGCAAATGTTTATATTAAGGTCAGTAAAATGCAGCATGACAACAATTAGGATTCTCGCTGTAATAAGAAGAATTTTGAAAAGGTGCATTTAATATGATGGATTTTGATTACCAAGTTCAGAACAAAGTGAGGGCAGCCTTTATAACAACAGTTTGAAAATAACTTTAATGAAAGTTTTTTGTTTGAAAATCAGATAACTGATCAGTAAAAATTTGATAATTAGACACATAACATTTTTTTTTAATAATACTTTAATTAATGATACCTATTAGTATGAGAATATAGTGAAGAGTAAATTACAACCTTGGATACGTGTGACTTCTAAAGCAAGCTTAAGGATAAGTATATGTCTTAGGACAAGGATAAGAATGAGGTTAACCTAAAAAAAATCAAAGGTTTAGCAATTGTCTGACGACAGCTAATCTAGCAGTCCATTGAAGGCCCACCTGAATAAATCAGTTCAGATATATAGGACAATGATCATGTTAAAGATAAATCTAAGGATAAAAAAGATGGTTAAGAATTAGTTTGCGGCGACAATTACAGGTCAAATTTACCAATAAGTCTGTTGATAAAGATAAGGTTAAGGATAAATCGGAGGATAAGGTTAAGTTTAGGAATATATCTGAGGATAAGGGTACTGTGAACAAGTTACTGAATATAAGGACAAAGATAATGTTAAAGATAAAATTGAAAATTAAAAGGACGTGTACATTATCTTTTATTAAGATGCCTTTTCAAGTTTATTTAAATAATTTTTCAGATTTTTAAAAAGGTACTTCAGGCCTTGTACTTCCTTTTTTGGTCCATTGAATGGTGGAGTTGGAGGAGTAAACATTGAACAAGGTTAGTCTATACTTTTTAACATAATTTTATTGTTTCTCTGTCGAGTTTCAAGAAATAAATTTTACAAAATAGCAACTCTTTTCTTCAATTGGTATCACCTTTGAAATCCGCATTAAAAATTGTTAATTAATTAGTTTAAGGATAAAGTTAAGGTTGAGATTGACATGAGTGTGCGGTTTGGAAACTGTGTAAATATGCATTTTTTTAATAATACTATAATTAATGATACCTATTAGTATGAGAATACGTTGAAGAGTAAATTACAACCTTGGATACGTGTGACTTCTAAAGCAAGCTTAAGGATAAGTATATGTCTTAGGACAAGGATAAGAATGAGGTAAACCTAAAAAAAATTCAAAGGTTTAGCATTTGTTTGACGAGCAAATCTAGGAGTCCATTGAATGAATCAGTTCAGATATATAGGACAATGATAATGTTAAAGATAAATCTAAGGATAAAAAAGATGGTTAAAAATTAGTTTGCGACGACAATTACAGGTCAAATTTACCGATAAGTCTGTTGATTAAGATAAGGTTAAGGATAAATCCGAGGATAAGGTTAAGTTTAAGAATATATCGGAGGATAAGGGTGCTGTCAACAAGTTCGATAAAGGTTAAGGATAAGTCTGAGGACAAGGATAAGGTTAAGGATAAGTATGAGGAAAAGGATAAGGTTAAGGATAAGTATGAGGACAAGGATAAGGTTAAGGACAAGTATGAGGACAAGGATAAGGTTAAGCACAAGTCTGAGGACAAGGATAAGGTTAAGGATAAGCATGAGGACAAGGATAAGGTTAAGGATAAGTCTGAGGACAAGGATAAGGTTAAGGTAACTTCCTTTTTTGGTCCATTGAATGGTGGAGTTGGAGGAGTAAACATTGAACAAGGTTAGTCTATACTTTTTAACATAACTTTATTGTTTCTCTGTCGAGTTTCAAGAAATAAATTTTACAAAATAGCAACTCTTTTCTTCAATTGGATTCACCTTTGAAATCCGCATTAAAAATTGTTAATTAATTAGTTTAAGGATAAAGTTAAGGTTGAGATTGACATGAGTGTGAGGTTGGAAACTGTGTAAATATGCATTTTTTAAATAATACTATAATTAATGATAGCTATTAGTATGAAAATATGTTGAAGAGTAAATTACAACCTTGGATACGTGCTGTCAACAAGTTCGATAAAGGTTAAGGATAAGTCTGAGGACAAGGATAAGGTTAAGGATAAGTGTGAGGACAAGGATAAGGTTAAGGATAAGTATGAGGACAAGGATAAGGTTAAGGATAAGTCTGAGGACAAGGATAAGGTTAAGGTAACTTCCTTTTTTGGTCCATTGAATGGTGGAGTTGGAGGAGTAAACATTGAACAAGGTTAGTCTATACTTTTTAACATAACTTTATTGTTTCTCTGTCGAGTTTCAAGAAATAAATTTTACAAAATAGCAACTCTTTTCTTCAATTGGTGTCTGACGAGCAAATCTAGGAGTCCATTGAATGAATCAGTTCAGATATATAGGACAATGATAATGTTAAAGATAAATCTAAGGATAAAAAAGATGGTTAAAAATTAGTTTGTGACGACAATTACAGGTCAAATTTACCGATAAGTCTGTTGATTAAGATAAGGTTAAGGATAAATTCGAGGATAAGGTTAAGTTTAAGAATATATCGGAGGATAATGGTGCTGTCAACAAGTTCGATAAAGGTTAAGGATAAGTCTGAGGACAAGGATAAGGTTAAGGATAAGTATGAGGACAAGGATAAGGTTAAGGGTAAGTCTGAGGATAAAGGTAAGATTGAGATAGACATGAGTGTGAGGTTGAAAACTGTGTCAGTGTGAGATTTGGTAGGTCTGTGGAAAATGAAAGAATGAATGTCTTAAGACAATTGCTAAAAGGTTTAGTTTTAGGTCTGAGGATAAATCTAGATTATATGAGTCTGATGGTATAAAGTTTTTATGAAGGCACAAAAGGTAAACTTTAAGCAAATGTTTATAATAAGGTCAGTTAAATGCAGCATGACAACTATTAGGATTCTCGCTGTAATAAGAAGAATTTTGAAAAGGTGCATTTAATATGATGGATTTTGATTACCAAGTTCAGAACAAAGTGAGGGCAGCCTTTATAACAACAGTTTGAAAATAACTTTAATGAAAGTTTTTTGTTTGAAAATCAGATAACTGATCAGTAAAAATTTGATAATTAGACACATAACATTTTTTTTAAATAATACTTTAATTAATGATGCCTATTAGTATGAGAATATGGTGAAGAGTAAATTACAACCTTGGATACGTCTGACTTCTAAAGCAAGCTTAAGGTTAAGTATATGTCTTAGGACAAGGATAAGAATGAGGTTAACCTAAAAAAAAAATCAAAGGTTTAGCAATTGTCTGACGACAGCTAATCTAGCAGTCCATTGAAGGCCCACCTGAATAAATCAGTTCAGATATATAGGACAATGATAATGTTAAAGATAAATCTAAGGATAAAAAAGATGGTTAAGAATTAGTTTGCGGCGACAATTACAGGTCAAATTTACCGATAAGTCTGTTGATAAAGATAAGGTTAAGGATCAATCCGAGGATAAGGTTAAGTTTAGGAATATATCGGAGGATAAGGGTACTGTGAACAAGTTACTGAATATAAGGACAAAGATAATGTTAAAGATAAAATTGAAAATTAAAAGGATGTGTACATTATCTTTTATTAAGATGCCTTTTCAAGTTTATTTAAATAATTTTTCAGATTTTTAAAAAGGTACTTCAGGCCTTGTACTTCCTTTTTTGGTCCATTGAATGGTGGAGTTGGAGGAGTAAACATTGAACAAGGTTAGTCTATACTTTTTAACATAACTTTATTGTTTCTCTGTCGAGTTTCAAGAAATAAATTTTACAAAATAGCAACTCTTTTCTTCAATTGGAATCACCTTTGAAATCCGCATTAAAAATTGTTAATTAATTAGTTTAAGGATAAAGTTAAGGTTGAGATTGACATGAGTGTGAGGTTGGAAACTGTGTAAATATGCATTTTTTTAATAATACTATAATTAATGATACCTATTAGTATGAGAATATGTTGAAGAGTAAATTACAACCTTGGATACGTGTGACTTCTAAAGCAAGCTTAAGGATAAGTATATGTCTTAGGACAAGGATAAGAATGAGGTAAACCTAAAAAAAATTCAAAGGTTTAGCATTTGTTTGACGAGCAAATCTAGGAGTCCATTGAATGAATCAGTTCAGATATATAGGACAATGATAATGTTAAAGATAAATCTAAGGATAAAAAAGATGGTTAAAAATTAGTTTGCGACGACAATAACAGGTCAAATTTACCGATAAGTCTGTTGATTAAGATAAGGTTAAGGATAAATTCGAGGATAAGGTTAAGTTTAAGAATATATCGGAGGATAAGGGTGCTGTCAACAAGTTCGATAAAGGTTAAGGATAAGTCTGAGGACAAGGATAAGGTTAAGGATAAGTATGAGGACAAGGATAAGGTTAAGGGTAAGTCTGAGGATAAAGGTAAGGTTGAGATAGACATGAGTGTGAGGTTGAAAACTGTGTTAGTGTGAGATTTGGTAGGTCTGTGGAAAATGAAAGAATGAATGTCTTAGGACAATTGCTAAAAGGTTTAGTTTTAGGTCTGAGGATAAATCTAGATTATATGAGTCTGATGGTATAAAGTTTTTATGAAGGCACAAAAGGTAAACTTTAAGCAAATGTTTATATTAAGGTCAGTAAAATGCAGCATGACAACAATTAGGATTCTCGCTGTAATAAGAAGAATTTTGAAAAGGTGCATTTAATATGATAGATTTTGATTACCAAGTTCAGAACAAAGTGAGTGCAGCCTTTATAACAACAGTTTGAAAATAACTTTAATGAAAGTTTTTTGTTTGAAAATCAGATAACTGATCAGTAAAAATTTGATAATTAGACACATAACATTTTTTTTTAATAATACTTTAATTAATGATACCTATTAGTATGAGAATATAGTGAAGAGTAAATTACAACCTTGGATACGTGTGACTTCTAAAGCAAGCTTAAGGATAAGTATATGTCTTAGGACAAGGATAAGAATGAGGTTAACCTAAAAAAATCAAAGGTTTAGCAATTGTCTGACGACAGCTAATCTAGCAGTCCATTGAAGGCCCACCTGAATAAATCAGTTCAGATATATAGGACAATGATAATGTTAAAGATAAATCTAAGGATAAAAAAGATGGTTAAGAATTAGTTTGCGGCGACAATTACAGGTCAAATTTACCAATAAGTCTGTTGATAAAGATAAGGTTAAGGATAAATCGGAGGATAAGGTTAAGTTTAGGAATATATCTGAGGATAAGGGTACTGTGAACAAGTTACTGAATATAAGGACAAAGATAATGTTAAAGATAAAATTGAAAATTAAAAGGACGTGTACATTATCTTTTATTAAGATGCCTTTTCAAGTTTATTTAAATAATTTTTCAGATTTTTAAAAAGGTACTTCAGGCCTTGTACTTCCTTTTTTGGTCCATTGAATGGTGGAGTTGGAGGAGTAAACATTGAACAAGGTTAGTCTATACTTTTTAACATAATTTTATTGTTTCTCTGTCGAGTTTCAAGAAATAAATTTTACAAAATAGCAACTCTTTTCTTCAATTGGTATCACCTTTGAAATCCGCATTAAAAATTGTTAATTAATTAGTTTAAGGATAAAGTTAAGGTTGAGATTGACATGAGTGTGCGGTTTGGAAACTGTGTAAATATGCATTTTTTTAATAATACTATAATTAATGATACCTATTAGTATGAGAATACGTTGAAGAGTAAATTACAACCTTGGATACGTGTGACTTCTAAAGCAAGCTTAAGGATAAGTATATGTCTTAGGACAAGGATAAGAATGAGGTAAACCTAAAAAAAATTCAAAGGTTTAGCATTTGTTTGACGAGCAAATCTAGGAGTCCATTGAATGAATCAGTTCAGATATATAGGACAATGATAATGTTAAAGATAAATCTAAGGATAAAAAAGATGGTTAAAAATTAGTTTGCGACGACAATTACAGGTCAAATTTACCGATAAGTCTGTTGATTAAGATAAGGTTAAGGATAAATCCGAGGATAAGGTTAAGTTTAAGAATATATCGGAGGATAAGGGTGCTGTCAACAAGTTCGATAAAGGTTAAGGATAAGTCTGAGGACAAGGATAAGGTTAAGGATAAGTATGAGGAAAAGGATAAGGTTAAGGATAAGTATGAGGACAAGGATAAGGTTAAGGACAAGTATGAGGACAAGGATAAGGTTAAGCACAAGTCTGAGGACAAGGATAAGGTTAAGGATAAGCATGAGGACAAGGATAAGGTTAAGGATAAGTCTGAGGACAAGGATAAGGTTAAGGTAACTTCCTTTTTTGGTCCATTGAATGGTGGAGTTGGAGGAGTAAACATTGAACAAGGTTAGTCTATACTTTTTAACATAACTTTATTGTTTCTCTGTCGAGTTTCAAGAAATAAATTTTACAAAATAGCAACTCTTTTCTTCAATTGGATTCACCTTTGAAATCCGCATTAAAAATTGTTAATTAATTAGTTTAAGGATAAAGTTAAGGTTGAGATTGACATGAGTGTGAGGTTGGAAACTGTGTAAATATGCATTTTTTAAATAATACTATAATTAATGATAGCTATTAGTATGAAAATATGTTGAAGAGTAAATTACAACCTTGGATACGTGCTGTCAACAAGTTCGATAAAGGTTAAGGATAAGTCTGAGGACAAGGATAAGGTTAAGGATAAGTGTGAGGACAAGGATAAGGTTAAGGATAAGTATGAGGACAAGGATAAGGTTAAGGATAAGTCTGAGGACAAGGATAAGGTTAAGGTAACTTCCTTTTTTGGTCCATTGAATGGTGGAGTTGGAGGAGTAAACATTGAACAAGGTTAGTCTATACTTTTTAACATAACTTTATTGTTTCTCTGTCGAGTTTCAAGAAATAAATTTTACAAAATAGCAACTCTTTTCTTCAATTGGTGTCTGACGAGCAAATCTAGGAGTCCATTGAATGAATCAGTTCAGATATATAGGACAATGATAATGTTAAAGATAAATCTAAGGATAAAAAAGATGGTTAAAAATTAGTTTGTGACGACAATTACAGGTCAAATTTACCGATAAGTCTGTTGATTAAGATAAGGTTAAGGATAAATTCGAGGATAAGGTTAAGTTTAAGAATATATCGGAGGATAATGGTGCTGTCAACAAGTTCGATAAAGGTTAAGGATAAGTCTGAGGACAAGGATAAGGTTAAGGATAAGTATGAGGACAAGGATAAGGTTAAGGGTAAGTCTGAGGATAAAGGTAAGATTGAGATAGACATGAGTGTGAGGTTGAAAACTGTGTCAGTGTGAGATTTGGTAGGTCTGTGGAAAATGAAAGAATGAATGTCTTAAGACAATTGCTAAAAGGTTTAGTTTTAGGTCTGAGGATAAATCTAGATTATATGAGTCTGATGGTGTAAAGTTTTTATGAAGGCACAAAAGGTAAACTTTAAGCAAATGTTTATAATAAGGTCAGTTAAATGCAGCATGACAACTATTAGGATTCTCGCTGTAATAAGAAGAATTTTGAAAAGGTGCATTTAATATGATGGATTTTGATTACCAAGTTCAGAACAAAGTGAGGGCAGCCTTTATAACAACAGTTTGAAAATAACTTTAATGAAAGTTTTTTGTTTGAAAATCAGATAACTGATCAGTAAAAATTTGATAATTAGACACATAACATTTTTTTTAAATAATACTTTAATTAATGATGCCTATCAGTATGAGAATATGGTGAAGAGTAAATTACAACCTTGGATACGTCTGACTTCTAAAGCAAGCTTAAGGTTAAGTATATGTCTTAGGACAAGGATAAGAATGAGGTTAACCTAAAAAAAAAATCAAAGGTTTAGCAATTGTCTGACGACAGCTAATCTAGCAGTCCATTGAAGGCCCACCTGAATAAATCAGTTCAGATATATAGGACAATGATAATGTTAAAGATAAATCTAAGGATAAAAAAGATGGTTAAGAATTAGTTTGCGGCGACAATTACAGGTCAAATTTACCGATAAGTCTGTTGATAAAGATAAGGTTAAGGATCAATCCGAGGATAAGGTTAAGTTTAGGAATATATCGGAGGATAAGGGTACTGTGAACAAGTTACTGAATATAAGGACAAAGATAATGTTAAAGATAAAATTGAAAATTAAAAGGATGTGTACATTATCTTTTATTAAGATGCCTTTTCAAGTTTATTTAAATAATTTTTCAGATTTTTAAAAAGGTACTTCAGGCCTTGTACTTCCTTTTTTGGTCCATTGAATGGTGGAGTTGGAGGAGTAAACATTGAACAAGGTTAGTCTATACTTTTTAACATAACTTTATTGTTTCTCTGTCGAGTTTCAAGAAATAAATTTTACAAAATAGCAACTCTTTTCTTCAATTGGAATCACCTTTGAAATCCGCATTAAAAATTGTTAATTAATTAGTTTAAGGATAAAGTTAAGGTTGAGATTGACATGAGTGTGAGGTTGGAAACTGTGTAAATATGCATTTTTTTAATAATACTATAATTAATGATACCTATTAGTATGAGAATATGTTGAAGAGTAAATTACAACCTTGGATACGTGTGACTTCTAAAGCAAGCTTAAGGATAAGTATATGTCTTAGGACAAGGATAAGAATGAGGTAAACCTAAAAAAAATTCAAAGGTTTAGCATTTGTTTGACGAGCAAATCTAGGAGTCCATTGAATGAATCAGTTCAGATATATAGGACAATGATAATGTTAAAGATAAATCTAAGGATAAAAAAGATGGTTAAAAATTAGTTTGCGACGACAATAACAGGTCAAATTTACCGATAAGTCTGTTGATTAAGATAAGGTTAAGGATAAATTCGAGGATAAGGTTAAGTTTAAGAATATATCGGAGGATAAGGGTGCTGTCAACAAGTTCGATAAAGGTTAAGGATAAGTCTGAGGACAAGGATAAGGTTAAGGATAAGTATGAGGAAAAGGATAAGGTTAAGGATAAGTATGAGGACAAGGATAAGGTTAAGGACAAGTATGAGGACAAGGATAAGGTTAAGCACAAGTCTGAGGACAAGGATAAGGTTAAGGATAAGTATGAGGACAAGGATAAGGTTAAGGATAAGTCTGAGGACAAGGATAAGGTTAAGGTAACTTCCTTTTTTGGTCCATTGAATGGTGGAGTTGGAGGAGTAAACATTGAACAAGGTTAGTCTATACTTTTTAACATAACTTTATTGTTTCTCTGTCGAGTTTCAAGAAATAAATTTTACAAAATAGCAACTCTTTTCTTCAATTGGTGTCTGACGAGCAAATCTAGGAGTCCATTGAATGAATCAGTTCAGATATATAGGACAATGATAATGTTAAAGATAAATCTAAGGATAAAAAAGATGGTTAAAAATTAGTTTGTGACGACAATTACAGGTCAAATTTACCGATAAGTCTGTTGATTAAGATAAGGTTAAGGATAAATTCGAGGATAAGGTTAAGTTTAAGAATATATCGGAGGATAATGGTGCTGTCAACAAGTTCGATAAAGGTTAAGGATAAGTCTGAGGACAAGGATAAGGTTAAGGATAAGTATGAGGACAAGGATAAGGTTAAGGGTAAGTCTGAGGATAAAGGTAAGATTGAGATAGACATGAGTGTGAGGTTGAAAACTGTGTCAGTGTGAGATTTGGTAGGTCTGTGGAAAATGAAAGAATGAATGTCTTAAGACAATTGCTAAAAGGTTTAGTTTTAGGTCTGAGGATAAATCTAGATTATATGAGTCTGATGGTATAAAGTTTTTATGAAGGCACAAAAGGTAAACTTTAAGCAAATGTTTATAATAAGGTCAGTTAAATGCAGCATGACAACAATTAGGATTCTCGCTGTAATAAGAAGAATTTTGAAAAGGTGCATTTAATATGATGGATTTTGATTACCAAGTTCAGAACAAAGTGAGGGCAGCCTTTATAACAACAGTTTGAAAATAACTTTAATGAAAGTTTTTTGTTTGAAAATCAGATAACTGATCAGTAAAAATTTGATAATTAGACACATAACATTTTTTTTAAATAATACTTTAATTAATGATGCCTATTAGTATGAGAATATGGTGAAGAGTAAATTACAACCTTGGATACGTCTGACTTCTAAAGCAAGCTTAAGGTTAAGTATATGTCTTAGGACAAGGATAAGAATGAGGTTAACCTAAAAAAAAAATCAAAGGTTTAGCAATTGTCTGACGACAGCTAATCTAGCAGTCCATTGAAGGCCCACCTGAATAAATCAGTTCAGATATATAGGACAATGATAATGTTAAAGATAAATCTAAGGATAAAAAAGATGGTTAAGAATTAGTTTGCGGCGACAATTACAGGTCAAATTTACCGATAAGTCTGTTGATAAAGATAAGGTTAAGGATAAATCCGAGGATAAGGTTAAGTTTAGGAATATATCGGAGGATAAGGGTACTGTGAACAAGTTACTGAATATAAAGACAAAGATAATGTTAAACGAACAACTTCTGTTACGATTTTCAGAAGGACCAGAACCCTCAGGTGGAACTATTGGGTCCGGCCAGATCGACTCCAGACATTCATTTGTATCCATCTGCTCAGAGTCTTCATCGATATCATCGTCAAACTCTGAGCAGAGGTCTCGAAACTTGTTGAATTTTTGACTTTTTTCAGCCTTCGAGAGGCGATTTGAAGAGTTTTTGTTTTTTGATTTGTCTTGTGATGAGGAACGTGCAGCTCTCTGTGATGGTGACGGTTTTTGAGGCGATTTTTTGCTTGAAGATGTAGAAGACCTTTGTTTCGGAGTTGGTTTTTGTTGATTACGGACATTTGAAGAAAAAGAAGTGTCAGACGTTTGTGAAGAATTGGATGAAGACTGTTTAGGATGAGATGATTTTCCACTTGCTTGGTTGGGTTTGACGGTGAGAACCGGAAATTCTGTTCCGTCAGGCCAAGTGAAATCAGTTTGAGTTGCAAAGGATCTATTGGTTTTAGATGATTTAACTTTGTCAGCGTATGATGTTGTAGAAGTAGAGTTGTTAGAGGCAGAGACCATTTTTTTTGCTTCCTGATAGCTTATACCTTTTTCTACTTTAGTTTTCTGAATTTCAAGCTCTGTTTTGTAAAATTGGCAGTTTCTGGAATTGGCCATATGATCTAGTCCGCAATTTACACATTTAACGTGGCCGTCACAATCAAAATTGGAGTGGCCCTCTACAGAACATTTAACACACCTTTCAATACCTCTACATGAACTCTTACCGTGCCCAAATTTCTGGCATTTGAAGCAACGGGTAGGGTTAGGTATGAAAGTGTCAACTTTGATTCTGTAGGGACCTATGAAGATATGTTCAGGCACACGGGTAAGGTCAAAAGTGATGAGATAAGTGTTAAGTTTAATAATATTACCTTCATGTCGTTTTGTAAACCTTTTAACTTTGGAAACATTTTGGGATTTCAGTTCTTCACATATATCTTCTTCTGTCAACTCAGCTAAATCACGGTCTCTGTCTCTAATCACACCTTGGCTTGAATTCAGTGATCTATGAGGTGTAACAGAGATGTGGACATCAGAAATTGTTTTAAGAGAGAGTAAATTTTTGGCCTGTTGTGATCTGAGACATTCAACTAGAAGATTTCCATTTCTCATTTTTGTGACTTTTTTAAGCTGGCCGGCACAGCTTTGTAGTGTTTTTTGGATAACAAAAGGGGAAATTTTGGTTACAGGTTTTTCAGTGTTGATTGATGTTATTACTAAGAATTTTGGAAAAGTGTCCAGAAAAGTATTTGGTAATTTAGCTGCGTGTTCCTCTTCGTCACTAGTTTCTAATTTTCGTTTACAGGTTTGGTTTTGTTTTTTATTGATGAACTCCATGGTGATGTATATATTTTTCGTTACCCTAGCTCCCCGCCCACCTCGGAGCAGCATCAACACGATGTATGCTTGCCACATTTGCGACAAGCGTGATGCATTCATCGCCCTGATGCACTCTAGCATCCATGATGGATACCAGAATACATCAGAACGACGCACGCCCGCCACATCTGCGACAAGCACCAGGGATACTAGAATAAGATACTCGCATAGAGTACCTCTTAATGGGCGCAAGCCTTGTGCCAGGGGTTGCCCGGCAAGACAACCGCCCAAAGTAACATCTACACGATTGACCCATGAGCCACCGCCTTCTTGAACCCAGCCTATATAATTGGTACTATTGTTGTACATTTTGGAAATAGGTCAAGTTCAAGGGCTTGGCGTGACCAGCCGATTGATCAGGACCGGGCCCATCCGACCGCCCGTTTAAGATAAAGTAAGGGCCAAAGTGGCGTGTTTCAGCCACCAGGATCCCGTCCTCTATCCTTACGGGTATCCACACACGGCAAACATGTGGCCTCATTAAGCCGAGGAAGCCTTGCCCCATGAGCCACCGCCTTCTCCGTGTTTCCGTCAGTGATCATCTTCCAAGACCCAGGAACCCAAACATCAACCTAGATGCAGTGTTACCACCCATCCAAGGTATCATTGAGGGCTCCCTTTGATCTTTTCAAACAACCACGAGAAAACAGCAGAGGGCAAGACATGACCAGTAAATGGCTGGACCGGGACCATCGAGCCATTGTTTGAACTGGGTGTACAAATAATTAAATTTTCCAAATTAAAAGTTCAAAAATGTATGTAACAAAAATAGTTGAAGGGGGAAAAACATGATAAATAATATTTTAATTAAAGAGAAGTTTAATAACTATGCTTTGGAATTAAATATTCAGAAATAATAAATAGAAAACAACAACAATAACAAAAAGGAATTCCAAACTGAAAAGCAAAAATTGAACCTGTTGAGTTTTGTGACCCATAAGCCAACACCAATCCATCAGATCAGAAATTTAGAATTTAGAATGTTTATGTGATATATAAAAATAAAAAATATTTCATGTTACAAAAGGAATTGGTGTGACCAGCCGATTGACCGAATCGGGTCCATCCGGCCTCCCGTCTAGGTAAAGATTGTGCCCCAGATGGTGATCGGAACCGTTTATCCGGCCATCCAGGAACACTCCCTATTACCGACACGGGTTTGCGACACACGGCAAACATGTCGCCTCTTTAGGGGCCTCTTACGCCAAGCCGAGGAGCTGTGGGCCTATTCTATTGTGTCCCCGGGACCCACACGGGGGTAATCGTTCTTGAACATGAATACCTTGTTCTTCCAATTTGTCGAAAATATTTTTGGGGTTGGAATGAAATCCACCTTTGAAATTGTAGACGGTCTGACCCGTACATTTGACTTGGTGTCGTTTCATGTTGTTAATTCTTGTGAAATGACGATCGCAGGTACCGCATTGGTATTTTTGTGTATACGCCCACAAGTTTGAAATGTATGACAAATGATGATCGTACTGGTTAACGTGCATGGTCTGGTCGTAACGACACCGGGATTTGTACACGGTGAGTGATATACCGTCGTCTCTCAGATGATACACATTGACATTGATGTGGAAACAAATTTCAAAATAAGCCATATGGTGGAGTGGTAGTCCCTGGTATTGTTTCGGGTCGATAGGTACGTCTATGTGTTTGTTTTGGGTAAACTGGACCCATTTCTCGTATAATCTTCTTGTTTTTGTCTCTAGTTGATCTGTACGATGACCTTGGTGTACGGCTAAACAACGGAAAGCGCACAGGTGATCTGTGTACATCACACCTTTCCTGCTTTTATCTAGAGCAACGATGGAGGTTGATTTCAAAATGTATTCTGGTAACTGAACGGGGTTGCCCAAGGGATAGTTCAAATGATATAAAACAAACCGAACGTTGGTAATTAGGTAAGGTTTCCATTGAGTATCCGGTCTTTGCCTCAAAATGTAATCTGTGACATTGAATCGTTCCAAACGTAATTTCAGTCGGTTGAGGTCTTTATGGCGTGAAATATAAATGGGACGCTGAAAGAGTGATTCGTTGGCAAAAGCTCTGAAATATCTGTATTCACCGGTTTCTGTGTGCCGCAGAATCAAGCCAAACTCTAGATTTAAGCGAAAGGCGTGGCCTTGTCGCTCGTAGATGTGTTGTGCTTGTTCCATCAATTGTGGGACGGTAAAATCGTTGGTATGTGGTATATTATAGCTAGACGAAACTGAACTCTCCTGGTGATTCTCTAAAATGAGTGGAGTGTTGGCCTCGTAGACTCTTTTTAAAGTTTCGTCTTCTTCAACTTCCCATGGAGCCTGTCCATGTGGATTATATATAATTTTGCTACGCCCTATTGAGACACGTAATCGCATATCGAACTAAGATCTTTACTGATCTATTTAATCTACTCGAAAAGGATAATGGTCAGATACTGATATACATCTCCCATTTTCTACATTTCATCATTATTGCTTCGTTAAAACTGCAACGACAATGGAATCATCAACTCCGATCAGAGTAAGTATTGCATTTGTTTTTATCTTTTAATGTTAAAGATACCGACGTAAATGTAAATTTAGTTTTACATGATCATTTCGACAACTTATGTCTCTTCAAATCAAAACTTATTTATGAAATCCATAAATTAAAAAATGCAGAAGAGATACAATCTAAATGGTGAGCTTAATTTTATTTCTCAGTGTGTACAATGGTGTGTTTTTTTTTTTCAGTTCAAAGCCATATCAAGAAGAAGGCTAGAGTTTGGAGACATTTCACCAATTATGGCAGAATCTCCGATCGCTACACCAGACGTAACTAATGTAAGTACGCTATTTTGTTTATACTGTATCATTACGTTTTGAGGTATTTAAATTTCCCGGGATTGGAAGTTTTTAAGCTCGTGCATTCTGGGAATAAATGCACCGGGAATCGGATTTCATCAGTTTTAACTTCTTTTAAGTTCGAGATTCTTGGATGAGAGCCACTCATATCAAGAACAATCGACAAAGAATAAAACTCTAATTATTGATTTGTACATTTTTTTTTCAGAACACACAACAGGATGACAGTGTTGATGTAAGTACAATATCTTTAATTTATCATAATTGGAAGGTACATTTTTATTTTTCGTTTGTTTTAAACATATCTCATTCTTCCGGATTTCGACTTCTGACATTTTTTTATTACCTTTATTTTAACATGTAAATGACAAAGTGTATTGCTAGAAAGTATTTACTTTCAATAATTGTGCTATCAGGATTTTTAAGTGATTACAATGATATGCATTTTATTTCAGTTTAACAGTCCAGTAAGGAAAAGACTCAACTTTTCAGATGTAAGTACTTTTTTTATGTATTTTCAAGTTAAAGAATTAAATGCCTCGTATATCAAGTTTGAAAGGATAAATGATGTATGAAATAACGAAATACCGAAGTTACTGTAAATTTAGTTTCGATAGTTTGAGAGATGTTTATATCAAATGAATTTAATACATTGCAGACCAATGAGACCATAGCATGGGAAGATTCTTCCAGCTCAAATGAAAGTCTACCCTTACTGGAAGAAAGCGGGAATTTCACACAACTTAATTCTGTAAGTATATTATTTTTTCCTTTCGTTAAATAACAAAACATTGTTTAAAAAAAATAATAATAATAAAAAGAAAATCTATTCATTTTCTCACCCTACTTTGATTTTAAACTTTCTAAAACGTTCTAGTGTCACATATTTATTAAGTTTTTTTTTATTTTTTAAGACAATATCTTGGTGTGAAGACAGTGAAGTACCATCATGGTTTTCAAGTTGTGACGTAAGTACACTATTTTACGTATAACAAAACTATTGTAATCACAGTGAAATTATAGTGGGATATGTGTATAGAATACAAATATTTAAAACAAACTAAAACGCTCAGTTGTTAATTTCAATGTTAATGAGATTTTAAAAAGTAGTATTATAGTTAACATGCGAATGAGATGCTGATGTACATTCTAAAATTGATTTTATTTTGCAGAACATTGAATGGGAAACAACCAACAGCGAGAGTGGACATGGTACCGAAGATAGTTCTTATGCAAGTACACTATTTCACGTAAATGTGTTTTACTATATAAGGGCAAAGACAAATGTCCGACCCATTTTAATCTTTAAAAAAAAAAATTTCCGCAAAAATGTAGTTTACAAAGTATAAATATAATAGTGTTTAAATAACAAAATACCGAAGTTATTGTAAATTTAGTTTCATTGGATTGTGTACATAGTGGGATTTTTTTTTAATATTCAAATATAAACATTGGATTGTGTAAACGGATTATAATATTCATAATAAGACAGTAAGAAATATATATATAGTTTTTTGTTAATAAATTTATTAATCATATTCTTTAAAACATGTCGAGTTTCTTTACTGTATATATCCCGTCTTACCTTTTCAGTTTGCGGTGTAAAAATGATAACTATCATCATGTAATTGATCAATTATTGTCTTCAATCTCTAAATTCATGGATTAAAAAATGACGCAGTGTATTGCATCATAATAATCTCCTTTTATGGTGTATATTGTTTTAAGGTGTGTCCATTAATTACTGTTTCATTGGTTAATTATATGAGGCATTATCCTTTTTTGGTGCATATCATTTGAAAGGTGTGTTCATTGACTATCATTTCACTGGTTACGCTCTGCATCTTAATCGCATTATCCTTGTGTAGCCTTATTTGGTTAGGTTTTTGTACTTGTTAAAAATGACGCATTATAATGTGTGTTGAAATGTGACTCGCTGTACTACATCATAATCTGTTAGGTTAGGGTGTTGAATATTTTCTGTTTCTTGGATAAAGTGTGGTGAATGCTAAATATCGTTGATAAAATATAATGGTTTTTTACAACAATTTCGACAATTATTTCTCTTAAGTTTATTTACACGCGTCTCATTATTTTATTGAGTCGAAGTTTTGTTTAATACCTTGACCATTGATCTGTGATGTATCTGTTTGTTGTTTTAAGGGGTATCAAGCAGTTTTGTCACAGGATAGGATACGTACAATTGTTATTTGTTTGTGACCTATGTGTTATTTACACAGAGTCGAAGTTTTGTATCCTGTAATGTTTAAGGGTTGTTAAGCAGTTACATACAATTGTTGTTGGTTTGTGACATCTTAAAAAAGACACAAATCGGTTTACATGTATCACATTTATTGGTAATAAGTATACAATAAATACACATTTCAGTAACATTTGTCATAATTTACACAATTAATATTGAGTAAAAAATCACCATTCTGTGAAATGATCGGGGTTACACTCGGAACAAGTTAAAAATCCTAATTGGTTCATATGATGCGATCTGTAAGGATACGGAACGACACTGCTCAGTTCGGGTACAAAATCACCTATAAAACAAGCTGTATCTTTCAGTTTAGCATATTCGCTTGGTCTTAAGGTGATCCCTTTTTTTGTTGGGACGACATCCGTTTCGTTTTGGGGTAGCCAGAATTGTCTCAAGTCTACGTACACTCCCGTAGCCTTTAAACTACAATAAACATTCCCTCCGATATGACTTGAATAATCTTTTTTATCGTTCAAAGCTTGATCTACAAAATCCAACACGTCCATAAGCATTTTCCATCTGCAAAGGGGCAGACTGATCCCTTTTTTCGTGGGTATCAGCTTTCCGTCTTTCGTCTCCCACTCTCTGATATCAATACGTATTTCTCCCCTCCATTCGGTGGCTTGAAGAAATCTATTGTTTCCAAGTTCGATATTACAACGTCTTGCCATTTCGATTATTTTTATGTAAATGAATAAAACTAGGTGTGCATGGGTTTATATACCGAAATTATTCGTTATTTACATTGGGCGAAATATGACGCAGTGTAGTGCATCGTCATAATACACAATGCATTAATGAAAGGATTAACAAAATCCTTAAAAGGTAATAATGCGATAAATGAGATCATGTATTAGGTCATACCTAAATATATCTCAAGATGCGTGTACGCCCCTCCCCTCTTCACTCCAAGTTGGAAATATGAGAGTGGATGGTACACTATTTTATGTATAGGGTAATAGACTGACATTACATTGATTTTGGTGGTTCTTTCAAAAGAACCTATTTTTTATGATTTGTGAAATTTAGGGTTTGCTTTTGAATTTACCGGCTAAATGCTTACCATAATTTAGACCCCGGTGAGGGTAGCTTGTGATAACATTTTTTGTGCGATCTTCCTCATTTGTTTAACTTTGTATACATATGCAAACATATTTATACATATAATATGTAAACCTATATATAGATATATATTTGGTCTAACCTATCAATATACAACCCTATCTATAAATAGACTTTCCGATTACAACTTAATCCCGGCCGCCATCTTGGCTCCTTGCGTTTTTGGGTTGCCTAAAAATGCTCACTCCCTACTATTTCCATTAGAAATATACTTTCTTTACAAAAGTGATACACTTCAAAAGAACAGATGCCATTTTAAGTAAAAAACTTTAAATACTTAAAACTTCTATTTTTTTATAACTGGAAAACTTACAAAATTGATGAATAATTACTAACTTGATGAATTATTTCCCAAATGATAAAAAGAGGATAAGCCTAGGTCAAAAGAAAAAAAATATTTAAATCCAGTCAATTCAGTCATAATTTGACATCCATATCAAAGGTAAAGGTCAAATGAAGGAAATAATGACATGCAACACACTATCTCATGATAATACACTGACATAACAAAGGTATAAACCTAAGTCAAAAGAAAAAAATTATGGCACAGAAAAGGGTAATAATAACCATTGCATAGGTCAAAAGACAAACAAGTTATGACCCAGACATGATTCCCTCAGAAGAAGAAATACTACAAAAACAACAAAGGAGACATAATTATTTTTTTTAAAAGATCCCCTCAAAATTAAATTTGTATTATTACATGTATTTTAGCACACACGAGTGGATAATTCAAATTCTTACTTATTATTAAAAACATAAAAAATATGACAAAACTTTGAGACAGACATGTTATAAAATAATAGAAGATTCACAGTATGAGGTACAGAGAGTTTTCAACTTGACAAGAGGTAAAAATGTTTTATCACATATAAAAAAAATTGAGATACTATATTAAAAGGTACACAATGAGGTAGAAAGTTCCAATAGCACATAGTTGTAATGTGGGTTAATGTCCAAATCAGGTTATAAAACATATTAATAAAAAAATTGTGTCATATTTTTTTTTATAACAATGCTGAATGCAACAGAATATTCAAAAGCAATAGATAAATCATTATAATTATGAACATACATGACTGTAAAATGGATTGTTGAAAAACAATTGTAACTGGAAATATATCCATGATGATAATAACATGCAAAACTCAAACATCTGTGCATATGAAAAAAGGGAAATATGTGTCGATGAGCTACCACAACAATCACAATGAAATAACAGAGGCTCCCAAGAGTGTATTGCTCACCTGTAGGAAAAATGGGTTTTTAATTCAAAGACATTTTAATGATTTTCCCAAAAGATCTGTTAGTTTGCATCAAATTAGTAAAATGGATTCAGACAAAAGACCTAAATGATTTTCCAATAAGGATCATTGATAAAATTATATTTACCTTTGACAGTCAGCTCAGACAGGGTTTGACACTAACACTAGGCCACTAAACCAAGGCTAGTAAAAATTGAAGAGGGCTAGTAAAGTTTGCAACTCAGTAGTCTAACACGGCTAGTGAAAATAAATGCTTGCATTATGTTTATTTTAAAAATATTATGGTAATGCTTGAGAAACTTTAATCTTAATATAAAATAGAAAATGCAAAACATGGCTTATTACGCATGTCACAGATGCCCTTTAAAAAAAATTTCAGTCTTTTTATTTTCCCAGACACGCCCGCAGATGCCCAATATCTGTAAAAAGTTGAATCTACTAACCCACTGGGCTACCTTGTTGAAAAAGTTAGTGTCAAACTCTATCAGATGGCAATAACTGTCACTAAAATGTTATTTAAAAAAACAGCATCATACATGAAATAAACTGGAAAATAAAAGATCTTTTGACAAGTTTCTTCTTCATAATTCAATTTCCTCTTGGTGTGACTCCTTGTCCTCATGGCAACTGGCTCATTGTCCTCAGGAACCATTAGAACAAGGGTTTCAGGAGAACGGATGATGGATGAGACGGATGGTGAAGAAGCTGTCAAAGGCAGGTGGAATGATGGTCACATAGGAAGTGATGATGATGAATTTTTTTTTAAAATACATGATTAAAAGAATAATTGCAGTTAGATGTAAAATTTTAAAAAAAGTCATATGAGTTATATATCATGTAGGAATAGTGTAATTTAAAAATTGAAAGCAAAAATAAAAGAACATTTATTTAGTTATTCAAAACAATTTTATCTTATTCAATTGTTTATTTGCTATTTACAAATCTAATGGGCAAGTCCAAGGGACTATTTCCTCAAAATTGATCCTAATCCGATCTCAGAAATTGTATACACATGGCATCAGACTGTGAACATAATGTTATCATCCTCATCATCAGATATGGGTGTATGAGTATTAGATGGAAGTAAATTATGCATAGAGATACTTATGGGGACATCATTATTTCCTTTTATATTATTATTTATTGACCTCAATTTTCTAAAGATAACATACAATATTAAAACACATAAAACAAAGCTGAAAACGGAAATTAATATATAAAAAATCTTATGAAAATTAACATTAATATCTGGTTGTGGACCATTTAAATTTAAAGTTGTATTCATTATGATGGACATATTGAATATATAAGAAGATGGACTCTGTTGGTAAAATATCAAATGCAGTTGTTGGTAAAATCATAGATGTTGTTATAATGAATGGATGCAATGGTGATGTATTAAGTGTAAAATTGAATATATAAGAAGATGGACTCACTGTTTTTAAAATATCAAATGCAGTTGTTGGTAAAATCATAGATGTTGTTATAATAAATGGATGCAATGGTGATGTATTAAGTGTAAAAGAAGGATACAAAGCAGAAGAAATAGTTGAGGCTCTAAAATAATCAACATTATAAGTCATTGATAATGTTGATGATGGCAAAATACTTGGCATTTTAATATTAGTATTATACATGTATGTCAGTGATAATGAGGGAGTCAACATAGCTGATGGTTTAATATGATTAGTAGCATGTGTCACTGATAATAAGGGTGAATGAATACGACTTGACTGTAGTATAATAGTGTTAGTTGTAGTACTGGTTTCCATTAGAAGGGTATCCAAACCATTGGTATTAGTTTGTTGGGGAACTGGAGTAGTGGAGAATGAAATAGAAGAACTCGGTTGTTTATTAGCTGTTTTTTTTCAATAATAAAGTGTCCATACCAGTGGTGTGCTCCAGAGATGGGGCTAATGGTGTACAATCAGTTGTTGTTGGTGTTGAGATAGATTCAGTTGTCAATGATGCTACAGGAACTGTAAAGAATTACAAAATTCACACATGACACAGACAAATATCTTGTATATTGTGTAGAAACCTGCAAAGGTCTTTTAAATTGTTGACTTTATTAAACAGGTTGGAAACATGACCCAATATCAGCAGTGTTAGACTTCCATACGAGAGGTTAACTCTGGATAGAGGTGGTTTTTTTCAAGTGGTAAAAAATTGAAATTTCGGAAATAAGCAAGCCCAAAAGTGACCAAGGTTATCACAATAAGAATAATTTCTCAAAAAGAATGACATTTCTATTGGTGCTGTCTTTAAAATTTAAGGTTTGCATTGTCTATAAAATTTAAATTGAAAATATACTTCTTTTAGAAAAGTTATACCATTACCACCACTAAATATGTGCACTTTTAAGTTTAAATGCTTATTTCCAAAATTTCATTTTCTCAACAGTTTTTAAAAAAAACATTGATTCAGGGTATATCCCTGGTCTTGTTTCATATCCGCAACCTGTTAAATTTTTGTGCTCACAAAATGACAGATTTTAAGAATAATTGTGTAAATAAAACATTATTTATTAGATCATCTATAAAAAAAATTACCACACTTGCTATTTGTACATGTCCACTGACATTTCCTAGGGGCCAGGTGTTTTACGGTAGGTGCTTTCACGGACTTGTAATCCACAGAGCATTCGCACGAATCACCGTGAATGGAAACAACAGAGATTTCATCTGTTGGTAATATAATTGTCATTGGAAATTCACAAAGGCAGGAAATGTATTCTTCGCCTATTGTTGTATAACTGCAGAAATCTGCACTGACAACTACAAACAATACAAAAAATAAACAAATCTTCATTTTGCTGACGACTCTCTTCAGAATGTTCTTTACCGAAAGAAGAAGAAAAACGGTGAGGGATAGTAATCTAATTTCCGAATGTATAGATAAGATAAGATATTATATATTTGACCAAACATTTAAACATTGAATTTAAAAAAAAAGAAGAAAAATATAATGTAAAAGGGATACTATCTAGAAATGTAAAATTATTTAGTTACCTAAATTTAATTAATTTTCTTGTTATACGGAAATGAAAACTACTTACGGTTCACAATGAAGTAATCAGACGGGAATACTGGTCATTGACCTTTAACGCTATAGATTGGACAATCAAGAGGATATCAGTCAATGACCACGTTGACCTTTATCAGTAAAGATTTTGAGAATTCCCCATATATCTTTCAATGTTCAAGTAAAATATATCACATACACACTCAAAACGCTGTAAGAATATAAAAGAATTTACATTGCGCAAAAAACCCCAAAACCCAAAACACCAACAAGAAAAAAAATTAATATAAGAAAAATCTACTATCAACAGAATTTGAAGATTTTGGTCGTTAAATCAGAATAAAATGTTGAAAAACCGTGGGAACGTATTATAATTATAAAAACGTAACAATAAAACAAAAGATATCAGTGATGCTGATATGTTTATATCAAAGAGGTTCCATAAAACTTTTTATAAAGTAGAAACTACAGATAAATATCCATTTTTTTCTGTCAATTCCTCTTAAAAATCGACCATTCAAGTAATTCATTTCATTAAGAAAGTAACAAAATCAGTTTCTTAAATGATAAAGAAATATAGAAAATGTGGCGGATCGATTAAAACACCAATTAACACAGTCCGGGAAAAAAATATCAAACTTACATACGGAACTAAAATTTGTTCAACTTTTGATTCTCTTTTTGTAATTAAGTAATTAAGCAAAAACAATTTTAATTTTATCTATTAAATAAGTTTATCCAATTTTAGTTATATTTTTCTTTAGGCAAAACATTAGCATCTGTTTTTAATCCCTGTTACTTTTGACAAATTTTATAACCAAAATACAGTGACAAATAATTACTGAAATGCAAATCGCTACCTTTCTTTGATTAGACAAGAGAGTATACTACTTAAAGAGGAATAATTCAAATTTAATTCAAATTTAAAAAATAGTTATGATAGAAATGAAAAAAAATATAGATACATTTGAACAGGGTTCATACACATTTTTTACCACAAAATTCAAGGACATTTCAAGGACTTTAAAGGACCAATTTCCAAATTTTCAAGGACCAGAATTTACATTTCCCAGGCACGTCATCAACGTTCTTTCGAACTACTTTCAGTTTCAGTTTGCTCACCGTGGCTAAAATTCATCGGCAAAATACATTTAATCAAGTAAATGAAAGATGTTTTATTAGTTAAAGTTAATTTAAGTTACCAAAAAATCAATCTTGATCGTTTAATTACTAAAACTTTTACGGAGTCAGATTTATTTCTTGACCGCATCACAGAAATTACTACGCACCTGTTTCACAGAAAAGTAGCTATTTTTAGAAAAGGGAAAATACGCGAAACTTAAAAATACCGATAAACGCGAGACCGAGTGATCTGAAAACGAATTAAAAACACTTTTATGACAGAAAATTTAACCAATTTTTTTTATTCTTCAAAAACACAGTTTTTCAAGGAGTTTCAAGGACCTCTTTTGAATTTCAAGTACTTTCAAGGCCTTAATTTCCAATTTTCAATTTCAAGTACTTTCCAGGTTTTCAAGCACCCGTGCGAACCCTGTTTGAAATTAAAGGTGATTTATTGTTTTTTAATTGTAGAAATGAGAATGTAAAAAGTGGAGTTAGAAACTACCTAGAAAAGATCAAAACGGAAAATAAGTAAGTGTGTTTTAGAAATAGTGTGCAACTTCTTGTTTTTAAATCATATTTGTCAAGATTGGAACACTGTCTTTCTATCAGGCGAATGACTTTGTAGGGTAGCGGAGGTATAGAAATAGCTACCTGAACTTCTTCCATTGGTCTGTAAAACCCATGTCAATGGGGTGGGGTGGGGTGGAGGAGGGGGGGGGGGCATCAGTGCATGTGTGGGATGCTCAAATACAGAGGTCAGTCCTTTGGTATTGAGGACTCCGAAGTTCCGTGTAGAGAAAAATACCACGCTATTCCCACACCCTACAGGATCCTTGTAAACAACTCTTCGGAGGGACCCGTAGGTGGCCTGTTGCAAGGCAAAATTACAGTCGCTACTCAAATTAAGGATCCTGTTCAAGTTGGCATGGCAATCTCCGCACTGGGCTGACCCACGTTAGACACATGCAAACCTGATTCTTAATATGTCTGAAATATCGAACACTGGACATAAAGCCTCAATCAATCAACCAACCAAGTAAATGTTGTTCAAATTAACAAATTAAACTGTACATTGGCATAAATATAGAACTTGAACACTCTTATTTGTATTGTTTAATAATACTGAAGAAAAGAAAATAAAATTCATAAAAACAACACATTCATTATTTATAAAAAAAAAAACCATCATCCTCGGAGAGAGATTAAAATTTTCTTTGACAATGAAAATATTTTCAACATGTAAAATGTACATTTTGTAGGAGAAGGAATTTAATATATATCAGAACAGAGAGCCAGGATAAAAGGGTCAAACAGAAGACAAAAGGTAAAAAAATAAATATGATAATGTATACGGTGTAAGATTTTATAAGGCTAGCAGATAGTAATTGCAGGGGAAATAAGATTGAGTAAATGAGTCATTATAACACTTCACAGTTTTTATTAAATATATTAACGGTAGAGATGCCAGTAGCAAATAACACACAGAATTCTCTGTCCATCGTATGATACGCTTTTATTTTTTTTTTGAAAACTATGAGCACTAGAGAAAAAAATCAAGAGAAAATCAAGGAAAAAAATGGTTTTACCTTAAAATACTGCATATTGATGAACAGTTATGTGTATATTCGAGATTATATAGATGTAAACTAATAACTTATATGTTAATGATTATTTTATAGCACAGATATACCAATATTTACGGAGACCATAGAAAGAAGTGAGAAGAGATGCCGCCAGCATCTCCAAAGACTGAATAATATAAAGATTCAAAATTTGGAGACACAAATAAAATATCACCAGATGATTGTGAAAAACAAAAAACCTTTGTTGCAGAAGGAAAAAAAATTTAAAAAAACATTAATGAAAAGATGGGTGGACATTTACAACCAATAGAATTTTATATTTGTGTGTGTATATATATATATATATATATATATATATATATATATATAATGTTATATCGGGTATGTACATTTATTAATAAACAGTTAATTATAAAATTCTTTCAGTAATAAAGTTTTATGATAAGATATTATTGTCTGGATGGCGTCTGGATAATTTTCGGTGTATGCCACTGGATTGTCCAAATCGATTTTTAAAAGACATTTCGGTGTATGAATGTTTTCATTCAATTCACCAATGTGTTACAATGTTATAATTCTACTTTCGTTGCTTTTGTCTTTGTTTCTAGAATTTTGGATAATGAATGGTGCTCTAACGTTGTGCTCAACATGGAGTACAATCACTAATAAGCTCCAAACAAATGGTTTGGTCCCAATTACACTCCAGTGACACATTAAAAAAGGCATAGGTAGGAGCCAATAGAATTGCACAAAAATGACATTATCGAGCACGGTCTGGTCCAATGCAATTGCATAAAAATAACGTCATAGAACACCCGTATAATAAAAAGGCTAGGTCTGGACCAATAGAATTGCACAAAAATGACGTTAGCGAACCTCCCACTCACCAACGCACGGTCTGGTCCAATACAATTGCATAAAGATAATGACATGGAACACCCACATAATAAAAAAGGATAGGTCTTGACCAATAGAATTGCACAAAAATGACGTCAGCGAACCAACAAAATACAATATACCGACCAAAAGATGCTCATCCCACAATACAAAAAAGGATTGGATTCTTTAGAAAGTTATATATATATATATATACCCATTATTACAATAATTTCTGATCAGAATCAAATGTCTTGCCGGTATCCCACTCTAGAAAATATTTTAGATGAACTGGAATCGCCGGAAAAAATTATACAATGGGCAGAACAAAGTGGACTTCTTGATCATCCTTTGGTACAAAAAAAAATTGAGGCGGCCAAAACATATATGTGATGTCATCAATGCCATTTCGGATCCAGACACCTTAATAGAATGGGCGATTGACAACACCCTCTTACACCACAATCACGTTGTAAATAGACTCAAAATATTACTTACTTGTACATTGTGCGAACGGATTTTCGAATCTTCAAACGAACTCAGAAAACACCAACAAGAGCACCAAATATCAGACGAAGAACTTAATCAAATATTGGGAGATAACATTAAAATGACCTATATCAATGTACAGGATGTGTGTACAGCAAATGACCAAACTTTTCAGAACGGGATATCAAACACCTCTTTTTTGCATACTGAGCCTTCGGGGAGTCTAACATGTGCTATGTGTAGTTTAAAGTGCGAATCATATTCACAGTTACAAGAACACGAAGAACTTCATCAAATATTAGACCCCATAATGATGGGGGATAACATTCAAATTACCAATCCGTGTATGAACTATGCAAAAGTGCAGGATTCTGACACATTAAATGATCAAACGTTTCAGAACCCGATATCAAACATCTCGGAACCATTTACACCGATGGTACAAAACTCGACATTCGAACCGGATGATTCGGTCAATCGAAAATACAACTTACAACAACACACTCTCAGGTGTAGGATCATTTGTCGATATTGCGAGGGCCGTTTTGAACACATTATCGATCTCGATGACCACGTATCCCCTCATCACACAGATTGAAAATACCAGTGCATGGATTGTGGAAAAACATACAAGTACAAGAAAGATATGAAAAGTCACCAACAGAAATGTGATGGAACGGTAATATATTTTAAGAATTTACCCACGCTTCCTTATCCTCATGTAATTACGTAAAGTATGCTAAAGCTTTCTTTCTTTAAATCTTGTGACGTTGTAGAAGACCACTTGTACACAATATATGAACTTAGGTGCACTTTCCATGGTTCAGGCTTGTATAAGTTCGAGGCAAGTGAATCGCTTGCCTCGGTGAGAAAGTTGACCATGGATCGACTTACAGATGACAGCTATTTATTAGTAACCAAACCGTCGGCCCTTCTTCAACAAATAAGAATCTACAAAGAAATGACTTACAGATGACAGCTATTTATTAGTAACCAAACCGTCGGCCCTTCTTCAACAGATAAGAATCTACAAAGAAATTCCTGTAGTCATGGATCGACTTACAGATGACAGCTATTTATTAGTAACCAAAACGTCGGCCCTTCTTCAACAAATAAGATTCTACAAGGAAATTCCTGTAGTCAAGTATCAGCACCTCGAAACATAAGAGTGATCGTTTCCGGGCATATTTTTGCAAGTTATTCATTACCAGATAATTTTGACTTCAACAGCAATACATGAATTCCTTTGCTTGGTGCTTTCAATGTATATTTTGGGTTGTTGTGTCAAGGGTGCTTATTCCATATCCCTTCATTTAAATATTGTACGTGTTCAGTCATCTGTCATAGATAGAAATTGCTTTAAATTTTTAGAAAGTTATTTGGTCCTTAAAAATATATTTTACAGAGTTAAAAAGAAGTAAAATTATAATATCTTAGAAGCCTTGAATTAAAAGAGTATTTTTAATTTATTTTCTTTTAGAATTCAAAAAGGTGCAATTTTAGTTTACATTTATTTCTTATAGTTTTTCACACAAAATTAAGCGATATTGTATTATTGTTAATTTTTGTTTATTTTCTTTGTCCTTTCTGCACAGATAATCTTAGGGCTAAAAAGTTATTAACTTCTTAAGAGTAGTAGACAATTATCACATGTGTAAGATCTATGGCTTAAATATTAATTCTGTTTGTTCAAAACATTAAGTGACGGATGTCTTCAAAAATTAAATTAAGCCAATTGTTAAAATGTCAGAGATAAAACATCTGTCGCTGATAGCTCGACTAATTATTACGGCTTATGACAAAATTCTTGCGGCAACAAAAGAATAGTCTTGTCAAGGTACTCAAAATTGACACGCCTTGTACCTGGAAAAAGTTTTTAACAAAATGTTTGATTGGCTGTTACCTGGAAAACAGAAAGGGTATAAACTATGCTTTTTGTATGGAATCATTCTCTTTGGATTCCATGCAATAAAGCATAGAAACTTATTAAGACCTCTGTTTTCCAGGTAAAGTTATTTTTGATTATTTAAATTCTTGCATGATTTTAATTTATTATTGGCTATGTTAATTTCGAAGTCATTGGGTAATTTTAGTAAATTATTTTATATTTAATAATTAAGCTTATAAAAATATTGCTTTCAGAATAAATAAGTTGTGGGTCTTGCATATTTTAATTTATTTTCTTACAAATACTAAATTAGCAAAAGGAAATTTATAAAGGTTACATTAGTAATTTATCTGAACACTCCCAAGCTCCGTGATTGTATATAGACATTGTTAGGGTTAAATATAAATTGTTTTGTTGTTTGTTTATCAACAGATATGAATTATTATGATTCTTTCTTTTGATTTTACCAAAGGGAAAGGTATATTAATTAAGTTCATAATTAGCTATTGAAAGACGTCTCAAGTATAAAATTCAAACGCGTCCAAAGTATTTCGTAAAGGGAGATAATCACAAATTTACTGATAGTGGGAAAACAGAAAATGCCTTGGGATGACGCTCCTTGTAAACCAGAAAAGCATTTATTAATGCCATATCAACACCAAACCAGGCAAAGTAGGTCCACCATCTTGTACTTGCTCTCTGCAAAGAATAATTACTTGTAAGGTGATCGTGCCTATCTACTCCTCCCATGTACTTGTTGAATTCAACTATCGCTTGGGGACATGCATACATATTGTGGGTGTGCTACAACAGGAAGGAACTGCTTAGTCTACAGGAGCACTCAAGTTCCAATCACTTTCCTATTTTGCATGTGTATCATACCCTTATTGATGGCAACTGTGAGGTTTTCTTCCACTATTGTGGTTTACATAGAGCCTTTTATGTACAATTTATTCTTAGTTGATGAAGTAGAACTGAGGCAGAGCTGCTTGGGATATTGTTAACATTCTGAAAGTAAAATAAAATATGATATGTATATAATATAATCACTAGTGTCTCACTAAGCTTATTGTTTCAAAATTGTATATTTTTTTTCAAACTGACACCACTAACTTCTTTTAATATTGATATTGTTATATTATATTTTATACTGGTGAATAAGATCGTAACAGTGTGTATTCGGTTGTCGTAATGTCGAGCTATTTCCCCAATCACAATTTTGGAATTAATTTAATTGGATTCGGAAAGGAAATTTCACGGATCTAATAGTATAATCCATTAGTATGTGGGAAGGTAATAACACCAGAAAATCAAAGGGATTAACATATTCTTCATCAAGTGTTTCAAAAACGATACTGAGGTGTTCTAATGCATAAAATAACGAAATAAAATGAAGCAGATACCTAAATCCTTGCAATAAATAATAGGAAAATAAATGAAAATGGTGAGCTGTCAGCAGGGGGCATAAAAGGACTTAAATGTACAAAATACACAAGCCGAACAAAACCAAATACAAAATAGTAAAACAGAAACAACAACCAAACTTAAAAGTTAAAGTTACTCAACGTTACTACCAATATGGCCAAGACCACGGGCATGAATAGGTATTGAATCTTTGAAACCCGGATCAAGACTAAATCCCTGAATAAAATGCAAACAAAAGAAAATTCATTTGACGTGACCGCCGAACAGTAAACGTACCTCATATAAAATAGAGGCTGTTAGTGGTTACTAATTGTACAGTAGAGTTTCTTTTAAATCTAGCACATATTTACCTAGCTACAATAATGTAGCTTCTGTGATATATTTCGACTCGGTGGAGCTACAAAGGGGTCCCATTGCTCGTAATGGACCAAAGGAATATCATTCAAACCGGTGTCATATGGTATTTTGACTCCATGTGAAATTGTCCCCGGGGTTAAATTCTCTTCATAGAATTTTGAACACCGTCATGGAAAAGTGACCCCCTTGTAGAAATAAATTTTTATCCATAGAAATAGTTAAAACATTACCAAAGGAACAGAAGTCAGAATACCATAACTGATATTTTGTCAAGGGGAGGGGAGGTAATTTTTTCCATGACAGGGGGGTCAGAATATCATTGCAGATGTAAAACTTAATCAAGGGGAGGGGGAAGTCATTTTTCTATGACAGGGGGGTCAGAATACAATAGCAGATGTAAAACTTTATCAAAAGGAGGGAAGGTCATTTTTCCATGTCAAAAGGGGGGGTCAGAATACCGTAGCAGATGTAATATTTTATCAAGGGAATGGGAGGTCATTTCTCCATGACACGGAGCGCAGAATACCATAGCAGGAAGGGGAGGGGAGGTCGTTTTTCCATGACGGGGGTCAGAATACCACACCTGATTTAAAACTTTATAAAGGGCAGGGGAGGGTTTTTTTCATGACGGGAGGGTCAGAATACCATAGCAGGTTTGAAAATTTTGTGAGGAGATGGGAGGTAATTTTAAGGAAAATTCATTTAAAAATCTTCTTGTCTGAAACCACTAAGCCAATTATAACTTTACTTGGTAGCAATGGTCCTTAGATGGTCCTCTTTCAGATTTGTGTCCGATGACCTGGACTGTCAACACAGATGGCTGCCACAACCGAACTTAGTTGAACATAAGGCCCTATGGGAAAATTCATTGAACAATTGTGTCTGAAACAACTTGACCAATAGGAACGATACTTGGCAGCAATGGTCCTTAGGAGGTCCCCTTTCAGAACTACACTGAAAGAAATAACTAGTAAATATTACTAGGTAAACTAGTAATTTTTACTGTCCTGTTAACCACTAGGTTAGAAGTAAATTTTACTAGGCAATAAGTGAAATGACATTTAACGATAAGTATTTTTTACTAGGTTTTCTAGTAAAATCTGCTACCCCAGTCTAGTGAATTTTACTGTGTTTAACTAGTAACCTAGTAAAATTTGCTACCCCAGTCTAGTTAATTTTATTTTGTTTAACTAGTGACCTAGTAAAATTTGCTACCCCAGTCTAGTTAATTTTATTTTGTTTAACTAGTGACCTAGTAAAATTTGCTACCCCAGTCTAGTTAATTTTATTTTGTTTAACTAGTGACCTAGTAAAATTTGCTACCCCAGTCTAGTTAATTTTATTTTGTTTAACTAGTGACCTAGTAAAATTTGCTACCCCAGTCTAGTTAATTTTATTTTGTTTAACTAGTGACCTAGTAAAATTTGCTACCCCAGTCTAGTTAATTTTATTTTGTTTAACTAGTGACCTAGTAAAATTTGCTACCCCAGTCTAGTTAATTTTATTTTGTTTAACTAGTGACCTAGTAAAATTTGCTACCCCAGTCTAGTTAATTTTATTTTGTTTAACTAGTGACCTAGTAAAATTTGCTACCCCAGTCTAGTTAATTTTATTTTGTTTAACTAGTGACCTAGTAAAATTTGCTACCCCAGTCTAGTTAATTTTATTTTGTTTAACTAGTGACCTAGTAAAATTTGCTACCCCAGTCTAGTTAATTTTATTTTGTTTAACTAGTGACCTAGTAAAATTTGCTACCCCAGTCTAGTTAATTTTATTTTGTTTAACTAGTGACCTAGTAAAATTTGCTACCCCAGTCTAGTTAATTTTATTTTGTTTAACTAGTGACCTAGTAAAATTTGCTACCCCAGTCTAGTTAATTTTATTTTGTTTAACTAGTGACCTAGTAAAATATGATACCTTGTCTAGTGAATTGTTATGTGCTTGTATGTGCATAGTTAGAACTGTTTCACCTGCTCAGGGAAACGACTGACCTTCCGACTAGACACGGTGATGAAATAACACAATGTTTATTTCAAAAATTAAGTTGCATATGTCAAACACTCAATTTGGAATGTGTAGTCCTATTACAACACCAGAAAGATCTGAATGTCAATACACTCACTGGTAAAACAGGATATCAACAACCTGGAAATAATGTAAATTCAGATATGTCAACCTCTACAACAGCAAAAAGCCACATGAAATAAAATTCCAAAATAAGTGTTTACCATGTGTATTTCACAATCAATCAATAGGTACTGGTGAAAGAAAAGTAATGCAAAATACTGTAATTGAAGATATATAAATTTATTTAACAATATAATACAGTAGACATTACAGGTAAACTACTACTTCCAATATTTTTTTTTAATTGAAGTTGTAACATTTTAAAGTTTTAAACATTTTTTTTTTACAATTTTAATTGAAATGATTACTTCTATGAAGAACCTAGATAACCATATTTTAAAAATATATGTGTGGTGTCTCTAAATATGCGATTTACTTGTGTGACGCTTAGAAACGGGGAGAAAATGTGAGGCGTACCACAACTGAAACCAAAACTGACAATTTGTAACATGCTAATTGATAAAGTTTTTCTTATCTCAAAATGTTTTAAAAAGGAGCAAACATTTTAGAATAAAATACCATTAGAAATTGGACTATGTAAAAATTATAGTCCGTCAAGTAGATGCGGATATCGTTATACATACAGCATACATGTAAAGCTTAGGTTTATACGTAACCCCTTATGCAAGCTAAAAATGCAATGGTTGCAGTATAAATAATTTTATGCAATGTTCCCGTTAAAACTTTATAGAATACTTGTCTAATAGTGTCCACATAAAGCTGTTAACTTTTCAGTCAGCAAATGTCAGTGGAATGAATTACTAATGGACTTTTATTGATACATCCTATTCCACTCAAACTGTTACAAAAAAGGCTGTACAATCACACAGTGTACCTAAATACATTTGTATTCATATGTAAAGATGTTTCAATGAAAAAAGTAAGAACAATTTGTACTGAAAAAGCTATAAAAAATAAATGTTTACAACCACATAATGTAAAATATCATATTGATCCCTTTTCCCCTTTCTATGAAAGAAGTGGGGCCAACATTCCAATATTAAACTTACATTGTATGCTATCCAATGTAAACTCCATTAAAAAAAAATCAACACAAAAAACTTTAACCATTTGACTAGAACATATACTATTGCACACAAAGAAAGTTTTATCATAGAGATTCCATTGTCAAAGCACAAAAAAGTAGTGCATTTTAAAACTGTAAAGTTTATACAACTTGTACACATTGTCCTCAGTCACATTTTAAATTAAGAATTTATACAACATTTGTGAAAATATGTACTAATACATCATAACATTTTTACGAAAAGCATCCCAAGGACTGTATAAAATTACTTCAATATTTCCACGGTAGTTCAGCGAGATAAAATTCTGAAGAACACAACGTGATATTGTCAAGAGTAAAAGTGGTCTGACCATGAAAGTTTAGGCCAATAAGAAAATGTTTATCAGTAGAAAACAGTTACAGAAATAATACATTAGTTTCTAAATCTATTTTTTTTCTGTAAACTTGAGGCTGACAGGCGTTTATATTGTTTGCTTTTATTTTAGTGACTGTTCTTGATTGTAATTTTTGTAAATTTTCTACAAAAAAGTTTCGCTTAAATATTTTGAAAAAAATCAATTAAATTTGTCAGATTCCTTAATTTACAAAACTAAAAGGAAACGTCTGATGTAACAGGAAATTTTAGGCAGGTAACCATGATTTTTTTATTGACCTTAACCATTAATGAACCTTAACACTATTTAATCTCAATATTTTCATATAAGCTGTTCATTAATTGATGCCAGGACATTCAAAATTCTTCTGTCTAAATTTACTTCACCCTGATTGTCTTTCAGAACAAGCAACATATTTTGGAGAAATGTGAAGGTCTTTTCCCAACACCAAATTAAATACATAGAATGAGCCAAGCAAAACTGTGTATGCTTGGAAAAAATGATTCACAGTCACATAACTTGACACCTTCAATATAAACAGAAAATCCTCCTTCTTCTAATGATAACAGTTTATCATTAATCAAAATATACACTGGCATGTTGTCATCTTGTTGAAATAGCAACAACTTCTCTGCCTTTTCTTTAAAGAGGAGTTGGACCCCAGCCATAGTTAGAACATCATTTGCATCTGTAATTAGATTATACAGTTAAAATAACCCAATACAAATAAAATGTTCTTAACAAATGAATGCCTTGCAGAATAATTCATAACGAAATTCTACACACATAATTGTTCGACTGAAATCCGTTATAATCTTTACTATTGTTAGCATTAATTCAACTAAAAGATTTTACCTCTTTTCCACAAAATGTTCAAAGTGCTCAAAATTGCATTTTTTCTGCTTAATGCATTTAAGATTTAGGAGATAAATTTTCACCTCAAACACGAATGGCATTATTTCTATAAACCCTCCCATTCTCCAAAAAAGACAAAATCTATTTGTACAGGCAAATATACACTTACAGTTCTTCTGCCCCTCACACCGGTCAGGAAGTCATTTTTTTCTTAGATTTAAGTAGCCTGATGATTGCTTTTCTGTACTTCTTTAGGCCAACAGTTAACAGCTGCTCCAAATGTTGGGTGGTTGTGTTCGGCTCCAGACGTTCAAACTCTTTAAGAATCTACAAATAAAATGTTTTAGAATACATAAGACTAGAAAAAACTCGCGCGAGCGCGGCTTGAAATGTTTATGGTGATACACCGCTTGGGTTCGTGTTTCTCAAACTGTTTTAATGCACTGATGCATTATGATGATAGTTTTTATTAGTTTGTCAGTTCTTCGTCCATAGGAGTTTGAATGTCCAATTAGTAGCTTCTGTCTCGGTGTTACACAGGTGCTCCTAGAACGGAGGAAATAACTCAGAGAAGAAGACAACCTAGAACACTGATGATTAAAACATTTCTCAGTGGTGCTAGTTTGTAGTATTTCTTTTTTTCCCAAAGGTGCGAGTCAAGTTCGGTCTCTGTGTGATACAGGTGCTCCAAGAATGGAGGAAATAACTAAAAGACAATCTAGAACTCTCTGATGATTTAAAACATTTCTTCAGTGGTGCGAGTTGGTAGTATTTTTTTCGAGTGGTGCGAGTTCTGTCTCTGTGTGACACGGGTGCTCCGAGAAAGGAGGAATTTACTAAGAGAGAGAAGAAAACAATCTAATGATTAAACACATTTCTTCGATTTTGTTATATTTCTTCCTTTTTTTTTGAGTGGTGCTAGTTTGATAAAGTGATGCAAGTTGTAATAATTAGTGAGAGTGTTTGAGTGGTGCGAGTTGGCCGTGGGCCGTGTTGTCGTAAATCCAAGAAACCCGCGCGAGCCCGGCTTAAGGTATCCGAACCATAAATGACCACGTGATTACTCAAACATTCCCGGATGTTTCATACAACGCAATTTAAATGACCTCGATAATTATCGGCAAACTTATTTTTGCAGACTCTGCATATAAGCAAAAAAGTGTGTTTCAACTTGAGAAAAATACATTTACAAAATTTGAGCTTTAAATTGTTTGGTTCAGCCATCCACGGTCAAAAAGAGATAGAATTTTCGATCATGATCTACTATGGTCCGGATACCTCAAGACTAATTGAACTGTTTATTGTTAAACACAGCACACCCCTATATCGTGTAGTTGGGTTCGTGTTTCTCAAATTGTTTTTTTGTCCACTGATGCATGATGCTGATCGTTTTTATTAGTTTGTCAGTTTGTCTTCAATAAGAAGTTTGAATGTCCAATATTGGTAGCTTCTGTCTGTGTTACCCAGGCGCTCTGAGAAAGTAGGAATTAACTAAGAGAAGACAAAAACAGTAGAATTTTCTGATGATTAAAAATTTCATCGAGTTTGTAATCTTTTTTTTTCTCGATTGGTGCGAGTTTGATATTATAGTGATTCAAGTTGGTAATACATGTAATTGGTGCTAGTGTGCGTGGGCCGAGTTCATTCAAATTCCGCATGCTTAGAAAACGTAGATGGGAAGGAACCAGCTTCGGAAATCGGGCCTGTCGATCATAGCTGTTGGAAACCATGTTTTTATGAAATGTGATACATTAACGATAAAATATTAAAAGGGAGTTGATTAATGTAGTTTCTATTTGTTGAAAACATGAATTTGTCAAAGCTGTTGATATATTTGCTGGTCGCATGTTCATGATGTTGATCAACATTTTTATTAAAGTGGGACGAACATTTGATTTCCCGAAGAATATTGAGTGGTCGTCACCTTAATTTAAAAGCCACATTTGCGGAATACCTTCATGTCGAGGGATGATGATAAAATAGATAGTGTGAAATCCTCTTTCGAAATTAATCTGTAATATCATAATGAAAACAAAAAATGGATCCATGGTGGCAGAGTAGCTTGTTCTAATAATTTACAAACCATATTTAACCAAATATAATGATTAAAGAGACGAAGATGAAAACAATGGACAGCAGCCAAAGTTATTGTAGGTGTTCATTGTAACAGAATTGAAACTTTTAACTGATGTAACTGACAGATATGATGGGGGCAGAAGCAGACCATAACAGCATTTGGAAAATAATAAGAATGCATTTTACATGATTATTAATTCAATACATCATAATATACAATATTGTCAGTGTAGTATTCATTGTCATGGCAAGAATCAAGAGCAGGCAGAATGCAAATGGAATCAAGGTCTCTCACTCTTGACAATGCAACATATAATTGTCCATGGGAAAAAACATGTTTAGATAGGTCTAGGCCAATTTTACTTAAAGTTTTACCCTGTGACTTGTTGATTGTCATGGCAAATGCTGCCCTTATAGGAAATTGTCTTCTTTTTAAATCACATGGATCGGAAGGAATTATGTTGATTCTAGGTAAAAACACATAATCTCCTGTATGTGCTCCAGTAAGAATTTTTGCCTCTATGACACGCTCACCAAGGTTAAATATTGTCAGTCTCGTATCATTAAGCAATCCATGTTTTGGGCTGATATTACGTAATAACATGATAGATGCACTTTTCTTTAGAAACAAACAGTGTGGAGGAGTTCCTGAGGGCGAAAGAGTATTCAAAAACTCAAGTGGATAAAGATGTATTTGCGCAGGATCTTGCACACTATCAGCACTGAGATATGTTTTAGAATCTGAAGAAGGAAATATATCCATTACCATCTTGTTGATGGCATCAACATTATCATTAATTGTTGTTAGAATACTTCGGTCCTTGTAATTTTGATTTACTGAATTATCCTTTAGATCACCATAGACGTTTTGAATCCCATTCTCATCTGGGGAAATACACAATTGCTTTGGCAGTTTTATTCTTGATTGGCCTATATCTTTATAAACATGTTGTGAACCATTTCCTATATCAAGCAAAAAGTTTTCAAAGTGAAGTTTACATCTAATGCAATGGTGGATTTCAAGCAATCGAGCTTCATTCGTGATAAATGATTTAGCTGATAATGGTTTCATGCAGGGAGAGAAATCAAGTAAATGAAGTTAATTTTGTTAAATGTTTAGAACAGGAATGTGTGTGTATGCTATGCTGCATTTTATGTGCTTGTCCAGGAAACTGTTTAGAAATTGTGGTAGTCTTGTCTTGTAAACATGATAAATTGTTGTTTTATACAAAATTGTTATTTTTTAGGTATTTATCAGGTGGCATTCAGTGGGAGTTCTGCTCTGTGTTGAAAGCTGAACATTAATCTTGTTCTGTTTTGGTTGTTAGTTGTTGTCTCATGGGCATTGTTGTATAAATTTCATTGCTTCGTAGCATTTTCGGGAATTTAATATATTTGACAAGCTTTCTTTTAAATCTGTTGAAATATTATTTGCTTATATTGTCCAAACTTACTATGCAAGGGATTAAATGTTTTATTTCCCGTAGTTTAAGAAAAGTGCCGCAATCTAGATCGCGATCTTTAATGTTTGGGTTATCGTTCTTAGTATTTATTCCGCGGAAATATTTGGGTGAACATGACGTCACGTTGTCCTTGACACTTTTTGAAAACATCTTTTGGTAAGGCTGTTTGGATTTTTCCCAGAGACTTGATCTCCTGACCTTTTTGTGAAACTTGGGCTATATTTTGGTTGAAACTATTTATACTTAACTGGGAATTAATATAGTTAACCTGTATTTTAGTGCGAAGTCACAGAGCGATGAAATTCGCGACTTATTTACTTAAATCCAGGTCAGACTATTTTTAGAGCCCGGGGAATTTGTCTTGCATCTAAATTTGTTTATATCTAAATTGTTTAACTTAGAAGTCGTCACGGGTTGGGCAATTCGCTGACAAACACTGGTTTTCTGGTTTTTAAACTATTTTATTACAGCTGTATTTGTTAAATTTTGCATTGTTGATTTTATGAAGTTGTCTGTTAATGATTAAATCATATATTTTATATTTTCTTACTTGTGGGAAGCCATGAAAACAATAAAACCGCTCGGACTAGGCAAATTTCCACAATAATGGTGGGAGCGGCATTATTGTGGAAATTTGCCTAGTCCGAGCGGTTTTATTGTTTTAATGGCTTTCCACAAGTAAGAAAATATAAAATATATGATTTAATCATTAACAGACAACTTCATAATATCAACAATGCACAATTTAACAAATACAGCTGTAATAAAATAGTTTAAAAACCAGAAAACCAGTGTTTGTCAGCGAATTGCCCAACCCGTAACGAATTCTAAGTTAAACAATTTAGATGCAGGACAAATTCCCCGGGCTCTAAAAATAGTCTGACCTGGATTTAAGTAAATAAGTCGCGAATTTCATCGCTCTGTGACTTCGCACTAAAATACAGGTTAACTAAATTAATTCCCAGTTCGGTATAAATAGTTTCAACCAAAATATAGCCCAAGTTTCACAAAAAGGTCAGGAGATCAAGTCTCTGGGAAAAAATCCAACAGCCTTACCAAAAGATGTTTTCAAAAGTGTCAAGGACAACGTGACGTCATGTTCACCCAAATATTTCCGCGGAATAAATACTAACAACGATAACTCAAACATTAAAGATCGCGATCTAGATTGCCGCACATTTTTTAAACTACGGGAAATAAAACATTTAATCCCTTGCATAGTAAGTTTGGACAATATAAGCAAATAATATTTCAACAGATTTAAAAAACAGCTTGTCAAATATATTAAATTCCCGAAAATACTACGAAGCAATGAAATTTATACAACACTGCCCCCCTATGAGAATTTATTTTGTCATCAAAATACGGTATGAATAATATGTACAGTATCACATATGCTCATTCTCAATATTACAATATTATAAACACAACTTTTCGTTCAACCCTAGAAAGAAAAATAAAAAAAAATTCAAAATTATTCCATTTCCTCAGATAAATATTCCAAGCAAAATTCATTTATCTTTAATTTCCAGATATTCATCTTAAAAATGATTTTCACAAAAATTTAAATTACTTAAATTTCTAACTTTTAACATATCAATTTTAAAAATTTTAAGAAGATGCTATTCTCAATCAAGGTCTTCACCTTTTAGTGATTAATAAAATAGTACTTTAAATTATCACATTTTAAATATGAATTTAAAATTTTAAGAGTTTTACTATTCTCAATCAAGGACTTCACCTTTAATTGACTGAAATAGTACTTTAAATTTAGCACATTTTTAGAAAAATGTCCAAATATTCAAAAATACGAATTATTCTTCAACTATTGAAAAATAATGCAATTATAACAATATCTAATTTATAAACAACATATATGAAAAGTGAAAATATGCACAATTTTACTAATGACAACAATATATAATTTTAAAGTTCAAAAGTTTTTATTCACCACACTTTTAATCTTCTTTACTGGAGTTTCAATGTTTTCTTTGTTAGATCTCATAGTACTTTAATGTTTTCTAGAGTCCTTTTCCCATAATTCTTCAAAACCTTGCACAAACGGATCTTGATTTCTGAGTTCTTTTCTCAAACTAATGTTCTCTGCCTCGGCGGCCTTCAGGCGTCTTTCCAATCTCACTACGTAGTCTGCCATTCTGTTCATCTGTGCTTGGTGACTGCCCTTCAAGACGAAAATTTCTTCTTTGAGGTCTTTCACAGTAGCATACGTGTCTTCCGCCTGACAAGATCTGGACATGGTTTCTTCCACAATTTCTTCTATGGTTTCTTCATAGACGATTTCTTCTATGATTTCTTCTGAGAAAGACTTTAATGAAATGTCTTTGGATTTATTCCCCCATGTAACATTGTATGGGTTAGTAGATATTATGAAGTAGTGTTCATCAGAACCCTGAAGATTAGTACATAATTCAATGTGTTTTTTTAATGTCTTTGAATGTCTATGGAGAGCTTTTAAATTTGTGGCTCTGTAGTTACATAGTTTACAATGGAATGGTACTTCACTTAAATCAACATGCTGCATTATGACGTGGCGAATAGCATTATTCTTATTTCCCTCAAACACACAGTCTTCCCAATTACATATATCAGACATAATGACTGTAAAATACAAATAAGATAATTAAAATAACTGTTTGTTAGCTTCGACTGACAAACCCGGTCACTGGACCAATCCAATATAAAAATAGTATAAAATCTACAGGTTTTTCTTAATTTTCAAAACCCAAGTTGGAACATCTTCAAAATTGTAAGGTTTCAATTTATTATAATGAATAATGTCCGTCTTCTGACGATTTCTAATTTTATATAAGACTGGACTTAAAATCTCAGTAACTATAAAAGGACCAGACCATTTATCATCTAATTTATTTCCAAATTCTTTTAATTTGTAAACAAGAGACCCCTTAGAGTACTGATGTTCAGATAAACGACTATCATAGTCTCTTTTCTGTTTTTTAATATTATGTCTCAAATTTTCCCTAGCTAAGTGGTACACCTCTTCAAGTTGTGACCTTAAATTATCTACAAACTCTGATCTGTCATACAATTTATGTTCAGGGAAAGGAAAAATAATATGATTTGAAAGTAAAACCTCCCTGCCTAACATCATCAGGTTTGGTGAAAATCCAGTAGCTGGATGTGGCATACTTCTATATGCGGACATAAGAATATTAATGTACAAATCCCAGTCATTTAAATTTTTATTGACAAAACTTCTAATCATTTTCTCTAAAGTTGCGTTAAATTTTTCAATGACACCATTAGAACTTGGTCTGTAAGGCGTTGACCTTGTCTTTTTAATTTCAAAAAGTTTACAAATTTTTTTAAAAAGTGAACTTTCAAAATTTCTACCTTGGTCGGTGTGTATTTCTAAAGGAGCACCGAATCGTGAAATAAATTCATGGACAAGTTTTCCAGCAACTCTCTCTGCCTGTTGATCTGGAATTGGAAAAGCTTCCATCCAACGTGTAAAATTATCCCCTATTACCAAAATAAACTTATTCCCAGATTTACTCTTAGGTGTAATAATTATGTGTGGGGATACGAGAGGCAAAATATTAGGAGCTCATAAAATTACATCCTTTAATGGCGCTTCCAAAACGAAAAAAGAGACAGTACCTGTGATTACGATTACATACATGTATATAACAAAATCGTATACGGACTGAACAGTATTTCCGGAAACGCGGATTCAACCCCCTATATATATTACATCCCCCCGACAAAAGAAAAATGTAAATTTCTCTCAGGGTTGAATTCGCTTTACAATATATATGCACCAACTCATATACCATCTCAAAACACAGCATGAAAAATGACAATTATCTGACGTTGCGAAATCTCAACTTTTGAAAGTTAGTAGTTAAATATATTTTTACAGATCCGAAATTGTTTCGTGATACATGTATCATTGAGTAATAAATTCAACAGAGCACCTAACTCTTACAATATTGTGAAAATGTCCTATAATGATCACATTTCATAAGTTGCAAGTTTCAAAAAGATATATCAACTATCTCTCACAGAATCATGGTGCACCAAACCCATTTACGCACACACACTCTCATAAAAAATATAAAATTGCTAACAGATAAAACATATCAGAAAGATACAATTCACGGGGTTTATTTTTGAAATTATCTCGATATCACTAACATAGATCCTAGATAATACACTCCTCATAAAAGTTCCAAAAGGACGTTAACTACAGATTTCCGTCTTTATACCATGCAAAAACAAAAAACAAAAAAAAACAATCTCTCTACATTTTCCTTAGGTTGCTCGCTAATGAAACTGTATATCACTATCATGTTTCCTTACAAAATGAACCATATTCATACGATCTCATCAACATATTTCAAAAATAGTAAAGATCGATGTTCAATATAAACATACAAAATTCGGCATTCTTCATAGAAAATAATTATTGAATTCCAAATCTGAAAACGCAGTACTAACTTTCTGCTATTATGTTACAAAATTAAAAAAAAATCAAATATTAATGACTAGATAATTCAAACTTGATACTTATTTAAATGAAATTGAAATAAAAAATCTACATGTATAAAAATGCACAAGTGTTTAGCATAATGTCATGTTTACGCAATATCAACAATCGTTCATTATTTTCATCAGAATAATAGAAAAAATCAAGCAAACATACATAATACGAATTGTACAAGTATTTTAAAAAGATAAGTAATATCAACATATGCAAAATAAAAAAAAATCTTAAGCAGTTAATAAGCAGTTTCCCTGTACATGTATATTATATATGCAAACAAACTAATGTCCGTATATTTAAAAAAAAAAAAAAGTTCTTATTGAAAAACATTGAAATTGGGTCTCCGCTCTGTACTGAATTTCATCTGACATCATAGTAACGGATTGCCATGAGATAAATCTCACGGACAAAAACATGAAAAGTTCGCTAGAAAAAGTCGTTGTACCATCATCATAGGGCATTGTCATGAGATAAATCTCCCGGACAATAAGTTCAAGAAAAGCATCGCTGTACACAGATTAATAAATTGTCACGAGATAAATCTCACGGACAAAAAGTTCCAGTAAAGCATCACTGTAAACATCCGGGTAACTTGTCATGAAATAAAACTCAAGGACAAAAAGGTTCGAAATAAACATCCTCGTCAAGCATTAAAGTATAAATTGTTCAAATTGGCAATTGGTCTGAATTTTACAACAAAATTCGTTTAATATGTACAATATGAGCATTCCATAGAATTAAACACGGAATAAAACATTTAAACAAGTGTGGACCCTAAAAGATGTCTCGCCTGTCCGCGCTTGACCCAGAATAACATGCACTATCAAAGACCATGCTATCATTTGCCTACCATTATGGTACATTTGAAACAGACATGCGAAAGCTGTTATGTGATTACTTGAGCAATTAATTAATTGAGGTCAAGGACAAAAGCCATATGTCAGAAACTGACCTCATCAAAAAACCTTAATATGGTCACTGGACCGTGAATTGAGGTCAAGGACAAAAGGCATATATATATCCCCTGTCCACGCTTTATCCTAAAGCTTATACTGAAATACTGCTCGCTGGACGTTAAACCAGAAATGGGAGCAGTCGCAAATGACAGCTAATCCCCTCGTCCGTTGTTCAAGTATGGTCAGAATAACCCGAATATCATCTAAAGCTGTATGAATCTCAATGGTACTATTACTTAGATCATTGAAGTGTAAGAAGTGGTATCTCAGATATGAAAATGTTAACTTTAACCAAAGTAAGTCAAGTGTAAAATGTAGGTCAGAGTGACCCAATTATCATCTGAAGCAGCATCACTCTCCAAGACGCATCTGCTGACCAAAGATGATTGATGTACCACATGTAGTTTCTTAAATATTAACTTTAACACAAACTTTAACCTGAGTCATTCAAGCAGAAAATGTAGGTCAGAGTGACCAAATTATCATCTGAAGCAGCATCACTCTCCAAGACGCATCTACTGACCAAAGATGATTGATGTACCACATGTAGTATTTTAGATATGAACCTTTACACAAACTTTAACCTGAGTCATTCAAGCAGAAAATGTAGGGCAGAGTGATCCAATTATCATTTGAAGCAGCATCACTCTCCAAGACGGATCTACTGACCAAAGATGATTGATGTAGCACATGTAGTATCTTAGATAATGCAAACTTTAACCTGAGGTGGGACAAACGGACAGACACTTGGACGGACTGACAGACAGACACTCGGACGGGCGAGATACTATATACCCTCCACAACTCAGTTGGGCGAGGGGATAACAATAACTAATCAATCAATAATTTTTCTATGGATCATCAAACTGTGCATTTTAAGTATTTCGTGCAAACCACCAAAAGATAAATAAATTGTCTCAAAATTTTGATGATTGCACCATACTGCGCGCACCATCGCTCATTTTATGTCAATTCTTCGAGAACCGGCATTCAAGTGATAAATCAATGGCTTTTTTGTATGCTAATTTTAAATTTCAGAACCACCCATATTTATATAAAATTTTGTGTCAACAAATATAACAATTTTGAAACAAAGTTTAAATATATACTTATCCTTTTTATATTTATATCAATCCAAATATTCTTATTGAAAGGACATCCACACAAAAATTAACATTACATTACAGACTTATTTACAAAGTCATGAATCAATAGATCAATAGTTTTGATATGTTTTAGTAGTTCTCACAATTTTGCCAGGGGCTATTGAGGGTTGTGAAATTATTTATGTGTGAAATTTAATAAACAAGATCTTTGGTTTTATGATCAACAAAATACTTTTTCTCAAATAGATTATATACATAATCATGTAAGTTTTGTATCAATTATCTTAGGTATGCCATTCGAAGAGAAAAAACTAGATGGAACTTTATACACAAAGTTATACTTCTCCCCCCCCCCCCCCCCCCTTCCTGTTTGTCTATCCCCTAATTAAAACATTAGTGATCAATCTGAAAATATGAGGTGGGCAAGTTCTTATATATATGGCGAGTCTAGATATTGCAGTTGCTGAAAAATGGACTGTAAAAGAAAAAAATTGACAAAGTCACTGAACCATGAAATTGAGGTCAAGGGCACATGAAAGGTGTCAGACTGGCATGTACCCATACAGATCTTGCTATAAGCCATGTATGATGAGTCTATTCATTGTAGTTGCTGTAAAATAGACTTTAAAGAAAAAAATTGACAAAGTCACTGAACCATGAAATTGAGGTCAAGGACACATGACAGGTGTCAGACTGGCATGTACCCATATAGATCTAGCTATAGACCATATCTGATGAATCTAGTCATTGCACTTGCTGAAATATAAACTTTTGAGGAAAAAATTGACAAAGTCACTGAACCATGAAATTGAGGTCAAGGGCACATGAAAGGTGTCAGACTGGCATGTACCCATACAGATCTTGCTATAAGCCATGTATGATGAGTCTATTCATTGTAGTTGCAGAAAAATGGACTTTAGAAGAAAAAATTGACAAAGTCACTGAGCTGTGAAATTGAGGTCAAGGACACATGACAGGTGTCAGACTCCCATGTACCCATATAGATCTTACTATATACCAAATATGATGACTCTAAACATTACAGTTACTAAGAAAGGGACTTGAATGTAAAACTATGTCGCAGATTTTCGAAGTTCACTGAACCGTGCAATTGAGGTCAAGGACAAATGACAGGTGTCAGACTGGCATGTACCCATATAGATCTCACTGTAGACCAAATATAATAACTCTAGGTATTATAGTTTCTGAGAAAAGGATTTGAATGTAAAACTATGTCGCAATGTTTATGTGGGTATTGAACCATGAAAAAAAGGTCAAGGTCATCTAAAAATGTGCTGCTGAAAAGGTCATCACTTCATGCACCTGTGGACCAAAGATGAACATTGTAAGTATTATACTTTAAAAGTTATTAAGGTTTTACAAAAAGTTAACGCCGTCGCCGTCGCCGTCGCCTTCGCCGTCGCCGCCGGATTGCTATACCTATGTCTCGCTTCCAGCGACTTTCGTCGCAGGCGAGACAAAAAACGGTGTATCATGAGGTAAACCTCACGGACACAAAACGACTCATAGAATTTGTGGAGGTAGTCGGTGGTTTATCAAATCACGGGTTTTATTGTCAAAATCGGACTCCTTTAGCCAACGGGCATTTTGAGCCGGTTCTGCACTAAAATGAACTAAATAACTCATTGTTCCGTCCATAATTTTCCTAGCAAGTATTCGTTTAATTTTGTAAAAACGATTTTCATCACTCGAAACAGTTTTGTCTCCTGGATCGGTGAAACTTTCATCTTCAAAACGAGCTGGTTTCTTTTCAACACCCACACCACGCCTACACCAAAAATAAAGTTTATTCTCGGGGTGTCTTTGTGAATCAACGACCTCCTGTAGATATATCCCCTTGCTGTCAGAGAGTATAACAGGAATTTTCCCTAAATTTCCCAAGGAATTACACCTTGGTTCGAGGTTCCGAATTTGTTTGTTCACCTTCGATAAACTCATAGGGAAATTGTAAAGTACCTTTAATATATTGTCAATAAATGAAAATGTTATTTCTAATAATTCGGACACGCATACAAAAATATTGTCAATGAAAAACTGTATATTTTCAGTATATCGGGCACAGAAAAAAAATTTGACCACCCTTGGTTTTCCCACTTCAGTGAAAATTATGGAAAAAAAAAAGTCAGTTCACATGGTTTCAGTTCAGTTTTACACAAATAAAGTCCTTTGAAATTATATTTAGGGTTCTCCACCATGTAATAATTATGTGTGGGGATACGAGAGGCAAAATATTAGGAGCTCATAAAATTACATCCTTTAATGGCGCTTCCAAAACGAAAAAAGAGACAGTACCTGTGATTACGATTACATACATGTATATAACAAAATCGTATACGGACTGAACAGTATTTCCGGAAACGCGGATTCAACCCCCTATATATATTACATAGGTAAAGGACCAATGACATCTAAAGCAACACCCCGCAACATAAGTTTGTAAAGCTGCTTTTTGTTTTTTACACAAATTTTTATTTCTGTTACATACAGAACAACTCTTAACATGAGCCTTAATATCCTCATTCATTTTATACCAATGAAAACTGTTTTTAACTTTCTCTAAAGTTTTATTTATTCCAAAATGAGCTGCATACAAAGCATTGTGACAGCTAATAATAATTTCTTTTCGTAACACCTTTGGTACTAGAAGTTGAAATGAAACCTTTTTGGTTTGATGATAACCGTTTCTGGTATAAAACCCCATTTTTTCTCTCTGAGAGCTTAATATTCAACCAATATTTCCTAACAGAAGGACTATGAGACGTAATAACATCTTTGTTTGGTAAAGTATTATTATCTATCCACTGATGAATATATTTCAAATCTTGATCTTCTCTTTGATATGTACCAATATCTTTAAAACTATACCCTTCCAACCAATTTGGATCTTGACTTCTAGTAACTGCTCTAACCTTATTAACTAAGACATTATTACCAAGATTTAATACGTTATCAACATTAGTTTTAAAATCTGACCACTCATCTTTCAATGATTTACAATCATCACAATCCTCACTAAAACTACCCTGATTTTGATGTAAACAAAGTGGCTGATCCCCATCTTTACGAGACAATGCGTCCGCATTTTGGTGTTTAACCCCTGGCCTGTGTTGAATCTCAAAATTATATTGAGAAAGACTTTCCAACCACCTTGCGACCTGACCTTGAGGATCTTTGAACCCGAATAACCACTTAAGGGACCCATGATCAGTACGTAAAAGGAACTTCTGACCAGAAAGATAATGGCGGTACTGATGTATAAATGTTACAACAGCCAATAATTCACGACGGATAACACTATATCTTTGTTGATGCTTATCAAGTTTTTTGGATCCATAAGCTATTACTTTTTCCTTATTATGGTGGACCTGTGACAAAACCGCACCAATGCCAACATTTGATCCATCCGTATCAAGAATGAACTGTCTATTAGGTATAGGATGAGACAATATCGGAGCTTCAGTAAGGGCTAATTTTAACTTCTCAAATGCTGAGTGACACTCTGCATTCCAATCAAAAGTCACATCTTTTTGAGTTAACTTACTTAATGGTGATTCTACCTCACTGAACTTAAAACAAATTGCCTATAGTAATTGCATAATCCTAAAAACCTCTGAACATCTTTGACATTACTTGGAACAACCCAGTTTTTCACTGATTCAATAACCTTTGGGTTAGGATGAACTCCGTCTCTTGAGACAACATGGCCTAAATATAATACTTCATCCTTCAAAAAATCACACTTAGATGGTTTTAATTTTAACCCTGAATTTTCCAATCTACCAAGAATTTCATCTAATCTCTGGAAATGTTCATCTAAATTTGAACTAAAAATGATGATGTCATCTAAATATATCAAAAGTGTCTTCCACTGCAAATCCATCTGAATGAAATGGAAAATTAACTCCATGCACCGCTGGAATGTACTAGGGGCATTACAGAGACCAAATGGCATTTTCACATATTCATACAAGCCATACTTTGTAATAAAAGCTGTTTTAGAACAATCATCCGCAGATGTTTTGAGCTGCCATTACCCAGATTGGAGATCACAAACGGAAAATATACTTGCAGTCGCCAAACAATCGAGACACATGGAAATTTTAGGTAAAGGGTAAGCATCTTTGACTGTAACCTCATTCAATTTACGATAATCCACACACCATCTTACCGAACCATCCTTTTTTCTAACTAGAACCACCCCAGAAGCCCATGCAGATTTAGAGGGTCTTATAACACCTTGTTCCAATTGATCTTTTAAATACTTTTCTTCCTCCCCTTCAAAGTTTTGAGTGGGCGCCTTAATGATTGTCTTATAGGAGCTGCACCTGCTGTTTCAATTTTGTGTTCTAACAAAGAACATGTACCTAAATCTGTTTTACTCTTAGCAAAAGCATTTTTATTCTTTAAAAGAACCTCGGCTAACTTCTTTTTATCAATGGTATTTGTAAGTTTTTTACAACTGTTTTCATATAACTCTACTAAATATTCCGGCAATCTTGGAATAGCGGCCTCCACTCCAAGACTAGCGTTACATTCAGATTTCAAATTATCCTCATTTTCAAAACTTGATACACTATAACATTTCCAGTCCTCAGGAATAATAGGGGTATCAATAGAATCACCTTGACTAACGCCACAATCATTATCTAACTTAACATGTGGAAAATGAACAGATTCCCTATCTTCCTCAGCAAAAATTTTAAACTCTACCACAGGATGAATTTCTCCCAACAAATAATTCTTCCTTATTTTCACAGGTAAATTATTAAGATTCACTAACCTAACAGGAATGCTGTCCTTGAAAGGATCAACTAGACACCTTCCTATTAATATTTTCCTATCATCCTCTACTACAGGTTCAATACTACCATATCTAGTTGCTAACAATTCAGAATTTACTGACTTTCCTTCAACAATAATTTCAGAATTGGGAGGGATAGTAACTGTCTGCTTTGACAAAACTCTAGCTATTTTATCAGATCTACGCTGTACATCACAATCAATCAAACAACCTTGAATTTCCAAACCTCTTCTTGTATTGATGGTAACATCTTTCTCGTCAATGATATCACACCCAAGCAACAAGTCATCTCCAATAGGAGCTACGTAAATAGACCACAAAAACTTTAACGGTCCTAAAACAACAGAAACTTCCGCTACACCTAAAGTACTCATACGTTTACCAGCCTCTGCAACTACCAAATTACGCTTAGTTGGCTTCAAAGGTGGACGCTTACTTTCCGGTATAGACGAAAACAACCTTTCACTCATCACAGTGACCTCAGCCCCTGTATCCACAACAGCATTGATATTCAACCCTTCAATACTGAGAGGAGCCCTCAAAGTCACAGACCTGACCCTATCAATGACAATATCAACCTCTACCATATCCAAATAAGAGTCTGAAATTTCAACATTGCTACAACTTTCCACAACCTCAATTTCACCAGAGTCTTCTTCACAATTTTTCATTTTCTCAGGCATTAAAACAGGTTTAATGACTTCAAATTTCTCATTTTCAACAAAATTTATATTACCCACACAATCAACAGTATTCAACAAGTTTTGGGCTAAGTCTTGACCGTTAGTCTTAGCCCGTTCTAGTTTAACCGTACACTTTGCTCTTGAGCTTTAATGTTTCATTTTATACCAGTACCCCTGGGGTAATTACTATTCTTATTTTGACCTCCCTGGTTCTGACCTTTTAAAGGACAATACCTGCTTATATGACCTTTCTGTTGACAAGAATGACATATTAAATCTTTGTATCCTGATTTGAAAGTATTTGTAGGTTTCTGATTTTCTACTAAACTTTTACCCAACAATGTTCTATTCAAATTTTCAGAGAATGTACTCATCTCTTGCCTAAAATCATTTCGAATTTCTTTGGCAAATACACCTAATCTGTTCTCTAATCTTTCTTCAGTTACAAACCTAGGCCGACCGCCATTAATTTTCCTTATTTCTGGATTTTCATAGTCATCTTCTTGTTCATGTTTTATCTCCCTAATATTTAAGTTTTTCTTACTTCCGTTTTTGCAGCATTCGTGCCAAGTTATCAGTCTAATAGTCTCATCAACTGACTTTGGACACTTGGTACGTACCTCATATGCCAAATTTTGGTCTGATAACCCTTTGAGTATATTCTCAATAGTCGATGGATTTATATCAGGATATGCATTAAAAACTAAATCTGAAACCCTTGCTGCATACGCTGACAAATTCTCCTTATATTGTTTCTTTACCTGATTCAAATGTTCTCTATATTGTTCAGGAAGGAGATGATTCCCATACCGCCTATCTAATGCCTCATATATCTGCGAAATATTACCCTGCACCTTAACTGAAAGTTTTGTAACATAAGCTAAAGCATCGTCTTTCAAACAGCACATCAATTGTTCAATTTGCTTATTGTTATCCCAGTTAAACTTCCTTACTCCAATTTGAAATACACTCCAAAAACTTAGAAAATCCCCCTTTCCATTGTAATAGGGTAACCTAAACTTAGGTTCATCAGGGTGACTAATACTACCAGTACCTGTATTGCTATAAGAAGGCAACCTTGCCGTGCTAGGCCTATTAATCATAGGATCTCCAGAACAACCAGAATAACTATTACCTACTGTATAACCATGATTGTACTCATAATAGCTTGCAGAATTTTGAAGACCTTGTAAAACCGGTTCCTTGTATATATTAGTTTCAGTTTGTCTCCTCAGTTCGTTTCTAAGCATATCAATTTCTCTATGTTTATCCATAATCTCACTTTGCTGTTTTAGATTGACCCTTTTATAATCAGATAACTCATTTTGTGATTTTGACAATTCACATTTAGCATCTGCTAAGTCCTTAGTAACAGAATACAATTCATCATTTTTGTATGTAAATGAACATTTCAAATCTTTTAATTCATTCCTGCTTAAATGTAGCTCTTGTGCATAACAATCTAATTTTCTAGACAGTCTTCTATTTTCATCCCTTAAAGATTCAAGCTCAGTATTTGAATGTCTACCTGGAGTTTTACCTGTCTCAGTGTTCAATGCACTTTCACTATGACATCTGTTTTGTAACTTTCCTGTACCTGTATTAACATACTTTCCTACATTTATATTTACCATTCCTTCACCCTCAGCTTCCAAATGATCAAAATCCTGACAGACTTCTCCTTTACTATATGTTCCAGAAAAATGAAACTGCTCAGTGATATCCTCTGTACGTACCTCCATAAGATTTGCTTGTGAATTACCAAAATTATTCCCCCTAGAACGAGTAATTGGACCCGGGCGTATATTATTTTCCATTGCAATGAAGAAATTTATTGTTCATAGATCCAGTCCAAAAAAAAAAATAAAATCTTCAAATCACAATACTAACCTGCAGACTTCACTGCTTGGTGGGAATTTACTACTTAAATTTTACCCGTAGCTTTCACTAATTTGTGGGCCTAACTACTACTAATATAACAGAAACCTGTAGAATTCACTACTATGTAGGTTTCCTAAAATTAACACAAACCTGTAGACTTCACTACTATGTAGGTTTCTTAAAATTAACACAAACCTGTAGACTTCACTACTATGTAGGTTACCTAAAAACTAAAAACCTGTAGACTTTACTACTATGTAGGTTTCCTAAAATTAACACAAACCTGTAGACTTCACTACTATGTAGGTTACCTAAAATTAACTAAAACCCTGTAGACTTCACTACTATGTAGGTTTCCTAAAATTAACTAAAAACCTGTAGACTTCACTACTATGTAGGTTACCTAAAATTAACTAAAAACCTGTAGACTTCACTACTATGTAGGTTTCCTACAATTAACACAAACCTGTAGACTTCACTACTATGTAGGTTACCTAAAATTAACTAAAAACCTGAAGACTTCACTACTATGTAGGTTTCCTAAAATTAACACAAACCTGTAGACTTCACTACTATGTAGGTTACCTAAAATTTACTAAAAACCTGTAGACTTCACTACTATGTAGGTTACCTAAAATTTACTAAAAACCTGTAGACTTCACTACTATGTAGGTTTCATAAAAATTTTCAAGAAACCTGTAGATTTCACTACTGTGTAGGTTTCATAGAAACAAAACAAAAAAAAATCTTGCAAAAATATCAGCTGTTTTTTCAAAAATTTAAACCCAAATATTCTTTTTCCCAAAATTATCCAGAAAGATAAACTTTGGAAAAATAAAAATAGCAAAAATTTCAAGCATAAGTAAGCACCGCTGCCACCATTATTGTGGAAATTTGCCTAGTCCGAGCGGTTTTATTGTTTTAATGGCTTTCGACAAGTAAGAAAATATAAAATATATGATTTAATCATTAACAGACAACTTCATAAAATCAACAATGCACAATTTAACAAATACAGCTGTAATAAAATAGTTTAAAAACCAGAAAACCTGTGTTTGTCAGCGAATTGCCCAACCCGTAACGAATTCTAAGTTAATTTAGATATAAACAAATTTAGATGCAGGACAAATTCCCCGGGCTCTAAAAATAGTCTGACCTGGATTTAAGTAAATAAGTCGCGAATTTCATCGCTCTGTGACTTCGCACTAAAATACAGGTTAACTAAATTAATTCCCAGTTTAGTATAAATAGTTTCAACCAAAATAGAGCCCAAGTTTCACAAAAAGGTCAGGAGATCAAGTCTCTGGGAAAAAATCCAAACAGCCTTACCAAAAGATGTTTTCAAAAGTGTCAAGGACAGCGTGACGTCATGTTCACCCAAATATTTCCGCGGAATAAATACTAAGAACGATAACTCAAACATTAAAGATCGCGATCTAGATTGCCGCACTTTTCTTAAACTACGGGAAATAAAATATTTAATCCCTTGCATAGTAAGTTTGGACAATATAAGCAAATAATATTTCAACAGATTTAAAAGAAAGCTTGTCAAATATATTAAATTCCCGAAAATACTACGAAGCAATGAAATTTATACAACAGGCATATTCACTAATTCCTTAGACATGTTAAAATACTATATTCTTGTCTGAACTGAACCACTTTTGGACTGAATGTTTAGAGAGGTGTTCAAATCACACATGTTCAGAGTATATGAATATTCATACAAAAGGGCTTTTGATTAAGACAGATTTTATGCATAATCCCAGTTTGGTTTGACAGGTTTCACTGTATTACAGTGTACTGCAATATCTATTATCATAGTCAGATTTCATAAATTTAAATACCATGTTTCTCAGCCATCTGTTACGATATCAAATTAATGTAACTGTTTGTCAAAACACTGATTACTTGCAGTTACCTGAAAGAGATTAAAAGGCATACTTATTTAAGTTTTATTTTTTTAATAATGGCTGCCATTTTTACAAATTTTTCAAGCGAACTTCCAGTTTTTGAATAATAAATACTCCACAGGGAGCAGTTTGATACAATCATAGCGGTGGATGCCTGAACTGTTTGGGTAAAAGATATTAAAAATTTGAAATTGGACATTTATGGTCGAATATCCAAAATTAAAATGCATCGTTTGATTCAGCATATATCAAAGAATTGTAAGTTAAATTTTGGAGCCTTTGGACTGTAATGTAGACCAATTTGAAAACGGGACCAAAATTAAAAATAAATTTACAGTTCTAAGATTCAGCATATGAAACAACCCCTTCAATTCAATTAATGCTGAAATTCAACATTTGAACATTAATGAGGACTAATTTGAAAACAGGTTGTAAAATATGCAGATTTATTCCACTGTATGTAACCATTGATAGCGTAATTCATGTTCGATTGGTGTAGAGTATGCCACATGACGTTTAATAAAACTTCATATTCCCCACTTGAGAAAAAAACATCATATTCCGCTCTCGCGAATAAAGCACGGTTTATCACTGTTTTTATTCCACTGTATGTAATATTGATAGTTAAACTAAGGTTTCGTTGGTGTAGAGCATCCCACGTGACATAATTTAAAACTTCATATTCCCCTCTCGTGACGTTTCACGCGGGTTTTCACTGTTTATGTAACGTTGCAATAAAGGGGTTTGAATTATTATATGTTCGAAAATCAAAAAAAGGTAAAAGCAGTGGAATAAATCATTTATTTCCCTTGGCTACGGGAGATATGAAGATTTCTTCACCTTCGAAAATCATATTTTCTTGGGTGAACAAATCTTCATATCTCCCTAAGGCAAGGGAAATAAATGTATAATATTCAGCATATCAAAGAACCAAAGTAATTCCATTGTTGATGAAATAATATTGGACTATACCTTTTTCGGATAAATATTTTTTTTCTTTTTTGGTACCTTTTGCGCATGCATAAAACGGATACAAAACCATTTCCGCCTGCTTACAAAACGTAGACGGTAAGGAACCAGCTAAGGAACTTTATTTGAGGTTTAATTAATTAAGCTACGCTAATTAAAGCAATTACTATATGAAGTTATAAAGTACATTACATACACTAACTATTTATTATTACATAATACTTCAGACGATCGTCGGCTCGGAGACAAACCGGCTAAAAAATTTTGGTCTACAAATTTAATAGTATAGATATTATCAGACAAGTACTGTAAGGATCTGATATGGATCTGATATCTTATTTTAAACAAATATAGATCCCTAGGATTAACAGAAAAATCAACTCTATAGGAAAAAATCATTCTGCATCCAAATAGAAAAAAAATCATTAAAAAGAAAATGAATAAATTAATACAAATTATATATCAGCATAGCGTACTCATTAACACATGAATTTGCACGTCTCATTTCCTTCATTGGCATACATGGACACATGGTATCAATGCAAATCTTAACGTGCAGTTTGACAACAACAAAAAATGTATGTCATTATTGCTTCATCAAAATGTGTAAACCATCGAATTAAATCAAACAAAATACTGATACGTTCTAATACTGAATTACCAATGATATTAGCACACAGTTATCTCACATATGTAAAATACTAGAGTTGTTTCCCTTTTATATTTAATTACCTCTTGATAAGATTGAAGCCACGGAAAAGTTTCAATTATCTCTGGAAACCCTTTTTGTTCTGTTACAATAAGGTGTCGTCTATGAGGGAACGTCAAGTGCATTTTCGTGTTCACCATTTGAATGTCGACATCAGCATTTGACTTTCTATATTCTCTTCAATGAGCTGATATGAATATCGATGGATCTTTCATCCTCGCTCTGAAGAGATTCTGGCAAATATTTGCCAAGGCCACATACAAATGTTTTGGCAGTGTCTTCTTCAGTAACAGTTTGCTTTTTTCGTTTTCTTTTTCCTAATTACATCAGGATGTGTTTTGTCCAAACCCCTTCTCGCATTTCGAAACATGAAAACAATTTTATCTTTCCAATAAGCCTGAAAAGAAACCTAAATACAATCAAACATGCCATGTGCATGTCAAACCATATACAAAAGACACAAGAGTAGTAACTTAACAAGTATAAACTCTATAAACATATCTTACAAAGTTATCAGTTACATGCATTTCAGATTCAGATTTTACCGGTTATTTGTTGCTGCCACATGAGCATCTACTCTATAGTCATTTTTTCTCAATGCGTAAAATAAAAGTCGTATTTTAAATTTTGTGTAAATCTGGTATAATAAGGTTTATCGCAAAGTATCTGTAAGATCATAAGTAGCATAATATCAAATTTTTTGTATTAGACTCTTAATAATACTGATAAGATATTCAATGTACTAAATATTTCTCTCCCCCCGCCCCCCAAAAAAGAGAAAAAATATATTATATTTACCCTTGCAGATGCTGCTGGTAGTCCTCCGAATGATAGCAGCTGTGGAAATTCTCTGATTAGACTGTCTACCATATCCTCATACATTTCTGATGTTGGATATCTGGATAAAAAAGGAATAACAATTAATATTTGATACTTAAAAGTTCACTTACAGTATCAACTCAAAGGTAAATGTCGTTTTTATCAAATTTTATTCTGTCCTTTGTATGCTTGCCAATAATTAAATACATAAATATAAGTGGTTTACCGTGAGCATTATGCATACCTCAACAAATACAAGAGCCAGCCAATCACCAAAATATCAAAATATATTAATACTGATACTGTATTGATGTAGGAAAAAAGCCACAAAACAAAAACAAAGAAGAAACGCTCTACACTTAATTATGCATATTTCTCTTCAACTCTGAAGATATTTACTTACATTCCACCAGAATATTTAACATCATTGTATATCGCCTCCAAAAGATTGCGACATTCACCAGTTGTCAAGTTTTCTTTCCGCTCTATTTTGTCAACCACACCTCTTGCAATGTTCTCCCTTGGTATTTTATATATTTTACATATTCTTGGCCAGGCTTTCCTGAAATCAGCAATTCACATGGAAATACATGATATTGCTTACTGAAGAAACCAAACATAAATTTTAAACAGTAAAACCTGTATAAACGGAACTCTGTGAGGGCCACAGTATTTGCTAAGTTCAGAAAGGTGTTCAAATTAGACAGGTTTTTTGGATACTGTAAAACATCTATATTGAGGGGGGAGTATTTTGACGCTATATGTAGATTTAAACAGAGGCATCAAATATAAACACCACCAATAAATCAGGTATCTGAATATCAAAATAATGGTAAATATGTCAAACAGCGCATCTGTGCATTGAATTGTCAAATAAATAATAAATTCGATTTCTAAAAAACCCCAAATTTAGACACAGCAGAAATAACACGCTATACAGTAGATTTCAGATACTTAAGACTTGGGACGAAATATATTTTATATTAACTATTTTCTTGTTTACTCAGGGTTTGGTTTAAATAGGAATTGCTTAAACTGTACTTTTGTTTATCTAGTCAGGTTTTGCAAAATATGTTTGAGTAGATATTTATCTATATAACACTATAGCTAAAAATATACATTTGTATGTATTCTTTTAAATGTAATACGATTGAAATTAGCATATGTTCTTACAGTTTATCTTATAGTTGTTGTTACTGCCTTCTGATGACTAGTTGAAGGTGTCACTGGTCTGTCTACAGGGGTTAGTGGTCTATCAGCAGGTGTTGGTGATCTACTAACAGGAGTTTGTGGTCTAGTAGCAGGTGTTGGTGGTCTAGTTGCTGATAATGGTTTACTAACGGGTGTTGAAGCACTACTTGGGTATGCTTGGGGTCTATTTGGTGGTGCTGGCGGACTGTTATCACAAAGAAAGAAAAGTATGAAGCAGACAAAGGAATTATTACTTTTATAGAAGACAATATTGCTTTGCTTGATGGAAGTTCAATTGCACCTGAAATACAACACAATGAAGAATTTGACTATCAGGAAGAAGACAATATATGTAAATGGCATGGATGTTTTGATCCAGAAGCTGCACACATAGCTTATGATTTATCCTTAGATCTTGGCATTACAAGAAAACAAATAGGTACAAATGATGATAGTACAAAGAAATTGGATAATGAAACATTCCTGAACTTTACCAGATATTTAAATAGTAGACAAAAGGAATGTTTTTATCATATTTTGCACAAGGTCAAATGTGACAATCTGCCTGTCTATTACTTCATTACTGGAGGAGCAGGCGTTGGTAAGAGTGTTCTAACTACCTGTTTATATCAGGCAATACTGCGTTTTTATGATCAGGAACCTGGAAAAAGTTTAGATGAGATACATACAGTCTTGTGTGCCCCAACAGGAACAGCAGCATATAATATAAGGGGACAGACAATTCACTCTTTGTTCTGTATACCTGCAAATCAGAATTTTGCCTATAAACCATTAGATGTTCAACAATTGGATTCCATGCGAGTTAAATTTTCTGGATTGAAATTGGTTTTTATTGATGAAATATCAATGGTCGGAAACAAAATGTTAAATTACATAAATTTAAGACTACAGGAAATTTTTGGAAAAAATGTTCCATTTGGTGGAGTCAGTATTATAGCAGTAGGTGATCTTTTCCAATTGAAACCGGTGTTTGATGGTTGGATTTTTGAAGACCTTCTGGACAGTTATGGTCCTTTGGCAATGAATCTGTGGCAAGATCTGTTTGAAATGTTTGAATTATCTGAAATTTAGTAAGATGTCCTGAAATATGATTAACTGCTTCTGAAAGGAGTTTTTAATTCTTTCATTAATGGAATGTTCAAACATGAAGAATAGCTATTCTCAGTAGTCATCATGATTTACATGATTTAGACAAATTTAAGAATTCAACCAGATGTTAGTTTTATTGAAATATTTATCAAACCATATTAATATTGACAACTCCGTAAGGTCCCTTTCTTACTAACTGGTATGTAAAGTTTTTGTAATCATAAGCTTACACAACTAAAAAGATGTTTTCTTTGTTTACAGATGCAAAGATTCAAGACCTACAAAATGGTCCGAAAAATAAGCCATATCAAACTGGTGTTTTGAAGATTAAGATTTTGAAAGTCGGATATACAGCGGTGTTCACTGATGGACAGGGAAACTCTGTCCCATTCTAAATTTCAGTGTTGGGGATAATGGAGGATAGTTGTATGAATGAAAAAATCAATACTATAAAAGAAGGTAAATCTCTGCAAGTTAGAAATTTTTATGTGGCCAAAAATAAGGTATCACTCAACAACAGTTCCAAAGTGATGGCTTGTCCGGAAATAAATGTACCTGAGGATGTGCTCTCTTTAGGAACTACACTCATCACACCACCATCAACATCGAAGTCACTTAAATGAAGCCTAAAGATTTGGTCACAGTTCAAGGACAAATCATCAGAGTAAGTAAAATTTAACCTATTATAGCACCGGTATAACTATGGTTAATTCTTTGTCTCTTGCCTTTTGTGACACACAGGAATCACTACCCACCATTGTTCTTGGTGCTGTTGCCACAAAATAAACCACAAAAAAAAAACCATTATGATTTTAAAGGTCATAGTTTCTTATGAAGATGGCATAACATCATCATTTAATTCGATATACATGTATATCATGATATAGACTTTCCAATTAGCAAAACAAATGATCCCAAAAGAGCCAAGCGGGACATCAGTGTATTATTGCCTAGCCGAACAAAATTTGTGATAGTGTTTCATTCGTTCTAAATTATGTATGCATGATTTATCTAAAGTATTGTTTGTAATGGTTATCAAGTCTTTGGTTATGGTCCGTAACCCAGCAAGTCTAAGTCATAGAGGGGTATCGGTTGGCAAATCAGCGACTTCAAAGTAATTTTTTTTCCCTATGCATAATTTTGGATAGTAATGATCATCTATACCCTAAATGTAAAATTGACATGTTTTCCATTAATGACCATCGTCTCCTCTGAAACTACTGGGCCAAATTTAACCAAACTTGGCCACAATCATCAATGGGGTATCTAGTTTAAAAAATGTGTCTGGTGACCCGGCCAACCAACCAAGATGGCCGCCACGGCTAAAAATAGAACATAGGGGTAAAATGTAGATTTTGGCTTATAACTCTGAAACCAAAGCATTAAGGGCAAATCTGACATGGTTTAAATTGTTTATCAAGTCAATATCTATCTGCCCTGAAAGTTTTAGATGAATTTGACAAACTGGTTGTTGGGTTGCTGCCCCCCAATAAGGAAATTTTGCCGTTTTTGGTTATTATCTTGAATACTATTATAGATAGAGATAAACTGAAAACAGCAATAATGTTCAGAAAAGTAAGATCTACAAATAAGTCAACATGACCAAAATGGTCAGTTGATCCCTTAAGGAGTTATTGCCCTTTATAATCAATTTTTAACAATTTTCATTAATTTGGTAAATTTTTACAAAATAGTTTCCTCTGTAACTAAAGGGCCAAGTTCATTATAGATAAAGAAAATTTTAAGTAAACTAAGATCTACAAACACATCACATTGCAACTGATTTAGTTTATCAGTCACTTTATTATTCCATTGCCAACACACTTATAGATTCTTTAACACACTTTTAAACACACTAGGATCAACATCCGTCAGTAAGTGTTGGTAGAGTATACATACTGAGTAATATCTAGAACCTTACAAGTTCAAGGTCAAAGGTCAAGGTCACAGAGTCGAATATTTACACAGCCAGGTGATGCCATGCTTTGCATTGCCCTTATTACACTATCTTTTTTATGAAACAATTGTGTCAACTGTAAACAAACTTAGCATGTCCATAGTTTATAGATAATATGGATCCACATTATTTCTATCTGTCCTATTGCATATATCATAAGTGTATTTTTAGGTTAAAGTTTTTCAAGTTAATTTATTTGGAAAAATATAAAATTATGTTATTTCACCTGGTGACACATATATTAATTATACTTCAGGTCAATGAAGCATCACTTTTGTCTCCAGGGCAACATACACTAAAACTAGCCAAGCAAATAGACAAAAAAGTAAACAGACACAGAATTAATCAAAAAACCACTCATTTCAAAAGAAGGATTCAGCTTCGAAAATTGAAAAAGAAGTCAAAATTCAGTTCACAGATTAAAGAAGGAACCACTTATGAAAATGAAACGGAAGTGAATGAAGTAATATCTTATATTCAGCAAATACCTTCTCGTCTTACTATAAATGAATCTGAAGAATTCATTATCTTTGATTTGGAAACAACCGGTTTATCTCAGAATAGTCACATCACCTAGATTGCTGCATCAAGTGGGTCAAATTTATTTCAAAGATATATAATGCCAAGATGTGAAATCACACACGAAGCCAGTAAAATCACAGGGCTTACATTTTCACACTCTACAAATAAAATGTGCCTAAATGGAACCATAGTTCAGACTTGTGCTATTAAACAAGCACTATTAGATTTTATTGATTTTTTAAAATTACAAAACAAACCTGTTCTTGTAGGACACAATATAACCACTTTTGATATGATGGTTTTGGAGAACAGATTAAGAGAATTTAGCTTGTTTGCTACATTTTCTACACATGTGAAAGGTTTCATTGATACATTGAAACTTTCCAAGCGAGTGTTTTCAAAAGATAAGGTTGGCAATTACAAACAGCAGACACTTGTAAAGGAAGTATTAGGAACAGAATATCATGCTCATAATGCTAAAGAGGATGTTCTATCTTTGAAGGAACTTTTTTTTACCAGAAACTACGTGAATATTGTACTGATGATGATTTACACCATGTTAACTTTTATCATTCTAGATTATCTTTGAAGCCTTTGTTTGATAAAAAAAGTCATCAATATCTTTCAAATTACCTAGAAGTGGAATTACTTTATCTCACTTAAAAATTGCAAAGACAAGAGACATTAATGGAATTAAAGTTATTTTGACAGAAAACAAAGAAAAGAGTAAATATGTTGGTTCTATAATTCAACATTTAACAGTCAGAGGAATAATAAGTGAACTTTGATAAAACAGAAATCAAAAGAATGTTGAATTTTTTGTTGGTTTGTTGGTACAGTACAGAAACTGCCTTTAATTAGTTTCTTTCCTATTTCTTATATTAAAGAATTTCCACCTTAGTAAACATGATTAACCAAGCTAAAATCATAATATGTTTCCATTGATCCTTACTATGCTATAGTATTTTTGTGTGTGGATGATTCAATTTTTTAATTCTGTGTGTGTATGTTTGAATGGAAAAGAAATATGATAATTTGTATGTTGTTCTGAAAGTATGCTATTTTGTCATAAATGTGTTTAGTTGACTATATCATCGTGTGGTGCATGGTGTCCCAGCTTTTGTACAAGTAATTAACAGTCTATTTTAGGGGCTGTTTGGGTAATTAATTTACAATACAGTTATCCCCTTTTTCAATTTTACCATGATGATTCAAAATGGCCAGTATTTAACCAAAAAAAAATCTAATTTTAAAGACCTTTATCAATTTTGGTTAATTCTACATATAATCAAAACATTCTAAAATATAAGAAGTGAGTATATGCCACCTTAATTTAAAAGTTTTTCGCAGTATGTTGAAATAATGCATTCCTGTTCATTGAAGCACTATGTTAATGTAAATGAAGTTATTGTTATTCTAGAAATCTGATTTGACTGTTCGTATATATATATATATTATTAAGCACTGTATTTAATAAAATTATATCTTTTTCAAATGAAATATATTTTAGGAAAGTTGAGCAACATTTATGTAACTCTGACAAAAATCATTTTGGCGTCTTCAACTTTAGGTGAAAAAATTAATTGTACATGTGAAACATGATTTGCAGAACAGGATGCAACCATCTGGCACACTGTGAAAAGCTGTAAGGTTGTAAGTCACTGGCGTAGATGGAATAAACTCGTAAACTTGACCTGCTGCAAATCAAATCTTGCTTTTTGCATATTTATTGTTATAAATTCATGTCATTTGATAAGGTACATCATAAATATTCTTTGTTAATTGTATGCATTCACCTCAGACTCAGTCATGGTTTATTATACCCCCACAAACAAAGTTCTCCTAAACGAATTGACACATATTGATGAAACTTTACACACTTGCAGTATACAACCTGTGAATGTGGCTGAGGGAAAATAAAACTGGTCTAAAAAATTTCAAGGGAGATAATTGAACTAACATAGTTACATATTGCCATATGTGGTAACAGGTCTTGTAAGTGCAACTCCTCCTTAACGACTTAATAGATATTGAAACTTAACACACTTGCCAATACTTTGTTAGTAAAATTTGATTTTCATGTATATGTTAGATGTGGTGTAAGAGGCAGAGGGCCTAGAGCCTTGGTTGTTACACCAGTGACAAAATGTTGAGGGGCATAGAAACTTTACACACTTGCAATACGCAACCTAAGAAATCAACTTCCTGTTTGCCAATACTTTGTTGGTAAAATTTGATTTTCATGTATATGTTAGATGTGGTGTAAGAGGCAGAGGGCCTAGAGCACTGTTTTTGGTTGTTACACCAGTGACAAAATGTTGAGGGGAATAGAAACTTTACACACTTGCAATACACAACCTAAGAAATCAACTTCCTGTTTGCCAATACTTTGTTAGTAATATTTCATTTTCATGTAAATGTTAGATGTGGTGTAAGAGGCAGAGGGCCTACAGCACTGTTCTTGGTTGTTACACCAGTGACAAAATGTTGAGGGGCATATTAATTGCCCGTTTTTGTCTATCCGATTAGCATTACATCCTATAAGTATATGAGAAAATTTACCATATGTGCCATATTCTGTACATAATAATTAAAATAAACAAAAAAATGCTATGTTTGTGTTATGAGGATGTACAAACATCCACATAATTCTTAAAATAGTCAGAATATTCATATTTTTCTGTTAATTATTTGAAAGCACATTGTTTTGGCTACAAGATATCAAATTTATAGAAGAATTCAATGAAAATTTTTTTGTAATCAAGGAAATGAGAAATTTTTTAAAAAATCTTTGTTTTTTGGTGTGTTGCTATGGTGATTGTTTCTTTGTCGGTATGACTTAATATACATACTACTGCCATTGTTTATATTTCTGTTATTTATACACTAATTGTGTGTGATATATACAGAACAGATCTTTCATTTTAATATTGGTATTTGATCTCTTTTTGTCTGTTAGGTAGTAACTCTTGCACATCAGAAAAATGCAAAAACTTGAATTTTTCAACTTCTTGCCCTCTTGCCATGGTAACCGTTGTTCAAAGAAACAAAAAATTGCATTCATTTGATTGTCTTGTGTAACTGTATCATTCTGTGTAAGTTTATCAAAGGATATGACAACATGTGTCACACTTTGTACACACAATTTTGAAAGATATACAAATAACTGCTGCTGATCACTGTGTCGTTAGGGGTCAGAAAAACGTTTTTCGGTAAAAAAAATAGTCTGGTGACCCATATTTTTTTATATTTTTTTTTTTAAAGTGCATTGTTTTGACCATCTTATGTCAAATTTAAAAAAATGTTCAATTGACCATTTTTTTTTTTGGAAATTTAAGAAAAATAGAAATTTTTAACAAAATCTGTTTTTTGTGTGCAGCAGTGTTGGTAAAATTGGAGCCGAAATTAATATATATGAATAAAACTTCCATTATTTGTGGTTTATTTACATTTTTAATAATAATTTTGTAATAAATAAAGAACAAACCTTTCAAATTACTTTCAATGGCTTGAAAAAAATCCAGAGTTTCTACATCAGGTGTGTATTTATGCATACACGTGATGTACCAACTTTGGTGACCGTTGCCATGGAAACGAGTCTGGTGACATACTATTTTTAACACAAATTTTTATAGAGGCCATTGCATAGTATATGTATGCAAATTTTAAGAAAAATTTAATGGTGAAAAAAAACTGCTATATCTGTAGGGATCAACCTTAACATAGAACCCTATGGGAAAATTTATTGAAAAATCTTATTGTCTGAAATTACTTCACCAATTGGGACCAGACTTCGCAGCAATGGTCCTTAGGTCTGAAACCACTTAGCGAGTTGGAACAATACTTAGAAGTAATGGTCCTTAGATGGTTCTCTTTTAGAAATGTGTCCATAGACCTGGACTGTCAACCAAGATGGCTGCCACATCCGAACTTAGTTTAACATAGAACCCTATAGAAAAACCAACCAAATTGACTGCAACACTTAACATTTAATCCTGCTCAAGGTGAAAAGTTATATCCAGGTGACCGATACAGGCTCGTGGGAGTCCCTAGTTTCTATTTTTAGTCACAGCAGCCATGTCGGTTGGAAGTCGGCAATGCCGGACATAATTTGGGAAGGGGGCCGCCCAAGGACCATTCCATCAAAGTTTGTTCCCAATTGGTCCAGTAGTTTCAGAGGAGATCTTTCAAAGAAGGTTTACGCCGGACGCTGTCATTAAGGGCAAAAACTTCTGTAAGGGGTAAATCAATGATTTTGGTCATGTTGACTCCTTTGTAGATCTTACTTTGTTGAACACTTTTGCTGTTTACAGTTTGTCTTTATCTATAACAATATTCAAGATAATAAACTAAAACTGCAAAATTTCCATAAAATTAATTAAAAAGTTATCTGCCATGGAATTCTGAACCTCCTAACCATGGTAAATAGACCCCCATATAATTTAATAGTTTCTGCTATGGTGTTCTGACCCATAAACAATGGAAAAATGAATACCCTGTAATTTAAGTTTATCTGCTAAGGTATTACGACCCCCCCCCCCTCCCCCCTCCCAAACCCTGGAAAAATGAACCCCCTGAAATATTTTAAAGTTTACCTACTATGATAGTTAAACCCCCTAACCATGGAAAAATTAATCCCCTATAATTTAATAGTTTATCTGCCATGGTATTCTGAACCTCCTAGGCATGGAAAAATGAACCCCTTGTAATTTAATAGTGTTCTGACCCCCAAAACCATAGGAAAATGAACTTCCGGTAATTTAACTGTTTACTTACTACGGTGTCCTGAATTCCCTAAGCATGAAACATGGAAAAATGAACCCCCTGTAATTATAAGTTATATGCCTATAGGTTGAATACCATGCAAGGGGAGGTCATTATTCCATAAGGGGGGGGGGGGGGGTCAACATCCCATATGACACCGGGTAATTATGAATTATCTTTTACGCCCTAATATGTATAAACTTCAAAATCTGTGTAAATTAATGAAAAGTTCAGCCGATCCATGATGCACATTAATTTAAATTGACAATTTAGGAGTTTATTGTATTGTTTTGATTTCAGTGAGTTCAAGATTACAAGTTTGACGATAGAAACGTTCTCGGTGTGGTGTGAGTTGCGTAAACAAGTGTAAAATGTCTACGGACAACAGACATAAGTGATATACTTGATGCCCGTTCAGGATATTCCTTGTCACATAAAATTGTGTGGGTTCTTGAGTCGACGTTCACTTAAAACAAGCACAAATTCGTTGTAAAGTTCAATATTATAATTGAAAAAAAGTAAACCAGTAAAAAAAAATGGTACAAGTAACAATCTCACATATTCCAATATAAGATCAAACTAACATAACGGACGGACGATTAAATCACACTTAATTGCAGATTAATACACACTTGCAATACACAACCTAAGAAATCAACTTCCTGAGTGACGACAGTTTAATGGCAAACTAGTAGCAATATGTGGCGGACTGACTAAAATTATTAAGTTCCCACTATTTATACCCACAGTTAATTAACAGGTTAAAAATAAACTTGAATAATATTTTCTGATGCAATCTCGAGTAGGGCACTAGGGCACCTGAGTAGGGCCCTAGGGCACATACAAATATGGTGATATAGGTCACACATCTGGTTTTATTGCATCAGATCCCATTAAACTGCAAATGACCTTATAAAAACAACAGGGTTTACTAAATTTAACTTTACAGGAATATAAATGATGAAATACTTAACTTTGCATCAACATATAACTACGAGTATAAAAATGTACAAAAATAAGGGGGGTGGGGGGCGCATTTACAAAAATTCACTACACAGCCCCCTTCTTAACATTGAACCTCCACTGTTCAATAAGTATGAAAATGCATATAAAAGTATCAAAATGTTGACATGGTCAAAATATGTAAAAAAAAAAAAAATATGGATAATACAGTGAATTTTGGCACATAAAAAAAAATATTATGCGAGCTAATGATATAAGTATCTTAAAAAAAATATATAACAATATGATAATTGCTCAGTTTTTAAGAAAAACAATTATTGAACACAATGGCACCTGAGTTTTCAATGTAATACTGATGATTTTTCCTAATACTTTCATCATAACAACCCCCGGGACACAATAGAATAGGCCCACAGCTCCTCGGCTTGGTGTAAGAGGCCCCTAAAGAGGCGACATGTTTGCCGTGTGTCGCAAACCTGTGTCGGTAATAGGGAGTGTTCCTGGATGGCCTGAAAAACGGTTCCGATCACCATCTGGGGCACAATCTTTACCTAGACGGGAGGCCGGATGGACCCGATTCGGTCAATCGGCTGGTCACATCAATCCCTTTTTGTAACACACTATATATTTATTTTTTCCCTCCAAGACTGATTAATAGAAATTCTAAATTGCTGTTTGGCGGGATTGGTGTTGGCTTATGGGTCACAAATTTCAACAGGCTCAAAATTTTACTTTTGAATTTTGGAATTTAATATTTTAGTGTTATTTTTATTAGCTCACCTGACCCAAAGGGTCAAGTGAGCTTTTCTCATCACTTGGCGTCCGTCGTCCGTCGTCGTCCGGCGTCGTCGTTAACATTTTACATTTTGAACTTCTTCTAGAGAACCACTGAATGGATGAAACCAAACATGGCATGAATGTTCCTTATGAGGTGCTGACCAAGTGTTGTTACTTTGTAGCCGATCCATCATCCAAGATGGCCGCCAGCGGGGAACTTAGTTTAACATAGGACCCTATGGGAAATGCATACAAATGACTTCTTTTAGAGAACCACTGAATGGAATGAAACTAAATCTGGCATGAATGTTCCTTATGAGATGCTGACCAAGTGTTGTTACTTTGTAGCCGATCCATCATCCAAGATGGCCGCCAGCGGGGAACTTAGTTTAACATAGGACCCTATGGGAAATGCATACAAATGACTTCTTTTAGAGAACCACTGAATGGAATGAAACTAAATCTGGCATGAATGTTCCTTATGAGGTGCTGACCAAGTGTTGTTACTTTGTAGCCGATCCATCATCCAAGATGGGCGCCAGAGGGGGACTTAGTTTAACATAGGACCCTATGGGAAATGCATACAAATGACTTCTTTTAGAGAACCGTTGAATGGAATGAAACCAAACATAGCATGAATGTTCCTTATGAGGTGCTGACCAAGTGTTGTTACTTTGTAGCCGATCCATCATCCAAGATGGCCGCCAGCGGGGAACTTAGTTTAACATAGGACCCTATGAGAAATGCATACAAATGACTTCTTTTAGAGAACCGTTGAATGGAATGAAACCAAACATGGCATGAATGTTCCTTATGAGGTGCTGACCAAGTGTTGTTACTTTGTAGCCGATCCATCATCCAAGATGGCCGCCAGCGGGGAACTTAGTTTAACATAGGACCCTATGGGAAATGCATACAAATGACTTCTTTTAGAGAACCACTGAATGGAATGAAATTAAATCTGGCATGAATGTTCCTTATGAGGTGCTGACCAAGTGTTGTTACTTTGTAGCCGATCCATCATCCAAGATGGCCGCCAGCAGGGAACTTAGTTTAACATAGGACCCTATGGGAAATGCATACAAATGACTTCTTTTAGAGAACCACTGAATGGAATGAAACTAAATCTGGCATGAATGTTCCTTATGAGGTGCTGACCAAGTGTTGTTACTTTGTAGCCGATCCATCATCCAAGATGGCCGCCAGCGGGGAACTTAGTTTAACATAGGACCCTATGGGAAATGCATACAAATGACTTCTTTTAGAGAACCACTGAATGGAATGAAACTAAATCTGGCATGAATGTTCCTTATGAGGTGCTAACCAAGTGTTGTTACTTTGTAGCCGATCCATCATCCAAGATGGGCACCAGAGGGGGACTTAGTTTAACATAGGACCTTATGGGAAATGGGAAATGCATACAAATGACTTCTTTTAGAGAACCGTTGAATGGAATGAAACCAAACATGGCATGAATGTTCCTTATGAGGTGCTGACCAAGTGTTGTTACTTTGTAGCCGATCCATAATCCAAGATGGCCGCCAGCGGGGAACTTAGTTTAACATAGGACCCTATGGGAAATGCATACAAATGACTTCATTTAGAGAACCACTGAATGGAATGAAACTTTGCTGACCAAGTGTTGTTACTTTGTTGCCGATCCATCATCCAAGATGCTTAGAAGTCTATCAGAAAATTGTAAAAAAAATTCTGAATGGTCACAACTTGACCACATATTCAAAAATAATAACGATAAGATGTCTTCAGTAGCTATTGTAAGACTACACTAAGATGACCTGTTTTTAATTTTAAATACTGTGTCAAATTAAACCAATCTTGGTCTCAATCATTATATAATTTTACATAATTTCCAAAATCACATTAGATACAGGTGAGCGACACAGGCTCTTGAGAGCCTCTAGTTTTATATATGAATATTGAAATTTGGATTTTTTGTTAAATTGGTTAGTTTTTCACCCCCTTCAACTATATTTGGATTGTTTTTATACGACCGCAAAATTTTTGCGGTCGTATATTGGTATGACGTTGGCGTCGTCGTCGTCGTCGTCCGAAGACATTTGGTTTTCGCACTATAACTTTAGTATAAGTTAATAGAAATCTATGAAATTTAAACACAAGGTTTATGACCACAAAAGGAAGGTTGGGATTGATTTTGGGAGTTTTGGTCCCAACAGTTTAAGAATCAGGGGCCAAAAGAGGGCCCAATAAGCATTTTTCTAGGTTTTCGCACAATAACTCTAGTATAAGTAAATAGAAATCTATGAAATTTTAACACAAGGTTTATGACCACAAAAGGAAGGTTGGGATTGTTTTTGGGAGTTTTGGTCCCAACAGTTTAGGAATTAGGGGCTAAAAAAGGGCCAAAATAAGCATTTTTCTTGGTTTTTGCACAATAACTTTAGTATAAGTAAATAGAAATCTATGAAATTTAAACACAAGGTTTATGACCACAAAAGGAAGGTTGGGATTGATTTTTGGAGTTTTGGTCCCAACAGTTTAGGAATTAGGGGCCAAAAGGGTCCAAAATTAAACTTTGTTTAATTTCATTGAAAATTTAACTATTAAGGTTCTTTGATATGCCGAATCTAACCGTGCATTTAGGATCTTAATTTTTGATCCCGTTTTCAAATTGGTCTACATTAAGGTCCAAAGGGTCCAAAATTAAACTTAGTTTGATTTTAACAAAAATTGAATTCTTTGGGTTCTTTAATATGCTGAATCTAAACATGTACTTAGTTTTTTTATTATGGGCCCAGTTTTCAAGTTGGTCCAAATCGGGGTCCAAAATTAAACTTTGTTTGATTTCATCGAAAATTGAACTATTGGGGTTCTTTATGCCGAATCTAACCGTGCATTTAGATTCTTAATTTTTGGTCCCGTTTTCAAATTGGTCTACATTAAGGTCCAAAGGGTCCAAAATTAAACTAAGTTTGATTTTAACAAAAATTAAATTCTTGGGGTTCTTTGATATGCTGAATCTAAACATGTACTTAGTTTTTTTATTATGGGCCGAGTTTTCAAGTTGGTCCAAATCGGGGTCCAAAATTAAAGCTAAAAAGGGGGTAAATTTTTTTTTTTGGGGGGGGGGGGGGGCAATTCTCCACAGCATATTGTATTACACAAAAGCAAAAAATTGAATATAAATTCAAATCATATGACCAATTCTAAGTTCTTTATTTCAGTTATTCTGTGTCAGAAACCTATTATGTGTCAAATATTTGAAGAAATTTTCAATTGCACAGTATTGCGCAATAGCAAGAAATTGATATGTGTGCCCTGTTATCAAAACTTTATTATTAACAAATTCCATTGGAAATTTGGGGGCCTCGGTGGCCGAGTGGTCTAGGTAGTTCGTCATGACTACTAATGATCACTAGCCTGTCAACGCTGGGGTTGTGAGTTCGAATCTCACCTGTGGCGGGGTGTGTTCGACTCCGATCTTAATTGACAAGGATTGCCAATTTTCCTACCGAAGGTCGGTGGTTCTCTCCGGGTACTCCGGCTTCCTCCACCCATAAAAACTGGCCGCCGCGAAATAGCCAAATGTGCTGAAAACGGCGTTAAACCCCAACTAAACAAACAATAAACAAACATTGGAAATTTGCCAATATAAAATGTGCTGATGAAGCTTTTTTGTTTATCTTATCTAAACTGCTTTTAAATTTATATGTATATTTAAAATTTGCCATCCATGACTATGATGTCATTTTCTATTTTAATATGTTATGGTGTATTTAAATGGGCTGTTATGGTTGCAAAGTATAAAGAAATGGGGGGGGGGGGGGGTAAATGAGAAATTGGGGAGGGGGTAATTTTTTCTCATTTCATATTTCATAAATTAAAAAGAAAATTTCAAATTTTTTTTTAGCAAAAAAAGGGGGGGGGGTTACAATAAATTTTGTTTTTTTTTTTTTTTGGGAGGGGGGGTCAATGTGCAACTTCATAGTGTATTGCAGTTCTTTGATTTAAGTTATTCTGTGTCAGAAACCTATTATGTGTCAAATATTTGAAGAAATTTTCAATTACACAGTATTGCGCAATAGCAAGAAATTGATATGTGTGCCCAATTTTAAATTTTAAATTGGTTATTTCTGATTTATATATAAAAACAAATAATACTGATATGGTTTGAATAGGTAAATTAAAAAATTTTAAGTTCTTAGACAACATTCATTCTGTGTCAGAAACCTATGCTGTGTCAAATATTTATTCACAATCCAAATTCAGTATTGTATCAAGCTTCAATGTTGTGTTCATAATTGCCCCAACTATACAGGGTTCGACATCTGCGGTCGTATCTAGCTGCACCCAGCGGAGCATTTTATTTTTATATACACCCAGTTCAAGAATGGCTGGATGACCCCGGTTCAGCCAAAACTGGTCATGTCTTACCCTCTGCTTTTTCTCGTGGTTGTTTGAAAAGATCCTGAGGAACCCTCAATGACACCCAGATACAATGGGTTGGATGGGTGGAGTGCATGTATCGTATGGGTTGATGTTTGGGTTCCGGGGTCTTTGGAAAGTAACCACTGACGGAATTGCGGAGAAGGCGGTGGCTTATGGGGCAAGGCTTCCTCGGCTTAAAGAGGCCACATGTTTGCCGTGTGTGGATACCCGTAAGGATAGAGGACGGGATCCTGGTGGCTGAAACACGCCACTTTGGCCCTTACTTTATCTTAAACGGGCGGTCGGATGGGCCCGGTCCTGATCAATCGGCTGTTCACGCCAAGCCCTTGAACTTGACCTATTTCCAAAATGTACAACAATAGTACCAATTATATAGGCTGGGTTCAAGAAGGCGGTGGCTCATGGGTCAATCGTGTAGATGTTACTTTGGGCGGTTGTCTTGCCGGGCAACCCCTGGCACAAGGCTTGCGCCCATTAAGAGGTACTCTATGCGAGTATCTTATTCTAGTATCCCTGGTGCTTGTCGCAGATGTGGCGGGCGTGCTTCGTTTTGATGTATTCTGGTATCCATCATGGATGCTTGAGTGCATCAGGGCGATGCGTGCTTGTCGCAAATGTTGCGAGCATACATCGTGTTGATGCTGCTCCGAGGTGGGCGGGGAGCTAGGGTAACGAATCATATATATATCACCATGGAATTCCAAAATAAAAAACAAAACCAATCCACAAACAAACGAAAATTAGACACCAGTGATGATGAGGAGCATGCAGCTAAGTTGCCAAATACTTTTTCGGACAATTTTCCAAAATTTTTAGTAATTAAATCAGTCAACTCTGAAAAACCTGTCACCAAAATTTCTCCTTTTGTGATCCAAAAAACACTACAAGGCTGTGCCGGCCAACTTAAAAAAGTAACAAAAATGAGAAACGGAAATCTGCTAGTTGAATGTCTCAGATCACAACAAGCCAAAAATTTACTCTCTCTTACAACAATTTCTGATGTCCACATCTCTGTTACACCTCATAGATCACTGAATTCATGCCAAGGTGTGATTAGAGACAGAGACCGCGATTTAGCTGAGTTGACAGAAGAAGATATATGTGAAGAACTGAAATCCCAAAATGTTTCTAAAGTCAAAAGGTTTACAAAACGACATGAAGGCAATATTATTAAACTTAACACTTATCTCAACACTTTTGACCTTACCCGTGTGCCTGAACATATCTTCATAGGTCCCTACAGAATCAGAGTTGACACTTTCATACCTAACCCTACCCGTTGCTTCAAATGCCAGAAATTTGGGCACGGTAAGAGTTCATGTAGAGGTATTGAAAAGTGTGTTAAATGTTCTGTAGAGGGCCACTCCAATTTTGATTGTGACGGCCACGTTAAATGTGTAAATTGCGGACTAGATCATATGGCCAATTCCAGAAACTGCCAATTTTACAAAACAGAGCTTGAAATTCAGAAAACTAAAGTAGAAAAAGGTATTAGCTATCAGGAAGCAAAAAAATGGTCTCTGCCTCTAACAACTCTACTCCTACAACATCATACGCTGACAAAGTTAAATCATCTAAAACCAATAGATCCTTTGCAACTCAAACTGATTTCTCTTGGCCTGACGGAACAGAATTCCCGGTTCTCACCGTCAAACCCAACCAAGCAAGTGGAAAATCATCTCATCCTAAACAGTCTTCATCCAATTCTTCACAAACATCTGACACTTCTTTTTCAGAGAGAGCTGCACGTCCCTCATCACAAGACAAATAAAAAAACAAAAACTCTTCAAATCGCCTCAGAGAAGGCTGAAAAAAGTCAAAAATTCAACAAGTTTCGAGACCTCTGCTCAGAGTTTGACGATGATATCGATGAAGACTCTGAGAGATGGATACAAATGAATGTCTGGAGTCGATCTGGCCGGACCCAATAGTTCCACCTGAGGGTTCTGGTCCTTCTGAAAATCGTAACAGAAGTTGTTCGTCAGATCGATCTAGAAAAAAATATTCCCCAATTCGACCACCTAGAAAATGAAAAACATCATACAATGGAATTGTCGAGGTTTAAAAATTAATTTAATTGAATTATCTCTTCTTGCTCAGACTTTCCTTCCAGTTGCCTTTTGTCTTCAAGAGACTCATTTAAAAGAAAACGATAATATAAATATTAAAAATTATTCTCTCTACACCACACGAGTGAAACAGGATGAAAGAGCTGCTGGCGGCTCATCCATCCTTGTTAATAATGACATCATTCACAGTCAGATATCCCTGAAAACTGACTTACAGGCAGTTGCTATTCGTATAACGCATAACAAAACTATTACATTATGTTGTGTCTATATCCCTCCGAACTGTCCTTTAGAAATAAACCAACTTAAATCTTTAATAGATCAGTTTCCTGCCCCTTTTCTTCTTATGGGTGATTTTAACGCCCATAATCCTATTTGGGGCAGTAGCTCTCAAAATGACAAAGGCAAAAAGATTGAAGATTTCTTAAATCAGGAAAGTTTATGCATTTTTAACGATGGATCGGACACCTACCTCCATCCGGGGAATGGTTCTTACTCGGCTATTGATCTAACAATTTGTGATCCTTCACTATTATTGGATTATTCATGGCGAGTCCATGATGATTTATGTGGAAGTGACCACTTTTCCATAATTTTGGAAAATTTATTTCCATCGACCTCTGAGAGAGTTGCTCGCTGGAAATTTGACAAAGCCAATTGGCCTTTGTTCGAACAACTCTGCAGAGATGAACTTAGAACAGATATTTTCCCTAGTGTAAGCGATCCAATTCTAAAATTTACTGAAATTTTAGTATCGATAGCGGAGAGAACCATTCCTAAAACCCCGACAGATCCGAAACAACCAAGCAAACCCTGGTTCGATGACGACTGTGAGGAAGTTAAGAAACACAGGAAAAAGGCCGAACGACGGTTCAACATGAATCCAACCTCTGAGAATCTCAGTAATGTTCGTATATAAACAAAAGAGACGCACGTCTTGGCAAAACTTCGTCTCTAAAATAAACTCCCATGCACCAATGAATAAAGTTTGGAATTTCATACAGAAAATTAATGGAAAAAACAGAAAGAACAATCTCCACCATCTTAAAGATGGCCAGACTCTTCTCACATCCGAAAAGGACATCTCTAATAAACTTGCAGAAACATTTTCTAAGCATTCCTCTACTCAAAATTACACTCAGGAATTTCAACAAATCAAAAATCGCACTGAGAAAACTAAACTTAATTTTAGATCTAAAAATACAGAAGACTACAACAGCCCTTTCTCTTTGGATGAACTCGAAAACTCTGTGTCAAAGGCCCATGACACGGCATGTGGCCCTGATGATATCCATTATAAACTACTGAAGCATCTTCCTGATACATCATTACAAACCCTTTTGAATATACTAAATAGCATTTGGGAAACTGGTGACTTGCCTTCTATGTGGAAGCTGGCTACAGTTGTCCCTATTCCAAAACCTGGGAAGGATCATTTTGAACCGTCGAATTATCGACCAATTGCCCTCACAAGTTGCGTTTGTAAGACAATGAAACGGATGATCAACGACCGCCTTGTCTGGTTCCTAGAGGCGAACGGCCTCCTGTCCAATATACAGTGTGGGTTCCGACAAGACAGAAGCACGTTGGATCATCTTGTTCGCTTCGAATCCTTTATACGCAACGGGTTTGCTAAAGGGGAACATGTGGTGTCGGTCTTTTTCGATCTTGAAAAAGCCTACGACACCACCTGGAAATATGGTATTTTAAAAGACTTAAACAATATGGGGTTGAAAGGTAGACTACCTACCTTTATTGACAATTTTTTGTCAGACAGGCAGTTCAAGGTTAAGGTTAATACAACTATGTCTGACCCATTTGAACAAGAGATGGGTGTTCCCCAGGGAAGCATCCTCTCTGTTACTTTATTTAGCATTAAAATAAATAGTTTGGCCAAAACCCTACAAAAGAATGTTGAAGGCTCTCTTTACGTTGATGATTTTTTAATATGTTATAGAGCTAAAAATATGAACAATATTGAAAGACAATTACAATTGACTCTAAATAAAATTGAAAAATGGGCTACGGAAAGCGGTTTTAAATTTTCCAACTCTAAAACAGTATGTATGCATTTTTGTAATAAACGGAAATTGCATTTAGACCCCGAACTGACACTTTATAATTCTCCAATTAAAGTGGTCAAAGAAACCAAATTCCTTGGACTCCTGTTTGACAGTAAACTTACCTTTCTACCCCATATCAAAATGCTTAAAAGCATTGGATATTTTAAAAGTTGTTTCCAGCACTGACTGGGGTGCTGATAAAAATATTTTATAAAATTTATATCGATCTTTAGTTAGATCAAAACTTGATTATGGTTCCATTATATATGGATCTGCTCGCAAATCCTATATAAAAATTTTAGATACTGTTCATCACCAAGGCCTACGTTTGGCCTTGGGGGCGTTCAGAACTTCTCCTGTGGAGAGTTTATATGTAGAGGCGAACGAGCCGTCTCTTCATAACCGTAGAATAAAACTTGGTCTACAATATTTAACCAAGCTGAAAGCCTATCCTTCAAATCCTTCCTACGACTGTGTTTTCAACCCTCTCTATGAGGATTTGTTTGAACAGCATGAAAACAAAATCCCCCCTTTTGGTATCCGGATAAAACCACACATTTCTGGATGTAACATCAACCTTGATGAAATAGCTCCTATTGATGTACCTCAATCGCCACCTTGGCTTGTACCAAAACCCAAATTCATTTTTGACATCAGAAAACATAAAGAGTCTGAGACTAATCCGATTGAAATTCAACAAAAGTTTGCTGAAATTAAATCACATTTTCAAGAGTTTGATACAGTTTATACAGATGGATCAAAAGACGGAGATAGAGTAGCTGCTGCTGCTGTTTATGGACAACGGGCAGCGACACTTCGTCTTCCATCTTCCAGTTCTATATTTACAGCTGAAGCGAGAGCTATTATTCTTGCTTTGAAATTCATAAGATCTTCTGATAATCAAAACTTTCTAATTTGCTCAGATTCTCTTTCATGTTTACTGGCTATAGAAAGTCAAAAGTATAAAAGCCCTTTAATTTCACATATAATTGAATTCTATAAAAGGCTTGCCCATATGGGTAAACAAATAATATTTATCTGGATACCAAGTCATATTGGTATAAGAGGAAACACAGTTGTAGATAGGATAGCGAAGGATGCTTTAGACGACCCCATTACTAATATGTCAGTGCCATATACTGATTTTAAACCTTTAATTTTTAAGTATATTTTAGGTCTGTGGCAGTCCCAGTGGGATCTGCTTACAGACAATAAATTACATTCTATAGAGCCAACTGTTGGCAAGAATGTTTGTTTCTTCGGCAAAAGATGAAGAGACCAAGTTGTTTTAACAAGATGTCGCATTGGCCACACCAGGACGACTCATTCTTTTATTTTAGAGAGTGAGCCGCCTCCTGAGTGTATACCTTGCCAATGTCGACATAGTATTAGACATCTTTTAATTGACTGTGTAGATAAATCCGACATTATTTGTCGGTATTACGCAGTCAACAATATGAAAGATTTATTTACAAAGGTTGCTGGCAGCCGGGTGTTGCAATATTTGAAGGACGTAGGACTATACTCGAGAATATAGTCTGTCTGACTGTATTCCTGGTTATAGTCCTTATCCAGAATTTTAATTTGTTACTGTTTTGTATTATATTAATTTATTGATTGTATTTGTCTGATAGCTTTTCTGTGATATTTTGCATGTCTGTGATATTGGAATTTTTTTGTTACTTTTTGTCATATATGTATTTTATTGTTTATACTGGAATTTATTCTATTTGTAAATAGTCTATTGGTTTTAGATGCTATATTTAATTTTAATCAGCTCCATTCCACTTCATATTAGTTCTCGCCGTGATATTGGCTGTAATATCGCCAACTCGGCGTTAAACAATATTTAATCAATCAACAATAACAAGGAACTATTCTTAACCCGCGCTTTCGAGATATATACATTGATAACCATAAAAATAAACAACATGTGCCACAAAATAGAATATTCGTGCGATATCTATAACGAATACTTTGACTAGAGTCACTTTAAAAAAATATAAAATCTATGACTAGAGAAAAAAAATTATGTACATGTATTTATACTTAAAAAATATATATATATATATATAGAACCTATGACATACCAGAGAAAGGATGCCGTAGGACAGACTTACCAGAAGGTGCCAAGTTAACAAATTGGACCTTACCAATCAACAATAAAATAAAAAAAATTTAACAATAGATCATTAACAGTATATATATGTTTTTCTATGTCCCCATCACATATCTTCGTCCTCTTCATTTACTTCTGTAACGGTCACTGTGGACTCTGCCCTCCTGATAGAGGTGTAGCTTTAAACTCTTTAAACTTTCTCATTACTTTTAATATTGAATCATTCTTCAGATGGTGTCGTCTCTTTTAAGACCGTTATGGGTGGCATCTGAAAATATACAAAAAATTGCCCCATTACACTAACCGAAAATGACAAAGGAAAGATAAACGAATCAATAAAATCAAAGAAAAATCAGTCGACCACCGAAAAGAGTGCTAAAGAAACAATGCAACAATTTGTTTTCCGTTTTTCTTCCCTCGTTTTACAAAGCCTTATTCAAATCACAGTAAGAATTAAGAATGACCTCATTCTAAACTCAACCATTGAAGCAAATCTACTATCACCAGAGACTTCATCAAAGTCTCGAAAAAACCAGCTTGAATCACAAGCTAGGACTCATCATGTTCAAATATCTAAAGGAAATTGAAAAATATATTTACCTTAAGAGAGGCGATGCTTCCTCGTCGGCAGCAGAATCGAAAGTGAGGCTAATGCCGTGCACTCTTCCACTTCACTGAGGATCATTAATGATGTTGACATATCGATTGTAAAAGCTGTAGACAGTACATGTATTTTTGGAAAAAAGGGGGATGAATAAAAACTTACAGAAAGATTTTTTTAATTATTGAAGGTTGTTTCTATGTGACGAACATTTTGGTTATCGTTTCATGAAAAAGCCCAATTTACAAGTTGAAAAATCCAAACCTTAGCATCACCTTAAGGATGTACTTAGGTGAGGTTTTGATCAATTTTGTCAAATGTTCGGACTCCTTGGTTTTTTTTTTAAGATACAGGGTTGAATATTTTGCCCAATAACACCAACTTTTCTTTTCATAAAAATCTTCAAATAGCTTATAAAAGGTCATTAACAAAATTTAAGCAGACTGTAGATTTTCTTTCTTACGATTTGAGACCCAAATAATACCAATGCTAAATATAAGGTAAAAGTCAGGGAAAGCCTTTTCCCGCCATTTTTTTTAACACCAAATTTCTCGAAAAGGAGTTCCATTACCTATAAATATTTTTATCTTATTTTGTTCTTTGTAAGTAATGCTCTTCTGATTTATTGTATCAATTTTGAAGTGTTGATTTTAAATTACACGTTGAAAAATGCAAACCTTAGCATCCTCAATTTCTAAATTTTTCAACTTGTAGTTTAGAAATTGAGGATGAATACCATTTCTTCTCAGTCTGTCCATGCTATACATCATTGAGGGACACCTATATACAAAATATTAATAAAAATCTTAATTTTAATTTTATTAAATTGCAGTCAGCTACAACACTGAGGCATATGACCGCACTTTTAAATAGCAGTCTGCCAGTCATTATAAAACTCACCATAAAGTATATTAATGATTGTTTTATATTGAGAACATCTGTATAACTTATATTTCTTTTAATATGTATCCTAATTTTTGGTTTTTGTACATGAACATTAATGGTGTGTTAACTGTCGATACACACATATTTATGGTCTTTTTTCCCCTGTGAATACCACTGTCACTCTAATATAATTATAGTCAATTTAACTATTGTCAGTTTATTGTCTCAATACTGTATGCCATAACCATTTACTGTAAATGTGTTTGTGCTAATAACTATTGTCTATTTTAATAAAAAAAAATCACCTAAGTACATCCTTAAGGACACTCTTTTTTTGTTCTCCCCTTCCCAACAAGCATTACTCTTTACGTTAGTTATAAAATGTTTTTTTCTTACTTCACTTCAATATTGTTTGACTCTTATTTCTGCAATTGTTTTAAAAATGAAAGTAGATTTTTATCTCCACGTTAGAGAGTCAGGCGGACGAATATCATGAACTATTTTAAACTGTTGTTTCTCGGGGAAACATAAAATCACGTTGTTTCCCGGGGAAATAAATTGACGAGAACTTTAGTCAGTACGTCTCTACGACTCTCTTCAGAATGTTCTTTACCGGAAGAAGAAAAACGGTGAGGATAGTAATCTAATTTCAGAATGTATAGATAAGATAATTTCTCCTATTCCTGACGTGTTTAATCGGTTGGATAAAAGTACATAATATCTTTAACCACTTGACGGTGATTAAATTTCTACGTGGGAATTACCGCCCTTTTTTCTACAGTTATTAGAATGATAAACTAGAGAAGTCCCGAAATGACGTCTATGTAAACAAACTAAATAGCAACGACATTTTCTTGAGGTTTTTGTCGAAAATCATAGGAGAAACAGATTCTCCTTCAGTTTACTCGTGAGTTATGGAATTTCTCCACCCTCTGTAGTTAAATTTTGGATTTTAACACGCTCGCTAAAGGCTCGCGTGTTGAAACTCGGAAATGAAAACTACTTACGGTTCACAATGAAGTAATCAGGCGGGAAAACTGGTCATTGACCTTTAACGCTATAGATTGGGCAATCAAGAGGATATCAGTCAATGACCATGTTGACCTTTATCAGTAAAGAATTTGATAATTCCCCATTTATCTTTCAGTGTTCAAGTAAAATATAGCACATACACACTCAAAACGCTGCAAGAATATAAAAGAATTTAGATTGCGCAAAAAACCCCAAAACCCCAACAAAAAAAATTAAAAAAGAAATGAATATCAATAAAATCTGTATTTTTTGCATATGGGATAAAGGGTCGTTAAAACGTATATGTTTATTATATGACCTATATATTAAATTGGATAGATGAGAAGAATAACTGGACTGTAAGGGCATGTAATAAGTATAACCTTTGGTTGAACTCTCTCAACATGATAAGAAAAATGAAAAGATCACCATATTAGGAATCTAAATTCTTTTTTGTCGTCAAAAAAGTTGAAAAACCAGTATATGAACCTGTTTTTTAATAAAAAAAAATATATTAATTATTTAAATTAGGCACAAAATGCCCAAAACAGGAATTGGTCGGCAACATTTTATTTGCAAAAAATAAAAACTAGCTAAATACCCGAATATCGGATAATGATGACCCAACAGCTGTCTATGAAGACGCATTATCATATACTTGGCTTTTATAAAGACGATTGTTTACTGCTTAATAAATACTTCCACTTTGTATTAAAATGAACTGTATTTATTAAACGGTTTCTGTAGCTGTATATCTGAATGTCTGATAAAGCCTTTATCACGCCCGCTTCCGATATTTATTACACCCCATTTCCGTCACAGTTCGGTAATTTCCGGTATAAATTGTTTTTATCCCGTTTGTTTATCGTGGATACAAAATGGCAGACGACACAGATGCTGACGGGTCTAATGAAAATATAGACACCAATGCATACGTAGACTCCTTTAAAAACAAAAACACAAACAGGAAAACGTCAAGTGACTTAAATATTCTACAACGATGGATGAGTTCCCACGACGAGAACAGACAACTACTGGACATTCCAATTCCTGATCTTGACAAAATGCTAGCGAGATTTTTCATGACGGTGAAGAAAGATGATGGATCGCCCTACGAACTAACCACTGTCAGGTCATTCCAAAGTAGTATCTCTCGGCATTTAATGGAAAAATGTCAAATGAACATTATGACAGACAAGGAGTTTAACCACTCTAGGGAAGTGATGAGTGCCAAACTGAAGGATTTAAAATCCATGGGTATGGGTGCCAAGAAGCGACGAGCAGAGCCATTCACAGCTGAGGAAGTTAACATGTTGCATGATGAAGGATTTTTTGGTGCAGGTACAGTAATCTTATATTCATAAAGTTATTTCCTGTGGCGGATCTAGAAATATTCAAGCAAGGGGGGGGGGGGGGGGGGTTGCATTAAAAATGCTCTAGTTTCACACAGTTCTTAACCAATATTTTCTGTCAAAATGGGAGGACGCTGGTCCTTGATCCGCCATAGATTTTTGTAGAAATTTATACTAGTTCCACCAACCAAAACATAGATTCAAACCTGGCATACACCCCCACTAAAATTTTCCCTCTATGATATTTATACTGTAGATTTTTATTTTAGATACCAGAATTCCCCCCCCCCCCCCTTACAAACCCACACCTAAAATTGCATACTTCATTGTTTTACAGGAACGCCAAAATCACTGATAAGAACTGTATGGATGAATAACAGTCTTCACTTTGGGTTAAGGTCAAGAGAAGAACACACAACTTTAAAGTGGGGGGGGGGTGTGGAAATGAAAGCCACATCAGATGGTATACAGTGCCTCGAGCACACAGAGAGAACTACAAAAACACGGAATGGAGCAACCACAGATGTCAGAGCTTTCCAGGCAAAAATGTTTGCTGATACACACACAAATCAAACATAAATACAAAAAAAAATATTCAAAAATCTTATGAATAAATAAATAATTAAACACAAAAACAATAAAATAAATAAATCAATAAACTCAAAAAAAAAGTAAAACTAAAATAATAATGATCACAGGTTTATCATTTTATTTACTGTTTACTGACGATATATAGCTCATTTATGAGTTGTGTTACAATTTTCTTTTTTAGGGAATCCCAGATGCCCATTCCAAATGTATAAGGAATACATAAAACGTCGGCCAGCTGACATGCTTCAGGATGACAGTCTTTTTATCTTGGTATATCAAAGACAAAGCAAACAAACAACGACATTTAGTATAGCAGGAAACCTCTTGGTAAAAACACTCTTAGTAACTTTGTAAGAGTAATGTGTGAGGAAGCTGGAATACAGGGCCGGAAAACAAATCATAGTGCCAGGAAAACTGTCATAGCATTAATCCATGAGAACATTCCAGACACCCGTGTAATGCAGTTAAGTGGCCACAAGAACATTTAATCTATTAACTCATACAGCACACAGCTTCGTTGTAACAACAGAAGGAAATGTCAAATATATTAACTAGTGTTGGTACGGGCCAGTGCCAAAAAATCTGAAACTCATGCAATTATGGCAACTACCTCTGTTAATGATGTTTCTGATAATATGCTTTCTGATGATGATGAACGCCTTCTATCTGCGTCACAAGAGGCAGAGCTATAGGTCACCTTGAAAGATATAACTTTGAAACCCCGGAAATTGTTCGTGATTATAAAGGGAGAACTTTGAATATGTATGCAGGTGCAACAATAACAGGAAACATAACAATTAATTGTTAAAGTTTCACATTGTTTGGTCCAATATAATGTTATTTCCTATTACATTCAAATCTTTATATTTTTTTTTTATTTTACCATAATTATAATAGTATATGATAAAGAGATCATTACATGACACTTATTATATCATACCCTTTATCAGCCCTCGGGCTTTATATCATCCCTCGAGCCTTCGGATATAAAGCCCTAGGGCTGATAAAGGGTATGATATAAAAAATGCCATGTAATAATCTATATATATATACATTTGTAAACCGTACAAGTAAGATGACTGAAAGAATGTCAATTCCTGTAAAAAATCGACCATTCAAGTAAATTCATTTCATTAACAAAGTAACAGAATGAGTTTCTTAAATGATAAAGAAATATAGAAAAAGTGGCGGATCGATTAAAACACCAATTAACACAGTCCGGAAAAAAATGGTGAAATAATATCCAATTTAGATACGGAAACTACTTAAGGGGCTATTGTAGGTCCTATTTTAATAGACCCCAGGGCCCTATTCCATTCATCCTTGATGGTATTGAGGGTCCACTGTTAGGCTTTTGAAGGTCCCCCTTTTATTAGACCCCCAGGGTCTTACTTCATTAGTTCATAAGGTTATTATACCTTAGGGTCTTATTTCATCATTTCTATTTAGACCCTATCATTTCCTTTAAGACCCCATCATCATAATTGGATATTTGGGTGCCATTTTAGACCCTATCAATCATTATTGTATATAGAGGTCCTTTAATAATCTTATCAATATTAGGACCCCAAGAAACTAATATCATGATCAGGCAAGATGACATGTGGACCTGTAATATCAAATGTAATTAAGCACTCACCATTCAATCTTCTGTCTTTTCTTCTTACTGGATGATGATAGCAACAAAATGTTACCTGAAGAATATCTCTGTCATGTGCTTTTTAAATTATCACATAATCAGAAAAATACCCCAAGTATTTTTTTTTCCTCTTTTCTTCTATATAAGAACTTTATTCTTTATTTCTAAAAAAAAATACAACAATGAAAAATAAAATCACATGCATGTACACATAAAGATTGTAACATTACTATTTGGCACATTTGAAATATAATAAAATACAATCAAAACAATTGATGTCTTTTCATGAAAAAATAATGAAATCCACTTTTATGATTGGTCATGAGAATATTAGGCAAATTTTGTTGAATGTTCATAAAATATTTTCAGAAAAAATTTATACTTCATGATGGTCATAAAAATACAAACCATTTTACCAAAAATAAAAAGTATTTAATCTATTTCAAAACTATTGTTATTGGTGGAAAATGATTAAAATAATAATATGTGCAAACAAATTCAAATGAATTACACCCATATTCACACTACAAATCAAACAAAGGAGCAACAAAATTCAATCAAATAAATGCTAAATAATGCTTATTTCTAAAACATAACTAATAAAAAATAACAAAAGATGAAAAATATATATCTAAAAAAAAAGTATAATCAATACTTCAATGTATAAAAAAACTGAGGTAACCAGTTAATCATCCTACAAATATAAATTCTTAATCTATTTCAAAACTATTGTTATTGGTGGAAAATGAATAAAATAATAATACATGCAAACAAATTCAAATGAATTACAACCATATTCACACTACAAATCAAACAAAAAGGAGCAACAAAATTCAATCAAATAATGCTAAATAATGCTTATTTCTAAAACATAACTAATAAATTTCGATCGTTTCTTTTTTTCAATTTAGATTATATATATTGTATTACAAGTCAGTGGATTTTTTTTCTCGGCTGTTTAATCCTGGACAGTACTGAGATTGTAATACAGGAACCCTTAGCTACACTCCTGGGTAGCTAAGGGGGGTTGTAACAGGAGATTGTTAAATAAAATAATGTTTATTGCTAAAAAAACAAAAAACATAAAATTGTACAATTATTTACATGAAATACTTTAATCAGTTAACAACTATATTTAAAACACAAACACTCTCAAAGAAAATTTGATCAAAATATTTTTTTTTATTAAAATGTATTTGCATTTAGCTTTAAACTATATATAATAGTTAAAGTGTGAATTAATTATAATTTTTCAAATTATTAAACAGAAACTTTGAAACTTTTATAAATAAAATACTGTACAACAGTTCTAAATAAAAAATCCATTATTAAACAATTTAAAAAAATTACATTTGTTGTATTATCCTAAAATTATACTAATTATAAATCTATAACCTACTTAATTAATTTTAAATTAACCCAACATTAAAAACAATTAAATATTTTAAACTTTTTTTACCATAAAAATACTTAACCACCTTCTCCATAACAAATTAATTTATTTAAAATATGAAAACATTTCATTAAAAGTTAATCTTCTTGAATTATTCTAAAACTTTAAAATAAAATAAACAGAAAATATTTATATGAAATATAATAAAAGATACTTACCAATGTCTTCTGTTGTTTTGTGATCCTTTAGAATCTTAACAATGGCCGTGTGATGTTTCCTTCGTGCCCAATCTTATGGCGAATCATTATCATCATCACGGATGTTGACGTCTGCTCCTTCCTGTAGCAGACGTTTAACAACTTCTAAGTGTCCTTTATCACAGGCTATATTTAAAGGTGTAATACCACGGAATGATGATACGTTTATATTTACATCATGTTTTAATAATAATTTAACTGTTTCTGTGTGACCGTTCTGACTGGCCATAAATAAGGTGACGCTCCATCATCTTCACAAAAAAAAGAGAAGAAAAAAAAAAAAAACATAACTAATAAAAAATAACAAAAGATGAAAAATATATATCTAAAAAAGTATAATCAATACTTCAATGTATAAAAAAAACTGAGGTAACCAGTTAATCATCCTACAAATATGAATTGGTATTCAATGGAACAAATAGAGGAATTCTATCTACAGTACAGCCAGAGACATACCATGATGAATCACCATGATCAACATATCACCCACCTGGGTGAAATGGACATATCTTTTTATTTTATTTGACATATCTCTATGATTTCTTTTATATTTAAAGTGGTGGTTACATCACTTTTAATATAAAAGAAATTAAGAAGATAGGTCATACAAAATAAAAGATATATCCATTTCACCAAGGTGGGTGATACATTGTACATCTATCACTGTGATTTATCATGGTATGTCTCTGGCTGTACTGTAAGAAAAAATATGGAAAAAAAATATTATGATGCATTACAATATTACATCTAACAAAAAAAAGCCACTGAAATACTCAGTGTTCATACAAAATAATAACAACCACAACCAAACTGCAATTTTTTTTGGAATATCTACAATGAGCCCTTGTAAAAAATAAAAACAAATAGAATGTAGCCAATCACCTAAACTTCTTTTGAAAGTGAAAAAAAAATCTTAAATACATAACAAATGTTTCAACACTTTTCTACTAAATTAAAAAAAAAAAAATAGTGTGAACCAATCAAAAATTACTTCAAAAAAACTATTGATTCCTAATACAATGGAACAAATCTATTTGTTTTAATATTAATAATAAGGTATTATGACATTTAAAAAAAATATATAAATGAAAAAACACTATTTGTTTTTGAAAAAAATTGGAAATGGAAAAAAATTTATAAAAGATCAATGTTTACTCTAAATTTAAATCACGAGAAGATTTTAGTACTTTACTTTTTCAAAAAAAAATATACATGTATAGCAATACATTTTTCTCACAATTATTTGTGAATGGTTTTACTACGAGTACGGAATGCAATTGGATCAGTAAATGTGGTCTCTGATTCAGATGGTTCATTTACTGAACTTGTTTCATGAACAATAGAAAGTTCTACCATTTCCTGGGATTTATCTGGTGTATTCATAAATCTAGTTGATGTTGTAGAAGATAATGGTGATGACATAATTGGCACACTGGATGAGGATTTTCTAGTTGGAGTGGTGAATGATGATGTTGTACATGGAATGGGTGATGATGAAAATGATCCAATTGGAAGTGATGATAATGATGATGTCGATCTAATGGGTGTAGAATGAATAGGCAAAATCGATGACTGGGATGCTGGTGATGTAGATGAATTGTTTACTGTAAGATTGGATAATAAGGTGATCAGCTGATCCATTACTGATGAATTATCATTACGGTGATAATGAAAGTATAATCTAATCAACACAAACACAACACAAATCAGTAAGATTACACATACCAATGCTGAAAAATAAGAAAAAAAACCAAAATTACTGTAAATATTTGTCTGCTAATACAGTATGAACAGAGACATTCAGTTATAAAACAACTAAGTCTGACCACAGTGATTGTCAGTGCAACACTAACATTGGCATGTGAAACACTGACATTGTCAGTGTGACACTGACCTTTTTGACCCTGTCATTATAATCATTTGTAAATACCAACAAGAAGTGCAACTGTGTATCACAGACATTTTAAGTGAATCTCAGTAAAAAATGTCAAACCTAAGTGGTTTCTAACTGAATGTACCTATTTATACTGTATGTAGTTGGTCTATAAACAGGATGCATTTCAACATATTCATTATATCTTTTAATTTGTTTTTTGTTTCTGCGACTTCTTTTAAAATAATATAAAAATATAATGCACAAAATAGTGATAATACTAAATAAAAATGATACTGACAGCAATGTTTTATTATTAGATATGACGTCATTAACATCATTAGACATAGTTGTTCCATTGGAAATTTCCGAAATAAAAAAAGTGTTCTGTTATAATGTATAAGCATATTTTGTATTAAGTTCAAGATTATTCAGTAACAAATAGGACAAGTTTTAAGAATAACCATTATTCCTACTGCTAGTGAAATGTGGTTTTTTCAAATGAATTTTCACTTTTCTGTCTTTTTATACGACCGCAAAATTTTTGCGGTCGTATATTGGTATGACGTTGGCGTCGTCGTCGTCCGAAGACATTTGGTTTTCGCACTATAACTTTAGTATAAGTTAATAGAAATCTATGAAATTTAAACACAAGGTTTATGACCACAAAAGGAAGGTTGGGATTGATTTTGGGAGTTTTGGTCCCAACAGTTTAAGAATCAGGGGCCAAAAAAGGGCCCAATAAGCATTTTTCTTGGTTTTCGCACAATAACTCTAGTATAAGTAAATAGAAATCTATGAAATTTTAACACAAGGTTTATGACCACAAAAGGAAGGTTGGGATTGTTTTTGGGAGTTTTGGTCCCAACAGTTTAGGAATTAGGGGCTAAAAAAGGGTCAAAATAAGCATTTTTCTAAGTAAATAGAAATCTATGAAATTTAAACACAAGGTTTATGACCACAAAAGGAAGGTTGGGATTGATTTTTGGAGTTTTGGTCCCAACAGTTTAGGAATTAGGGGCCAAAAGGGTCCAAAATTAAACTTTGTTTGATTTCATTGAAAATTGAACTATTGGGGTTCTTTGATATGCCGAATCTAACCGTGCATTTAGATTCTTAATTTTTGGTCCCGTTTTCAAATTGGTCTACATTAAGGTCCAAAGGGTCCAAAATTAAACTTAGTTTGATTTTAACAAAAATTGAATTCTTGGGGTTCTTTGATATGCTGAATCTAAACATGTACTTAGTTTGTTTTATTATGGGCCCAGTTTTCAAGTTGATCCAAATCGGGGTCCAAAATTAAAGCTAAAAAGGGGGTAAATTATTTTTTTTTTTTTTTTATAAATTCAAATCATATGACCAATTCTAAGTTCTTTATTTTAGTTATTCTGTGTCAGAAACCTATTATGTGTCAAATATTTGAAGAAATTTTCAATTGCACAGTATTGCGCAATAGCAAGAAATTGATATGTTTGCCCTGTTATCAAAACTTTATTATTAACAAATTCCATTGGAAATTTGCCAATATAAAATGTGCTGATGAAGCTTTTTTGTTTATCTTATCTAAACTGCTTTTAAATTATGTATATTTAAAATTTGCCATCCATGACTATGATGTCATTTTCTATTTTAATATGTTATGGTGTATTTAAATGGGCTGTTATGGTTGCAAAGTATAAAGAAATGGGGGGGTTTTGAAAACAAAATTGGGGGGGGGTAATTTTTTCTCATCTCATATTTCATAAATTAAAAAGAAAATTTCAAATTTTTTTTTGCAAAAAAGGGGGGGGGGGGGTACAATAAATTTTATTGTTTTTTGTTTGTTTTTTTTGGGAGGGGGGGTCAATGTGCAACTTCATAGTGTATAGCACAAAAGCTAAAAAAAGGGGTAAATTATTATTTTTTTTGGGGGGGGGGCAATTCTCCACAGCATATTGTATTGCACAAGAAGCAAAAAATTGAATATACATTCAAATCATATGACCAATTTTAAGTTCTTTGATTTCAGTTATTCTGTGTCAGAAACCTATTATGTGTCAAATATTTGAAGAAATTTTCAATTACACAGTATTGCGCAATAGCAAGAAATTGATATGTGTGCCCAATTTTAAATTTTAAATTGGTTATTTCTGATTTATATATAAAAACAAATAATACTGATATGGTTTGAATAGGTAAATTAAAAATTTTTAAGTTCTTAGACAACATTCATTCTGTGTCAGAAACGTATGTTGTGTCAAATATTTATTCACAATTCAAATTCAGTATTGTATCAAGCTTGAATGTTGTGTTCATAATTGCCCCAACTATTCAGGGTTCGACATCTGCGGTCGTATCTAGCGGAGCATTTTATTTAACAAATATTGATTGTAAACAATGTATCATACTCAAACACATGCTCAAATTTTCAATTAACCTTTTGGCCATACAGCTCATTAAAATTGATTACAGTTTGAGATCTCATTTGTATTTACTCCATATCTTTATTTTTCAAATATTATATATGTAAAATGAGATATATAGAATATAACACCACTGGAAGTACAAGACAGAAAAAATTAAGACACCCAAGGGTAAGATTTCTGTTCTCTGATGAGGCTTGTCTGAGTCAGAGAACAATAGAAATCTTACCCAAGGGTGTCTAAGATTTTGTCTTGTACATTTTCAGTGGTGTTTGATTCTGTTTCAAACTTTTTACAATAGAAAATGCCAAAATGACGATGAAATCCCCATTTGCTGTTGCACGTGACATCATAGTAACGTTGACGTCACAATATCTTATCTCATCCGTGGGTGGGACGAGGAAATCTCACACAGCTAAAAATAGGAATATTCCTGTCTCAAAAGTGAGAAAATGTTTTCTAATGATTAATACCTATGATGAGAATACTCTCCAAACTAATTTTGTCAGTACTGCCTGATGACACGTTATCAACTTTTGTTGAAACACTTGATGGTGCTATCTCAACGGTTCTTAAGCTGTTTGGTAAAACACTTGATGCTGCTATCTCAACGTTTCGTAAACTGATTGTTGAATCACTTGATGCTGCTATCTCAACGGTTCTTAGACTGCTTGTCGATACACTTGATGCTGCTATATCAATGGCTCTTAAGCTGCTTGTTGAAACACTTGATGTTGCTATCTCAACAGATCTCAAACTGTTTATTGAAACACTTGATGCTGCTATCTCAACGGTTCTTAAGCTGCTTGTCCATGCACTTGATGCTGCTATATCAACGGTTCTTAAGCTGCTTGTTGAAACACTTGATGCTGCTATCTCAACAGATCTCAAACTGTTCGTTGAAACGCTTGATGCTTCTATCTCAACGGTTCTTAAGCTGCTTGGTGAAATACTTGATGGTGTTATTTCAATGGTTCTTAAGCTGCTTGGTAAAACACTTGATGGTGTTATCTCAACGGTTCTTAAGCTGCTTGTTGAAACACTTGATGCTGCTATCTCAACAGTTCTTAAGCTTTCTGTTGACTTATATGATTGTTGCAATTTTGGGACTAAAAAAAGTAGATTATTATCAAATATTCTGACAAAAAAATTCACTGTATCACATCAAACTGAATTTTTTTTACCAAAATGTTTTTAAAGCTCGCACAAATAAATGTTATTTTTTTCAGCAATATATGTAACATTCAATAGTTTTCAATCATGAAATAGGTTCTGAGGTCATTCAAAAATACTGTTTTTAATGGAATAAAGCCTGACATTATTTAATAATATAAATATTTTAAAAAGAAATAAAAATAGAGTTCATTAAATATTTTCTGCATCATTTAATCCTTGAAAGAATTCAGAGGTACATTATATCACACTCAGAAAGAATTTTGGCTTACATATATTCTAGGACTCAACATCATTAATACCCCAATATCAACCAAAAGAAGATGACAGAATAATTAATAAATGTCAGATTTGAAAATAGGGTTGATTCAATAAATATGTCCCCAACTTGACCTTCTTGACATGGTCAAATGGTGTGATGTTGTGACTAATTTATTGTTTGTTTCTATATTAATAACTGACAGTTCCTTTGTTAAAAGATGACAAAATTCTACATTGTGTATGAATAAACACAATATTTCTACGTTTCCTTTCACATTTGATGACATTGTTTTTTGTTTAACACAGAAGCTGGGGGACAGATAATCCCTATTGGGATTCGGTTCCGGGAGAAAATTTTATGCTTTGCCTCAACCGGTCAAAGCATAAAATTTTCTCCCGGAACCGAATCCCAATAGGGATTAGGGGACAGATTTTGAATCGGCTCTATAAAATATTTATCAATAAGACATTACCCTGTAATTTTGGCACTACATGTACTCCAATGGTGTCACTGACCTTGTTGAAAAAGGTGTCAATTCTGAGTGCTCTATAAAATATTTATCAATAGGACATTACCCTGTAATTTTAGCACTTTATGTACTCCAATGGTGTCACTGACCTTGTTGAAAAAGGTGTCAATTCTGAGTGCGCATGTGTCCCGCCAAAATTAAAAGTTTACAATAAGATTGAAATTTATGAAAACTTAAAGACACTTACCACAAATATGGTTATCACACACCCAATTATTACATTCTGGCAAGGTCGTATGATGAATTTGAATATTGGTACTCTCACTGTTCATATAATCCAAACTAATTTTACAATTGCAAGCAACACCTGTCCGCTGTTTAATGGATATAATTCCCCCGTTAAAACATTCACATTTTGATACAATATCTGTGTCACCATCATTACATAAAACCTTAGCATTAACAAACGATGTTACAAAATATAGAGTGAAAATCCACCAAAGATGCATGACCGTTGTAGCAGCCATACTTGCAACAGGTGAGAGAGGCAACCTAGTCCGGTCACGTGGAGGGAAGCCTTTCACGGGAGAAATTTATATGTTTTCAATTAAGGTAACACAACATGCTAACAAAATGAACATATCTTCTTTGGATCAAAAACAAAGACATATAGAACATAAAATAATGAATCATAACACGAAAGATATGTATATTTCAGATCATGAACTTAACCAAATACCATCGAAATACCCTTATGTAAGACACGCGGATCAGCATGTGACTTAAATAATAAAAAAAAATGATAGATCTATACATGTATATATTAAAAAATTGTATATGTATGATGAAAGGTTCACGTTTTTTAATCGTGATTATATAAACAGGGTTAAATCAAAACGGGAGCATAACCACTGACGGAAACACGGAGAAGGCGGTGGCTCATGGGGCAAGGCTTCCTCGGCTTAATGAGGCCACGTTTGCCGTGTGTGGATACCCGTAAGGATAGAGGACGGAATCCTGGTGGCTGAAACACGCCACTTTGGCCCTTACTTTATCTGAAACGGGTGGTCGGATGGGCCCGGTCTCGATCAATCGGCTGGTCACGCCAAGCCCTTGAATCTAACCTGTTTCCAGAATGTACAACAGTAGTACCATTTTCATAGGTTGGGTTCAAGAAGGCGGTGGCTTATGGGTCAATCGTGTAGATGTTACTTTGGGCGGTTGTCTTGCCGGGCAACCCCTGGCACAAGGCTTGCGCCCATTAAGAGGTACTCTATGCGAGTATCTTATCCTAGTATCCCTGTTGCTTGTCCCAGATGTGGCAGGCGTGCGTCGTTTTGATGTATTCTAATATCCATCATGGATGCTAGAGTGCATCAGGGCGATGGATGCATCATGCTTGTCGCAATGTGGCAGGCATACATCGTGTTGATGCTGCTCCGAGGTGGGCGGGGAGCTAGGGTAACGAAATATATATATATTCACCATGGACTTCCAAAATAAACAAAACCAACCAACATGTAAAAGGAAATTAGACAATAGCAGTGATGAGGATGACGTCCCAAATAAAATTTTAAATACCACTTCTGACACTTTTCCAAGATTTATTGTACTGACAAGTTTAAATTCAGAAAAACCTTTAACCAAAATTTCCCCATCTGTTGCAGGAACTGTTAAAAAGGTTAACAAATTGAAAAACGGATGTCTGTTAGTGGAGTGCACACGACAACAACAGTCTAAAAATCTGTTGTTCATGACGTCAATAATCCGAGACAGAGATAATGATCTCAATGACATGTCTGAAGAAGAAATTTGTGCTGAACTAAAAGAGCAACATATTACTAAAGTCAAACGGTTTACCAAAAAATCTGGAAATAAAATACTTAAATTGAATACCTATCTATTTACATTCGAACTTCCAAATGTTCCTGATCACATTTACATAGGACCATATAGAATCAAGGTTGACCTATACGTCCCCAATCCTATCCGGTGCTTCAAGTGCCAGAAGTTTGGACACGGAAAAAATAGTTGCCGTGGGACGGAAAAATGCATCAAATGTGCTGAACAGGGGCATTCCAGCTTTGAATGTGAACGCACTCCGAAATGCTGTAATTGTGGTCAGGAACATATGTCATCATCTAGAGACTGTGATTGTTATAAAAGAGAACTTCAAATTCAAAAAGTTAAAGTAGAAAAACGTATTACATATCAGGAAGCTCGAAAAATTGTCTCTGCCTCGGATTCACCTTCTACAACTTCATACGCTGACAAAGTTAAATTATCTAAACCTAATAGATCTTTTGCAACTCAAACGAATTTCACTTGGCCTGACGGAACAGAATTTCCGGTTCTCGTCGCCAAACCAAACCAATCAAATGGACAAACATCTCATCCTAAACAGTCTTCATCCAGTTCTTCACAAACATCTAACACTTCTCTCCTCAAGTGTCAGTAATCAACAAAAGCCAACTCCTAAAAAACGGTCTTCTATATCTTCTAGCAAAAAATCACCTCAAAAACAGCCACAATCACAGAAAGTTGCACGTCCCTCATCACAAGATCAATCTAAAAAGATGAATTTTTCAAATCGCCTCTCGAAGGCTGAAAAAGGTCAAAAGGTCAACAAGTTTCGAGACCTCTGCTCAGAGTTCGACGATGATTTCGATGAAGACTCTGAGCAGATGGATACATCGTCACAGAAGTTGTTCAACAGATCGATCCAGAAAAAAATATTCCCCAATTCGACCACCTAAAAAATGAACAACATTATCCATTTGAATTGTCGAGGTTTAAAAATTAATTCAATTGAATTATCTCTTATTGCTCAGACTTTCCTCCCAGTTGCCTTTTGTCTTCAAGAGACTCATTTAAAAGAAAACGATAATATAAATATTAAAAATTATTCTCTCTACAGCACACGACGCAGGTATGTTAAGGCTGTTTTTCAATGGGGAGGTAACTCTTGGTGCGCTTATGAATATTTATTAGTAATGGCGTGACGACAATGTCGGCGTCTTCTGTCTTGGAAGCGTGAAAATTTACGATATTATTTATTGAACGGTTATTTTTGCGTGACTTTTGATATCATATGATGAACCTGAATTATATATACCAATTTCAATGGGAAAGTATCCAATATGCTGTCAATAAAAGCCAGAATGTACAGAAAATAAAATCAGGCGACAAAATGGGGAGGCGGGGTTTAATTTCCTTTTATGGAAAAAATAATTCGTTGAGAAGCTTGGAAATATATTAGAAGCACCTGCTATGACGCCGTGTAGCTGAATGGGATTTAGAGATTTTGCTCTCCTGCTAAGATGTTTGATTGATCTAATTGGTGCCAGGATGATATTTATATACATCTTTTATCAGGTAAAATTTGTCAAACATTATTTAAAACTACCCTTGAATTGTTGAATCTGCCTAACGTGACCGTCCACGTGGGAACACGTGTGTCAATATTGAGATTTCTTCTTAATGTACATGGATTATGCATTACCCGCATCACCCTAAGCAAGTTCAGTTTACAAGTAAAGTCCCAAAAATTAAAAAAAAAGTATAGTTGTATATCTGTTTTTGAAGTTCATGCACTGTGGGATTCCTAAAAGGGGGGGGGGGGGGTGTTACCTCATCACTGTCACTGACACTAACAAAATTCAGGTCATTATGATTCTTCCATTGGTTGTTTTAAGATTTGGATAAGAATTTCATAATTTTCTCATGAACAGCTAGAAAAAAAATTGTTTTTTTTTTTTATTATTATTATATTCATTGATTGATTGATGAAGAGAACAAACTTATTTATTCCAAGATGACAGAAAATGAAACCAGATATTCTGCATTCCTACCATTACCATAGAATAGAATAAGAATAAGAATTTTATTTCCAATTAAGGGCCCATTAAGAGCAAGCAATCAAATACAAATGATTTATATCATTGGAGGTACATATACAGTTTACATACATATATATATTTAAACCCACAATAACCGCAGTCAGGTCAGAGCCATACTATATGCACAATATCTATATTATCATAATATATCAATTAAAATATTTGCATGTTATTATATAGAATTTCTTATTTCTAAACACTTATTTATAAATTTATATACCCAATGTTTTTAGGACATTAATATTTTCATTAGTCAATAGCCAAATAAACTTTGCTGTTTTATTCAAGTTCCCAATTTATTCAAGTTCCCAAAATTATTACAAAATAAAGATATATTTTCATAAAATACTTTTCTTTCATTTTCATACAATGGACATTTAGCTAAAAAGTGTTCCTCGTATTCAACCTCTCCGAGTATGCACTTAGTACATAGTCTTTGTGAACGTTTAATATAATTTTTAGCATATATCAGTTTCTATTTTTAAACAATGAGCACTAACTCTAATTTTACAAATTGATTGTCTAATTTTAAAATCATTTAAATCAAGATATTTCTCTCTTTCAAAACATCTTTTGACAGTGAAGTATATATATGTTAATAATTTCCCTTTGTCAGAATTTAAACTACTTTCTCTAAAGCCATCCCAAAAATTGAGGAAACTTTTTGATAGTTTATTTTTAACAATTTTGCATAAACGACCTAATTTTAGTTCCTTTAAATTTGATATTGGTAAATCTATCTCTTTCAATATGAATATAATACTAGAATACCAAGTATTAACTTTACAAGAATGCAATTGCCTGTTACATATATAGGCATCATACAATAGACCTTCCTTTAAATTTTCTAGTCTATGATAATATTTCAACATTGACAAAATAATAGTAAAATATACAGGGATTCTGCCAAGCTCAGACATAATTGCTATATTACTGGATTTTTATTAACACCAAGGACATATTTCAAAAATTTTATTTGTGATTTCTCAGAAATATCACCTGACAATACCTTTTCCAATATATAATCATTATTTTTCTTGCAAGCAGAAGATTCAGGGTTAAACACGCCCCAAATTTCACTACCATACAATACAATAGGCTTTATTGTGTGGTCATATAGGTGTAATAAAGTTGAGACACTTTGATTTGATGAAGACAAACAACGCTGCAATTTAAAACCGGCCTTAAGAGATTTTTTATATAATTCATCTTTACATTGCGTAAATTTTCCACTTGATGTAAATGTGATACCTAGATATTTATATATGTTAGTACTCTCAATGTTTTCTGTTCCAAGTTGTAATGGACATTTAATTAACTTTCCTAGTTTGTTAAAAATATAAGCTGAAATTTGCAAAGATCTCCCCTTTCCAATTTTGCACTTTTCAAAGAATGCATGATGTAAAACAGATATACCACTATCAGGCTTATAATTATATATATACATCAGAGATGCATCAACTGTAGTCGGTATATCTATTTATATCATTATATATATGACATAAAAGGTAACCAGATATCCTGCATTTATCATAGTTTATCACACAAGGTGCTATTCATGAAAGACCCCTTCCTAAATTTATCAAAACCTTCCATTTGCAATTTTCAGAGTGAATGATATAAATAGGATATACCCTTGTCTGGCTTATGACAATACTTATTGTTCTTAATCATTGAAATATTTTGTCCCTATTGGGCCCTTGATTGGAAATAAAATTATATTCTTATTCTTGTACTCATACTCATAGTTTTATATACACTATCACATCACTAATTTACCTCAGCCTCGACCTCAATAGTGAATATTATTTTCTAAAATGAATTTATAAATCAACAATAAATGTTTCAATGTTTGTCCTTAAGCTTGTGATTATAAATGAACCCATGGCCATACATTCCTTACTTTTGAGAAAAATGATATATATATAAAAAAAATAGATGAAAACTGTGAAAAGAAAAACCTAATTTCATTACACATATTGCACAGTGTGTTAGAAAACTTTGGCTGTAGTTACTACAAAAGTCTATGGACTGTAACTAATACCTGGCGTATGAAATGACCTTTTGAAATACTAATTATACGAAATTTGGCTACTTTGAATTCCCTGCTGAATTAAAGAAATAAATTGATTCTCTAATAGATTTTAATTGTATGACTTAAGCAAACCTGGTCAGAAAATGCTGAAATCTCAGTTTCAGATATTGGATTTATCATTTTTGCATTTTTTTTTTATTATGATGTGAAAAAAAAATATTTGTGCTGAACAATTTGGTGGTTACTCTGCATTTAAAAGTCACAGTAATTTCGAAAAATACATCAGTTAATCTAAAAAGGTGTAAAGTGTTGATTTTACACCAGATTCATGTGTATACATGTATAAACTTTGAAGTAAAATAACAATACAATAACCAGGATCCAAAAATTTTATAATAGCCAAAATTGACAAAGGTTATTTTATGTTGTAATTTGTCAATTTTGGCTATTATAAAATTCTTGGATGCTGATTATTGTAATTATGGGCACAAAAAAGTGTTATTTTAATCTTTAAAATGTCATGTTTTCAAGAAATTTATAAAATGTCAAGGGAAGTAACTCTACATGATTGAAAGCTAAGTAAATATATGTATTTTGTTGAGTAGATCAATTTTTAAGAAAAATATTGTATATTTACAGATAAATGATGCAGCTTGGAAAAGAATTCTATCGCAACTGGTTGACCTTATTAAATTATTACAGATAAATTTTACTGGTAAGTGAATACATGTATGTGAAATGACAGACCTTAATTCATATAACTTCATGATTTGATGTGTAATTGAAATTTTTGTTAAAATTTATTTTTTATATTAAGATGATAGCTCTTTTCTTCATTCAAGTCTATAAGTAATTTTGTACGGCCTATAAGGGTCTTTAAAACAATGGAATGCAAGTTATTTCATCATACAGTAAGTAGTTTTGTTCAACATACTTTGACCCTGGTTGTCTTTTTTCTCTTCAAGGTAAAACCAAGACGCTTTTCCATTTTCATTGTAGGTCTTTAATCTACTTATTGGCAGGAGAAGTGTCTATGCTTTGACCTTGGTGACGCACTCATCCCATATATTTTTCACATGATGACACTCTTCTTTTACAGATTTGAATCGGAAGTGTTCTGGTAGTGCTCCTTCGTCTTTAAAGTTTGGGTCATCTTCACCATCAAAGAAAACAAGATCATCATTTTCAAACTGCCACCATACATTTATTCCAGGCAGTAGAAAATCTGCAATTCTCGAGAGATGACATTGAAGAAGATACGAATGATTTTGGATGAAATTTTTTGTAATGATCGTCCGGGTTCGTTTAGGCAGAAAATGAGCTTGTTTGCTGATCATTGAATCCTGTTGTTTAAATGAATCAAATCGATTTTCTGTATTTTGTTGTGCATGGAAACGTATCATTAGATTTTGAATGATCTGACCAGGTTTTCTGTTTGTGGTCCGTTCAGCTCGGAGTTCTCCAAAAGATCTTTCTTCCTGTTCAGTTAGGATGGATTTAGTATTAAAAACACGGAGTGTCTATGGTAAATGAGCTACAAGACTGTGATAATGACTACCGAAAAATTTTTTGGAGGGAACTTGTGTGGATTGCTAAAGAGGGTTTTTGACCAGATGGAAAACTTGAAGCATACATTATGGAGTCGTAGAATCTGTTTTGGTGTTCTTGTGGATTCTGCACCATATTTATTTTCATACACATAATTTGTAGATTTGGAACTTTTTTGAAGAATGTTTTGAAATCAGATGCATTTTGTTATATTTTTCCATACAAATTTGATAATTATCATATCTGTCAGCAAATGATAGACATGTGTTGTATAATGCTGGTTTTTTGTAATTTTTTTGTCAGATCCATTATTAAATATATCTATTGATGTCTTGTCTTTTGTTGCCCTGGATATGATAACTTTTGCAAAATTACAGAAATTGGTATTTATATATATGTCATAATTTGACTCATATGAGATGTTTCAGATAAATTTTGCCTTCTTTTAAATTGAATAGGTGGATCTTGGCAACAAATATTTAAGTTGGCTGAGTAGTAAATGTGAAATGGTAAGAAAAACAGTCTTTCAATAGCTTCAAATCAGATTCTTCTTGAGGAATCCAGCAAGTGAAGGAAGTCTGCAGAGAATGAAGAACAAGTTCCCTCCAAAAAATTCCAATAAAAACAAACAGCAACAAAGGAAATTATATTGATGAATTAGGATAGAAATCACTGTAAAACACTCAAAGTAAAAAGAGATTTTTTTTTCTATTTTTTTTTTTTTTTTGTGGCCCCCCCCCCAAAAAAAAAAAAAATAATGTGCAGAAAAAATTAAAACAGGTGTCTAGTATTTTTTTCCTGATTTTTACAAGCCTTATCCTGGTATTAATTGTTAGCAAAGTTTTTTTTAGGTGATACAATATTATTTTCTCTTGGATAAAAAGAATGAACATAATTGACATACTTTATATAAAAATATTTTTAGTTTTTAATTTAGCAAGTTTAACTTATGAAAGAAGAAAAGTTATCAACTCAGTATGAAATATATATCAACATTCTTTTGTATAGGATGTGCGCTCTATTTTATTGGCAATGTGCCCCTCCCCCTTTTTTTGATGCAATCGTCAATAGGTATAATATACATGGATTGTTGACTTTTAAAATTTCTTCGATTAAAGCAAATATTACATTTAGAACTCAGAAAAATATTCATTAATTTTATTTTATAACCATATTTAGTATGCGATAAATAATTTTCAAATTCCAGCGCCAAAAAACTTATGCATGGTTGTTTCCCCTTAATCTGACGTCAAGTCTTTGATGCGCTTTACAGTATTGGGCGTTTCGCCATTTTGTATAATCGAGGCTGCAGACGTTAACTTCAAACGAAAAGTTCTAGCGTGTCCACTCCTCTGATTAAATGAAGTCGAATATGGACAAACTCCAATATAACTGTAATTTATGTTTTCTGCTATGCCGAACATCATATCGCATTCAAATAGAAAAACGATGCATTCAAAGTGGGATCAACGTCCTACTTTCCATGAATTGCAGCATTTGTCTATTAATTAAAAAATATATTCGGTATTTTCACTCTTGGCATAGCACTTTCCTAAAAGAGACAAAAATTATCTATCGATTAATATAAACAAGAAACATATCATGTCTCGGCAAACGCTAGAACTTTTCAGTTTTTCATTAAGGACATTAAGGGGGGATAAAAGTCACGTGATCGAGCACTGCCTAAATATAACAATAAAACGAAAGTAGAAGTTTGATCTTCGGGACATAAGAAACAAATACATATCGCTTATGTTTATGATTCTAATGTATTTAAATAGATTTTAAAGACTTTAAAAGTCAATATTTTTTGTATGTTATAATCAATGTATTTTCAAGGAACAGCCTTAACCTACCTGCGGAGTAAAACAGGATGAAAGAGCTGCTGGCGGCTCATCCATCCTTGTGAAACATGACATCATTCAAAGTCAAATATCTTTACAAACTGATTTACAAGCTGTTGCTATCCGATTAACACTTAATAAAACTGTTACTTATGTTCTGTATATATCCCACCAAACTGTCACTTAGAAATAAATCAACTTAAATCTTTGATAGATCTGTTACCTGCCCCGTTTCTTCTTATGGGTGACTTTAAAGTCCATAATCCTCCGTGGGGCAGTAACTCTCAAAATGACAAAGGCAAAAAGATTGAAGATTTCTTAAATCAGGAAAGTTTGTGCATTTTTAACGATGGATCGGATACCTACCTCCATCCAGAGAATGGTTCTTACTCAGCTATTGATCTGATAATTTGTGATCCTTCACTCTTATTTGATTATTCATGGCGAGTCCATGATGATTTATGTGGAAGTGACCACTTTCCCTTAATTATGGAAAATCTGTTTCCCTCGACCTCTGAAAGAGTCGCTCCCTGGAAATTTGACAAAGCCAATTGGACTTTGTTCGAACAACTCTGTCGAGATGAACTTAGAACAGACATTTTCGATAACGATAGCGATCAGATCCTTAAATTTACTGAAACGTTAGTATCGATAGCTGAGAGAGCCATTCCTAAAACCTCGACAAATCCTAAACAACCAAGCAAACCCTGGTTCGATGACGACTGTGAGGAAGCTAAGAAACACAGGAAAAAGGCCGAACGACGGTTCAACATGAATCCAACCTCTGACAATCTCAGTAATGTTCGTATATTTCGTGCGAAAGCACGCCGAACATTTAAACATAAGCGGCGCAAGTCTTGGCAAAACTTCGTGTCTAAAATAAACTCGCATACACCGATGAATAAAGTTTGGAATTTTATACAAAAAATTAATGGGAAAAAAAGAAAAGCCAATCTTCACCACCTTACAGATGGCCAAACCCTCTTGACCTCGGAAAATGACATTTCTAATAAACTCGGTGAAACCTTCTCAAAATTATACCAAAACATTTCAAGAAATTAAAAACTGCACTGAAAAAACCAAACTGAACTTTAAATCAAACAATTTAGAAGACTACAACCTTCCTTTCTCTCTCGAAGAGCTTAAATCCTCTCTGGCCAAGGCCCATGACACAGCTTCTGGCCCTGACAATATCCATTATCAACTCCTTAAACGTCTGCCTGATGCGACTCTTCAAGTACTATTGGATCTTTTTAATAAAGTATGGGAGACTGGCGACTTGCCTTCCATTTGGAAGCTAGCCACCGTTATCCCTGTCCCAAAACCTGGGAAGGATCATTTTGAACCGTCGAATTATCGGCCCATTGCCCTCACCAGTTGCATTTGTAAAACAATGGAACGAATGATCAATGACCGCCTTGTTTGGTTCCTAGAGACAAACGGTCTCCTGTCAAATATACAGTGTGGATTCCGACAAGGCAGAAGCACATTAGTTCATCTCGTTAGATTTGAATCTTTTATTCGAAATGGGTTTGCTAAAGGGGAACATGTGGTGTCGGTCTTTTTCGATATGGAAAAAGCCTACGACACCAAATGGAAATATGGCATTTTAAAAGACTTAAATGATATGGGGTTGAAAGGTAGGTTACCTACCTTCATTGAAAACTTTCTTTCAGACAGACAGTTCAAGGTAAAGGTTAACACGACTATGTCTGACCTTTTCAACAAGAGATGGGTGTTCCTCAGGGAAGTATCCTCTCCGTCACTTTATTTAGTATAAAAATAAACAGTTTAGCTAAAACATTAAAACAAAGTGTTGAAGGCTCCCTGTATGTAGATGACTTTTTGATATGTTATAGGGCTAAAAATATGAACAATATTGAAAGACAACTACAGTTGTCATTAAACAAAATTGAAAAATGGGCTATGGAAAATGGTTTTAAATTTTCCAGCTCCAAAACTGTTTGCATGCATTTTTGCAATAAACGCAAAATGCATTTAGACCCTGAGCTAAAACTCAACAACTCGCCTATTAAAGTTCTTAAGGAAACAAAATTTCTTGGACTTTTGTTCGATAGTAAACTCACCTTTCTACCCCATATCAAAATGCTTAAAGCTAAATGTTTGAAAGCATTGGATATTTTAAAAGTTGTTTCCAGCACTGACTGGGGTGCTGATAAAAATATTTTATAAAATTTATATCGATCCTTAGTTAGATCAAAACTTGATTATGGTTCAATTATATATGGATCTGCTCGCAAATCCTATATAAAAATTGTAGATACTGTTCACCACCAAGGCCTACGTTTGGCCTTGGGGGCGTTCAGAACATCCCCAATAGAAAGTTTATATGTAGAGGCGAACGAGCCGTCTCTATATAACCGTAGGATAAAACTTGGTTTACAATACTTAACCAAGCTAAAAGCATATCCTTCAAATCCTGCCTACAACTGTGTTTTCAATCCTCTCTATGAGGATATATTTGAACAACATGAAAATAAAATTCCTCCATTTGGTATTCGGATGAAACCACATATTTTTGGTTGTAACATCAACCTTGATGAAATAGCTCCTATTGATGTACCGCAATCGCCACCTTGGCTTGTACCCAAACCCAAATTCATTTTTGACATCAGGAAACATAAAAAGTCTGAAACTAACCCTATTGAAATTCAGCAACAGTTTGCTGAAATTAAATCAAATTTTCAAGGGTTCGATACCATTTATACTGATGGATCAAAAGACGGAGATAAAGTAGCTGCTGCTGCTGTTTATGGACAACGGGCAGCGACTCTTCGTCTTCCTGTTCTATATTTACAGCTGAGGCAAGAGCTATTGTTCTTGCCTTAAAATTCATTAGATCTTCTGATAAAGAAAACTTTCTAATTTGTTCTGATTCTCTTTCATGTTTATTGGCCATAGAAGGTCAGAAATATAGAAATCCTTTGATTTCACATATTATAGAATTTTATAAAAGACTTTCTGTTTTGGGTAAAGAAATAGTTTTTCTCTGGATACCAAGTGATGTTGGAATAAAGGGAAACACAGTGGTAGATAGAATAGCGAAGGATGCTTTAGATGACCCAGTTACTAATATGTCAGTGCCTTATACTGATTTTAAACCTTTGATTTATAAATATGTTGTACGTCTGTGGCAATCCCAGTGGGATCTGCTTACAGACAATAAATTGCATGATATTGAGCCAACTGTTGGCACAAGTATTTGCTTCTTCGACAGAAGCCGGAGAGAACAAGTGGTTTTAACTAGATGTCGCATTGGCCACACCAGGACGACTCATTCTTTTATTTTAGAGAATGAGCCGCCTCCTGAGTGTATTCCGTGTCAATGTCTACATAGTATTAAACATCTTTTAATTGACTGTGTAGATAAATCCGACATTATTAGTCGGTATTACAGTCAACAATATGAAAGATTTATTTACAAAGGTTGCTGGCAACCGTATATTACAATATTTGAAGGACGTGGGACTATACTCTAGAATATAGTCTGTCTGACTCTATTCCTGGTTATAGTCCTGGTCCAGAATTTTAAATTGTTATACATATATTAGTTTTAATTGATGTTATTTTATTGATTATATTTTTCATGTAGCGTTTCTGTGATATTTTTCAAGTCTGTGATATTGTCTCATATTTGTTTTATTGTTTATACTGTTGTTAATATTTTATTTGTAAATAGTCAATTGGTTTTAATTGTGTTCAATTTTAACCAATTCCGTTTAGATAAGTTCTCGCCGTAATATTGGCTGAAATATCGCCAGCTCGGCGTAAAACTATTTAATCAATCAATCAATCAAAACGGGAGCTTGATGACGCAGAAATATATTACTTATAAATTGGTTAAATATTCAAAGAGTCCCACAAACGGTATTTTTGTAACCATTAATTTTCACGAAAATTTTCGCATGTACCATAACCAGCAAAAAAAGCTAATTTGAATGAAATATAGACGTGTAATTTAGTTTAATGAGAATGATAGATTGAATTTAACTATTTATCGGGTATTTTGATTGAGCTACCCTTTGTTTTCCCCATACACACACACGCACTCACAAAAAATGTTATTGCATAGATACATAAAATAATCTACATACAAGCAGAAAACCTACGTAAGTGGAGTCCCTACTGGTCAAATGAAAATATTAAATTATTATGATAATGGAATAAAAGTTTCCTAATGTTATATACCGACCCGTTCTATGTTCCAATAGAAAAAAATCATGACGACTCAAAATTTAACGGAAAAATACTGGGAAAAAAATTTAGGACACCATAAATACAAGGGTAAAGCAATTTTAGCATCAATCGGACAAGTACAATATAAACACATACACAAGAAGAACAGATCGATTAAATATGACAGAAAAACAGATTAAAATGTAAGTAAAAAATACAAATAGTTTTTAATATCTTGTTTTATTAAGCTATTTCGGAGAATAAGAATAAGAATATTTATTTCCCAATTAAAGGACCCATAAGGGCATGCAAATTAATACATGAAAGCTAATTTCAATGACTAAAAACATAACAGACGCATTGAGAGCCAGCTGTGATCAAGGGGAGTAAACTAATACATGTAAATATTGATTTTAAAACCAATAGAGTTATCTCCCATATGTAACTAACAATATAATAAAATGAGTACAATCAAATAACTTTGAAACTACTGAAGAGGTTATAACACAAACTTGACGTAAATACGAAAAATGATAAACAAACAGAATCTTACGTTACATGTTTAGTTGTTATTTTGTAAAAATTGTAGTTAATTGAAGATTTATATTACACAGATATTTTATCTGGAACATTATCAATCATGTATGTCTTTAGGGTAATTTGTTATTTATTTAAATAACTGAAAAAAAACATAATTAAGAAGAAACTGTTGTGATCCTACTGGATTTGAAAAAAAACAAACAATTCTCATAATTTGAAAATATATGGGCCATTGATTGGTGAAAAGAGTCAAATAAAGTTAAATCTCGCAGTGTTTGGGGTTCACTGCACCAACACATGGGTTGTTGGTACGTCCCCCATTTGACTCTTTTCAATAATCTTTGTGGGTCCATTCTACAAAGTTTACTTCTCGATAAAAATTACGTTAAAAAAAGAAAGAAAAGGTGACAGATAATTCGAGAGCCTTTATTTAGAATTTACGCTGACAGAAAAAGAATCTTTCATTTGAAATTTAGAGAGAGCGAGAGAGATACGAATGTAGATATTAATTCTTTGTATAACTCTTATTTTTCAGCACAAACACTATGACCGTGGGTACCCCCGAAATTATTACACAAGAACATCCGTCTCAAGAGGAAAGAGAAAAAAGAGCTTTACAAATTATTGCATTTAGTTCCTTAAAGAGGATCGAAGCAATGGAGAACAGAATCACATTACTAAGGTGTACCATAGTCAACAGGAGAAAAGAATTGAAAACCGAAAGATTATTTAAAACAATGTTAAAGAGTAGGCTCAAGGAAATAAATGAACAAATGAAGTGAAATTTTGGCTGACATCATCCTTGTAAACGGAGTGTATGTAAAAAAAAATTTCTTTTTTTAAAAAATTGATATTATTATTATATTTCTTTATATATTCTGGAAAAAGTTGGAGGCGATTGGTGGGATAATTTTCATATGACTGTTACATTAAATCATACTATATTTCTGTCTGTTAATAAAATACTTTTAGTTTTATAGTTGATCATTTACCTGTCTGAATGTATATAGATACTCTGATGAAATGGTTGTAACAAAACAAAATACAATGTCTTCATACTCTGCTACCCCCTTAACATATAGAGTAATACGTGTGTGAATCCACAGCAAGTACTCATGCGCCCTTGATTAAACTCTGATGTAATATTTAACTTCCAAATATAGTCACAATTCTTCCGAGTTTGTTCTGGAGTACAAAAGGTCTTTTGTATACATATTTGTGGGTTCACTTCACATCATTTTTGTAATATGATATGATATCATAGAAGAGCGTCACGGTTCTGAGTTTCTTTTTGTTCCGTTGTAATCTGATATTAGGATCGGTGGTTTTACGGAGACAGATATTCTGACTTACTTTTGTTCTACGTCACAAAAAGTATAGTATACTTCTACATTCATGTGGTTAAATATACAAAGGATCAAATACAGAATATACAATGGAGTCCCTCCAATTTAATCCCACAAAGTATGTAATGTAAATAGAGGTTGTCACGATTTCGAGATTCCTTTGTATGTACATGTCCCTTGATCAATCAGAAGGTAGAATTCGTTAAATAGTAAATCATATTCTGACTTACTTTTGTTCTACGTCACAAAAAGTATAGTATACTTCTACATTCATGTGGTTAAATATGCAAAGGATCAAATACGTAATATACAATGGAGTCCCTCCAATTTAATCCCACAAAGTATGTAATGTAAATAGAGGTTGTCACGATTTCGAGATTCCTTTGTATGTACATGTCCCTTGACCAATCAGAAGGTAGAATTCGTTAAATAGTAAATCTTTCGTGTTCAGGATTCAGGAAGTATTACGACTATATTTGGTATTGTATACCCTCCTACATATAGGTTCATAGCTTATAGGGTCCTAGTGTAAGGTATTACATATTCATGAAGATAACAGTATGAAAATATTAGCGTATAGGGGCCTAGCTAAGGATATTGCGTATTCATGTTGTTGGTAATATATATGCTCAAGTACCATAAGAAATTATTTTACACACAAATATATACAATAACACTGTAAAATGGAGAAAACACATCCAAGTTTAAAAGATATCATCAGTCAGATGGAATCTATTGGCGAAATAAAAACATGGGCACAACATAATGAACTTCTTCACCACCCTATAGTACAAGCGGGACTGGAAAAACAAAGATATATAGTCGACACTGTGAGTACCATATATGATCCTGAAACTCTGACACAGTGGGCAATCGAAAATTCACTTTTATTTCACCGAAAAATATTGGAAAGACTCGAAATTTTACTGACGTGTAAATGGTGTCAATTGAAGTTTAATTTGTACACAGACCTAAAAAATCACCAACAGATTTACCACGAACAGAAGACTCAACATTGGAAACCTCCCCAGCCTTCATGTAGTCTGACGTGTGACTGGTGTGGTCTAAAAATGGATACACACACACAATTACAAGAACACCTGAACTTTCACAAAATGATAGACGAGTACATAGACACCGACAGCAAATCAACAAATTTTCCGAATGTATATTGTTTCGAAGATGAAGACTTTTCTGATACTAGATCCATACAAGTTCAAAGCCCTCAAGACACTATGTCAGTGAACACGCATCCAATGACAAAAAGCTCAAATACTGACATACAACCGCAGATCAACTACTTTCCGACGAACAATTTCATTTTAAATGGACAATCACAACAAAATCACATACCTAATGCAATAGGGTCCCATCCTATTGACACACACGCTACAATTCCAGTAACATCCTCAATGAATGCTACTAACGTGACATTGAGCAGAGCCGGGGAACACTTTTTAAGTAACCAACCAACATGGCCCGAGACTGTCACATGTAATAGAGTGGAATCATCGCATGTCACGACATGCGAAAATCACCGTGACATTATACAGTGGGGAGCGGGTGAAGATCAGGACAACGACGATTTTCCTTACACATTCAAACAGACAGGCCAAAAGAGATTTGCCAAAAACTTGGCCGTGGAAACGACGTATAAAGTGAAATTTAGAGATCAATGGAAAGGTCACAAAATGAAAGACGCAATGAAAGACATACACACAATGTTTGACCATATTTTATCTCAAGTCAAAGAAAATGACGGCGATTTGGGGCGTATCATAATGTCCCATCCATAACTGAAGCATCCTATCGTCGTTCCACTCAACCGTGGTCCAAGATAACCAGAGAAAAAGTCTTATCGTCGATAGAAAGAGTCCTGAACAGTGATGAAAATATTCCAATCGATCAAAATTTTCAGATCGTCGTGGGATCAATCAACGTACCAAAAGGGGGAGCTGTAGGATCAAGGGTGCATGTTACCAGTCTTGTCGGGGAACAAAATTCAATAGCAATCAAGCGGTCTCTTTTTGCAATCGAAAACAACGGAGATAACTTATGTCTGCCGACGGCCATCGGTAGAACATTCATGAAATTATGTTCCGTGATCTCTCTAGGCGAATGGAAAGAAGTAACCAAAGACGACCTCCTCACATGAACGTCACGATGAAAGTCGTCACTCACAGGGTCATGACCGGTAGCTATCTTCGACATCTCAATAACACATCAAACAACTCGTACAGAAAAAACATGGCATTAACGTTATGTCGAGCGGCAAACGTGCCAACCAATAGACCTTTAAGTTTGGTGGACATTAAACCTTTCGAAGATGTTTTAGAAGTCAACATTTTGGTCATATCTGCAAAACTGGGCAAAAAATTTTGTCGAGTGTCAAACACACCCGGACGCCAAAACATGTATTTGTATTTAATACAAACGGAGGGTTCAGATCATTTTCACGGCATCTCTAGTATCAGTGGGTTTTTTGGCAGAGGGTACTTTTGCGAGAACTGCAAGAAGCCCTACAAAGGGAAATGTACTCACAGGTGCCAGACCACGTGTGACGTTTGTGGTAGTGACAAGTGTCCGATAAAAGAAGACCAAATGTCGTGTAACCACTGCTACCGTACATGTCGTAGTACAAGCTGTTTCGACAGACACGTGACCAGAAAGGACAGGCGAGGTAGAGAAGTAGAAAAGTCCATGTGCGAAACATTGTACCAGTGTAAATTGTGTCGAAAGATGCTAAATAGATCAAAGAGAAGTCCTTCCCAACACAGGTGCGCCGAGTACAAATGTAAAAGCTGCCATCAGTACCAACTGGGGCGGCATCTGTGTTATCAGCGTCGTCAAGAGAGTCAAGCGAAAGAGGCACCTTGTAAGTTCTTCTTCTATGACTTCGAAACCAGTCAAAACGATGTAATCATCGCCTGTAAAGACGGATACCGACCTGGACAACCGTGCGAAGAATGCACAAAGGATCGTAGATGTAAAAAATGTAGAATCTGTTTGAATTGCAAGGAATCTTGGTGCGGACTCTACGAACATCACGTTAACTATTGTGTGGTACAGTCGGTATGTGGAAAATGCGAAGGCGAGTCACTGGACGAACATTCAAAGTGTTCGATTTGCGGAAGCCGTTGTGGAAAGTGTAGATTCTTTAAGGAGGACGAATTCATCCCACCATGCCCCGACACGTGTGGATACAGACAGAGGGTATTCAAGGGAGACGACGTTCCCGCCAAATTCTGCGACCACATCATGACGAGACATTACAGAAATTCTGTGATGATGGCCCATTACGCAAAATCTTTTGACGCCATTCCGGTTTTGAACGCCTTGATAGACAAACACTTCGTCCGTCCGAACAAAATTCTGTACGAAGGATCTAAAATCTTGTACATGCACGTGGCCCACGGTTTGGATCTAACCTTCATCGACTCACTGAATTTCATTGGAATGAAATTGTCGGACATACCGAAATGTTTCGTGTTGGACGAGCTAAAAAAGGGATATTTCCCTCATCTGTTCAATTCGAAAAAGAATTGGCACTACGTCGGAGAATATCCGGCACCTGAACATTATTCTATGGACAGTACATGGACCCGAAAGACCAAACGGCCTTCATGGAATGGTATAGGGGAAAACAGGAGGAAGTTTTCGATTTTCAAAAGGAAATGTACGACTACTGCGTATCGGACGTGGACATCTTGAGGAGGGGGTGCATGAAATTCAGACGCATCATGATGGACGTGACTTCGACAATAGACTACAAAGGCGAAAAGACGAAAGGCATCGACCCTTTCGATTACATAACCATAGCATCGGCCTGTCAGGGAATATTTCGCAGACTGTTTTTAAAGGAGACGTACCTAACGACAGTGATGCACGTCGAGTCCGGCGTGTGGAGCACTTGCCCTTCGAAATACGAAAAGGGACAGCTGATCTTACGCCTACCGGCCGAAGACCATTGGGTGTCCATAGACGAAGACGCCGACAGGTATCGCATCGGAAAGACGACATTCTCCGAGTCGAACATAGCCCTCGTGCCGTCAGAGGGATATGCGACGGACACTTTCAGCAAGTCGTCTATCCAGTGGCTGGAATGGACGATGGAAAAGGCCAGACGTAAGTGTGATGATCCACCCCTGCACATCGTCCACGGTCTGAATGGAAACGAACACAGAGTGGGTCCCTACAGACTGGACGGATTTCACGAGGAGTCGAAGACGGCATATGAATTTCTGGGTAAGTTGTTCGCACACACACACACGACGACGACGGCGGTGGCTTATAAGCATATATGCTTATATAAGCTTATATGCTTTAATGACAACAGCGGATATCAAAAGACTCGATAGAATAAGACAGATGTACAAGTTTACTCACGTGACTTGACTTGTTCGAATTTGAACCAAAGAAATGATTTTTTTTTCTTTAATTTAAAAAAAAATTAAAGGGAAACATATCTGATGGGTAAAAAAAAAATTCAAGTGAATTATATTTTGATCCAACCAAAATTTAATAATGCAAAGATTATAACCCTTTTTTCAGGCTGCGTCTTTCATGGATGTCCTGAGTGTTTTCCTCACGACAGGACGACCACCAAACATCCCGTTACAGGGCATTCAATGAGTCATCTTCATTATATGACAAAGAAGAGAGAATCCTATTTAAGAAGTACGGGGTTGAAATACGTTTACATATGGGAGCACGATTACCTGAGAGAATTGAAAGAAAACAGCGACATGAAAGAATATGTGAGCACGCTGGACATAACGGATAGATTACACCCTCGGGACAGTTTTTTCAGGGGTCAAACCAACGCTATAAAACTGTATCACGAAGTCGGAAAACCTGGGGAGACTATAGAATACTTCGATTATACAAGCTTGTACCCATATGTGAACAAATATGCCAGATATCCCGTTGGACATCCTTCCATCATCACAGGAAATTTCGATGACATTTCTAAATATTTCGGACTGGCTAAGGTAAAAATTTTACCACCGAAAACTCTCTTTCACCCCGTTTTACCATATCTATCCAACGGTAAACTCAAATTTCCACTGTGTAAAACGTGTGCAGACATCGAAAATCAAAACGATTGCCAATGTGCGGACGAGGATAGAGCCATGATTGGAACTTGGTGTACACCGGAAATAAATGTAGCGCTTTCGAAAGGATACTCTATCCTAAAAATATACGAAGTGTACCATTTCCAGGAATCTACTAAATACGACAAAACGACCGGCGAAGGTGGACTTTTCGCTCAATACGTGAATTTATTCCTGAGGTTCAAACAGCAGGCATCGGGTTTTCCGGTCGAGTGCAAAACGGATGAACAAAAACTGGGATACATTGCCGACTATGCTGCGAAAGAGGGAATTCATCTACAATACGATGAAATCGAGAAAAACCCAGGTCTTCGGTCCCTTGCCAAAATCTGTCTAAATTCATTCTGGGGTAAGTTCGGACAACGATTGAACATGAAGCAAACTGATTTTTTGTACGAGAACGAGGCTGACAAATTCTTCCAACTTTTGTCGGATCCTAAGAAAGACGTACGAGATTTTCACATTGTCAGTGATTCCATTATCCAGCTCGAATACTTAGACGATGTCCGCTTTCTACCAGTAGATTACAAGACAAACGTATTTTTGGCCAGTTTCACTACATGTTGGGCCAGACTTAAACTCTACGAACTATTAGATCTCACGGGAATACGATGTCTGTATTTCGATACCGATTCAATAGTTTTCGTCGAAGAAAATAAAGAAATAACAAAGAAACTTCCGATTGGTAACTATCTGGGAGAGTTGACTAACGAGATTTCACCAGAGGAAGGCCACATCACTCATTTTGTATCGAGTGGTCCTAAGTCGTATGCTTACAAGACAGTTTCAAACAAGGAGGTATGTAAAGTTCGAGGTTTTACGCTGAAGAATCACGCAAATTCACAGCTGATAAATTTTTCTACAATGAGTGACCTTGTGGTACAAAAATCTAGCGAGTCGATAAAGGTTGTCAATGAACGAAAGATTTCCAGGCTATCAAGAAAAAGGAAACTTTATAACAGAGTAGAAGAAAAATAATATAAAATGGTGTATACAAAGAGGCGTTTGCTCAATGATCTTTCGACCTTGCCATTTGGATATTTCAAATAAAAACAAAAAACCTTGTTTATTTTCGTGCATACAGTTTTATTATTAAAAAATCAATATTTTAACCATTTGATGTTTGTCTTTTTTTTCCTTTTCGTAAATGGTCGTTCTAGTGTTCCCGGAGGTAAGTCGTCTTTGGAATTTTTCTTCACAACCAAACCATTACCCGTTTGACTGTGTAAATAATTCTCTTCGGTATCCGAGTTTTGTTGATTTTGGATCACAGTGTCCTCGGTCTGAGTAATAGCGTCTTCAAATGCCTGTCCTGATTTGTCTGTTGTATTCCGATCCTTCAGTAGATCATTGTACTTTGTCTTTGGCAACAATATTAACTCCTTTGCCATTTTTTCTAACTTGGAAATAACTAAAGGTATTCCTGCACCGGTTGATGTAACTGGCGAAGAAGTTTTCTGTTTCGAACCAACAATCCCTTCTTTTTACGATGACTCGTAGACTTCGCGCCTAAAGTATGTATAATAGATCTATACGGTTTGAGGGAATTTACGTATTTTGCTTTATTCGGAATGATGCCCTTGTAAATGTTCAAAGCAATTTCCGACAAGACATCTATTTGGTCCTTCGTAAGATTTGTTATGATTGCTTTTTGTTGGCTTGGATTGGACTGATACAGAAATTTCAAAAATATCGCACAATTTTTCATGCGTCTGCTCATTCTGATCCTGATCACGAAATGAATAAAGATACACCATAGTCATCCTTTTTATACTTCCTGAAATACTACACATACGTCATCTGGAAAAATTCCCGATCGCAGCATGAAAGTACTGTCTTCCCTATGGGGTGAAAGATCAACGAGTAAATAGGAGTATCTTTCTTGCGTAGCCTTGTAGTAACTATCCATAAATTAATGTGTTTTTGACGGGAGAATCTGTGACGCAAACGTCATGATTTGTCGTAAATTACGAGATCTAAAAAGGACAAAGTTAGCACAGTTCAATGAAATACTTCTGGCATATTTTCCCTGACTAAACAGGTTCTGCGAAATTAATACCACTGTTATTTGTTTATGATGTGAAGTGACAGTAAATAATTGTAGAAGTTCCTCTGACTGTATTACTTTAGACACTAAATCGTCTAATATCAAAAGTGTATGATCAGCGTCTTGTGATAATTCGTTCATCGTTTGTTTGTTTGGTAATCCCTCGTGAAAGGTCAAATTCACGATGTCTTGCATATCTTCAAACAATTTTTGATATTCAGAATATGCATACAATATTCTTTTTGGTGGTACCGTGAACATTTTTTCAGCATTTTCAATTAGTTTTTTGGTGAAAAACGTCTTGCCTGATTGAGTTCCTCCAACAATCTGAATCGTCGTTGGTGAAAAAAAGGGAAGCAGGACTTTATTTTGTGTCATACTTTCTCGAAATCGTATTATACAATGACGAATCAAGACTCCTTGACAGAGTTTTTATACATGAAAAAAAAAACAAACAACAACACAGACTGTTTTCATTTTATTAAAAAATTCAAATCACAAAAGAAAGATTTCACAAATTCATCATTTTCACTAAAAAGGCTGTACAGTTTTCCTAATGGAACATCATAACATATTCTCATTACAACGAAGAATATTACATATAGTCCACATATGTCTGATGTTCTTGACTGCAATCTTCTTGTTCTAAAATTACACCTCCGACTGTTTTCATCGATGAATTTTCGAAGTTCACTTCCATAAAATTCTGGCGGCTTCCCTAGGCTATCGAAGTACTCTGCTTTTGATGCATTGAACAGTATGATACATAACCAATGTTTTCCTTTTTCTGGAAAGGGTTCATTTCACGACATCTGGGAGAGCGTTTATTGCAGTAATTATAAAGCGTGTTCTTTGTAGGCAACTGAAAGTGCTTAAAACTCAACTGATTTGCAATGTATTCATGGTTCTACGATTTTGATGTCTCTTGCCTCATCACAAGTCAACAGTGCCTGAGACTGATAATAACACAGACAATTTATAGTTTCTGTTGTGGCTGAGGCAAATCTCATTTCTAATCTGGCATTTCCATGTCTTACGAGATTAAGAAATTCTTCTTGAAAATCACACGGATCCAACGAAAATGCAATAAATGTATACCCTTTTGAAAAGTCATCATAAGTAATGTTGAGACTTGATTCTCTGTTCCATTTTTCACAGACTTCAAACAGTCTGACGTAGGCGGAGGCGTAGTTCCTGTTTGTCCCAAAATCTAGTTTAACAGGAGAACCATAAACTTCTACCCCATTTACCTTTAAAGTAACTGAAGATAAATTGAAATGTCGGAAATTGAAGGGATTCTTTGTGTAATCACCGTTGACAGCTTTCTGAGAAAGCAGACCGAAGACCACTTTGGACGGGAGAGCCTTCGGAAATATGGAATCCCAATAAAATTCAGTTGAGCCTTTTGGAATTACATTTTGAATAACTTGGCTTCTGTTGATGAGATACTTTGCTGGAGTCTCCTTTATTAATTCCTTATGATTTACAATAACTCCTGGATCTAACCTGACACGGCAGGTACGAAACACGACGTCTGTCAATTCAACTGTGTATTTTGGGGTGGCCTCTCCTGACATGAGCAAAAACGACATACTGCTTCTAAAGAGTTTCATGTAAATGTCTACTCCATTAATTAGATATTTGTCTATCAAGAAGACATCGTCCAAAAGAGGACCCTCCAGAGTAACTGTTCTACTTTGTTGCGTATAACCATATCTGTTCACATAACCGGCATTGGTTGAGAGCGAATCCATTGGAGCGTCGTCTTTCAGTTGACTCTGAAGCTGGGACTTCTGCTCTACCGCCGACGAAGATAAAATCGTTCGAATGTAAGCTTTCCATGGATAATTATTTGAATTTATTGATACTAATTTATTGTTCATATAAACATCTATGTGCGAAAACATACTTTGTAAGGGTAAATTAATTATCCCAGCTTTTTCTTGTCTTGCAAGATCTGTTCCATCCTGTTTTAAAATTTGCATTTAAATAAACAGTCGAGAGCGTCTCAAATCAATGTAGTCATTTCCAGCACCCGATACAACAATTTCTATTGGTGTGGTGTCGTTGATTAAATTTGAAATTGGACGTTCCTCCGTGTATGTAACTTTATCTACTGCAACCTGATTTGGAGGGGAGGCAAATATAGACAGTTCCATTGGTTGGCCGATCTGTTTGTTATCATTACTTATGTAAGACATGTTTTCTTTTAAAGTTTTCTCTTCTTTTTCGACACAGTAGGTTGATTCCACACGCTATCTGAGTAATCTCTTTTAAATTTCCTCTTTTTTCCCCTTCTATTTTTGGTGATCTTTTTTCTAGATGTTGCTCGCTTGCTTGTTTTTTTCATTCTGATCTGTTTCTTCTTTTTCTGCAGTTTTATACCTTTCAATGGCTTTATGTGTGGTAATTTTTTTTCTCTTTGATTTTTTAATTCTACCAAGGCTCTTTTTGCATCTGCTTCAACGGGAGTGATAATAGTATTCTTTTTGCATCTGCTTCAATAGTATTCTTGGTTATGTTTGGTTCTGAATCTATAGCATTGGGATTTACAGGTATCATGTAAGATCCTTTAGATTGACCATAAAGTCCTCCTCCACCCTTTTGAATTCTTCTTCTATGTTTCCTGTATTTATATGGATTGAATTTGTTCTGTACCATATTTTTATAAAACCCTTTCCAAATGGAAGGGTCCGTCACATAAGTTTGATCATACATCTTTCTTTAAAACACAAACGGAAACTTTTTCAAATGAAGTGTCACCGTCAATTTTTTTCTCAAAAATGAAGCCTTTTCACATTTACTGTCAGTTATGTACACATGAACATGCTGAATATCACTCAGTTTCACGGGAATATAATAAGGATTATCATAGATAATATTATTCTGGTTCTTTTCAATGACAACCCTCCGTAACAATGGTTGCTCCGTATCTGCAACGATGCTATTTTGACAAATATTGGAAAAAATAAACAGTTCTTGTTCTTCCTTGTGCGATATTAGGTCTGATACACTCAATTCCGTAAGAGCAACAACCCAATATCCGTCTAATTGTATTGGTCTATTTAATTTGACCCTAAAATCGAATGACGTATTGTCAGAATAAAATGCTTTTTCATCTTCAGAGGAAAGAACCAATCTCACACTCATCTTGATTGAAAATGACCACGTAATTGTTTTTCATTGGTTCTTATACGTCCTTAATGTCATTCGTTGGAACCCATGAATTGAATTTAGTAGGCCATCCCAACCATTTTACTAATACTTCAGGTTGTTTTCCACTCAACTTCCTTCGTTTAATAACTTTTTCCACTTTATACATTTGGTCATTAGATGGCGTTATCTTCTGCAGTTCATACCTGTAGAAAGTTCCCTGTATTGGATCATCCAACATATGATTTAATTTGTATAAATCGTGAAGGCCCCTTTTCATCCGTTTGACAATTTTAAAGTATTCTAGAGTAAAGTTTTCTGAATAACCCTTTTCAAATGTTTTCTTTAAGTGCGAAATCCTGACGAGATCTCCAATTCTGAATTTAAAGAATGACTTCCTTTTTCCCTTCTTATTCTCACTTTTTGTCTTAAATGCCTTTTTCGTTTTCCTGTTTTTTCTCTCTCTCACTAAATATTGAATGTATCTCAGAACATACTTTATACCGTCATTATATTTGGACACATTTTCCATTGACATTAAATGTCCATCCCATTGAGCATCAATACCGCTAACTATAACTCTGTTCCTTGGAAAATTTCTTCTTGCTTGCCTTTGTAAGGAATATGTATCATTCTTTCTCAATATGTTTTTTATGGAACCTCGTCCAATTTTAAACTTCCCCTCTTTCTTAATGGTTTCATACAGTTTATTTGGACCAGCAAAGGCTGCAGGGTTTTTTGGATTGGTCCAGTACTTTGTTACGTAATCTTCTTTCTCCTTTTCAGTCATCGCTTTATAATAGAGGATAAAGGATAGTTTGGTATTGCCCTTATAATGGGTACAAAAAGCAGTGCACTAGTTGTAATTTCTGATTAGCACTTAGATTACTCTCATATTCTCGTTTTTTTTTACTGTAATAACTATACATTCAAAGTTGTATGTTTACAGCACAACAATCATTTTACCAAATGACAAACTTTTTGGGCATCCTTAGATTTATAGTAATAATAAAACGCTTACAGTTTATATAATTTTATTTACAATAAAATGAACAATATATATATATATATATATATATGTTTCTGTTTCTTTTACTGTGGACTGGTGATGAACATACTATTCGTTAGTTCAAAATTTCCTTCTTGGTTGGGACTTATCTCTTCTTCTGATTCTTGAATGGTGTACATTCCTTACAACTCCAAACTTCGATTTCATTTGGGTGTGTTTCATAGCATATGCAAGCCCTGTCTAGTTCTGGAATAAATTCACGAATAAATGTCATTACATCACACAGACGCTCCCATTTAAATAGATTTAGGGCAACACCTCTCTTAGTAGCTAATGGTTTGTCCATATCACATGTTTTCCAAAAGTGTCTGATATCTACTGTTGGGTATTTTGAATTTATTGTAACTTGAACCCCTCCACCCAAATGCATCACATATTCATCAGTATCCATTGTACCACCTAGTGAACTTCTATACAGTTTGTCAATTTCCTCATGTTTTGATTCCAATAACAGCCATCTGGAATATGTTAGGGTTACACCTTGTTTGGTGGCAATTTTCTGAGAGTCTCTTTGTTCATAATGGCGAATGTGGATATACGCTTGTCCTTTGTATTCTACAGCTGTAACATAAACGTCATGTTGTAGATGGATAAAACACTTACTATCAAAAGCCTTCATTATATCTTCATCTGCATTTTTACTTCTAGCCAAGTACTGTAAAAGCTCGGACTGACCAGTTTTTATGAGTGCTACCTTCATCTGATAAAGGGAAGGTATAGATGACTTGATTAAGAATGTCAATAGTTCTCTTGTTCTCTCTCTATCAGAAGGTATTTGCAACATGTTTTCTTCATCCTTCCTGGATAGGATTTTCTTTTGCTTCAGATATTTGATTACATCATTAGGTTTCATGGTTCTAACTAGTACATCCATGGATTCCTCGAATATAAACTTCTGGTCTTCTTTTCGGTATTCGTCTTGCTTTGCATGGGTAGCCATTGTATGTTGTCCGCAAATGTTTCTAAAATGGTAATCTTTTTCGTAACTGAAAAAATCGTGTGATAAATATTCGTTTAACATCCACACAAATACCTTTTAAGTACTTTCTCAAATCCCATTATAAATATTTACTGGTTTCATCCTCCTTTTATATATACATCTCTGATACGGTTCATAAATTTTGCACATTAAATAAAATGTAAACAAAAAATTAGGATTAAAGAGACCCTCGTGTCATGTAACAGACCTTATAGCCTCTTAAGTATTCGTATATAATTCATATATGGACCTCGAGAGTCCTGGTATTACTAAAAAAAAATAGCATATTAGCTTTGAAATTTAATGGGCCTTGAAATCCAGTGAAATAGACCTTGTGTCTAATGATGGATGGATGATTTATTGTTTAACGTCCAGTGGCAACCAGGTGCATATCAGGACGAGAACATGTTGATATGATAATGAATATGATTCCTGCTTTGTACTAGACCGACACGCTAAGTCGGATTTTTAATGTGCTAGCTCACGAGGTAACTGTCCGCAGGAAGACATATCACCTCACTCGGACACATTATACTGACTCCGAGCCGACCAGTCTTTGCTCTTACTCCTAGATGCCGCGTGCTTGGCGGAGAAGCAGCAAATACCAATTTTAATGTCTTTGGTTTGACCCGGCCGGGGATCGAACCCACGACCTTCCGCACACGGGGCGAGCACGCTACCACGAGACCACCGAGGCGGTTTGTGTCTAATGAAAGGGCCCTTGGTGTTATGAAACTAGGACCTTGAGGTCTAATGAAATAGGGTAATAACTTTATGAACTAATGAAGTAAGACCCTGGGGGTCTAGTAAGTAAGTAAGTAAGTAAATTATTTATTATAGTGACATGTGTAATAACAAATATTAAATACAAATAATCAATATATATACAATCTACACCCGGCCCGTTGGGTCTATAAGTCACTGTCAAAAATTTAAACGTAAGAGAAATCACGGATTTTGATATAAGTTTTAAGCAGATTTAGTTGAAACATTTTAAACAATTTTTTCTACTATAGATAAAATAATTTGACACTTGAAATTATGAAAAGAAAGAACATAATATACGATTTTACCATGCTAGATCAATTTTAATAGAGAAAAATTAAATTAATAATTTTGCGTATTTTATAAACAAAAAACAAATAAAACTTGGTTTAAGACCTTGAACTAGTGAATTGAAATAAAAATATTGAAAAAGAAAGAATTTTGAAATAATTAAAAATAGTGACTTCATTCCATAAGCAATACAATTTTTACAAGTAATAATCATTTTCTTTCAAAATAACAATACAATATGTACATGATATAAAATATTTTCGTCACTGTCAAAACAAAGTACAAATTATCAACATTAGGATTTTAATTTTAGCAAATAGTTGAAATTTTGAACAAATAAGATAAATACTGTAAAATTACTTCCGAGAAAATTGAAGTTTAACAATGAAAATATAGATGAAATGGAACCAAGTTTTCAAAAGAAAAATAGAATAAACAATCTGTAAAACCTTTGAATAGAATCTTGTATTATAAGGAAATTGAAAATTGGGGTAATTTGACCAAAAACCATTCAAGAAAAATAAAAAGCAGTGACTTCATAATCAAATAAAAACGGAAATTTACAAAGAATTAACCCTTTTATATATAATGAAATAAGTTCAATGAATAGTTAACGTCAAAATTAAGAAAATATAGTTTTACGCCGATCTTGAAACGATTTCAGTGTGTATTTAGCCAGTTTACGGGGGAAGTTTTTCATTAAGAGTTCCAGTTGTTCCTCGAATGACTTGTCTCTAATCATGTCACTGTTAAGAAAGTCTCCTAAAATACTTTGACGATGATTATTGTATAGCGAGCAATGGAACACGAAGTGACATTCGTCCTCAACAGTATTTTGATTGCAAAGTCTACATAAACGTTCGGTTGGTTGTTCACCAATGTATCTTCCGGTTTCTATTCTTAATGGAAGAATTCCACAGCGCAGTTGTGTTAGCATTGAGCGTTCGTTCTTTTGTAAGTTCAATTTTAAGTATTCCTCCTGTTCGATGTTATTTTTTAGTTTTGCGTAAGTCCTGAGTTTTGGAGTTTTTAGAATGCCCGCCTTCCAGATCGATTCATAAAACTTGTTCAAGCACTCGCGGAACTCTGTTAAACTAATCACTTCCTTGTCATGAAAGAACTGGAGTAAATCTAATTTGGATAGTATGTCTTTGAAATCGGAGCACCAATTGTTTTTACATTTAAGGTAATCTGATTCAAATGCTCGTTTTGTTATACGATCGTCTTCCATCAAAATAAGTCTATTCCATAATCGTACAATGTTACACCAGTGTCTATAATGGGATGGTAGCCAACCGATGTCGCCATTAACTGCGAGTAGAGGTGCAAATCTATGGACTCCAACGAAATATCGGATTGAACGGTTCTGAATGTTTTCAATTGTTTGGTACTTCCGGTTTCCCCACACCGCTGAGGAGTAGTCCAGTATAGGTACAACGCACGCAAAGAACAGTTTTTCATAGGATTTAATTCCAAAGTCTTTGAGTGAATGAATATTAGAAATTATCTTTCCTAGTGCTCTTCCGGCTCCTTTGGACAAAGCTTCAGCATGAGTATAAAAGTTTCCGTTGTATGAGAAAATTACTCCCAAATATTTGTAATTATCTACTAATTGCAGATGGTTTCTTCCTATTTTAAATTCATTTTCAGTTTCTTTGCATCTCTGTTTTCTGAAATGGATACACTTTGATTTGTTAGTGTTGATCAAAACTCGCCATTTTCTACACCAATCACAGAGTTTATCCAGAAGCAATTGTAGTTCATTTTCTGTTTTTGCGAGAAGTGCTATGTCGTCAGCGTACAGTAAGACGGAGAGTTTTTTGTCTTTTATATCTACTCCTATGTGTAAGTCATTCAGTTCTGAAACCAAGTCGTTCACAAACACTGAGAACAACGTCGGTTATAGATTGTCTCCTTGTTTCACTCCTGTGTCGCAAGGAAACCAGTCGGTAAGTTGTCCATTTAACCGCACACAAGACTCGGAGCTTTGATAAATATTCTGAATACTTTTGTACACCTTTCCGTCAATCTTATTACGTAACAGTTGGTACAGCATCATATCCCGATTTACAAAATCGAAACATTTCTTAAGGTCTATGAATGCCACGAACAGTCTATCATTATTTCTAACGGCACTGTTCAGTGTAAATACATGGTCCTCGCATGAACGATCACGTCTAAAGCCGTTTTGTTCGTCCGCTAGAATCTGTTCGTCTTCTAAGTATGATGTTATTCTCTTATTTAGGAAAGAGCTATATAGTTTACTTATACAAGAGAGTAGACTCACTCCCCTGTAATTCATAGGATCTCTAAGGTCGGAGTTGCAGTCTTTAAGAATCGGACAGATGATCGCCTTCCTCCATATAGACGGAATGATGCTAGTATCTAATATCCATTGAAACAGTTTATGTAGGACATCTATGATTGTCGGATTCTTGAGAACAATATACGGTATATCGTCTATACCACTAGCGGATCGGTTTTTCGCGTGCATTACTAAGTCGTGAATTTCATCTCGTGAAATAGTTCTGTTTAGCACTTCATTTTGTTCATATAAAGGATCTTCCATGTTCTGTTCTAGTAAGAGTTTGTGACCTTTAGCATATCTATAATGTTCGTTATCGAATTGATCACTTTGACCGCCGTTATACAAGTTAAAGAAGTCTGTTCGCCACTTATTTAGCACTTCATTTTCGTCCTGTGTAACAGTACCATCATCATTAACGACTTCCATCGGTATAGAGTTGTCCCTTTTCGGACCAAGTCGGCTTATCTTGTTCCAGAATTCAGTCGGGTTATTGCTTGACATTGTTTTAATATCACCAGCTCTAGAACGTTTATATTCTCTTTCTGTCCTTCTGAGTAGTTTATCAAATTTGTTCCTTGACTCGATGTATTCTTTTCGATACGTAGTTTTAACTCGTTTACTTCCATTACATTTTAGAAATGCTTTCTCCTTTTCGTTCATATTAGTCCACGATACACTAAGTTCGTTGTTCCAATATGGTTTCGAGTGTTTGTGGCGTTTTCCACCGTTTTTCGAGTTCGCTTTTGGGATCTTGTCTTCCATCTCATTTTTTATTATATCACATAGATCATTATATATCGAGTCAATATTTTCTTGTATTTCTCTGGACAATTCAATACGGTCTATTAACTCTGACACGGCTTGTCGTTTTATATCGCTGGTCATAAAGTCACCAGGTATCTTATCAAATTTAAACCGTTGTTTGTTTGACGTTTTTTCACTTGACTTCGTCTCATTTGAAGGACTTTGCATATTAACCGTTGTATTCAAATTACATGTAACCATTGAGTGATCCGGTAATTTAGATTTTTCACCAAGAAACGACTGAAGTTTATGTTTGTTCACTATATCTTGCATTGATGTGACTTGAAAGTCTGAAAAGCTATTGAAAGCGTCTATTGGTACACATATATAGTCCACCACAGCTTTTCCTTTACGAGAAATTGATGTGAAATCGTCGTTATATGTAAACCTTCCGTTCAAAATACAAAATTTCGCTTCATTCAGAAATTCAACAAAATCATGCCCATGTTGATTGATACTTTTGTCCATTACTTTTCGTTTCGGTATGCTATATTCGTCAGTCTGATCAAGCGTTTCAGATAATTGTCCGATGCGAGAATTAAAATCACCTAGTATTATGAAATGTTCGCATTCCGAATGTAAATAGACTTGAGTCAATAAATGAGCGAAAAAACTCTGAGCGTCTCTACCTCGGGTAGAGTTTTCTGGTGGCAAATAACACGCAAACATGACAATTTCCATATCACTTTGTTTGTGGCAGAACTTTATTCCCATAATTCCCTCAAAGATCCTATCTATGATAGTTAAGTTGAATGTTTCCAAAATTCTGTTTTTGACAAGAATCCCAACCCCACCTGACGCTTTCGGTGCATTACGATGTATTTCAGTCCTGTTAAATCCAAACCATGTATACCCATTTACTTCAACTTTATCTTCATCTTTCAAATGTGTTTCGCATATCACAATAACATCACATTCCGAGTGTTCTAAAATATTTGATCTCAGTTTACAATTTTCACGAGTCCATCCGGCAACATTTAATTGACCGACTTTTATAGACTCGACGTATCGGGCGTTTTGCTAAATTTGTTGACCGGTTGCACCGTCGTCATCATGACCTTGTGCGTTTCGTTTCTTAATTCTACCCGCGGCGTCAACTCGGAACGATTTCCCATCTGGAAGATTTCGTAAGACAGTTCTCGCATTCATTTCGATTAAGCGCTCTACTCGCGACTTACTGCTCCTAATATACACATTTTTGTATGTTTCACTTTGTTTAAGTTTCATTTTGTTTCTCAGAACTTTAACCTTTTCTTCCGTATTTCTGAAACTAATTTTCACAAGACCCGGCTTATTCTCGAATCTAGATTGTAAACGATTCACGGCTATAATTCTGACTTCATTATTAACGGTTTCACCTAGTTCTAGTATTAACTCATTTGCCTTTCTAATTAAATCTTCACCTTCCGTATAAGGGAGACCGCTAACCATTACCGTTATATCAGTGTTCTCGAGCGGGTTTTGTATTTGACCGATATTTTCTAAACCATTGTTTTCAATTACTACCGGGGGTTGTTGTTCAAGGTCGTCTAGACGCTTTTGCATAGATTCAATAGTGTTCAATATTTGATCTGTACGTGTAGTTTCACGGTTGATTTCAAGCGAAAGTTCATCTCGTAGTGTATTGACTTTATCGTCTACATGCGTAATTAAATCTGTTTTGAGTGTGTCTAATTTTGTTTCAAACATAGTTTTCATGTTATCTTGACTAGTTTTTAACTCTCTGACCGCTTTTATTAACGTTTCTAGTTTATTACACATATCTATGTTTGGGTTCTCATTTGTGGCCATATTTTTCTGTGTATTGGACGTTTTCAGGTTTGGGGTTGGGTCGGAATTAGTGTTATTTTCAAATACACTTGAGTCAAGGTCTTCAGAATCTAGAGAACTGGGACGGATTAGGCTTAAATCAGCACTCACCGGGGCTGCAGTTTCAGAACGGCAATATTTCGATTTGTTTACATTGTCATTTGCATCACTGCCACTGCTGCTAGATGAGCCCTTCTTTCTCTTAGATCTGCTTTTATTCGATTTTTTGCTGTTGTGATTTGTAGGCATGATCCATCATAACACTAATAATGTCTTATATGTCCTAATCACTTCGTATATATTGTCTATATCAACTAAAATGTAATGTTTACATCGCTCCCGAAATTTATACGTCCATTTTGGTCAAAGTCTAATAAAAGGGGGACCTTCAAAAGCCTAACAGTGGACCCTCAATAACGTTAAGGATGAATGGAATAGGGCCCTGGGGTCTATTAAAATAGGACCCTCAATAACGTTAAGGATGAATCGAATAGGGCCCTGGGGTCTATTAAAATAGGACCTACAATAGCCCCTTAAGTAGTACGGAACTAAAAATTTTTCAACTTTTGATTCTCTTTTTGTATAAAATTAATGAAGTAATTAAGAAAAACAATTTTAATTTTATCTTATTAAATAAGTTTATTCAATTGGAGTTATTTTGTTCTTTAGGCAAAACATTAGCATCTGTTTTTGAATCCCTGTTACTTTTGACAAATTTTATGACCAAAATACAGTGGCAAATAATTACTGAAATGTAAATCGCTACCTTTCTTAGATTAGACAAGAGCGTATACCACTTAAAAAGAAATAATTCAAATTTAATTCAAATTTTCTAGGCACCTGTGATGGATCACGGGGGCTCAACCCATAGAGCTGTCTAGCGCGTTCCCAGGTTGCGGATAGGGAAGACCCTCTCGTTGGGGGGTTGTCAGGTCATAATACGGAAAGCCTGACCCCGGACCACAGTGGGTAACGTGTTTGGAGAATGCCACACTCCCTGCACGCTAAAGACCCCTTCTGTAGTTTTAGAAAAAGAGTAGGCTGATGGCCGCTATAGAAGGCTAAATTATCCGACCCTACCCAACCATCCTCCTTTTACAGTGGCAGTCAAAATTGGTTCCCCTTTGTGTCCCATCCCACCCCTAATTGAATTGTTTGATAAATTGAACTGGTTCTCGTCCTGACGATGCATGAAATATTGCCACTGGACGTTAAGCAACAATCAATCAATCATAATTCAAATTTTAAAAAAGTTATGATAGAAATGAAAACAAAACATAGATACATTTGAACTTAAAGGTGATTATTGTGTTTAATTGTAGAAATGAGAATGTAAAAAGTGGAGTTAGAAACTACCTAGAAAAGATCAAAACGGAAAATAAGTAAGTGTTAAGTTAGAAATAGTGTGCAACTTCTTGTTTTTAAATAATATTTTTCAAGAATGGAACACTGTCTTTCTATCAGGTGAATGACCTTGTAGGGTAGCGGAGGTATAGAAATAGCTACCTGAACTTCTTCCATTTTTCTGTAAAATATCAATGGTGTGGGGTGGGGAAAGAGGGGCATCAGTGCCTGTGTGGGATGCACAAATACACAGGTCAGTCCTTTCGAATTGAGGACTCCGAAGTTCCGAGTAGAGAGAAATACCACGTTATTCCCACACCCTAAAGGATCCTTGTAAACAAACTCTTCGGAGGGGTCCATAGGTGGCCTGTTAAATGGCAAATTTACAGTCGCTATTCAAATTAAGGATCCTGTTCAAGTTGGCATGGCAATCTAAAATTTCCCGCACTGGGCTGACCCACATTAGACACATGCAAACCTAATTCTTAATCTGTCTGAAATATCGAACACTGGACTTAAAGCCTCAATCAATCAACCAACCAAGTAAATGTTGTTCAAATTAACATTGTAAACTGTACATTGGCATGGGGGAGAAGTCATAAATATTGAACTTGAACACTCTTTTTGTATTGTTTAATAATACTGAAGATTGATTGATTGATTGAATATTGTTTAACGCCGTGTGGGCGACATCTAAGCCATCTCACGGCGAGATCTTATTAAATTGAGTTTGGTTAAAACAAATATTATCTAAAAGGAATGGACTATTTACAAATAATACTTCAGGAGAAGATAAAACAAAATAAATACGAGGCAAACTTTCGATATGATAAATATATCACAGACGAACTTTACAAAAATATCACAGCTACGCTATCAAATAAAATAACACAATTCAAAAAGTATTAACAAATTTTAACATTATTGGACTCGATTCAAGCATGTAGTCAGACTATATTCTTCAATACAGTCCAACGTCTTTCAAATACTGTAAAATACGGTCGCCAGCAACCTTTGTAAATAAATCTTTCATATTGTTGACTGTGTAGTACCGACTAATAATGTCGGATTTATCTACACAGTCAATTAAAAGATGTTTAATACTATGTCGACACTGGCACGGAATACACTCAGGAGGCGGCTCATTCTCTAAAGTAAAAGAATGAGTCGTCCTGGTGTGGCCAATGCGACATCTAGTTAAAACAACTTGGTCTCTTCGGCTTTTGCCGAAGGAAAAAACATTTTTGCTAACAGTTGGCTCTATAGAATGTAATTTATTGTCTGTAAGCAGACCCCACTGGGACTGCCACAGACGTAAAACATATTTGTATATTAAAGGTCATCTAAAGCATCCTTCGCTATTCTATCTACGACTGTGTTTCCCATAATACCAATATGACTTGGTACCCAGAGAAAAACAATTTCTTTGCCCATTTGGACAAGTATTTTACAAAATTCAATAATATGGGCAACCATATTTCTGACCTTCGATAGCCAATAAACATGAAAGTGAATCTGATCATATGAGGAATTTCAGTTTATCAGACGTTCTGACAAATTTCAAGCAAGAATGATGGCTCTAGCTTCTGCAGTAAATATTGAACTGGAAGATGGAAGACGGAGAGTTGCTGCCTGCTGCCCATGGACTGCTGCGGCAGCCACTTTGTCCCCGTCCTTGGATCCATCAGTATAAATTGAGTCATGAAATGCAAATTTTGATTTTATTTCAGCAATTGAGGTATATTAATAGGGTCTATTTCATCGAGGTTTAAGTTAGAACCATAAATATGTGGTTTCATCCGAATACCAAATGGGGGAATCTTTATTTTCATTTTGTTCAAATATATCCTCATAGAGAGGATTGAAAACACAGTCGTAGGCAGGATTTGAAGGATAGGCTTTCAGCTTGGTTAAATATTGTAGACCAAGTTTTATTCTACGGTTATGAAGAGACGGCTCGTTCGCCTCTACATATAAACTCTCTAAGGGAGAGGTTCTGAACGCCCCCAAGGCCAAACGTAGGCCTTGGTGATGAACAATATCTATAATGTTTATATAGGATTTGCGAGCAGATCCATATATAATGGAACCATAATCAAGTTTTGATCTTATTAAATAATACTGAAGAAAAGAAAAGAAAATTTTCATAAAAAACAACACCTTCATTATTTATTTAAAAAACCCATCATATACTAACCCCACTTTTCTCCTTCGGAAAGAGATTAAAATTTTCTTTGACAACGAAAATATTTTAAACATGTAAAATGTACATTTAGTAGATTGATTGATTGATTGATTATTGTTTTACGCCGTGTGGGCGACATTTAAGCCATATCACGGCGAGAACTAATCAAATTAAGTATAAATAAAACAAATACCATCTAAAACGAATGAACTATTTACAAATAATATTTAAGGAGAAAATAAAACAATAAAACAATACAAGACAAACATCAAAATCAAAAATATCACAGACGAAATTTAGAATATAATATCACAGATACGCTATTAAATAAATTATGTCATTGAAAACAAATTTTAAAATTATTGGACTCTACTCAAGAATGTTAGACTATATTCTCGAATACAGTCCAACGTCTTTCAAATACTGTAAAATACGGTTGCCAGCAACCTTTGTAAACAAGTCTTTCATATTGTTGACTGTGTAGTACCGACTAATAATGTCGGATTTATCTACACAGTCAATTAAAAGGTGTTTAATACTATGTCGACATTGACAAGGAATACACTCAGGAGGCGGCTCATTCTCTAAAATAAAAGAATGAGTCGTCCTGGTGTGGCCAATGCGACATCTAGTTAAAACCACTTGTTCTCTCCGGCTTCTGCCGAAGAAACAAATACTTTTGCCAACAGTTGGCTCAATATCATGCAATTTATTGTCTGTAAGCAGATCCCACTGGGACTGCCACAGACGTACAACATATTTATAAATCAAAGGTTTAAAATCAGTATAAGGCACTGACATATTAGTAACTGGGTCATGTAAAGCATCCTTCGCTATACTATCTACGACTGTGTTTCCTCTGATACCAATATGACTTGGTATCCAGATAAAAACTATTTCTTTGCCCATTTGGACAAGTCTTTTATAGAACTCAATAATATGGGCAATTAAAGGGTTTTTATATTTCTGACTTTCTATAGCCAATAAACATGAAAGAGAATCTGAGCAAATAAGAAATTTAAGTTTTTCAGACGTTCTGACAAATTTTAAAGCCAGATTGATGGCTCTAGCTTCAGCAGTAAATATTGAACTGGAAGATGGAAGGCGGAGAGTTGCTTCCTGCTGTCCGTGGACTGCTGCAGCAGCTACTTTGTTTCCGTCCTTAGATCCATCAGTATAAATAGAGTCATGAAATGTAAAATTTGATTTTATTTCAGCAAAATGTTGCTGAATAAGAATAGGGTTTGTTTTGGACTTTTTATGTTTTCTAAGGTCAAAAATAAACATTGGTTTGGGTACAAGCCAAGGTGGTGATTGAAGTATATTAATAGGGGCAATTTCATCAAGGTTGATGTTAGAACCAGAAATATGCGGTTTCATCCGGATACCAAAAGGAGGAATTTTGTTTTCATGTTGTTTAAATATATCCTCATAGAGAGGTTGAAAACACTGTCGTAGGCAGGATTTGAAGGATAGGCTTTCAGCTTGGTTAAATATTGTAGACCAAGTTTTATTCTACGGTTGTAAAGAGACGGCTCGTTCGCCTCTACATATAAACTTTCTACGGGAGATGTTCTGAACGCCCCCAAGGCCAAACGTAGGCCTTGGTGGTGAACCGTATCTAGAATTTTTACATAGGATTTGCGAGCAGATCCATATATAATGGCACCATAATCAAGTTTTGATCTAACTAAAGATCGATATAAATTTAGTAAAATATTTTTATCAGCACCCCAGTCAGTGCTTGAAACAACTTTTAAAATGTCCAACGCTTTCAAGCATTTTGCTTTAAGCATTTTGATAAGGGGTAGAAAGGTGAGTTTGTTATCGAACAGAAGTCCAAGGAATTTGGTTTCTTTGACAACTTTGATAGGTTCATTATAGAGTTTGAGTTCAGGGTCTAGATGTAACTTTCTTTTATTACAGAAGTGCATGCAGACAGTTTTTGAGCTAGAAAATTTAAATCCATTTTCCGTAGCCCATTTTTCAATTTAATTAAGAGACACCTGTAGTTGCCGTTCAATAGTGTTCATGTTTTTGGCTCTGTAACAAATCAAAAAATCATCCAAATAGAGAGAGCCTTCAACATTATTTTGTAATGTTTTTGCCAAACTATTTATTTTTATGCTGAATAGAGTAACAGAGAGGATACTTCCCTGAGGAACACCCATCTCTTGTTCAAAAGGGTCAGACATGGTGGTATTAACTTTTACTTTGAACTGTCTGTCAGATAAAAAATTGTCAATAAAGGTAGGTAACCCACCTTTCAACCCCATATCGTTTAGATCTTTTAAAATACCATATTTCCAAGTGGTGTCGTATGCCTTTTCAAGATCGAAAAACACCGACACCACGTGTTCACCCTTTGCAAACCCGTTGCGTATGAAAGACTCGAAACGAACGAGATGATCTAACGTGCTTCTGCCCTGCCGGAACCCACATTGTATGTTGGACAGGAGACCATTGGTCTCAAGGAACCAGACAAGGCGGTCGTTGATCATCCGTTCCATCGTCTTGCACACGCAACTTGTGAGGGCAATTGGCCGATAATTCGACGGTTCAAAATGATCCTTCCCAGGTTTTGGAATAGGGACAACTGTGGCCAGCTTCCATATAGAAGGCAAGTCACCAGTTTCCCAAATGTTATTAAGTATATCCAAAAGTGTTTGCAATGATGTATCAGGGAGGTGTTTCAGAAGTTTATAATGAATATCATCAGGACCATATGCTGTATCATGGGCCTTTGCCAGAGAATTTTTGAGTTCATCCAAAGAAAAAGCACAGTTGTAGTCTTCACAATTGTTTGATCGAAAGTTAATTTTAGTTTTTTCCATACGGTTTTTGCTGCGTTGGAATTGCTGAGTGTAATTTTGAGAAGAAGAATGTTTTGAAAAAGTCTCTCCAAGTTTATGAGAGATGTCCTTTTCAGATGTCAAAAGATTTTGGCCATCTTTAAGATGGTGAAGATTGGCCTTTCTGTTTTTTCCGTTAATTTTTTGTATAAAATTCCAGACTTTATTCATAGGTGTACGAGAGTTTATTTTAGAAACAAAGTTTTGCCAGGAAGTTCGTCTCTTTTGTTTAAATGTTCTACGTGCTTTCGCACGGAATATACGGAACTTACTTAAGTTGTCAGGAGTTGGATGCATATTGAACCGTCGTTCGGCTTTTTTTCGAGTTTTCTTCGCTAACTCACAGTCATCATCAAACCATGGTTTGCTAGGATTCTTCGGATTTGTCGAGGATTTGGGAATGGTTCTCTCAGCTATCGATACTAACGTTTCGTTAAATTTAAGGATTGGATCTTCAACATTATGGAGACTATTTGTTGTCAGTTCATCTCGACAGAGTTGTTCGAACAAAGGCCAATTGGCTTTGTCAAATTTCCAGCGAGCAACTCTCTCAGACGAAGAAGGAAAAAGATTTTCCAAAATAATTGGAAAATGATCACTTCCACATAAATCATCATGGAGTAGTCAAGTAATAACGAAGGGTCACAAACAGTCAGATCGATAGCTGAGTAAGAACCGTTCCCGGGATGGAGAAAGGTATCGGATCCATCGTTAAAAATGCACAAGCTTTCCTGGTTTAAAAAATCTTCAATTTTTTTCCCCTTGTCATTTTGTGAATTACTGCCCCATATCGGATTGTGAGCGTTAAAATCGCCCATTATGAGGAAAGGGGCTGGCAATTGATCTATTAAAGATTTAAGTTGATTGATTTCCAAGGGCATATTAGGAGGTAGATAGATAGAGCATAATGTTAGAGCATAAAGAGAAAGTCTGACAGCAACTGCCTGTAATTGAGTATTCAGTTTAATCTGACTATGAATTATACCATTTTTAACAAGAATTGATGAGCCGCCTGCAGCTCTTTCGTCTTTTTTAACATGAGTGCTGTAGAGAGAATATTGTTTAATGTTCACATTATCGTTTTCTTTTAGATGTGTTTCCTGAAGGCAAAAGGCAACAGGAAGGAAAGCCTGTACAAGTAACGATAGCTCCAATAAATTTATTTTTAAGCCCCGACAATTCCATTGTATAATAGAATTCATTGTTTAGGTGGACGGATTGGAGAAAAATTCTTTCTTGGTCGTTCATGTGAACTATTTCTGTGTCGACCACCCGCGGCGCAGGATTCTGGAACATGGGAAGAGGAGTCAATAGTAGATACTAAAGGATCTCCCCAGATAGATTCGGTATTTTCATTTGAAGTGGTATCCATCTGCTCAGTGTCTTCGTCAACATCGTTGTCGAACTCTGAGCAGAGGTCTTTGAATTTAGTGAGTATAAGATTTTTTTCAGCTTTTGAAAGACGATTAGAAGGTTGTCTGTTTTTTGCTTTGTCAGTTGACGAAGATCTTGAATCTTTTTTGGATGATGAGGGTTTCTGAGATGTTTTTTGATTCTGAGATGATGACGTTTTTTTGGATGATGATGGCTGCTGAGTTTTACCTGACCTTTGAGTAGGTAGAGATTCAGATGTTTGAACAGAATTTGATGGTTTAGTTTGGGAGCTTTGAGGTTTTGATTGATTTTAACAAGGTAAAGGTGTCGGCATTTGTGCCCCATCAGACCAGGTAAATTCAGTTTGGGTTCCGAAAGATCTTGTTGGTTGAGATGATTTAACTTTATCTGCATAGGAGGTAGGAACTTTTGAGGTATTCGAAGTAGAGACCAGTCTTTTAGCTTCTTGATAGCTTATATTTTTTTCAACTTTTGTTTTCTGAATTTCGATTTCTTTTTTTATAATATTCGCAGTTTCTGGAGTTAGCAAGATGGTCCAAACCACAGTTTACACATTTAACTGTGCCGTCACACTCAAAACTGGAATGGCCCTCTACAGAACACTCTCCGTACCCCGGCATGAACTCCTACCGTGCCCAAACTTCTGGCATTTAACGCAACGAGTAGGGTTAGGTACGTATGTGTCAACTTATGTAGATGTGTTCCGGCACAGTCGAAAGGTTGAAGGTCAGAAGATAGGTGTTTAATTTTACAATTTTCCCTTCAGATCTTTTGGTAAACCTTTTCACTTTTGATATATGTTGGGATTGTAGTTCTTCCTGTATGTCTTCCTCTGAAAGGTCATATAAATCATGGTCTCTGTCTCGAATAACTCCCATGCAAGAATTGAGTGTTCGATGTGGAGTTACTGAGACTTGAAGGTCAGATATGCAAGTAAGGGAGAGGAGGTTTTTTGACTGTTGAGGTCTAAAACATTCAATAAGTAGACTGCCACTTCTCATTTTGGACACTTTTTTAACCTGGCCGGCATAGCTTTGGATTGTTTTGTTCAGTAAAAACGGAGAAATTTTGGTTAACGGTTTATCAGAATTTGTACTGGTCAATACCAAAAATTTTGAGAAATTTCCAGAATCTGTATTTGGTTGTTTTGTCAAATGTTCCTCATCATCACTGAAATTAAATTTTCTTTTAGCACTTGTTGGTTTTGGGGGGTTTTCTGTAGAAGCCATGGTGATTGTATAATGTTTCGTTACCCCTGCTCCCCGCCCGCCTCGGAGCAGCACCTATATGATGTATACTTGCCGCATATGCGACAAGCACTAGGGCTACAGGGATAAGATACTCGCATAGAGCACTTCTGTTTGGACGCAAGCTTCGTGTCAGGGGTTACCTGACGAAACAACCGTCCGAAGTATCATCTACACGATTGACCCATAAGCCACCGCCTTCTTGAACCGACTTGTATAAATGGTACTATTGCTGTACATTTTGGCAACAGGCAAGTTCAAGGGCTTGGCGTGACCAGCCGATTGGTCAGGACCGGGCCCATCCGACCTCCCGTTTAAGATAAAGTAAGGGCCAAAGTGGTGTGTTTCAACCACCAGGATCCCGTCCTCTATCGTTACGGGTATCCACACACGGCAAACATGTGGCCTCATTAAGCCGAGGAGGCCTTGCCCCATGAGCCACCGCCTTCTCTGTGCTTCCGTCAGCGGTTATCATCCGAGACCCCAGAACCCAAACATCAACCTACATCGGTACATGCACACCACCAATCCCATCCCATTGCACCTCGGTTTCATTGAGGGTTCATTTGGGTCTCTTCAGACAAGCACGAGAAAACACAGAGGGCAAGACATGACCAGTAAATGGCTGGACCGGGACCATCGAGCCATTCTTTGAGCTGGGTGTATATTTTTCCAAATTAAAAGACCAAACAAGAATGTAACAAAAATAGTTGGGGAAGTTAAACACTGTACTGTAAAATTTAATATTCATAAATAGTAAATAAAAAAGCAATAACAATAACAAAAATGGAATTCCAAACTGAAAAGCAAAAATTGAACCTGTTGAGTTTTGTGACCCATAAGCCAACACCAATTCCATATATCAGAAATTTAGAATTTAGATTACTCAGTTTATAAAGGGAGAAAAAAAAATATAAGTAAAGTATTGGAAGGAGATTGGTGTGACCAGCCGATTGACCGAATCGGGTCCAACCGGCCTCCCGTCTAGGTAAAGATTGTGCCCCAGATGGTGATCGGAACCGTTTTTCCGGCCACCCAGGAACACTCCCTATTACCGACACGGGTTTGCGACACACGGCAAACATGTCGCCTCTTTAGGGGCCTCTTACGCCAAGCCGAGGAGCTGTGGGCCTATTCTATTGTGTCCCCGGGACCCACACGGGGTTACATTTAGTAGAGAAAGAATAAAATATATATCAAAACAGAGAGCCAGGATAAAAAGGGCCAAACAGAAGACAAAAGGTAACAAAATAAATATGATAATGTATACGGTGCAAGATTTTATAAGGCTAGCAGATAGTAAGTAATTGCAGGGGAAATAAGATTGAGTAAATGAGTCATTATAACACATTAAATTTTTAATTAAATATATTAATGGTTTGAGATGACAATAGCAAATAATCCGTCGTCTGATACGCATTTATTTTTTTTGAAAACTATGAGCCCTATAGAACAAAATCAAGAGAAACCCAAGGAAAAAATTGTTTTATCTTAAAATAATGCATATTGATAAAGTTATGTGTATATTCGAGATTATATAGATGTAAACTAATAACTTGTGTTAATGATTATTTTATAGCACATATATACCAGTATTTATAGAATCAATCGAAAGAACCGAGGAGAGATGCCACCAGCATCTCCAAAGACTGACCAACATAAAGATGCAAAATTTGGTGACGCAAATAAAATACCATCAAATGATTGTTAAAAACAAAAACTTTGTTGCAAAAGGAAAATAAATTTAAAAAACATTAACGAAAAGATGGGAGGATATTCATAACCAATAGAATTTTATATTTGTGTGTATGTATATGTATATATAATATATATATATATATATATATAATATTAATCCACGGTATAAACAGTTAATTATAAAATTCGTTCATTATTTTTTGTAATAAAGTTTTATGATCAGATATTATATGAGGTTGGCGTCTGGATAGATCATTTTTGGTGTTAATTTCAACCGATACGACTCAGGTTATCCTATTCAATAGATATTAGGTTAAGCGGGGTTATGCTGTTCAGCCGATGACATAGTATACTGTGTTACTATATAGTATTGGGTTATCCTGTTGAATAGAATGACTTTTTAAGTAGCAATTAACCAATCAATTTGCATTCAATAATGCAGCCTACCAGAATTCGTTTTAAAAAGTTCTTATAGTGGCCATTTTCAGATTACATTTAGAAGCACGTTTTAACATTCAAGTATTCCTTTTTATTACTCATTAATCTCAACTATTGGTAAGCTATTTTAATGTTCTTTATACTGATGACTCCAGTACAAGAGAGATTTGATCCCAATTAACTAAAAATTGAAATATTACAGCGCTGAACCTGTGCCCGCCTTTGGTGCACACTGAAGGTGTTGTTGCAGTGCTGCATACCTATGGGCACTATGAACTTAGCAGATGCATTAGACTTCCCTGTTAATATTGATATCCATGAGTGCTATGCCGATTTTGTTTGATGTTGTAGCTACTTGTTTGCTATGCAACTCGAGATCGCTAATAGCACTTGATGTGAATTTTACTAAATCTTGAAAAAAAATATTCGTTTCTGATATTTTGCAAACAATAATCCTCACATACGATTCAGTTCCTTGTATTGATATTGTCCGCGGCGGGATTTTTACTTTTGTCACGTGAGCGTCAAGTAAAAATGGCGGACACCCGAGATCTGCAGAACCAGATAAAAAGTGGCAATAAAAACGATTAGTTGCGGTTTCGCGGAGGACCTTAAGGTGGATTATTTCTTTAAAACGGGAAGCTTATAGTTACAAACTTGGGAAAAATAAAATATAAAACCTTCAGATATCGAAATTTACTACCATAAATAAAAAATGGTTTCATGTATTAGAATATGAGGATATGGATTTCTGCATTCTTTAATTTTTTCGCCCATTATTCTTCATCTTTAAAAACAATGGCTATTCTGTAATTACTTGCTTACTGTTATCTGCACATTGTTTTTTCTGTAATCATTATATATTTACCCTATTCTGTAATTTTTGCAGTTATTCGTTATATTTTAGTCCCGATTATTCTCTATTCTTTATTTTTTTGTCCCATTTTTCTCTATTCTTTATTTTTTTTTTGCCCATTATTTTCTATTCTGTAAACTCCATCCACACCCTCATTTATTGGTTCATTATAACAAACGGACCACTATCAGTGTGTTTACATCTAAAAAAAATACTCAGAGCAGATGAAAACATTTTGAGGCTTTTTTTTCAAATCTAATAAATTATGCAAATTTTCTCTTGAACTTGACACATTACAAATGATATGATTTGCCACATTTATAAAAATATAGATTCCACCACTGCAATAAGTGTGATACGATATTTCTCCACTCGAGACAGTTAACGTTTCAAATTTAAAACTTGAGGCGTTATCATGTGCTGATGCACAACCAGGCTGTTGAGAGAACAGGACTGCCTTTACAGGTTATCAAGGTATTTTAATTTATCGGTCAACTTGGCAATGATGACATCAAATTTTTAAAATTAATACATTGCATTATTAACTGGGCTTTCAAACTGAAAAAAGGTTTTTTTATACCAAGGAACTGTGTATCCAGTCATATTCAAATTTGATATTTTTTCTGATTTTTCTTATTCATATATAACTGGTTGGGTGGAATTCACCTTTAAATTCTCATATGTATGTTATTTCATTTTGTCAGTTTACAATACATGTAATATAAATCCTGTTATAAAAGGATTCACAAATCTAATCTAAAGCGTCATTCTAATAAAATAAGAAAAAGAAAAAAACCTTAAAATATCACTATCAATAATATTGATTTTGTACATTGTGAAATGGATCTATACCTGGAATGATTCAACCTATGTAACCACTTAGATAAAATGGAATAATAATTGTGAGATATTAAAAGTTTAATTTGATTTTCGACAATTTAACCTTTGTCATTTTGGAGTCATATGCATGGTGACTGGTATTTGATTGAAAAGATTGAGATAATTTTAATAGGTTAATTTGTTCATTTTATATCAACAATTTAAGGACTGGATTGGCAATATGAAAAAAGCAACGGAGGGGAGGAAGTACGAGGTACAACATAGGACATTTTATACCAAAGGGATGACTGGGTATAACTGCTTTGTCAGAGAGAAAAAAGGTAAACTGCATACATGTATGTTAATATATATATATATCAATTGACAAAATACTTATATGATAGGAGACAGATAAAGTTAATTGGACAAACGAAGGTTCATGTGTCGGTTTACCGTTCTTCTTACACTCCAAAAGTTTGTATCTGTTTTCTTACAGGACCTCTTTATGGAGGGTCCTCTTGTATACATGTATTACATTTAATTGTAAAGTGTCATTTTTGGAAGCAAAAACATGGCAAGTCGGAACTTGATTTCACAAATTAGCTTTAATATTTTAGATATTTTTCATGCTTAGGTATTAGTTTTTACTAGTATTAAAATGATAACTGGAACATCTCAAAATGACAGAAAACAGGAAACAAACATAAACTGTCTTTTTCATTGATTTTTCATCTACTGGTTCAATTATTTAAGGAGTTCATCTGATTTCTGTATTAGTTTTGTTTCATGATGATGTAACGTGAGAGTTGAATAACTATGGTCTAACACAACAAATACATAAACAAATCTAACGTTAACGCGATGAATGTTAATTATTAAGATTTTGTCATTGAAGTATCATAAAAGGAGTTGGGGTCAGTATAATATTGATTGATTGATTGAATATTGTTTTACGCCGTGTGGGCGACATTTAAGCCATATCACGGCGAGAACTAATTATATTAAGTTTGATTAAAACAAATACTATCTAAAACAAAAGAACTATTTACAAATAATATTTAAGGAGAAAATAAAACAATAAAACAAATACGAGACAAACTTTCATTATGTAAAATATTATCACAGACGAACTTTGCAAAATAACAAACGAAATTTCAAAATATCACAGATACGCTATTAAATAACATGCAAAACATATGAAAAATTTAAAGGCATTGGACTCTATTCAGGAATGCTGGTAGACTATATTCTTGAATACAGTCCAACGTCTTTCAAATATTCTAAAATACGGTTGCCAGCAACCTTTGTAAACAACTCTTTCATATTGTTGACTGTGTAGTACCGACTAATAATGTCGGATTTATCTACACAGTCAATTAAAAGATGTTTAATACTATGTCGACATTGGCAGGGAATACACTCAGGAGGCGGCTCATTCTCTAAAATAAAAGAATGAGTCGTTCTGGTGTGGCCAATGCGACATCTAGTTAAAACAACTTGGTCTCTACGGCTTTTGCCGAAGAAACAAACATTCTTGCCAACAGTTGGCTCTATAGAATGTAATTTATTGCCTGTAAGCAGATCCCACTGGGACTGCCACAGACGTAAAACATATTTGTATATTAAAGGTTTAAAATCAGAGTAAGGCACTGACATATTAGTTATGGGGTCTTCTAAAGCATCCTTCGCTATTCTATCTACGACTGTGTTTCCCTTAATACCAATATGACTTGGTACCCAGAGAAAAATGATTTCTTTGCCCATTTGGACAAGTCTTTTATAAAATTCAATAATATGGGCAATTAAAGGGTTTTTATATTTCTGACCTTCGATAGCCATTAAACACGAAAGTGAATCTGAACAAATAAGAAATTTAAGTTTTTCAGATGTTCTAGCAAACTTTAAAGCAAGGATTAAGGCTCTGGCTTCAGCAGTAAAAATGGAACTGGAGGATGGAAGACGGAGAGTTGCTGCTTGCTGTCCATAGACAGCAGCGGCAGCCACTTTGTCCCCGTCCTTCGACCCATCAGTATAAATAGAGTCATGAAATTCAAACTTTGATTTTATTTCAGCAAAGTGTTGCTGAATAAGAATAGGGTTTGTTTCGGACTTTTTATGTTTTCTAAGGTCAAAAATAAACATAGGTTTGGGTACAAGCCAAGGTGGTGATTGAGGTATATTAATGGGGGCAATGTCATCAAGGTTGATGTTAGAACCAGAAATATGTGGTTTCATCCGGATACCAAACGGAGGAATTTTATTTTCATGTTGTTCAAATATATTCTCATAGAGAGGATTGAAAACACAGTCGTAGGCAGGATTTGAAGGATATGCTTTTAGCTTGGTTAAATATTGTAAACCAAGTTTTATCCGACGATTATAAAGAGACGGCTCGTTTGCCTCTACATATAAACTCTCCACAGGAGACGTTCTGAACGCCCCAAAGGCCAAACGTAGGCCTTGGTGGTGAACAGTATCTAAAATCTTTATATAGGATTTGCGAGCAGATCCGTATATAATGGAACCATAATCAAGTTTTGATCGTACAAGTGATCGATATAAATTTAACAAAATGTTTTTATCAGCACCCCAGTCAGTGCTTGAAACAACTTTTAAAATATCCAATGCCTTCAAGCATTTAGCTTTAAGCATTTTGATATGGGGTAGAAAGGTAAGTTTACTGTCAAAAATTAACCCAAGGAATTTTGTTTCTTTAACTACTTTGATAGGTACATTGTAGAGTTTAAGTTCGGGGTCTGGATGTAATTTTCTTTTATTACAGAAATGCATGCAGAGAGTTTTTGATGCGGAAAATTTAAATCCATTTTCTGTTGCCCATTTTTCAATTTTATTAAGTGATAACTGCAATTGACGTTCTATGCTGTTCATATTTTTAGCTCTGCAACAAATCAAAAAGTCATCAACATAAAGAGAGCCTTCGACATTGTTTTGCAAGGTTTTTGCAAGACTGTTAATTTTGATACTAAAGAGAGTAACAGAGAGAATGCTTCCCTGGGGTACACCCATCTCTTGTTCAAACGGATCAGACAATGTTGTATTGACCCTGACTTTGAACTCCCTGTCAGATAAAAAGTTATCTATAAATGTAGGTAACCTACCTTTCAACCCCATATCGTTTAAATCCTTTAAAATACCATATTTCCAAGTGGTGTCATATGCCTTTTCAAGATCGAAAAAGACGGACACCACATGTTCACCTTTAGCAAACCCGTTGCGTATAAAGGATTCGAAGCGAACAAGATGATCCAACGTGCTTCTGCCTTGCCGGAATCCGCACTGTATACTGGACAGGAGACCATTCGTCTCAAGGAACCAGACAAGGCGGTCGTTGATCATCCGTTCCATTGTCTTACAGACGCAACTTGTGAGGGCAATTGGCCGATAATTCGACGGTTCAAAATGGTCCTTCCCAGGTTTTGGAATAGGGATAACTGTGGCTAGCTTCCAAATGGAAGGCAAGTCACCAGATTCCCAGACATTATTGAGCAGATCCAAAAGAGTTTTTAAAGAAGTATCAGGAAGATGTTTCAAAAGTTTATAGTGAATATCATCAGGACCACATGCTGTGTCATGTGCTTTTGCCAGCGAGTTTTTGATTTCATCCAAAGAGAAAGGGCGGTTGTAGTCTTCAGAATTTTTTGATCGAAAGTTGATTTTAGTTTTTTCTGTTCGGGTTTTAATACGTTGAAATTCCTGAGAATAATTTTGAGAAGAGGAATTTTTAGAAAAGGTTTCACCAAGTTTTTGAGCGATGTCGTTTTGAGATGTCAAAAGAGTTTGTCCTTCTTTGAGATGGTGAAGATTAGTTTTCCTGTTTTTTCCTTTAATTTTTTGAATAAAATTCCAAACCTTGTTCATTGGTGTATGGGAATTTATTTTAGAGACGAAGTTTTGCCAAGATTTTCGTCTCTTTTGTTTAAATGTTCGACGTGCTTTCGCACGGAATATACGGAGATTACTTAAATTACATTGGGTTGGATGCAAATTGAACCGTCGTTCGGACTTTTTCCTGTTTTTCTTCGCTTCCTCACAGTCATCATCAAACCATGGTTTGCTGGGTTGTTTTGGATTTGTCGAGGTTTTAGGAATGGTTCTTTCCGCTATCGATACCAACATTTCGCTAAATTTGAGAATTGGATTACTAATACTGTCGAAAGTGTCTTCTCTCAGTTCATCTCGGCAGAGTTGTTCGAACAAAGGCCAATTGGCTTTGTCAAATTTCCAGCGAGCAACTCTCTCCGAGGATGTTGGAAATAGATTCTCCAAAATAATTGGAAAGTGGTCACTTCCACACAAATCATCATGGACTCGCCATGAGTAATCCAATAATAACGAAGGGTCACATAGTGTTAGATCAATAGCGGAATAAGCACCATTCCCTGGATGGAGGTAGGTGTCTGATCCATCATTAAAAATGCACAGCCCTTCCTGATTCACAAAATCTTCAATCCTCTTGCCTTTATCATTTAAAGAGTTACTGCCCCATATAGGATTATGTGCGTTAAAATCGCCCATAAGAAGAAATGGAGCAGGTAGTTGATCTGTCAAAGATTTTAGTTGAGTAATATTTAAGGAAGAATTAGGAGGAATATAAACAGAACATAATGTTATGGTTTTACTCAGAGAAAGTCGAACTGCAACTGCCTGTAAGTCAGTGTTTAGATTTATTTGACTGTGAATGACACCATTCTTAACAAGGATAGAAGAGCCGCCAGCAGCTCTTTCATCCTTCTTAACATGGGTACTGTACAGAGAATAATCTTTAATATTTACTTGATCGGTTTCCTTTAAATGGGTTTCTTGTAGGCAAAAGGCAACAGGAATGAAGGTTTGGATAAGTAAGGATAGTTCAAGTAAATTTATTTTTAAACCTCGACAATTCCATTGGATAATATTGTTCATTATTTAGGTGGGCGGATTGGGGAATAACCCTTTTTGGATCGTTCGTTCGAGCTACAGCGCCTGCCACCCGAAGCGCGGGAGTCAATCGCTGATGGAGGAGAATCCTTCGTCAGTATAATAAAACCCAACAATTATTTAAAAAGTGTTCATAATATATTTCCATAGATCATTCTATATAAAAATAATTGTCAGTATAATAAAACCCAACAATTATTTTTATATAGAATGATCTATGGAAATATATTATGAACACTTTTTAAATGATCTAAGGCCCACTGTGCTGTAGGAAAACCTAAGCAATTGCTGTAAATCTGATGTTGTATAACAATTACATGTTTTCAAAAAGTACTCTCTGAATATTTTAGCTACATGTGAAAACAGGTGATGATAGTGGTGCTTATTGCTCTTTTAGACAAAAAATTATATTCAAGCATAACCCTGACTGACAATCACAAAAGAAGTACTTATTCATGCAAAACTATAGGGAAGCGGAATAGAGAAAGGGGAGGTTTGGGTACCCATAAACCGGTTCAACCCTACCACTAACTGTGAGTTAGTGTCGGTACCAAGTCCGGCTATTCCGATTTCCTATAGTTATTAATGTATGTTTGTTGTCTACTATATGTTTGTTGTTTGGGGGTTCCGCTTGGTGCGAGATGCATTGGTGTTCCCAGTCATTGTAAGAATTACCTGTCATCTCTTTTATACAATGTTTGTCCTTTAATATTTTTGAGACAAGACATTTCAAAATTGAATATCATCTCTTAAATCTTATGGCAACACCGCCTGCACTATGTACCCCTATACTATTTGGCCACCAATGCTATATAAAAAAAAAGTTTTAGTGACCGGGTGATTGCTCCTTGTAGGTTTTAATGTAAGGTTGTAACATAGTTTTTCTATTTAATAAAAGTAATGATTACGAAAACAGAAGTTTGCTTTTTATTTATGACGATTTTCACACCAGACATTTGGACCGGTGGATTCCTCATCCTCACCTGTCATATTCTAAAACAGCCTGACCGGTCCGGAGTACTGGCACATTTATAAGGGAAGACCGATAAAGTATGTTGCCTTGGATCGTCTTAGGCTGTGTACTTGTTGAGTTAATTGTTGTTTCTTTGAAACATTCCTTATTTAAACTTCTATCATAAACATGATGAGCAAATTCGATTATATTTTTGAATTAGAAAATTGAGAAGAAAAAACCTCATGTCCTTGCAACTACATGTATGTGGAAAGATACAGGAAAGCGAATATTATTTTTCTCTAATAAGACATTAATTCTTCATTATGAAAATCATTCTGATGGTTTTTTAAAAGATTAAATAAAAATCTTTAACTCACATAATTTGAATAATCTACTTTCGACTCCCCGAACTGGGGCATTGTGATCAATCACTGTGTCTGTCATTTCTGTGTGATCATCTGCTGATGAAACCAAGGCTGAATTGTATGAAATATTTATTGTAACTGATATTTATACACTAGTTTGATACAAATTTATTATTTTACCGCTTCTGATAAGCAGAATGTATGGATTCGAGACAAGGACCTGGAAATTTTATGACACAATTTCGGTCATTTTCAAGTGACTCGAATTGAAAGTCAAAATGTTTCCTATCAATCAAATTCAATCACGAAACAAACACAACTTGTCAACGTTCAAGTCAGAGCTTTTCATTTTATTTTAAAACACAAGTTTGACAGTTTACAGTTTTAAATTCATGAAATTTCGTACCTGTTGACGTAAAAACGATAAAGAATGATTTGTTGTATACAATAGATTGAAGTGGAATCATTTTAATAGTCTTAAATAAATAAAATCCTCTGGAAAGAGTCATGCTACTTGCAATTTTGAGGTAAAAACCTAAACCAGAAATTTTAAGTTGATTATAAAATACAAATGAATTCCGGATTCACGATACGGATTACTTCGTTTAACAAAAATTGAAAATGGTTAAAATAAACGCATTTTAATATTCCTCTACTTATGTGTTTTAAAAAGGGATAGCAAAGAATAAACTCTAGTTATTAGTATGAAATTACCCTTAATTACGTTGATGTCGTATTATTTGTAAAAAAGAGTGGGACGTTTATTTACACGTATTCGTATTACGTAATGTATCCAGTGGCGGATCGGGGGGGGGGGGGGGGGGGGGGGTTGGTACCCCCTTTTTTTGGAGATCAATGCATTTGTATCGGGACATATGTTTGGAACCCCCCCCATTTTACTATGGGTTGGGAACTCCCCCTTTTTAAAATGGCTGGATCCGCCCCTGTGTATCGATAAATTTTCGACGGATTTTACAAAAATTCAGCTTTTATTATATTTCAAATCTTATTTTTTCGTATGCATTTATTAAAAGATTATCAAGTAGAAAGTATTCCTCATAATTGATTAAGTAATTTGTCTAAATTCATTGATTAATTAAAATGTTCAGCTGTCGCTCGCAACACAGGTAACACCTATTATCGATGATTAACTTTATATCATAAACAGTAATTAGCTATGCCATAGGGATTATCATTGAATACTAAGTGTCATGTTTATGACCGTAAAACATTACAATTAGAAGCTAGTGATTGTTATTAAACCAAAAGTTTAAAATTTAAGACAATAACACAAAATGACCGTAATTGTTTCTGTAAAAAAATATATTTTGTCCTAAATCCCAATCTGCAATTTCGGTCAATGAGCTATCATTATCGGACATGACTGGCAAACATGACCGTTTCCGGACCCTTGATTCTAGATATATTTTGCCATATTTAGAGTATAACAAAAAAGGTTTTTCACATCTTTAATCAAGCTACAAACTACATTAGGTAATTACTTAATTGACCATGCATCAAATTTTTCAACATGGCAAGGTAAAGAATTTTAAATTTAATAAAAATAATAAGCAAATATTCTTCTTTTTGTGGTTAAAAGTTTCTTTAAACAAGTAAGATGCTGTACAAATATAATTTATAGATATAAACAATACCAAATTTTCTTCAAAATGGTAACAGTGCCACAAAATTATCTTCGTGCAAAAATATTCAAAATACCCACAATTCATGGGCAGCAGAGTATGTGTATTAGTCTTGTACAAATAAATAACTTCATCAATGTATCATACTTTACATGTATTTTACAAAAATCAACCACAAAACTGACAAAAGAAAGACTAATTGTCAGACAAACGGACTCCCCAATCACAATATATCTCTCACTTAAAGAAGTGAGGGTTATAATAAAAGAACAGTGTTCCATGTCCCCACCTGTACCCATTATGTGATGGTCAAAGGAGTATAACTTCCACAAAATGGTCTGTTAACTTCATAATAGCCTTGGTAAAATTGAATAAAAAACCTTCAGTTAATGTAGGTGTGAGAGCGCTTACAGTGTGGGATAGACATATGCATGGACGGATGCAAAGCATTTGTTATGGCCTTAGGACAAAGAAAACTAATTGTTGGTTTCCCCTTACATGGAAAAAATTTCATGACCCGACAGGCCGGGAATTTATTTTATTTCTTTATAATTTTATTTTGCGTTGTTTGGATTCAATGCCAAAAAATAAACCTAGGTTTATGTTGCTTTTAAAGATTTATAATATGAATGTTGTTATTGTTCTACCTTCCAACTATTAATCATCTTAATATGATTGACCTTTTTTGTTTTTTTACAAATCCAAAAAAGTTTGACCAGGCAGGTTTAAACTGACCCGGTATTGTTAGGGAAACCACAGATTATTTTTCTTTGGCTTTACCATTATTATTCTGCATTGCCTCCAACTCTTTTATTCTTTGATGAAGTCTGCAGGAGTCCTCTCTTTTCTGTGACAAGGCGATTTTTAGGCTCTGTATTTGGCTTTCATGAACTAGACAAGATTTACAAGAAAATGAAGAGGTGTCATTTACCGGTATTTCAGTATTTAGGACAGAAAAAGAGTTAGAAAGTATGGAAGAAGTTGTGGACAGATCAGTATGTGGTGAGTGAGTTAGAGAGTGTACTGGTTTTGGGATGGTCCATGATGTTCTTGAAGGCCTATTTTGTTGAAGGGAAGAAGAGTTAAGTGGAGTTGAAGATGGCAACTGGAAAGCAGAACAAGTATCTAAAGATGAAAGATGTGATTCTGTAAGGAGTGATGTGTAAGGTGAGTTAGTACAGCTTGAATTGGAAGGAAATAAACAGAGAGAAGGGATAGGAGTTGAACAAAAGCTGGAAAGAGACGTATCACAAGAACCAAGGCTAAAAGTAGAACGATCTGAAGAAATTGGGCTTAAAGGTGTGGCCGAATAATTGTCAGAGAAATAGCACTAGAAACTGCCGAAGGAATAGAATGAGACAGCGAGTTGAAAGGTGCTGAACCAGAGGAACTGCTGAGAGGAATAGAATTAGACAGAGTTGAAAGGTGCTGAACCAAAGGAACTGGTGATAGGAAGAACGAAACAGAGTTAAAAGGTGCTGAACCAAGGGAACTAGTGAGAGGAATAGAATTAGACAGAGTTGATAGGTTCTACAACAAAGGAACTGGTGAGAGGAATAGAATTAGAAGGTGAGCTGATAGGTGGGGGGAGGTAGTTGAAAGGTGGCATAGCACAGTAAGGGGTTGGAAGGAATTATATGGCTGGATCATAGATCTAGAATGTTGGTACTACTAGAACATACAGTGTTTAATATGTATTCCTCAGCTTTTATTTTTATTTCAATTTTGGAAAAAAAATACGGTTGGCAGATCTGTAAACCACTGTTGGACTTTTTTTCTGTGAATATTTGGGGTATAATGCTAAAGATTGAAACTTTTAAAAAATCTTCTGTTGCAATTACATTAAGGTTAGGGTCAAATTTAAGTTGGATTGACTGGACTAAATTAGCTTTTATGTGTTTTGTTATCTACATTTGCATGTTAAATTACAGTTCAGGACATTTTTCAAAAAATAATCAAACATCTATGAACATGACAAGTGTGATGACTTTCCTGCATAGCTGCAGAATTTTTTGAAGTAGTAAGAATCTACAATTTTTATATTGTGTATATATCTCCGCTACAAAGTAGAGCAATTGAAACTAATATCACTGCACATTTTTTTTATCCTGGTGCAAAGGATTTGTTGCTATTGGGGATTAGATTTTATGTGTTTCATTAACTACATTTACACGTTGAAAGTATATTTCAGGACATTTAAAAAAAAAAGAATGTAAAAATTATAAGTGATATCTAATTTTAAGGTCGTATTATGGTATGGCGCAGTCATCGTTGGCATCTGTTAACACTTCGTTTCTGGTCAATAACATTAGTTCCAGGTAACCAATCCTTATTAAATTTTAGCACAATGTTCCTTGTAACAAAAGGAAGGCTTGTATTGGTTTTAGGTATTGTGGCCCCACCTGTTATAAATATAAAGGGCTAAAAAGGGCCAAATTGGGTGTTTCATATATTTTGCTGTAGAACAGTAACTGTTTGTTAGATTTTGATGGGGTTTCTTTCATTGTGTTCCTTAAAAAATTCCCCGTCTGAAGTATGATATGTTACATTGTCCATTCTTGAGATAAATGGGGCCCAAAAGGGGGGAATCTCAACAAAAAATTTTTAATTATTAGTCCGAGTTTGATGCAGTTTTTTTTTCAATGGATTCCTTATAAAAATCAAACATAACGCTCAGCAATCAGATTACTTATAACTCTTTCGATTTCAAAGCTATAAAGGGCCAAAGGGGGCCAAAAAAATGCACTTTCACAAAGTACCTAAAATTTAGTTCTCATTGGATTTTATGTAACAAAATTATCTACAACAATTTTGTTTTCTCTTAAGAAAGATTATTGTTAGTGTACTTTAGTAACTGTCACAACTTCATCATACTTTTTATCTTCTGTCAGGAACTTTATTGTTTGTACAAACCACGTATAAACTATAATCTTAGACTGTCACTTAATACCGATATATTAATGATGACCAATACTTGGACAATAAGATACTTATGATTCAGTGTCTTGTGACTTTCATCAACAATAGAAGCATAAATTCGTCATCTAGATTCGTATTGTTACAGCTATGTAACATATGATGCCGAGTTGGCAATTAAAAACATATAAAAGTTCACCGTTGTTCAGTAGTAGCAGAGATGGGCCTGTGAGAGGCAACGTTAGCTCCTGCAGTGGGTTGCTGGAATCTTGAGCTAAGCTATATTGTACTTTTGAACTAACACAACGTTTAGTTTAATTCAATTTAATCTTCTCAAAAGACTACACAACGCATTTGGAAAACTATACGATGAACTGTTTCTAATTAATGTAATTTTGATTATTAAATTGTTTCTTCTCAAATACACTGTGTTGGTTGTGTTACACAGTTGTATTTTTGGTAGACGCGACCAGGATTTCCGTCAAAAGTACAAATATACAAACGCTCACGTGCAGAAGGTATGTCACTTTTTAATTAGTCTTTTGTGGGTAAAATGGCTAACTAGGATGTTGGGGAGGTATTTCAAACCCTGGCACAGACATTGGATCAATTGTCTGTCTCCATAGGGAACCAAGGGATGGCTCATCAGACCCTGTCACAACAAATTGAAAGTCTTTCCTCATCTGTTAGTACACAGGGGGGTGGCACAAGTCATTAATCCATTTGGGGGAGAACCTAAAGAATTTAAAGAATGGATTAAGGCGGTTGAAAAATACGCCTTACTAACAAATGCAGGTGAAGATAAAATTAAGCTGATTGCATATCAGTCGTGTAAAGGCGCTGTAAGTGATTATTTAAAAAGATATCTTACAGAACATGAAGGGGTCACTTGGGTTGCATGCAAAGCGCAATTAACAACTCGTTTCTCTGAGGTAACAGATCCACAACATGCTTTTTCCTTATTAAGATTAGTTAAACAAAGACCAGTTGAAACAGTAAAAAAATTTTTGCTGAGAGGCTCATGAACTTAGTAGATGAAGCTTATACTGGACAACAAGGGGGGGTTGAAGCAGTAGAGAGACAAATTGTATGATTTTTTGTAGATGGGCTCCTACACGATCACTTAAAAATGAAAGTGATGCGTGAAAATCCAGACACCTAGAAGAGGCTGTCAGAATAGCTATGACGGAACAAAATCTTCGCACTAGGTTTGGTTTAAGGTCTAACAAACAGGGTGGGGCTAAAGTGTTCAAAGAAGAATTTGGTCAAAATCAAGGTCATGTCTCAATGGAGGTTGATCATTATCGGCCCTCCAAAACATGTTACAAATGTAAGAGAAAAGGTCACTGGGCTAGGGAATGTAGGACTAGACTACCACCTCAACAGATTAATGCAATTCATTACAACATGTCGGAAATAATTTGTTATTTTTGTAAAGAGAAAGAGCATTTTTAGCGCAATTGTCCAAAACGGAAATCTTCAAACACTAAACAGTTAAACTAAAACGCTCTCTCTATAAAGAAGCCTATAGAGAGAGTGAAAGAAAAAGAAAGAGTAAAACAAAATTTAAGGACCAAACTAAGAAATTGAAATTTAAAAATAACAAAACAAGTTTCGAGAATGTAAAAATTTAGAAGTTAATTCATTAAACACTCCTAATTCTTGTTTGATAAAAATTGAAAAACAAAAATTCAGAGCTCTGATTGATTCCGGCGAGAGTTGTTCGTTAATTCATACAAGAGTATTTCAATCTCTAAAAAACCCTCCAAAATTAATTAAAAAGAAAATTTCCTTACAGGCTGTAAATGGTGACTCATTAAAACTAGAACGTAGTGCAAAATTTGATTTTGAAATAGGTGGAATAAAATTGAATCATGTAGTTTCTAATATGAACAGAAATATAATACTAGGAAGGGATTTCTTACAACAAGGAATTCGGGTATATTTTGATCTTAACTGTATCCGAGTAGGAAAAGTTAATGTTCCTCTTGAAAATGACATTCATATCGCTTCAATAATTAAATTGGCTAAGAAGACATTATTAAAACCTCAAAGTGTCAATGTTTGTATAGCAAAGATAAAAAATAATTCTAGTTTTGTTAACTCCGAATTATTACAAGTATCTGCCGTGGATTCGGGCTATATACATTCAAAAGCAGGATTAATTGTGAGTAATTCTGTTACAAAAATTATTGACACTAAGAAAGTTCCCATATTAATCCTAAATAACACCAATAAAACAATTAATTTAAATCGGGGATGTGTTGTTGGGAAAGTCAATAACATCGGTGTTCATGAAATTTCCACAGTTACAACAGATGTCTCAAAAAAAGAATCAGTCAATTTATTAGATCAAAAAGTTGATGCGCTCTTCGAACATATGAAAACAATTAAATCCTTAATACAGAATAAACTGTTATCACAGAGATATGTCTCGCCTTTTTGTAATTTTGATTATGCAAATGTTGAAATCATAATAGCAATACCTTAACATCTTACACAAGTTATGCAAATATTCAAAGTCAATGAACCATGACTGAGTTACATGGTTAAACAATCTCCATTTAAATGAGATGTGTGAATGCTAATACAACTGGATACCAAATACCATTGACTTATTAGAAGTCGTTCCCAAACCTAAATACAAAAATTTTGTGGGAAAAATTTGGTTGATTATATAGGGAATCACTGATGCATGACTGGAGTGGGCCCCCCTTAGGTCAGTCAGTGCCCCCCCCCCCCCCTCTTACAAAAAGTTCTGGATCCGCCACTGATAGCAATACTTTAACATGTAAGTTATGCAAATATTCAGTCAATGAATATGCACAAATTAGCATACGTATGTGTAGCTTTTCAACCCAACCTTATTATGGCGAGACAAAAATCTTTTTGCTTGGCTTTGTGTCCAATAAAATATAATTTTGTTTGTTTACTTATAGTTACTTATAGTTGATTTCCAGTACAGGATCCCTCAAGGTTCCTCTTCACCAAACTCATAATATATGTAAAGTAAGCAAACCATTCAAAGTCAATAGACCATGACTGAGGGGGTGGAGCCAAATAATTTCTATGGCAATGAGATGTGGCAATGATAATACATCTGCATACCAATTATCATTGACCTACCACTAGTGGATCCCCATAAACTGACCTAATCACAAACTAATACATGTAAAGTAAGCAAACCATTCAAAGTCAATAGACCATGACTGAGGGGGTGGAGCCAAATAATCTCCATGGCAATGAGATGTAGCAATGGTAATACATCTGCATACCAATTATCATTGACCTACCACTAGTGGATCCCCATAAACTGACCTAATCACAAACAAATACATGTAAAGTAAGCAAACCATTCAAAGTCAATAGACCATGACTGAGGGGGTGGAGCCAAATAATCTCCATGGCAATGAGATGTAGCAATGGTAATAACATCTGCATACCTATTATCATTGACCTACCACTAGTGGATCCCCATAAACTGACTTAATCACAAACTAATACATGTAAAGTAAGCAAACCATTCAAAGTCAATAGACCATGACTGAGGGGGCGGAGCCAAATAATCTCCATGGCAATGAGATGTGGCAATGGTAATACATCTGCATACCAATTATCATTGACCTACCACTAGTGGATCCCCATAAAACAGAGCTAATCACAAACTAATACATTGTTGACGCCGTCGCCGCCGCCGACGCCGGAAACAGCATACCTATGTCTCGCCTTTTGACTCCGTCAAGGCGAGACAATAATCAGGATATATTTGCAGAAAATGATAACGATTTAGGGCACACGGATATAGTAAAAATGTATACTGATACAGGTAACGGTAGGCCGATTAAAATGAAACCTTATCGAACTCCCATACATAAAAGACCAATAGTAAATAAAGCAATAGATGAAATGTTAGAAGCTAAAATTATAAGGAGATCGAAGTCGCCATGGTCCTTTCCCATAGTGGTTGTAGACAAGAAAGATGGTTCCAAACGTTTCTGTGTTGATTTTAGACAATTAAATAAAATCACGAAAACCATGTCCTATCCATTGCCATTAATAGATGACATTTTGGCACAATTAGGTAACGCCAAATACTATACAAGTTTAGATCTTAAGAGTGGATATTGGCAAGTGAAAATGTCAGAAATTGATAAAACAGCATTTTGTTGTCATCGAGGTCTTTTTGAACTTAATGTTATGCGTTTTGGCCTTGTAAATGCACCAAGTATATTTAGTCAGTTGATTGCTATTGCTTTGCAAGGATTAGATAAATTTACGGTAGCATATTTGGATGACATTTTGATATATTCAGAAACCTTAGAAGACCATCTTAATCATATTCAAGAAGTATTTCACAGATTAAGAAAACATGATCTAAAATTAAAATTAAAAAAATGCAGTTTTCTGAAAGAACAAACGAATTATCTAGGTTTTGTTGTTACACAAGAAGGTGTAAGACCAGATCCCGAGAAAGTCAAAGCAATCAAAACGCTCCCTACACCTAAAACAGTGAAAGAAGTACGTAGTCTTATTGGTATGTGCAGTTACTATCGAAGGTTTATCCCAAACTTTTCAAAAATTGCAGAACCTTTGATACATTTGACAAAAAAATATGCAAAATTTAAGTGGTCAGTTGACTGTGAAAAGGCGTTTAACTATCTTAAAGACAGTTTGTCGGTTGTTCCTTTGTTAGCATATCCTAATCCAAAATATATTTCATTTCTCATAAATTAAGTGCAACTCAAACAAGATGTCCACTATAGAAAAAGAGGCATTTGCTATCTACTATGCGCTTCAAAAGTTAGATTTTTATCTACATGGGGCTAATTTTATCATTAAAACTGATCATAAATCTTTAAAGTATCTGTTAGATTCGCCTATGCAAAATAAGAAAATACAGTTATGGGCTTTAAGCATTCCAAGGTTATAATTGTAAAATCGAATATATAGCAGGAGAAAATAATTATTGTGCTGATTTGTTGTCAAGAACGCCACACAGAAGTGATGACACTGAAGTCGATGAAAACATAAATCCCCAAATAAATGATAATACTTATGAAATCAATACCATCAATTCAAATGCTTTTAATCCAAAAAGATTTGCAAGCTGTGATGTTGAAGAACCAGATTTGCCCAATAAAGAAACTTTTCAACATAATGACTTAGATATGAAATCTGAAGAAATTTCTAAAACTAAAAAGCAAATTAAGACAAGTGCTGCAAGTGCTAATTTACAAAGTAAATTCATCATTATTGATAATATACTTTATTATATTTCAAACCCAGATAATGATGCTGTAATTAGATTGTATGTCCCAACCCATCTTAGACAGAATGTTGTCGTGCAACACCACGATGATAATGGTCATTTAGGAATTGATAAAACATATGACGGCGTTAAACAAAAATATTATTGGCCCAACCTTTATAAAGATTTGTATTTTTATGTGACAACTTGTGTTACGTGTCAGGCTAGAAACCTTAGAGAGATCAATCCTCCTGTTCAAGAAACGGACATACCACCTTATCCGTTTGCAAAAATAGCTTTAGATTTATCAGGACCTTACCCTGAAACTTTATCAGGAAATAAATATATAATTGGATTTATTGATCTTTACTCTGGATACCCAGAAGCTTTTGCAGTAAAAGATAAAAAAAAAAGCTGAAACAGTGGCACATTTATTAATTGAAGAAATTATCCCAAAACATTCTGTGCCCTTACAAATCGTAAGTGATAATGGGTCCGAAAATGTAAATAGAATAATGAAAGAGACATTTGAAGAATTGAATATAAGTCATGTAACTACGTCATACTACCACACACAATCAAATGGAAGAATCGAGCGTTTCCATCGCACGCTCCATGACGTTTTATCTAAGTTAATGAAAGAGGATACCAAAACGTGGGACTTATTTTTAAATCAAGCACTCGCTGCCATTCGGTTTAATATAAGTGAATCGTCTAATTCTCACCATTTTATTTGCTCTATAACAGAGATGTGGTGTTACCTGTTGACAATATAATGAAACCACATAGAAAATATGTAGGAGAAGATCTGCATAAGGTTATGTTAAACCAGCAACATAAAGCTTTTTTGTTAGTACATAGATCCTTAAAGCAAGCTAAACGAAGGCAAATAAAATATAAAAACAAAAATAACCCAGACGAGTGTCTCAAAATAGGTGATCCAGTTTACTGTAAAAACCATCTCAGGAAGAATAAGTTAGAGGACAGATGGACACCTTAATATAGAATCATTGACCAAACATCTCCTGTATCATTTAAAATTAAAAATCAATTGACAGGAAAAGTAACGAAAGCACATGCTGAACATTTACGATAATCTCAAATCAATGAATGGGACATTCCCCTCAGTAATAATACTAAACGATTAAGAAAGACAGCCTATGTTGCTCCATCAGAAAGTAGTTCTGATATGAATACTGATTCAGACACGGATTCAGAAAATAATACTCCTCTTGCTAAACTTGTTAAAATAAATAAAAGAGAAAGGGATAATACTTCAGATGAAGAAAGTATTACTTTAATGGAGTTGGGTGAACTCATCAAAGAAAAACAAAGAGAGGAAAATGCTAGTAGTCATGCCAGTGATTATACTAATCCTTCAGATGAACCTATGTCTGAAAATGAAATTGTACAAACTAAAAGTAAAATAAATCCCAAGAAAGTAGGAAAAAAATTTCCACAGAAATCCAGTAAAACTTCCGAAATAAAGAATTATTAACGTCAATATCGAATATATTGTAAGGCTTCGCAATATTTTCGTATAAAAGTAACTTACAAAAGTTAAAGTTATAGGTAAAATGTGAAATCAATACTTGTCAAACCTTGTTTGGATTTTGCATGATATTATTGATTTCATGATTTTTATAGAATATGAAGTGTATAACGCTAAATTTTGTAAATAGGATTATTGACTTCATTAACAAATAAAATAACTATTGTTATTTTGTTTTGTAGGAGTAGACACAGATGTCTAAAATGGCAATCTTGTCATTTGTATTGATAACGTTAGGCTTAACCAGTGTATGTATCAGTCAAAGAAATGTGATCTTTGAAAAATTGGGTGAAATTACAACCACCCGCTCAAAATGGTTGGTCACCTTCGTAATTGATCTTGAATCCGATCAGAATTATATAAATAATTTAAAACATGAACTTAATGGTGCATTAATTTTATTTCAGACTATGCAATTAAATGTACATGATAAAGATGCACATTCTAAAAATAAACAATGGATGCCAACTTTAAGAAATCTTGAACAAGAAATCATCAAACTTAATTTAACGCATAACACAATCGTTGATATGTTTGAAGAATACCAATCATTTTTAACAAGGTCTAAACGATCAGTATTATCCATCGTAGGTAAACTGTTAGGATTTCTTTTTGGCACTGTACGTGATGATGATTTAATATCTATAAGACGACATGTAAACGTTTTAGCAGAAAATCAACGGAACATAGCCCATGTTTTAAAAGAAAGTTGAACAGTGTTAAATGTATCACGGGTGGAAATTGCACACAATAGGGAATCTATAAATGAGTTACATCAAAATGTTTACAGATTACAACAAGATCTTTATAATTTAACAATGGATTTAGATGAGAAAATTCTGTTTGTTCAAAGACATGTTGTGGTGGATTCCATTATTCAAGGGCTTTCTCGCTCTGTTAACCAAGCTAGATTTTATATTGAGCATTTACAAATGCAACTAAATATGTTGTCCCTAGGTCACCCTTCACCAAGTGTAATTTCCCCGGTAGAACTTAAATCACTATTACTGGGAATATCAAATAAATTACCTCATAGAATTCTTCCAAATGATCCAATCACAGAACTATGGAGCTACTATAAAGTTTTGAATTGTCACACAATAATGGACACAAATCGTATTTTCATAGTAATGTCCATTCCATTATTGGATTTTGATAGTAATTATAAAATTTTTAAACCATTTAACCTTCCAATACCTTTTAAAATGAACGATAGCAATGAATGGTCCTATTCTATGTCAGCCTATTCGAATCTAGGAGCAAAAGCGATAGGTGTTAACGTCAAGAGATCTAAATACATTTTATTAAATGATAATGAAATTGATAAATGCATTCATCCTATAGCTCACTTCTGTGATTTGAAAAGTCCAGTTTATAGAATTAATTTAAGTAAGCTATGTATTGTTGCTCTATTTATGAAAAATCATGAATTGATTAAAGAGAATTGTAAGAATATAATAAAAGTAAATATAGCTTCACCTTCGGCTGAATATCTGTCCGATGGTACATGGGTTATTGTTACAAATAATCCGCTTAGGATGACAATAACATGTGAAATAACTTCTCAGAATAAAGAGATAATAGTAAAACCGCCCATTGATTTGTTGAAATCAGAATCAAGCTGTTCGGCCAATAATGACGAGTTAACATTATTACCCTATTATCATATGGATACTGAAGTAAATATTGATATTCCTTTTTCAAAATTTATACAAAATTATAATACAACTTATGCCAACATGTGGGAAGACTTTCATTCAACTGTCCCAACCTTTCGTATTGATACTTTACCGAAAGAGTTAAAAGGTATAGAAACTATAAGTATGAGTTCTTTAATTTCAAAACTGGACCAGATTCCTCCAACTAATCATTTACCCGCAGGTGAGCCATCCATTCCTTCATGGGGCTGGGCAATTATCATTATTATTATTTTGTGCATATCAATTTTATTGGTAAGAAAGTTACGTCACTGGTTAGCCAAACGCCTCAATAAGACGAAATCTTCTGTGACAGATCCGGATGTGTAAGTGGTGGGTGTATCTCGTACTGGAGGCGGAGGTCGCGCCAAGACAGAAAATTTATCTGCACCACCCGGTGCTAAGATTTTAAGAAGGAACACATTACATCTACAGTCCTTGTTGCGGAAGAGTCAGTCTAAAGAAGCAACCGTGCCACTGGTAAAACATACCAGTGTGGATAACCGTTTAAAAAAGCTTATACAAATTCATAAAGGACAAACACGTCCAAGATTTCTAAATATTCCGGAGACCGTAAAAGAGGTCGAGGAGGAAATGAAGGATGTTGCAGAAAAACATATTGTAAACTGCGTTATTTACCAATTACTTTTAAACCGTTACAGATTATATAGTAAACATGTATACTTTTTATTTTCAAAACATTGGAAGGAATGTAACAAAATTATCTACAACAATTTTGTTTTCTCTTAAGAAAGATTATTGTCAGTGTACTTTAGTAACTGTCACAACTTCATCATACTTTTTATCTTCTGTCAGGAACTTTATTGTTTGTACAAACCACGTATAAACTATAATCTTAGACTGTCACTTAATACTGTTATATTAATGATGACCAATACTTGGACAATTAGATACTTATGATTCAGTGTCTTGTGACTTTCATCAACAATAGAAGCATAAATTCGTCATCTAGATTCGTATTGTTACAGCTATGTTACATATGATGCCGAGTTGGCAATTAAAACATATAAAAGTTCACAGTTGTTTAGTAGTAGCAGAGATGGGCCTGTGAGAGGCAACGGTAGCTCCTGCAGTGGGTTGCTGGAATCTTGAGATAAGCTATATTGTACTTTTGAACTAATACAACGTTTAGTTTAATTCAATTTAATCTTCTCAAAAGACTTTACACAACGCATTTGGAAAACTATACGATGAACTGTTTCTAATTAATGTAATTTTGATTATTAAATTGTTTCTTCTCAAATACACTGTGTTGGTTGTGTTACATTTAGTGGGCATTGTTTCTTTGAATTCCTCTAGACCTAAGCTTTCAGTAGCATGCCAACAGATTTTGCCTAGCTCTTACTGTTTCTAGGGGGGCCAAAATCGAAATTTTACAAATTACCTCAAATTTTTATTTTGCATCAGATTTTAATGGGATTTGTTTCTTTAGAATCTTCTTGACTTAAGCTACTGAAGTAGTATCAATGGATGTCGCGTAGTTTGAACTGTTTCTGAGCTATAAGGTGCCAAAGGGGCCATAATCGCACATCTACAAAGTACCACAATTTTTTGTAAATTTTTTTCAACATCTCCCATTTTTGATGTACAAAACCATAATATTGTGTCCACACTGGATTTAAATGTACACTTATTCAACTCATCTATGTCAACATGCTGCGGTCGTATCATGCGCTTTAGCGCACCTGTTCATTGGAAGTAGTGAGAACTTGAAAGTTTTTTTTTATTGTGTATATATCCCTGCTACAAAGTATAGCAACTGGAACTTGAACATGACTGCACATTTTTTTATCCAGGTGCATGTATTCGTTTTTAGGAATAAGATTTTACATGTTTAATTGTCTACATTTTGCAAGTTCAGAAGATACATGTTTCCTGTGTATATAAACTGCCCCTCTAAAATTACTTCTTCAGACATGATTTATTATCTTACCTTAATGTATTAAATATACATCACTAAACTCAGAAATGTGAACAATTTCCACACCCAATTCTGAAATATAATTATATGATTTACAAATCTGAAAATGGCCATAAAATATTCTATTTGTTAATTTACAAACATTTATAGTGAATTTTAATAGCTTTTTAAAACCACAAAATGTTATTTACTCATCACATATATAAATTGGTCTTTTCAAAGCTGATTTTAATTTTTTTTGCAATAACAATAACCAAAACTGACACTAAAAAATAATGGACATATTATGGTATTCTCTCCATCTGTCCTTTTGCCCATCCATATTTTTAGTTTTATTTGGCTTGTATTTATGGAACTAATTTGGTCTGCACCTTGGTCAATTGTTAATAATAATAAATTATAAGTTGTAAACCATTTTCAAGAAAGATTTCTAAATATTGAATATCAGTTGTGATAAATTTGTCATTTCAACTCAATTGCTAACCTTAACAATTGGAAAATATTATCTTTCAATTTTGTATTAAAGGGGATATTTCACAACCAGACTGTTGTCATTTAAATTTAAAATTTAACAATTTCTGCTTAAAAATGTCTACACAATAAGAAGAAAACATTATTTAAAATTGAAAATTCCAAAGCTATTAAAACTAGAAATACTGTGAGCAAAGCTCACTAATTGATACCCCCGCACCCCCTATCACAAGGAATGGCAAAGTCAATGTTTTGCTATGGAAAACATAAAATGTTGGTCAGATCAAAATCTAAAATAGGAGGTGCACTATGGTATCATGTGATAAAGATTCTCTGAAAGTCTCATGGAATTCCCTTTAGTGGTTTAGGAGGAGTTGCGGATGGCATACTGGTACCCCCTATCACAATGAATGGCAAAGTCCATGTGTTGGTATGGGAAACCCCAAATGTTGGTCAGATCAAAATCTAAAATGGGAGGTGCACTACAGCATCATGTAATAAAGATCCTCTGAAAGTTTCATCAAATTCCATTCAGTGGTTTAGGAGGAGTTGCGGATGGCATCATGGTACCCCTATCACAATGAATGTCAAAGTCCATGTTTTGGTATGGGTAACCCCAAATATTCATCGGATCAAAATCTAAAATAGGAGGTGCACTATGGCATCATGTAATAACGATCCTCTGAAAGTTTCATCAAATTCCATTCAGTGGTTTAGGAGGAGTTGCGGATGGCATCATGGTACCCCTATCACAATGAATGTCAAAGTCCATGTTTTGGTATGGGTAACCCCAAATATTCATCAGATCAAAATCTAAAATAGAAGGTGCACTATGGCATCATGTAATAAAGATCCTCTGAAAGTTTCATCAAATTCCATTCAGTGGTTTAGGAAGAGTTGCGGATGGCATCATGGTACCCCTATAACAATGAATGTCAAAGTCCATGTTTTAGTATGGGTAACCATAAATATTCATCAGATCAAAATCTAAAATAGGAGGTGCACTATGGCATCATGTAATAAAGATCCTCTGAAAGTTTCATCAAATTCCATACAGTGGTTTAGGAGGAGTTGCGGATGGCATCATGGTACCCCCTATCACATTGAAAGTCAAAGTCCATGTTTTTCTATGGGAAACCCAATTTTCTAAAATAGGAGGTGCACAATGCCATCATGGGATGAAATTCTCTGAAAGTTTCATCAAATTCCATTCATTAGTTTAGGAGGAGTTGCGGATACAAAGGTCGGACGGACGGACAGATGGACGACGGACGGACGGACGGACACAACGAATACTATATACCCCGCTTTTTCAAAAGCGGGGGTATAACAAGGAAAATTACAAATGGGAATTTTATGATGATTTATGTTACAAACAACAAGTATATAATATAGTATAAACCATATCAAGTTAATTTATAGATTCTCATCAATATTTTTTTTTTTAATTCTGAAAATTTTTAAAGACTTTGCTACTAAATTGTCAAAATCCACAAAAAATCATTTCCGATTCCAATCTGTTGTCAAAAATATCTTGCGATAAATTTATGTAGTTCACAACTAAAAATTAAACTTTTGTATAACATCTTCCAATTCAGTAAAAAAAAATTCAAAAAATTCTCTCACCCATCCCAATTTTTCTTGGGATGCGAATCTACAAATTAACTTCATATGACCATATACAACATCAGTAATGTAGATGAACATGTTCTATTTACTATAATGTACACATGACAATAAAACGTGTGCAATACAAAGAATGAACCCTTAGTATAATTTCTGTAAATTTTGTATTTTGCTAAATACTGGTATTTTCTGTAACAAATCAATGAATAATCATGTCAGACAAGTATGAAAACTGGGAAAAGTTTGAAATGTCATCCCACCTCATTTCTATTTTTAGCAACTATCGGATTTTCGGAAAACTAAACAGTTTTGAAGGGCACCATCCATGGATCATTCCTACAGATTGGTTTAAATTGGTCCTCTGGTTTCAAAACAGACTGGCCTGGAAATTGACCAATCATATCATGTAATTGCTCATTGCGACAATTTTATTTGAAGAACCAAGATTATTTATGCAAATCTTGATATTTCAAACCCATATGAATTTTAATGATTCCATAATACTTGCAAGATGTTTCTATGTTTGCCTTCAGTTTTTTTATTTCTTTTCCCCTTCCCATATTATTCCCAAATGACTACATTGAAAGAACTTGACCAAATCGACTGAATTCTACGAAATGTTGCAGCAACTCTGTATCTCTGATGCCCTTACAATTTTTTGACTCGTTGTTTTGTATAACAATCCAAAGATACTAATATTAGATATAGTAAATATATAGAATGCTGTATAATTAATGTTACTTAATATATATATAGCTAGCACATTTTAACACATTTATGCATTGTGATCTTCTGTTTGAGTGATTTTTGATAATTGGTGGACTTGGTATATTGGTAAAGACGTAAAACTGGGAACTTTTGTAATTATACTTGAATAAATCCTTAAAGACATTAATTATATAATTATCTAAAAAAATATATTAATTCAATATTAAATATATTTATTATAATTCATATAATATATATGGGCGAACGGACCCTGGATATGGATAATATATATGTGCAAACGGACTCAGGCGAACGAAGCCTGGGCAAACACCTTTATAGGGCGAACGGACCCGATACCACTCTAATATGGTGGAACTGGTCGTATTATAGACCTCTGGTTCATATTTATTGTTAAGAAAGCAGCTATTTAACTTTTAAGGGGAGGGGGTATGGGTTGGAAGTTAACTTTCGTTCCTGTCTTTTTTTCGCAACATTTTCGTCCTACCTTTTTTTGGCGCGCTTGCATGCAATGAGTTTTTTCTAATGCTTATTAGAATATGGAAAAGGAAGGATACGGGGTATGCGTCAATGGGACGCCATCCCATTTAAAAGAACATTGCAAAAAGTACATCATCTAGTGGTCGCCATGTGGCCGTCAACATTAGGCAATTGCCGATCACACATAGGTCCGAAAGAAATGTCAAACATTAAATTAAATCTCTATCAATTAAAAAATAAACAACGCATTTAGAGACAAACAACAAAAAGGAGATAGAATACAGGGTCGTGGCTTGGGACAGGCATCCAGGTGACTTTACAATTATTACTTAACAACAAAGACAGCTTAAAAGATCTATTAAAGGGAGACCAAGCAATAAAGTATTTGAAACCAGTTAGAGGAACTCCACCATATTGGCAGGCAACCCAAAAAGACATTTTTGCCATGATACGACAGTTAGGAATACCTATTTTCTTTTGTTCATTTTGCTCAGCAGACTTTCGATGGACTGAAATGATTGATATGATTTTACAGCAATAAGGAGACACGAAGATCTAGATTGGACAGAAAAGTGCAATATTTTGAATAGTAATCCAGTCACAATTGCAAGAATGTTTGAACTTAGATTTCATACTTTTTTATATAATGTGATCTGATCTGAAGCAGAACCGATAGGAAAAGTAGTATATTTTTTCTTCAGGGTGGAATTTCATCAAAGAGGTTCACCACATGTACATAGCTTGTTTTTGGTAGAGAATTCACCAAAATTTGGCCAAGACGATAATAGCATTATAGTAGAGTTCATTGACAAATACATTTCCTGTGAAATCCTAACAAAGAGAAAGAACCTGAATTAAATGAAATGGTTACATTACTACACCAACACAGCAAGAATCATTCAAAATCATGTAGAAAGAAAGACACTGTATGTCGGTTTAATTTTCAAAGATCACCTTCTTCAAAGACATTTCTTTCACTACAGAGAGATCTGTCGTCCGTTAACTTTTCACATTTTGATCAACTCCTCTGACAACACTTGGCCAAATGGAACCACACTTGACAGGAAGCTTCTATATAAAAATAAATGGAGATAATAAAGTCCTTTATTCAGATTGCTCATTTCCCACCGATCCGTCAACAAACATGGCCGCCATGGGCAAGTGTTGCTTCTGATTGGCTGATTCAAAGAAAACTCTTCTCCTCTGAAACCGCAAGGTCAAATGAAATGAAACTTGACAAGAGGCATCTATGTAACATCCTTTATAAATAATACACAATCAGTGTATCGTTAAGCACTTCCACACCCAAATCCACTTCAATAACATCAAGCTCTGATGCTGTTTCCCAAAAAAGAAAAGCATCAGACGGAATGAAAAGGCTAACCAAAAGATTATCTGTGAAATGGTCTTGGCAAAAATATAACGCAAAAGGGCTTACATTCCTTAAGAGCAAAATGGATTGAAGAGAAATTAGAATTAAATGAAAAGCATTAATCATTACAACAAAGACCTATTGATGGCATGGAATGCTAATATGGACATTCAATATGTATTGGATGCTTATGCATGTGTAGTTTATATAATAAGTTACATTAGTAAAGCAGAGCTTGAACTTGGTTTATTACTACAGCAGACCAAAATAGAGGCTCAAGAAGGTAATTTAAATGCCCAACAAACAATGCAAAAATGAAACAAATTGATACAGCTTATTTACATCACAGAGAAATAAGTTGTCAGGAGGCAGTGTTTAGAGTTATTAGATTGAATTTAAAGGAATGTTCTAGGAAGGTCGAATTTGTTCCAATTGGTGAAAATCCCTGTAGAATATCTGTTCTTTAAAAGAAATAGAACGTTCTAAAAGCAAGAACAAAAAAAGAAATGAGGATGAGTAGGATTCAGCTTGGATGACAAGTAGCATTGATAGGTACAAGGAAAGACCAAACTTGGGAACTTTCGAACAGACGACGTGTTTAGCAAAGTTTTGCTCTGATTTTAGTGTTCTTGCAAAGTCACAGACACCCAATAAAATTAATGAAGAATCCACATTTAAACTTGAAAAAGACCTTGGATATATAAGAAAGAGGACTAGAACTAATACGACTAAAGTTTATTATTATTAGACCAGAAATGGCTTGATTGCAGGATAAACAATGTTACTAATGTGGGTTGAAACAGCTATTGTAAATTTGAAAAACATGAGACCTATTTTCATAGAAAATAGATAACATGTTTGAGACTGATTCAACCTGCTAATGGACGGTTCATATTTAAAATCAAACGAAGATATTTTAAAATGGAGCACCTGCTCTTCTGCTTTTATTGGTAACACTGCATAGTATGTTGCCACGAGCTCCTTTGAGAAATTTGCGTTGGCTCTACACACACATAGCACTTGGCACATTTCGAGTCTTGCTTGCATGTCAGCTGTGCTGAATAAACACGGAAGCTGACGCGGATCAACTTATTTGAGATTCGGCATCCTACTGATTTCGTTATTGATTTTTTCTATTAATTACATGTTTTGTGTACGAACTGTTACTCTATAACAAACTCAATTTTAGATATGCAAACAATTTTTTTTTGCTTCTTTTTTATCCTCTGGTATTTTACACACTTTGTCTTTTATTATTGATTTTTTATATTGGTATTGGTATTAGGTTCCTCCTCTTCAACTTGCAATATATTTTCCTTACTGTGAACAAGGCTCCTTATGATTAAAAAAAAATTTGAAACCTAAATGTTACTTTTATTATACTGCACCTTTTGAAAATGATTTAACAGCTGATAGAAGTGTAAGAAAGGAAGTTTAATATACTAAAGGAATACTTACAGCTCCAGAGGACGAAAATTCTGAAGCTTGGTCATAGAAATTAATGCTTTGCTCTGCCTTTGAAGACTGTGTCGGTGATTTAACAGATTTTGTCAGTAGTACCAAAGACAGTAAATTCGTGATAGCTTTCGTAACATTTTTCATTTCGAACAAAAACATTGGGGTGCTTAACTTTTTTCTTCGTGTATATGATATTTGAATTATGTGTTGGAAGTACCAGATGAACTTTTATAAACTGAAATAATTTACTTTTTCCTAAACTTTTCGTTTGAAAAGAATGAAGTATCCGTATCCACATAGTTTTAACGACTTTCGATTGGTTGGCCAAATGTAGGCCTTGAACCAAAACAGTGGTTTTGTATGTAGATACCTCACTATTTTTTTCACATTAGTATATTAGATTAGTATAGAAGCGTCCGGAGCTACTTAAATACGCCTGCCGGTTTAAATAGTTGAATTTAGGAATGAAACCAATAAAGATTAATAAATAAATACATTTATCTCCTTTTCAGAGACGTAGTGTAAAAAATAAGGACGAAATTAACTATTCAAGAGACACGCACCGTCCATTTGTCGGCATCTTTGTGGGATATCACGCGTAACGCAATTAACAAGTTAATCACTCACAACGGCTTGTCAATTACTTAATCAGTTTTAGTGATCTATTGAAAATAAACTAATTATGTGCAATAATGATTTATAAAAAATAACTTTCACGAATTTTCCGCGTCGGAATATGTTTTGTAACAAATTCGGATATTGTACAAATAACAAAAGTTAATATTTATATGTAGATTTTCGTAGAAGAAAAAACTTTAACATGAATTAATTATATGACATCATAGTCGCTTTCTGTCACAATAACAGATTTTATATGGTTTTTCGTTTGCCAGTTTTTTAATTTTTATTCAACAGGAAAATTCACCATAAGAATCAACTCGATGTACTCAATTAAGAAAAAAATATAACTTACAAGTTCCTATAAAAAAAAATGTTTATTCATATTTTTTTATGCATAAATTTCGATTATTTGTCGGAAAAAAAACAAAAAGTATGCTTAAGTCAAAAACATTAAAATTTTTTATAATAACAAAATTCATTTGATATACATTAAAATTATGTGTTATTTTCCTTGAATAAATTTAAAGAAGTTCTGTGAAACGGACTTTCATTGACGACTGCGGTGCTTGGCTTAAGTCATCATTAAAAACTCATTATTATTTAAATTCTGGTTGTGGAAAGTTTGAATATATTCATAAAAAAACAGTCCCAATACTTTCGGAAACTAACAGGCAACATGCAACTTTTGGACCCACAACCAGATCAAAATTCAGTTGCAGTTTTGCAACGATATCATTCGAAACTAAAAAAAGAACACCGACTACCAACGTCCAGTTAGCTGGTTTCAAAATTTACCCGGTCATAGTGGCATACATTTGACTCGCATTGATGAATATATTGGTGAATATTCTGGTGAAATGCCACATGGCCTAGGAACAAATTCAAATCAACCATACAAGAGGGTTACTTTGGCTCAGAAATTAACCATTGCTGATGGCCTAAGGCATGGTTTGAAACCCTCCAAAATTCTAAAGAATTTGGAAAAAGTAGATTCCGAAAATTTAGTGGATCATAAAGTTGTTCATAATGCCAAATTTAGGTATGATAAAAACAGAAACCAGCTACCTCTAGTAGTAGTAACCTGGTAGATGACGTACAAACTGTCATATCGTCACTTTATAAAAATTCTTTCATTCGAGCAGTCATCGCCAGTAATGACCATAAGCCACCAACCATCATTTGCCACACGGACCAACAAATTGAGGACATGCGGAATTGCATGACAAATGACAGTATAATTGGTATCGACAGGACATTCAACTTTGGACCTTGTTTTTTTACTGCTCTTGTGTACCAGCATTTTAATTTGGTTCGGAAAAATACACAGACATCACCTATTGTGCTTGGTCCTGTTTTTTTTTGCACTGGGATGCTCATTATCCCACTTATTGTGATTTTTTGGCTAAGATACGTTCGGCTATTGGGTTTAACGTTCCCGTCGATAAAATTGTTTTTGGCACAGACGAGGAATTTGCTATGGTTAACGCAAAAAAAAACTGTCTTTCCAAACTCCCAACATACTTTATGTACTACACATTTAAAAGATAACTCCGCGAAATCTTTCAGACAAGAATGTCCCGGAGGAAATAAGATCCCAATATTTCGATCTTTTTTTATGCATTGCATTCCTCAAATTTACTTTGGTAATTAGTTTACTCATATACAAATACGCATGCCCAATCACGATTGCCGAACGCCTGCCTGTTATTTACATCGACCACTACAACTCCACAGCAACTAATAACTTCCTGAAAATATCATTTATAAATACATTTTACTATGCTAATATTATATTATTTTCAGTGAAAACACATTATTAATGCTGCAGGCGTATACTTTTCTTCTGCAGGCGTATTAAAGTAAGACCCAGAAGCGTCATATAAATGTGGCGGAATTGCCTTTTATACTTAATATTTATGTATGCAAATGCCGTATTATGAAGGTTAACCGGGAAATTTGAAATCAAAACTTCGATGTTTTAAGTGTCAACTTCAGACTGTGTTTAAATAAATTTGAAGCGTATATTTTTGCTTGAAATTGATATCGGGCAATTTATATTTTGTTTTAAAACGATTTAGGGTCTTTTAGCACTCTAAAATTGTCATAATCTTGTTAAAATTTCTGTAGAATATCTTCTTTACCCAATGGCTGCTGAATGGCGCGAGAAGTTCCGAAATACTCTCTCGGTATTTTACATAAAGTTGCGTTCGGACAACTTACTATGGGTCGCCATTGCAATTTTTGTACTCACTTTTTGGAACATTAATTTCAATTGGTTTATTTTCACTAAAACTTTTTATATTGGCCAGAGGATTAAATTTCTATATTTAGAAACCTCAGTGGTATATATAGAGCTGTTTTGGTCATTCTTATTGCTTTTCTGTACAGAGCCACAGTCTACTCAAAGACTTTACAAGGTAAGTGCATTTATGCACGTCTAACTGTATTTTTATACAGCTTAGTAGGGCTCATGTAAGGGGAGATAATTACCAAATTTTTGGCCTTAGCTCTACCACACCTAGGTACTCTAATATGGCTTTATTTTGCTAAATTCATTTTGGTCATTTTTACTAAATTATTTTTGAATAAGCTCCAATATTTTTGGATAGGATTTTTGCTCTATTTTTGAATTAAAATGTAGGGAAATATATTTTGAGAGGTTAAAAACTATTGAATAGAGTAGGGAAAATTCCATTATTTTTGTAGAATTTTTGATAATTAATTGATATATAATTTTCCCATAATGTCATTGTTAACATTGTTTTTGTACATAATAAAATATGTAAACTTACCTGCCTTTAATTGATTTAACTAGCAGAGACTCAGGTCCCAGAGGACGAACTCTAATTTCATTGACTAGAAGCTGGTATTTTGTATTATTTCATGTTTCATTGACTCTGTTGATCAAGGTCCTAGATTTACTAAGTAATTTCTCAAAAGAAGATTGCAATTTCCGGTGTACGAAATATGGAAGTTATGAGTTTATTTAGTTAGAAACTAAATATTTGTGGGCTTTTTGATTGAAAAACAGGGTTAAAACAAATTCCTAGGAACAAAATAAAACATGACTAAATAATTCTACAACACAGAGTACCCTTCCGGTTACATTTGGTGGCCAGTGTGGGGACCTGTTGTAAAACTTCTGCTTAATTTAAAATATTTAAATAAGGCAAATTTGTTAAATAAAAGTAGACTAATATTTACTTATTGGTTCATAAATAAAGATAACATCTAATTTAGATAAAAATGGCTGAAAGATTTGACTATGAAGATATCCCCTATTATAAAAAACAGTTTGATGATTTGATCAAATGTTTAAGAGTTAAAATTGATAATGTAGGAGAGACTGTTAAACAAGAGTCCCCAGATACTGAGTTTTATGACAATACTCCAGATTCACTTTTGTTTAGTCCAATTAGGAATAGGCGTGATAGGCTTGATTCCGATAGACATGAATTTGAAATGCCAAGAGCGTCAACTGATGTGAGACCATTTAGACAATCCGATCCTGCCACAATACAGGGAAGCTTTAGCTTATATACAAGTGAAGAGCAACCCTCGGGGGTGTCCAGGGGACATGTTGATCCTAACAACATAGAAACTGGCCCTCACGAACCATACAGATATACCAGTCGGACCAGGGAAGAAGGGAGCTTGCAACAAAGCACCCCACGTTTCCCGGGGCACTCTGGGAGATCAGCTGAAATGACCAGCAGAGAACTCAGAACCCCATATCAAGATCCGCGTCGACAAATTAACTTTGCAGGAACGCCTAAAACAAAAACACATACTTCAGATCCTTTTCAAGATAGATTTTCACATTCGCAGACGGATTCCGGAAGGGACCGTGCTGGTTCTATAATGAATAGGCCTGTTCCCTTAGAGATTCCGGGTGGACTTGCTGCATATACCAGTAAAGAAGCCAGGTCTCCTCATAGTAATAGTTTACCGTCTCAGGGTTCTACTTTGGCTAAAAAGAATCCTTTGAGTCAGAAACATGTCAGTTTTCAAAATACGCATCCATTAGTACGGCGTGAAAAGGAACCAGATAAGTTTGATGGCAAAAGTGTTGACTGGGATGATTATATTGTTCAATTTGAACAGACCGCTCATTGGAATCGATGGGACGAGTCCGAAATGGCTCAACAATTATGTATGAGTCTTCGTGGTACCGCCCAGAAATTGTTAGGAGATGCAAAGCCAGATGTTTTACGAAATTACTCTTTACTTAAAGAGATGCTTTGTCGCCGATTCGCACCGAAAGAAAGAATTACGGCATACAGAGTTGAATTTAACTCTCGTATTAGAAAGAAAAATGAAAGCCTTTCAGATTATGGCTATGCGTTAAGGCGCCTTGTTAGACTGGCTTATCCAGATCATGATAAAACCGAAGACTTAGCAATAGATCAATTCATTAGAGGCCTTGAGAATTTTGAGCTTCAGAAACGGGTTCAGTTTTCCCACCCAGTTACGCTTGAAAGTGCCATTGCAATAGCAATTGAATATGAAGCTTTTGTTGGGTCGACTCATGAAGTTCGAAAACCGAAAGAACTGCAAACAAAATATGCTGTTCAAGCCATTAAGAATGTAGACAATAAGTCTTATGATAAAACTGGAAATTCTGAACTTTCAGAACTTTCAGAGCTTTCAAAATCACTGATGAGTTGCTTTCAAGAATTAAGTCTTAAAATAGATGAAATTAATAAGACTGTGCCTATTAAATGTTCAAGATATGGACATAAAAAGTTCTGAATGTAGAACTCCCACTTGTGCAAAATGTAAAAAGTTGACTAAAAATTGTCGAACTTATCCTAGTTCAGATAATAAGAATAAAGCAAAAGAAGATTTAAACAAGAAAGGGCAGGATGCGGGACCGGAATCCTCGCCCAGAACTCAGCTGAAAGGTCCACATTTAGGATAAATCAAATTAAACAACGTGGTCTCTTTGCAAATGTTGAGATAACACAGAAAGACTTTGAGTTTTTAGTAGATACAGGGTCAGCTGTAAACTGTATTTCAAAAACCTGCTTTGATAAATTAGGCATTGACATTGAAGTTAAGCCCATTACTACAACTTTACTTGCAGCAAGTGGTGAAAATTGAAATGTTTATGGACAAATAAAACTCCCATTTACTATACAAGGGCACACATTTGAACAAGAATTTGTAATTGTTGATTTAGAAGAAATTTCAGGAATCTTAGGCATAAACATGTTAGAAACAAGTAAAGCTCAGATCAATATATCTAAAGCTTTGTTAATAATGCCAGATAACTCTGAAATAAAACTAAGCAGGAAAAGCAATCAATACTGTGCTTTAATTAGATTAAAAGAGAAGTTAATCTTACCTGCTAATACTGAATCAGTATTTACAGTGATTGTTCCAAAGAACATGAGAGAAAATAATATGCTCATAGAGCCAAATCTACAGTTAGCTAAACATGGGATTTTGGTCTCAAATGCTGTAGTTAATGCCCAAGATAAAAATGTTGTAATTTCAGCCATAAACTGTAGGAATACAGACCTGACTTTAAAGAAAAATAAAGTTGTAGGAAATATACAATCAATTAAAGAGATTTCAGAACCCATTGATATTTCTCAAAAAGAAATAGGCAAACTTCCTGAGCATTTACAGTGTATGCTTGATAATGTTTCACCAAAAATTAGTCAAGAACAAAAAGATAAAATTAAGGATCTCTTGATAAAATTTCAAGACATATTTTTAGGTCCTGATGGAAAGTTAGGCAGAACAGATATAGTCAAACATACAATTGATACAGGTGATGCAAAACCTATTAAAATTCCTCCACGTAGGGTTCCTTTGAAACAAAAGGAGATAATTGATCAGGAAATTGATAAGATGTTAAAAGATGACATAGAACCAAGTGAAAGTCCTTGGAGTAGTCCAGTTCTGCTATGTCTTAAGAAAGACTTAACTTGGAGATTCTGCATTGATTTTCGCGGTGTCAATAGGGTCATCCGTAAAGATGCTTATCCGTTACCTAGGATAGATTCTTCATTAGACGCATTAGGTGGAAATAAGTGGTTTAGTACCATCGATCTTGCCTCGGGTTATTGGCAGTGTCTCGTAGATGAAAAAGATAGACCAAAAACTGCTTTCAGTTGCCATCGTGGCTTATTCCAATTTAAAGTCATGCCTTTTGGCCTCTGCAATGCCCCCAGTTGTTTTGAAAGGTTAATGGAAATTGTGTTAAAAGGTTACCAATGGGAGAGATGTTTATGTTACCTTGATGATATAATTATTTTTGGGCCAACTTTTGAAAAAGCCCTTGAAAATTTAGGGTTTATTTTTGACCGATTACGACAGGCAAATTTAAAATTGAAACCTAAAAAATGTTCACTATTTCAACATCAAGTGTTATTTTTGGGTCATTTAGTTACAGATCAGGGAATTGCTTGTGATCCAGCTAAAATTGAAGTAGTAAAAGATTGGCCAGTCCCCTGTAATGTAAATGAAGTACGCAGTTTCCTTGGCTTAGCAGGCTATTATAGGAGATTTATACCAGATTTTTCAGAAAAAGCATCAACTCTGACAAATTTAACCAAAAAAGGGGTTCGTTTTAAATGGACTACACAGTGTCAAAAATCTTTTGAAATTTTAAAAGAAAAATTAGTGACAGCCCCAGTTTTGAGTTATCCTTCAGAAATTGGTCAGTTTGTTCTAGATACTGATGCTAGTGGTCATGCAATAGGTGCCGTTCTGTCTCAAATACAAAATGGGCAAGAGAAAGTAATAGCTTATGCCAGCAAAATGTTAAATGAGTCTCAGAAAAAGTATTGCACCACTTATAGAGAACTATTAGCAGTCATAACATTTGTCAAACATTTTAGACACTATTTACTAGGACAAAAATTTAAAATAAGGACTGATCATGCTTCCTTAATCTGGTTAAAGAACTTTAAAAACCCTGAAGGCATGGTAGCTAGATGGATATCTGTTCTAGATTCATATAATTATGAAATTGAATATAGGAAAGGGAACCAGCATACAAATGCTGATGCTTTATCTAGAAAACCTTACAGACTTTGTAAAAGAGAAAATTGTCCTTGTCGTCCAATAAAAAGTGACAAGCAGGAAATTTTAGTACATCCTGTTAGGGCTGAAAATGAAATAGACCCAGATGAAACAATTCCTTACATCGATCCAGATGAAACCATTCCTTATGTTGCAAATTCACATTTAAATGAAAGTCAGGAAAATATTGATTTATCAAATTGGTTAAGAATCTGGTCAAATGAAGAAATTCAAAATTGGCAAGAAAATGATTCAGATTTGTCAAAAATTATAGAGATGAAAAATCAATTTGAAGAAAAACCAGGCAGGGAACATGTTTCTAATGCATCTTATGAAGTTCGAAATTTATGGAGTCTTTGGGAATCATTAGAAATAGTAAATGACATTTTATAAAATATGAAAATTCAGGGGAAACAACTCTCGTTTTGGTGGTTCCAAAAGAGTTAAGAACTAAAATTATGACAGAACTCCATAACAGTCGAATTTCTGGACATTTAGGCAGAGATAGAACTTTACAATCAATTAAACGTAGATTTTATTGGCCTGGTATGAGTTCTGACATAAGGATGTGGGTTAAAAACTGTTCTGTTTGTGCACGAGCAAAACGTGGTCCTGGATTAGGTCGCTATCCACTCCAACAATCACAAGTAGGATTTCCTTTAGACAGAATAGGTGTCGACATCGTAGGTCCTTGCCCTGTAACAGAAAATGGAAACGAATATATGATAGTTGTTTCTGATTATTTCACAAAATGGTGTGAAGCTTATGCTGTACCAAATCATAACGCATTAACAGTAGTAGACAAATTAGTCCCAGAATTTTTCTGTAGGTTAGGAGTTCCTAAACAAATTCATTCAGACCAAGGTCGAGAATTCGAATCTGAACTTTTTCAGGCAATTTGTTTAAGATTAGGCATAGACAAAACTAGGACAACCCCTTATAGACCTCAAAGTGATGGCCTTGTAGAAAGATTTAATCAAACATTACAAATAATGCTGTCCTCTTTCGTAAATAAACATCGCAATGATTGGGATGATCATTTACCTTATTTACTTATGGCCTATAGAGCCAGTGAAAATGACAGTACAGGCAGTTCTCCCTTTAAAATGATGTTTGGTAGGGAAATGTCCTATCCCCTTGACATAATAGCAGGGAATCCTAAATCAAACAGAAATTTGTGTCATGTAGAATATGTACAGTGGCTTAACCACACTTTTGAAGTAACTTTCAATTTTGCTAGGGACAACTTATTAAAAGCTGCTGTTAGGCAGAAAAATACATATGACAGAGGCATAAAACCTAGAAATTTTGAAATAGGAGATTTTGTTTGGAGATGGTACCCCCCTACAGCAGGTGTAAAATTAGGATTAGGTTGGGTTGGGCCTTACAAAATTTTACAGAAAATTACTGATGTAACTTATAAAATACAAGAAAGCCCAAATTCCAGACAAATAGTAGTTCATGTTGACCATCTTAAACCCTATCATGGGACAGTTCCAACTGTTTGGTTAGAAAATAGGGAATCTGACAGTGATGTCGAGGAAAATTACGATACCCCAGACCCTGATTTAAATCTTTCCGAACAGGAAGTAGGTCCAGATGATAGGAATATTTTAGATGATGAATTACCAAAAACCCCCAGTCCTAAAAAGTCCAGGTGTGGTAGAGCTATACGTAAGCCAGCCAAATATTCACCCCAACCTTTGTAAATAATGTATATATTTTTGTGAAAATATTTTTAGAATTTTAAATTATTGATGATAAACTATGGGGAGAATTTTGTAAAATTTAGAAAATATTAGCTTTACGTAACGGTTCGGTATGTTAAGTATGGAATATGGAATGAAGAGTAAGTTCCTCTTTGACTTCCCGGTATGTATTACTATGAATGTATCTATATATTTTTTTTTTTTTTTTTTTTTTTATGATAAACAATTTGGAAACGAATTTCTTTGTAGAGAGCACTTACTAGGTCACCAGTTTTGAAGAAACTGCATATTACATACAAAATACCTACACTATTGGTTACTCGAGTTGTTACATGACAATCATTCATTTTTCTGATTAGTCGCTGACCGCTGAATATTTATTGCGTGAAGATAGTCATCGTTTCTACGTATATTCTTCTTTTGTCTGTAATAAAAAAGACAGTCATTTATTATTAAATGTCAGAAGAGTTATACGAAAGCATGTTCCCTAGGACCCATAGAAAGGGCTGTTATTTTCAATTAAAATAAATAAATATTTCAGAAATTAACAGGACTTGCTACAAAGTTGAGACGAAACTTTAGTTCTGATTAAAACAGATACTTCATGTCTTTATTTATTTCATGTCACAATAATTTATCGACTATCAGATAAAAGTACATGTATACAAATATACAAACAAACACATAACACACTTGTGTGGCAAATTTTGTAATGTATACTTTGTTGTCCTTAGACAGTAATCCAAACATGGTGACTTATGATTGCAGTTTATTTCAGAATGGACATGGAAATGAGAGTGATGCCTAAGGAAGTCCAGTCTTTGAATGCTGACGTTGTAAGGCCTATATTCCACCCTGGATATCAGTGTCCGGTACCAGTTTGTAACAGAACTGCATACGACAAGCTTTACGCATACATGCGACACTGGCGCCGACACCATGCACCTAGACTTAGCGTTTTTCCATGTATGGCCTGCCCGTTAACTTTTGAGGATAAACCTACCATGAGGGATCATTGGTTAAGAGGCATAGCTTTACGGCGTTTAATGCCAGGAGAGCCACAGACAAACTTAGCAGGGTACAGATCAACAATCCACGCTATAAAGACCCTGGAATGATTGTGCCTCCGAGGAAGGATAACCCCTCTTCATCAAATGGTAGTGCTGATAATTCCAATACTACTGTGGAAGTCCAGGAAGTTCTGTATGATGTCGTAGAGCCTGGAGAAATGGTACCCCGAGATGTGGACTTAGAAATGGTACATAAGGATGGGAAGTTAGTATTCATAAAGAAGTACAACAAGGACTTTGGACTGAATGCTTAATTGTATATTTTTATATTGATGTTTGCATAGTACTTTTTATAATATGTGAATTGTAATTTTATTGTGTTTCGTCTAAACCTATTTCTATTTCGTATACATTGGTTTAGGTGGGGGGAATGTGGCGGAATTGCCTTTTATACTTAATATTTATGTATGCAAATGCCGTATTATGAAGGTTAACCGGGAAATTTGAAATCAAAACTTCGATGTTTTAAGTGTCAACTTCAGACTGTGTTTAAATAAATTTGAAGCGTATATTTTTGCTTGAAATTGATATCGGGCAATTTATATTTTGTTTTAAAACGATTTAGGGTCTTTTAGCACTCTAAAATTGTCATAATCTTGTTAAAATTTCTGTAGAATATCTTCTTTACCCAATGGCTGCTGAATGGCGCGAGAAGTTCCGAAATACTCTCTCGGTATTTTACATAAAGTTGCGTTCGGACAACTTACTATGGGTCGCCATTGCAATTTTTGTACTCACTTTTTGGAACATTAATTTCAATTGGTTTATTTTCACTAAAACTTTTTATATTGGCCAGAGGATTAAATTTCTATATTTAGAAACCTCAGTGGTATATATAGAGCTGTTTTGGTCATTCTTATTGCTTTTCTGTACAGAGCCACAGTCTACTCAAAGACTTTACAAGGTAAGTGCATTTATGCACGTCTAACTGTATTTTTATACAGCTTAGTAGGGCTCATGTAAGGGGAGATAATTACCAAATTTTTGGCCTTAGCTCTACCACACCTAGGTACTCTAATATGGCTTTATTTTGCTAAATTCATTTTGGTCATTTTTACTAAATTATTTTTGAATAAGCTCCAATATTTTTGGATAGGATTTTTGCTCTATTTTTGAATTAAAATGTAGGGAAATATATTTTGAGAGGTTAAAAACTATTGAATAGAGTAGGGAAAATTCCATTATTTTTGTAGAATTTTTGATAATTAATTGATATATAATTTTCCCATAATGTCGTTGTTAACATTGTTTTTGTACATAATAAAATATGTAAACTTACCTGCCTTTAATTGATTTAACTAGCAGAGACTCAGGTCCCAGAGGACGAACTCTAATTTCATTGACTAGAAGCTGGTATTTTGTATTATTTCATGTTTCATTGACTCTGTTGATCAAGGTCCTAGATTAACTAAGTAATTTCTCAAAAGAAGATTGCAATTTCCGGTGTACGAAATATGGAAGTTATGAGTTTATTTAGTTAGAAACTAAATATTTGTGGGCTTTTTGATTGAAAAACAGGGTTAAAACAAATTCCTAGGAACAAAATAAAACATGACTAAATAATTCTACAACACAGAGTACCCTTCCGGTTACATAAAGTTAAATTTATTTGATGTCCAGTCCATGTAATAAACGTACCATATACTAAACTTCTTTAATGCATTACAGACAGGCAAAATGATAACAAATCAGTATCAAATTAAAAGACAGCATGGTTATTCATGATGGAAAAAACTCAACAAATAAGGATACAATGCCCAACCCTCTGAATTAAAATAAAACCACCTACAATAGAAATTCCCTATATTAACTGCGTTTTAAAAGCTTGCACAATTTCATAAACCTTCTGTGAATCAACATTCTCAAAAATATTTTTTCTAAATGGAATTTATTGAAAAAGTAAACAGGGAATTAAGTTTCATACCAAATATAATACTGCTGGACTCCAGAGACATTCCATGTCTCTATTGTGCACATGTTTTGGAAGCCCGTCAAGAGATGACTGAAGTTAGAAACATTCTGAATGATAATTCAAACTTGTCTAGAGACCTATATCCAACGTATCATTTCCTGATACACACAGATATGGAAAACGGTTTGCTTTACCTATATTTCGAGGAAATCAGGAAGTTAATTAACCTAAAGCTACTTGTAGAAGAAGTAAACGGAAGAAATGGGAACAAGGAAGAAAATGTAATATACAAGATGGTGATCGATGTGATTGAAAAAAGGCAAGTTCTATTTATGTTTGCCATTCTCCATATCTTTGAGGTTGCTTTCTGTTCCGTTTAGGGCGTTGTTGAATTGGAATAGGAATATTTTGTTGCTGATTGATTTGCTGTACAATAGGAATATTTTGTTGCTGATTGAGTTGCTGTACAATAGGAATATTTTGTTGTGTCTGTTGATCTACATTATGATTATTTAACAATCTCAGAAATTCATGGCGAAATCTCAGAAGCACACCAAGTACAGTAGTATATATTGTAATTCTTTAAATACCTGTACATGTATGTATTCTGTATTTTTCGAAAAGCATGCTTACCAACTGAAGAAGATAAAACTTATTACCCATGGTGTAGAAGACTCTCCTTTGTCTTTCATCTGAAATAAAATTTTAATTATTTTATTGCAGAAACAGCTTAGTAGATATAGTAATGTCACAACCGCCATGGACATGTCAAGCAACAACACCAAGCAGCCCACCATCTCCTGCAGTCTTTTCGGATTATAGTGAGCTTGAGGCAGATGATCCATCTGCAGACACCAATACCGTAATTTTATAACATTATAGTTTTCAAAAGAAGTTTAAAGATGCTTTATACATTAACACATGTCTGATGTACATTGTGTGTATTTGATAAATGAGATAAGATTTGGTACAGGTATTTTGAAAACAATGGTGGGTTCAACAAGTTTTATGATACCGAACCTCCCTCTCCAGTAACAAACACATAAATACAAGAACATGCTTAACTTTTAAGTTAACTAAATATTGTATGTAGCATTTATAAACATACATTGTACATGTAAGAATATTTTGAAAGGATATATGCCGAGTTATTTAAATAAAGTAAATGATCAAATACATTCATGTACTGAACTTGTCTGAGTAATCGTTAAGAGCAAACTTCAGTGTAATCGTTACGAGAATTCATAAAGCAAAGAAGCCTTAAAGGCATGACAGGTCAGATACGATTCTACATATACGTCCCACTCCGCATTGCAAGGTAGGATAAAACTTTTGTACATGACTTAATATATAAATTCTAAATAAATTTTGGTTACATTATTCTAAATTATAATTACAGGTGCAGCAGTACTAAGGGGTGTGGAAGTTGTTGTTCCTGCATGCCCTGGCTTTGATGATATGGATTCTGACAGCAGCTTTGAAAATGTGGATCCTGGTCATGATGATATGGATTCTGACATCAGCTTTGAAGATGTGGATCCTAGCTTTGGGAGATCCATACTGACTGTAGGCTTGACAGGAGAAATAATTTAAATAGGTACATATTTGAAGTATAAAGATTACAAAAATCTTCCATATCATTCATTTTTTTCTTTTTTCGGTGCATTGCAGGTTTTACCTGCATGTACCAACAATGCAATCTTAAACTTGCATATACATGTACCTTTTTTTCTTTAACCCTATTGAAGATCAGTCCTGAAATTACATGTACAGATATTTTATTGACATGTGACAATCAGTCCTAATTTTATGTTTCAGTTTTACATAGGGCTGTCGTACCAAATTTTCATTCTGTAAATTAAACATGCATATTCAATTTAGGAGTAATAACTAACTGATTCTATAATTAATAATGATAAAAGTACATTATATACGATATAATTACATTGTGAATTCAGACCTTGATTTCTTTTACTATAGTGAAAATACTTAATAACTTCCAACATTGTCTTGCAATTGGTTACATTTTTGATTACTTATCGTGATGGATGGTATCATTGGTGGTTTGTTTCCTAGCAGAATAGTCTTACACAAGTCCAAAGAGCCAAGTTTAATTATGATTCTGTCAACATGTCCCACTAGCATCAATGTGGAATCTGAACTGAAGGTATTGAATTTAATGAACTTTAAGTTTTCATTGCCTTGGTACACGTACACATTTCCATTGACGAACTTACATTTGTAACTGATAGGTTTATACTCCAAATCCTGCATTAACACACATACATTTTTTACATCATGTACATCACATACAATATTTAAAATGCACAAGTAAAAGCTTAAGCACGTTGCAAAACTACGTTGAATTGATACCAACATGGTTGAACAACGTGTGAGGCTCAATGTGTGAAACAATAGGCTATTCCGGTTATTGACAGTACCCCCTATTTTGTACTTCATCTTATTGAAGAATCGCTGGGTTTCCATGATTTTTTTTTATTAAAAACAAAGTTATTTTCCCAATTTCCAATAATATGAAATTGTTGCTATTTAGCTTATCACGTTTTTGAATGGAAAAATCTCAATATATTTTGTATGACAGGTCTGCTACTTCTTGGAACGGTTACTCAACAATTGTACTGATTAAAGAGGGACAACTCTGGGTTTTCATATTTATTTAAGATGGGTGGAGTTTTATCCCTTTAACGAAATTGGTAGATCAAACCAGGCAAATTGCGAGCAACCAGTGTATAAGAAATGGAACAACACATTATTATAGACCTTAAAAATGAAATGTCAACATCGTTCCATCAGAAATTCTGAAAATAGTAACCGAATTCAAATGGGGAAGGCAAAAACAACCAAGAAAAAAGTAATAATTACGGCAAAGGTGCTGACTCGGTACACACATTTCAATACGAAATGGTGGGCTAAACCATGTCCCATTTTATTGCAATAACACATTGCTATAAAAAGTCACAAGGAATCAAAAATCAAAATTATAGCAAGGTTTCAGACAATACATTTAAATCAAAGTACTAAGAGCACTGACAGACACATGCATGCATACTTTAATAAATTAATTCATTTGTCAAAAGAAATTAAAACAGAGTGAAAGAATTTATTTGTTATTGAATGAATAAAATAATATAAAAAGCGAATATATTACCAAAAATGACTATAAGTGGTGACTGTACTGTGATAAAATCGTGATAAACGTAGAACAATGTCATTCATATAGATGTACCTATATAAAGTAGTATTCATACTTGTTCATCGATCGACTGGATGCTAATTGACCAAATGTTTCATTCACAATTTTCAACCAGTTCCAAAGTAAAAACAACTGTAGAAAATGAAATTATAACATCCATAGTATAAACGATTGTAAAATACACAGATAAAAACAACGGAAAATGTTGAGTTTTATACGATCAACGAATCCATCGACTAACTGAACTTCTACTGTATCGAAAATGTCATTATCGTATTGTTCTAAGTCACACACGAACCCCTCGTCTTCCTCCCCTCCAGCCAATTGTGAGGTTGCTCCTGATGTGTCAACCATGCCTCACATTCTGTACACATAAATTTAAAATCAATACGAACACTCTTTTTTTCCACGTTTAATTGTTTTTTGATAAATCAAAATACTCCTCTAACAATATATGATAAAAAAAAAAGTTTTTTTATCAAGAACAGAAATTTTTAAATTAGTTTCGAGAACCTTATTTTCAAATATGTAGCATGCTCACAAAGATTTTCTATGACTTTTTAAAACACTTCTGGGATGTATTTTTTTTAATTATTTTTTCGTTTCCCACGACAGTTGACTTGTTTTTGAACATGTGTTTTTAAGTGTTATTATGGCAACTTATTACTTAGAAGATGTGAAGCCTCTCATAATGAAGACTGAAACTGAAGAAAAATTCAAAAGAGCGACACACTGCCACATTTGCGGGTTACCGTTCACAAATAAAGAGATCAATGTTAGAGATCATGCACATATAGACGTGTCCGGTTATTGATATTCTGATAGGCGTGTCCGGTTATTGACATTCTGCTACGTTTGGTAACTATGGGGGAGCCGGACATATATCATGCAACCTTAACCTTCAGAACGTGAGTTTCGTACCTGTTTTTTTTTCATAATTTGCGTGGCTTTGATTCTCAGCTATTAATTAAAGCTGTTGGAAGGCATAAAGATAAGAAACTCACCTGCATTCCGAATAATATCGAGAAACATTTCATTTTCAGTAGCTGCCGATGGAATTTCTCATTTTCACCAATTTCGAAAAGCACAGGAAAGTCTTACCATTTCCACCATCAGGATCATAAATCTATAGAACCGTTCTATCATCTTGATTATCAAGAAATCTCAATATGTGTCTCTGCCAAGGTCTAAGCGTACAATCCTCCATAGTTCTAACTATTCTCTCTTCCTCTTTTTTATTTCTGAATGTTTCAAAGTACTTCTCGAAATTCTTCCCGATGTATGACAGTGCGCAGTACGGATATAGAGTGGGATGGAGTCTATCCCACTTCTGTGCGCATATATATACGCTTTGACGAGTGTGGAGCAAAAGTCTTTATCAATTCCTCTGACAACAGCACGGTAGTCCTCCTTCGTAATGTATTTGACCACGTCATAACATTTTTAGGGCGCTGGATATCGGTGAACTCCGGACAGAGCGCTTTCGCAAGCCATAACCTATGGAACTCCTGGAACGACATCTTCTCTTGAGTTTTGATGCACGCATGGGAGTGATTGTTGGGCAGAAATCCACAACCTGTTTCATCTCCGACAGCCACACCAATAATTTCCTCATGGGTCCCCTCCATCTGACAAATGAAGAATCTCTTACATATCTTATATTTAGCTCTGATCCCACTAAAGGTAAGGAAAAAAACATTGGCCCTACCAGCGCGTTGTTCGTCGCCATCTGCATGATCTCGGAACAATATGTCCTCCTGCTCCACCATTCTCTTCAACCTCATCATTGCCAGCATGTAATGGCAATACACACCTATCTCTATCATCTTGAACATCACCATTGCGTTTCTTACAGGCCCTTGCTGAACGTCTATGTTTGGCCAAAGACTTACGGTTGAGCAGTTTACCGCAGTCCGGGCAGTTGACTTTGATTTCAGGCATCTCATACTATAGCGGCTCTTGAACCTGGGATACCACGGACTAGATGCTGTTCATTTTTATACTAACCCGGTTTAGCATGGTAAGCTGCATTAAAATGATTAGAGTGAGTCTTGAATTATTATCACCATTTTCGTCGAGTAAGGGATGTCAAGGAGAAATTGTATGATTTCAAAAAAAATTGCCAAAGCCAACAAGTATGTAAACTGTTTACGACTTTACAAAACCAGCCTGTCATCTGATGTACTATGACGCCAATAACCTTCACGGACAATGTGTCAGTCCTTGCCGACAGGTCTTGTGCTGTGGTTGGAGCTTGATCAGTTTGAATTGCACAAGATTTGCTCGGATGGAGATAAGGGGTACATGTTAGAAGTGGGCTTAGAGTACCCTAAAGAATTACATGACATGCACAACTGATACATCCTAGCAACGTCACAAAAACTTGTAGAGGATGATGAATGATCTCCTTACAATCGTCATACATATAAAGATTTATATGGTGAAAACCGTAAACGTCCAAGAACCAGCAAATTGATACCCACATTACAGACAAAAAACAAATTGCATCACACATTTTAGAAATCTACAATTATACACACAACTAGGATTGAAGGTTACTAAAATACATCGGATTTTGGAATTCCACCAATGTCCAATGTTGGAGGAGTATATTTCTTTCAACACCATGAAAAGACAACAAGCACAAATTGATTTCGAGAAGAACTTTTTCAAACTGATGTGTAATTCGGTGTTTGGGAAAACGATGGAGAATATTCGTAATAGAGTCGATGTGAAACTAGTTAATGACGAAGTGAAACTAAATAAGTATATTGTCATTTGAACGTCTAAAGATTTTTCCTGAAGATTTAGTTGGAGTTGAAAATAAGATTTAATCTACTATGATCGAAGAAGCCGGTTTATGTTGCAGCTGTTATTTTAGAACTTTCGAAAATCGTAATGTATGACTTTCAATACAACGTCATGCAAAAGAGAAAATTATTATTTACCGATACAGACAATCTATGCTATGAAATTTTTACCGACAATATTTATGAGGATATGAAGCAGTTTCAACATTATTTTGACACCTCACAGCATTCAAAAAAGTGCCAGGAAAAATGAAAGATGAATTAGCAGGTAAATATTCCATAGCATCATCAATCCTACGTTTTCGTTTCACTTTTTACACATAATGCCAAGATAATAAATGTTAAAATATCAATTTACTACACATACAGTTTAAATTCATGTCTAATAAGTTAGTTCGACTCAAGTCAAGTCAATGTAGCCATTGTATTAATGTAATTTTTTCAAAGAATTCTCATATGCTCTTCAATGCTTTCGGATTAGTTTTGGATGAAGGTAATATTGTCAGTTTTAAAAAGTCGCCCAATGACTCAGCCTTAAAACATGAATGTTCAAAATAATTACAAGAGGCTTGTCTTGGACATTTTCAGCCCTTTTTAGGAGGAAAGGGGGGGTTATATAATATTAATTTCAAAGTGGTAGGTGAGGGAATCCTATTAAAATTTGACTCAAATTGCTGTCAGAATGCAGATGGCATCTAATTTGCATGTTTATGTCGTCTTACGACGCCCACCCATGATTGTACTGATAGAATTTTAAAAAAAACACAATGGTAATAATAGAAAATACTGATATACCACATAACGGGTAGGCAGGTCTGAAAATGTTAAAAATTTAACATTCAAGAATTTTTTAGTTATCCTCCTTTGTATGAAGTTTAGTAAATTTTGTTAACTTAGCCACAAACCGAAATGAGAAGTCATATTCAGCAACTAACATATGTACGATACAAAGAATGAATTCTCAGCTAACGTTTTTGAATTTTACAAAATACTGATTATTTTATAACAAAACAAATAAGGATTAAGACACCACCATCTGCTTGATACGGAGGTAAATTGGATTTTGAAAAAAACATGAAATAAACTAACCTTAAATTCTGCTCTCAAAATAATAGTAGGTAAAAGTTCTGACCGCACCTCTGTATCAAAACGTATGCCAAGTTACTCCGCCTTCAATACATCTGATGACTCGTAAATCAACGAGATATGCACGTCTTCCACATTAAAATTGGTATTAAAGTATTTCCAATAACAAATTGCGTTCGTTGATTTTATTGTTTTGTTTTTTTGGGTTTTTTTTAATGCCTTGGTAGATTCTCGTCTATGGTACGTTTATTATATGGATCTGGCGCGTACTAATCTAATATACTAATGTGGAAATACATGTACAATTGTTGCAGCAATTTTCCTTTCAAAAAATAGTGAGGTATCAACATACAAAACCACTGTTTTGATTCAAGGCCTACATTTCGCTAACCAGTCGAAAGTCTTTAAAACGGTGTGGATATGGATAATGCATTCTTTTCAAACGAAAGGTTCTGGTTATCTGAGGCAAATCTGAAAGAGGACCATTGCTACCAAGTCTAGTTATAATTGGTGGTTTCAGACAAGAAGATTTTTAAATGAATTTCCCTTAAAAAAAATGACCTCCCTCTCCTCAAAATGTTTACACTTGCTATGAAATTCTGACCCCCCTGTCATGGAAAAATGACCCACCCTCTCCTTGCTAAAAATGTATATCGACTATCCTATTCTGACCTCCCTGTCATGGAAAAATGACCTCCCATCTCACAAAATTTTAAAACCTGCTATTGTATTCTGACCTCCATGTCATGGAAAAAATACCTCCCCTCCCTTTAGTAATGTTTTAGCCATTTCTGTGAATAAAAATTTATTTCTACAAGGGGGTCACTTTTCCATGACGGGGTTCAAATTTCTATGAAGAGAATTTAACCCTGGGTCAATATTCCATATGGTATTCTGACCCCGGGGTCAATTTCACATGGAGTCGAAATACCATAAGACACCGGTTTGAATGATATTCCTTTGGTCCATTACGAGCAATGGGACCGCTTTGTAGCTCCGCCGATTGTCATTGATTTTCGCATGGTGAGATAACGGATTTATTGTCGGTAAGAATATCAACTCGATGGTTGTAAAGTTCTTTATTTATAGATTTAATTGCTTTTACAAGAGCGTCGGCCTCTTTAAGGTGCATTGGACGGCTATCACGTTTTCCCAAAAGTCACCGAATGTAAACCCCTCCTTTTCACCTGACATAATTGATACTCCATACTTATAAAGTGAAGCATCGGTCGCGATTGTAATTTGTTTGTGAATTTCCGGCCTCCAGGGAACAAATGAATACCATTCATCAACAAATTTCCAATGTTCAATTTCCCTTTTTAGATCCCCGACAATGTCTACTTCACGAGAGTTTTTAATGACGTATGCAAAAGCTGCATTGACCTCTCTACAGTACAGTTTCGCGGCAGGGATGACTATGTTCATTGACACACATTTTCCTGCAAATCTTTGTAATGTTTTAACATCGACCTTCTCAGATTTCAAAACAGAATCCCGTAGACTAATAAATGAAAGTGTCTTATCAGCTGGTAAAATAAACGTTTGTTTGACAAAGTCAATGATAAAACCAAGAAAATGTATTTTTGTAGATGGAACTGTTCTACTTTTCGTAATGGAGAAAGTGTAACCGAGTTTTGTCATAAGTTCAACCATCACGTAAATAACTTTATTGATGTTTCCTTGAGGCAAATCAGAATTTTTTTCAGCCACAAGCAATCGATCATCAATATACTGAAGAGTCAGAATACCTAATCCCCTTAAAAAAGAAGTAACTTGCATACCGATTTTCTGATATATATAGGCTGAAGCCTTCCAACCGAACGGCCCCCGTGTGGGTCCCGGGGACACAATAGAATAGGCCCACAGCTCCTCGGCTTGGCGTAAGAGGCCCCTAAAGAGGCGACATGTTTGCCGTGTGTCGCAAACCCGTGTCGGTAATAGGGAGTGTTCCTGGATGGCCGGATAAACGGTTCCGATCACCATCTGGGGCACAATCTTTACCTAGACGGGAGGCCGGATGGGCCCGATTCGGTCAATCGGCTGGTCACACCAATCCCTTATACGAAAGAATATATTTACTTTTTTTTTCTCCCAAATTGCATGATCGAAATTCAAAATTTCTTTACGATGGTATCGGTGTTGGCTTATGGGTCACAAATTTCAACAGGTTAAAATGTATATGTTTGTATTTGGCATTTTAGTTATTTTTATTTATGTTCTTGTATTATTTTTCGTGCAAATTCTTGAATATAAAATTTATTTTTTTGATTCAATATGACTAGTTTTTGAAGTCTTCCAATAAATTTCATTTCGTCCTGACAATGTTTGGTTTTTGATTCGGTTTATTTATACCAATTTTTAAACACCCAGCTCATGAATGGCTCGATGACCCCGGTCCAGCCTAAACCGGTCACGACTTGCCCTCTGCTGTTTTCTCGTGGTTGTTTGAAAAGATCCAAATGAACCTTTCATGACGCCTCGATACAATGGGTCGGGAAATGGTGGTATGCATGTATCGTAGAGGTTGATATTTGGGTTCTGGGGTCTTTGAAGATAACCACTGACGGAATCGGCGGAGAAGGCGGTGGCTAATGGGGTAATGCTTCCTCGGCTTAATGAGGCCACATGTTTGCCGTTTGTGGATACCCGTAAGGATAGAGGACGGGATCCTGGTAGCTGAAACACGCTACTTTGGCCCTTACTTTATCTGAAACGGGAGGTCGGATGGGCCCGGTCTCGACCAATCGGCTGGTCACGCCAAGCCCTTGAACTATCCTGTTAACAAAATGTACAACAATAGTACCATTAACATAGGACGGTTTAAGAAGGCGGTGGCTTATGGGTCAATCGTGTAGATGATTCTTTCGGCGGTTGAATCGCCAGGAAACCCCTGGCACGAGGCATGCGCCAATTAAAAGTACTCTATGCGAGTATCTTGTCCTTGCATCCCTAGTGTCTGTCGCACATGCGGCAGGCATACATCATTTGGTGCTGCTCCGAGGTGGGCGGGGAGCAAGGGCAACGAATCATTATACAATCAACATGGATTCTTTAACTGAAAAAACTCAACCCCTCCAAACAACTCAAAATTCAACAAGTTCTAAAAGAAAACTAAATAACAGTGACGATGAAGGACCGAACCCAAAATCACAAAATTTATCTTTGACTACTCTTCCTAAATATTTAGTACTTACAAGTCTGGACCAGGAGAAACCGTTAACCAAATTATCACCCTTTGTCTTACAGAAGTACATCCAAAGTTGCGCCGGAGAAGTTAAAAAAGTCAGTAAAATGAAAAGTGGAAGTTTACTTGTAGAATGCGTTAGACCACAACAATCAAAAAATCTTCTGTCTCTAACATCAATTTCGAACGTCAAAATTTCTGTTACCTCCCACAGATCTCTCAATTCTTGTCAAGGAATTATTCGTGACAGAGACCGGGATCTACTCGAGCTCTCTGAAGAAGAAATTTGTGAAGAACTTAAGTCACAACTTGTCTCAAAAGTCAAAAGATTTACAAAAAAGTCCGATAACAAAACCATCAAATTAAACACTTACCTTATTACGTTTGAACGCTCAGCATTGCCAGATCACATCTACATTGGACCCTACAGAATAAAAGTTGACAGGTACATTCCCAACCCTATCAGATGTTTCAAATGCCAAAAGTTTGGACATGGTAGAGGTTCATGTCGGAGTACCGAAAAATGTGTCAAATGTTCTGTAGAGGGACATTCCAGTTTTGATTGTGAGGGCGATGTTAAGTGTTCAAATTGTGGACTCGATCACATGGCGAACTCTAGAAACTGTGATTTATATAAAAAGGAGATTGCAATACAAAAGACAAAAGCAGACCAGGGCATCAGCTACCAAGAAGCCCGCAAGCTCGTCTCTGCCACGAATAGTTCATCCACATCTACATCATATGCTAACAAAGTCAAAGGGTCTTCCACATTCCAGTCAACTGAAACTCAAACTGCTTACACCTGGCCAAACAATGCATCATTTCCAGTGTTATTACCCCAATTTCAATCTACTGATTCTCAAAAATCGACATCAAAAAAATCTTCCACTTCTCAGACGCAAACTTCCTGCTCATCTGCAGTCACATCTTCTAAGAAGAATTCTGACTCCACTCAACCAAAAACTTTAACTTCTAAAAAATCATCATCTCCAAAGAAACCAATCAACTCATCTCCATCTCAGCAAAAGAAAGTAATATCTTCCAATCCAAAATCACCTTCAAAATCGTCACCACAAAGACATCCGCGATCTCGTTCAGCTGAAAAAATCCGGACCAGACAATTTTCAAGTCGCCTTCCGAAGGCAGAAAGAAATCATTTTGCTAAGTTTAGAGATCTCCGCTCGGAGTTTGATGATGACTCCGAGCAGATGGAAACATCATCAGCTGACTGCTTGGATTCTATATGGGGGGATCCACTAGTTCCACCTGTGGAAGTTAACCCCCACCAGAAAAATACGAACGATCCTGGTGGCAGGTATAGTTCTTCACGTGAAGAACATAAAAAGAACTACTCCCCCATCCGTCCTCCGAAAATATGAACGGAATCATCCAATGGAATTGTCGAGGCTTAAAAATCAATTTAATTGAATTATCGTTATTAGTCCAAACTTTCCTCCCCGTTGCCTTTTGTCTCCAAGAAACACATTTAAAGGAAAATGATCACATAAATGTTAAAAATTACTCTATGTACAGCACGCATGTTAAAAAGGATGAAAGAGCTGCGGGCGGCTCTTCCATTCTTGTTAAAAATGGCATTATTCATAGTCATTTTAATTTAAAAACTGATTTACAGGCAGTTGCTGTTCGTCTGTCTCTAAGTAAAACTATCACCTTATGTTCCGTTTATATTCCTCCTAGTACACACTTGGAAATTGATAAGCTTAAATCTTTAACAGATCAGTTACCTGTCCCATTTATCCTTATGGGTGATTTTAACGCCCATAATCCTCTTTGGGGCAGTACCTCACAAAATGATAAAGGCAAAAAAATTGAAGATTTTTTAAATCAGGAAAGTTTGTGTATTTTTAATGATGGATCAAATACTTATCTCCATCCGGGAAATGGTTCTTATTCGGCTATCGATCTAACAATTTGTGACCCTTCATTATTGCTGGATTACTCATGGCGAGTCCATGATGATTTGTGCGGAAGCGATCACTTTCCCATAGTTTTAGAAAATTTATTCCCCACGTCATCCGAAAGAGTTGCTCGCTGGAAATTTGACAAAGCCAATTGGCCTTTGTTCGAGCAACTCTGTCGAGATGAACTGAAGAAAGATAACTTTGATAATGTTATTAATCCAGTCCTTAAGTTTAATGAAACGTTAGTATCGATAGCCGAGAGAGCCATTCCTAAAACCTCGACAAATCCAAAACAACCCAGCAAACCGTGGTTTGATGATGATTGTGAGGAAGTGAAGAAAAACAGGAAGAAGGCCGAACGACGATTCAATTTGCATCCAACCCAGGATAATTTAAGTAATTTCAGAATATTCCGTGCGAAAGCACGCCGAACATTTAAACAAAAGAGACGAAAGTCATGGCAAAATTTTGTCTCTAAAATAAACTCTCATACTCCTATGAACAAAGTTTGGAATTTTATACAAAAAATTAATGGAAAAAACAAGAAAGCCAATCTTCACCATCTGAAAGATGGTCAGACTCTGTTAACATCAGAAATTGATATCTCCAAAAAACTTGGAGAAACTTTTTCGAAAAATTCTTCTTCTACAAATTACTCTCAGGAATTTCAACGTATTAAAAACCGAACCGAAAAAACCAAACTTAACTTTCGATCGAACAATTCGGAAGACTACAACCGCCCTTTCTCTAGAGATGAACTAAACAATTCTTTGGCAAAAGCTCATGATACAGCTTGTGGCCCTGATGACATACATTATAAACTTCTTAAACATCTTCCTGATACATCATTACAGACACTTTTGGATATACTAAATAACATTTGGGAAACTGGTGACTTGCCCTCTTTGTGGAAGCTGGCGACAGTTGTCCCTATTCCAAAACCTGGGAAGGATCATTTTGAATCGTCGAATTATCGGCCAATTGCCCTCACAAGTTGCGTATGCAAGACTATGGAACGGATGATCAACGACCGCCTTGTCTGGTTCCTTGAGACCAATGGTCTCCTGTCCAATATACAGTGTGGGTTCCGGCAGGGCAGAAGCACGTTAGATCATCTTGTTCGCTTTGAGTCTTTCATACGCAACGGGTTTGCTAAGGGTGAACACGTGGTGTCGGTCTTTTTCGACCTAGAAAAAGCATACGACACCGCTTGGAAATATGGTATTTTAAAAGACTTAAATGATATGGGGTTGAAAGGTAGATTACCCTCATTTATTGATAACTTCTTGTCAGACAGACAGTTTAAAGTCAAGGTTAATACTACAATGTCTGACCCTTTTGAACAAGAGATGGGTGTCCCTCAGGGGAGTATCCTTTCTGTTACTCTATTCAGTATTAAAATTAATAGTTTGGCTAAAACATTACAAACTAATGTTGAAGGCTCGCTTTATGTTGATGATTTTCTTATATGTTATAGAGCTAAAAATATGAACAATATAGAAAGACAATTACAATTGTCTTTAAATAAAATTGAAAAATGGGCTATAGAAAATGGTTTTAGGTTTTCCAGCTCCAAAACTGTTTGCATGCATTTTTGCAATAAACGCAAAATGCATTTAGACCCTGAGCTAAAACTCAATAACTCGCCTATTAAAGTTGTTAAGGAAACCAAATTTCTTGGACTTCTGTTCGATAGTAAACTCACCTTTCTACCCCATATCAAAATGCTAAAAGCTAAATGTTTGAAAGCATTGGATATTTTAAAAGTTGTTTCCAGCACTGACTGGGGTGCTGATAAAAAGATTTTATTAAATTTATATCGATCTTTAGTTAGATCAAAACTTGATTATGGTTCAATTATATATGGATCTGCTCGCAAGTCCTATATAAAAATTTTAGATACTGTTCACCACCAAGGCCTACGTTTGGCCTTGGGGGCGTTCAGAACATCTCCTGTGGAGAGTTTATATGTAGAGGCGAACGAGCCCTCTCTTTATAACCGTAGGATAAAACTTGGTTTACAATACTTAACCAAGCTAAAAGCATATCCTTCAAATCCTGCCTACGACTGTGTTTTCAATCCTCTCTATGAGGATATATTTGAACAACATGAAAATAAAATTCCTCCATTTGGTATTCGGATGAAACCACATATTTCTGTTTCTAACTTAAACCTTGATGAAATAGCCCCTATTAATATACCTCAATCTCCACCTTGGCTTGTACCCAAACCTAAATTTATTTTTGACCTCAGAAAACATAAAAAGTCTGAAACAAACCCAATTATAATTCAGCAACATTTTGCTGAAATAAAATCAAACTTTGCATGTCATGACTCAATTTATACGGATGGATCCAAGGACGGGGACAAAGTGGCTGCCGCAGCAGTCCATGGGCAGCAGGCAGCAACTCTCCGTCTTCCATCTTCCAGTTCAATATTTACTGCAGAAGCTAGAGCCATCATTCTTGCTTTGAAATTTGTCAGAACGTCTGATAAGCTGAAATTCCTGATATGCTCAGATTCTCTTTCATGTTTATTGGCTATAGAAGGTCAGAAATATAAAAACCCTTTAATTGCCCATATTATTGAGTTCTATAAAAGACTTGTCCAAATGGGGAAAGAAATAGTTTTTATCTGGATACCAAGTCATATTGGTATCCGAGGAAACACAGTCGTAGATAGTATAGCGAAGGATGCTTTAGATGACCCAGTTACAAATATGTCAGTGCCTTATACTGATTTTAAACCTTTGATTTATAAATATGTTGTACGTCTGTGGCAGTCCCAGTGGGATCTGCTGACAGAAAATAAATTACATGCTATTGAGCCAACTGTTGGCAAAAATGTTTTTTCGTTCGGCAGAAGCCGAAGAGAACAAGTGGTTTTAACTAGATGTCGCATTGGCCACACCAGGACGACTCATTCTTTTATTTTAGAGAATGAGCCACCTCCTGAGTGTATTCCGTGCCAATGTCGACACACTGTGAAACACCTTTTAATAGACTGTGTGGATAAATCCGACATAATTTGTCGGTATTACACAGTCAATAATATGAAAGATTTATTTACAGTGGTCGCTGGCGACCGTCTTTTACAATATTTAAAAGACGTAGGACTGTACTCCAAAATATAGACTGTTATACTATGTTCTTGAGTATAGTCATTGGTCATTATTTTAAACTTTGTTACTGTTAATTGACTTGATTTTATACAAGTTTGTATCGTTTACTGAATATTTTATGTATTTTGACACTTGTTTAAATGAATAGCGTATCTGTGATAGTATTTCTAAATGAAATTTAGACTGTTTGTGATATAATTTTTACTGTTTATTCGACCTTCAATATTTTATTTGTAAATAGTCTATTTATTTTAGATACTGTTTGAAATTTTAGTGAAATTCGAAACTAATAAGTTCTCGCCGTGGTATTGGCTGCAATATCGCCAGTTCGGCGTTAAAAAATATTCAATCAATCAATCAATCCAACCGAACGGGATTACAGTATAAGTGAAAACCAATCCCCCAAATTGAAAGCCAAAATAAGTTTCCGACTTTTGCGTTAATCTCACGTGTTCATATCCTGATTTTTCGTCGAATGCAACTATAAACACATTTTTCTCAACTATTCTCGGGACATGTTTAAGATTTTCTAGCTGAAATGGGCTATCCTTGATCCATAAGTTTAAGTAGCGTTCGTCGTGACATAATCTAGGCTTACTTGGCTATACGGTTAAAGGCATTATAATCCTATGTAGCTCACATTCTCCTAATTTTCCCCACAAACGTACTGAACCAGATTTTATTCTCTCCAAAATCTCATGTTTTATGAAATCCACATAATTTTTACAAGAAGAGTTCTGGAAAAAATTTTTTGGTGGCTCGTTAGAATCAAAAGACTTGCCTTTAAAATTTCCGTTAAATTTTTGGAAAAAATCTTTAACATCCACACCTTCTGATACCCATTTCTCTACATCAGACGGAAAACAATCGGTAAACTTGAGCCATTCATTTTTACAAGCATTAATGCCTCCCGCAACAAAAGCTTCGGGGTCACGTACGTGTAAACTTCCAATATCAACAAATGAATTGTCATTCAAAATATCAACACTTTTTTTGTGGATTGCAGGCGCAGGCCTACCTCCATTCATCGTAACCCAAGTTGGAAGCTTCCGAATATCCTTCAAAGCAGACAGCGGATTGAAGTGTGTTATTTCCCAATCAGGCAGTGAATATGGTCTTTCTTTTACATCCTAAAATACAAAATAATCCGTCATTTCCATGGAAGCAACCAATTTGTGAAGAAGTGTTAAAACCTGTAACGCATTAAACAGACATCATGAGCTTAAAATAAATGTAAATTTAAATAACAAAACTATACTTAAAGTATAAACATTCAAGATATATAACGACTAAGCTAGAATAATAAATGAAACGTATTACGAAAAATGAAATGTTACTTGTTTTTAGCTAATTTCATTTTTTTTCACAATCTTTTACTGTATGGTCTGGGGAACTGCAAAAATAACAAACTCCTCGAGGTCTCTATTGCCCTGATCTTGCACCAAAAGCCCTACGAGTGGTTTGGTAGCTATTAGCGAAAGGAAACATAGTAGGTTGCGGAGATCCAGTCATATTCTGCGGCATCATCAAGGGTGGCATAAACTGCACCGGATAAGCATTAGCGAGTGGTGAGACTGTTTCAATAGGTTTCGGAGGAGTATTATTAGCACTCGAAATTTTTTCCTCGACCTGCTTTTCTTTCATACATTTAGCCATAGCTTTGACCACAATATCAGAAGCTTTTCCTCCAATTACGCTTAGCCTGAAACTGGCTAAGTTAACAGATCCCTGATGTCTGTTGGCTTGTCGCCATAGCTCTTCAAAGACATCTGCTTCTGGGTCGTTAAGCTTTCTAGATTTTCTAGCTAGGTCATCTAAGCTAAGCAAGATGAGGGCTTCACTGGGGTTACTTTGGAGGGCTAGGCTTCTCACCTTTTCTTTTAATTCTTTGACTCTTTTTCTCTGGTTTTCTCTAGATTTGTAATTCTTTGGATTAACTGACTGTGATCTGATTTTGTTTTCTTTGGTACAGATGGCCCGGCTTGATCGTCTTCCTCGTCTGTGCCTTATAACAAAATAGAGTGATCCCATAACAAGCTTATTGGAATAATCAAGATGCAAAAATAACCAAACTAAAAGAAACCAAACTTAGAACACCATAAAAAAACCAACAAATACAAATAACACTGAAAACGAAAGATTGAGTGTCTTGGACCCAACAAAACTTGGGTGAAATCATAGAATGCAAGATTCATGCATCATTTTTTGTTCACCCATTCACTATTTATATATATATATATATATATATATATATAATATTAAGGGATCTACTACAGTATCGAACGAAGGATGAATGACTTATCGCCTTTGTCATTCTTACATAGATTCTGCCATATAAAAGTACTAAACTGTCATTGTATAATCAGTCCAACAAAAACAGTTGTAAAACATATTAAAAATAAATAACTTGGCTCCTCCTACTATGCTTGTGTATAAGATCAGGTAACATAAACACACAAATCTCTCTTTCCGGAAGGTCGCTGCCAGATGGCTGGCCTATTTCATTGGCTAAGATGATTGCCACGTGCAGTATCTTTCGCAAATTATCTTCTGAACTAGCTGCCCCGGCCAAGTCAAGCACCTGTGCTGCGTCTTCTCCGGTTATATTTTTAAAATGACGCTTTATGTCGTCTGCTGACAGATCCTGTTCTTTCATTAGATTTATAACGTGCAAATTCCATTCTAGGTGTAGCTTTAAACTCTTAACTTTCTCATTACTTTTAATATTGAATCATTCTTCAGATGGTGTCGTCTCTTTAAGACAGTTATGGGTGGCATCTGAAAATATACAAAAAATTGCCCCATTACATTAACCGAAAATGACAAACGTAAAAAACAATTAACAAAGGAAAGATAAACGAATCAATAAAATCAAAGAAAAATCAGTCAACCACCGAAAAGAGTGCTAAAGAAACAATGCAACATTTTGTTTTCCGTTTTTCTTCCCTTGTTTTACAAAGCTTTATTCAAATCACAGTAAGAAATAAGAATGACCTCATTCTAATCTCAATCATTGAAGCAAATCTACTATCACCAGAGACTTCATCAAAGTCTCGAAAAAACCAGCTTGAATCACAAGCTAGGACTCATCAAGTCCAAAAAGAACACATCATGTTCAAATATCTAAAGGAAATTGAAAAATATATTTACCTTAAGAGAGGCGATGCTTCCTCGTCGACAGCAGAATCGAAAGTGAGGCTAATGTCGTGCACTCTTCCACTTCACTGAGGATCTTAACAACATCCTCAACTAAAGGTAGTAACTTACGTTTATTGTATTTGTTCATTTGTAATGTTCTTATTGCTTTTGCAGATGTCTTTTGTCCACCCTAGGTCATATAACTTTAAAAAGAGTCTGCAATTTCTCCTCCTTCTGAGTCTCCTGTTTTCAATTTCTGAAAAAGAATATCATCTGCAATATTCTTGCGAGATTGGCTAACTTTACAGGCCAGGGATGGAATTCCAAAAGTATTTGAAGTTGGCTCAAATTGACACAGTTCTTGCACTGAACTGATAAGAGTATCCCAATAAGAATTTTTAATAGCTTCATATATAGATGAAATGCCATGTTTTCTTAATTCAATAAGTAATCTTCCAAGTTCCCTCATTTTGTTAGATATATAAACATGCCGATGAGTCTGATTCCCATGATCAACATGCATGTTCATTCCCAACAGTATAATGTCAGGATCTGATAAAACAGCTGCTTTCGCATGATCATCACGCATATTGTCAACTATATTATCACTGAAAACTTGTGAACTGCAACTTGTCGTCTTCGTCAACAAGGAAGCTATACCTATGTTAACATACGACATATCGCGGCACTCGTTATCGGCTAGATGATTACAGTGACGACTTATCGCGGCACTGGGGATATAGAATTATTTAATTATGACGCTTATAGTCGTCAACGGTAGGGATTAATATGTGACAGGGAAATTATTAAAGGGTATGATGACATTCTCAGAATCTTCTCTTTAAAAACCTCATACGGGACCATAAATGTACGACCTACCTGCAAAAGGTCACGTAAATGGTAAACCGGAAATTCCACACCCAGGCACACAAATTTCCCTTTTGCATAATTTTTTATTCTCCTCCTTAAATTTGATATTTTTCAAAGCCTCTGGCATTTCTTTTCTATTTCCTCTAGCAGTTCCACAACAGTAGACCGGATCTTTTTCCAGATCAAGAAATAGATTTGGATTAGAGAAAAAATTATCAATATATACATGGTGACCTTTTCCCACGATTTTTCTAGACAAATCTTTCACAACTCTTTTTCCAAGATTTTCCTGTCTTCCTTGACCTTCCTTTTTTCAAGTATATACTTGGAACTCGTGACAGTAGCCATTTGAGGGGGGTGCTCTTTCCCAAACTTTTATCCCAAATTTGGTCGGTTTTGCTGGCAAATATTGCTTGAAAGATAGCCTTCCTTTAAAGGCTATCATTCCCTCGTCAATGGTCTGCTCTTTTCCACGGTTATAATTATCAAGACATGTTTTGGACACGGCGGTAATTATTTAACCATTTGTCATGTCCCGGGGTTCTTGGAGGGTTGTTTGAAGTGTCATTGCAATGAAAGTATTTATTTATACGTTCAAATCGTTCTCTTTGCATAACTTGTGGTATTCCCGGAATGGAGTTAGGCCACATTTGTTTCCATCATAAAGTATACGATGGTACTTGGATGACGGACATAACAATATATAAACCTAGAAATGCAAACATTTCATCCACATTTACATTTTTCCAGTGCTTTTCGGGCTTTTGTTCGATGCATTTTGCAGCATAATTGTTTGTCTCTGTCACAATTTCTTCAATTAAATTTTTCGGAAAAAATTTTAGAAAAAAGTCAATTTCACGGCTTTCTTTATCAAGCGTAAATGTGGCACCAACGGGTTCATTAAAATTCATAACAGTTGGACAACGAAAATTCTGTCCCCATTCTGAATTATCTGGCTCTTTTTCATCCTCGGATGTTTCGGGTGTTGACACGGGTGAGACAGATATATCAGAACCAATCTCGGGTACATCGATATTTTCATAATCGGGCAGTTCAAAACCTTCAAAATCGCTAAATTCACTGGAATCAGAATCCATTTCTATGTAATTTTAAATAACATGTTGATATTTATTTATTTTAAACAAAGAACACGTGTAAAATGCACCGCGCAACCCGAAATTCTCGCCACGATTGCATATTTTAATCAAGGAAAATATCGGTATTTCCGAAAAATCTTGCGTGTCCGAAATCGACTTGTAATTAGAAGCGCAAATTATTGATCACTTGAGCGCTTTAATCGTGTTATTAGGTTTCCATTTGATACGCTGCCGTTTAATGAGTTTAATCTGAAATTAATAACAGATTTCGAACAGTAAACAAACGGTAAGGATTCTATTCTGGGACAGACTGTCATTACTAGTAGAAAGCCCTGGGGCATTTTCATTTTGAGAAGAAACTAAAGCCTTTCCTCTGGAATAGTTTCGTTTGGCATGAGATTTGCTCGGCTTCACTTGCGAGTCCTCCCTAGCCTCGGAAGACTTATTGTCGCTTTTACTAGTTTCTTTTTTGCCCCGTTTTGACGACTCATCATCGTCTAGCAATAAATCATCTTCGTCTTTTTATCTTTATGAATTTCTGATCTCCTCGAGACCATTTTCTCAGCCATGCTTATAAAAATGGCTACTCACGACGATTTACGGCAAAGATACGACTTTGCGACCAATGTTGCAAAATGTCGTAAAAATAAACAATAAGTTACCTCGTAACTTTAATTTTATTAATTATCAACAATAAAGCCAACCTCGTTGACTAAAAAAGTAATTTCCACGAGAGCCAACCTCGCTGACTTAAAGTGTCAATAATGACAAGCTTGCAAAGTACGATTGTACAATGTTCGAATCACATCCGAACTGTCTGAAAGACGCAAGCACAATGACGATTTTACCCACGCGGCGCTCTCTCATTTAAGACCGGAAGTGATATGACGTAATAGAATCCAACATTTATAAAATTCTAAAGGGAGCTTACATCTATAGATATAAACAATTCACCAAAGTTTCATGAGAACTGCTGAAAGAATTTTTGATTTATTGTCCGCAAACTTGAAAAACCTTTTTTTATGACTAAAACCCTGCAACTGGGAAACGTAAAATCTGCAATTTATTGAAATCAAAAGGGAGCTCATGCCAACAGATATAAACAATTCACCAAAATTTCATGCAAGTTGGTGAAAGCATTCTCGAGTTATTGTCCGAAAACTGGAAAATCCCCCTTTTTTAATGAATAAATCCCCATAAGAAAAGTAAAATTTAAAATTTATAAAAAACGAAAGGGAGCTTATGTCAATAGATATAAAAAAATTCCCCAAAATTATATACAAATGAGTTAAAGTGTTTTTGAGTTGATTTCCAACATGTTGACGGATAGACGGACAATGGTATACCATAATACGTCCCGTAAATGGTCGTATAAGAAGCAAAATCCATGTGATCTGCTTAATAGCTTCTAGTCTTAATTTCCACATTCGGTAGTCGGTAAAGAATAACTTATTAGTGTGCTAATGACCTTACAAGATTTATATGGGATGAGTTAATTCCATATTGGGTTTAAGCTTTGCTATCACCCCATTTGGAATTTATCGACACAGTATATATCTTATCGCATTAGGTCATTTTGATTTTACTGCATGTGGAATTCACTTACTTTTATAAATCGTTCAAGGTCAATTTTGCTCTATTCCCATATGGAATTTACTGACCCAGTATGTATATATATACATATATATATATATATATATGTGTGTGTGTGTGTGTGTGTGTGTGTGTGTGTGTGTGTGTATATATCATATTAGGTCACTGGCAATCTCTTACTATATGTAATTCTTTTATAATTTTCAGCAATCTAATAGAATTTGACTTTGAACTTTTGTATATACCCAAATGCGTTTTGGAACAAATTTATCCAGACAACACATTCCAGAAAGTGGGTCTGACCTTGACCATTAGAGGAAATCAAGTGATTAATTTAAGGTAAGCTAAAAGGAACAAGAGGCTCCCAGGAGCCTGAATCGCTCACCTGGTCCTTAAGCTTTAAGGGAGTCTTTCATGAGCTATTACCCCTATAATGGATCATCTGACAACTTCGACCCAATTCAGACTTTTGTAGAGCTCAATGAGCTGATTGTTTAAGCAAACAACAGCTTTTCTCTATCGACAATAGTTTTCATTCTATAGGGCAAAAACAAGAGAAAACGCTATTTTTGACATTTAAAGGGTCATCTATAAGGCATCAACAGTTATTTTGACATTTAAGGGACAAAACTTCAACTCCTAAAGGGCTCATTTAAACATTTTGCAAACTAAGGGAAATGCTGTGAAAATGGTCAATTTTGATGTTCTAAGGGGAATAACTCCTAAAAGGAATGATCATACAACTGAAGTACAAATTTAAAAAAAAAATCAAGAAAAAGGGCAATAACTCCCTACATGGGTGGTTACATCTTCAAAATTTCAAAGCAGGTAGATCTTGAGGTGTTGAACACTTTTGCTTCCCATCAGAATTTTGATATCTGTCACCATTTTTGAGTTATTTGCAAAAAACTGCAATTTACCCCTATGTTCTATTTTTAGCCATGGCAGCCATGTTTTTTTACAAATCAAAAATCCAAACGATAGTTTAGTAGCACTCATGCCAAGGAACAACTACACTAAGTTTGGTTGCAATTAAACTTATGGTGTAAGAGGAGTTAACGATTTTATTACAATGAATAAAGACTGCAAAAATGGTCAATTTTGACGATCTAAGGGGAACAACTCCTAAAAGGAACGAACCTACAACTTCGATCCTGTTACAAATTTTGTAGATCTTTGTGTGCCTAACAATATGAAATTTAAATTTTTCAAATTTCCTTTATAGTATCCAAGATATTGAGCTTAATAAGTGCAAAATTTGGAAAAAATGCAGAAAAAGAGGCTCTCAAAGAGCCTGTATTGCTCACCTGGACCAATGTCCCCAAAAATTTCTGCGTATTTAAACACTTATGTAGAACTTGACTTGCTAATTATTTGCTTTTTACAGTCTTTCTCTTACTGTTGTGGCCAAAAAAAGCAAAAATTGTCAAAATTTATTGTATATAAATTAATTAATACTAAAATACAGTATATTTCTTTTTTTTTTAAGTTACTTTGGATCAGGGGAAACTGAAAACAAATTCAAAAGTAGTCAACCAAATGACCATTCCACTAAAGTAAAGTTCAAAATGGCATAACAATTTCAAAGGAGTTGAGTTTTAAATGAAATTCCCTTAGGGTCCTATGTTAAACTAAGTGGCATCATGGTGGCCATATTAGATTGCTCCTGGGAAAACCAAATATAAATTTGAAAGTAATCCACCAAATGACTATTCCACTAAAGTTTAGTTCAAATTGGTTCAGTGGTTTCAGAGGTGTTGAACTTTAAATGAAATTCCCATAGGGTCCTATGTTAAACTAAGTCTGGTCATGGCGGCCATATTGGATTGCGCCTGGGAAAACCGAACACTTTAATCGGACGCCGACGCGGACGCCGATGCTAGGGGTATCACATAAGCCCCCCTCACTTCGTGAGGTGAGCTAAGAATCATTAACCATCATTTAAAATTTGATTTATGAACTCAAGTAAGGGTTCATATTCTTTTTAGATGATGGAAATCAAGGACTTTTCAAGTTTTTCAAAGTTTCAAGGACTCTGAGCTCCTATTGGTCATATGAGTACAGAAATTTAAAATGACAAAATTGAAGTAAAGTTAACTAGAGCTGTCGGCATAGCCAGACTAATACCCCCCGCTCATGAGTTTAATCGAATAGCAGCTAGGATATTGAAATGGGAGTATCAATACATATCTTTTTTTTTTTTTGAAATCATGCAAGCACTCAGATTATATTACAGTTATATACAGCAAGACAGGATAATGATAAGTACATGTACATGTAAATATATATTGATTAAAACTTGCATTGTCCAGTTTGTTACTTCAGTGATATTTCACTGAAAGTTTTACTGGCATCAGGGTAAAAGGTTCAATCATAGGTCAGCTAAACTATTATTTTTAGACCAGAGATGCTATGGCACTTAAATTAGAGCACAAAATTTCACTAATCACAGAGGTCAAAAGTCAAAGGCACTGTGACCTTATTTTGGTACATGACACATCATTTTCCTGTGATGTATCCACATACCAAGTTTGATAATCCTAGCTGCTACAGTTCGAAAGTTAAATTCCAGACGCACTTATCATAGAGGTCAAAGGTCAAAGTGACAGTGAACTCATTTTGGTAACTGACACATCGCCTTCCCATAATGTATCCACATGTCAAGTTTGATAATCCTAGCTGCTATGGCACAAAAGTAATGCTCCCAACACAAAGTGAATGAGGTTTCCCTATCATGGAGGTCAAAGATCAAAGTCAAGGTCACAGTGACCTAATTTTGGTACTTGAGACATCACCTTCCCATGATGCATCCACATACCAAGTTTGATAATCCTAGCTGCCACGGTACAAAAGTTATGCTTCGGACACAAAGTGAATAAGGTTTTTATATGGAAAAGGTCAAAGGGGACAGTGGAAACAGGTCAACTCGTACCTTTTCCAACTCGTACCCTACCAACTCGTACCCCATTTTTACCAACTCGTACCCTATTTTTACCAACTCGTACCTTTGAAAAATATCAACTCATTCTCTATGTATTATGACCAACTCGTACCTTATTTATTCTACATGTTTTAGATAACTAGTACCCTTTTATGTGTATAACAACCAATTCGTACGTTTTTATTTCGGAAAAATCACATATATTTCTGCATGTCTAAGTCCAAAAAAATATTCGTTTATCATAATTTTTACGAAAAACAATTATAATAAAATTGTTGTAAACACAACTGCAGACTTCTTAAACAATTAATTTCTTCACAGAAAGAAAACGTATATATGGTTGCCTAATCAGACAATAATTATTTACTGATTGGAACTGATTACTACTTCAAAGGGATTGTTATAGTTTTTAAATAAATTAATAAAACAACAATATAAAGGTTCATACAATCAATTTGTATTGTTAACCAAAACAACAAGCTGATATTAAAGGCGGTATCAAGAACTTCAAATGCTGATGAGTTATACTTGTAAAAGCATAAACTTTCTTCGGAAGGAACTATGGCTTTATTATTATGAAAACCAAGCCAAAATGTATTTCAAGTACTTTGTGCTTTTGTGATTTTGTTGTTAACTTGCTAAACATGAACACTACTGTAGATTATGACATTTGTTTAATGAGTCTGATGTTTATCAGTACTTTGTGCTTTTGCACTAGTTATGGGTAAAATAGTGAAGGTAAGAGTTGGTAAATAATAGGGTACGAGTTGGTAAAAAAATGGGTACGAGTTGGTAGGGTACGAGTTGGAAAAGGTACGAGTTGACATGGAATCGGGACAGTGACCTAATTTTGGTACTTGACACATCAACTTCCCATAATGCATCCATATACCAAGTTTTATAACCCTAGATGCTACGGTACAAAAGTTATGCCCCGTACACAAAGTGAATAAGGTTTTCATATGGAAAAGGTCACAGTGACCTAATTTTGGTACTTGACACATCGCCTTCCCATAATGCTTCCACATACCAAGTTTGATAACCGTAGCTGCTACGGTACAAAAGTTATGCTCCAGACAAAGTGAATGAGGTTTTTCTATCATTGAGATCAAAGGTCAAAGTCAAGGTCACAGTGACCTGATTTTGGTGCATGACACATCGTCTTCCCATGATGCATCCCCATACCAAGTTTGATAATCCTAGCTGCTATGGTACAAAAGTTATGCTCCGGACACGAAGTGAATGAGGTTTTCCTATCATTGAGGTCAAAGGTCAAAGTCAAGGTCACAGTGACCTGATTTTAGTGCATGACACATCGTCTTTCCATGATGCATCCACATACCAAGTTTGATAATCCTAGCTGCTACTGTACAAAAGTTATGCTCCGGACACGAAGTGAATGAGGTTTTCCTATCATTGAGGTCAAAGGTCAAAGTCAAGGTCACAGTGACCTGATTTTGGTGCATGACACATCGTCTTCCTATGATGCATCCATATACCAAGTTTGATAATCCTAGCTGCTACGGTACGAAAGTTATGCTCCGGACACGAAAGCGGGACGGACGGACAGACAGACGGACAAGGTGATTCCTATATACCCCCCCAAACTTCGTTTGTGGGGGGTATAATGAAGCATAAAATTTAGATCAAAGAAGGACTTGGGTAGTTCCATTACACAATACTCATTTTTTTTCCACATTTTTGGATGCGGCATTAAAATACAATACTATTAAGAACAAAATTTATTTATGTAAAATGGTAGAAAATACAATTTTGCAGTTCTTGCCAGTCAATATATGGTGAAGTGAATACAGTATGAAACGACTGTTCTACGCAAGATATCACAAAGTGTAAATTCTAACAAAACCCATCTTACTATATATAATAAAAAACATGAAAATGTATATTAATAACTAGGGGTGTAACGATTCATCAATCCCATTGTTGATACTTTATGATTCTTTTAGTTATGATATGGAAATCATTTCTGGAACTATTTTAAAGATTCTGATCTGATTCTGTAATAACTTAACCAGAAGTCAAAAGTAAAGTGTTTGTCAACAAAACTGTTTGATCTAGCAGTAAATATCATTTCTGGAGTGTTAAAAAAACTTCAGATTTAGCAAATTAACTAGGATGTAGGCAATTATGGAGAATGTGCCAAATTTTTAACTTAGTTGTAAGTCTTCCAGGGAAGACATGTGTCACCTGCGTATTTGTTTTCTTTTGAAGACTATGTCATCATTGAATGTGACATCATATTAAAATTATTCTAAGTTTGTTGAACTACATTGGACATAAGCAAGATCAATTAATGAGGAAGTATCATTATATGTATCAGATTGTCAGCTAAGAATAGTGATATGTATTGGATTCGTTACACCCCTATTAATAACAAAAAATTCGGAAGGGGTTCTACGAACCGTGGGTCTTGCCTGCATCCAAATATCAATCTAAATTACTGCTATTAGTGCTATTGGAATCACATTTTGGACAAACAAGGTACTAAAAAATTACTGCTGTTAGTCAAAGAAAGTAATAAAACTATGGTTGCTATGTTGAATTCCCCCCAAAAAAGGAAGTCTTTGAGAGTTTCAGGGAATTAACCAATCCTGGAATCATATATTTTGCAAACAAAGTACTGAAAATTACTGCTGTTAATCAATTATGCAAGAAAACTATGGTTGCTATGTCAAATCTAAAAAATAAGAGTCTTTGTCACTGAAGTTTAAAAAATTTTAACCACAGGGTTTACATATACATTATGTAACAAAAAAAGTAAGTCCAGTTACACGTAAAAATACGGAAAATTGAAAATTAATTTTTTCAAAATTTTGGTTTAGATTGAATATTTTCATCATAAAGAAGTTTCCATGAAAGTTTTATGAGTATACAATGTACATGCAGGTTTGACAAAGCTATTGAAGTTTAAAATAAAAAACTTTAACCACAGAGTTAACATAATTGTTGACGATGGAGACGCCGGAAAGTGTGACCGCTATGTCTCGCCTTCGTGACTTTCTAACAAAACCCATCATACAAAATATAATACAATAAAATAACTTAAACATGTACCGTAATAACAGAAATATGAAAAATGGGAACAAAAGTTTTGTATTTTTAATGCTTTAACAGATCAATATTAAGAAACATGTCAATTTCATGGTAAATTTCTTTACTTTTTTGCAAGTAATTGTGAATACAGATAAATGACACAAAAATCAAATGATTATAAGAGTTGAAACTTGTGAAAGTCTGTTGCTATTTTTTTTTCTTTTTGTAAATTTCTAAAATATTGATTTAGTTACTGAAAAATAAAATATCCTATTAAATATCAAAACACTGTTAAAAAAAGATGCATGATGTTTTTATGGTACATGTATAAGAGTACATAAAAATTAAGATGCACTTTCAAACAAAGCATGCAAAATATCATGTTATAGAGAGGTAGACCTTAAAATTTATATAAAAAAAATCTATTTAATGTGTAAACAATTTTAAGGCATGCTTCAAGACATGAATAAAATATTATTGTCCACATTGAGATCCATGTGCATGGCTGTTAGGATGTTACATTTGTAAGCATGCATACATATAATACATGTGAATAATGTATCGCGAAAAATAAAACTCAGTCAAATGATCATTCATAAACAGAACCGACAAATTCCTATTGTACGGATTTAAAAACGAAAAAAACAAAAAAACAAGCTATTTTTCCTGTACGTGTGCATACATTTTCTTGCATGAATGGAAGTGGAATATATTACTGTTAATTTTTTGGTGTTTCCTTGGTTACTCCTACAGCCTGGAGAGAGGTGGTTTGTTTTACAGCCTGGAGAGAGGTGGTTTCTTTTACTGCCTGCAGAGAGATGACAAAACTACCCGACACTTGAGCATCAAAATGCTGTTGTCTTAGCAAAATATCTTCGATTTCATCAGGATCATTTATTTCTTTGGTTACGTTTGATTCTTTTAAGGTGCTAGATGGTATTGATAGCCTCTTAGTTGCATTATTGAGTACCACTATTATATCACATTTCAGTGACTGCAAAACAGCATTTATTGTTTGTCTCATGTGGCATGTCTCACATTTAAAGCTGGGAAGATCTACATTTATATTATTTACTTCCGATTTGCAGATGGCACAGGTTTTCACTTTCTTACATGCAACTGATATTACAGTTATTGGTTGTAGAACTTTCTGAGCTTTTTGTTCAAGTTTGACAAAGCCAATATCCTCAATTTCACTGATTTCTGCATCAACTGGTGTTGATAAGTATTTCTGTGCGTTCCATACCCTTACAGTGATGTTTTTTATTAGGTAACTTTTTCCTACTTCTACATCTTTTATGAAATTTTGCCATAATGTTATTGTGATGGAAGCAGATCTGTCTGCACAAACTGCATCAACTTTAGCCAAGTTGCTGGTTGTATGTTCAATGTCTCCAATTTCCATAATTTTTGCCTGAAGAGAGACCTGCAATACATGTATATACATATCAGTTTTAATATCAAAGTTTTACCATGTATATCTAGTAGATAATAAAAACACGATTTTCATTTTCATTACTTTATCATAAAGGTGTTGAAAAATTAAGTGATTCAGGGTAGTACCTAAATAAGTAATATGTGAGGTCACCCTTTAACCGAAAGTTGTCATCAACTACATACATGTAGTTTGCTTTATTACAGACAATCTCCACGTTTGTTAAACCTTTGTATACTGTACAGAGTACCTGGAAATTCCCTAAATACAGTATTAAAACTGAGGAGCTACGCCAGTGCAGCATGATACTACCGCAGCATGTTGACACAGGGAATGCATCTGAACCTTTTTTCTCAGTGGAAAGGGTCTAGATCTGCAAAAATTTCATTTTTGTAATCTACAAGTTGATACCTTTCTAATGATATAGTACAACCCTACTTTCAAACAAACTTTTATTTTTGACCCTTTTGGGCCCCTTTTTCTGAACCCCTTTTTTCTGAAATGGATGGGGCCGTAACCCCCATTTTCCAATCATGTCTGCACAATGTCAAAAGTAACATTGTACTAAAATTTGAAAAGGATTGGTCAAGGGAAACTGAAGATAATCAACGAAAACCAAATTGTTCACAGACAGCAACGACAACGAAACGATAACGACGACGACAGACCCGTAACATAATACGACCACAAATTTTTTTAGGTTGTATAAAGATAGTCGGCGCAATGTCAGTTTCATTTCCTGTACAGTGTGGAGACTCAATAAGGGACAGAGAACATTTTATTACTGTTTGAATAGTGTAATGTAGTAAGTTTAAAGCCTAAATTATAGCTGCAGTTTAAGATATTAGATCAATGCATGAAAAATATAAACTTTTTTTGTAGAACAAAACTGCAGAAGGGTCAGTAAATCTCACCCTTCCCCTGTTTTCAAGGATCATGCAAGAAGTTATATCTTTCAGACACTGGCCTAATATTTTTCAACTATACTGTCCTGTTAATTAGTGATGGTATATTATATTCCTCTTATTAAGTGCCCAGGGCACTAAAAAAAATCAAAGGGGAGGGCGCTTATTAAGTCAGTCAAAAATGTGAAATTTTTACCACTTTGCAGCCATTTCTGGAGTAATATTATCTTTTAACACGTGTTTCCGGTTGGATCCTGATGTTTCTCAATGTTTCACTCCCCTTTATATGATTCCCTGGATGAAATAGGAAAATATTGATGCTATTGTGCATAAAAGTGTTAATTTACGACAATTTTAGGGGGCGCTTATTAATTTTGAAATGAAAATTATGAAGGGGGGAACTAATAGTGGCAGGGTGCTTAATAAGAGGAATACGGTACTAGAAATGGAAAGAAATTAATTTTTAAAGTAGCATAAATTTGAACGAAATTTTTCAGATCACTTTTGTTTTATGCATCCTTGGTGGCACAAGGGTACACAACAAACTCAATTTAAATTTTGGCCAGAGTCATGTTGCACGATATAAATTTTCTAATTCGTAGGTAAAAACAACAACTTTTCGTTAAATAAGTTAGAGGATAGCTTATTACAAGACTTGGCAAAATACCAACTTACCTTTGCATACTGCAGGCAATGTTCTTTTATATAATCAATGGTTCTTAATGTTGAACGTGGTGGATCTTCTGCTCGAAAATCCAGTCTTTTAACTGGTGTTGTCAATGAAGTGTCTCTATTTATCTTTACATCAAATTTTCCAGTATGATTTCTGCTAGGAATTTTGTTTACATTTACTAATTTCACAGGTGTTCTAGAAAAAAAAACAAGGATAATACATTTAGGTGTTAATACATGAATGCTTAAAATGCATGTTCAATTAATGTTTTTTCTGTTATTATATAGCTGGAAAATATTTGTGATTTTATGTTCTTATGGGTCTGTCGCTGTCTTCAATCCTTTGTCGGTATCATTGAAATGAAAGAGGGCGCCACAGTGGCCAAGTGGTCTAGGTAGCTGGTCAACAAGACTTTACCTTTGATCACTCTACCTATTTCCTCTACCCTAGAGTTCGATTCCTGTCACGGTCATTGTAAAGAAGAGTGCACTGGACCCTAGTTGTATGTGATCGAGTTAGTGATTCACCAAAGGCCACTAATTTTCTTCTAGCACTGAGGTTTCCTCCATCAGTATTACTGACCGCCAGGAGATTATCTGAATAGGCAGGAACTGGCATAAAACCAAGATTTTTCAGGGCTAGCGATTGAGGAGTGAAATGTGGGTAAAGTTTTGCATAGTTGTGCTGTTCTCCGCAATGCATATCCACTGATGTTTCTTGATTAGAAGCCGAGTAGTATTTAAGAAATTGAGCCTAACTTAGAACAGAATGTGTCCGTAGGACATGGATGCCCCAGCCTAAACTTAAGTCTAGTAAACAGGAAACTCACTTTCAGCAGTATTTCAGCTATATCGTGACAGTCAGTTTTAGTGGCGGAAGAAACCGGAGTACCCGGAGAAAACCGCCGACCTTGGGCAGGTAACTGACAAACCTTATCACGTACGGTCACGAGTCAAGTGCACCCATTTTTGTTGTTTACCGACAGTGGGGTGCGAGATAACTATTAAAGTCACACACAAAATACAAGTCGTCATGTTATTAAGTTGTATACCAAATGTCAAATCATTTTCATGGACAGTTTCAACCTTTTAGCCTACAGAAATTTATGGGACGAATTTCGATATATCATGTATATTATTATAATGATATTGGACAAAAAATAGCTTTCTGAAAAAATAGTTTTGTTTCAATTTCACTTTTCAATGATTAATAACTACGATTATTTAACGGTCAGGGAATCCACTTGTAAAAGTCAGAATCATTCTTACTCGCTAAGTCAGAAATAAATTACTTTGTGAAGTCAGATTTTATTAAAACGGCAAAATGTCAGGTGGTAGATTGCAATTTTCATCGTCCTAACCAAAAGTAAAATTATTCTTCTTTCCTATTTTGTTCATAACCTTAAAGTCTGTGGTATCGACATATATTTGTACTAGTCAATTGTTTGTGACGGTTGCCTGGGGTGGCAGCATTTTAAATGCATTCCACTTAAATCTGTCCCAAAAAGTAAACTACATACTGGATATTTAGAAGTCAGTGTAACAAAAAATATTAAATCATCTTGTATTGTATAAATTCTTTGTATTTTGAATATTGGAAAAAGACAAAGTGACCTTTTGTTTTTTTTGTTTTATTCGAGTAACAATAAGATTGAGTAATCGTAAAATTTTTTTTCTAAGGATTACTCGCCATTTACGTGTTAAAATAATGCCTTGTCCTGAAACAGGTTCCGAGTATTACTCAGCCGAGTAACTGTAGCCGCTGCCATTTTTTTTTCACTCCAGGTACTGGTGTGATTATTTTTTACCAGATTTTTTATTTAAAATCCCCCATCCCCCTAATCCCAGAAAATCAAAGTCTATGCGTGAATATTGGGGCAGTTATCTGTACCAAGAGGCGGTACAGAGGGTGGTAAAGGGAGTACTGCACATAATTACTGTCATTTCACAATCAACGAAAACTAAAGATCTTGTTCTTCGATATAATTCTACCACCGTCACCTTGCTGATTATTCTGCAATTGTTTTAGTGTGTACAAACGCGACTTTGGAGAACCATACATTGTATTTTGCAAAAAGAATGTACAGCAGTTCACAGATTACATTTAATTTACATGTATAAACGTCCTAGATCAAGACGCACTTTTCAAAACGTTAATAAACGAACATGATACACGAATATAACCCTTTACCACACTCAAGTAACTAACCTTGCATCTCAGAAGAGGCTACAGTACAAGTTTCACTGTTAGTTTTAGATTTGGTGTGTGATATCGGACGAAACTTACTTTTTCTTCTGCATTTCTTGAAGTTGAGCATGGATATCTAGTCTGAAGCTGAAGATGTCGGAGAAGAGGCTATTTTCCTGAATGACTGCGTTGAAATATTTGTTGTTATTCTTTGATGTTTTAATTGGTGACACCTCGTGGATATAACCTTCGACAGCTTCTTTTCCTTCTTGAATTTTCGGAAATTTACTTGGAGTTGCCATCTTTGCTCTGCAAAATCTCACTTTGGCGGGAAATAATTGATGAGCACAAACTCGGAACACTTCAGAACTTTTTGTTTATCAGAAGCAATTGACCAATCAGATCACACCATTTATTTTTAGCTTGGCTGCCTCGGATTTTTACATTAGAGCAACAAATTTTAAGAATAAAATAACAAATTTTAAGAATAAAATAATAATAATCTGATCAAAACAATACAAATTAACCATTTTGACTGTATGAAATCATGAATAAATCAAAGACAAATTGTTAGGAAATACATCTGATTTTCTATGGCATACGGAAAAAATATTGAACGACCATTTCGATTCTGATTTTTTTTTGGGGGGGGGGGGTGTACAGGGCTGCAGTACAATATTAAATTTTCAAGAGAAAATTTACTTATTTTCAACTGCTATTGGAAATTCTAATGCAATATTTTTGTATCCGTTAATTTGATTGGCTGGCATTCGGCGTAAAATCCACATTCTACACTGCCGTAACTAAGGAGGAGCCGCCATGTTGAAACAAAAAAAATTCGTCAAGTTAAGTTTTACTAAAATGTACAAATAAGTTGAACACCTACCTGAAAACGATTTTTGTACGTTTTTATCCAAATTTGAAGCGTACACTAAACTCAAAAACGTCGCGATGTTTACATTTTTACACTTGAAGCATTCAAATGACGTTGTCTTGTTTCTGTGACGTTTGTCAGCGAAAACATTAACCACATTTCGCGGAATTTTCCTTTTTGCATTTTTAACCAAAAATAAAGACAAATATAAAGTATTCATGTTGTAACTGCATTAGAATGGAGATAACTGTATTGTATTTTAAGCTTTGAGGGCGTCAAAACAATTACTGAAAATAATGAATGAAATTTTGCAAATCTGACAGTCACTGTGTATATTTTATCATTATATTATAAATACATATATATTTATTCAAGAATAATTAAATGAAAGGAAAACATATTCATTAAATAGGTATTATAAAACTGTGGTAGATGCATTGAAGCAGCACAGTAATTCATCAGTAAACACATAAAAAAATTGTCTCCAAGAAGTTATTTACATTGTTATGATCTAACAATTAAATTATTGCTCTGTTACATAATAAAAACTACAGCAAATGTAATGTTATTTTATATGAACCGAAAATGTTGATTAAATTGTAAAAAAAGTCTTTGGTTGCACAGTACAGTAATAAAAAATAAAGATGGAATGTGTCCATGGGACACGGATGCCCCCGCTAGGCCCCAAACAGGAAGTAGATGTCCGACAGACCTGAAAGTCGCTTAGGACGTACAGTTTGTCATGCTGAACTATCCTACCAAGTTTCAAATCATTCCCATATATGGTTTCTGAGAAAAGCTTGACAGAAATTCGTACGGACGGACATGAGTAAAACTTAATGCCCCCGACATGTCGTCACGGGGCATAAAAATATCCACTGCAAATCAGAAATATTTTTCATGGTATTATTTACAATAACAATATAACCCCCATACAAATATAATATAAATTAACAGAAAAATTGTGAAATTATTTCAATGGGTGTCGCAAATGGTTAACTTATCAAAGCCCTTTCAATATAAATACATATTAAATGTCAATATTACCAGTTTTGACAAAGTACAAAATGCAAATGGAAAGAAACAACCTACAAATACTGTAAATATAAACGTGTATCATTTGTTAAGCATGCAGTGGTATTGTTTCCTTTATAAGAAATTAATACCGGTAATTATGTACATTAAATATGAACAATCATGTTTTCCGGTAATTATGTACATTAAATATGAACAATCATGTTTTGACCCCCTCGTCCCCTACCCAGTACACTGCATGCTTAACAAAGTTTAAAATGTGAGTGGCTACCCTTCACTATGCTAAACCACTCAATGCATCACACTGCAAATGAGCAGTGCGATACATTTTTTTATCTATCCGGGTTAAAACTTTTTTTTACAGTTCCATTGCAACATATATTAATGAGTGATCTGACCAATATGCTTCCATTACATCTGTGTGTATGTTTGATTCTGTGTTTTCATGAATAAAAATCAAATCTAACTTAGTTTTGTTCACTGTTGTTGGTTTTGAAATCACCTGTCTGCATTCAAATGTATCTTGCATGAATTTCAAAAACCCTTGGTTAGATGTCAATATATCAAAATTAAAGTCTCCAATTATTACAGTCTTTGTAGCATTCATATTAAGAACAGGCAGAAGTTTAGACAAAAGAATGTTCTTGAAACTTTGAAAAGTACAGTTAGGTGCTTTATATACTACAACAACCTGTATTCTCCCTTTTAAGCCAGACAGAACTGCCATTATGAATTCCATCTCTGAATTTGAAAAACTATGTTCTTTGACAACATTTTGGTCACTTTTGCCGAACAGGGCTAACCCATGGGCTGGTCTATATCTTGGATCTGTTTGTTTTTGATCACATCTTGCCAAAACTTTAAACCCTGGTAAACAACATTCTTCATTCTGGGTCAATCTTGTTTCAGCAATGCCAACAATATCTGCATCCAAGATATTTGGTTCAGCTGCTATATCATGACAATGAGCATGAAATGATCTGGCATTATTGAATGCAACTTTCAAACAATCATTAGAAATTGTGTACAATGGTGTGTAACACAGCTGTAAGATAGCAATAGTTCTCAATCTTTTGATTTCTTCTTTAACAGACTCTGACACTGCTATTTTATCCACATTCAGATCTAATACATGCAAACCACTTAAGGATCTTACCCGGCTTAAAGCAACATAGTGAATGTGTGGTATCTTTGCTCTGTGTTTTGTGTTTAAATTGACCACAATTGTATCCAATGTATCTCCCTGTGATTTGTGAATGGTCTTTGCTGCAGCTGGTTTCAAGGGAAATTGAATGCGATCATAAGATTTCTGTCTGTACACAAAGGATCTCTTAATATCAAAAATGGGTGTCCAAGATTTGTCAATACCTTTGCTAAATAAATGACTATATTTTCTTCTAGATGCTAAACCTATTCTTTCATCATCAAACTTGACCCACACAATACTTGGTCTAGCAGATTCAGTTCTATAGTCCACCAATTTAACCATACAGGTAGATCCATTTGTAAGACCATCATTGACATCAATATTGGCTGTAAGATCGTAAGTCATCCCGACTGCAAGCTGTACTTCTTTGGCAAGATTTGCAGTTTCAGCTTGTTTCTTAGGAAGACTGTTAATGAGCTTATTCTTTATCTGTTCAGATACATCTCCACTGACAGAGTCAAATGCATTAACAATGACCTTTTCAGCTTCAAGTTTCATTATATGCTGGATATTGTATTTGTCAACAAGGTCATTTTCAACAAATAAATGAATAGCTGATTCTTGTTGATGTGTTTCTTCATTTTCTACAGTTCTAGTGCTTAATATATCTAAATCTTGCTGAGTCAGTTGATTTTCCCTCAAGCGATTCAAGAGTTGGGCAAATTCCAGATCATCTTTTTGCCTCATAATTTCGACAAGTTCATGAAAAGTAAACTTTTCTTTCCATAAATTTGGCGCTAATGCAGACATGCCTCTTTTCAAGTCTTCAAAAATCCAACCATCAAAAACTGGTTTTAACTGGAAGAAGTCCCCAATAGCAATAACACTTACACCTCCAAAAGATTGTTTGTTACCCATTATTTTCTGCAATCTTGTATCAAGAAGAGAGAACATTCTGTTGCCAACCATTGATATTTCATCAATCATGATGACAGATAAATGTCTATACCTCATTCTTAGAGAATTAAGAACATCAGAAGACAAAGTTTGCTCTTCCAACTTTTTAGATGGTTGAATTTGAAAAGCATTATGCAACGTAACACCTTTAATGTTATAAGCAGCTTTTCCAGTTGGAGCACACAACAAAATCCGTACTTCATCAGGGTTTTCACCCTCAACAGAGCACAAATATCTGTGCAAAGCCTGATATAAAGCCTTTACAACAACTGATTTTCCAACACCTGCACCACCAGTTAAGAAAGCATGTAATGGCTCTTGTTTGGTCTTAATCCAGGTTATCACATGCTGGAAAAACTCTCGCTGCTTTTCATTTAGACTTTGAAGCATGTTTTTATATTGGTCATCTGGTATTCTTTTTGCATGACTGATTAATTCTACTGCAGCACTAGTCATTCCAAGGTCTTGTCCAATATCATAGTTTATATGATCTGGTTGCCTGTCTGGGTTGAAATGAACATATTTTTCAGCATCAACAATGGCTTCTTCTGCAGCTTCCTTTTCAACTTGTTCAGTTCCTGGAGCTATTTCATCAAAATTGTCAGTTTCATTTTCAGCAAGTTCAATAGCTTTATCTAACTCTTCTGCTTTTTGTTCATATTGCTTTAGTTTGTGCTCAATGATGCGAGTGACTGAAGAGTACTTCTGTTCATAACTTTCACACCCTTGTTTAAGGTCATTCTCATTTCTCCAAGGAAAGAATAGCATTAAGCGCTCCCTGTAAAAGTTCTCTGAATCTGTTTTTTTGTTGAATCGAACATATCTTATCACTCTACAATTTTTTCTCTGCCTGATAACTATTCCATTCTTAAGTGTCAGCTTAAATGCAGTTTTTTCTTCAGCATCTACTGTTTGTGGAGTTACTTCATCTTCATTTTCAAACTGTTCTTCAACTTCTTCATTTTCTGAAGATTTATCTGGAAAAATCACTTCAAGTTGTGACATGTAATCAGCTAAACACCAATGTTCTAATGCTTTAGGTCTTTTTGCATATCTTTTAATAGCATTGTCTGCTTCAATGTCTGTTGAATCAGGAGAAAGCTTTTCTAACTGGTCTGAAGTCTTAAGCAGAAATGTTCTTTTTTCAGACTGTGATGTATTTATAAAGACTACTTCTCTAGTTGCTTTAGTAAGTGGAATTTGCAACAATAAATACACTGCCTCTTGTGCACATGTTTCAACCGAATTGGTGAAGTAATTTCCTATAAGTCTGACTTGTTGTTTCAAACCTAAATTACCTTGTCGTGCTTCTTTTGCAGCTTGGTCTAACAATGCACTCATTCCTTTTTGTGACTTACTGATGTATGAAACAATGTACATTGCACAGACATATGGGTCAAGAACAAACTGTAAATCATGGTTTGCTTTCCATGCTGCCAACACATCTTTCATGTATGGATTAACACGTCCCTCTGATGGTTTTCGTTCTAGGAAAAGTTTTGGTCCACGAAGATTACTTCTGATTGCTTTTATGTAATCTTCTTCTGTCATTTCAAGAACATTTTCAAGGAACTCTTCATGAGACAAATTCTCAACATTTTCCATTTCTTGAAGAGAGTCAATTTTTTGCTGAATCTCTTTGTAAATAGCTTTGTACTTTTCAATATCAGATTCCAAAGGCTCCAAGATCATAGTTTTCTTAAGAGGGGGCAAAGGAAACCCAAATCTACAAACTGCATGACCTCCTTTTCTACATGTCTTTGAATGCTTATGAACTTGTAACTGCACCCATTCTTTGCCAGTGGCAGGATTGGAAGAACAAGAAATAAATTTGTTAACATAGTTAACAATGGTTTCTTCAGAATCATGCTTAAATTTTGGGGCACCTTCAATCCAAACCAACATATGAATATGTGGTGAACCTCTTTGCTGGAATTCTACTCGGTAGAAGTAATCAGTCAAAATGCCAATTGGAGAAAATTCACTTTTTAAGATAATTTTGAAGAACTGTTGAACTCTGTAGTCGAAAAATCTTGAACATGTTACAGGATCTTTTTGGACAAGTCTTGTTTTGTCTTGCCAAGTCATGCTGTTAAGATCATCTTCTGTATAATCCTTTTCATCATTTAATTTGCCAAGAATTTTGAGAAGATCATTCCATTTTGTATCAGCAGATGAAAGTGATCCAAACCATGATGGTAATCCAATTTGGCGAATCATTGCAAAGACATCTTTTTTGCGTTTTTCAAGATAGACTGGGGAATTTCTTAAAGTGCGAAATATGAAGTATCCTTCGTCTAATCGAACTAGGTCTTTCACTAATGATGGATTAAGAATATCTTTGGCAGTCCATGTTTTACCATCTGATTTACACCTTCTCAGAGCAAGATTTACTTTGTCTGTTACATTCTTTAATTGCACTTTTTTCAGTTTAAAAAAGAGATTTGGAACAGACTGGGCTACTCTCCTATCAACTGATCTTAATTCCCACTTAACAATGTCACTGTAATGAACTGGGACACTTCTTTCTTTGAAGTCAAGTCTTCGTTGTCCACAAAATATGGAGGGAAATGCTAAATATTCAGCATCTGCATCATAATAAAGACTTATAGGTCTCTGACCTTCTCCTGGTGCAAAAACAAATTCTTTATCTAGACTATTTGACTCATCTATTATTTCATCCAAAAGAGTATCTAAATTCCCTACGGCTTCAGCTTCATCAATCTCGCTAAAATTGTCACTTTCCTCTTCGCTTTCTGTATTATCATTATCAACTAGACTTCTCTCTGTCTGATTCTGCTGTTTGTTTATTTCTTCAATTCTTTTTACCCATTGCTTGTCCACTGATATACCAGAAGATTTGTACATGTCACTAGTTCTCATTAAATAGTGTAAAGCACAAATCACTGCTAAAGGGCGAACATTCTCAGTGAAGTCACAGGTCTTGAAGGAAAGCTTCTTTTTCAGCTTTACTGCAATTGTGCCTGACTGTTCAATATTGCGTGGTAGAGCATTTATTGTAGGCTGAACATCTACAGGAACATTAACAACATTTCCTTTCATAGAATACTGACCGCCTGTTGGTAACTGGCGTATTTGCATAAATGGTATTCGTAACGAAATTAAACGTTCTTCTAATGGATATAAATTAAGCTCTATGGGTTTATCAGGAAATCCCATCTTGTTAGCGACTGAATACCGTGGTATTTTATTTTTCTTCAAAGCATTAGCACATGTGTGACATATCCACTCTTTATTGTCAACTGATTTTAGATTTGTATTACATCTCTTTAACATTTCTAAGCTTATTGCTTTCAAACCACTACAGTTTACAACTGACTCAGCAAACCATGTTTGATGACAGCAAGTACAAATGTAGCAAGGACCAACAGAAATAAGCTTTTCAAATTTTCTGATACATTCATTCAAATTTGAACCTTGAGCTTTCACTTTCTTTAAATGATGCTCATGTTGAACATATTCTTCATTACTTCTTTGCTTCTGTTTATTAGTTTTGTTAATCAATTTATCTTTATCAGGATTTTGTTGTCTTGCAGCCTGCTTAGCTAGTCTCTCAAGTTCCAAAAAACTGTCATTAGATCTTTTTTCTTTTTTTCTTTTAACATCTTGCTCAGCCTCTTTTTGTTGAAATTCTTCATCTTCTCTAGCCTTTCTTTTACTTTTTAATTCTCTTTCTTTCTCTGCACTTCTGAACTTGGGATCCTTTCTTGCGTTCTGTTTATCTTTTGCTTCTTTCTGTTTGAAATCCTTATCTTTTCTGGCCTGTTGTTTACTTTTCAATTCTCTTTCTCTCTGCACTTCTGAACTTGGGGTCCATTCTTGCCTCTTGTTTGTCGATCACTTCTCTTTCTCTCTCTGCACTTCTGAACTTAGGGTCCATTCTTGCCTCTTGTTTGTCGATCAATTCTTTCTCTCTCTGCACTTCTGAACTTAGGGTCCATTCTTGCCTCTTGTTTGTCGATCAATTCTCTTTCTCTTTCTGCACTTCTGAACTTGGGGTCCATTCTTGCCTCTTGCTTATCTTTTGCCTCTTTGTTTGAAATCCTTATCTTTTCTGGCCTGTTGTTTACTTTTCAATTCTCTTTCTCTCTCTGCACTTCTGAACTTGGGGTCCATTCTTGCCTCTTGTTTGTCGATCACTTCTCTTTCTCTCTCTGCACTTCTGAACTTAGGGTCCATTCTTGCCTCTTGTTTGTCGATCAATTCTCTTTCTCTTTCTGCACTTCTGAACTTGGGGTCCATTCTTGCCTCTTGCTTATCTTTTGCCTCTTTCTGTTTGAAATCCTTATCTTTTCTGGCCTGTTGTTTACTTTTCAATTCTCTTTCTCTCTCTGCACTTCTGAACTTGGGGTCCATTCTTGCCTCTTGCTTATCTTTTGCCTCTTTCTGTTTGAAATGTTTATCTTTTCTAGCCCCTTGTTTATTTTTCAATTCTCTTTCTCTCTCTGTACTTCTAAACTTTGGATCTTTTCTTTTTTCTTGCATGTAACTTTTCATATAGTTTGATTTGTTTGTGTTAAAAACATTTTTTTTTGCCACAAGATTTTTCTTCTGCTGGTCTTCAAAATAGTCTTCCATCAATTTTTCTGTCATTTTTTCCTGAACATTACAATGAACTGTTTCATTGTTACTAGTTTGTTTTTGACTTTGTTGTCTGGGTGCAAAAAATTCTGTGAATTCTAGTGGAAGAATTTCATATTGCGTTGACAAGTCAATATTTAAACTATTGTAGAAAGAGTACATGTATGTAACAAGATCTTCAATATTTCTAAAAGCAATTTGTATAGATGATCCAAAATCTTCAGTTGGCTCATACAGACCAGACTGTCCATGAGAATGAGAATCAAAGAAAGTGTATGTTTGACCATTACAACTGACCGCTGAACATATAGCACCTATCATTATCAAAGCAGAATCAGAATGTTTGAATACTTCTTCAATACCCTTCTGCAATGTCAAAACATCGTGCAGCTCATTGTTATGAACAGCAATTCCAACTAAAACATTTCCTCTATGTACCTGAATTTTTCTGTTGCTAATATAGACTGATGTAGGGATTTCATCCAGTGTCAATAGCTTGCTTCTAAATCTATCTGTATCTTTCAGACTTTTAATAGTGTTTTCATATGTCTTATCACCATTTTCTAAAACTTTATCCAAATCCATATCTCTGTAACATTTGCAACTATAGAGTAATACTAAATACAGTAAACTGTTGCATGTACACTGATTTCCTCTTGTTTCAACAGAAAATCTTTCATTGGACTGGTCAAAATTTCCAAAATTTACAAAACAACAGCTAAAAATTTTGGAACATAAAGGATTGTCTATAATTGAAATATTATGGCTAGCATTACTTTTAACTGGAAGTGTATCAAGAAGAGATTCATTAACTAAACCATTTTGACTAAATTTCTTGTAAGCATTTTTTATAGATTCATTGTTTAAAGCCTTTTCAGATTCATTTGGCACCCGAAGATTTACATTTTCAATAATATTTGTTACCCTAAGGTTTACATTGTCAATATCATTTGTTGCCCAAAAACTAATTTCATTCAAAATTTCTATGCAAATCTCATTGGTAATCTCATTAGCAATCTCATTTGTTATCTCATTTGAAACATCATTTGGCGCCCGAAGGCTAACATTTTCAATCAAATTTGGCGCCCGAAGGCTAACATTGTCAATCTCATTAGGCGCCCGAAGGCTAACATTTTCAATCAAATTTGGCGCCCGAAGGCTAACATTTGCAATCACATTTGGCGCCCGAAGGCAATCATTTGTACTGTTGTTAAGGAGGACAGTATCCCCCGCCACCTGGTTATGGCAGTCAGAGTCAGATTTGTCACTGTTGTTGAGGTCAGAGACCCCGAGGCCAGTATCCTCAGTCAAGTCCGTCCGTTTCTTCTTCACCATTGGGTTACCATCCCCAGTCATCATCACACTTCGTTTCCAATTAGCTTTGCGAGGCATTGTGGCTGCAATTATAAATTCAAAATATCATTTTAAGACATTTCAGTTAAAACAATGGATTGTTTTAAGATATGCTAGGCATGCCCCTACTTGACTATTCAGGAAACAGAAAGTATACAAGAAAATGTGTCTATGACCCACAGGATGGCCCTCAAGTTCTTGAAATATCATTTACCCCCAATGTGTATTACCTGGGATATGGACCTTTACCAAGAAATTAATCAAAAGTGTTCATGCGTAAAATATAGGTCACAGTGAGCTATTTTCTAGTGGGTGGTGCTGTGTTACCAAGACTCATCTAGTAGAAATATATCATTGATCCCTAACATGTAGTATCCAAGATATGGGCCTTACCCAAAAACTTAACCAAAGTCGTTCATGCATAAAATATAGGTCACAATGACCTAATTTCTATTGGGTAAGTATTGTTAACCAAGACACATCTAGTTGTAAAATACCATTGACCCCCATCATGTAGTATCCAAGATATGGACCTTAACTAAGAACTTTAGTCATTCATGCATAAAATATAGGTGACAGTGACCTAATTTCTAGTGGGTGGTGTCACGTTACCCAAGACACATACATCTAGTGGTGAAATACCATTGACCCCCAACATCTAGTATCCAAGTTATGGACCTTAACCAAGAACTTAACCAAAGTCATTCATGCGTAAAATATAGGTTGCAGTGACCTAATTTCTAGTTGGTTGTGTCACTTTACCCAAGACCCATCTAGTGGTAAAATATCATTGACCCCTAACATCTAGTATTCAAGTTATGGACCTTAACCAAGAACTTAACCAAAGTCAATCATGCGTAAAATATAGGTCACAGTGACCTTATTTCTAGTGTGTGGTGTCACTTTACCCAAGACCCATCTAGTGGTGACTGTACAAAATGTCAGAACTGTACTACAGTTCCAAGAGTTTACAAGATCCAATCCTGAAAATCTGTCATTTTCTATAAAAGTTCCAAGTTTTTTTCCAAAAAATATTTGACCGTATTGCACAAATGTTATGGGCATAATGACATGCTGCAAAGTAACTGTGAAAAATTTCAGTAGTGTACTGTCAATAGTTTTCTAGTTTTAGTGTTCAGACAGACAAAGTGTAACTATAGAGTGTATGCATCTTCAATGTGCCTAATAAGTTCCAATTAAGGACAAAGTTGCAGTATCACATGTAAATGAGTTATAAATCTGTCTTGGTGAATTGCATTTTTTATTATATTTCCTCTATATGGTCAATTAAAACTACTCTTTTTTTTAAAATGTCTAATACATGTATTCACATTGGTCCAACATACATTGTATTTTGTATTGACTAATCATGATATATGTAAATATAAGAACAATTAATTGACATTCCTGTAAAATTAAGGGATTTTTTGGGCGAGTGGGTTTTCAGTATACAAAATTTTAAAAGTCTGTTCAAGTGAAAACTTGCTGGAAGAGATAAGTTGACTTTCTCTTTTTTAAATATTCTAATTCACAGTTTTTGAATTAATAGGACCCGATGCTGCATACCAAATATGAAGACACTGTCATTAGTAGTGGCTGACATTGTTATGACATCATTTCCCTCACTGCTCATCATCTTATAACCAATATTCACTTCCTAAAATTTTGACAATAATGTGCAGATGTATTTATTTTAAGTTATAATTTCATTGCTTAATATCAAAACATTGCAGCATGAAGCTGCATGCCTGGAAAACTGTGACGTGACATCTACTCTACAAGAAATTGCGGAGACCTTATGAAAACTTGTTTGATTGCTACTGAAACAAGAAGTTTTGCAGACTTGTACAACTTAAGAATCTTCAAGAAAGTCTTACTATATTTTATATTGATTACAAATCATACTATAACAAAATTATGTAACATGTTTTTTTTAAATCACTAAAACATTGATATACTTTTTATGTGGTAATTTTTGTATGCTTATATTCTGATGCATATGTGTATTAAGTTACAATCTTTACTGAAAAGTACAACACTCCCTTTTTCTTTGATCTTTTAACAATGAAGAAACTGCAAGTTGATGGAACAGGTAAATTTGTACAATTTTTTTATAATTTATTTGTTTATATTCTTATGCATGCGTGTAAAAAGTTTCATGATGATAGCATATTCCTCCACGGAAAAGCAACTAAAACCAGAAGGAAAACCTGATTTGGGACAGATGAACAGCTGTTAAACAGATGAATGAATTGATATGAACACTATAAATGCCCTAGGTGTCTGCATTAGGGCATACAAATAATACATGCATATTAACTACATCTACTGTCTGCTTTTACGAGACAGTTTGTAACACAACCAGATAATGATTACAAAATAAAACCAAATCACCAACACGAGAGCTTTTTTGCATGCAAAATGTACTTGTATTCATCTAGTTTCACAATTTTAACATTTCATGAGGGTTAGGATTCCGCCCCATTGGCCTATTTGGAGCAAAGCAGTTTTCTTAGTTTAAAACTTGTACAATTGAGTTTTTTTAATGATGAAACTAAGTATTTGTTGATAATTTTGATCATATCACAAGGTCACAAATTTCAAAGTATATCACAATTTTTTTTATGAAGTTCAAGATCAAAATTTTAATTTCGTTAATTGATTCTTAAATCTAACATCAAAGTTATTTGAAAATCAATGAATCTGTGAAATAGAACATACTAAGCAAAGAGTATACAACCCCAGACGTATATCATCTACAGTTACATATGCGTACTGGAGCTCAACAAATATGAGGAGCTGTGCTCAATTGAATTTAATATACGGGAATAATCCTCAGGAGAAAATCAGATTGAGGGTCAGGGGCAGAACCCCAGTAAAAGGACCAGTGGTCATGCATTACAATAAACTAAACAGCTTTGAAAATTTACATTTTATCCCAGGGATTGAAATTTATGTGTGACATATCCACTCTTTATTGTCAACTGATTTTAGATTTGTATTACATCTCTTTAACATTTCTAAGCTTATTGCTTTCAAACCACTACAGTTTACAACTGACTCAGCAAACCATGTTTGATGACAGCAAGTACAAATGTAGCAAGGACCAACAGAAATAAGCTTTTCAAATTTTCTGATACATTCATTCAAATTTGAACCTTGAGCTTTCACTTTCTTTAAATGATGCTCATGTTGAACATATTCTTCATTACTTCTTTGCTTCTGTTTATTAGTTTTGTTAATCAATTTATCTTTATCAGGATTTTGTTGTCTTGCAGCCTGCTTAGCTAGTCTCTCAAGTTCCAAAAAACTGTCATTAGATCTTTTTTCTTTTTTTCTTTTAACATCTTGCTCAGCCTCTTTTTGTTGAAATTCTTCATCTTCTCTAGCCTTTCTTTTACTTTTTAATTCTCTTTCTTTCTCTGCACTTCTGAACTTGGGATCCTTTCTTGCGTTCTGTTTATCTTTTGCTTCTTTCTGTTTGAAATCCTTATCTTTTCTGGCCTGTTGTTTACTTTTCAATTCTCTTTCTCTCTCTGCACTTCTGAACTTGGGGTCCATTCTTGCCTCTTGTTTGTCGATCAATTCTCTTTCTCTTTCTGCACTTCTGAACTTGGGGTCCATTCTTGCCTCTTGCTTATCTTTTGCCTCTTTCTGTTTGAAATCCTTATCTTTTCTGGCCTGTTGTTTACTTTTCAATTCTCTTTCTCTCTCTGCACTTCTGAACTTGGGGTCCATTCTTGCCTCTTGTTTGTCGATCACTTCTCTTTCTCTCTCTGCACTTCTGAACTTAGGGTCCATTCTTGCCTCTTGTTTGTCGATCAATTCTCTTTCTCTTTCTGCACTTCTGAACTTGGGGTCCATTCTTGCCTCTTGCTTATCTTTTGCCTCTTTCTGTTTGAAATCCTTATCTTTTCTGGCCTGTTGTTTACTTTTCAATTCTCTTTCTCTCTCTGTACTTCTAAACTTTGGATCTTTTCTTTTTTCTTGCATGTAACTTTTCATATAGTTTGATTTGTTTGTGTTAAAAACATTTTTTTTTGCCACAAGATTTTTCTTCTGCTGGTCTTCAAAATAGTCTTCCATCAATTTTTCTGTCATTTTTTCCTGAACATTACAATGAACTGTTTCATTGTTACTAGTTTGTTTTTGACTTTGTTGTCTGGGTGCAAAAAATTCTGTGAATTCTAGTGGAAGAATTTCATATTGCGTTGACAAGTCAATATTTAAACTATTGTAGAAAGAGTACATGTATGTAACAAGATCTTCAATATTTCTCAAAGCAATTTGTATAGATGATCCAAAATCTTCAGTTGGGTGCAAAAAATTCTGTGAATTCTAGTGGAAGAATTTCATATTGCGTTGACAAGTCAATATTTAAACTATTGTAGAAAGAGTACATGTATGTAACAAGATCTTCAATATTTCTAAAAGCAATTTGTATAGATGATCCAAAATCTTCAGTTGGCTCATACAGACCAGACTGTCCATGAGAATGAGAATCAAAGAAAGTGTATGTTTGACCATTACAACTGACCGCTGAACATATAGCACCTATCATTATCAAAGCAGAATCAGAATGTTTGAATACTTCTTCAATACCCTTCTGCAATGTCAAAACATCGTGCAGCTCATTGTTATGAACAGCAATTCCAACTAAAACATTTCCTCTATGTACCTGAATTTTTCTGTTGCTAATATAGACTGATGTAGGGATTTCATCCAGTGTCAATAGCTTGCTTCTAAATCTATCTGTATCTTTCAGACTTTTAATAGTGTTTTCATATGTCTTATCACCATTTTCTAAAACTTTATCCAAATCCATATCTCTGTAACATTTGCAACTATAGAGTAATACTAAATACAGTAAACTGTTGCATGTACACTGATTTCCTCTTGTTTCAACAGAAAATCTTTCATTGGACTGGTCAAAATTTCCAAAATTTACAAAACAACAGCTAAAAATTTTGGAACATAAAGGATTGTCTATAATTGAAATATTATGGCTAGCATTACTTTTAACTGGAAGTGTATCAAGAAGAGATTCATTAACTAAACCATTTTGACTAAATTTCTTGTAAGCATTTTTTATAGATTCATTGTTTAAAGCCTTTTCAGATTCATTTGGCACCCGAAGATTTACATTTTCAATAATATTTGTTACCCTAAGGTTTACATTGTCAATATCATTTGTTGCCCAAAAACTAATTTCATTCAAAATTTCTATGCAAATCTCATTGGTAATCTCATTAGCAATCTCATTTGTTATCTCATTTGAAACATCATTTGGCGCCCGAAGGCTAACATTTTCAATCAAATTTGGCGCCCGAAGGCTAACATTGTCAATCTCATTAGGCGCCCGAAGGCTAACATTTCCAATCAAATTTGGCGCCCGAAGGCTAACATTGTCAATCTCATTAGGCGCCCGAAGGCTAACATTTTCAATCAAATTTGGCGCCCGAAGGCTAACATTTGCAATCACATTTGGCGCCCGAAGGCAATCATTGGTACTGTTGTTAAGGAGGACAGTATCCCCCGCCACCTGATTATGGCAGTCAGAGTCAGATTTGTCACTGTTGTTGAGGTCAGAGACCCCGAGGCCAGTATCCTCAGTCAAGTCCGTCCGTTTCTTCTTCACCATTGGGTTACCATCCCCAGTCATCATCACACTTCGTTTCCAATTAGCTTTGCGAGGCATTGTGGCTGCAATTATAAATTCAAAATATCATTTTAAGACATTTCAGTTAAAACAATGGATGTTTTAAGATATGCTAGGCATGTCCCTACTTGACTATTCAGGAAACAGAAAGTATACAAGAAAATGTGTCTATGACCCACAGGATGGCCCTCAAGTTCTTGAAATATCATTTACCCCCAATGTGTATTACCTGGGATATGGACCTTTACCAAGAAATTAATCAAAAGTGTTCATATAGGTCACTGTGAGCTATTTTCTAGTGGGTGGTGCTGTGTTACCAAGACTCATCTAGTAGAAATATATCATTGATCCCTAACATGTAGTATCCAAGATATGGGCCTTACCCAAAAACTTAACCAAAGTCGTTCATGCATAAAATATAGGTCACAATGACCTAATTTCTATTGGGTAAGTATTGTTAACCAAGACACATCTAGTTGTAAAATACCATTGACCCCCATCATGTAGTATCCAAGATATGGACCTTAACTAAGAACTTTAGTCATTCATGCATAAAATATAGGTGACAGTGACCTAATTTCTAGTGGGTGGTGTCACGTTACCCAAGACACATACATCTAGTGGTGAAATACCATTGACCCCCAACATCTAGTATCCAAGTTATGGACCTTAACCAAGAACTTAACCAAAGTCATTCATGCGTAAAATATAGGTTGCAGTGACCTAATTTCTAGTTGGTTGTGTCACTTTACCCAAGACCCATCTAGTGGTAAAATATCATTGACCCCTAACATCTAGTATTCAAGTTATGGACCTTAACCAAGAACTTAACCAAAGTCAATCATGCGTAAAATATAGGTCACAGTGACCTTATTTCTAGTGTGTGGTGTCACTTTACCCAAGACCCATCTAGTGGTGACTGTACAAAATGTCAGAACTGTACTATAGTTCCAAGAGTTTACAAGATCCAATCCTGAAAATCTGTCATTTTCTATAAAAGTTCCAAGTTTTTTTCCAAAAAATATTTGACCGTATTGCACAAATGTTATGGGCATAATGACATGCTGCAAAGTAACTGTGAAAAATTTCAGTAGTGTACTGTCAATAGTTTTCTAGTTTTAGTGTTCAGACAGACAAAGTGTAACTATAGAGTGTATGCATCTTCAATGTGCCTAATAAGTTCCAATTAAGGACAAAGTTGCAGTATCACATGTAAATGAGTTATAAATCTGTCTTGGTGAATTGCATTTTTTATTATATTTCCTCTATATGGTCAATTAAAACTACTCTTTTTTTTTAAATGTCTAATACATGTATTCACATTGGTCCAACATACATTGTATTTTGTATTGACTAATCATGATATATGTAAATATAAGAACAATTAATTGACATTCCTGTAAAATTAAGGGATTTTTTGGGCGAGTGGGTTTTCAGTATACAAAATTTTAAAAGTCTGTTCAAGTGAAAACTTGCTGGAAGAGATAAGTTGACTTTCTCTTTTTTAAATATTCTAATTCACAGTTTTTGAATTAATAGGACCCGATGCTGCATACCAAATATTAAGACACTGTCATTAGTAGTGGCTGACATTGTTATGACATCATTTCCCTCACTGCTCATCATCTTATAACCAATATTCACTTCCTAAAATTTTGACAATAATGTGCAGATGTATTTATTTTAAGTTATAATTTCATTGCTTAATATCAAAACATTGCAGCATGAAGCTGCATGCCTGGAAAACTGTGACGTGACATCTACTCTACAAGAAATTGCGGAGACCTTATGAAAACTTGTTTGATTGCTACTGAAACAAGAAGTTTTGCAGACTTGTACAACTTAAGAATCTTCAAGAAAGTCTTACTATATTTTATATTGATTACAAATCATACTATAACAAAATTATGTAACATGTTTTTTTTAAATCACTAAAACATTGATATACTTTTTATGTGGTAATTTTTGTATGCTTATATTCTGATGCATATGTGTATTAAGTTACAATCTTTACTGAAAAGTACAACACTCCCTTTTTCTTTGATCTTTTAACAATGAAGAAACTGCAAGTTGATGGAACAGGTAAATTTGTACAATTTTTTTATAATTTATTTGTTTATATTCTTATGCATGCGTGTAAAAAGTTTCATGATGATAGCATATTCCTCCACGGAAAAGCAACTAAAACCAGAAGGAAAACCTGATTTGGGACAGATGAACAGCTGTTAAACAGATGAATGAATTGATATGAACACTATAAATGCCCTAGGTGTCTGCATTAGGGCATACAAATAATACATGCATATTAACTACATCTACTGTCTGCTTTTACGAGACAGTTTGTAACACAACCAGATAATGATTACAAAATAAAACCAAATCACCAACACGAGAGCTTTTTTGCATGCAAAATGTACTTGTATTCATCTAGTTTCACAATTTTAACATTTCATGAGGGTTAGGATTCCGCCCCATTGGCCTATTTGGAGCAAAGCAGTTTTCTTAGTTTAAAACTTGTACAATTGAGTTTTTTTAATGATGAAACTAAGTATTTGTTGATAATTTTGATCATATCACAAGGTCACAAATTTCAAAGTATATCACAATTTTTTTTATGAAGTTCAAGATCAAAATTTTAATTTCGTTAATTGATTCTTAAATCTAACATCAAAGTTATTTGAAAATCAATGAATCTGTAAAATAGAACATACTAAGCAAAGAGTATACAACCCCAGACGTATATCATCTACAGTTACATATGCGTACTGGAGCTCAACAAATATGAGGAGCTGTGCTCAATTGAATTTAATATACGGGAATAATCCTCAGGAGAAAATCAGATTGAGGGTCAGGGGCAGAACCCCAGTAAAAGGACCAGTGGTCATGCATTACAATAAACTAAACAGCTTTGAAAATTTACATTTTATCCCAGGGATTGAAATTTATGTGTGACATATCCACTCTTTATTGTCAACTGATTTTAGATTTGTATTACATCTCTTTAACATTTCTAAGCTTATTGCTTTCAAACCACTACAGTTTACAACTGACTCAGCAAACCATGTTTGATGACAGCAAGTACAAATGTAGCAAGGACCAACAGAAATAAGCTTTTCAAATTTTCTGATACATTCATTCAAATTTGAACCTTGAGCTTTCACTTTCTTTAAATGATGCTCATGTTGAACATATTCTTCATTACTTCTTTGCTTCTGTTTATTAGTTTTGTTAATCAATTTATCTTTATCAGGATTTTGTTGTCTTGCAGCCTGCTTAGCTAGTCTCTCAAGTTCCAAAAAACTGTCATTAGATCTTTTTTCTTTTTTTCTTTTAACATCTTGCTCAGCCTCTTTTTGTTGAAATTCTTCATCTTCTCTAGCCTTTCTTTTACTTTTTAATTCTCTTTCTTTCTCTGCACTTCTGAACTTGGGATCCTTTCTTGCGTTCTGTTTATCTTTTGCTTCTTTCTGTTTGAAATCCTTATCTTTTCTGGCCTGTTGTTTACTTTTCAATTCTCTTTCTCTCTCTGCACTTCTGAACTTGGGGTCCATTCTTGCCTCTTGTTTGTCGATCACTTCTCTTTCTCTCTCTGCACTTCTGAACTTAGGGTCCATTCTTGCCTCTTGTTTGTCGATCAATTCTTTCTCTCTCTGCACTTCTGAACTTAGGGTCCATTCTTGCCTCTTGTTTGTCGATCAATTCTCTTTCTCTTTCTGCACTTCTGAACTTGGGGTCCATTCTTGCCTCTTGCTTATCTTTTGCCTCTTTCTGTTTGAAATCCTTATCTTTTCTGGCCTGTTGTTTACTTTTCAATTCTCTTTCTCTCTCTGCACTTCTGAACTTGGGGTCCATTCTTGCCTCTTGTTTGTCGATCACTTCTCTTTCTCTCTCTGCACTTCTGAACTTAGGGTCCATTCTTGCCTCTTGTTTGTCGATCAATTCTCTTTCTCTTTCTGCACTTCTGAACTTGGGGTCCATTCTTGCCTCTTGCTTATCTTTTGCCTCTTTCTGTTTGAAATCCTTATCTTTTCTGGCCTGTTGTTTACTTTTCAATTCTCTTTCTCTCTCTGCACTTCTGAACTTGGGGTCCATTCTTGCCTCTTGTTTGTCGATCAATTCTCTTTCTCTTTCTGCACTTCTGAACTTGGGGTCCATTCTTGCCTCTTGCTTATCTTTTGCCTCTTTCTGTTTGAAATCCTTATCTTTTCTGGCCTGTTGTTTACTTTTCAATTCTCTTTCTCTCTCTGCACTTCTGAACTTGGGGTCCATTCTTGCCTCTTGTTTGTCGATCACTTCTCTTTCTCTCTCTGCACTTCTGAACTTAGGGTCCATTCTTGCCTCTTGTTTGTCGATCAATTCTCTTTCTCTTTCTGCACTTCTGAACTTGGGGTCCATTCTTGCCTCTTGCTTATCTTTTGCCTCTTTCTGTTTGAAATCCTTATCTTTTCTGGCCTGTTGTTTACTTTTCAATTCTCTTTCTCTCTCTGTACTTCTAAACTTTGGATCTTTTCTTTTTTCTTGCATGTAACTTTTCATATAGTTTGATTTGTTTGTGTTAAAAACATTTTTTTTTGCCACAAGATTTTTCTTCTGCTGGTCTTCAAAATAGTCTTCCATCAATTTTTCTGTCATTTTTTCCTGAACATTACAATGAACTGTTTCATTGTTACTAGTTTGTTTTTGACTTTGTTGTCTGGGTGCAAAAAATTCTGTGAATTCTAGTGGAAGAATTTCATATTGCGTTGACAAGTCAATATTTAAACTATTGTAGAAAGAGTACATGTATGTAACAAGATCTTCAATATTTCTCAAAGCAATTTGTATAGATGATCCAAAATCTTCAGTTGGGTGCAAAAAATTCTGTGAATTCTAGTGGAAGAATTTCATATTGCGTTGACAAGTCAATATTTAAACTATTGTAGAAAGAGTACATGTATGTAACAAGATCTTCAATATTTCTAAAAGCAATTTGTATAGATGATCCAAAATCTTCAGTTGGCTCATACAGACCAGACTGTCCATGAGAATGAGAATCAAAGAAAGTGTATGTTTGACCATTACAACTGACCGCTGAACATATAGCACCTATCATTATCAAAGCAGAATCAGAATGTTTGAATACTTCAATACCCTTCTGCAATGTCAAAACATCGTGCAGCTCATTGTTATGAACAGCAATTCCAACTAAAACATTTCCTCTATGTACCTGAATTTTTCTGTTGCTAATATAGACTGATGTAGGGATTTCATCCAGTGTCAATAGCTTGCTTCTAAATCTATCTGTATCTTTCAGACTTTTAATAGTGTTTTCATATGTCTTATCACCATTTTCTAAAACTTTATCCAAATCCATATCTCTGTAACATTTGCAACTATAGAGTAATACTAAATACAGTAAACTGTTGCATGTACACTGATTTCCTCTTGTTTCAACAGAAAATCTTTCATTGGACTGGTCAAAATTTCCAAAATTTACAAAACAACAGCTAAAAATTTTGGAACATAAAGGATTGTCTATAATTGAAATATTATGGCTAGCATTACTTTTAACTGGAAGTGTATCAAGAAGAGATTCATTAACTAAACCATTTTGACTAAATTTCTTGTAAGCATTTTTTATAGATTCATTGTTTAAAGCCTTTTCAGATTCATTTGGCACCCGAAGATTTACATTTTCAATAATATTTGTTACCCTAAGGTTTACATTGTCAATATCATTTGTTGCCCAAAAACTAATTTCATTCAAAATTTCTATGCAAATCTCATTGGTAATCTCATTAGCAATCTCATTTGTTATCTCATTTGAAACATCATTTGGCGCCCGAAGGCTAACATTTTCAATCAAATTTGGCGCCCGAAGGCTAACATTGTCAATCTCATTAGGCGCCCGAAGGCTAACATTTCCAATCAAATTTGGCGCCCGAAGGCTAACATTGTCAATCTCATTAGGCGCCCGAAGGCTAACATTTTCAATCAAATTTGGCGCCCGAAGGCTAACATTTGCAATCACATTTGGCGCCCGAAGGCAATCATTGGTACTGTTGTTAAGGAGGACAGTATCCCCCGCCACCTGATTATGGCAGTCAGAGTCAGATTTGTCACTGTTGTTGAGGTCAGAGACCCCGAGGCCAGTATCCTCAGTCAAGTCCGTCCGTCTCTTCTTCACCATTGGGTTACCATCCCCAGTCATCATCACACTTCGTTTCCAATTAGCTTTGCGAGGCATTGTGGCTGCAATTATAAATTCAAAATATCATTTTAAGACATTTCAGTTAAAACAATGGATGTTTTAAGATATGCTAGGCATGTCCCTACTTGACTATTCAGGAAACAGAAAGTATACAAGAAAATGTGTCTATGACCCACAGGATGGCCCTCAAGTTCTTGAAATATCATTTACCCCCAATGTGTATTACCTGGGATATGGACCTTTACCAAGAAATTAATCAAAAGTGTTCATGCGTAAAATATAGGTCACTGTGAGCTATTTTCTAGTGGGTGGTGCTGTGTTACCAAGACTCATCTAGTAGAAATATATCATTGATCCCTAACATGTAGTATCCAAGATATGGGCCTTACCCAAAAACTTAACCAAAGTCGTTCATGCATAAAATATAGGTCACAATGACCTAATTTCTATTGGGTAAGTATTGTTAACCAAGACACATCTAGTTGTAAAATACCATTGACCCCCATCATGTAGTATCCAAGATATGGACCTTAACTAAGAACTTTAGTCATTCATGCATAAAATATAGGTGACAGTGACCTAATTTCTAGTGGGTGGTGTCACGTTACCCAAGACACATACATCTAGTGGTGAAATACCATTGACCCCCAACATCTAGTATCCAAGTTATGGACCTTAACCAAGAACTTAACCAAAGTCATTCATGCGTAAAATATAGGTTGCAGTGACCTAATTTCTAGTTGGTTGTGTCACTTTACCCAAGACCCATCTAGTGGTAAAATATCATTGACCCCTAACATCTAGTATTCAAGTTATGGACCTTAACCAAGAACTTAACCAAAGTCAATCATGCGTAAAATATAGGTCACAGTGACCTTATTTCTAGTGTGTGGTGTCACTTTACCCAAGACCCATCTAGTGGTGACTGTACAAAATGTCAGAACTGTACTATAGTTCCAAGAGTTTACAAGATCCAATCCTGAAAATCTGTCATTTTCTATAAAAGTTCCAAGTTTTTTTCCAAAAAATATTTGACCGTATTGCACAAATGTTATGGGCATAATGACATGCTGCAAAGTAACTGTGAAAAATTTCAGTAGTGTACTGTCAATAGTTTTCTAGTTTTAGTGTTCAGACAGACAAAGTGTAACTATAGAGTGTATGCATCTTCAATGTGCCTAATAAGTTCCAATTAAGGACAAAGTTGCAGTATCACATGTAAATGAGTTATAAATCTGTCTTGGTGAATTGCATTTTTTATTATATTTCCTCTATATGGTCAATTAAAACTACTCTTTTTTTTTAAATGTCTAATACATGTATTCACATTGGTCCAACATACATTGTATTTTGTATTGACTAATCATGATATATGTAAATATAAGAACAATTAATTGACATTCCTGTAAAATTAAGGGATTTTTTGGGCGAGTGGGTTTTCAGTATACAAAATTTTAAAAGTCTGTTCAAGTGAAAACTTGCTGGAAGAGATAAGTTGACTTTCTCTTTTTTAAATATTCTAATTCACAGTTTTTGAATTAATAGGACCCGATGCTGCATACCAAATATTAAGACACTGTCATTAGTAGTGGCTGACATTGTTATGACATCATTTCCCTCACTGCTCATCATCTTATAACCAATATTCACTTCCTAAAATTTTGACAATAATGTGCAGATGTATTTATTTTAAGTTATAATTTCATTGCTTAATATCAAAACATTGCAGCATGAAGCTGCATGCCTGGAAAACTGTGACGTGACATCTACTCTACAAGAAATTGCGGAGACCTTATGAAAACTTGTTTGATTGCTACTGAAACAAGAAGTTTTGCAGACTTGTACAACTTAAGAATCTTCAAGAAAGTCTTACTATATTTTATATTGATTACAAATCATACTATAACAAAATTATGTAACATGTTTTTTTTAAATCACTAAAACATTGATATACTTTTTATGTGGTAATTTTTGTATGCTTATATTCTGATGCATATGTGTATTAAGTTACAATCTTTACTGAAAAGTACAACACTCCCTTTTTCTTTGATCTTTTAACAATGAAGAAACTGCAAGTTGATGGAACAGGTAAATTTGTACAATTTTTTTATAATTTATTTGTTTATATTCTTATGCATGCGTGTAAAAAGTTTCATGATGATAGCATATTCCTCCACGGAAAAGCAACTAAAACCAGAAGGAAAACCTGATTTGGGACAGATGAACAGCTGTTAAACAGATGAATGAATTGATATGAACACTATAAATGCCCTAGGTGTCTGCATTAGGGCATACAAATAATACATGCATATTAACTACATCTACTGTCTGCTTTTACGAGACAGTTTGTAACACAACCAGATAATGATTACAAAATAAAACCAAATCACCAACACGAGAGCTTTTTTGCATGCAAAATGTACTTGTATTCATCTAGTTTCACAATTTTAACATTTCATGAGGGTTAGGATTCCGCCCCATTGGCCTATTTGGAGCAAAGCAGTTTTCTTAGTTTAAAACTTGTACAATTGAGTTTTTTTAATGATGAAACTAAGTATTTGTTGATAATTTTGATCATATCACAAGGTCACAAATTTCAAAGTATATCACAATTTTTTTTATGAAGTTCAAGATCAAAATTTTAATTTCGTTAATTGATTCTTAAATCTAACATCAAAGTTATTTGAAAATCAATGAATCTGTAAAATAGAACATACTAAGCAAAGAGTATACAACCCCAGACGTATATCATCTACAGTTACATATGCGTACTGGAGCTCAACAAATATGAGGAGCTGTGCTCAATTGAATTTAATATACGGGAATAATCCTCAGGAGAAAATCAGATTGAGGGTCAGGGGCAGAACCCCAGTAAAAGGACCAGTGGTCATGCATTACAATAAACTAAACAGCTTTGAAAATTTACATTTTATCCCAGGGATTGAAATTTATGTGTGACATATCCACTCTTTATTGTCAACTGATTTTAGATTTGTATTACATCTCTTTAACATTTCTAAGCTTATTGCTTTCAAACCACTACAGTTTACAACTGACTCAGCAAACCATGTTTGATGACAGCAAGTACAAATGTAGCAAGGACCAACAGAAATAAGCTTTTCAAATTTTCTGATACATTCATTCAAATTTGAACCTTGAGCTTTCACTTTCTTTAAATGATGCTCATGTTGAACATATTCTTCATTACTTCTTTGCTTCTGTTTATTAGTTTTGTTAATCAATTTATCTTTATCAGGATTTTGTTGTCTTGCAGCCTGCTTAGCTAGTCTCTCAAGTTCCAAAAAACTGTCATTAGATCTTTTTTCTTTTTTTCTTTTAACATCTTGCTCAGCCTCTTTTTGTTGAAATTCTTCATCTTCTCTAGCCTTTCTTTTACTTTTTAATTCTCTTTCTTTCTCTGCACTTCTGAACTTGGGATCCTTTCTTGCGTTCTGTTTATCTTTTGCTTCTTTCTGTTTGAAATCCTTATCTTTTCTGGCCTGTTGTTTACTTTTCAATTCTCTTTCTCTCTCTGCACTTCTGAACTTGGGGTCCATTCTTGCCTCTTGTTTGTCGATCACTTCTCTTTCTCTCTCTGCACTTCTGAACTTAGGGTCCATTCTTGCCTCTTGTTTGTCGATCAATTCTTTCTCTCTCTGCACTTCTGAACTTAGGGTCCATTCTTGCCTCTTGTTTGTCGATCAATTCTCTTTCTCTTTCTGCACTTCTGAACTTGGGGTCCATTCTTGCCTCTTGCTTATCTTTTGCCTCTTTCTGTTTGAAATCCTTATCTTTTCTGGCCTGTTGTTTACTTTTCAATTCTCTTTCTCTCTCTGCACTTCTGAACTTGGGGTCCATTCTTGCCTCTTGTTTGTCGATCACTTCTCTTTCTCTCTCTGCACTTCTGAACTTAGGGTCCATTCTTGCCTCTTGTTTGTCGATCAATTCTCTTTCTCTTTCTGCACTTCTGAACTTGGGGTCCATTCTTGCCTCTTGCTTATCTTTTGCCTCTTTCTGTTTGAAATCCTTATCTTTTCTGGCCTGTTGTTTACTTTTCAATTCTCTTTCTCTCTCTGCACTTCTGAACTTGGGGTCCATTCTTGCCTCTTGCTTATCTTTTGCCTCTTTCTGTTTGAAATGTTTATCTTTTCTAGCCCCTTGTTTATTTTTCAATTCTCTTTCTCTCTCTGTACTTCTAAACTTTGGATCTTTTCTTTTTTCTTGCATGTAACTTTTCATATAGTTTGATTTGTTTGTGTTAAAAACATTTTTTTTTGCCACAAGATTTTTCTTCTGCTGGTCTTCAAAATAGTCTTCCATCAATTTTTCTGTCATTTTTTCCTGAACATTACAATGAACTGTTTCATTGTTACTAGTTTGTTTTTGACTTTGTTGTCTGGGTGCAAAAAATTCTGTGAATTCTAGTGGAAGAATTTCATATTGCGTTGACAAGTCAATATTTAAACTATTGTAGAAAGAGTACATGTATGTAACAAGATCTTCAATATTTCTCAAAGCAATTTGTATAGATGATCCAAAATCTTCAGTTGGGTGCAAAAAATTCTGTGAATTCTAGTGGAAGAATTTCATATTGCGTTGACAAGTCAATATTTAAACTATTGTAGAAAGAGTACATGTATGTAACAAGATCTTCAATATTTCTAAAAGCAATTTGTATAGATGATCCAAAATCTTCAGTTGGCTCATACAGACCAGACTGTCCATGAGAATGAGAATCAAAGAAAGTGTATGTTTGACCATTACAACTGACCGCTGAACATATAGCACCTATCATTATCAAAGCAGAATCAGAATGTTTGAATACTTCTTCAATACCCTTCTGCAATGTCAAAACATCGTGCAGCTCATTGTTATGAACAGCAATTCCAACTAAAACATTTCCTCTATGTACCTGAATTTTTCTGTTGCTAATATAGACTGATGTAGGGATTTCATCCAGTGTCAATAGCTTGCTTCTAAATCTATCTGTATCTTTCAGACTTTTAATAGTGTTTTCATATGTCTTATCACCATTTTCTAAAACTTTATCCAAATCCATATCTCTGTAACATTTGCAACTATAGAGTAATACTAAATACAGTAAACTGTTGCATGTACACTGATTTCCTCTTGTTTCAACAGAAAATCTTTCATTGGACTGGTCAAAATTTCCAAAATTTACAAAACAACAGCTAAAAATTTTGGAACATAAAGGATTGTCTATAATTGAAATATTATGGCTAGCATTACTTTTAACTGGAAGTGTATCAAGAAGAGATTCATTAACTAAACCATTTTGACTAAATTTCTTGTAAGCATTTTTTATAGATTCATTGTTTAAAGCCTTTTCAGATTCATTTGGCACCCGAAGATTTACATTTTCAATAATATTTGTTACCCTAAGGTTTACATTGTCAATATCATTTGTTGCCCAAAAACTAATTTCATTCAAAATTTCTATGCAAATCTCATTGGTAATCTCATTAGCAATCTCATTTGTTATCTCATTTGAAACATCATTTGGCGCCCGAAGGCTAACATTTTCAATCAAATTTGGCGCCCGAAGGCTAACATTGTCAATCTCATTAGGCGCCCGAAGGCTAACATTTCCAATCAAATTTGGCGCCCGAAGGCTAACATTGTCAATCTCATTAGGCGCCCGAAGGCTAACATTTTCAATCAAATTTGGCGCCCGAAGGCTAACATTTGCAATCACATTTGGCGCCCGAAGGCAATCATTGGTACTGTTGTTAAGGAGGACAGTATCCCCCGCCACCTGGTTATGGCAGTCAGAGTCAGATTTGTCACTGTTGTTGAGGTCAGAGACCCCGAGGCCAGTATCCTCAGTCAAGTCCGTCCGTTTCTTCTTCACCATTGGGTTACCATCCCCAGTCATCATCACACTTCGTTTCCAATTAGCTTTGCGAGGCATTGTGGCTGCAATTATAAATTCAAAATATCATTTAAAGACATTTCTGTTAAAACAATGGATTGTTTTAAGATATGCTAGGCATGTCCCTACTTGACTATTCAGGAAACAGAAAGTATACAAGAAAATGTGTCTATGACCCACAGGATGGCCCTCAAGTTCTTGAAATATCATTTACCCCCAATGTGTATTACCTGGGATATGGACCTTTACCAAGAAATTAATCAAAAGTGTTCATGCGTAAAATATAGGTCACTGTGAGCTATTTTCTAGTGGGTGGTGCTGTGTTACCAAGACTCATCTAGTAGAAATATATCATTGATCCCTAACATGTAGTATCCAAGATATGGGCCTTACCCAAAAACTTAACCAAAGTCGTTCATGCATAAAATATAGGTCACAATGACCTAATTTCTATTGGGTAAGTATTGTTAACCAAGACACATCTAGTTGTAAAATACCATTGACCCCCATCATGTAGTATCCAAGATATGGACCTTAACTAAGAACTTTAGTCATTCATGCATAAAATATAGGTGACAGTGACCTAATTTCTAGTGGGTGGTGTCACGTTACCCAAGACACATACATCTAGTTGTAAAATACCATTGACCCCCATCATGTAGTATCCAAGATATGGACCTTAACTAAGAACTTTAGTCATTCATGCATAAAATATAGGTGACAGTGACCTAATTTCTAGTGGGTGGTGTCACGTTACCCAAGACACATACATCTAGTGGTGAAATACCATTGACCCCCAACATCTAGTATCCAAGTTATGGACCTTAACCAAGAACTTAACCAAAGTCATTCATGCGTAAAATATAGGTTGCAGTGACCTAATTTCTAGTTGGTTGTGTCACTTTACCCAAGACCCATCTAGTGGTAAAATATCATTGACCCCTAACATCTAGTATTCAAGTTATGGACCTTAACCAAGAACTTAACCAAAGTCAATCATGCGTAAAATATAGGTCACAGTGACCTTATTTCTAGTGTGTGGTGTCACTTTACCCAAGACCCATCTAGTGGTGACTGTACAAAATGTCAGAACTGTACTATAGTTCCAAGAGTTTACAAGATCCAATCCTGAAAATCTGTCATTTTCTATAAAAGTTCCAAGTTTTTTTCCAAAAAATATTTGACCGTATTGCACAAATGTTATGGGCATAATGACATGCTGCAAAGTAACTGTGAAAAATTTCAGTAGTGTACTGTCAATAGTTTTCTAGTTTTAGTGTTCAGACAGACAAAGTGTAACTATAGAGTGTATGCATCTTCAATGTGCCTAATAAGTTCCAATTAAGGACAAAGTTGCAGTATCACATGTAAATGAGTTATAAATCTGTCTTGGTGAATTGCATTTTTTATTATATTTCCTCTATATGGTCAATTAAAACTACTCTTTTTTTTTAAATGTCTAATACATGTATTCACATTGGTCCAACATACATTGTATTTTGTATTGACTAATCATGATATATGTAAATATAAGAACAATTAATTGACATTCCTGTAAAATTAAGGGATTTTTTGGGCGAGTGGGTTTTCAGTATACAAAATTTTAAAAGTCTGTTCAAGTGAAAACTTGCTGGAAGAGATAAGTTGACTTTCTCTTTTTTAAATATTCTAATTCACAGTTTTTGAATTAATAGGACCCGATGCTGCATACCAAATATTAAGACACTGTCATTAGTAGTGGCTGACATTGTTATGACATCATTTCCCTCACTGCTCATCATCTTATAACCAATATTCACTTCCTAAAATTTTGACAATAATGTGCAGATGTATTTATTTTAAGTTATAATTTCATTGCTTAATATCAAAACATTGCAGCATGAAGCTGCATGCCTGGAAAACTGTGACGTGACATCTACTCTACAAGAAATTGCGGAGACCTTATGAAAACTTGTTTGATTGCTACTGAAACAAGAAGTTTTGCAGACTTGTACAACTTAAGAATCTTCAAGAAAGTCTTACTATATTTTATATTGATTACAAATCATACTATAACAAAATTATGTAACATGTTTTTTTTAAATCACTAAAACATTGATATACTTTTTATGTGGTAATTTTTGTATGCTTATATTCTGATGCATATGTGTATTAAGTTACAATCTTTACTGAAAAGTACAACACTCCCTTTTTCTTTGATCTTTTAACAATGAAGAAACTGCAAGTTGATGGAACAGGTAAATTTGTACAATTTTTTTATAATTTATTTGTTTATATTCTTATGCATGCGTGTAAAAAGTTTCATGATGATAGCATATTCCTCCACGGAAAAGCAACTAAAACCAGAAGGAAAACCTGATTTGGGACAGATGAACAGCTGTTAAACAGATGAATGAATTGATATGAACACTATAAATGCCCTAGGTGTCTGCATTAGGGCATACAAATAATACATGCATATTAACTACATCTACTGTCTGCTTTTACGAGACAGTTTGTAACACAACCAGATAATGATTACAAAATAAAACCAAATCACCAACACGAGAGCTTTTTTGCATGCAAAATGTACTTGTATTCATCTAGTTTCACAATTTTAACATTTCATGAGGGTTAGGATTCCGCCCCATTGGCCTATTTGGAGCAAAGCAGTTTTCTTAGTTTAAAACTTGTACAATTGAGTTTTTTTAATGATGAAACTAAGTATTTGTTGATAATTTTGATCATATCACAAGGTCACAAATTTCAAAGTATATCACAATTTTTTTTATGAAGTTCAAGATCAAAATTTTAATTTCGTTAATTGATTCTTAAATCTAACATCAAAGTTATTTGAAAATCAATGAATCTGTAAAATAGAACATACTAAGCAAAGAGTATACAACCCCAGACGTATATCATCTACAGTTACATATGCGTACTGGAGCTCAACAAATATGAGGAGCTGTGCTCAATTGAATTTAATATACGGGAATAATCCTCAGGAGAAAATCAGATTGAGGGTCAGGGGCAGAACCCCAGTAAAAGGACCAGTGGTCATGCATTACAATAAACTAAACAGCTTTGAAAATTTACATTTTATCCCAGGGATTGAAATTTATGTGTGACATATCCACTCTTTATTGTCAACTGATTTTAGATTTGTATTACATCTCTTTAACATTTCTAAGCTTATTGCTTTCAAACCACTACAGTTTACAACTGACTCAGCAAACCATGTTTGATGACAGCAAGTACAAATGTAGCAAGGACCAACAGAAATAAGCTTTTCAAATTTTCTGATACATTCATTCAAATTTGAACCTTGAGCTTTCACTTTCTTTAAATGATGCTCATGTTGAACATATTCTTCATTACTTCTTTGCTTCTGTTTATTAGTTTTGTTAATCAATTTATCTTTATCAGGATTTTGTTGTCTTGCAGCCTGCTTAGCTAGTCTCTCAAGTTCCAAAAAACTGTCATTAGATCTTTTTTCTTTTTTTCTTTTAACATCTTGCTCAGCCTCTTTTTGTTGAAATTCTTCATCTTCTCTAGCCTTTCTTTTACTTTTTAATTCTCTTTCTTTCTCTGCACTTCTGAACTTGGGATCCTTTCTTGCGTTCTGTTTATCTTTTGCTTCTTTCTGTTTGAAATCCTTATCTTTTCTGGCCTGTTGTTTACTTTTCAATTCTCTTTCTCTCTCTGCACTTCTGAACTTGGGGTCCATTCTTGCCTCTTGTTTGTCGATCACTTCTCTTTCTCTCTCTGCACTTCTGAACTTAGGGTCCATTCTTGCCTCTTGTTTGTCGATCAATTCTTTCTCTCTCTGCACTTCTGAACTTAGGGTCCATTCTTGCCTCTTGTTTGTCGATCAATTCTCTTTCTCTTTCTGCACTTCTGAACTTGGGGTCCATTCTTGCCTCTTGCTTATCTTTTGCCTCTTTCTGTTTGAAATCCTTATCTTTTCTGGCCTGTTGTTTACTTTTCAATTCTCTTTCTCTCTCTGCACTTCTGAACTTGGGGTCCATTCTTGCCTCTTGTTTGTCGATCACTTCTCTTTCTCTCTCTGCACTTCTGAACTTAGGGTCCATTCTTGCCTCTTGTTTGTCGATCAATTCTCTTTCTCTTTCTGCACTTCTGAACTTGGGGTCCATTCTTGCCTCTTGCTTATCTTTTGCCTCTTTCTGTTTGAAATCCTTATCTTTTCTGGCCTGTTGTTTACTTTTCAATTCTCTTTCTCTCTCTGCACTTCTGAACTTGGGGTCCATTCTTGCCTCTTGCTTATCTTTTGCCTCTTTCTGTTTGAAATGTTTATCTTTTCTAGCCCCTTGTTTAATTTTCAATTCTCTTTCTCTCTCTGTACTTCTAAACTTTGGATCTTTTCTTTTTTCTTGCATGTAACTTTTCATATAGTTTGATTTGTTTGTGTTAAAAACATTTTTTTTTGCCACAAGATTTTTCTTCTGCTGGTCTTCAAAATAGTCTTCCATCAATTTTTCTGTCATTTTTTCCTGAACATTACAATGAACTGTTTCATTGTTACTAGTTTGTTTTTGACTTTGTTGTCTGGGTGCAAAAAATTCTGTGAATTCTAGTGGAAGAATTTCATATTGCGTTGACAAGTCAATATTTAAACTATTGTAGAAAGAGTACATGTATGTAACAAGATCTTCAATATTTCTCAAAGCAATTTGTATAGATGATCCAAAATCTTCAGTTGGGTGCAAAAAATTCTGTGAATTCTAGTGGAAGAATTTCATATTGCGTTGACAAGTCAATATTTAAACTATTGTAGAAAGAGTACATGTATGTAACAAGATCTTCAATATTTCTAAAAGCAATTTGTATAGATGATCCAAAATCTTCAGTTGGCTCATACAGACCAGACTGTCCATGAGAATGAGAATCAAAGAAAGTGTATGTTTGACCATTACAACTGACCGCTGAACATATAGCACCTATCATTATCAAAGCAGAATCAGAATGTTTGAATACTTCTTCAATACCCTTCTGCAATGTCAAAACATCGTGCAGCTCATTGTTATGAACAGCAATTCCAACTAAAACATTTCCTCTATGTACCTGAATTTTTCTGTTGCTAATATAGACTGATGTAGGGATTTCATCCAGTGTCAATAGCTTGCTTCTAAATCTATCTGTATCTTTCAGACTTTTAATAGTGTTTTCATATGTCTTATCACCATTTTCTAAAACTTTATCCAAATCCATATCTCTGTAACATTTGCAACTATAGAGTAATACTAAATACAGTAAACTGTTGCATGTACACTGATTTCCTCTTGTTTCAACAGAAAATCTTTCATTGGACTGGTCAAAATTTCCAAAATTTACAAAACAACAGCTAAAAATTTTGGAACATAAAGGATTGTCTATAATTGAAATATTATGGCTAGCATTACTTTTAACTGGAAGTGTATCAAGAAGAGATTCATTAACTAAACCATTTTGACTAAATTTCTTGTAAGCATTTTTTATAGATTCATTGTTTAAAGCCTTTTCAGATTCATTTGGCACCCGAAGATTTACATTTTCAATAATATTTGTTACCCTAAGGTTTACATTGTCAATATCATTTGTTGCCCAAAAACTAATTTCATTCAAAATTTCTATGCAAATCTCATTGGTAATCTCATTAGCAATCTCATTTGTTATCTCATTTGAAACATCATTTGGCGCCCGAAGGCTAACATTTTCAATCAAATTTGGCGCCCGAAGGCTAACATTGTCAATCTCATTAGGCGCCCGAAGGCTAACATTTCCAATCAAATTTGGCGCCCGAAGGCTAACATTGTCAATCTCATTAGGCGCCCGAAGGCTAACATTTTCAATCAAATTTGGCGCCCGAAGGCTAACATTTGCAATCACATTTGGCGCCCGAAGGCAATCATTGGTACTGTTGTTAAGGAGGACAGTATCCCCCGCCACCTGGTTATGGCAGTCAGAGTCAGATTTGTCACTGTTGTTGAGGTCAGAGACCCCGAGGCCAGTATCCTCAGTCAAGTCCGTCCGTTTCTTCTTCACCATTGGGTTACCATCCCCAGTCATCATCACACTTCGTTTCCAATTAGCTTTGCGAGGCATTGTGGCTGCAATTATAAATTCAAAATATCATTTAAAGACATTTCTGTTAAAACAATGGATTGTTTTAAGATATGCTAGGCATGTCCCTACTTGACTATTCAGGAAACAGAAAGTATACAAGAAAATGTGTCTATGACCCACAGGATGGCCCTCAAGTTCTTGAAATATCATTTACCCCCAATGTGTATTACCTGGGATATGGACCTTTACCAAGAAATTAATCAAAAGTGTTCATGCGTAAAATATAGGTCACTGTGAGCTATTTTCTAGTGGGTGGTGCTGTGTTACCAAGACTCATCTAGTAGAAATATATCATTGATCCCTAACATGTAGTATCCAAGATATGGGCCTTACCCAAAAACTTAACCAAAGTCGTTCATGCATAAAATATAGGTCACAATGACCTAATTTCTATTGGGTAAGTATTGTTAACCAAGACACATCTAGTTGTAAAATACCATTGACCCCCATCATGTAGTATCCAAGATATGGACCTTAACTAAGAACTTTAGTCATTCATGCATAAAATATAGGTGACAGTGACCTAATTTCTAGTGGGTGGTGTCACGTTACCCAAGACACATACATCTAGTGGTGAAATACCATTGACCCCCAACATCTAGTATCCAAGTTATGGACCTTAACCAAGAACTTAACCAAAGTCATTCATGCGTAAAATATAGGTTGCAGTGACCTAATTTCTAGTTGGTTGTGTCACTTTACCCAAGACCCATCTAGTGGTAAAATATCATTGACCCCTAACATCTAGTATTCAAGTTATGGACCTTAACCAAGAACTTAACCAAAGTCAATCATGCGTAAAATATAGGTCACAGTGACCTTATTTCTAGTGTGTGGTGTCACTTTACCCAAGACCCATCTAGTGGTGACTGTACAAAATGTCAGAACTGTACTATAGTTCCAAGAGTTTACAAGATCCAATCCTGAAAATCTGTCATTTTCTATAAAAGTTCCAAGTTTTTTTCCAAAAAATATTTGACCGTATTGCACAAATGTTATGGGCATAATGACATGCTGCAAAGTAACTGTGAAAAATTTCAGTAGTGTACTGTCAATAGTTTTCTAGTTTTAGTGTTCAGACAGACAAAGTGTAACTATAGAGTGTATGCATCTTCAATGTGCCTAATAAGTTCCAATTAAGGACAAAGTTGCAGTATCACATGTAAATGAGTTATAAATCTGTCTTGGTGAATTGCATTTTTTATTATATTTCCTCTATATGGTCAATTAAAACTACTCTTTTTTTTTAAATGTCTAATACATGTATTCACATTGGTCCAACATACATTGTATTTTGTATTGACTAATCATGATATATGTAAATATAAGAACAATTAATTGACATTCCTGTAAAATTAAGGGATTTTTTGGGCGAGTGGGTTTTCAGTATACAAAATTTTAAAAGTCTGTTCAAGTGAAAACTTGCTGGAAGAGATAAGTTGACTTTCTCTTTTTTAAATATTCTAATTCACAGTTTTTGAATTAATAGGACCCGATGCTGCATACCAAATATTAAGACACTGTCATTAGTAGTGGCTGACATTGTTATGACATCATTTCCCTCACTGCTCATCATCTTATAACCAATATTCACTTCCTAAAATTTTGACAATAATGTGCAGATGTATTTATTTTAAGTTATAATTTCATTGCTTAATATCAAAACATTGCAGCATGAAGCTGCATGCCTGGAAAACTGTGACGTGACATCTACTCTACAAGAAATTGCGGAGACCTTATGAAAACTTGTTTGATTGCTACTGAAACAAGAAGTTTTGCAGACTTGTACAACTTAAGAATCTTCAAGAAAGTCTTACTATATTTTATATTGATTACAAATCATACTATAACAAAATTATGTAACATGTTTTTTTTAAATCACTAAAACATTGATATACTTTTTATGTGGTAATTTTTGTATGCTTATATTCTGATGCATATGTGTATTAAGTTACAATCTTTACTGAAAAGTACAACACTCCCTTTTTCTTTGATCTTTTAACAATGAAGAAACTGCAAGTTGATGGAACAGGTAAATTTGTACAATTTTTTTATAATTTATTTGTTTATATTCTTATGCATGCGTGTAAAAAGTTTCATGATGATAGCATATTCCTCCACGGAAAAGCAACTAAAACCAGAAGGAAAACCTGATTTGGGACAGATGAACAGCTGTTAAACAGATGAATGAATTGATATGAACACTATAAATGCCCTAGGTGTCTGCATTAGGGCATACAAATAATACATGCATATTAACTACATCTACTGTCTGCTTTTACGAGACAGTTTGTAACACAACCAGATAATGATTACAAAATAAAACCAAATCACCAACACGAGAGCTTTTTTGCATGCAAAATGTACTTGTATTCATCTAGTTTCACAATTTTAACATTTCATGAGGGTTAGGATTCCGCCCCATTGGCCTATTTGGAGCAAAGCAGTTTTCTTAGTTTAAAACTTGCACAATTGAGTTTTTTTAATGATGAAACTAAGTATTTGTTGATAATTTTGATCATATCACAAGGTCACAAATTTCAAAGTATATCACAATTTTTTTTATGAAGTTCAAGATCAAAATTTTAATTTCGTTAATTGATTCTTAAATCTAACATCAAAGTTATTTGAAAATCAATGAATCTGTAAAATAGAACATACTAAGCAAAGAGTATACAACCCCAGACGTATATCATCTACAGTTACATATGCGTACTGGAGCTCAACAAATATGAGGAGCTGTGCTCAATTGAATTTAATATACGGGAATAATCCTCAGGAGAAAATCAGATTGAGGGTCAGGGGCAGAACCCCAGTAAAAGGACCAGTGGTCATGCATTACAATAAACTAAACAGCTTTGAAAATTTACATTTTATCCCAGGGATTGAAATTTACAAGAAATATTAGCTAAATTCAAGTTAATTTTAAATTCAGCAAGTCAATAAAAATTCTACTCGAAAAATTTTGTGAGTTGGAAAAAATTGTGTTGTAAGATTTTTAAAATTACATGTAAATTATTTTCTCCCATGGGTGTGCGTATTTTAGCAATTAAAAAAAATAACTTGCTTTTTTAGCTAGTGAATAAAATATTAAAATTCAATCCCTGTATCCCTAAAAAATTCTTTTCATGTAATCATCCCAAAACCTTAGCGGGACTGACAACAATCAGCGGAAAATAAATATTCTTGTTTTATTCTTTTATTAGAATTTAGATTCAACGGGTGATATAAGTTGGGATATGGTGAGTTTCCCCATGTGCATACATTGTTTAGTTCTTGGGATATGTTGAGTTTCCCCATGTGCATACATTTTTTAGTTCTTGAACATTCTCTTGTGTAATTCATTCCATTCTACTTAGAAATAGAATAATTACTCGCACCTAATAATAGCCTACATTTAGGTTAGGTGGGAATTTCTTTTAACATTTATAATAAAAATGGATTGTGGTGTTGATTGGTACTTCATTTTCATATCAATGTTCAAACAAGTAACCAGTGTTGATTTCTCATATCTAAATACATGTTTTGTACAATAATAATCTGTATTAAATGTAAGCAAAAGTATGTCATAAACATCTGCACTTAGCTGACAAACGGCTCCCTATTAGTCACATCTATGAATAACAACGGCAGGGGTGGGGGCTATACTTGCACAGGCATATGCATGCTAATAATACATCTACCGTAATAACCCTAATTATTGGACGCCCTAATTATTGGACACTTTTGAAAATTCAAGGAAAATTGAATTTTTTGACAACTCTATTTTTCCGACGATTTCAAAATTGTCAAAGTTACGATCGTTGTTCTCAGGTGGTGGCAGTCAGTAATTTTAACTTCTTATGCAAGTTAATTACTTTCAGTCCTCATCGAGTGTTACTTTCGGCTTTCTAAAGCATTTAAACTATCTATATTGATAAATTTGATTGAAACAAGATCGATTTTTAAGTAAAATTTATTGATTTTTTCCTACCTGGAAGTTTACTTTTGAAAAGAATTTCGAAAGAAGATTTTTGAAATAATAACATAAAAAAAGCCAAAAATGTCAAAAAAGGGCTGTACTGACTGATTTTGGCATAGGAAATTTCACATTGTAATGCGTATCTTTATTTATCAAGTGTCTAGTAATAATGACGTAGTAAATATAACCATAAACAGTGTTGCTTATCCAGTGACTCATTGATCCTTTGATACGATACGATACGATGATGGATACGATTAACTACAAACAAAACAAAAAACCATCATAAGAAACATACCAGAGAAATATCTAACCAAAATTAACTAGAAATACGCTAGAAAATCATACCAAATATCATGAGATTTTCATGTAATTATGTATGCATAGTAATATCGGTAATCACCAAATATCATATAAAATGTCAATATTCTAGTAAAACATCACGAAAGTGTTCAGTGTATGCAAATAATATCAAATTGTTCATAAAAACATTCACCACACAAAATGTCTATTGGTACTCAAAGTTCGTATGAAAGCCAGTGCCTAATAGTTTTATATTTGTACATATCACGTGACTTTTTTGTACGATATCATGTGACCTGGTAATTAACACATGTAGCGTCCTAATTAGTGCATATAAATCGTAAATTTATCATAAAATGTTCTTAAAATTAATATCTTAACATCAGTTATCCATTTAACTCAAAAATAGTTGCATAGAAAAAATATGTAAACAATCAATTATGTTCGTCTAATTGACACAAAGAAAAGTAAATTGAACTTACCAATTTAGAAATATTTCCACAATCAGTACAAAGTTAAATCCAAAGAATAAATGCATACTGGAAAAATGTCATTTTGCACTATTAATATCAATCTAGTAAAGTTTAAAACGTTTGTTTACAAAACACACCCTGTCTAGCAAGTTTAGGGTAATATCGTAATAGGGGAAAGAAACGGATAAAACTACAACTACAAATTACATGTAAACCAGGCGCCAGAGAAGCGGCAGTTACATACCAGCCCCCTAATTGCGAGTCATAAACGAGCAATTATAAAAAAAAAAAAAAAAAAAAAAAAAAAAAAAAAAAAAAAAAAAAAAAACTCAAATCAAACTTATATACAGTTATTCTACCAAGTTTCAAAAAAGTGCCTATACTGAACGGATAATACTACTGATCAAATTCACTCGCATTCCAGTATCAAGCACAGTTTATCAATTGGTCTTTTCAACACATTCGTTGACGTTTTCACTTGCACTTGACGCACGAACCCATTGGCATCTGGAATTGTCTGTAGAATTTTTCCCATAGGCCATGAACATCTTGGTGCATTGTTGTCAACAACGAGAACTATATCTCCTTCTTGAAAGTTTCGTTTAGTATGCGTCCATTTTTGGCGCTCTTGAAGAAGAGGAAGGTACTCATGAACCCAACGGTGCCAAAAAATATTCGCCATATATTGCACTTGTCTCCATCGACGTCTTCCATAAGAATCAGTTTTCGAGAATACACCAGGCGGAAAGTTCGGTTTCTGTTTCATAGTAAGTAAATGATTCGGTGTAATCGGTTCTAAGTCATTAGGAGAGTCGGTGTTCCTAGTAATCGGCCTACTATTCAATATGAATTCAACCTCGCACATAAGTGTATTTAGTCCTTCATCGTCGAGGATTTGCTGATTCACTACACTGTTCAAAACCTTGCGAACGGATCTAATCAATCTTTCCCAGACTCCACCGTGATGCGATCCTGCCGGAGGATTGAATTTCCAATCAATGCCCTTTTGTAACATCGACTCGTGTATCTGTTCTACATTCCACTCGTTAATTGCGTGTTTCAATTCTTTCTCCGCTCCAACAAAGTTCGTTCCGTTGTCTGAACGAATCGTGGTTACTTGACCTCGTCTAGAAATGAATCTACGTAACGCATTGATGTAAGAGTCGGTGTCTAAAGATGCGGCTACTTCCAGGTGTATTGCTCTACTCGCTAAACATGTGAATATCACGCCATATCGCTTAACGTGGCTTCGTTTTACTTTCACTTCGAAGGGCCCAAAATAATCGACTCCCACTCTAGTAAACGGAGGTTCGTCCGGTGTAACACGATCGTATGGCAAATCAGCCATTTTCTGTTCTCCAACTGGAGACCTTTGACGACGACATGTAACGCATTTCGAAATAATTCTTCTTATAGCAGACGGAGCATTTACTATCCAGAAGTTTTGTCGTAAAGTACTCAACATATGATTCCGGCCACTATGCTTAAGGTCCGTGTGAATTTGGTGCAATATCACATTTGATACGAAATGGTCTTTGGGTAATATTACCGGGTGCTTGCTTTCGAAAGGCATGTCGCATCGGTTTAATCTTCCGCCAACGCGGATTAATCCGCTTGAAACATCTAACTGAGGATCTAAATTTCGGATTCTACTATTATGCTTTACGCAACCTCTTTCCTTGAGTGATCGAATTTCATCCGAATATGATTCTCTTTGTACAAATAACAAAATCTGTGTTTCAGCTTCTTTGAGCTCATTAACGGTTAAAGGTCCATTTCCTAAGTTATATCTACTATCATCGATTTCCGACTTAGCATTTCGCACCTTTTTGAGCAGTAACTGTCTCAATCTTAAGATATATGCGATCCTTCGTTTCAAGACGTACCATGACGACGAACTGTTGAGCAACTTGTCAACGCAATCTGAATCCTTTACATAGTACGATTCTGTCACAACGGTCGCTCTAGATACGACTTTCTTAACTTCTTTGTCGTTTTCATCGGGCTCCAAGTCAACGTCCTGTGAAATTGGCCAATACGATTTATCCTTGAAAAGAAATTCTGGCGGTGCGATCCACTTGCTTCCACTTACGAGATCATCGGCGGATATTCCTCTAGAGGCTATGTCGGCCGGGTTTAACTTCGTGTTTATGTAATTCCAGTCTCCAGAATTTGATCCTTCGTGAATGATCGCTAATCTGTTTGCTACAAACGTATGATATCGAGATGTGGTATTTCGAATGTACCGCAGTACGGACATGCTGTCTGTCCAGAAATACGAATGCTGAACTGGAATTTCTAACTCATTTATGATCATTCTATTCGTACGAACAGCCACCGTGGCTGCTGTCAATTCCAATCGTGGAATTGTCACCTGCTTGAGCGGTGTAACTCGGGATTTGCCTAGTAAGAAAGAACAATATACTTCTCCTGACTCATCTTCCATACGGATATACGAAACGGTCCCATAACCTATCTCGCTAGCATCTGCAAAGTGATGCAACTCGGAAGATACTACATTTTCAAAATGACTAGGTTTTAAACATCGTTTAACTCGAAAGCTAGTAAGTTTTTCCAAATCTTGTAACCATTTATTCAATTTCTCGGATTCTAATTCCGGTATTGGGTCGTCCCAGTCAATTTTCAGTTTACACAAGTCCTGAAGAATCCTCTTTCCAGTGAACGTAAAGGGCGCAAGAAACCCAAGAGGATCGAACACGCTACTAACTAATGACAGTATACCTCGCCTTGTAGTAGGCTTATCAGTCCTGTCAATACGAAAACCGAATTCGTCGGAATCGACTAACCACTGTACTCCTAGAGCTCTATCTGACGGTAAATTGTCTTCGTCCAGATCCAAATCCATAACATTCTTTGATCTAGCCTCTATCGGTACGGACTTTATCACGTCTCTACTATTGCTGATCCACTTAGCAATATTGAATCCTCCTTGATTCAACAACCTTTGTATATCGCTAACAAGTTCGATAGCCTTATCTACACTAGCAACTGATTTCAGGCAATCGTCCATATAGAAGTTTCTGAGAACGGTTTCGATAACCTCGTCGTCAAATAGATTCCTACCATTTTCCGCTGTACAACGCAACGCATAATTGACGCAACTTGGTGATGACGTAGCACCGAAAAGATGAACGTTCATTTGATACTCGATGGGTTGTTGTTTAGTGTCTCCATCTTTCCACCAGAGAAATCTTAAGAAGCTTGCATCTTCCTTTGGGACTCGGACTTGGTGGAACATGCTGTCTATGTCCCCCATTATAGCGATATCATTCTCTCGAAATCTAATCAGAGTTCCAACTAACGAGTTTGTCAGATTTGGCCCTTGTAATAGTCGGTCGTTCAGAGAGGTGCCTTGATATTTAGACGCACAATCGAAAACAATTCTAAGCTTGTGTTTTCTCGGGTGATAAACACCGTGATGGGGTAGATACCATTTGTCCCCATGATCGTTTCTAAGTTCATTCGGGGCCACCTCTGATGCATATCCCTTGTCTAACATTTTACTCATGAAAGTGACATATTCATCCTTAAAGTCTTTGTCCTTTTCGAAACGCTTACCCAGTGAAACTAGTCTCTGATTCGCGTGCGTTCTGTTGTTCGGCATTTTGTTTGGCCTCTCTTTAAATGGCAAATCTATATAATAGTGTCCATCATGAAGAGTCGCTGACTGTGATACACTTTCCAGAAATTTCCGATCTTCCTTCGATGGGCAAAGAACATCATCTATCGTTCGCTCGCTAAAGTCAAAGTCGAAATGTTTCCTCAACTGATCCTCTAAAGTCATTTCAACGGCACTTATGCGGTTACATGTTGACTTATATGTGGTGCCTTCATGTGACGATATGTCTAAAGGTCCGTTTATGACCCAACCTAGTAATGTCTTAACGGCGAACGGACTATTGTCAATGCTTCCCACGACTTCCCATGGTTCCATTGCTCTAGGAACATTAATGCCGATTAGTAATCCTACTTCAGAGTCAATATATTCTAACGGAATATCTTGTAAATGTGGCCATCGCTGTAAGTCCTTCTTAGTAACAACGTCCTTTTTCGATACCGGTAGCGAGTGCTGGGAATATATCGGCGGTAAACTGATGGTATTGTCGCCATTCAAATCACAAATTTCCAAACTAGAACCTACTTCGCTATCGACCAGTGATTCTTGACCCATTGTCAATAGATTGATTTTCGTTCTTCTCCCGGTAACATTAAGACGTTTAAGAATGTCCTCGGAACAGAAAGTAGAAGTACTTCCGGAGTCTAAGAAAGCATACGTTTCAATAAACTTGTCACTGTCTCTGTGTTTAAGTTTCACAGGCACGATCGGAAGGGCTTGACTTAGAAATGAAGGATCACCAGCCCCCGTATGAGCATACGTTGCAGAAGATGTCGCATTTATCGGACTAGTCGGTTTCTCTGTTTCTCTATTGATCGAACTTTTCGGATCTACATGAAGAATCGATGGATGGTTTCTTTTACAAGCATTACATTGAGCCTTGTTTCTACAGTCAATTTTCCGGTGATTAGCTTTCAAACATCCAAAGCATAAGTTGCTTGATCTGAGAAATTCGTATCGATCCTTTAAGTCCCTTTTCATAATTTCCTTGCAATGTTCTAGAGTATGAGAGCTTCCGCTACAAAACAAACAAGGTACCTTTGCTGCTACGCCTTTGTAGGTGTTCGACAAGGTGTCTATTTTCCCTCCTACTCTACTACTTTCAGTCGCTGACACGGAAAAGTTTCTACGCACACCCTTGGTCACAGGAGTCGGTTTAAAACTTGAATCTGACCTTGGGTAACTCGACTTAGAAAGAATGTCTTTTCCATATACTGGGTCATTTAACTTTTTCGCTTCCTTTTTAACGAACTCTACCAGCTGACTAAATTTCACGATTTGATTTTTGGTCTTCGTTTCAAATACAATGTTTCGCCATTTGTCGTGCATATAGAACGGCAATTTCTGAACAAGATGCTTGAGGTTTTCCGAATATTCCAGAATTTTAGCTGCGTCAACATTTTCCACTGCATACAAGCATTCACGGAGAAATATGGCGAAATCGTCCAGTGACTTTGGATTATCGGGTTTAATTGTTGGCCAATTTATCGCCTTCTTTACGTATGCATGAGCGATTACTTCGGAATCTCCATATCTGTCTATGAATTCGGCCCATGTAGCTTCATAACCTGTCTTCGCATTTAAATGAGAATAGCCGCTAGCAATCCGATGAGCTTCTCCGCTGGTAAATTGCAATAAGTAGTTAAGACGCTCGTCATAAGAATCGGTGTTTGAAACTATTCTAGCTTCAAATTGCCTTTGAAAAGCTTTAAAAGTCATTGGATTTCCATCGAAAACTTTGATGTCTGACTTTGGTTTATTCAGTTCCCTCGCAATAGAAAGAGCAGACAGATCGCACTGTTGTTCCGGTGATTTCGCTTTGATATCAGTAACTTGTTTCACATTTGTGTCCTCAAAAATACTATATCTATGGTCATTCTGAGGCATGTCAGCTTGAAATCTGATAGTTGGTTTAAATATTTCACTAGAATTAGATTGTTTCGGAACCCACTCGGGAACGCTCGGATTCAAAGTACTTATTTGCGGTTTTGATGTTTCCTGAATTAATTCGTCCTTCATTTCCTGGTCTTGTAGAATGCTTCTTTCAAGATCCTCTATGACTTTAGTTTTCGCATCGCTAACTTGTAATTCCGTTTTCAAGTCTAATTCTTCTTCTTTAAATCTGAGCTTTAACTTTTCTTCTTCTAACGCTCTTTTCTCTTGCAGAGTTTTAGTCCTTGCTAACAATTCTGCCTTCTTCTGATCCTCTTTCAGTTTGGCGGCTGAAAGTTGGCTCGATATATTCGAATGTCGAGAGCTTACACGACTCACATGACTCACTCGGGATTTACTGTCTTCTACTCGAACTTTCGGATGTTTAGTAAACCAGTCATGCGCATAAGAATTTAAACTTTCAAATCCCTGGACTCTTGAATTAAACCAGTCTTTGTAAATGTTAATCTCACTTTCTTCTGTCATAAGTCGAAGGCATTGTTCATAAGTAGTTAACAGCTGATCATAACGAGATAACCATTCGGTATAAACTGGTTGTGCTACGTCATATTCGGAGGTTTCACTTAGTAAAGAATCGAAATGTTTACTGAAGGTTGTCATTGACTTTAACAGCTGCTGAGTGTCATGTTGTTTTATTTCCAACAAATATTGTTGTCCCTTCTCAGTGAACACAACTTCACGTTTACTCGGGTCTCTATCCATGGTGACGTTTCTATACTAAGAATCGTATTTCTAAATTGTTAATAATTGTACTGACTGATTTTGGCATAGGAAATTTCACATTGTAATGCGTATCTTTATTTATCAAGTGTCTAGTAATAATGACGTAGTAAATATAACCATAAACAGTGTTGCTTATCCAGTGACTCATTGATCCTTTGATACGATACGATACGATGATGGATACGATTAACTACAAACAAAACAAAAAACCATCATAAGAAACATACCAGAGAAATATCTAACCAAAATTAACTAGAAATACGCTAGAAAATCATACCAAATATCATGAGATTTTCATGTAATTATGTATGCATAGTAATATCGGTAATCACCAAATATCATATAAAATGTCAATATTCTAGTAAAACATCACGAAAGTGTTCAGTGTATGCAAATAATATCAAATTGTTCATAAAAACATTCACCACACAAAATGTCTATTGGTACTCAAAGTTCGTATGAAAGCCAGTGCCTAATAGTTTTATATTTGTACATATCACGTGACTTTTTTGTACGATATCATGTGACCTGGTAATTAACACATGTAGCGTCCTAATTAGTGCATATAAATCGTAAATTTATCATAAAATGTTCTTAAAATTAATATCTTAACATCAGTTATCCATTTAACTCAAAAATAGTTGCATAGAAAAAATATGTAAACAATCAATTATGTTCGTCTAATTGACACAAAGAAAAGTAAATTGAACTTACCAATTTAGAAATATTTCCACAATCAGTACAAAGTTAAATCCAAAGAATAAATGCATACTGGAAAAATGTCATTTTGCACTATTAATATCAATCTAGTAAAGTTTAAAACGTTTGTTTACAAAACACACCCTGTCTAGCAAGTTTAGGGTAATATCGTAATAGGGGAAAGAAACGGATAAAACTACAACTACAAATTACATGTAAACCAGGCGCCAGAGAAGCGGCAGTTACAAGGGCAATAACTCTAACATCAGTTGACATATTTTCACGAAAATCAGCACACAGGTAGCTCTCATCATGCTGAACACTTTCAACCTGCCAGAATTTGCCGTAACCTAATGATTTTTGAGATATTTGCGAAAAACTGTTGTTTGACCCCTATGTTCTATTTTTAGTAACAGTGGCCATGTTTTTCGACGGATCAAAAATCGAAGCATTAATTTTGTGCAGGATACCATAAGGAACAATCATGCTAAGTTTGAACCAAATCCATTAAGTAGTTTCAGACGAGAAGATTTTTGAAATAATAACATAAAAAAGCCAAAAATGTCAAAAAAGGGCAATAACTCTAACATCAGTTGACAGATTTTCACGAAAATAAGCACACAGGTAGCTCTCATCATGCTGAACACTTTCAACCTGCCAGAATTTGCTGTAACCTAATGATTTTGGAGATATTTGCAAAAAACTGTTGTTTGACCCCTATGTTCTATTTTTAGTAACAGTGGCCATGTTTTTCGACGGATCAAAAATCGAAGCATAAACTTTGTGCAGGATGCCCTAAGGAACAGATATGCTAAGTTTTATCCAAATCCATTCAGTAGTTTTAGAGGAGAAGATTTTTGAAATAATAACATAAACAAAAGCCAAAAATGTCAAAAAAGGACGATCTAAGGGGAATAACTCCTAAAAGGAACGAACCTACAACTTCGATCCTGTTACAAATTTTGTAGATCTTTGTGTGCCTAACAATATGAAATTTAAATTTTTCAAATTTCCTTTATAGTATCCAAGATATTGAGCTTAAAAAGTGCAAAATTTGGAAAAAATGCAGAAAAAGGGCAATAACTCCTACATGGGTCGTTGGATCTTCTTCAAAATTTCAGGGCAGGTAGATCTTGAGGTGCTGATCACTTTTACCCTATGCCAGAATTTTGATATCTGTGACCGTTTCTGACTTATTTGCAAAAAACTGTGATTTACCCCTATGTTCTATTTTTAGCCATGACGGCCATGTTTTTATACGAATCAAAAATCCAAACAATAGATTTGTAGCACCCATACCAATTAATAACTGTACCAAGTTTGGTTGCAGTTGGACTTATGGTGTTGGAGGAGTTAACGTTTGAAAAAGTTAACGGACGACGGACGCCAAGTGATGGCAATAGCTCACATGACCCTTCGGGTCAGGTGAGCTAAAAATAACAGGGACTAATTTTAAGGCCAACATTTTTTTAGGCATTTATTGGTTTTTACAATACTCGTTTCTCCAGAGTGGGTCTGACCTTGACCATTAGAGGGAATCAAGTGATTAATTTAAGGTAAGCTAAAAGGAAAAATAACAGGGACTAATTTTAAGGCCAACATTTTTTGAGGCATTTTTTCGTTTTGACAATACTCGTTTCTCCAGAGTTATGGGACTTTGTTGATGAAAAATTGTGCATATTTCCACATTTCATAGGATAACAAGTTTGCTTTGACCTCATTTGATCAAACTTTAACAGTGTCAGGACCAATTATTGGTGGATCCATATCAAATTTGACATTAAATTTTGTTGTTCAAGAGTTATGGGGCTTTGTTCATAAAAACTAGAGGCTCTCAAGAGCCTGTATCGTTCACCTGGATTTAACTTTACACCTTGAGCAGACCTAAAAATTACACCTTGAGCAGACCTAAAAATTTAAGTGTTGCAGTCAATTTGGCTGGTTTTTTTTATAGGATTCTATGTTAAACTAATTTCAGCTATGGCAGTCATCCTGGTTGACAGTCCAGGTCATCGGATACATTTCTAAAAGAGAACCATCTAAAGACCATTTCTGCTAAGTCTTGTTCCAACTGGCTAAGCGGTTTCAGACCAGAAGATTTTTAAATGAATTTTTCCTATAGGGTCGAATATTTAACAAAGTTCGGTGTGGCAGCCATCTTGGTTGACAATCCGTGTGATCGGACATATTTCTGAAAGAGGACCTCCTAAGGACCAGTGCTGCCGAGTCTGGCTCCAATATGTCAAGTGGTTTCAGACAAGATGATTCAATGAATTTTTCCATAGGGCCCTATGTTATACTAAGTTCGGATGTGGCGGCAAACTTGGTTGACAGTCTGTGTCATCGCACAAAATTCTGAAAGAGGACCATCTAAGGACCATTGCTACCAAGTCTAATTGTAATTGGCTTAGTGGTTTCAGACGAGAAGATTTTTGAGTGAATTTCCAATAGGGTCCTATGTTAAAGTTCGGTTGTGGCGGCCATCTTGGTTCACAGTCCACGAAATCAGACATTTCTGAAAAAGGACCTCCTAAGGACCAATGCTGCCAAGTCCTCCTCCAATATGTCAAGTGGTTTCAGACAAGAAGATTTTTCAATGAATTTTCCTATAGGGCCCTATGTGAAACTAAGTTCGGTTGTGGCGGCCATCTTGGTTGACAGTCCGGGTCATCGGACACATCTCTGTAAGAGGACCATCTAAGGACCATTGCTGCCAAGTCAGGTTCCAATTGGTCAATTGGTTTAATACAAGATTTTTCAATGAATTTCCAATAGGGCCCTATGTTAAACTAAGTCCGGCTGTGGCGGCCATCTTGGTTAACAGTCCGGGTCATTGGACATATTTCTGAAAGAGAACCTCCTAAGAACCATTACTGCCAACTTTGGTTCCAACTGGCCTTGTAGTTTCATATAAGAATATTTTTGAAATTCACCCCCCTTTTCTATTTTTAGCAACAGCAGCCATGTCGGTTGGAAGTCGGGATGCCAGACATAACTTTGCAAGGGGGCCACCTAAGGACCATTCCACCAAAGTTTGGTTTAAATTGGCCTAGTGGTTTGAGAGGAAAAGATCTTTAAAGGAAAGTTTATGCTGGATGCCGTCTTTAAAGGGCAAAAACTTATCTATAATAATATTCAATATAATAACCTAAAACTGCAAAATTTCCTTCAAATTAACAATTCAGGGGCAATAACCCAACAAAGGGATGACCGATTCGTCTGAAAATTTCATGACATGTAGATCTTAACCTGGTGAACATTTTGACCCCATGTCAGTTTTGCTCTAATTGCATTAATTTTTGAGATATAAGACAAAAACTGCAGTTTACCCCTATGTTCTATTTTTAGCCATGTCGGCCATGTTGGTTGGCAGGCGGGGTCATCGGACATATTTTTTCAACTAGATACTCTAATGATGCTTGTGGCCAAGCTTGGTTTAATTTATCCCAGTAGTTTCAGAGGAGAAGATTTTTGTAAAAGTTAACGGACGGACGCCAAGTGATGAGAATTGCTCACTTGACCCTTTGGGTCAGGTGAGCTAAAAAAAATGAGGATTTTCCTGAAATGGCAATTCAAATAATTAGGGTCACGCGTATTATGCACTCGTAGCTCAACTGTTTATTACATTGACTCTCGACATACAAGGGGCATCTGTGTCCCAGGGATACATTTTTCTTTTATTTTCTTAAGCAACAAAGTACTAAAATGATACTATTTCATGGATGGATGATGGATGAATTATTGTTTAACGTCCAGTGGCAACCAGGTGCATATCAGGACGAGAACATGTTGATATGATAATGAATATGATCCCTGCTTTGTACTAGACCGACACGCTAAGTCGGATTCTTAATGTGCTAGTTCACGAGGTAACTGTCCGCAGGAAGACATATCACCTCACTCGGAAACATTATACATAGACTCCGAACCGACCAGTCTTTGCTCTTACTCCTAGATGCCGCGTGCTTGGCGGTGAAGCAGCAAATACCAATTTTAATGTCTTTGGTTTGACCCGGCCGGGGATCGAACCCGCGACCTTCCGCACTCGGGGGGGGGGGGGGGGGGGGCGAGCACGCTACCACGAGACCACCGAGGCGGTCTGATACTATTTCAACAAGAAAAGCAAAGTTCTTTATTTCAAAGACCATGCATGAATACAGTTAATCATATAATATATATTTACAGATTGATGCACAAGAAGAAATCGAAGGGGAAGTGGAAGGAGCTTCTTTTGAAGAGTAAATGAATACTTGGCATATTTATTTTATATCTAAATTTATCTTATTGGCCCACTTTATGCGTCTTGTTCACATTAACATTTTTTTTTACAAATTGTAACAATAAAAATGAAGGGTATGGCTTTTAGCCCTGCTTGTATAAGAAGACTTCACTGAGCATTCCTCGAATTAAACCACAAATCCTTTGTGACAGGTCATTAAAATAGTCCGGCAAGGGAATATTTAGCTGAGTTTGATAAGTCGAACTTGTCTTGTAGTATAATGAATAGCGTCAACATTTCGGTTTCCGCACAATAACTTTTGAACCATATATCAGATCTTCACCAAACTTGGCTTGATAATACCCCTTGGGGAGAAGAAGACCCTATTAAATTGAGGTCACAAGGTCACAACATCTATTAACAGACTGAAATTTGAGCAAATTTTCAGTCTCCACACAATAACTTTTGAACCAAATATTGAATCTTCACGAAATGGTGTTGGAACATTCTTTAGGAAGAAGAAGTCCCCTATTGATTTTCAGATCAAGGTAACAGCAGATTTTAACAGACTGAAAATTCCTCATTTATTTTGAGATTAGTAAGTCAAAGTTCAAGATCACAGTAGCTACAAAAAAACTGAAAGGAGTAAGTTTGGTAAGGGTCATATTTGGCCCTAAAAATGGAGTTTTATTATTTTGAGATGAAAATTGCTTAAAGAATAAACTTAAGAGAAAGTGAAATTCAATAACTTTTGTCGAGCTTAGCAAATAAAGCAGTGCAATTTGTAATGCCACTGGCGAAAATAGAGATTTCACTAAAACCACAAAAATCCCTGATTCGAGACCACATTTAAGTCTAGAAAATATAGAGCGCATTTTCTGACAAATTAAATATTTTGACCAAGGATGTTATTTATGATCAGTAATAACATTTAAAAATCTTCCTTGTCGACGTTTGTGCTCTATGTTTCCGGAGCTGAAAACTTGCGAATGGTGGGCTTTTCTCGTTGATTTGACGTGTAATATTAAACAATGAGCCATTTTAGGGCCTACATGTACTCCTTTGTTCAATGTTTTATATTTGTTTCAGAAATGATATGTGGATAGTCATAAATGGGAGCTTATACAACATCAAAAATAATGTCATGCAGTGTCTGTTTCCAGGCTACAAATACATCCTTGGGAAAGTGGTCAAAGCTTCTGTGAAAGGATATAGAGTGACAAAGTTGTAAGTTTGAATGGATTAGAGAAAAAGATTTAATACCAGTACATCTTCATATTAAAAGAAACGTGTCATTATCATACTAATATGTTGGTATGGAAACCATTTTATGATTGGGTTGCAGCTTTCTAGATATCATAGAACGATTGCATTACAAATGTTCTCTACCCAGTATAAAGCTGCATAAGCATCAATACAATGCAGTAATCATGGGTTGAACTTAGAATTGTTGGATGATAGCAATGTTAGCCCTCAAGTTAAATTGTTTCAGGAGACCCCTTCATACCAGCTACTGTTATTTAATTGCCACGTGGACTCACAAAAAATGAATTTTAAAGTTTCACCTTCCCCAAGAAAATACTTTTGTCATTCACTAGCTTGTGTCCAACGTCTTGTACAAAACCACTTACAAAGTAATTATCAGCCTGCAAATATGTACATCAAATTAAAGTACAATTAGTACTTACTAACAGCCTGAGTGTCTGACTTTTGTCAGATAAATCTTGTATTAACGATCTATCTTGCCGTCTCTGTATTTTATATCTAGTACGTTTACTGTTCGACGGCCACGTCAAATGAATTTCCTTTTGTTTACATTTTATCCAAGGATTCAATCTAGCTGTTGGGTTTCGTGATCTTGGCCATATTAAGCTACAATAATGTAGCTACTGAGATATCTTTTGACTCGGCGGAGCTGAAATGCGGTCCCATAACTCTAAATGAAGCAAGTCGGGTGTGATTCATACCCGGGAGATTTACACTTATTTTGACGGTCCAAAATTTTTCAAATAATTGTAGCAGGAGGGTCCGGTGAATTCTGTGTCTCCGACCCCTCGAGCTATTCTGTTTCGGCCATATTTTCACTATGTAGAGAGATTTGACAAAGGACGACAGGGCAATGTGTAACCAACCGAAACAACGAACAATTTAGGCTATTTCCACAAAGTGTACGGGGAAGCAAAGTGTCTAAGTTTAACTCCCACACAGTTAAATATAGACCGTATTTTAGAGTTCGTTTCTCTGGGATCCGAGTCGTGGCAGAGAATAATAAAGATCTGACTGAGTTTTTAAGTTATATTATGTTTTCCAAATAACATTCAACAAATAAATTAGAACATTTAAAACTATTTCAAAATTACATTCAAATCAAACTTAAAATTTATCCAAAACAAAATGTATCCGAAAAAATATGTAAGAAGGAATGTAGCATAGTAATAAACAAACAAAAATCAATGATACTCAGGACGTGTAACACGAGGAAATCGAGTACACCGACATTCACGTGTACGATTCAATCAAACCATTCTAAACTTTAATTTAAAAACACGAATGAATAGTTGGGAAATTCAATGAGAACTTTTAGAAGAACACGCAGCGGTGGCTATAAAGCAGGCCGTGAAAAAGCGAATATTTGACTTTAAAACTTTGTTTCACATTTTGAAAATTTATAAACTAAATTTGCCAAGCATGTGCTCGGAACATGTGGTTCAAAAGAAAAACGCTTTTCTTTAATATGTTGAAGCATAATCCGGTCTCGACTTTACATTAGAGAAGAGAATTAGACCTTACTCAAGTCTATGGCCAAAAGACGATATTCATTTCGAAACGGCCGCTTTTATACCACCGCTGACCAATGAAATTAAAAAGTTGAAATTGTTTTTATTTTATTTTTGACTTCGAGGTCAACCAATAAAAATCAAGGTTTTAAACATGACTTGGATACGGCATCAAAATGGAGGCAAATGAAACATTTTCAAAACGTGCTAAATGAAAAATCGATATTAAGATCCAAAAATGATTACATGCTGCAAATTTTGAAAGGAAACAGGAAGTTATTAATTATCTTAGCTGGGAAATATAAAAAAAAAAAGAACAGTATAAAAATAGCTATCCGCTACACTCCTCCCCCTTAAGATCAAATTAATTTGATAAAAAAAAATATTAACATTAAACGTATCAAAACATTAACAAAGTACATGACACAATGAGTCAATTATCACAGTTCACAGATCATCACAAGAGCACATCCAAACATCAGATGAATCACCATCCAGGCTTTGGCTTAAGCTGTAAGCGCTGCCACAGTCCTGGCACTTGATAGACATAGGCCACACAGTCTCTGGGAACAAGGACAGCGCCTTCCAGGTTCGGAAACTCAATATGATGATCAGAGGCATACTGCTCTCTCTGACGCCTGGACGCTTCCCTGGCTTCAACATGGATCCTAGGTGTGACCTTCTGGGTAACACCTCACCCGGATTGACATAGTTTATGTTAGGACATTGCTCAGGGACAATGTCCTGCACAAGCTTATCTGCTACCTCTTCTGTCAAATGGTGGTACTTACGGAGATGACGTTTAACATCACATCTCCTTCTGAACCTCTGTGGACAACGGCCACAGGTATACACTGGAACAACTGGTAAATGTTTCAACTTCCAGTGTTTTATGTAGATGCTAAAGGAGGAAAACTTAGGAGTTGTACACCCCTTTACGTTACACATCATTCTTTCAGCAGGCCACAATTCCCTTTCGGACATTTGATAATTTTCTATATCAAGCTGAGCTTGTGCCATTATGAACTAAAATATACAATATATTTATAACAAAAACTCTACATACAATTTAGTTTTACATTATATCTTAAGATGGATGTTTCCTTGGAAATATATTTCCAGGGTTAATATATTTTTCATTTACAACATAATTAGGATGTATATTGAGAAACTGCATTACTAATTCTGTACCATAAAATCTATGTACATTTCGAAAATGTCTTTTTCAATGACATTTTCTGTTAAATGTAAGGTGACAAATGTCACATTTATAAATTAAAATGTGTGATACATGTATTTTCTTCCAGTGTCTTATATATGCACGAAAATTTGCAAATATATGTGTACCACAAGTTGGTACATCACAAGCCATTCCATCGACGGGTCATGATTGACGTAAATCATCATCTAATCGCATAAGCTCATAATCTTGAACTTCAAATTCATCCATATCTACAATATATTTTATTTATTGTATTATTTTGTTTTAGAGATTGTAATAGATACTCGGCTTGAAGACAGCAATAAAAGTATTCAATCTCAGAGTTGTGTTTTCTTTCATATTTTTATGATATAATAAAAATAGACTAGTCGCCCTTACTTTTCTTTTCAGAAGCGATATTTTAGTTTTAATATGACATCTACATTCATCATACATAATATATTCTTATTATTTTATTTGTATATTTTTAGTACTAGTTGTACTAGCATTCTAACGTGTACTCTCTAACTAGACTGAAAATCCCTACTAAATTTTTCGGAAATCTCATTTAAGTCTTAATAATTGACACCTAGCCCAAGGCACAAATTTTTAATATATCTGAAATTGAAAGAAATTACTGTTGAGTTTACTTTTCGGAAGTATTAACCCCTACTTGAAAACTATATGCCGATTTTAAACGAAAATAATTTTACTTTATCTCAACTAAAATATTAACTTGTTCCTTCATTCCTAAGAAAGGCTTTTTTTTCATATGTGCATACGAGTCATGATGAATGCTAGTACTAAATTTATTCCTGCATTCAAATATTTCACTCTTAATTGATGTGCTTATTTTCAGTGTATCAAAGCAACCGGATTTGCTACATGTGTTTACTCTTATGTATTGTATATAGTTAACTAAAACACTTACCACAAGACTAACATATATCAAAACTTAAAAACTCAAAAATATTCTTTTAATATATAACTATTTACATTCTCTCCTCGTCTGTGTCAAACTAAGACGGAGAATACTTCACTGGCCGGTTAACAACCCGACCGCGACGTGTTCTTCTCGGTGGTGTAACCGGTTCAAAAAGGGGTTCATTTTCATCTTCATGTTCAGAGTTGCCTAACTCCAAATCTTCGTGCGTAAAATCGATCGTACTTTCGTGCTCAAACTCTTGTTCATTTTCGACCGTATTAGTTATATTCTGCCAAATTTCAGGGGTATTCTTGCCATTGAAAGGCTTTAAATGATCTACATGGACAGTGATGGCTTTACCTTGAGGGTCTTTTTGAATTTTATAAGTTACAGAAGTAATTTTCTTTCTAACTAGGTATGGACCAACCCAACCTAACCCAAATTTAATATTAGCATATGGTGGATACCATCGCCAAACAATTTCACCTTCAGAGAAACTTCGCGGTTTTGCACCACGGTCATAAGTTTTCTTCTGACGTGAAGCGGCTTTTGCTAAGTTTTCACTTGCAAATTTATAGGTAAGTTCAAAGGTATGTTTAAGCCACTGTATATATTGTATTGGGCAAGTTTCATTTTTATTTTTATTGGGAACTCCCGCAACCACATCAATAGGACACTGCATATCACGACCGAACATCACTTTATGTGGAGAAACCCCTATACTATTTTGAATTGTGGCTCTATATGCCATTAAAAGAAAAGGCAGGTGATCATCCCAGTCATTCCTATTCTCATTTGCAAAAATAGATAACATTTGTTTTAAAATTCTATTCATACGTTCCACTTGACCATCTGACTGAGGCCTATACGGACATGTACGAGTTTTCTCTACACCAAAAAGTGAACATAAATGGGCAAAAAGTTCCGACTCAAATTCACGACCTTGGTCTGAATGTATTTGAACTGGAACACCAAATCGACAGAAAAAATCAGTGGCTAATTTAACCCCCACAGTTAAAGCATTATGTCTTACAGAAGGATAAACTTCAGTCCATTTTGTAAAATAATCTTGAACCACAATCATATACTCATTTCCATTTTGGGAAACAGGACAAGGACCAACTATATCAACTGCAATTTTATCAAGGGGACTTCCTACCACTGATTGTTGAAGAGGGGCCTTTCCTAAACCTGGGCCTGGTTTGCACCTAGCACAAGAATCACACTCTTTGACCCAACAAGCTATATCTGTCGACATGCGAGGCCAATAAAAACGTCGTTTAATGGAGTCAATTGTTTTATCACGACCCATATGCCCAGCTGTTCGTTTTTCATGTAACTCACGAAAGATTTTGTCTCTTAATTCTTTTGGAGCAACAAGAACAAGTTTTTCACCACCAATTTCATTTTCAGTACAATAATACAAAAGACCATTTTTAATTTCCAAAGATTCCCACAAACTCCAAAGGACCTTACTTTCGTATTGTACCCCATTAACCGATTCTTTTGGGGGCTTATCATTAAAAGAAGATTTCAACTGCAAAATTTTATTGATATTAATGTCATTTTGTTGCCATTCCAACAACTGTTCAGGAGTCCAAAAATTTAACCAGTTTCCTAAAATAACATCTGGAGCCTCATCTGTGTCAATTTCAGTTTCAGAATTTTGTTCTGAAGATTGTGTGTCATCTATATTTTCATGTTCAGCAACCTGAATAGGGGCCACACAGGAAGAAGATTGTTCATCTCCCTTTATATCCGACACAAACAATTCTTCATTTGTACAATCAGGACAATCAAGTCTGACACATTTCCTATGAGGACGTCGGGACAATCCATCAGCGTTACAGTGAAGGGTACCTCTGCGATGTTCCAAAGTAAAATCATATGTATCCAAAATAGTAATCCATCTGGCCAAAATTTCTTCAGGGTTTTTGAAATTTTTAAGCCAAACTAATGAAGCATGGTCAGTTCGAACTTTAAATGGTCTACCCCATAAATAGTGGCGAAAATGTTTGACAAAAGTAACAATAGCCAAAAGTTCCTTATAAGATGTACAATATCTCCGTTGAGCATCATTTAAAGATTTACTAGCGTAGGCAATAACTTTTTCTTCACCGTTTTGAATTTGTGATAGAACTGCCCCTATGCCATTGTCACTGGCATCAGTGTCCAAAATAAAACTTTCTTCTAGTTTTGTGTAAGCCAAAATTGGTGCTGAAATCAATAAATTCTTTAGTTTTTCAAAAGCCAAATGACATTTATCAGTCCACAAAAACTTTTTATTTTTCTTTGTTAACTCTGTTAAAGGTGAGGCCAATTCAGAAAAAGATTTAATAAATTTTCGATAATATCTAGCAAATCCTAAAAAACTACGTACTTCTGATAAATTTGAAGGATCAGGCCAATTTTTGACTGCATTTATTTTAGCAGGATCACATGAAATTCCTTCGCCAGACACAAAATGTCCTAAAAATAACACCTCATGTTGAAAAAGTGAACATTTGGAGGGTTTCAGTTTCAGATTAGCTTCTCTAAACCTTTCAAAAACAAACTTCAAATTTTTTAAAGTCTTTTCAAATGTAGGACCAAATATTATCACATCATCCAAATAGCACAAACAATACTCCCACTGATAACCTTTCAAAACCAATTCCATCAACGTTTCAAAAGTAGCTGGTGCATTGCAAAGACCAAAACTAAGTACTTTGAATTCAAATAAGCCTTTATTGGAAGAGAAAGCAGTTTTCTCCCTACTGTTTCTATTTAATTCACACTGCCAATAACCCGAGGTTAGGTCCACGGTACAAAACCACTGATTTGAACCTAGTGTATCTAAGGAAGTATCAATTCTGGGGAGGGGATAAGCATCTTTTCGGGTAACCGAGTTTAATTGCCTATAATCCACACAAAATCTAACTGATCCATCCTTTTTGGTAACTAATAAAATGGGAGAAGACCAAGAGCTATTACTGGGCTGTATGATGTCATTAGCTAACATTTTATCTATTTCTTTTTTAATTATTTGTTTCTGAAAAATAGGAGTTCTTCGAGGTGGGACCTTAATAGGTTTTGAATCCCCGGTATCTATATGGTGTTTAACAAGGTCAGTTCGTCCTAATTTATCATCAGGCCCTGTGAAAATATCCTGATATTCTATCACAAGATTTGCTACCTCCTGTTTCTGAATTTCTGTTAATTTTGGTGATGTTTTATCTATTAAAACCTGTAAATGTGTTGGGATCTCTATTTTAGAATTTTTATTTTCTATTTCTTTAGTTTTAGGCCAAGTTTCAACTTTTTTAACCTGATCTACTATCCCTATAACAGTTTTGGGTTTAAGAGAAATGGGTCTCTTAGTCAAATTTATAGCATTGATACAGATTTGATTACATGAAGCATCAATTAATGTTCTAGCTACTAAAAGTCCTAAATTCTGTAACCTCTTACTAGGTTCTATAACATTTATCTCTCCTGATTTATTTTCAGGCCTTTTTATTTTTAAAATCAATTCTGAATCAGGGGGAATAACTGTGTATTTTAATATAATATAGTTGCAAGAGTTAGTTCCGTTTCTTTTCAGTTTAATTTTTATCCCTGATAGAACTAAGCAAGGTTTAGTTATATGGACTTGAGCATCATATTTTTCAAGGAAATCCATTCCTAATATCCCTGACATTTCATGTATATCAGCCACAATGAAATCGTGAACAAAAACTTTACTGGCCATTGAAAATTTCAATTTTATTTTTCCATAAATTTGAATTTCACTACCATCAGCAGTTGTTAAAACCCTTCTGAGTTGGCTGGAGGTAAGTCCTATTTTATCATATATTGTTTTAGTTAAAAGACTAGCTGCTGAACCAGTGTCAACTAAAAAATAGAATACAGCTTTTTGACATTTAGCTGGGGCAAATAAACAATTTTGCTGAACAAAATTTATTTTAATTGGAGGCCTAATATCTGTGATTTCATTTAATTCCATTTGGACTGTTCTTTCCTCCCTAAGAGCAGTCCCTAATGGTTTAAACCATTTTCAACTTCAGTTTCTTCAATTTGATTAATTTTTACTGCCTTCTTTGGAAATTTGCAATCTTTTGTCCAGTGATTTGTTTTTTTACAATTTTTACAATAGGTTTTGGACCTACATTCATTGGTATAATGTCCCATTTTTTCACATTGTTTGCATTGAATTTCAGATTTACAATATTTTGCTACATGGCCAAACTTTCCACATAACTGACATTTTAAAGAAATATTTTCCCTTTTTTCAGCTAATGTTTCAAATTGTTCAGTGATTTTGCCAAAACAATTACTAATGGTCTCAGCTAGTTCTTTTATTTCACTATTCATGTTATTGTTAAATGAATTTTGCTTTGTTTTATCATTTTCAAATTTTTGCCTATTTTTGTCTTCACTTTTATTTTCTTTATTGATGGCATTAACAGGCAGAGGCATATCTTTTGGGTTTCGCGGCGGATTCATTTGAGCTTGTGTAAAAGCCTCGTATTGCACGGCACAGGCAATAGCGGATTCTAAACTTTGAGGATGTGCAAATTGCACATGTTTTTCCATATCAATGTTTGAAAGTCCATTGATAAATTGATTAATTACCAATTGCTCTAGAACAGTATTGTAATCTCCGTCTGGATATGCTAAACGAACTAAACGCCTTAATGCGTAGCCGAAATCTGGCAACCTTTTACCAACTTTACGAACACGCGAGCGAAATTCGCATCGATATGCCGTTACTCTTTCTTTTGGACAGAATCGCTGAGCAAGAACAGATTTTAGCACATCATAATCTCTAACAACTTCTGGTTTTATATCACCAAGAAGTTTTTGAGCGGCTCCGCGAAGACTCATTGAAAGTTGTTGCGCCTTTTCAAAATTATTCCAATTATTCCAACTTGCGCATTGTTCAAAATGAACTATGTAATCTTTCCAGTCTATAGAACGACCGGGTTCTTTTTCTCGTCGTACTATACGAGAAGTGGTATTTCTACGCGTATTATTCCTATTTTGATCAGGACGATTTGAGACATATGATTGATTGATTGATTGTTGCTTAACGTCCAGTGGCAAATATTTCATGCATCTTCAGGACGAGAACCAGTTCAATTTATCAAACAATTCAATTAGGGGTGGGATGGGACACAAAGGGGAACCAATTTTGACTGCCACTGTAAAAGGAGGATGGTTGGGTAGGGTCGGATAATTTAGCCTTCTGTAGCGGCCATCAGCCTACTCTTTTTCGAAAACTACAGAAGGGGTCTTTAGCGTGCAGGGAGTGTGGCATTCTCCAAACACGTTACCCACTATGGTCGGCGGTCAGGCTTTCCGTATTATGACCTGACAACCCCCCAACGAGAGGGTCTCCCCTATCCGTCACCTGGGGACGCGCTAGACAGCTCTATGGGTTGAGCCCCCGTGATTTGAGACATAATAAGTCGGAAAATCCGAATAATTTGGTGTATAACTCTCGTGTAAAACTGGAGTTTCTAAAGCTCTTTCTTGCATAAACGCGTCACCCGAATAATTTGGTGTATAACTCTCGTGTAAAACTGGAGTTTCTAAAGCTCTTTCTTGCATAAACGCGTCACCCTGCATATGCGAAGGTACATTCTCGTCCCAATTATGTGATTGTGAAGGTGAAATCTTATTTTTATATAAGTAATTCGTATCGCCAATTCTAGACTCCCGCGGAGTAGATTCGCGTTTTGGTGAAAACTGGCTCTCATGATATAAATCAAACGAATTTTGAGACACAGTCCGGCCTAGATATTGTCTCCTTGGCTCATAATCTAATCGTTATATGTGTTCTAAGAAACGAGGTTCGCTACGAGCAAATGTGCTAGTCAAAGGAGCGATATAAAATTCAGGACTAAATTTAAAACGATCTTGACTATAGGCCTCTTCCTCGGAAGGTCTACCTTCGAAACGAGAATACGTCTCGGACTTTTCAATATTTGACGGTTCCCAAGACCTTAGGATATGTTCTACCCTTTTTGGTCGTATTTTGGGCGTTTCCATCTCGGAAAAACGAGTGTCATAAATACTTGACCTTCCACATGGTACGCTATCGGAAAAAGATTTACTTCTTAAATCTAACTTTTCAAATTTCTGTTCGGCTTCCAACGGTTCGCGTTGCTTCAACGTTTCAAGAAATCTACCCCCGTGTGGGTCCCGGGGACACAATAGAATAGGCCCACAGCTCCTCGGCTTGGCGTAAGAGGCCCCTAAAGAGGCGACATGTTTGCCGTGTGTCGCAAACCCGTGTCGGTATAGGGAGTGTTCCTGGATGGCCGGATAAACGGTTCCGATCACCATCTGGGGCACAATCTTTACCTAGACGGGAGGCCGGATGGACCCGATTCGGTCAATCGGCTGGTCACGCCAATCCTTCCCAACAATGTATTATTATTTTTTTTTCACTCCCTCAACATATATGATTGAAATTCTAAATTGCTGAATTGAGGATTGGTGTTGGCTTAAGGGTCAAAATTCAACAGGGTCAAAATTCTTATTATTATTTGTTCGTTATTTATTGACTTATTTATTGTTTCGCTATTATAATTACAGATATACTTTGTTCCATTGTTTTCAACTCCGCTTATGTTATGATTTCTCCTTTGTTTGAATTTCGTTTTGGTTTACTATTTGAATTTAAATATACAACTGGCTCCAAGAATGGCTGGATGGTCCCGGTTCAGCTAGTAAATGGTCATGTCTAGCCCTCTGCTGTTTTCTCGTGGTTGTTTGAAAAGGCCCAAATGAACCCTAAATGAAACCGAGGTACAATGGGATGGGATGGGTGGTGTGCATGTATCGCTGTAGGTTGATGTTTGGGTTCTGGGGCCTGGGATGATAACCACTGATGGAGGCGCAGAGAAGGCGGTGGCTTATGGGACAAAGCTTCCTCGGCTTAATGAGGCCACATGTTTGCCGTGTGTGGATACCCGTAAGGATAGAGGACGGGATCCTGGTGGCTGAAACACGCCACTTTGGCCCTTACTTTATCTTAAACGGGCGGTCGGATGGGCCCGGTCCTGACCAATCGGCTGGTCACGCCAAGCCCTTGAACTCCCCTGTTACCAAAATGTACAGCAATAGTACCATTTATATAAGTCGGTTCAAGAAGGCGGTGGCTTATGGGTCAATCGTGTAGATGATACTTCGGACGGTTGTTTCGCTAGGCAACCCCTGGCACGAAGCTTGCGTCCGAACAGAAGTGCTCTATGCGAGTATCTTATCCCTGTAGCCCTAGTGCTTGTCGCAACTGCGGCAAGTATACATCATATTGGTGCTGCTCCGAGGCGGGCGGGGAGCAGGGGTAACGAATCACTATACAATCACCATGGCGACTTCAGAAAACCCCCCGAAAACAACCTCCAAACGTAAATTTAGTTGTAGTGACGATGAGGAACACTTGACAAAAATTCAAAATACAACTTCTGACAATTTTGCAAAATTTTTGGTATTAACAAGTCAAAATTCCGAAAAACCTTTAACCAAAGTTTCTCCTTTTCTTTTACAAAAAACAATTCAGAGCCGAGCTGGACAGGTTAACAAGGTTTCAAAAATGAGAAATGGAAGTGTTTTAGTAGAATGTAGTAGGCCACAACAGTCTAAAAATCTTCTCTCTTTAACTTGTATTTCAGATATTCAAATCTCGGTAACTCCACATCGCAAACTCAATTCTTGCATGGGAGTTATTCGAGACAGAGACCACGACTTGTACGAACTATCAGAAGAAGAAATCCAGGAAGAACTTCAATCTCAACAGGTATCAAAGGTCAAAAGATTCACCAAGAAATATGAAGGCAAAATTGTGAAATTAAATACATACCTAATTACATTTAATCTGACAACTGTACCGGAACATATCTACATAGGACCTTACAGAATCAGAGTTGACACATACGTACCTAACCCTATCCGTTGTTTCAAATGCCAGAAATTTGGACACGGTAGGAGTTCTTGTCGCGGTACGGAAAAATGTGTCAAATGTTCTGTTGAGGGCCATTCCAACTTTGATTGTGACGGTACAATTAAATGTGCTAACTGTGGATTAGATCATTTGGCAAACTCTCGAAACTGCGAGTTTTATAAAAAAGAAATGGAAATTCAAAAAACAAAAACCGAAAAAAACATCAGCTATCAAGAAGCTAAAAAAGTGGTCTCTGCATCGAATAACTCCGTTCCAACAACCTCTTACGCTGACAAAGTTAAATCTCCCAAAATTACCAGGTCTTTTGCTACTCAAACTGAATACATGTGGCCTGATGGTGCAGAACTCCCAATACCTGTACCTACATCTTGTCAATCAAAAGGGTCAACCTCTCAAACAAAAACATCCACATCAAACTCCTCCCAAACATCTCAAACTTTTGTCCAATCAAACTCCAACACTAATCATACAAAACCAATTCCCACGAAAAGGACTTCCACGTCTTCAAAACAAAAATCACCTCAAAAACCCTCATCGTCACAGAAAAATGCACAACCATCAAAAACAGATAAATCCAAAAATACACAATCTTCTGGTAGACTCTCAAAGGCCGAAAAAAATAAGTTCAGTAGATTTCGAGATCTTTGTTCGGAGTTTGTCGACGATGACGACTCCGAACAAATGGATACGAATGATCCTTTGGAGTCGATATGGGATGATTCATCAGTCCCATCTAGAGACTCTCACTCCATCAGAGACTCTAGCATTCCGGGTGGGAGGCGAAGAAGTTCTTCGAATGAACAACCTAGAAAGAACTACTCCCCCATCCGACCACCCTTAAAATGAATAATATAATACAGTGGAATTGTCGAGGTTTGAAAATTAATTTAATAGAGTTATCATTACTTGTACAAGCTTTCCTTCCTGTTGCTTTTTGTCTTCAGGAAACTCACTTAAAAGAAAACGATACAGTTAATATTAAAAATTACTCTCTCTACAGCACCCACGTTAAAAAGGATGAAAGAGCTGCTGGCGGCTCATCAATCCTTGTTAAAAATGATATAATTCATAGTCGAATAAAACTTAATACTAACTTGCAAGCAGTTGCTGTACGACTCTCTCTTAAAAAGACCATAACTTTATGTTCAGTCTATCTTCCTCCGAATACCCCTCTGGAAATTAATCAGTTAAAACATTTAACTGATCAGTTACCTGCCCCTTTTCTTCTTATGGGCGATTTTAACGCCCATAATCCCATTTGGGGCAGTAACTCTCAAAATGATAGGGGAAAAAAGATAGAAGATTTTTTAAACCAGGAAAGCTTGTGCATTTTCAATGATGGATCAGATACCTATCTCCATCCGGGGAATGGTTCTTACTCGGCTATCGATCTAACGATCTGTGACCCTTCTTTGTTACTAGATTACTCATGGCAAGTCCATGATGACTTGTGTGGAAGCGATCATTTTCCCATTATTTTGGAAAATTTGTTTCCCACGTCATCCGAGAGAGTTGCACGCTGGAAATTTGACAAGGCCAATTGGCCTTTGTTCGAGCAACTCTGTCGAGATGAACTGAAGAAAGATACTTTTGATAATGTTATTAGTCCAGTACTTAAATTTAATGAAACGTTAGTATCGATAGCTGAGAGAGCCATTCCTAAAACCTCGACAAATCCAAAACAACCTAGCAAACCATGGTTTGACGATGATTGTGAGGAGGCGAAGAAAAATAGGAAGAAGGCCGAACGACGATTCAATATGCATCCAACCCAAAATAATTTAAGTAACATCCGTATATTCCGCGCAAAAGCACGTAGAACATTCAAACAAAAGAGACGTAAGTCTTGGCAAAACTTCGTCTCAAAACTAAATTCTCATACACCAATGAACAAAGTTTGGAACTTTATACAAAAAATTAACGGTAAAAACAGGAAAGCTAATCTTCACCACCTAAAAGATGGCCAGACCCTTTTAACATCAGAAAATGAGATCTCTCAAAAACTTGGTGAAACCTTTTCTAAAAATTCTTCTTCTCAAAATTACTCTCAGGAATTTCAACGTATTAAAAACCGAACCGAAAAAAACAAACTCAACTTTCGATCAAATAATTCAGAAGACTACAACCGTCCATTCTCTCTTGATGAACTGAAAAATTCTCTAGCAAAGGCCCATGACACAGCATGTGGCCCGGATGATATTCATTATAAACTTCTAAAACACCTTCCGGATACGTGTTTAGAAACTCTTTTGGATCTCCTCAATACAGTATGGGTATCTGGTGACTTGCCTTCCATCTGGAAGCAAGCTACAGTTGTCCCTATTCCCAAACCTGGAAAAGATCATTTTGAATCGTCGAATTATCGGCCAATTGCCCTCACAAGTTGCGTGTGCAAGACGATGGAACGGATGATCAACGACCGCCTTGTCTGGTTCCTCGAGACCAATGGTCTCCTGTCCAATATACAGTGTGGATTCCGGCAGGGCAGAAGCACGTTAGATCATCTTGTTCGCTTCGAGTCTTTCATACGCAACGGGTTTGCTAAAGGTGAACACGTGGTGTCGGTCTTTTTCGACCTTGAAAAAGCATACGACACAACTTGGAAATATGGAATTTTAAAAGACTTAAATGATATGGGGTTGAAAGGTAGATTACCCTCATTTATTGATAACTTCTTGTCAGACAGACAGTTTAAAGTCAAGGTTAATACTACAATGTCTGACCCTTTTGAACAAGAGATGGGTGTTCCTCAGGGAAGTATCCTCTCTGTTACTCTATTCAGCATAAAAATAAATAGTTTGGCTAAAACATTACAAAATAATGTTGAAGGCTCTCTATGTGGATGATTTTTTGATTTGTTACAGAGGCAAAAACATGAACACTATTGAACGGCAACTACAGTTATCTCTTAATAAAATTGAAAAATGGGCTACGGAAAATGGATTTAAATTTTCTAGCTCAAAAACTGTCTGCATGCATTTCTGTAATAAAAGAAAGTTACATCTAGACCCTGAACTCAAACTCTATAATGAACCTATCAAAGTTGTCAAAGAAACCAAATTCCTTGGACTTCTGTTCGATAACAAACTCACCTTTCTACCCCATATCAAAATGCTTAAAGCTAAATGCTTGAAAGCATTGGACATTTTAAAAGTTGTTTCTAGCACTGACTGGGGTGCTGATAAAAGTATTTTACTAAATTTATATCGATCTTTAGTTAGATCGAAACTTGATTATGGTTCCATTATATATGGATCTACTCGCAAATCCTATATAAAAATTTTAGATACTGTTCACCACCAAGGCCTACGTTTGGCCTTGGGGGCGTTCAGAACATCTCCTGTGGAGAGTTTATACGTAGAAGCGAACGAGCCGTCTCTTTATAACCGTAGGATAAAACTTGGTTTACAATACATAACCAAGCTAAAAGCATACCCTTCAAATCCTGCCTACGACTGTGTTTTCAATCCGCTCTATGAGGACATATTTGAACAACATCAAAATAAAATTCCTCCATTTGGTATTCGGATGAAACAGCATATTTTTGGTTGTAACATCAATCTTGATGAAATAGCTCCTATTGATATACCGCAATCGCCACCTTGGCTTGTACCAAAACCAAAATTCATTTTTGACATCAGAAAACATAAAAAGTCAGAAACTAACCCCATTGAAATTCAACAACAGTTTGCTGAAATTAAATCAAATTTTCAAGGGTTTGATACAATTTATACTGATGGATCAAAAGACGGAGATAAAGTGGCTGCTGCTGCTGTTTATGGACAGCGGGCAGCGACTCTTCGTCTTCCATCTTCCAGTTCTATATTTACAGCTGAAGCAAGAGCTATTGTTCTTGCCTTAAAATTCATTAGATCTTCTGACAAAGAAAACTTTCTAATTTGTTCTGATTCTCTTTCATGCTTATTGGCCATAGAAGGTCAGAAATATAGAAATCCTTTAATTTCACATATCATAGAGTTTTATAAAAGACTTTCTGTTTTGGGTAAAGAAGTAGTTTTTCTCTGGATACCAAGTCATGTTGGTATAAAGGGAAACACAGTCGTAGATAGAATAGCGAAGAATGCTCTAGAAGACCCCATTACTAATATGTCAGTGCCTTACTCTGATTTTAAACCTTTAATTTATCAGTATGTTTTGCGTCTGTGGCAGTCCCAGTGGGATCTGCTTACAGACAATAAACTTCATTCTATAGAGCCAACTGTTGGCAAGAATGTCTGTTTTTTCGGCAAATGCCGCCGAGATCAAGTTGTTTTAACAAGATGTCGCATTGGCCACACCAGGACGACTCATTCTTTCATTTTAGAGAGTGAGCCGCCTCCTGAGTGTATTCCCTGCCAATGTCGACATAGTATTAAACATCTTTTAATTGACTGTGTAGATAAATCCGACATTATTTGTCGGTACTACACAGTCAACAATATGAAAGATTTATTTACAAAGGTTGCTGGCAACCAAATACTACAATATTTGAAGGACGTTGGACTATACTCGAGAATATAGTCTGTCTGACTGTATTCGTGATTATAGTCCTTATCCAGAATTTTAATTTGTTATATGTTATAATTTTATTTCACTGTTTGTATTATCTGATAGCGTTTCTGTGATATGGTAAATTTTTTGTAACGTTTTGTCTGATATTTTTATTGTTTATACTGCCATATCTTACTTGTAAATAGTCTATTGGTTTTACATGTTGTGTTAAATTTTAACCACTTCCATTGAAATTAGTTCTCGCCGTGATATTGGCTGCAATATCGCCAGCTCGGCGTTAAAAAATATTCAATCAATCAATCAATCAAGAAATCTAACATGCCTGTCTTTTGATATTGTCGGTTGAGATGGCTCCAAAATAAATCCATCTTCCAACGATTCCAAGCTCATATCAGAGCCATGGTCACTTTCATAACCAGTCTCTCCGCCTGTTCCTGCCATTTTGTAATTATTTTTAATTCAGACTTGTTTATTAGTGGTTAATTAACCTATCTATATTTTTTTCACTTTTTTTTTAAACTGTTTATGTTATCTCTTAATTTTTTTTTTTATTTTTTTTTTATTTCATAAAAAAAAAACAATTGAATATCTGCCAACAGCCTCGGGTCCCCACACTGGCCACCAAAAATGTAGCGGGAGGGTCCGGTGAATTCTGTGTCTCCGACCCCTCGAGCTATTCTGTTTCGGCCATATTTTCACTATGTAGAGAGATTTGACAAAGGACAACAGGGCAATGTGTAACCAAACGAAACAACGAACAATTTAGGCTATTTGCACAAAGTGTACGGGGAAGCAAAGTGTCTAAGTTTAACTCCCACACAGTTAAATATAGACCGTATTTTAGAGTTCGTTTCTCTGGGATCCGAGTCGTGGCAGAGAATAATAAAGATCTGACTGAGTTTTTAAGTTATATTATGTTTTCCAAATAACATTCAACAAATAAATTAGAACATTTAAAATTATTTCAAAATTACATTCAAATCAAACATAAAATTTATCCAAAACAAAATGTATCCGAAAAAATATGTAAGAAGGAATGTAGCATAGTAATAAATAAACAAAAATCAATGATACTCAGGACGTGTAACACGAGGAAATCGAGTACACCGACATTCACGTGTACGATTCAATCAAACCATTCTAAACTTTAATTTAAAAACACGAATGAATAATTGGGAAATTCAATGAGAACTTTTAGAAGAACACGCAGCGGTGGCTATAAAGCAGGCCGTGAAAAAGCGAATATTTGACTTTAAAACTTTGTTTCACATTTTGAAAATTTATAAACTAAATTTGCCAAGCATGTGCTCGGAACATGTGGTTCAAAAGTAAAACGCTTTTCTTTAATATGTTGAAGCATAACCCGGTCTCGACTTTACATTAGAGACGAGAATTAGACCTTACTCAAGTCTATGGCGAAAAGACGATATTCATTTCGAAACGGCCGCTTTTATACCACCGCTGACCAATGAAATTAAAAAGTTGAAATTGTTTTTATTTTATTTTGACTTCGAGGTCAACCAATAAAAATCAAGGTTTTAAACATGACTTGGATACGGCATCAAAATGGAGGCAAATGAAACATTTTCAAAACGTGTAAAGTGAAAAATCGATATTAAGATCCAAAAATGATTACATGCTGCAAATTTTGAAAGGAAACAGGAAGTTATTAATTATCTTAGCTGGGAAATATAAAAAAAAAGAACAGTATAAAAATAGCTATCCGCTACATAATATACAATAATATATACTATCATTAAAATACCAAAACAGTGGGAATGCCGGAAACACTGAAGAACTACTTTGTATCGGTCACGCGGGAAAAGGGAGACAATCCTTTCTTTTAAAGATGGCGCCACGAACGCATTGACGTAGTATTTATCATACCCAGGGAATCGGCTTATATATTGATTTCTAGATCCTTTAAATACTGTTTATGAACTAATTATTGTTAAATATTGATTTAAGCACTTGACTGATGAATATTGACCTTTTAAAATGCTTAAGAATATGCAAATCAACACGATATAAAAAAGGGGGAGTGTTTATATTTTCTTCAGAGAGGGAACCCTTGGTCTAAAAATAAGTGACACAAATGTATCCTAAGCCTACCCATTGGTCAAAATCGACATGAATCTCGGGAAAACACATGCGCTGATCCATACGTCACCAAATTTACCTATCATTCGCTACGATGTGTGCGCAATAAACATCGGAATGTGTGGAAGAGAATATCGGGATTTTTCAAGTTATCGCAGCTGAATTCACCACCAGGACGCAGAAAAAAACATTAATACGTCACACAACAGTGCTGATTTCACAGTTCTTTGTTACCAGAGTCGACAAAATATGGTTCTGGCAATGACTTTTCATGGTCGAAAGGTATGCATATTAAAGGTACACATCAGTTGATTTTGAGCAGACATGATCTGCATGTTAGTAACAAATTATGTAGACCTGTGTAATGTATCAGAATGCTGAAAACAAATATAATACCTCCTGTGACATTTTTTTTCTTTTTTTCTTTGTCATCATGCATAAAGTTGCTTACATGATGATAAACATCTTTTAGTCTCTGCCTCTGGTGGATACTGGTCTCATTTGTTTGCAATCATATATACCACATCTCCTTATTTCATATAGATACCTTTTGCTTGTTAATATGATATTGTCACCTTCACTGCATATTACATGTAAGCCTACTGTGGCCCCATACATTGTTCAGTCATTATACACAAACAATGCCTTCTGTTTGCTTACAAACTACAAATTTGAAGGGTTGTTGTCTCATGGACTTTAATAAATCCCACATCTTTGATTAAATACATTGTTAATGGTACATGTATATTTAATTTGACTTTTTTGACTCCTGAAGCTTTTATACATGGACATGTATCTTACAAATTTGGTAAATGTTTTGCTTATTGTTGAAGCAGTATACATGTAGGTTGTTACTCCTTGATATTTTATATTAATAAGATAATAATTCTGAAAGTTTAACATTTAATTCAAATACATGTATAATAAATTGAAAATCATTGTCAGAGAGAATGACTGCTTTATCAGAATGATTTAGATAACTTAGGAAGGTAAAGACAGAAAAATAACTTGGGGAAAAGGAAAGCAAAACTATATAAACAAACACTAATATTGCTTTATCTATGCCCCACATATTTTCTTAAGATGTGAAATTTGTTAGATTTATGTCAAATTAGGATTTTGATCCCATTTATTGGTTCAATGAACATGCATGTGATTATCTGCAGCAGGGAAGTGTTTTCTTGTTAATTTCTATTGTTAAAGCTACTGATCAAAAGTGCGTGTACATGTAAAAAATATCAGCAACAGCCAGTATTATTAAAAAAAAAAATTTCATAGTGTCTCCATTCTAAAATCTGTGAGCACATTATATAAATATAATTAGAATTTTCAAAATTAATAGTTATCTAATAAACTGGTGTACTAGGGTGTAATACCCTCTTCCCCTCACAGAACAGAATGACTAGCATTCACATAAATGGGTACTTAGGGTGCAATACCGTCTTTCCCCAGACAACACAGAATGACTAGCATCCACATAAATGGGTACTTAGGGTGCAATACCGTCTTTCCCCAGACAACACAGAATGACTAGCATCCACATAAATGTGTACTTAGGGTGCAATGCCGTTTTTCTCCAGACAACACAGAATGACTAGCATTCACATAAATGGGTACTTAGGGTGCAATGCCGTTTTTCTCCAGACAACACAGAATGACTAGCATTCACATAAATGGGTACTTAGGGTGCAATACCGTCTTTACCCCGACAACACAGAATGACTAGCATTCACATAAATGGGTACTTAGGGTGCAATACCGTCTTTCCCCCGACAACACAGAATGACTAGCATTCACATAAATGGGTACTTAGGGGCAAATACCTTCTGTACCCTGACAACACAGAATGACCAGCATACACATTTATTTGATTGAATGTCTCCCCTTCCTCAACAAAAATTTATCAGTGCTTGAAAATATATGCTTAATTTTCAGATACAGATCCTCATCTAATAAGCTGATTAATACATACATGTACAAGCCGTATCAATTTAGAGCATTCAGTAAGATTTCTGAAGGTGGAGCCATGGTGAAATCTTTATGCGAGCTGTTTGAGACCAGCATCTAAGTATACCTTAATGAATATGGGCAATACATATTTTAGGATGTGCCAGTCCCCTGGGTACGGAAGGACCCAGTTTAAACTGGCACCATACTCCTTTTGCAAGTTGATGAGGTAATCATAGCTTTTACAATCACCTACAACTACAGCATAATCACACCGGATACCAATCTGAAATTTCTCATGTAAAATATTCAGGACGTGAAGAACTGTTTCTTTTTTGTCTGCAGTTTCATCCAGGACAGCAATTGATGTGAAGTATGATTTTTCAGTGGCCTGTGTAGGAAGTGAAAAAAAAGTCTTTACACCAGGAACTGAAATTTGTTTCTCCTGTAAATGAAATTTAGTGAAACCATACCGATTCATATATTCTTTAAACGTGATATAAGATTTGGATTCAGCCAAAGAACAGTCAAAATCTGAAAGTGTTAGATGTGAAAATCTGTTTTCTGAAATAGATGAAGGAAGACCAATGTTGTCATTTGGATTAGTTATAGTAGTAATAATATTTACAGGGATGGATCTGTCTCTGGAAGGTTCTATAACCATTTCATCTGAAAATGAATCAAAATTTGCAGAGATATATGTATCAACATTAGTTGGTAAACTAGGACAGGGTGTAGCTGTTTGTATAGTGGTACCGTGGAACCCACTTTTGTCTTTTCTTGAACCAACTACTGAGTAACTCTGATTCTTGTCCAGATTATCAAAACTGGCTATTGTAAACCTATGTAAAGAAATAAATCTGTTTTTTTTTTGCTCCAATTCTTTGCATCGACTTGCTATAAATCTCCGCAAAGAATCTTTGGATATGCCAGCACCAATTCTTGCATTTATTGACAAAAAGGCTGAAGAGGAATTAGAAAATTTGTCCGCAACATCTGTCAGTAACAAATGCAATGGTTTTACACATTGTGAGTTCTGAGTATTAAAAACACAACTAGAAATGAAAAGTCTGGGGAAAGTTCTAAATACATTAAAGGGTTGCTCAATGTAGTGTCTGTCCCACGAACCTACATATTTTAACCAGTCTTTGTCTTCCTTGTTAGTTGCACTGATTCTAAATAAAAAATTCCATAAAACAGGAGGAATGTTATGTATTTCTGAACCCGGGTCAAAATTTTTGATATCGGGCATTTCAGTTAATAATGACTTCTCTGATGTGTACTGCTTGACAAATGCCCTTAAAATTTGTACAGCTTCATTTAAAATTTCATGGTTAGACATCTTTGTGTTTTTCTCTGAAATTAATTTTTTATTACTGCAAGTCAATTTTGTAACTTCATTTCTTTCATTTAATGTATTGTAAAAATTAACTGTCATTGCGTGCAAAGAACTTAGTATATCAGCACCATTCCTGTAAATCAAACAACCATCTTTTTTTCTATTAGGAAGAAAATGTAGCAGTCCTTTCCCTAACTTAACGTTCAGCATTCTCAATAACCATTTAAGATTATGATTTAGCAGTCTTAGCTGCTCATTGTCAGATATTGTACATCTGAATGTATCTATATATTTTTTCAATAAATTCTTATATTTTTCATAGACTACAGGTAATAATAGGGGTTTATCATCAAGAAATGATTGGACAACAAATTCAATAATATGATGTAGGGTGACAGTATCTATGTTTTCAGCACATACATCCACATGGTCTATACATGTATCTGTCAATTTGTTAAGATATTGAGGAGTCTGAAATTTTGCCTGTTCTCCTGCTTCAGATCTACAAAACAGGTTAAAACTGTTATAACAGTAAGAACAGCAATACATTTTTTCTGAAAAATTTAATTCTGCTTCAAAATTTAATTCTTGTTTTAGATACTGTAAAAACAGGTCATTTGTACAATCTGAAATACAAATAAATCTTTTAGTACGGGAAATCTTTTCACACACAATACAATGGACCTGTTCCCTTTTACAATTACGTAAAGTGTTGTAGTGGATGTGACAAAGTGATACTTGTAATGTGTGTTGTAAATTTTCAAGATTTATATCAAAGACCTTCTGAAATATAGCTGGGTCAACAGTAGTATTGTGATCTGCTGTCTTGTCACATATTGAAAAATCTTGTAAAAACACAAACCCTTTTCATTAGATTTATTTTTTCTCAATTGTACATGACTTTTTCGACATTGATGGACCTTGGATGTCCTCAGATGGTCTAGCATATATTCTTTTGAACTTGAGTTCACATTTCCTACAAATGCATGAAAGATCTGAAATTTTATAATTTTCTTGAATAAAATTAAAGAAACCAGGATTTTCTGATTTTTTGTGTACAAGATGGACATAACGTTTGGAGATATCCTCCTGACCACAATTACAACATGGTCCTGGGGCTTGATCCGGATGGACCTTATAACAATTGGATCTCTGAGACATTCCTGAAAAAAATGAGTTAAAAATATGGGCCTCAAAGGTTTGAATGTCATTACATGATGAGAAATGTAACAGTAATAAAAAAACAGCAAAGATATGAAAAACATGTAAATATTAGCTTGAATATAACAACAAAACAATTGTTTATAAAAGGAAATAATTTATTAATTATTTACAGACCTACAATAATTTAAAAGTAAAAAATGCAATAACAAGTTTAGCTTCACTAGTACAGGGGCTACTCAATGTGCAAATGGGAGAACAATACAGTGCACATGCATTTTCTAAGTATCAAATTATGCTGATAGTTCAATAGTCTAGATCAAGCCCATGACGCCAATGGCAATTATGGCTCACATTCTGTAAATCCTGGAAATTAACTACATTATTATGTTCTGTAAAATGTGGCCAAACTATATGAGCTGTGAGAAACTAATCCTGAGTGGGAAAACTGTTAAAATTAAAAAAATATTTGTTATTTTTTAGTGACATTCGCCGTATTCCTGCAAAAAGTAATGGCTGAAATTCCAGCTTCCTATTATTGCCTCGTTTGCATCTTCCCAAATCGAATGATGGTAATTAGGGGCCATCTTAGCCCCTTTTCTGGCTATATTTGGAACTTTTATATTTATAGAGCCTGTAGGATGCATTTGTGTCAGTTATTTTTAGAGGCAGGTTTTACCCGCCATATTTTTGGACAGAGTCTGTGAAATACGTTGGCAAATCTTTTTTTGGGGGGGTATTTTAATGTCAAAAACGCATGTAAAATGTTACAATAAATGAAGGTCATCTCAATAAATGGTTTATCGTCGTGATTCATTAAAAATATTATGCAGTTTTACTGTTTTTTATTCAGAAAACAAAGATTCACACGTACGCGACATAAACAAAACAACGAGAGCCTGTGATGTGCGCGCCATCTGTACTAATTATGGCTTTATCGCCCTTGAAATACTGTCCGTTACGTCATATGCAAGGAGGTACAGAACGGATACGCGGCAATCTCACTGAAAATTATTAATTTTACAAGTAATAGCTTTCCAAAAAGCTTGCCTGACTAAGCATTTATTAAACTAACAATGTCAGAAAGGGCCTGGCCATGAAAATTATCGAAATATGTGATGTTTTTATGTTAATTTAATATTTGCCTAAAATATTCACCAAATTTTATTATATTTGAAGACAAAGTGAAAACTATAGGGATCCGGCTTCCTTAATGTAGGGCCCTTATTAATGATAGTAATTGCTATACTAAATATGGAGTAGAAAGTTTACTTGTTCATTCGCTGAGTTCAAAAGGAATAAGAAGGTACAGTACAACTCGATGTTATTTGGCTTCGTTCAAAGTAGACTACTGACAATGTCAGGAATGGCTTGGCAGCACAATTATAACAAGTATATTTCTCCTAAGACATTGATGCCCCGCTCGGCAGCTACTCAATGGAACTGCAAAATTTATGCTGCATTTTCTTGTCCTGGGTGTACAATATTTCATTAAGATTCGACTTGCTGTTGCGAGAAATCATTTTAAATGCAAAGGTAAACCCGAGGTGTGACGGATGAACAGACCGAAAAGCTATATGACCCCCAACTGTTGTTGGTGGGGCATAAAAATTTGATTTGCGAACGAAAAATGAAGTTTTTATCAAAACTAGATGGTGTGTCTGTAAGCCACGAATGTCCCGTCTGTAACATTCCTACATTTCAAATGGCTATTATATGTATATGGAAATGTAGTATTTGAGATCACTTTATTTAAATCTTTGTATTGTCATACATACCAAAGATACTTCTGTCGGCCAAATATCATATGTTTACTTCTTGTAGTAACTGTAATATGGGCCTAAACCAAGAACTGAAGTAAAGTCACTCAATAGTGAAATATGGTTCCAGGTGGTGCTAATTCATGATGCATTGTGATGTACTACCTAAGACACTTCTGTTGGTCAAATATCTTTGGTCGACTACTTGTAGTATCTGTGATATGGACCTAAACAAAGAACGTAACCAAAGTCGCTCAAGCATGAAAGGTCAAGGTGACCTAATTCGTTGTGCAATGTGATGTAGTACCCAAGAAGCATCTACTGGTCAAATATCATAGGTATACTACTTGTAGTATTTGAGATATGGACCTAAACCAAGAACTTAAGCCAAAGTCGATCAAGCATGAAATAAGGTTCAAGGTGACCTAATTGATGGCATTGTGATGTATTATCCAAGACGCATCTACTGGTCAAATATTAAAGATACACTACTTGTAGTATATGAGATATGGACCTAAACCAAGAACTTAACCCAAGTTGCTCAAGCCCTATGTTCTATTTTTAGCTGTGGCGGCAATGTTAGATGATGTGAAAATCACAAACTTCAATCTAAGTACCCTAAGGATCAGTCACATGAAGTTTGATTTGAATCTGTTCAGTGGTTTCAGAGGAGAAGATTTTTGAAAATTGTTTAATGGACGACAGACGCAAAGTAATGACAATAGCTCACATGGACTTTCGGTCCAGGAGAGCTAAACGGTAACAGACAACGGAGGGACAGACGGACGCATAGTGATGAGAAAAGTGCTTATGGCCTTTGGCCAGCTGAGCTAAAAAAAACTCCCTTAAATTTACTCTAATATATGACAAATTAAAACATGGGGTTGCAAGTGTTATTGGGCCAAGGATACATCAATTCGAACTGCAGTCCAATAGGAGAAACCATTGAGTCACATAAATCAGGAAGTTGTTATTGCAGACCAATAAGAATCAATTATATGGTCCATATATAAAAAGCTGCATATCAAATTTGAAGACATTTCGAAATAGGGATCCAAGATTTCTTGTGAAGGAAATTTTAGGATGGACGAAATGACAGAAAAATGGATGACCAGATAGACAACGGTATTCCAATATAATACTCACTTAATGAGTGGAAGTATTATATGGACCTGTAAGCTAACAGACATAAAATGCAACCTAAAACTACTAATACTAAATGTAATATTAATATACTATTGAAAAATCTAATAAACTACTTAGTACAATATTGAAAAATCTAATAAACTACTAAGTACAATATTAAAAAATCTATTAAACTGCTCAGTACAATATTGAAAAATCTAATAAACTACTTAGTACAAATATTGAAAAATCTAATAAACTAGTTAGTGCAATATTCTATCACTAAATATAATACTAAATTCAACTAAAGGTTTTGACATGGTTACTCATGTCTTAAATCATAATCTTCCAATTTTACAAGGAAATTTGTGTGGAGATCATCAGGTCTTGCTTAATGGGAATTATATTTGTCACTTTGCAAAGTAGGTCAATTTCTATATTCATATTTATGGTTGTATAGCTATTTTGAACGTGTTTTTGTGTACTTTGACCTTTATATCTCAGGAACAGTAAATGATCGATCAATTCAGTTGGATTTTATTGAAAGCTTTTAATTAATTATAAATTTTAGGAAAAAATCGTTCAAATTCTATAAAAAATCATAGAACATCTGGGTAATTTTATTCAATCATAGAATAGCATATAAATGTAAAACAGCTTAAGCCTATATGATGCAAGCAAATATGTGTGATGTCTTTTCCTCTGTTTGTTCCTAACAAAATTGATGCAATGGACTGAGTCGTTCACACAACATGCACAAATGATGCACACAACAAATCATTGTGTAGTCGTTGTTCATTTACGTGACACATTGTTTCTAAATTGATAGGTTAAGGAGGAAAACACATGAAGAACAGACGAATGATGAGTAGTTCTTCAAATAATCATGTGGGCAAAAACCCTTACATGGGTATAAATAGACCTAAAATGTCTAAGTCGCTGAAGCATGACTGCTGGGGTATACACGTAAAATCACCCCCTTATGTGGTAGTACTTATTGTTATGTACCTGCATACCACATTTCATTGACCTATGATGAGTAGTTCTTCAAATAACCATGTGGGCAAAAACCCCTTATATGGGTATAAATAGACCTAAAATGTCTAAGTCGCTGAAGCATAACTGCAGGGGTATACACATAAAAGCATCCCCAAATGTAGTAGTACTTGTCGTTATATACCTGTATACCAAATTTCATTGACCTATGATGAGTAGTTCTTGAAATAACCATGTGGGAAAAAACTCTTACATGGGTATAAATAGACCTAAAATGTCTAAGTCGCTGAAGAATGACTGCAAGGGTATACAGGTAAAATCGTCCCCTAATGTAGTAGTACTTGTCGTTATGTACCTGCATACCAAATTTCATTAACCTATGATGAGTAGTTCTTGAAATAAAGCAATCCCTATGTCTTGCCTTCCGCGACTTTCGTCGCAGGCGAGACAAAAACTATCTAACTTTTGTTGGCAGGGCATAAAAAGAATTATATCATTGTTATTCTTCAGACTGAATGAAGTTAGAATCCTACTGAGTAAAGGTAAACACAAATCTTATGATGTTGTGGATGTATTGTTGATGTACCGACCTTGTAGACAATACCAGTAACATTTAATATGGTTTTCTTTGGGCTCGTTGCTGCTTGAGTAATTTCAACTGTTTCATTGTTGGTGCTTTCATTGGTTGTCAGTAACTTTCTTCCCTTTTCTATTATCTCTTCTGGTATGTTAAGCATACTTGATGGAGTTCTAAATATTTGTGTTTTGTTGGTAACAACAATTTGTCTGAAAAAAAACCAAAAAAAAACCATGAAAAGTAAATTGAATAAATCTGATAGTAAATAAAATGTAAATATGAAAATAGTTCCATTGTTTATCTGCTGTTTGAAATCATTTTGGATTGTCTTTAGATTTTAGAGATATCAAATTTCAAAAATGTCAAAATGTCAAAAAAAAACATTCAAGGGCAATTACTCTTGAATGGTTAATAGTTAAACGAGGCCCGATGTAAAACGCGTTTTTGAATATTGCGCAACTCGGGCAGTTTTCGGTTGTTGGTTTAACGGTTTTAACATTAGACCTTAAATAATTGTAGACAATACCTCTTCTGATTACTTAATATACTAAAATGATAAAATAAAACAGTTTTCGATCGTAGTCATATTTTATTTACATTAATTCTGTTATTATTGTTTACGACATAGTTTCGCACCATTTACCTGTTTACGGCAATGTTAACAATTTTCCATACGACATGCTTAGCCGAAAGAAGAACGGTCGGTTTTTGAAAAACTGTCAGGCAGACTTACAAAAACAGATTAGACAACATTTCTACACCTGTTTTATCTACATCTGATTATGATACACCATCTACACTCGATTTTGATACGTTTTTTACACCCGATTTTGATACATCTTTTACACTAGGTTCTTTCCAACATGACCACACTTATCAATCTTCTGCATCGTTTGATGAGATAAATGATTTATATTTTTCTGGAAAATGGAAGCCGATTGGTTATACAAGACATGTTATCGACATTGAAACCTTTTTTGAGAACATGAAATGTACTAAGTGTGACATTAAAGTTTAAAGATGGAATAGGCATTTTGCCTGCTGGTTTGTGTGGCCACCTTATTGTTCGTTGTTTCAACTGCAATGACTTTGTTCGTGTTGCCATGGGCAAAACCCACAATTCACACCATGGGCCGAGGATATTTGATGTCAACACGAAACTTGCAACTGGTAAGTGAAAAAAAATCTATATTTAAACATTTCATGTTTAGGGACCCATTTCCCTACTCCAAATAATTATTTTTTAAAAATTTTATGAGGCCTTTGTAGGCTTTAGTTTATTGTTTTTTTTTTTATTTAAATATAGTCATTGGTTTGTCCTGTCTGAATTTGTTTTACACTATATAGTCATTTTGGGGCCATTTATAGCTTACTTTGCGGTGTGAGTCAAGGATCCACGTTGTAGGCCGTACTTAGTCCGAAATTACTCCGAAGTCCAACGGGTGTTTTGCCAAACAAGGTGGGTCCCAAGGACATCAGAGTAATCTCGGACTAGGCCGTACTATGACCTATAATTACTTTACTACTTTTAATAGGTCTTGGATGGAGAGTTGTGTCATTGGCAATTATACCACATCATTTTGTTTTATATATGTATATTTAATGTATATGTGTACTGTATAATTCCATTTTCATGCAAGATATCTGACACTTGTTGATCTTGAGATAGTGACAGTGTTCTCATTGACATTTGTTTGGGTCAGGTATTAGTATGCCTTCCCCAGCTTCAGGTTGTCACCGTCACTTGTTCGTTGTTTAAATGGACTCAAAGCGTTCTTATGTTGTACTGTTACACCACTGTCCTAGGTTAGGGGGAGGGTTGGGATCCTGCTAACATGTTTAACCATTCTGTATGTATGTGCCTCTCCCAAGTCAGGAGCCTGTAATTCAGTGGTTGTCGTTTGTTGAGGTGTTACATATTTGTTTTTCGTTCATTTTTGTATATAAATTAGGCCGTTAGTTTTCTCGTTTGAATCGGGTTACATTTGTTATAACGGGGCCTTTTATAGCTGACTGCGGTATGGGCTTTGCTCATTGTTGAAGGCCGTAGGTTGACCTATAGTTGTTAATTTCTGTGTCATTTGGTCTCTTGTGGAGAGTTGTCTCATTGGCAATCATACATCTTTTTTATAATTAAAGATCCAATATTAGAAGGAATCGATAATCAAATAAAGTCTGCAATTCATAACCTAATCTTATTGTAGAAAATCAAAGAATGATCGCTTGAAATACATACACAGTACATGTAGATAGAAAGCTCTCAATCATAATAAAAGAATGTGTTCTTCCTTCCTACCCCCCCCCCCCCCCCCCCAAAAAAAAAAAGCAAACAAAAAATAAACAAAGACAAAATAATATTAATGTAAGAAATACAAAATCCAAACTACAGAATCAAAATCTGACATCATCCAGTGGTTATCTAAAGGTCGTATACACAGTCACGACAGTAGAAAAACAACAACACACAGCAATTCTATTGAAAAAAAAGTTAAGACTTTCTAAGTGTTCAAATAAATTAGTTTGTTTTGTTTTTATTTTTGCTGTTAAATAAAATATAGAGTACATATAAATTTTTCATTTACCATTTTGCGGAAAGAAAACAAATATTCAAAATGGAATGTTTTCCCTATCTTCATGATCTTACTCACTCAGTGTATCCTAAATTGAATGTCATTTTAGACCTAATAGGAACACACGTATAAATATATGAAAAAACAAAACACATTCATATTATCCTGCAATTAGCCAACTATTGTAGAAATAACCGGTACACAAATTTTTGCTTTATTTGGACATCTTTGATACAGTGCTTTTTGTCCGCCATTTCCTTTTTGTCCGATTTCGCTTTTTGTCTGCAAGTTTTGCTTTTTGTCCGCCACTTTTGCCCTTTGTCCGTAGCTTTTTGTCCGATTTCGCTTTTTATCCGCAACTTTTGCTTTTTGTCCGCCACTTTTGCCCTTTGTCCGTTGCTTTTTGTCCGATTTCGCTTTTTATCCGCAACTTTTGCTTTTTGTCCGCCACTTTTGCCCTTTGTCCGTTGCTTTTTGTCCGATTTCGCTTTTTGTCCGTAACTTTTGCTTTTTGTCCGACACATTTCCCTTTTGTTCGACACTTTTGACATTTGTACATTGTTATTGTCCAATTTGGTTTTTGCTGTGACAAAAACAGAAGGACCGAGGAATTAGGCCTACATGCATGTGGACCAAGATGATTCATATCATCTAAACGTGTATGAATCTCCAAAGTATACCCACTTAACATTACGATTATTTATGTCTAACATGTAGCATCTCAGATATGAACATCAATGACCTAAAACAGTCAAGTGTAAAATGTAGATCACAGTGACCCAATTATCATCTGCAGCAACATCATTCTCCAAGAGGCATCCACTGACCAAAGATGATTGATGTACCACATGTAGTATCTCAGATATGAATCTTAACACACTTTAAACTAAGTCATTCAAGCATAAAATGTAGGTCAGAGTGACCCAATTATCATCAGCAGCAGCAACACTCTCCAAGACGCATCCACTGACCAAAGATGATTGATGTACCACATGAAGTTTCTCAGATAACGCAAACTTTAACCTGAGTCATTCAAGCATAAAATGTAGGTCAGAGTGACCCAATTATCATCTGCATCAGCAACACGACGCATCAGCTGACCAAAGATGATTGATGTACCACATGTAGTTTTTACAGATATGAACCTTAACGCAAACTTTAACTGAGTCATTCAAGCATAAAATGTAGGTCAGAGCGACCCAATTATCATCTGCATCAGCAACACTCTTCAAGACGCATCCACTGACCAAAGATGACCACATGTAGTATTTCAGATATGAACCTTAACGCAAACATTAACCTGAGTCATTCAAGCATAGAATGTAGGTCAGAGTGACCCAATTATCATCTGCATCAGCAACACTCTCCAAGATGCATCCACTGACCAAAGATGATTGATGTACCACATGTAGTATCTCAGATATGAACCTTAACGCAAACTTTAACCTGAGTCATTCAAGCATAAAATGTAGGTCAGAGTGATCCAATTATCATTTGCATCAGCAACACTTTCCAAGATCAACTGACCAAAGATGATTGATGTACCACATGTAGTATCTCAGATATGAACCTAAACGCACACATTAACCTGAGTCATTCAAGCATAAAATGTGACCCAATTATCATCTGCATCAGCAACACTCTCCAAGACGCATCCACTGACCAAAGATGATTGATGTACCACTTGTAGTTTCTTAGATATGAACCTTAACGCAAACTTTAACCTGAGGTGGGACGAACGGACGGACACTCGGACGGGCGAGATATTATATCCCCTCCCCAACTCCGTTGGGCGAGGGGATAATGAAGATCGAACCAGATGGGTTTATTTGAGTTTATTTGAGTAAAAAAGACGTGCCCAATGAGTGACTATAATTACGAGATCGGGCACTATTGATTGAGAAAAATGTCATGAATTATTTAAAAACAATAAAAATCGACAAATCACCAGGAATGGACAAATTACAATCGAAATATCTGAATGTGGCTAAACCGCTCTGCAAATTCTTGCACCAGGTCAATTACAATTATAAAATCGAACAGCGTTCCAATGTCCCTCGCCGTTCCTGCGGAAAGAGCATAACTCGAATTGAAATATTCAGCCAGGACTCATCTGTGAACTCCCTTGGGGGTATCAGTGAGTTAAACCTACTGTATAAATATGATCCCAATCGGGCCATCAAATCAACATGAACCTGTTCCCGATGCTGAACATCATGCATCATTACTACTGACCTCCTTAGTAAATAATCTACAACTTCCCAAATTGAAGTTGGCAGACTAAAACATATTTATCAGCTTCGGGGTTCTTATGATAGTGAATGTTGTATTTAATTGTTTTAAAATATGTGAAAATGTGGTCCGAAATAAAGAAACGACTTTAGATCAAAATATTTTGTTATTTTTTTAAACATTAGATAGTCAGGAGTTTTAACATTTAGTTTTCTGCACTGTATTCATGTTTTTTTGTTTTGTTTTGTTTTTTGGTTTTTTTTGTTTTTTTTTTTTTGCTTTTCCGGTTCCTGATGCGTTAAACTTAGATTATCATGTCAAACTAATTGAATGGTGTTCTGTTGCTACTCTTACTCTTGTTGAACTCTGAAAATATGTATTCACTTATGTGCCGTCTCCCAACATTATATTATGATCCATCAATTGGTGTTTAATGTATAGAGGCAAATTTCAGGTTTGTTCGCTTTGTACATAAAGACAAGACTAATTGTTATCAAGAGTATTTAATTTTAAAAATGCCAAAATGTAAATCAATATACCAAACAAAAGTGGACGCTAATAGATGTCTCACAGGTAAGCGCTTGATCCCAAAGGTAAAGGATTGAAGTCATATTGAAGACTGACATGAGCTATCGAAGACCAAGCTACATACTGAATACTTGTGAAATTGACCTTAGATAAAAACGTTTGCATGATCGCTGAACTATTAAATTGAGGCCAGGGACAAAACACTATGGTAGACTGACATTTAATACTCACGAGGTCACTGGGTGGTAAAATTTAGGCCAAGGCCAAAGCCACATAGCAGACTTACATGTACTATCCAAGACCAAGCTACATACCAAATATCATTGACCTACCATGTATAGTACCTGAGAAACTGGCCTAATCCAAAAAACTTTAACGTGGCCACTGGACCGTGTATTTGAGGTAAAGAGAAAAAGCCATATGAAAAACTTTCATTTACTACCAAAGACCAAGCTACATATCAAATATCATTGACCTACCATGTATAGTTCCTGAGAAACTGACTTAATCAAAAACCTTAACCTGGAAACTGGACCGTGTACTTGATGTCAAGGACAAAAGTCATATGACAGACTGACATATACCACCTAGGACCATGCTACATACCAAATGTTATTGACTTTCCATGTATAGTACTCGATATACTGATCTAATCCAAAAACATTCACGTGGTCACTGGACCGTTAAATATAGGTCAAGGTCACATTACTTCATGTTTATTTGACAGCGCTCGGTGTGTACTGCCAAATATGAAGTTTATACATCAAAGGTTTCCTAAGATAAACTGTTTTTTTTTTTTGTAAAAAGTTTACGTTGTCGTAGACGACCACATTGACGACATACTTTGTACACCTATGTCTCGCTTACCGGGACGAAAATAAAAAGAAAAACATGATTAGTATCAAAATTAAAAACATAATTATATACATTGAACAACTAAAATGAAGATTATCAGATCAATATATACTAGCCATAAAAAGAAACGATATCCACTTTAAAAATACCATAAGATCAAGATTATTTACAGTTCATGGAAATCAGTTTGTACAATACAGTCAAAGTAAAGATTATCTGAATTTGATAGTGCAGGAAAAAAATCATTCCAAAAATTAACTGAAGCATTCAAAGGCATTTTTGGAAAACTCATGTCAAGTCTGTTATAATTGATTTGCAACAAAAGTTCCATTAACATGCATGTTTCAGAAATAATTTATGGAATTAAATTAGATCTTAGAAAGCCAAGACAATTGTATGCCAATGATCAAGAGATTTTGAAAAAAAGTCGTTTTTGCAGTTTATCCTAAATGTCGTTGTAAGCTTGATATTTAAACTCTTAAACGAATTTTGGGTATCTAAATGGATTTTTTTTTGCGAACATTCAAATTCAAACCTATTCCCAGAAATTACTGTTTTCAAGATTTAATTAATTGGCATGTGATGATGTCACCATTCCATAACTTTCAGTATTTTTTCGTGAATAAAACTATAAATACTTTTTGTATATCTGTATCTAGTTTTGATACGATTATTTTGTATAATCATAAGAGTTATTTGGAAAATGAAAAGGTATGGTTTCTTTTTGTGCCTAGTGTACAATGTGTCAAAAAACTAATAACCTATAATCAATGACTAGTATCAAAAGTAACAAGTAACAATAGTATAAGAAACATATATACATTGAACAACCAATGTGAAGATCATTAAAAATCATAAAACATAATAACCCAAAATGAATGACTTGTATCAAAAGTAACTAGAAGTGGCGCCATAAGAAAATATGTCCATCCCCGCACTACTCATGTTACAAAAAAATAAGTGATCTTTGAGACTTTCAGGAAATTTACTAAAATTGAAATAAAAAAAATCTGGAAATTGAATCAGTGGAAATGTTTGTTCTAATACAAGTACAAATTCTGAAAGTATGGTTGCTAGGTACATTTCCAAAAATATGTGGTCTTTCAGAAAGACTTTGAGGAAATTTACCAAAATTTGAATGTTTATTTTTATATAATTCTAAGTATTCAGAATTTTATTTATTTCCAAATACTTGCCAAAATACGATATTTTACAAAAAGATATGGAGTAAATGCACTTGAGACTATAAAACAAGCAAACTCCAACTATAATAAATTTACATGGACTGAATCTATATGCTAAAATTTCCCCCAAAAATATCCGACTTAACGTTTCGGAGAATTCAACTTAAATTCTTAAAGGCAACTTTAGGAACATTAGGTTCACCTTTATGTTTAAGTGTGACGGACGAACGAAAAATGAACGAACGAACGGACCGAAAAACTATATAACCTGCAACAAAGTTGACGGGATATAAAACAAAAAAATAATTATAAAAAGCCTACCTACCTACCCAAAGCATAAAAACATGGTCGGGCGAGGGGAAACAAAGATATTTTTTTTTAAATATGGCCAAAGACATTTTTGATTAATATTATTGACTGTTTTCCTTTTTTTTTAACTGAAAAGTCTATAATTCAGGAGTTGTGAAGAGAAAATGTTTAAAAAAATCAAGAAAGAGGAGCGTTTCTACAATCCTAATAGTATTTGACCAATTATTAATGAAAGTTTCATGAAAATCTATAAATAGGCCGGTTAGAAGGAGTGGGGAGTAGACCTCGGTACCCACAGTGTAGTAGAAATACGAACCGAAAGAAGGGGTGAAAATGAGGACGGACACCTTATCACTATATGATACCCTCAATTTTAAACTAGGATGTATGATTAAATAACAACAAAAATATTCAATGCATTTTCCATTTGCTATTTACATGGTTTTTTTAACGAGACTTGCAAGTTACTTTCTGAGCAGGTCTAATGTGTAAAATTATCATTACTTTTGAAGTAGAAGTCGGTAATAACAAACCATCCCGGAGAGGTAGACCTTCTTATTGTAACATAGGCATTAAACCACCTTCTGTTACGATCGAAAAGCCTTTTCAATTCCATTACCAGACCACTTTTACATCCTGCTGCATTTGACAGTGCCCTAATAGATACATCTAAATAGACATCGTTTTTCATGGATCCCCTACATTGTTTGGTAGCTAAATTCGTTTCAACAAGCTGATTTATGTGAATTCTTGGAAGCCTATACATCGAGGAAGTTATAAGTTCTCTAAACTGTACGCATACCCTGTTCAAAATTCCGATGTAAACTGCATATTCGTCTATAAGAATAAATATTATTTTGATCTTTACCTCGCATGGTAATTTCTCGAAATTGTTACACACACTCCCAGTTTGTCTAGGATCGATCTCGCGTGAGTGCGTTGGATGACAAGGGGAATAGAACCTTTTAGGAGGTACTATTTTTCTTTTTGGTCTTCCTGAACCACGACGTTCTTGCGTCTGTTTATTTTTATTTCTGTTTGGTCCTTGTCCATGAGAATCATTCAAGCCTTGATCTAAGTTTTCTGAACTCGGAAGATCTTGCGGTTTTTTATTTGCAGGTCTGTTAGATTCATTTCCATTGGAAACATTCAAGTCTTGATCTAAGTTTTCTGAACCCGAAAGATCTTGCAGTTTTTTATTTGCAGGTCTGTTAGGTCCATTTCCATGAGAATCATTCAAGCTTTGGTCTAAGTTTTCTGAACTCGGAAGATCTTGCGATTTTTTATTTGCAGGTATGTTAGGTTCACTTCCATTGGAAACATTAAAGCCTTGATCTAAGTTTTCTGAACTCGGAAGATCTTGCGATTTTTTATTTGCAGGTCCGTTAGGTCCATTTCCATGAGAATCATTCAAGCCTTGATCTATGTTTTCTGAAATCGGAAGGTCCTGCGATTTTTTATTTGCAGGTCTGTTAGGTCCACTTCCATTGGAATCATTCAAGCCTTGATCTAAGTTTTCTGAACTCGGAAGATCTTGCGATTTTTTATTTGCAGGTCTGTTAGGTCCATTTCCATGAGAATCATTCAAGCCTTGAACTAAGTTATTTGAACTCGGAAGATCTTGCGATTTTTTATTTGCAGGTCTGTTAGGTCCATTTTCATTTGAAACATTAAAGCCTTGATCCAAGTTTTCTGAACTCGGAAGATCTGGCGGTACATTATTTGTATTTCTGTTTAGTCCATTTCCGTTGGAATCATTCAACTCTTGATCTAAGTTTTCTAATAAGATATAATGTACTTCGAATTCATGCCCGAGGAAAATATTTCTATTATTTAATTGTTGGTGAGGATTGGAATTATAGGGCAATATTTCCTGTAATCCCGGTTGTTGGCTTGAAACTATTGTTATTTGTACATTAAAGACATTGGTAGCTGCAAGAACTGTTATATGATCTCCCCATTCATTGTCGTTCATTGCTTCTAAATACTCTTCCCAGTTCCTATTAGGCACGAAATTGGAAAGAGGATCACCATTTGGTAATTTGGGGTTTCTTCTGAGGTATGAAACTATTTTCCTTCTTATATCCTGTTGAGTATACATGACGTTATTTAGATTTCCAAGAGCTATAGCAAGGAATGAAACATGCAGTTTCCGTCTTTAGGGATGTCCAGTTGTGACAGTTCTTTTCTTTTTAACATTTCCGCCAAGCTTCGACGTTTTTATCAAAACATTTTCACCGACTTCATATGTACTAGGTGGATTCCGTTTTATACTCTTGTTGATGATTTTGTCAGAAGCTTTTTTTGAATTCAATCTCCCTTTATCTCTTTTGTCATTCATTGATATTAAATGGTTTCGAATATTCCGAGTTTTATCGCTATTTGTTGGTAATTGCATTATTTTGTGACCAAGGCGATTTGGAAGACGGCCATGATAAACTTCAAATGGTGTCATCGATAAACTATCGTGATATTCTTCATTCCTTAACATTGCATACTTAGGCAGCGAGTCAACCCAATTGGTGTCAGTTCTCTTTCTTAGATCAAAGTACAACTTCTTTTTCCATGACGAATGAGAACATTCAATTTTCCCCTGACTTTGCGGGTGGTAAGGACTACTTTGTATTATTTTCACGTTAAGACGTCGGCAAAGAATACCAACAGCGCCTTTAAATTCGTTGCCATTATCACACTGTATGATTAATGGTGACCCTTCGTGTTGGTAAATTTCCTGGAGGTGATTAGCGACTGTTTCGCTTGTTTTATCTGCTAACGGTCTAAGCCACAAATAGCGACTAAAAACATCCATAACTGATAAGACGTATTTGTAGGTTTTATTGTCTTTCTCCACAGGCATGTTCAAAAAAGTGACAAGATCGATTTGATGCCTTTGTTGTACGAAATCGGCGCGGATGGGTTTAAGCGGAGCTTTGTTATCAAAAACCGGTCGATTGGCTTGTGCGTCTGGCATCGTTTTCACCTCTTTGAGAATATTTTTGTAATTTATTCCTTTAAATTTGTGCTTAAGTCTTTCTGTCAGTTTTCTTGCACCAGACCCCTTTGCCTCTCTTAGTGCCTTAGCTGTGTGTTTTTTTACATCTGTTTTGCATAAAAGTTCCTTTTCATCAATGTAAATTATCTTTTCAATTGTTCCTGTTTTTCGGTTCTTTCTGGTATGAAGGGATATCGTCAATCCATGTCCTCGCCATCGTCTAAGTTGTCTTAACGCTGACTGAACATCTCGAGGCAGTTTCTTCTCAGGAAGATCTTGATGCTTGTCTTCTAATATTTCTACAATAAATAATATGCGTTATAAGTGCTATTTCCATTAAGAGCCTGGTCTAAGTAACAAGAGGCTCGAATAAGACTGAATCGGTCACATGTAATTTTCTATAACATTCAAAACTAGAGGCTCTCAAAGAGCCTGTATCGCTCACCTGGGTTGTTCACTGATAATTTTAAATAGTCACCATGACAAATTAAAGTAGTCACCATGACTGTCCTACCAACGACTATGCTATTAGTCACTTTGACTAACAACTTAGTCAATTTTGACTAATAAATAGTCAGTGTGACTACCTTAACAGTCATGGATGACTATATTAAACTAGTCATATTGACTATGCAAATAGTCAATGTTGACTATTTAACTAGTCATTATGACTAGAAATGTTAGTCAACACGACTAACTTGGGTAGTCATAATGACTGTCCTACCAAAGACTATCCAGATAGTCACTCCTCAGTGCTAACTAGTCATCCTGACTATGGAATTAGTCACACTGACCACTTCTTCAGTCAAATCTGACTAATAAATTTGGTCATTTGAAATCTTTAGTTTTTTTTTCCTGTTTTGTTATTAAACTCATTTGTTTTGTTGGAAAACATTCACAAATAGAACATTAAAGCAACAAACATTGTTGACTCGTCCATATTTTACAAAATCATCTGAAATCCTTGGGGGGGGGGCATTTTTCTAGTGAGAGAAAAATTGGATTCCTATATATGTTTTAAATGAAACTGTGCGTGGTAAAGGTGCTCTCTTATTTTTTGATTGTTGCCTCATCTTTATTTACCCAAATATATCATTTTGTCATCTTCTGTATGTTGTCAAATTCTACTTATATTAGATCTTGTCAAAGCTTTTGACGAAATCAAATCAATTGCTGGTCTAAGAAATCGAAACTGTTGTTTTGGAAAGAAAAGTGAATTTTTATCAATGCCAACAATGCAACTGACTGACTGAAACATTCATTTTCACTACAACATGTTAACATAGTAAAAGCATCAAAACATTTAACTTTATTTTAATATCAAATCAAGAAAATTATCTATCTTTTTTTTTTGTTTTGATTTACAATAGATTCACATAAATTTATATTGATTTCAGCGTTCAATAACGCCAACATATTTTATCCTGGAAAATAAGGATAAATTAATTGTTAAGGACAGATAAGTAGCCGTAAACAAACATCTTAAACAGTTTTCTTTTTCAATTCCTGATTCAACATTGACACAACATTCAAAATCCTTTTGTCTATTGCCATTTCATCATCCACTTTTAGCCAAACTCTCTGGCAAAAAATCAAAGTTTTTTCACATTTTTTGGGGTATGCCAAGTTAAAGGCATAAATTGCCATCAACAGTGCCAAAACGGCTTCTGTCAAGTTTGATGCATTGCAAACTACATAGTTTTCAACTAGAACGTTGAATGAGTTCTCCTCTCTGGACAGAATGTCTCCACTTTGGCATATCACTATTCTAGGAGGCTGAAAATACAAATATTCAAATTAATTTCCTTGAAAATAAAGAACAACTTAAGTTCAGGAAATATGTTATATACTTTACCAATAACCACTAATACTTTAATTTTATGTCAACAATAAAGTTTGACGAACTCACACAGACAACCAATATATTGCAGTTGTCGAGAAAGTAACAAAGCTTTTATTTTACCATAGTCACAGCTTCATGTATTTGGAAGATGTCTTTTGATCACATGTATACACAATCTCCGAAACAGAGGTGCATAGCTCTTCCTTCGTCAGAATATCACCTCTGCCACACCGGATGGAGAGCTTTCCCTCATAATAATCCCATAATGCATTATTTTTTTTCTCCATGGTGCAGGGCCTAAACTGGTCCCGGTTGTATATATGTACGAGTAGTATTCCCTACGACCGGGAAACAGACTGCTTATTTGTAATGGTGGGCGAGGTGTGGCAGAGGTGTAATCATCTGACAAGGGAGGATATGTAACCTCTGTTTCGGAGATTGATGTATACAATGTGTATTTTCTGCAAACCAAATCAATTAGTGATTGACATCTCCTTAAAAGAAACATGTCTTGAGTTCACATGGATACCCATTGGTCAGTGGCTTTATACAGCTTAAACTTTGTAATTGATTGACAGCTATGTTGTTAAATCCTTTGTTCGCCTTTTCACGCCTACCACCTTTATCAAATCTTATCCTTCGATGTTAAGGAAAGTATACATTGTATAGTACATTTATCAAAAGAAGTAAACTGTGACTTTAGGATAATAGAAGTTTTGTCACGTTCTCGACCGCTGCAATAACAGTATCCCTTCAAAGCAGTGCTGCCTTTTTATAAATATAAGAAAAAAAAGAAATCATAGTGACAAGTAAAAAAAAAACACTAGATGAAACAATATTAAATATTTAAACATATGAAGTATGACCTGTTTGATTGCTTGGTGGTGTTTGGTCGGTGTTTTCTGTCATTGTGGGAGTTTCCTGTTATTTTTTAATTAGAAGATGTTACAACTAAAAAAACTATTTTTCATTTAGCTCTGACCTTAAATGATTTGGTATTATAGTCTAGAAACTTTGAGTTTTCATTGTTCTCAACCAAACATTTACTTTGTGATTTCCACTTTTTCAATGTGATCTGTACTGAAGAGGCATAAATTGCTGAAATGACCAAATATAGAAGCTAAATTAACTGCAATATCAGTATTTTGTTGTTTTACCTCTTCACTGGTTGTTATTTCTTCTTTTGTCATAACCAACTGCTGGAAGTTTTCTTTAAGCAATATAGGTAGGTTTATCAGAACTGCACATCTTTTGGCAGCTAAAATATAAAAATTTATATAAGAATATAAAAGAAGTTATACGTACATGTACAGGTTTATGTTTATGTTTGTTATTTGACTTAGTTAAATTATGTCGTATTTCAATGCAAATATTTGAAATGTATTGTCTGAAAGTTGGTAGCCCACTTGTGCCTTTCATTTATACATGTACGTCATTTATGAATATTAGAGGATTCTAATAAATAATATTCGACATTGGGAAAATACTTATCAGATCTACTGCTTAACCGATTACCGGTAGTATCCAATAATTTACATATACTTTCAATATAATTCCTTACCTTCTCTTTCAATTTCATTTCTCATGGTAGCTCTTCTAGCCATAATATCATCTCCATGTTTTGCTCCTTTCTTCCCCTTCGTTAATTTCAATATGGCATCACCATATTCATCAATGCCATGTAGGAAAGCCTCCTCAACACCAAAGTCTTTCAATGATGGGCCTAACCGGATGAATTCTTTCATTAGCTGAAAAAGATATTGTAATGATTTGCTTTGTCAAATTTAAATTCAGTAATGAAGGTTACAGTTGGACTTTGATGGCTAAAACCTCAAAGAGACCAATGAAAACAATTTTGAGTTAGAGGGTTGAATTAACTATAAAGTTAAGAAAAAAGACAACGGAAAGGTTAAAAATATCAATGATGTTTCAGTCATTGCAGTTTGAGTCATCAAAGTTCTACCATTTCTTTAAGAAATGTATTTCATGTAAATGTATCAGAATCGCACACAAAAGTGTGGTGTGAATTAAAAGCTACATCCTTCATGTAATTACATTTGGACTTTTATTGTTCATATCTCCATTTAAAAGAAGTTAAAAATCATTCTTAATAAATACCTGTAAACATACAATTATAGAGTTTTGTTTGTTTATGTTTTCACATGCCTTCCACTACTGTAAAGCGGGAAATTTTCATGCAGTCTTTATTTCAGTTTTCAACATTAATTTCAGAATATGCGGTCTTGAATTTGCATTTTTCAGTTGATCTACTTATAATCATCCAATCACATCAAAATAGTTGTGTTAGTTTTATTTTCATGCTTCAACCCCTTAATGCAATTATAAAATTGAACCAAAAAATTTCATGTTTATAGTACCTGTATTCAAGTTCAAAGTTCAATATTTAATGTTTTATTTTTCAGGAATGTCAAATATAAAATTGAAATATTTTCCAACTTACTCAAGTTAGCATCAATATCATTGATCATGCAAGGTCAATTCGTTGAAGCATGCAACCTGGAAAAAAAATTACAATAGTTAAGTAACCTAACTCTAATGTAACACTTTATGTAAAGTCCATTTTTATTGAACGAGGCGACGTCTAAATTTTCATGGTATTCATTTATAATACATGATTGATAGTGTGGAATTTACAGCACATGCACACTCGTGTTTCAAAAATAAAAAATAAACATCTTTTCAACAGTTACATTAGAATTGAGATAACAGTATTTAACAGTCTTAATTTATTTTCAAATTTTAAGGCATCAATCGAAAATTTTATGGTTGCAAATTCCTGTTTAATGGCACCTCTGAAGCTAAGTCATTTCTTTAAATTGGTGAGCATCAATTCTCCAATTGATGCTGTGAAATTTTTAAATACAATACAGTTATCTCCCAACTACAGCTAATTGTAGAATCTAACATTTTATGGGTAGACAAATGGTCATTTGAAATATAGCATGCATTTATACATAAAGACAAATGTTATTTTCTTTGGTCAGATATAAACACATGCAAAAGAATGGCCCATAGATTTTACTCAAACAGTACAATTTTCAATTTAAACCAGTTAACAAAATATAGGTAGAGTACCTCAGATGGATTCTTCAGCCAAGGATAGTCTGATAAAATGTCTGCAACCCCTTTCTGTAAGGTTACCACCATATCTCGTCTTTTATACAATGTCAAATCCATAACTTCATTCACACGTTCCATATCATGATTCTCCTTTTTTTTGTACTCTTTTTTCAACCATTCAATGTGCATTTCAGACGTTGCAGCATCTTCTGATTCAGGACAAGGGGGAAGGTAATTTGACAGTCCCCATGTTGTTGGTCCTTCAATGGTTGGGATAACTGCCTTCTTTTGCCTCTTATAGGCTTGCACCTCTGGCAAACCTTTGTCTGCTCTCTTCCGGCTATTCTGAAATTTATGCAAAAGCCTCTCTTTCCAAAGATCCTGTAAATTCAACAAATAAAATGTGAAAAACTTAATTCTAGTGTAACTTTATAGGTGTTTACTTTGCACATGGAAGTTGTTGTCAGTCAAATTACAGCATCATTTATCATAAGAGAATTATTTTAGTTTTCACCACTCGTAACAATGGAATAGTGTTTGTTTTCAAGTTTCGTTAGTTAATTTTGCTTTGTTAGAAATTTGCACAAGACTTGTAAAATTATTTGATAATTACCCTAGCACTCTGTAGGGCTACACCTTCCCCTGTAGCCAGGTGTGGGTATTCTCTAAACAGGCTGTCAATTATGGCATTATACTGGTCAGCTGTTGGATACCTAAAACAAACAGTGACAAAAAAAAAAACAATTTATTAATCAGTACTTGTAAGAGGAATAATTTGTCATCCCGTATTTGATGAATATTTAATAATCTCTTATTTCATCAACAAAATACTCATTTATTATTTTTTTTGTTTCAATAAAGCTTAACATCCCAATAAAAGTTTTATAAAACCATTTGCAAAAGCATAAGCTTAAAAAAAAAGACTTTTGAAAATCTTAGAACACACTAATAAAGGTAATAATACTTACAATCCACCTTCATGCATAGTGACATCAGTATATATTCCACCCAATATTTCTTTCCTGTCTTTTTTCTCTATTGGTAGGTGACTTTCCAACTTAACAACCAATCCTTGGGAAAAGGTGTGTTTGGGTATGCTATATTCTTTTGGCCAAGGTTTCTTGCTTCTGCAAAAAAGAACCCTAATGTCAATACATATGACATGCATAAGAAATATTGGAACTGTGCTATCAAATTATTCGTATTATTATACATTATTTTAATACAATGTCCTTCATTTACTTTGTATCCAATTCTTCTTATATTCATTTGCAACATCATACACAATTGACGGTACTGCTGACGTCACAGATAATTTGAAGGTAGTTTTGGCAAGCCATATCGTACCTTCCGTGTAACATGGCAGACTCATCTCAGTACTATTTAAGACAACTTCAGATCATCGAAACCCTGTTTATATTATATCAGAATCAAAACAACTGGTGATTTACTGGTTCGTCCCTTATGACAAACATTTTACCCTGGACACTCAAGAGTAAGATATTTGTCAGAAAGGGCCAACATGTGGTAAAATCAATAACTTCCAATTATTAAATTCTGGGTGAGAGATAGCAAACCAGACCTCAATGCAATATTAAATGATGTAAACAAAAAAATATACATACCTTTCAAAACTGCTTGCTGCAAACAAATTCCTCTTTCTTGCATTTTCAGATGGTACAGCTTGTTCAAGTGTTTCAGGTAATGCAGTTGTAAGTAGATGAATGGGAGTTGTAGATCTAGATCCAGGCTGTGATTCAGACCCACTGAGATTTGGTGTTGTTGACCTTGATTTTAGAGTTAGTGTTGATGACCTTGATTTTGGTGTTTCTATACTTTGTGTACTCTTGTACATGGAAGGTGTTCTTAGCAATGGCAGCTCAACTTCATTTCTATCCATAAAATCTTCAGCTAAATCTCTTTTATCTCCTTGATCCTCCTTTGTTTCATTGATAATGATGACATTATCAACTTCTGATTGAGATCTCACTTTACTGAAACCATCTTCTTTATCTAGTACATCTAAATTATCATTGTCAAGGTCAAGCCATTCTTGAAATCTGTCATCAAAGTACTGCAGGAAAAATTCCCCCTTTTGAAGAGAATACTTTTCAACAAATACTTTTGTGATACTTTCAAGGGATACTTCACACACAACCACCTTTTGTCTCTTTCCGTGAGAAATCAACAGTTGAACCATTATTTCTGAAATATAAGTTTTTTTACATAAAACAGAATATATAACAATGAAGTGACTATATACAAAATAAACCAACATTCCATGATTAGTATGGACATGTCATAGGTACTGAATGAAATGTACTGATACCTTAACCCCCCCCCCATAAATTGAGACAGATCACCGTTTCCGTTTCACCTGAGCAATTTAAAGACAAGAGTAGTGAAAACTACTGCAAATGTAAATTTATACACATATGCTTTTCTCTATGTCTAGCTGGCTACTCTTCTCAGGAAACCATGAGTAAATCTGGCTCACCCAAATTTTTGTGAAAAAAAAAAATGGTATCATGCATTTTATCATATGTTCAAGTACCAACATGACCAATACAACTATAAATCTACTGTATAAAATTCAAAACAAAAATTTGTACCTCATCACAACAATTCTTAAATCTCTGTGTTTATACAGTCCTATTATTTGACTATCAGTAATTTGATCTACTTTCTTTAGCTCATAATCTGAAGTGTCATCAACAATGAAACCATAAAAATGCCGATTAAAAGAGCTTGTTTTCAACTTTTTGCCAAGCACAAAAGGAACCTCATGAACCACAAAACATTGTTCAATTTTCATGAATTGATATAATGAGTCTTTGAAGTCTGTAACTAAGCAACAACCTTTTATGTACCGAATGCCTCTAAAAGTCAGTGACCTACACTGATATACCTCTGTAGAATCACCAATGTGGGGTGTCAATAGCCTTTGAACTTTATTTTTCAACAAGACAACTGGTACCATGCTCCCTCCAACAGTCTGTAGTTTGTCAGGGTTTAAAAATCTATCTTGACTTTGGGAAACACATTGTAAATATTGATGTCTTGTTGCTAGGGATTTGCAAATATTTCTCTTGCATTTATTTCTTTGGGCAAGTTCTTTAAAATAACTGTGCTTTGCCTCAAATCGTAATGTTTGCAAATGAATAAGTGGGCCAAATTGAAGAATTTGGTTAGGATAATGCAACATAAAATGAAATTTTGGTTTCAAGTGTTCACCTGGGAATTCTCTTAAAAATGATTCAAGAAAATCCTCAATAAGCTCTTTCAGATACTCAATATGACCTCTGCCTAATGCTGGAGCACACACATAAAAAACAACATCATGCAAAGATAACAGTGTTTCCCACTTTGGGTCTCCTACTGGAACAAAATCAGCAATCATTAAAGGTAGAAATCTAAAAAGACACCATGACTGAGATGCAGACTGACTAACTTTAAGTTTTGCTAATGTTGATGGAAGCGTTTTTGGTCTATTTGCTCTGTCGACTTCAGAGAAGAAGAAATCAACTATTTGCCCATTCAGAAAATCCAAACTAAAAAATCCACTCTGAACACAATATTTCAATACATGGGTAATCACAACTGGTACAACTCCCTCAAATAAGTCATGGGCTAAATCAGAAGGCATCCCACCAATCACGTGATAATAATTGAGATCATTCAGGGTCGATTTCCCTTTCAATCCATATGTAGTTGAAAGATCTTGATTCAAAGAAACAATCCTAACTTGTTGATCATACATTTCCCTAGTTCTTATTGGTAAATTGTAACAAGAAACTCTTTGTTGCATTTGAGGTTTAGGTAGAAAACAAAATCGACAGCACCTTGCAGTTGTGAAACTTTCAACAAATCCACCAATAGCATGTGCCCCTAGATTGTCACCTATAACAGCAATAACACTACCTTGCAATGTGATGTTCCCTTCAGGTTTTTCAATTTGTACCCCATCAGTTTCTAAAGTTTTTATATCTTGAATCAAAGGTTCTAAGACGTCTTTGAACCCAAAGGCTTTTAGGTGGTCTGATTCTACCAATGCTACAAGCTGAATAACATGAAGCTGTGATCGATACTTTGGTGGGAGGTTTGCAAGTATCATATAGAATGCACCCAATTTATACTTTTTTACTGCATGCCCAATAGGATTTGAGACAGTAAAATCATCATAAAATAAAAGAATTTGTACTTTATTTCTGCCTTGTGCGAAAAAATTATTATTATTGCAGACTGAACCATCACAGATATCTCTTAATATATTATCATTTGATTTATGACCATTAATCACATATGAAAACACATCTTCGTGTGATAGAAGAGTTTTCAATGTCTCTAAAATAGGTACATATTGCATGGGACACGGCTTTTCATTCAAATTATCATTCAAAATAAACTCTACTGGTTCAACAATTTTTAAATGCTCTTTTGCATATTTGTTCAACTTTGTACTACTACTGAAATTAAGGAAGGCATTTTCAACATCTGAATTTTCTTTCATCAATGACTTGCATTGATTTTTTACTTTCAAATTTGCATCCAAATCACAAAGAACCTTATCTAATTTGCGGCTTACTTCAGCTTGGTGAAGACAAAACATATCACTGAATTCTTGCACAATTGTTGGCAAAACATTTGCAGGAAGTTTGCATTTTTCCCTAACATTTAACAAAAACAATGCCATTTTCTCCTGGAAATCTACATGTACTTGTGTTTCAATTATATTTTGGTGTTCCTCATTTACCACACCTAAATTGTCTACATGAGCATCTTCACCATCATCAACCTCTTGATGTGCTGTTAAATTAAGATATGAATCAGGTTCCTTTTGACTTTCACGGAACCTTGATAGATGCAAGTTGTAAAAAATGACATGTTTTCGTCTGATGTGTTTTGTTAAAGAAAATACCAAGCTGTAATTTTTTTGACAACTGTCTACCCCACAAGTAATTTTAAAGCCATTCTCATGACTATGCACAAATCTATAGTGCAATAATAGATTTTGGTATGTGCGACACAACACTGCACATCGTGAACATGGAAACATTGTCCAACAGTTGAGAAGAAAACTATTTTGACAGTGCAAAGTACATGTAAACTACATTATACTTGCCTTGAAATATACTGTATTAGTATAAACAGGATATTATGGAGTACAATTTGAATTGTAATTAACAGTCTCAAATCTGAAAAAAATATAATTTGCATAAATTTGTAAGATTTACTATCTTTGTTAGTGACAGGACAAAGTCCAACTGTCCCCGGTTCTTATACACCCGTGTATTCTGATACTCAGAACCGATGCTGGCACCAAAAACACTGGTCACGTGACTTGTAATGCATGTGTTGATTGGTCAGGCTTAAAAAAATGTGGTAAATGACACAACGGAACACAGTTTTCAGTGCATCTGACTGCACCATGATTTATTGTGGCTATAAATTCAAATCTGACCAATCAAAACACCCGTTACAAGTCAACTGAACCACACCTTTTAGTGCCCGCACTGGTTCCCAGTATCCGATTATACAGTGTGCTTTAGTTAATAGTTTTGTTTGCTTGGTGCATATTGAGTGATGTTTGGTTTGTATTTCTGTTATCATGGGGGTTCTTCTTCAACTAAATTGCTCACTTCTGTATGACGGGTGCAATACAAAGAGCAGAGGATGCTAACTTTTCTGGAACACCTGATGATACTCCATTTGGTTTTAATTAAGCTCACATTTTTAGTGCTTTGTTTTCCTTTTTATTTGTGTTGCCTGGATTATCTTTTTTTTTGCATTTTGCAACTGTATTTATTTGTTGATGTTTCTTATACACCTGTCATGTTTTCACATACACATAACTGGTAATGAGGACACTTAAAATTACAAGTCACCTGCACCACATCTTAGTTCCATTTTCTGAATACATGTGAAATTAAAATTTTTGTTAAATATTTTTAATTTATTCAATTAAGGTTTCAATTTATCAAATAAAATTAAAAAACAATGACATTTTGTAAATTCTGTTAAAACAAGTTCAACATCTACAAGTAAAACATTCCGCAGTTCAACATTATTCATTTGTTCATAATAATATACCAGTACAAGTAAGATTGTTCATGATAGTATAAGCTCGTTCAACAGTGACATAGTTTATAGAGGTTTCATTACTGAACAGTTTTCTTTACTAAAACTTCATTTTTCTTATTCTAAGGGCACGTTTTTGTAACATTTTCAGTTCTTCCCATTTGACTAAGAGTGGATCATTGGCTTCTGTATAATGTTGTAAAATGCCATGATGATTTTTGTCCCTGGGCTTAACACTTGGTTTGCTCGAGCTTTGACTTGATTTTACGGAGTGAGAAGAACTAGCTTTGTCGTCAAAAATACTATTGCTGCAGCTTGATGTAGTTGATGACGAATCGCAATGTTTTTCATTAGAACAGTTAGTTATTGTCACAGCCTCTTCTGTTAATTTCAAATTATTCGAAACGCCTTCTTGGCTATTAGAAGTACTAATTTTGTCCTCGGTAATGGGGATAAATGTTGGATTGCCTGTCATTGCATTTTTCTTTTTTAAAATCTGATTCTTCTTGCGCCTCTTCTGGTATTCTTTCCTCTTGATTTTATTGTGTTTACCCATTTTCAGAATTTTTTTTGGAAAATCTAAAGATAAAAAGGCAATATGTTTACTATAAATAACTGAGGTGGTTTTAAGGGGGTCTTGATGTGTGCCTTTCCCAAAATCCCAGACCAGGCTTAATTTTCGAGTCTTCTGACAAAGTTTAGTCAGGTTCTTTGTAATTATAATCTCATTCAAAAATTTTACCAAAATGTACCACAAGCACCGAGATTTGCATTCACTCTTCTTGAGACACAAATGTTTCACAAGCACCAAGACTTTGTCATTCACTCAACTTGAGACACAAAAAAAATGTACCATAAGCACCGAGATAATGACAATTACTCATGTTGAGAAATAAAATGTACCACAAGCACCGAGATTAGCATTCACTCTTTTTTAGACACAAAATGTTTCACAAGCACCAAGATTTTGTCATTCACTCAACTTGAGACACAAAAAAAAATGTACCATAAGCACCGAGATAATGACAATTACTCATCTTGAGAAATAAAATGTACCACAAGCACCGAGATTTGCATTCACTCTTCTTGAGACACAAAATGTTTCACAAGCACCAAGATTTTGTCATTCACTCAACTTGAGACACAAAAAAAATGTACCACAAGCACCGAGATAATAACAATTACTCATCTTGAGAAATAAAATGTACCACAAGCACCGAGATTTGCATTCACTCTTCTTGAGACACAAAATGTTTCACAAGCACCAAGATTTTGTCATTCACTCAACTCCCCCGTGTGGGTCCCGGGGACACAATAGAATAGGCCCACAGCTCCTCGGCTTGGCGTAAGAGGCCCCTAAAGAGGCGACATGTTTGCCGTGTGTCGCAAACCCGTGTCGGTAATAGGGAGTGTTCCTGGATGGCCGGAAAAACGGTTCCGATCACCATCTGGAGCACAATCTTTACCTAGACGGGAGGCCGGATGGACCCGATTCGGTCAATCGGCTGGTCACATCAATCCCTTTTTGTAACACATATTTATATTTTTTTTCTCCCCAAATTGATTAATCGAATTCCAAATTGCTGTTTGGCGGGATTGGTGTTGGCTAATGGGTCACACACTTTAACAAGCTCAAAATTTCTTTATTTTTGAATTGGATCTTTATTTATTGCCATTATTTTTGTTTTATTATTTTCTTAATATTCAAATTTAAATTATACCTCTCACTTGTATCAACTGTTTAAAATGTCTTGGTCACAATTTTTGGCTTCGCAATGTGTTTGAAATATTTAAACAACAAGGTCCAAAATTGGCTGGATTGCCCCGGTCTGGCCACTTACTGGTCATGTCTAGCCCTCTGCTGTTTTCTCGTGGTTGTTTGAAGAGACCCATATGAACCTTTTATGACACCTCGATACCATGGGTCGGGTTAGGGTGGTATGCAGGTATCACATGAGGTTGATGTTTTGGTTCTGGGGTCTCTGAAGATAGCCACTGACGGAAGCAGTGGAGAAGGCGGTGGCTAATGGGGTAAGGCTTCCTCGGCTTAATGAGGCCACATGTTTGCCGTGTGTGGATACCCGTAAGGATAGAGGACGGAATCCTGGTGGTTGAAACACGCCACTTTGGCCCTTACTTTATCTGAAACGGGCGGTCGGATGGGCCCGGTCTCGATCAATCGGCTGGTCACGCCAAGCCCTTGAACATGATCTTATATAAAACTGTGCGACAATAGCACCATCTTTAAGATTAGTTCAAGAAGGCGGTGGCTCATGGGTCAATCGTGTAGATTCTTACTCTGATTTTAAACCTTTAATATACAAATATGTTTTACGTCTGTGGCAGTCCCAGTGGGATCTGCATACAGACAATAAATTACATTCTATAGAGCCAACTGTTGGCAAGAATGTTTGTTTCTTCGGCAAAAGCCGTAGAGACCAAGTTGTTTTAACTAGATGTCGCATTGGCCACACCAGGACGACTCATTCTTTTATTTTGGAGAATGAGCCGCCTCCTGAGTGTATTCCCTGCCAATGTCGACATAGTATTCAGCATCTTTTAATTGACTGTGTAGATAAATCCGACATTATTAGTCGGTACTACACAGTCAACAATATGAAAGATTTATTTACAAAGGTTGCTGGCAACCATATTTTACAATATTTGAAAGACGTTGGACTGTATTCAGGAATATAGTCTGCCTGCATTCCTGAATAGAGTCCAATACCTTTAAATTTGTTCATTTGTTTTGCATGTTATTTAATAGCGTATCTGTGATATTATTTTGAAATTTCCTTTGTTATTTTGCAAAGTTCGTCTGTGATAATATTTTACATAATGAAAGTTTGTCTCGTATTTGTTTTATTGTTTTATTTTCTCCTTAAATATTATTTGTAGATAGTTCTTTTGTTTTAGATAGTATTTGTTTTAATCAAACTTAATATAATTAGTTCTCGCCGTGATATGGCTTAAATGTCGCCCACACGGCGTAAAACAATATTCAATCAATCAATATATAAAACTGTGCGACAATAGCACCATCTTTAAGATTAGTTCAAGAAGGCGGTGGCTCATGGGTCAATCGTGTAGATTCTACTTTGGACAGTTGTTTCGTCGGGTAACCCCCGACACGAAGCTTGTGTCTATTTAAAAGTACTCTATGCGAGTATCCTGTCCTGTAGCCCTAGTGCTTGTCGCATATGTGGCAAGCATACATCGTTGTGGTGCTGCTCCGAGGTGGGCGGGGAGCAAGGGCAGTGAAACATACTAAATCATCATGAAGAATTCAGAAAACAACCAAAAACCAACACCATCTAAACGGAAATGTGATCATAGTGACGATGAGGAACGAATTTCAAAATTACAAAACACAACTTCTGACAAATTCCCTACATTTTTAGTTTTGACAAGTAAAAATTCTGACAGACCTTTGACTAAACTTTCTCCTTTTTTACTACAGAAAAAAATTCAAAGCTGCGCTGGACAAGTTAAAAAAGTCTCCAAAATGAGAAGTGGAAGTCTGCTTATAGAGTGTATTAGACCACAACAGGCAAAAAATCTCCTTTCTTTAACTTGTATTTCTGATGTTGAGATCTCGGTAACCCCACACCGAACACTCAATTCTACCATGGGAGTTATTCGAGACAGAGACCGTGATTTGTACGAGTTGTCTGAAGAAGAAATTCAGGAAGAATTGGAATCTCAACATGTTTCAAAAGTTAAAAGATTTACAAAAAAATCCGAAGGAAAAATTGTCAAACTGAATACATACCTCATTACATTCAACCTCACTACTGTACCTGAACATATCTACGTAGGACCCTATAGAATGAAAGTTGACACATACACACCTAACCCTATTCGTTGTTTCAAATGCCAGAAATTTGGACACGGTAGGAGTTCATGTCGTGGTACTGAAAGATGTGTCAAATGTTCTATAGAGGGCCACTCAAGTTTTGAATGTGACGGTACAGTAAAGTGTGCAAACTGTGGACTGAATCATTTGGCTAATTCAAGAAATTGTGAATTTTTTAAAAAGGAATTAGAAATTCAAAAAACCAAAACTGAAAAAAAATTAAGCTATCAAGAAGCGAAACGAATGGTCTCTGTCTTGAATAACTCTGTTCAAACCTCTTATGCTGATAAAGTCAAAACATCACAAACCAGAACTTTTGCAACCCAAACTGAATTCACTTGGCCTGATGGATCAGAACTACCAACACTCTTACTTCAACCTTCTCAAGCTAAAGATAAAACTTCTCAATCTAAACCGTCTTCTACATCAAACTCTTCTCAAACTTCTGGCTCTTTAAATACCTCAGACACTACCAGTAAACAACAAAGACCGACTGCCAGACAAAGAACTTCAATACCTTCAAACCAAAAATCTTCCTCATCGTCCCAAAAAACTACACGATCGTCTTCAAATGAACAAGTTAGAAACAAACCATCATCCGGTCGCCTCTCAAAGGCAGAAAAAATTCAAAAATCAATAGATTTAGAGACCTCTGTTTAGAGTTCGACAATGATGTTGACGAGGACTCGGAGCAGATGGATACTTCAAATGAACCAGACGAATCCATCTGGGGAGTTTCTTCTGTTCCTGCCGGGGATTCTTCTCGTAACGCCAGAGATTCCAGCGCTTCTGGTGGCAGGCGCAGAAGTTGTTCAAGTGAACAACTAAGGAAAAACTACTCCCCAATCCGCCCACCCTTAAAATGAACAATATAATTCAGTGGAATTGTCGGGGTTTAAAAATTAATTTAATTGAAATATCTTTACTTGTCCAAGCTTTCCTACCAGTTGCCTTTTGTCTCCAAGAAACTCACTTAAAGGAAAACGATAATGTAAACATCAAAAATTACTCTCTTTACAGCACAAGAACTAAACAGGATGAAAGGGCTGCAGGCGGCTCTTCAATCCTTATCAAAAACAACGTTATTCATAGTCAAATAAATTTAAACACCGATCTGCAGGCAGTTGCAGTTCGCCTTTCTCTTAATAAGACTATTACACTATGTTCTGTTTATATTCCTCCTAACACAAACCTGGAAATTAGTAAACTTAAAACTCTAACAGATCAGTTACCTGTCCCATTTCTTCTTATGGGTGATTTCAATGCTCATAATCCTATATGGGGCAGTAACTCACAAAACGACAAAGGCAAAAAGATCGAAGATTTTTTAAATCAGGAAAGTTTGTGCATCTTCAATGACGGATCGGATACTTATCTCCATCCGGGGAATGGTTCGTACTCTGCTATCGATTTAACCATTTGTGACCCCTCTTTATTACTTGATTTCTCATGGCGAGTCCATGATGATTTGTGTGGTAGTGACCACTTTCCCATTATTTTGGAAAATTTATTTCCCACGTCATCTGAGAGAGTTGCTCGCTGGAAATTTGACAAGGCCAATTGGCCTTTGTTCGAGCAACTCTGTCGAGATGAACTGACGAAAGAAACTTTTGATACTGATATTAATCCAGTCCTTAAATTTAATGAAAAGTTAGTATCGATAGCTGAAAGAACCATTCCTAAAACCTCGACAAATCCTAAACAACCAAGCAAACCATGGTTTGATGATGACTGTGAGGAGGCAAAGAAAAATAGAAAGAAGGCCGAACGACGATTCAATATGCATCCAACCCAAGATAATTTAAGTAACTTCCGTATATTCCGTGCAAAAGCACGTCGAACATTCAAAAAAAAGAGACGAACCTCTTGGCACAACTTCGTCTCTAAAATAAATTCTCGTACACCAATGAACAAAGTTTGGAATTTCATACAAAAAATTAATGGTAAAAACCGAAAAACCAACGTCCACCATCTGAAAGATGGCCAGACCCTTCTAACATCTGAAAGGGACATATCGAATAAACTTGCAGAAACATTTTCTAAGCATTCCTCTTCTCAAAATTACTCTCAGGAATTTCAACAAATCAAACATCGCACTGAAAAAACTAAACTTAACTTTAAATCTAAAAACACAGAAGACTACAACCGCTCTTTCTCTTTGGATGAACTCAAAACTTCTCTGGCAAAGGCCCATGACACAGCATGTGGCCCAGATGATATCCATTATAAACTTCTGACTCATCTTCCTGATAAATCATTACAAACACTTTTGGATATACTAAATAACATTTGGGAAACTGGTAATTTGCCCTCTTTGTGGAAGCTTGCTACAGTTGTTCCTATTCCAAAACCCGGTAAAGATCATTTTGAATCGTCGAATTATCGGCCAATTGCCCTCACAAGTTGCGTATGCAAGACGATGGAACGAATGATCAACGACCGCCTTGTTTGGTTCCTTGAGACCAATGGTCTACTGTCTAATATACAGTGTGGATTCCGGCAGGGCAGAAGCACGTTAGATCATCTCGTTCGCTTCGAGTCTTTCATACGCAACGGGTTTGCTAGGGGTGAACACGTGGTGTCGGTCTTTTTCGACCTTGAAAAAGCATACGACACCACTTGGAAATATGGCATTTTAAAAGACCTAAATGATATGGGGTTGAAAGGTAGGTTACCTACCTTCATTGAAAATTTTCTTTCAGATAGACAGTTCAAGGTAAAGGTTAACACCACCATGTCTGACCCTTTTGAACAAGAGATGGGTGTTCCTCAGGGAAGTATCCTCTCGGTCACTTTATTTAGTATAAAAATAAACAGTTTAGCTAAAACATTAAAACAAAATGTTGAGGGCTCCCTCTATGTAGATGACTTTTTGATATGTTATAGGGCTAAAAATATGAACAATATAGAAAGACAACTACAGTTGTCTTTAAATAAAATTGAAAAGTGGGCCACAGAAAATGGTTTTAAATTTTCAAACTCAAAAACCGTCTGTATGCATTTCTGTAACAAACGAAAACTGCATTTAGACCCTGAACTAAAACTCTATAATGCACCCATTAAAGTTGTTGAAGAAAATAAATTCCTTGGAATTCTGTTTGATAATAAACTCACCTTTCTACCCCATATCAAAATGCTGAAAGCTAAATGCTTGAAGGCATTGGACATTTTAAAAGTTGTTTCCAGCACTGACTGGGGCGCTGATAAAAGCATTTTGTTAAATTTATATAGATCTTTAGTGAGATCGAAACTTGACTACGGTTCTATTATTTATGGATCTGCTCGCAAATCCTACATACAAATTTTAGATACTGTTCACCACCAAGGCCTACGTTTGGCCTTGGGGGCGTTCAGAACGTCTCCTGTGGAGAGTTTATATGTAGAGGCGAACGAACCGTCTCTTTATAATCGTCGGATAAAACTTGGTTTACAATATTTAACCAAGCTAAAAGCATATCCTTCAAATCCTGCCTACGACTGTGTTTTCAATCCTCTCTATGAGAATATATTTGAACAATATGAAAATAAAATTCCTCCTTTTGGTATCCGGATGAAACCACATATTTCGGGTTCTAACATCAACCTTGATGAAATTGCCCCCATTAATATACCTCAATCACCACCTTGGCTTGTACCCAAACCTATGTTTAATTTTGACCTTAGAAAACATAAAAAGTCCGAAACAAACCCTATTCTTATTCAGCAACACTTTGCTGAAATAAAATCTAAGTTTGAATTTCATGACTCTATTTATACTGATGGGTCGAAGGACGGGGACAAAGTGGCTGCCGCTGCTGTCTATGGACAGCAAGCAGCAACTCTCCGTCTTCCATCCTCCAGTTCCATTTTTACTGCTGAAGCCAGAGCCATAATTCTTGCTTTAAAGTTTGCAAGAACATCTGAAAAACTTAAATTTCTTATTTGTTCAGATTCACTTTCATGCTTATTGGCTATCGAAGGTCAGAAATATAAAAACCCTTTAATTGCCCATATTATTGAATTTTATAAAAGACTTGTCCAAATGGGCAAAGAAATTATTTTTCTCTGGGTACCAAGTCATATTGGTATCCGAGGAAACACAGTCGTAGATAGAATAGCGAAGGATGCTTTAGAAGACCCCATAACTAATATGTCAGTGCCTTACTCTGATTTTAAACCTTTAATATACAAGTATGTTTTACGTCTGTGGCAGTCCCAGTGGGATCTGCTTACAGACAATAAATTACATTCGATAGAGCCAACAGTTGGCAAGAATGTTTGTTTCTTCGGCAAAAGCCGTAGAGACCAAGTTGTTTTAACTAGATGTCGCATTGGCCACACCAGGACGACTCATTCTTTTATTTTAGAGAATGAGCCGCCTCCTGAGTGTATTCCCTGCCAATGTCGACATAGTATTAAACATCTTTTAATTGACTGTGTAGATAAATCCGACATTATTAGTCGGTACTACACAGTCAATAATATGAAATATCTATTTACAATTGTCGCTGGCGACCAGATTTTAAAATATTTAAAGGACGTTGGACTATATTCGAGAATATAGTCTATGACTATGTTCTCGAGTATGGTCCTTACCGAATAAATGCTTACCTAATTCTGGTATATGATTGTTATTTTATGAATATGTGATAGCTTATCTGTGATATTGTTTGTTTTGTTTTGAAAATATTACCTGTGATAGTGTCATTGTGATACTTGTTTTACTGTTTATTCCTGTCTTTTATTTGTAAATAGTCAATCCATTTTATACACTATTTGTTTTAATACAATCGTATTCTAATTAGTTTTCGCCGTGGTATGGCTGCAATACTGTCCTTACGGCGTTAAACAACAATCAATCAATCAATCAATCATTCACTCAACTTGAGACACAAAAAAAATGTACCATAAGCACCGAGATAATGACAATTACTCATCTTGAGAAATAAAATGTACCACAAGCACCGAGATTTGCATTCACTCTTCTTGAGACACAAAATGTTTCACAAGCACCAAGATTTTGTCATTCACTCAACTTGAGACACAAAAAAATGTACCATAAGCACCGAGATAATGACAATTACTTATCTTGAGAAATAAAATGTACCACAAGCACCTAGATTCATGACATTCACTCTTCTTGAGGCACAAAAGGCACTACATGCACCGACATTTAACCACCTTGAGAAACATTGAAAATACACAAAAATTGCAACGCCTTTTAAATTTTTTTGCTGTATTGCTATCTATATAGTGTGATTAAAGTGGGAAGTGGAACGGACAGATTTTCGAAGGCTTAAAATAGGATTATGTACCAATTTTTGTCAATTTGTGTCATTATTACATGTATGTTATGTTTGTTTTTATGTTATACATCTGTTTTTATATTTGGTTAAAAGCTCTTCAGAGTTTGTATGCATCGAATCAAAATAAATATTTCTTATCTTAATGATAGCCTAAGAATGAGGGTGCTTAGGGATTCAGGGAATTGTTAAAAAAATAGTTTCTATTTATTTTGCTGTAACTCAATTGTAATGGTAAAATAGCATCAAAGGCTATTTTAATTGTTCTAATATGAGCCTAAACTTCTCTAAACTGAAATAGGTTCCGAGCCAACTTGTGAAAATGAGAAGCCTTGGGAATGGCCATAGCCGGGCATAGGCAAAGCACATACACAACTGCACTTGACTCTGTAGTCATGTAGGTGTTATTCCACCTTTTCAAGAGCACCTCTGTAAACAAACTGACAGGCTATTTCTGCACATGCATGGTCATAACTAGTTACCTCGATGATAAGTAGTGAAACAACGCTGTGATATTGATATTCTTGTCCATGTCCGCTGGCAATGTCAACAAACAGAAAATAATACCCAAAACAACATCGTACCCAACTTCCGGTTAACAGTTTTCGTGAACCAAGACTATTATATATGATATTCGCTTATTTTAGACCATTTTTGCATAATAATAGTATATAAAATCATTGACAGAGATAAAATTGATCGTCATTGATTCTAAATTGAGGATGGCACGAGATTCCGGACCCCCCCCCCCCTTTTTGCTCTCTCTGGCTGCCTTGTCGTTACGCTAACATTTACGTTATGCCTGTCACATATATCACTCGGGAACTACAGATTCAAAAACCATGAACGAAACTGTAACATAATCTTTTGTGGTTGTTTCATGCAAATCGTTAAACCTTTTAGCGGTTCCCCCTTTTCGACTTCAATGACGATTTGTCGATTTAATCTACACAAATCGGCACAAACTAATTGTTATGTAGGCTCCCTTTTAATTATTTCAAGAATCAATATAAAATTACAATGTTAAATCAATTGTATACTTACATTAGACAAATTTTTAAACAATTACAGCTTGTAGTTTCTTGTTCGAACAAAGAGCGAATGAGCCCGCGAAAATATGCGCGTGAAATCCGATACTTCCTGGGCACACCACGTGGTGTACGACTATCCGCATGGTCAATAGATAAGTTGACCACGTGGGTAGTCCCTCTGACTACCTAGATAGTCATGTTGACTAAGTTAATAGTCGTTTCTCTGTCTGACTACCCATAACCGGGATTTTGACTAGTTGATTTGTCACAGTGACTAATTAAAATTATCAGTGAAATTGTAATAATCGGTTCCTTTGAAAAACTAAGCATCGCGTGACGGACAGGACTGAATTTGGCTAGAGAACAATAAGTTGTCATCAATTCATATTCTTCTTGTGTTAAAGATATGAAATGTTATGGCTCTAATGACCAGACTGGTCACAATCAGTCTGACCATGGAGTTTTAATTACTTATTCAAAGAAAAAACAATTATTATCAATAATGACAGGATGGAATCTTTTCCTCAAGAACTACTCAGCATGGACCAGCACTATCTTTCAAACTAACTTGTCCAAGGTGTTGATGGAATTGACCTTTTGTATGCATTTTATCAAAATCCGTGAGAGCCGTAGCCGTGAGAGCATGGATAGTGGGAATAAAAGTACCATGACGGACACTGACTCTAAAATTGATTGTTCAACTGAATTGCAATTTTGCGCAAGACAGATTTCGATATTAAGCTGAGCAGTTTATTCTTACATTGAGTATTTACCGAGGTATATCCTTTTCACAATTACTTAGTATAGCTTTGAAAAAATGAAAATCAAAATTTGCAAAAATTGACAGTCAATAATTCATACATCGCTAAACAGAACTTCACGAAATTTTGCACACAGGGAGATCTCATCGTGTTGATCACTTTTACACTCTTTCACAGAATTTTGATATCGTTTTCAAGTAGCTTTCCAAAAAAAATGCTGTCTGACCACTATACTCTATTTTAAGTAAAAGCAGCCATGTTTTATATTGGATCTTCGAAGTGAGGATCGCTTGTAGCAAATATGCCATAGATTATGCAAAAAAGGCTTCCTTTGACGGCCATCTTGGATTTTTTGGAACAAAAAAAATGCATGAAGAAGTTTTTAATATAGATCTGTCTTTCTGATGAACCAGTTCTTTATTAAAATGGAAACCTTGCTTCCGGACTATTTTTTACTGAGATTTGCTCTTCAAAATTATACGAGGGAAGGTTCAATGACTGCTGCGTGTTCTATCTCCGGTTTTAAGAATGTAGGGAGAAGTGGAACCGACGAAGAAGTGAGACGCCAGTATATATCCACATATATTTTGCGAAACCTATTTAATAGCCCAAAATCACTAGCTTAACCTCAACCTGCATTTAGGATTTTCTGAATACATGTACCTATAATTATCTTGTATTGATCAGCTGTTGGGGGTCTGATGTGTTTTCCACCAGCAGCACAACGAACAGACCTAAAACAAAGAAAAGAAAATCACAAACTTGCATCCTCTCATACCAGTGAACATTTGTTTCAAGTTTTGTTTAATTTGGTCAAGCGGTTTCTGAGAAGAAGATTTTAACATGTTTTCCTTATAGGGTCCAATGTTAAACTAAGATCCACGGTGGCGGCCATCTTGAATTTCCGATCGGCACAAAATCACAAACTTTCATTTCCTCATGCCAATGAACATTTGTGTCAAGTTTGGTTTCATTTGGCCCAGTGGTTTCCGAGAAGAAGATTAAAATATGTTTTCCCCAATAGGGTCCAATGTTAAACTAAGATCCATGGTGGCAGCCAACTTGAATTTCCGATTGGCACCAAAATCATGAACTTTCATCCTCTCATACTATTGAACATTTGTGTCAAGTTTTGTTTAATTTGGTCAAGCGGTTTCCGAGAAGAAGATTTTAACATGTTTTTCCCATAGGGTCCAATGTTAAACTAAGATCCACGGTGGCGGCCATCTTTAATTTCCGATTGGCACCAAAATCACGAACTTTCATCCTCTCATACCAGTGAACATTTGTGTAAAGATTTGTTTAATTTGGTCAAGCGGTTTCCGAGAAGAAGATTTTAACATGTTTTCCCCATAGGGTCCATTGTTAAACTAAGATCCACGGTGGCGGCCATCTTTAATTTCCGATTGGCACCAAAATCACAAACTTTCATCCTCTCATACCAGTGAACATTTATGTGAAGTTTGGTTTCATTTGGCCCAGTGGTTTCCGAGAAGAAGATTAAAATATGTTTTTCCCCATAGGGTCCAATGTTAAACTAAGATCCACGGTGGCGGCCATCTTGAATTTCCGATCGGCACGAAAATCACAATTTTTCATCTCCTTATGCCAGTGAACATTTGTGTGAAGTTTGGTTTCATTTGGCCCAGTGGTTTCAGAGAAGAAGATTGAAATGTAAAATTTGACCTCAAAAGGGCAATAACTCCTACAAAGGTTTTTAGATTTTCTTAAAAAAAATCACGGGGGGTAGATCTTAATATGCTGAACACTTGACCTCTATCTGTTACACTTTTTGAAATAAAAAATAAAAAATGCAAAAATTTTAAGGAAAAAGGGCAATAACTCCAACACGGGTCGTCAGATTTTCTTCAAAATTGGACAGTAAGTAGATCTCATCATGTTGATCATTTTTACCCCATGTCAGATTTTTGATATCTGCATCGGTTTTCGAGTTATTGGCAAAAAACTGCAAGTTACCCGTATGTTCTATTTTTAGCCACAGCAGCCAGTTGGTTTTCCGATCTGCACCAAAATCACAAACTTTAGTCTCCTCATGCCAAGGAACATTTGTTTTAAGTTTGATTTCATTTGACCCAGTGGTTTCAGAGAAAAAGATTAAAATGTAAAAGTTTACGGACGGACGACGGACGGACGGACGACGGACGCCAAGTGATGGCAAAAGCTCACATGGCCTTTGGCCAGGTGAGCTAAAAACCAGCTGGAACAATGGACAAACGACAACACAATCACACTAATACTTTAATCATAATGACATTATAAATACACATCTATGAAGGGCCAAAGGCATAAAAACAAGAAAAACATCATCTTAAACGTGAATACGTCTAGTTACAAAAGTAATTCATTATTGCAAAGTATACATACATTAATTAATGTACTATAACAGTAAAATTACTTAGTTTAATTTTGTATTAAAAAAATTCCCAATTAGGATCCAAATTCCCAATTTGGTGACCAAGGGACCCATTTGAAAATATCTGGAATCATCCCTGGTAAGATTCGTCATAAATAAGAAGGTCTAATCATGAAATATAATCTCAAGTACAAGGACACCATAAGAGCGCACATCTCGAAGGGGAGGACCATTTTCGAGATGCTGGGGTTGGAGGTTTTAAGCTCGGGATTTAGGGATTTCTGTGCTTTAAACCCGGGGATTTCGGGACATAAATGCACCGGGATCGAGATTTCATCAATGTTTAGGTTCCTTTGTAGTTCGGGATTTCTGGATTCAGTAAAAATAAAGTCGGGATTCCTCCGGCCGCCCCTCATCTCAAAAATGGGAAATTGTTTTATTTACTGATGTTTATGTTTTAGAAGATTGTTGGTTATGTGTAGATACCCGAGGGAGGAGCTAAAATTCACGAGAAAGCTCTGCTTTTGAGTTAATTTTATAGCTCCTCCTCCGGGTATCTACACATAACCAATCATCTTTTATTTGGTAAATCACATGTACCAAAGTGACGTCAAAATAAAGGCACGTGTTGTTGTGAAGCCGTCGATAGCGTGAAAATGGAAAACGGCATGGCCATGGAAACTGGCATTGGGATAGAGGACTTGTTGGAGATTGACTGCCATTGGAATAATTCCCTAGATGACATCGCTTTAACAAAAGCATGTATTGACATAGCTTTTTCTAGAATAGCAAACTATTCGGCCTGCGAGGGGTTGATGAGCACAGGGAGTTAAGTGTAGATCAAATAGGTTCTGGAGCTGACCAGAACGGGAAATTTATAATGTTTAATGGAAGAGCTAGCAAAACTTATAAAGGTAAGAGTATTTGTCATAATATTTCTTTCCAAATAATAATAAAACACTTACTGCATTAATTTCCTGCCCCGCGTGCATTTTGTGTACCCCGGCAATTGTTTGATATGAAAAATAATATTCATACCGAACATAGTCGAGTTATCAAAATATGGTTGTTTTCATATATGCATCTTCCGGCCAAGAATAGAAGATTTTTAGCCAAAACTAAAATCTCCATGCATAAAATCAATATACTATGCAAAACAAAACATTTCATTCATTCATTTTGTGGGTGTCTTCTTCGAGGTCCGCGCTACCGCACAATTTTCTGGAAAAGGTATTTTCTGAAAATCGAGCTGTTCTGAGATGAATTTGTACGCAAAAAAGGTAGCAATTTCATTATTGAGGGGGTGGACAGGGGGGGTAGTGATTCCCGGTTCCCGCCCCCCTGACTCCCGGTTCCCGCCCCCTCGACTCCCGGTTCCCGCCCCCCGATCTGACAAGCAAAAAAAAAAAAAAAAAAAAAAAAAAAAAACGAACGAAGAATATCCCGCCCCCATAACTCCCGGTTCCCGCCGCCCCATAACTCCTGGTTCCCGTCCCCCTAGCTCCCGGTTCCCGCCCCCTAAATCCCGGGTTCCCGCCCCCCCCCCCCCCCCCCTGTCCACCCCCTCATTATTATTTTAAGTCGATTTGTTTTTAATAATAATGTTTGTATGCAAAAACTAATATAATGTAGTGTACGTATGTATGTGTATGTGCTCGGCCCCTATGGGCGTTCAAATTAAGTTACATATTATTTGTTAAAGTAAGTATAATTTCGTTATATAATTTCAGGTGGTCTAGCCCAGATACACGTTAATCCGAAGAACATCAAACACTATTACCAAAATGAAGTCCTGTGCAAAATTTATGAAGAATATTTGGGCATTCTCTCTCAATTGGGCAGTGAAGCATTCTATCGAAGACCTAGCGCAAAAGACAAAAAGTTGTGTGTACAAGCCATCGGGGTCAACAAGTTGGGTACAATTATCAAAAAGATGTGTGAAGAAGTCGGAATAGAAGAATATTTTACAAACCACTCCGGAAAGAGAACGTGCGCTACAGTGCTCTACCAAGCCGGCGTCTCGGAGTAAGAAATAATGGAAAGGACAGGGCATCGATCAGTTGAGAGTGTCCGTAAATATAAACGTCCATCAACATTTTAGAGCCGACAAACGGAAGTGCGTCAGATGATGTTAAAAAAATCAAGCGGGAAAGCGGAGAAAATGATGTCGAAATGATTGAGAAAACTCCGATGAAAGTGTTCAACTGCCATGGATGCGTATTTAACTTTGATTCTGGTTCTAAAGAAAATTGAATTTAAAGCAGTGGCGAATATTGATAACGTTCACGAATGCGAATTTTGTTGATTTGTATATTTTTTTCCTTGGGTTTAATAGATAAAACATTTAAAGAAGATGACAGTGCGATTTTTTTTCTATAAACGGAAATTTATGATTTGTTAATTTACAACTTTATTGATATTTCATTAGAATATAGAGTAATGTTTGTTTCAGCTGTGTATTTTTCTTGGCTCGAATTTATTGCCATCACTTTTGCATTTGTTGGTGATTGGTCGACCATCAATGCACTGTATTCTTTCTGTGGGATGTGTCAATCAATGCATTGTATTAATTCTGTGGGTTATGTGCAGATAACCTCACACTTTTTCAAAGGAAATGTCATACAACTATGGTACATATCATAAAATTAGGATCGTGACCCCATTTTGTTATGGTATCAACATATTCTGTAGATGATTTTTTGTTAAATATTAGTTTTTTGGAAAGTTTCAGTTTCCTCTACCTGTTATTTCAATATAACGTAATTTCTTATATCTTCAATATAAAAAGCATTGTATAAAAATAGATATCAACTAAAATTTGCAAGATAAGAAATGTGACCATTTTTTTTCCAGACTCATGATAAATTTCAGCTCAATAAAAAATTGAAACCAAATACCGGTAATTCGGTCTTCCGTACTGCAACATGGAAGTTAAGACGCCTTCTGGTTTTGTATATGACAGAAAAAAATAAAATTTCATGGTAATTAAAACAGAAATTGTTTTTTTACATGTTTCAAAATATGTGAAATATTATTTCTGACACGTTTATAATTTTTATTCATTTCATGAAACAGAATACGCTAGCGTTGTCAAAATAGGATGTCGGCGTCAAAACACTAATTGTAACTCTGACGTCAACTTTGTGCTATTTTTTAGTTCCAACCCTAACTTGTAGCCTTTGTATCTCAAAACGGGCATGGTGACCTATATTATAAATGGCACCATTCGATTCAGTTTTAAATTCTCTATCTTACGTTAGTTTTTGGAAAACTTTCCCACAATTTCCCGTGATATTAAAAAAATGCAAAATGTCAATTTTAAACAGATAAAATGGCGTTTTCCCATATATCTTTGTAAAAATGAGACATATGAAATTTTAAGTTGAAAATTTCGAGAAAACAAGGATGGTGACCCCCCTTATTTTATTTTATATTTCGATGTAACTCATTAAGATGAGTGCTCATGCAAAAAAAAATATTGAAATTAGAATTGAGTCCATTTGGTATCCTCTGACCTTAATATCATGGGATACCCCTGAAACGCTTAGCATGTTATACGTTCAGATGGGAGACTTCTAGTTCCCCCTCAAAAATCACTGGAACAGTAGTTAGGGGACAACCATTTTATTCTGAGGGGGGGGGGGGGGGGGGGGGGGGCTGTCAGTTTTTGAAAAAAAAATATTCTGGCCTGGAAAAAATGAAAATAAATAATCTGGTCTCGACCACCTAGAAAATAAATAAGATTTATAAATAATCTGACACCAGATTCTTTAGTATATAATGTACTAAAAATAAATATTCTCGCCGCGAAGCAGCGAAAAATAAATTTTCTGACCCACAAAGTTTTGAAAATAATTCATCTGACCTGAAAATAATTAATCTGACCTGACTCAAACTGCCAGCCCTCCTTTCAGAATCAAAGGGTCGTCCCATTACAAAATAAGTAGATATATCATCAATTCTTAAATTAGTGTCATAATAATAATACTTACATCTGTGTACATGATATAATGGTCAACGTGAGCAATAATGACACAAAGATCATCATGAATTTTTCGTCTGCTTGGAGGTTGGTACCGGAAGTGTCACGTGCTCGATTAGGAACAGCAAAAAATAAATCATGCAAGTTCCGAAAACGTGCACCTGTCGGAGACGGTCACAGAGACGATTTTTAAAATAGCGGACTTAAGGTGATTTCGATATTTTTTATAATTCTTCTGTTTTAAAAGTTTGTGCAGTATTTATTTGTAGCAATTTGTTTGTTCTTATCTTTATGGTCCGTGTAACACTTTTAAAAAGTTTTCACATTTTATATTTTTCAATTTTTATACGACCGCAAAAATTTTGCGGTCGTATTATGGTATGGCGATGTCGTCGTCGGCGTCGTCGTAGTCCGTCTGTAAACACATGGTTTCCGGACAATAACTTTTGTTCTAGTTAACCCATCTTTCTGAAATTTTAACACAATGATCCTGGCCTTGAACTAAACGATGGTCCATGATTGATAATGGAGATCCTGGCTCCTGCGGTTTCAGAATTAGGGGCCAAAAAGGGGTAAAATGGCATTTTTGTATTTTTTTATGTGGAACATTCATCCGATTTTGATGTTTTTTTTTCCTTCGATTCCTTATAAAAATACCTTTCTGTGGTATGTCGACGGATTTTTCGTAACTTTTACGGTTTCCGAGATAAAAAGGGTCAAAAAGGGGCAATTTTCAAAATTTGAACTTTTTTATTTTTCATCCGATTTGGATGATTTTTTTTTAATGTTCGCTTTAATGAGTGTTTTAAGGAACATTAATCTGATTTTTTTTCTAATATTTATAATTTTCGAGATAATAGGTATGAAAATTTCGAAATTTGTCTGTTTTGCAATGTATACAGAATTTTAACTTTTTGTCCGATTTTGATGGGTTTTTTTAATTCCTCTTGAAGAGTGGTTTCTGTAGATTGTCAATGGATTTTCTCTTTCTCTTACGGTAGGTAAAAGTGACAACAAAGTCCGAGATACATAGGGTCAAACATAGCGGAATGGGTCAAATTTCGCCTTTTTCCTGAGTACATAGAATTTTTATTTTTCATCCGATTTTGATTTTGTTTCTTTGAATTCCTCTTCAAGAGTGCTTTCGGTAATATGCAACGGATTTGCTCTATCTCTTATGGTTTCCGAGATACATAGGACGAAAGATAGTGGAATTGGTCAAATTTCGCATTTTTCCTGATTACATAGAATTTTTATTTTTCATTCGATTTTGATGGGGTTTCTTTCTTTGAATTCCTCTTTAAGAGTACTTTCAGTAGTATGTCAATATATTTGCTATATCTCTTATGGTTTCCGAGATGCATTGGGTCAAACATAGTAGAACGAGTGAAATTTCGCCTTTTTCCTACGTGTATAGAATTTTTATTCGGCAATTAGATTTTGATGAAGTTGCTATGTTGAATTCCCCATGAAGAGAGTTTCAGTACGATGCAAACAGATAATAACCAAATACCGACTCTCTGAAAAATTATTTTTTCCTTATCAAGGTATGATTATTAACAATTAGAACTGTATTTCATTCGTTTGGTTGGAAAATCTGTGTTTGCAGAACTCATTCATAAATCTGCTTTTTCTGCAAAATTGAACTACACAATGTCTTTGTTGTCTACTTTTAAATAAATCGCGTATACAAAAAAAATAAAAACTATATAAGGTTGAGTGTTTTTACGGAAGTGTATAGCTGCCACATGTAAAAAAAATAATTTTGTTTAGTATGTATGACATATGATGATAGAACGTCGTACGTACGAAATAGTAAGTCGCACGTACAGATTTGTACTAAGTCGAACATACGCGATAATATCGTTGGACGTATTAGATAATATGCCATATCCACGGCCTAAATATAGGGCTCACTTATACCACCGCTCCCTTCGAACTTGCACCCAACTGAAATATCCCTTACAGATCCTTTAACACAGAAACCCAATGATGAGTGCTACAATTCACAAGAAAACTGCGGTATACTTTTTCAAGTGAAGCAAATCCCATGTATTACGGACCGACATCTCAATCATCAAGGAATTTTACTCATCCTTAATATGTTTTAAAGAATATACAATTTTATTTTACGCTGTGCCCGACAATTTTTCTCACTAGTTTATTCTTACTCAGTACCACTATACAGACCCTTTAATCGTTCATTCTGTCATTCTGACAAAGTATCGAGACGTTTTAACATTATGTACTAGACTAACGGCAGTGGCAGATCCAAAGGAGTTGGTCTGTTGGATTTTTTCTAATGTTTACTTACTTCAGTATTCTTCGGGACAAAATTTGTTTTAGCCTGTTTAATAGTGGATCCTCCCTTTTCCGGAAGTCTGGACTAGAGAAGAGGCTCTGTTAATCTGGGGGCCAGTATTCATGTAATCACCCATTGTTTTACTTTGAACATTACATAATCATTAAGCGTTTTCTGCAGTAATCATTAATTAAATACTAAATACTAAAAAAATGAGGTCTGGATATCAACGATGAACGAACTGTTAATGTTAATGCAGGATTTTAAGGGGCAGAGGATGTTTACACTTCTGGAACACCAGATCCTACTCCTAGTGTTTTACGACGTTTGTCGTTCAAGCTATATACACTAGTAATTTAAGATATCCCTAGCTGGTACACGTGTAAAATGTGGTACCTTTTTGACAGCTGGAAGTATGGAAGTTAACAGTTTAAAAAGAGGTTTGGCAGATCCAGCGATGTTGTGTGGGACAATGCCTACAGTCAACATAACTTTTTTGTATCATCTTATATATATATTAAACTTAGTATGTATTCACAGTACATATTTTTCTTACTACATACCAAGTTTTATTGCATTTCAATGAAATTCAAGGAAATTCTGAGCACTTCACTCAGTAGATTAAATTATGTCTTATCGGAATTGTGCAACAAGAATAACAGTCAACTTTGAAAACTCATGTTACATCCCTCATTTCAAAAAAGTGACTAGAACACAAATAAATAGTAAATAATAATAAACAGCTTTAAAAGTTAACACAAATGGTAAGCTTTTAGACTACTGAGTGTCTTTTATAACTGTCGAACTGTTTTTTTTTTTAAACAACTTTTTATTTAAGGGGTTGCAATTTTTTTTTAAATTAGTCGAAGGGGGTTATGAAGTTTTTTTCCTATTTTTGACAGCGGGGCACAAAGATTTTTCTTTAACTATTGATTGCTGTATACCGCCCCCCCCCCCCCCCCCCCCCCACTCAAATAAATATTGCACAGTCCCTTATCTAGTGACTGCTTGTGTTTATTGATTCTTTGTGTAACGGGTGAGTGATTCCGTGCACGAGCTACTTTAAATCGATACAGGTGGTTTAAATACATCTTTATTGTTCATCTACAAACATAAACAATTCATATAAATGCGGGTTTGATTGAAAATTTCAACAAAAGTGCATTTTAGTCTGCCAATGTTGCAAAATAGTGTTATAAATTATAAGGCACAGACCATTTTTATACTGAGGGGGGGGGGGGGGGCCTGGGTTTTTCATTGTGACTAAAAAAAAAAATTTCTGTTCTTCATAAAGTTTTTTTTTTCGACAGTGAATGAATTAAAATGTTGATTTTCAGACAAATTGCAAGTTTGTTTTTTTTTAAAATTGTGGTGCTTGGGTCCCTAGCCCTCCCAGATGGGTGCCAGTGGGGACCCGATGATAGTTTAACATTGGACCTTATGAGAAAACAGGCAGAGATGACCAGAGATCCTCGAAGCTAATTGGGACTGGTTCCACTTAAAAATTCTGTCACTCAGGTCCATACTCCATCTAAGATGCACGGTGCATAGTTTAACATTGGACCCTGTAGAAAAAAAGAAACATAAGCCAATTGGGACTTCACTTGGCCATAATAGTACTTATATTTTTTTTTATGAAAACCAGAAGTCAACATTTTTTTTTTTTTTTTTTTTTTTGGCAGTTGTGGAACTTCATTTATTTTTTTCTTGCTACAGAAAAAATATTTTTTTTATTTTTCTCCAAAGTGAAATTAATATTGTTTTTTTCAAAAATATCCCAGACACCCCCCCCCCCCCCCCAATATAAAAATGGTCGGTGCCTAAGCCATCATGGTAGAAATTATTGCTGTCGATACCCGTAGGGTATATATTTTCTGATTCAGTTTGATGAGATGAGTAAAACGAATGGTCACAAGTGGGGTCAAATACCTCAAACAAAAAAGTTCATCCCTCATACACTGCATCATGTAGCTATACTTGCGGCTTAAGTACAAAAAGAAACTGTTTGCAAACATTCAACAAAATGTGTACATTTTCTGATTCAATGTAAAGAGATGCCGAGTAAAATGAATGATCACAAGTAGGGTCAAATAACTCAAACAAAAAAGTTCATCCTCAGCATACAGCTGTAAGTATTTACCGCATCATGTACTTAGGCTACCCGACTTTGTACTTGTAAGGTTAAAGTACAAAAAGAAACTTTTTGCAAAATATCAACAAATGTATATTTCTGATTCAATGTGATGAGATGAGTAAACTGAATGGTCACAAGTAAATTTTACATATATATTTTATACTCTTACATTTTGTGTACTTTACACATGTTACTGATAATAAAAATGATGTCATATTTTTTGTTTCTAGTATGAAGCATATGATAAAAACATTATAACAGGGCTTTTTTCGTATCACTAACTATATCATCCCTTGGCCGATATATCAGCCCTTGAGCTAAAGCTCTCGGGGATAATATCATGGTCATGGGCTGATATAGTATGTGATACGAAAAAAGCCATGTAATAATCTATATTTATTTCACCGAGAAATCACGGTATTTCATCGCTTTCAATGTAATAAGTAGCTTTTACATTCACTGACCTACTGAACGTATTTATACGTTTCAAGATTAAAGACCACGCAGCTTCAATCCATTCTAACAGGGACTCAATCTCCTCTTGTTCTCATTTGATTCATATTCTTGCACAGTCCTCTACGGCGTCCACAAAAAATTTGAAATTATAATTCCAGTTTATATGGTGACTCACGGTACTTGGGCCGTTTGGCTAGAATTCTGCCGTAGTGAGATTCACTTTCAACGAAAATGACATGACCGGAAGGACTATATACTAGCTTTGAAGTCTTCAGTGGTAACTTTCTGTAATGTCTTTCTGTAGTTGAAAATTTTGGGCGCAATAGTTTTGCTCCTCCCCACGTTCAATTTCGTTGCACTGCCTAAGCCAAACACGTGTATTATATTTGGGTGTCATGGTTTTGCGACCTTTCCACTCTCAATTTCGTTCCACTGTCTATGATATATATTATATTTGCAGTTCATCGGTTATCGCAGTTTGCAGCACGGACTTGGGCTTGATTATTATTGTTTTGAATGAATGAATATTTTAGTTGCGATCGATAATTAGTCTCATTTTGTAACCCTGCTGCTTTCAGCTAGAAGTTGGCACTCCATTGCTGATGAGTAACAAGAGAGTAACCTTAATTTTTTATAAAGATTTTCGTTCAAGTGCACGCTAGGGGCCTTATTGATCTCTCTTGAGGGGATGAATATTGTTTATCTTCGTTGAAGACCCTCGTGTGAAATGATCAAGATGCAGAACACGGACATAAAGCAAATATTTAGGACAAAAAGGAAATCGGACAGAAAGGGGCGGACAAAGAGCAAAATGTACGGACAAAACGAAAATATTGCGGACAAAAAGCAAATCGGACAAAAAGCTGCGGACATAAAGCGAAAGTAGCGGACAAAAGTAGCCATTTTGCGGACAAAAAGCAACGGCGGACTGTAGGGAAATAGCGGACAAAAAACGCCGTATCACATCTTCATGTACAAATAAAGTCTCCTGTTACCCCACTTCCATGTTGAGCAAGCGTTAATGTGAATATTTCTTTTTGCGTACTTGTTCATTTTGGGTCTTCTTCGCAGCCGCGTTTAAACTATGTCGATTCTTTGATAAAATAGAGACTGATTTAGATTTTAACAATGAAAGTTTCAAGTGTTGGATGTCAATTTCAGGATAAAAACAATATATGTATATTTGTCGGAAAATATAAAATGTATTTGTACTCGCTACAAAACTTTTCGCTTTTCGTTCTGTTTCTAAAGCTCATACAAATAAATTTGATATTTTCCTACAATGTACATATATTGTATATGTATATGTGTCATAAACTTATATTAACTAAAAAGGCAATGAAAAATAGTCTTTTTTGGGGGGGGGGCATATTTACATTTTGCATTTTGCATAAAATGTTATTTTGTTGTCAGTGTACATATACATGTATATAATACATGTATATGGTCATTGTTGGCAAATATATAATTAATTTGGCCGAGTTTTTGAAACATTTACTGTCTTTATTAGACCTGCAATGACAAAAATAACTATAAATGCATTTGAACTGCAATTAAACAACATTTCCAAGTCTGTGATAAATGACGTGACATGATGTGAACTGTTTATAAGCTCTCAACGGGTACCAGAAACTTTATCCGTTCAAAGACCAAAATACACCTAAATGTTCTTCGACCTTTGCAAAAAGCCATGATTACAGGATAAATTATGAATGTCATAAAAAGCTTACAGTCTGTCATTTTAATCTAAATTAGACTTTTAGAGTTGTGTCACTTGAAATTTTTCAGACTATGTCCCAGTGTACATGTGTTCTGTACATTCTCAATTTATGTTTGTATTAGCAACGATAGCTCGATAAGGTTAGTTTTTAAAACCTGACAATTCCATTGAATTATATTACTCTGTAATGGGGTCACCCTAGACTGATTCAGAACAATCATCTGGGGTTACTTAAACGCTGTCATCGTCGGCATATTCTGATGACAGCGTCTGAAATTTTACCAAGTGCTTTTCTGCTTTTTTCAAACGACCAGTGTTCTGTTTCAATTTTTCCGCTGAAGACGAACGCTTATTTTTCTGTTGTGATGATGAAGATTGCTTGTTGTAATTTTGCGTTGAAGACTGTTTATTGGAGGACTTTTGAGGTGAGGACTGTTCATTAGAGGACTTTTGAGATGAAGACTGTTTATTGGCAGAAGTTGACTTTTTTGTTGAGGATTGAGATTTTGTATTCGGAGCGTTTGCAGATTTGTTTTGCTTTCTCCCTAGATCTTCGGGATGAAGCTGACGTCTGCGAAGAACTGTGGTGGATTTTGGCATGGAAATAGTAGATTCAGAGACAAGTACTGGATGTTCAGTGTCATGTGGCCATGTAAAAACTGTTTGAACAGAGAGAGATCTTGGAGTTGGAGGTCCTTTTACCTCATCTGCATAAGTAGAATTTTGACGCGACACAGACCAATTTTTGAGCTTCTTGGTTATTTATGTTTTTTCTGCTTTAAGCTTTTGAATTTCATGTTCTGTTTTATAGAAATCACATGTTCTAGACTGAAGGAAAGTCATTCATCTTAAGAAATTACGGCTTAACAAATGATGCTGTTGTGCTTAACAATAAATCCAAAGTTTCTTTAACGAATGAAATACAAGTGAACGATGTTCAAATATGCGAAGCAAGGAGAATTTTGTTCCCCCAGATTCTGACAAGAAGAGTTTACTAGAATGTGCCACCCTACCAGTTGGAACCCATTAGTGGGCTTATTGTAGAGGTAAGAAAACTCTAAAACACCCTTACTGTATAGTGACATATTTTAAAGTGGTTGTAATAAAAGTAGTGTAAATTGTAAATTATAAACTCCTTTAGTGGGTAGTCTGTAGCATTATAACAAAGTTACGACATCATATGTGTGAGGGATTGACTTGGTGTCAACAACATGTTTCTTTGCAATCACTTGCATATGTTGCAACAGACTTAAAATTATACATGTATAGACATTTGGTAACAGTGCAAAAAAAGCTGTTGATAGTGAGGTAAAAAAGTCCAACTCACACCGCAAACAAATAAAGAATAGAGGAGCACTACTTCAAAAACCTCTATATCTTGATGCTGCAATGATTTTGTTAATTATCTTTCAGGAAGCTATGATTCACCAAGTTCCGGTGAAAGATCAAATAACAAACATCAGAGATGTGACTATAAGAAAACACCAACAGGATTTCAGTAACTTTGTGGCGTGAGCATGCAGACAATAACGCCATTTCGATTGGTCAGTTTCCCTCCTTTTTATACATCATACTGAAGAAATTCAACAATATTAATATAGCACATACTACACCAAGAACAAAAATAGTGGAAAATATATTCTCTGATCATTGTCCTGCTTAAAGATCAAGTATGGAACCAACACCTATATCAAATTTTGTTCGGACTGTTACCTGTTTTTCAAAAAAGTATTAAAACAGGAAAAGTTTAAGACAAGTGATATTGCTAGTGATGCTACTAATATTTGTTATTTTTATGCAAATTATATAAACTCAACAGTTTTCCAACTCAGAAATGAATAAAAAACCACAATTTGTTTGATGCTAATATTTCTAGAACTCTGACACCACCGTTATTACATTGTACATTATATGCAGCTATGAATGATGAAGACATACATAGCCTCCTGTACAGCTGTGCGTTCATCTTAACACAATGCTGTCCTGTTTGTACTACCATCAGCAATAGCCAGTTGACGGTACTTTTTACCACTCCTTGGAAGATCAGATTTTATGACCACTTTAACCTTAACAGGTTTCAACACATTTGTCATCAATCTGTACCCATACAATACTACATCTATCTGAATTTTGTACCCTGAAGTCTAGTTTTTTTTTTATAACACAGGATGCACCATTTGTTCATCCATCTTTTACATCTAAATTGACACACAATTCTGCTGGAATATGTTCTGCTGTGCTCAATTCTTTCTCTAAACCCACTGTTTTTGAAGTGTCGTTTGGTACTTTAGCTATAAAAGTAAAAAAAACAACAATTTGATGTTTTCAGTCGAAAGAGTTGGTTGAACTCGCCTTATGACTTCCATAAAGTTTTGGCTGCAAAGAAAATGCACTTCTATACCGATGTTGAGATACAGAAAGTGTTTGGTTAAAGAAGCAGAGACGAACAGAAAACTGGAAGGCCTAAAGAAAAATCCTATGATTAGAGCGAAAAACAAAACAACAATAATGGGATTAATAGAGGTGGCCTGGGACGAATACAATGCAAATGACGTCAAGGTGGAAGCTATAGAGGTAGATAAAATGATAGCTGCTATGGAGAGAAGGGGCCAAACATACTCTGATAAGCAGACTAACACCACCCACCAGCTAGTTGACAGAGTTAATCGGGCACAGGTTGACATAAAGGGTCAGTTAAAAAGAAGTCAGGACTTGAAAGAGAAAAAAGAGAGTAAAATGCAGTATGATGCTGAGATGGAGCTAACAGGATTCCATCATGAGTTACAAAAAGCCAGAGACGCCTTAAGGAAATCGTGTGGAATAAAGATTATAGAACTAAAGAGGCAAACACAGAGGACATTGAATTTCAAGGTGATGTGTCGGACAGCAGTATTGTGGAGGAATTAAAGAATACAGACAGTGAACACATTGGTAATAGTGACAATGAGGAAACTGTATCCGAATAATGAAGGACATGAGGTACAAGATAATGCTGATGAACAAAATTCAGGAGAATCAAATTAAAAACACATGTTCATGTGAAGTCAAATTGAAATTTAAATATGAACTGAAATTATTAAAAGTTTAGATTGAAAGATATAATACTGTGGATTCATTAATATTCGTTGTATACCAATTTTCGTGGTTTTCGTGGGTCCCAGTAAACCAAGATTTTAAATATCCAACGAAAAATAATATTTTTACTCTTGTTTAAATGTACTGAAGTTTGAAACCACGGAGTTTTGAACAATTGCGTTTTTACAGCATGTACTTGAATTCTGACATATGATGAGTTAGCTATATCCACAGAGGATACAGTGTTTCATGTAATTTTGTCTTTGGTAACATATAAACGCTCAAACATTTTTTTTTAAAAAGATTTTGACTGTGTAAATTGTCGCGGAATTCACTTCCGGTTTTTTTTTCATTCAAACATTCAAGAAAAATCTTAATCCTAAGTAGACCTAAACAATACAGACTTTCTCATAAATTACAGTAAAAACATCTTGTCAAAAGATAATAAAGCAGAAATTATTGATCGTAATCGGATTAAAAATATGTATGTATATGACCCGAGGTATTTGGTGACAAGTGATTGCAATTTTGTCAATATATATTTCACACCTGTTTAACCTAATGAGTAAATAATTACGGATTTTGTTAATCTTGTTAAATTCATGACAAGCTTTAATTGTTCCGTTACAAATTTAAAGAATCTGTTTGTTAGACTTTTGTTTAATGAGCGCTTTAAATCAGTACTTTACTGTACAATATCAAATCTGATCGACACGTTTTGTCGCAGTATTTTCATGATATCTGATGTGCCAAGCCACGAATTTAAGTATTTCAACAGCTTTTTATATTTTTTTCAAGCCAGCAATCCACGAATTTAGGTATACCACGAAATGAATTTTTTCCTCTATCCATGAAAATAAATGAATCCACAGTATTGAATTTTCCATTCGTCTTTCTCCACAATTCTATTTGTTTTTCAAGTATAGTCAGGGATCCCACTTGGGAAAGTTTAAAATATATTTACTTGTTCAAGTAAACCAAATTTACTTCTACAATTTGTGTTTTTACCCTACCTTTATTTTTAGTATTTTGCAGATTTCTGCAGTTATAGAAGCGGCGGATAATACATTTCCTGTTTTTGTGAATTCCCCATCACAATAGTGTTACCAACTGAAGAAATACCTGTTGATTCTATTCATGGGGATTTGTGTGAATGCCCTGTGGAGTACGAGTCAAGTAAAGCGCCTACTGTAGAACACCTGCCCCCTATGAAACGTAAGTGGACATGTAAAAACAGAAAGTGTGGTATATTTTTTATAGACGAACTAAAAATAATGTTTCATTTACACAATTAGTGTTCTTGAAATCAAATTTTTGTCTCACAAAATGACAAACAGGTTGGGAACATGCCAAAGACCAGGGGTAGACCTGATATGAGGGGTTGTCCCTGAGTCAATTGGTTTCTTCTCAAAGTGTTAAAAAAATAAAATTTTGTAGTTGAGGTTTCATTCTTAAAAGTGCACATATTTAGGGGTAATGGTACAACTTTTATAAAAGAAGTAGATTTTTAATTCAAATTTTATAGAAGATGCAAGCCTTGAAAACTTCAGACTTTTATGGAATCTGACAGTACAAACAGAAATGTCATTCTTTTCGAGAAATTATTCTAAATGTGATAACCTTGATCATTTAAAAGACGTTTGCAGGTTTCTACACAAGATACAAGATATTTGTCTGTGTCGGATGTGCGATTTTTGTAATTAATTCTTTAGTTCCTGTAGCATTGACAACTGAATCTATCTCAACAATAACTAATTGTACACCATTAGCCCCATCTCTGGAGCACACCACTGGTATGGACACCTTATTACTGGAAACAACAGCTAATAAACAACCAAGTTCTTCTATTTCATTCTCTACTACTCCAGTTCCCCAACAAACTAATACCAATGGTTTGGATACCCTTCTAAAGGAAAACAGTGCTACAACTAACAGTATTATACTACAATCAAATATTTTTTTACCCTTATCAGTGACACATACTACTAATTATATAAACCATCAGCTATGTTGACACCCTCCCTCATACATGTATAATACTAATTATATTAAAATGTCAGATATTTTGACATCATCAGCATAATCAACGACTTACAATATTGATTATTTAGAGCCTCAACTATTTGTTCTGCTTTGTATCCTTCTTTTACAGTTAATACTGCACCATTGCATCCACTTATTATAACAACATCTATGATTTTCCAACAACTGCATTTAATAGTTTACCAAAAGTGAGGCCATCTTCTTTTGTATTCAATATGTCCACCATAATGAATACAACTTTCAATTTAAATGATCCACAATCAGATTAATGTTAATTCTCATACGATTTTTTTTTTATATATTTCCATTTTCAGCTTTGTTTTGTGTGTTTTAATAGTGCATGTAATTTGAAGAAAATTGAGGTCAATAAGTATATATTATCTGCATTTTGACAGCTAGATATCGTAAAATATCATCCCGTGAGCAAGAATATGAAGTTTGGGACGAGTGAGCGTAGCGAACGAGACCCAAGTCTTCATATTCTGTCGAGCGGGATGATATTTTACGATATCTAGCTGTCAAAATGCAGATAATATTTTTATCATCTTAATTACTTATCTGAAAAGTAATTATTTGTAAACTTTCTAAATTCTCCCAAATTATCGCGGGAAAAGTATGGATTCTTCATCGCAACGACAAGTTTTCCGTTACACACGTACGTTGTTTTCCATACCAATAAGTATATAAATGTCCTGAATGTTCATGTAAGATATATCTTATAAACGATATAAATACATACATTAGGATGTATTTTCATTTTTTTAAAACAAAATCAGACTGGAATCTTGTTCATGAATTTCCGGGAAACTAAAGCACCCGCTTTCAAACTTGCAACTTCGTGACGTCATAGTCCGTCTCCATTCGCGAAACAACTTCTGACTAAAATATGCACAACATAAAATAATCACTCAACTTTAACCAAGGAGACGACATATTTAAACATCATTTAGTTGTATTAGTACTAATTCAGGCGAAAATATGGACATAAAAATATAAAGCGTACGTTTAATAAATTGTTTTAATCGCAAATAATGAAATGCAATGGAAAGAGCGGAAAGAAATCCCAGCAGACATTATCAGCATCGAGGAAAGACACATTTTGTTGATGTCAGTTTTATAAATTTCTTCATCATTCATTTAAATAAAACGCCATAATATAAAAAATGAACACCGGATCTTGATATATTTATTAATATTTTGCAATTTTGAAAGTTATTTAATAAGTTCTAAGCTGCCAAACTTTGGGAGAATTTGTTGATAATGCCTGCTGACTGTTGATAACTCCTGCTCAGCGCACGCGCTTCTTGATACGAATTTTACATAGCTGCCCAACAAGCTGATAGAATCGCAGGAAGGATGATAAATAATACAAAAAAGTCCCTCTCTCCGCAGCAGTCAGTATAGAATTGTTATCATTATAGACAGCAGATGATGTATTATCTAATGTTGGTTTAATTCCGTTTTTTTTATGTTGGAAATGACATTAATTCATTGGGACCAAGATGGACACGATGGCTGCGATCGTTTAATTTATACACAACAGGAAAAGGTGTTGCAGATGCTCCACAGAAGAAAGCGCTACTATTACAGTGCTGGAATGGAAGTTTAGGATGTTTTTTATAATCTTGAAGAACGTGACCCTGGTGAAGATGAAACCGTTTATGATGTAGCTGTTGAAATATTGAACAATCATTTTACTACTCAAATTAATCGCTGCAATAATAAAAGAACATGAATTTAGTTATTCAAAACAGTTTTATCTTATTATTTATTTTTTTATTTGCTATTTACAAATCTAATAAAGACGTTTTTTCTGTGCACCCACTGGAAGTGGCAAATCTTTTGTGTTTGAAAGTATGACAAATATACAAAAAAATCACAGTAATTGTAGTTTCTCCATTAAAATCCTTAATGAAAAGTCAAGCTGATGGGTTGCAAAAAAGGAATATCAAGGCCATTTACGTTTAAATGAAACAGAGTCGTATCCATGGGTTTCCCTCAGTGTTACCAAAGTGCATTGATAAGAGTTCTTAAGAGCAGCGACAGAACTGTCAATTTTTTGTAGGTCTGTAATGCACTTTCTACATGCTGTATCTGCATGTTTGTCTTCTGTCACAATAATATCCAAATGTTTTTCAATTATCAAACAGTGTTCAGTTTTTAAAGTTCCGTCAAAAAGTTTTCTTCTGTAGTCACTTTTCTCAATTTTATTGCCACATAATAAACAAAGAATTTTTTTTTGTATTTGGTGTAAATTTTATAAACTTAAAAAAATTTCTTGGAGTAGATTCAGCTGAATGTTGAACGCATGTTATACTACAAGAATGTGTAGTTTTTATTTATATAAATACTTTGTTAGGAGTTAATTATTTGTATTATATTTCAAAACATAGTTGATATCACAGTTTGTTATCAACAATACGTCCGTCTTAATTAAGAAACAAATTCGGTACAAAAAATTTCTTGGAGTAGATTCAGCTGAATGTTGAACGCATGTTATACTACAAGAATGTGTAGTTTTTATTTATATAAATACTTTGTTAGGAGTTAATTATTTGTATTATATTTCAAAACATAGTTGATATCACAGTTTGTTATCAACAATACGTCCGTCTTAATTAAGAAACAAATTCGGTACAAAAACAGACAAGTCCCAATCTCCGCAGCAGTCAGTATAGAATTGTTATCATTATGGACAGCAGATGATCTAGACTGTTATATTAAAATACTAATTAAGTAATTAGAGAGGGTCTTGTAGCAAGTCTATCAACTCCCCTGAAACCACTGAGCCAATTTGAACCAAAGTTTAGTGAAATAGTCCCTGGGTGGCCCCTTTCCAAACGTATGTCCGACATCCCAGACTTCCAAACGACATGGCTGCTGTTACTAAAGATAGAAAAGAGGGGGGAGGGGTAATTTTAAAAATCTTCTATGAAACTACAAGGCCAGTTGCAACCAAATTTGTCAGTAATGGTCCTTAGGATGCTCTCTTTCAGAAGGATGTCCGATGACCCGGATTGTCAACCAAGATGGCAGCCACAGCCGAACTTAGTTAAACATAGGGCCCTATGGGAAAATTCATTGAAAAATCTTATTGTCTGAAATCACTTTACCAATTGGAACCAGCAATGGTCCTTATATGGTCCTCTTTCAGAATTGTGTCCTATGACCTGGACTGTCAACCGAGATGGCTGCCACAACCGAACTTAGTTTAACATAAGGCCGCATGGGAAATTTATTGAAAAATCTTCTTGTCTGAAACTACTTGAAAACTTAAAATTTATATTTTCGTTAAATAATATCAATAATTCATAATAGGAGGAATTTTGGACACAAGGTGGCACAAAGTTTGAACATAGCTAAAATTCCTGACAATGATATCGAAATGAAAACAAAATTGTGATACGGTGAAACATCTCACTGAACTTGATCTCACCCTTGTATTAATTTTTAGAAATTAGATCCTTATTTATGTTATGTTACGACGTCTCTGATCTAGGAATTGCGTACCTCAATAAACTTCAAAATAACAAATAAAATTTGCAAATAAAATAATGCAAAATACTCCATGACAACCACTTGTTATAAATAACATATAAGAAAAAAGAAAACAAAAACATTAAAGATGGCAATGAATTACTGAGGTACCCCCCAGGAAAGATCTAGCCAATCAGAAAATACTCTAAAGATATGGCTCCACCCTTTAATTAAAATATAGAATTAAAAATGGAAAGAAAAGTTAACGAAATCATAACTTTTAATTGTAATCATGGATATTAAGGCGATATTGATGTGCACATATTAGATGACGGTGAGTTTTTACAGTGTAGTCAAAAAGAAAGAAGTGACGAGCAGATTGTACAAGATACATTAAAAGACGTCAGAAAGCTCAATGAGGACAGATTTCCACTACTGACTCTGATCCAACATATGAAATATACAAAAGAAAATGAAGAATTCTCTCTACTGAACATTAGTTTCCGACCAAACTATGGAGGTAGAGATAACTACGAAGCCCGAAGGAAAAGATTGATAGCCATCGAAAAGAGGCAACAGAACAGGCGTACCAGTCTATTACAGCCTTGGAAGAAAGGGTTGGTGAACTAAAAGAACAATGAAATAATCTCTACAGCAATGAACGCTTTGGATATTTCAAGTGCTCCGGGAGGAGAAGCGCGAAACAAGTGTCAAGAGAAACAACTACACTAAACGAGGAATATACTCAGACACTAAGAATATACGTCATGAACCACAAGGGTGAAAGAGTGCACTAAATGGTTTATGCTTCAATAAAAAAGCAGTCATAAAGAAAGCAGACAAGAATTCTTCGATAGTTATCATGGATGAAGATTTAAATGTGAAACAAGCCATGTCACAATTAAATAACAGAATACATTATCAAGAAATTGATAAATCTCACTCTTTGGAGATTAGCAACATGATTAAAGAAAAGATCTTGTAAATCCAGAAATTAGGTTATATGGATGACATAACATGTAAATTTCTAACTAATCACAACGATAACAGGTTAGGGAGATTATATATTATGCTCTCCAAAACACACCGCTTAGAACTAAATAATACCAACAATAAATGAAATTATTAAGAATCTTAATCTTCCCGGCAGACCGATTGTATCATTGTCGTGGGAGAAGATTTACGTAGACCTCTTTTTACAACCTATAGTAGCGAAAAAATGGACGTACACTAAGGACACAAGGAAGTTTATAAACAAAATAGAACAACTTCAACTACCTAATAGTATACTTATGGCATCAAGCATTTATACAAACATAGAACATGAAAAATATTGACCGCAGTAAACACAGCATGGCCCAAATTTAAAACATACGAGTATGAAATTAAATTGCCACCCAAACATTTAATGCAAGATATTATAACAATGCAGAACAATGAGTTTGAATTCAACGGAAGAATTTTCAAACAAACCGTAGGGGTTACAATGGGAGCACCAGTTTCCTCAAGCCTTAGATTTAGGCAAGTTTGAAATAATATCAGAAATTGTTGACAGTTTATCGGGACGATGGAAAAGAATTTTCTTTGAAATTGCCAATAATATCCACAAGCTGCTTAAATTCACTTACAAAATGTCTTATCAGAGTTTGGAATTCTTGGACGTGACCGCCTTTAAAAGCAATAGATTAAAAGAAAACGGGCTGTCTAGATCTTAAACTATACCGTAAACCGACAGAAAACTACCAGTATTTGCATAGGTCATCAGGCATCCCTCCTCTGTTTTTAAAGGATTTATCATAGGAGTGTTTACCAGACTAACTAGACTTACAAACAACCAAAACGATTTAGAATTTCAAATTAAAAAATTCATAGAAAACCTCTTCACAATTAAATAACAGAATACATTATCAAGAAATTGATAAATCTCACTCTTTGGAGATTAGCAACATGATTAAAGAAAAGATCTTGTAAATCCAGAAATTAGGTTATATGGATGACATAACATGTAAATTTCTAACTAATCACAACGATAACAGGTTAGGGAGATTATATATTATGCTCTCCAAAACACACCGCTTAGAACTAAATAATACCAACAATAAATGAAATTATTAAGAATCTTAATCTTCCCGGCAGACCGATTGTATCATTGTCGTGGGAGAAGATTTACGTAGACCTCTTTTTACAACCTATAGTAGCGAAACAATGGACGTACACTAAGGACACAAGGAAGTTTATAAACAAAATAGAACAACTTCAACTACCTAATAGTATACTTATGGCATCAAGCATTTATACAAACATAGAATATGAAAAATATTGACCGCAGTAAACACAGCATGGCCCAAATTTAAAACATACGAGTATGAAATTAAATTGCCACCCAAACATTTAATGCAAGATATTATAACAATGCAGAACAATGAGTTTGAATTCAACGGAAGAATTTTCAAACAAACCGTAGGGGTTACAATGGGAGCACCAGTTTCCTCAAGCCTTAGATTTAGGCAAGTTTGAAATAATATCAGAAATTGTTGACAGTTTATCGGGACGATGGAAAAGAATTTTTTTTGAAATTGCCAATAATATCCACAAGCTGCTTAAATTCACTTACAAAATGTCTTATCAGAGTTTGGAATTCTTGGACGTGACCGCCTTTAAAAGCAATAGATTAAAAGAAAACGGGCTGTCTAGATCTTAAACTATACCGTAAACCGACAGAAAACTACCAGTATTTGCATAGGTCATCAGGCATCCCTCCTCTGTTTTTAAAGGATTTATCATAGGAGTGTTTACCAGACTAACTAGACTTACAAACAACCAAAACGATTTAGAATTTCAAATTAAAAAATTCATAGAAAACCTCTTCAAAGGGGGATATAAACGTACATAAATTGAACCAATTATAAAAGAAAAAATGAAAACGCCGAGAAGTAAAACCCTTCAATACAGAACAAAACCTGGCAAAACAGAAATCCCTCTAGTACTAAGTACTAAATTCAACCATCGGAAGAGCTCTTTATAAACACTGGCATCTTATACATAAAGACGAAGAAGCAAAAAAATATTTGCAAATCGCCAATTATAGCTTACCAAAGACATCAGAACTTGAAAGATCACTTAACATCAGCTAAACTCAAATAAAAAGATGTTATTGGATAATAGATAATAAATTAATATGATATATGTTATTGACATATACAGCTGAACATTTAAACAGAGAGAACTTTTGCTTTCAAGTACACAAAGCACCATCAGGTGTCAGACCCTTTCTGTTAATGATGATTGGGACCATGTAAATGGTTTCATTTTACACTGCAATTAATTATGCTCATAATTAGGCTTGGTCTATGATGATGGATATAGCCTTGGTCACATAAAATTAAATATGACCTAAATAGATATCCGAAACACCGGGTGAGTTCAGTTAGGATTTTCTTAGAATTGGTAATGGAAATGTCTTAAATATTATGTTGTATATTTTATATCATGTGTTTTTTGTTTTGTTTTGTTTGTTTGATTTTTGTTTGTTTTTTTTTTTTTTTTTTTTTTTTGGGGGGGGGTTGATTTCATTATAAAATAGACATCATTGTCTTAAAGAATCATTACTTATCTTAAGTTGTTATTCATTTAACAGGTTATGCAGTTTCCTACAAAGGCTTACTATATCCAGAGATTCAGAAAATTAATACACAGCTTGTGGAACAAAACAATGCTAAATTTAAGAAACTGAAGCCCTCTCTCTTACATGAAAGCAGATAACTTCATGAAGTCTGTAACATTTTTCCAGTGGCACTGTAACCAACAAGTGAAAGACAAATATTGGTCTAATTTGAATGACATTCATGTTTAAAAATTATGCAACATTGACAGTTAACTATAAATTTAGATGTGGTATAACAAACTGTTTGCTACAGAGCATAAAAAGATCTGTTTCCAAGGCATTTCATTGTTTGCTTTGTACTTGCAGAATCCTGATTATATAACTATGAAAACTTTAAGTTAGACCATACACTTACTGTCTTAGTATTTGTTTTATTGATTATATGTTATTTGTTGGTACATATGAATTAATGACTGCTTTGAATTATATTTACAAACTATATCAATTGGTAATGGGTAGATCACATTAAAGGATCTTTAAAAGAAAAGACTACTGCAATGTATGAGGTTAGATTTCATATTTTATTCTCTTTGCTTAGACCTCAGTTACAAAGAAAATAAAATGCTCCGCTGGGCGCAGCTAGATACGACCGCAGATGTCGAACCCGGAATAGTTGGGGCAATTATGAACACAACATTCAAGCTTGATACAATACTGAATTTGGATTGTGAATAAATATTTGACACAGCATAGGTTTCTGACACAGAATGAATGTCTAAGAACTTGAAATTTTTTAATTTACCCATTCAAACCATATCAGTATTATTTGTTTTTATATATAAATCAGAAATAACCAATTTAAAATTTAAAATTGGGCACACATATCAATTTCTTGCTATTGCGCAATACTGTGCAATTGAAAATTTCTTGAAATATTTGACACATAATAGGTTTCTGACACAGAATAACTGAAATCAAAGAACTTAGAATTGGTCATATGATTTGAATTTATATTCAATTTTTTGCTTCTTGTGCAATACAATATGCTGTGGAGAATTGCCCCCCCCCCCCCCCAAAAAAATAATAATAATTTACCCCTTTTTTTAGCTTTTGTGCAATACACTATGAAGTTGCACATTGACCCCCCTCCCCTTCCCAAAAGAAAAAAAAACAAAAAACAATAAAATTTATTGTAACCCCCCCCCCCCTTTTTTTGCAAAAAAAAATTTGAAATTTTCTTTTTAATTTATGAAATATGAAATGAGAAAAAAATTTCCCCTCCCCGATTTCTCATTTACCCCCCCCCCCTAAATTTTGTTTTCAACCCCCCCTCCCCCCATTTAATTATACTTTGCAACCATAACAGCCCATTTAAATACACCATAACGTATTAAAATAGAAAATGGCATCATAGTCATGGATGGCAAATTTTAAATATACATAATTTAAAAGCAGTTTAGATGAGATAAACAAAAAAGCTTCATCAGCACATTGAGACTTAATAATAAAGTTCTGATAACAGGGCACACATATCAATTTCTTGCTATTGTGCAATACTGTGCAATTGAAGATTTCTTGCTATTGCGCAATACTATGCAATTGAAAATTTCTTGAAATATTTGACACATAGTAGGTTTCTGACACAGAATAACTGAAATCAAAGAACTTAGAATTAGTCATATTATTTGAATTTATATTCAATTTTTTGCTTCTTGTGCAATACAATCTGCTGTGGAGAATTGCCCCCCCCCCCCCAAAAAAAAATAATTTACCCCCTTTTTAGCTTTAATTTTGGACCCTGATTTGGACCAACTTGAAAACTGGGCCCATAATAAAAAAAACTAAGTACATGTTTCGATTCAGCATATCAAAGAACCCCAAGAATTCAATTTTTGTTAAAATCAAACTAAGTTTAATTTTGGACCCTTTGGACCTTAATGTAGACCAATTTGAAAACGGGACAAAAAATTAAGAATCTAAATGCACGGTTAAATTCGGCATATCAAAGAACCCCAATAGTTCAATTTTCGATGAAATCAAACAAAGTTTAATTTTGGACCCCAATTTGGACCAACTTGAAAACTGGGCCTATAATAAAAAAGCCCATAATAAAAAAACTAAGTATATGTTTAGATTCAGCATATCAAAGAACCCCAAGAATTCAATTTTTGTTAAAATCAAACTAAGTTTAATTTTGGACCCTTTGGACCTTAATGTAGACCAATTTGAAAACAGGACCAAAAATTAAGAATCTAAATCCACGGTTAGATTCGGCATATCAAAGAACCCCAATAGTTCAATTTTCGATGAAATCAAACAAAGTTTAATTTTGGACACTTTTGGCCCCTAATTCCTAAACTGTTGGGACCAAAACTCCCAAAATCAATCCCAACCTTCCTTTTGTGGTCATAAACCTTGTGTTTAAATTTCATAGATTTCTATTTACTTATACTAAAGTTATTGTGCAAAAACCAAGAAAAATGCTTATTTGGGCCCTTTTTTAGCCCCTAATTCCTAAACTGTTGGGACCAAAACTCCCAAAAACAATCCCAACCTTCCTTTTGTGGTCATAAACCTTGTGTTAAAATTTCATAGATTTCTGTTTACTTATACTAGAGTTATTGTGCTAAAACCAAGAAAAATGCTTCTTGGGCCCTTTTTTTGGCCCCTAATTCTTAAACTGTTGGGACCAAAACTCCCAAAATCTATCCAACCTTCCTTTTGTGGTCATAAACCTTGTGTTTAAATTTCATAGATTTCTATTAACTTATACTAAAGTTATAGTGCGAAAACCAAATGTCTTCGGACGACGACGACGACGAAGACGACGCCAACGTCATACCAATATACGACCGCAAAAATTTTGCGGTCGTATAAAAACATAAATGTGCAATTTACCACCATACAAGCCTTCTACATATTAACATGCAATTGCAACAGAATTAAGAAGAGTTAACAGGATTATTCTTTATACTGATACAAACTGTGTTAACAATTAAACAAAAAGAAAGAAAAATCAACGAAAAGTATTCATCTCTTGATAAGGAGTGAGAAATGGCTTCATTTAGGATAAGTACGGTAGCCAAAACCAAAGATCAAGCACACAAAAACTATTTTAATAACAGTATAGCACAAATATCTTGTATTTCAGTGCAAAAATATAATACTATCGATATAAGTCATTGAAATTTTCAAGTGCATTAATTTTTCTTTTGGAAATTCCCAATTCAGAATCATTTTTGATTGATACAAGCATAACCTTTATGAACAACTGTAAAGTTTAGACTTAATAATGCGAAAAATCCAATTTATGAACTGAGGTGTACAGACAATAATGGTAGTGATCACAGTAATATGTATGTATGACTATGTGATTCATTGTCTTGGAACAGATCAAGTCCAAGTTGATCGTTTGCATTTTGCCCACCTTTCGTTACAAATTTCGAAGGTAATGAACCGTATTCTTCCAGGTAACCAGATTTGATGTCCTGTGTATTCGATAAACGTACTAAAGTATAAATGGAGAATATATAAACACTACTCACCACTTATCCTTGTATTTTGTAATGACAGGTATGGCGTGCTTCTTGTCTACACTCAGAACGATTACTCGACTGTCTCTTCCGGTCTCATCTCGTCCCATTCCGTCCTCGGCGCATCCATGGCCGAACCATACACAAAACGTCTGTCCGACCCTAACTATACTACAACCCCCTCCCCTTTGAAAAAGGAATGGTACCCCTGTACCATTTCAGATACAACCGTCCATACCGACGAGTTCTCGAATAATACGAGATGTAACCTGAGGACGTGTGTTCGTCCTTCAAAAAAACATGAACTGGAATCCTTTTTCCTTGTAAACTTGACCCTAACTATACTACACCCCCTCCCCTTTGAAAAAGGAATGGTACCCCTGTACCATATCAGATACCACCGTCCATACCGACGAGTTCTCGAATATACGAGATGTAACCTTAGGACGGGTGTTTGTCCTTCAAAAAACATGAACAACTGGAATCCTTTTTCCTTGTAAACTTATCAAAACCTAATCAATTATTAACTTCGGCAAAAATTATCAAAAATAACTAATCTACGCATTGATCAAATCAACAATCTTCTCAAAGATACAATTTTAACAAAAATCCTCATTCAAAGAAGATAATCTACAATATCCTGCCTTGGATCTTAGAAAACAAGAACGAGAAAGAAAAAGAAAAAAAAATATTTCAATTGCGACCAGTTGTATTTCCTATCTGTTGAGACATCCTATTATTCCATACGCAGTACCTTGTGATTCTCCTAAAATCCCCCTGACATAGCATTACCCTGCAACATTGAAAGATTCGGGAATTACCCATAGAACTATAACTCTATTATACCATATATATAAAAAAACCAATTCCTAAATCCTTTGTGGACCGTATTCACTAAAATCCAAAGGAAATCGAATACTACAACTCCTTGTCTAAACCCTTCACCATCCTTCATTACAATAATGTCTTTCTATAAAATCCATATTATAGCGTCCTTTATTACATGTACTAAGTTATCACACTGACTTTTTCTATAAATCCATATTAATAATTAATCCTATATAGTCCCTCCACGGACATATCGCAAAATCGGAATTATCCAGGATTCCAAATTAAAATACCAAGTTCCCATGGTCCTCCGAATACAATTTCAGAAATGCGGTATACACCATCAGTAGAATATTAGTTAGCACTTTAGGTCTGCCGATGTCTCTGTTTCTCGTTCTTTCACTCTGTCGCGTCCTTAATATCTATCCAAGTACGTCATATCAATGTCCTTTTCACGTATTGTATATCTATTGTTATTTACAAATACTGTCCATGCACATGCGCACTGGTTCTTCCAGTGACTGACAAAAATATTTACACTACATCCTGTTATATTAAACAGTTTTTTTTCACAGTATCTACGGGAATAATATGCGGGCATTTCTACCCGAATCCTTTAGAATGGACCGGTAAGTCTCGCCCCTTATATCCGCCACCACTTTGGCTACTTCCCCTACAAAGATAGGACTATTCACTCGTTCCCGTGAGTTCTTAAAGTACGGAGAATCTGTCTCCACTAACAACCGGTGCTCTGGCACTTCCTCCACTGCTCGGAATTGAAGCTACGGGCCATGCCAGAAAAACTAAAATAGGCATTTGGGAACTGCCCCCCCCCCCCCAAAGCCTAACGATATCTGGTGATCCGTTGAAACAGTGTAACTGCAGCTTCTGGTCTGGGGAACATTCCTTCTTGAGAATGTCGAAGGCATTCAGATACGCCTCCTGGCTGTTGTTGTCCGACTGGTGGCCTCGGACGTGAAGCACCACTGGTGTGTCTGGATGAGCCAGCTTCAGCGTTTTGCCAAGGATTTCCGCTTGTCGTTTCCACGTGGATTTGGGCTCCGTATAATCCAGCCCTACTTCGCCTAGTACACTGACCAGACGATGTTTCATAAGGTAGCCAAACATATAGAATTCCTCCTCCTGAAGACCCATGGCCCTACGGGATGAATCTCCACTGCTATTTTCCACTTTTCGCCCGGAAATTTAAGAGGGTAGGTGTCAGGGTCACAATACACCACTACCCCTCCTATGAGATTGACCGATACTGTTGGCGGGTTTGCCACGGGTGACTTCACCCATTCCTCCATAGTAAGGTTTATGTTGCCTTGTAAGAAGATGCTGGCCCTGTTAAGATGGAAATGACTATCAAAAGCATCCGGGACTGACTCTTCTTTTAGGACCATCTGTCTTGTGGAGAAGTCTGGAAAGTCATCCGCCACATACTCATCCAGGACTGTCCACTCGATCTCTGTAGATCCCTCGGGAACTTCTTCCGGCTCTGTGAAACTGATCGTTCGAGGTGGTTTTCCCCGCTGCACTGGAACCTCCTTCCGCGTGTCAAAATCCCAACTCTCCTCTTCGGCCTCCATGCCGGCAGCGATGTAATCTCTGCCTGGACGACTACGGTTATCACCCCCATGCTGCCTACGACCTAAAGCCGTCTGGATCTACTGGAGCGCATTATCCCCGGCTGTCCGGAACTGCTGCCTCTGCCTCCAGGAAAGACGACACACTAGGGCTAACAAAACCCTCCAATGGATTAATACCGCTGGCGAGGTCAATGGGTACAATCCATAGTTTCCATCCTTAGGGGCCCTCCATTTCATAACTCGGGTAAGATTACCCATCTGCCCCCTGGTCCTTTCCATGATTGGACACGATGGAGGTAAAAGGTTATGTTGATTCACATACCGAACCAAATCGAAGAGCAAGGCGCCCTCTCCTACTATCCAAGATGCGAGGGTCCTTAAAACTTCTGCCCTTGCTCTGTGATACTCCTCTTCCTGTAAAAGCTCACTTCGGGGGTTGTCCCAAAATATTCTTGGTACATCTCCCCCTAAAAAATCACCATTTTCCTCATATTCGGGTTGTGCATCACCCTGATCTATAAATGACCCAATTTCAATACGAGCTATTAGCTCAGATGATAATTTCAGCCCTGGCAAATCATCAACAGTAATATGACCTTTGTGTCTTCGTTCCCATATCCGGTCTGCCATTGACCGATCAATACCAGGTAATGAGATCAACTCCTGATAAGAGCAAGTATTTATATTAACCGTCTCCATTGTTTCAGTTGCTAATACTCTACTGGCCTGATAGCACTTGCAATCCGGGGATTGTATTACAATCGCAAGTAAAAAATTTATAAAAATTTAATTACTTAAATTTGGGCCAGTTAAAGAAAAAATTTGTGATAAAATATTCACAAAACAATTCAAAACAATTCAAAAATTTCAATTTAATCAAAATTGACAGCAAAATCACTTTACACAAACTCTGTGTCTTTTAAATTTACCTCCGGTAGCCACGTGGTTTTTGACTTTCAGAAAATCAAACAAAAATTATATTAATAAATCACTATTGTATTATTGCATTTACATGACATGGACTCAAAAAGCCTTGAATATTAACTAAACCAAATCAATCGGTTGGAATTACCGAGAACATTTAGAAAATTCTGCTTTTCTGGCCTATGACGTCATCACCAAACACAGTCGGTTTGAAGTCTTAAAAAACTGTTTTAAAACAATCCCCGCGGCAGAAATGTCGATGCTCGCAGCGGCAGTAAAGTATAAATGCAGAATATTTAAACACTACTCACCACTTATCCTTGTATTTTGTAATGACACCGAGTATTTCAGCTTGGGAATCCGACAGGTATGGCGTGCTTCTTGTCCACACTCAGAACCATTACTCGACTGTCTCTTCCGGTCTTATCTCGTCCCATTCCGTCCTCGGCCCATCCATGGCCGAACCACACACAAAACGTCTGTCCGACCCTAACTATACTACAGTACCACAGACGATATTCTCGAAGAAAATAACGTCAGTCAAGTACGCTCTAATTTTCTGTAACATTAAAAATATCTCAAAATTTAATATAGATTTACATATCGCAATGATTCCCTACTTGCAGAGCTCGGGATGCATACGTATTTTATCATATTTTGACAGAGTTATCGTTCCTCACAGCAGGTGTGATATCGAGGTCACTCGTGGCATTTCAACAGGATTGAAGGAAAAAGATCGAGGAGTTCAAACGAAAAACGGAATTCCTTAAAAACAATATTAACTGTGCAATCGAGAACTTGGGACTTTTCCATTTTTTTCACTGGTAAGACATTGAAAATTTTCAAATGTATCACAACTACATAAAATTGACAGCACATCCTTTATAATGAGGAATTCCCTTCACCTTTTGGGATTTTCTGTTTTATCATTCGGATTGAAAGATAAATCTGTGTGTTCCTTGTGCAATCTTAAGGAAGACAATTCCAAAGTTTATATTTCTTTATTCAACCATACACAGAACTCCGGGGAGGGTAAAAAACTGAAAGATAACAATAAAACAAATTACCACGTGTGCAGACGATGGCAAAGTGTTACCTAAAAAATTAAAATTATGTCACTAAGTGATTGCCATAACTTGTAAACCATAGAAAACTGCTTGTGAATGATCCAACAGTTACCTATTTCCTCTTGAAATGCTTCTTCTTGGAACTTCCTTGACGATAAAACGTTCGGTTTCCAGTAGATGTAGAATGTAGAATCCTGGGTTGCCCCCACAAAGTTTGTACCTCTATCGGATCTCACTTGTCGAACTGGTCCTCTGAGTGCGATGAATCGACGCCAGGCATTTAAGAACGAAGAGCTGCTCAGTTCCTCAATAACTTCCAGATGGATAGCTCTAGTAACTAGACAAGCAAATTTGAGAGTCCAACGTTTTGATTGTGCTACACCGCCTCGTGTACGACGAAACGTAACTGGCCATGGGCCGAATGCATCAACCCTTATATACGAATAGGGGGGACTTGGAGTTAACCTGTCTTTAGGCAAATCATCCATCTGCTGAGTACATACTTTTCCTCGTAATTTCTTACAATGCACACACTTCGGTATGACTGAGTTCAAAAGACGTTTAACACCAACAATCCAATAGCTTAAATTTCTTAATGCTGCTTCTGTAAACAGTCTACCTTGATGCGCAACCTTTACATGATAGTGGCTTATGAGAAGAATTGCAATGTGATGTCCTTTTGGAATAATGATAGGTTGTTTACATGAGTCACTTAGCTCGCTATGTTTGATACGTCCTCCTACTCTTAAGGAGTCCATTTGAGTCAAGAAACGGGTTTAAGGGTAGATGTGAACTATTTCTAGGAAGACGTTTGTCGCATCTCATCAAAGAATCTCTTTCCTCTTGAAATGCTTCTTCTTGAACTTCCTTGACGATGAAACGTTCGGTTTCCAGTAGTTGTTCTACAACATTCATGACGTCATACTGTAAACTTTTGACTGATTTTTAATGTTTAATTCTGCTTCTGAAACAATTGATTGCTGACCTGAGTTTTCTCCACTCAGAGTATCTCGACTTCAGACTGATGCGAAACGCTTACTTTCTAGTAGTTTTGAGAGTTTGTATCGCAGGTCTAACCTCTCGATCCCATTCAGGATAAACTAAATCATGATCTGTTTTCGAATTAGTGTCAATTTCTTGTAGAAGAAATGATGGTCCACGAAACCATGTAGTATTCTGAAAAATTGCTGCCTGTACGCTTCTTGTTGCGACATCAGCTGGATTCATTTCACTAGACACATAACGCCATTGTCAAGGGTCTCTGGAAGTACGGATTCTACTTATCCTGTTACATAGACGTAAATCCGACGACTGGTGTTGTTGATATAGCCAAGGACAACTTGACTATCTGTAAAAAAAAAATACATGTTTTTAGTTTCAATTTCAGGTGTTTCTTGTTGATGTCTGCCATTTCTATTGCGAGTACAGCGCCGAACACTCTAAAGGGGGTATAGTGTGCCCCGTGGATGGTGCAACCTTTGCCTTGCCCATTACAAAACTTAACTCAGTAAAATTTCTGTCGCTAAGTTTTAGGTATGCTACTGCACCAATTGCTTCTTTCGAGGCATCAGAAAAGATATGTATCTCACCCAAAGTTGCTGTGGCAAATGACACTTGGCATACATACGAGGTATTCGCAAAGTTTCAAGACCTTTGAGTGAAGTTACCCATGCTTCCCACTGTTCCAGATACGATTCTGACAGAATGTCATCCCAGTTAACTACACTAGATCCTATCAACTCTCACAGTAATAACTTTTCACGAATTATCACAAGGGCCGCAAAACCAACCGGATCGTAAATGGTGTTAATAGTGGAGAGGGCCGGGTAATGCACTTTACCAAGGCATGTTTCTCCAAGTATAACCCAATCTAATGGGAGTTTCTGTGCATATGGAAGTCCATCATTCCCAATGCGACGAACTAACACATGATGCAATGAAATTAAATCTCTGCCGATTAAAAGTTCTATACTAACATTGGGTTGAATCGGCTGAATAAACTGAGCAATATCTTTCAAATGATCAAATTTTCTAGCTAACTCCTGTGAAGGTATTTCGTGCCTGTTGTTCGGCATCTCTTGACATTCTATGATTTCAGGGAGTAACAATTGATTTTCATGGTTAAAACTCTCAACGATATAGTTCCTAGCTCGACGACCTGAGGTAGTAAATTGACCAGAGCAACTTGATAACACATATTTTGAGTCTTTACCGTTTTCTTCAAACTCGTCAAAGAATTTTGCGGTGGCAAGTGACCTATTATATTAGTCTATTAAACAGTAAAGCTGTCGTACCTGTGTCGGGTTGTCTTTCGAAAAGACGTTAACAAGGATGATTTTTGCACAAGACGTACTAGTTCCATTGTGCGTTCCACAAACCTGAGTACACACATTATTGGGCCAGCTTCCTCTTCCTTCATATTTCCCAAATATATGTCCTTCAACAGTGTATAATTTTGTAATCTAACAGCCACAGCCCTGTTTTCCTCCGTTGTTCCCACAGTTGTTCCCGGTAAGGCCAAAAATGCATATCGGTCAAGAAGGTTCCCTATATCCTTGACTACTGCCACTTTTCTGTTAAATTTAAGTGCCATGCTGGTGAACGTCCAGGCCGTCAACTTCTCATCCTCTGTCATTGATGTCCAACCTTCGGGTGGCCAGGTGATAGTAGTCCTGTCTGTCGTCAGTTCTACCTGACCCCATTCTCTCCTTGCTGGTGGCAAAAGGGGCATAACACCTGTTCTCAGCAAGTCACCAGCTCTTTGAAATATGGTCTTCTTCAGTTGATCCTCCGACTTTGATGTTTCTTGTGGTTGTACTTCCGTTTCCTCGTCTGACTCCTCCAGTGTTTCATCTGACTCTACTTCCCCGGTCTCAGTTAGGTTTTCTTCTATGGTGTGGGTGATCTCAGGTGTTGTTTCTTTGGACTTAATCTCAGGTGTTAAAAGCTCTGGGTCTCTCCGGTGTAATCTTTGGATTCTGTTCTTTTTCCTGTTCTGGTTCTCTCACTGGAGTTGGTGTTGACCGTACTGGTTCTGTGATTTCCACACCATCACACACTCCTAGTTCTTCAGCAAGGTACTCAAGCTTCCTCTTTTAGGTTACAGAGGAAGAAACAATCTGTCGGTACATCTTGGCAATGTATTTCTCCCCATTCCCAAGTGTCTTGGCTGCTGCTCTTGTGAGTCCCTCTCTGTCCCTAACCAAAGTGCTAAAATCGGACGGCACTGTCTTCACTGGTTTCAGGGTCTGCAATCTTCTGAGTAGACTGTCGGCCGCTTTCCTGTCTGAAGACATCAATGGTCATCTCTACCCTGTACCATACATCACCGATTGTCGCTTCCTCGTCCAGTAAGTACGCCACGTTTCCCTTTGATGACAGTTCAAGGTTCTGTAGCTTCATCCTGGCCTCTGGTAATGTTGGTTTTGAGGGGCTGTACACTGTCTTGGGCTCCTTGGTCTTTACCAGGTCCATCCTTCTTTCCATTGGTCTCCCAATTATTGCTCGTCTGTAGTGCTGTGTTAGACTGATAATCTGTAGGCTTTATCAGCTTTAAGTAGTCCCCGGGTTTGATCATGGACAGCCAGAAACCATTATTCTCCGAAAAGAACTCTCCCTTCTTGGTCTCTTTACATACTGATGTCTCTTTTCCACGTGTTTCAATAACTGCTGTTGTCCCATAGGTTTTCTCCTCTTCATAACACCATGGACAGATTACTCTGAGGGCTGAATGTGCTGATGATGCTGCATGGTTCTTCAGATCTCTGTTGTTTTCAAAACTTTCACTGCAGATCCAACACTTCACTTTTACAACTGAAGACATTCCTTTTTATTAAGTTAATTATCAAACTTACTGAAGGAACCTTATATCTACGTTATCTTATCTTTGATCCGATATCCCACCGCCCATCATAATAGTCCAAATTTAATGCTGTTCACATACACAGCTTCTTTGCCCTTTTTTCATGAAGTTTTCGAAAGGAGGGCCATCATCTCATTTTTATAAAATATAACATCATGCAATAAAACCACTTCAACAATAACGCCAAAAACATTTTTATTTTATCAGGCTTCTGTTCGCCTTTAATTCTTTGTCAAAATTCTATCTCATCTGACAATATAATTTGACCGCTGGTTGATCAGGCCAGCCTCAAATTCCAACCCCCGTGTGGGTCCCGGGGACACAATAGAATAGCCCCACAGCTCCTCGGCTTGGCGTAAGAGGCCCCTAAAGAGGCGACATGTTTGCCGTGTGTCGCAAACCCGTGTCGGTAATGGGGAGTGTTCCTGGTTGGCCGGATAAACGGTTCCGATCACCTAGGACACAATCTTTACCTAGACGGGACACCGAATGGACCCGATTCGGTGAATCGGCTGGTCACATCAATCCTTTTAAAATATTTAAAATATAATTTTTTTTCTTCTCCTCCAAATGTTTTTGTTAAATTCTAAATTCCTGATTAGCGGATTGGTGTTGGCTTGTGGGTCACAAAACTCAACATGCTCCAAATGTTGGAATTTGGCATTTTATTCTTTTTCATTGTTTATGTTTATTTTATTTTCTCTAATTTATTGTATTAGGTTTTCATTTTCGTTTTTGGTTTGATTTTTGTACAACCAGCTCAAGAGTGGCTGGATGGTCCCGGTCCAGTCAGAAACTGGTCACGTCTTGCCCTCTGCTGTTTTCTCGTGGTTGTTTGAAAAGACCCAAAGGAACCCTCAATGATGCCTGGGATGGGTGGTAAACCTGTATCTAAAAGGTTGATGTTTGGGTTCCGGGGTCTTGGAAGATGACCACTGATGGAAACACGGAGAAGGCGGTGGCTCATGGGACAAGGCTTCCTCGGCTTAATGAGGCCACATGTTTGCCGTGTTTGGATACCCGTAAGGATAGAGGACGGGATCCTGGTGGCTGAAACACGCCACTTTGGCCCTTACTTTATCTGAAACGGGCGGTCGGATGGGCCCGGTCTGATTAATCGGCTGGTCACACCAAGCCCTTGAACTTGACCTAATTCCAAAATATACAACAATAGTACCATTTATATAGGTTGGGTTCAAGAAGGCGGTGGCTCATGGGTCAATCGTGTAGATGTTACTTTGGGCGGTTGTCTTGCCGGGCAACTCCTGGCACAAGGCTTGCGCCCATAAAGAGGTACTCTATGCAAGTATCTTGTCAGTGTATCCCTGGTGCTTGTCGCATATGCGGCAGGCATACATCGTTTTGATGCTGCTCCGAGGTGGGCGGGGAGCAAGGGCAACGAACTAACAAAAATCAACATGGCGTTAACAAATAAAATAACAAACAACCCCCAAAAAACCCAATCAACAAGTTCCAAAAGAAAAAAAGAAGAGAGTGATGATGAAGAACATGCATCAAAATCCCAAAATATTGATCCCGGAAAATGTTTTAAATTTTTGGTTCTAACAAGTAAAAATTCAGAAAGGCCCCTATCCAAAATTTCACCATTCATGTTACAAAAGTCTATACAAGGTTGCGCAGGCACCGTTAAAAACGTTTCAAAATTAAAATCTGGAAGTATACTCTTGTAGAATGTTTTAGGCCACAACAATCCAAATATTTGCTTTCTTTGACTGATATTGGCACTGTACCCATCTCTGTAACTCCTCACAGGACACTGAACACTTGTCAGTGAGTTATTCGAGATAGAGACCAAGATCTTGCTGAACTTACCGAAGAATTACAATCTCAAGAAGTTTCCAAAGTTAAAAGATTCACCAAAAAAGTCGACAGCAAAATCATTAAACTTAACACCTACCTTCTCAGTTTCGATCTCCCGAAAGTTCCTGACCACATTTACATTGGCCCCTACAGAATTAAAGTTGACATATATGTACCGAACCCTATCCGTTGTTTCAAATGCCAGAAATTTGGACACGGTAGGAGTTCTTGTAAGGATACAGAAAAATGCGTCAGATGTTCTGTAGTGGGTCACTCCACTTTTGAATGTGAAGGACAAACTAAATGTGCAAACTGCAGTGGAAATCACATGGCAAACTCTAGAGCATGTGATTTCTATATAAAAGAACATGAAATTCAAAAGCTTAAAGCAGAAAAAAACATAACTTACCAAGAAGCTCGGAAATTGGTCTCTGTCGCGAATACCTAGCCTCAAAATTCTACTTATGCTGATAAGGTAAAAGGACCTCCAACTACAAGATCCCTTTCTATTCAAACGGTTTTTACCTGGCCACATGGCACTGAACATCCAGTACTTGTCTCTGAATCTACTTCTTCCATGCCAAAATCCACTACATCTTTACAGTCTTCCAGTTCTTCGCAGACGTCAGCTTCATCTCTTCCCTTTAACCACTTTGAGATTGCTGATATTTACATCAACTCTAATGTTGACAGACAGATGCATGAAGATCTAGGGAGAAAACTCCAAACATCAAACAAATCTGCAAACGCTCAAAATACAAAATCTCAATCCTCAACACAAAAGTCCTCAACTTCTGCCAATAAACAGTCTTCACCTCAAAAGTCCTCAACTTCTGCCAATAAACAGTCTTCACCTCAAAAGTCCTCCAATAAACAGTCCTCACCTCAAAAGTCCTCCAATAAACAGTCTTCAACGCAAAATAATAACAAGCAATCTTCATCATCACAACAGAAAAATAAGCGTTCGACTTCAGTGGAAAAATTTAAACAGAACACTGGTCGTGTGAAAAAAGCAGAAAAGCACTTGATAAAATTTCAGACGCTGTCATCAGAATATGCCGACGATGACAGCGTAATGGAAGTAACCCCAGATGATTATTCTGAATCAGTCTGGGGTGACCCCATTTCAGACGTCTCTGTGCGGAGGAATAGGAGCTCTTCCCCACACGCAGGGCATAGTTCCAAATTTTCTCCTATTCGTCCGCCCAGAAAATGAGTAATATAATTCAATGGAATTGTCGGGGTTTAAAAACTAACCTTATCGAGCTATCGTTGCTAGTACAAACATTCCTTCCTGTTGCACTTTGTCTTCAAGAAACTCACTTAAAAGAAAACGATTCTATAAATGTTAAAAACTACACTCTATACAGTACTTATGTTGGAAAGGACGAAAGAGCCGCAGGCGGCTCTTCGATCCTTGTTAGAAATAACACCATTCACAGTCAGGTTAATTTAACAACAAATCTGCAAGCCGTTGCTGTCCGAGCTTCTTTTGGAAAAACTGTTACCATCTGTTCAATATATATTCCTCCAAATTCTACCATTGATTCTCAAGAACTCAGATCTTTAATCAGTCAGTTGCCAACTTCTTTTCTCCTGCTGGGAGATTTTAATGCTCACAACCCCATTTGGGGTAGTCATTTGCAAAATGATAAAGGCAAGAAAATTGAAGATTTACTAAATCAGGAAGGATTGTGTGTATTTAACCATGGTTCTGATACTTACCTTCATCCGGGGAATGGTTGTTACTCGGCTATTGATTTAACAATCTGTGACCCTTCGTTATTACTGGACTACTCATGGCGCGTCCATGACGATTTATGTGGAAGTGACCACTTTCCAATTATACTGGAAAATCTGTTTCCTACTTCATCCGAGAGAGTTGCTCGCTGGAAATTTGACAAAGCCAACTGGCCTTTGTTCGAGCAACTCTGTCGAGATGAACTTAAAATAGGTGATTTCGATAATGTTACTGATCCAGTCCTTAAATTTAGCGAAACGTTGGTATCGATAGCCGAGAGAGCCATTCCTAAAACCTCGACAAATCCAAAACAACCGAGCAAACCGTGGTTTGATGATGATTGTGATGAAGTGAAGAAAAATCGGAAGAAGGCCGAACGACGATTCAATTTGCATCCAACCCAGGATAATTTAAGTAATTTCCGAATATTCCGTGCGAAAGCACGTCGAACATTTAAACAAAAGAGACGAAAGTCTTGGCAAAATTTTGTCTCAAAAATAAACTCTCATACTCCTATGAACAAAGTTTGGAATTTTATACAAAAAATAAATGGAAAATACAAGAAAGGCAATCTTCACCATCTGAAAGATGGTCAGACTCTATTAACGTCAGAAAATGATATCTCCCAAAAACTTGGAGAAATCTTTTCGAAAAATTCTTCTACAAATTACTTTCAGGAATTTCAACGTATTAAAACCCGAACCGAAAAAACCAAACTTAACTTTCGATCAAACAATTCAGAAGACTACAACCGCCCTTTCTCTGTGGATGAACTAAACAATTCTTTGGCAAAAGCTCATGATACAGCTTGTGGTCCTGATGACATACATTATTAGCTTCTTAAACATCTTCCTGATACATCACTACAGACGCTTTTAGATATACTAAATAACATTTGGGAAACTGGTGACTTGCCCTCTTTGTGGAAGCTGGCCACAGTTGTCCCTATTCCAAAACCTGGGAAGGATCATTTTGAATCTTCGAATTATCGGCCAATTGCCCTCGCAAGTTGCGTGTGCAAGACTATGGAACGGATGATCAACGACCGCGTTGTCTGGTTCCTAGAGACCAATGGTCTCCTGTCCAATATACAGTGTGGATTCCGGCAAGGAAGAAGCACGTTAGATCATCTTGTTCGCTTCAAGTCTTTCATACGCAATGGGTTTGCTAAAGGTGAACATGTGGTGTCGGTCTTTTTCGACCTTGAAAAAGCATACGACACCGCTTGGAAATATGGAATTTTAAAAGACTTGAATGATATGGGGTTGAAAGGTAGGTTACCTACCTTTATTGATAGTTTCTTATCAGACAGACAGTTCAGGGTCAAGGTATATACTACCATGTCTGACCCTTTTGAACAAGAGATGGGTGTTCCTCAGGGAAGCATCCTCTCTGTTACTCTATTCAGTATTAAAATAAAGTTTGGCTAAAACATTACAAAATAATGTTGAAGGCTCACTTTATGTTGATGATTTTCTTATATGTTATAGAAGTAAAAATATGAACAACATAGAAAGACAACTACAGTTATCTTTAAATAAAATTGAAAAGTGGGCCACAGAAAATGGTTTTAAATTTTCCAACTCAAAAACCGTCTGTATGCATTTTTGTAACAAACGAAAACTGCATTTAGACCCTGAACTAAAGCTGTACAATGCACCCATTAAAGTTGTGAAAGAAACTAAATTCCTTGGAATTCTGTTTGATAATAAACTCACCTTTCTACCCCATATCAAAATGCTGAAAGCTAAATGCTTGAAAGCATTGGACATTTTAAAAGTTGTTTCCAGCACTGACTGGGGCGCTGATAAAAGCATTTTGTTAAATTTATATAGATCTTTAGTTAGATCGAAACTTGACTATGGTTCTATTATTTATGGATCTGCTCTCAAATCCTATATAAAAATTCTAGATACTGTTCACCACCAAGGCCTACGTTTGGCCTTGGGGGCGTTCAGAACATCTCCCGTAGAAAGTTTATATATAGAGGCGAACGAGCCGTCTCTTTACAACCGTAGAATAAAACTTGGTCTACAGTATTTAACAAAGCTGAAAGCCTATCCTTCAAATCCTGCCTACGATTGTGTTTTCAACCCTCTCTATGAGGATATATTTGAACAGCATGAAAACAAAATTCCTCCTTTTGGTATCCGGATGAAACCACACATTTCTGGTTCCAACATCAACCTTGGTGAAATAGCCCCTATTAGTATACCTCAGTCGCCGCCTTGGCTTGTACCCAAACCCACATTTATTTTTGACATCAGAAAACATAAAAAGTCGGAAACTAACCCAATTATACTTCAGCAACTTTTTGCTGAAATAAAATCAAAGTTTGCATTTCATGACTCAATTTATACGGACGGATCCAAGGACGGGCACAAAGTGGCTGCTGCAGCAGTCCATGGGCAGCAGGCAGCAACTCTCCGTCTTCCAACTTCCAGTTCAATATTCTCTGCAGAAGCTAGAGCCATCATTCTTGCTTTAAAATTTGTCAAAACGTCTGATAAACTAAAATTCCTTATTTGCTCGGATTCTCTTTCATGTTTATTGGCTATAGAAGGTCAGAAATATAAAAACCCCGTAGAAAGTTTATATATAGAGGCGAACGAGCCGTCTCTTTACAACCGTAGAATAAAACTTGGTCTACAGTATTTAACAAAGCTGAAAGCCTATCCTTCAAATCCTGCCTACGATTGTGTTTTCAACCCTCTCTATGAGGATATATTTGAACAGCATGAAAACAAAATTCCTCCTTTTGGTATCCGGATGAAACCACACATTTCTGGTTCCAACATCAACCTTGGTGAAATAGCCCCTATTAGTATACCTCAGTCGCCGCCTTGGCTTGTACCCAAACCCACATTTATTTTTGACATCAGAAAACATAAAAAGTCGGAAACTAACCCAATTATACTTCAGCTACTTTTTGCTGAAATAAAATCAAAGTTTGCATTTCATGACTCAATTTATACGGACGGATCCAAGGACGGGGACAAAGTGGCTGCTGCAGCAGTCCATGGGCAGCAGGCAGCAACTCTCCGTCTTCCATCTTCCAGTTCAATATTCACTGCAGAAGCTAGAGCCATCATTCTTGCTTTAAAATTTGTCAAAACGTCTGATAAACTAAAATTCCTTATTTGCTCGGATTCTCTTTCATGTTTATTGGCTATAGAAGGTCAGAAATATAAAAACCCTTTAATTGCCCACATTATTGAATTTTGTAAAAGACTTGTCCAAATGGGCAAAGAAATGTGTTTTTATGTGGATACCAAGTCATATTGGTATCCGAGGAAACACAGTCGTATATAGTATAGCGAAGGATGCTTTAGATGAACCAGTTACTAATATGTCAGTGACTTATACTGATTTTAAACCTTTGATTTATCAATATGTTTTACGTCTGTGGCAGTCAAAGTGGGATCTGCTTACAGACAACAAATTGTATGCTATTGAGCCAACCGTTGGCACAAATATTTGTTTCTTCGGCAGAAGCCGGAGAGAACAAGTTGTTTTAACTAGATGTCGCATTGGCCACACCAGGACGACTCATTCTTTTATTTTAGAAAATGAGCCGCCTCCTGAGTGTATCCCTTGCCAATGCCGACACACTGTCAAACAGCTTTTTAATAGACTGTGTAGATAAATCCGACATCATTAGTCGGTACTACACAGTCGACAATATTAAAGACTTGTTTACAAAGGTCGCTGGCGACCGTCTTTTAAAATATTTGAGGGATGTTGGGCTATATTCTAGAATATACTCCACATCACTAATTTAATATGCTCGTAATATTTCAAGTTTATTTGTTTAATCTATTGTTTGTTGATATTGTTTTTGACTGTGATAATGTATATTTCTTTGTTTCAAAAGCTTAAACTGATATTTTTTATATAATCAGATTTTCGAGGAATTTTATTATTTAGCTTTATTTTTATTATTTTCTGTTTTATTTGTTAATATGTATTTTGTTTTATCAAGTCTGGTCTTACTTGATTTGTTTTAAACGAAAATTAGTTTTCGCCACGATATGACAATTTGTGTCGACGTGGCGTTAAACAACATTCAATCAATCAATCAAATTCCAAAAATATATATCAACGGCCGTTTTTCAGTTTGCTTCCTCTTGAGAACCAGAACGCTGAACTAACTCATCTGTTTCATGTACACAGTGACTTGCATATTATATGTTTTGACTGAAGTTATTTCATTGATTATATTTTCTTGTAGCGTCTGTGATATTATAAAATGTTTCGTAAGGTTTTGTCTTATATTTGTTTTATTGTTTATACTGTCATTAATATTTTATTTGTAAATAGTCAATTGGTTTTAATTGTGTTCAATTTTAACTAGCTCCGTTTAGATTAGTTCTCGCCGTGATATTGGCTGAAATATCGCCAGCTCGGCGTAAAACAATATTCAATCAATCAATCAATCCACATGTTTTAAAATGGGTCCCCAAACTATCAAATTGGGAATTTTCCAGAAAATTGGGAAAAATTGTGAACCGACAACAGCAAGATGATATTTTGAAAATGTTCCTCTTTTTGTATTCCTGTTAAAATGCATAGTTTTGTCAGCTAACTATGAACGTTTTCAAAATATTTAGGATAAACAATTCTTTAAACAGCAAAAGGCTGTCATAATTGTGAATGTCAGCTAACTACTATAAAATTAATAATCAGAACGGGAAATTCTGCACAACGCTGTCAGTGTGCATTAATGCATGATCCATTTACACTTCTACAATACACAGACAAGAAGAATTTACAAGTTAAAATTTTCCTGTTTGGATTCAATAAAGTCCTTACCGTTTGTTTACTGTTCAAAATCTGCGTTATTAATTTCAGCTTAAACAGATTAAACTCCTTAAACTGCAGCGTATCAAATGGAAACCTCATAACACGATTAAAGCGCTCAGGTGATCTAGAATTTGCGCTTCTAATTACAAGTCAATTTCGGACCGCCAAGAATTTCAGGAAATACCGATAATTTTTTAGGGGAATTATAATTATGCCACAATTTTTTTAGGGCCGCCAGCAATTTTGGGGCCGCCAAGCGGCCCCACAGGAATGGTAGAATCATCCCTGAGATCCTGTATCTTTAGAGTACCCGAGATATGAGCATGGGTTTAAATTTTAACCAAAATCAGTGGACCATGTAATCAAGGTCACAGTGACCTAGTTCTTGTTGGATACTTGTCTACTCCCCAAAATACATCTGCAGACATGATTACATGATTCTATGTCTTATACCAAAGATATGAACTTGGATGTTAATTTTAACCATAGTCAGTGGAGCATGAAATCTGGATGATAGTGACCTAATTCCCATTAAATACTTGCCTACTACCTAAGATACATCTGCATACAAGATTATATGATCGTATCTTATAATCTTAACCTTTTCGACCAACACTGAAATGTAGGTCACAGTGACAAAATTGTTAGAGAAAAAACATTATAGAATGTTAGGCGATTTTAGTGATGATGGAGCATTGATATAATGGTAATAATAACTCGTATGCATTAAACGTAGGCCAAAGGGATCCAAATGTTCTTGAACTGTTTTCTATGTTATAAGAGGATAATTGGTGTTTCTCTTGAGTTTCTGAGTAAAGTACCTATCGGTTAAATATTTACTTTGGATAACCTTCTCTTTGCTCTTTGAGACAGTAGTAAATTTTTGCTCTTTCCCCCCTCAATTTTCCCGAAATCCCGCCCCCAAAAATTTATTTTCCCCAATTCCCAAATTTATTGGAATAAATATCAAAAATGTATATATGAAGATAAAAAGAAGCTATTATTTGAAACAAATTTCCTACAGAAAAAAAACAAATTGAGAATACATCCAAAACTTCTAATTCCTAGCCATAAAAAAAATGTTTGAAGTTCTCTCTTCTGTGGGAAGGGGGGGGGGAGTATTGAATTTAGGATAAAGTGAGGCATAAGAACTAGATTCTGGTACAACCAGAATTGTGCAAAACAATTCTAGTATTTCCAGCATTGTATCCTGATACAATTCTGGAATTCTAGAATTGTCAACACAGTCTGGTATACATATATTTACCAGAATTGTAAGTAAAGTCAAGAAATACCAAAGGGATATTCGAAGGAGAGAAAAATCATAACAACTGACAAACTCCGGAGAACAACGAAGACAAGACCAAAACAATACATGCACTACAATTAAAAACTAAAAACATATGAACAACATGGACCCCCAAAAAACCGGGGGTAGACTTAGGTGCTCCGGAAGAGTAAGCAGTCTCTGCTTCCTGCAGGACACCCGCCATGCTATCCATGTCAAATCCGATATGCGGAAGGGATAATATCAATGGAACAGGTCCATTTTCATTTGGGAAACGGTTTTTTCATACCTGTCAACCAAGTCATGATGACGCCCTTAAAACTTTAATAAGGATGACTTCAGCTTAGGAGCAACGTACCCCTGTCTGAGCAACTTTTCTGTCAGAAGCCGGGCTCTGTCCAGGAAGTCAATGTATATGTCACAAGCTCTGGAATAACGTATGAGTTGTGAAATATATACTCCATACGCCGGTGCTTCTGGAATATTGCCGCTCAAAAATGGGAAGTTGACGATTGGAAAGTCAAATCATCCCGTAAAAAGATATTTACAATCTACTGTAAATACCAGGTATTTAATATTTGTATCTATTCAAGTTGAATTTCAACCTTGTGTGAATTTTCTCTAAACCACACTATTTTTACCCAGAGATTCCAGGGACATTACTGCAGTCTGCAGTATATTGAGTAAATAATATTGAGGCTAAACTTCCAAAAAAAAGGGGGGGGGTAATAACAGGCTCTGGGGGCGAATCTCAAATTGATGTTTTGCATTATTTTGCACATATTCATTCGTTGTCTACTGTCCCATTTTAATTGTATCCCGTCGAAATGTGCATATAGAAACGGCACCTGATAACGAACGGGTGATGAGTAATGACAGTGCAATGATGACTCGCATCTTTTCGTCTAAGTTCATTTGTTCTTTTTTTTTTTTTTTTTTGGTTATTACTGCATTTTAAGATATCTTAACTGAGGCCGTTATACCAGGAGAGCACAAATAAGTGCATGAGTGAGAGAATTATCTCTTTAAACCGATAACAATTCAGTTTACATATGGATATGGTGTTGCCATCTTGCCTCAACTTCCCGCCTTATATAGCCCCTGAAACTGGCCGACAAATTCCTACTCGCCAAACAGCCCCTAACTTTTGGCTATTATTCTGTTATGTTACATATAACTCTTGTCGGCCGGGAATAAAAATTATTACAACTATAATTAAGGTTCAAAAATTCAAATTTCCCGGTTAAAAACTTTTAATACGTGTGACTGATAAATTATGCGTGACCCTGTTACTAGGTCATCACTGACGCAAATCAGTATTAATACGCCGGAATATAAATCCAAGTAATACGTTAAAATACGCTCAATATCAGGAAGCAAAAATATAATTCTGGAAGGCCAACGAATTTAATAATGCATTAAAAATTATTTTTTCTTCTGAAGAACTCCAAAATAACTAATTTCCGGCGTCTTCTAACATGGTTGTAAATAGAAAGTAGCATTATTTGAGGCTTCGAATTTTCAAAGATTATCTCGGAATGACTGATCGCATTTCCATACTATGAACAATATGGTTCAATTTTGACCCAGATTACACTAATATGTACTAATTTATCTAAAATCTCATGAAAAAACCATCCCAGAACGGCACTGTCCAAGGTCTTCGGTGGTGTAAACGAAAAAGGGGGGGGGGGAGATTGAAATGTGAAACGTTATCTTCAACAGAAAAGAATTATTATGCTTGTCTGGCAAGAAAAAAAATATCTCAGTACTCAGTATTCATTGACATTACGAATTAGACCCTTATCTAAAACAAACGGAATAAGGAAAGTTGTCTATCAGGACTTGGACAGGCTATTTGTTACACCCAGAACAATAAAATAAATTTTGATTTTGCAAATATATAACATTGATGGTGTATACTTTCGTGAAAATGATGAATAATAAGTGACGAAACATGGTGGTTCTTTGGAAGGATCATAGGATGGTGTGACATGTCTAATGAATCATTTACATTTACAGGAGCGTGTTTGAGCCTCCTCCTACTCGTACGAGTCCATCTGAACATGGTATAGGAGACAGTTGAACCAACTTGCTTTTTTTTTTATTCCTTTTTTTGTAGCAACTTGATTTCGTCCGAGAAAGCATCCAGCTGAACTGAACGAAGTGTTACGTTTTCAGACTCTCTTAGCAGATCAGGCGAAATAACTCCGTCTTGGTGCAGTTTCTGACGAATAACCGATTTTATAAAGGCCATGCTTCTAACGAGACGTGTCCATTGAGAAAACCTGTCGAATCTACTACATCCTAATGAAGTTTCATTGCATTCGATTTGGAGTTCTGTTTTCTTACAGCTAACTGAAGGACGAATTTCTTTGTCAATTTCTGGATCTACTAGTAAGTGATCGTGTTCATCCTGTTTGTCGTTAGTCGAAAGCATGTCGGGGCCCTTTATCCAAAGGGTCGCTGGAAGGTCTATTGTGCGGATGGACCTTGTAGCCAAATCAGCTTGGTTTTCATTGGTAGACACATGAGACCACTGAGTAGGTTGACATGAAGAATGAATTCGCCTGACCCTGGTACCAACATATATGCTGAACTGCCGGATTAGCGATTCTTGGTGGTTCGTAACTTTATCATATCCATTAAGATCATAATTCAAAGCCTTCTTAACGGCTTGTAGTCCCGTCTGAGCTTCGTCGAGTTCTCGCTTCACAGAGAGGACGTTTCTCTCTGCCTTGAGTGCAGCTTCACGGTGCAGTAGTTCTGTCTCTTCTTTGGCATATTTGAGTCGTGTCTTTGCGGTTTCCAGTTTCACAGTTTGTTTAAGAATCTCTGATTTTGATTGAGCACTTAGTGACGAGTTTCTTGTCAGTTAGGTAGTAAGCAACATCGGTCGTGGCTGGATTGCTTACCCCACTGAATAGACTATCTTTGACAAAATAGCGCACGTGGCGCCTCATCTTCCCCACCCTGCTTACATCCTGTCCAACAAGCTCTATAATTTTTTCACTTACATCTCTGTTGATTAGGTTCATAAACCCAATCATCTGGAAAAAATGTGGAATAAAATTATCTAATCTTTTCAATGAATCTAATGCATGTCAATGTACTTTTTTTGTAATCTATCTCATTCTTTAAATTAACAACATTTAAGAACTAATTTAAAGATACTGCTAAGCATTCTGTTCAAATTAGCAAAGCTAGTGATGATCTAGTCTAAATACTGGGGTTTTAAAAGAAAATAATAGCATATTATACATTGAGTATACTTTTATTCTAAATTCTAAATTAAAGAATAACCATTGATTTCCATTTTCAGATCTGAACCTGACATAAAATCTCCAATATTCTGAAACTATCCCCCTGTCCCTTAAATCCAAGCTAGAACACTAAATATTGACTGAGGCATTACAAAAGTGAAAGAATTCAGATTGCAAATAATTATAAAAAAAAAAACACACACAAGTTAGTTTAAAGCCTTTGAAATAATCCACCTTAGCTTCATAATAAGAACATTGTTAAACAATCTTAAGCATTGAATGTACATGCTGTACGAGGGAGATACCTTAGTTTTTTACGAAATTTCCTAATTTTTAAACAACAAAATGAGCTTCACTTCAAAAGTGATGGCAACAAATTTGTCAAAGCGGTGCAAATTAACACAATTTGTTCTGATAAATGTGCTTCAGTAATTCGAATGCCAAAATTCAAACTGTTAAAGCTGTTAATTTGTTCAATTTTCATTTCAACGACTATTCTTTCGAATACAATATTTGTGGTTTTAAAAAAGTCTTTGGAGGACATTTGGCACTTTGTTGATACTCTAGGTGGCACATTTAAACCAACATCGGCTGGTAACAAATCCTCAATAGTGAAACCTTTGTCGGCCATTACAACAGCTCTAGGTGATAACTTTGGTATAAATCCATAAAATTGTTGTGAAATATGTCGATCTGACATTGCCACCCCACAACCTAGATACAAATGTTACCATTCCATTTGACGCAACGCCAATCAATACCTTCAAAAGAATGTTTATATTCAGAACACGTTGCCCATTATGTAGTCAACAACAATTCTTGTATCTGGATGTCCTGTAAAAGGTTTTGGCAAATTACATATTATCTGTTCTTGTGTTGGCCAGGAAATCAGTGTCAAACAATGGGCATAAAAAAATTAATCCATGTGTTCATGATTCTAGAGACGGTTGTTTCAGACACACGAACAATATCTGCCTGATGTTCGTGACGAAGAGCTAATCTTAGCCTCATACAAGTCATTAAAAATTCGTCAATTGGCCTTAAAAATCTTTTCTTTCTGGATTTACTCACACCTGGTTCATGGTAAGATCTTACCCATTGAACGTGTCTCTCCTTCCCAGTAATTTAATTGGTCAGCACCATGCTTTACAAGTGTACAAAGAAACATCCAAAATACTTTAAAGCCAACAAACCCAGTATTAAATTTTAACTTTGGCATCATCATTTTTAATACTTTCTATAGTAACTCTTGGAAGGTCAGCTTGCACTTCTGAAATGGAAGAGAAGGATGTCTCTGACTCTGTTTGAACATGAGCTGTCTCAGTAGATATAGTGTCTTTGTTAGTTTCAGCATGGTGGAATAATATGCTATCCGTTTGTGTTGACACAGTCTTGAATTTGATGTATGGTTCAAGTCCAATTTGATTTTCAGCTTCTTCTGACAGTTCATTCAATTCATAACATACTTTTCTATTCAATGGGCGAAGTGGGGTTACCTGCTTTTTAGGTTTGCTAGGGAAGATGGTTGGTATTTATTCATCTGTGAAAGTTCCTTCAAAATAAACACTGCACAATCTAGTGTGATCTTTAACTACCAGATTTGCCCTAACATTATTCAATCTTTTAATCCATAATCTTTTGATGTGGCCTTTTTTTCGGACACTGGAAATCGATGTAAGTTAATTTTGTTTCCATTAATATCTACACTGTCAGAGGTGTTACTACATCCTGGTATGCAACAGTATTTCTTTCCTATTTTAAAAATAAAAATAAAACTAAAATAAGATATTCAATCTTGTCACCTGAAAGTTTTAATCACAACAAAAGTAATACTTATTTTGTTGGTTTTTTGGGGGGGCGAATATTGAGAAGGGGTGACAATCACAATAATTTTAAACTCACATTTGATTTTATACGCCCGTCTTTATAGATGTTCTATATCAAATTTCAGTTTCATTTTGATTAATGGTTTCAGAGAAGTAGTAGTTTTTAAATTTTGACCAATCAGATCATGGTGGCCATTTTGTTCACGGGCCGGGAACATTTATGCAAAGCATCAGGCCACGTTTAAGTAAAATAGTTCCAGGTGTTTCAAAGGAGAAGATGAAACCATAAAAGTATATGGATGGATACATGGGCACCAAGTGAGGACAAAAGTTCACATGAGCTTTGGTCAGTTGAGTTAAAGAAGAGGAGGGTCTAGGTTTTACTGTTTGGGGGGGGGTACCGTTTTTAGGATAGCATTAGTAAGATCACCAATGTTCATGGAGCAATTTTAACGTGCACTAATCGCAATTATTAACCTTGCAATATTGTCAAATTGTGTAGATTCACTATTATAAATGCACTCGAAAAGTTTCTTAATATACAGTATTTCGGGTTATCCTGAGATTATCGTATTTGAAAATGTTCATTTGTGTTGGGTAGTTGTCTCATTGGTGCATACCCTGTAAATTGTATCTTCTTTTAATATATACATTATTTTGGTCTGAATGAGTTTTAAGGGGACAACAAATTAATTTTTAATAAGGGGTGGTACAAGTACAACCTTTTGTGAAATTACAGAGAGTGAATTTTTAACACATATAGGAAAATTTATAGTACCAGTTTAACATTTAGTCAAAATATTCATGATGCTTGAAAGGCTATTTTATTTTTTTGCTTTGACACATTAATATGACGTTGAGGGAAGGTATCAAACAAAAATTTAAAAAATACCCTTTCTAGACATGATTATTTGGACTACAATACATGTATTGAACATTGTTCCACCAGCCCATAAGATTCGGGATGAGAAAAAACAAAAATGCAGGATCTAATTGTTCAATGTTAATCTCTTGAACAACAATGTCAGTGATATGTGTAATGTTGTTTGCATTATGTTTTGGACTAGCATAACAAGTTTATTTTAATAAGTATGTCGCTTGTGTTACATATTTTATGTATTGTGCATAATTTCAATGCTTGTTATAAATGAACCTGCCTATTGACAGTGCGGAATCCTCAGGTTTTATCCACCTCAGACGAGGAATTGTTTTCCCACTAACCCCCAGAATTTATATACATAATTTAATCATATCGGAAAAGGGCATAACCTAACTATTTATTCATACTTTTTGGCAAGTTTACAATGAAAAGTCTAGAGAAAATCCATTTCCCGCCTAATGTTGAATGTCTTATAGTAGCATACAAACCTACATATTTTTTGTTTATTTGTGTATTTTTCACGAATATGTTCTCTCAAACTAAAACAACTATTTTAAATCCTATTTATTTCTTATAAGACAAACAAACATCCTTAATTGCAAATAATGAACATTTATAGGACCATAATTAAAGTTGATATCAGGAGTAACATTTGTATAATGTATCGCATGCATTGGATTTTATACAGATAACCTTGAATTTTTGTGGTTGTGGGTCAAAATTTTGCTATTGTCATACTTGTTCTTTAGGCGTTGATAGGGACTCAACAAATTATAGACATACCATTTAGATAATGCAATTAGTGACTTGGTCATTGCCTTTGTAGTGTGATTTTTCAAGTTAAATTTTATTATGGTTGTGGAATCATTTTCACTATGAATGGTGTCAATGGGATAACCATCATCTGCATTTTATGGGCCATACTAACTGCCATGTCAGGTTCCATGGCTTTACTTGATCCCCTCCTCTTAATAACACAATCATGTGCTGGAACTGTTTCATTCTTTCCTTCATGCAAGTATTGCGAACCTCAAAACGTTTCCTGAACTGGCGTCCAATCATAGATGCATGCCCTGAATAAAAGAACGTGCTCACATCATTAATTGTTAGAGAAACATACTGTACAGGGGCTAATTTTCACAAATGTTAAATTTTGCGAAGTAAGGAGTAAAATCTGTTCACAAGTTTTTGTCCCCCGCCGCAACGCGATGCGGGGGATATGGTAATGCCGGGCGTCCGTCCGTCCGTCCACCTTGTAAGCGCTCTAGCAAATTTATTTCTTGACCGATTTGGATAATATTTATACAGTAGCTTTAACTCAATGATACCTCAAGGGAGTTCGAAGATGAGTCATGTCGAAATATTTTTGTAGGAGTTATGCCCCTTAATAACTTTGAAAATTGACAAAATGTTCATCTAAGTGTTCTAGAAAATTTATATTCTCCTTGCATTGGAATAATATTTATACACTTGGACCTAAAGGGAGGTTTTATACATAAACTCCTATCGAAACTTATAAAATTGAAAAATACTGTCTTTAAGAGTTTGTTAGGCGGAATACTTTTGATCAAAGCATTTCTGTTTATTGAAAAGGAGTAAATGTACATTTGTATAAATTCTCAATACACATGGTAAAATAAGATTTCAACACTATACCCATATTGTATAAATGTCTTCATACCACTCATGAACTTGTAAAAAACTTTAGCAATAACCACAAATTGTTTGTCCTTCTATTCTCTCTCTTTGAGAAAATTTTGTTATGTTTCACTTGTCCAAGGGTTTCTGATGCTCTAGCGGCGGGGGACTTCGGAACGCTGTTCGATTATTAATTTCGCGTTTTCATTGTTTATGCCATTATCACATATTATCATTGCCTTATTTTCACGTATTTATTCTTATCGCGAAAAATAGCAAACATAAACCTGTCAAACAAATTAGCCCCTTTCCAGTATGTTAATGAATTGAAAAGGAAACAAACCATGCAAATATGTTCAAGCATTTTACAGATCTATATTGAAGCTTTTGTTAAAGAAATTGTCCATCTACTTGGAATTCAGTTAGCTTGAAGTTTTTTTTTATCTCTTACAACGTCGTTTGGTTATAATATAATGTTGTTCAATATTTCATATATACATAAAATACCTGTGAAACTGTTGTAGTTCAACCCATATCCTCTTTTGTGCCAACCAGCATCAAAACTAACCTCATAATCCTGGATTTCAAATGTATGGAATATAGAACTGTTTGCTTTTGTGACTGAATATAACATTGCAAGTATAAGGCAAGCCTGTAAATTTCTTTTATCAGTAATTTCAAATATATCTGAAATTAACTGATTGAAAATATTTTATAAAAATCAATTTCCTCAGAAGCAGCAACAACATGTATTTAAGAATTGAATGCAAAAGTTTGTATTTTTATCGGTGTGTAAAAGCTTTGACCGAAGCACATTTTGTACAAAAACTGTGCGCACGGTCCACGCTTTTACGCCCCATAAACCAAAAAAATCTTGCATTCAATTAATATAATTACATACCATAAGCAATTAGTGTTAAAGTTAGATTAATGGATGACAATCGTGCAAAATTTATTGTTTGATTATTTAAATTACTCCGCGCTATTGCCGTTGTCGTAGACGTTCATCAAGTGATAAAACTTTACTTTTTATCTGACCGGAAGCGCTTTTAAGCGATCAGAAGTCTTGAATTCCATACATGCATAAGTAATATTACATGTTTGAATATAACATCATCTTTCCATTCATAAAAACATAAAACAACATGATTGTATGAAAGGTAAATGAATTATATGAGAAGTCAATTAAATACCAGTATTGCTCAGGCCAAGGAAAAAAAGATTGTCTTGGCTAACAAATGATTAATTCTTAAAGTTCAAACACTTCTTTCTAAAATCCAAAGGTCGAAAGGAGTATCAAGTTACTGGTACTGCTACATTTTGTAGCGAGGAATGTACCTTGTCAGCTGATCATTCTTTCTCCAGCTGCTGGGCTTTTCTGTATGAATCTCTAGCACTATCTGGGTATATCCAAGGCCTGCGTGTATCATACCAATAAGAGAAAAGAATATTTTAACTATTTAAAATTTAATTCTTTTAAATGAGAGTATTAATTAGAAATATTTCTTTTCTTCTCAGCAATATATCTGCCCGAATTGCCTTTCCCTAACATTCAGAAACATAAATAAATGTCTTTCGTGAAAGTATAAGCCTATTGATTCCTGGGTGGAACAGTAAAATTTACATAGGTTCATACAATACATATATTTGATATTTTTACCTAAACATTAATTGATATTTTAACACCCCCCCCCCCCCCTAATAAAATATTTATTTCTACATCAGGGTTTAAAACATTGGAAATTTTAAATAGCATAGAAGGCTATTTCATACATTTTATATTTTACATATGTTATAAGAGTTAGCGACCGGCCTTTATTTATCTCTCTTGGGGGAGCATGATAAAGAGGAGAGGGCGTTTAGAAGTTTCTTTGTGTTAGAAGTTGGGGGTCAAGAATTTTTTTGTTTAAAATATATTTTCAAATTCAAGATCCATGTAACTTAAAAAAAAATAAGCAAAAATATAGAGAAGAAAAGGGAGGGCGAACCATCTATAAAAACTGAAATTTCTCCTCAGAGGTAACCTCTTTGAATCAGATTATTGTTATTTTACTAACCATATATATTTTATATACATTTTGTACTATGAAAAGCAAAACTGATATTTTACCCAATTAATTTCAGTTGTATCCTTGCATTACTCAGGAACTGTTTGCTTTTAAAATAACAATAATCTGATTCAAAGAGGTTACCTCTCCGGCCCCTAACTCGTATAAAATTTGCTTTTAATTACATTGTAATATCATTATTACTTATATATTTCATTTACTTTTTACACCTTGAAAGACCAAATCATTATAATAATTTCCTAATTTCAGGTTTGTCTTTACATTACTCTAATATACAGATTTAATACATTATGGCTATGGGAAAATTAAACCAATTATAAAAATTGGAACTGAATATTGTTCCTCTGATTACTTTTCTTAATGAAATCTTAATGATTTTACTCACCTTACATACATGTTTTTCCTATACTTTTCACATTATAAATGACAAAAAAAGATCTAATGGTTCCAGGCCCGTACCCATAATTTTCTGAAAGGATGTGTGTGTACGGTAATAAAATTTTAGGGGGTGCAACTGCAGAGAAAGTAGGAGTCTTGACCACAAAATTCCCAGGAATTTGAAATATTTTCGGCTACAGAGTCTCTCAACAGGACGACATCGCCTTCCAAGATATTAGGTTGATCGGTTTCCCATTTTCTCCTAGTTTGAAGAGTATGAAGGTATTCTTTTTTCCACTTAATCCAAAATATGTTAGACAATGCTTGAACTCTTTTCCATTGTGATCTATACATGCCTTTTTCATCTAAGCTGTTGAAGGTTTCATCAACAATATCCGATTTTTGTGTCAGTAATAGCGACGGACTAAGAACTTCCGGAACTTCAGGATCAGAAGAAACTGGTACGATAGGACGAGAGTTTACAATGGCAGTGACCTCTGCCATAAAGGTTGACAACACGTCGTGTGTTAACTGCTTCGCAACGGTTTCTGACAAAATAGAATCTAGTATACGTCGCGTTACTCCGATCATTCGTTCCCAAACGCCACCCATGTGTGATGCATGGGGTGGGTTGAAGATCCAGACTGTTTGATTTTTCGTAAGTCTTTTACCTGAGTGTCTTCCACATTGATAGCTAGAATATTCAAATCATCGGTTGCTCCGACGAAATTAGTTCCACGATCGGAACGAAACTCCTTTACATGACCTCTGATTGCGGTGAATCGACGTAGTGCGTTGATAAATGCGGATGAAGACATATCACCAACAAGTTCGATATGTACAGCTCTTATAGTTAGGCAAGTGAACATTATTGCCCATCGTTTGCTATTAGCCACTCCTCCTCTGGTGCGACGTGACACAATCTCCCAAGGACCAAAAGTGTCAACACCAACGTGAGTAAAAGGTGGTGCTATTGTAACACGATCTTGTGGTAATGATGACATTTTCTGAAATTGTTGTTTTCCCCTTAGTTTTCTACACTTAACACATTTTTGTATGATCGAAGACACAAGTCGCTTAACTCCTGTAATCCAATATCCAGCTGATCTTATAATACCTTCTGTTAAATGGCGCCCTTGATGTTTAACCTTTTCGTGAAAGTAACGCACTAGTAAGATAGCAATGTGATGATTTCCAGGGATGATAACAGGATGTCTCTCCTTCGAAGTGATATCTACTTTTTCGAGACGACCACCTACTCTCAGCAATCCATCGTTGTCCATAAAGGGATTGGGAGACAGTATCCTACTATTCTTTTGTAATGACCTATTTTTATCTATGTTATCAATTTCCTTCTTAAAAGTTTCATTTTGAACGGTTTTGATAATGAATGCTTCTGCTTCGGAATAGTTATCTACAGTATTTAGTTTTTTGTCAATCATAATGTTGCTATCCTTTATTTCATGAATCGATCGGATGACTTGTTTAAGGAGAACGAAGGATTTAACTAATTTATTCCAACAGGAAAAGCGGTTAAATCTGTGTGATCCAAGTGGATTTTTCACTATCGTTTTGAATGCATTGACTATATCGATAGTGCCATCTGACTTTGTAGTTTTTATGTATGCTACTGCTGCTACGGCTTTCTCAGAAGCGTCGGAGTAAACGTGAAGCTCTTTACGCAAGACAGTTCCAAATGAAACAGAGCTATATGTTCTTGGAATCTGTAAAGACCTGAGTTCCTTTAAAGAATTTCTCCAGTCGTCCCATTCCGAACGATATTCCTCGGGTAATGGTTCATCCCAATCCTTTGTACTTTTCATGCGATTTCTTAAAAATAACTTTCCTGCACAGTAACTGGTGCTACAAATCCCAACGGATCGAACAGACTATTGACAGTTAACAAAATTCCTCTTCTAGTAAAATGTTTTTCATCTAGTGAAACGTGAAACGTGAACGCGTCCAATTTCAGATTCCAGCTCACACCTAAACTACGTTGGAGTGGAATATTATCTTTTTCAGGGTCGAGATCCTTCAGATCCTTGGCCAGGTCATCGTTGTGAAACGCGTTACGTACTTCTTCCTTGTTAGAGGCAATTTTATGAAGACGCAAATTTCCTTCGGACGATAGAGCCTTCTGAGTTCGTTTCATTAAATCAGCTGCCTGTTCACTTGTTGCAAGAGACGTTATGCCATCATCGACATAAAAATTGTGTTGAATAAATTCCTTAACATCTGCACCATAGACATGTTCGCTGTTCTCTGCCGCCTTTTGCAAACCATAAGCAGCAACAGCAGGTGAAGGACTGTTACCAAAAACGTGAACACAAATACGGTACTCGACTAGTTCCTTAGTAAAATCATTGTCCTTATACCACAAAAATCTTAGGAAATTTCGATGGTCTTCCCTAACCTTAAAGCAATAAAACATTTGCTGAATGTCTCCTGTAATTGCTACGGGCTCCCTTCTGAAACGGAGGAGAACGCCTACCAAACTATTGACGAGGTCAGGACCTGACATTAGAACACTGTTCAATGATACGTTTTCAAACTTTGCGGAGGAGTCAAACACGACTCTGATCTGACCTGGTTTTTTAGCGTGGTACACACCGCAAATTGGTAAATACCAACATTCTTCATCTGGCAGTGTAGGCGGTGCTAACTCAGCATGTCCATTCTCAATTACTTTTCGCATGAAGTCAAAGAAATGTTCCTTTTTGGTGGGAGGTTTCTGCAGACTTCGCTCCAAAGTCTTTGCTCGATTAACAGCTTGAGGTCTGTTGTTTGGAATTTTATCCCTAGGATTTCGGAATGAAAGAGGCGCTCCAAAATTGCCGTTGGCATCCTTATAGAGTTTATTGTCCATAATTTTTAAGAATTCTCTATCCTCAATTGACAAACCTACTTTATCATCGTTGATTGTTCTTTCAAATATAAAGCCTTTGTCGTAATCATGTTGGTTGTGTTGAGATAGTTCCATATCATCTTCGGTTCTGTGTTTTTCCCTAACATCTAAGTTGTTAGGACAAGGCTTGAAAATAGATGCCCGTCCATCTACTTGAAGATATATTTTATTTACATTGACGATATCTGGAGCATGAACCTTGCCCAGACATGCTTCGCCTACAATCACCCATCCACGGGTCAGCCTTTGAGCGTATGGAGTTCGTCTTGGTCCAGTTCTCTGCTCGTGCACGTGATGTGCTTCGCCCAAATCTCTGCCAATCAACAAGAGAATGGGAGCTTTCTCATCTACATTTGGAATATATTTAGCAATGTTCTCCAAATGGTGATAATGTTTAGCTACTACTGGGGTAGCTATTTCCTCTCTTATGTTTGGAATTTTATCGCATTCTATTAGAGTCGGCAACTCTAGTTTTGAGCTGTCGTCCATAGCCTCAATTGTGTACCCGGAAGCTCGTCGACCGGAAAGAACTGTACTCCCTGAACAGGAAGACAGAGTGTACTCCATTTTTTGATCTGGGATATCAAAGGTGTTAAAGAATTCGGACTTAGCGAGAGATCTGTTGCTTTGATCATCATGTATGGCGTACATCTTGACATATTTTTATGGTTGACCATTCGGGTAAACTTTAACAAGGATAGTCTGCGAGCAAGACTTTCCCGGGAGACTGTCGCCGCATATCTGTGTACAAGCTGACTTGACTTGTTCGGGCTGATATGATGATTTCTTCTCCCCGCCATGCATTGTTGTGAATGTAAAAGATATTGGTGCTTCACGGGGTTTCATATGCATGGCTGTTGGCATGACGGTCACTACCGGATTCTCCACATTTTACCTGTTGGTTACATGAACTTTTCATATGTGTAGCTGACTGACAACATCGGAAACAAGTTCCATTTTCCTTTAATATTTTTCGCCTATCGTCCAAGCTTTTAGTTCTAAAAAGTCGACATTGATTTAGCGAATGATTTGCTTTGTGAATCTGACATACTTTATCCGGTCCGTTGTCGGATGTATCGGGATGCAAATCCGTCTTCTTTGAAGAAATAAAGGTTTTGTTTTGATTTGGGTTCCTAGAATATGTGGTTTCCTTTTTGTGATTTGTATTTCCTGGATCGTTCCTTATTTTGCTCATATCTCGAATAAATTCGGCAAACGCTGAAAATGGTGGAAATGACACGCTGTGGCGTTTCTTATAGTTTACGGCTTGCGATGTCCATTTTTCCTGTAGATTATTAGTTAGTTTGTTCACGATCGGAAGAATCCCTGAAGATGTGTCGTAATACGCTAGAAGCGAAGCGTACTTCTCATCGTTTTTGACAGATTCGATTTCTGCTAAGATGTCAGAAAGTTCGTATAACTTCTTGTTGTACGTGAGGCGAGGGAATTCAGCTAGTTTGCTTTTGAGTGTGGCCTCTACCATTTCTGGACATCCATAACGCTCGCCCAAGCGCTCCCAAATACGTTGTAGACCCCTCGCTGGGTTACTGAAGTTCGAAGATCTGATACTTAATGCGTTTCTCCCAGACTCGGGTCCTAGGCATTTAACTAGCAGATCAAGTTCTTCGTTCGGAGTGGCATCTAACTCCTGCATAATACTATTGAAACTTGCCTTCCATATTGCATATGTTTCTGGTCGGTCATTATAGGTAGACAACCTCGAAAGTAGTAAATCCTTTTTCAACAAGAAACGTGTGAACTGGTTGATGTTCTGATTTTCTTGACTTTGTCGCACTTCCGGTTGAAAAATAGGAGCATAGATATTTAAAGGACGATCAGCTGGTTGTGAAATTGAAACATTCTGCTGAACTTTATTAGAATTTGGTGTTCTCTCGTTTTCCTTGTTATAATGGTTTAAAAGTTCGACGGACAGAGCCGGCACCTCATCTTGATCCTTTTTTGTTTCGTTTACGTTGGTGGTTAATTCTTCCTGTACATTCAATTTCGTGTTTTCGTGTATTGACCTTTGATCGGCAACGTATTGTCGAGTTCGTTCCTCTGCATTCACTGATGCATGACTTCTAGACCTTTGTGACGATCCTGCAGACGACGCAAGTGCTTCTAACTCGGCTTCGGCCGCGACTGCTTCTTTCTTGTGTTCTAAAAGTGTAAGATCAGCCTCAAGATCCGATCTTCTGCGTGCAGATTTAGCTTCTTCTTCTTTCAGTCGAGTGTGTTCTTTTTTAATCTTAATTTCCTCTTCAGCAAATAGTACTTTGGCTCGAGCGGCTTTGGCCTTAGCGTGTGTTCTTTGCAATAATGAGCTACTTTGCGATATATTTGAACCAGATTTCCTCGATAATCTAGAGACTTGAGAACGAACTGTAAACGCTTCTAAACGACTTTTCTTATATTGGTCTATTTGTCGGAGGTTAGTTTCAACGGCAGACTCATGAGCCTTGATGATCGTTGTCTGAAGTTTCATCTCTTCTACGCTTTCAACGCTGTTTGTTCTTAGCAAGAATCCAATGTATTCGTCAAATATTAATTGGTAGCTAGTGTGCAACTTGACAATATCGCTTTCCATTATTTTCAGTTGTTCAAGGGTTAATGTCGAATCACTCTGCTAACTGAGAAAAGAATATTTCAACTCTTGTCCATGTTTTTGCAAGCTTTTTGACCCATGCATCTTTCGTTTTCTCATACAATTCTAATCCTTTCTTATTTAATTTCCTGATTATTTTTCTTTCGGGAGTTTCCATTATCGAATCCTCATATTGTTCTCCGACAATGTCTTCATCCTTTGAACTCATTTTGAAATTGTTCAGCTTTCAAACCAATTCTGACGGTAATGCCAGTCTTTTTACTGTACTGCCTATTCCTGGGAACTTACATTCAGCTTAACCAAGTAACTAAACACTTAAAGAGTGATAATCTTTATTTTGGTAGATGTACAATAAGTGTTGATAGTTTGTGAGCGGTAAAAAGCTGAAATTAAATAAAATTACAATAGCGATGTCCGGATTTTCCGGATGTGACGTCACGGAAAATTTTTGGATGGCAAAAGAAAAATGGAACAAGAGTACAAATCATTAGAGGCATACAAGTAAGTACTTAAACATTAATTATTGCCGTATTTCAACCTTCAGTTTGCTTTTATTATCGCGGAAAAGTCTGAATTCCCCCACCTGTACTGCAATACACATTATTTACAGGTGACGCGTTGTTTACACCACGTGGTATCCTTATATGGACATACCCAACTATCAATGGAAATTTACCTGAGTTATAGTACTGTTATCAGTGTTGTAGTATATATTTAATAAAACCTTAAGAGTGATTACTTCCTAACATAAAGTAACAGAAAGCAAAAGAAAAATAAAATTTTGATAGAAATATTAAAAAAACATTACTAATAGTATGAGAGTAATACACATTTTTATGGACCTGTATACCAAGAATGTATATTATTTTTAAATGAAAAATACCCCCGTGTGGGTCCCGGGGACACTAATAGAATAGGCCCACAGCTCCTCGGCTTGGCGTAAGAGGCCCCTAAAGAGGCGACATGTTTGCCGTGTGTCGCAAACCCGTGTCGGTAATAGGGAGTGTTTCTGGATGGCCGGAAAAACGGTTCCGATCACCATCTGGGGCACAATCTTTACCTAGACGGGAGGCCGGATAGACCCGATCCGGTCAATCGGCTGGTCACATCAGTCCCTTTTTGTAACACTTATTTATATTTTTTTTTCTCCTCCCCAAACTGATTAATCAAATTCCAAATTGCTGTTTGGCGGGATTGGTGTTGGCTAATGGGTCACAAACTTTAACAAGCTCAAAATTTCTTTACTTTTGAATTAGATCTTTATTAATTGCCATTATTTTTGTTTTATTATTTTCTTAATATTCAAATCTAAATTATGCCTCTCATTTATATCAACTGTTTCAAATGTCTTTTTGGTCTCGCATTGGTTTTGAAATATGTAAACAACCAGCTCCAAAATTGGCTGGATTGCCCCGGTCTGGCCACTTACTGGTCATGTCTAGCCCTCTGCTGTTTTCTCGTGGTTATTTGAAGAGACCCAGATGAACCTTTTATGACACCTCGATACCATGGGTCGGGTTAGGGTGGTATGCAGGTATCGTATGAGATTGATGTTTTGGTTCTGGGGTCTCTGAAGATAGCCACTGACGGAGGCAGCGGAGAAGGCGTTGGCTAATGGGGTAAGGCTTCCTCGGCTTAATGAGGCCACATGTTTGCCGTGTGTGGATACCCGTAAGGATAGAGGACGGAATCCTGGTGGTTGAAACACGCCACTTTGGCCCCTACTTTATCTGAAACGGGCGGTCGGATGGGCCCGGTCTCGATCAATCGGCTGGTCACGCCAAGCCCTTGAACATGATCTTATATAAAACTGTGCGACAATAGCACCATCTTTAAGATTAGTTCAAGAAGGCGGTGGCTCATGGGTCAATCGTGTAGAATCTACTGTGGACAGTTGTTTCGTCGGGTAACCCCCGACACGAAGCTTGTGTCTATTTAAAAGTACTCTATGCGAGTATCCTGTCCTGTAGCCCTAGTGCTTGTCACATATGTGGCAAGCATACATCGTTGTGGTGCTGCTCCGAGGTGGGCGGGGAGCAAGGGCAGTGAAACTTTATAAATCATCATGAAGAAATCAGAAAACAACCAAAAACCAACACCCTCTAAACGGAAATGTGATTATAGTGACGATGAGGAGCGAATTTCAAAATTACAAAACACAACATCTGACAAATTTCCTAAATTTTTAGTTTTGACAAGTAAAAATTCTGACAGACCTTTGACTAAACTTTCTCCTTTTTTACTACAGAAAAAAATTCAAAGCTGCGCTGGACAAGTTCAAAAAGTTACCAAAATGAGAAGTGGAAGTCTACTTATAGAATGCATTAGACCACAACAGGCAAAAAATCTCCTTTCTTTAACTTGTATTTCTGATGTTGAGATCTTGGTAACCCCACACCGAACACTCAATTCTTCCATGGGGGTTATTCGAGACAGAGACCGTGATTTGTATGAGTTGTCTGAAGAAGAAATTCAGGAAGAATTGGAATCTCAACATGTCTCAAAAGTGAAAAGGTTTACTAAAAAATCCGAAGGAAAAATTGTAAAACTGAATACATACCTTATTACATTCAACCTCACTACTGTACCTGAACATATCTACATAGGACCCTATAGAATGAAAGTTGACACATACATACCTAACCCTACTCGTTGTTTCAAATGCCAGAAATTTGGACACGGTAGAGGTTCATGTCGTGGTACTGAAAGATGTGTCAAATGTTCTGTAGAGGGCCACTCAAGTTTTGAATGTGACGGTACAGTAAAGTGTGCAAACTGTGGACTGAATCATTTGGCTAATTCAAGAAATTGTGAATTGTATAAAAAGGAATTAGAAATCCAAAAAATCAAAACTGAAAAAAAATTAAGCTATCAGGAAGCGAAACGAATGGTCTCTGTCTTGAATAACTCTGTTCAAACCTCTTACGCTGATAAAGTCAAAACCACACAAACCAGAACTTTTGCAACCCAAACTGAATTCACTTGGCCTGATGGATCAGAAGTACCAACACTCTTACTTCAAACTTCTCAATCTAAACCGTCTTCTACATCAAACTCTTCTCAAACGTCTGGTTCTTTAAATACCTCAGACACTACCAGTAAACAACAAAGACCGACTGCCAGACAAAGAACTTCCATACCTTCAAACCAAAAGTCTTCCTCATCGTCCCAAAAAACTACACCATCGTCTTCCAATGAAAAAGCTAGAAACAAACAATCATCCAGTCGCCTCTCAAAGGCAGAAAAAAATTCTAAAGTTAATAGATTTAGAGACCTCTGTTCAGAGTTCGACAATGATGTCGACGAGGACTTTGAACAGATGGATACTTCAAATGAACCAGAAGAATCCATTTGGGGAAATATTTCAGTTCCTGGTGGGAATTCTCGTAACGCCAGAGATTCCAGCGCTTCTGGCGGCAGGCGCAGAAGTTGTTCAAGTGAACAACTAAGGAAAAACTACTCCCCAATCCGCCCACCCTTAAAATGAACAATATAATTCAGTGGAATTGTCGGGGTTTAAAAATTAATTTAATTGAAATATCTTTACTTGTCCAAGCTTTCCTACCAGTTGCCTTTTGTCTCCAAGAAACTCACTTAAAGGAAAACGATAATGTAAACATCAAAAATTACTCTCTCTACAGCACAAGAACTAAACAGGATGAAAGGGCTGCAGGCGGCTCTTCAATCCTTATAAAAAACAACGTTATTCATAGTCAAATAAATTTAAACACCGATCTGCAGGCAGTTGCAGTTCGCCTTTCTCTTAATAAGACTATTACACTATGTTCTGTTTATATTCCTCCTAACACAAACCTGGAAATTAGTAAACTTAAAACTCTAACAGATCAGTTACCTGTCCCATTTCTTCTGATGGGTGATTTCAATGCTCATAATCCTATATGGGGCAGTAACTCACAAAACGACAAAGGCAAAAAGATCGAAGATTTTTTTAAATCAGGAAAGTTTGTGCATCTTCAATGACGGATCGGATACTTATCTCCATCCGGGGAATGGTTCGTACTCTGCTATCGATTTAACCATTTGTGACCCCTCTTTATTACTTGATTTCTCATGGCGAGTCCATGATGATTTGTGTGGTAGCGACCACTTTCCCATTATTTTGGAAAATTTATTTCCCACGTCATCTGAGAGAGTTGCTCGCTGGAAATTTGACAAGGCTAATTGGCCTTTGTTCGAGCAACTCTGTCGAGATGAACTGACGAAAGAAACTTTTGATACTGTTATTAATCCAGTCCTTAAATTTAATGAAAAGTTAGTATCGATAGCTGAAAGAACCATTCCTAAAATCTCGACAAATCCTAAACAACCAAGCAAACCATGGTTTGATGATGATTGTGAGGAGGCAAAGAAAAATAGAAAGAAGGCCGAACGACGATTCAATATGCATCCAACCCAAGATAATTTAAGTAACTTCCGTATATTCCGTGCAAAAGCACGTCGAACATTCAAACAAAAGAGACGAACCTCTTGGCACAACTTCGTTTCTAAAATAAATTCTCGTACACCAATGAACAAAGTTTGGAATTTCATACAAAAAATTAATGGTAAAAACCGAAAAACCAACGTCCACCATCTGAAAGATGGCCAGACCCTTCTAACATCTGAAAAGGACATATCGAATAAACTTGCAGAAACATTTTCTAAGCATTCCTCTTCTCAAAATTACTCTCAGGAATTTCAACAAATCAAACATCGCACTGAAAAAACTAAACTTAACTTTAAATCTAAAAACACAGAAGACTACAACCGCTCTTTCTCTTTGGATGAACTCAAAACTTCTCTGGCAAAGGCCCATGACACAGCATGTGGCCCAGATGATATCCATTATAAACTTCTGACTCATCTTCCTGATAAATCATTACAAACGCTTTTGGATATACTAAATAACATTTGGGAAACAGGTAATTTGCCCTCTTTGTGGAAGCTTGCTATAGTTGTCCCTATTCCAAAACCTGGTAAAGATCATTTTGAATCGTCGAATTATCGGCCAATTGCCCTCACAAGTTGCGTATGCAAGACGATGGAACGAATGATCAACGATCGCCTTGTTTGGTTCCTTGAGACCAATGGTCTACTGTCTAATATACAGTGTGGATTCCGGCAGGGCAGAAGCACGTTAGATCATCTCGTTCGCTTCGAGTCTTTCATACGCAACGGGTTTGCTAGGGGTGAACACGTGGTGTCGGTCTTTTTCGACCTTGAAAAAGCATACGACACCACTTGGAAATATGGCATTTTAAAAGACCTAAATGATATGGGGTTGAAAGGTAGGTTACCTACCTTCACTGAAAATTTTCTTTCAGACAGACAGTTCAAGGTAAAGGTTAACACGACCATGTCTGACCCTTTTGAACAAGAGATGGGTGTTCCTCAGGGAAGTATCCTCTCCGTCACTTTATTTAGTATAAAAATAAACAGTTTAGCTAAAACATTAAAACAAAATGTTGAGGGCTCCCTCTATGTAGATGACTTTTTGATATGTTATAGGGCTAAAAATATGAACAATATAGAAAGACAGCTACAGTTGTCTTTAAATAAAATTGAAAAGTGGGCCACAGAAAATGGTTTTAAATTTTCAAACTCAAAAACCGTCTGTATGCATTTTTGTAACAAACGAAAACTGCATTTAGACCCTGAACTAAAGCTTTATAATGCACCCATTAAAGTTGTTAAAGAAAATAAATTTCTTGGAATTCTGTTTGATAAATAAACTCACCTTTTTACCCCATATCAAAATGCTGAAAGCTAAATGCTTGAAAGCATTGGACATTTTAAAAGTTGTTTCCAGCACTGACTGGGGCGCTGATAAAAGCATTTTGTTAAATTTATATAGATCTTTAGTGAGATCGAAACTTGACTACGGTTCTATTATTTATGGATCTGCTCGCAAATCCTACATAAAGATTTTAGATACTGTTCACCACCAAGGCTTACGTTTGGCCTTGGGGGCGTTCAGAACATCCCCAATAGAAAGTTTATATGTAGAGGCGAACGAGCTGTCTCTTAATAACCGTAGAATAAAACTTGGTCTACAATACTTGACCAAGCTAAAAGCCTATCCTTCAAATCCTGCCTACGACTGTGTTTTCAACCCTCTCTATGAGGATATATTTGAACAGCATGAAAACAAAACCCCTCCTTTTGGTATCCGGATGAAACCACACATTTCTGGTTCTAACATCAACCTTGATGAAATAACCCCTATTAATATACCTCAATCGCCACCTTGGCTTGTCCCCAAACCCAAATTCATTTTTGACATGAGAAAACATAAAAAGTCGGACACCAACCCCATTGAAATTCAGCAACAATTTGCTGAAATTAAATCTAATTTTCAAGATTTCGATACCATTTATACTGATGGATCAAAAGACGGAGATAAAGTAGCTGCAGCGGCTGTTTATGGACAACAGGCAGCGACTCTTCGTCTTCCATCTTCCAGTTCTATATTTACAGCTGAGGCAAGAGCTCTTATTCTTGCCTTGAAATTTACTAAATCTTCTGACAAACAAAACTTCCTAATTTGTTCAGATTCACTTTCATGTTTACTGGCTATCGAAGGTCAGAAGTATAAAAACCCTTTAATTGCCCATATTATTGAATTTTATAAAAGACTTGTCCAAATGGGCAAAGAAATCATTTTTCTCTGGGTACCAAGTCATATTGGTATTAAGGGAAACACAGTCGTAGATAGAATAGCGAAGGATGCTTTAGAAGACCCCATAACTAATATGTCGGTGCCTTTCTCTGATTTTAAACCTTTAATATACAAATATGTTTTACGTCTGTGGCAGTCCCGGTGGGATCTGCTTACAGACAATAAATTACATTCTATAGAGCCAACTGTTGGCAAGAATGTTTGTTTCTTTGGCAAAAGCCGAAGAGACCAAGTTGTTTTAACAAGATGTCGCATTGGCCACACCAGGACGACTCATTCTTTTATTTTGGAGAATGAGCCGCCTCCTGAATGTATACATTGCCAATGTCGACATAGTATTCAGCATCTTTTAATTGACTGTATAGATAAATCCGACATCATTAGTCGGTACTATACAGTCAATAATATGAAAGATCTATTTACAATTGTCGCTGGCGACCAGATTTTAAAATATTTGAAGGACGTTGGACTATATTCGAGAATATAGTCTATGACTATGTTCTCGAGTATGGTCCTTACCGAATATATGCTTACCTAATATCTGTTATATGATTATGTCATTTTATGAATATGTGATAGCTTATCTGTGATATTGTTTGTTTTGTTTTGAAAATATTAACTATGATAGTGTCATTGTGATACTTGTTTTACTGTTTATTCCTGTCTTTTATTTGTAAATAGTCAATCCATTTTATACATTATTTGTTTTAATACAATCGTATTCTAATCAGTTTTCGCCGTGGTATGGCTGCAATACTGTCCTTACGGCGTTAAACAACAATCAATCAATCAATCAATTAAATGAAAAATAATATTTTATGACATGAATTCAATATTTAAAGACATTTGCGTTGACCATGTTGACCATTCCTACCAGTACCATGTTTTATAAATCTGAAGTTTTAATGAAGAGTCTTTCACATGTAACATTAATTGACAATAAAATATATTTGATTTGTATCATGTACTTTGTATGAGGTGATTTTTTTTTTGGTAAAAAAAATTTAATTATTTTATGTTTTAATCTTTGTAGATATGTTGTAAGTGGTCACGTCCGTGTTGTATTGTCACATCAGATTTCGAATGACTGTTCATATGTTGCACTGTCGTCTAAAGTCACACCATCACAAAGGGCCAGAGACAAGCCACATGAGCCTTGGGTTTATTTAGAGAAGAAGACTGGAACTGTCTATTGTGCCACTGTACCTGCATGGCAAGGTAGGTGTCAATGTATTGCATACTTAATGTATATAAAGTTTCTGAAGTAAATATTAAACTTTAAAGAAAAATTCTAGTTTTAGTTGTAAAGAATATTGCCATATGTGTCAGTATTTAATGTCAAACTTGCAATTTTCAGCACGTCAAGCACAGTAAAACATTTTTGGAACAATTTATTTTAAGAGAATATATGTGTATCTTGTAAGTCGTTGTCAATGTACATTTAAAAAAGAAGATGTGGTATGATTGCCAATGAGACAACTCTCCACCAGAGATTAAATGATGTCTTTTTTTCCTGATGATTATATTGTGCTATTCCATGCTTCTTGTCATCAATAAATAAAGATCTCTGATTCCCTGATGTAATGAAGTTCAGTTAATTTGTAGTCTTTTGTCATTGTTGTTAAAACTTGTGTTTTCCATTGTAGGTTGGGTGAAGATGGGTGTTCCCCAGGGAAGCATCCTCTCTGTTACTTTATTTAGCATTAAAATAAATAGTTTGGCCAAAACCCTACAAAATAATGTTGAAGGCTCTCTTTATGTTGATGATTTTTTAATATGTTATAGAGCTAAAAATATGAACAATATTGAAAGACAATTACAATTGACTTTAAATAAAATTGAAAAATGGGCTACGGAAAACGGTTTTAAATTTTCCAACTCTAAAACAGTATGTATGCATTTTTGTAATAAACGGAAATTGCATTTAGACCCCGAACTGACACTTTATAATTCTCCAATTAAAGTGGTCAAAGAAACCAAATTCCTTGGACTCCTGTTTGACAGTAAACTTAGCTTTCTACCCCATATCAAAATGCTTAAAGCTAAATGCTTGAAAGCATTGGATATTTTAAAAGTTGTTTCCAGCACTGACTGGGGTGCTGATAAAAATATTTTATTAAATTTATATCGATCTTTAGTTAGATCAAAACTTGATTATGGTTCCATTATATATGGATCTGCTCTCAAATCCTATATAAAAATTTTAGATACTGTTCATCACCAAGGCCTACGTTTGGCCTTGGGGGCGTTTAGAACTTCTCCTGTGGAGAGTTTATATGTAGAGGCGAACGAGCCGTCTCTTCATAACCGTAGAATAAAACTTGTTCTACAATATTTAACCAAACTGAAAGCCTATCCTTCAAATCCTTCCTATGACTGTGTTTTCAAACCTCTCTATGAGGATTTATTTGAACAGCATGAAAACAAAATCCCCCCTTTTGGTATCCGGATAAAACCACAAATTTCTGGATGTAACATCAACCTTGATGAAATAGCTCCTATTGATGTACCTCAATCGCCACCTTGGCTTGTACCAAAACCCAAATTCATTTTTGACATCAGAAAACATAAAAAGTCTGAGACTAATCCGATTGAAATTCAGCAAAAGTTTGCTGAAATTAAATCACATTTTCAAGAGTTTGATACAGTTTATACTGATGGATCAAAAGACGGAGATAGAGTAGCTGCTGCTGCTGTTTATGGACAACCGGCAGCGACTCTTCGTCTTCCATCTTCCAGTTCTATATTTACAGCTGAAGCAAGAGCTATTATTCTTGCTTTGAAATTCATAAGATCTTCTGATAAACAAAACTTTCTAATTTGCTCAGATTGTCTTTCATGTTTACTGGCTATAGAAAGTCAAAAGTATAAAAGCCCTTTAATTTCACATATAATTGAATTCTATAAAAGGCTTGTCGATATGGGTAAACAAATAATATTTTTCTGGATACCTAGTCATATTGGTATAAGAGGAAACACAGTTGTAGATAGGATAGCGAAGGATGCTTTAAACGATCCCATTACTAATGCATCAGTGCCATATACTGATTTTAAACCTTTGATTTTTAAGTATATTATACGTCTGTGGCAGTCCCAGTGGGATCTGCTCACAGCCAATAAATTACATTCTATTGAGCCAATTGTTGGCAAGAATGTTTGTTTCTCTGGCAAAAGCCGAAGAGATCAAGTTGTTTTAACTAGATGTCGCATTGGCCACACTAGGACGACTCACTCTTTTATTTTAGAGAGTGAGCCGCCTCCTGAGTGTATACCTTGCCAATGTCGACATAGTATTAAACATCTTTTAATTGACTGTGTAGATAAATCCGACATTATTTCTCGGTACTACACAGTCAACAATATGAAAGATTTATTTACAAAGGTTGCTGGCAGCCATATATTACAATATTTGAAGGACGTGGGACTATACTCGGGAATATAGTCTGACTGTATTCCTGGTTATAGTCCTTGTCCAGATTTTTAAATTGTTATGTTTTGACTGATGTTATTTTATTGATTATATTTTCTTGTAGCGTTTCTGTGATATTTTTCAGGTCTGTGATATTATATGTTTCGTAAGGTTTTGTCTAATATTTTTTTTATTGTTTATATTGTCATTAATATTTTATTTGTAAATAGTCAATTGGCTTTAATTGTGTTTAATTTTAACCAGCTCCGTTTAGATTAGTTCTCGCCGTGATATTGGCTGAAATATCGCCAGCTCGGCGTAAAACAATAATCAATCAATCAATCAATCAATTTAAGGTGGAAATGGGTGTAAAAATTGGTATGACAAAGACATCATCTACCAGTACAGCTTGTCTGTGGAATAGCAAATTTCGGAAAGAGGTATTACATTTGTTGGAACTTTATTATTATTGTTCAAATTTTTTGGGCATTTCATATTACCTCAAATTGAAAAGTAGTCTGTAAACTTATACTCTGAACCGTAATTAGGAAATGCCAAAACATTCATAAAAAATAATGTAAGATTACATGGTTTTAATTTTGTATGCCAGACACAGGTTTCCTCTTAAAATGGACCTGCAGTGATGCTTGAATTAAAAATATGTAAAATATACAGCGTTGTATTGAAGACCTCAGCACTCATGCTTTCAAGGTTATGCAATACTTGTAGTTTTAAAGTAACCAACCGATTTAATAATTGGTGGAATATAATATCATGAATATGATAAAAATAATTTGTTCAATTGCTCTGTTGTTTTTTTTTTTTTTTTTGGCATTATTTGAATTTTCTCTTTTGTTTTTTTGACATTAATTATTTGAATTTGCTCTATTTAGATTGTCGGTTATTTCCATTCAGTAATGAAAAAATGCTAATAAGTTATGTTTTTGTAGGTCACTCCAGCAACAGTGACAGACATTTACGATCAAATTAAAGGCAGACGCAAGAAAGATGTCCCTAATGTTCATGCTCATGGCTCATCACCTTTCCCATCAACATCAGACCTTCAACTTCTTTATGCCATTGCACCAAAGTCAGTCTTTTTTACCTGCGTTACTATACCAGGTATAGAAATGCTACCTCCAGTAGAGAAACCACAACCCACAGACAAATTTCCAAAACTATTAACTAGCCTTCATCAGCCTGAAACTGCTCCAAATTCAGAATACATTAATGACACTTATCAAAAGTACACTGTCACAGATTCTCAGGCCTTTCACCTTGAAGAAGCAACACGCAATCAAGCAGTGAGCCCCATTATGGTTCGAACACAGGAAAGGGCGTGTAACTGCATCGAAAGCTCATGATGTTCTTCGCATGAGAGAACAAACATCACCAGATAACCTAGTGAGACGAGTTTGTGGCTACAACAGCTATGACCTATCAAGGAAAGATGCAGTCCGTTGGGGTATTGAACATGAAGATGAAGCCCGTGAAGCCTATATCAGTCACCAGAAAACCACACATATAAACTTTGAATGTAAACTTGCAGGATTCTTTGTTAACTCCAAGCATTATCTCAAACAAAGGCAATGACAGTCATTAATAATATTGCATACAATCATATAAATTAAAATCTGATAGCAGGGAAAACAATTGGCAAAAAATATGTTGTTAACATTAACTGATGAATTAATTGATTTCATACATTATGTGATTAACAAGTGATTTGTTTACAAATTTTCTTTGATGGTTTACTATTTTAATCATCATTAACAAAAAAGAAAATTACAATTAATGAATTACTATAATTAGCATGATCAAAGGTAACTAGGTTAATTAGGAGTATTAAATAGTATAACAGATCAAAGTAAAATATATATAAGTAGAATTAGATTAATTTATATGAAAACAAAATGATGCAATAAAAAAATAAAAATTAATTATATATCACATAATTCATATGTTTATAAATATGAAATTATAAGTGTACCTGGTGTTGGCGGAACATTCAGTGACATCTCTTGAAGTTCTACTGCTGCTGTCTTCCTGTCATCATCTCTTTTTTGGTACCTCTCATATCTTGCAAATCTCTGTGGACCATCTGTCTGCATGTATATGGTACCCATATGAATAGATGGGACATAATCTGGGTTCTCTTGGTCATTACTTTTTTGGCCTGAAAAAATATAACATTTATAAAATCCAGCTTATATCAACATTCAACAAAATTTTGTCTTGGGTGTAGAGATGTCTCATTGGCAATCATATCACTTTTTACATCAGTAAAGTGAGTGAGATTTAGGCCAGAAATGTACATGTAAAAAAGTTTTGAATATATTTAATATAGATTTTATTAAACAAATTGTGTTCAGATTTCCTGCACTGACATTTTTGTTGTAAATAACAAAAAATATTGCATTAGAAATCATTGACATTTTGCAAAAAAAAAGTGTAATGCCAGAGTTTCATGACATGTGAGGTGTCACTTGTCTTGTGGTGTAGCCTGTAGGTTTAAACAGGTTATTCAATGGAAATTATTGAACATAATGAATATTTAAATGTTACAGATCGTTAAAGATCATAACAAAATATTAAGATTTAAATTTTAAACTTACCAGTGATGAAATGACGAGAACATACATGGTCGTAATCTGAGGGTTCCCATACAGTTCCATTCTCCCCCTGTCGTTTAATTGCTTCTATCCACAATTTTCTTTTTTCCAAAGGTTTTTTAGGCACACGATAGAAACTAAATTGTCCAAATCTACTTGTACAATTAATAACACAACATGACAGAACCATCGTAAAGAGCAGTTGATCATTAATTAATTCTCGTAATGAGCCTCAACATGTAAACAATCTGTTGCCATCCAATTAGTCACGTGACTTTTTGGTGACGTCACGGCGAACATCGCTATTACTAAATTACTTATATTTCCAAAGAATAAAGGTGTCAAAATTAGCGTTCCATAGAAAATTGTGAATATATGTTTCAATTTACTTAAAAAGTCAACATGTTAATTATTCTTACATTTATATGAATAGATATTAATTATGTCCAGTTATTTCCTTCGTATATAATTGTTTATTAATAGCGATGATTATGGCATATACTGCTTTCCATACTTTTATTTTTCAAGCGGAGATTCGTTACGTAAATTTTATAACTAATCAAGGATTGTCAATATCGACAACAGAACAGATAACGTAAATAAACAAATATTGGTCCATCATCAACGCATATGAATTATGTACAGTTACGAAAATAGTTATGATATAGATACGATGAATTGATTATCCTTTGTTTTTGTTTACGAAGTTCATTCACATTTAATGTCATTAAAATTGTTCTTAAAATAATACTGACGAATGTAATTTCACGGAATAGAATTAAAAAATGTTTATAAAGTAGAACTTATACTGTGGCGGTATCAGAATTCCAAAATGTTTGTAAAATATAAGTGTCCGCAGACATCACCTCAACATAAAGTAAATAAGAATAGTGTGGAGGCAGTGTAAGGGTAACGCACGTGAAAGGTATGTACAAATACCCAAAAGTATAATAAATGTAACAGCACACGTATGATTAGTCATATTACCATGTATGAGTGACTATGTGTCAGCCTTCACCAAAGTGTTCTGTTGTAGTGAATTTTATATTCCTATTACAGACACAAAAGAATGTAGTATTAAAGCAGATTATAATCGATAACTGATTCCAAGAAGCAGTCCGATTATTTCGATTGATCGATTATTTTTTCAAAGCCGATTCGGAAACGGGTGCTTTCGCCCTAGTTCCATGTTCGCCCTGAGTGGATTCGCCCTTACTGGTGAGTGATTTCGCCCTTATGTATTATAAGGTAAATGATAAATGTTTTTATTATTTAAATTTATTGTTTGTCATGTCATCATGGTCTTCTAATTAGTACTTTTTGAAAATATTAATAAAGAAAAATTAAAGGAAATCGTTAAATAAACATGTAAAGAAGTAATTAGTACCTGGTCAATTATAGAATATAATTAATGACACCTGTGGTATTACACATGGACAGAATGTGATAGGACCCTGTGGCAATGTGTTCAGTACAACATTACATAAAAGGTAAATACAGATGACGTTTATTCAATGGGTAAAAACAGCTTCTTTGAAGAAACAACCACTTCAGCTGGCTGATGAATAAAAATACAAATTAGGAAAATTTGCTAAAATTGTTTGGAGATATAATTATTTGAGGAAATATTTTCAAAATATTTTGATAAAATACAACAATTTTTTTTTGCAGGTGAAATAAATTAAAGAACTAAATTAGTTTGAATTTCTGCAAAGTAAAAATCCTATCTTTTTCATAAAAGTTCGTAAATTTTCTTCCTTGTTTTAAAATTATGTTCTTTTCGTTAGTCCCTGCATGGTTGATATTTTTTTTTTCTACTGTACAAATTCCAAATTTTATTTATTTATTTTTTTTTATTTATCAAAGCCTTTTTTATTTGTTATTTAAGATAATAAAAAATTTAGTAATGTTATCAGATGTTATTTTTCTCTATTCTAGGAAGGCAGGTGTGCTTTTGTATAGATCTACCAGTGGAGCAGTCTGAATATTTGCAATACTTACTTGCCCGCCTCAGTGTAGAAACAAAAAAATATAGAAATCTATGGTTAGGATAGAAGCCATAGCTTACTCAACAATCTTTTTTTCTGATGAGGGAAAATAAATTGCTTTTATGGAAAAAATAGACTTGGTCTTCAAGCCACAACAGAAGTCCGTGTATTACAAAAATAATGGTTAACCAGAGTTCTAAACCAGAAGCACTTGCATGCATTTCTTTTATACAGAAGAGAAACCAGTGCCAGTCGCAAATACTAGTACCCCCGTGTGGGTCCCGGGGACACAATAGAATAGGCCAACAGCTCCTCGGCTTGGCGTAAGAGGCCCCTAAAGAGGCGACATGTTTGCCGTGTGTCGCAAACCCGTGTCGGTAATAGGGAGTGTTCCTGGATGGCCGGATAAACGGTTCCGATCACCATCTGGGGCACAACCTTTACCTAGACGGGAGGCCGGATGGACCCGATTCGGTCAATCGGCTGGTCACACCAATTCCTTTTGCAACATTAAATATTTATTTTTATATATCACATAAACATTCTAAATTCTAAATTTCTGATCTGATGGATTGGTGTTGGCTTATGGGTCACAAAACTCAACAGGTTCAATTTTGCTTTTCAGTTTGGAATTTCTTTTTGTTATTGTTGTTGTTTTCTATTTATTATTTCTGAATATTTAATTCCAAAGCATAGTTATTAAACTTCTCTTTAATTAAAATATTATTTATCATGTTTTTCCCCCTTCAACTATTTTTGTTGCATACATTTTTGAACTTTTAATTTGGTAAATTTAATTATTTGTACATCCAGTTCAAACAATGGCTCGATGGTCCCGGTCCAGCCATTTACTGGTCATGTCTTGCCCTCTGCTGTTTTCTCGTGGTTGTTTGAAAAGATCAAAGGGAGCCCTCAATGATACCTTGGATGGGTGGTAACACTGCATCTAGGTTGATGTTTGGGTTCCTGGGTCTTGGAAGATGACCACTGACGGAAACACGGAGAAGGCGGTGGCTCATGGGGCAAGGCTTCCTCGGCTTAATGAGGCCACATGTTTGCCGTGTGTGGATACCCGTAAGGATAGAGGACGGGATCCTGGTGGCTGAAACACGCCACTTTGGCCCTTACTTTATCTTAAACGGGCGGTCGGATGGGCCCGGTCCTGATCAATCGGCTGGTCACGCCAAGCCCTTGAACTTGACCTATTTCCAAAATGTACGACAATAGTACCACTTATTATGTTGGGTTCAAGAAGGCGGTGGCTCATGGGTCAATCGTGTGGATGTTTCCTTGGGTGGTTGTCTTGCTGGGCAACCCCTGGCACAAGGCTTGCGCCCATTAAAGGTACTCCATGCGAGTATCTTATTCTAGCATCCCTGGTGCTTGTCGCAGATGTGACGGGCGTGCGTCGTTTTGATGTATTCTGGTATCCACCATGGATGCTAGAGTGCATCAAGGCGATGTATGCATCACGCTTGTCGCAAATGTGGCAAGCATACATCGTGTTGATGCTGCTCCGAGGTGGGCGGGGAGCTAGGGTAACGAAACATAAATATATCACCAGGGACTTTCAAAACAAAAAAAACAACCAATCAACAAATAAACGAAAATTAGATATCAGTGATGATGAGGAACATGCAGCTAAGTTACCAAATACTTTTTCGGACAAATTTTCCAAAATTTTTAGTTATTACATCAGTAAACAATGCAAAACCTGTCACTAAAATTTCTCCTTTTGTTATCCAAAAAACGTTACAAGGCTGTGCCGGCCAGCTTAAAAAAGTTACAAAAATGAGAAACGGAAATCTGTTAGTTGAATGTCTCAGATCACAACAGGCCAAAAATTTACACCTCATAGATCACTGAATTCATGCCAGGGTGTGATTAGAGACAGAGACCGTGATTTAGCTGAGTTGACGGAAGAAGATTTATGTGAAGAACTGAAATCTCAAAATGTTTCCAAAATCAAAAGGTTTACAAAACGACAGGAAGGTAATATTAAACTTAACACTTATCTCATCACTTTTGACCTTACCCGTGTGCCTGAACATATCTTCATAGGTCCCTACAGAATCAAAGTTGACACTTTCATACCTAACCCTACCCGTTGCTTCAAATGCCAGAAATTTGGGCACGGTAAGAGTTCATCTAGAGGTATTGAAAAGTGTATCAAATGTTCTGTACAGGGCCACTCCAATTTTGATTGTGACGGCCACGTTAAATGTGTAAATTGCGGACTAGATCATATGGCCAATTCCAGAAACTGCCAATTTTACAAAACAGAGCTTGAAATTCAGAAAACGAAAGTAGAAAAAGGTATAAGCTATCAGGAAGCAAAAAAAAGGTCTCCGCCTCTAACAACTCTACTCCTACAACATCATACGCTGATAAAGTTAAATCACCTAAAAGCAATAGATCCTTTGCGACTCAAACTGACTTTACATGACCTGACGGAACAGAATTTCCGGTCCTCACCGTCAAACCCAACCAAGCAAGTGGAAAATCTTCTCATCCTAAACAGTCTACATCCAATTCTTCACAAACGTCCGACACTTCTCTTTCTTCAAATGTCAATACTCAGCAAAAACCAACTCCGAAACAAAGGTCTTCTACATCCTCAAACAAAAAATTACCTCAGAAACCGTCACCATCACAGAGATGCACGTTCCTCAACACAAGATAAATCAAAAAACAAAAACGGTTCAAATCGCCTCTCGAAGGCTGAAAAAAATCAAAAATTCAACAAGTTTCGAGACCTCTGCTCAGAGTTTGACGATGATATCGATAAAGACTCTGAGCAAATGGACACCACTGATATAGAGTCAATCTGGGGGAATCCAATAGTACCAACTGTGGATTCCACACGCCCAGTTACTGATTCCAGAGCTTCGGATGGACGACACAGAAGTTCTTCCCGTGAACACCCAAAGAAGAACTATTCTCCCATTCGTCCACCAAGAAAATAAACAACATAAAACAATGGAATTGTTTTATTTTAAAGTTTAACTTAATAGAGCTATCGTTACTTGTACAAGCTTTCCTTCCTGTTGCATTTTGTCTTCAGGAAACACATTTAAAAGAAAACGATAATGTAAACATTAAAAATTACTCGATTTACAGCACTCAAATTAAAAAGGATGAAAGAGCCCCTGGCGGCTCATCAATCCTGGTTAAAAATGGTATTATACATAGTAAAGTAAAACTTAATACCGAATTACAAGCAGTTGCTGTCAAACTCTCTCTTCAGAAAACTATAACATTGTGTTCTGTCTATCTTCCCCCTAATACGTCCTTGGAAATAAATCAACTTAAATCTTTAACAGATCAGTTGCAAGCCCCTTTTCTCCTTATGGGCGATTTTAACGCCCACAATCCAATATGGGGCAGTAACTCCCAAAATGATAAGGGGAAAAAAGTTGAAGACTTCTTAAACCAGGAAGGCTTGTGCATTTTTAACGATGGCTCAGATACATATCTCAATCCGGGTAATGGTTCTTACTCGGCTATCGATCTAACTATTTGTGACCCTTCGTTATTACTGGATTACTCGTGGCGGGTCCACGATGATTTGTGTGGAAGTGATCCCTTTCCAATTATTTTGGAAAATCGTTTTCCCTCTTCCTCTGAGAGAGTTGCTCGCTGGAAATTTGACAAGGCCAATTGGCCTTTGTTCGAGCAACTCTGTCGAGATGAACTGAAGAAAGATACTTTTAATAATGTTATTAATCCAGTCCTTAAAATTAATGAAACGTTAGTATCGATAGCTGACAGGTCCATTCCTAAAACCTCGACAAATCCAAAACAACCAAGCAAACCCTGGTTCGATGACGACTGTGAGGAAGCTAAGAAACACAGAAAAAAGGCCGAACGACGGTTCAACATGAATCCAACCTCTGACAATCTCAGTAATGTTCGTATATTCCGTGCTAAAGCACGTCGCACATTTAAACAAAAGAGGCGCAAGTCTTGGCAAAACTTCGTCTCTAAAATAAACTCTCACACACCTATGAATAAAGTCTGGAATTTTATCCAAAAGATTAACGGCAAGAGCAGAAAGACCAATCTTCACCATTTAAAAGATGGCCAAACTCTTTTGACTTCAGAAAATTACATCTCGAATAAACTCGGTGAAACCTTCTCAAAGCATTCTTCTTCTCTGAATTATTCTCAGGAATTCCAAAGGATTAAAAATCGAACTGAGAAAAATAAACTCAATTTTAAATCAAACAATGTAGAAGATTACAACCGCCCTTTTTGTTTGGATGAGCTGAAAATTTCTCTGTCGAAAGCCCATGACACTGCATGTGGCCCAGATGATATTCATTATAAACTTTTGAAACACCTTCCTGACACTTCTCTTGAAACACTTTTAGATCTTCTTAATAATGTATGGAAAACTGGCGACTCACCTTCCATTTGGAAACTTGCCACAGTTGTCCCTATTCCAAAACCTGGGAAGGATCATTTTGAACCGTCGAATTTTCGGTCAATTGTCCTCACAAGTTGCGTTTGTAAGACAAAGGAACGGATGATCAACGACCGCCGTGTCTGATTCCTAGAGGCGAATGGCCTCCTGTCCAATATACAGTGTGGGTTCCGACATGGCAGAAGCACGTTGGATCATCTGGTTCGCTTCGAAGTCTTTATACGCAACGGGTTTGCTAAAGGTGAACACGTGGTGTCCGTCTTTTTCGATCTGGAAAAAGCCTACGACACCACATGGAAATATGGCATTTTAAAAGACTTAAATGATATGGGGTTGAAAGGTAGGTTACCTACCTTCATTGAAAATTTTCTTTCAGACAGACAGTTCAAGGTAAAGGTTAACACGACTATGTCTGACCCTTTTGAACAAGAGATGGATGTTCCTCAGGGAAGTATCCTCTCCGTCAGTTTATTTAGTATAAAAATAAATAGTTTAGCTAAAACATTAAAACAAAATGTTGAAGGCTCCCTCTATGTAGATGACTTTTTGATATGTTATAGGGCTAAAAATATGAATAATATTGAAAGACAACTACAGCTGTCTTTAAATAAAATTGAAAAATGGGCTATGGAAAATGGTTTTAAATTTTCCAACACCAAAACAGTATGTATGCATTTTTGCAATAAACGAAAACTGCATTTGGACCCCGAACTAAAAATTTATAATTCTCCAATTAAAGTCGTAAAAGAAACAAAATTTCTAGGTATTATGTTTGACAATAAACTTACCTTTCTACCCCATATCAAAATGCTTAAAGCTAAATGCTTGAAAGAATTGAATATTTTAAAAGTTGTTTCCAGCACTGACTGGGGTGCTGATTTAAACATATTGTTAAATTTATATCGATCGCTTGTACGATCAAAACTTGATTATGGTTCCATTATATATGGATCTGCTCGCAAATCCTACATACAAATTTTAGATACTGTTCACCATCAAGGCCTACGTTTGGCCTTGGGGGCGTTCAGAACTTCTCCTGTGGAGAGTTTATATGTAGAGGCGAACGAGCCGTCTCTTTATAACCGTAGGATAAAACATGGTTTACAATACTTAACCAAGCTAAAAGCATATCCTTCAAATCCTGCCTACGACTGTGTTTTCAAACCTCTCTATGAGGACATATTTGAACAACATGAAAATAAAATTCCTCCGTTTGGTATCCGGATGAAACCGCATATTTCTGGTTGTAACATCAACCTTGATGAAATTGCCCCCATTAATATACCTCAATCACCACATTGGCTTGTACCCAAACCTATGTTTATTTTTGACCTAAGAAAATATAAAAAGTCCGAAACAAACCCTATTCTTATTCAGCAACACTTTGCAGAAATAAAATCAAAGTTTGAATTTCATGATTCTATTTATACTGATGGGTCGAGGGACGGGGACAAAGTGGCTGCCGCTGCTGTCTATGGAGAGCAAACAGCAACTCTCCGTCTTCCATCCTCCAGTTCCATTTTTACTGCTGAAGCTAGAGCCATAATTCTTGCTTTAAAGTTTGCTAGAACATCTGAAAAACTTGAATTTCTTATTTGTTCAGATTCGCTTTCGTGTTTAATGGCTATAGAAGGTCAGAAATATAAAAACCCTTTAATTGCCCATATTATTGAATTTTATAAAAGACTTGTCCAAATGGGCAAAGAAATAATTTTTCTCTGGGTACCAAGTCATATTGGTACTAAGGGAAACACAGTCGTAGATAGAATAGCGAAGGATGCTTTAGATGACCCCATAACTAATATGTCCGTGCCTTTTTCTGATTTTAAACCTTTAATATACAAATATGTTTTACGTCTGTGGCAGTCCCGGTGGGATCTGCTTACAGACAATAAATTAGATTCTATAGAGCCAACTGTTGGCAAGAATGTTAGTTTCTTTGACAAAAGCCGAAGAGACCAAGTTGTTTTAACTAGATGTCGCATTGGCCACACCAGGATGACTCATTCTTTTATTTTGGAGAATGAGCCGCCTCCTGAATGTATACCTTGCCAATGTCGACATAGTATTCAGCATCTTTTAATTGACTGCGTAGATAAATCCGACATCATTAGTCGGTACTATACAGTCAATAATATGAAAGATCTATTTACAATTGTCGCTGGCGACCAGATTTTAAAATATTTGAAGGACGTTGCACTATATTGAGAATATAGTCAATGACTGTGTTCTCGAGTATGGTCCTTACCGAATTCTGTTATATGATTATGTCATTTTATGAATATGTGCCCCCGTGTGGGTCCCGGGGACACAATAGAATAGGCCCACAGCTCCTCGGCTTGGCGTAAGAGGCCCCTAAAGAGGCGACATGTTTGCCGTGTGTCGCAAACCTGTGTCGGTAATAGGGAGTGTTCCTGGTTGGCCGGATAAACGGTTCCGATCACCATCTAGGGCACAACCTTTACCTAGACGGGACACCGAATGGACCTGGTTCGGTGAATCGGCTGGTCACATCAATCCTTTTAAAATATTTCAAATACATATATTTTTTTTCCCATCAAGTGTTCTCTCTAAATTCTAAATTCCTGATTGGCGGATTGGTGTTGGGTCACATTTCAACATGCTCAAATTATTTACGTTTAAATTTGGCATTTTATTCTTTTTTGTTCTTTGTATTTAGTTTATGTTCTCTAATTTCTTCATTGTAAAAGATAATGTATTTCATAGATTTTACTATTATTCAGTTTCATTTTCATTTTTGGTTTGACATTTTTCCCTATAACCTGCTCAAGAATGGCTGGATGGTCCCGGTCCAGCCAAAAACTGGTCACGTCTTGCCCTCTGCTGTTTTCTCGTGGTTGTCTGAAAAGATCCAAAGGAGCCCTCAATGATACTTGGATGGGTTGTATCCCTGTGTCTAGGTTGATGTTTGGGTTTCTGGGTCTTGGAAGATGACCACTGACGGAAACACGGAGAAGGCGGTGGCTCATGGGACAAGGCTTCCTCGGCTTAATGAGGCCACATGTTTGCCGTGTGTGGATACCCGTAAGGATAGAGGACGGAATCCTGGTGGCTGAAACACGCCACTTTGGTCCTTACTTTATCTTAAACGGGCGGTCGGATGGGCCCGGTCCTGATCAATCGGCTGGTCACGCCAAGCCCTTGAACTTGACCTGTTTCCAGAATGTACAACAATAGTACCATTTATATAGGTTGGGTTCAAGAAGGCGGTGGCTTATGGGTCAATCGTGTAGATGTTACTTTGGGCGGTTGTCTTGCCGGGCAACCCCTGGCACAAGGCTTGCGCCCATTAAGAGGTACTCTATGCGAGTATCTTGCCCTTGTAGCCCTAGTGCTTGTCGCAAATGTGGCAAGTATACATCGTTTTGGTGCTGCTCCGAGGTGGGCGGGGAGCAAGGGCAACGAACCATTCAAAATCACCATGAGTTCTTAAAACAAAACAAAAAACCAACCAAGTGCTAAACGGAAACTTTCGGATACCAGTGATGATGAGGGACATTCAGTTAAAATTCAAAATCTGACATCAGACATATTTTCAAAATTTTTGGTCTTGACTAGTTTAAATTCTGAAAAGCCATTGAATAAAGTTTCACCTTTTCTTTTACAAAAGTCTATTGAAAGTTGTGCAGGTCATGTTCAGAAGGTTACAAAAATGAAAAATGGAAGTCTTTTGGTAGAATGCTGGAGACAGCAACAATCGAAAAACCTTCAGTCACTTACTTCAATTGGAGATATCAACATTTCTGTTACTCCTCACAGGACTTTGAATTCTTGTCAGGGAATTATTCGCGACAGGGACCGTGATTTGGCTGATCTATCTGAAGATGAAATTCTACAGGAACTAAAATCACAGCATATTTCTAAAATCAAAAGGTTTACTAAAAAAATGGACAACAAAACAATTAAATTGAACACCTACTTACTCACTTTCGAACTCTCTTCAATACCTGATCACATCTACCTTGGACCATACAGAATACGAGTTGACACCTACATTCCGAACCCTACCCGCTGTTTCAAATGCCAGAAGTTTGGACACGGGAGGAGTTCATGCCGGGGAACCGAAAAGTGTGTCAAGTGTTCTGTAGAAGGTCATTCCAGTTTTGAGTGTGACGGTGCCGTTAAATGTGCAAACTGTGGTCTGGATCATTTGGCGAATTCTCGAAATTGTGAATTTTATAAAAAAGAATTGGAAATTCAGAAAACAAAAGCCGAAAAAAATGTAAGTTATCTAGAAGCTAAAAGAATGGTCTCTGCCTCGAATAATTCGACTTCAACTACTTCTTACGCGGACAAGGTAAAAGAATCCATAACCACGAGATCTTTTGCCTCTCAAACTGAACTTACCTGGCCTGATGGGGCACAAATGCCAACACCTCTACCTTCATCAAATCAATCAAAACCCCAAAGCTCCCAAGCTAAACCATCAAATTCCGTTCAAACGTCTGAATCGCTACCTTCTCAAAGGTCAGGCAAAACTCAGCAGCCATCATCATCATCCAAAAAAACATCATCTCAGAATCAAAAAGCATCTCAAAAACCCTCATCATCCAAAAAAGATACAGATCTTCGCCAACTGACAAAACAAAAAACAGACAAGCTTCTAATCGTCTCTCAAAAGCTGAAAAAAATCTGATACTCAACAAATTCAAAGACCTCTGCTCAGAGTTTGAAAACGATGTTGACGAAGACACTGAGCAGATGGATACCACTTCAAATGAAAATATAGAATCTATTTGGGGAGATCCTTTAGTATCTACTATTGACTCCTCTCCCCATGTTTCAGAATCCTGCGCCGCGGGTGGTCGACACAGAAATAGTTCACATGAACGACCGAGAAAGAATTTTTCTCCAATCCGTCCACCTAAACAATGAATTCTATTATACAATGGAATTGTCGGGGCCTAAATATAAATTTATTGGAGCTATCGTTACTTGTACAAGCTTTCCTTCCTGTTGCCTTTTGCCTTCAGGAAACACATCTAAAAGAAAACGATAATGTGAACATTAAACAATATTCTCTCTACAGCACTCATGTTAAAAAAGACGAAAGAGCTGCAGGCGGCTCATCAATTCTTGTTAAAAATGGTATAATTCATAGTCAGATTAAACTGAATACTCAATTACAGGCAGTTGCTGTCAGACTTTCTCTTCAGAAAACTCTAACATTATGCTCTATATATCTACCTCCTAATATCCCCTTAGAAATCAATCAACTTCAATCTTTAATAGATCAATTGCCAGCCCCTTTCCTCCTTATGGGCGATTTTAACGCTCACAATCCGATATGGGGCAGTAATTCACAAAATGACAAGGGGAAAAAAATTGAAGATTTTTTAAATCAGGAAAGCTTGTGCATTTTTAACGATGGATCCGATACCTTTCTCCATCCCGGGAACGGTTCTTACTCGGCTATCGATCTGACTGTTTGTGACCCTTCGTTATTATTGGACTACTCATGGCGAGTCCATGATGATTTATGTGGAAGTGACCATTTTCCAATTATTTTGGAAAATCTATTTCCTTCTTCGTCTGAGAGAGTTGCTCGCTGGAAATTTGACAAAGCCAATTGGCCTTTGTTCGAACAACTCTGTCGAGATGAACTTACAACAAATACATTCCATAATGTTGAAGATCCAATCCTTAAATTTAGCGAAACGTTAGTATCGATAGCTGAGAAAGCCGTTCCCAAATCCTCGACAAATCCGAAAAATCCTAGCAAACCATGGTTTGATGATGACTGTGAGATAGCGAAGAAAAATCGAAAAAAGGCCGAACGACGGTTCAATATGCATCCAACTCCTGACAACTTAAGTAAGTTTCGTATATTCCGTGCGAAAGCACGTAGAACATTTAAACAAAAGAGACGAACTTCCTGGCAAAACTTTGTTTTTAAAATAAACTCTCGTACACCTATGAATAAAGTCTGGAATTTTATACAAAAAATTAACGGAAAAAACAGAAAGGCCAATCTTCACCATCTTATAGATGGCCAAAATCTTTTGACATCTGAAAAGGACATCTCTCATAAACTTGGAGAGACTTTTTCAAAGCATTCTTCTTCTCAAAATTACACTCAGGAATTTCAACGCATCAAAAATGGTATGGAAAAAACTAAAATTAACTTTCGATCAAACAATTGTGAAGACTACAACTGTGCTTTTTCTTTGGATGAACTCAAAAATTCTCTGGCAAAGGCCCATGATACAGCATGTGGTCCTGATGATATTCATTATAAACTTCTGAAACACCTCCCTGATACATCATTGCAAACACTTTTGGATATACTTAATAACATCTGGGAAACTGGTGACCTGCCTTCTATTTGGAAGCTGGCCACAGTTGTCCCTATTCCAAAACCTGGGAAGGATCATTTTGAACCGTCGAATTATCGGCCAATTGCCCTCACAAGTTGCGTGTGCAAGACGATGGAACGGATGATCAACGACCGCCTTGTCTGGTTCCTTGAGACCAATGGTCTCCTGTCCAACATACAGTGTGGGTTCCGGCAGGGCAGAAGCGCGTTAGATCATCTTGTTCGTTTTGAGTCTTTCATACGCAACGGGTTTGCTAAGGGTGAACATGTGGTGTCGGTGTTTTTCGATCTTGAAAAGGCATACGACACCACTTGGAAATATGGTATTTTAAAAGATCTAAATGATATGGGGTTGAAAGGTAGGTTACCTACCTTTATTGACAATTTTTTATTTGACAGACAGTTCAAAGTAAAAGTTAATACCACCATGTCTGACCCTTTTGAACAAGAGATGGGTGTTCCTCAGGGAAGTATCCTCTCTGTTACTCTATTCAGCATAAAAATAAATAGTTTGGCTAAAACATTACAAAATAATGTTGAAGGCTCTCTCTATGTGGATGATTTTTTGATTTGTTACAGAGCCAAAAACATGAATACTATTGAACGGCAACTACAGTTATCTCTTAATAAAATTGAAAAATGGGCTACGGGAAATGGATTTAAATTTTCTAGCTCAAAAACTGTCTGCATGCATTTCTGTAATAAAAGAAAGTTACATCTAGACCCTGAACTCAAACTCTATAATGAACCTATCAAAGTTGTCAAAGAAACCAAATTCCTTGGACTTCTGTTCGATAACAAACTCGCCTTTCTCTCCCATATCAAAATGCTTAAAGCTAAATGCTTGAAAGCATTGGACATTTTAAAAGTTGTTTCAAGCACTGACTGGGGTGCTGATAAAAATATTTTATTAAATTTATATCGATCTTAAGTGAGATCAAAACTTGATTATGGTTCAATTATATATGGATCTGCTCGTAAGTCCTATATAAAAAATTTAGATACTGTTCACCACCAAGGCCTACGTTTGGCCTTGGGGGCGTTCAGAACTTCTCCTGTGGAAAGTTTATATGTAGAGGCGAACGAGCCGTCTCTTTATAACCGTAGGATAAAACTTGGTTTACAATACTTAACCAGGCTAAAAGCATATCCTTCAAATCCTGCCTACGACTGTGTTTTCAATCCTCTCTATGAGGATTTATTTGAACAACATGAAAATAAAATTTCTCCGTTTGGTATTCGGATGAAACCACAAATTTCTGGTTCTAACTTAAACCTTGATGAAATAGCCCCTATTAATATACCTCAATCTCCACCTTGGCTTGTACCCAAACCTAAATTTATTTTTGACCTCAGAAAACATAAAAAGTCTGAAACAAACCCAATTATAATTCAGCAACATTTTGCTGAAATAAAATCAAACTTTGCATGTCATGACAATTTATACTGATGGGTCCAAGGACGGGGACAAAGTGGCTGCCGCAGCAGTCCATGGGCAGCAGGCAGCAACTCTCCGTCTTCCATCTTCCAGTTCAATATTTACTGCAGAAGCTAGAGCCATCATTCTTGCTATGAAATTTGTCAGAACGTCTGATAAGCTGAAATTCCTTATATGCTCAGATTCTCTTTCATGTTTATTGGCTATAGAAGGTCAGAAATATAAAAACCCTTTAATTGCCCATATTATTGAGTTCTATAAAAGACTTGTCCAAATGGACAAAGAAATAGTTTTTATCTGGATACCAAGTCATATTGGTATCCGAGGAAACACAGTCGTAGATAGTATAGCGAAGGATGCTTTAGATGACCCAGTTACTAATATGTCAGTGCCTTATACTGATTTTAAACCTTTGATTTATAAATATGTTTTACGTCTGTGGCAGTCCCAGTGGGATCTGCTTACAGACAATAAACTTCATTCTATAGAGCCAACTGTTGGCAAGAAAGTCTGTTTTTTCGGCAAACGCCGACGAGATCAAGTTGTTTTAACTAGATGTCGCATTGGCCACACCAGGACGACTCATTCTTTTGTTTTGGAGAGTGAGCCGCCTCCTGAGTGTATACCCTGCCAATGTCGACATAGTATTAAACATCTTTTAATTGACTGTGTAGATAAGTCCGACATTATTTGTCGGTACTACACAGTCAACAATATGAAAGAGTTGTTTACAAAGGTTGCTGGCAACCGACTTTTACAGTATTTGAAAGATGTTGGACTGTATTCAAGAATATATTCTGACTGCATTCTTGAATAGAGTCCAATAAATTTAATTTTGTTTATATTTTTTGAATGATGTTAATTTATTTAATAGCGTATCTGTGATATTATTTTCCAGATTTCGTCTGTGATATAATTTTTGATTTTTGAGATTCTTGTATTGTTTTATTGTTTTATTTTATCCTTAAATATTATTTGTAAATAGTTCATTCGTTTTAGATAGTATTTGTTTTAATCATACTTAATTTAATTAGTTCTCGCCGTGATATGGCTTAAATGTCGCCCACACGGCGTTAAACAATAATCAATCAATCAATACGAATATGTGATAGCTTATCTGTGATATTGTTTATTTTGTTTTGAAAATATTACCTGTGATAGTGTCATGGTGATACTTGTTTTCCTGTTTATTGCTGTCTTTTATTTGTAAATAGTCAATTTATTTTATACACTATTTGTTTTAATACAATCGTATTCTAATCAGTTTTCGCCGTGGTATGGCTGCAATACTGTCCTTACGGCGTTAAACAACAATCAATCAATCAATCAATCAAATACTAGTAGTGGCTTAATTTATTTAAATTCAAGATTCAGTTTCCAGGATAACTGCAAAGCCACCGTGACTGCCTAACAAAATAATGGCTTACAAAACAAAACTGCTTCAGTTCCAGTCTTACCAAGAGTGTCAAATACATTGCTTCATGACCTGATTTCACTGCATTTCTAGACTAAATCATTTAACTTATGATACAGCTTCCTGCAGGTTTATTGATACATAAGAAACACAGGACAACGATTTGTCCTTATTTAGGATGGAATAGTTTACTTCATTGTCATTGTCACAAGACTCATAACTACATTTGTATCTTTTGTTTCAGCATGTTAATAAAGAGACTTCATTCATATTTATTTGATTTTTTTTTCTCTCTGTCATAAACCTTTGGGTGGAGGTAATTTCAATGTGAAATTAGATATGTTACTTTGCTTTCATTTACTGATATTTCCCACGAAAGAAAGTGAGAGATCTAATTTTAATTAGATTGGAAGTACATTTTGTAATTTGGCCTGAAAAGCCAATTTATGGCTTAAGAGCACAACCCCCGAGTCCTGCAGAGGGTGTGGATTTTTAAATAAACAGCCATCAGCCTAAGATTGAATTTCCCTAGTTCTTGGATAAATACCGGCATATTTGAGTTCTCTAATTATGAAAAAAAGAAGAGAGATAACTTTGAAATGAACTAACCAAGAAGTTGAAGAACAAATATCTCTAGGTCATTGCATTATTTTCAATAAAGTGGGAAGCCCACACCTAAGGATTCAGCTACGATAGTTTATAAACTGACGGGTTAAGAGTAAAAACAAATAATAATGAGTTTAACAGAAAAGATGGTATATTGCAGATGTAAAATCCTAGACATGGCTTGAAGAAAAAAAAATAACAAAAAAAAAAAAAAATTCAAAACGTGTAGAGCAGGATATGCTTACACTTCTCGTCTTTTTGGCTGTCTCAGATTTGTATTGTTTGGTAGATGTTACTTTGATGTACACCTTTACATTTGACATTTTAAAACAACACAGTCTTACATGCTTTTGCAACAAGAGACAGAGACTAATACATTTATGTTATAATGGAAAAAAAATATCGGTAGATTGGTAAATTCCGTAAATTAAAATTTTTGTGCTCTTTACACTCAAAACAACATAGGCTTACATGCTTTTCACATGAGGCAGATACTAATAATATATTTATGGTGAATAAATTCACTGAAAAAAAGAATTATTTTTTACGAGTTGTTAGATCGGATATTGACTGCAAGATTTTAGTATTGAAGATTGGTAAATTCTTGAAATTTAAAATTTTGTACATAAAGAATACATGTATATGTCTGATTAATCAAATGAGAGTGTCAACTGGATTTTTTATTTTCATGAAGAACGGTTTGTTCATAGTTTCTTTGTTTGCAACATTTATAGATTGTCATACATTCCAACATGTGCAAGACTAAAAAAATAAATGACATACACTACAATTATATTGGGAAATTATCAAATGTAACATTTGAGATCAATAACTCCTTAAATTTATTATTTTGTATTGATATACAAAAATCAGGGCGAAACCACCCGGGGCGAACAAGATTTAGGGCGAAACAACCCAGGGCGAACCGGAAGTAGGGCGAAACCAATCAGGTGCGAACCGGCGTTAGGGCGAAATCACCCGGATTCAGCCGATTCCCAACACTAGTGATAACTCGGGTTCATTGTGTGATCTACTGTACAAGTTCACAGGTCTCTCCGTCGTTTTGCTCTGTGGAAATTGACAGCACAATGAGCTATCATTGAATTAACCTGAAGTAACTTTGGATGCGAGTATATAATTCATGTGAAAAGAAGATAACAGGGCACAATAATAAGGAAGGAGAAGTAAGTATACATCTGTACATTCTATTCCATTCTATTGGGGGGTAGACAGCTATTGAGGGAGGCGGGAGAAAGGGGGTGGGAGAAGCGGGGCGGGAAAGGGAGAAGAGGGGGCGGGAAAGGGAGAAGAGGGGCGGGAGAGGGAGACGTGGCAATGGGAGGGCGGAGACGAAAAACCCGTTGGAGAAAAAATGTGACTGTAGAGGTGGGAGAAGGAGAAAAGGGGTGGGAGGAAGGAGAGGGCATCACTCTGTCCACCCCACTATTCTATCAAGAAGAATAATTCCGGCTCATTTGATCTCACTGTACAGAGCTCTACTTGCATGACTTGTACAGTCAACTGCCATGGTATCGATTGTGCATCTGCAACACACCGGTGGCATCAGTTCTTCACTGTGCAGAGGCGAGAGTAACCTAATATTATTAATCAAGACGCTACATTTCTTCGGAACACATTTTTCTACCTCCTTTCCAGAAAACTAGCTATATTTTTTATCTCTATTTAAAAGAACAGTTTTGAGCAAGCTTGGTTTTCATTGGTTATTTACGCTGTGGCGTTGCAGTTCAGCAGTTCAGTCCTACCGCAAATAATGACTGTGGTCTGGGGCTACTTAAAAAATTAAAACTCGGTTTGGTAGAGACAAATTTCCGACTTTTTTTCGTCTGTGTTTGTTTTCGCTCATATGAGGTAAAAGACCAAACCCACACGCGGACGAAAAAGAAAGAAACTATGGCCTAATTATATGTAATTTCTTTTTTATAACCATCATATCTGAAATTTATACTTGGTGGTAAATATTAAAGATATACAACATATACATCGAAGTCCGCTTCATATTTGTATTAGTTTCTCGAAATAGACAATGAGGGACATCTGAAGACTTTCCTATTGTTAACTTTCTCTTCTTGGGTAGCAATATACCTGCATATGGCGTCTACGTTTCTCAGCTTATCCGATATTCAAGGGCATGCGTGAGTTACCATGACTTTCGACAAAGAAGATTACTGCTGTCACAAAAGCTTCTTAACCAGGGTTTTATCAGAGATAGGTTAATGTCATTACTTAGGAAATTTTACGGTCGTTATGGATATATGGATATTTTATTACAGGAATAATCTTCTTTAGGTCGACATAGATCACCAACATATTAGTCCACGTGACCTTCCTTTCATTTATTATTACTCCATTAAATTTTAGTGTGTGTGTTCTTATGTCAGAAAGATTCATTATCTTTTTTTATTGTGAAAATGTTAATATAAGCAGGCCATATTATGGCACTTTCATATGTTTAAAGTAATTCTAAAGGGAATTATATTACTCCGTGTGCTATTTCTTCTTACAGACAGAAAAAACTTTTCAACCTCACACAGGAGCTATACATGTATTTATATATATATATATGCATGGTATTGTTATCAGACCAAAATATATCCTAATGGATTTCCGCTTATGACACCATTTTACTAGTCAACAGATTGAAAGAACTACAAAGTGATAGGCAGTCTTTTTTTGGTAATTTTTTTATTTTTCAAAATAAACAGAATTTGAACATCAAACATTATGAAAACTATGGACACATGTAACAGTCAATATAGCATTCGTGTAATATATAAGCATTATGAAAACCTTTCAAACGTTCAAATTCATGATTTTAAGTTTTTAAATATAAAAAATTAATAAAATTAACCACTAAGTGCTGCTTCCAGAATTTGCCATTTTTGTTCTATCTTATATTTGTGATAGGCAGTCTTTGTAGACATCTGAGAACTAAACTCCGTCAGATTGTTGAAGTATGTGTTGCATTTGTTTGCAGACATAATGAAATATTTCGCTAATTAAACCGTTTGCTCACTTGATTTTTTTTATTTTTGTTTGTTTGTTTGTGGATTTTTTTGCCAATTTAATCTTTGAGAAAACTTCTCAGTATATTTACCTGTAATTGTCGATGTAAAAGTAAAAGTCGTCTTGTATTCGAAAATGTTGAATAAGGACATACTATGATGTTCATATCGACAGTCGATTTCGATGAGTTATGCCTCTTTGAAATTAGATTTTGTCCAAAATAAACTAGTGAAATAGTTTGTGAGCGCAACTCCTCTGAAACCAAACAACATAATTTCGTGAAACTTTGTAGTTAATAAGGACATACTATGTAGATGTGCATAGACATGTATCGACGGGAAATTATGATTCAATGTTTTTTCTAGGAGTCATGCCCCTTTGAACTTAGGATTTTGGCCTAAATATACTACTGCAACAGTTTGTCAGCGCAACTCCTCTGAAACCACACAACATAATTTCATGGAAATTTGTACATAATAAGGACATACTATTTAGATGTGCATACCCACAAGACATTTTCATCAATTGACTTTTGTCTTTGAACTTAGGAATCTGGTGAGAATTTGTTTGCCCAGTCACAATGTTGGGGCGTGGGGTATGTGAGCATTTTCACAAAGGTTCTTACAATTATCGTATGTAATATTCTATTGATATGCAATTTTAATATAAACTAAGAGATTACAATTTCACACAAGAACTTCGGTTTTAATCTTATGTTGCAACTTTCATCTTGGAGGACATTAGCGGATGCTGGTGAAAATTTTACACAAGACTGTTCTGTATCGCTTTGGTACATACCATCGTAGTTGTTAAACTGGGTTGTTACGTTGAAAATGTTCACGAAACTTTCCCCTGTCACCCATACTTGATCTTTCAGTCCGATCCAAAGATTCCCCATACCTTAATAGAAACATAAAATTATGAACATATTTTATAATAACTTCATGAAGTATGTGTGTTCTTTTATTGAACTTTTCAAAGTTAACAAAAACCTGCGCTTGATAAAAATACATGTTCATGGACTTTTAAAACCTGCCTTATAACACTTCTGGGTCATTGTTTTAGGCTTTAATTAAGATAACATACTCAAGCAGATCGTGCTAGTTCTAAATAGAAATCACATAAAAAGCTCTATGATCGTCATCACGAACTTGTAGATTGTTATGGAGAATTTCCTGTACGAATTCTGATCCCTTCCACTTGTCATATTGTTGTTCATTCTCTATCACCGGACATGACATTTCAATGGACTTAACATAGCACCTACATGGGTGTCTTATTCCCCATTTTTGATACATGTAAATGGTCACCCATTAACGGAGTTATCTGCTCTTTGGAGGAGGTGTCTTCCATAGATATCAATGGACAAATGTTCGTATTTCTGCCAAATATTTTTCCTTCCTAGCAATATCCTCCACAGACATCAATGACACGTTCTTGGATATATTTTTCAATGTCTGATGAAGGTCTTCCAGACTTCAACATTTTTATAGAAAAATTAAATTTACTTTTTACTCGTTAAAACCTTCTATCAGGAAAGATAAATCATGCACATGGGAGAGAACTCAATATCCTCAAGTAGATAATAAGAGGCAGGAACTTTCATATTCAGATCAACCCGGATGTTTTGCGGGGTCCGAAAGTAAAGCCAAAAAATGTCAACGATTTACAAGACCAAATTACTCTTACAATAAACAGATCAAATTTCTTGGACTAAAATCCAAGTATGAATATCTATCCAGCATTGAAACTAAACGTCTTTGAATAAAATTCGGTGATGCAATTTTGATTCACAAGATTTGCACATTTCGTCGATTTAGGACTCGTCAGTTTTGCTAAAGGTCTAAAATATTGAAAACCAAAACAACAATCTAAAAAGGTGAAGAGCAAATTTTAAAATTGCTAAAGGGGTAACGCCTAACGACAGAGCTATGCAGGAGGGAGATTTGAAGAGATGTGGGTGGTTTTCAAGGGCAGAAGACGTGGTAAAAAAAACAAGAACTTTTATGTTTGGAAACCAGCTTACAGTGTACATAGTTGGTAACAAAATTCCACTTCTGTTTCGTTGTCATACTTATTAGATCTCCTCCATCTTCCGCACATTGTGCTCTGGCGTTTGTCCAGGATAGTTGTGTTGTTTCATAAAATTTTAAACAGGATTGTGTTTCTGGTTCGTATACATATCCTTTTCTTTTACAATCTGCAAAGTGGAAATATGCAGGTCAATTCAATGCGGAAACCACTAATTTTTTCGGTTTAAAAATACCATTCTATCTATAATATACCAGCGGTTTTTGAACAGGTATATAAGCATCCGACATAATCTTTTCCTGTCATCATATTTTGGATGGTCATTTTCCCCAAGGAATACATTTTCCTATACTTAGTATGTTTTTATGCCCTGTCAAAAAAGGCGCCGAGCCACTAAATTTCACCCTTGTCTGTACGTCCCGAAATTGGTTCCAGTTCAATATATTTCGTTGGTCTTGGTGAAATTAACATTTTGATATTTTCTTAGAGACATCAAGCGACAGACTGAGTTCGAATTTGACATATTTAAATTTTCCAGTTATCGCCATTTTTGAAATCGTACGTACGGTCTGAAATTGGTTTTTCTGTTCAATAAGGTAAACCTTGAATAAATCATTGGAAATGTTGTTAGGGACTACTAACCACATAACATGTTCGAATTTGACATATTTCACTTCTATATTTCCTGGGTTAAAATTTACTTAAGTATTGTTTCCCAATTTCATTTGAAATTTGGAAATATAGTTGACTACTAGACACACCAAGTTCGAAATTGACATATTTTAATTTTGTTACTTATTATTTATGTCCCTTTTTAATTTTGTAATTATCTAGTTAGTATAAATAAGTAAGTATATTGACCATATATATAATGACGGGTATATGTAAAAAAAAAAGTACGAGTCGAGGGAGGGCAAATTTCCCGAGCCATAAAGCTATATCTGTTTAATTACACCAAATATGCAGAAGATGTTAAAGAAATGTGATGTTGATTCAGTGAGTAAAACTAAAAATAATACTAGTACTCTACAACAACCGATATTATATACTTATTTTGAAGTGTTCCGAATTGAATTTTGGCGCACTTAGACTCGCAAGGGTAACAAATGTATATCCAGGGTAAAAATTGTATGTACAGGGTAAAAAGAGGACTTTCGTTCTTGCATATATCCTTGTACAGCGGAAAATTGTGTATAATTAGGGGGAATTCATTGACATTGCGAAGTTATGCAGGACGTATAACGGTAATCAACCAATTAGAATTCAGAAATTTTATATAATGTGTAGGTTGACCTAAACACATTCTGTCAAACGCCCTCGATCCCCCCCTCCCCACTGATTGCGTACAAAAAACATAAAAGCCTTGAAAATTATCTCGGCAACAACGAATTAAAAACAGTAATTCTCTCTCAAACGTATCCAATACGTAAATTATAACACAAATTCTCATTTGAAAACAATATTTGAGCACAATGTTTCATCCTGCCTATTTTTTTCGGGGAAATTTTGGTCCTGAATTTTTTGTTTCGGTCGCATTTTTATTTCACACCTAAAGTGATCCCGCCTTTTTATTTGCCAAAATACATGGCCTTCCTTTTTTCAAAATTTATTCTAGCCCCCCACCCCCTAAAAATCAAATGGCAGATCCCTAAAAATACCATAGGGTTGAGTCGCTGATGATGGGTATACGGCCTTGATCCTCAGATTAATCGATCTAAACAGATACCCGAAACACTGGGTAGGTGTTGAATAGTTTGTGGCAGATTGGCGGTGGTCTCAAATTAATCTGTTAATACCGACGCAACTCGAAGATCATTTCCGAATGAACAAAATAACGTAACGATTCAACCCAACAACATAATAACTCGACACAATGAAATAAAGTTTCTACTTGAATTAATGAAACATCAAATGAACATAAAAAGTTAGACCAACAAGACGAAATACGGATTAAACATAACAATTTGTTGATTTGACTTGATAAAATAATAATTGAACATGATAATAAGTTGATCTAACGTAATAAAATAATTATTTAACATAACAATATATTCAACTGACCCAACAAAATGATCTTTTAACACCACAACAAATTGATTCGACTGAATGAAATAACAATTGCTTATAACAAAATAGTAATTAACTCAATAAAATAATATTTGAACAGAACAACATAAAAACAAACAACACAATCAGGCAATTTGACTTAAAAAACAACAAATGGACATAACAACATTTTGAAAATGAACATAAGTAGGTGTGGCGTTCCATACCTAAAGCTAGATGTTTCTAAATATGTCAACTGTTGGCAAATACAATTTTGAGAAAGTGTTGCTCTCTGTACGAAAAAGTTCCCATACAACAACTTTTCAAAGGATCATGGAGGTGGCCTTTTGCAAGGCTACATTGCTGCTCCTACCAACCCTATCATTTATATCGGCGTGAAACTAGAATACTCACAATGTCAGAAAGGGCCCCGCCGGCTTGTGTGATTGAACTCATGGGAATCAAAAACACTTCAAAATCTAGTTGTGATTTCATACATTCATTTTATCTACCAAAAAGGTAAATTCTCAAAATTCGCCTTTTTCCATATAAAAACAAAGTTTTCCCCCAAAATGTTTTTCCCAATTTTCCTTAAATTTATAAAGGACCTTTCTTTGATCATGTCCAACACTGTGTATAAAATTTATGAACATCTGTGAAGCCAATCTTAAGTTATACAACATAGTGTTAATTCTCAAAATATGCATTTTTTCAGATAAAAACTAAGGGTTTTCCCCAAAACTTTTTTTCCAATTTTCCTAAAAATCGAAAGGGACCTTCCTCTCATCAAGTCCAAAACTGTGTATAAAGTTAATGAAAATTTGTGAAGCCAATCTACAGTTATCATACGACATAGTGTTAATTCTCAAAATATGCATTTTGTCATATAAAAACTAAGTTTTTCCCAAACATTGTAGTCCTATTTTCCTAAAAACCGAAAGGAACCTTCCTTTTTGTCAAGTCCAATATTGTGTATAAAAATCATAAAAATCCGTGAAGGCAATCTTAAGGTAGCGCACGACAAAGGAAATGTTCACGGACAGACGGACGGACAAGACTGATTACTATTGGGCGGCCGCTATGTCCCATGGCGGGGCCCTTATTAAAACTTTGAAATCATTATCATAACTAGAGGCTCTCAGGAGCCTGTATCGCTCACCTGGATTTAACTTTTCACCTTGAGCAGACCTAAAAATTTAAGTGTTGCAGTCAATTTGGATGGTTTTTCTATAGGATTCTATGTTAAACTAATTTCAGCTGTGGCAGTCAATTTGGTTGATAGTCCAGGTCAACGGATACATTTCTAAAAGAGAACCATCTAAGGACCATTTCTGCTAAGTCTTGTTCCAACTGGCTAAGCGGTTTCACACAAGAAGATTTTTAAATGAATTTTCCTATGGGTCAAATATTTAACAAAGTTCGGTGTGGCAGCCATCATGGTTGACAATCCGGGTGATTAGACACATTTCTGAACGAGGACCTCCTAAGGACCAATACTGCCAAGTCTGGCTCCAATATGTCAAGTGGTTTCAGGCAAGAAGATTTTGCAATGAATTTTTCCATAGGGCCCTATGTTAAACTTAGTTCGGGTGTGGCGGCCATCTTGGTTGACAGTCTGGGTCATCGCACAAAATTCTGTAAGAGGACCATCTAAGGACCATTGCTGCCAAGTCTGGTTCCAATTGGTCAAGTGGTTTAAGACAGGAAGATTTTTCAATTAATTTTCCCATAGGGCCCTATGTCAAACTAAGTTCGGCAGTCAAATGGCTGTGGCAGCCATCTTTGTTAACAGTACGGATCATTTGACATTTTTCTGAAAGAGAATCTCCTAAGAACCATTACTGCCAACTTTGGTTCCAACTGGCCTTGTAGTTTCATATAAGAATATTTTTTAAATTCAGCCCACCCCCTATTTTTCTATTTTTAGTAACAGCAGCCATGTCAGTTGTTTTTATTTCTCATTTCAAGCAAAATGGCAGTTTTTAACTGTAACTGTAAATTAAAATCAGACAAGAAATTTACCCATCCTGATTTTGAAACATGTTGGAGAGAATGTAAGAGTTATTTTTAGGTTATTCAGGTTGTCTTATTTTAGGTGGATAACTATTAAATTTAACAATAAACAGCAGATCCACCCTGCGGGGTATATCTATATATTTATTAAAAGTCTCTACATGGTAGAAATAGTATATAAACTCTTAAAGTTTGCCCCGAACGTTTTGGTCATACGGCCTTCTTAACGGAACTGTGACGTTATACGTAAACAATATACATTTATTTACATTAGTGAAATATGAAGATTTGTTCACCCGAGGAAAGTCATGTTTCCCGAGAGCTTGCCCGAGGCAAACATGACTTTTCGAGGGTGAACAAATCTTCATATCTCACTAATGCAAGGGAAATTAATGATGTATTCCATTAATTCGTGTATTTCGAATAACTGGGATATGACGGTGAAACACGAATCTGAGAGGGAAACATGATGTTTTGTTCAATATCACGTGGGAGAGTCTCCACCAATGAAATACGTACATAGCTATGAATTAATATAAATAGTGTAAAAAAATAAGTTATCTGCGTTCATATCCGTAGATATGGAGATTTTTACACCCTTAAATACTCTATACACAAGAGCACAGAAGGGTTTTAAAATCTCCATACCTACGGATACGGACGTAGATGACGATTTTATCCCCGGTTCCAGCCCGGATCTGACGTTTTTTGAAAAATCAGACGCAACATAGAACGTTAAAGCAACGTTTTTTTCTGATTATAGAAAAAAGCTAAAGTGAAATATGTCAATTTGGAATACTTTTTACCAGATGTAAAACCCTATAGGTATCCGTATATAAGACGTTTTCATTGTCATATCGAAGGAAATCGTCGAAATCATATTTGCGCTCAACTTCTCGAGCGTCACGTCAAAATAATAATAATCAGTTCCCCGAGGGTAAGGGTTAGCAACGTCCGGGTATATGGGTTAGCAACGCCCGGGAATATGGGTTTTGTATCGACGTGTCATTGACCAATCACAATCCAAGATTTGTACAAAGCCGGGGATAATTTATAATACAAACATGCGGCTTGAAATTTGGAGTACAACTATTAATTTATTCATTACAATGTGATAATCTGATTATAAGTAATTCTACGCAAAACATTTCTGACATGATAATCAATTTAAACATGATATCAACATACAAAACATCTTGTGAAATAAAAAAAAAGTATTAGGATATACAATGTCAATTTAATCTGTCGAACACACCTTAAAAATATAATCACAAAATAAAGGTATTTCAAATTTAATCTATTAATAATTGAAGTTTATATTTCTCAAAGTTTTTGTTGATTCGACTTTTTCAAGAAAACCCAATAATGAATTTAAATTACATTGCTAAGCCTCCAGATATGCAAACTGGAATTTAATCCAGGAAATTCTGCTAATCTTTTTTGTTCATTAGTAGCGTGAATCAATATCTCATTCTTTTTCGTAATTTTATTTTCATTTTATTTTAATCTTTTTAATTAATTTTATTTACTTAAAAATGAATAATTTTCGAGGGGATGTTAATAATCTACAATATAATATATCATGTTGACAGATTCATAATTTTGTTTTTGACTTAGAAATATAGATTCTCCTTCAGGTACGAGTGAGTTATGGAATTTCTCCACCCGAGGTAGTTAAATTTTCGATTTCCAATACGCGAGCTTTTGCGACCGTGTTAAAATCAAAAATTTAACTATTGAGGATAGAGAAATTCCATAACTCACGAGTTAATGAAGGAGAATCTGTTTCTCCTATGATGTTCGACAAAAACCTCAAGAAAATGTCGTTGCTATGTAGTTTGTTTACATAGACGTCATTCCGGGACTTCTCTTGTTTATCGTTCCAATAACTGTAGAAAAAGGGCGGCAATTCCCACGTAGAAATCACTGGGAAGGGGTTAAAGATATTATGTATTTTTATCCCACCGATTAAACACGTCAAGAATAGGCGAAACATATGTATACAGTGAAACCTGTGTAATAAGAACACCAAAGAGACCAGAGAAAAGTGCCCTTAATGAGCAGATGCCTTTCATATAGAGATTTATTTTACATATTTTGTATATAACATGGACGTTTTCACAGTGCCCTTTATTGACAGCGATTTTCTATATAGAGATGCCCTTTATAGCAGATTTGACTGTACATGAATGCAACCACGTTCCAAATGTGAATTTGATTTCACATTCATTATCCGTACTGTCAGTTCTGCAACTATTTATTAATAGAATATGTCGTTGTAGAAGGCTTTGAATACCTCTAACTTTCTTCACTCTGTGACAGAAAAGCCATATTGAGTTATTTTCTAGATTTTTCCTTTCACGACAAAGCTGTCAAATACCAGACTGTCTAAAAGGTTTCCATTGTTATACGATATTAAAGTATGCTGGACAAAAGCTTTCAGCCGTTCAAAGCCTTCTGACAGCAAGGCTTTCAACGATAGCTAGCCATGGGTCTAAACGGGCTTTTAATTGACGCCTTTTAACTTTCGCCGATCTGGCACTGTATATTGCACCTTTAGAGAAAGACAAAACAGAAAAGTTGTACGCTTTTATCCTACCCATGGAAAAGCTGCTCAGAATGCTCTCGAAAAGAAACCAACAGATAAGAATGTCCTTCAGACAGAATCATACTTTTTTCCTTTGCTTCAAGGTGCACTCGATTCATACTTGCAACCTAGCTTAAGTTACAAATAAACCCCAAATTTACATATTTTGGATACAGAATCGAATATTGTAACTACTAGTATTTTCGTCATTTTGAACTGCAATTATTACAGTTCCAACTTGTAAAATCTATTACAAATTTAAAATTCAGACCTTCATTTCCAGTATTTAACGATTTTACCGGAAACTCGACCTCAAAATTTTATCCAAATGATTTTTGAAATATGCATATTTTTATTTAAATAAAATGCAATGATGAAAGCTTATATATTCAATAATATTTGAATGCAATAAAGACTAATTGTTGTATATCCCAAATATTCTTAATGTCCTGAACTAGAATAAAATATATGCTGCTTGACATTAGCAATGAACTAACCAATCTTTACATTTTTATCTTGAAAAAACTATAACATTTAATCTATTCAAAAAACCTTATGTGGAAAAAAATCTAATTAAAAAAAGGGAAGAAAACAAAGTCTTACCACCATTATTGTTTGTTTTTTTATTGCAAGAAACTATTTCATGAATATCAAAATGTAAGCTAAGACGGAAACATTCCTTATCGCACCCCCTCCCCCCGCCGCTTCCACGAAGAAAAAAACAAACAAAAAAACTTACTTTCATTAAAACCAGAGTAAATCTTCCAACCTTCTTGAGTCTGTACTGCAGATGAACCATATACGAAACTTGAATGAAACATGCAAACGCCATTGACAGGGTCAATGATATATCTACTACAATTCCCATATCTAGAACACAGCATTCCACATTCGATCATAGAGATTCCTTGTTTTAATTTAAACACATAATTGTTCAATGAACAAACTGTAATCATCAATATAAATCTATCAGCAATTATTGGAATAGTATAAAAACAAATGAAAAATGGTGTAAGAAATATACCCTTCATTGTGAGAGTACTATCGTAATGTCAGAACGACTCGGGTATATTGATGTATCGATTTAAAAGAAGCCATGCTTGTTAGAAACATGGGAGAGGATCTTCTGTATTCAATTATTATGTCATATTAATTTCAGATATTTAAGGATTTTATTTTTGGGGGATGAGAATTCACATAAAAAGAGTTTTTATCTGTTATATACAGACTACAGAAAAATGAAAATATCTATTGCAACGTTTTAGAAGCGTAATGTTTACGGGGAATATTGAAAGAAAATATCTATTGCAACGTTTTAGAAGCGTAATGTTTACGGGGAATATTGAAAGAAAATTTCTTCGATATTCGTAACAATGCGAAAAATTTGGGCACTTGACCTGGAAGTGTATAACGAGACCTCTGGGCTAAAAAGAGGAAGTGTTGTACAAATTGATGGTTGATGGCCATAGCTTCTTTGTCAGAGAGTTAAAGAAAAGAATTATTTCTATTTTTTTCCCCATTTTAGTCGAAAAGGTTTGTAATCCTATATTGGCCAATACATAGCACAGAACAAACCGTTATGTAGACAACGAAAAATAAAATTAGTTCTTAATAATTCTGGCCACATGCTGTACACAAAATTTTATTTTATTTTGGTGCAACCCCAAGTGGGTTTTTATCACTACAAAATGTTTTTGACTGTATTAGTAACTCCGTTCGTAGAGCTATTTACTCTTGCAGATATTAGTACTTTACATGGACTTGCTCATACTGATTACGTTTTTTTTTTTGTTTATGGTCTCGTAGTAAAGCATGCTTAGCTCTGGTGCTGAAGGTCGCGGGTTCGATCCAAAGACTTTAAAATTGGAATTTGCTGTTTCTTCACCAAGTACGCAGGATTTAAGTGTAAGAGCAAAAACTTCAAGGCTCGAAGTCGGCTCGATGTTTCGTTCTAGTACAAAGCAGGGTTCATATTCATATCAAATCAACATGTTCATGTCGTGATACGCATGTAATGATTTTCATATGTTATGTTTTGTTTTGGTTATACTTTTGGTTGAATTATCTATAAAAGTGCTCTGACGTCCGAGGACGCAACCTAAAATAAAATGGGTCGTTCGACGCCAGGAACTAGGAATATTATGGATGTGTTATGGATGAAAACTGAAAGGTTCCTGCAATCTCAGGAAAGACAATATTCTGCGGAGTGAGTTAAGGATGATCGTTGGTCTGACAGGAAATAAATAGGATTTGAAATAGGTGTTTTAGTTTGAGAGAACATATGAATAGTAAACAAATAAGCCAGAAAAAAATATAGGTTCATGTGCTCATTTTAGAGCTATAAGACCTTGAAAATATGCTGGAAATGAGTCTTCTCTTGGTTTTTCATTGTCTTTGCATTGACAACTTCAGTCTATCAAAAATGTATGAAAAAATAAAAAGAATTTCATAAAATTTTGTCAAATACCATTTTAAGGTATATATGATTGAATTATGAAAGAAAAAGTGGGGGTTCATGGGCAAAAAATTTCATGTTTAAGAAATGGCTAAAACCCGAGGATTCCGGAAATCTGACAAAAAGACCAAAATATGACCAGCGAGCATCTTTAAGGAAGCTATCAATCAATCTAAACTATTTTACATGCTTACATTCGTGTAGTATTAAGTGTTAATCCCTTTGGAATATATTGGCATTCAGAGTTTTTGAAAGAAAAGCATGTAATGAACGCAACCAAATTAATCTTATAGAATACTTACACAAACTAACAAAAGATCTCTTTCAGCTAAATGTTAGTTGAACAATTGCGTTGAATCTTAATTATCACTCAATTCAAATTTTTGACGTTAAAACCTTGTTAAATAACACAAGTGTAGAAGAAATAATGTAATCAAATGAAAAAAACCTATTCTTTTCATTTTTGGCGTAACCATGGAAAGAAAGGAGAGGAAAATATATAGATTTCCGTCTCATTTGCATGAAAAGTACGCGTAGCTGTTTCCGTATTATATATAATTCAAAACACAACATTGTTTTACATGAAAAAGGGTTGACGCAAGAACATAGGTACATGTATACAAATATAAACGGATATTCATCTTCCGTTTAAAAATGACAAGATGTCATCGAACTGAGATCAAATTAAATACGATTATCTCCGAACCAACAACTGAACATCGACGTTTTTATATATTCGATTATCGGTTTAAAACCGGTCGTTCAACGGAAATGTTATTTGTCCATTAGAAGACGGAATATAGAATCGATCACTCAATATGACAACTGTTGCATAAAAGAATGTTACTGATGAAAGGATTTACAATTGAAAAAACTGATGTTTTTAGTGTCAAAACAAAAGTATTATATTCAGTCAAGCTTGCATCTTAATTTTTCATTGTATCTTTTAATTCATCTGTGGAGTAAACATTCTTTAGGATGTTCGCTGTTCAGTTTCAAATTAACAAGCTTTCGTAACACTGGTAAATATTGATAGTGGATTAATAAAGGAACTAAAAGAGCGAAAAAAATTATAGGTCCGTGTGCCCGTTTTCGAGATATAAGCCATTGAAAATTTGGCGGGAAAAATATGCTCTCTTGATATTACATAGCTTTAACACTGACAAGTTTTATTTCTCAAATACCATGATTTTATAAGAATTTTGCAAATGGCTTATTACGCTGTATGCAAAAGAATTATGAAAAGAAAAATGGATGTTAGTGGGAAAAATAATTTATTACATTAAAATGGATCAAACTAGATGATTCTGAACATCTGACAAAAATTCAAAAACATGACCAGCGAACATCCTTAGGTACTTTTATTTTGGTTTTCCTTCTATGATTTATCGGTAGAGAGGTACATCTTTTAGAGATGCTATTATAGATAAAAAAAACACACAGTTAGAAATATTATGACAAATATTAATGTCCTGTCAAATGTTTAAATTGTCTTTTTCGTTTCTTACTCTCTTGCTTATAATACAAGTTGCATGTATTTTGTTTAACTAGAATTAAAAGGTTTTCTTGTCATACTAATTGTAGAGGGGAGAGGGAACAAAATGCAGCAGAGAGCAGTTTTCCCTGTTATATATTTATTGAATGGGTATGAGGGGAATAGTAAGTTAATTGTCCCCGAGGTACCAACTATTGGCCCGAGGGCAATAGTTGACATCGAGTGGACAATAAACTTACTGTTCCTTGAATATCTAGTCCGTCAGGTGTTTTATTATACCGAAAGACTATTTACCGGTTAATAGTAGTGAGTGGAAACAATCGGCTGTTCCATTTAGTATTGGAAACTATTGACCGAACAGTAGTTCCGGGATTATTAATAGGCAAAATAATAAAAATTATTGTCTAAATTTCTATATAGAAAAAATATATTGAGGTAAAATCACAATTACAAGGAGAATTGAAACAAGTCATCGGTCATTAACCAGAATTGTTCTGCGACACGAATAGTCTGGCCTGGTTTTCGGTCTTCACTGTCGTAATCTTATCATATAATGGAACCAGTTTCTTTAGTAGTCGTTGAAATGTTTGGTAATCGGTACCTTCATTACCAACTAGCAAATAGGTTGTTATTTTCCTTAAATTCCACACTTCGATAAGAACAATACCTGAAAAAGTTGTCTCACTAAAGGAGCAAAAATCTCAGTTGCTAATTATTGCTAATTATTATTGAATTAATATATTTCCCTGACATTCATTGTAAAATTTTTAATCAACTAGCAAGCATAAGCCAAAAAGATTATTAATACTTAAAGAGACCTCCCCTCTCAAGGATTAAACTGCAGTATCAGCCCATGTTTGTCCATACAAATTCAGAATACTTTGAAAAGAAATAAATAAAAAAAAATATTCAATAATACCAATATATACCGGTATTATCCAATACCACATGACAGGCACAAGCTGCCAAGGTCGCGGGTTAAACCAAGGACATTAAAACTAGTATTTACTGCTTCTCCACCAAGCACGCGGTATCTAGAAGGAAGAGTAAGGTACTGATCAGGTCAGGGTCAGTATAATGTGTCCGGTTGGGATGATATGTCTTTCTGCAGACTCCTACCTCGTGAGTTGACACATTAAAAATCCGGCTAAGCGTGTCGGTCTAGTACAAAGCAATTTGGATATCACGTGATTACAGTCGGTTACATCCAGAACTTCACTTGAAACCAATTCCAGTTCTTGTAACGAACGACAACTCTGTTTCCTCCGGCTGGTGCTGCATCCCAAGGATCCCCGTATAATGGAACATGTCTCATAAAGGAACAAGTTTTTATTTCGAATATCAGATTCACTAAAAGGTTTATTTTCTACCGGGAAAACATACTTTAATTCTATAACACTAGGACCGCCTCAGTGATCTCGTGGTAGCGTGCTCGCCCCGAGTGCGGAAGGTCGCGGGTTCGATTCCCGGCCGGGTCAAACCAAAGACATTAAAATTGGTATTTGCTGCTTCTCCGCCAAGCACGCGGCATCTAAGAGTAAGAGCAAAGACTGGTCGGCTCGGAGTCAGTATAATGTGTCCGAGTGAGGTGATATGTCTTCCTGCGGACAGTTACCTCGTGAGCTAGCACATTAAATATCCGACTTAGCGTGTCGGTCTAGTACAAAGCAGGGATCATATTCATTGTCATATCAACATGTTCTCGTCCTGATATGCACGTGGTTGCCACTGGACGTTAAACAATAATTCATCCATCCATCCATCTATAACACTAGTCCATGGGTCTAAGTGGAACCATAGCGACTTAAAATACGTTTGACGTCTTGTAATTTATGATAAATCGGCGATTGAAATTTTAACCTTGAAGACCCGTTAAATCAGGATTTAGTGAATCTTTTGACATTGGTCTCGTATGTGTTTGAATGTTAAGAGAAAAATGATCGAATGTAAAGAGACAAGTGATCGTGTAATACTCGTGTATGACACAGTATGTTAATAAATTTGTGTCTGTTCAAAAAGTGTATTTTTGTAAATTTTCCTATATGTTTGTCAGTAATTGGCGCCTAGAAATTTAACTTTGCGCCTACAATTTTTACTCCGCTAGGAGGCAATGGCGCCTTGAACCAAAAATATACACGTAGAGGCCTGTAGTCTTATAAGCTGACATGGCTTTCTGTTACAAGGACTGCGTGGGGTGCTTGGGGCCTACTTTTCCATTAAAATGTTGATCAGAGAGAGAAATGACAGTATAAATCTATTTATAATTAAACAGCATAGATGTAGTTCAGAATTAATATAACGGCCAAACGTGTGCCTTAACATTTTGTAGACACAGGGGCCCGACTTCTGGAAATTTATTTCTTTTTTATTTTATATTTTTTTTTTTGTTGTTGTCTTATTTCATGAGTACTTTTAATAAATATTCACTGTAACAACGAATATTCTGCGTTTATTATCAATATGCTAACCACTATCCACGTCCTTATACTAAAAATTAGGATTTTTTAGTATAAGGACGTGGATAGTGTATAGTGTATAGCATGTGACTTTGGACGTGAATCACGGAAGTAATTTGTGCTTTCATATCGCCCTCTGAAATAATTTTTAATCACACGAAAAAGGATAAACTTAGTTCCAATGCCTGCTTTTTTTTCTCTTACAAATTTGGGGGCGGCGATAAGAATCTAATAATAAATTGTTTGTTCTTTAAGCATCCAGTAGCAAATATTTCGTGCTTCTTCAGGATGAGAACCTGTTCAACTATTTATCAAACACGACTTCAAATACGGATGAGACTTGACACAAAAGGAAAAGGGAACCGATTTTAACTGCCACTGAAAAAGGGTGGTAGGCCGCATAATTTTGCCTTCTGTAGCGGTATTAGCCAACCCTAAGGCCGGCGCGTATATTTAACTGGCGTGATCCATAGCAGGTGCGTAATCTAAAATAAATCTATTTGGAATAAAGATTTCTTATATCAGGCAAAAAATTCATCCTGGAGGAAGCAAATGTTTTCCTTTCTCTATCATGTTTGGTTACCTGTAGTTATCTCCCTTAGATCAACAAACCTAGAATTTTTCTAAAAATAGGTATATCGAGTTTAGGAAAGGTGATTTTTTACTCGATCTCTTTATAAGACGAATAAATTTATCGGGGTATAAATTCATTCATTACGAAGAAGTCCGATGCATTAAATTTTACAACTATTTTGTTCAATTTAATAAATCAAAAAATTTATGAGGTAAGTTCTTTGTCATCAATTGAAAAACTTAAATTTATCTTATATCCGAAAATTGAGGTTTTATCAACCTTAGTACCTTTATTAAACAATCACTAAAATTGAGATAAAAAAGGGTTCACGTCGGTCAAAGTTATGCTCTCAGACTTGATGTTATATGTTTATAAATATAGTTAATGCCATGCAATGTCATTTTTGTTATAATATTGTGTTGTAAGTTGTATGTTTGTAATTTTGATTGACCCTGTAAATTCAAATAAATATTATAGTAATATAACTGTGATACTATGCATGCCCTGCCTTGGCCCTGATTTGGTTCAACAAAGTTATTCTATTCTATTTCACAAGGATAACACGTCAAATTTTCTCCGAGTCCTTCAAGTAAATTATTACTCCAAATTACTTTATTGTCATTAAACATAACGTTTGTGACAAAACAGATCCCGGGGGGGGGGGGGGGGGGGGGGGTTACCTCCTATATTTTTTAGTGGTACGAGTGTGCCGCAAAACAGGGTCGCTTTTTCATGCCCTGCTGGTTAGAACAGGGTCCCTTTTTCATGCCCTGCTGGTGGGAACAGAGTCTTTTTTAAACAAAGTATTTGTCTAGAACAGGGTCGCTTATTTAACTGTTTAAGATACAGTCTAGAATCCGGGTCTAGAACAGGGTATATATTTTCTGAGCGTGTCTAGAACAGAGTGTGTTTTTCAATATTTCTGTTTAGAACAGGGTATGTTTTTCAATGTTTTCTGGTTAGAACAGGGTATGATTTGACAAGTGCTGTCGGCACAGTTATACCCGAAAGGATAGTCAGTAACCCCCCCCCCCCCCTGGAAACAGATAAACATATACACAATACTGAACATTACAAACATTATAAATAACAAGCAAAAATGACTATAGCTAATGAAATACACTAAAAGTCTGTACCTACATGTATTTGGTATGTATATTCTGTATATTTCTGTACAAGATTATTCGGTGACGCATTTAAAACTTTAAACGCTTCTGTGATTGAGTGTCATTCTTGCGGCACTTTCTTTAACTTATTTAACTTTTAAAATTTTTAAAAATTCGTCCTAAATCAATTTTGTAGGTCATAAATTCAAATTAACTTTTAAAACGAAGGTTTTGGTAAGGCACATAGAGGATGAGAAACATTTTATATTAGAATGTCCTCTTTACTCTACAATAAGGTTACAATTATTAAAAAAAATATCAAATATTTGCAAAACGTTTCAATTATTAAATGACAATAATTAAATTTTGCTTTTATTTGGTTATTTACTGAAGAAAATTTTGAATTATTGAAAGCATTATTAGATTTCATTCAAAAAGGTCTTGATATTAGGAGGAAATCTGAATTAGTTTTAACTCATATAATATGTAGTATCTGATACCAAATTTTGCATATATTTTTTTGCTAATACTGATGCTGAAGTTTATTCATATTGAGTATATGTGTGGCTCTGGCCTGACCTATTGAGTATATGATATATATATGTGGCTCTGGCCTGACCTATTGGGTATATGTGTATATATATGTGGCTCTAGCCTGACCTATTGGGTATATGTGTATATATATGTGGCTCTGGCCTGACCTGTTGAGTATATGATATATGTGTGGCTCTGGCCTTACCTATTAAGTATATGATATATGTGTGGCTCTGGTCTGACTTATTGAGTATATGATATATGTGTGACTCTGGCCTGACCTATTAAGTATATGATATATGTATGACTCTGGCCTGACCTATTAAGTATATGATATATGTGTGGCTCTGGTCTGACTTATTGAGTATATGATATATGTGTGACTCTGGCCTGACCTATTGAGTATATGATATATGTGTGGCTCTGGCCTGACCTATTGAGTATATGATATATGTGCGGCTCTGGCCTGACCTATTGACTATATGATATATGTGCGGCTCTGGTCTGACTTATTGAGTATATGATATATGTGTGACTCTGGCCTGACCTATTGAGTATATGATATATGTGTGGCTCTGGCCTGACCTATTGAGTATATGATATATGTGTGGCTCTGGCCTGACCTATTGAGCATATGATATATGTGTGGCTCTGGCCTGACCTATTGAGTATATGATATATATGTGGCTCTGGCCTCACCTATTAAGTATATGATATATGTGTGGCTCTGGCCTGAATTATTGAGTATATGATATATGTGTGACTCTGGCCTGACCTATTGAGTATATGATATATGTGTGGCTCTGGCCTGACTTATTGAGTATATGATATATGTGCGGCTCTGGCCTGACCTATTGACTATATGATATATGTGTGGCTCTGGCCTGACCTATTGAGTATATGATATATGTGTGGCTCTGGCCTGACCTATTGAGTATATGATATATGTGCGGCTCTGGCCTGACCTATTGACTATATGATATATGTGTGACTCTGGCCTGACCTATTGAGTATATGATATATGTATGACTCTGGCCTGAACTATTGAGTATATGATATATGTGTGGCTCTGGCCTGACTTATTGAGTATATGATATATGTGTGGCTCTGGCCTGACCTATTGAGTATATGATATATATATGTGGTTCTGGCCTGACCTATTGAGTATATGATATATGTGTGACTCTGGCCTGACCTATTGAGTATATGATATATGTGTGGCTCTGGCCTGACTTATTGAGTATATGATATATGTGCGGCTCTGGCCTGACCTATTGACTATATGATATATGTGTGGCTCTGGCCTGACCTATTGAGTATATGATATATGTGTGGCTCTGGCCTGACCTATTGAGTATATGATATATGTGCGGCTCTGGCCTGACCTATTGACTATATGATATATGTGTGACTCTGGCCTGACCTATTGAGTATATGATATATGTATGACTCTGGCCTGAACTATTGAGTATATGATATATGTGTGGCTCTGGCCTGACTTATTGAGTATATGATATATGTGTGGCTCTGGCCTGACCTATTGAGTATATGATATATATATGTGGTTCTGGCCTGACCTATTGAGTATATGATATATGTGTGGCTCTGGCCTGACCTATTGAGTATATGATATAAATGTGGCTCTGGCCTGACCTATTAAGTATATGATATATGTGTTGCTCTGGCTTGACCTATGCCTCTCTTTGTGTTAAATACATAACATTTGCTGATGTTGTCAATTTCAGTACTCTGTTTTTTTCCTACTCGCTTCATTTATAAATCCGAATTTATGTAATCATTATTAATATAAATTTATATGCTTTTACTGGGCCCTTTAATTGGAATAAACGCATTACTTACTTACTTAGTATAAGGTGCATATGTGACATTTGTGTATTTTCATATGCCGGTTTAAATTACATTTTTTGTACATTATACTAGAGATTTTCTGTCTGTAAGACACGAATGCTACGTCCTCCAGCACATCGAATTCCCATCTTTTATTTATGATGGGAAATAGGTTTTAGAATTATTTTAAATAATATATATCCCGCTTACTTTAACTTTTACCCTATTAGATATAATAAATCCACGGTATACTAAATTTTGTTTCTGACATATGGAACCAAACGCTAAAATGTAATGGAGTCACTCAAGCAAGAAATGTAGGTCATGTGGACTTGTATGTTGGTTATCTGTACTGAACTAAAGAAGAGACTTTGGTCTCGTATGTGTTTGAATGTTATGAGAAAAATGATCGAATGTAAAGGTAAAGAGACAAGTGATCGTGTAATGCTCGTGTATGACACAGTATGTTAATAAAATTTTCCTATATTTTTGTCAGTAATTGGCGCCAAGAAAATTTAACTTTGCGCCTACAATTTTTACTCCGCTAGGAGGCAATGGCGCCTTGAACCAAAAGTGTACGCGTAGAGGCCTGTAGTCTTATAAGCTGACATGGCTTTCTGTTACAAGAACTGCGTGGGGTGCTTGTGGGCCTACTTTTCCATTAAAATGTTAGTCAGAGCGAGAAATGACAGTATAAATCTATTTATAATTAAACAGCATAGATGTAGTTCAGAATTAATATAACGGCCAAACGTGTGCCTTAACATTTTGTAGACACAGGGGCCCGACTTCTGGAAATTTATTTCTTTTTTATTTTATATTTTTTTTTGTTGTTGTCTTATTTCATGAGTACTTTTAATAAATATTCACTGTAACAACGAATATTCTGCGTTTATTATCAATATGCTAACCACTATCCACGTCCTTATACTAAAAATTAGGATTTTTTAATATAAGGACGTGGATAGTGTATAGTGTATAGCATATTGATTTTAAACGCAGAATATTCGTTGTTACAGTGAATATTTATTAAAAGTACTCATGAAATAAGACAACAACAACAACAAAAAATAAAATAAAAAAAGAAATAAATTTCCAGAAGTCGGGCCCCTGTGTTTGTAGAGTGTGATATATTTTGGCTCCGTTTTTCTTGACAAACGTGGTTACTGGCTCGGTTCTGTGGTGAATTTTAAGGCATACTGGTAATACGCGAAGATTTGGAGCTGCATCAATTAATGTCGAGTATCATGAATTATTACCTAAGTTCTATATTTTATTCACAGTGACTGGACGTGAATCACGGAAGTAATTTGTGCTTTCATATCGCCCTCTGAAATAGATTTTAATCACACGAAAAAGGATAAACTTAGGTCCAATGCCTGCTTTTTTTCTCTTACAAATTTGGGGGCGGCGATAAGAATCTAAAAATAAATTGTTTGTTCTTTAAGCATCCAGTAGCAAATATTTCGTGCTTCTTCAGGATGAGAACCTGACTTCAACTATTTATCAAACACGACTTCAAATACGGATGAGACTTGACACAAAAGGAAAAGGGAACCGATTTTAACTGCCACTGAAAAAGGGTGGTAGGCCGGATAATTTTGCCTTCTGTATTAGCCTACCCCTTTTTCGAAAACAACAGATGGGACCTTCTCCAAACATGTCCCCCCCCCCCTTTTTTCCAAGCGAGAGAGTCTCCCTACCCACCACCTGAAGGCCGGCGCGTATATTTAACTGGCGTGATCCATAGCAGGTGCCTAATCTAAAATAAATCTATTTGGAATAAAGATTTCTTATATCAGGCAAAAAATTCATCCTGGAGGAAGCAAATGTTTTCCTTTCTCTATCATGTTTGGTTACCTGTAGTTATCTCCCTTAGATCAACAAACCTAGAATTTTTCTAAAAATAGGTATATCGAGTTTAGGAAAGGTGATTTTTTACTCGATCTCTTTATAAGACGAATAAATTTATCGGGGTATAAATTCATTCATTACGAAGAAGTCAGATGCATTAAATTTTACAACTATTTTGTTTAATAATCTAAATTTTTATGAGATAAGTTCTTTGTCATCAATTGAAAAACTTAAATTTATCTGAAATCCGAAAATTGAACTTTTATCAACCTTAGTACCTTTATTAAACAATCACTAAAACTGAGATAAAAAAAGGTTCACGTCGGTCGAAGTTATGCTCTCAGACTTGATGTTATATGTTTATAAATATAAAGCCATGCAATGTCATGTTTGTTATAATATTGTGTGGTAATTTGTATGTTTGTAATTTTGATTGACCCTGTAAATTCAATAAATATTATAGTAATATAAATGTGATACTATGAATGCCCTGCCTTGGCCCTGATTTGGTTCAATAAAGTTATTCTATTCTATTTCGCAAGGATAACACGTCAAATCGTCTCCAAGTCCTTCAAGTAAATTATTAATTCAAATTTTTTTATTGTCATTAAACATATAGTTTGTGACAAAACAGATAAACAAATACACAATATTGAACATTACAAACATATAACAAGCAAAAATGACTATAGCTAATGAAATACATTAAAAGTCTGTACCTACATGTATTTGGTATGTATATTCTGTATATTTCTGTACAAGATTATTCGGTGACGCATTTAAAACTTAAAACGCTTTTGTGATTGAGTATCATTCTTGCGGCACTTTATTTAACTTATTTAACTTTTTAAAATTTTAAAAATTCGTCATAAATCAATTTTTTAGGTCATAAATTTAAATTAACTTTTAAAACGAAGGTTTTGGTAAGGCACATAGAGGATGAGAAACATTTAATATTAGAATGTCCTCTTTACTCTAAAATAAGGTTACAATTATTAAACAAAATATCAAGAATTTGCAACAATTTTCAATTATTGAATGAAAATAATTAAATCCTGCTTTTATTTGGTTATTTACTGAAGAAAATTTGAATTATTGAAAGTATTATTAGATTTCATTCAAAAAGGTCTTGATATTAGGAGGAAGCGTGATTTAGTTTTAACTCATATTATATGTAGTATCTGATACCAAATTTTGCATATATTTTATTGCTAATATTGATGCTGAAGTTTATTCATATTGAGTATATCATATATATTTTGCTCTGGCCTGACCTATTGAGTATATTATATATATGTGGTTCTGGCCTCACCTATTGAGTATATGATATATATGTGGCTCTGGCCTCTCCTATTGAGTATATGATATATATGTGGCTCTGGCCTGACCTGTTGAGTATATGATATATATGTGGCTCTGGCCTCACCTATTAAGTATATGATATATGTGTGGCTCTGGCCTGACCTATTGAGTATATGATATATGTGTGGCTCTGGCCTGACCTATTGAGTATATGATATATATGTGGCTCTGGCCTCACCTATTGAGTATATGATATATGTGTGGCTCTGGTCTGACCTATTGAGTATATGATATATGTGTGGCTCTGGCCTGACCTATTGAGTATATGATATATATGTGGCTCTGGCCTCACCTATTGAGTATATGATATATGTGTGGCTCTGGCCTGACCTATTGAGTATATGATATATGTGTGGCTCTGGTCTGACCTATTGAGTATATGATATATGTGACTCTGGCCTGACTTATTGAGTATATATATATGTGTGGCTCTGGCCTGACCTATTGAGTATATGATATATGTGTGGCTCTGGCCTCACCTATTAAGTATATGATATATGTGTGGCTCTGGCCTAACCTATTGAGTATATGATATATGTGTGGCTCTGGTCTGACTTATTGAGTATATGATATATGTGCGACTCTGGTCTGACCTATTGAGTATATGATATATGTGACTCTGGCCTGACTTATTGAGTATATATATATGTGTGGCTCTGGCCTGACCTATTGAGTATATGATATATGTGTGGCTCTGGCCTCACCTATTAAGTATATGATATATGTGTGGCTCTGGTCTGACTTATTGAGTATATGATATATGTGCGACTCTGGTCTGACCTATTGAGTATATGATATATGTGACTCTGGCCTGACTTATTGAGTATATATATATGTGTGGCTCTGGCCTGACCTATTGAGTATATGATATATGTGTGGCTTTAACTTTTACCCTATTAGATATAATAAATCCACGGTATACTAAATTTTGTTTCTGACATATGGAACCAAACGCTAAAATGTAATGGAGTCACTCAAGCAAGAAATGTAGGTCATGTGGACTTGTATGTTGGAAATACTAGTAGACTAAAATGCAAAAAGTTTATCAAAGTCACTATACCATAAAATGTAGGTCATGGTGACTCAAATGTATCCGAGCTATGTTGTAGGATATTAGACTAATGTAGTTGTGAAATATCCTTAATAAATTACCACAGGTTCTTTAATAATCACTAAATAAAAAAAAAAATCAGTCACTCAAGCATAGAATGTAGGTCGTGGTGACTCAAATGTTGCCGAGTTGTGTTGTACAAAATAAGATGATTGTAGTTATGAAATATCATTAATATGCTACCATAGGTTCTTCAAAAATATACCTAAATGCAAAAACCTTACCGAAGTCAGTCAAGAATAAAATATAGATCAGGGTGACGCAAATGTTGCTAACTTTTGTTGTTCTAAGAAGATGAATTATTTTGCATTTTCCAAGATTAGACGACCGTTATCTACTTCAAATTTTTATTTGGCAATTTCAAGCTTCTGGTTTTTTTTACTTTGCCCTATTCCCTTTCCAGTTTAAAGTTCTTTTTAAAAATATCTCTTGTTGAATAGCCAACCTTCTGTTTTCTATTTCTACCATACGATGTGATAAATCGTCATCCTGATGCGATTTCGAATGTGGGCTTTTCTTATTATAAATTACTAGACATAACAATTCCATATTTTGCTTTTATAACCATTATTTTATGAACATACCTAAAATAGGTTGCAAACCTGTATAGCGCATTTGGATCGAGAGTTCATGGTAGAGAGTCAAGTTATAACACTTTTCGCATCCATTACTAGGGGGGGGGGGGGGGGTAAAAATCGCTGCAAGTTTTGTTATCAGACATCGATTTTCGGATTGAAAATAACAATCCAAAGATACTCATATTAGATACAGTAAATTTATACTATGCTGTATACGACGCATTTCAAGGAGTTACCTCTCATCAGCAGCATTAAAACCGAAACATTTGGAAGACCAAAAACCAAACTTATATTAAACAAGAAGTACTCAACCAAAAATACCGAAATAGGAAGCCAAATTTCAGCCAAGGAGATCTACCATGTGCAATACAAGGAATGAACCCTTAGAATTTCTATTATTTTTGAATTTTGCTAAATACTGGTAATTTCTGTAACAAATCAATGAATAATCATGTCAGACAAGTCTGACGGCTGGGTTGGCGAATACCCTCGGGGACCTAGGGTCCACCAGCAGAGGCATCATCCCAGGAGTTTCAAAATAACAATCCAAAGATACTCATATTAGATACAGTAAATTTATACTATGCTGTATACGACGCATTTCAAGGAGTTACCTCTCATCAGCAGCATTAAAACCGAAACATTTGGAAGACCAAAAACCAAACTTATATTAAACAAGAAGTACTCAACCAAAAATACCGAAATAGGAAGCCAAATTTCAGCCAAGGAGATCTACCATGTGCAATACAAGGAATGAACCCTTAGAATTTCTATTATTTTTGAATTTTGCTAAATACTGGTAATTTCTGTAACAAATCAATGAATAATCATGTCAGACAAGTCTGACGACTGGGTTGGCGAATACCCTCGGGGACCTAGGGTCCACCAGCAGAGGCATCATCCCAGGAGTTTCAAAATAACAATCCAAAGATACTCATATTAGATACAGTAAATTTATACTATGCTGTATACGACGCATTTCAAGGAGTTACCTCTCATCAGCAGCATTAAAACCGAAACATTTGGAAGACCAAAAACCAAACATATATTAAACAAGAAGTACTCAACCAAAAATACCGAAATAGGAAGCCAAATTTCAGCCAAGGAGATCTACCATGTGCAATACAAGGAATGAACCCTTAGAATTTCTATTATTTTTGAATTTTGCTAAATACTGGTAATTTCTGTAACAAATCAATGAATAATCATGTCAGACAAGTCTGACGACTGGGTTGGCGAATACCCTCGGGGACCTAGGGTCCACCAGCAGAGGCATCATCCCAGGAGTTTCAAAATAACAATCCAAAGATACTCATATTAGATACAGTAAATTTATACTATGCTGTATACGACGCATTTCAAGGAGTTACCTCTCATCAGCAGCATTAAAACCGAAACATTTGGAAGACCAAAAACCAAACTTATATTAAACAAGAAGTACTCAACCAAAAATACCGAAATAGGAAGCCAAATTTCAGCCAAGGAGATCTACCATGTGCAATACAAGGAATGAACCCTTAGAATTTCTATTATTTTTGAATTTTGCTAAATACTGGTAATTTCTGTAACAAATCAATGAATAATCATGTCAGACAAGTCTGACGACTGGGTTGGCGAATACCCTCGGGGACCTAGGGTCCACCAGCAGAGGCATCATCCCAGGAGTTTCAAAATAACAATCCAAAGATACTCATATTAAATACGGATTCAATGTCGGCCCTAACATATGTTTGGACTTTTAAAGTAAATAAAAGCCATCATACATACATTGTTGAGGAAAAACAGGACCCATGATACAAAAAGTATACTCTCAAAGCATATGCCCATATTGGTCAATCAATTATTCCCAAATTAAGTTAAGAGGGGGGGGGGGGGGGGGGCAGTGAAAAAACTATGTGAATTAATTTTTTTTATCCTATATTGAACTTTTGATCTCGTCCCTTAAAGTACATATCAAAACATATCTTCTCCAAAATCAGTAATTTAGATTTTTAAAGAAACTCTGAAATCAACACTCATTTTAAAATTCTGGAAGTGATACATCAAACAAAAAGCTTCTATTTTCGATACCATTACAAACTAAAAGTCTGCCATTCCTTCGATCAAAATGTAAACTTATCATAGATGTTTCCTTCCCTAGGTCTACAGAAAATGTTTGTTGTAATTTTGCATCTATGTTTATAGCTAAAATTTTACCATTCGTGCATGACACAAAGACATATCCATTTCCGACGGCTGCAAGGGAATATATTTCGCACCCTACTTCAAATTTTGTGACTTTTCGGTTTTTAGATCTATTTTTTCGGCTACATACCGATTTTTTATCCTTTGATATATAGTAGATATTATTGCAATCACTCGCCACTCTTGAGAATATATTTTCCTCGTCATTTTTAACAGCAGTAATTATGCTGCCATTCGGACGATACACGTCTATGCATGAAGCTTCATTGGAACCAAAAACAATTTCATTCCGAAAGGACACCTTCCTAAGCATTCTGGATGTCACGTGATTACAGTCTGCAAACTCAAGCACTTCAAACCAATTCCAGTGCAAGTGACGAACGACAACTTTGTTACTTCCGGCTGGTGCTGCATCCCAAGGATCCCCGTATGTTGGTATTTGTCCCATAAAAGAACAGTTCTCATCGAATAACAGCAAGTTTTTATTTCCCACATCAAGGAATACTATTTTATTCGACAGAAAAAAACAGGTATTAATTAAGCTTCCCTTTTGAAAAGTTATTTCATTTCTACACGAGATATTAACTTTTTCTGACATATTACTGGCATCTGAGGCGGAAAGGACAGAAATTCCGAATTCGTTCATGCAATAATCACAGAATAAAGGCAGATATTGATTAAAAAGATTAGTGAGTGGAATCAATAACACACAGGCATCAATGTTTTCACTTTTATCTCTTTTCTTTTCTATGTGTTTTAATTTCATCTCTCGAACTTTTTTTGTTAAAGAATGCAATAATTTTTTAAACACCACTGCAGATATGATTTGGTCAGGTTTAGATCGGAGGTCTTTTGTGTCCTGCTTTCTGTTTTTGATCACATTTAACAGCTTCTCTTTCATTGCTTCATAAATCTGGGTTTTGCTATAAGAAGCTTTCGTTTTACCGTTTATGCAAACGTCTTCAGAATAACCGGCACAATGTTTATCCGCGCAATAACCTCCTTCCTGGTAGTTGTCTGGTTTAAACTGGTAAGCAACCGGTACATTGCATGTATCTTTTTGTTCTTCGTTGATAGAGTCCTTTAATGTACACTGTGTCGAAGTGTCTGTGCGATGTCTACGAAGTATTAATTCTGAATCATTTGTACTCTTTTCTATATTTTCCAGCTCTTTTTCGAAAAGGTCGAAATTTTCATCTACGGATTTAAACACTTTTTGCAAAACTGGAGCATAATATGGACCTTTGATTGCGTTTACCGGGATCAAATGACAAAGCCTATGTTCTTGTGAACAAAGGCAACACATAATGCTTAAATGCTTCGGGCAAAGCAATGTGTAGTCTTTGATGTGAATTTGGCATTTTAATTGGCTGCAATTGTAAAGAGACATTTTGATCTGAAAAAGAGAAAAAAATAATGAAAAACATGTGCTGATTTGTAGAAGTGTTATGATGTTTATAATTATTTTCGAGATATTCCATCGATAAATTCCACAACGTACGCAGCGACAACTAAGGTATTATTTGTCACCGAGAAATGCTTATCGCCCAAACAGGGGATCAGTAGTTCACCGCTCTACCAACTGAGTTAAAGTAGATAAAAAAAAAATTGAAAGACAGTCTTGGTTTGACCCTCGTTCCAACTGCGGTGTATGTGAAGTGGTTAAAAAGTTACTTGCAGAGCTAATTTAGTTAGGCAGAGGAAAACAAAAAATATTTTGTTCGCTAGAAAGTTCCCACAGGATATTTCTTTCCAATAAGATACATTCAGTTCGCCGGAAAATATTTTGTGGCAATTGTCGGGATAATTATTCTCAAGCGAACGAGATAATATACTAGTATACTGTTCTTGCTATGAAATGTTTTCAATGAACGAGATATAGTTATTTTCAAACGAACGAAATGTTTTATTTCGACAGGTGAGGCAAAAATATGTTCACAGGGGTTGGAGGGGGTGGGGGCTGCAATATATCTATGCATTAAAGTTTTACTGAGGGGAAAACATCTCTGATCAAAAATTTCCTACACGGAAAAATAGGTTCATGCCAATTTTTTACCCGACGGGAAAATTGGCTCAAAAATTGGCTCGGGCAAAATGGCTATATTAATTTGAAACGTTTCTACAAAAACAGAACGTGGAAAAAATTGCTATTACAGACTGAAAACAGAAGAATAGTGCTGATCATACTTTCACGAAACTCTTCATATTTTTTTGTTCTTATTATCAAAATAATTCAAAATTTAAGGAACAATCTCTTTGCTGATTTAGTTAATAATTTTAATTTTAAAAAACTTGACCATGATGACAAAATTTCATATCTTTTAAATTCATCTTCAACTAGACATGTAAGAATTATTGGCTTCTTCTTAAAACGGTCATTAGAACTGAGGTCGGAGGGCTCTTAATCTAATCATGTACATTTATGATTATATCTTTTTGTTTATATATAAACTTGCACTAATTGTACTTGTACTGTTTGTTTGTATCATGCTTGTCACAGACATTAGTTTTATATGTTTTATGGCAATAAAATATTATCATTATCGTCTTAAGTGTCTGGAATTCTTATTAAAATATCTTACTTTGTGCAAATCATTACAACTGTTAGTTTTCGTTTTGAACCCTAAAATAATTTTTTATTCTGTAAAGTTTAATAAAATTAATTCTTTCGTAGTTTGGATGTAGTAAATCTAAGTTTATAGTAACGCCAGACAGACGGCAACGTTTTTGTTTCTCTGTGAATCCTGGGAAATGATTTTTTTTTTTTTTGCTTAATTTCACCACATTTATTTCAAACATATAAATTTAAAGACCCCCCCCCCCTCCTTCCCCCCCCCCCCCCCACACACACACACACGCTAGAATGAACAAAATTAAATATAGTATTTTTTCTTCAACGGACAACCATATCAACATAAGTTTAAGTTTCAATGTTTAAACTTTCATTCTTAATTGTTTTTAAGATCTGATGTACATTTACCTTTTTTTTAAACAGTACTAAAATATTATGAATAAAAATTATCTTATCTTACCTTATAATTTTGTTGCTGTCGGGGATAAGCTGTAAGATCGATAATAAATTCACCTGGTTTGAAGGAGTTATTTCTTATTTCACGCGCATATCAAACTAAAAACAAATATAGGAGAAAAAATCTTACCCTTCACTGTTCATCTATCTATTGCACAACGAATACTCATAATTTTATTTACATGTAGTTACCTCCCTTAGTAATTGAATTTTAAAAATAGATTTAGGGTTTAACCAGTACAAATGAAGTATTATTCCAAAAATAGTCTGTAAACAAACAATCGAACGAATGAATCAATAAAAACAAACAACTTACTTACAAATGTAACAAATAAATGGGGAAAAAAACAATGTACATAAATAAAAATGATTTTTTCTCTCAATTTAATTTACAAAAAGGCGATGATTGGAATTGTGTTTTTCAAATTGGAGTCTCTTCACGTTACAAAGTGGGATTACTGATATTTATATTTGCTAAGTGATCTTTGTGTATTGCAGTTTTCCCGTCACTACATGTATATATACACGTGATTTTCACTTCTTCACTCATTCTTTTTTGCAATACAAAATCCCATAAACGATTATGGATTTTTCCTTCTGATGTTCCACTGTCGTGTTTACATCTATTATCTGAGTCAGATTTATTTCAAAAATGAGAGAAAAAAAAACTAATTTTGCGAAAATACAAGTAAATAAGCTTTTTTGCAAACTAGCTAACGGATGGAATGGGTAAGTATTACAGGCTGTATATGATTAGGGAGAACCATTTGATTTTTATGTGGAGGCATAGAAGGAAAAAAGGCAGGATGCAAAATCATCAGAAAAAAAGGAAGGATGAAAATGTAGTGGGACAAAAAGGCAGGATACCCAGAAAAAAGGCAGGACAACACCGGGTCGTGAAAAAAGGCAGTCTCTAAATTTTGCTGGAAAAAGTCAGGGCTTAAGATTAGTTCCATGCCGTCCCCCCTCCATAAAACATAAAAATAAAATGGTTGCTCCCTTATATAAATATATGTTTACAGCACCAGCTTCGGGTCAAAGCAATTATAAATTGTTTGTAATGAAAAAAAAAATTGCCGGAAATAAAAAAAAAACAATTATCGGAAATAAAAAAAAACAATTATCGGAAATAAAAAAAAAACATTTATTGGAAATGATCAAAAATATTTATCGGAAATGAAATACTCCGTGATATCTAACCAATTTATTAGATGTACTCTACCCACCATACCTGTATCAGTGTCCATTTATTGTCGAACGAGAATATAAAAGATATGTCAAATATAATGGAACAGAAAATATACTCATTTCTTTATTTATTTACACTAAATTCTTGCATACTAATATGTCCTAATTCCCTAGTCAATGTTACCGCATCGGTGGTGGCGTGTTTACCTCGACAAGTGCGGAAGGTCCCGGATTCGACCCCGGCCGGGTCAAACCAATGACATTAGAATAGGTATTTGTCGCTTCTCCGCCAAACACTCGGCATCTAGGAGTAAGAGCAAAGATCGACTGGTCGGCTCGGAGTTAGTATACTGTGTGCGAGTGGGGTGATATGTCTTCCTGCGGACAGTTACCTCGTTATAAAGAAAAAAACAAATGATAATTTTTAATGTTATAACATTAAAAATTATCATTTGTTTTTTTCTTTAATTAATTATTTTTCATTTATTCCTTTTTTATTTAATTTTTCGTTGAAATGAGATCATTAAATATACGTTAAACTACTGGTGTATATATATATATATATATCCTTTTCTTGACATGTTTAATCGGATGGACAAAAATACATAATAAGTTTAACCACTTCAGGGTGATCAAATTTCTGCATGGGAATTCCCGCCGTTTTTTTTACGTTTAACGGAAAGATAAACTAGAGAAGTTCCGAAATGGGGTTCGTGTAAACAAAATGCGTAGGAAAGTCATTTTCTTGAGGTTTTTGTTGAAAATTATAGGAGAAACAGATTTTTCTTCAATTTACTCGTGAATTATAGAATTTCTCCACCCTCGATAGCTAAATTTTAGATTTTAACAAGCTCGCTAATAGCTCGCGTGTTAAAAATAAAAAAAAAAATTAACTATCTCGGGTGGAGAAATTCCATAACTCACTCGTACCTGAAGGAGAATCTATATATATCAAACAGTTTTAATTTTAATGATTTTGATCTTAAATCCAGCTTCAACCAGACATGTAGGAATTATCGCCTTCTTAAACGCTTAAGGGAACAACCATTTGATTTTTTTTTTTTTTTTTTGGGGGGGGGGGGGGGGGGGGGGTGGGGTTGGCTAGTATGAGATGTTGAAACCTGCCTATTTTTTTTATCCGAAATTTTGGCCTTGGAATTTTTTTCACCGCTCTCGCGGCTTAAGATTTTATTTTCATTTAAACCAAAAAATGTCCTGATTGTCACAGGTCCTGCATTTTTTTTCACACCTGAAGTGATTCATTTTGCCATAATCCAGGTCCTGCCTTTTTACATTTATTTCAAATTTCATCCTAGCCCTTCCCAATAAAAATCAAATGGTTGCTCCCTTTAATCCAGACAACAAGGAACATGTGGGGTTGCTGGGCTCATTTTTAAAAGTCTCTAGTGCTGAGGACAGGTGGGCAATAAATATACAATAGCGAGCCTTTTTTCCCATGTTCCGCAGCAAGACCAAATAAATTTTATATTTTCCGACAATGACTTTATTCTGCAATCCCCTTTCGATGCGTAAAATGCCTTAAAATTACGTTTGAAGTTGGAATCCAACTGCCGTGAAAACGCGGGAAACGCCACGACGTCATCTGGTACATTCACTCCTCGCGCTCTTCATGTAAACAAGTACCAGTAGACTTTATTTATTAGGTCATTGACCTAATACGACTAAAGTTTATTCTACCCCTGGTATTAGACCGGAAATAGCTTGGATAAATTCTCATCATAGTGATTCTTGTTTAAATTTTTTCTTATTGGCCTCTATATAGGGGCGTAAGATGTTTAAGTATTTACCTCATTTGTGTGTTTGCCTGCTTTGTTCTGTATAATAAAGGTGTGTGTATTATTTAGTTTTTCATAATTTATTTATTTGGTATGTAACTATTTATTCTTTCTTAATCATATTACATGTATTATACATACAATATTTTTTCATTTAACCGAAAAAGCTTAATGTGACGTAAATCAAATTATCAAAATATTAAATATATATTGCAATTGGAGATAATATTGGAAAATTATTTAATAAAATTTTAAATAACAGATTATCAAAATTTTTGGTGGATAAAAATATTATCAAATCAGAACAAATAGGGTTTGTAAAAGGATGTAGAACGAGTGATCACATGTTCGTTCTAAATTCTTTGATTCAGAAATATGTAAAAAATGAATTTAAGCCACTTTTTACTTGTTTTGTCGATTTTAAGCAAGCCTTCCCCTCAGTGTCTCATGTTCATTTATTTTATAAACTTAAACTACTAGGGGTTGGCTCAAAATTTTATAATATTGTAAAAGACATGTATACCAACTCTTTTGCTTATGTTAAAGTAGACAGAGTGAGGACAGATTTCTTCAAATGTGGGTTGGGAGTCAGACAAGGAGATAGCTTAAGTCCCAATTTATTTAACATGTATATAAATGACCTGCCAGACCATTTTGACAGTTCATATGATCCAGTTCATTTAAGATCAAAATATATAAATTGTTTGATTTATGCAGATGATGTTATTTTGTTATCAACATCTGCAAAAGGACTTCAGTCCTGTATGAACAAATTATCCATATTTTCTAATCAGTGGAGATTGAATGTTAATCTTAAAAAGACAAAAGTATTAGTCTTTAATAACAGTGGCCGTAAAACAGATATCAAAATTAAATATAAGGATGAAATAATAGAAAATGTACAAAGATACAAGTACTTAGGTATTGCTTTTGCAGCCTCTGGAAGTTTTTCTACAGCTAAAGAGGAATTATATAAAAAGGTCATAAAGCAGTATTTAAATTAAGGAAAGTTTTTTGAGATCATACACCGAATGCAAAAGTTTTGCTACATATTTTCAATCATACAATAAAACCCATATTACTGTATGGATCTGAGATTTGGGGGTACTTTTCCCCAACAAAATTTACAAATAATTTAGATAAATATATTAAAGAAATAGACTCTATTTTATTAGAGAAAATCCACACAAAATTTTGTAAATATATATTAGGTGTTCGAGTAAGAGCATGAAATTAAGGGTGTAGAGGGGAGCTGGGTAGTCTCCCTTTACTATATTCCGTATTATGTAATTTAATAAAATATTGGTACCATATAGTAAAAACAGTTGACAGGTCAAACTCGTTATCATATGAACCTTTTAAAATGTCTGAACTTATGTCAGATAAAAATAAAGATTCTTGGGTTGTATTAAAGTTATTTTTAAATATTTGAATTTAGAGTATCTTTTCAAAAACCCAGATAAATTTTAAACTAACCATATAGTGAATAAAGTTAAAATTCAGCTGCATAATAAGTTCATATGCATGTGGAAAACAAATTCATTTAATGATCAAAGGAAAATTGTAAATCAAGGAAATAAATTGAGAACATACAGGCAGTTTAAAACTAATTTTACTTTTGAACAATACCTTCTGATTGGCAATAGAGAACAAAGAAGGCTTTTATCTAAATTTAGAGTTAGTGATCACCCTCTCCAAATTGAGACGGGTCGATACTTACAATTAGAAGTAATAGACAGAAAATGTAAAGCTTGTTTTGAAGAAATTGAAGACGAATGTCATGTTTTATTACATTGTAAAAGTTATATAAAAGAAAGAAAGTCTTTCTGATATGAATAAATTTATTTGGTTAATGTGAACTGAAGACGAATTTGTTATTACAAAAGTATACAGACTATTGTCTACCTTATATGAAAAAAGAAAAGAAATATTGGAGGCAGACAACCCACTTAGGGACGAGATCAAAAGTTCAATGTAGGATAAAAAACTTAATTCAAATAGTTTGGGAGTGGGGGGGGGGGGGTAAAAATCGTTGCAAGTTTTGTTATCCGACATCGATTTTCGGATATGTCCATATTGGTCAATCAATTTTTCCCAAATTAAGTTAAGAAGGGGTGGGGGGGGGGGGGTAAGTGAAAAAACTACGTGAATTAAGTTTTTTATCCTACATTGAACTTTTGATCTCGTCCCTTACCTAATTTTAATAATTATATAATTAAATTTTAATGAGCTCAGTCCACAGTGTGTCTCCTGTAGAGTAAATAAGTATTGTACATATAATGAAACATTTTAGTTTTGTTTATCCTTTTTTGAATACTATTTAATTTGTATGTCACTCAAATAATACCAATCATTGTTTTATTATGTTTAATGTATTAATATGTTTTTATTTATTATTATATGCATTTATTTCATTATTGTAATTATTCTGCTCAGCAATGGGCGCCATGATTGGCTGAATAAAATGATCTTATCTTATCTTATCTTATCATATATATATAAAAATAAATAAACTTCTAAAAATTTGCTATATTAAATATGTGTGTACTTGAAACACCGATAACCGGAAATATATATTTAATATATTGATCTAAAAAAGCGTATTACTTCAATGAAATTATGTAGGTCATGGTTTAAATATACACAAAATAAAGGTTTATGGAAAACTATTTAAATTATTGTCAGTTTTTGGAATTTTCATTGATAACAATTTATCAGAGGATTATATGATCCACGAATAATTTCAAGACGAACTCGGGTAAGGATTAAGTTTGTGCACATTTTCCTCTTCCATTTTTCAATTGATGCATTTTATTTATTTACAGTATGTAATACACCATTTATAGATACGCAATATAAAGGGTACGTAATACACTATTTTTTATGGAAACGTAATATTTTTTTATGGAAAAGTAATGCCAATTTTTGGAAACGTAAAACGCCATTTAATTTCTCTATATAATAATTGTATGACGCGGAATCAAGGTCATAAATATCGATTTTAGTATATACTAAAATTGATATTTATGACCTTGATTCCGCGTCATATGTACGTGGGCAACATATGATTAAGATATACTTTCTTTGGGTAAGACCAAATAATTGCGGTTGGTGTGAGGATCACTGTCTGTTCCGATAATAGTTTTCTAGATCATTTATGAACTTTATTTCTATACAGTTTTGTCATAAACTATATGTAGATACATTAAATTTTCAAAACTTGGGGCACTGGACAGGGGTTGAGATCCCAAAATTGTATCTAAATTTACCTTTATCATCCCCGTACTTTGGAAGAAAGTTCAGGAATATTGGCGGACGGACAGACGAGGGCAGTAACAGTTTTCTTGTGACCTTAACTCCTCTTCCAACTTTTAACCTTGTGAATTTTTTTATTTCAGTATTGTCATGCACTGTTTATCCCCCTGCTTTCGAAGAACGTTCGGGGATATAGCCATTTTGTCCGTCCGTCCGTCACATTTTCCTGTGACATCAATTTCTCCTTCACTTTTGAGGTTAGGAATTTAATTTCTATATAGAATGGTTGTATACCACCGGTAGATTCGCAATAAGGTTTTTGAATTTCGATTTTCTAATGAAGGGGCCCACAGGGGTCGAACTTCGAAAATTTTGAATGCAAGCTTGTGACTTAAACTCGTCTTTCATTTTTCAATTTATGCATTTTATTTCTATACATGTTATCGTGCACCATATGTAGATGCGCAATAAGGTTTTAGAATTTTAATTTTCTAAAATTGGGCACACATGGGTCGAATATCTAAAAACTTTGAAAATGTGATCTAAACTCCTCTTTATTTGTTTTTTCGCTTCTATACATTGTTGCCATACACTTTATGTAGTTACGCCAAAAAGTAATTAGAATTAATATTTTTCTGTATTTTGGGTTCATATCAAAATATATTATTACGAAAGTGGTGCAGTTTTTGCCAGGATTTATGCAGTCGGATGAAATATGTGGAGAGTGCGGGCATAACTGCCTAAAATTAGTCTATTTATATATTCAATTTATTTCCTTTTTTCATTTATTTATTTACAAAGTTATATATTTATGTATTAACATGTACATATTGTACACATTTATTTTATAAATATAATATTTAAATCAAAGCTTGAAATTACTATTACGTATGTTTTAAAAAAAATAATATCGGATACCTTATTTTTTCAAATACATGTCACCGGATGAGCTCTATTAACTTTTAAATTATGTCATGTGTCGTAGTTAGTTTATGCGAACATCATTCTGGTGTTGTGAGTTCTTCAAATTTCCATGATTTTAATTAGTCAGCGGATTATAAGGTCCCGGGTAAAAGTTTAAAGACAGACTGAGGTAAGCTTTAAAACAATGATTAATGTGGTACTCGGTTAAAATTGTCATATTTTATATCACTTATGAATAATTGCACGCCTATGTGTATGTATTTAAATAAAATCCGTTAATAATGTTTACAATATGCCTGTATACGGTGTTGTCGCGAAATGCAAGATTTTAGGGCTGGATGGGGAGTTTTAACAAAAAAATAGAGTCAAAATTGGTATGAGATTTATTTACAAAACTCAACTTAAAGAAACGAGCTCTTTCAAAAAATTGTAAAAACTACCCTACGTTTGAATTTGAACAGCCACTCAATCAGTTAAAAATAATGCTAAATCCAAATATTGAACTTTTGTCTGAAGAAAGCGACTTTATAAAGCGACCACTAGAGGTGCGAAAATGGGGTCCGTATCTGTCAAGAGTTCACTTCATAATTCGTGTTGTTCTTTATTTTATCATATTATAATTTTATGTATTGTGTTTGCTTGAAAATATGCAAATAAAGTAATATACATTTATTTCCCTTGCATTAGTGAAATATGAAGATTTGTTCACCCGAGGAAAGTCATGTTTCCCGAGGGCTTGACTTTTCGAGGGTGAAAAAATCTTCATATTTCACTAATACAAGGAAAATTAATGATTTATTCCACTATCCAAAGTGTATTTCGAATAACTGGAATGTGACGGTGAAACACGAATCTGAGAGGTAAACACGATGTTTTGTTCAATATCACGTGGGAGAGTCTCAACCAAGGAAATAAGTACATAGCTATCAATTATGTATATAGTGGAATAATATTATTTATTCTTTCTAGAAAGGTTTTTGTTTTCAGAATATTTTTCCAGGAACGTATAGAACCAAAAAAAAATTTCTTCGTCTTTCTCTTAAGAATAATTTTGTGCTTTAGTTTTCCTTCATTTTGAATAAGTCGATGACGAAAGTAGATACTAATAAAGAAGTAGGGTCATTTTCGCCTGTATTTATTTACCTTCTAGGGCCTTTTTCAAAGAGTCGGCGGAGGCCTCGGTGGCCGAGTGGTCTAGGTAGTTCGTCATGGCTGCTAGTGACCACTAGCCTGTCAACGCTGAGGTTGTGAGTTCGACTCCGATCTTAATTGACAAGCATTGCCAATTTTCCTACCGAAGGTCGGTTGTTCTCTCCGGGTACTCCGACTTCCTCCACCAATAAAAACTGGCCGCCACAATATAGCCACATGTACTGAAAAAGGCGTAAAACCCCCAACTAAACAAACAAACAAATAGTCGCCTAAAGCGTTTCAAAATTGATGTGGGCATTGTCTCGTATGTGGTCTCTAAAGATTTGCTAATAAATAACTAACAAATAAATTACCAAAATTTTTTCTACATACCTCAATGTCGCATTTGGGGCAGTTTTAACACAAATTTGCCAAATAAACGTCTTCGGGACAGTTTTTCATCTTAAAGGACACTCAGAACCAAAACGAATTGTTTTGCTGTAAATCTAAGATCTCCCTTCATATGACTGCAGAATGGCTTTGGTTCTGAATTTCCTTCTTGGCAATATTAAAACAATTGGTACAAATTCACGCAAATCGCCAAATACACAACTTTTGCGGATAGAAATTAATGATCAAGCATAAGATTTTTGTTTGTTAACATAAAAATGTATTTCATACAATTATTTATGATAAAAAGTAGGTAAATATATAAGATTAAAAAATCAATGGTTATTATTGAAACAAATACAGCGGAATGTGGCCCTCCTCCTTTATTTAAAATATTGCGTGCATACGGTAAATTACAGAAGTCAAGCGTAAAACCCAAACTAAACAAATCTATTTCACCTTAAGTAAACAAATGATATGAAAGATTATAAATTGTATCAATGTTGAGGAAATATTTTGTATTTATAAGCCTTTCATGTAATGCACTATTGTTTATATTCATTTTTCGCTTACTGCGAGCAAGGTGAAAAATGGTACAAAGGAAAATGGGTGTTCTATTACAAATACTAGTAGTACATAAACTCTAAACCAGTCCACCGATGTCCCAGTAGTCTTCAGTGCTAGCAACAGATTCCTAGAATAATTGGCCACTGATATCCCAGTAATCATCAATACTAGCAACGCATTCCTAGAATACTCGGCCAACGATGTCCCAATAATCATAATTGCTAGCAACAGATTCCTAGAATACTTGGCCACCGATGTCCCAGTAATCATCAATACTAGCAACGGATTCCTAGAATACTAGGCCACCGATGTCCCAGTAATCATCAGTGCTAGCAACGGATTCCTAAAATACTCGGCCACTGATGCCCCAGTAATCATCAATACTAGCAACGGATTCCTAGAATACTAGGCCACCGATGTCCCAGTAATCATCAGTGCTAGCAACGGATTCCTAGAATACTTGGCCACCGATGTCCCAGTAATCATCAGTGCTAGCAACGGATTCCTAGAATACTTGGCCACCGATGTCCCAGTAATCTTCAGTGCTAGCATCGGATTCCTGGAATACTTGGCCAACGATGTCCCAGATTTTTGTAACTGAAATGTAAATAATGCATATGTGAATGTTTCTTTGTGGAACAATTGCCTTTACGTCATTTTACCATTAAAACTACATGAATAAAAATATCTGCCACATCAAAGAAACACCAGTGTAAAACAACGTTTTTCTGTCAGCGACATAGTAAATGAGGGCAAACCTTTTTACTATTCTTTTGTTTTGATCTCGGCTTCTTCAGATTCTAAAATTTCAGTTTTGTTCAGTTAAATGTTTTGGCAATATAAAGGTAGATAGCCCTGTAGCCTAATTCACACAAAAATCTTAGACGTAAAATCCATTCGAAAAGCCTTAACATTTTTCATGACTTCCGAAATTACGTTTAAGAAGTTCTGTGAATGAGACTCATGGTACCGTTTCACAAACATTCGTACGTGTACGATAGAGACTGGTTCCATGACGTCAATAGAACAAAGATATTGAAAAGGGGGAAATCAGATCACAATTACGACTAATCGTTGTCCTACGAATGTTTGTTAAACGGACCTCAGGTCCATTATAGCTCAGGTCCCTGTTTCACAAACATTCATACTCCTACGATCGAAACTTGTTCCATGACGTCAGTAGACCAAACACAACAATGTGTACTACAGATCGGAAATACTCCATAGTCTTACGAACATTTGTCTCTGGGGGGATAACTCAATGATATTTAGATAGGGGGCGTGCGGCAAATTCGGGTCAAGATTTTACAAAGCCGACAGAGATTTCGGGTCAGGATTTTTTTTGCACTCTGGAGAATTCCGGTCAGAATTTTTAAAAAATCTGCATTTTTTTATAAAGCACTGAGGGGAATTCAGGTCTATCCATTTTTTTGTTGATATCGTAGCAAATGTTATTATTTTTGGATAATTTCCGGTATGTAATTTAGCTTTCCTGGATACGTTCGGGTCACAAATTCGATATAACGTGGATAATTTCGGGTAGGGTTTTCAAGATCACCGACGCACCCCTCCCCCCACCCACCGTCATGAAATTGTCAAGTTACCTCCCCGAGATATTTGTGAATCGAGACTGAGTCTATTGCTCATTTTATATTTGCAGTGACGATGTCAAAAGGGTGCCAAAGAGGATGTATCAAAGAAAAAGATTTCTATTCATCCGTTTACAACGAAAGTACGGATTACTCAAATCGTGGTCTGGCAGTTATTGTTCAAAACTTTCATGAACAAGACTATGGATACAAGTCAGTCAATTCTCAATGTGAAGTTTTACATGATGCTCTTGGAAGGATAGAGCACCAAGGCTTTGAAGTTTTTGATGATGATATCTTTAGAAACTTAAATCAAGAAAAACTGTTTGAACTATGCGACAAAGGTTTGTGTGGACCATTTTCAATCTATTGACGAACCTCAGTTGTAGCTATTGGGCCATTCTTGCTACGCTCCAATTAATTATTCTTTGTGTGTATATTTTTTTTTATCAACCCATGACCAAAAACTACAGCAGTTATTAGGACATGTGACTAATACTTTGACTCGTAATTATTAATAATCTTTTTAAGTAAGAAAAACATTAAAAACAGCAGGTCTACAGCAGACTTTTAGGGAGCAACAATTTGATTTTAGGGGGGGGGGGCTAGGATAAAAGGGCTGGACCAGGATTTTGGCAAAATAAAAACTCATGTACACTTTAGGTGTGAAAGAAAAAGCAGAACCTGTTTCAATCAGGAATTTTGTGGGTTTAAATGATAATAAAAATTCAGAAAAAAATTACGGCGAAAAAATACATGGAATAGTCATGAGCAAACATTTCATCCTAGGTTGCTTTCTTATCACGCTAATTATTCTCATATAGTCTTATCCAATAGAGTGCGTCAATTGTGACCTCCAAAACACATATTTTGCAAATAATTTAACGCACTTTTTGTCTTGTAGATTCTGCTCCGATTGAGGATATAACGAGTAAAACAAATTGGGGGCATATTGTACATATACATACGAAACCAACAAAACATAGCTTAACGTATGATAACTTAAAAGCATACATGTGCTTAATAGGCTTCGCACTGGCCCAATGACACCAAACTGTACGTCTTAGAAATGGCTCATCAGATCACTCTGAAATCATATGTTTCATGGTTAAGATATAATTACTCTTTTAATAATTTATTTTTACTTTCATAGTTAATCACGTGATTGTTGTAAATGTGCCGGATACTCCACACAATGTAATAACAATGACCTTGGTAATTTTCGGCAAATTTCGGAAACGTTATACTTATTTTCAAAGAGGTCGCGTACAAACAACGAAACATACATAGTATTTAAGTGTCATGTCTCAACTTCACATTTGTATCTCTCTATTCATAAATATATTGAGAATGTGATTCGATGAAATAGTTCCCATGTGATGTGTGTGTATTTCTCCGTTAAGGTACGTACCAGTACGGCTGAAACAATTGTTCCGAACTAAGATTGGCTATAATAGAGATTGAAAATTAATCCAGAGCGGTTTTGCAGATGTACTCGTATTTCACTAACTACGATAAAACAATCACAGTAAGGAAATATTACACGGAATCACATTTGTTTTTTTATTTTTAATGTAAAACATAATAATGACAATATTTAACATTATACATTTATTTCCCGAGGGCTTGCCCGAGGGAAACATGACTTTTCGAGGGTGAACAAATTTTCATATTTTCACTAATGCACGGGAAATTAATGATTTATGCCACTAAAATCCCGAGCATTTCGAATAACTGGGATATGATGGTGAAACACGAATCTGAGAGGGAAACACGATGTTTTGTTCAATATCACGTGGGAGAGTCTCAACCAATAAAATACGTACATTGCTATGAATTAATATATATAGTGGAATAATAGAAAATTGTTATGCATGATAGGGATAAGCAGGCATGAACTTTGAACTATATCTAAGCAATTCCTACGCATTTCCTGCATTAAGCTTTTGGTTAATTTATTTTCCATCAAAAGTAACTATAATTTAGAGCCATGATCTATTATCACCCGGATACATTATCAAATGCTTATATTTATTTGTAGCAATGAGGTGTGAGTGAAATGTAAGTCTTTTTTTAACTTTTCAGTTACCAAGTATTTAGACGATAATGAGAATGAGTACCCATGTCTGTTGTTTGTGATTCTTGCCAGAGGAAAACCGGGGTTGATTAAGTGTTATGACAGTCAGGACAATAACAGGAGCTTTAAGTTTGCGGAACAGTCTGAAATATTGAAACGTTTCCAGCCACAAAATTGTCCGTCTTTAGTCCTGAAGCCAAAAATGTTCATCATACAGGTATTGTTCATGTTAGAAGTCTGCATAGAAATACATGCAATGTAATTTCAGAATTTAAAACAATTTTTTGCTCTCCCACGTTAGTAGCATTTTTTACGGAAAAAAGGATCAGAGTATTTCAAATACATAAAGAAATATTCTTTCACCATTCACAGCTCCTCCCATCCCCCAACTCCCCGATAAAAAAAATGTCAGAATAGATCCTCCTGTAGAGGAATGGTAATGTGTCTATTTAAAATTAAATATCCTTTTTGTTAGGTAAAAAATTTCTTTCAAAAAGCCATCGAGTTATCTTAATTGTGTCAGTTTATATCCTATTGCTAATTATATCTTCATATATAAACTGGACTACCACCTCGGTGGTCTCGTGGTAGCGTGCTCGCCCCAAGTGCGGAAGGTCGCGGGTTCGATCCCCGGCCGGGTCAAACCAAAGACATTAAAATTGGTATTTGCTGCTTCTCCGCCAAGCACGTGGCATCTAGGAGTAAGAGCAAAGACTGGTCGGCTCGGAGTCAGTATAATGTGTCCGAGTGAGGTGATATGTCTTCGGACAGTTACCTCGTGAGCTAGCACATTAAAAATCCGGCTTAGCGTGTCGGTCTAGTACAAAGCAGGGATCATATTCATTATCATATCAACATGTTCTCGTCCTGATATGCACCTGGTTGCCACTGGACGTTAAACAATAATTCATCCATCATCCATAAACTGGACTACTATTTCTGAGGGTTATTTGAACAAACGTTATCGAGTGCATTTTACCAAAATAAAAAAAAAAGAAAAGTGAAGTCATTTCAAAACTTTTTTGTGATATTTACATACTAACCCTCCCTTGATTAGTTTGAGTTTGCAAGGTAACTTTTGTTGAGGCAAGTTTTGTTTGCTAGACTGACAACAATGTTTATAATGCATCTTCTTTCATCGGCAGATATTTTACATTTTTGAAAGCGTTTTTTTATTTTTTCATTTTAGACAATTGACGAAGATCCGGATCCTAATCAGGCTGATTCACGTGGAATGCCAGATGATACAACAGTGATCATGCAAATGATCCAACACAGGATACCCAGGGAAAGTGATTTTCTGACCTACACATCGGATCACTACTGTAAGTTTCGTTTTAAGGGTTTTAAAAGAAAAAAAAACGGAAATATATGGTCATTAGTTAGTGGTGTACGGCGGGCGAGAAAAATGCGCCAAAGAGTAATGAAGGAGAAAAGCGGGTTGCTTTTCATTTCCGGTTCTGATAAATGTGAAAAAAGTGGGCTTCAACTCCCACAGGAAAAGTGGCCTTACCAGGATTTTTGGTAAACTGTTTAGGCCGGTTTTTGTTAGATTGCTCGTTGTTTTTGTTTTTTTATGTTTATTTTATTTTTAATTTCCAAAGTTTGATAAAGGACAACCCAGAAACGCGCATCATATTGAATTTATATTCCTATGCCATGTCACGGTTAGCCAGCTCAATTGGAATGATTGAAGTCTACTCAAATCCCTATTCGGTCAAGTATAATTTCCAAAATATCCTCACTTATTGCATGCATCGTATGTTTATATACTTTCATTGGTTTATGTTCAAAACCATATACATTTATATGAACAAATGAAAATCAAACGCTAGATGTCAGTTTGTTTGTTTAGTTTGGGTTTTACGCCGTTTTCAGCACATTTGGTTATTTCGCGGCGGTCAGTTTTTATTGGTGGAGTAAGCCGGAGTACCCGGAGAGAACCTCCGACCTTCGGCAGGCCGCATATGCAGCTATATCGGTCATAATTATGTTAGGTAACTCTGTTTAGACTTATTAACTGGTTACACAATATTTGGAATCTACTGGTCCCGTTCATGCCAGGCATTCATCGTACTTCGATAACTCTGTATTGATTATAGCACGTTCTCCACGTCTTCACTTTAAAAAACTTTTTATTTGAAATATGTAGTAACATTTCACATGGATTATAATTTCAATATATGAAATTGTGACAATAATTAATAATATGAAATTTATCACCAATTTATACAAACTGTCAAAAGTACATAATTACACGTGATAAAGGGTAATGGTGCAAGTTTTTTTTAATTTTTTAAGCCGCGAGCAAAGCGATTTTTTTTTTGGTAAAATTTATTTGAGTTTTATCTGAAGAAATTTATTATGCGCAATTTACATGCTGTGTGTTTCAGGTAATTATAACTAATTAACGATTTGACATGTATATTGTACCTTGACTGTCCGGATGTTTATTGTTCCAACCGTTAAATAAGGTACACAGGAACATTGTATGTATACAGGTAAACCGTTTGCTAACCAAAAACAGCGTGATTTCATTTTTTGATAAAGAGGTGTGTGTGTGTTTAAGGGGGATCACAAAGAATGCAGTGATTAAATATAATTTCAAATGTCAGATAAGTAACATTTTAATTTATTTTAAATTAATAATTTATCTTTTTGGTATTTATATTTTTAACATTTGACATATTATATGAGTAATTCTATTTACTCGTATATATATTTACTTTGTTATGGCAAGGTAGAAGCTGATTAGGATGGGCGCCATCTTGAATAATAACAGTAAAAAATAACACATTTCAAAAAAGCTAACTTTCAAATCAATTTGGAAGGGACATAATCAAAATTTAAACTATTGCAATTACGATATTTCGAAAAGTTATGAAGGTTTTACTCAAACATATGATATATGAAGACCAAAGGATATACTTTATTAGTAACACCCGAGACATAAAACAATATGTCTCTAGTAATATATCAGTATCTATAGTATGCATATCCCCCCTTTTTATTATAACTTCATCACACAAACATTATATAATAAAATCCTCGACTGAAAAGAAATGATGTCTGTATCAAATGATCCATCATCTGTGTTGGTTTTCATTAATAGTGGCAAAGGTGCGATTTTTTTTTTCATAATCTATATCGCCCTTGGCGAGGATAAGTTAGTATGCAGTGCAATTGGAAACTATACACTTATTAATAAGTTATGTCAGCTTTATATTTCAAACATAAGCGTTTGTTTCGATGCAAATATGAAATTGAAAATCATTAAATGTTTGTATTTTCGAGCCTAGTGCCATTTCCGGTCATCGTCACCATCTTGAAAAATAATAACAGATTTTCCGAAAATAGCTAATTTTCAAATCAATTTGGAAGGGATATAATAAAAAATTAAATTATTGCATTTACGATATTTCAAAAATTTATAAATGTATTAATTAGCACATAGCACCAACATTTTTCCATCAGTTTTGGTTAAATCGCAATTTTATGTTAAAAACGACAAAAAAGCCAATTTATCGGAGTTAGATGATTTAACAATATGGACTTAACGGGAAAATAAGACAAAATTTTCAAAAGCATTTGGAAGGGATAATAAGACAAAAATTTAAACGTTTCCAAATAGCATAAATATATTTCTAAATATATGAGGAAGTACTACATAGCACCAAAATTTTTTCAGCACGAACTAAAAGTAGTTTATTTTATCGATTCATGATCGCCCAAGTGCATTTCTATACAATTTACTTGGGCATGGTGTAGGTGATGTGTGACGTCACCAAAGTCACATGATGACTTCTATAGTTGGATATGAAAATTGGCAATCCTTGTCAGAGTCGAACACACCCCGCCGCAGGTGAGATTTGAACTCACAACCTCAGTCTTGACAGGCTAGTGATTATTAGTAGTCATGACGAACTACCTAGACCACTCGGCCACCGAGGCCCCCGTTAGATTTAAGTAAATGGGTATGAATATTTTGCGCATCAACATTAAAATAACTGAAAATATAATCGTTGACTAATATTAATTATTCTATTTAATAGTTAGATTGGATGAAAATGTGTTTCTAGCATCTATAATAAAAACTTTGAAACAAGAGAAGGAAAACTGGAGAAAACAAACGGACAGATCTGAAAGAGACGTGACAGAAATCCAACGTTTATTGATCAAAGTCAATAAAACGTTTAAGGAGAAACTGAAAGAAGGGAAATGGTCTGGAAAGATAAAAGTTCCGTGTACTATGTCATCACTTACCAAAAAACTGTACATACAAAGACGAACATTATATTAAAAAAAATTGATTATTGTCATGTACATTATGTACAGTCATGCAGTTACAAAATGAATGAATATCTACCTGTGGAACCGTACTCTTATGTCTTTTGTTGGTTTTTTTTCCATATGTTCCGCAGCTAATGAATTTCTAAGGAAATATTGGTCAGAGATACATGGTGCCTCGTTTTTTCCATGTTCCGCAGCTAATGAATTTCCAAGTAATGATTAGTCAGAGATATATGGTGCTTTGTTTTTTTCCATATGTTCCGCAGCTAATGAATTTCCAAGTAATGATTAGTCAGAGATACATGGTGCTTTGTTTTTTTTCCATATGTTCCGCAGCTAATGTATTTCCAAGTAATGATTAGTCAGAGATACATGGTGCTTTGTTTTTTTCCATATGTTCCGCAGCTAATGAATTTCCAAGTAATGATTAGTCAGAGATACATGGTGCTTTGTTTTTTTCCATATGTTCCGCAGCTAATGAATTTCCAAGTAATGATTAGTCAGAGATATATGGTGCTTTGTTTTTTTCCATATGTTCCGCAGCTAATGAATTTCTAAGGAAATATTGGTCAGAGATACATGGTGCCTCGTTTTTTCCATGTTCCGCAGCTAATGAATTTCCAAGTAATGATTAGTCAGAGATATATGGTGCTTTGTTTTTTTCATATGTTCCGCAGCTAATGTATTTCCAAGTAATGATTAGTCAGAGATACATGGTGCTTTGTTTTTTTCCATATGTTCCGCAGCTAATGAATTTCCAAGTAATGATTAGTCAGAGATACATGGTGCTTTGTTTTTTTCATATGTTCCGCAGCTAATGAATTTCCAAGTAATGATTAGTCAGAGATACATGGTGCTTTGTTTTTTTCCATATGTTCCGCAGCTAATGAATTTCCAAGTAATGATTAGTCAGAGATACATGGTGCTTTGTTTTTTTCCATATGTTCCGCAGCTAATGAATTTCTAAGTAATGATTAGTCAGAGATATATGGTGCTTTGTTTTTTTCATATGTTCCGCAGCTAATGTATTTCCAAGTAATGATTAGTCAGAGATATATGGTGCTTTGTTTTTTTCCATATGTTCCGCAGCTAATGAATTTCCAAGTAATGATTAGTCAGAGATACATGGTGCTTTGTTTTTTTCCATATGTTCCGCAGCTAATGAATTTCCAAGTAATGATTAGTCAGAGATATATGGTGCTTTGTTTTTTTCATATGTTCCGCAGCTAATGAATTTCCAAGTAATGATTAGTCAGAGATACATGGTGCTTTGTTTTTTCCATATGTTCCGCAGCTAATGAATTTCCAAGTAATGATTAGTCAGAGATACATGGTGCTTTGTTTTTTTCATATGTTCCGCGGCTTAAAATTTCCCAGTTAGCACAAAAACTAAGCCTGGCTTGCAATTTGAACTCTCACAAAAAAACCTGGAGTTACATCAGGTCATCCAGAAGGGTCAGCTGTGAAGTCAAGATTCCAGTTTAGGAGTGATTTCTCTTAATCCTTTGCAGGCTTGTATTTCATTTCCAGTACCGAAAAAAGTAACTTAGCTGGTTTAATCCTCCAAAATTTGGTTAAAGAACCAAAAATTTAGATTATTGTTTTGGTTTTCGATATTTTAGGCCATGAACACAACTGACAAGTTGTAATAAGTAAATTTGTGCTTTCTAGGCGATATTTTGAAATTGTGTCTTGACTAAGAAAAAAGTACATGTAGTTGTTTCGCTCATAAATGCTAATTTGAAAATTTTAAATATTTACTTATTTTCATCCTAAGCGGATTGTATACATGAGCAAAGCAAACAAATTGAATACCTAATCACTGATAATTCGTGTTTTCTATCCGGAAGATCTGGAATAGAAGAAAAAGGTTTTATATAATTTTATTAAAATTACAATCCAAAGATACTAATATTATAGTAAATGTATACTATGCTGTATACGACGCATTTCAAGGAGTTACCTCTCATCAGCAGCATTAAAACCGAAACATTTGGAAGACCAAAAACCAAACTTATTCTAAACAAGAAGTACTCATAACCAAAATACCGAAATAGGAAGCCAAATTTCAGCTAAGGAGATCTACCACGTGCAATACAAGGAATAAACCCTTAGTATTTCTATTATTTTTGAATTTTGCTAAATACTGGTAATTTCTGTAACAAATCAATGAATAATCATGTCAGACAAGTCTGACGACTGGGTTGGCGAATACCCTCGGGGGGCCTAGGATCCACCATGCAGAGGCATCACATCGCCATGAAAGACACTTGGAACAAAACCACCTTAATATTACATATGAAAGGGAGTTCGTGTAATTTACAGAAGAAAAAAAACCCATCAGTTTTGAGTATCTCTTTTTGGCCGCAATAAATGGCTACGGAATAAGGTATTAATATCGATGAAAAATTCGTTGACTTAATATTTAATACATATTTTGTAAATGTATTGGACCAGATAAATATGTTTCTAGCATCAATAACAGAAACTCTGAGAAACGAGAAGGAAAACTGGGTAAAATAAAGGGACAGGTCGGTAGGAGATGTGACAAATCCGAAGTGTATTGATCAAAGTCAACAAAACGTTTAAGGAGAAAGTAAAAGAAAGGAGATTGTGCGGAAAGATAAACGTTCCATGTACAGTGCCATCTGACACTTACCAAGAAAATGTAAATACAAAGGCGGAGACGAATAATACAAACTGATAATCGTCATGTAGTTTTTTTCTCTTTTTGATTTGTTCCACAGTTAATGAATTTCCGAGTCATGTTTGGTCAGACGTGAAAAGGCCTTTTCAGACTGGATTTATCCGCTTCTCCTTCTGTACGAAACTGGCCGAAGTTGCGACGAGTGAGTAGCCTACTTCGTTTAAAGTAGCATAAAGCTACAATAAATCATATCAGTTACATTGTACATGTATATACTGAAGTGCTGTAAGGTGAAGGTAGTCATTTTTTTTTTATCAAACCCTCTTCGTTTTATAAGGTAAAAACAACTGTTATGATCTTCAATTTTGATTTTGAGTTCAATGCCAACTCAGAATAATTTATTTTCTGATCCTTTTTTTTTAAATAAGGATTGATAGTTTTCCTGTCAAAGGTCAGTGCCTCGTTAATATTTAGTTGCTCTAAAATTAAGGTAAAACCTTACATCTTTGTAATTAATTAGGTTTGTGTGATTGTATATTGTAATTTGATCTTTCAAAATTGAACTTAATCCAAATAATTGAATTCCAACTGTTTTTCTACAAAACTTCTAAAATGTTTGGATTCCCTTTAAGGTAACAGGTACGTAAATGGGCTATCTCACGGATTTTTATGAAATTTTGCAAGCAATTAGAGCGTGTGGAACTGCATATAAATATCGAAAAAATGTATAAGTAACTTTTATACTTTCGGATATATAGCAAATTGAATATTCTGTAGAAAAAAGTACAAATTTATAGGATGCACGTAAATATCACAAAAAATAGTGAAAAATTTTACTTTAAATTGCCTTTTCTCAAAAACGTATCCTACGAATTTTCTTTAAAATTGATATGTTATTGCCACTAAAATTTCCGTTTTATTGATATGAAAGCTATAGGGGGTCACCGAATTCGTTTTTGCAGTATAAATCATCCAAGTGTCTGTGAAATACCTAAAAACGTCGAAAAATAAGATTTAGAGCCACGACGTCACGATTATTTTTGCCTTTTCGGCGATTTTTCCACGCTGTACAGCAGATTCAACTATCCATACTCAAAAAACGAATTCGGTGACCCCCCTATAAATTTTATATCAATAAAACGGAAATTCCAGTAGCAAAACATATGATTTTTAAAGAAAATTCGTAGGACAGGATTTCGAGAAATATTAATTTGTAGTCAAAATTGCTGAACTTTTTTACGATATTTACGTGTATTCTATATATTTGTACTACTATTTTCCGGATATTTAATTTGCTATATCTCAGAAAGTGTAAAAGTTATATATATCATTTTTTCGATGTTCATGTGCAGTTCCTCATGCTCTAGTTGTATGCAAAATTTCATAAAATTCCGTGAGATTATCCATTTACGTACCTGTCACGTTAATGACGTCATAGTAAAAAACATAAGTCTATGCTTTGATAAAGTTAAAACAGCCAACCAATAAAATGACGCATTACATTCAATTTTAAATTCTTCAAATAACGGCTTTGAGTTGACATTTAGCAAAGGATTTCACTCAGCCGCCATCATAACTTTCTAGTGTGCGAGATTTTTATCCACACTGGAGGCCTCACAGTGATGAAGAGCAGAATGATAGCATTGTTCCATTGATTAACTTTCGTCATATATATGTAGAGATTTTATTTCAAGAAAGTATCTATACTGTTATCATTTCTTTACGACCAAAAGGTCTTTTTTCACAAACTTTACCGTCGATTCACATGGAAAATGAAGCATATTAATATTTAGCTCACCTGGTCCAAAGGGCCATGTAGGCTCTTGCCGTCACTTGTTGTCCGTCGTCCGTCGTCGTGAACTTTCTTTTAAAGATCTCCTCTGAAACCATTGGAGCTAATCTGAACAAATCTTGGCAGCAATAGTCCTTAGGTGGTCCTCGTTCAGCATTAAATCCGATCCCCCCCGCCTGGCATCAAATATGGCCACCAGAGCCCAACATAGTTTAACATAAAAACCTAAGGGAAATTATTTAAAGATCTTATCTGAATTATAAAGCCAAACGAAACAAAACTTGGCAGCAACGGTCCTTAGGTGGTCCTCTTTCAAAATTATATCCGATGATACCGCCCGCCATCTACGACGGCCGCATCAACCAAGTATATTTTAACAAATGACCTTTTGGGAAAATTCACTGAAAGATCTCGTTTGAAACCATTGAACAATTTGGCAAAACCAGTGAGTCAATTGAAACTTGACAGCAATGTTCAAGACTGTCAGTCTACATGGACAGAGTCAAATAATTTAATCTGTAAATTATTTCCAGTTCAGCGATACAGGTTCATGGAAGCCTCTAATTTTCTCTTTTTATGAGTAAAAGGAGACTGCATGTTGAATGGACAAGCTAATATGATGAGAACAATGTTTAAATATGTATGCATTTTTAATCCTTGATAAAATATATTTTTTAATTTTTTAAGTGGTATAGGTACAGAACACCTAAGGGACTTAACTATTTAAATATCAGCTAAACGTTTTAATCACATACTATTAGTAAAGAGAAACCAAGTTTCTCAATTATCAAAATTAGTATTTGTCAAACTGCTATCTATCAAAAGAAATTATTCCCGTAAATTGTGTTTTTCAAATTTCTTGAAATTTTTGTATATCTGTCAACATGTAAAAAAATTCCGTCAAAATTTATGAAAATTAAACCAGCCAAATCTATTTTAGTGAAAGTGTTGTGTACCCCTTTAGCGGCCGTTATTCTTGTGAGTATGTACGTGTCGATTACATAGTATTAAAGTGTCATATCGATTTCTCACAAAGCTCTTGAAATTGTTTCCATCCCGTTTCTAATGATTCCGTGAATGTAAGATATTTATCACAATAACTCATATCACCTTCTCTATATTTATCTGCAAAATACTTTGCCGACTTTTGTCTTCGTTTTTTCATTCTGTTCGGATCACTCCTAAGGTATGTACGTTTACTCCTTTCTTGAAGTACAGTTTCTTGGTCTGGCGTAGTAATGTAATTTTTTATGACTCCAACTGGCATAATATTCCATGCGGCTTTTCCGGATATTTTGAATGAGAAAAATCCCGCAATATAATCCGATCTATATAATTTGTTCATCCAGACAGTCTCCTAAGAATGGTAAAACTTCCCATGCACCATCTGAAGGAAGTTTACAATTAAATGGTATTAAATGGTATCCAGGATTTGAGCCAGTCCCTTGTTTTCAATTTGTACTTTTCCGCATATTTTGGCAAAGGGAATGGAACAATATTAAAATCACCCTTTACGAAAAAACGGTTTCTAGGTATATTTCCGCCATACTTGTCATACAGTTGGAAAAATCTAATAATTCTCGATATTCTAGTTGAGATTCTGTGATGTTTTCACGGAAAAGATCACGGGACACCTTTTGTGCATCGATGTAAATCTTACTCCAAAATTTGATGTTTTGTTTATCTTTTATGTCTTGTTGTGCCTGTGGAACGTGTGTATAACCTGCAGCCTTGAGACTTGGCATACATCCCATTGCAAAAGAATATTCAAGTAAAATCCTTTCACTGAACCTAAAATAACAACAGTTTATATGGTTTTAGGGGGTACAAAACATCTAAGGGAGTTAACTCTTTAAAAATCAGCTGAACATTTTAATCACATACTATTAGTAAAGAGAAATCAAGCTTCTCAATGATCAAAATTAGTGTTTGTCAAACTGCTATATATCCAATGAAATTATTCCCGTAAATTGTGTGGTTTAAATTTCTTGAAATTGTTATATATTTGTCAACAGGGCAAAGTAAATATTTTTCAAAATTTTATGAAAATTAAACGAACCAAATCTATATTAGTCAAAGTGTTGGGTACGCCCTTAAACCCATGACATTAATGTAAATTATGCAAGAAAGAGTTAACAAAACAAATGCAAAATGAAACAGAAAGTATATAACAAAATAATATATCTATAATACTAAATGAAGAATGTTGTTTTTTGTACCCGGTTCTCCAACTTCTAGATTAAATCAGTTGGTATGATTCTGTGTTTTCAAGATGCCGTTATCCTCGCTTTTCTTTATTTAGTTTTGGAAACCGGCGGAATAGTTTAAAGTTATGAATGTCCACCTTCGTCCGATTCTCAGTGATTTATGTCTATACTTCCGAATTCCCATTTGATATTATAATAAAACGTATCATAAAATACCGAAATAAATTTGCAGCTATTATTACAGAAGAGTCTGGTGTTGCTATACATATATCCCATGCCTAAAACTATGAAGAAAGAGGACCTAAGGAGCAATTAAAAAAACGCCATCCATTAGACAGAAAAAACCCGTACATACATACATGTTTCAATACATATGCCAAATATTAATTTTCACTGATATTACTTTATTTTTAACGTTTTAAACATACGGTGTTAGAGAATACTGCAGTGTAATTTTTTATTAAAAATATTTGGAATCAAAATGGTATTCCAATTATCCCTGTTTGTATGGAAATATATGAAATAAATGGGAGATAACTGTGCACATGTATACCTATCATGTCTATGTTAAAACATGTGCTCTTGCTATATTTTATCTAAATAGTTAATATATTTATGCATTAAAATGTATGGATTAAATGTAAAATTCCCATCGCACCTAAAAATGCGCCAAAGCAGCATTCAGTTCTTGTCGAAAGAACAGATTACAGTGATAAATAATACAATGTATGTATCTGTGATAGTTACGGATACACATCAATATAGTTCATCATAAGGATTTTGAATTTAAACTGTTTACATAAGTTGTTCTATGTAACATCAGAACATCATATATTGTCAAAAACGTAGAGGGAATACTTTACTAATAAAGTCACATAAACAGATCCACAAAAGTCAAAGAAAACCTCAAATGATTAATAGTTATCAAGTTATTAATTCTGCAAAAAAATCACTAGCAATTTACTCAAGTTTATGATGGATAAAAACTGTTGCTGTAGTATGAGCTGCAGACATATATTAGATAAGACACAATGGGGGAAAAGATGGCAACAGTTACAAAAGTAAAAACATACCCTCGTCTTTCAATATTGTTCTAAATATCATATTTATTCCATAACTTATTGCCATGTTTGGTGTAGCTCTATGTATATTGTTGCCAAGTATGGTGCTGCTATATACATTGTTGCCAAGTTGGGTGCAGCTATATATACATTGTTGCCAAGTTGGGTGTAACTATATTTACATTGTTGCCAGGGTAACATTTAGGTCAATGTCAGAAAAATATAAATATTTTTGTATGAGGCCAAGAAACAATACAAAAAAAAGTTTGTATTTTACTGACATTGACCTAATATTGTTTTCATACTGCAACTCAAATTGATACATTGATAGCCATTTAAATGGTAACACAAATTTCAAACTTATTTCTAATCCCTAAATGAACCTCTGGTTGTGAAAGAAGTGAGCCAACATGAAATCGTAATTGTACAAAATATCACCCTTTTACTATATTAAGGACATAAACAGTAAACACAACAGGAAATTATTAATATAAGTCGTCGCAAATCAACGTCGTAAAACGGTATACACTACAAGTCGGCTTAGTAAGGCTATATGTAATAAACGTAAAGTTTGATTTTTTGCCAATTTTCGGATAATTTGCACAAAAAGAGGGCCCATTTGAAGTTCTTCAAAACTTTATTGCATCAAAATTAGAGACTCTCGAGACCCTGTATCGCTCAGCTGAATTAAACTTGTTCACCTTGAGCAAGACTGAAAGTTTAAGTGTAATTTTGATCCTGGCTGGTTTTCCCATAAGGTGCTATATGTACATTTATATTAAACAAGTTCAGCTTTGGTGGTCATATTAGTTGACAATCTGGATTATCAAACATAGCTCTGAATATATTTGCAAATTAAATTTTTTCCATATGGTCCTATGTTAAGCCAACCCAGTCGTCAGACTTGTCTGACATGATTATTCATTGATTTGTTACAGAAATTAGCAGTATTTAGCAAAATTCAAAAATAATATAAATACTAAGGGTTCATTCCTTGTATTGCACATGGTAGATCTTCTTAGCTGAAATTTGGCTTCCTATTTCGGTATTTTTGGTTATTAGTACTTCTTGTTTAAAATAAGTTTGGTTTTTGTTCTTCCAAATGTTTCGGTTTTAATGCTGCTGAATTTGGCTTCCTATTTCGGTATTTTTGTTTGAGTACTTCTTGTTTAAAGAAGATTTTTTATAATTCACCCCCCCCCCCCCCCTTTTCTATTTTTAGTAATAGCAGCCATGTCAGTTGTAGGTCGGGGATGCCGGACACAATTTTGGAAGGGGCCACCCATCGACCATTCCACCAAAGTTTGGTCCTAATTGTCCAAGTGGTTTCAGAGGAGAAGATCTTTAAAGAAAGTTTACGCCGAACGACGACGATGGAAATATCTCTGTAACATGGCCTATATTGGATCACTGGTTTGTAGTATATATGGGATAGTCAAATATTTTTCAATTCTACATGGTTACAAAATAAGAAAAACTTGCAAAGTTGGGTGTCAGACGTTCAATCCATCACCAAAAACAATTACATTTAGTCAACACATGTTTAGTCTGAAAATTATTTCAAGGTTCTATACTCACAGAAGTTGTACTGATTATGTGTCGGAAACTTCCTCATTTACAGTTTGTATTTATAATTCCGCGAGTTCCACACTTTCAATAATTTCGCCAATTTATATGTGTAATCAATAGGTACAATAACAGATCTTTTAAATTCTAGATCAGATAAAAACAAAAAATATTATGTTACCAAATTATATATCGTCAATATATTTACAGTTTAAAGGCCCTTGTTATGCTTATAACATTTTGAGAAAAAAAAAACATAATAATTACCTGACTCTTAATTAATGTCAGTAGCAATTAAGGATCTTTAAAACTTGCAAATTAAACTTTAACGAATTGGAATAATTTCAAATTAAAGTTTTAATGATCACCAATTTAATTAACTAAGTTTAATGAGAGAAAAAACGTATAAGAAAAGGATTTTATAATTTCTTTTAAATTATAGCGACTTATCGGTAAATGGCAAGTACAAAGCGGTGTTTATAACGGAGAAGGAAGTTTAATGCTACTATGTTTCAGACCTCTAATATCATCTAATTCTTGCTTTGCTTTTTATTGCTCAACAAGGAAACTTATGCGACTGGTATTACTTTCCGGTTGCGGTGGCGTAAACTTTTTTCAAAACCTTTATAACTTTGATCACATAATACCTACATTAAAGATCTTTCGTCAACAGATACATTATGATATAGACTTTGCTGCAGTATACTTGTCTTATGACCTTGGTCTCGTTTTCATGTTTCATTGACTTCATAAACTTTAGTAAACTGTGCGTCCAGTTTTGAGAGCGAGTCCATTTCTCAGCAACTGTGATACCTAAGCCAACAATATTTGTTCTGTAGATTGTTCTTAGTGTGTCCGTGTCAGGCTGACACTCGTCTCCGGACCTTGACCTCATTTTCATGGTTGAGTGACTTATGTCCAAGTTTCGTGATTACAGTCCATTTCTCGGCAACTATACCACGTAGGACCATCAGTCTGACACCTTTCTTGGGACCTTCATCTCAGTTTCATGCTTGAGTGACTTGTCACATTTTTGCGATTAAGTCCATTTCTCCAAGAGTCCAAGAGTACGTTCCTGGTTATTACAAGTAAGAGCCGATTGATGTCAAATTAATCTCGAACTACTCTAAGACATGTAAGAGGTAATTTTCTATTACCGAGTTCAAGCTATATAAACCTTGTAATAGACACTTGCCCAGGATTTCTTCACGTGCACCGAACTGCCCGACTAATGTCCAACTTTCAGTTATAGAGCTTTCGGACTATCGGATCTTCGTACTACTGGACCGTTAAACATTGGTCGGACCGAATGGGAAAATGCAGTTAAAAATCTTCTTTTTCTGAACTAGTGGGCTAATTTGAACCACCTTGGCAGCAATGAATGGTTCTATATGAAAAATATAATATTAAAGATGACTGCCACAGTCAAACATAGTTTAAGAAAGAATCCTAGTATGGGAAAATTCATTCATATAAACTTCTTGTCTTAAGCCAAAGAATTTGGCAATTTTGAACCCAACTGAACTAGATTGGCATATATATAGTCGAACAATGTAGGAGCATTTAAGACTGCAAATGATATCCAGCTAAGGGATACAAGCTCCTTGGAGAGTCTAGTTTTATTATGCTGTAGCTTCTAACGTATACACATATGCATTGTTTATATATATCTGTGCATATTTCGTCGACTTACAAACACATTAGAGTTGAAAACCTAAACAATTATCCAAAATTTTGAAGATAAAATTCAAAATTGCAAAAATGACCAAAAGGGATAATCCAAGACCAGCTAAGGACAGATGTATGGATGAGAAAGATTATTTCACAAAATTTAACATTTTTGTAATTCATGTTTTTCCCACCCCATTTTGGATTTTACTGATAACACTGAGTACAGGAAAATATATGTCATCTTCCGGCTCTTGTTATCCTAAACATATTAACGTGACTCTTGTAGCATGCCACACAATCTGCACTGACTTTAGTGTTATTTGCTGCTTGCATTGTTCATCCGGCTCTTATAGCCCAGCTACACCAAATTGACATGCACATCATCTACAAAATACTGCGATTCCCGCTCTTACAGCTCATCTACACCGAGTTGACAGCATGCCTTCCGGCTCTTTAGCACGACACACAAGCTGCATCAAGTTATGTGTTATTTACTGCTAGCATTGTTCAGCCGACTCTGTAGCCCAGGTGCACCGAGTTGACAGGCACATCATTCAGTGTTTGTTTTCCGGTTCTTGTGGCTTATTGCCTGCTACACTGAGCTGAATAATGCTAGTACACTGTAGTTCAATCAATGCCGAGTCTGCCCCTTGCCCTAAAATATTTTTAGTTCTTTTGTTTGTAGAAGTTACACATATGCCACAATTAGTATGTGAATTAGTTAAGGATGCCCGCTGGTCATGTTTTGGTCTTTTTGTCAGATTACCGGAATCCTCTGGTTTTATCCATTTCTTAAACATGAAATTTTTTGCCATTGAACCCCCACTTTTTCTTTTATAATTCAATCATATATACCTTAAAATGGTATTTGACAAAATTTTATGAAATCCTTTTTATTTTTTCATACATCTTTGAAAGACTGAAGTTGTCAAAGCAAAGACAATGAAAAATCCAGAGAAAACCCATTTCCTGCAAATTTTCAAGGCCTTATAGCTCTAAAATGAGCACATGAACCTATATTTTTTCTTGGTTATTTGTTTGCTATTCATATGTTCTCTCAAACTAAAACACCTATTTCAAATCCTATTTATTTCTTATTAGACCAGTGATCATCCTTAAGAAGTATAATAAAAGTTTTTATTTCTACCTATATTGATTGTTTTGGCCAACATAAACCGTAAATTTAAAGTATCAATTCCAGGTTGGTATTGAAATACTAGCAACTTAGCCGGGGATACCCAAGGGGACTTAGAGTCCACGAACCCAATAAACATTTTAACAGGATATCACAACTTGGATTCAGAAAAAAAAAACATGAAATGTAAAAATATTTATTTCTGAAACTATAACAATAAACACATGGTTCGAATAAAGTAAGTTTGGCACAAATAAATTTTTTAATTAAATGCTAAAGTGATTATTCTATTAAACACAAATTATAACATGTATAAGAAAGCACTAAATAAATACATTATATTTGATGTATTGATCAGTATTTAAGCATTTAAGCCATAATCAAACAGTTCATAAACAGCAGGAAACCAGTAAAATATGAGTTTTGGCATTGTAAACTGAAAAATAGAAAGTTCAAATACACTGTATCAGTTTTGATAGCAATATTCCTTGATTTGAATATTCTATGTGTTACCTCACATGCAGACAACTCTAAATAGAAAAATAAACACCTCAGTGACCCCAAAACATTTTTTTTTAATTTAAAAATAAACAATTTGAATTAAAAAAAAAATTTTTTAATTATATATATATATTTATAATTCTTATTTTTGATAAATATACTTAAAACATTGTCTGGGGTGAAGTTGGAGCAACACAAGTTACTGTATGGATGACAAGACCTGGAATAGGTAACATTGTTCTTCTCAATGAATAACTAGATATACTGTGAGCAAAGCTAACAAAGTATACCCCCCGCTTTGAAGTCCAATTATCTCCCTTGTGTGATATCGGAAAGCAAAGATTTTTCTTCATGCACATCTTTGGATGAGGTACTTCCTTTCTGTAAAGTTTTGTTGAAATCCATTGAGCGGTCTAGGAGTTGCGCTTACAAGATATATGGACAGACGGACAGACAGACAGACAGACAGACGGATGGACAAGGTGATTCCTATATACCCCCAAACTTTGTTTGCAGGGGGTATAAATAACATAAAATGGATAACACGAAGGGTCAACAATGACATAACAATCAATTAACGGCATCGTATGAAATGACCTTCAGATGAAAACAACATAAAACAGCGCAAAACACAAACATAGAAATAGCAGAGTCAATAAATGATAAGGTGTTGGAAACTACAAGAAAGTATGTTCTATGTTAACTGATTTACTCAAAATTAAGTACTAAAAATCCTTTAATTTGAAGTTTTCAATCATTGAAAAAGAAATACATGTACCTGAAAAATTTCTGCTGCAATCAAAGGATTGCTGTTTTCCCGTCTTAGGGTTTTGCAGCTATTCTAGTCAATTTTTGATATAGCATTTCTCATTTCCTTTAGATTTAATAAAACACAAAAAAAATAGATGGATAAAAAATTTGACAGTAGACATTGCTAAATTTGCCCTTTTGGCAAGGTAGGCTAAATGTGGAAGTGTGGTATATTCAAGGAAATAATTGAGAAAAATAAACTCTTTTTGTGCTTAATATTGCTGAATATGTGTAAGAGTTCAACCAACATAAAGAAATCATTTCAGGAATAAATTGGTACATAGATACATAATTAGCACTACACATTAACAAAAAACAATACACAATGAAACACTATTTTAAAATATTTGAATGCTATTAAAAACAAAACACAAAACAATTGTAATTCTATATAGCCCTTCCACAATCTTGGACAGGGCATAAAAATAAAAACAAACAAAGAATTGTAAATTGGTCAAAATGCAAACTGATCAAAAATCCGGTTCCGAATGACAATATGCCAGATGCATGGGTGAAAATATAGAAGGTGTCAAAAATCGGAAATTGGGAAGAATCCAATATTTTATACAGGAATATATACAGACTAAAATGGTCATTATGTGGAAATCTGTCAAAGTTTGGAAAACTTTCAGTCATGCAGATGCATTTTTGATAACTTACAATTTGTTGCAGCTTGCACATTTTTAGACCAATTTTCATTACAAAAATATGTGATATCAAACATATAACCTTCAATCTCTCAAGTAATCATGCAGAACCATCCATAGCCATAACTCAATTTCTAACATACATGTAATCTGTAAAACAATATTGCCAAATTCTTTACAGAATCAGACACAGTAGTGATAGAAACTTCTACCAAATTCTACCATCAGCATAAGCAGGATGTGCCAGTCTGTAGGCATGTCTTTTCCATGACTCCTCGGTTGACCTCTGTATAAGAGACCTATACTCCTGGGCCTCTTGTTGCTTTTGTTTCTGTCTATTCTCATAGTCCTCCCTAAAGATTAAAAGAATTGTGTTTACATTTATTTTATCATCTGTATACTCGGTTCTTATTGTATTACCGGTCCCACTTTATCGCCGTATTACCAGAACATCAACACAGTGTCATGGACAAACTCAATATTTATTGTGTATAAACTAGGAAACTTGTAAGGAACATTTTTTGAAAATTTCTTAAGAACAAGGAAATAAACTGCAGATTTTAATTTTTGTGTGATTTTCTGTTCTTTTCAAATTTTTGTAAGGTTATCATGCGACAATTGATGCCAAATTGTATGTTTAAGAAATGTGGATTAATAAGTGATCACAATTTACTGATAAGTGTTTGACGTTCGTCCATACCAAATGCCTTCACTAGATTTTTTCAAGAAATAGTTTTAGAGACATTTATTTTCAATACAGCGATATTTTATGATTGTAAAAGAAAATGCATGTGAAAAATAAGTTTTATTTAATGGAAGGTTAGATGTTGGCCTAACTTCACAAAAAATAGAAATCAACATTCCAGTGGCCTATTTTTTTCAACATGTGAAAACAATTAACTACGGTGATACAATGAGACCCCAGTATATACCTTTTCCTTTGTAACTTGTAAAGATATATGAATGTACTGCAAAAAAATACTACATAAATAATTCATAAAATTGATATCTATAAAGGTAAAACATTGACATCAAGTTTCATTATAATTGTTTTGTTGAAGCAATCATGTAAAAAAACATGTTTATTTTGTTGGAGTAATTTTGGGCTCAAAACAAGGTGTGGGTTTTTCCTCTCATTGAAGGTTGTGTGGTGACCTGTAGATGTATAGTTTTTGTTTTTGGTCTGTTAAATATTCTTAATATTTTACTCAATAATCGGTAATCATTCACAGATTATGTCATCTCTTGTGATAAAGACTTGAGTAAATTCCTGCTTTACGAAAGGAAAACTAAAGATTATATGTCTGCAAGACACGAATGCCACATCCTCCCGCAAACAGAATTCCCATCTATCATTTATGAAAGGCAATCGTTTTGAGAATGATTTTAAATATATGAAATATGAATAATATTTTAACTTTTACTACATTACAAATAATGAATCTACAGTACAAAATTCTATGGGCTTGTATGTTGGTGATCTGTTTTGAACTTAAGAAGAGGATTGTAGTTGTAACAGGATGGACAAGGATAAATCTAAATGCCGCTTCCACATTCGTGGACAGGACATAAAAATGTTGTCGAACAAGACTTTGAGATCCTGGAGTGAAGAAGTTTACAGACTCATTCAACAGTTTCAGGACGAGAATTCCAAATCTGCCCGAAGTGTTCACATATTTTTTCTTAAAATTAATCTTTACATAATTATGAAAATTTATTTCAAGCTTGTACAGCTAGAGAATATGATTCCATTCTTATCTTGCCTGAAATTTTGCAATAAAGTTTTCATTCAAACTTAGCCTGAGAATTTGTTACGTAGCTTTCATTGATACCAAGCTTGAAATTTTCAGATTTCATTATTGTCTATACTGAGAATAGTGCTTTAGTTCTATTCCTCCTTTATAAATCAAGACTGTCATAGATCTCTTTCATTCTCAAGTAGATAGAGTGTGCTAGGGAGTTTTCATTAACACCTACATGCTTGAAACACTATACAGTTTTCAGTCTTACTAATGTTGTAAATGTAATTAGATCTTCCATTTCTACGTAGCTCGAATGTTTACATTTAAACCTAAGTCAAACTTGTACTAAAGAGTTTCCATTCTTACCTTGCCTGAGATTCTGCTAAAGTATTGGCCTCATCATCAATCTTTACAGAGATTCTAGATATCTTAAATGGCTGCCCAAAAACTTTAGCCTATAAATCAATTTGAAAAAATAAACCTTTCACCAGATTTTTCAATGGAAAAAATTTGATTATTAGTTTTGCTATGTATGTCAGGGGGGGACAACTGGTTTGAAGATATTCAGACATCTTACTGATGAACGTTTTTTTGAGAACTTTGCTAACAGTCTTCAAATCAAGGTTTTCAGTTTTTAAAAATTACATTTAACTGAAAACTAACGAAATATAAGGCTTATCCATCACACGTTTGGAAGAATTAGTGTCAATATCTCAATAAAAATAATACATTAAAAACTATAAAAATACTTATCTTACTTTTTTTTCAAATTGACCATATTTCAATTGAAAATTTATTATCTCCCCTTGATTTGTATCTATAGCTTTGGCCCTGCACAATTTTACCTCTACAATAGCGTAAAACCGATGAAATAACTGTCACATAATATCGTGAAAGTGAACAGGTAAACAATCAATATATGTACATTGAGTAAATTTAAATATAGTTTTTTAACAATTTATTTGTACAGGCCTTAGAAACATGTACTTGAATGTATAAAAATAATTAAAAAAAATTTAAATCCTCCCTCCCCTCTCCTAATTTTCTAGATTGGATATAAAATCTGCAGTTAATAACCTACCTCTCCTGAAATGAAGAAGTCTATTGCTTTCTGTACAGATGGTTCATCTGCCATCAATACCCAACCAGTACCATTAATACTCCTGGTTACAGGATCCTAAAATCATAACACAAAATGTTCATCCACAACAACCTATTCAATCTGTTGACCCATAAAGTTACAAAACACAAACATGGATTTTGATCTTTTCAGAAAAAAAGTCTGAAATATGTTGGGGGGGGGGGGGAGGTGTTACTTTAAATCTTAAAATGAATGGGGTGAATAATTCGAGACAGTATTGCATTAACAAAGACTAACATTTAAAATTCTGCTTATAATATTCGATTAAAATATTTTAGGGATTGCATTAAATCATTTTGAAATAATAATTCTGTGGCTTGTTGACGAATAGCAATGTAAGTGGACACCATAATTTTTTAACGTAAAGTAGTAATGTTTGGAATAAGCTGGAAAGAAATAATTGATAAATCACCAGCCTATTTAATTTTCAAATATAAGAGGAATGTTGGAACTGGCTTTTCAAAACAAAAAATATTTTCCACACAATACTGTTTCTTTGTTCCCTGGTTGTTTCCCTAATGCTGGGCTACGTGACCTTGAAATTCTTAAGTTCATTCAACGGTTTACAATGCAGAATGTTGGTGTACATCACAATCAATACTATTTTTTCATGTTGATTTGAATTTTTTTATTCAAAGGATCAAAAAATAATTTTGGTAAAATTAGGACAAGTAGAGATTGTTTATGTAATACACTGATGCCCCGCCCTAAAATCCATATAAACACAAAACTGAAGTTTTGTTGATACACTATGCTTAGTTACAAAGAAATAAACCTACTACAAACTTAACCAGAGTCGCTCAAGCATAAAATGTAGGTCATAATGACCCAATTATTGTATAACTGCTCAGGTACTACCCAAGTCATATCCACTGATGAAGTTTCTTGATACACATAAAAACATATTGTAAATTACCTTCATTAAACAGACTTCATCCAGATTACAATCAGCCTCCATTTCAAACAAAGCATCCATCTTTTGTTGAGTTGTGTTACCAGGCAAGTTGCTAAGATACAATGCCTTCTTCCTACTATCAACAAGCTGAAAACAATTATTTTGCTTGTAAAAAGATAATACTTTGCATCACATATAAACTAAATGAGTCCATGTTAGTTAGAGATATGAGTCATTGGAAACAAATGGTTTATTTTTTTATGTACCTTTCTACTATCACCTGTTGAACACCTCATTTCCATTTGTTTTATGCAACTCACATCAAATCACCTACCTTGACGTAGCAATGCAAAAAAATGTCATGCCACAATGCTAGAACATCAGAAAACACAAATCTTTGCAAAAATGGTACGACAATGTTCAAATTAAAATCGCTTCAATTTGAAAACCCCTGAAGCACAACCTCAAAGATATCTTTTTAACTATCTTTTTAACGAACATAGAATTTATTTTGCACTAGGTCGCCTAGTTTAAGAGAACACATTTTTGTGTCATGGCAGCCATACCTTTAATTTTCAACGGAGAAATGTGTCATGATAAAAAATGTGACATTAGACAATTCATCCCTCGGGTTCACATTTTCTATCATCAGAAACTCGGCAAGACTAGTTTTTGACTTGAAAGTGTGAACCATCGGATGGAATTGTCCAATCTCAAATCTTAGATCATGACTGATCATTATAATGTGCACTGTGTGTTGGAGTGAGGAATGCAGCATAATCAATCATCGGGATCTAAGGATAAGGAAAAGTAGAGTCAACAGCTGTGTCAGAATATTCCACAGAATCTTAACCAACACTTGCTTGCATTTTATCCTTTAAATTAAGATCACTACTGAAATTTCTCAAAAATTAATACCACTTTTGTACAACCTCTCCATCTTTTTTTTCTTCCTTGGTAATACCACTTTTGTATAAAAAAAACCCCTCCACATTCTTTTATTTCTCATTGGGATCAAGACCTAAAAATTGGTATAAATTATTTTGATTTGCAAAACAAGAGTGGACACACTAAATGTCTCTCCTGAGTATGCACATGGACACAAAATAATGATTATCTGATACCCCACATTGCAAGTCAAAGGAAAATGTGTTCAAAGAAATAGTAATGGTTAGACAATAATCTCTCTGAAAAATGTCATGCATGTCATTCAAGCCTAAATACAAGTCACGAAGGGATGAAACTAAGGTCAAGGTAGAGAGACAGGTGTCAGACTGGCATGTACCCACTAAGAACTATCTATTGACCAGATATGGTTGGCTTAGGTTTTACAGTTGCTAAGAAATGGACTTAATCACGAAAATGTGACACAGGTCACTCACCCATGAAATTGAGGTCAAGGTCAAAAGGCATGTGTCATACTGACATGTACCCACGAAGAACTATCTATTGACCAAAAATGGTGGGTCTAAGTATTAAAGTTGCTGAGAAATAGACCTAATCTCGAAAATGTGACAAAGTCACTTTAGCATGAAATTGAGGTCAAAGTCTGGAGACAGGTGTCAGACTTGCATGTACCCACTAAGAACTCTCTATAGACCAAACTCGGCAGATCTAGGTTTCACATTGGATGAAATTCACTCAGTCAAGGTCCAGGGACAAGTGTCAGACTGCCATGTACCCACCAAGAACTATCTATTGACCAAATATGGTGGGTCTAGGTATTATAGTTGCTGAGAAATGGACTTAGCCAGAAAATGTAACAAAGTCACTCAAGCATGAAATTGAGGCCAAGCCAGGTGTCAGACTGGCATGTACCCACTAAGAACTATGTATAGACCAAATATGGTTGGCTAGTTATTACAGTTGCTGAGAAATGGATTTAACCACAGATTTTACATTTATGTTTATGAAGTCAGTGAACCATGAAAATGAGGTCAGGGTGACAAGACAAGTATACTGCGGCAAACCTTATACGATAAGCTATCTGTGGACCATAAATCTTAATTGCAAGTATTATATGTGCAAAGTTATTAAAGTTTTAGAAAAGTTTACATCGCCGTCACCGCTTGAAAGTAATAACTATATCTCACCTTCGCAACTTTAAGAACTTGAACATTACCTGAAGCCATGATGGTGCATCAGATGAAGGTCTATTGGCCCCTGTTATCATTGCCCATTCTTCTGCTGACCAAATACACACACTGTTTCCTGTAAATATTATAATGACATTGAGGCCAAAATTTACAATTCAAAGAAGTAGAATAGTAACATATCTGTATCTCTGGTATTTTAATAATTTTCAACTTGCAAAATTTTATAAATGGAAAAACATCCAGAATTCAAAACATTTCCCAGAATCCATCAACATTTCTCCAGGCAGTAAACTATAGACATGTGTAGGTGAAAAGTAGAGAATATTCTGATTTTGTATAGAAGTATATAAGGATAAAAATTTTCAAAATCTGGAATATAGCATGCCCAACTGCCTGCTAAGCATAGCTGAAAATTACCAGACTATTGGTAAAAACTGCTTAAACATGAGGTTGCATGGGTTATTGTGCAAAGTATATCCCCATTCTTTTTCAATTTTGAAAATTGGTCATAAAACTATAGGCCAAATATCAAAACATTAAGTTGCACAAAAGCCGAGATAAGTGTGACAAAAAATTTCAGTTTGAACGCACGGACAAGCTGAATCCAGTATACCACCCACTCCGTAGTCTGGGGTATAAAAATAATCTCCCTTACCTGTATTCTTCAAACAAGCACAAAGTTCCTGTATATGTCCAAATGTCATTGTAGGTATTTTGTCAGTTGTGTTATCCGTTATAATCCTCATACTGTCTAACATAGCTCCTGTTGGTCCTAAAAATATCCAAGAGAAAAAAATCAGAAGATATATGATTGCTATCAATAAAAATGTGTGAGTCTCCCAAGGAAGACGTGTCACCTGCAGACGTCAATTTTTACAAAAGATATTAAAATTTTCCAAAAATGAAATATATATGCACACCTGTGCATTAAGGTTAATGAACAGAGAAAGTTTCATTAAATTGCTTTGAGCAGTTATGGAGTAGTTGAGGACAGAAGTTTGCCCCCCCCCCCCCTTTTTTTCAAAAATGTCAATTTTTACAAAAAAAATTTGAAATTTTCTAAAAATGAAATATATATGCACACCTGTGCATTAAGGTTAATGCACGGAGAAGGTTTCATCAAATTCCTTTGAGCGGTTGAGGAGTAGTTGAAAATAGAAGTTTTGACCCCCCCCCCTTTTTTTTTTAAAATGTCAATTTTTATAATTTTTTTTAAAAAAATTTCTAAAAATGAAATATATATGCACACCTGTGCATTAAGGGTAATCCACAGAGAAGGTTTCATCAAATTCCTTTGAGCGGTTCACGAGTAACTGAGGATAGAAGAAAAGTGTGACGCAAGACGACAGATAGTGATCCCAAGTGTTCACCATGCATTCCACAGGCGACACTACAAATAGGGTATATTATTCCCACACTTTCAAAGAAAGATTGGGGATAGTGTTATCTCCCCTGTCTGTCCATCCATCATATAACCTGAACTCCTCAATTACTTTTAACTTCATGCAGGTCCAATTTTTTTCCACTTTTTAAACCACAAAATTTTGTGTTTTTTCACGGGTTCTAGTTATTTTGTTACACATTTTAATTGACTGGGAGTTAAAAGTTTGCCATTTGGAATCTTTCAGTCACAAATTTGGTGCATTATTTTGTTTGTTTACTTAAAGTTTTTAAGCCGTTTTCAGCACATTTTGGCTATTTCGCGGTGGCCAGATTTTATAGGTGGAGGAAGCCTGAGTACCACCGACCTTCGCTAGGAAAATTGGCAATCATTGTCAATTAAGATCAGTCGATTCGAACTCACAACCTCAAGTGTTGACAGGCTAGTAATCTTTAGTAGACATGATGAATTACGTAGACCACTCGGCCACCAAGGCCCCTTGATAAAGTATATGTTAAATTTTGGGTTCCGAATTAATTATTTGGCCTTACATTTCTGCACATTCATGCAGCACTATAAGGGGATAAGCAGTTAATGCACAGTTCTAGGTAAACTCTGAATTGGGTTAAGATTTTTTCTGCACACTACAAGCACGCAGCAAAAGTGTCCAAAAGTCATGACCCTTCAGCCATAGTATAACAATAAAAAATCTAACCAATAAGGACCATAGCATGCTGTGGTTATCATGTAGGAGAAACGGTCCAAGACTATATGCCATATTTTTCAGTTAAAAGTGATATTTTTAACCAAATTTTTAACGGAAGTAGGGTAATATAGGTGTAGGAATTGAACCCCTTTTGTTAAATTTTTGGAGATGACATATCAAAATTGTTGATTACATGCAAGTTAGGAAATTTTGGAGCAAAACATGATTTGCCATTAATGTGCAACACCCCATGTATATATGACACATTGGTAATTTTCCCTACCTGGATTTCCACCAAGTGAAGACAAGTTCACCATTAATCCTTCAGGTAAGTTAGGTAAGTCTGAAGAACTGGCTGCAAGTTTCTTCACATTGAAACCTATTATCAAAATATATTTGTTAGATCTAAGACTGTAGATTCATAGAAAATGTGTATATCATTGGTATTTTGACATTAAAACATGAGGTAGGCTGTAAAATGGACACCAGTTTTTTTCTGGAGATATAGAAGCTGAAATTCATGCAGCCTATCATATACTGAACCGCAAAAGAAACGTCGCTTTTTCAAAATGTTAGCAAAATTCAAAATAAATATTAATTAATGATTTTTATATAATCAGTATTACGATTACATCACCAGGTAAGATTAAATTACCTGTGAATTAAATTTTCGGTTGAATAATTTTCAGTTGATATTGTAGAGCGACCGTACCTAAAACCGCTCGTGGGACACACTTGGCGGTAATTTTTCTTAAATCTTAAATGTTCGTGAAATTCATGCTCCTTTATGGGTATAAAAGGCCGGAGAAAATTAAAGAGTGTTAGTATCAGTGTTGACACAGAAGCTATGCCACGTCTGACTTCACAACAGAGAGAACAGGCCATTGGTCGATTGGATGCTGGGCAATCTGCCAGAGTTATTGCCAACAACTTCAACTGTTCTGTTCGAACAATTGAACGTCTACGGACACGGTACAATGCAACAAACAGCACAAATGACCGTCCACGGAGTGGTAGACCCCAAGTCACTACCCCTAGACAGAATAGAGACATTGTTCATCACCATTTGATGAATCGGTTCACCCCAGCTGCCGAAACTGCCAGAAACACTGTTGGAACCCATGGACGACCCATAAGTGATGATACGGTTCGTCGGCGATTAGCTGCTAGAAACATGAGATGTCGCCGTCCAGCAAGAGGACCTATTCTTACTCCTCGACACCGTCAAGCTCGTCTTCAGTGGGCCACTCAGCGACAGAATTGGCGAAATCGACAATGGCGTAACATCATCTTCTCTGACGAAAGCTGTTACTGCATTTGAACAGCCGATGGCAGAACCAGAGTGTGGAGAAGACGCGGGGAACGTTACGAAGACAGCTGCATTCTGGAAACAGACGCGTGGGGAGGACCTAGCATCATGGTATGGGGTGGAATCGGCCTTAACGTTAAACTTGGTCCAGTCATCTTTCAGAACCTTGGCCCAGGCAGAGGAAATGGCGTAACAGCTGCCCGTTACATCGACCAAGTCTTGACACCCCATGTTCAGCCCCATTTCGCACGTCATCAAAACAAGACTTTCCAACAGGACAATGCACGTGCGCATACCGCAAGAGCCACAAGAGACTTCCTACAGCAGAATAACATTAATTTTATGGATTGGCCGGCTTTGAGTCCAGATTTAAACCCTATTGAACATTTATGGGACGAAGTTCAAAGACGGTTGAATAATAAGCAGCCAAGTCCGACAACTGCAGCTGAACTTTCACAAGCGTTTCAGAGAGTATGGGCACGTATTCCGATGGCGTTTATTAATCGGCTCATCAACTCCATGTACCGAAGATGTGCCGCAGTAATTGGTGCCGGTGGAGGACATACACGTTATTAACGGACGTGGGAGCACAGCATTGAAAACATGTGACGTTGCGACAATTGTGACGTTTTTGTGAACATTGTAACCAAAAGACTGTAAATCATTCATTAAATTTTGTAAAAATTAATTTAAAATATATAAATGTCACTTTGAAATAAATGTATGTGAACATGTCATTTTGTGCGACGTTTCTTTTGCGGTTCAGTGTACTTTGTGTATTTCCTCTAAACAAGTAACAAAGAAGGGATAAGCATAGATGCCAACCCCATTTTGGTGCTATCAGTAAAAACAATCTGAGGTGTCAGTAATTTGCAACTTTTTTCAGTAATTATAATTTTTCACAGAATAATGCATCCTACAGCAAAATGATAAGAAAAACACAATTTTCTGAGCTGCGTTCATCAACATATTCGAAATCGTACAAATACTTAATAGATCGTTTTACAAAGCACTCAATCCCAAGAAATCGTAAAAGTGTTTAAAAATCTGAATGTCTATAGTGCTTTATCTTTCCTGAATAATAATCTGTAATGAAAGATTAAAATCTAAACTAGGAACGGTTTTGGACCAGTAATGAACTGAAATCCGTAATAATAGACTGTAAACCTAATACCATAATTTTGACCTGAAAGTCGTAACAATTAAGGAAAAATTATAATGGTTGGCATATGCGGATAATCTATGGATAAGGTAAATTATCCCTTCAACAATTTCCCTACATACAACTGCTGCAAGACCCAATATCGACCTTGGAGTCTGAAGCAAACATTTTCTCTGTGTTGAAAGTCTTGCTACAACTTTAAGATGAACTACAGCAATAAAATAATTTTTTCTTAAATATTTGTCCAGAATTTATCATATCATATCCATCAATAATCAGCAGAAAGATTACTATTCGAATTTGGAAATTCCAAAAACCAATAATCAACACTATAAATTTGGTACTAACAACTAAGGTGTAAATTTGAGTGCCTGAGACCACAAACTTCTTTTAAGCTGCAGATTACAAAATTTTTCGCTCAACATATACTAATCTAATATGGACTATTACCCACCTAGGCCTTGTGCTAATTTTGTGAAAATTTCCCCCATTTCAGCCTCCATCAATCCCTGTCGTTGGCTGTGTGCATGAAGTGTATGTAATGGTGACTTCCCACCAATACATGACACCAGACTCATTAAACCTTCTTTTCCTACAAAATAAAATCATTTAACATATATGCAAAGCCAAATCTCAAGCTTGAATACTGTTGAATTCTAAATCTTTCTTAAAGTTAATTAAATTTTGACTTTATTTCTTAATGATCAAACCTTTTGCTAATATACAAAATTACAAAAGTTTTCTCAAAACAACAAATTTACACAAATCCAAATAAAAATAATATTTAATGAAATAATTTAAATTTATGCACATTATTTTCTTGATATATGTAATTAAATACCATAAAACCTGTATAATTCAAGGTGTGTAAATTTAATTTTGCCATGTTTTTGTGTCAAAATTCTATACACTTATATCTATCATTTGAAAACCCAATTATTCTGACTGGCCACAATAAAGTTCATGATCAGGTTAGGTTATAAGCTGGGCTCTAATTGGCACCTATTTTATTCAACAAAATGGCGATTAAATTTTTCACTTTGGCAACCGGGGCCTCGGTGGCCGAGTAGTCTAGGTAGTTCGTCATGATTACTAATGATCACTAGCCTGTCAACACTGGGGTTGTGAGTTCGAATCTCACTTGTGTGTTCGACTCTGATCTCAATTGACACGGATTGCCAATTTTCCTACCGAAGGTCGGTGGTTCTCTCTGGGTACTCATGCTTCCTCCACCAATAAAAACTGGCCGCCGCGAAATAGCCAAAATGTGCTGAAAACGGCATAAAACCCCAACTAAACAAACAAACACTTTGGCAACCCATGAAATCTGGATTTTAGATCGTGTTTGACTTTGGTTCAGCATGAATGACACAGAATGTTTATAGAATTGTGAAAAAGGTATTTCCAAACAGTGCAATGCAAAACACTAATGGCTAAATTACCCTATATGGTGGCAATCAAAATTTCATCCTACCATCATTTTCAGATAATGTTCAACTTGGTATATTGTGGAACTTGTTCTCATCCTGAACATCAACTGGCCATTAACAAAATAAAAATCAATCGATCTTTAAATTCAGAGGGCAAAAGGTTGCCCGGAAATGGCAGAGGGCTGCTTCTCTCTTCTATTTAAAACCAACTAGTATATGGCAGAAGAATATTTCACCTACAATTACTTACCAATACTATTACTTGTGACATTAAGACTATGTAACTGTGACTTGTGACTCTTCGTAGTAAAAATCTTAGAAAGACTTTGAGCACCACTGTCTGTAAACTGGCAGAGAAAATATATATATATTAAATATGTTAACCTTCATTATGATACTATTTCACACAATAACAATCCAAAGATACTAATATTAGATATAGTAAATTTATACTATGCTGTATACGACGCATTTCAAGGAGTTACCTCTCATCAGCAGCATTAAAAAGCATTCACTAACTAAAAGCATTCTAAAAATAATGAGTATTGAATTAAAAAAGTTAAGCTGAATGGCAATAAACAGTAATTAAAAGAATTCTTAGATCTTTTTCTTTTCTCTTCTTGTGAAAGGGACTGCCTCGGTGGTCTCATGCTCGCCCTGAGTGCAGAAGATCCCGGGGTTCGATCCCCCGCCGGGTCAAACCAGAGACAGTAAAATTGGTATTTGCTGCTTCCCCGTCAAGCACGCGGCATCTAGGAGGAAGAGCAAAGACTGGTCAGCTCGGAGTCAGTATAATGTGTCAGAGTGAGGTAATATGTCTTCCTGCGGACAGTTAACTTGTGAGCTAGCACATTAAAAATTAGAGTGTCGGTCTAGTACAAAGCAGGGATCATATTCATTATCATATTAACATGTTCTCGTCCTGATATGCACCTGGCTGCCACTGGACGTTAAACAATAATTCATCCATCCATCATCCATCTTGTGAAAGGGTTACAATGCTACACTTGGAATGATTTAATTTTAGATTTTAAATTTTCAATACTGTGGATTCATTTATTTTCATGGCTACCAATTTTCGTGGATAGAGAACAAGAGGCTCTCAAGAGCCTGAATCGCTCACCTGGCAAACAATGCACTATAAACTAAATTAATATATAAATGTTTGTTGTAAATTAAACTGAGTATTAAAGGTCATGTAAAATGCTGAAAATACCTTTAAAAGCCTTTCAAGAACCTCTGGAAAGAAATGGGCATGAGTTCTCCCTATGCTTGATTAAGATACAGTCACGGTCAATCTGATGATTCACAATACAAAATACAAGCTTTAATTCATCTTCAAATATAAGTATAAATCTTTTGGTCTATATGTTGTCTTCGTTTTAAAAATGTTTGAAAGAAGTTATGTCAAAATTGTGGGTTAAGGCTTTTTATTTTCTATTATGCTTGATCTTTGATCATATTGACTAAGCTTTTGGTTTTTATCCAATAGACCATGCTTAACTCATCTGTCATTTTGTAGAGTTTCATCCAAATCCCCCTAATAGTTTCAGAGGAGAAGATGTTTGAAAATTTGTTAACAACAATGATGACGGACACCAAGTGATAGCAATTAAAACTCACATATTATGAAGTTTAATCATTGTTATTCAACATTCTCATCATCACCATACACTAAGGATACCATGTTTACTTTAAAAACCAAATATTGTTGAAATCCGAGCAAGTGTAAAAAAATGGCGGGAAAATGGCCGTCCGAAACAAACTTTCATCATCACCATTCAACTCGGGATACCATGTTTACCTTGAAAGTAGCTTTCATCTTCATTTTCTTTCTATAATTCAGGAAAAAATAGCAAAAAATAGCATTTTGACCCCTATGTTCTATTTTTGTAGGGGCGGACATGTTTTTCGACCAATCAAAAATCCAAGCATTAACTTTTTGCAGGATACCCTAAGGAACAATCTTACCAAGTTTCATTTGATTTTGAATAGTGGTTTCAGAGAAGAAGATTTTTGAAATAATAACATAAAAAAAAAAGCCAAAAATGTCAAAAAAGGGCAATAACTCTAACATCAGTTGACAGATTTCCACGAAAATCAGCACACAGGTAGCTCTCATCATGCTAACACTTTCAACCTGCCAGAATTTGCCGTAACCCAATGATTTTTGAGATATTTGCGAAAACCTGTTGTCTGACCCCTATGTTCTATTTTTAGTAACAGCAACCATTTTTTTTCGACGGATCAAAAATCCCCACATCAGTGCTATGCAGGATACCCCAAAGAACATTCATACCAAGTGTGGTTCCAATTGTTCAAGTAGTTTCAGAGAGTTTTGAAAAATTGTTAACGACGACGACGGACGACGACGCCAAGTGATGGCAATAGCTCACATGGCCTTCAGCCAGGTGAGCTAAAAAAAGGTATTTTGTGAGATATGTAAATTCGTGGAGTGCTGGCTTAGAAAAAAAAATATAAAATGTTGTTGAAATACTGAAATTCGTGAAAATACTGAAACAAAACGTGCCGATCAGACTTTGATATTGTACAGTAAAGTACAGATTTTAAGCGCTTATAAAACAAAAGTCTAACAAACAGATTCTTCATATTTGTCATAAATTTAACAAGATTAACAAAATCTGTAATTATTTACTTGTTAGGTTAATCAGGTCTGAAATATGTATTGACATAATTGCAATCACTTGTCACCAGGTACCTCGGGGCATATACATACATATCTTTAATCCGATTACGACCAATAATGTCTGCTTTATTATCTTTTTACAAGATGTATTTACTTTAATTTATAAGAAAGTCTGTATTGTTTAGGCTTACTAAGGATTAATATTTTTCTTGAATGTTTGAAGAGAAAAAACGAAAGTGAATTCCGCGACAATTTATTTAACAGTCAAGATATTTTTAAAGAAAATTGTTTGAGCGTTTATTTGTTACCAAAGACAAAATTGCACGAAACACTATATCCTCTATGGATATTGCTGACTCATCATATGTCAGTATCCAAGTACATGCTGTAAAAAGACAATTGTTCAATGTTGTCTTGGATAGGTACATCAGTGGAGTAAATAATTAAAACTGACTGAAGAATACAGCAACATCAGGCAAAAATAAATTGTGTTTTTGGTTTCATCTAAATAAATAGTATGGTTAATAGGTAAGGAAAACATTTTCTTTCTCCAATGATTTTATATGAAGTACTTTTCAACAAGAGCTAATGACAAACTATAAACTGGAAAGGCACAATATTTTACTTTAGGCCACACCAAATTAATTTTTCGTTCTTTGGATTTTTGAATGGTAAAAATAGGTACGAGCGGGTTAAATTTTAAATTTAATTTTTTTTTCTTGAAAATTTGTTTTTTTCAGGCGAAGATCAAATTCATGTGCAGCAAAATATTTTTAAAATAAAATATTGCAAAAAATCCAAATTTTCTGGGGCGGGCGAATAATTTATATTTTTAATTTCTTGAAAAATGAAGAATTTTGGGCCAATTTTCAGTATTTTTTAAAAATGAGGCGGCAAAAATTTTTTCTTAAAATTTACATAGTCCAAAAAGTTCATTTTGGTGTGGCCTTATGACCTATTAAAATTTGATGTATAGTTCAGGATATCTTTTTCTTCTTACATTTTTTATATTTTATATTAGTTTAGTTTCCAAAATATTACTTTAACTTCTTTTTTCAAAATTAATATAAACTTACTGTATTACTAGATAAATCTAAAACAGCAAGTGGGTGTGTCTTACAGCTGACCAGAGCTTGTGATAGGTCAATCACTCCTTGATCTTCAAGCCGATTGGCTGACAGTTTTAACATGTGTAAATGGAACCCTTTCTTTATTGCTTGACACAATGGTTCTATATCTGGAGCAGACAGGGAACACCCACCTAAACTCAAAGTTTTTAATGAGGATCCCACAGCATTCTCTATAGAAAAATAAACAGACACACATGTATATTGTCAAATGTCTTGCTTTCAATTATTAATTAAATTGATGAATTTGATTAAAACCACTACTTTCAAAATATGATTAAGGGTGCTCACTGGTCATGATTTGGTCTTTTTGTCAGATTTTCGGAATGCTCGGGTTTTATCCATTTCTTACACATGAAATTTTTTGTCCATGAACCCCAACTTTAACTTTTTCTTTTGTAATTCAATCATATATACCTTAAAGTGGTATTTGACAAAATTTTATGAAATCCTTTTTATTTTTTCATAATTTTTGAGGGACTGAAGTTGTTAATGCAAAGACAATGAAAAATACAGAGAAAACCCATTTCCTGCAAATTTTCAAGGCCTTATAAGTCTAAAATGAGCACATGAACCTATATTTTTTTCTTGCTTATTTGTTTACTTTTTATATCTTCTCTCAAACTAAAACACCTATTTCAAATCTTATTTATTCCTATTAGACAAGCGATCATCCTTAAATTGTATAATATAGGAGAAATACCAATACTGATATCGACTAATAATGTACCAAGGTGATAAAAGAAAGCCAGTGCAAACACAGTATATGGCAATAATAACAGTGTAGGGAAGGAGAGTTTTAGGTCACTTATTTATATTACAGTAAAAACTCCAGTAATTTATACATAATTTCTTATTTATATTTAGTGCTTTCCTCCAGAAATTTGTCAGTCATGGTAACTTTCCCAAGTATGAGTAGTTTAACATATTAATTTTTTTTCTGGCCTCAAGGCAGGCAAAACTAGAAAATGTGTCTATAAGACATGGATGCCCCACGTTGTACTATACAAAAGGTCTGTAGTGGTGAAATATCATTGATATATTAGTATAGGTTTCTGAGAAATGAACACAAAATTTAACCAAAGTCACTGAAGCATGAAATGTAGGTCATAGCAACCCAAGTGTTGCTGAACTGCATTGTACTATACAAGAGGACTAGAGTGGTGAAATATCATTGACGTATTACCATAGGTTTCTGAAAAATGGAGCTAAACACAAAACTTAACCGAATCAGGACGTACGTACGTATGTACGGACAAGGGTAAATCTATATGCCCCAGCCACAAATGAGGCGGGGCTTAAAAAGATCCAGCAATTCGGGAGAAAATAATTTTCTCTAATTCTGTTAGCATTTATACATCTCTTTACCCGTTGGATAAGTTCTGATATCACAACACAGATAATAAATGCTCATGACAATTCCTGCCAAAAAACATTTGGTACCCCCCTGTCATTAGTGAAAAAGATTCTAAAACTCATGAAATTTATCCATTCTCAGAAATTAAGCCTCGAAGTTAAAAAATGAAAATTTAATTATCTTGAGTTGATAAATATTTTCATAATCAACTGGTCATCGTTGTAGAATCTATATTTATTCAACTCTATCATACCCATTAATTTCTGCATTATATCAGTCGTAGCCATTTTTAGGTTATCAAGTACCAGTGTAGTCAAGTTCCCTGCTGTATACAGTGCTGCCATCTGAGGTAACTCTTTTATTCTGCATCGTCTTACATTCACATATTGTAAGTTTTTAAATTGAGAAAGTTTTTCTGACAATCCATTACACTGTGTATTCAAGCTGTAGTTGATTTTTTTAACAGAGCTGTTACCATCTGGATCTAAAGAGGAAAAAGAAACAATGATACAAAAATTACAATCATGAAATAACTGAAACATGCAAAATGTGAAAAGTTAAGAAAACTTTCTATGACTTTTATAAGTTATCTCAATTAATAGTCCATATAGCTCAAAACCTGCAATGAACTTTGACCTGAGGGACACGAAAGAAGTCCATAAAAAAAATTATAATTGCACCAGGATATACGGACCTACTGTTACAGAACCAACCATGATAACTGAATAACTAGTGTTGTTTTAAAAGTGTATTTACCTGAGGGATGTGACATAGAAATTTTGAAAGGATTAAATAAATAAAACCAAGAAAATTTTTATTCTATATGGAGAGCATGAAAGAGGTATATTTTACTCTGCGGAAGGAGACTTTTTTACCATGGCTCGCGATTTCTCAAATTATGGAAAAAGTAGACTGACATCACACCCCGAGATTTTAACTGGATATGTGCCGGTGTATGGCGATCGTTTTGAGCCATCTCCCATGTTTCAAAGAAACGTACAGACTTAATGGCAGCCTATTATTTCATGACTTCTGTAACAGGAAAACAATTGCGCGTCTTGTCCCATATCTACTTCAAGTTTCTTTTTATATGCATCAATTACTAAGGACCATAAATGACCATGTGATTTTTCCATATATGTAATGGCAATGACCTCGGTAATTATCGGCAAATGACAGAAACGCAATATACCTAGCTTATTTTCATAGATGCCGTACAGAAACAACAAAATGGTTTCAACTTGGGCAAGATACATATCTATGCAATTCCTGCTTTAAGTTTTGGTTTGAAATAAGATGTATCGATCCTGGTGTGTTATGGATACCTAAGGTATAATTCAACTGAAGATTAAGAATTGCTTATACTGTTGGGAAATAACTTTCTTAGCATTAAATTACAATGTATGACATCAATTCAGGTTTTTGTGTGATTTCACATTGATAATGCTTAATAAGTTTTTGTTCTGTCTTGTTCCAATTACCTCCTCGGTGGTCTCATGGTAGTGTGCTTGCCTCGAGTAGGTTGCAGGTTCGTTCCCCGACCGGGTCAAACCAAAGAAATTAAAATTGGTATTTGCTGCTTCTCCGCCAAGCACACACATCTAGGAGTAAGAGCAAAGATCGACTGCTCAGCTCGGTGTCAGTATAATGTGTCCAGGTGGGCCATTTACCTCGTGAGCTAGCATGTTAAAAATCCGGCCCAGCATATCGGACTCGTACAAAGCAGGAATCATATTCATTGGGATGTCAGCATGTTCCCATCCTGATATGCACCTGGTTGTCACTGGACGTTAAACAATAATTCATCCATCCATCTTGTTCTAATTTTATGTTTTTTATTCTTTTAGCTATACCTTTATGGTTTTTATTAGCTATGTTTGACATATCTCTGAATTCAATTTTATTGACATTCCCCAGTGTCTTATCTGTATCGTATTCTTTCCTGATATTTTATTTAGGCCAATAAAAGTTAACTGATAGATCGCCATCCCTGCACACCAATTGAAATCTTCCCATCCCAAATGTTTATAGATCTTTTCAAATCTTGTTTTCTATAAAAATTTTAACAAAAATCGGAAAGACTGATAAAATTGATTTGGGATAATGACTATGCTATCCTTGACATGTAGACAGTGACAATTTTTGCATTCATTGGCCTTGAAAAACAGTTGACAGATTCAAGTAAATAAAAAATAAATATATTCCTCCTCCTGCTCCCCCCATATTTTTAGAAGGGTTAGATGATCAATAAACTTCATTTGGCTTTTAAGGATGATCGCTGGTCTAATAGGAAATAAATAGGATTTGAAATAGGTGTTTTAGTTTGAGAGGACATATGAATAGTAAACAATTAAGCAAGAAAAAAATATAAGTTCATGTGCTCATTTTAGAGCTATAAGGCTTTGAAAATTTGCAAGAAATGGGTTTTCTTTGGATTTTTCATTGTCTTTGAATTGACAACTTCAGTCTCTCAAAAATGTATGAAAAAATAAAGAGGATTTCATAAACTTTTGTCAAATACCATTTTAAGGTATATATGACTGAATTATAAAAGAAAAAGTTGGGGTTCATGGGCAAAAAATTTCATGTTTAAGAAATGGATAAAACCCGAGGATTCCGAAAATCTGACAAAAAGACCAAAATATGACCAGCAAGCATCCTTAATAGGGCAGATTTGTGATATCAGAAAGGAATTTGTATAAGAGGCCTACTAATTAAACTTATTTTTTAACAAAATATCTTTCCGATTTTTTTTTAAAATTACCTGACGTCAGCTTTTTAATGGAATCCAAACAGTTTGTAGATAATTCTGTATTTGAGCCAATGTTTATATCCAACAAAGGGATTTGTTTTCCTTGAAAAACTTCCTCAACAGATGACCAGAAATTATCTGTAAGGCTGCTGTCATTCAGACTTAAGATCTGTAACTGGGAAATAAAATCTTCCTTGACATTAACTTTTATATCTGGAAAACAAAATAAAACAGTAATTTTGGAATTAAGTCACATATCAGAAAAAAGTTTTCATGGAATTAGGTCACATATCAGAAAAAGTTTTCATGGGTTTGACAAAAAGAAAATGTTAAGACAACACCAAAACTAGGAAGTGATCAGACCAAAAATTTATCATGGAACCAATTCTAAGTATGAGTTTTAGTTAATTCTGCCAAATGTTTTAAAGGAAGAGGATTGGACCAGCAATGGAAGCATTATGAGCACGAAACTACACCAATTTGACAAAGTTGTCCACTGACTATGAAGTATGAAGTATGCCTCTTACAGATGCTTCATACATGTATGCATTCATTTTGTGAATTTTTTCTGTTAATTCGCAATAAGACTGGATGTCAACTTATTTATCAGGCCTCCATTTGTAATAATGTGCTAAAATTTGAAGAAAATCAGTCAAGGCGTACTCGAGTTCATGTGAAAAATTTAAATTTGTTAAAATGAGAGAAATCATAATGGTGTAAAACAGATTCTTCCATAGAAGAGCCTTCATACCAAATTACATTTAATTTGGCCAAAAAAATTTCGGGCGAGTTTACAAAAACTTAAATGATACAAGCATGGCATGAGGATATCAAGTGATGGCAATCCCTACCCATTTATTCCAGGAGGATTATGAATCGTGATATAATTACCTGCTGTTGTAATAGTCTTATCTTTTATCCTTACAATATCCAAACTTAAATTCCTCACTGAAGGTGAATTCATAGCTAACACAACCAACTTCCCAAGTCTTTTCAAGGTTTCAAACTGAAAAAACAAAATAAATATAAAATACCGAAAGTACAATGTAGTTTACTCGTTCTATTTTTGAAAGAAGTCGATAGGCAATGAAAACAATTACTAATACACACGATGAGGAACCTGTTAGGGACAAAATGACATAGCAAGAGACGATGTTGCTGTATAAATGTTGACATGTAGTTAGATATGATTTTAGTACACACGATGAGGAACCGGTTAGGAACAAAATGTTACTGAATCATCTTGATTAACAATTCCGCTAATGAAATAGGTCAGTTAACATCAGGAAAACATTATCTTGATGAACCTTTGGCAAGATTTCTTTGCTGTTGTTGGTCCCGAAACATGATTATTGTCATTAGTTGGTCTTCTTGGACATGCTTGCCGCCATATTGATTTATTTGACCTTGTCTCAAAGGCGCTTTAGAGCATAGATATTCCGCTGCTTTCAAGCATTTAAGTGATCCAGAGGGAATTTTACACATTTTGTAACAAAATGAAAATTTTACGAACAAGCGAATTGACAACTGTAGATTTTGAAATGACAATCGTAGTCTGTATTGTTTCACTAAAATCTGTAAAAAATACAGCAAAATCATAGATGTAAACACCTCTGGTTAAATATCAGGAAAACGTTATCTTAATAAAAATATTAAGGAAAAACCACATGACCTATATTTGCCCCTCACATTTAGTTGGATACCTTGTGTTGTATATTAGTGTGTGGAGCTGTTTTTTGCATAAAAAAAAATGCCTGTGGCCACATGGCATAAAAATACTCCGAACTGGTTTGTTTATAATCCATTAAGAAACCAGGACCGGAAATTCAACTAGCCGCGATTACATCTGATGACCGAGGTAAAAAATGAAACGACAGAGGCACTGCAATGGCCGTTTTTGCATCTGTCATTGGGACTGTCGCTAGCAATCAAAATACCGGTCACTGGTGAATTTTGGAGGTCAGGACCGACGATTTTCGTGAACTCTGCATTAGTCACTGTGAACAGTCTTTTATTAGCAGTTGATTAGATTGACCCCCAATAAGCACATGCTCTGTTAACGTTGTGTATTTACATGTTTCTATGACTCACAAATAAACAGTATATTTTCTGGCAATGCACATACAATTTATATTTTAGAAGAAAGAATTACTTCAAAACTACTGATGACATGATCACACTTTGTTTATTTATGTAAATTTATAGTTATACCAACCTCATTCCCATTTAGGTTAAGTTCCTGTAGTGAAGTGTTGGATTGGAATCCTTCAATAAAGTCATCTATCCCTGCAGCATTTATTTCACAGTTAGCTAATGATATGCTGGTCAGATTACAACTGGCATCCTTCAAATACAAATTGTACTTATTATTAACAGGAAGCTGCCTATGGGACAGCAAACCAAATTTTCACTCTCAAATCAGTTAAAAAGCAAATTGGATGCTACAGTGCTAGCAACACTTTAAAATATCTTTCAAAACTTGAAAATATTGATCACTAAATATGTCTTCCACACATAACAATATGGCCACCATGAATTTATGTTTGTTTAGCCTCCTTGTATTTTTATTCAAACTTGTCAAAACAGCCTTTATTTTTCACCATCAAGGCCAAATAAAATATTTCATTTTATTTTTTTGCGACATGATTTCGAGCTGTGCGGTCTGTCTTGCAATGGTCAAAGTTGTCCATGGGCTGAGTATTTTTAATGATTGGATTGTTTACGTTGGTAATTGGTTGGCAAAAATTGTGTCAAAGTTTCTATTTCATCACACGTTGACTAACTAAAATGACTACAAAAAGATTTGCTTCGCACACAATCGAGGAAATTAAAATGTATACGAAAGCACTCCAATAGAATATAACTGTTATTCAGATTTCACAGGGGATGCGGCTCAGGAGATCTAGAACACAATGTGGACACATAAATATGTCCTGTATTCTATGATTTAATGATCATTACACACCTTCAGTTTCTCACCAAAACCTTTACCAAGTATAGTTCTGTCAGATAAGCCATTATTACTGAGATCTATGTCTGTTAAAGATGTATTTTCTTTCAGTCCTTCGATGAAAACCTTCATATCTGTAGCACCTATACTCTGTGCTCTGAAAATAATTCCTTTGACATTATAATATATATCATGAAATAAATTTCAAAAGTTGTATGTAAAATATAATGCATGTCAAAAAAAGAATAGGCAAAAATGCTTCTCTTGCAGCAGCAAATGGAGAGGAAGTAGTGAGTGTAAGTTGGTATATTTTGTTTTCAAATGAAATAAAAAAAAAAATGATCAATTACAGATCGTATGACCTAGAGTTTGTCATAAATATGTTAAAATCTGGTTCCTTGCTAATAAAAATTCACCTATCTGTTAAAATTCCATATAACAAAACCTCAGGATTAACATTGTCCTTAAGCAACAGTTGGGGTTTTTTTTTGGTGATGTCATATTTCATAAAAAATACCAAAGTCTGCTATGCAGAAAATGGAAAAAAGACCTCCCATGGTGTCAATGTACAGAATTATGGCTTTGAACCAACTCATATTTTGTGCAATTATTGTATAAAAGCCTTAGTTTTACATTGAGCATTCGGTTATTTTGGTGTCTTAAAAAATTGATATAAAACAAAAATAAGTTTACAAATAATAGTAAGTGATGGTTGGTTGGTTGTCTGTCACCAACCAATGATAATACATGTATATAATTGGCTGTATGAACAACACTAACAAAATACCTATTGTTTTAAGTGTTATTTAACATCACTAACTAAATACCTTAGTGTTTGAAGTGTTATTTAACATCACTAACTAAATACCTTAGTGTTTGAAGTGTTATTTAACATCACTAACTAAATATCTTAGTGTTTTAAGTGTTATTTAACATAACTAACTAAATACCTTAGTGTTTGAAGTATTATTTAACATCACTAACCAAATATTTTAGTGTTTGAAGTGTTATTTAATATCACTAACTAAATACCTTAGTGTTTGAAGTATTATTTAACATCACTAACAAAATATCTTAGTGTTTGAAGTGTTATTTAACATCACTAACTAAATACCTTAGTGTTTGAAGTATTATTTAACATCACTAACCAAATATTTTAGTGTTTGAAGTGTTATTTAATATCACTAACTAAATACCTTAGTGTTTTAAGTGTTATTTAACAACACTAACAAAAGTCTTAGTGTATTAGGTGTTATTTAAGATCACAAACTGAATACCTTAGTGTTTTAAGTGTTGTATTTACTTTCAGAGCAGGACCTACACATCTGGAGAAGAAATCTTTGCCCAGACTGTTACTGGAAACATTTAAATATACCAATGTTTTATTCTGTGTCAACATTCTACCTAAAGATTCCTGTAATATAAAATTACATGTAGAGTTTAAACTAATTTTTAAAATTAAGACATACTTTCTTTCAATTTGTTTTGTACAACAGTAAACTTCATTGTAAAATGTTTTCCAATGTATGCATTGGAGACTTCTACATTTCATTTATGCATCCTTTTACAGTTTTATGAGTAATAATAGGGCTCTAAAATGGTTGTGGGATGATAGGAAGGGAACTTTTATTATTCTTTTTATACACCTTATAATTTCTATGGAGCATTACATTTCATAGCACAATAACTATATTGGAGTTGAATTTCATGGAATCACAGAAATACGATTGGCTGAAAATAAACATGTGGTTTAAAAAAAAAAATTCCATGCTTATTACAAAATATATTTCAGTCAACACTTTTACGCATCAATGAAACTAGAAAAATAAGCATTCAATTCTTAAGCAAGAATATTTTTAGTCTACTCACAGTTCGATGTTGAAGAGTAAACAATTCTTGCCTGTGTATCATCAAGCAAAACCCCTCTTTAGAAACACTTTTAAATCAATGGCACTACTTACATGTTTGAAAATAAAATCTGACTTACTGCACTGTCTGTGTCTGCCATATTATCTGCCAGATTGAGACTAGAAACCGTGATATTGTTACACATAGCTAGACATATACTTCTGAATGAATGTGGTCCAATGTTATTGTTTGATATGTCAACTTCCTACAATAATAATGAATAAAATTACAAATTTTAGTACATCCTGGCTGTGCACATACTTAAACGGAACATAAAAGCATTATTATATTAAAAAAGAAACGAAATTAGAACGGTGATTCAGAAAAAGAAGATAAAATGATTTTTCGATGGATTTGTAAACTTTTTCGTTTTTTTTCCATCAAGCTAGTAATATTCTAATGATCTATTATAATTAATAATTATTTGGCTGTGCTGTCAGGCATTCAAGAAGATGATCAACCATAAAACTTTAAGTAAAGTCAAGAAATACCAAAGGGTTATTCGAATCGAAGGAGAGTAAAATCGTAACAACTGACAAACTCTGGAGAACAACGAAGACAAGACCAAAACAATATATGCACTACAACTAAAAACTAAAAACGTATGAACAACATGGACCCCACCAAAAAACTGGGGATAGACTCAAGTGCTCCGGAAGAGTAAGCAGTCTCTGCTTCCTGCAGGACACCCTCCATGCTGCCCATGTCAAATCCGGTATGAGGAAGGGATAATATCAATGGAAAAGGTCCATTTTCATTTGGGAAACGGTTTTTTCATACCTGTCAACCAAGTCATGATGATGATGACGCCCATGAAACTTTAATAAGGATGACTTCAGCTTAGGAGTAACCTACCCCTGTCTGAGCAACTTTTCTGTTGGAAGCCGGGCTCTGTCCGTTAGAATTCACATCAACCGATGGATGGATGTATGATTATTAAAGTCCAGTTGCAATTACTTAAGGCATATCACGATGAGAACGTGTTGATATTATATGAATATGAACCTTGCTTTGTACAAGATCGACAATATGAGCCCAATCTTTAACATGCTAGCTCACTAGGTAACAGTCCGTATGACGACATATCATCCCACCTGGACAATTACACTGATCTCTTACTCCTAGATACCAAGTTCTTAGCGGAGAAGCAGCAAATACCAATTTTAATGTTTTTGGTTTGACCAGGTTGGGATCAAAACTGGCGCAAGCAAATATGTACCATGAGACTACCGAGGTGGTTCATCAATGGATGGTTTAGACAATTACAGGTTTCAACCATCTGAGCAACACCAGCATTATACTTCTTTCATCAGTCATATGATGATTTCTAGATATCAACCATGTCAACAACTGAGATTCTTCTTTTGTATTCTTTAGCAGTTCATATTTTTCAAGATGTTGAAAAATGCATTAGGCCAATTAAAAAAATTTGTGTTGTTCCAATTACCCTACCTACCCTAAAGATTTTTTTTAAATTGTCAATAAGAATATTTCTCTCCCTAAGACTCAATGTTAGACATAATATGAAATGAAAAATATTCCCTACCCACCTTTATCTTGGCCTTATGACTTACCTCTAAGTTTGAAAATTTGGATAAAATATCATAGAAATTGTAATTCCATGGTAAAGCCCTTGACAGTTGTAACTTTGTCACATTTTTGGTCACTTTTTTAATCAAACTTTCTGGTTTTACCAAAACGCATGCTACACAGGCTGCATCATCAAACTTTCTTTGATCTTCTGACTCCATAAAATCATCTTCTATAGGCTTGGAATTTTCTTCTGAATTACTTCCCTTTACAGTGGCCATTTTAGAATTATCCTTGCTTGTTAGTTCTGTAGAGTTAGCGCCCCTTAATTTTTCCTCAGCTTGTTTTTCTTCGCTAGATGAGGCTGATGCTACTTGTGGAAGTTTCGTGTCACTGGAGGATGATACTTTTTTAGCCTCTGAACTTTGTGTACTTTGGGGTGGAATCAGTGGTGGCAATTTTGTGTCATTTGCTCTTTTATCTGAGACAGATTCTGGTCCTGAGTTGTTACTAGAATTTTTTTGGTCAGTTTTGGTTGGTGATTTGCTTCCACTTGAACCCATCACATATTTTCATATCTGGAAAAGAATGATGCAAATAAAAAAGAAATCTAAGGTTCTCCAGGGGTCCCAAAATTTTCTTGAGCCAACTGGAAATTTTTCTATAGAGGTCAACTGAAAACTGGCAGTTTTAGCTATCATTACGTTGGGCCAACAGGTGTTTTCATAGTAATATACATGTTTATTACAGATATAAGCATTTTAATTAAGTTATTTTTGAAGGTTTCTTTACTCAGTTTGATGATAATACATGTACAATAATAATACTTGAGGAAACCTTATAAACATCTCCTTTTTGCTACTTTCACAACAATTTTCCGAAAACCAAATGACTGTTTCAGAAACCCTGCAACCCTGATTTTTATTACCTATACCTAGAACCTTTAAACAAGTGCTTTGAGTCTGAAGGAGCCTAAAATGAAAAACAATGCCTAAGGGGCAAGTGAGGACTGAAATTCACTTGCCATACCAGAAATATACATCATATCAAGTGGTTTCTAAAGAGGATATCAATTATAGTGACATATATATATGGAAATAAGTAAAGTCAAGAAATACAAAAGGGATATTCACAGGAGGGAAAAATCAAAACAACTGACAAAATCCAGAGAACAATGAAGACAAGACCAAAACAATACAAGCACTACAATTAAAACTAAAAACTTATGAACAACATGGACCCTACCAAAAAACCGGGGGTAGACTCAGGTACTCCAGAAGATTAAGCAGTCTCTGCTTCCTGCAATACACCCACCATGCTGCCCATGAGGAAGGGAACATCCATTTTTATTTGGGAAATGCAAGTTATTATAACTTTGTGGTAATATTAAACTGCATCTAAAAGTCTTAGCATTGTGATTTCCATGAATGTTGAACTTATATATGATAAAAGAACTGCAATGGAGATTGAAGGCAACATTATTTAAGAATTGTTCCGAAAGTTTTTAAATTTGGGTTATTGCCCTTTGGTTTTGTTAAAATCTGAGCGATCAGCACCGATTCACTTCTGGTTCATATAAGGGAAATAATATATGATTTGCAGAGATTCACCCTATCATGTTCAAATTTCATATCGAAAAGGAATAGAATTTGTTTCTGTGCATCTAAAGTTTAGTGATCTCCAAGATAATTTTCACTTGCCACCAAAAAAATCCAGCATGGTATGGGCAATCGGGCATCCACTTATTTCAAATCTTGCATTTACAGAGGTGTTTACCCCTTTCTTGTGTTTTCAGTAATGTTCATGATTTTTCATTTTAGTGCTGATTTTAGTTAATAATTTTGGAAGTGTTGAAATTTTGAAATATTTTCATTGGTCACACCAAAATATATATTATGGTGAACAGTTTATGACATCCTATTTTCAATATCAGTCCTAATGTCATCCTGAGTTTCGAGACTCCCATACATTGTATCTGCACATGGCCTTGCCCTACATGGAAAATGGGGTGTAATAATTTTATTGCATACCTTTCCATCAATGTTCAAATGTTTTATGACATTTTTTTTCAGAATTTCCCTTTGTTTGGCCGGAAGTTTATGATAAAGTGTAGTAATTTTGGGTAATTCTGCACATCGTCCTATTCGGCTCATTAACATGAAAAGGATTTGAATGTGCAGAATTTAAAGAGATCATAAAAATGTCATTTTTCATATTATCAGCCTTCAGTTCAAATATATTGGCTGTTTGGCCAATAAATAAAATAAATATATGGCAGATGATTGGATTTTATATAAAATATGCTATAATCTATACATATGAACTTCCTCTATTTTGACAGATGCAGCCTGCAAGAGATGAAAGTTGACTTGCATCTTGCATGGTTGCTACGGACGCCCTTCCTTCTAAAAGGGGTTTTTGAGTCTTAACTATTAAATTAACACTGTAGCGTAGATGGAAAGATATCTATATTTTGAAAAATTTGCACTACATTTTTACCATAACATGATCTTAGATGGAATCAAACTATTTTTGCGTTTAGACAACTTTTCGCGGTAACCCAAGGGCAGATAACTAGGTAAACATCTTTTAAACATCGTTTCCGGACAGAAGTTTCCGAATTGTTTTTTAATTCATCAGGGAGGCACACAATTATAAAAAAAGTTACATGGATGACTTTTAAACTGTAAAAAATCTGAAAAAATACATTAAGATAAAGAAAATATTTCAATAGACTTTCTTTCTTTACTTGAGTTGTCACGTTATTATCCCCCCACTTTAGAAGAAAAGTTCGGGGATGTCTCCTTCACTTTTGGGTTTAGGAATTTAATTCCTATATAGAATGGTTGCATACCACATGTAGATGCGCAATAAGGTTTTAGAATTTTGATTTTATTGAACAAGAGGCCAACTGGGTCGAACTTCGAAAATTTTGAATTCAAGGTTGTGACCTAAACTCCAGTTTTATTTTTATTTGGAATTGTCATACACCATATGCAGATGCGCATTAAGTTTTAGAATTTTGATTTTCTAAAACTGGGACACACAGGGCTTCAAACAGTTCAAAAATTGTCATTATTAAGCTTGTGAGGTAAACTGCTCTTTCGTTCATCAATTTAAGCATTTTATTCCTATACAGTATCATCATGCACCATATAATGTAGATGCGCAATAAGGTTTTAGAATTTAAATATTCTAATATTGGGGCCAAAAGCGGTCAAATTTCGAAAATTGTGAATTTATGCCTGTGACGTAAACTCCTCTTTAATTATCCAATTTATGTATTTTATTTCTATACACTATTATCATGAACTATATTTAGATGTGCAATAAGGTTTTATAATTTTTATTTTCTAAAATCGGCGTCCACAGGGGTCGAATTTCGAAAATTGCCAATTTAAGCTTGTGACCTAAACTCCTTTTTCATTCTTCATTTTTTGCATTCTGTTTCTTATCAGTATTGTCAGATCATTTGCAGATCTTGTCATGCACCATATGTAGATGGGCAATAAGGCTTTATAAATTTGGATTTGAAAACATTGAGGCCACAGGGGTGAATTTTAAAAATGATGAATTTAATCTTGTGTCCTTAGCTTTTTTTTCATTTTTCATTGAATTAAGTCATTTGATTTCTTCATAGAATGATTGCATAACATCTGTAAACAGGCAATAAGGTTTTAGATTTTTGAATTTAGGTAAGACATGTCTCAACTAATTGGTGGGGGGGGGGAGAGTTCCGACAGTAGCTATGGTTACAGGAGTATTACCAAAGAATTCAAGGTACAAAATAGTGAAGGCTGAACTGTCACAACAGGGGTATATTTTTCCAGATGAGTTCTCATCAAAAGATGGACGAGAGGATTAATAATATACGTGAAACAAGAATTAAAAGCAGTTGAAGTATAACTATCAATTCAGACTTTAAAGAGCATGTATGGATTATATTAAATTTATGAGACAATAAAAAGCTAATCTTTGGCTGTATCTATAAGAATTCATCCTGTGATGATAGCAAACATAACAAATTATATGAAGTTTTAAGGAGTGTAAATGCCTTAGAAGACAAGTTTAGTAGTATACTAATAACCTGTGATTTCAACTTTCCAAAGATTGATTGGGAAAGATGGGAAGTTAGAGATGACCTTGAAAATACATTTTGAGTGCAATTCGTGATTGGTACTTTAATCAAATAGTTGATAAACCCACTATGGAAAGAATAGGCCAAGAGCCATCGATTTTAGGCTAAATACGAGTAAATTGTGTAAACATAATTTCTTCAATTTTGTATGAAGATCCTCTATGTTCAAGTGATCTGGTTTGGAGGGATGTAAATCTGAAGTACAAAGTGTTTAGTTTGCTTTCTCATTCTTAATTTTAGTTTATCAAAGTTGTGGTATTTGGTGCTCATTTTCTCACGAATTCGTCTTTTTACTTGGATTTTGAATTTATGGATGGACATTTACCAAATGTTTTATTGTTTCGAAACTATTTTGTAATTCAAAGAAAACTAATTGCACAAATATGTGTAAAAGTCGAGTAGCATGCGCTATTATTTAGTTTTTAGTTTAAACTTATTTATTTATAGTGGATTGGGAAACAAGTTATGCCAACTTATACTAATCCCTCTCCACATGGCGGGTGCAAGAGCGACCCCTGTAGCGGTGTTTTAGCCTACTCTTTTCGACATATACAGAAGAGTCTTTAGCGTGCTAAGGGTTTTGCTCTCCCTTAACACGGGACAGCCATTTTTCGTCCCCCACCCGACGGACTAGCATCGTTTATCGAGACCATCCTTGCAAATGGTGTCGATAGGGCGTCGCAAATTTTATCCCTGAAATTCTCATCCCGAAAAGGAATCGAACCAGGGACCTCTGGCTTCGTAGTCCGATGCGCTAACCACTACACTACGGCGTCCTTATTTGCTTGTAATGTTTGCGTGTAATATATTAGGAGACGGATTAGGATAAGTTTTTAACTTGTTTCCGAATCCTGTTGTGTATATTAGCTTATGTATATTATATATAGCATGATATTTTTCTGAATAAAATATGTTTAAACTAAAAGTATTTTTATTTGAATAATTATGCTAATCTGTATTCTTCTCCTGAAATTTAAAATAAAAATCATGAATGATATAATGTATTTATCAATTCACTAAAATGATTGTCAATTATTGACAGAATTAATACCAAACATTCTACTTTCATGATATGATGAAATAATTCCAATATTAGTGCTTTAATATGTAGAGGCGGGGGTCTAAATCTTTCCGAGTGAGTACTTAAGTAGTTCCCACTGTCGTAATATTTCATTTACTTCCACCGATCTGTGACTATAATCCGATTGACTTTGTTGAACTTCCTGGCAGGTGCCGTATACGGAGTAGGAACTGCTTACACTTCCGAAGCACTTTAGTTTCTCCTGTTTTTTTTATAGGAGTTCTTGTTGTTCAGGTTGTTCATTGTTTTTTTTTTTTAGTTTTCAGTGTTTTTTATGTGCTTGTGGTTGCTCAGTTGTCGTGCCGAGTTTGTCTGCCTAATGGATTGTCTTTTTGGTTTGCTCCTTAGGTATATTTGTCCTCTTTATAAAAAACAACATACGATCGTGCACATAAAGCTTAGCAATGGGGGCTGTTACAAGGAACATTTGAGTCGAATATATATCCCATCAGCGAAAGCATGTATACTGATAATTATTTTTATCCATAAGAATGATAAAATAGTAATAAAGTATTAAATGGAGGTAAAAAAAACTCCATTGATTACGGTGAATTTGCAGATAGACAGATATCTACCTCATTAGATCATTACAAAAACCTCTATACTTCACAAGCAACACAAACAGTCAAATATATTTTAGCAAATATAATGAGGAAGAGCAAGGGATCTACTTCTAACGTCCATACCTCTTCAGGATTGGAGGAACATAAACATTCTGGGCAAAAAGTGTTCAGGTTGTACGAAATGCATCCCTTTGGACAAACTGTTTTCAGTGGCGAACAAAGTTTAACTGGAATTAAAATTCTTCATTTATATATTGTAAATTTTTTTATTATGAATGATAATAATTCCAATACGGTCTGTATTGTTGATTTTGATTGGTCGACAACGTGACGTCTGGGATCATTTATTTTTCGCTGAATGACGTTCAGTGTATGAATATGTGACCCACTAAAATAGTGCCATTTTAAACCGCTCATTTCTTTCTTATTTTACCGAAATGAGTAACTATTATGGATTGTAAATAATAAGATTTGTTTTTCCGCTACTAATCGGTTAATAACCGGCTCCGGTACGTCTTTATTCAGTTAGTCAATGAACTGCGTGGCGCCTTTATACACCGATAAATTGCTTCAAAGCAACTCTTATAAAGAACATATAGAAGATATATATCTGGTATTTTTGGAACTTTTGGAATATTTGATAAAAATGCTGCCTCGATTGGAAACTTTTGCTCTAATTTTTAAATTTACAGGAGCGTCGATGGAGGATGATCAATGAATGTTTTTCATCTCAACAGTGACTTTTAAATGAAGATCAACAATAATAATGTGCGCATCGGCTTTGTAATATTGTATTATGTTTGTTAGTATATTCCTTGTAATAAAATATCTGTACGTGTTGTTGTTATTTTCACTTAATATTAATGATGATTCAGTAAGACCCTGAAGGTGTCATCCTCCTTGGACTTCAGAGCCCAATTCATGTATAAAACATGGGCATATTGCAAACATTTGTATATAATAAGGCCACACCAAATTGTATTTAGTTCTTTCGATTTCGCCGCTCCGATATTCGGACTTCGTGATTTTCTTAGGAAAAAAAATTTTGCCGCTTCATTTTGCAAAAATTCGCCCCAAATTAAGAATTTTCCAAGAAATTAAAAATAATAATTGTTCGCCCGTTCCTAAAATTTTGTAAAAATTAGGATTTTTTCCCATTTTTTTCAATATTTTAGTAAAAAAATTGTGTACCGCATGAAATTTGGTCTTCGCCCGAAAAAAAATTGTTCTCAAGAAAAAATAAATAAAATTTCGCTCGCTGGCACCTATTTTTACCATCCATAAATCCAAAGAACTAAAAAAACTATTTGGTTTGACCTAAATATATATGAATGGAACTCGTCATTTGATTAGTTAACTTTTTTGTCTAAATTATCGGGGCCTAGGTAGTTCGTCATGACTACTAACGTCAACACTGAGGTGAGTTCTAGTCTCGCCTTTTGCAGGGTGTGTTCGACTCTGATCTTAATTGACAAGGATTACCAATTTTCCTACCGGAGGTTGGTGGTTCTCTCCGAGTACAACCCCAATTAAACAAACAAACAAACAAACGTCTATCATATCAAAAACTAAATTCTCCTTTTCCCCTTATGATGTTATAAAGGAGAATACTAACGATTAACCGTATTGACTTTAATTTGTTTTAAGTCCATTAGAAATAATCGCAATGCGCATGAAATAACACTCTTTGCGATATTAATGTGCACTACATGATTGAGGTTATTTCTTTAAAAAAAAAACTTGCAGTATAAATCCAACGTGAATATAAATTCATTCTTTAGTAATTTGGGTAAAATGCATATTTTTTTCAAACTGAAATGATTTTTTTTGGGAATTTCCAATTAATTTTTTGTGAAGAAACTGTATGTTTCCTTTCTGTGACCATATGAATAATTATCTACACTATTCTCTCCAATTTTAGATTGCCGTTTTTGACAAGAGCGTTTATTGAACGTTTTTGTAAATATGGATATTTTTTAAACAACAAAATTGTTGAAAATCTTAAGAATAGAAGGATTTCTTTTCGGGAAATAAATGAGTTTGTCGTAAAATTCTGGAAAGGCCCAATTTAATATTATCCGCCACATTAACGTCAGTACCAATTCTAAACAAGACCCGAGTGCGGAAGGTCGCGGGTTCGATCCCCGGCTGGGTCAAACCAAAGACATTAAAATTGGTATTTGCTGCTTCTCCGCCAAGCACGCGGCATCTAGGAGTAAGAGCAAAGACTGGTCGGCTCGGAGTCAGTATAATGTGTCCGAGTGAGGTGATATGTCTTCCTATGGACACTTACTTCGTGAGCTAGCACATTAAAAATCCGACTTAGCGTGTCGGTCTAGTACAAAGCAGGGATCATTTTCATTATCATAACATGTTCTCGTCCTGATATGCATCTGGTTGCCACTGGACGTTAAACAATAATTCATCCATCCATCCATCTAAACAAGACCGGAAGTCAGAGAAATCACAGAATAGACTTAGACAAGGTTTCGACCGCTTGTTTTTACAAGAAATCATTCTATTTCTCAACATATTTCTTTTTTATATTTTAGCGTGTTTAAAATGAAGTTTTGGTTTCAATCATGCGCTAACATCTTGTCAACTGAAGGTACTCTGTACACAAGATACGTTTGTTTGTTTGTTTAGTTGGGGTTTTACGCCGTTTTCAGCACATTTGGCTATTTCGCGGCGGCCAGTTTTTATTGGTGGAGGAAGCCGGAGTACCCGGAGAGAACCACCGACCTTCGGTAGGAAAATTGGCAATCCTTGTCAATTAAGATCAGAGTCGAACACACCCCGCCACACGTGAGTTTCGAACTCACAACCTCGGCGTTGACAGACTAGTGATCATTAGTAGTCATGACGAACTACTAGACCACTCGGCCACCGAGGCCCCCAGAAGATACGAAATTTGATTCTCATGTATATCAATACTTTCCTCCAAATGACTAATCATACCTTCATTTGTACCAGTATCAACTGAACATTGACAAACTGGACAACCATCCGGGCCTAGTTGGATACATTGTGTTGTACAATTATTGGGTAGAGAAACACACCTTTGGGGCGTTGTTAATTCTCTTGGATTATTTGTATCTAGAAAATGTCAAAATGTAAAGATCTTAGCAAAATGTTTTTTGACTTAAAAATTGGAATTCTCTTATGATGGTGCGTTGTTATCTATTTCTCGCGGGATAAATTATTTGTCATAACTAACTCCCCATCATATAATATGAACAAGTGTTACGAGAAGTTTTTATTTTATTGGCCTTGATCCAAACGTCGCTGTTTTCTGATTGGTTGAAATCTGCGCGGTCATTGTTGAAAGACATAGCAACATTTGACCTCACGGATAATTGTCACTCATGGTGAAACCTATAATTAACATACCATGGCCGTAATAAAATGGACAAGAAAGACTTGTATACAGGAATTACTTACTTTAAAGTTCGATCATCTTATACATCCATATAGACGTAAAAATTGAGCTTTATACGTCTAGATGACGTTCAACATCTCCTGGTACCCCGATCTTAACTATAACATTAACGTCATCGGCATGGTATAGCCAAATTTTAATGTGTAGCTTTGCCCAATTTACATGAAACGTTTCGTACTCCATGTGTACTCAAGAAATTATACAGAATAAACAATGTGTTAAGGCATATAGGAAAATCGAACAAAAATTTAGTAAATCAGCTGTGATTGTAGATTTTCGGTTAATTTTGCTGATAATTTTAGAGACGATTATAAGGGATACAATCTCATTTTAAATTGAATTTACTCTAATATTTTGATCTTTTATCAACTTTTGATGCACAAGCTGCACATTTCGTCGATTTACGACTCATCAAGTTGTGCCCAATGAATAAAATGTCTTAATTAGATGTGTGTTCAAAAGACTGCTTCGGATAAGGAATTTATAATCTACACATTTGCTCAACAAGTAATAACCCGCCACCACTACGTCATTGTATGCGGAGAGTACTATTTTAATCCAAAAAGCTTAAAATGATATAAACAATTAATAGAACTTTAAATAAAGGCATCGAATCTCTAAATAAATGACTATAAAACTTACTATTAAGTAGCGACGTTGTAACACCAGTCGGTGTCGTCGTAGTAACTGCACATGTACAAACAGAGCAATATGTAATGGGATCGTACGTTAGGCATTCTTGTGGACATGATGACGGTGGCGAACTACATACTATAATGACAGATATCGGAAGATTTAAGAGTCAAATCAAATATCATTTAGGGACGAGATCAAAAGTTCAATGTAGGATAAAAAACTTAATTCACATAGTTTTTTCACTGCCCCCCCCCCACCCCCACTTAACTTCAAAGTAATTTGGGAAAAATTGATTGACCAATATGGGCATATGCTTTGAGAGTATAATTTTTGTATCATGGGTCCTGTTTTTCCTCAACAATGTATGTTTGTTCTGTTTATTGACTTGGACATCATTGAATCCGAAAATCGATGTCGGATAACAAAGCTTGCAACAATTTTTAACCCCCCCCCATCCCCAAACGATTTGAATTAAGTTTTTATCCTACATTGAACTTTTGATCTCGTCCCTTACTGTGATATTCTTGCAAGTATCATATTTCGTCTAATCGATAAAAAATGGCAAATGTATCTCTTTATTTGGAGAATTGAGAGCAATTCATCTTTTTTATTTTTTATTTTATATTTTATACAGTGTAATTATAACTCGTATTTAAAATTGATCGACGGCTGAAATCATCGAAAATAGCACCAAACAAGATAACCCGTTACACAGTATACAAACCCATTGACTTTACTCCATATTAATGTGATTTGATATAATTTTTTTTGTAAAATTTTGGCTATATCACGACTGGCAGCTCTTACCAGCAAGAAAAGGTCGGAGTATCAGAAGAGAACCACCAATTCCCAAACATGAAAACTCGTACTTCTTGTTACCTCAAATATGAGCTGGACATACGCGAAATAATTACAATACACAAAAATGTAGTACCTTCGAGCTACAAATGTACCTAAATCAACGATCCAATTCATCTTTGTTCATATAGTAAAGCCAATCTCCCATGCAGAGTTGTCGGTCCTTGCTCTATCTAGAGAAAGCAAGGACCGACAACTCTGCATGCGAGATTGACACTAAAGCGTGTTTTATTTTCCTTAAGCATTAACCAGATTTATTGTTTAAGAGTTGCAAAGCCTTGTATATCACGTCTAATAGAAAACTCTGAGATAGCAAGGACCGACAACTCTGCATGGGAGATTGATTTATAAGTGTACAGAATTAGATTAGTTGAGCACGTAGTTGTATTCTTAAAAAGATGTCGCTGACCTGGGCATTCATAAAACATCTCAAATTTGAGAGTTTCCCCAAATATTAACCAATCAGATGGCAGGATATTTAATATTTGAGGAAATTCTCAGGAATATTAGGAAACACTTATTGAGAAGTTTTATGGAACTGGAACCAGATCTCACTTGATTTTGAAGAATCTGTTGTTAATGTTGTTTGAGCTAAGGTTGTTGTCATTTGTGATGTCGTTGTGGTTGTTTTTTCTGCTGTTGTTGTTGTTGTTGTTAGAGGTGAGGTAGTTGTGGTAGTTGTGGTAGTTTGACATTTACAGAGTGCACAGAAAGTCTGGTGATCAAATGATAGACAACGAGGAGGGCATCCGTCATCTATAGGTAAGCATCCTGAAAAAAAAAACATGTTATGTTAAAGTTGGTTGTTACCAATATCATTCTGTTCATCAAGAGTTAAAGATATTATAAGTATCATTGTTTTCGTATTTCAAAATATGATCCTAAGATGATATTTCAGATTTGATCTTACTAAACGTTCTCTGCTGTTGTCAATTTTTAACCTTTTGGCATTAATTTGATCTAGTAACGTTTTTTTTCAACGACTGGATATTGTATTAAAATAAATATTCCTTTTTTATGTATTTATGTTTTGTTTAAAAAAATATATATATAAAATACCTGTCCGAATACTGTTTGTAGTCTGGAAATCTGTTGCCTTTTTAGATTTTTCTGTTGTGACTAGATGCCTTGGGTTTGACTTTGTAGTTAGTTTCCTATTTGTAAAAGATGCTTTAGTAACGAAAGTTTGTTTCCCGACTGAAACAGAAAAATAATTACAACTGTATACCCAGGCATGTTTATCATAGAATTCTCGATACGTCTTAGTGACGTATACTTCATATAAAATGATAAATTTTGTAAAAACTAAGGAGTATCTCCCTCGTCCATAATATTAACTCAGCACTTTGATGGGTTTTGCTTTTCACTTTTGGTCACTTCAAAGTTGCAAATTTGAATTTAGGGACGAGATCAAAAGTTCAATGTCGGATAAAAAACTTAATTCACATAGTTTTTTCACTGACCTCCCCACCCCCCTCTTAACTTAATTTGGGAAAAATTGATTGACCAATATAGGCGTATACAAAAATCGATGTCGGATAACAAAACTTCCAGTGATTTTTACCCCCCCACCCCCAAACTATTTGAATTAAGTTTTTTATCCGACATTGAACTTTTGATCTCGTCCCTTACTATTCAAAGTTTTTTGGCTATTGCTTTGGTTTCCAACGTTTTAGACATTGAGCACAGCCGATGAGTCGAGGACAAGTGCACATCTTGTGCATCAAAATTGGTATTAGAGAATTTATCATTTATTAGAAATACAAATATGTCACTTTCTATTTTTCAAATTTCTGATATACTAAACAAATTTCTAAGAGTCAATGAGAAAATAATATATTTTTATTATTTAGCATAATTTGACCCCCCCCCTCCCCCCCCCCCCCCAAAAAAAAAAAATGAAAATAGCGCCGAGGAATACTGAAGATGTTTTTCAACTTTTTTTGTGTCTTTGTTTAAAAGTATCGATTTGTTTACTAATTTTTTTTTATCATAACAAAGATTCACGCCCTTTTTATTTCTTCCTAAATATTTTTGTCCGGTTTTTATAAAATGAACTAAAAAATGTGGATACCATTTAGCCATCATCATTATAATTTCGTTTATTTTTAATATCGGCCACAGAATATACATCAACACCAAGTTACAGAAAAGACCAAATAATTATAAAACAAGTTTTTTCCATATTTTTTTTCAGAGAAAAACAATTTATAGGTTTGTTCGTCCAACATATGCTCCCCAAAAATCGAATTTAACGTGTATTCTACGACCTGTGATACGTTCGTATAAAAGGTAGAAAGATATTTTTGAGGCAATCTAAAATTATCATCCGGAAACTATTTGTTTGGACTTACATACATTTGTGTGAAAAAAATCGGCAACTATATGCTCTCACGAAATATTTCAGTAAACATAAAGATCATATCCTTTCAATTTTTTACCTGCACAAGCACACCTGATGCAGCCATTGTTTGGATCTGTTACCCAGCAGGATGACGGACATGAATAATCTATAAGTGGACATTGTCCCGGTAACATCTGTTGTTCAGGTTTGTAAAAGTCTAAAATTATCAAATTTCTCATTGTCATTTTAAATTATTCGAAAATTAAGTGTTATTTTCAAAATTGAAGTAGGGGTACTTCCGAAGAAATATATAATTTCGTGTTTTATTTAAATAAAATTAAATATTTCAACACTTTTGAGCTATTTTGAAGGTTGGAATTGACATGCGAGTTGGACTGATATTTAAAATTGACGTGTTTTCTGTTTTGATGGCATCGGTTTTCCATCTCAGTAACAGATACGTCACTAAACGTACATAACTATAATTTACGGATCAAACGCTTTGTGCGGGAAGATTCGAATAATGTCTTTATAAACATGTACTATATCGATTTCATGTGTTAGTAAAATCCCTTTAGCGAATCTATTTATAATTTTTTGTAGAGTTTAAAAACGGCATTTCATGTTTTCATTCAGGTATTAATGAAAGTAATAATAAAAGCAAAAAGATTAATATAAAGAATTATAACTAGAGGCTCACCTGAGCCTGTGTCGTTCACCTGGATTCTATTACAACATTTGAAAATGTAAGGTCTGTTGTATGCACATGGCTGTTAAAGAAATGCAGCATGTCAAAGTGACCTTAACATTTGACCTTTGGCCATTAAAAAATCTGGATCATTTGCATATGTCCTTCCGTATATGATTTCTGTAAATATAAGTTACAATCTGCCCATAAACTCCTGAGCAAATGACAAAAAGTCAACTTTCAACAGCCACACACGTCGGGTGAGCAGCTGAATCTCAACCAAGAGTGGATCGTTTGTAGAGGGTATTGCTGTCATTAGTCCTGAAAAATTTTAAACATTTCATAATGTAGTTTCAGAAAAGAAGATTTTTTAAAAATTGGCAATAAAAATCAAAGATGGTCACCAGCATTGTTCATCCGACCGGAACCAAAGGTGGATCATTCCTACCAAGTTTTGTTACAGTCCTCCAAGTGGATACAATGTAGATAGGAGAGGATCAAGATATGAAAAGTTTACGGACGACGGACAACGGACGCAAACGGGTGACATAAGCTCACATAACCTTAATACTTTTAGTACTTAATACGAAATCAACATAATTACAACTTGATAGAAGCCTGCAACAAGTAAACTTCACTTACAGTTATTTTTAAGGCATCTGGACAATCATAGAGCACGACCGTAATTAATAATTTTTACCTAAAATATCTTCAATCAAAAGCTTAAAGCATGGATTTCAGATTTATTTCTCAAGCTGAAACACACTTCGTTGTTTGTATGCAGTGTGTATGAAAATTAGTTATGTATATTGCGTTTTCGAATTTTGACGATAAATACAGGGTTCATGGCATATTACGTTGCGTTTAACATCCGGGACATCTGACAAATCACGTGCATGTTTATTTATGGTCCGGATACCTAAAACCAAAATTTTGACTGGTTCTGTCTTGCTTTTACCATTGTTCACCAGTCCGTATGTTTATCATTCATGTTTATCTGTAAGACAAACTTCAGCGACTTAACTTGACTATGTGCATTATAAACCGCAGAGGAAATATTTTTTAAATCGATTATTTTTTTATGAACACAATGGGGTGTGCAATAAGATATGCAGCAAATGGGAACAATCCCTATTTTTACCAACCGTTTGGAGCGGGATAAAACTTTTTATTTTTAATGCTTGAAAGATGAAGAATTTGGGGCGAATTTTCATCATTTTATGCAAAATTAAGCGCCAGAAAATTTATAAAATCCGAAAATCTGAGCGCCAAAATCCAGAGAAATAAAAGTCAATTTGGTGTGGTCTTATACATAAAAAGTGAAATTTGATGCCAGAATGAAGACAAATTTTGGAAAGATGATGGCAAAAATGGTCAATAATCCTATTAAACTAAGAGGTTTAGAAAAGCACAGTATTTATGATGGACTTAAAAAGATTGTTTTTGTCTTGTCATAACGCATGACGGATTATCTTTGATTTACGGTTCATTAATTTTCACCACACTTCCCCCTTTTAGTTACAAAAATCCATACATTCTGAAATGAATTCTGGTAATATTGTTGCATGCTAGAGCTTAAGCTAAAATGAATTTACTTCACTTACTAGAATATTGAGGCTTGCTGAAGCTATTATAATGTGGCACCAACTTAAGATTATTAGCTGTTCCGCTACCAAGCATAGAGGAAGAACGAGCTCCTCCAAATGAATAAGCGCCAATAAGGCTCCCCATGCCAGGAAACATATTTGAATTGGACAAGGAAGACCACGTGCCTTGTGAATTGCCTCCCTTTAGGGGCGATTGTTTTAATGTGTATTCATTTCCGGTTTGTTGAATTGGTTTGTAGTCATCTTTCATTTTCTCCATTGCCTTTGTCATGTATTCTGTCGTAGATTCTGGGATATAATGAAAGAGTTGAAGAAAGTTAACATAGACTTTTACAATTCTGTCCTTTATGGACAGTTAATATTAGTATCTTTGGATTGTTATTTTGAAACTCCTGGGATGATGCCTCTGCACGTGGACCCTAGGTCCCCGAGGGTATTCGCCAACCCAGTCATCAGACTTGTCTGACATGATTATTTATTGATTTGTTACAGAAATTACCAGTATTTAGCAAAATTCAAAAATAATAGAAATGTTATATTAAAATTTTGATTTATCAATACAAACTTTTACTATAACAACCGTTGTTATAGTAAAAGTTTGTATTGATAAATCAAAATTTTAATATAACAGAAATACTAAGAGTTCATTCCTTGTATTGCAAATGGTAGATCTCCTTAGCTGAAATTTGGCTCCCTTTTTCGGTATTTTTGGTTGAGTACTTCTTGTTTAATATATGTTTGTTTTTTGGTCTTCCAAATGTTTCGGTTTTAATGCTGCTGATGAGGGGTAACTCCTTGAAATACGAGGTATACAGCATAGTATAAATTTACTATATTTAATATAAGTATCTTTGGATTGTTATTTTGAGTAAACGCTTTCATTGTTGTTGCACAATATCTGGTCTTATACAAGAATATTTGTAATACCAGGTGGATGATATGTTAGATTAAAATTCTAATATTTTCGTTCAAAGATGGTCTTATCTAAAACTACAGTGCTTAACGCCATACAAACATAAATAAAACACACTGTTTTAATACGATTTTTAAGCAGACTGACAAAATTATTGGTTAACCTGTATTTGATACTATGTATACAAATTTGTTTTACTTTTCTTCATTTTCCTATTTGCACTATATATTTTATATCCATATTAGTAATTTCAAGTATTCAATTTTGATGCAAAAGATGCGACATTTCTTCGAATTAAGATATGTGGAAGACATGTGAGGGCAACACTGTACCAGAATTCATTTTAAATCAGCTGTAAAAAACACCGAAGAGCAAATTTACAAAATACCAAACGGTATAAGCCAACGCCATTTACGGAGCTGTGTATACGAGGGAAGATACTCTTATGAAAAAATTTAACGTATTTGTAACAGTAAATTTAAAGTATCGATTTCGGTCTAGTATCGGAATACCAGCCATTGAACTCTTTGGTATATTTGGAGTTCACCAGTATAGGTATCGACGCAGCGTAATTATAATTTCTAGGATACCAAATTTGATACACAAGATGTGCACATGTCGTCGATTGTCGACTCACCAGTCGTGTTCAAGGCCTAAGATGTTGAAAAACAAATCAATTATCCAAAACATCGAAGAGAAAATTCACAAAAATGCCAAAATACCGAAAAGGGTACAACCAAAAACTATTTTGGACAAAGCTACATGTGTGCATGATGGAGAAACTCCATATTTTTAATGTGTTTTTTTTTATTTCTATATTATAAAAATGAATACCTTCACATTTGCAGATAAAACAACCTCTTTGAAGTTTCCAACAAAATGTCGGACACATATAGATCGTCTTACATTGGGAAATGTCTCTCGTAGAAAAGGAAGTCTGATGGAAATATCCTAAAACGAGTTAATAAAAATGAAAGTTGTTATGTTTCTCACGCTTATCATGAATCTCCCTGTTCTAATCTTAATCCCTATAAATGATTAATTCTGCATGTACAATGTATATTCTTTTCGTATTAAAAATTAATTACATGTATATTTCTACAGCTTTTATGTCTTAATTTTACTCTTTGATTTATGTGTTTAGTTTATGTAAATCGGACATTAAGAATGGAAAATGCTCAAGACAAATAGTGATTACTCTTCGTTGTAATGTATGTTTTCATTTCATTCTAAATTTGCTTCTTTTTGTTTTAAAATAAATTCAGTTTAATCGTTCATTTGCTTACTAGAAAAAATTGACCAATTTGTAAATATCAAGCTGAAAATGTGGGGGTTGAATATATCACCCCCACCAAAAAAAAAAAAAACCCGTCATCCTCATACTCTACTATCTACAGAATAATTTGGATTTTATTACTTATCAACTAAAAACTTACCTTTAATTCCAGTTAACATGCAACAAAGAGCAATTAAATAATATCCCCTCTCCAATGATGTTGGTAATTGCATAATGTCACCTTAATTAACCTTTTGGACACTATGTACCATTTCAATACATACATGTTGAAAAACATCACGATAAATGCCATCCGTACACCTGTCGCGTGTTATCACAAAAATGTCACGCAGACATCTTGCGACCTGATAGTAAGGGGGAAAAGATATGTGTTTGAGCAGTTGATAATAAATTGCGATATAACGGAACACTGAGCATTGACATCTTCTCCAACTCTTTTGAGTAATTTATATACAATGTAATTGAAAAGAATGTAATGGTATATGTCGTTTCGTTTTCTTTTGATGTAATGTTTTTGTTTTGTTTTTTTTCCTTCTATTAATACTTTCCTTTAACCGATGAAGAAAAAAGTTATATTTATTTTGAACCCAGCGTCCTCCCAGCAAGTAAAAAACACCGGTTCCTTTTTAAAACAGTCTTTGAGACTGAGGTCAGGGGACTAGTCACTTTTTTCTTGTTCTTTGTGTTTATAATGTTAAATATCCGGTATTTGTTAATCTGTTTTTTTTGTTGTTGTCACAAATCGTATGTTTAAGGACAATAAAGTAATTTGAATTTGAATTTGAAGTGTTTCAATCATATTCCTTTCACAAAACGTAAGGTCTGTTGATATTCTTTAATTGGTTACAAAATGTAATACCCACTTGCATTCATGTTTTCAGATCTAAACTACAATAAATAAGCGTCAAAATGATTGATTGATATGTTGTTTCCTTAACGTCCAGTGGCAAGTATTTCATGCTTCTTCAGGACGAGAACCAGTTAAACAATTTATCAAACAATTCAAATAGGGATGGTGCGAGACACAGAGGGGAACCGATTTTGACTGCCACTGTAATTTAGTTAATTTAGCCTATTGTAGCGGCCATCAGTCTACTCTTTTTCGAAAACTACAGAAGTGGCCTTTAACGTCCACGTTACTCACTATGATCAGCGGTCAGGCACCGTACAACGAGAGGGTCTCCCCTATCCGCAACATAGGGACGCGGTAGGCAGCTCTGATGGTTTATCTCCTGTGATCCGTCACAGGTGCCTAGGCTCAAAACGAACATCACATGCGTTTGTGCATTTAAGAATGCATGGATATTATTTATTTGAAAAGAAAAAATCCTGATATCGATGTTGATGCACAAGATGTGCAAATTTCGTCAATTTCGACTTATCAGTTGTCAGTGGTCAATGCCTAAAATGTTGAAAGCCAAAACAAGAATCTAACACACTTAAAATGCCAATGGAAAGTAATTAAGCTAGTGATATCCTCGGGCAGCGGTATCGACTCAGTGGAATTAAATATTACATTCTCCATTTTTGGTGCTCAAGATGTGCACATTTCGTCAATTTACGACACATCAGTTGTGCTCAAGACAAAAACAAAATCAATAACCCTAAGGGACGAGATCAAAAGTTCAATGTAGGATAAAAAATTTAATTCAGATAGTTTGGGGGTGAGGGGGTAAAAATCGCTGCAAGTTTTGTTATCCAACATCGATTTTCGGATTGAAAAATAGGGATTCAAGTGATGTCCAAGTCAATATACAGAACAAACATATATTGTTGAGGAAAAAACAGGACCCATGATGCAAAAAGTATACTCTCAAAGCATATGCCCATATTGTTCAATTAAATTTTCCCAAATTAAGTTAAGAGGGCGGGGGGGGGGGGGGGGGGGGTCAGTGAAAAAACTATGTGAATTAAGTTTCTTATCCTACATTTAACTTTTGATCTCGTCTCTAACGTGAATTCAAATACCAATTGAAAATGGTAAAAAAATGTAAGCGAGAAACCATGAAAGGACAGATCAATACATATACCAGTTTTCACTAAAAAATATTTTTTTCATAGCAGTATAAATTTCACGCTAGTATCAAAACAGTACTGACCCCGGTACCGATCTTAAAGTCTGGCATGCAGCAGAAGTATCGATACAAGTGTGAAATTTAAAGGCAAAACTCTATAAGAACAGAGCTACCCTTGAGGGAGATACTTCTTGATTTTTACAAAATTGAATAAGTAAGGTATGAAAGAAATAATGTTAAATTTTACTTTATTTAATTTCATTTTATGCACATTCACATTTCTCACAGCCATTTTGATCGATCTTGTACTTTCCATTGCAAGGTAAGATACAGTATAGATTCGGGCATGTCGGCCCTGTAGCAGGTAGTCCTGTTGTTACTGTAAGAAATGCAGAAATGTAAATACAAATTTTCTTTACTGACATAATAAATGTATACAATTTAAAATCTAAAAAAGCAAAAGTTGGTTACATTTTCCATTACTTATTACAATGATATCACAAACGTACTGTATTGCAAGCCGTTTTACTATTTATTCTTACTTCAAGATATCTCATATAATATATAAGATATCTCATATAATTTATAAGATATCTTATATAGTTTATAAGATATCTCATATAGTTTATAAGATATCTTATATAATATATAAGATATCTTATAAAGAAAATTATATGAGATATCTTATAAACTATATGAGATATCTTATAAACTTTATTAGATATCTTGAAGTTAGAATAAATAGTAAAACGGCTTGCCATAGTACTGTCTTGATTTTAGAATACCTTTTAGCATCTGTGTTTATTTTGACGTTTGTCACTGTCTCATCAGTTATTGCCACAATTGCTTGTCAGCTGTGATAAACTTGTCTTTTTCTAGCATATATCCATAGAATGTTCACAGACTAAAAGGACCATTTCCATAATAAAACATGTATAAAGTCTAAATTTCTTGATAGAGAAATAACTAATAATACATCTTTTTTCTCAAATTTCTTTAAATTGGACTGTTGCTTACAACAGTTGGCAAAATCCAAATCGTATCGAGCAGAATTTATTTTTAACATTCGTTGTAATAAAATAACAATCCAAAGATACTAATATTAGATATTGTAAATTTATACTATGCTGTATACGACGCATTTCAAGGAGTTACCTCTCATCAGCAGCATTTAAACCGAAACATTTGGAAGACCAAAAACCAAACTTATATTAAACAAGAAGTACTCATTCAAAAATACCGAAATAGGAAGCCAAATTTCAGCTAAGGAGATCTACCATATGCAATACAAGGAATGAACCCTTAGTATTTCTATTTATTTTGAATTTTGCTAAATACTGTTAATTTCTGTAACAAATCAATGAATAATCATGTCAGACAAGTCTGACGACTGGGTTGGCGAATACCCTCGGGGACCTAGGGTCCACCAGCAGAGGCATCATCCCAGGAGTTTCAAAATAACAATCCAAAGATACTAATATAAGATATTGTAAATTTATACTATGCTGTATACGACGCATTTCAAGGAGTTACCTCTCATCAGCAGCATTTAAACCGAAACATTTGGAAGACCAAAAACCAAACTTATATTAAACAAGAAGTACTCAACCAAAAATACCGAAATAGGAAGCCAAATTTCAGCTAAGGAGATCTACCATGTGCCACTGTTGGCCTAAAGGTGCTTATCTCGTGATGTCAGCTCTTTTATTGGTTCTTCGAAGAAACCAAAGCTCACTCCATATAAAACTATTCTCCTCGGTTGGATAAATAATATTTAAAAAAGAGATCGGTAAAAGGCTACGAAGTGATTAAAAATGAACATAAAATGACTTTGTATACAATTGTAGTAAAGATCGAAAAATAAAACAACTCTTCTGAAAAAGTTGTTGCTGTTTAAGCTATTGTGTTTGTCTTTCGAAAAGATTGAAACTCCTCAGTTAGATAATGTTTCTCAAATTCCATGAGGACTTGACCCGTTTGATATATTCTGACATCACCACACGTTTGTTAAATGCACGTGAAAATTTCCGCCAATAAAAATTCGGAAGACTTTTCGGGGTTTTACCTTGTCATTAGACATGTTAAAGAAAAAGATTAAAACTCTTGACGGGTTAATTATGAAATTTATCAACTCTAGATAACCAAATTTTCGTTTTTTTTAACTGCTCTTACAAGCCTCGCAGTTTAAAAATAAAGATTTAATCATCTCGAGTTGATAAATTTCATTATCAACTGGTCATCATTAGAATCTATATGTATTGTTGTACGAAGTGATTATATAATTAATTACGATATCTTGTACCATACTAGTTCATGGGAGTAAATTATATATCTTTTTGATAAAAAAATAACCTTAACCAAAAGCATAAAGTAGGAATTATTTAGCTACATCTCTCTCAAGCTGAAGCATAATTCTTTGTGTGAGTGCAGCGCGTGCAGCGCCCATGAACGTAAGTTTTGGTCATTGCAATAACGTTGTATGGAACATTCTGTACACTTGGAGTCTTGAACAGTAAAATACTTTATAAACGTACTTACCACTACACAGAGAATAATCACACATTAAACAGAAATTATTGTCGTATGTAGAACAGGATTGTGGACAGTTTGATGGAAACGGAGGGCAGCCTACAATACAACATACTTAATTACATTTGTCCGTTAAAGCTTAGAATCTGATTTTTTAAGGTGTCCTCTATTGCTTACTTCATCCTTAAAATTCTTATGTTCTGATAAAAACATTTTATAATTACCTTGTATTATGCGTCCTGCATCATGCTTTACAACGGAGAAAAAAGACCCATATTTCTCATTTTATATTAAGATTAAATAAACTCATTTCTATTAATTACTTATCCCATTTGTCTTCTAAGTACGGATATCTATTTCATTGAAGTTGTTTCAATATACCCACATATTTGTTTTATTCCTGCAATTGAAAACCTTACCTATTCGTCTGCATACACACAGGAAAGTTCAACATAATATATACAAGTATATGTTAAAGAATATGGTATGATTTTGCCTGATATTTGGTCCCTTGGATCCAAAATCAAAAAGTAATGAAAAACCTACCCTTAGCTATCATTATGTACTCTTAAAGTGTTTTTTTTTAAAGAACATGATTTGTTTTTAACAAGACATTCCTGCAAAAGCTGCAATATGCTATCAAAGATGGCTAATTTTGAAGATATACATGACAAGCACCAAATGTCACCCATTTTTGCACCTTTGAATTTAAACTGTAATATCACCCTTGCCCAAAAAGATATTTCACTGAAATGTGTCTTTATGTAAGACAAATATTACATTAAAAAATCTTTTTGGGCAAGACTGTTGATTATAATTGTTTTTACCAAAATATACTGTGAAAACACTCAGACGTTCATGACGTCGCTGTTGCATTATTGGGAAAGACTTTTCTACAATAGATTGTTAAAGTTCGATCATTATGCGATAAAAATGGTACTTATTTGAATTTGAAATCTTAATTTTAATTTTTCATGTCAGACGGGGCCAATTAATGGCTGAAATCATACCTTCTCCTTTCCTGTGCATTGTTGTAGTTAGAAATCATGGAAAGTAATAACAACTTCCCAATCTTCAAATCACTATTATACATAATTATTTCACCTTCAAAGATACTGACAGTTCCTTCAATTCCTAAGAGGTAAACTCGATCTGTTAATTTGTTTTAAGAAATCTGGCGAGCTGTCTCTTAGAAATACCATTATTTCTCAATTTGGGTTTCGAACTCATAACTTAGTCTTGATATTGTAGATATCAGCCTTTCAGAACCCTTTCGTTAAAAACACTAAAAGATCATTTCTAATAAAGCATTTTATATAAAGTAAAATAAAGACTACTTACCACTTAATGTTGTTGTAGAAGGAATAGTAGTTGTCGTATTTTTTGTTGTCGTTATATTTTCCGTTGTCTGTACTGTGATTGTTGTCGGCGGAGTTATACCAACAGTTGTTGGATTACGGGATGTATCTTTTGTGGTTGATTTGGAAGTTGTAGCCGATGATGTGGACTTGATCGTTAAACTTGTATTCATTTTAGTAATTGCTTGAAGTGTTGTAATTAGACGTGATGTTGTTGATGGTGTAGTTGTTGCAGATTTTGTGACTGCCGTAGTAGCGGATGTAGTATGTTTTGTTGTTGAAGCTGGAAAAGATCTCATTGTTGTTGTTGGCCTCTGTGTAGTTAATGACTTTGTTGTTTGCTTTGTTAGAATTGTAGTTCTCGGTAGCAGCGTTGTTAGAATGGCTGTTGTTATAACTTTTGGTGCCATAGTGCTCACTGTTGTAACTGTAGGCTGCTTAGTAGAAACTTTTGTTTGTTGTGTCGGTTGCGTTGGCATTTGTTGGGAACTTTTCGGAGGCTGAGAGGTAATAACTGGTGAGGTTGTTGTTGTAGGATAAGGTGTAACATTTTGTGTTGTTTGTATGCCTATAAGTAAACAGGTTGTACTAAAAGCATTAATGCATAGTTATGTCTATTGGATTATAGTCAATTTCAGAAAAATTGCATAGCAGAATATTGAATAATAATTGATATTCACTGGAAAAAAAACATATTCACCCCTCGAAATCAGGGAAGGCATTTATATTTTAGAATTCTGGAAATCCCCTATTTTTTTCGACTTATAGAAATTAATTTGACATAGCGTGCTTTTAAGTAAAGCATCGTATGTTTACCGCTGTCGAGAGATTGTTTCATTTTTTTAAACAACGACTGCAGTAAATAGCAACAACAAAAAAGGAAAATAAATAAATAAAAATAAAAAATAAAAATAAAAATAAAAAATGGAAAATAGAAATTGCCAATATGATAACCAACCTCAAATGTTCATTTGCATTATTAAATAAAACAATAACTTGACTTTTGAAAAACTGTTATTTACTTCGCGTGTTGATTTCGGTTTATAAAGGCTTTTTCAAAAGTTAATAACTCCACACATAGTACATTTGTAATCATATAAATTTATTATTACAAGGTGAGCTAACTTTAAGCAACATTCAGCTATTCATTTCTTGACAATCTTTTTTGTTTTATTAAATGAATCGAGAATGAACGAAAATTAAAAATTTTGGGCATCAAAATTGATATCAGAATGTTTATTTACATAAGAAACAGCACGTTGGTGGATAGACCTGATTTCAGTTCCTTTCTTATTGCATTGTTGATTGTGATCTGTATCTATTAAACCACAAACGTAATATTATATTATCATTTATTACATTGAGTGTGGTGAAATACCGGGATTTCCGAGTGAAAGTCACTTTTCACTCTAGGAAGTGACGTAACAATAGCCGTCGCCAACGACGTTGCTATACAATGGTCGACGCGTAATCATATAAAAACATAATCCCTTGTATTTTCTCATTAAAATGTCTGAATACATGAAATATTTCAATGTAATAAACAGAATAACTAATTCTGAAATTCGAATACCAAAGATCTACAACTCGTGACCGAAAAACACTAATAATTAATAAAACACTCGTGAATTAATGTGTTGTTCGGTAACTCCTTGTAGATTGTTAGGTATTCGCATTTCAAGATTAGTTATACTATAAATAATGATACTTAGAAAATTTTAAACAGTCTTACCTGGTGTGTTTACCGATGAGGTTTGGGCCTGAGATTGTACTTGAGGTTTATCAGTTGGATTAAGATTTGATAATTGGCCAGGGAAAAATCCAGGTTTAAAACCAAAAGTGTTTGTTCCTAAGCCACCTGCACCTGTTTGTGTATGACCTCCAGGCTGTTGCCCACTGCTTGAACCTCCGGAAATACCTATGTAATTGCAAAAATGAATGATACGATAACATAGTGGGTTAATGTTGATTTTTTTAATCAGTCTTGCCACACTCTCCAATTATTTTCGGTTGCAGACCACAAAATGTGTTGACCTTTCTGTACCTTTCCAACCTCTTTTATGGATTGCCTAAATGCATGGTTGAAATGATAAGATGCATGTAATATGTACCACCCGATTTTATCCAAAGAACATAAAAAAATGAATTTGAACTACATAAACTGTCTATGTTTTTTAAAACTCATTTTTAGTACACGTATCATGAATAAAGCATCCTTACAAGTCAGTGGTCGTGTGTCCCAGTGCGGCCGTGTGGGACTCCTGACTTACATTATTATGGGCTTGTTCTACATTCATCGCTTTGGATGGACAAATCAGAAATCACGATTCATACATACCCATTTGAATTCGATCTTAAAAATATGACATGCTTAATGAAAAGCACAAGGCGTGTCAATTTTACGAGTATTTAGTTTCTAGGGAACACTGTGGAAAATTTTTGTTGTAAACACCACTTAAATTAATATCAAAATATGATGTATTTTTGTTTTAAATTCAATAAAGTCTGCTAAATAATCTACTTTGCAAAGAAATTGTAGCTCCAAATCCCAATTTCTATTTTTCTAAGTTACGCTAACGCACGTGCCTCCATGAAGATGTTATCTGGTGAATATGCAAATTTGGAAATGTGAATTTACAGAGAAAACATTCCGTAATAAAATGTTACAACTAATAAAGTCGATGTTTGATTTTTACATATTAGAAAAGGTTGTGTGTGTGTATATATAATGACTCCACAACAGAGAGAACAGGCCATTGGTCGATTGGATGCTGGGCAATCTGCCAGAGTTATTGCCAACGACTTCAACTGTGCTGTTCGAACAATTGAACGTCTACGGACACGGTACAATGCAACAAACAGCACAAATGACCGTCCACGGAGTGGTAGACCCCAAGTCACTACCCCAAGACAGAATAGAGGCATTGTTCGTCACCATTTGATGAATCGGTTCACCCCAGCTGCCGAAACTGCCAGAAACACTGTTGGAACACATGGACGACCCATAAGTGATGATACGGTTCGTCGGCGATTAGCTGCTAGAAACATGAGATGTCGCCGTCCAGCAAGAGGACCTATTCTTACTCCTCGACACCGTCAAGCTCGTCTTCAGTGGGCCACTCAGCGACAGAATTGGCGAAATCGACAATGGCGTAACATCATCTTCTCTGACGAAAGCCGTTACTGCATTTCAATGGCAGAACCAGAGTGTGGAGAAGACGCGGGAAACGTTACGAAGACAGCTGCATTCTGGAAACAGACGCGTGGGGAGGACCTAGCATCATGGTATGGGGTGGAATCGGCCTTAACGTTAAACTTGGTCCAGTCATCTTTCAGAACCTTGTCCCAGGCAGAGGAAATGCCGTAACAGCTGCCCGTTACATCGACCAAGTCTTGACACCCCATGTTCAGCCCCATTTCGCACGTCATCAAAACAAGACTTTCCAACAGGACAATGCACGTGCGCATACTGCAAGAGCCACAAGAGACTTCCTACAGCAGAATAACATTAATGTTATGGATTGGCCGGCTTTGAGTCCAGATTTAAACCCTATTGAACATTTATGGGACGAAGTTCAAAGACGGTTGAATAATGAGCAGCCAAGTCCGACAACTGCAGCTGAACTTTCACAAGCGTTTCAGAGAGTATGGGCACGTATTCCGATGGCGTTTATTAATCGGCTCATCAACTCCATGTACCGAAGATGTGCCGCAGTAATTGGTGCCGGTGGAGGACATACACGTTATTAACGGACGTGGGAGCACAGCATTGAAAACATGTGACGTTGCGACAATTGTGATGTTTTTGTGAACATTGTAACCAAAAGACTGTAAATCATTCATTAAATTTTGTAAAAATTAATTTAAAAATATATAAATGTCACTTTGAAACAAATGTATGTGAACATGTCATTTTGTGCGACGTTTCTTTTGCGGTTCAGTGTAAATGTATTGATGATAAGCTGATCAAAAAATGCATATAGATGTTCTCTTATAACAGAAAAGTATTTTTGCATTTAAAATTATTTAAACATAGGTCTTCAGTTTCAAATTCATTTTCAAAGACCAATTGACTTAAATTAATTTTGGGGTCTAGGTAGTTCGTCATGACTACTCACGATCACTAGCCAGTCAATACTGAAATTGTGAGTTCGAATGTCATCTGTGGCGGGGTGTGTTCGACTCCGATCTTAATTGACAATGATTGCCAATTTTCCCACCGAAGGTCGGTGGTTCTCACCGGGTACCCCAGCTTCCTCCACCAATAAAAGCTGGCCGCCACGAAATAGCCAAATGCGCTGAAAACGGCGTAAAACCCCAGATATAATAAAAAAAATAAAATATTTTTTCGATGGTAAAAAATGTACTACACATAGGCAAGGAATATGAAAATCACGATGATTACTCTGGTCGCGAGTCACCAGAGCACACTACACTTATAAAACTGGAAAATTTGTAGAATCTATCCAGAAACAGTACGCATCAGTGTTTAAAGATCAATAGATTTAATTAATACCAAGAAAAAGTTTAAATGCGAAAACTCTAAGAATATATCTCCCCGTAATGGTAGTAATTTTAATTGTTGTCCCTTTGACTTTTAAAAGAAAAAAATATTACGTGTTTGGTATAGATAACACACTTGTGTCATCTACCATTATTTTTTTAAAATAGAAAAGAAAAGGGTCAGTTTCAAATTGAAGTGACAATAGATATTTTGTTGATAGATTTCGACATTGTCACAGAAACACAAAGGCTTTTCGGTGGAATAAAATTATGATACCAATTTAGATGCAGAGGAAGTGCACATTTAGTCGATTTAAAACTCTTCGGTTGTACTCAAAGCCTAAAACGTTTTAATCCAAATCAAAAATGTTATACAGCAAATTCAAAAAATGAACAAAAAGTAAAGCCAAAACCATATAAGTACCGATAAATTTATTTTGGATTCGATGAAAAAAATTGATAAATGTTACAACCAAGCGAATAAATTGTACTATAAAATGTTGTTGTAACGTCAGAGGAAGCTTGGACATGGTTTCTATGTAGTATTTGCATAGTAAGAAATATTACATACTCTGGCAAGGACAATCAAAACATCTCGTAGTTGGATTCCATTGCAAACAAATACACATAAAATTCTGCTGACATGTACATGAAACTGAAAGCATATAGTTCGCATATTAAATAAATGTTATTAAAATTGACACCAACTTATGTTTAATATGCAAGAAGAAATATGGTAAATTAATTCATTCGTGTTCCTGATAAAGCAACGAAGCAGTCCAATAATGGCTTTTCCTCATTCTAAAGGTATATACTTCGGCTTTCAAATCTGGCCCGGGTAACGGTTTGAACGAAAATAACATCTAAAGAAATTTGAGGATGCAGATACTAGATCAGAATGACTTGCAAAGAAATCAAAGGAATAAAATCACAATTTTTGTATGTTTATAATCTTATCCATATGAAAGGCGAATTACATATAATTTAATTTGATTTGAATACTGCATTTTGATTGGCCGAACAGCATGGAGCAACATTGGTTATACTGTATAACCTGGTTTGGTCTTATGACACCACCGACGGATTAATCCACTTATAAATCCCGTGTCATTATTGATGCTTGAATCGAATCATTTATTTCTGTTTGGAAATTAAATCATAAGAAATGATATTTTTTTCATATTTTTTGTGAGAAAGGTCAATTGACTTTTCATAATGATCTAACCCGTACGTCATCCCATTAATATGTTAAGGTGTATGTTTAATTTTTTCTATTCTTTTTTATGATATATGTATCAATATGACAATATCTAGTAAACATGCTTTGTGTTATAATGGAGCGCGTGTGCTCTAGGTTAATCTTTGAATTTATTTCTGTTGTCGTTAAATAACGATAAATTCCAAGACTTTCTACATTTCATCTACCACAGTGAACTTGAAATTAAGGATACAACAGACACATCAAAGTCCTCTTCCTATTTGGATGTGTTTCTCGAAATGGACAATGAGGGACATCTGAAGATAAAACTTTGACAAATGCGATGAATTCGACTTTCCTATTGTTAAATTTCCCTTCCTGAGTAGCAATATACCAGCATCCCCTGCATATGACTTCTACTTTTTCTCAGCTTATCCGATATTCAAGGGCATGTGTGAATTACCATGAATTTCGATAAAGAGGGTTACTGCTGTCACAAAAGCTTCTTAGCCAGGATTTTATCAGGGATACATTGATGTCATCACTTAGGAAATGTTACGGTTTTCATCACGAATTGATTGACCGTTACAGTGTTCCAGTATCTAAGATGATGTTGGACCTGTTCCTACTGTCGTAACGTTTCATGTACCTCCACTGATTTGTTACTACCACCGGATTGACTTTGTTGAACTTCACGACGGGTGTCGTATAGGGAGCAGGAACTGCTTACCCTTCCGGAGCACTTGAGTTAGCTCCTGGTTTTTATAGGAGTTCGTGTTGTTCATTTTTGTTAGTTTTCAGTGTTTATTTGTTGTGCTTGTGGTTGTTCATTTGTCTTCCCGGGTTTTGTCTGTCTAATGGATTGTGTTTTTTGGATTGCTCCTTAGGTATATTTGTCCTTCTTATCAACACTGGAGTCGTGAAGTTTCAATACTCATTTTACATGTAATTGACAATGATTGTAAGTTTTCATGTCAAGTTTGGTCTCTACCAGTAACAGACAATGGTGTTGAAAGTGGTGTAAATTCCTGATAGACACACGGTTATATGGTACTAAAGCTTACAATTATTATTTGAACAGTTTGGTTATTTGTGCTTATATGATTATAGAATCATGGCAGTTCTCTATTTCATTGATTTATTTTTTTCTCACTCTGTCACTTAAAAGTTTCCATGATACACCCAATCATTCAACGGCAATAGATTTGTTAAATCAACATTAAACAATGCCTTGGTATTGACGTGATATATGTATAAACAAACAGTTTCTCGTAAATTTTTCTCCTTTTATAAACTGATTTTTAGTGGCGTTTATATATCTTTTTACGGGTTATTGGAAATTTTCCATGCACACATATTAGTTCATGGGGTTATCAGGCTGTTACCATATTCAGTAAAGAAAATGTAAATACGTGATAGAAATTTCAAATTGCACTGGGAGAAAATTATGTTGCGGTGTCTCATCCACGAATCGTATTCTCTTATTTCCAGATTAAGTTTTTATTAAATACGTTTAAGACTATTTTACCAATACTCACCAATTGTTATTGTATTAGCCAAAATGAAAATGAAATTGCCTGTAAATAACATTTCTCTTTCCAATCACAAATCCCTTTCTTGTGTTAAAAAAAACAACAAAAGTGATACTATAAGTCAGGCAGGTGAATATGATATTCTAAGGATAGACAAGATAATTAGGATAACACATATCTTTATGGCAGAAAACATACACACGATAACGATAAACAACGATGAAGAAAAATGGAAAATTTCAGACATGAAACCACAAAGGAAACAGATCCCCATAATACAATTTGCAATTCTTCATGCGTATGATATAGATAGTAATAAATATAGAATATTACATGGCTTTTCGTCGAGCCTGCGACTTTTGTCGTTGAAGCGAGACATAGCGATCTGTGATTAAAGTTTTTAAAACATTAATAACTGTCTTAACATATCCTAGATTTTAACCAAAGTTGGACAGAAGCTTGTTCATGATCAAGAGATAGTATCCAGAGGAAAATTTTGCAATCATTTTTTTTCCCCATTTTCCCGTATTTACGTATAAATGGACTTAGTTTTTTCTCCCACTTTTTCTCCCAGTTAACATTACATAAAGTCTCGAGTTAAAGTTCTTAAAACATTAATTACTTTCTTAAACCATCCTGGATTTTAACCAAACCTGGATAGAAGCTTATTTATGATCAAAAGATAGTATCCAGAGGAAAATATTTTAATAATATTTTCCCCTTTTTTCGTATTTTACTTATAAATGGACTTAGGTTTTCTGCCAGTTAACATTACATGCAGTCTGCAGTTAAAGTTTTTGAAACATTAATTACTTTCTTAAATAATTCTGGATTTTTACCAAACTTGGGACAGAAGCTTCCTGATAAATAACATCTTGCCATAATAAATTTTATTATATAAATTTATATTTATGTGAGCTGAACCTTAATTGACTCTATAATAATTAAAAATGTTGTTTATCAGGAAAAAAAAGACTTCCCATATTTCCTATAAAATACAGTTTTCTTAGTGGCAAATAGATTCTAATTTTATTACATCATTTATTTTGGACAAAAGTTTATAATTGCATCTACTATTTACATGCATTGTTATTAATGACTCGAGTCATAAATCAATGTAAAAATGATCTATTTAATTTTTTTTCATTCAAGAAATTTATGTTTCAACACATTTAAAAATCACTTAATATAACAGGTTAGGAAAAAATCAAGGGAGAAAAGTATTTTTGATAAATATAAATAGAAAAACTTTGATTGGATACTTCATTCATTTTTTACAAGCATCACTTTTTTCATACATTGCACAACTTTTATCCCATTAACTGTAAATGTAATTAATTATTACCCTTAACACAATTCCTAAAAAAATATGTCCATTCTACTATTACACTGAAAACATAGACAACAGCGAAAGTAGTCGAGACCCAAACGAATTTTTTCATATCACACTCCATATCAACCCGAGACGCTCATTTCACCCCGACAGTATTTGCTCGAGGGTTGGTATGGAGTGTGATATGAAAAAAGCCATATAATATTCTTTGCATCATAAATTTAAACCTTACATGAATGATCCTGAAACGAGTTTCATATCTGGCGTTTTGTATCCAGGAATACATACTTGCGTATATGAGATAAAGCAGATTTTTATGTATTCAGCTCTGAGACAAAATATTTCACCATACGGCAATATAAAATGAATTTTTAGGTTTGCGGATGCGTCTTTGTCTGCCATCTTGTCTGATGTGTCTGGTAACGTCATTTCTAGATCATATGATTTCGTAGGGGTGCGATGCGGATCTAGCCGTGATGATATGGATATCATCACGGATAGGTGATATGGACTATGTGCTTCAATCCATATCATATATACAAACAACCCATATTTAGTACTAAATATATGGTAATTGCTTTTCACGAATACGATCAGTATTAACCGTGATAAGTTAATAAGTTATTTGAATATTGATCATGTGACTATTAAAAATATCCCGGACGTTCTTTGCGAAGTACTGTGAATGACCTCGGAAACATTGTATGTCAAATTATATCTTTGATCACGCCTTTGATTATTATCATCAGTTCGGTACAATATAATATGTATAAGGCTGGTTTGAAGTTTCTCTATGGCATTTTTTACACCTTCCATGAAAAGATAAGACTTATAAATACAAGAAAAAGTTGGAACAAAATTAATTTCAGGTCAAATCGCATAGGACTGGTAATAATATATACCATTGTTTAAGACGATGGTTAAACAACATTACAGATATTTCAGATATCGTGTGATAACGCCTAAATAATATTAGCTAAACTTGTGACCAAAATTGTTGAGAGAAGCAACAATTAAAATCAAATGAGGGAAATCCTAAGGACATCAAACAATTATAATTCCTGAGAACAAAAATAGGAAATGACAGGAACAATAAACAACAATCACACAACACAAAAACATTAAAAGTTAAAAGGTGATGAGCAAATTTTACCTCAGCTAAATCCAAGCGGGGTTAACTCATGTGATCCGGATGTGTAAGCAATTCCTGCCTCTTATGAGACACCCGCCGTGTTGCTGGTTGATTGATTGATTGATGTTTGATTAACGTCAAGTGGCAAATATTTCATGTTTCTTCAGGACGAGAACCAGTTCAACAATTTATCAAACAATTTAAATGCCGTTGGGCAGGACACAAAGTGGAAGCAAATTTGATTATCACTGTAAAACGGTGGGTTGTTGGGTTGGGTCGGATAATTTAGCCCTCTGTTGCGGCCATTCGACTATTCTTTTTCGAAAACTACAGAAGAGTCTTTAACGTGCAGGGAGTGTGGCATTCTCCAAACACGTTTCCCAATTTGGTCCGTGGTCAGGCTTTCCTTAATATACTTGAACCCTTCCCCCCAACGAGAGGGTCTCCCCTGACCACCACCTGAAACAAAACTCGAGAATAGAAATAGGCCACATATTAGATTCGATATGTTCTCACTGACTTCAAGATCATTTTTGATATTGTAATGATCATTAAATTCGAGATGACAAGTGTAAACTTCCCGAATGACAGTAGGAAATCTGTGATTACAAAATGTAAAAATAGTTTTTAGACAGCTTCTTCTCATATGTCATTCCGTTTCTGAAGTGAAAGATTTTTTTCACCGAAGAAATACTGCTCTTTTTATTTAATTTTATTCATGTGCAGTGAATTAATCTTTTTTTTCTTTATATTTTGCTAAATACTTATGTCCTGGATAAGCTAAAAAATGTAGCCCCATTCCCAATCGAAATTATTTTAATATCATCTACGATTAATAATACATTTGTCCAGATAAACGACATTTACTGTAAAAAAAAATGAGTTGTATAAAATAACATATGATATTAAAATATACCAGGGACTAACCAGACAGCGAAATGGGTGTTTGACTCGCCAAAAAATTCGAAAAATGCCTTCAATCGTCGATTTCGCATTATTAGTGCGAAGAGAAGTCGCCAAGACGTTTTGGCAAAGGGACACAACTCTTACTCGTTTTTGGCGGCAAATTGTAAACAAACAAAAGGCGCTGATCGGTCTTGTTCTGTCATTTTCGTTGCTTCAATTTGATAGATAATTCAGATTTCGATGACGTCAAGTGATAAACGATATTTATATACAGAATTAACTTGATATTGACTTCGTAATATGTGAATAGGATATCAATATCTGAATCTATCAACTAGAGGAATTAGGGATGAACATGATGAGTGATACAAAATGATTTAGGCCTGTTACCCGTTCTGATTGACTTAATTAAGTCATAAAAACTGAGATAGTGACTACATTCACGTGCCTAAACTGACCATGTCTCATTTTGTCATTTGATTATAGGCCTCATACACCCAAAACCGTACGTAAACAGTCTCCCAAAACTTTTAAAAGAAAGAATCTGTCTCACCAAAATGAGGAACTAAGATAATCGACTGATATAATAATCATGAAAACGGAAACTGACAAATAATATGAAATTAGAATTTATTTTTCTAAGTTTTAATTTCGTGTTAAACCGAGACGCATTCACTTCTCCAAGCAAGTCTTCTTTTCTCCCAATTCTGTCTTGGAGGGAGAAGTCACTTCTCCCAAAAGCTTTAGTCTAGTTGCTCCTAAGTTGGAGTCATCCTTATTAAAGTTTTATGGACGCCATCATGACTTTGTTGACAGGTATTAAAAAACCGTTTCCCAAATGAAAATGGACAGTTCCATTGATGTTGTCCCTTCCTCATACCTGATTTGACATGGGCAGCATGGCGGGTGTCCTGCAGGAAGGAGAAACTGCTTACTCTTCCGGAGTACCTGAGTCTAACCCCGGTTTTTTTGGTTGGGTCCATATTGTTCATATGTTTTTAGTTTTTAATTGTAGTGCATATATTGTTTTGGTCTTGTCTTCGTTGTTCTCTGGAGTTTGTCAGTTGTTTCGATTTTCCCCTCCTTCGAATATCCCTTTGGTATTTCTTGACTTTACATATACCATGAATATACTATTTATACAGATATATTGATGACTCGACTACAGCATAACTTTGAACAAAGAATGTCAATGATTTAATTAACGTCATTTAGTAAAAAAAAATTAAAAAAGGAATAAAAAGAAAAGAAACACACATGGATTTGTATTATCTGTACGATTAGTGATCCAAAGATGTAATATTTCTAGATTTTATTGATAATGGTATTTTTGCGTCCTTTATCTATTCAATTGGATTAGAATTCATCCTCTTAGATTTTTGTAGTAGATGATTCTGTCACATGAAGAATGTGTAGATGATGTTTCCAGCCGACAGTTGAAGTTGTAACATTACCGATGTCATTGATATGCTTCTTGTCCGAAACTGATGACGTTGCCAGCGTCTTGGTGAAATGAAGTATATTTAAAAGATGATCGTTCCATTTTCCATTTGAATTTGTAGTTGAATCAGTTGTTGGTTTGAATTGCACAGCATCGTAAGTTGCCGTGTTAAGACCATTTATCTCGTTGACTGGCGGAGGACTTAGGGAAAATTTACTCGCTCCTGAAATCATTACAATTTTGTTTACGTTCGAAAATAAAGGAATAAAAAGACTTAAAGGTTGTTCTACCGGTAAGCTCAACTTTACCTAATTTGACTTAAAGAGGGTACGATAAGTAGCTTGCTTTACAGATTTTTGTGCCAACATTTTAATATTAGTATATTTGTATGTGTAATTTTCGTATATTTATCATTGATGTTGGTACATTTGAACCATATAAGAATCAAGGATTCTTCTCATTTGCCTTTCAGTGTATACCAGTGGGGGTATTTTCTATGTGGACTTGCACATCGATCTTAGATAAATAGTTGGCGGCAAAGTATTAGTACACTATGCAAATTTTGACCAGATCAAGAATATGGACCATTATTTGGTTACTTTAGATGCAAAAATTCTGCAATAATTGTTTCTTTATTTAGTATGATCATTTTGAAATATGGACTTCTCTTTGCAAAAGAAAGAAGTAGGGGCCAATGTGCTTATTACGGAGATACTTAAGAAAAAGCTCAAAGTTTAGAATGTGCTTATTACGGAGATACTTTAGAAAAAGCTCAAAGTTTAGAACGCAAGAAGGTTTTCTTTGAGATATAATGTGTTGCTCTTGGTGACGTCATTATGCTAGTGTATCTTATTGCCTAAACACGATTTCAAAATATACCAAACCAAAATGTGATACATTGGAATGAATGCATAATATTTCCTACTTGCGGGTATTGGAGTTGTCTGCCATATGCATGAGTTATCTTTCCTGACAGACGGTGTCTTGTATTTAACATATAGGGCAAAAAGTGCTTCTTTTTTCTGAAAATATTGAATTGGAGAAGCCCTTTATCTGACAAAAAATGTGGGAAAATATATTCGAAAGCATGTCATTAATGTGTGTTAGGAAGAAAAACTAATTTGCAGAAAAAATGAAAATTTCTTCATTAGTGTCAATGGAAGACACCTTCTCCTAAGAGCAGATAACTTTGTAAATGGGAGACAACTCATATGCATAAAAAATTGCGAATATTGGCTCTCAACTCTCTCCCAAGAATATTATCTTCCGTTATATACCTGCTTACGTCGAAGCAACACCGAAGAGAATTTTTCATCAAATGTACTAAAATATTTTTGATGAAATCGATCTAATATGAGTAATTGTAAATCAGGGAAAGAAAATAATGTAACCAGGAGAATAGATAATCTATTATCACTTATTCAAACCGGATATACAAGCATCTAAGGTAGTATTTACCTGTTGTTTTCACTGATGAGATCTTGGGATTGTTTTCAGATTTTTTTTGTGGGTTATCAGTGCTTGGATTGAGATGAGACAGTTGTCCAGGAAACAATCCAACGTGAAAATTAGGGAAAAGGTTTTCTCCTTCACCTGTACCTGATTCCGTTCTGCCTGGTTGTTGAGCTGAATTTTTGTTTGTTTCACCAAATGTACCTTCTGATGTAAAACAAAATAATTAAATTTATTTGGTAACATTTTATTTCCTTGGCTTTTGTAAATCTGTCATTCATTAAATGACGGACATACAGCTTTGGTTGGAGATCCCGTGCTAAAGAAACATTTTTAAGGAGAACCATAAGGACAATTCAATTAAAAATTGGCCATTTTAGTTCGAGGACAATATATATTTTTTCGGAAATAAGATTGAAAATCACGAGTATATCCCTTGCACAATAGCTCTGTCTTTATATGGTTTTGGCTTTACATTTTGGCATTTGAATATTTTCGTCAACGATTTGAATTGTTTCGGCTTTCACATTTTAGGCTGATGAGTCGTAAATCAATGAAATATGCACATCTTGTGCATCCTATTGGTATCATCGAATATTTAGTAATTATGGCCTCCAGTCACAATATTGACCATTCTTCAAAAGTATGGTTTCAAACAGCCTAGTAGTTATAGAGAATTTTTTTTAAATGTTTTTCTATTATTATTAACGATGGCCGTTGTGATTCAAAATCCCGACTTTTGGACAAGAGGTCGCAAGACCATTTCTGCAATTTCTTTGGCGTCAATGGAAGTACTAATTTCTGAGGATAAAATTTAGAAAATTTTTTTTTTTATTAATGTTTCTATTTTTTTTTTAAGTAATTGCGTGCTATTGTTTCGCTGTCGGAAGCACTGTAAAAGTGGTCAAGGTGTTTCAGGGGAGAAAATATTAAAAGGAATTTTACATTGGACGATGTACGCAAAGTGATGACTATTATTATTTTGATTCTATCAGCTGTATTTTATAGCCCAGGGGATATTGATTGATTGATGTACATGAAAAAAAAGAAAGAAAATCTTAAAATCAATGAAGTAAAATTTGTGATAACTTATAACGTTTAAAATCTTGCTATAAGGTTTGACCTAACACTGACTTTCAGATACAGTTCTTTATTCAGTACTACCTTATTTTGTGCCCATTGCCCTGATTCAATACCTACCCTGGCAAGGACAATCAAAACATCTAGTATTAGGATTCCATTGCAAACACAAGCACATAAATTGCTGCTGACATGTGCATGAAACTGAAAAATAAGAACAAGCTTATTGTTCGAAATTCCATGAAGAATTAAAACAAAATCAAACAATGCCTGAGGTTTAGTCTCTGTAAATCAACTTAGTTCGCCAGCACACAAAAAAAAAAGAAAAATAATAAAAATAACCAACTGTCTTTCTAGCACTTTATTCACAATTACCTCAAGCCTTGAATATATGACGAGAAACAAGTTCTGATGTTTTTATCATATCTAACAAAATGGTTATAAAACTGAAACATACAAGCTTGTCATTGCAGAAAATTTGAAATTACCAGTTTTATATATGAGATGCGCTATGACTTCTAATGGCCCCAGAAAATGTTTAAAACAGCCCGTTTGAAGTCATAGGGATCTCGGCGTGATCTTTTATCTGCAACATTGAAGCTAATAAGTGTTAATTTCTACAATGCTATATAAGGTAAAAGGGTACTTGCAGGTACAGCTGATTGATCTTACAAGCACCAAACAAAGTTACATGGCACAAGATTCGCACGACACTAGTAACATACTTTTCAAGTCTATCGTTGAAAATTTTCTTCGTTTTTTAAATTTTTATGTCATTGTTAATATTCACTGTTAGTAATTTACATAAAAATATAAATGAAAGAACTTACTGAATATAACAGAATTTGTCAAAACCAAACATAATATAATAAACATTTCTCTTCAAACTAGGTGTTCTTCTTTATTCTTATTTGAAGATATTTATAAGATTTTGTTTCTAATGTGGTCAATCTATTCAAAATTAGTTTACCGCACTTGCTCCTTATTTTCATTCGGTTGTTTATATATCGCGCCTGGGAGATCTAACTACAGCCGTTTGAGGGTCATGTCAAGGGTCAAATTTGTTGAGCCAATCAGCGATGTGGATATAAAATCTTAGCCTATTGAACTGACATAGAAGTTATTGTAGCGTCTAGTAATTCTGAATTTGACCCTAGACTAATTTTATTTAGATTGTCATTTGACATTACAAATTTAATCATTAATGCTGAAAAAATATGGGTAACCAGCAAGTACCGTTTTCTATGGCAAGCCGTTTTACTATTTATTCTAACTTCAATATATCTCATATAATTTTTAAGATATCTTATATAATCTAGTTTTTATAAGATATCTTATAAACTTTATAAGATATCTTTAATACTGTATAAGATATCTGATATATTTTATAAGATATCTTGTATAGTTTATAAGATATCTCATATAGTTTATAAGATATCTTATATAATTTATAAGATATCTTATAAAGAAAATTATATGAGATATCTTTTAAACTATATGAGATATTTTATAAAGTTTATTAGATATCTTGAAGTTAGAATAAATAGTAAAACGGCTTTCCATATTTTTCACATATCTCATCCAGTAACATAATTATCAAGAAAGTGTCAGAAACACAATAAAATATACAATATTAAATATTATGAAGTATCAAAATCTTATTTTCACAAACTGAAACAAAATATATTGCATACAACGTAAACTCAACATATATGAAGTGTATTGCTAACAAAGAACAAAAAGCACGAATTTGACACTAACGTTTTACTTGTATCAGCAGTTTCGGTTTACAGACAAGTTCAAAAGATATAATTCTGAAAAAAAATCATTCCTGCAGAATGCCATTGCAAAGAAAATAGGTAAACATCGACATAATGAAATTTATATTTAAAAAAATCCAGTGACATACATGATTTTAACGTGACATACTATGTATAAAACTGTATATCTTTTTTGTGCTGGTGTTTAAATTTTATTGGTTTTAAACTTTGTTCATTTTTATATCTGGTCTGTTTACCTATACCAATATCACTGACACTTTATCAGTTTTTTTTCTTTATTGTGATGAGAAATTTGCTAATGTTTTGAAATAAAGATTCTGGGGATAGTCGCAAAATATTTACGCCAATAATATATGTGTTCTGAGGCAGCATGAAAGTAGATTTCAAACAAAAAGCAATATTGTATAGTTTGTAATTTTTAACAAAAATATGTTTGTTTGTTGTTTGTTGTTTTCCAGTTGCAAATATCACATCCTTCTTCAGGAAGAGGACCAGTTCACCATTTTATTAAACAAAATTCAAATAGCGGTGGGGCAGTACTCAGAGAGGGAAAAGTTTTGACTGTCACTGTAAAAGGGTGGATTATTGGGTAGGGTCAGATAATTTAGCCGTCTGTACCGGCATTAGCCTACTCTTTTTCGAAAACTACAGAAGAGGTATTTAGCATGCAGGGGGCGCGGCATTCTCCAGACACGTTACCCACTATGACAAGGGCAGGCTTTTCGTATTATGACATGACAACCCCGAACGAGAGGGTCACGTTGGGGGTCACGAAAGTCGGTTCTGTGGGTTGAGCTCCTGTGATTCATCACAGGTCTCTATAATAAAACATTATAATTTTCTCCCGACCAAAATGATTTTCTATACTTGCAACATATAGCGCTTTGTAATGAGCCTCGAGATCGTGCTACGGGTTGTGAATGTGTTATCTTTGCGTACCTATACAATGCTCATGTAAATGTTAATGTGATATTTAAAATTAAGGATACTACAGATACATCAAAGTCCGCTTCATATTTGGATTTGTTTCTCGAAACAGACGATGAGGGACATTTGAAGACAAAACTTTATGACAAACGTGAAGACTTCGACTTTCCTATTGTTAACTTTGCCTTCTTGAATAGCAATTTAACAGCATCGCCTACATATGGTGTCAACGTTTCTCAGCTTATCCGATTTTCAAGGGCATGCGTGAGTTACCCTGACTTTCGACAAAGAGGATTACTGCTATCACAAAAGCTTCTTAACCTGGGTTTTATCGGGGATAAGTTGATGTCATCACGGTCGTCATCACGAATTGATTGGCCGTTACAGTGTTCCAATATCTAAGATGATGTTGGACCTGTTCCCACTGTCGTAAAATTTCATGTGCCTCCACTGGTTTGTGACTTCCACCGGACTGACTTTGTTGAACTTCAAGACGGGTGCCGTATAGGGAGCAGGAACATTTCCGGAGCACCTGAGTTTGTGTTGGTCATTGGTTTTAGTTCATTTGTCTTTCCGGGTTTTGCCTGTCTAATGGATTACGTTTTTTGGATTGCTCCTTGGATATATTTGTCCTCTTTATGAGAATTTAATTTTTCACCACTTGAAATGGGCAGTCCTCGATTGTCGGAGGGTAGAAAGTAAGGTTCTACTCTACTTACAGCTCGCAATCAAGTGACATGAAGGATCGCTTGTAAACTTAAATTTCGATTTCAGTTTCGCTAATTTATTAAAATAAAATTGCAACATGAAGCATGATAGATTTGATAGAAAAAAATGAAAATTTCTTCTTCTTCTTCCAATACAGTGCAGTGTTTTCTCGAACAGACAAAAATTAAAAAAAAAAAAAAACAAAAACCACACAAATATAGAAATCACAGAGTCAAAGTCGGTACAGGTACTGAGTCGTTGTGGGGATTAACCGGTTTATGGGTATTTAAAATCCTAACAAATCAGACGTGTAGGGTAGTGTACGATCGTCTAGGAGTTCTACAAAATATAAAAAAATAATAATCGGATCAGCGGTCTCAAGGTCGTAATTTCCATTTATGGGTTGCAGACCAAAATAGTCGCAACGAAACATGCAATTTAATAAAAAAGCAATAGCTAAAGCAAGCTAAATATACATAAAATATTCACAACTGAATAGATGTAAAATAATAAGTGACATAATTATACACTTAAACAAAGGGATGTGATCTCCCTAATTGTCAAAATATTAAAATATACATAATAGAGATTCTGAAGATAAGTGACTTTGCATGCATGAAAATGCAAATATATTTAAAATATGGGATGACCTCTGATGAGGGTTGCCCTGGAGAAACTCCTAAAATAACCCGAAACATTGTTACATGCAAACCTATAGTGCAATACGTAATGTAAGGTCAAAGATACGATCCATACCATGAATGGGTGGATTTATAATCATTTATTTAAAATATGGGATGACCTCTGATGAGGGTTGCCCTGGAGAAACTCCTAAAATAACCCGAAACATTGTTACATGCAAACCTATAGTGCAATACGTAATGTAAGGTCAAAGATACGATCCATACCATGAATGGGTGGATTTATAATCATTTATATAAGAATTGTATAACGGGTGATCAATACCGTTGTTCCGTTGCGTTGCGGTGGGCACAATAAACAAGTGTTATCATCTAATACCGATGGTAAAAAGTGGCAATTCCAAGCAGTGTGGTATTCTGCATGTCTGTTGATCATTACCTTAAACCAGAGGCTCTCAAAAGCCTGTATCGCTCACCTGGATTTAACTTCTCCGACTTGAGCAGGACTAAAAATTTAAGTGTAGCATCTTAGCTGGTTTTTCCATAGGATTTATGTTAAACTCAATTTTGCCGTTGCAGCCATCTTTGTTGAGTCCGGATCATAGGACACAATTCTAAATAGGAGCACATAAGGACCATTGCTGGCAAGTTTGATTCCAACTGACAATGCAGTTTCATAGATTTTTTAAATCCACTCCCCTCTTTTTTATTTTTAGCAACAGCATCCATATCGGCTGATTCGGGGATGCCGTACCAAATTTTGAATGAGGCCACCAAAAGACCATTCCACGAAAGTTTGGTCCGAATTGGCCACATTCTAAAAGAGGATTATGTAAGGATCATTGCTGCAGTCTGGTTCTTGTTGACAAGGTGGTTTCAGACAAGATTTTAAATGAAATTTCCCATAGGGTCCTATGTTAAACTAAGTTCGGTTGTGGCGGCCACCTTGGTTGACAGTTCAGGTCTTCAGACCGACATCAAAAAGTGAAACGCCTAAGTACCATTGCTGGCAAGTTTGGTTCCACCTGGCCAATATTGCGTACCAAGATTGAAAGCTTTACACGTCATTAGCAAAGAACAAACATACCTTGGACATACAAAAGGTAGAACATACTCTCTCAAATTACCACATGCTTTATGTCCTGAGGCAAGAATCAGGTTGCATCAGAAAGAACTCATTATTTTCGAGATAATCATTTTCCTTCTGACATTTGAAAAAAGCGAATAAATTTTCAGGGAAGGAATAATTTTCTTTAAGATGCTTTAATAAATAAGCCACTGAATATCTTTCGGAATCAAAGTTTTCTAAACTAGGGTGTAACAACTGCCCCTCCGTACCAAAAAAACAAAACAAAAAAGAAAGCGAACAAATATTTTTTTTTTTTTGCTGTTTCTATGCACATTCACATCTATCACAACCATTTTGATCCTTTTTAAATTTCCCATTACAAGGCAAAATACAGAACATATTCGGACATTTTGGTCCGACTCCTGCTGGTGGTGGAGTTTCTGGAAGAGAAATATTCTAGAATTATTGTTATTCGAACCATTTGTTAATACAAATACTGTTTATTGACAAATTGATGCTGATCAAAATATAATTTTCCATACAAAATTCACATTTTTAAATATTTAATCATGCAGAGCAGATTATAAATGACCTTCAAATGAGTGTCAGTACAAAGTAATATATAAACTTAACAAAGTTAACAAACTATATATGAAATTTAAATTCACTTTTAACTTGAGAAAACGTTTACCTCACATGTATTTGAACTTTTTTTACGTTATTTTGTTTCTTGTTTTTATTGTTTCGGTCTGTTATAATCCATAAAACCGCCTGTAGATCGGATATCTATTTTTCTATGAATCTTGCCAGCCTTATATTGGGGGTGAATTCGGGTAGAAAAATATGTTAGAGTAACTGCTACCTTAATTATGGTTGAATTTTATATCTTTTTCTAGGTCATACAAGGTTGCCATCCATTCGAACTTTTCCATAATTTGGATCAAGCATGAATTGTGTAAATATATGGTGTTTTAAAACATACATTCTATGCATATTGTATGCGAAATCTATGACAATAAATAAATACTGCAGCCCAAGTTTCCCGATACGTACCATTACATAATGAGTAATCACACACTAAACAAAAATTCATGTCATACGTAGAGCACTGATTAGGACAGTTAGATGGATATGGTGGACATCCTGCAAAAAAAGATTCCAAAGAAATATCTTGTTGCGAAGATATTAATATGTAACAACGGACAGTGACATTGAAACGAAGAACAGTTGTAAAAATGATGTTCATTTTATGGACCTCTTTTCACTTGCATGTGCTGAATATGTTTCAATGATATTCACCATATTCTCTGCTAAAAGTAACTTAAAATGTTTATATGTTACAACATGTATAGCTAATATTTGAACCATGGACACTGAACAATTGAAACTGTGAGATTGAAACAAATTTTACTTTTCATGTGCATTTTTGCGATTTAAAATTAGCTGAAAGTATCTGACCTAGTTAGTGTTCACGAAATTCCTAAAGTATATATTTACTCTTTAACTGATGAGTAAAGTAATGTCCTCATCTTCTGCATCAAAATTGGTATCAAAAAATTATTCCTTTCTATCCCCCATAAACAAGAGAAAAATCAAGTTCTTTTACATTAATGTCAGCAAGTATTTGATCGCGGCAAGACGTGTTAAACTTTAATTGACAGGTGTTCCGTTTTTCATAATAAAATAACACATCAGAGGCGATAAATACCATTTATACTAATTGTTGTCTGAGTAGTTGTTGGTACAGGGGAACTCGTTGTCGTCTGAGTAGTTGTTGGTACAGTGGAACTCGTTGTCGTTGTCTTGGTTGTTGTTGGTACAGGGGAACTCGTCGTCGTTGTCTTGGTAGTTGTTGGTAAAGTGGAACTCATTGTTGTTGTCTTAATAGTTGTTGGTACAGTGGAACTCGTTGTTGTCTGAGTAGTTGTTGGTACTGAGGAACTTGTCGTTGTCTGAGTTGTTGTTGGTACAGGGGAACCCGTTGTTGTTGACTTAATAGTTGTTGGTACAGTGGAACTCGTTGTTGTTTGAGTAGTTGTTGGTACAGAGGAACTTGTTGTCTGAGTTGTTGTTGGTACATGGGGACCCGTTGTTGTTGACTTAATAGTTGTTCGTACAGGGGGACCTGTTGTTGTCTTAATTGTTGTTTTAGTTGTTGTAGATGTCATAACGTTCCGAGTTGATAATTTCTTAAATTTAGAAGTTGTTTGAATTTGTTTGTTTTTTGTAGTTGGCACGGAAATTGTTGTTGAAACAGATCTCGTTGATGGTTTTGGGTAAAATTGTGTAGTTGGCATTGTTTTTGACGCTGTAGTTGATACCATTTTAATCTTTCCTGTAGGTATAAGTGTAGATTGTGTTACAGCTGTTGAAGATAAAGTTGTTGGTGCAGCAGTTGATTGCGATGTTGGTATAGCTGTGGATTTCATTGTTGGTGATGTTGCTACAGTTGTAGATCTTGTTGTTGACAATTTTGTAGACTGCGTTGTTGATATAACTCTGTTTTTTGTTGAAGGTAAATATGTTGATTGTGCTATTGGCACAGTTTTGGGTTGTGTTTTCTGTACATTTCTCACCGGTAAAGGCGAAGACTGCATTAAACTGGCTGGTTTGGATTGAATGGTAGCTGTAAATGCTTGGTATACAGAAGGTAAGCTTGACGATTTTGTTAATGGAGTAGATGAAGGGTTGGTTTGCGCTGAAGGACGTTTTGCTGATGTTACAGCAATTGTGGATTGTGCTACAGAATTTTGACTAGAAAGTGCTATCAACGTTGATATTGTTACCCTTTTGCCAGATCCTGAAATAAAAAAAAACAAGAAGTTCAACTCTCGTTTTAAAGTTTTTCCTGTGGGTAAAAAAACAGGTGAGAAATGACAATAGTGTATAAAATACTTTTATATGGTCACTTCATTTTAAATCATTTGCTTACAAAATCACTACTATAATAGCTAAATGCTAAAATAAAAATCTTTTCAGTTCTGAAAACTTGTAACAATATTAACATGTATGATCAAACAAATAATACCTCCACTGCAATTGCACAACGGACAACCGGATGTTGGATCTAAGCAGATGTTATTACCACAACTCCAGTCTAATGTCGGACAATTTGTACCACCATTTCCCTTTCCTACTGGCAATTCTAATTAAAACATTGAACAAATTGTTAATATTTTAACTACGGATGTTAAGAATGAAGTTATAAAATGACATATCTATCACCACAGTGCCAATAATTATACAGTAATTCTTTGTGGGTAACTGAAATTATTTATTTAGTTTTTTGTTATTCGCAATTGCTCATTAATATATGTAGATTCTCCTTCAGGTACGAGTGAGTTATGGAATTTCTCCACCCGAGATAGTTAAATTTTCGATTTTCAACACGCGAGCCTTTAGCGAGCGTGTTAAAATCTAAAATTTAACTACTGAGGGTGGGGAAATTCCATAACTCGCGAGTAAATTGAAGGAGAATCTGTTTCTCCTATGATTTTCGACAAAAACCGACTTCTCTAGTTTATCGTTACAATAACTGTAGAAAAAAGGGCAGTAATTCCCACGTAGAAATTTAATCACCGGGAAGTGGTTATAGATATTATGTATTTTTATCCCACCGATTAAACAGGTCAAGAATAGGAGAAACAATCTTACGACACTCATCTATCCATTACATCCTTTAATTGTACATTTTTACTGAATAGACACTCGACTTCAAAAACACATGCCACGTTAACAAAGATTGATACAATTCTTGGTAGACAACTGCAGTGTACACCCACAAACAACAGAGAAACGTCTAATAAACATCAGAATAACTCTCTCCACTCCAAACACAACAGCCTTCATTCAGTATTGCGATCCAGGGATAATACAAAACCTGAAGGGCCATTACAGATCACAGGTTGTCAAAACATTCATTGCTGACATCGACTCAAAGTCCAAGTACCAACACCATCGCCATCTAACCATATTGCTAAGTGCCATCCACATGCTTACAATTGCTTATTGCTAACAACTTCCGCAAAGACAGACTCAAATCCGCCGCAAGATGCACCTTACGACATGTGCATACCGGGGCAGCTTAACTAGACAGAATGCGACTCGTAAATCGACCACTAAGAAGATACTGAATATATTGAATGGTGAAGATACTCCTACAGGGCAGGGATCTGGAGATCAACCACATGACAGCAATGACATTTAACAAGAAGAAAACTACCAGAAAGCTGCAACGACTTCACACTGTACTAAGCCTTTTAACAGCGACTCTACAAGCTGTTTACCGGTAAAAGAAAACAAACCAAAGTGATAGAATACCCGAGTGGGTGCCATAAATAAAATGATTTTTCTTTTCAGTATGCTTCGTATGCTTTGTTGAAATTGACACGATATAAAAAATATGAAAAATAAATACTGTACATATTTTCGGTTTAATTAGTAAAATTCAGAAATGGAAGTACTATAAAGTACCGAAAATAAGACCCAACACTTCTACACAAAAATGCATCAACCATGAGATATTAATATCACACCGTAGCTGGAAATGGGTCATCCAGGAATTTATAATTTTATGCTTACTCTGCATAAGACGGGGAAAAAGAAAAAAGCAATTACAACGTCATTCGAAATGTTATTTATCAAAAAAGTAATTACTGTGAACTCAATATCAATTTTCGTGGATTGAGGAAATGACACATACGTCGGTTCTTAATTTCGTAGATTTTAAATTCCCCCCCCCCCAAAAAAAAAAAAAAAAAACCAAATGACAACAGTTTTTAATGGAGAAAAATGTCCAAAACAAAGATGAATAAACATGTTTCTATTCTGCAATAGACTAACTTTAAAGTATAACCAACATGATTAACGGTTGTCTAAGAAATGTTAAAAAGTAAACATAATGGGTATTTCCATATTTCATTTTTCAAACACCATATTCCATCCTGTTTAGAAAACTAATATCATTCTCCCCTGACAACATGGCCATTCACACGACCTCATGCGTTAAGATAAACAAACATTCTTGGGAACGGCCCCGATCAGTTCGATAGCTTTTCGTAATATAAGCGATTTGCGTATATATTTAAATTCGTGGATTGAGTTGTCCACGAAAAGTATTGTACCACGAATAATTTGTGTTTCACGGTATTAAACAATATGTAATCATACAGCTCCCAGACATATGATTATAACAAAATGTGGTTAGCTGTTTCCCACTTCCGATCTGGTTTGGGTGTTCATATAATCGCAAAAGCCGCTTTAATGCCAAATTTTTTCTGACAAATAGGCACAGTAATGAATGAGATTTGAATGACTTAAAATTCCAAAACATATTGATTGTGGATAATACAAAGAACTAATATGAAAGTAAAACCTTTCGATAGGTAGGTAATTTATCCTGTTAAAATTCGAACGAACAACTGCCGTTTCTAGAATACTCGGCGAACCACAAATTAATAACATTTTAGGTTATTTGTTTACTGCATTGACCTGGTAAGACCAGATATGAAAAGTATATCAAGTCTGTCTTAAAACAGCGCCTAATATAAAGGAAACACAATCTCTATTAAGTCCGCCTGAAAACAACTCACAAAAGGAAGTAAACAAAATCTGCATTTTAAGTATAAAAATTTGGAATATTAATCAACTTACTCTGACTTTCTGGACCACCATCTCCAGACGGTTTGCAATAGGGGCAGCCTATAGAATCTATGCCTATCCCTGTAACACAGTTAGATGGTGGGGATTTGCAAGCTGTAAGGAAAGTAGGATTACTTAACATAATAAACTAGGAAACTACTTGTTAGTTACTTTGAGTTCTCTAGGAAATAAAATTTTGCCTCATTTGTGACAATTTTACGATTGTAAAATAACAATCCAAAGATACTAATATTAGATATAGTAAATTTATACTATACTATACTGTATACGACGCATTTCAAGGAGTTACCTCTCAACAGCAGCATTAAAACCGAAATATTTTGAAGACCAAAAACCAAACTTATTTAAACAAGAAGTACTCATAACCAAAAATACCGAAATAGGAGGCCAAATTTCAGCTAAGGAGATCTACCATGTGCAATACAAGGAATGAACCCTTAGTATTTACATTAATTTTGAATTTTGCTAAATGCTGTTACTTTATGTAACAAATCTGTTTCTTTACCTAATACATTATATTGTATTCAGGAAATTGATGAATTTTCTAATTATAATACAGACTTTTAATATCAACTCACCGCCATGGCTGTTTGATCCTGATGGTTGTTGAATACCCGGCTTCTGAGTTGCCGAACTCTGTTGAATAGGACCTTGTTGTTGGGTTCCAGATGTTTGTTGTTGGGTATTTTGTCCAATAAACTGACCAGGATTGAAATTTGGAAATACTAAAATAAGAAAAAAGATGCGGGGACCATGTACACGTAAAAAACATCCAATACTAAACATAATACAATAATTTTCTTTCAAAACAAGCTTTGCCATTCATAGGGAAACATGCAGTTCAGTCAAAATGTTTTCTGACATTTGTGCTTATTTTAATATTAACATGAAGTTTTAGTTCATTTAGGAACACTTGCTCTGACATTTCCAGTTTCATACTGAGAAATGCCTTGTCAAGCAGTTAGATGTGGGTTTCCATTCTGTAAGGAAAATACGATTTTGATACAAAATACAAGGAAAATTACCATTTGCGGTTTCTATTTCATTTTCCAAATAATTGATAGTAAAATATCAAGTAATTCATAATATTGTTTCATAAATTTCTTACACAAACTTACGCCCCTTGCCGCTTGAACCGGATGACTGTTTGATTGCTGGTGTCTGAGTAGCCGAAATGTGTTGTGTTCCTGGAGAATTTTGTTGAGTATTTTGTCCAATAAACTGACCAGGATTGAAATTTGGAAAAACTGAAAGAATAGAAAAACAGGTATGTGCGTTTCATGTGCACCATTAATATTGAAACATAATACAATTAAAAGAAATGCTCTAAAACTCACTTGGAACTATGTCATTTAAACTACATGTTAATGGTTTTAAGAAAAATAACATAAAATTATGTACAAATTCTTTTTAAGTTATGGATGCGTCGTATGAAGTTTTACTTCTTTAAGCCATCTGAAGAGTTTCACTTGTTTTGACTCGCTGGCGACGTGTACGCTAAGCCTGATCAATCTATGTAAATTCCTATAAAGCATTTATGTATCCAGAGTTTGAAAGCTGTAACACCAGTGGGATTGCAAAAGTAAAGTAGAAATGACCTTTCAAGATATCAAGTCTTTACCGAAAAGTTAATATTTGTAAATATTGGCAATTCTAACTTTGCACGTTTATATTTCATTGTTCTAATAATACTATAATATTCTTCGTTTTCCACTTACAACTTCGTAAAATCTTTTCTTTTACACAAACTTACGCCCCTGATTGCCTGATCCAGATGACTGTTGAACTGCCGGTTTCTGAGTACCCAAACTGTTTTGCATTTGACTCTGTTGTTGGATTCCTGATGTTTGTTGTTGGCTATTTTGTCCAGACATTTGACCAGGATTGAAATTTGGAAATACTGAATTAAAACAAATCGCAACTGGGATTAATATGCACGACGGGAAATCCCTTCAATGTTGCAAAATAACACAAACGAGAGAAACATGAAGACATCCTGTATCGCCCAACTGCAAAAAGTTTGATTTGTTTGAAAGAATGTTATGCTTATTAACTGAGACTCATTGTTCGACGATTTATTTGAAGTTTCAGTTCTTTTAGCAATTGTTTAGAGGAGGGAGTCAGAAAATGAGATTATCAATCAAGCTTTATCGCTTAACTCAAAACATGTCTTGAAGGTTAAATGATTTGAAAGAAGAACTTTTTGAAAGTTTTACTAGGACCCCTCTCTACGATTATGTTATGCCATTTTAGATCTTTTTGTTATTTGCGAGATTTTTTACATTTTAAATTGGGTATTGGTATATGATGTTTCACAGAGATGAAATGAGTAAAAGTCAGAAGAAATTACACAGACACATTGTATAACGTTTTCATTTATTTTATCAGTAATATGCAAGAGCCTCCAATGTATTCATTTTGCCTTAGAGCAAAGATTGAAAGTTTTGTTTTGGGGGCTATATCGGTGACATGTAGGCTCAATTACATTAATCCTGAAACACACTGCCTCAATATTTCTTGAAGTAAAATCACTGTTGGGTCCTTTTTTTAAACTGTTAAAATGTTTCTATTCGCTTTGTCACATGGCTAAGTAGATCTTTAAGATAACTTTCTCTTTGGGTCTTATGCCTAAGTTGGATTCCAATTGTAGCGGAAATCTTGGCTGGCAGGCGATGTTATCGGATACATGTATATGAAAGAGGTTAATATGAAAATTATTGCAACCAAGTTTAATCAAAATTGGCTCAATGGTTTCTGAGGGGGGAAATGAAATATAAAACATTTAAAGACACCATTGATGACAATAACTCACATGACTCTAGGTTAGGTAACAAAGTACGTAAACATTGGTATAACTGAATGAATTTCGCCTGATTAATTCGAATTATTGTAACATCTCCATTCTAACTCGTTCATAATATATTATTTTGTTGTTCCTTTTCATTCTTTTCAATATTTGAGCTGATATGCAACATAGAGTTTATTTGTTCGGCATTCCAGATAGTCGAAAGTGAACATTGTTAAAGAGACCTACAATTTAGGTAGAATGATTTGAATAAACTATTATAAAGCTCAGGAGTATTTAAATCGCAGACTGCGGAGTAATACTTCGTGAAATAACAAAGTAGATTATGTTCTTGCTTACTTAACTAATCGAATTTTCTGTTTCCATTCACATTAACTACTTTCATAAAAATAAATTAAAGATTATGTGAAGTCAAGAAGTACCAAAGAGATATTCGAAGGAGAGAAAAATCGAAACAACCGACAAACTCCGGAGAACAACGAAGACAAGACCAAAACAATACGTTCATTACAATTAAAAACTAAAAACATATGAACATGGACCCCACCAAAAAACCGTGGGTAGACTCAGGTGCCCCGGAAGAGTAAGCAGTCTCTTTTACCTGCAGGACATCCGCCATGCTGCCCATGTCAAATCCGGTGGCAACGGTATGTTTATCGTTAAATTTATATTGATGTCATAACATATTGTACAGTACGTGGATTTTAAATAAACTGTTGAACTTACCATTTTGATTTCCCGATGATTGTTGTTGGTTATTTGATGGGTTTAGATACGACAGTTTACCAACAAACTGCCCAGGAATAAAGTTAGAAGATCCGGAGTTTCCGAATTGTGTTATTCCTGTTTGAAAATAAACTGTCAATACATTATATCTCGAAGAATATTTATTCATGGTTTTTGTTGCTGCACCTAAACATTGAAGTTAAATCCTTGATAAATTTATAATTTATGAGTTTAATTACACTAAATATATAGAATTTCATCCTCCCTGATCAAGAACTAGAGGCTCACCTGGCTTTTATTTAGGCCATTTGAAAATGTAAGCTCTTTCGTATTCTGTTAAAGAAACGCAAAATGTCAAAGTGACTTTAATATTTGACCTTTGACCTCAAAAAGAAGGATCATTTGCATCTGTCCTGCCAACTTTGGTTACTGTATGCCCATTAGTTCCTAAGCAAATGACAAAAAATTCTTTACCAGTATGGAAACCTTTAACAGCCGCACCCGTTGGTTGATCAGATGATTCTCAATCAAAACTGGACTGTCTGTAGTGGTTATTAGTGTCATGTTTGTTCCAGAGGAGAAGAATTTTGAAAATTGGCCAATCAGAATCAAAGATGGCCTCCGGCAGCCATGTTGTTCATCCATCCAGAATCAAAGGTGGAACTTTGGTACATCATTCCTGCCTACGTTGGTTAAACTCTGCTCATTAGTTCCTAAACAAATGACAAACAAGTCTTTTCCCATATGGTTTCGATGGAAACTTTGAACAACTGCAGCCGTCGATTGAGCAAATGCATCTCCACCAAAAGTGAATAGTTTGTAGAGAGTATTGTTATCAATCCTGCAAAGTTTCAAATAATTTCACGGTGTAGTTTCAGAGTAGATGTTTTAAAATTGGCCAATCAAAATCAAAGATGGCCTCTGGCAATCATCGTGTTCATCCAACCCGAACCAAAGGTGGATCATTTGTAGCAGTCCTTTCATACACCATTCCCACCAAGTTTGGTTACAATCCACCAAGTCATGCTAGGGGAGAAGATCAAAATTTGAAAAGCGTACTGATGTCGACGACGCCTCACATGGCCTATAGACGAGATGAGCTACAAATGTGAGAGACCGGAGCCTTTAATATTTTATGCATTTAATTATTCATAAATGACAGAGGTGTACTTATTACTGCAAATTGTAAAAATTTACAACGTGATGATTCCCAACTATATATTTTAAGAACTGAACTGGATTGTTAATTAAATAAAACAAAATGGATGGGGGTTCAAATTCTGTCAATCAATAATCCACGAAAACTAATGAATCCATCGTAGATTTTGCCAAGACTGGTAATATTTAAAATTTTCAATGTACAATGCAACGATACTACATTTAACAAAACTGCAATTAGTGTTCCACTGAGACTGGCATAAAAACAATATATTCATACAGAATACAGTATAAAAAGAAATAACTTACCGATTTGTATAAAAGATAACATAACGATGCACTGTGATGCCAACATTTTACCTTATTATATTTTTATAAGAGAAATTTTACGTTTAACCCCCGTTATACCTAAAGACATAAAGTGATAACTAGTTCGATGACAGGTGAATTTAATTTCATTAACTTAAAATAGATAAGATTATATGATCTAGTCAATTTTCGGTATAATACAAGGTAACACGATTGTCATATATTAATCTATTATGCTTTGAATATGGTATGCAAGTATCTGTTATAATTATTCTGGTTATACACTTGATGACATACAAGTAAACACTAAAAGTAAACTCTAATTGCATTTTTCGTATCCCTGTACAGGACTCTAATCGTAATTTAATTTCTGCTTGATTGTTTTATATCGATTACATTGTCGGTAGGGAGGAACACATATTAGGGTGAAATTTTCATTCACTTTGTTTCCTGTTAGGATTTATCATTCATGTACCAACAAAATGTCCTGAGTGCACTGTAAACTATGTTGTTTTATCAGGACAGCTGCTCTACTATTAGATAATGTTATCGTAAAATAAACATAGTACATGTATACATGTATTTTGTTCAAATGGCCACCAGACGCAATTCCTGATTTAGTGAAATAACAAGGCAAATCAAGTTGCTTAGTATCAAGACGCCGGCTATATTGCCACATAAGTACATATTGGTCGAATTTTAAAAGACAATATATTAAGTCTACAATGAATGCCTTCAAAATTCCAAGATCTAACAATGTTACGCTGTGGCCTTAAGAGTGAACACAGAAGAAAATCCATAATTATCAAAGGACCAGAAAACAAACAAGAAAGAAATGATTACAGGAAAAGATGTGTTATTATATTTACAGATTAAGCACCATTTTTGTGAACGGTTTCCATTGACCAAAACATTCATTCAACATCCTCCTGTAAGAGTTACATTTGAAAACTTGTTTGCTGATGTTCATTGCTGAAATGATATTTTTTACTTCAAAGCAATCAATGCCAAAGGAACGGGATATATATATATATATATATATATATATATAGTGAGAACAATATACAATTACTGCCCACATTTGAGGTAGACATTCAGATTTGGCAACCCGAGAGATGTTGTTTTCCCGAGGGCTTGCCCGAGGGAAAAATACCTGTCAAGCGTTGCCAGATTCGATGGTCAATCTCAAAGGGCCTTTTTCTCCCTAGAGGGGGAAAATTGTATTGTTTGTTGTGAACAATAGAGTTGTTTCCCGCGATGATCCATTTTTGTAAAAAAAACATTCAAGTTATTTTTCAAATGATAATTTTCATCTAATGAGAGTATTTTAAAAATATTTTAAAAATAATAATTATCCTAATATAAACTTGATTTGAAAGTAACAAAAGTTTCATTTTACAGGAAAGTGTAAAAAAAAATACGAAAATAATAAACGGTTTTAGGGGCAATGAACACAATCGAGTAAAAATTTTAGTGTTTTCAGAGTTGTTTTTTTGTAAACATGAACAAAATTAGTGAATAAGTATCTTCAGAGAGATGTGGAGACATAGCAAAATAGGCAAGATAGCCTTATAAATTTCGATTAGAGTAAAATATATTAGAAGATGATTTTCATATTAGTCGACATATGTTTTCAAGGTAGTAACTTCAAACTTTTATTTTGATTATTTATGTTTGTTCTAACTTTTAAACATGTTGATCGATATCAGAGCATCCGATCATCCCGTACATTTCACTGTCCCCTGAACTTTCGAGGAAAAACATTAAATAATATAAATAAAACTCAAAATTAGCTTTGCTATTAATGCCTCCTCCGGGACAAGGAACACTTTACGGCCATGCTATTTTATTAAATCTAACATTTGAACTGATCTTATTAAAAGTGACAACCAAGGGACGGGTTTAATAATTTTTTAAAATTATTATATACATATACAGTGCATAAATAATATTTTTTTCGCAGATAACTCTTTGTTACCAAATATTTTATTGAAATAATGCCGATTCTGCATGTGTAATAAGGCATACTTTGCAGCATGTCATTTGCCCCCCTGGGGCAATAACGACGTCACTTCCGCCCAACTGTAAATAATCGTTTGATCATTTAAGAACAGCAAGACACTGGTCAAACGACAGGAAAATCTAATTCAGCTGTAAGACTATTTCTTGTTTGTGGCAAAATATCTGATAAATAGATTAATACCTGGCCGTTTTCATATTATCATTGTTTCAGTCCTCGACTGATATCAAGGGCAATATAAATCAGGCCATGCATTAATATATATATATAAATTAGTATACAGCTTTTTAGATGAACATCTACCTGGATAGTGAGGGTTTTTTATGAATGACTATGTGATGATTTTCATTTATAAATTTGGTATCACTGGTCATTGCTTGAATAAGTGATAAAATAATTCCTCAGTGGAAAGTGAGGCTATATTCAAAGAAAAATGTCTTCCTGGTGTGGACTTGAATAATAATAAAAAAAAAAACAATAAAAAGTCAAACATGGTTTTGTACCATTCATTATTTTGGCTCAAATCCAAACAGGCGGTAACAAGAATACAGTGAAAACAGGTCTTACATAAACTTCTTGTGCATTATTATGGCACAGCCGATTAGATAGGCAAAAAAGTGTTTACTTTTGAACATTCAGTGTTCAGGGAACCCAATTAGCATTGGGTACCCACAATATGACCACTGCATTCATTACCCTGTCACCTTCGAATGTATACCTAAAAACGGTCTTTTCCTTCTGCATATACATGTATAGGCAATTTAAATGAGTAAAAATGATTTGAGCAGGAACTGCTTACCCTTCCGGAGGACCTGGGTTCACTCCTGGTTTTATAGGAGTTCGTGTTGTTCATTGTTTTTTAGTTTTCTGTGTTTATTTTTTGTGCTTGTGGTTGTTCATTTGTCTTCCCGGGCTTTTATTGCTCCTTAGGTATATTTGCCTTTTTTTTAGCCCATTTTCAGTTTGCATTTTTACATATACTAATAACCATGAGATTCCAGGCTTTAAAATAAATATCCAGACATGAAAATCTATAAAAGCACTAAAGGTTACGCACTTCAAATTCTTGGTAAACATGTTAGTTTTCTAAACTGTGTCACAGACCTCCAGATAAAGTGATATCAGCATCAGATAGAATTTGGAAATATTTTAATGTGGTTAAATTTACTCTCAGTCCAAAAGAATCTACGCACAGGTCTCGGAAATCAAAGCGTCAATGCTCACATATTTATTTATTTTTGATATAAGAATTACTTTGGTCAATTTGGTCCACATTTTCTAAATTTTCTATTATAATCTAAATTGTGACATAGGACCAATACAGTTGACTTTGAAATTGTCTGGGCACAAAACAACCAAATACTAAACACTATAATGTATATTTCATAGTGATTCCTCTTTTTTAAATTTGTATATGTACTGTAAAACCATAACTTTTCTATGTCTCTATAAATTCTGTTGCGAATTTGAAAAGTATGAACGATAAAAGCATGCTGCTTAACGCGCACCTGACGACTACATATAACATAGGATAAATCCATGATAAAGATGATGTCTCCGGTTTAATGCTTATTACATTCTTTTAATTTTCTTTGTAAGTACTTTCAACCTACGGAAATATATTATTTTGCCTTTCCCCTCCTCCGAGCTCATTTTTATTTATTTTGTTTCCGACAATTTCCCAACAATTGACCATCATCTATGGTGATTGTACCGAAGCTTGTCATATGATATTAGTCTCCAAATATTGCAAAATTAGCTTTTAATTTATAAATGCATCTTCATGCATATAACAATTAAAAAAAGATTACAATAAGCATAAATTACATGTAAAAAATATGGGACAAAAATTTGGATAAATTGATCACAACATGGCGTTGGGACAAATTGACCAAATGTGGGACGAATTGCCAAAAATATGGTTGAGAAAATTTTGACTTGGGACAATTTGGTTTAGAAAATTTTGACTTAGGACAAATTGACGATACATGGTACCTCTGTTTTAATTTCAACCACAAATCGACTAAGTTAAAGTGAACAATATAAATAATGTAAATTTTTGCACGCCTTCAAAATAGGTTAAAATCATTCTCTACAAGAAAATTAAAATTTCTACCTTAAACAATGTAGGTCTAGAGGAGTAAATCGGACAAACCCCATGATATACCCTCTATGTGGACGGCTGGATGGACAAGGGTAAAAATATTTATACTGTTCCCTCGATCTCCTATTTCTGGTCGCGGGGGGGGGGGGGGCATATGCATTTGACATTGTATCGCATTGTTAGTTGTTTGTTATATAATTTTAGTGCTTTCCTGATAATATGGATTTGTTGGGAGCGATTCTATTTCTCTCCGTAAAGTAGTGTGCATCGAGCCGAAGGCTTTTGTATTTGATATAATACATCTTCCCAGCGGTAGTTAGTGTCAATCTCAACATCCCAAAAATTATTACATATCATTAATGAGCAAAGTTGGAAAACACACGCAAATTTCATTCCAAGGTAAATGATTTGTACATCGGTAAGTCTAGCTCATTATATGTCATTTATATTTAGATATTATCCACAATTTAATGGATATTCCTGATATGTGATATCTGAACCTCTTTATGAAACGTATAAATGTCTTGCATTTTTCGACAATTTACTGCAAATAACCAACTGATCAATTGGTTGTTGTAAATATGTGACATAAAGCCCATTTGTACACTTTCGACTTGAAAGGTTATAGTATGATTTGGCCTGATATTTGGTCCCTTGAATTCCAAAATCAAAAGTTATAAAACAATACTTTGATCTCAACTATCAGCAAGTACTCTTAAAATGTTATATTTTAAGGAACATACTGTGTTTATATCAATAAATTTCTGTAGCAGCGACAAATTTTGAAGAAATCTATGAAAAACACTACATTTGACTCATTTGTAAACCTTTGAATTAAAATTTTGATGTGAGTAACACCTTTTTCAAAAAAGGTATTACAATAAAATATGTCTTTGTATAAGATAAACATCATATTAATAAAATATTTTTGGGCAAGGCTGTTGTTCATAGTTATTTTGACCGGAATCCTTCCGTAAAATTATTCAATTTTCTTCAAATCCTTGATTTAGCAGACGTTCATGACGTCACTGTTGTATCATAGGTAGTAATTTTGTAGAATGATTGATAGACTTTGAAAGTTCGATTATTATACAAGGGAAACGATGCAATTTTGAATCTGAAATCTTAAACTGATTTGTTCGTGTCGGAAGGTGGAATTTATACCATCTTGAACCAAACTTTCTAAGTGTGACGAATGATATACAAAGTCACATTACATTCGTCATCTGTTGAATTTTAACAAAGTTTTAAAGACAAAAAAAGCTTCCACATGTATATATTTTATTATATTTTTACTGACATTTTCCATCTGTCACGACAATATCATCAATTGCAATGTCACCATGGAAGCTTTTGCCTCTGTAAGCTCTAATGGTCGCATGAAAGTCAACAGGGGATGACAAGGTGACACTGAGTCTGTTCCAATTAGTTCCCTGCTCACCATTAACCTCTTTAAGTGTTTTATAATTTGAGTTGAACTGGAAGATTTAATAAACAAAATGTGTTATCTGAGGTTAATATTCAATATCATTATTGAAGGAATTAACCCTTCAGACAGTGTAATTCAATTTAACCTTTTTATGCCCCGTCCACGAATGTCAAAGGAGCATACATGTTTACCATTGTCAGTTTGTCAGTCTTTATTAAGTTTTTGCGTTTAGGTCTATTTCACAGAAACACACAAAGATATATCAATGATATTATACATTACAATCCTCGTATAATACACATAACATTGAACACAGATCAACAAAATTTGTGTCACTTTGGCCTCAAGCATGTGCGACTCTGATAAAGTTTTGCCTTTAATTTCATATCCTAGGAACCATGATGTTATATCACTGATTCTTCACCACTGTAATTAATGTACATTCTATAACTCATTTCTTCAAAAGTTGGGTCAATATTACCCACGTTTCGTGCATGAGTGACATGACCAACATCTTATGGTACAGTGACTTTGATTAAATTTTTACATTTTAGTCTATTTAATTTTTCTAAATAAAATCTATGTTGATATATCAATATCTTGCAACTACAATCATCTTAGTTCAACAGATCACCAACATACTAGTCCACTTTGCCTAAATGTTATGCCTATTTTATTTTTAATGGGATAAAAGGTCATTTCAGTAGGATATACTATGAAACTTTCATATATTAAAAATAATTCTCATAACGATTTCCAGATAGGGATTCGCTGTACAGCAGGACGGGGCATCGGTGTTTTACAAACACACAATCGGTGTGACAACAATCAACAGACCGAATAAGAGGGAAATTAGATGCCAAAAAACAATTCCGTTCAGTTGAGATCTATTAGATATGCAGCCACTAAATACAACAATTTTCTTGGAAATTCCAAAGGATGGGACAGTCTGGTTTACTATTTATTTCTGTTTTGTCATTTCAAGTGTAAATATTCATCGCATTTAACATACTCTCGCCGTGGTGTGAATGGTTGCTGTATCGTTAATCGGCATAAAACACTATTCAATCAACTAATCAATTCACTGTAACACTCTCTTTTTTAAACGACCAATTCCTGTTTTATCTTGGCTGTTTTGCTTTTTACAATTTCTAGAAATCAGACAAAATCAAGAAATCAAACTAAAACAAGATAAATACCTTGCGGTCAATCAGTTCATTAAAGTTAAGAATGAAATGTTCAGGTATTAACTTTTTCTGTTCTGAACTGATCTAAACAATGTCTTAACCATCTTGACTGACTGCAGGACATGTCTTGATTTAATCTTGTTATCTTGATTTTGTTCAAAATTATGGTGCATTAGACAATAAAAACAAAATAAGAATGGCCGAATATTACTGGTGCAGTCTACAAACCTTTACTGTTTTCTGACCAATAACCAATTTTGCAATATCACTACCAAACATATGGTAAAACACAGTTAGGCAAAGGTCCTGATTACCAGGCAATCTAGGTGATACCAGCTCTGCCGATTGGTTCTCACGCTGTGAAGATGCTTCAATATAGAGATAATAGCCATGTGGTTTACCTGAAAAAAAATGTTTCGACAAGATAATAAAAACCTTAAAAAATTAACCAATATGCATTTTTGAAACTTATTTACTTATACGTAAGAAAAATCAGACGTAAACTGAACTTAGATACCAAATACAGATACATTGTGTAAACAGTATTCCTGGAGTAATCTCCAAGGGATAGGCTCGTGTTCAAAGATTTTGAAAAAAAATCTATAGGTTGTGAGAAATGGAATCATATAGGCCTACACAAAGAAACCAACAAAGTAATATCAAATTTGCCTGAGGAAGTTGAAACCCTTCTTATCTTGTGCATCTTATGAATCAAAATTTGTATCAAAGAATTTTATTTTAACCAATGAGTCGATGCCACTGCTGGTGGACTTTTAGTCCCTGAGAGTATCACCAGATTAGTTGCTAGTATTTCGGTACTAACCCGGAATTGATACTTAAAATTTACTGTTACAAAATTGTGAAATTTAAGAAACTAAGGCGTATCTCCCTCGTGCATAGCTCTGTCCTCAGATGGTTTTGACTTTACCCCCTTTCGGTCGTTTTGGCATTTTTGAATTTGGTCAACTTTTTGGACTGTTGTTTTGGTTTTCAACAATTTAGGCCTTGAGCACAACTGATGATTTCGAACATCGTGTGCGTCAAAATTGTTATGAAAGAATTTTATTATGGCAGACTTTAATACATGTAAAATATATTAACTGAAAATTTCAGTATTTGTATTTAAAAGCAGTTTACAAAGGATTTACAGTCCATTAGCAGAGATAAGCCTACGTGGGTGTCCACAAAACTCTGGTCTTATTTTTTTGTGTGGACATTGTGCATAACTAGTATGAATTAGATTTTTATGAAAACAATAATTGATTCGTTACTGGCGAAGGTGTAGTTGCAATGAATCTATCAAAAACAGAAGAGGTAAATGTGATATGAGCCCTATTTTGTACTAGACTGCTCAGCCCTATTTCACGACATAACAGTCCGCCATGACTCGTTGTCACATTACCTGCATTCATTATTTTGACACCGAGCATACCAGTATTTATTCTTACTTCATAGTGCCTATCATGACAAGAACGCTACCTCAAGAGTACCGAGGAAGTCTACCACTGATAGACATGGATTTTTTTTCGGACACACAACACTTTCAAGATTTAACTTAATACGAATTTTAATGTTGACAGAAAATAATCTGCTTGTTTAATCATTATCAATGGATCTTCACCAAGAGGTTAAAATGAAAACACAAAATGAGTTGTCATATTGGGAGCAAGCCAGATTTTTCATCATTACTGTATCAAGCTTTTCTCTCTAATTTATAGCAATTAGTTGTGGTTAAATTTCTGGAACTTCAAAATTCGGGGAATGTGATTCGATGAAATAATTACCCTATTTAGATACACATAATTATGTTGGAGAAATCTCTTCCAACCATATATAGGCTATGAGATAAATTGGATTTTAGTCTAGAGTTGATTTTGAATCTACAGTAGAACTTCGATGGCTCGAACTTGGGTACGTCGAAATCTGTTAGAATTATCGGTAGTTCGAGTTACTGAAGTTTGTTCCAGTATGGGAAATTTCCAGTGCCATACATATACGAGTTGGTACAGGTGATCATTACCATTGAAATTAAAAATTAAGCAAGTAAATCACTATTTAACAGTTATTGTAAAATCTTTATTAAATCAAACTGTTAACATTTACCTGTAAGACTGTTCTATTTTCATCACATCTGTGATTGGTAGACGAATAGCTCTAAGTATCAGTTAACATGCTTGTCCCTTTTTTATTGAGTTCGAATTTTCCATGGTAAAATGCACAAATTTATTATTATAGGACCATATATTTTGTTCGACTTTTCGAGAAATCGGTGTTCAAGAAACCGGGGCTTTCTTAAGATGAAAATAAAAGGACAATTGACGGGACTTTCAAAACGGTTCGAGCCATCGGTGGTGTTCGGGCGAACGGAGTTCGAGCTACCAAAGTTCGACCGTATATTACTTCGGATTCCTTTCATTAATTCATAATAGTATGAATATGAAAGAGATACAAGCAGGCAATTGTATAACAGTGGATAAATATAAATACCTTGATACCAATTTTAATGCACAAAATGTGCACATTTCGTCAGTTGTTCATGGCCTTAAATGATGAAATCTGTTTAAAACAACAATCCAAAAGGTTGAATAGCAAATTCAAAACTTCAAAAATGACCAAAAGGGGTTATATCAAAACCATCTAAGGACAGAGCTATGTACAAAGTAGTTTTTAGAGTTTGAAGCGATAAATTTACAGTATCAATTGAATAACTAGCAACTGAGCTGGGAATACCCTCGGGGACTTGGAGTCCACCAGCAGTGGTATCGACCCAGTTGTTAAAAATAAATTCTTTGATACCAATTATGATGCACAGGAATTGCACATGTCGTCGATTTAAGACTCATCAGTTGTGCTCAAGACCTAAAATGTCTAAAACTGAAACAATAATAAAAAAAAGTTAAAAAGCAAATAAAGTACACAATACAACCACGATACTAGTACAATCACTTTTGTTAAAAATACCTATTTATTATCAGTATTGTGTTAATCATGGGAGATGAACAAACAGAGCTGACTAGCGCGTCCCCGGTTGGTGGATAGGAGAGACCCTCTCTTGGGGGGTGGGGGTGGGGGTCAGTTCATAATACGGAAAGCCTGACCGCGAAACATAGGGGTAGCATGTAATGACACAGTCTCCGCACGCTCAAGGCCCCCTCATGAGCTTTTTAAAAGAGTAGGCTAAAACCCCTACACAATGCATTTGCGACCCTACACATCCATCCACCCTATTTCAGTGACAGTCAAAAGTGGTTCCCATTTGTGTCCAGCCCCAGCCCTTTTTGTTAAATTGTTGAACTGGTCTCTTCCTTAAGAAGCATGACATATTTGCCACTGGACGCTAATCAAACAGCAATCAGTAAATCAGAATTACCGTTATTGTTTAGAAATAGTAAACTCTAAATCGCACAAAAAATCCTTAAATTGTAAACGTAAAATTGTTATCTTTGTTTTCCAAACGTGGGCATCTTTAGATAATTTATTATAGATACCACCAAATACTGGAAATTACAATTGACAACAGGAGTTACATTTGGAAACCTTTTTTTCATTATATATAATGGCAGAAATATTTCTCCTATACTGTATTTCATCCCAGTATTTTCCAGTATTTGATTTTTCGTGTGCCACAATTTCTTTGATTACATTTTATTTTTACTTGTAGTGCCTATTTTTAATAAAAGCTGAATACAATTGGAAACGAACCTGCTTATCTACACATGGCCTGAAAATATTAGGTAAAGTCGTTTGTGTCTTGTTCAGTCGAATTTAAAATAAGGAAAGGCTCTATATATATATATATATATATATATATATATATATATATATATATATATATATATATATATATATATATATATATATATATATATATATATATATATATATGTATGTGTGTGTGTGTGTGTGTGTGTATCTCAACTGACCAGTAGTATGATCTTCATCAGGGCCTGTTGAAACAGAATCAGTTGGTCCATAGTGCAGAAGCCAGTCAAAATAATCACCACCGTCACGTGTTTGTTTCCAGAGACAGGTTGTATCAGAATCAAAATCACAGCTGTATTTTGTTGAACCTAATGAGAAAAATGAAACAGTTAATTTTAAGAGGGAGAGGGAAGCTAAGCTAATATATAAGAGTTAGGCAAGTACTTAAAAACAGTATATTTAGAACATTCATTATGTGAGTAACAATTTTATACTCCTTACTTATTAGAATACAAGACATACTTTAACACATAAAAACCCAAATATTTTCAGCTTATTCCTAAAATAGTTGAACGGTTCTTTAAAAGAAGCCAGAAACAACAATGAATTATTATAAGGTACAATCAGTAAAAAAGGTAAAGCTTTGGATTGAAACGACTGAATAAGGCATATGACAAATTTATATTTTATAATGTTGTCAGTAGAGAAGTACAAAGTTTTTTTTATTCTTTGAAACAATTTAATTGTTCGTATAATTATAGGAAAAATTGAATTGGTGTATGCATTATATAATTTTTCTTCAGTGGACCATTAAGATAGCTGGAATAAAAAAATATTTATGTGGGGTTTGGGGGAGAGAACTTTTGTCTGACAGCTGTGTTCGTTTGAAATTGCAAGATATATGAATATGTATCCACGTCCTGAAAAGGGACTTTTAACTTTAAGGTTATTACGTTGCTTTTAAGAATAATGCTTAATTTCGGGAACAGAATATGTTTTAAGAAAATTAGACATAACACCAACCCCAATTTTCCCTCATTGTTTGATTGTGTACATATTGTATATCTATACAATATCCCTTCTCTAAACCACTGTAGAGGTTTTGGGGGAATAAAGTATGCTGTTTTCTGTGGAAGTGCATGTTTACGGGTAGTAATGTCTTTATGACGATTTAGACTGGTTCCAGGATACCAGTAGAACAAAGGAACTCAAGACCGGAAATCAGATCACACTTACGGGTGATAGAAGTCAAATTCATACGGATATTTGTAATATACATGATATAGGACAGTTGTTCTATTTGTTCTCTTGGTTTTATTTTGTTTTGTTTCTCATTGTCTCAGTATTTCTTTACCTATTTTACAACACCAGTAATACATTACCGTTTACATGAAGCATTTGATATGAAACTTCCTTCCCGTTTACAATACAGGTGTAGTTTCCGCCATCACTTGGTAAAACATATGGTATTACTAGTCTGTTACTACTGCTAGAAAACTTTAGTCTTTGGCTTAGAGGCTGTTTATCTTTCCTCCAAGATACAGAACCAGACAATGGTGTATCTGTTTTGCATTGTATTATATAATCTTGTCTGCCAACCTTAACAGTATTGTCTGAAGAAGACTGGCTTTCTGAAATGTTAAATTACTGTTTTGTGCGAAAAATCTTTAAAGATTCTTTTTTTTACTTATTTTTTGGTACTTAGTTGCCATTGATTATTTACACTGACCAGAACCTTTTGTTTAAAAACGCCTAGCTGATGTGGATAACGGGAGCTCAACCCACAGAAGTGTCTCTCACGTACCAAAGAGGCAGATAGGAAAGGGTCGCTCGTTAGGGATTATCAGGTCATAATAATAGAGGGTAGTATTTTATTCATAAACATTCGTACGACTTCGATCGAGACTGGTTCCAGGTGACGGATATAAACAAAGACAGTGGAGACTGGAAATCAGACCACACTTACGACTAATCGTGGTCGTAAGAATGTTTAAAATTGGGGTCGTAAGAACGTTTGTGAAAAGAGACCTAGAATAGTAAAATCTTCTGTCAAATATTTCATTTATCATCCTGACTAGAATAAGTAAAACGCAACATCCATAAAAAGATGTATCTGATATGATTGCCATTAGAAATGTGTGGACTTCGGACTGATAATTTAGCCTTGTGTGGAGACTATTATCGTTTACTTTTTATACATTTATATTTGGAGAAGATATTAAAATCATACTTGATTAAAAACCACTCTAATTGTACCAAAAAATATACAGAGGACGAAATTGTCATGCTGATTGATTTTTTTTTATCTACAACATATTTGTTCAATTTGGTGGACATGTTTTCAAACAGGCTATGGGCATTCCTATGATCACTAATTGTACGCCACTCCTGGCCGACTTGTTCCTTTACTTATATGAGGCAGACTTCCTTGACAGACTTCTTAAGGAAAAACAGAAGAAGTTAGCCCGAACCTTTAATTTCAGCTTCCACTATATAGATGATGTTTTATCACTCAACAATTCACGTTTTGGAATTTCTTACATCTCATCTATCCCAATGAGCTCGAAATTATGGATACCACAGACACTGCATCTTATCCTGACCTTCACCTAATAATTGAAACCACAGGAAGGCTGAATAAAAAACTTTACGACAAACGGGATGACTTTGACTTTCCAATCGTCAACTTCCCATTTTTGAGCGGCAAAATTCCAGAAACGCCGGCGTATGGAGTATATATTTCCCAACTCATACGTCATTCCAGAGCTTGTGACATATACATTCACTTCCTGGACAGAGCCCGGCTCCTGACAGAAAAGTTACTCAACCTGGTGTATGAGGAGTCATCATTATTAAAGTTTTATGGACGTCATCATGACTTTGTTGACAGGCATGAACGAACCGTTTTCCAGATGAAAATGGACCTGTTCCATTGATCTTGTACCTTCCTCATACCGGATTTGACATTGGCGGCATGGCGGATGTCCTGCAGGAATCAGAGACTGCTTACTCTTCCGGAGCATTTGATCTGCCCCCGTTTTTTTTTGTGGGGACCATGTTGTTCATATGATTTAGGTTTTTAAGTTTAGTGTCTCTAGTATTTTGGCCTTGTCATCGTTGTTCTCCGTAGTTAGTCAGTTTTTTCGATTTTCCACTCCTTTGAATATCACTTTGGTATTTCTTGACTTTACTTATATTAGCCAGGTAGATTTTGACTGTGGAAATGCCTCTTATACACATAAATGCATGACTTTTCTGCGCAATTTAGCATTAACCTTCGTGCACATTCAGTTATGTGAATTATGACCTTGTGTTAAGTCCTGATTAGTGCTATTTTAAATTCAGAACATAAATCAACGACATGCTAGAACATTGACATTTTAATTTTATTAGCTTAAAGCTCTCCCAGCTATGTTTAAAATTTATTTTTTGCGCAATAGTAGTAAAATAAATATATGCTTAACTTTGTGCAAGCTTAAAACTAAAAATACAGGTCAAATGCTATGTGAATAAAAGTATTAGTACTCACTCAATGAACACACACATCCTTCATCTATTACTTTGCCGTCAGGTCCCTTTATTCCATGTTCACCTTTTTCTCCTTGATCACCGGAACTTCCTTGATTAATTAAATGCATCGTTACTATAACAGTTTACTTAAAAGCAAAAAATCCATGATCCTGATAATATTTGAATTCTAGAATGGTTATGTTTTGACTGTCCACCAATGAAAAATCCCAGTATTTTGGGAAACCAATGAAAAAGCCCATTAATCTGTGAACCAATGAAAAATCCCAGTATTCTGTGAACCAATGAAAAAGCCCAGTATTCTGTGAACCAATGAAAAAGCCCAGTATTTTGCAAGCAGTTGGAAGAGCGTCACTAAATATAAAAAACAAAGTCAGTGAAAATTGAAATATTGAACCCTGGAGGTCATGGAAAATATTTGAATGAGCCGAACAAAAATACAATATAGCTGAGTTTGGATACCTGTTTGTTTTGATTGTTTTGATTTTTGATGGTTGTGCTTATTAATTCATCATTATATCTTTAACCCATTTTCCAATATTTTGATCTCGAGCACTGTTGATGAGTTGTCAGTCAACGAAATGGCCATACAGTGCATCAAATTTATAAATTTATTTCGGTATTTTGTGATACGTTTTATTTAGCCATTACAACATTACAACAGAATTTTCAATATATTATTCTGTACCTGTTTGTCCTTTAGCTCCTCTGTCACCTGGAAACCCCTTTGCACCAATCATACCTCTACTTCCCTTGATACCACGAGGTCCAGGGTCCCCTTTATGTCCTCTGACACCCCGATCACCACGCTCTCCTTTATGACCTCTCTCCCCATTGTATCCATGATTTCCTTGTATTCCAGCGTAACCTTTCCTACCTAGATCTCCTGTAGGACCTTGTATCCCTTGTAAGCCGTTCTGCCCTTTAACTCCGGGATTTCCCGCTGGCCCCTTTTCTCCTTTAAGGCCTGGATATCCTTTCTCACCAAGAAGACCAATTGATCCTATTAAGATAAATAAATAATACGTAGCTGGTAGTCAACCGCATATATTCTGTTAATGAAAAGTGTGGAAATATCCCTTCAAAATATGTTAAATACATTCCATGGCGAACGCTACAAACCAGACAAAGAAATATAAATTCAGATAACATATTTCGTAAATAATTGAATTAACTTTCATAGGATTTGACTGTGAGGAAAGCGTGGGAAATGTTTCGTAGCGACATTTTTCTCCGGAAATGCGTTCGGAAACCAACTCAAAAATAAATTCAAATTGAAAGATAAATTGCTGTTTTAACTAAAACAAATTGTTAATAAATTTCACAAATATAAAAAGTCTAATAACTTTACACAGTAGGAAAATGTCCAAAATATCTCTATAACGGGTCCCGTATATCGATTTCAGTTGCCGACTGTCCTTCCTTAGAAAACGTCCATTTTTTTAATAATAGAAACAGGTTTGATTCGTGGCAGGTGGCAGGACATATGATCTCGCAAGATTAGAAATGATTAAACATAAATCAAAATAAAATTATATTATTGAGTTAATTCATTTATAATTAATCCAGTTTTATAAAGAAATTTACACTAAATTGATATGTTTGATATATGTTTGAAAAATTTGTCTATTTTTACGCTACGACAAATGCCTCAAACTAATCAAACGTAGTCACCATAAACATTACATTGGCCTAAACTACATGTAGGTACATGTATATAAAATCCAAGTGAAGTTAATGTTGTCTTAGGATATTTGATAAGAGTTTTCAAAATTTTTTTCAACAATAAATTTACAATTAATCAAAACTGATGTTTTGTAAGGTAAGAACTATAGACGGTAATACACCTTTTGGAGGTTTGCAATTTATCAGCAGTTGTATTGACGTGATCTACCCAGATAACAAAGTTCTAGTGTACATTGTACATTCCTAAATCAACATTCATCCGGATCAGTCATGAACAAAATTATGACAAGTGAAAAATAAAATTATTTGATACCAATATTAATGCACAAGGCTGTGCAAATTTCGCCGATTTACGACTCATCAGTTGTGCTTAAGGCCTAAAATGTTGCAAGCCAAAACAACAATCCAAAAAGCAAATTGAAAATGACCAAAAGGTGGAAAACCGGAACCATCTAAGGACAGCAAAGCAATCATTAAATTTTTACAAGGAATGAAATTAAACGGGTATGGTTTAAAATAATCAGATACCTAAATTCCACGCTTAAGATGTGCATTTTTAAATAAAATGTCATCGGGTGTTTGAATTTTATTATTTTATCTCAATGATATTTAAAAAAAAAATGTATCCCGTACAAAATAAATTCTTGTCCGTTTGCCGCCGCTGTTGGATTCAAAGTCCCGGAGGGTATCCCGTATTTCGTTTCTAGCCAGAACTTGATATTTAAAATTAACTGTAACAACACTGTAAAATCTGTGAAAACTAAGGGGTATCTCCCTCGTGCATAGTTCTGTCCTAAGGTGGTTTTGGCTTTACCGCATTTGGTCATTTTGGAATTTTTTATTTGATTTTCAACTTTTTAGCTTGTTATCTTCGTTTTCAGCATATTAAGCCTTCAGCACAACTGATGAGTGTACTCGACGAAAAGTGTACATCTTGTGCATCAAAATTGGTATCAAAGACTTTTATTTCCATAAATTAACTAAATATTTGATATTACCCTAATACGGCAAACAATTATGGATTGATTGATTGTTGATTGCTAAACGCCCAGTAATAAAATTCTTCAGAATACATCGGCGAATAATGTAAATGGCGTTAATTTATAATTTAAGATATAAATACGTATATTTACCAGGTTCACCTTTGACACCAGGTTGTCCTTTAGTTCCTACAACGAAAATTAACAAATAGCTATTGTTATAAAGAAACCATTAATTGCAATCGCCTTACGTAAAAAGGCTAATTTTCCTCAAGAAAATTCTTTTCAAAAATGTTAACTTATTCTTTAAATGGATAGCCTAATATAGGAACAAAAGCGCTAGATTCGCAAATGAATTGAAATAAGATTTCGTAAACACTGAACGTGCACCTTTGGATACTGACAATGAACTTAATAAATAGGGAATACGAGGGTGTACTTGTATATTATGACTTGCTGTTGTGTAGAATGCAATGTAGTAATGCATTAAAAGATTAAAACTTTTGCAAAAATACACCGCAGAAGGGATTATCTGACCAAATACAGAAAACACATACCAAAGGCTTTTATAAGATAAATGGTGTCGAAAAGTAAAACAACAAATAGATAAGTATGTACCTCGACTACAGATAGAACTGTTAGCTGAACAGTGTTGTTCAAGAATTGTTTCCTGAAAAATAAAGACTATCGTTTAAAAATAAAATAAAATTATCGTTTATGTGTCCACGATGACGTCAAATTGCTATGGACCATAGTCGTCTTTCCGTGTTCATGAGCGTCAATATAATGAATAGAATACTTGATGTTATTCATAAAACCGCACAACTTACTACGACGTTATGTGCGCTTAAGGATGATCGCTGGTCTAATAGGAAATAAATAGGATTTGAAATAGGTGTTTTAGTTTTAGAGAACATATGAATAGGATTTCATAAAATTTTGTCAAATACCATTTTAAGGTATATATGATTGAATCATAAAAGAAAAAGTGGGGGTTCACCGACAAAAAATTAAATTTTTAAAAATGGATAAAACCCGAGGATTCCGCAAATCTGACAAAAAGACCAAAATATGACCAGCGAGCATCCTTAAAACGTTACCCTTTTTTAAAATTTCATCATTTTACAAATTTTGTAAGTGTTACCGATAAAAAGAATAATGACAATTTGTTTTAAGATCTTTACTTTATCACGTTTGTCATTCGATACCGGCTCCTCCAATAACAAATCTGATAAAGTCAGTATCAGAACAAAATTGTCATTATTCTATAATTATTGGGTCAATCGTGGGGTTTATCTGGTATACTCCTTTAGATTTTAAACAAATTTTCAAAAAAAAGAATAGTTTTGTAACAGAAATTTTAATGTATTAAGGTATCCGGACCATAATAGATAATGATAAAAAATTGTATCTCCTTTTGACCCTGAATGGCGGAACCAAACAATTTAAAACTGGAATTTTGTATATATATTTTTCTCAAGTTGAAACACACTTTGTTGCTTATATGCAGAGTCTGTAAAAATTAGTTAGTTATATTAGAATTTCCGAAGTTTGCCGATAATTACCGAGGTCATTTCAATTGCGTTGTATGGAACATCCGGGAACTTTTAAATAATCACGTGGTCATTTATGGTCCGGATACCTTAATTTCGGGCTAGTATCGAAATACTACCAAATAAGCTAGTGATAAGAACATATCTCAAAGTATAAAATGAACACAACGTTACCTGTAATTTCAGAAAATCTTTAAACAGATTCTGCAGCGAAGACGCTTGTCTTTTCTCAATATTATGGTGGTCACCAATACTCTGAACACTTAACAAATCAAGTATCTCTTTAACAACAGATGACGGTATTGTTGTTGACCTGTGTAGCAGAGTGGATACCTCATTAATCTTAAATCAAAAAAACAGAATTAGATACAAAATGTAGATTTAAAGAGCTGTTTAGTATACCCATCTTTTCAGCACTGTGTTTGTTGTTTTCATTGTGTAGCTTATTTATAAATTTGTTTTACACTGTATCCATTTTAAATCTATTTCTGCACCCATCGTTTGACCGTTATATTGTGCAGCTTGTTTTAAACCCGTTCAGCACCAGAATACATGTATACCAGAACTAATTTCTCTTCATCATCACTGTAACCTATAGCAACCCCAGTTTTACTTACATGAAATGTGTACAATTAGATTGTAATGTCTATTTGCAACTTTTTTCTATTTTTTGTAATGATGGACCTAATTCTGAAAAGGGTTCAGATGAGAATCATCCCAGAGATGGTTACGCTAACGGATTGTCTGTATATTAATTCAGGGAGTGAAAGGGGTTGAAAGTCTATTTTGTGACAGCCTGTTCTGTATCCAAATGGGTAAAATTCAATTATCAGTCTCGTGTCCTCTACAGTAAAAATTCATCATTTGCAACCGCTTGTCAATTTCGGTTAAATATGTTATACGTAATTTCCGTAGTGTAATTATATATTCATTAGAAACCAGACACCAACTCAAAAACTACTGACATCACAAAGGTTAACTACTGGCATCACTACTGGCATCACAAAAGGAAACTACTAATACAAACTCAAAACTACTGACATCACACAAAGAAACTACTGACACCAACTCAGAACTACTGACATCACTAAAGTAAACTACTGACACCGCACAGGCAAACTCCTGACACCAACTCAGAACTACTGACATCGCACAAGTAAACTCCTGACATCAACTCAGAACTACTGACATCACACAGGATGGATGGATGAATTATTGTTTAACGTCCAATGGCAACCAGGTGCATATCAGGACGAGAACATGTTGATATGATAATGAATATGATCTCTGCTTTGTACTAGACTGACACGCTAAGTCGGATTTTTAATGTGCTAGCTCACGAGGTAACTGTCCGCAGGAAGACATAGCACCTCACTCGGACACATTATATTGACTCCGAGCCGACCAGTCTTTGCTCTTACTCCTAGATGCCGCGTGCTTGGCGGAGTAGCAGCAAATACCAATTTTAATATCTTTGGTTTGACCCAGCCGGGGATCAAACCCGCGACCTTCCGCACTCGAGGCGAGCACGCTACCACGTGACCACCGAGGCGGTCGACATCACACAGGTAAATGATATGATAGACGAAAAAATTTAACCATGGAAAATAAATCAATTACTACATCCAATGTTAAATTATTATATGATAATGAAATGAATTGTGAATAACGACAACCCAAAGTAAGGTTTCCTTTCGAATTATCTGGTAAATTCTAATAATCATAGGTGTAAACTTGTGTCCCAGAATACATTAAAATACAAATATTTACCAATGTATTCTCATTATTGGCTCCACACCGTTTTTCTAGAATCTCCAACTTTTCAGATTCTATTAGGTAGTCCTGTTTTAGGATGAACGTCTTATGGTATTGCCAAATCGATAGGATGACAAATACCGCAGTGTACAGTGTAATCAGACATAGCGCTATTGTACGTGAAATAGGTCTATCCTCCATTTTCGATTTCTTATCTATTTATCTAGTCGAGATTTGCAAAGGTTATCGTGAAGTTTTACCTCATTGTACTAAAGAAAATACTACAGTGCAAGTTTAAAAAAAAAAATCTTCTTCGATTTCCAATTTATACGCACAAATAGTGTATTTTTTAAATGGACGTTTGTTTAGTTTGGTGTTGAAACATGCAAAACGTATGATCTTTCTGGGACAATCGTTTTAAATTGTTGTATGTAGCGATGCAGGCGATAAAATAGAAATTAAAGTTTTCCTGGTCAAACTTTTGAGATTTTGGTTCGTTTTTTTAATAAAATAGGAGCAGAAAACAGCCCAGCTGTTATTCATACATTTTGCATATTAAGATTGACGCAATTTTTCTTTGAAACTTGTGGAGAACATAATTTCCATTTTATTGAAAGTAAAACTAGCTTGACCAGAAGTGTGCAAGAAGCATGCTGCACTTTCTTATATGTCCGAATTATTGATTGTTGTTTGCTTAACGTCCAGTGGCAAATATTTTATGCCTGTTGAGGACGAGAACCAGTTCAACAATTTATCAAAAACAATTCAAATGCGGTCGGAACTGGACAAATAAGGGAACCAATTTTGACTCCCTATTGGAAGCGTTGGTGCTTCTTCAGGACGAGAACCAGTTCAATTTATCAAACAATTCGACTAGGGGTGGAATGGGATTATTGGGTAGGCTCGGATAATTTAACCTTCTGTAGCGGCATTAGCCTACTTTTTTTTCGAAAACTACAGAGGAGATCTTTAGCGTGCATGGGTGTGGCATTTTTAAACAGGTTACCGTCTATGATCCACTGTCAGTCTTTCCATATTATGAGTATTATGAATTGACACCAACCCAACTATAAAGTATAAACTATCCACAGTAAACAATTAACCAATATCTGGTATAAATAGCTATCTCAAGATCCCTTCTGTATCCATTTTAAATCTATTTCTGCGCCTATCGTTTGCCCGTTATATTGCGCAGCTTGTTTTAAACCCGTTTCACCACCAAAATACATGCATAACAGAATTACTTTCTCTTTATCACTGTAACCTATAGCAACCCCAGTCTTAGTTTAAACTTATTTATTTATAGTGGATTGGGAAACAAGTTATACCAACTTATACTAATCCCTCTCTACTTGGAGAGTGCGAGAGGGTCCCCTGTAGCGGCATTTAGCCTACTCTTTTTCGACATCTACAGAGGAGTCTTTATCGTGCTAAGGGTGTTGCTCTCCCTTAACACGGGACAGCCATTTTTTGTCCCCATCCGACGGACTAGCATCGCTTATCGAGACCTCTTCGCAAATGGTGTCGATGGGGAGTCGCAAATTTGATCCCTGAAATTTTCATCCCGAGCGAATCGAACCAGGGACCTTTGGCGTCGTAGTCCGATGCGCTAACCACAACACCACTACTGTAGATTCTGAAAAGGAATAGGCTAATGGCGGCTATAGAAATTTAAAAATTACCACATACTCTTTTCCAATGGTAGTCAAAATTGGTTCCCTTTTATGTAGTGTCTAATTCCTATTTTTGAATTATCTTGATGTATTATTGAACTGGTTCTCATGGAATATTTGACACTGTTCTAGTTTAATATTTGTCATTGTGTATTTTGTTTGTTTTATATTTTTTGGCATAACCCTTATGGGTATATATGCATTAATAACGGTATTAAACTGATAATATGCTATTGATGTGGCCAATGATGCGAGCACAGCAATAGCCCTTTCCAGAAAGTCGTTTCCGGTATCACGATTCTGACTCTAAAATTATAATTTGAAGCAAGTTATTTCCCTTAATTACTTCAGTTTCCGGCGAACGAAACTTTTTCTAGCCTTAGTATATAGCACAATATGGCTGCCACCATTAAACAAGGACTTTTCTAAATGACCCATAGGTAGAAAATGCTTATGCTCCTATAGCGCTCGCTATTAAAAATTGAAGTATCATTTGTATAAATTAGAAATAAAGATGAATTATTGAAATCCAATATTTTAGATTTTATTATATTCACGAGCTAATTATTCTTGATAATATCAATATTTTTACCAGAAAGTATATAAATTTAATTGGTAGTTTCTTATTCAGCAATTAAATTAAATCTTTAAACGAATGAACTGAAGTACAGTATATTACTCATATGTATGTTTTGTATTCACCTGCTTTGTTAACATTTTCAACCATCACTTTGACAGGTTAATTTAGTTATGAAGGAAATTATTATTATATTAATTATTATAACAGTCATTTCTGCTGAACCGCATTTTCAAACCACTGTCTATGACGTGGACAAGGATATGACAATAGCTAACAATTCTGTTTCAGTACATTCTTTGACGGTAAGATCAAAAACTAAATGTGCAGAGGCGTGTTTGATTAATCAGAAATGTTGTGTCGCTAGTTATAACAAAATAACAAGGGTGTGTTTGATTGACACTTCAGATTGTTGTTATATTGGTAAAATGGTTTCATTGGATTCCGCTACCATGACAAGAAGAGTTACAGGTATCGGTATAATTATAATTATTTAATATATCACATATTTAGTAACAATACGTATACTTCTGACCGACGTATATGACCGGAAATGGGTGTCCCATATTTGCCCTAAATTAGCAATGTCAGTAAACGCCAGGTGGAGCTGTTTTGGGGGAAGTTATTTGAAAACTGGATTCTGCTTCTTTACAACCTTTTCCAGCATAATTTGGGACCAGTATACTGTAAACAAACTGTGGTTTCCGCCCAGTAGCGCCCCTAATGTTTACTGACGTTGCTATCTAAATCGTTAAAATTTATTTTTGACTTCAAAAATCCATATATGCCCTCAACAATGCACTTTTGCTTATTTTCCCAAATCAGATAAATAAAATTGTTTCTGTGATATTTTTGTTAAAAATATATATTTCAGTTGAATATTTATTGAGCCTGAAAATATGTAATAAATAGATTATAACATGATATTTTGAATATTGGCCATTGTATCAGAACCCGACCCATATTGTCCCTCGGGCTCAATATGTGAGACTCTCTTGCTGATACTAGGGCGAATATGAAAAATGTCATGTAATAATCTGCAATTATCTTGGCGTCTTTACCCCTGCAAGGTCATACTGTATCTGTTGATATGATATTGTTCAATATTTCAAGATACTAAAAATAAATAAGACCAAAATGTCCGTTGAAGACAAACCCCGAGTTAGAATGTACGTTTGAGACGAGCATTGGGTGGCTTCGTATGACGCCAGGGCGTACTTCGAATTTCAAATTTATTTTCTGCCAAGAAAACACTTCTTCTCTGTGACCATTTGATTATTTATTTGTCATTTTTGATGAGGTAAAATAAAAACAGAAGACAAAAATACCCAATCCATAATAACAAAGCAGTTGTTATTTGTTAACTTTTTTTTATCTTTTTTCAATCGGATTATCCTCGGTTAATTCTGCCTGGCGCCGTAAAGTGACATTATCGATCTCTGTCGGAAATGACCGATTGATGTTCCGATTGATCTTTTTAATTTCATAAAACTGTAAAGTTTTTGAAGAGCAAAATGAATTTTATAAGGTTTTCATGATGGAAAATAAACAAGCCGATAAGTGTCGATCTCTGACGTCCGACATCCCCAGCAAATTCTAAAAGTTCGTTTGAAGTAAGAAGAAGGTCGAAATTAGTGAGCTAACGTTCGACAGCCCCAGCAATTTCTGAAAATGTTCGTTTGACGTAAGAGATGAGACGTAACAGGAATCTCAAACTTAATGAGCTGAAGTCCGATCACCCCATCCATTTTGTAAAACAGTTTATGTGATGAAAAAGGAGTGTCGATCTTAGTGAGCCGACGTCTGACAGTAAATTCCCAAAACAAATTCGTTAGAAAGCTAAGTGCTCATTTGTGTGAAATATCTACAATATAAGAACTCGATAATGACAAAATAGTTAGATATTTTAGATTAAAAAAAATATGGATTATTTGAACATGTCTCAGCTTTGGGTTATGTAACAGCCCAGCATTTTTCCAAAGAGGGATGCAACTAATACTTTCTGGTTTAACCTGGTCCCAATGCTTAGCATATCTAGTGTGTGAAGCAAATACAGGCGGAAATGGCCCTACTCATTCGATAAAGACTTTATAGTCGCATTTGTGCATGATCTGTTTGCATTAAGTTTTAATTATAGCAACACATACACCCCGATCAGCCTTTTGGTAATCACGTTCATTTTTTAATTTTATAGTTCAAAAGATTAAACTTAAGGGGGTACCATACACTTTGACTAAAATAGATTTGGCTCGTTTAATTTTCATAAAATTTTGTAGAAATATTTACTTTGACCTGTTGACAAAAATATAAAAATTTCAAGAACAACACAATTTACGGGAATAATTTCATTGGATATATAGCAGTTTGACAAAGACTGATTTTGATCATTGAGAAGCTTGATTTCTCTTTACTAATAGTATGTGATTAAAACTTCAGTTGATTTTTAGAGATTTAACTCCCTTAGGTGTTCTGTACCCCCTTAAATCAATCTTTTGTCGTAAACATTTCGCATTAAATTGAGCAAACATAATTCATAAAATTTAATTTAGTTCTGAGCAAAGGTAATTAAGGAGACACTCGCTTTTGAGATGTGTCCTATAGATTTATTGATTATTATAAAAAAAGGTTTAATTATTTGAGAAAATAAGAATAAAAGAAAAATTTTACAGATGTATTGGTCTATTTCATCGTTTATTGACTTTTTAAAAAAAAAAAATTACAATAGTTAAACAATCATTCGAATATTAAAAAGTAATATATGAATACTAGAATGTTTTGTATATAATTAAAATAGTTGAGAAACGTGCTAAAAGAAAAAATTAAGTACTGTCTCTAAATAACACATTTTCTGTCGATTGTTTTGTTTTCTTTAAAACCCTGTGAAAAAATTGAATGTGTCTTCGTGTATACATCGACCGACTAGTTAATGTTAAAAATAAAATATGCCCAGCCCCTCCCCCCAATACAGTTATTGGATTTCAGAAATTAGAAGCATGCACTGAGCAAATATTAATTTTATTTTTACGGGATTTTATCTAATATACATACGTTTTATTTTCATCTTCTGTTCATTGGAAAAGTGTTGGGACGCCGCGCTTGATATTGGTATCACGTCGCGATGTCGGCGAATTCGGTAGCAAAAGCGATTGACCAAAATTTATTTGTACACTTAATCAAATAAAACTATACACTGAATAAATAATAAACTTCCATTGTTTCTCATAAACACATATTTTATTTGAAAATAAATTATTTTTCTACGCATTGGCTTGAGAACTCTCAGGAAAAAGATGTTTTTTCAGTTATAGAGGCGTAACTAAAAATTTACATATTCCTTTAAATTTAACTCGAGGAAAAAAGGGGTGAATCGAAAAATTAACATTATTGGTGAATTACATCGCTTGGTAATAGAAAATGATTATATCATATAAACTACAACGTCATTAGCGTATTTTACGGAAAATAACCAACGAAGGAAACAAGCGAACCATGCAGAGGGTAGAAAACGTCGGTAAAATGGACCAAGTTGATAATGATAATCTTCGGAAAAGCTAGAAAACAACAATTTTATCTCTTATGATTTTTACATAATGTTTTAAATTAAATATTTTTCTTGCGATATCATATACTTATCAAAATGTTGGAATGAAATTTTATTGTAGTATCATGTAAATCTTAAACTGCACGGAGGTGTCACAAAACGTAAGGAAATATTTTAAAACATAGTGACGGATTCTAATTCAAGTGTTTTTATTTTCTTTGATAATAATTTAATTAAAATTAATATCTCCTATTAATAAGTCTGCATTCACAAACATAGGCCTAAAACAATCATTAATCATTAGGTCTTGAATTTTATATAAACCACTCTTTTTTGTACGGATACGGTTCACGTCACATTTTGAAAATGTATCCATCTTTCAATGCAAAGTAATGAACACGGTTTCCGATCATATCAATGTTCAACTTAGCAACATATACTAAAATTCTCATTTATATTGGAAATGTGCCTTCATTTCTCCTTGTAATAGAACTTGAATTGTTTGTCTCTTCTCCAATTTTATGACTAAACAATTCCATTTCTGAGAGTTCGCAAGTAAATGTCACACAGAGCCGAAAATGAACAAATTAACGTTTGACGCACATCACCTCGAATTTGAACAGAAACTTTGTACTTTTCATCAGATTTGAAAAATATATTCCAAATGTGCATTTTCTTGGCAATCTTATCTATATCAACCTGTATTAATACATTTAGAATTACGAGAATTATACAAAATTTGCGATTTCTCGGTAAAATGTCACATAGTCAGAAAATGACGTCGGAGCTCCAATTTGACGTTAGAAAGGGAAGCGGGTCTTATCAAGATTTTATTTTTAAATGAATGTCGTTGTTGCACATATACCATATATGTAGAATATAAATTTCGATATTTTAGACATGAAGTCATAGGTAGAAAGATAAATTTAACAACCACAAAAAGAAATTTAAAAGACTTCAAAAAATGGTAAATAGATAAACAAACAAGAAACAACAAAAAATAAATTAAATTAAAGAAGTTAACTTCTCAATAACAAAATTTTGAGGGAAAATTCTAAATGGTCACCCTTCAAAGTGATAACAAAAAATATTTGTGAAACAAATCATCTCACATAAGTCTAGCGTATTTTACCTCAGAACGTTACAAATTGACGTTATGTTTAGTGATACCAACATCTTGCGCGAACTTTGGAACTTACAGAATGACGCCATTGTCATGATAACTAACGTCACTGCCAATGTGACGGGTGCTATTAACGGACCAGGACTTGCTTACCCTTCCGGACAACTGATGTCACTCCCGGTTTTTAATGGGAAGGATGGGAAGGTCACATTACTAGTGATTTACTTTCTGTGCTGTCTTGTTCTAGTTTTGTTTAGTTCATGATATGTTTTTTTGTTGTTTTAGTTTTACATGTATACTTGTGGCGTTTGTTTGTTTTGTTCCATTTTAGTCCTGAATTTGTCTTTTCCTTGGACTTCGAGTTTGTGGACACTTCCCACCATGTTATCGCTTCGGTATTCATGGTTACCACGGTTAAACCTCTTAAAGTTCAATTGGCAAACGTCGAAAATATACCGAAAATATACCGGAAAAATGTATTTTTATTTTTTTTTAGAGACCATACAAACACATCCCAGGGACTGCAATGATATCTTGTCTATCTGTAATGAGTGTAACAGTGGTGTGTATACAATATATCCTGTGACTACATGTGGTGTTGATGTGTATTGCGATATGGTAACAGATGAAGGAGGTTATACGGTAGATTTTTTAGATACCCGGACCATTACACATCATAATGATCGTAACTTACATGACGGAAAATAAATTTAACCGAGTATTGTAGAAATCACGTGTTCAAGTTGAAACGCATGCTGACTTCACAGTTTTATGTGTCGTTTATGAAAATAAAAATACGGTGTTTCCGAAAATTTCCCAAAATTATCGAAGTCATTTTCATTAGATTTTACAAGCATAATCGGGGACATTTAGAATAATCACGTCGTAAAAAATAGTACTTATCTAATTGTTGAGTTGATTTCTAGACATTATTAAGTACAAACTTCATATCAAAATTAACCCTCCTACAACGTCTTTAGCCATATTTGCTACTTAATATAGCCAGCACAATATTGTTTTTCATATTACACATTAACAGAATCAAAATACAGTAATTGTTTTATTCAATAAAGGAAATAAACATTTTAGTTTGTTGTCATTTTGGCTATATCCAACTTCCATTATATTTTTCTGTTTCCTGCAGTCGTCATTTACAAGATGTCATGATGGGGGAACTCCGGACAGAGATTCACTTCCGCCCGGCACACATACGCTGCTTTAAAAGCACGCGACGTCAAAATTAATTTCCATTTGACGATAAAAATGGGGGATTACCATCATGACCATGATTCTAAAAATAAATGGTTTCCCCGGTTTAGAGAGGTGAACATCCTTTTTAATTCTAAATTTCTTCTATGCAATGTCTCTATTAAACTAAATATATTATTGAATAAATACGTTTATTACATTGATGATGGTGATTTATTATAATTTCCAGTGAAAATAAATTCGAAATTTTCACTCATTGAAAGATCGGTTTTTATTAAACATCGTCAAGGGCGTTACTAACAAATGATGTTTGTGACTTCAAAAGATTCAGGAAGGGATCTAAGGACAATATGACACTTTTGAAGCATTTTTTGTCTATTTTATCAATGTAATGAACAGTATAACTAATTCAAGAATATGAATATCGAAAATTTCCATCTCTTGACCGGAAAACACTAATAATGCGCGATATTCAAATTCTTGAATTAGTTATCCTATAATAATTAAACCTATAATACATTCTGGATCAAATAAAAAATTTAAAAAAAAACATACAAATATAACAACGACAGATGTTGGTAAATGTTAAATAAAAATCTTAAATCATTCTGAATACAAATTCTTCCAGATAGCTTATTCTTATTAGACGAACTTTCACTGATTACTAAAAAATATTCCGTATCCCTCGTGTCATAGGGTATTATGACTTAGGGGGAATACATATCTTAGACTTATCGTCAATTAATAGGTAATACAAAAAAGAACAGATGGCTCAGAAGAGTTCTTTAGGTGGTGGAATGATTACAAGATTGGATTTGGAAGTGCAAGTAATGAATACTGGATAGGTATGTCTTGTAATTTTGTGTAAATATAATGAGTGCGAAATTTGTTTTAAGGACAAAATGGAAGCAGACAAAGACATAACAACGTCAAAAAATTGGCGACTAAAATAGGTCAAAAGTAACAGAAATCCAAAAAATAAAGATTGCCAGGAATAGGCTTATCGCGAAAACGGACGGTTGAGGCTAGTTTGTTTGTTATAGAAAGTAAAACCGAAAACCGTGCATAATTTTCACACAAATTCCATATATGCAAATGAAAAAAGGTCGGGACAATCGAATAACGCTGCCTTAAAGACTTTCAACGCTTTTATTAGGTTTTCATCTGATTAAAAGATATTTCTTAGCACCGTTTGAACGGTATTTTGTCTAAATTTATATCATGTCCCATCTTTCTTCGAAAATGGAAAACAAAACAACAGTGCACACACAAATATACATATAAGATAACATGGAGACAATACTATCAGCTGGGTGCGAAATATTCTAAACATAAAAGCTACGGGGGCAAAATTTGAATTTTAAGGGATGGGCAAGGAAGTGTTCATGCATGATCCTGCTATTTTTTTCGCTGCATCATTGGGTATTTTATTTGGGTCCAACTTTGTTCGTAGTGTGTGTTTTTTCACAGACAAGATACACTTCTGTCTCTACTTTTTTCACACAATTCTAAATCTTACCTTAATTTTTTTTCAAAATTCCCTATATTTCTCCCAATAAATATCATAGGGTTGTTCCATAAAATGATTCTATAATGTAATCTAAAAAAGACAGGATATCGTAAAGGAATTAACAGACCTGGGCATTGTTTAACTAAAGGTCGTAACAGTTACAATCTGTCGTAACCTGTATATATTCAAAGGATTTAATACTAGCCATAACTCCTATGCCGTTAGTGAAACAGTCCTCGTCCGGAATGATAACTCATGTATGTGTCAAATATTGAAATAGGCAATAATCCAAAAGCTGAAGAGCAAATTAGAAAATGCCAAACTTACAAAACCATCTAAGGACATTTATGCACTAAGTTAATACTCCTTAGATTTCACAAAATCAAACATTTTTGGAAATTAAAATATCAATTTCGGGCTAGTATCGAAAAAGTATCAACTGAACTGCAGCTTTGATGCATTGTATCTTCATATTGCAACAAATATGTGTTTAGCAGCAGTATTTACACTATATTTTATGTGATCAGGTAACGATAACCTACATTTAATGACATCACACAAGACATACAATTTGAGAATTGATCTTCAAGACTGGGACGGTGCAAACAAATATGCAATCTACGAGACCTTTGCAGTTGGAAACGAAACGTGTAAATATAAACTGACTATAGGAGGATACTATGGCACATCAGGTATTTTATGGAGAATTATACACGGCTAAATCTATACCACATGCTATATCAACCCCGAGTACCCAATATCACGCCAAGGGACTTTGGTCCGAGGTGTGATATTTGTCGAAGATTGATATAGCATGTGATATAGGTCTGAACAGGTATTATTCTTTATAGCATATAAGAACTCCGAACAGATAAAACTGTGTTCCGAATAGAGGTGCGATATAGTGTTTGTGATATAGAGTAGGTGATACAGGTCTTGCAAAGTCATGTATAATGCATATTGAAACGTATGTATTTTACTCTTAATCTATGATATAATTTCATATCATCATTATTTCAAATAATTCTGTTTGAGATACAACGAGCAATTTGACTTGATCGGTAAAACTAGCTCATGTATCGTAAACTTCCTGAAGAATACCATCTTTCCAAGTCAAGGGGTTGCAATCCGTAAACGCTCCCTATCCTTGATACTGGGTCTAGGTTAGCAACACCTGTTGTTAAGTATTGCCATACGCAGACCTGTTTACCCCATTTAAGCTAGTAGTGTAGTTTATACATTTAGAAAGTGTAGTTTTCAATATTTAGGTGTAGTTTTAGATTTTCAAGTCCTAAAAATTACTATCACCGGTGAAATTTTTTGAAAAAACTAGATGCAAAATCATGCATTCTGAGAGCTTTTAGAGTCATGTTTTGAAGATACCAAATATATAAATTCAATAGGATTAGTTATATTGAACACAATAATGATATATGTTTTCTTCCTAAATTTTATTAAGTCATTCTCTTGTAAATCCAAAGATACAACCATGGTCTGTCCTTGGTCCAAACATCAAAAAATTTATGTTCTCTGGCCTCTTGCTGGTATTTGCGTTTTGAAATATGTCTGGCATCACAATAATGATCGCGCCATGTGTCAAACTTGACAGTCAACGATCACCAGAGCGTTTGTAATACATACTTATATATTCATTATCAAGCGCGTAAAAGACAAAGACTCCGTTTTGCGTTCCGATAACTTCCTTTAGACACAAAATTACATACTGTCGATTTTTTTTACCGAAAATCTTTGAAAGCGTAGAAATAACCTATTTGGGCGTAGAGCGTAATTTGAGTACAAAAAATCGTAGAAACTACGCCAAAATCGTAGTGGTAAACAGGTCTGCATACGGTAAAATGGTTATGAATTGTCAATTGACGAAATTTTATAGGCTGTACACCTAAAATCTATAACGCACTAAAGCAAATTTTAGGAATTTGAAGCCAAACCCAAGAATATGTAAAAATGTGATGATATTGTGTGAGTGCCAGTAAAACAACATTTCATAGGACTGAACCATAGTGGCTATTTTCAACAAAAATCAAGTGCACGAGTACTAAATATATCGGGAAAATGGTTTAAGATTTCAACAAAGCTAAATTCAAATCTCAAATTAATTTATTATGCCCTAAAATAAACAATAAATAGAAAATAGACAACCACTGAAACCGAAATCTGGCTTGAGATAGGTATATTCAAGAATAATTCTTCCAATACCGTGTGTATTTTTGATTTTGATTGGTCGACAATGTGACATCTGGGATCTTTTATTTTCCTATAAATGACCATCAGCGTATGAATATGTGAGGCAGTAAAAGAGCACATTTTAAACCGCTCATTTCTTTCTGATTTTGCCGAAAAGTATAGTTATTCTGGAATTATAAGTAATAAGAGTTGTTTTTTGCACTTTATCGGTGTATAAACTTGACCCAATCAATTTATTGAGTTTTTGAGTGAACTGGTCTCCTTTATACACCGATAAATTGCTTTAAAGCAACTCTTTACTATAATGTGAGGGGGGAATAAACATGTGTATTAATGCAATGTTTCCCCCTAATCCTGGATAAGTGACAAACATGCAAGACAAATCACTTTTAATTAGTATTTGATTGAAATACTTCAAAATGGAACAAAAGAAATCATTTTCATATCGTTTTATATGAAAGCTTGCTCAAAGGAAAATGCACTAACGTGGTTATTACACTGAGGCCTTTCCATCTTTCTTTTATAAATTTTACTTCGAAATCGATGTCATACCATAACGTCATCAAACTTTGTAGAAAGATAATGATCTAGCATGCAGCAGATTTTAAATGTCGGATGGCAATCCTACAGGCAACAAAAATAGATAAAAAAAACTTACAACACAAATATAAGGCAAACCAAACCAATACACTGGTAGACACAAAAGAGTTAAACAACACGTAGCAAATTGAACAGGACAGATGACCTTCATTTACTTTAAGGGACTCACTCCATATTGGGATATTCTATACTAAATCTTACCCTAAACCCCAACCAAACCCTAACCCTTTCATAAACTAACCCTAACCCTTCACCCTAAGCCTTCTACCCTAACCCTTCACCCTAAGCCTTCTACCCTAACCCTTCAACCTAAGTCTTCTACCCTAACCCTTCACTCTAACCCTTCTACCCTAACCCTTCACCCTAACCCTTCTACCCTAACCCTTCACCCTAACCCTCCACCCTAACCTACCCTAACCTAACTTTCCATAACCTAACACTAACCCTAATCCTAAACCCTAACCCACTCAATATGGGGGTATCCTTTACTAACCCTAACCTTGCCTAACCCTACCCTAACACTAAACCATAACCATAACCAAACCCTAGTCCTAAAGGAGTGGGTCCCCTAAAGTATATGAAGGCTGAATAGATAAGTTGGAGGTTTGGATATCCATAAAACCGGTTAAACCCCACCAATGTTCAGTTTCTGTACCAAGTCGGACTAACATGACTTATGTTGTGTTTATTTGTGTTTTGTGCTGTTTTATGTTTTTTGTTGTCCGAGATTCTTCTTGTTGTGTAGCGTTGATTGATTGGTTTGTTATTGTTGACCTTCTCTGTTATCTATTTTGTTGTTTGTTTATAAATAGATGCCAATGAAAATAACTGAAATAACTTGCGAATAAGTCTCTCAAATAAAAAATTCTACAATACCTCTTTTATAGGCGATTCGATGGTTCTACACAACCAGAAGTATTTTTCGACAGTAGATAACAGAATAATTGTGGGTCATGCGCATGGGGCCACAAGGCAGGATGGTGGTATCACTGTTGTTACTCATCAAACCTTAATGGTCGTTACATGCAAGGACAAACAGCTGTGTATGAAGTTGTGGCCTGGAAAACTTTCAGAGGGCTGCAGTATTCCTTGAAGCGCAGTGTAATGATGATACGACCCCAGATGAATTAATTTACTAGATATTAGCCGACAAAATGACACAAATATTTACCACCTTATAGATATTTGTTTATGAATAAATATATAACCATATCATTACAGATTAATAGAGACAACAGTATTTAATTACAAACTAATGTGTTTTATTGTCATTTACAACTCGCCTGGCTTAAAGGGCGTATAAAAAATTTCTTTACTTGCCATACGTCTATTTGAAAAATATTTTCTGTCAGTCTAAAACCTTGATATTTCTTTCCGGCAAGACAATTTGCATAATTATAATGAACCATCCTTTAGGCTACACCAAAATGATTTTTAGATCTTTGGTTTTTTGGCAAAAATAGGTTCGAGAGAGTGAAATTTTAATTTTAATTTTTTTTTCTTGATGACTAGTTTTCTTCTGGCGGAGATCAAATTTATGTGCGGCACACATTTTTTTAACTAAAATATTGTAAAAAAAAAGGGGGAAACGATGCCAAATTTTACAAAATTTTAGGAGCGGGATAACAATTTTACTTTTAATTTCTTGAAAAATGAAGGATTTGCGTCGAATTATCAGCATTGTGGAAAAATGAGGCGGCAAATAACTTTTTTTTCTTAAAATTTACATAGTCCAAAAATGGGAGGGTCGAACTCCAAAGAACTAAAGATCAATTAGTTGTGGCCTTATATCCAACTCCATGACGAGATACCATATACCCTTTAGGAGAGTGTTATTTCTGACTATTTCGTTTTATAGGGGCAGTATTCGACCAGAAGCTTTGAGAGGCCTAGCAAGTTTAACAGTTAAATTGAGTACATTTCAACCTTGCTTCCTATATTATGTACCTTCCAAACAATTTTAACAATCAGGATAGATAAAGGGAAGGTTTTGGAACCCACAAACCCGGTTTAACCCGACAACTGCTCAGGTTTTGTACCAAGTCGGACTATCATGTCCTCTATTGTTTCTGTGTTTACATTTTGTGCTCTTTTATTTTATTTTTTTTGTCTAAAGGTCTATTGGTTTGGATAGCGTTTATTGATTGGAATGTCATTGTAGACGGTTACTATTATCTATGGTAACAACTATACATAGTCTAGTAGAGTCTGCTGGAAAAATATTTTTATACACATACATAATGCAGTCCAAAATAAAAAAGGAAAATCCAGGTTTTCCTTTTTATCGACTATGTTTTGGCATTTTCTATAAATTTACATAAATTGGCAACTTTTTTAATGATTTTGTTTGACATGTTAACAATTTATCCCTCAACTAACATGAGAATGATAAGATTAGGTGGTATTTTCTGATAGAATTAGGTACAAAAAATTAAAACCTTCACAAATAGCATTAAATAATATCAATCTTATTTGAGAAGAAAAATCTTCTAATATCCACGAAGAAGTTTATTTCTCAAAATACTATAGACATAATTCTTCTAAAAACCTTGTTCCAGGTTAAATGGTTGGTACGTACAAAACCATTATCTTGTATTTGAGAAGAAAAATCTTCCAGAAATGAAGTTGAATTTTACTGAAAGTGCATCCTCATTATCAATTTCAGAAGAATTTTCTTCTGAAATATCATAATTTGAGAAATATTTTCTCCAGTGGTAGCTTCAGACTAAAGATATAAAATAAATGAAAAGAACATTAACAAAAGCGTTATCTATACTTTTTGTAAGAATGTTCTAGTCTTTTGGGGGTATTTTCCCAATGTTTTATGTAACTTCACCCATAACCGTCTTGTAAACAACCACTGCATATCAGCAAAAGAATACAGAAGAGTCAAAACAGTGGGAAAATTCCAAAGGCAAGACAAACTCATGAGAATGGAAAAAACAATTGCCACAAGGATAAATGTATAACTAAAAGAATAAACTAGAGAAAAAGACACGGATGAATATAGGTCATATCTTGACCAAAGTTTCTGTACTGTATATATTATGATTTATGAAAAAGCCGGATTATTATGTATGGTTTATTAAAATTTAATGCATGCATATACGAAAACCACGAAATATAATGCTGTACATTGTATGAATCCTTAGTGTTGAATTTATTGTTTCCATGTTGAATAATTTTCTCTCTTCGCTTCTGTGTATAAATTTCTAAAGTCATGATTTTAATGCCAGTAACGCAAATTTGATGAGGAGAGGATACTTTCGGTACGTCATCTTGAATATGTCCTTTCTGTTCTTCCTTCAGTATGGTAAGGTATGGAACCCTACATGAATTATATGATAATGGTATCATTGTTGACAAAACTGATAATATAAGATAAAAATTGTGTCGGAATGTGTATGAGTAATACCAATTTCAGCCATTTGTTTTACAGTTACAGAATTTGTTTCTTTACTACATATGCTTCGAAACTGCGGCAGATATGGCTACGTATGAACTTCTGCTTATATACCACAACAGCTAATGTAAAATTTCAGAATTTATAGATCTGAAATATACGAACAAGCTGTGACAGCTGCTGGAAATTGGTCCATGTTGACAGATACTGTTTTGGCTAGTTGAACTTGTTCGCACCATTCTATTTCCTTTCAACATTTTCAAATTAAATATTCTGAATTTTCATCCGAACACTGTAACGCTGACCTGAAATTTGTAATAATAATAGTAATAAAACTGGTAAAATGCTTAACCTAAATTAAATTCATCTAAACATTATCCTGCCTAATATTGGAAGTATGTAACTTTGGAAACATTCAAAGTTCAATTTTGATAAAAGGCATTTTGTCTACTAGAATTAAAATTATCTTGATATACTTACGTTTTTTTTTGTATGCAATGAAAATATACAATATACTCTGTAAACAGTGTGAATCAAACCTAGTTGTATTTCAAAAGTTTCAAAATTTCTTCTTTTTTTTCTAACTTAATTTATGTGGCCGAATACCTGATGAAAAAAAATCCACCACACTCTTCTATGTAATTAAGCCACACCAAATTGATATTTAGTTCTCTTTGGATTTCGCCGCTTCGAGTTTTAGACTATTTAATTAAAAAAAAAATTGCGGCCTCATTTTGCAAAAATGCTGAAAATTCGTCCCAAATTCCTAATTTTTTCGATACATTAAAAATGAAAAAGTTGTTCTCCCGCTCCTAAAATTTCGTAAAAGTTAGCATTTTTACCCATTTTTTGCAATTTTTTACGTAAATTTGATCTTCGCTAAATATTGATCCTCAAGAAAAAAAATAAAATTTCGATCGGGGCGCCCCGGATACCCAAAAATCCGAAAAAAAATAAAATTCAGTTTGGTATGGCCTTACAATTAAGAATATATTTTACTTTAGCCTCCATTTCATATAAATTTGAGTGCTCATGCATATTTACAAACATTAAAAACATAGCTTATCAATCACTTCCCGCCGAGTTAATGTGTGCTGGTACAAATGTATGATATAAATGTACGTATTATATATGTTATATGTAGTGTTATTTTTCTGCTGACAAATAAAAGAATACTCGTATTTGGAAAAAACTTTGGTGCATTTGTTTTAAGAAATTAAATATGCTTTACTATATTAAATAAATATCATTATAGATATAAAAGTTCAAATACATTACACAGGAATTAATTGTTTTGTAATTGAACTTAACAACATATTTATAAAATAACTATCTGCCCGTTACCATGGTTAAGGAAAAAATATAAACAATGATGTTTTACATACATACATGTATATGTAAAAATTATTTCAAGAGCAACCATTTAATATTTTACGGTTTGGGAGAACGGCAAGAAAATATTTTTAATACTGAAATTTTCCACCTTTTTCTGAGCCAGTCATTCTTTCAGGACGTAATCGTGCCCAACTTTGTTTTTAATCAATTTTTGATATAGCGTTTTCTTAACTGAAATTTGAAACCTAGCTGTGGTTGTGGTTTTCCATTAATGTTTAAAATAGTTAGAACAATATTAATAATTTACCAGATAAATTTACTTGCAGAAATGCAAGTGTAGTTGATTACTGTATAAGTAGTCCCAAGCTTTTAAAATTTGTTTCAGAATTTGAAATATTAGAACATAGTAAGCTTTTCTCAGATGTGCATACTCCGCTTCACCTGGTACTTAAATCTTATGCTGTAAATGAAAGTGAAAATATTGTTAAAAATAATGATTTTAATAATTCTGAAAAGGTAAAACCATGGAAAAACGAAAAAGCAAATGACTTCAATCAAAATCTTTCGATTGACAAAATACGTCAAATTGAAGACATACTTTCTGAATTCGAAAACTTAACTATGGAAATGAATGAAAACAATATAAATAACCTTGTAAGTAGCATCGGTGAGGTTTTTAACGAGTCAGCAGCAAGAACTTTTGGAACTTATAAACCTAAACAAAACAATGAAATGCACAATAATGAAAATAACAATGACAAACCTTGGTTCGATGCTGATTGCAAAACGGCAAGACAAAATTTTAGACGACTTAAACGAAAATTTAAGACTCACAACAACATAGAAAATCGTTCTAACATGGATGAGGCTGAAAAGGCTTATAAAAATGTTATGGATAAAAAATATAACGATTTTTGTCATAAACTATCAATCGATTTACATGATGCATCAATAAATGACCCAAAATATTTCTGGAAAAAATTAGGCACCCATAAAAAACAAAAACAACCAAATATAGACATGGAACCTTTATTTGACTTTTTTAAAGATCTGAATAAAGCTAGCCCAGACGAACAACAGCCTACACCTATTCCTGAAAATGGATTCCCCAATGATATAAATGAACAGATAAATCAACCAATTTCAAAGAATGAAATACTTAAATGTATAAAATCGCTCAAAAATAATAAAGCATGCGGAGATGACAATATAATAAACGAATACATTAAAAATAGTTCCAGTGTTTTCCTAGATATTTACGAAAAATTATTCAACATAGTTTTCGAATCTGGTATTTTGCCAAAAAGTTGGTTATCCGGAATCATTAAACCAATTTACAAAAATAAAGGTCAATCAAGTGATCCAAAAAATTACAGACCAATTACAATTGTCAGTTGTTTTGGTAAATTATTTACTGCTATTTTAAACGCCAGACTAAATACTTTTTCTGAGGAATGGTCTCTATTAAATGAAAACCAAACAGGTTTTAGACAAAATTACTCAACTATAGATAACATATTTTCAATATTCACCTTATTCCAACTTCTTAAATGTAAGCGAAAAAAAATGTACTGTGCTTTCATCGATTTTGAAAAGGCTTTTGACAAGGTATGGAGAAATGGTCTTTTTCATAAATTACTTTTAAATCACATAAATGGTAAAATGTATAATGTGATATATAATATGTATACAAATATAAAATCTTGCATTTCACATGAAAAATGTATATCAGAATATTTTGACTGTGAAACAGGTGTAAGACAGGGAGAAAATTTATCACCCTTTCTTTTCTCATTGTTTTTAAATGATTTAGAGGATTTTCTGTCATCAAAAAATATTGTTGGTTTGAACACCGTAACAATTGACTTAGAAAGAAAACTTGATATGTATTTGAAAATATTTGTTCTTCTGTATGCAGATGATACTGTATTAATGGCAGAAAGTGTAAACGATCTTCAACTACAACTAAATGCCTTTTCTCAATATTGTGATTTGTGGAAACTCAAAGTAAATGCTAATAAAACAAAAATCATGATTTTTGGTTTAGGAAGACAACCTTTAAATCAGAGTTTTACATATAAAAATACTGACATTGAAATTGTAAAAGAATTTAATTACTTGGGTATATTTTTTACTAAAACATGCAATTTTGATCTGACGAAGAAGAAATTATCAGAAAAGGCTTATAAAGCTATGTATCATGTTTTAAAACTTGGAAGAAATTACAAACTGTCAATTAAAATTCAATTAGACCTTTTTGACAAAATGGTAAAACCAATTTTATTGTATGGTTGTGAGATATGGGGTTTTGGTAAAGTTGATATTTTAGAGAAAGTTCATTTAAAATTCTGTAAAATACTTTTAAATTTAAAATCGTCAACACCTAATTACATGGTTTATGGCGAATTAGGAAGACATCCTTTAAGTATTGATATTAAAATTAGAGCTGTGTCATATTGGGGAAGACTTATAAATGGTAAACAATCCAAGGTTTCATATATTATGTACAGACTCTCAAGAAAAGAATTTGAAAATGAAAATGTAAATATGCCATGGATAAAATATGTTAAACACATTTTCGACAATTGTGGGTTATCAAACATTTGGCAAACAGAAAATTTTATGAACAATGAATGGCTTAAACTTAATGTGAAGCAACGACTGTTAGATCAATTTATTCAAAACTGGAATACTGATGTTTTCGAATCGTCAAAAGGTCTGAACTACAGAATATATAAAACAAAATTCGAATTTGAAGAATATCTCAATATTCTGAGCCAAAAACAAGCAAAGATTTTATGCAGATTTAGAACAACAAACCATCATTTACCAATTGAAACCGGTAGGTGGCAACATATAGCTAGAGAAAATAGATATTGTCATTTATGTAATAGTCAAAAACTTGGGGATGAATTTCATTATATTTTGGAATGCACTTTTTTGTCAGAGAATCGAAAAAAATATATTCCTAGGTTTTATTTACAAAATTTGAATACTTATAAATTCTCACAATTAATGTCGAGCAAAAAACAGTCGTTGCTACAAAAACTATGTAACTTCATAAAAGACATAAATTCTCACTGTATTACCCCTGGCTAGAACCAGGTACCTTTTATTGTAAGGTTAGTTCAGTTTGTGTACATAGTGTAAATAGTCTTGTATTGTCTGTGACTGTATTGTATGCTTTATGTTTTTGTTATCCTTCTCTGTATCAGTGTAACTGACTTTATGAGAATAAAGATATATACCAGATTTCAGGGTTCTTCATAATTAACACCACGGCAAACAACAATTAAAATACTTATCTGAAATAATCTAGTATTTTGTAATTTGGATGGTAACACCGATTTCTCGTCAATAGTATTTATTAAATAAACAAGAACTTCGTTATTTCATACTTTTTTGGCAAATCAAATTACGTAAAGAAACTCTAAAATAAAAAAAAATCATTGGAGAATGTCATTGTACAAATGCAAATTTTTATAGACGTTAACTTGTACACGTAAATCATTTTAACTGACACATACATCGTAATACACCCTTTAATTTCCAAAGGGTAAAGTACAATTGAGCCCGATTATTTTTTTGTTGCAGGAGACCCTATATTTATTTAAAAACAAAAACAAAATGAACTTCTATTTTCTCCCCCAAAGCAAGCCATGGTTAATGTGAAGGAAAATTTACAGCCATTTTTACATTCGGTATTAGAAGATTTTTTTATATAAACGTTTAATAACACTAATTGTTAAACACTCGGTCCTATCCAATTAAAAATTCTGACGTACTATTTTAATGGGCCAGTAATACATTTCACCCGTACGGCGAACCCACAAAAAAAATGACAACATATCTATAAAAATTAGGACTTAAAAACAGTTTATGGTAATAACCTATATAAATTGTTTTAGATATTTAAAAGCAAAGTAGTAAATAATCGTTTTCTTACATGTTTTGTTTATGAATTAATTTATTAATTTATTGTTTTGTAGGTTGACACTTTTTATACGAAAAAACGGAACTTTGGTTATGATATAGATGCTTAAATCTTACCTTAATGTATGTTTTGGTGAATTCCTGATCACAAAATATTGTAGAACTTTTGCCGTTAATAAATCCATTGTTTATATTCCACATCAATTATACTATCTTTCGTTAGAGGCTGGGGTAGTCAGTATATAAATACATCAGGTGTGCTTTATCCAAACTGTTATCAGATTTACTGGCTGGAGGTAATCTCTTCAAATCAGAAATGGACAGGAATACTTTGTTTACAAAAGATAACATCAAATATACCGATTTTGTTTTTGCAGTAGATACAGGTCATGTATTAATCTATTTTTAAATTACATTTATACTTCTTTAATTTCTTAATCTTGATTGCCAGTTTGAAATTTTCAGCTTTGTACCCAAAATATTACAGAAAATGTAACGATATATTAATTGTATGACTTTTAATATGACAAATGATTTATTTTTTTTCAATTTGTATTTATGTATCACTTACAATCTATGATACCCAAAATAAATGAAAATTTGTGATTTATTTGATGATGATTACAAGTATACACCAATTAGTTCGCTTTATATATTAATTACGTAATTTACCGGCTTATTTTAAGAATTTTAATAGAAAAAAATGATTTTCCTGAAAATGAAGGAAAGGGACCGCCTACTGACGAGAACATAAATATTTCCGACTAAATTTTATTTACATATTTTACCTTTCTATTACATGTAAATTGGGAGTTGTCCACGGCCATGGCAATTAACTAATAACTAATAGCAATAAACTGGTTTGCCTTAGAGTACATGTAGGTTCTTCCGAAAATAAAACTATCATTTTCCTAAATAAAATTTCTGAAAGTTTTATTCTGTTCAGGTAAGAATTGTAAAAGAAATGATTTCACCTTTTAACAACCTTATAACTTAATTGGTTCATTTAAAAAGAGAAAGGAAATACAAAAGAAGGGAATCTTCTAAGTGAATAAAACTGCAAACACGCTGCTCTACCACCGGTCTTTATTGTTTAGGTTCAATACTTGTTCTGAATATCAGAAGTTTAGTTTTGTTTTCATTTTTTGAGGAACTCGATGAATTTATATTTAAACCTTTATTCAATATAATGTGTATAATAGGACCCAATGGGAAACATCATTTAAGAATTTTCGTCTGAAACCACTATGTCAATTGGAACTAGACTTGGCAGCAATGGTCCTTAGATGGTCCTCATTCAGAAATGTGTCCGATGACCCGGACTGGCAACTAAAATGGCTGCCACAGCCGAACTTTGTTTAACATCGCACCCTTTGGGAACATTCATCGAACAATCTTTTTGTCTGAAATCACTCAGCCAATTGGAATCAGACTTGGCAGCAATGGTCCTTAGATGGTCCTCTTTCAGAATTAAGTCTGATGATCTAGACTGTCAACCAAAATGGCTACCACAGCTGAACTTTGTTTAACATAGGACCCCATTGGAAAATTTATTTACAAACTTCGTCTGAAATCACTTAGCCAATTGGAACTAAACTTGACAGCAATGGTCATTACATGGTCCTATTTCAGAATTTGTCATATGACACGACTGTCAACCAAAATGACTGCTACAGCCAAACTTTAGTTTAACATTTAAAAATCACTTTGTCTGAAACCACAGAGCCAATTGGACTTGGCAGAAATGGTCCTTAAATGTTTTTTTTTTTCAGAATTGTGTCCGACGACCTAGACTGTCAACCAAGATGGGTGCCACAGCTGAACATAGTTTATCATAGGACCCTATGGGAAAATTCATTTAAAATTTATTGTTACACTTTTTAGTCATACTTAATGTGGACAAGTTAAATCCAAGTGATCAATACATACTCTTATGAGCTTCTAGTTTCATTTTTACATTCGGTTTTATTCCTTTATAGAATGATGGTATACTATCTGTAGACTGGCAAGAAAGTTTTGCATTTTAGACTTTTGGTAAGTATCCCAACTACTTGTGGGGATCACTGTAGATTCCGACAGTAACTTTCATGTTCATTTAAAAAGAAGATAGCCAGTATCGGTAAACTGAATGCTATTTAAAATTTTATCAATCTCAAATTATTCTCCAAATGACCGCTAAGGCTGTCAATTAAAAAAAATGATATACATTAAATTTTGGTCTTGCCGTGAACCTCCGAAGTAAGAAAAATGTATTCAATGACTTCGAAATTATTCAGATTGTTTAACACTGAAAATCACCCATTTAGCTACATGTATCGTATCAGAAAATGTGTGAAGTAACTTGAAATCTTTGCAAATTTTCAATGGATAATGATAGAAATTAATTTACTTCCTCCACTTATTGTAAAATTTAACTGTGATATGTTTCGTATAATTGACTCTTCTGACCTTTATTATCAATGGACATCTTTAAGATACATGTCAATTTTCATGATTGTGGGTAAAGATGTAGTAGATTTATATTAGAAACAAAATCGGTATCGTTTTCTTTCCAGGCATTGTGGGGAGAGTGGTTGGTAATTAATAGGAATACGTTCTTTGTAAATTATTCATCCTGTTTTCACAAAGCGCGTTTATTTAAATAATTCCATGTGGTTTTATTAAAGCCGATTTGTGCTTATAGTCTGTACTGTTTTCATAAATTCCTCTCGCATTCTTTATCACAAAGTGTTATTTAATCTCATGAGTATCGAATTTCATTGACCGTACCATCGGTTATCTGTGTTTTCTTTGCATCGCCAGCTTCTTATCCTTTACTGACCTAAGATAACCTTTCTATATATTGTACACTTGGTAGAAATTACTGAAATGTGGTGGGGGGGGGGAGATTATCCATAAAAACCACACACACACTTAACTTCCAAGTATATATTTCCTTTCTTAATACAAGCTATAATTCATTTTTGGGTTTAATACATACCCAGAGAACAAAGGTTATGTACACAATGCTCGGTACTTGAAGACGAATATCATTTTTCTTTAATTGCAAAATTCATGATTCTATTACAGATAATCTTATTACTAAAATAAAACAAAATAATCCTAACTTCTCACATCATATACTGCAATTTTAAAAATTAAAACTAGTCCTTATTCCTTAAACTTGAACTGTTAGCTTATGTTTGCGACTTCAGAAAGCAATCATTAGAATTGCGAAAATGAGGTCCACGTCGGTTACATGTTCTCAGATTTTATGTTTATATTATGTATTTGTACCTTAATGTCATATTGATTTTATTAAGGATTTGTATGTGATTGTACATGTATATAGCTTGACTTATGGGTGAAATATGCTATTAATAAATTTATATAATATGATTTTTAAATAATTTTCAAAATCTGAAGTATCTTCTTTGATGCATGGAAATAGACTTGTGTGGCAATACAATATATGGGAAGGTATTCATCGGTGAATATCTGGATTCGAAATACATAGTCTGATAAACGCGTCTAAAGTTCAGAATTTTGTTGGTTTTTTTTCATATATTAGTCTGTTATTTGGGTGTCATTTAGCTAAACCGCACGATTATACAAATTACCCCATTTAAAAAATCGTCTACACAAAAATTGCTAAAATTTTTTATTGCTTATTCGAAATCAATTTTATCTTTCTAAAATATTGATTTGAGGTTGTATGCCTGCTTAACCTTTTCGCCACAATATTGGCTTCCGGGTTTAAAACAAACCTTGATATTTTACAAACATACATGTATCTTCATTAATACATACATGCATGACCTTGATCTTCCAAAATCTTCTAACTACTGTGGTTTTCGGATTGCTCTGGATTTTCTGACAACGGTTAGAAATTTCCGATTTTGAAAGCGCCCGATAGCCTCGAGTCCGGAAGATCGCGGGTTCAATACCCAGCTTGGTCAAACTAAAGAAATTAAAATTTGTATTTGTTGCTTTTCCACCAAGCACAAGGCACACGGCATTTAGGAGTAAGAGCAAATACTGCACGTGTAGTGTGACATGTCTTCCTCTGGACTGTTACTTCTTCAAGAGAGGAAACCCATTTCAATCTCAAGTGGACAGTACAGATATTTAGATCGACAATTTTAATATTGATTTAACCTCTTCATTTTTAATTCACTGTGTTGTTTTGTGTATGAGAAAGAGGGGGTGTACATTTTGAAAAATATAAAATCCGTTGACAATCAGCAATACGTTAGACTTTAATCCCTGACCAATAAATGTCTCATCAATTTTACATTTCAACAGGATCGTATATATTAATTTATATTTAAAAGTTTAGGAATAATTGTGTTTTGTTTTACGATTGTTAAACTTTTGCCGGGTAAATAAAATATTAAATATTTTCGCCTCCAACTGGATCTAAAACAATGAAATACAGGCAGTCAATAAAGCGCATAAAGGCACACACCGTAATACTCAACTATTACTTACTGTTGTCCCTTCCTCATACCAGATTTGACATAGAGAGCGTGGCGGATATCCTGCAGGAAGATGAGACTTCCGGAGCACATGAATCTACTCCCGATTTTTTTGTGGGGTCCATGTTGTTCATATGGTTTTAGTTTTTAAGTGTTGAGTTTGTATTGTTTTGGTCTTGTCTTCGTTGTTCTCCGGAGTTTCTCAGTTGTTTTCGATTTTTCCCTCCTTCGAATATCCCTTTGGTATTTCTTGACTTGACTTTTAAATTGACAGAAGACATCATGCATAACAGTGATTTTGCGAGTCTCGATTCTTACATTGGTCATGAAGCCTCCATGGCAGAGTGGTTTAGTAATGTACGTAACTACTAATGGTTTCAGTCCTCTCAATACGGAGTTCGACTCAGGTCTGTAGTGTCGAAGATGGCCGAATCAGCAAATACCAGCAAAGCACATTTCAGGAAGCTGTTTTCCGACTGGATCCCTAAATATCTATTAAATTTATGTGAATTATCCGACAACCAGATTTACTGTTTCCGACTAATGCTTATGGCAGGTAATATTCTTAACGTTAACTTAAGTTTCTGCCGAATTTATTAGGGCAACCTAGCTTCTTCTAGTACAAACACTTTGCTGCCGCTGAATCGAATTTCTCTGAAATTCGCGTGAAATCACGATAACACAAATGAATGAACAAACAAGTAATATTATGTTAGGATGCTAACACAAAAATCGCTAAAACTCAGCTTGGCCCTAAAGTTACTATCTGAGATAATTTAAAATCAAGATATTGTGCATGTTTTACGAAAATGTGGATAAATTCAATTTTTATCCCTTTTCTATTGAATATTTCAAGATCACAGTGTACTTCCTTGCTAAACATGAAAACTTCAGCTTTTTTGGAATTGTGCCGTGTCTATGGTAAAGGTTGCAAACTCAAAGTTTAAGAGTATCTCCAACGTGGCATCCAATGTTCCTATAAAGTATGAGGAAAATTGAATTTCGGAAATTTTTCCGCTTTCATGGGAACGGTGAGAATTTTGAAAATTCCGATAATGAAGTGCATAACACTTGCATACAGTTTCGTGAATATTGGATACATTTAAGTTTCTTGACTCTTTAACCCGTTCCCATAGTAACGGTGGCCATTTTGAAAATGCCGATAGCAAAGTGCATATCAAGGTTTGCTCTATAACACTCACATAAAGTTGGATATTGGATTAAAATTCAGCTTTTTGGAGTTTTTTGTCCCGTTATCATTGTATTGATGGTCATTTTTAGTCACCAGGTCCAAAGCGCCATGTGCGCTTATGCCATCAGTTGGCGTTCGTCGTCGTCCGTCGTCGTAAACTATTTCAAAGTTTACCTGGATATTCCTTATTATATCTAGTTTAAAAGTTATATCCGGAGTTTGACACATCAACAAACATGGCGGGCATAGCTAAAAATAGAACACAGGGATAAAATGCAGTTTTTCGCTTATATCTCAAACACTAACGTTTTTAGAGCAGAACTGACAGGATAGATATGTTTACCAGGTCAAGATCCAAATGCCATGAAATTTTCAGACGAATCTGTCAAGCCTGTGTTGGGTTATTGCCTCTGAATTGATAATTTGAAAGAAATTTTGCTGTTTTAGGTTATTATCTTTAATATTATCATAGATAGAGAGAACGTGTAAATGGCAAAAATGTTCAGCAAAGATCTACAAAAAGATCTAGGTATAATTCAGATATTTGTAGCCGTTTATTGACTGATGTGTTTCGATGCACCTTTTTAAGTTACAAAACCTTTTAGTTCTACCAACAATTATAATGTGCATGGCTTTAACCTAGGGAACGGTATTCAGTGTAAAAAAGCTTAGTCTGAAACATTTCATTGTGTTGAAAATTTTAGGACAAAAATCCGTAATTGCAAAGATCAGCTGAGTAAAACCTAGGTTTTTAAAGAACGAAGATGCAAGAGAAATGCATTTCTCTTGAAAATTCTCTTTAAAGTAACAATGCATATACATATGTTTATGAAATGTTAGATTTTTTAAATGTGTATTAGCTCAACAAGCCCAAAATCTTATCAAAAATTATATTTGATGACCTCGACCATCCAAAAGATGGCCATCACCGTAAAAATAGTTTAAAATCTGACGCTACGAGAAAGCCATTTTTAATCCTTCTTGTCAAAAACCAGTGAGCCAATTCAAACATCGTAGATGGTCTTGTTTCAGAAATATTTTCGATGACCCAGCCCAAGTTGACAGTAATACTCAAGAACGTGTTAGAATGACCGATTTTGACCCAGTTCACATGCATATTAAGATATATTTCATCTCAGATAGAAATATATATTTAATTTTTATGTCCTATAAATGTATCCTTTGGGTTAACTTCAGATACAACACCATAATACACTAGTACAGAAGTACAGAAACAGTTTACTCTATATATTCATTTACATACATGTATATTATGTTCACTAATCAAGGAAACTGACCATGAAAAATAATTTAGGGGAAACAAGTATAAGAGTATTTTCATATTTTATTCACGTTTTTTTTCCATTTTAACGATCAACAATAAGACTGAATTTAATAAGAAAAAGATAACACAATACAAATTACAAAATGGTTGACCTGGAGATTAACATTCTAATTATCCAATAAAATATACTTTTACATTTTTATATAAAATGTATGTCTTTGGAATAAAGGTTTAACTTAATTACTAAGCCTTTCTAAATCTTTGACGGAACAACAATAGGTGATAATTGCTATAATTAAAGTTTTGCGACGACTGGACATAAGCCGGGGGTGGTGTTAATGAAGATGTCCTAAGATATGTCCTAAGACTTGTCTTAGGTCTCGAATTAGGATTGTCTTAGTATCATCCTAAAACACGTCTTAGGATGTAAAACAAAGCTATCTTAGGATAGTCCTAAGTAGGAGTAACTAAGGACAATCCTAACATATTCTTAGGATAATCATATGTTTATTTCTGAAAAAATGAAAGATTTTTACGTTCACTCTTTTGATATTTAAAAACAAATCCAGAATAAAAACATTTCTAAACTGTAGGGCTTATGAAGAAAAATAAAACAGCAGTCAAATAAATGAAAATTACGCAGTGTATATACTGCATTGTCGTTATTTACATGTACATGATATCTATTACAGATTGAAATCGTTACTTAATTGAGAGCACCAAATACTATAATAGGGTCCTCTCGATTCCAGTGATTGTTCATGGATATGTTCACAACTTGAGGTAAAAAAGAAACCCACATTCCAACTAGTCTATTTTTTTTTTTGGTTATTTATCAGAATGAAATGAAAATACATCCATATTTATCACGAATAAAGTGTCGATGTGCAGCAGATATTTGATTTATTCGATTTTTTGCGTTCCAGAGCAAACATGAACTAAAGGCTGTCAAGAGCCTGTATCGCTCACCTGGATTTAACTTTTCACCTTGAGCAGGACTAAAAATTATAGTGTTGCAAAATTTTGGCTGGTTTTTCTATAGGGTTCTATGTTAAGTTCAGCTGTGGCAGTCAACTTGGCTGACAGTCCAGGTCAATGGGCAAATTTTTGAAAGAGATCCATCTATGGACCATTTCTGCAAAGTCTTGTTCTAATTTGCTAAGTGATTTCAGACGAGAAGATGTTTGAGTGAATTTTCCATAGGGTTCTATGTTAAACTGAGTTCGGCTGTGGCGGCCATCTTGGTTCACAGTCCACAAAATCGGACAGATTTCTGAAAAAAAGACTTCCTAAGGACCATTGCTGCCAAATCTGGCTCCAATATGTCAAGTTGTTTCCGACAAGGTTTTTCAATGAATTTTCCCAAATGTCCCTAAGTTAAACTAAGTTTGGCTGTGGCGGCTATCTTGGTTTGTCTTTATTTATAATAATATTCAAGATAATAACCTAAAACTGCAAAATTTCCTTCAAATTAACAATTCAGGGGCAATAACCCAACAAAGGTTTGATCGATTCGTCTGAAAATTTTATGGTAGTAGATCTTGACCTGATGAACATTTTTACTATCCTTTGGATCAGGTGAGCTAAAAACGGGGTACTGTATAAATTTTGTGCTGTTATCTCTACTCTTATATATCAATATGAAATGAAATTTCACACATACATGACATATATTCAATTAAAGTGTGCCTATCTGTATGTATGTTTGTACGGCGTTCTGTCCGGCGAAATGTACGTACACCACAAATCTAAAACTTTAATTTAAAGGGTTGTCTGTCTATAAACACTTTATGTCGTCGTATATTGTATGTTCAATTTCTAAAGTACATGTACACAGCAGCCATTCTTGTTGTTTATATTACAATAATTAATCCTAACTGTTAGGATCATCTAAGGATGGTCTTAAGACACCCATTGTTACATCCTAACTTTAGGACAAACTTTTGGACATGTCCCAACTGAAGATAGATTACATGACTTAGGACTAGGACATGTCGTAAGACTATCTTAGGACACCTTCGTTAACACGGCCCCGTTAAACTTTTAAATAATTTATGTACAAAAGGGGATTATCTTGATGTGTAAAATACATGTAACTGTTAAGCATTTCAAAAATTAATATATGGGAAAAAAATATCATAAATGGGAAAATTAATAATACAAAATAATAGTTTTCAATAAATAAGTATTCTGGGGCCTGGTTATCGAAGCTGTCCTAAAATCGGTCCTAAGATATGTCTTATGACAAATTTTAGGATTGTCTTGGGACTATTATAAGACATGACTGAGACTGTAAATCAAAGCTTTCCTAGGATTATCTTATCTGGCGATGTCCTAAACGGGTACATTATAGTTTAAAAAATTAAATTTGATAAAATATATGCAATATTTATTTCAACGTTTATAAGAAGTATGTTTTGGAACATTGTGTTTTACCTATATTATCATTGAGAGGTTTAACAACTGCTCAATAATTTGTTTATATACGATCCTGTTGGAATGTAAAATTGATTAGACATTTATTGGTCAAGGATTAAAGTCTAACTATATTTTTCAAAATGTACAACCCCCCCCCCCCCCCCCCCCTTCTCGTACACAAAACAACACAGTGAATTAAAAATGAAGAGGTTAAATCAATATTAAAATTGTCGATCTAAATATCTGTACTGTCCATTTGAGATTGAAATGGGTTTCCTCTCTTGAAGAAGTAACAGTCCAGAGGAAGACATGTCACACTACACGTGCAGTATTTGCTCTTACTCCTAAATGACTAGGCTATCGGGCGGTTTCAAAATCGGAAATTTCTAACCGTTATCAAAAAATCCAAAGCAATCCGAAAACCACAGTAGTTAGAAGATTTTGGATGATCAAGGTTATGCATGTGTGTATTAATGAAGATACATGTATGTTTGTAAAATATCAAGGTTTGTTTTAAACCCGGAAGCCAATATTGTGGCGAAAAGGTTAAGCAGGCATACAACCTCAAATCAATATTTTAGAAAGATAAAAATTGATTTCGAATAAGCAATAAGAAATTTTAGCAATTTTTGTGTTGATGATTGTTTTTTAATGGGGTAATTTGTATAATCGTGCGGTTTATCTAAATGAAACTAAAATAACAGACTAATATATGGAAAAAAACCAACAAAATTCTGAACTTTAGACGCGTTTATCAGACTTTGCATTTCTAATCCAGATATTCACCTATGTATACCTTTCCATATATTGTATTGCCACAAAAGTCTATTTCCGTGCATCAAAGAAGATACTTGAGATTTTGAAAATTATTTAAAAATCATATTATATAACTTTATTAATAGCATATTTCACCCATAAGTCAAGCTATATACATGTACAATCACATACAAATCCTAAATAAAATCAATATGACATTAAGGTACAAATACATAATATAAACATAAACTCTGAGAACATTTAACCGACGTGGATCTCATTTTCGCGATTCTAATGATTGCTTTATGACGTCTCAAACATAAGCTTACAGTCATGACAGTTCAAGTTGAGGATTAAGGACTAGTTTTAATTTTTCAAATTGCAGTATATGATGTGAGAAGTTAGGATTATTTTGTTTTATTTTAGTAATAAGATTATCTGTAATAGAATCATGAATTTTGCAATTAAAGAAAAATCATTTTCGTCTTCAATTACTGAGCATTGTGTACATAACCTTTGTTCTCTGGGTATGTATTAAATCCAAAAATAAATTATAGCTTGTATTAAGAAAGGAAATATATACTTGGAAGCTAACTGTGTGTGTGGTTTTTTATGGATAATCCCCCCTTCCAGTAATTTCTACCAAGTGTACAATGTATAGAAAGTTTATCTTAGGTCAATAAAGGATAAGAAGCTGGTGATGCAGAAGAAAACACAGATAACCGATGGTACGGTCAATGAAATTCGATACTCATGAGAATAACATAACACTTTTTGATAAAGAATGCGAGAGGAATTATGAAAACAGTACAGACTATAAGCATGCAACGGCTTTCATAAAACCACATGGTTTTATTTAAATAAACGCGCTTTGTGAAAACAGGATAAATAATTTAAAAAGAACGTTTTACTATTAGTTACCAACCACTCTCCCCACAATGCCTGGAAAGAAAACGATACCGATTTTGTTTCTAATATAAACCTACTACATCTTCACACACAATCATGAAAATTGACATGTATCTTAAAGATGTCCATTGATAATAAAGGTCAGAAGAGTCAATTGTACGAAACAGATCACAGCTAAATTTTACAATAAGTGGAGGAAGTAAATTAATTTCTATAATTATCCATTGAAAATTGGCAAAGATTTCAAGTTACTTCACACATTTTCTGATACGATACATGTAGCTAAATGGATGATTTTCAGTGTAAAACAATCTGAATAAATTCGAAGTCATTGAATGCATTTTTCATACTTCGGAGGTTCACGGCGAGACCAAAATTTAATGTATATCATTTTTTTTTAGTTGACAGCCTTAGCGGTCATTTGGAGAATAATTTGAGGATTGATAAAATTTTAAATAGCATTCAGTTTACCGATACTGGCTATCTTCTTTTTAAATGAACATGAAAGTTACTGTCGGAATCTACAGTGATCTTTGCAAGTAGTCGGGATATTTACCGAAAGTCTAAAATGCAAAACTTTCTTGCCAGTCTACAGATAGTATACCATCATTCTATTAAGGAATAAAACCGAATGTTAAAATGAAACTAGAGGCTCATAAGAGCCTGTATTGATCAATTGGATTTAACTTGTCCACGTTAAGCATGATTAAAAATCTAAGTGTAACAATAAATTTTAAATGAATTTTCCCATAGGGTCCTATGATAAACTAAGTTCAGCTGTGGCAACCATCTTGGTTCACAGTCTAGGTCGTCGGACGCAATTCTGAAGAAAATCATTTACAAAATGATTTAAGGACCATTTCTGCCAAGTCCAATTGGCTTTGTGATTTCAGACAAAGTGATTTTTAAACTAAATTTGGTTGTAGCAGTCATTTTGGTTAACAGTCCGTGTCTTCGGACAAATTCTGAAAGAGGACCATGCTTGCAGTTTTATTCGCCTTAGAAGATTCCCTTCTTTTGTATTTCCTTTCTCTTTTTAAATGAACCAATTAAGTATAAGGTTGTTAAAAGGTGGAATCATTTCTTTTACAATTCTTACCTGAACAGCATAAAACTTTCAGAAATTTTATTTAGGAAAATGATAGTTTTATTTTCGGAAGAAACTACATGTACTCTAAGGCAAACCAGTTTATTGCTTTTAGCTAATTGCCATGGCCGTGGACAACTCCCAATTTACATGTAATAGAAAGGTAAAATATGTAAATAAAATTTAGTCGGAAATATTTATGTTCTCGTCAGTAGGCGGTCCCTTTCCTTCATTTTCAGAAAAATCATTTTTTTCTATTAAAATTCTTAAAATGAGCCGGAAAATTACGTAATTAATATATAAAGAGAACTAATTGGTGTATACTTGTAATCATCATCAAATAAATCACAAATTTTCACTTATTTTGGGTATCATAGTTTGTAAGTGTTACATAAATACAAATTGAAAAAAAAATCATTTGTCATATTAAAAGTCATACAATTAATATATCTTTACATTTTTTGTAATATTTTGGGTACAAAGCTGAAAATTTCAAACTGGCAATCAAGATTAAGAAATTGAAGAAGTATAAATGTAATTTAAAAATAGATTAAAACATGACCTGTATCTACTGCAAAAACAAAATCGGTATATTTGATGTTATCTTTTGTAAACAAAGTCATGAAAGTATTCCTGTCCATTTCTGATCTGAAGAGATTACCTCCAGCCAGTAAATCTGATAACAGTTCGGATAAAGCAAACCTGATGTATTTATATACTGACTACCCCAGCCTCTAATGAAAGATAGTATAATTGATGTGGAAAATAAACAATGGATTTATTAACGGCAAAAGTTCTACAATATTTTGTGATCAGGAATTCACCAAAATATACATTAAGGTAAGATTTAAGCATCTATATCAAAACCGAAGTTCCGTTTTTTCGTATAAAAAGTGTCAACCTACAAAACAATAAATTAATAAATTACTTCATAAACAAAACATGTAAGAAAACGATTATTTACAACTTTCCTTTTAAATATCTAAAACAATTCATATAGGTTATTACCATTAACTGTTTTTAAGTCCTAATTTTTATAGATATGTTGTCATTTTTTTAGGGGTTCGCCGGTACGGGTGAAATGTATTACTGGCCTATTAAAATAGTACGTCAGAATTTTTAATTGGATAGGATCGAGTTTTAAACAATTAGGGTTATTAAACGTTTATATAAAAAAAAAATCTTCTAATCCCGAATGTAAAAATGACTGTAAATTTTCCTTCACATTAACCATGGCTTGCTTTGGGGGAGAAAATAGAAGTTCATTTTGTTTTTGTTTTTAAATAAATATAGATTCTCCTCAAGAAAAAAATAATCGGATTCAATTGTACTTTACCCTTTGGAAATTAAAGGGTGTATTACGATGTATGTGTCAGTGAAAATGATTTATGTGTACAAGTTAACGTCTATAAAAATTTGCATTTGTACAATGACATTCTCCAATGATTTTTTTTTTATTTTAGAGTTTCTTTACGTAAATTGATTTGCAAAAAAAGTATGAAGTTATTGTTTGTTTAATAAATACTACTGACGAGAAATCGGTGTTACCATCCAAATTACAAGATACTAGATTATTTCAGATAAGTATTTTAATTGTTGTTTGCCGTGGTGTTAATTATGAAGAACCCTGAAATCTGGTAAATTATTAATATTGTGGTACCTATTTTAAACATTTAGGGAAAAACCACAACCACAGCTAGGTTTCAAATTTCAGTTAAGAAAACGCTATATCAAAAATTTATTAAAAACAAAGTTGGGTACGATTACGTGCTGAAAGAATGACTGGCTCAGAAAAAAGGGGGAAAATTTCAGTATTAAAAATATTTTCTTGCCGTTCTCCTAAACCGTAAAATATTAAACGGTTGCTCTTGAAAGAATTTTTACATATACATGTATGTATGCAAAACATCATTGTTTATATTTTTTCCGTAACCATGATAACGGGCAGATAGTTATTTTATAAATATGTTGTTAAGTTCAATTACAAAACAATTAATTCGTGTGTAATGTATTTTAACTTTTATATCTATAATGATATTCATTCATATAGTAAAGCATATTTAATTTCTTAAAACAAATGTACCAAGGTTTTTTCCAAATACGAGTATTCTTTTATTTGTAAATAGAAAAATAACACTGTATATATAACATGTATAATACGTACAATTGAATCATTTGTACCAGCACACATTAACACGGCGGGAAGTGATTGATAAGCTATGTTCATAATGTTTGTAAATATACATGAGCACTCAAATTTATATGAAATCGAGGCTAAAGTAAAATATATTCTTAATTGTAAGGCCATACCAAATTGAATTTTATTTTTTCGGATTTTTGTGTATCCGGGGCGCCCCGATCGAATTTTTAATTTTTTTCTTGAGGATCAATTTTTAGCGAATATAAAATCTACGTAAAAAATTGCAGAAATGGTGGAAATGCTAACTTTTACGAAATTTTAGGAGCGGGAGAACAACGTTTTCATTTTTAATGTATTGAAAAAATTAGGAATTTGGGACGTATTTTCAGCATTTTTGCAAAATGAGGCCGCAATTTTTTTCTTAATTAAATAGTCTAAAACTCGAAGCGGCGAAATCCAAAGAGAACTAAATATCAATTTGGTTTGGTTTAATTACATAGAAGAGTGTGGTGGATTTTTTTTTTCATCCGGTGTTCGGCCACATAAATTAAGTTAGAAAAAAAAAGAAATTTTGAAACTTCTGAAATACAACTAGGTTTGATTCACACTGTTTACAGAGTATATTGTATATTTTCATTGCATAGAAAAAATGTAAGTATATCAAGATAATTTTAATTCTAGTAGACAAAATGTCTTTTATCAAAATTGAGCTTTGAATGTTTCCAAAGTTGCATACTTCCAATATTGGGCAGGATAATGTTTAGATGAATTTAATTTGGGTTAAGCATTTTACCAGTTTTATTACTATTATAATTACAAATTTCAGGTCAGCGTTACAGTGTTCGGATGAAAATACAGAATATTTAATTTGAAAATGTTGAAAGGAAATAGAATGGCGCGAACAAGTTTAACTAGCCAAAACAGTATCTTTCAACCTGCCAGAGCACATAAAACATGGACCAATTTCCAGCAGCTGTCACAGCTTGTTCGTATATTTCAGATCTATAAATTCTGAAATTTTAAATTAGCTGTAGTGGTATATAAGCAGAATTTCATACGTAGCCATATCTGCCGCAGTTTCGAAGCATATGTAGTAAAGAAACAAATTCTGTAACTGTAAAACAATTGGTTGAAATTGGTATTACTCATACACATTCCGACACAATTTTTATCTTATATTATCAGTTTTGTCAACAATGATACCATTATCATATAATTCATGTAGGGTTCCATACCTTACCATACTGAAGGAAGAACAGAAAGGACATATTCAAGATCACGTGCCGAAAGTATCCTCTCCTCATCAAATTTGCGTTACTGGCATTAAAGTCACGGCTTTAAAAATTTATACACAGAAGCGAAGAGAGAAAATTATTCAACATGGAAACAATAAATTCAACACTAAGGATTCATACAATTTACAGCATTAAATTTCGTGGTTTTAGTATATGCATGCATTAAATTTTAATAAACCATACATAATAATCCGGCTTTTTCATAAATCATAATATATACAGTACAGAAACTTTGGTCAAGATATGACCTATATTCATCCGTGTCTTTTTCTCTAGTTTATTCTTTTAGTTATACATGTATCCTTGTGGCAATTGTTTATTCCATTCTCATGAGTTTGTCTTGCCTTTGGAATTTTCCCACTGTTTTGACTCTTCTGTATTCTTTTGCTGATATGCAGTGGTTGTTTACAAGACGGTTATGGGTTAAATTACATAAAACATGGGGAAAATACCCCTAAAAGACTAGAATATTCTTACAAAAAGTATAGATAGCGCTTTTGTTAATGTTCTTTTCATTTATTTTATATCTTTAGTCTGAAGCTACCAATGGAGAAAATATTTCTCAAATTATGATATTTCAGAAGAAAATTCTTCTGAAATTGATAATGAGGATGTACTTTCAGTAAAATTCAACTTCATTTCTGGAAGATTTTTCTTCTCAAATACAAGATAATGGTTTTGTACGTACCAACCATTTAACCTGGAACAAGGTTTCTAGAAGAATTATGTCCATAGTATTTTGAGAAATAAACGTCTTCGTGGATATTAGAAGATATTTCTTCTCAAATAAGATTGATATTATTTAATGTTATTTGTGAAGGTTTTAATTTTTTATACCTAATTCTATCAGAGAAGTCCACCTAATCTTACCATTCCCATGTTAGTTGGAGATAAATTGTTAACATGTCAAACAAAATCATAAAAAAAGTTGCCAATTTATGTAAATTTATAGAAAATGCCAAAACATAGTCGATAAAAAGGAAAACCTGGATTTTCCTTTTTTATTTTGGACTGCATTACATGTAAACATACATTGAGCGGTAATATCCCAGTCTTGCTCTGGGTTTCAAAGAGTCAACACCTTTTTATTTTTATTTTTCACATACTCGTGATCAAGACCATATTGGTCGAAACGTTGAGTATTTTTAACTTTTCAGTTTGTTGTTGTTTTTTTTACGATTTTGTATTTGGTTTTGTTCGACTTGAGTATTTCATACATTTTAGTCGTTTTACGCCCTTTTTGACAGCTCACCATTTCCATTTATTTTTCTTGTTATCTACTGTCGCATGAGCTGTTTCGCAACATACTTAGTGTTTTGAATATTCCAGAAGCCCCGGCGTATGGAGTATATATTTCACAACTTATACTTATTCCAGAGCTTGTGACATATACATTGACTTCCTGGACAGAGCCCGGCTCCTGAAAGAAAAGTTGCTCAGACAGGAGTACGTTACTCCTAAGCTGAAGTCATCCTTATTAAAGTTTTATGGGCGTCAACATGACTTGATTGACAGGTATGAAAAAACCGTTTCCCAAATGAAAATGGACCTGTTCCATTGATTTTATCCCTTGCTCATATCGGATTTGACAATGGCAGTATATCGGGTGTCCTGCAGGAAGCAGAGACTGCTTACTCTTCCGGAGCCCCTGAGTCTACCCCCAGTTTTTTGGTGGGGTCCATGTTGTTCATACGTTTTTAGTTTTTAATTGTAGTGCATGTATTGTTTTGGTCTTGTCTTCGTTGTTCTCCGGAGATTGTCAGTTGTTACGATTTTACTCTCCTTCGAATATCCCTTTGGTATTTCTTGACTTTACATGTACTTGATATTTTTTTCTTCTTTTATTAGTGTTATTCTTTTATTACTTTGTCGTTTTATCAAGATAAGTGGTTTGTTTTTACGAAGATCGTCAAAGATTATATATTATCCGTTCAAAATTTGATACAAATTACTAGAAATTTCTATGGTTCTTCCTTTTGATAGAGATAATCCTTATCTGAGTTTTGATTCCTATTTTATTTGTTTGGGTCTTTGATGGTTGTGCTTATTAATTCATCATTATATCTTTAACCGGTTTTCCAACATTTTGATCTTAAGCACTGCTGATGAGTTGTCAGTCAACGAAATGGCCATACAGGGCATCAAATTGTGGTATTTTGTGATACATTTTATTGTCGTGGCAGACGTAACAGACTGATAGAGTCTGGTCAGAAAATATCATATTATATAGAAATCATGCCTAGTTATGTTATTTTTATATTAGTTCATGATTTTATTAAAAATATAGCATCTGTATTTGTTTTTTGTTTCCATTTTCGAAAATCTTCTAAAAGTATTGCTTGCTGTCATGGCGGACAGAGTTTGGTGATGAAATACTATCTTTTACATGGAAAATAAAGCCACATCATAATGAGCTTTTAATTTTTTAACGATGGAAATTAACTGATATAATATTTTTTAGATTGATTAAACTCAATATTTAGCGTATAAAGTATGCATTATGGTGGCATAAAATATATATATATATTCTGATATTTTCCTTAAAGTCTCTACCAGACTCTGTTTAGACGTGCCGATTTGTGTTGTTTGACTGTTAATTCCCATCAATATTTTTTGGGAATTCTCGTAGTCTTAAACCTATGAGTTAAAATGTTGAACGATGTTTAGATTTTAAATTACAATGAGCTGCTAGACACCTGTGATGGATCACGGGACCCCAACCCAGAGAGCTTCCTAGCTCGTCCCCAGGTGGTGGATACGGAAGTCCCTCTCGTCGGGTGGTTGTCATAATACGGAAGCCTAACCGCGGACCATAGTGGGTAATGTGAACAAAACTGATAACTGGAAAGTTCAACAATAAAATACCAATCAAAGCAACCCAACTAACAAAACGCCGTACAAAAAATTACATAAAGGAGTAAAAGGAGTACAAAACACAAACATCATCACAACAGAGGGTCAGGAAAGTCCGACTTGATACAGACACTGAATAGTGGTGAGATTAAACGGTTATATGGGTACCCAAATCCCCCCCTCCTTTATCTATCCTGACACTCTGGTGTATACAACACACACACACAAAAAAAAAAAAAACAAAACAGTATGATTACCAACAAGGTGACCGCTTGCTAGAACTTAAAATTAGAGTGGACGGTACATACATGTAATTTAGATAGCAGGATCAGAATGTGCTCGTTTTAACTGTAAAACTAGCTAAGGCTCTCATAGCTGCAGGCCGGATACTGTCACTCTACTAAACGAAACAATCTGAAATAACACTTTCATAAAGGGTTTAATTCTATCTCGTCATAGAGTTTAATAAAAATCGGCAGCATTTGTGAGAGCCCAGTATGAATTTAAAGTCTTCAAGGCATTGGGAGAAATAGCAATTTTTACAGAATTGTACATATTTTTATATTTATAGCTGTTACTGTGAAAATATCGTAAATAACTACAAAGTTTCTTTATGTTACTAGCGAGACTTTTGCATTTATTTACGATATTGTAGTAGAAACCAGGATGGGGAAAACCCGTTCATGATAAGTGCTTTTCTGGAAGCTGGATATTTAGATAAAAGATGTTGATATCTATTATAAAACTTTTTAAAAGCATTTAGCAGCTTGTGAAATCTATAACCCTGTAAAATAAGTTTTTGAGTAATCGTATTAGAGAATGGAACACTCACTGCACGCTAAAGACCACTTCTGCACATTTCGAAAAAGAGTAGACTACTGTCGCTAAAGATTGCTAAATTATCCGACACTACCAAAAATCCATCCTTTCACAGTGCCAGTCAAAACAAGAAATTTTATTTTGAGATGGGAATAGATAACACTGCGGGTAACCCAACTTATTCACCGACGACACTCACTAAGCAGGAAGTCCTTGATAACCACCAGACCGTTCTTCATTCCTTTGGCATTTCTACAAGGTGAATAAATTGTCCTTGGATTCCTAAACTACATAAGAATCCGTTTAAATAAAGCTACATTGCTGTGTCAGCTAATTGCTCTACAAAACCTCTTTCATAGATTTTAATATTGAAATTGACATGTATTAAAAGAGGGCTTTCAGAGTTATTGTGAAACATCATATTCCACCAGTGGCGTCAATCAGATTTTGATTCTTAAAAACTCAAAAAAATTACTACACTATCTAAAATCAAAATTTGGCTACTTGCAAGAGTATAAAACCATTCGACTTCTCTATATTCTACACTACCATTCCACATTCTCAATTATAATATCAATTGAAACTAGTTTTTTTTTCAAGAAAATTGGCACACGGAGGTATATATTTCTAGTTTTAGGTAGTAGAGAAAAGGCTTATTTCGTGCAGAACCACTCTGATTCTGACAAAAGTATTCTGAAGATGAAATTACAAACATGTTTCTCATAGACAACATATTTGTTGAGTTTGGTGGTCGAATTTTTCAACAAACAATGGGTTTTCCAATGGGAACCAACTGTGCTCCTCTCCTTGCCGATCTTTTTGAAACGGACTTCAATTAAGGGCTACTACACGAAAACAAAAAGAAACTAGCTCAATCCTTTAATTTAATTTTTCGTTATATAGACGATGTGTTGTCGTTAAATAACGAAGAATTCCAAGACTTTCTGCATCCCATCTAGCCCAGGGAGCTTGAAATTAAGGATAGTACAGATACATCAAAGTCCGCGTCATATTTGGATTTGTTTCTTGAAATACACAATGAGGGACCGTTGAAGACAAATTTTATGACACACGTGATGACTGCAACTTTCTTCTTGAGTAGCAATATACCAGCATATGGTGCCTACCTTTCTTAGCTTATTCGATATTCAAGGGCATGCGTGAGTTACCATGGCTTTCGATAAAGAGGATTACTGCTGTCACAAAAGCTTCTTAACCAGGGTTTTATCAGGGGTAAGTTGATGTCATCACTTAGGAAATTTTACGAATCATCACGAATGGATTGACCGTTACAGTGTTCCAATATCTAAGATGATGTTGGACCTGTTCCCACTGTCATAACATTCAGTGTACCTCCACCGATTTGTGAATACAACCGGATTGACTTTGTTGAACTTCACAACTGGTTGCCGTATACGGAGCAGGGACTGCTTACCATTCCGGAGCACCTGAGTTCACATCTTGTTTTATAGGAGTTAGTGTTGTTTTTTTTTTGTTTTCAGTGTTTATCTGTTGTAATTGGGGTTGTTCATTTATCTTCCCGGGTTTGTCTGTCTAATGGATTGAATTTTTTGGCTTGCTCCTTAAGGTATATTTGTCCTCTTTAAGGGTTTTTCTTATAGTATTGTTTCAATGAACAAGTAAAACAATTTATTCTGCTTTGAGTGTGCATATGAAATCCAGGTAAGCGATACTAACTTCTGGGAACCTCTAGTTGCATTTAATGTTGGAATAAACATATTTCCAAATATAGCAGAATGTCAGTGATAGAAACCAATACAGAACCTTTGTAGAAATATGATTCGCAAAAGATAAGCACAATCAATGTACATGCGATCAAATAACTGTTAAAATCATTATCTCTTAGACTACACACAATAACTGGTATACGTTGCACAATAAATAATTCACCCATCTGACCTGGCCTTTTCAGTGTCATATTACCGAAAGCATTAACTTTGATATACGAGAACAAAGATGGCCTTCATATAAAAATAGACCTGGTATTCACTGTTCACATCAACAACTAAGTGCGGATAAACATGAAATGGAGATAAATTTTATACTTCTTTATATACTTCTTGTCACATCCCAGAAGGACATCGGAGGTATGTTTATTTGATAATGGATTTATGCATCCAATGTGATTGATTGATTGATTGATTATTCCTTGCTGAATATCCAGTGCAAATATTTCATGCTTCTTCAGGACGAGAACTAGCTCAACGATTTATAAAAAACAAACCAAATAGGGATGGAACGGGACAAAACAGGGAACCCGTTTTGACTGCCACTGTAAAAGGAGGATGGCTGGGTAGGGTCGGATAATTTACTAATGCAGCGGCCATCAGTCTACAATTTTCCGAAAATTACAGAAGGGGTCTTCAGCGTGCAGGGAGTGTGGCATTCTCCAAGCACGTTACCCACTATGGTATGTGGTCTGGCTTTACGTATTATGGCCGGACAACACCCACCGAGAGGATCTCCCCTATGCCCCACCAGAGGACGCGCTATGCAGCTCTGTGAGTTGAGCTCCTCTCATCCATCACAGGTGCCTAGCATCCAATGTGACAATTTCTAGATATACGCGTAAATGTTGTCAGTTAACAAATTATAAAATTTTGTTTAAAGCAAGGTTAAAAATTGACGTTTACCTGTTTAATTCAATAGCTATGACATGATTTTTAGATACTAAATTCAGTTGAAAAGGCCACAACAAATAAAGTTTTAGTTTTTGGACTTTTGGACGACAAAAATATGTGCGAGCGAGCGAAATTTTAATTCTATTTTATTTTCTTGAGAACTAGTTTTTTTCAGATGAAGATCAAATTTACTTGCGGCAAACATATTTGAACTAAAATATTGCAAAACAAATGGGGAGAAAAATAATTTTTCTTAAAATTTACAAAGTCCAAAAATCCAAAGAACTAAAGATCAATGCTGTGTCCTAAGCTTAGAAATTATATTAAAAGTAGGGTTACAACTTTTCAGATGAAGTTGGTCTTAGCTGAGTGTTGGCTAAACTGTTTAGGCCAATGTATCTATTTCCAAAGTCCTGTCAGAAAATGGCTTTCGTCATTTTTTAATTTGCTCTTCACCTTTTGGATTGTTGTTTTCGTTTTAGGTCTTGAGCACAACTGATCAGTCGTGAATCGTTGGCGTTCGGGCAATAGAAGACTCAGCTGTTCCCAGTACCTTGGGAAAAATAAACTGATCTATGTCCTGGCTACACATTCAATAACTGTATACTTTAAATTTCATGGACCATATAGCCCTTTTCAGAAACCCATTTCCGGTATCAAGAATCTGACTCAAAAATTAGAATTTGAAGCAAGTTATTTCCCTTGCTGGTACGTACTACTGGTTCGCTGCTGTGCAGAACAACCAGTAGCAAGTAAATAGCAATTATTTATGACTTTGAAATACAAATATTTCCAGATTTATTATTAAGTTTGATTACAAGTAGGTTGGAAGCAAAGAAAATCGTAAGTAGTTTATATAAACAAAACATTACGTGAAAATTACCAAGTTTTAAAAACAGTTTATCCTTTACTCTTCACTGTAGCGAACCAGTACTACGTCCCGGAACATCCCAGCTAGGGAAATAACTTGTTTCAAATTATAATTTTAGAGTCAGAATCGTGATATCGGAAATGAATTTCTGAAAAGGGCTGTAATATTTTATATTCTCTTGACAGGTACTGGAATTAATATCTCTATCTGCACAGAATCAAACGCAGAGAATGACACGGAGACATTTGTTCAAACATTAAACCAAGGGTTTCTTCTAAATGTGCAACCACAGTATACGAATTTGAAATTTCACGTGAAGACCTGTCAGAATGCTGAAGTTGTGTTATTTGGTAATGAAATTTACTCTATAAGTATCGGAAGCAAAGAAAATACACGTACAGAAATTGAAGAATGGAAAAATTGTGATAAAAATAATGAAAATTGTGATTACGACATTATTTATTCAAAAGGTGTGAACATTGTAAGTTGCCATGAATGGCAATCATTTTGGATATCATGGAAAGCAAACCTGAAAATTGGAAACGGGATGGCAACCGACCATGAAACCGTTCTCGAATCTGACTGGAACGTGTCTGTTGTTGAGGACATCGGATTGAGAACTCAATCGGGTAATGAAGACAGGTGGATTTTTAACACAGGTAACCATAACAAATGTAAATTTAAGGGGGTACCCAACACTTTGACCTAAATAGATTTGGCTCGTTCAAGTTTCATAAAATTTTGACAATTTTTACTTTGACCTGTTGACAAAAATATAAGAATTTCAAGAAATTTGAACCACACAATTTACAGGAATAATTTCATTGGGTATATAGCAGTTTGACAAACATTAATTTTGATCATTGAGAAGCTTGATTTCTGTTTACTAAGAGTATGTGATTAAAACATTCAGCTGATTTTTAAAGAGTTAACTCCATTATGTCCATTAGGTGTTCTGTTTTGCTAAAAGAAACTTTATTCTTTTTAAATTTAGCAACAAAAGGAACAATTATATGATTTTTATGAAACATGACTCTAAGGGGCGCCTAATTTAGTCGCAATGGCGACTTAAAAAATCTGTTGGCGCCTTGTAATGCATGATAAGTCGCGAAATTGGCGATTAAATTGAGCTTTGGCGATTTCAGATCGGCTTGTCTTTGGTCACGCATGCGCTTGAATATTAAGAGGCGATCGTGTCTTGCGCGTGTATGACATGAAATGTTAATAAAATTGGGTCTATTAAAAAATTGCATTATTTTTGCCAATTTTCCTATATGTTTGTTAATGATTGGCGCCTAAAATATTAACTCTAGGAGCAAATTGCTGCTTGAACCAAAAGTGTACATAGAGGCCTGTGAAAATTTATTCCCCGTGATAAACATTGAGATTTATTGATTGATATTTATATTTTAGATCTTTTACAATACTTGAAATCTTCTGTCGGAATATAATATTTATCTACGGTGACCCCCATCAATTATTTGGGACACTTACCAAAATTAAAAAATCTATAACTTTATGGTCCATTTACAGATGTTATGCAATCATCATCAGAAATTACATCACTAATCCAATTAAAAATGAAAAAAAAGTTTAGGTCACAAGCTTTAATTTATCATTTTTGAGATTCACCCCTGTGGTCCCCATGTTTTGAAAATCAAAACTATAAAACCTTATTGAACATTTAAATATGGTGTATTACAATACTGTATAGAAATAAAAATTAAATAGCAGTTTAGGTCGCAAGCTTAATTTGACATTTTCGAAATTCGTCCCGTGTGTTCCCGAGTTTTAGAAAATTGAAATTCTAAAACTTTATTGTGCATCTGAATATTGTGCTTGACAATACTATTTCCAATTTTTAATTTTACTGGAATTTTCCCATCAACTTTTAATGCAGAACCATCAGCTGTATGAACAAAAGTGCAAGTTTCAAAAAGAAAGTGCTAGCCTGTTCACTTGCGGAATGTGAGATTAAGAAGTACGGAATATGATCGTCGCAGCCGTGTGCGAAGATGTATGAACAGAAGATCAAGTTTCCGAAAGAAAGGATTTCCCTTTATCTATCTTTGCAAATAAATCGGCTGACAAAAACAGGAGAACCTGTATCTAAAAATCGTTTATTTCAACTTCTAAATTCAACATGACCCAAAATTTATGTTCGAATAAACTATATTTTTCAAACTGGCCAATTGTTTCAAGAGAAGATTTAAAAATGAATTTTCCTATAGGGTCCTATATTAAATTAACTTCTGCTTTGGCGGCCATTTTTGTCGACAGTCCGGGTCATCGGACACAACTTTCATAGAGGACCAACTAAGGAACATTGATGCCAAATTTGATTCCAATTGGCTCAATGGTTCAGACGAGAATATTTTTAAATTAATTTTGGACCTACAAAATATTTACAAAAAACAAAATATATGTTCATAAAATTAAATAATTGTTCGTAAAAACGAATATTTGTTCATAAAAACAATATTCAATAAATCAAAATATGTGTTCATAAAAGACAAAATTCAAATATTGATTCATAAAATCCAAATATTGATCCATGAAATCCAAATATTTGATTCATAAAATCCAAATATTCAATTTCATAAAATCCAAATATTGATTCATAAAATCCAAAAAATATTCATTCGTAAAATCAAAATATTCATTCATAAAATCAAAATATTGATTCATAAAATAAAATATATTAGTTCGTAAAATTTATAAATACTTTCAATAATTTGCATCGTGGGATAGTCGTTTCTTTTGTCACAGTGTATTTGATTGGACAATCAAAAACGAAACTAGAATGACTGGTCGTATGACGGGGAAAATTGACTCTAAGTTTCATTGAACAAAATGGCTAATGATAGGTGCATGCTATCATTTCATGAGGTTGTGGTACCAGAAATACACTGATTAGACCGTTTATTCAAAAGATTAAGAAGACACTAGGTCCCCACAGACTTCAGCCAGTATGCACACGCCACATCATCATCAATCAGCGACAGCGTTGCAGAATTTGTAAATTGTAAAACTTGAGCCAATCCTTTTCATTAGTATAGATCGAGCTTGAACTAATCAGGCTTGGATACTAGTTAACCCCTCCCCTGCAAGTCAATTTTGAGAACAGTCTACCTAGACAACTACACTAAAGTACTTATGCCAACTGACACTTAGACTCTTAGTCCAAATACTTATGACGTCTTGAAAGCACAGGCACTTGTTTGTTTGGCTGAAGTCTGTGAGGGCCTAGTATCTTCTTAATCTTTTGAATAAACACTCTAATCAGTGTATTTCTAGTACCACAACCTCATGAAATGATAGCATGCACCTATCATTAGCCATTTTGTTCAATGAAACCTAAGAGTCAATACGACCAGTCATCCTAGTTTCGTTTTTGATTGTCCAATCAAATACACTGCGACAAAAGAAACGATTATCCCATGATGCAAATTATTGAAAGTATTTATAAATTTTACGAACATATATATATATTTTATTTTATGAATGAATATTTTGATTTTACGAATGAATATTTTTTGGATTTTATAAATCAGTATTTTGATTTTACGAATGAATATTTTGATTTTATGAATGAATATTTTGATTTTATGAATGAATATTTTTTGGATTTTATGAATGAATATTTGGATTTTATGAATGAATATTTGGATTTTATGTTTTATGAACACATATTTTGATTTATTGAATATATATTTTGTTTTTATGAACAAATATTCGTTTTTACGAACAATTATTTAATTTTATGTGAACATGTATTTTGTTTTTTTGTGAATATTGCAACGTTTCACACGCCATATACATGTATGTTAAAATAAGTTCGGCAGTGACAGGCATCCTTGATATTATAAATGTATCTTTATCTCTTCTTTCAGACGATTTATGGTTCAAAATACAATGTTCCCTGTTATGCAATGACACAGACACAGATATGTCGAATGGATTATCTTTGTGTCAAGCAGGGTCTTCAGCTGCAAGTAATGATACCGCTGATGTAAAACACGGTCCAAGTACTAAGTATACAAACCAGTCCAACGCTTTCAATACTTTTGATAATAAAACCATTAATGAGCATGACAATATGGATTCAGGGTGTTTATGTCCTTGTCGCAGATACACAACTGGAAATCGATGGAAATATCTAGCAGATTTAAATTTGACAAGGGAAGAAATGAAAAAGCACATGTTCTACCAACTTGAGGAGCTAAAAGAAAGTATTAACTACGAGAAGAAAAATACAAGTTCATATTTAGCTACGAAAATTTCTGCCAGAGATAACAGATTGTCTTCAGAAGTGATCGGTTGGACTGCGGCCTGTGTTTTGGGTTTTGTGTTGTCTGTTCCTGTTATAATTGACGTCCTGAATTTTTTTGCAAAATAGGAATGGAACCCCAATGTTGAAATGAATGATTTTGAAGATTCTTTTGTACAAATTGTTCATTGTGTTATGCATCAGCATATTTTTATTCATTTTTAACTTACCTGGCTAAAAGCCAGTTTGAGCTTTTGCCATCATTTTGCGTCCGTCCGTTAACTTTTCACCTTTCAATCTTCTTAAAAACCACAAAACCAAATGTAATCAATTAAATGTTCCTGGGAAGGTCCTTTACAGTTTTTATAATTTTGGTTCCGATCGAATATTCCACATGGCTGCCAAGCCCAGTAATGTGTTCTGACTGGCTGAAATTTAAGAAATATTCTTGACCGAAACCACAAGACCAAATGAACTTCTACTTTACATGGTCCTGAACAAAATTTGTAATTTTGGTGTCGATTGGAAATCGAAGATGGCCTTCAAAGTGGCACATAGTTAACATAGGACCTTATGGAAAATACGTAGAAACAACTTCTTCGAAACCGTTTGACAGATTGAATTGATAATATGCTGAATGATTATATGATGGTCCTGTACCAAGTTTGTTATTTTGATGCTGATTGGAAATCAAAGATGGCTGCCACCGAGGGACAGAGTAAACATAGGACCCTATGGAAAGCACATACAAACAACTTCTTCTCAGTTCACTGTATAACAGATTGAATTGATATTCTCCACGAATGATCAGATAACGGTATTAACAAGGTTTGTGTTTTGATACTAATCCAAAATCCAAAATGGCTGGCACCATTGGGCATAGTTTATAACATAAAACCCTACAGGATATACAAATAAAGAGCTTCTCAGGAACTGTATGACAAATTGAAATCTTATTATGATATTACGCCTGAGTGATCAGATCATGATCCTTAACAGAATTTTTGTTGGTGCTGATAAAAAAATTGGCCGCCACTACAAACGTTACATAATTTAACAGGAATTTATGGGAATGCATCATTCTGGTCAAGTCAGGTGAGCGATTACAGGCTCCTGGTAGCCTCTGGTTTATAAAAGTATTGTTTTAGTTTAGTTTCCATGTTATTATAATCTAGAAATATCTAGAAAAGAAAAAGCAATATTTTGTTTGACATTTAGAAATTTATCTATCAATAAGACATTGTCCGCTGTTTATATATGGAAACGTCTGGATATTTGTGAATTGACTAGAACATGAAAATTATAGGGGGTATTTTGAAAGCATCATCAGTCACATGATTTATGAAAGTAACCAATCAGAAGCAAAAAAAAAAAAAAATTGTATCAGCAAATTATGGCTAACCCAACCAGTGACCTATTTTTTCGGTTGATTAATAAAAACCATAGAAAGATAAATTGCAATACAGCCTGTATGAACATTGATGGCAAACTAGACTATTCAGTAGATAGCCAGGGTCAAGCTTTTGTTCTTTATTATGAAGATCTTGGTATTCCAAAAGAAGATAAATTTGATAGTACATATCTAGAACTTTGTAACGTACGACAAAATTTAGTTGAACAATTCTATAGAGAAAATGATACATCTGTTCCGCCTTATTCCAATAAAGATATTATTGATTAATATCTGCAGAACATTTGAAATACTCTAAAAGTATTATAGTACCTTATCTAACAATTTTATTTAACAATATTCTCAAAGAAAGAATTGTTACAGACGAATTTAAATCTGGAATTTTAACTCCAGTTATCAAGAAAAAATAGACCCTACATCCTTCTACAGCTATAGAGGAATAACTGTTACCAGTGATTGGAAAGTCCATGAATATTGTATTCTGGACAAACTTTAATTTACAAAATAGTTCTGACTTACAATTCGGTTTTACCAAAGGCCTATCGCCACTCATTGCCAATTTATTGATCAGCGAATCTAAAACATACATATTTTATTTGATAAACTCTTAAATCAAAATATTCATCCAGATTCATGGCTGCTTGTTAAAAACTTATATGAAGGTCTTACTTCTAAAGTGAAATGGATGGGTGGACTCAGTGAAAGTTTTAATATAAAACAAGTCGTAAGACAAGGCGGCGTCCTGTCTTCTGTATTCTATAAACTATTTAATCAAGATCTGCTAGATGAACTAGAGAGAAATTCTATAGGATTCCACCTGGGAGACATTTTTATAGGCACGCCAACATGTGCTGACGACTTAGCTCTTTTAAGCTCGTGTGCAAATGAGATGCAATTAATGTTTAATACAGTCCATATATATTCTCAACAACATTATTACAACCTGCATCCAACAAAAACTAATATTGTTGAATTCAATAAACAGAATAATATTGGAAATAGCTGGAATCTAAATGGTAACATTTTGAATACTTCAAATTCAACTACTCACTTGGGTCTTGAGAGATAAGATAAACAAGAATCCACAATAAATATTGATGATAGGATTAGAATAGCTCGAAGAACCAAATATTCATTGTTAAGTTCTGGACTTCTTGGCTCAAATGGTATAGATCATACAATATCTATAGACTGTATCTTTTACCCCGATTATTATATGGACTTGAAATACTAGCTCTAAAAAACATGTGACATTGGAAAACTAGACAATTCCAGTCATTACCAAAGCGAGTAGCTACTCCAATTATATATTTACTTCTCGGTGCCCTACCAATCGAAGCTGAGTTGCACAAAAGACAGCTCTCATTTTTATATCTACTATTAATTGTCAGCTGAAACGCCAAACTTAAACATATTATTGAACGTCAACTGTGTGTTAACTTTGACAACAAATATAGCTTTTTCTATCGAATTGTTGAGATATTATCCATGTACAAACTTCCATCTTTAATGGACTTACAAAATAATTTACCAAACAAGCTACAGTGGAAAAAGCTGATTACAACTTCATTAGCAACACATTGGAATTCTTGATTATTGACTCAAGCCCAATCAATGTCATCACTAAAATATCTTGCCAAAGAGAATTTAAGAATTGGAAATCAACATTACATATATAGAACTGTGAAACCCTCAATATTAGATGTTAGAAAATGTATTGTAAAAAAACGAATACTAACTCGTACCTACACTATACAAGCTGATAGACATAAGTTCAGTAGATACGAAATTGATCCGCTGTCAATTGTGCAATATTGAATCTGAAGATCTTCCACAATTGCTTACTGCCTGTGTTGTTTTTACTGACATTAGAAACGATTACTATTCAATCAAAAGTTATAGCCATTATTGGACCAAACAAATGGAAAGATATATTTACAGATAGATTATTAGTCACAAAACTTTTACTGGATTGCTCCAATTACTCCAAAGAATTTAATAAACAGAGTGATATAGATGAGATTGAAACCATGTGTAGAAACTACAGCTATAAATTACATATTAAGAGACTAGACCTACTTAAAATAGCTGCTGATGCTTGATCAATAATCCCGTTATAAAGCTCATTTTTTTTACATTTTAAACTAAGCATTTTAATGCTGTACATAGTGTGTGTGTAACCATAAACTTTTAAGCAATTATACATATTGTTGTGTTCCTAACAGAGGAAGCTCATACAGAAGAAAGAAAAAGCAACAATGTACAGTGGTGGAAAATTTATTGAGCCATAACTGAGTTGAGAATAAATCATATCAGATTTTTTCCTTAGTAAAGGAACTATATAAAATTCAATTTGAAGTTATTCATCTGACCAAATGATAAAACGTTGTCCTGACAAAATATATAGTCGTTTAGATAATGCAAGAAATGTAAATTCTGTTTATAAAGATAATGTAGATTTTTATTTAATTGGCATTTAAACTTTTGAAGAAGTGAAACCAACTGTTGAATTATTTTATTGGAATTCTGGAATTAAAAGGAGTTTGGAGTCTAGACATTATAAGTTGTAATTATTATTGTAAGTACTAGAGTTATTTGTAAATCTTATCGTTATTAAATGTTTATACTGATTTATTATATCTTTTCTTTCTTAACAAATGCCTCAGTTTTCAATCTTTGGATGGCGATACTACTCATTTGTCGTGTTTACAAAATATACAAGAAATGAGCTTCCAAATATTTGGCAAACTTAATTTTCTTCTTCATTGTTTGGAGCATCGTCAGAAAACCTACGGCAGGTTGCGCTTATGCTTTGCTAGTAGCAAAGCATACACGCAACTTGCTGTGGGTTTCTGATGATGTGTTTGGAGCCCCCAGTCAGACAGCTATACACTGCAAAACTATGGTAATAAGTGATCCTTATCCATCTGATTAAAAATGAAGAAAAGAAGAAAAAATTGACAATAACATCCATATTTTATTTTTTAAAATCATAAATAACTTGAGGCAAAACAAATTATGTTAACTGTAAAAACTACAAAACAAAATAAAAAATCACAGCTCAAACTTATAGTATGACATAAAATTTCAAATATATCATTTCCTATTACTAAATTTCAATAAAATTATTAAAAGTTTTTGAACATCAAATTTTCCTGTCTTGTCTAGCTAAAAATCGCTGTAAAGGGAGAACTCCAGTCATGTTATTGATGATTCATTGGCATTTACTCATCGACAATGTGTCGGGTGCCATTAACACAACAGGACATGCTTACCCTTCCGGACCTGATGTCACTACCGGTTTTCAGTGGTGGAATTATTAACTGAACTGCAATTTTATTTCAACTACTGTAAATTTGGAAATTATTGCGAAAAATGCGACAGGGTTGTAATCGCAATAATTTAAAATCACATTTTGGAATTTTTTATATGAATTAAGTGGGAATATCGCAAACATTAAAATCACATTTTGATCTAAAATGACAAAATCGCAATAATAAATGCACGTTATAATTTCTGAATTTACAGTATCTATATTGCCTCACATTACTTTGTACATTGAACAGTTCTAAAATCAGCTCTTTGTTTTGGCTCTGATTATTACAAATTAAAATATATTCTAATATCGGCTAAAAACATGGTACACCAAAGTTTGTTGGAGTACGGATAATTCCTAGTGCATACTGTATACAAGTTGGTACAACTGATTATTACTATGATATGTTCTTTTAATTAAAATGAAACAGTTAATCCTCAATTAACAATAATTATGACATCTTTATTACATTGAATTGTAAACATTTAACTGTCACACTATTCTATTTTTATCACACCTGTAAGTATTAAGTAACTAGCTTGTCCATTAATTATTCAGCACAAGTTTTCAATGGTAAAATACCAAATTCTATCATCGTTGAGACCAAACTTTTTGTTTGACTTTGAGAAATCCAGGTTCAAGAAACCATTTTTTTTTTAAATGAAAATAAAAGTAGAATTGACGGGACATTCAAAACAGATTGAGCCATCCATGGTATTCGAGAAATCAGAGTTTGAGCTACAGAAGTAAATCAGGGAAATAATTTGTGGTTGATTGAAACTTATAAATGAGCATTCAATAGATACCTTGTTTCACCTACTCCCAGTAATTACAATTTATGAGGAACTGAGGACTGGGGAATAGGATGTATATCCCATATTAGACCATTATAGGAAAATTGACAATGTCCAATGTTTTGATTTTGCAAAAATCATAAAAAACCATCCCTATACAGAAATAAAACAAGTCGTATAATGGCATTAGTTACTTTAAGATTCTCTGACAGTTTCATACAAATCTAATCACTAGTTTAGAAAGTGGATAGTGTGACAGCTACGACTTGAGATGACAGATAATGATCTCACTGTGCTGACATTAACATGCAGGCAACATATTTTACATATTTCACTTCAATTAAAGGCCCTTTGAATTTTCGTTCAATAAAAGTTAATTAATACATAATCATCCCTACCTGCTCATTTAAAATCGGCCTGCCCAACATTTAAATTTTTTTCCAAAATGTGATTTTTGTGTTTGTTTCTTGTATAGTCTTCAGTTATTTCCTTGTTTTCATTTTCCAGCCCATGAATTATCAGGCCATACCAAATTGATCTTCAGTTATTTGGATTTCGCCACACACTCTGATTTTTGGACAATGTAAAATTTAATAAAAAATATTTTTTGCCGCTTTTCAATTTGCAAACATGCTGAAAATTCAACCTAAATTTTTCAATAAATTTAAAACAAAAATTGTTCACTAACTCCTAATATTTTTTAAAAATTGGGATTTTCCCATTTTTTGCAATATTTTATTTTAAAAAATGTGTACCGCACGTAAATTTGATCTGCACTTGAGAAAAAAAAGTCCTTAAGAAAACAAATTAAAATTAAAATTTAAACCTGCTCATACCTATTTTTGCCATCCAAAAATCCAATGAACGAAAAATTAATTTGGTTTGGCCTAAACATTTTTTTGCTATCATAATGTTGTAGATGACCAAAATTTTAATAATACTTGACATATAAAATCACTTTCAGTATACCCAAATTAACCATAAAGCCCTCACTCAGGACCTGTCAAACATGGAATCATAAAATATTAAAATTAAAATCCTCCCAACCGCTCCATACCTTTTAGAAGTAGTGGATGATAATTTCAATCAACTTGAATTGACCTTAGTTTTAACAAACAGGATAAACAAATAAACATCAAACAAATATATTCCAATATGGATCAACCATTAACAACAACAAACAAGAAAATGTCTAATACACCTGGCCATACATGGCATTTTCACACCATATAAATCAAACACATGTATAGAAGGTGCCAAAAACCTGAAATTCAGAAGAATCCAATATTATTAAAATATTTTATATAGGAATATATAGAGATTAAAATGTTCAAAATCCGGAAAAATTTCAAGGATGCAACCATTTAATATTCTAAATACAAGAACAATGAGAAACATTTGTGTGTAGCAATGGGTACCCAGGGGAGATAATTGTAATTATTGGAGAGAGTTTTATTATCTCCCCTGGATAATTTAGTTCCAGATAACTAACTGATCTCATTGTTTAAATTTTAAATAAAATCACACCAAGAAAATGCAAACAAAAACTGATTAATATGATATACAAATGAACTGTATAAGGCAGTTTGTTACAAAAATTGATTGATTTGGCCAATTCAAGTGAATCATCCCTGCTTCCTTCGAAAATTGGCCCATCCCCATTTTCAAATTTTTTCTGGAAATTTTTTGTGTCCATTTCCAAAAAAATCTATGATTATTTCATGGCATTCATTTCCAGTCCATGAAAAATAAAAGTTCTTCGTTATTGTATGTGTTGTTGACAAAAATTGAGAACAGAATGGAATGCATCCAATTTTATAATACAGAAACAAAATTTAAAATGTACATCAACTTTGTGAGTGGCAAAATCGACCACAAGTCCACTTTTCCAGACTTTCTGATACCAATTATTTCCTTGCACATGGGCCTTGCCAATAATGGGAAAAAATAAACAATAAAATCCTTCCACCCACCAATATTTTTTAGAAGGGGTGGCTGATAATCTATCAATCAACTTGAATTGGCCTATTATAAACAAGTATAAATTTGTATGGCAGTTTGTTCTTGAATGCACTTTAAGGGGGTACAAGAACACCTAAGGGAGTTAACTCTTTAAAAATCAGCTGAACGTTTTCATCCCATACAATTAGTAAAGAGAAATAAAGCTTCTCAATGATCAAAATTAGTGTTTGTCAAACTGTTATATATCCAATGAAATTATTCCTGTAAATTGTGTAGTTCAAATATCTTGAATTTTTTTTATTTTTGTCAACAGGTCAAAGTAAATATTTTGTCAAAATTTTATAAAAATTAAACGAGCCAAATCTATTTTAGTCAAAGTGTTGGGTACCCCCTTAATATAAATTAGGCATATGATTTAAGTCTTCTACATCAGGCAAGAATATGGTCAATTATCAAATTTAAAGAACAACATGTAATTTCTTCACAACTTTTTTACATGTTCACTTAAAGCATGTTGAATTTGAACTTTACCCTTATCTTTATTAGTGTTTAATGCATTCTGATTTCAGCATATTCATATATTGATAAGAAACTTTGAATATTTTCTGCATAACAAAAGGTCATATCTCGTTAACAACAAATGTTACAAAAAATCTAATCACGTGTCAATTTTAAACTTCTATCTTTTGATTTCCTTTTAGACTTTGCATGAAAATCAGGAAAAAAGGACAGACAGATTTATTAAGTTGAAATTGTTTGGAAATAAAAATATGAAATATCTAATATTCATACTGAACCTGTGCTTTAGTGGTCCCTAACAATATTTTAACTAGAGGCTCTCAAGAGCCTATATCACCCACCTTGATTTAACTTGTCCATAATGAGCAGGACTAAAATTTAAGTTTAGCAGTCAGTTTGGCTGGTTTTCCTATTGTGTCCTATATTAAATTAAGTTTGGATGTGGTGGCCATCTTGACTGACTGTCAGGGTCATCGGACATAATTCTGAAAGAGAACAATCTGAGGACAATTGTTGCCAAATCAGGTTCAAATTGGGCCAGTGGTTTCAGACAAGATTTTTAAAAGAATTTTCCAATAGGGTTCTGTGTTAAACTAAGTTTGGATGTGGCAGTAATCTTGGTTTCACTGTCGGGTCATCGGCCACAATTCTGAAAGAGGGCCATTTAAGGACCATTGCTTCAAAGTCTGATTCCAATTGTTCAAGTGGTTTCAGACAAGAAGATTTTTAAATGAGTTTTCACATAGGGTCCTATGTTAAAAAATTTCGGCTGTGGTGGCCTTCTTGGTTGAAAGTCTAAGTCATCGGACACAATTCTGAAAGAGGACCATCTAAGGACCATTGCTGCCAAGACTGGTTGCAATTGGCTCAATAGTTTCAGACAAGAAGATTTATCCCATAGGGTCCTATTTTAAAACAAGTTTTGCTGTGGCAGCCACCTTGGTTAACAGTCCAGGTTATTGGACAAAATTCTGAAAGAGAACCTCCCAAGGACCATTACTGCCAAGTCTGGTCTAATAGGCCATATAGTTTCATAGAAGAAGATATTTTAAATTCACCCCCTTTTTTTTCTATTTTTAATATCAGCAGCCATGTTGGTTGGAATTTGGGATTCCAGACACAATTTTGGAAGGGGACCACCCAAGAACCATTCCACCAAAGTTTGGTCCCAATTGCCCCAATGGTTTCAGGGGAGAAGATCTTTACAGGAAAAGTTCATGCCGGACAACAGATGCCAACTGATGGCAATAGCTCACATGGCCTTACAGGCCAGGTGAGCTAAAAATAAAAAAATTAAATAATTTGGTCCAGGCAATATTACTGCTAAGGAATAGCACAGAAACAGACAATTGAAAAAAAAAATTATCCAATAGACATATATCTGAAACACTTTAAAATGACTGGATTAACATTTGTATAATAAGAGCATAAACAATGGACAAAAACCATGAACACATTTTCACATAATGCCAGGAAAACAATCAAATGTGAAACCAAGTTACTGAACACCTATTAAATTCATTCCATCATCAACTATCCATTTGATCTTCATTTTTTTTAACATTACAAGCATTTTCAAATGACTTTGACACTTTTAAACAGTCAGATTCTTTTCGTTTACGATCTAGCCTGTCCATATCACTACTTGAGCTTTCACTACTTTTTAAATCGTTGTCACTGTTTTTATTAAAAAGTTCTTTCATCTGTCTATCCATTTCACTTGATGAGCTATCTGTTCTCATTTTCATATCACTCTCACTGCTTGTACTCTCTTTACGTTCAACCTTCTGTTTGTCGATGTAATATTTGAGTTTATTTATGAAATCTACTGGAGTAGAATTGGACGTTGGTGAGGACGGTCCTGCACTAGAATTACTGGACGATGGTAGACTTGAAGGGATACCTATAAAAACAAAAACAAGAAAGTTAGCTGTAAATTTGACGGCAAATTAGATTTTCCTTCTTTATTGATTTGAGCTGCCTGCCTGCCTGCCTGCCTGCCTAACCTTCCAGCTGCCCAACCACCCACCAGCTTTACTCTGCCAAACTAATAAATTGATTAAATATAGACTTAAAATTAAGGTCGAATATGTGCAGTGTCCAGAATAGGATTTACACGGCATAGGTGCACAATTTCAATGAACAGGGTAAATAATATGTAAAAATTTAAGACATATTATATTACAATTATTTTAAGCCCAGCTGAAGAATTATTTTAATTCAGTTTAGTTTTGTGTCATGCTTTATTAAATGGACAGTGGGGAGCTCCTCTCTTCCCTTCATATTGTGCTAGGTAGAATGTTTGTACACCAATAAGTATTACTGTGTGTCCTACATAAAACTTGAAGTTGTTTTTCAAGAAAATCTTACTAAATTCTGTAAAATATCAATAAAAACTAATACAGTGCCCTTTGTTTCCCTTTCCTGTAACTTATTATTGCCTTTTCCAGCGATATAATGTCTCAAATGTTTAATGACAGCAGATTTTTGCATAAAATATGACATGTACAAATGTGAGATTGATGAACACATGCAACTTTTGTTTCTAAAAGTGTGCACCATGGTAACTTTTAGGATAAGCAGGACCCTTATAATATAGCAAAGCTACGTACTTTTCATAAAGAAATTTTTATGAAGTATGTGGAAAACACAGCATATATAGGGCATCTCAATCTTGTTAAATGTGAATATTTTTTGTTCATCATCCAAGGGCTTACACTGCAGGCATACAAACTGAAAACACGACCAGCAAAAAATTGTAATGCATAAATCTTAAAGAACCAAAACATACACTTAAATGTAAATGATCCACCAGGTGAAGCTAGCGGGGTCGGGTTCATAAACTTTTTCGTTGTAGCTCTGCCCAAGAAATTAAGTAGCTGTTTCATGGTCAGATTATTATGCATTGTCTCTAAAGGTCTGATAGATGGCACCATATTGAAACCTTCAAAAGCTGCAAAAAAAAAAACTTTCAGTAATTTATACACATATTATCAATAATAAACAAACTGTAAGTTTTGTATACAATAATAAACCATCTTTCTTCTATATTCCAAATATGTGGATTAGGGGATTATTTTTTTTTGGAATGGTTACCAAGCATTGATTTTTTGTATTTAAAGTATAATTTTTTGTACGGAAACATTAGCTGTTTTGACAATTAACTAACAAACTGTGTTTCTATATTTTATTGGTATATAATATGAGTTATAACTTTCATTGAATATGTGAATAATGTTATGAAAAATTTTAAAAATAAACAAAGGAATTTTAGTCGGGAACGAGAATGGCTCCTTATTAAATCGTTTACCAAAATCACTAGTTGTTACAACTTCATTTACTATAAGTACCAAATAGCTCCATCTTATTTTGTTAGTCCAATGGCTGTTGACCAATCAACTGGTTGACATTAATTTCTCTATTTTATCAGCATCTCAGTTATTATTGCATTGTCAGTGACACGATTTTGACGGAGCAGGACATGCTTACCCTTCCGGAGCACCTGATTTTACTACAAGTTTTTTAGTGGGAGTTCACTTGTGCAGTCTTGTGTTTCCTTTTCGTTAGCTGTTTTTTTTTTCCTTTTGTTGTGTCTTTGTCTGTTTTCGCTGTGTTGGTTTTATCGCAGGTTTGCCTTGTGTTTAGATTATGGTCTTTTGGAATTTGCCCACTGTTTAATTACTTTGTTCTTTTTCCGATATTTATTTCAATTTTTCATTTGGTAAATTTTACATAGATTTTCCTTTTCCTTTGACCTTACCTTGATTCTCACTACAATGTTTGGATGATTACCCTATGTCATTTGTCCAATGTATTTTGACAATTTTTCATTTTAAATTTTTGGTCTCAAGGATTTCTGAAGTAGTGTAATCCAGAAATATGCATTTTATATGAAAAATTAATTATCTGAGTTAATTTTATACATAGTTTTTATAATTATTGAGTAATAAACATTGTCCAATCCAGTATAACTATGCAAACTATATTATAACTATGATAAAATGTATCAAACACTATACAAATTGTCATGGTGATATGATTCCAGCCGTTATTTGGCTCCATCTGACATGAAAAATTTAAATTAAAGAATTCAGATTCAAATTTGTATCATTTTTATTGTATAATGATTTAACTTTCATAATTAATCATTAAAAAAATTCTTTCCCATGACCCAACAGCGACATCATGAACATGCTATATCAAGGATTTGAAGAAAATTGAGTGTTTTCAAAGTAGATTTTGGTCAAAACAAATATGAGCAACAGCCTTTCCCATAAAGATTTTTTAATATAATGTTTGTCTTGCATAAAGACACATTTGGTGAAATACCTTTTTGGGCAAAGCTGTTTCTCATATCGAAATTTTAATTCAAAGGTCCAACAAGAATGGACACACTACATGTTTCGCCTGAGTATGCCCATGGACACAGAATAATGATTTTATGATACACGACATTCTGCAAGTCAAAGGGAAATGAATTAAAATAAATTGAGGTCAAGGTCAAAAGGAAGGTGTCATACCAACATGCATCCACTAAAAACTATCTATTGACCAAATATGGTAAGTCTCGGTATTAAATTTGCTACAAAATGGACCTAATCTCGAAAATGTGACAAAGTCACTCAAGCATGCAATTGAGATCAAAGTCCAAAGACAGGTGTCAGACTTACATGTACCCACTAAGAACTATCTATAGCCCAAACACTGATGGGTCTAGGTATTACAGTTGCTGAAAAAAGGACTTAATCAAGAAATTTGGATAAAAGTCACTCAACCCTGAAATTGAGGTCAAGGTCCAGAAACAAGTGTCAGACTGGCATGTACCCACCAAGAACTGTCAATAGACAAAATACAGCAGGTCTATTTATTACAGCTGTTGAAAAATGGACTTAATCAAGAAACTTGGATGAAAGTCACTCAACCATGAAATTGAGGTCAGAGACAGGTGTCAGACTTGCATTTACCCACTAAGAACTATCTATAGACCAAACATGGATGGGTCTAGGTATTATAGTTGCTGAAAAAAGGACTTAACCATGAAAAAGTGACAAAGTCACTCAAGCAACATATTCAAATGTTCAGGCCTTATAGCTTTCAATGACGTATTCAAATGTTCAGGCCTTATAGCTTTAAATGACGTATTCAAATGTTCAGGCATTATAGCATTTTGTTTGACATCTACTTTAAGAATTCAATTTTCAATTTTCTTTAACATCTTATGTGGAAAAAGGAGTTCATCTAATAACTTGGTTTGTCAGAGTTAAAAATTAAAGTTCATTGACTATGCATTCAGCTTTGAACCCAGCAATTATGTCTAGTAGGAGAAATGTGAGCTTTGTACTTAAAAAACAAAACCACATACAGCCACAGGCAAAGGCTCCCAAATATTTTCATTTTATCCTGAGCGTTAGTGAATGAAAATGTGAAATTTAACAAGTCCTGATTCAATGTTTATAAAAGATACAGCAAGGATAAATTTGAAAACAAACAATTATTCTATAAAAGACATGTATGAAATTGCAGCACCAGTGGTATAATAAAACAAAATCTGAAAACAGCTTCAGTATATACATAACAAACTGAACTCAATGACATTTCCTTGTAACAATTTAAGAAATCTGATATAAAATAAACTAAGTAAGGGGAATGACCACTGTATTTTATTAGCAGGGAGAAGTGATGGTTAGGAAGGAAATATGAAATTCTACAATTAATACTTATAGTTATATAAATGTGTATTTTGAACAAAAATATTTACAAGCCAATTGCATGAAGAAGAATCAAGGTTCAAAGTAATAAAATGGTTTCTCCTATTCTTGACGTATTTAATTGGTGCGATAAAAATACATAATATTTTTAACCACTTCCGGATGATTAAATTTCTGCATGGGAATTCCCACCATTTTTTTACATTTATTGGAAAGATAAATAGATTAGTTCTGAAATGGCGTTCGTGTAAACAAAATGAGTTGCAACGGCATTTTCTTCAGATTTTTGCTGAAAATCAGAGAAGAAACAGATTCTCATTCAATTTACTGATGAGTTATAGAATTCATCCATCCTTGAGAGTTTAATAAAGCTCGCGTGTTGAAAATAAAAAATTTTACTATCTAGGGTGGAGAAATTCCATAACTTGGTCATACCTGAAGCAGAATCTAGATATACATATCATACAATAGCAATGATATATCGCACTGTCCCACATACCATAAAACAATCCTGTATCAGAGACCACATGCCCCACCCCCCCCACCCCATTTAAAATTAAATGGTCACTCCCTATTACAACATTTTGAGAAAAAAAAGTTAAAATATAATCAAGGAAATGCAGACTACATGTATACTCACTAAGAATTAAGCCATGCATTTATATAATGTCCTGTAAATATAGTGAAAGCACAAACAGACAAAGACAACAGTTACAAGCTACGTCTATATAAATAGTAAGGTGATAGTGAAGCAGATATCATATAAATTTTAAATCATTTACATTTAACTTATTTTTAAAAAGTTTTAGGTTTTTGAGTAACATGCTCTGTAAATTGGCAGTAGAAGGTAGACATTCAAAAAATATTTTTCAAAACTTATTGTAGCTTTTACTTAGGCCATCTAAAATAAATTCTCTGGTTCTCAGACAATCAATTTGTTTGAAAATGGAAAGGTATGTAACAAATTTTTTTTTTAGTTTATTTCCTGTCAACAGAGGCAAGGGATTTTCAATTTAGGTGTTTAATATTGCAACGTACAATCCCATTTGAAGCCATTCACTCCTATAATGTTTGGTATAAACAAAAGGCTTGACAATCAAAAACATTTAATGAAAACTTGAAAGTACAACCTGTGTATACATAGGGTTGTTTTCTTACTTTTCTTACGCCCAAGACTTTTTAGGTAGGGCAGCAATATCTGAGAACCAGATATCTAAGTTTATTGGGCCTTTCTTTAACATGACTTGTCCAAAAATGGCAAAAACATTAGGCCCAATTTAGGGCATGGACTAAAAATTAGGGTTGCTAAGGTGAGAAGAGACACAGAGTTTTTTTTATATTGGTCTAATAAAACCACAGCAGAACCTTAGCTTTTTTATATTGAAAATTTTCAACCAGTGATAATATCTATAGATCAAAGTTCAGAGAAACATAAAAAAATCTTTATTTTTTTTCTTGTTATAATCTAAACTTCATATGATATCTGCTACAGAAGATGACAACATATACCAGAAGACCCCGTTATAAACGACGCAGACTTGGCCCGGATCATTTCTCTCACTGTCTTGTCTTCTAACCCTACAGCAAGAGAAGTTAAAAATCACCTAAAACTATAAATTTCTGTTAAATTTTCTCAATAATTGAACACTCGTGATGAAACTTATTTTATGAAATTTGCATATAAAATGCATCAATATTGCATCTTAGAAAGTCTCTTCCAAGTTCTCTGGGCGAATGTCTCAACTTGGGGAATTATCAAATCAGCTGCTAATATTTTGGCATTATTACAGTAGAACTTTGATGGCCGGTGAAATCTGTTCAAATTATCGACAGTTCGAGTTACTGATGTTTGTTTGTTTAGTTGGCGTTTTACGCCATTTTCAGCACATTTGGCTATTTCGGCTAGTTTTTATTGGTGGAGGAAGCCGGAGTACACGGAGAGAACCACCGACCTTTGGTAGGAAAATTGGCAATCCTTGTCAATTTAGATTGGAGTCGAACACACCCCGCCACAGGTAAGATTCGAACTCACAACCCCAGTATTGACAGGCTAGTGATCATTAGTAGTCATGACGAACTACTTAGACCACTAGGCCACCGAGGCCCCTCGAGTTACTGAAGTTGTACCAGTACAGACAATTGCCAGTTCCATACATATACGAGTTTCTAAAGCTGATGATTTCCATGAAATATTTCAGAATTATAAATTAAACAGGTTAATCACTTATTAACACTAATTATAACATCTTTATTACATCAAACTGTAAACATTCACTTTTCATACTAATCTGCTTTTATTGAATCTGTGATTGTAAGACAAATACGTGTAAGTATCAGGTAACATGCTTGTCCTTTCATTATGGAGTTCAAGTTTCTATGGTGAAATTTACAATTCTATCATTGTGGGGACCAAAGTATTTTTTGGACTTTTCGAGAAATCGGTGTTCAAGAAACCAGGGCCTTTTAAACATAAAATGAAAATTGATGGGACTTTCAAAAGCAATCTGAATTTGAGCTTCCGAAGTTCGACTGTATTTTGGTTAATATTTTTAACCTACCAAAGTAGAAGTAAATTATTCTCCATTTTAATTGTTATAAAAATATTTTTATACTATTTTTCAAGAACTCACCATATTAAAGAAAGAATATACTAGTGAAAATATTACTACTTCTTGTTTTGAAAAAAAGTTCTGTTACGTACTAAAAGAAACATATTTCAAATATATTACAAAACTATTCTGATACAATGCTATATAAAACTCTGATGCGAAAAAAACACCATCCAAATTTTAGGCATTAAGTCTCTAGATTTTTCCTCTGAAGTACTTTTAGCTATATGTAAGTAAAGCAAGTGTGAGTTCCAAATTTTAGGCATTGAATCTCTAGATTTTTCCTCTGAAGCACTTGTAGATATATGTAAGTAAAGCAAGTGTGAGTTGCATATAAAACATTACTAAGTGCATTTTGAATAGATAAAAAGTGTCTTGCATATTAAAATTACTGCCCAATATAATTAGGAAAGAAAACGGCATTATCACTGTATAAATAGTTCATAGCTTTAAAATGTCTGTTAATACTAATTAGATATAGTATCTATATTGTAAGCTTAAAAATCCTCAAAGCAGAAATTGTCATTAAAGAAAAGCGTTTCTATATGTTTATGTTGTGCTGCTAGAGACCTATTATTTGTGTAAATAAAACCACTCATTACGATATCTGATTATCTTTTGAAATTACCATACAATCATACAAACAAATTTTACCATATAAAAACACAATATTCGTACAATATATTATGATTATAGATTTTCTATAGTTTTCTCACCTCTGAAGGCATCTGGATTCAGATAAAACAGACTAGAAAAAGAATGTTTATGTTTGTCTGTGGCTATCGGTAAATGAACAGTCAAGTACTGCCGTTCAATGAAGTATTCTGAAAAAAGAAATTTTAAAGTCATGTTTTTTTTTTTTTGGGCATATCTCTTTTTCTTCTGCATAAAAACAATAGGATTAAAGAATTGTTGACACAAAATAAATGTGACAGGGAAAAATATTCAACCAAACTACAAAGTCCAGATGCCAATTAAAATTACAGTTGACATTCCACGGACTGACAAAATTCCGAGGTGTCTGAAATATCTTTCATACAGTGATAAATATTGGCCTTCATTTACTTTAGGAGTCTGACTCCAAATAAGGGTATATTATACAAACTCCAACCCTAAACCCTCACCTAACACTTCCTTAACCATACCCCTACAGGAGTGGGAACAATATAAAGCAATTCAAACGGATTGACAAAAGGACAGACAGACTGATCACTATGTTTCTTGCAAATCAAAATGGCAATGTGCATGCCAAATTTATTTTATTTTGTTGATATGAAAAGACAACTTTTTCTTTTATTCATACATGCATTATCCCCATCACCCTTACAACTCTCAATATAGTTACCATTCCTTTGATCTTTGAGCTCGTGTGATTTGTCTTCTAAACTTCTACTACGTTTCTCTTCCAAACTCTGTGACTTTATAGATTCTGAAACAAAAATTAACAATATGATTTAAATGAAAGTGCCAAGTAACAATTATCTGTTTCCTTCTAATATTATTTACACAATCTGTTGTAAAACAATCACTTGTCAAGTTATATAATTTTTTTTCTCTAATTCTGTGTGCATTTATACATCTCTTGACCTGTTTGATAAATTTTGATATCACCACATGTTGGTTAAATGCTCGTAAAATATCTTTCCAAAAAACGTTTGAAAGACCCCCTCAGAGTTTTACATTGTCATTAGAGAAAAAAATCTAAAACTGTTGATGCGTTAATTATGAAATTTATCCACCTTCAATAATAAAATTTTCATTTCTTTAAACTGTTCGGACAAGCCTCGCAGTTTGTCTTGAAGTCAATCAATAGATCTGTTCAGCATACAGGTAAAGATAATTATTACATATTTCATTCTTATCCTCTATAAACTGGTCTTAATCCATCTTTCATGACTGCAAGGCAAAATATCTTGATTCTATCTTGTTGCAGTTGTGAAAATCAAGACAGTCCAGATTAAAGTTTAAGATTGTAACATTGTTACTAGTGACTGTAGGCTCCTGATCAAAGACGTGAACATTCTACACTAAATGTAGACAATGTTAAATAGATGCTACCTGGAGGTTAAAACATGCTGGACAGGTGCATATAGGAACAACACTTGGTTAGTAAGAAATAATTGTGAACATTATATTTATTTTATTTAGTCACTTAGTATAACTACTGGTAACTATTTTACAACATCATTTACTCATTATTTCAGATTTGCAAGAAGCATTTTCTATTATATTTACAAAAAGACCTTTGACACCAAACATCACTGTACTTCATCAAAGAAATAACAAGATTTTTTACCTTGGAAAATCCAGTTAAAAAAACCTAATTAATGCAAAGTACAGGTCACTAAAATTTCATGTTCTCAGTAAGGGCTTAACATTCTCTTATCTGTTTGCTTTTCATAATTCTTTCATTAAACCAGTTACTATTTGACTCTCTTTATGTTAAAACGCCTGGGCCAAGTTGTTCAACAATGTCGTTAGTGTTATATTTTAACAACTGTTTAACAAGTTTTTAGCTCACCTGACCCAAAGGGTCATTTGAGCTTTTGCCATCACTTGGCGTCCATCGTCTGTTGTCAGTTGTCTGGCATTGTGATTAACTTTTCACATAATGATCTTCTTCTTGAGAACCACTGAACAGAATAAAACCAAAATAGGCAGAGATGTTCCCTATAAGATCCTTTCCAAATGTTGTTACTTTGGTTTCAATTTATAAAAAACATGGCTGCCAGTACATTTTCTAATTTCTGATTGGTTGAATTTTTAAAAAACTTCTTCTGAAGAACGGCTTAACTGATTGAAACTTAACTTTATAGCTATGTTCCTATGAAGGTGCCAACCAAGTGTTTTTACTTGGGTGCCGATCCGTCATTCAACATGGCTGCCAGCCGGGGACTTTGTTTAACATAGGACCCTATGGGAAATACATTCAAAAATCTTCTAGAGAACCACTGATTGGATTGAAACCAAACATGGCATGAATGTCCCTTATGGGGTGCTGACCAAGTGTTGTTACTTTGTTGTTGATCTGTCATCCAATATGGACCTAGTTTAACATAGAAGCCTATGTGAAATACATACAAAAATCTTCTAGAGACTGCTAAATGGATTGAAATGAAACGATGCATGAATGTTGCATGAATGTTACTTTGATGTCAATCCATCATCCAAGATGGCCACCAGCAGTGGACTTAGTTTAACATAGGACCCTATGGGAACAACATACAAACTACTTCTTCTTGGGAAACACTAAACGGATTGAAATCAAACATAATACAGATATATCTCTCAAGTAACCATCAATAGTTTTGTTACTTTTGTACACTTTAGAGGAGTTTTCCTTATGGTAAGCCTTGATCAGTTTACTCTTTAAAAGTATTAGACTTCAATTTTGATTGAAAATTATGTGAAAAATCTTTTTTGATCTGACGTGATCTTTCTTTATATTCAATGCTCTTTATGAGGTGCTGACCAAGGCCGTTATTTTGGTGCTGATCCATCATAAGGAGGCTCCTAGGGAGGGTCTTAAATTAACATAGAACCCTATGGGAAATAGTTGCAAAAAATATTCTTCCAGAGAACCTGAATGGATCAGAACCAAGCATGGCATGAATGTTCGTTATAAGGTTCTGACCAAGTGTTATTTCTTTGGTGCTGTTATGTCGTCCAAGATGGCTGCCGGCGGGGGACTTAGTTTAAGATGTGCACCAATGGGAAATACATACAGAATAACAATCCAAAGATACTTATATTAGATATAGTAAATTTATACTATGCTGTATACGACGCATTTCAAGGAGTTACCTCTCATCAGCAGCATTAAAACCGAAACATTTGGAAGACCAAAAACCAAACTTGTATTAAACAAGAAGTACTCAACCAAAAATACCGAAATAGGAAGCCAAATTTCAGCTAAGGAGATCTACCATGTGCAATACAAGGAATGAACCCTTAGTATTTCTATTAGGTTTGAATTTTGCTAAATACTGGTAATTTCTGTAACAAATCAATGAATAATCATGTCAGACAAGTCTGACGACTGGGTTAGCGAATACCCTCGGGGACCTAGGGTCCACCAGCAGAGGCATCATCCCAGGAGTTTCAAAATAACAATCCAAAGATACTTATATTAGATATAGTAAATTTATACTATGCTGTATACGACGCATTTCAAGGAGTTACCTCTCATCAGCAGCATTAAAACCGAAACATTTGGAAGACCAAAAACCAAACTTGTATTAAACAAGAAGTACTCAACCAAAAATACCGAAATAGGAAGCCAAATATCAGCTAAGGAGATCTACCATGTGCAATACAAGGAATGAACCCTTAGTATTTCTATTAGTTTTGAATTTTGCTAAATACTGGTAATTTCTGTAACAAATCAATGAATAATCATGTCAGACAAGTCTGACGACTGGGTTAGCGAATACCCTCGGGGACCTAGGGTCCACCAGCAGAGGCATCATCCCAGGAGTTTCAAAATAACAATCCAAAGATACTTATATTAGATATAGTAAATTTATACTATGCTGTATACGACGCATTTCAAGGAGTTACCTCTCATCAGCAGCATTAAAACCGAAACATTTGGAAGACCAAAAACCAAACTTGTATTAAACAAGAAGTACTCAACCAAAAATACCGAAATAGGAAGCCAAATTTCAGCTAAGGAGATCTACCATGTGCAATACAAGGAATGAACCCTTAGTATTTCTATTATTATCTTCTTCTAGGGAATCGCTGAATGGACTGAAACCATACATGGCATGAATGTTCCTTATGACGTTCTGACCAAGATTTGTACTTTGGTGCCGATCTGTCATCCATGATGGCCATCAGAGGAAGACTTAGTTTTACATAGGACCCTATGGGAATTACATAACCAGAAATCTACGATTACAAAGTTTGCCTCGTTCCCCACTAATATCGGAGAACTCAGATGTAAAATTTAATCGAAGTCAATGGAGCACAGTAAGTAGTTCAGAGTGACCTACTTTTGGTAGGAAGCTGTGTTACTCCCCAAAATGCACCCTGACACCAAGTAATATGATTGTAGGTCGCTTGGTATGAGAAAACTGAACTCAGACATAAAACTTACCCTAAGTAAATGAAGCACAATAAGTAGGTCAGAGTGCCCTAATTTTAGTGGGATCTGTTACTCCCTGAGATGCACCCTCACACCACGTAATATGATTGTAGATCCCTTGGTATCAGAGAACTGAACTCGGAACTCGGAAGTAAAACTTAACATAAGTCAATGAAGTGTGATAAGTAGGTCAGAGTGACCTAATTTTGGTAGGAGGCTGTGTTACTCGCTGAGATGCACCCTCACACCAAGTAATTTGATTGTAGGTCACTTTGTATATTAAAACTGATTTTTGACATAAAACTTAAAAGCCAGTCAACCATGTAATATGGGTCATGTGACCATCATCTTATGTCACATGGTCAGTCTCTTTATCATGCACCTAAACACAAAAATAAATGACCCTATGTCAACTAGTAACTGAGAACTGGCTGTGGACGTGGTGACTCCAATAGTCCTTGACAATATGCAAAAATCCATAATGTGATCTAACACTCCATAAAGTTTTATGAGAATCATGCAAGTAATGTAGGAGGAGTTGCGGACAACATATGGAACAAAGTTTTGTTAAAAATTTCCCAAGTCAAAACAGCCATATCTTTTACATTTCTTTTTCCAAACAGAAATTCCTGACCATATGCATATCTCCACGTAGTGATCTTACACTCCATATAATTTCATGAGAATCAAGGAAGTAATGTAGGGTGAGTTGCGGACAATATTATTTAGGACAGACGGGGGAGGGGTGGGGGGGGGGGGGGGGGGGGTGGGGTGGGGGGGGGGTGACAAAGACAGACAGACTGAAACCTTTATACCCTCCAACCTTTGTTTGCAATGGTATAAAAATGTATTTACAGTACTTTGCATGTTAACTGACTCCTGATTTCTTGAAATTCGTGTTATCAAAGATGATTTTGCCAACCGGGAAAAGAAGAGGACAGGTGTAAAACAGATATCGTAATGTATATAATCTCAACTGCCACAAGTGAAATTTCGTTACAAAAAAACAGAATAAAATCATCTGAGAGTGTAAAAAATTTTCTCAGTGTTAAATCCTCTTTGAAATAATGAGAGTGAACAGAGGATGTCAAAACGTTTTGAAACAACACCCATAAAAACTGAAGTGACGAGAATTAAAATTGTTGATACTCTGCTCTCTGTACTCAATTTTACTCAAACTGTGGGTGCAAGTTTACAAGGACTACGGATAAAAATTCGTCAAGGAAAAGATTTGCAAATTACCTAAAAGCTTATCTGGAACATGCAATACCAACAAAAAAAAAAGCTATCAATTGAATGTACTGCATGCTAGATAGTCCGGGAAGGGAAGTTTAAGAAAAACAAGTTTACATACTTGGAAAACACAGGCCTTCTATGGAATATCTTCCTGAAACAGACCAAAAAGAATTGTTCCAAATTAAAAAAATGTTTTTTTTTGCTTGTTTATTAATCAGGGTTTCAAATGGCTTTCGGCATTATCAACTGTATCATGAAAATCAATTTTTATTGTGGATGAAGCCAGAGTAACCTTATTAACCAAAGCGTATGGATCAAATTCTCAAACTAGCACTTATCAGCCTTGAGGACCACATAGAGTTAGATTGCCTTGCACTCTTTCTTACTATTTGGCCACAGCTTCAAACAATGGATGTTGATGTTCAGCCAGTTTTGGCATGTATCAATTGAAGTAATTCCATTGTTGGAACTTAATTCAGTAAAATTTACCGGTGCTTACTTATTTTCTAAGGAGGTCCTCACCTGGAAATCCACCTTAACCAGTGAATGATGGGAATAGGAAACAGATAAACCACAGGCAGATCATTTATGCAAAATATTTTGCCATGAGTGATAGGACAGTTTCTACATTACACAATGCAAGTTATACTATGACGTCGTATGGCTTGTGGGAAACTTTATTTTTACCAAACAAGCCGTCTGACGTCGGAGGGATACATATTTTACCATGGGTGTAGACTGAAAGTGTTTGAAACAGGTCATATTGGAGTTAATGTTTGATACAAAAATGTGTGAGTCTTCCAATGAAGACATGTGTCGCCTGTGGACGTCAATTTTTACAAAAGATATTCAAATTGTTTAAAAATGAAATATATATGCACACCTTTGCATTAAGGTTAATGCACAGAGAAAGTTTCATCAAATTCCTTTGAGCGGTTTACGAGTAGTTGAGGATAGAAGAAAAGTGTGACTACGCAAGATGCAAGGCGACAGATAGTGATCCCTATGTGTCGATCATGCATTCCGCAGGCGACACAAAAATTACTGTAATGAAAAAATAAAATTAGAGGTGCACAAGAATATTGCCTGAAATTTTCATTGAAATACATTCTATATTTTTACAAAGAGTTGTGGAATAAAGAAAATCTCACAATGACAACAGTTATAGTGATCCTTTTGTGGTGACAATGCTAATATCAAAATGAATACAACAACCAAAAATAATCATATCTTCGTCAAACATCTAAGATTTTTTTTACATAAACATTGAAACAGAAAATATACATGCATAATTAAACTATAATTAGCATATACATTAAATTAAAATGTGTTCACTATGCACCACAATCTGCTTTAAAAAAATTTTTAACCTGCAATTGACCTATCTTACTGGCCAAATAAAAGGTGTCTGAAATATCTTTTCTTTATTCTGATAGTAGTGAAGTATGAACCTTTGACCTTGTTATCATTTTCAATGACAGTTTGTATTGTCTTCTGATATGCCCAAACTGTTGAAAAGCATTTTTTCAAATGTCAAAAATGACCCATTGGATAAAGCCAGGACTGTCTTAAGGCAGAATTATGCATGATGGAAATTAGAAAACTGAGTAATTTATAACAGTCAATCTATTTTCACACTAGTTTTTAAGCAAAAAAATTACTTCTTCAAATCAGATAGAAATGCCACATTTATACCTTTTTTAACAAAAGATAACGATTCACTATTGCAGGTTACAAACTATAAAGGAACCGATTTATCTGACCTCTGCCATGAAAACTTGCAATAATTCTTGTCAAAATTGGGAATGGACACACCTTTCGACATGCAGGTTTTAAAAGGCCAACCCAAGTGCTGAAAGGCTAATGATCATTTGTAAATATGATCAACCACCTATGCCATCTATAAACCCAGTAAAGAATTTAATTATCTTTTCTATGGCATCATGAATCAAAGCCATATGGAGAAGACAAACATGTTCAAAAGAAGTCTTGAGATGTTCATTCTGAAAACCTCAATCATAATTCTGAAATAAGTACTTATGAAATCCATGAAGAACCAAGAGGTGGTACAGAGTGAACCTTGGAAGAAATAAAAATAACCACTATACTACATCAAGCGTGCCTCTATTAGCTTACCTGATTTGGATACAGTGTCTTTTGTTTCCGCTTAAAAATGGTGAAATGAGATTTGAATATGTATATGAAAAAAGGATTTAAACTTTTAATGAAATGCTATATTTACTGTAACCTACAGTGGGACCATGTGCAATACAATATTTATTTAGTTGCGGTTTTACGCCAATTTCAGCACATTTGGCTATTTCGCGGCGGCAGTTTTCATTGTTGGATGAAGCCAGAGTACCTGGAGAGAACCACTGACCTACGGTAGGAAAATTAGCTATCCTTGTCAATTAGGATCGGAGTCAAGACACACCCCACCACAAGTGAGACTCACAACCTCAGTGTTGACGGGCTAGTGATTGTTAGTAGTCATAACGAACTACCTAGACCACTTGGCTACCAAGGCCCCAGGATAAATATTGAATAATCATATATATAACTTCCCAAACTGATAGGTCCAGAATTTTCCCTATTGTTTTAATGTAAAAATTTCATCCAAACACCATACCCCTCCAATTCTGAATATTGGACATAAACCTTGGAACAAAACTATAAATTCATGTGAAATTTCACTTCTAAAAACTGGCCATGTTAACTTGCCTGATCTTCAACAGACTGATAACTGATCTTAATTGACAGATGGTTTATATCTTGATCGTATTTTATTGATATGTTTACAACTACAAAATGTGATTTGCGAGACATGAGTTTTGATTGCCCACTGATAAAAAGGGTTGTCGTCTTTAAGAAATGCACGTTGTATTTCTACATTGTAATATTGGAAAGGTATAGGACGGGAATCTTATATTTTTGGCCCTCTCCAAACTGAACCCTCTGAAAACCAGCAAATTTACTCTCTACTGTGGCTGTTTTTCAGAGGTTCCACTGGACCGGTGAAAATCTATCTATGTGGCATACATGTAGTCTTATTTGTAATTACCATTAAATTTTGTATTCATGAACAGAACTTTTTACTATCATCAGTTTGACTTCTGTAAAATTTAATGCCTTCCCCTAGTAAAATCTTCACAGATGAGTAAAAAAAATTGTTTCAAAAGTGTGGATACAGTGGAACCTCTGTAAACCGAACAGCTATTGGACTGTAGAAATTGGTTGGTTTTCGGAGGTGCCAGTTCTGAGAGGTTCCGGACCTTACTGAAATCTGACCGTAGGTAAACTAGATGTACTGTGAGCAAAGCTCACAAAGGATACCCCCCCCCCCCCCCCCCCCCCCCCCCCCCCCGCTTTGAAGTCCAATTATCCCCTTGTGTGATATCGGAAAGCAAAGATTTTTCTTCATGCACATCTTTGGATGATGTACTTCCTTTCTGTAAAGTTTCGTTGAAATCCATTGAGCGGTCTAGGAGGAGTTGCGCTTACAAGATATATGAACAGACGGACAGACAGACAGACAGACGGATCGACAGACGGACGGACAAGGTGATTCCTATATACCCCCCCCAAACTTTGTTTGCAGGGGGTATAATAAATTGAAATATCGAAAGGCATGAAAATTATACAATTACTACAGTTGCATGTTTTTTTCTTTAAATGTTACTAATCAGTCTTTTAGCTTCGTCTTTATTTTTTTTGGTAGAAACAGAAGCTAACTCTCTTATTTAAACATAATTTTTCCAGTACATACCAATGAGGCTTAGTTAAAATACGCTTCTCAATGATGAGAATGAGAATTCGGCCGGATTTTAGATGTAATTGACAAGAATATATATGTTTTGGACTGGAAATTATCTCCAGTATTCGGAATTCAGAGGGCCGGTTTTTTTCTAGGATTATTTTATATCAAAAATGGGTGAAAATTAAAGACCACAATAAAACGTTCGGTTTGCGGAGGAATCAGGTTTTCAGAGGGGCCAGTCAGGGGAGTTCCACTGTATCAAAATTAAAGGCTGCTACCCACAGTCATTTAACACTCATCTAGACTTCTGCATTTACATGTACAAGTGTAAGAATTACTATCCCGTTTTGTGCAAATAAAATTCATATTTTACACAACATATATTAATTACATAAATACAATGTTCCAAAAATAATGGGTTGAAAAATATGAATTTTGGACAAGAAGGGACAAATAAAAATCTTTTTGGACTTGGTCAATGTTTTAAACAGTTTAACTGGTAACAAGATATTAACTTCAATAAATTTTACTGTTGTTACTACAAATGAAGCACACAGACTAATAATTTAACATAGGATCCTGAAAATAAAGATGAAAGGACATTAGGCCATACCAAATTGATCTTTAGTTCTTTGGATTTCGGCGGTCCAAAAATTTGAATTTTAATTAAAAATTATTTTGCCCCTTCAATTTGCAAAAATGTTAAAAATTCCCCCTTAATTTTTCATTTTTCAATAAATTAAAAACAAAAAATTGTTCACTTGCTCCTAATATTTTGTAAAAATTTGGATTTTTCCCAATTTTTGCAATATTTTATTTTAAAAAATTCGTCAGGGTTCCACGGAACCCAGTGTCTCGCCTACTTTTGATGTTGTCTATATTTTCAGTGTGATAGGTGAATGCACATAATAGATTTGCAGTTAATGAAATAAAACATTTGAAATGTATGAAAAAAGATTTTGTTGTAAAAAATTAATATAGTATGCAATTATATATATATAGATTTATAAATGAGTAGAAACATAAATTTATTGAATGAACAAATGTTAAAGAAGACAAATTTTAAAGTGCTTAATGATTTAGCCTTTAATTAAAAAAGTAGAATATATATATAGGCTCTGAAACACAGTAAATAAATTCCTGCAATGAAATAATGAAATCAATTCCAAAATTATCGTCTGGATACTCTATTTTGATAATGAAGAAACTTCTCTGCAAACTTAATAAAAATAATAAAGTTATTAAAATTTTTAAAAACTTTCACAACATAGTGAATGCAATGTTAAGTCCATTTATACGTAAAAAACTGAAAAACAGAAATAAATATTTTACAAAATTTTCTCCTGGATACAATCTTTATATCATAAACAAGCTTCTGTCCAAATTTGGTAAAATTCCTGGATAGTTTAAGAAAGTTATTAAAATTTTAAAAACTTTAACCACAGAGTGAATGTAATGTTTCCTGGCAGAAAAACTAAGTCCATTTATAAGTAAAATACGGAAAAATTTTTTTTTTTTTACTAAATTTACTTCTGGATACTATATTATGATCATAAACAAGCTTCTGTCCAACTTTGGTACAAATCCAGGATAGTTTAAGAAAGTTATTAAAATTTTGAAAACTTTAACCACAGAATGAATGTAATGTTTCCTGGCAGAAAAACTAAGTCCATTTATAAGTAATATACAGAAAAACTGGAATTTTTATTTTACAAAATTTACTTCTGGATACTATCTTATGATCATAAACAAGCTTCTGTCCAAGTTTGGTACAAATCCAGGATATTTTAAGAAAGTTATTAAAATTTTAAAACTTTAACCACAGAGTGAATGTGATGTTTCCTGGCAGAAAAACTAAGTCCATTTATAAGTAAAATACGGAAAAACTGGAATTTTTTTTTTACAAAATTTCCTTCTGGATACTATCTTATGATCATAAACAAGCCTCTGTCCAAGTTTGGTAGAAATCCAGGATAGTTTAAGAAAGTTATTAAAATTTCAAAAACTTTAACCACAGGGTGAATATTTGTGGACGCCGCTGCCGCCGCCGCCGACGACGACGGAATGTAGGATCGCTATGTCTCGCTTTTTCGACAAAAGTCGAAGGCTCGACAAAAATGTGTGTCGCATGTAAATTTGATCTGAGCTTGAAAAAAACAAGTCCTTAAGAAAAAAAAATTAAAATTAAAATTTCGTCCACTCGCTACTATTTTTGCCATCCAAAAATCCAAAGAATGAAAAATTAATTTGGTTTGGTCTAATTTCAGCTGATATTATCCAGGATTTCAGACATCTGTCAGTAATAATCTCAAGTTAAGCATTTTACACGAAGTATAACACAGCACTTAAAATAAAGTATTTTTGAATATTTTTTTGTTGAAAAAATACACACAAACAAGTATGGTAGATTTACGTATAAGGGAAAATGAAAAATATATGGTTAAATTTATATTTATCCCTTATAAAGTAAATCATTAATATATATAACTAAAGTCTGTAATACACTGAGGTGGGTAATAATCTTGATACATGTGAAATATTGGTCAGTTATCTCCCTTTTGATCACTTTTGCTAAAGGGAGGCAATTTATTATCTCCCCTGGGTAACTTGAATAAGGGGGATAACTCATTTATGCTTTTATGATTACAGAGAATCCATAATATTTTGCATCTATGAAATGAGGTTACAAGCAAAAGTAGAGTCGGTGATGGACTGAAAAATCATAAAGACTATTTACCTAAAGTATTTCTGGAGTCTTTTCCTGACTCCGATGGCTGTATGGCTATTGGTTCTGATACACTGTTAGATACTTCAAGTTCCTGTTAATAAAAGAATTCTTTAATTCAAAATCAAACAAATAGAGGTTTCAAATTGACAGCAAACCAGGGCTTCCTTCATCAATGTCTGGAGATGCCATCTGCCATACATCTCTATACTTATAACTAGTTTTTCCATTGGAAGATGCAGCTTAAAAGTAATTTACTTGAGAAAATCTGAGTATTTCTTAATTACTGTTGTTCATTCATTTCTGTATATGTCAATTTTCATAGTTTAGTGATAATGTATTGCCTCTGTGATTTTGCTGTGCTAACTCAGTATGAAATATGTATTTGATTAACTATACTCTTGTAAATTGATATCTTACTAAGAAAACATGTATAATGAATTCACATTTTTCCAACAAACAGTCAACATATATATTAACCAGATTAATAATTATTTTCAGACATTTTTGTAAAAAAATTACATGTAATTTTGAGCTTTTATTAAAAGTTCAGTTTGAAATTTTCAAATTTTGTGTCATGATACCCAACACATAAATACAATTAGAAGTTTACATGATTTTTTATTTTTATTTAAACGTCTGCTTAAATTTTAAGTCCTCTATCATAACACACAATATTTTAATACCTTTTCTGGAGAAACACTGCTTTTGTGTGAATCTGATCCATTGCTGAAATCCCATTCAGGTATATTAGGGTCAGGAGACTGTGGCCCTAAAATGGCTGACTTCTGTAAAATTAGAATAAATTGTCAGAATTGCAGGTCTGAAGCAAAGCTTAATTACTTCATTGTGAGAATCATTAAGTACTTTTGGCACCAAATTTCGAAATTTATCTTTCCACAAAAAATTACGGGTTGGCGGAATTTTTTTTCCAGGAACCAAATAAACTTGTTCAGTCTGCAACATTTTAAGTGTCTGAGAACAAGATATTTATGTTTATTTATAGATTCAGAGATCTTGCAAACGTAAAATTGAACAGGTGACATAATTGATGGTACATGTAAAAGCTAAGATGACCTTTGGTTTCTGTGAGCTAAAATCACATTTTATTTTCTTGTTATACTTGATTGAAGGGTTGACAAAAAGAAAGGACATACAGTTTATTTTAATAAGATGAACATCCCTTACATTATACAAAATATTAAACCACTAACATTTTAGGGGTTGTTCCTAAATCTAACAACAATTTTTTCTCACCCCTTTCTTTGGACCAGGATCAAACATCTCTGACTCTTCAAATTCCTCTCCAGTTTCCTGTATGACCATTGGAGCAGAGTATGATCGACCCTGTTGTGTCTGAGGTATTGTAAGGTTACTTGAACTAACAGGTTCTTTCGAGCTGTTTTCCTGTTGAATGCAACTGATACTAATAAACATCTTTAACTATTCTGATTAGGACTGTTCTAAAAGTAAGGATTTCAGGGGTTAGAATAGCAGTCAGAATAACTATCATCATCAAGTACAATTTTCTTTAAATCTGGAAAAATTCTTATTGCAGACTGAATACCGTAAATTCAGAAATTATTGCATGCATTTATTATTGCGATTTTGTCATTTTATACCAAAATGTGATTTTAGTTTTTGCGATATTGAGAAAAACCCCACTTCATTCATATAAAAAATTCCAAAATGCGAGTTCAAATTATTGTGATTAAAACCCTGTCACATTTTTCGCAATAATAAAAACATCGCAATAATTTCCGAATTTACAGTAATACAATATTTACAGGATATTCGATTTTCATTGTATTCCCAATGACACTACACATATCTTTTCACCTGTCCCAAATCAGGAATATTTTGGTCACTGGTCTGTATAATTATATAAATTATTGATTTGATCAACCTCAATGATTGTATGTAGTTTTTTTTCCAATGATATATACATCAATTTTGTCTGGGCCATTTAGAGCTCACTACATGGTATGGGGTTTCCAACTCATGTAAGATCATGTGGAGGCCACTAGAGGTCCATTGTTTTGGTATTCAGTAGGGATATGGGATCTTATCTTTTTCACATTTGACTCCATATCCGTTCTTTGTCGTATGTATTGTATTATATATTGTTTTGATATTTTACCTTTATAATTAAGAACAACAAACCTCTGTCAGTGTTGTTGTAGACTTTTCTTCTCCCCAGTCCCATTCTGGTGTGTTCTCATCGGGTGATTGGGGTCCAGGAACTTGTGTTTTCTAAAATTATATTAAAGCCATTACAGCTAAAAACAGTTCTATCTGCTATCAAGAAATTCTCATTCCTGACATTTCCATCAGAACAAGAACATAATGTCTTGGAAACCTGACAGAACAACTCCTTACTGAAATCTTAATTTGAAAATTAGAAATCTTCAACTTATTGCCAGTAATTGGGACAATTTTTTTATAACTTGTCTCGTTGGAGAAATAGTCAGGTTAATTCAAATGTTTGATGGATGTTTCAGCTGGTATTAGACAATCAGATACATGTTTTGTTGAGCTCTGACTTATGTATTTTGGTGCCACACCATTAGCTGGTATTAGACAATCAGATACACGTTTTGTTGAGCTCTGACTTGAGTATTTTGTGCCACATCATTTGTAACAAAACTTAGTTTATTGAATGTTTAAATTCAATTTAAACCATAAGCAATCGATGATTACACGCTTATCTCATTCCTATAAATCTATCTAAAACAGAGGAATATCACTGAAGCATAAAATGAAGATCAAGAACCACTGGGTGAGATGCAGTCAGATTCCCAGTATCAAAGTATCTGAGAAACAAACTCAGATGAAGAACTAAAGCAAAGTTAATGAATCATGAAATTAGGTCAACGTGACCTTCTTTGGACTGGAAGTCAGTCAAACTACCAAAATTTGTAAATCTGGCAGATTTTGGAGAAGCTATTCATGAAGCTACCAGGAATGATTTTGCCAATTGAGATAAAAAGGCAGAAATGATGTACATTTTTGCATGTATACTATTGAAACAGTAATGAACGAATCTGCCACAAGTGGAATTCCATTTATAAAAAAGACGAAAATCATCCCTTAGCTTCAAATCCAAAATTAAATTATAAATTTTATTTACATACTGTTTTTGATTTTGTTTGTTCTATTATCTCTGCCTCTTCTGATTCCTCAATTTTCTCCTGGATGGTCATTGGAGCTGACACAGGACGATCATAATACTTTGTTTTTAACGTTTCCTGTCTCTTCTCATCCACTGTCTTTGTTGACTCACATTTCTGTATCTAAAATACAACAAGAATTCTGAAGAGATTGTATATGCAATACATTGTACTCTGGTGGCTTGAAAAATGTTGTTTGTTTGTTTTGAGTTTTATGCCGTTTTCAGCATATTGGCTATTTCATGGCGGCCACTTTTTATTGGTGGAGGAAGCCAGAGTACCTGGAGAGAACCACCGACCTTCAGTAGGAAAATTGGCAATCCTTGTCAATTAAGATAGGAGTGGAACAAACCCTGCCACAGGTGAGATTCAACTCACAACCTCAGTGTTGAAGGGCTAGTGATCATTATGTCATAACGAACTACCTAGACCACTCCGCCATCGAGGCCCCTCAAAAATTTCTCAAAATATGACAAATTGATGGCAAAGAAGATGCCCCATTTGGATCCACCAGCCTGTCCAAATACAAAGTGGTTTCTGATTTTTATGTTAGAAAGGAGTACAAACTGCAACAAACCTGCTCTTTGCTGGTGTTTGTTGATTTAGAATGTGAATTCAGTGGGAAGGAAAATGATTTATCCATACATGTGTAGGCTCCTGGACTAAAATGCAATTCTATGTGGAACTTCTCATCAGAACCTGGGTCCTAGACAAAAAAATAATTAATTACTGCACATTTTATAACAATTTCTGTACAAATATATGAGTATAGAAAGTGAATAATAATAAAAAAAAGTTGAAATTATGAACATGACTCTATATTTTATCCTGTAACTGATTTTATTGTATAGCAACATAATATTCCCTGTACAACGTAACCAAAAACTGGCATTCAATATTCAGCGATATTGCACAGAGAGCAGTATTGCATTGTAAAGACGATGTTTTTGATAGTTTTTTCGGTCACTCCCGGGATCTGAGTGGTGTTGCCATACAATAAAAGGGTTATTGCACGACATTGGTAAATATTTTCCCTCGTAGAATATCTACATTCTACTCTGGCCAATATTTCCCAATCTCCTGCAATAATCCTATAATACAACAGACAAACAGGGTTGAAAACATCAAAGCTGTACTTGTATACTATATAAATACAGCATTCGGCTATTTTTTAAAAATTACTTTCCAACAAATTATTCTTGTTTTGTTCAAAACATTTATACCTCAATTCCAACTCGATATCTATTAAAAGTGACGTCATTTTCTCCTCAATTCATTTTTCCGCGAAATATTTCACTGCGTGTGCATATACATGTATTATGCACCATTTTACAGACATACACAAGGCCCTCATAAGGGTTATTAGAAATCAAGATTTTTTAAATTATAAGAAATAATCATTTTGATGTCGATATTGCACAATAAAAACAATATTAGCATACTAAAGAATATAGAAAAATTTGTATTCGACTTGGAACTGAATGAAAGTACTTTGCTGTGCCTCTTTTTTTCTCCAGTTCCTTAGCCTTATACCAATATTTTCTATATTCTTCTATAGAACACTAATATTGTGTATATCCAAATAAGACAGTGCGATGTGAATTCTGTAATTAGTAATTAGTCATTACAGTTTTTTGATAAAATCAATACTCATATTAGTAACATGTACTGCAGTTCCATATAAATCTGAATTTTTGTATATTGCCAAAGATTTAGAATGATAAGTACCCACACTAATATCAGAAATGTTTTTGAAAAAGAGGGAGGCCTTAAAAATGTTGAAAAAAATGCATGATTGAATATCGATTAAAATAAATAGTAGCTGATCTCAATAAAAATCTTTTTGCATACAAAATATCTAAACTCATGGATGCTACCAAATTAAAAAATCTCCAGGATTTGAGATCACTTCCTTGACCTTTATAAAAATTAATTAGTTGCTGCCTAACCTTTGTGGGATCTTCAAACATCATTACAACAATCTGTGTCATATAGTTAAGTTCTGGAGTAGAACTTAAATAGTCCATAGCTTTCTGCCATTGTTCATCATAATTCTCCTGTAATAAAATGTATAGAGAAATATAAATGCCTGTTCTGTCTCTTAAATGCTCTCATTCACAATAACAGGTTACTTTTAAAATGTGACTATATGCTGAGTAATTTAAAAAATTTGGTAAAATGATTCAATGAATAGTTCTTCTTTGAAGTGTGTATATTACCCCATTTAAATGGTGGAAAAATTTGTATTCACTTTCAGATATACTGGCTAAGAAAGACAGCTACCGTAATTACTCTAATTATTGGACACTAAAATACACCTATTTTTTAGGACAAGAGTGGACACACAAAAATGTCTCGCCTGTCGTGTATTTCTAATGAAAGTAAATGCTATCAGACACATTGCATACAGTATTCAAAAAACAGGCCAAAACACAAAAACTTAACTATAAACACTGAACCATGAAAATGTGGTTAAGGTCAGATGACACCTGCCAGTTGGACATGTACACCTTAAAATTCTTCCATACACCAATATAGTAGACCTATTGCATACAGTATTCGAAAAACAGGTCAAAAAACAAAAACTTAACTATAACCACTGAACCATGAAAATGAGGTCAAGGTCAGATGACACCTGCCAGCTGGACATGTACACCTTACAATCCTTTCCATACACCAAATATAGTAGACCTATTGCATACAGTATTCGAAAAACAGGCCAAAACACAAAAACTTAACTATAACCACTGAACCATGAAAATGAGGTCAAGGTCAGATGACACCTACCAGTTGGACATGTACACCTTACAATCCTTCCATACACCAAATATAGTAGACGTATTGCATACAGTATTCGAAAAACAGGCCAAAACACAAAAACTTAACTATAACCACTGAACCATGAAAATGAGGTCAAGGTCAGATGACACCTGCCAATTGGACATGTACACGTTACAATCCTTCCATACACCAAATATAGTAGACCTATTGCATACAGTATTCGAAAAACAGGCCAAAACACAAAAACTTAACTATAACCACTGAACAATGAAAATGAGGTCAAGGTCAGATGACACCTACCAGTTGGACATGTACACCTTACAATCCTTCCATACACCAAATATACTAGACCTATTGCTTATAATATCTGAGATATGGACTTGACCACCAAAACTTAACCTTGTTCACTGATCCTTGAAATTGGGTCGAGGTCAATTGAAAACTGTCTGACGGGGATGAGGACCTTGTAAGGTACGCACATACCAAATATAGTTATCCTATTACTCATAATAAGAGAGAAATTAACATTACAAAAAATCTGAATTTTTTTTTCAAGTAGTCACTGAACCATGAAAATGAGGTCAAGGACAATGTACATATGACAGACGGAAACTTCGTAACATAAGGCATCTTTATACAAAGTATAAAGCATCCAGGTCTTCCACCTTCTAAAATATAAAGCTTTTAAGAAGTGAGTTAACGCCGCCGCCGCCGGATCACTATCCCTATGTCGAGCTTTCTGCGACTAAAGTCGCAGGCTCGACAAAAACTGGAAGATTGTCGAAAAAATAGAGTTTTCGTATTTCCGTCCACATCGTTGTCATTTTTTGACTTCATATGATCGACCTGGTCAATGTACTTTATGAATATGCAATCAAAATAATGGTTCATACTTCCGGTATTGTTATTTGATTTTGCTTTCATGATTTATCTTTTTGTAACTTCAAATTAAGTTAAATGAATGTTGAAGATGAAAACAGTAGCAAACTTCAAACGACCCGCCATGTTGTTGACTAATATGTGGACATCTCACAAATTTTTACGATCTGGATTTGGAGCATCTCACAAATGATTTTTACAACACATGTTACGTTTGTAGTCTCATCGTCTTTTCAGAACATATCATAACTATTACATTTAAATGTCTTATAAACAATGATAAGAGGATCTGTTTTGTAAAAACATTATTCATTTCATTTCAAATTTTTAAATTAATTTCTCTGGGAAACACGAATACGCAATTCCGTTTCGAACTTGTTTCGTATTTCTTTTCAAAAGTAAACTTCCAGGTAGGAAAAATTCAATAAAATTTACTTAAAAATCGATCTTGTTTCAATCAAATTTATTAAGATAGATAGTTTAAATGGTTTAGAAAGACGAAATAAACACTCGATGAGGACGGAAAGTAATTAACTTACCTAAGAAGTTAAAATTACTGACTGTCACCACCTGAGAACAACAATCGTAACTTTGACAATTTTGAAATTGTCGAAAAAATAGAGTTATCAAAAAATTCAATTTTCCTTGAATTTTCAAAAGTGTCCAATAATTAGGCCGTCCAATAATTAGAGTAATTACGGTATACTCGTACGAAAATAACTAGAACTGAACACACACACACCGAGGACAAAATATGCGATTGAATCACATTTTTAAAATGATAAAAACATTACATTAATTTCAGTATTTACATTTAGTTTTCTATTTATACAGTAGACTCCTGTTAATGAGGAACCAGAGTGAGTTATCTTTTCCTAACCAATGTAGGTAAGGGAGAAAATTAAATTCTCTCCCTTTTGTCCTGAGGCTAAAAGGGAGACAAATTTATTATCTCCCTTACCTACATTGGTTACGAAAATATAACTCACTCTGGTTTCTCATTAGATATAAAAATCAGCAAGAAATATCCCATTATCCAGGATATTCAATTAGACAGGAACAACAATTCTGACAAAAAATCAGCCATTTAAATTTCATTTTTATATATTTTATGTTCATATAGTGTTCTATCTTAAGGCATATTTCAATCTATTGACATTTATTTGAATTTTAAGGTGAACTAGGTCATTTTACCAAACAAATATGTTCAAATATAATGAAAATGGTCTTCTTGGAAGAAAATTTGTTGACTCATGAAGTCGTTTCTTGTACACAGAAACAAAATATTCTATTATAATGACATTGTCATCAAAGTTAGATGAAAATTCTATCCAATTAGAAGGAGTATTCTATTATCAGGTATGCAAATATCCAATAAATTCAACATAGAATAACCAAGAAATGGTTTGGTGTTTTGATGTTATATCCCATTTCCTTTATCAGATATCCTATTTCATGGAGTCTACTGTATTATAGAGTGTTTTTTATAATTTGTATTCTACATGTACAAAGGTTTTATTGACTGGTTATTTCCTTTCTTAATAATACAGACAAACAAGATGTGAACCATTGCTCACTACTGGTACCCCAGCCGTGACAAGTCGTAGAAGATGTACTATGAGTCACTGCTCATAAGTGATACCCCTGCTTTTCGATAAGGTCGAAAGATAAGAGAAGTCTTCAAACAGGAAGTTAATGTCACAATATGGCGTACCTATAGAAGGCTTGTGACAAAATATCAAGCGGCTGTGAAGATTAGTTGCAGAGAAAAGTTTGACGAAATATTTTCTTACGGACAGACTGATGTAAGGACGGAACCACAAGGGTAAAACAGTATCCCCCCTCACTTTTGTAGCAGTGGTATAACTCTCCTTTGGAGTGGGGGTATAATAATTTGAAAGAACAAATATGTAAAACTAAGGAGTATCTAAATCTGGCATAGCTCTGTCCTTAGTTTTGGCTTTACGCTTTTTGGTCATTTTTGCATTTTTGAATTCATTCTTCAACTTTTTGGATTATAGTTTTGGGTTTCAATATTTTTGGCCTTCAGCACAACTGATGAGTCTAAAACTGTTGAAATGAATACATTTAGTGCATCAAAATTGGTATCAATTAATTTATATGCCGGTTAAGGTATTGATAAAAATTCCCTACAAGCATATAACCAAGACCAGCAGCTCTTCATTGGTGATTCTTTGATAGTCTTCTACCATACAAATAAAAACCAATTTATACTATAACGAGTTGTTTCACAATTCTCACAATCCACTTCCATTACTGACTATTTACCTTTCAGTACCCTTTTTACAGTGTACTTAAGGGAAAAGAGAACACCTAAGGGAGTTAACTCTTTAAAAATCAGATGAACGTTTTAATCACATATTATTAGTAAAAAGAAATCAAGCTTCTCAATGATCAAAATTAGTATTTGTCAAAATGCTATATATCCAACGAAATTATTCCCGTAAATTGCATGGTTCAAATTTCTTGAAATTTTTATATTTTTGTCAACAGGTCAAGTAAAAATTTCATCAAAATTTTATGAAAATTAAACGAGACAAATCTATTTTAGTCAAAGTGTTGGGTACCCCCTTAACTTCACCAACTGATGTACATTGTATATATATAAAGATTATAATTTTCCAAGTAGCCTCAAAGATTAATAATAAAATGGAATTAATTTCACTTACATTACAAAGACCTCCATATCTCAGCATGTTCAGTAGTGAATGTATATGACTTTCACTAGTGAAATACAGTCTGGTTCTGACAAATCTCTCAGGGGAAGCAACTCCCTTAGAATACCTTTAATAAACAGTGAAATGTAAAATAAAGTTTTAGCTCATATTGTTATTGTTGTAGTTTTACAGTATTTGATTTGAGAACTATTCAGAAACATTTTTTTTCAAACTTTGGTTCTTTCAATTCTGACTTGCTGACTGAACTTAACAGTTATAATACAATTATTTACTCTCTTTATGTATATTTGAAGCAGCCAACCCGTTTAATCATAAAATTGCAACTCTTTGTTTACTACCTACTTAGAATTAAGCCTTGTGCTTTCATCATCGGGGTCAATTATAAAACACTGCTCAATGTCACTTTTTATCTTCCTCATCAATGGTGTACACAGATTCTGAGAGATGTGGAGCTTTTCTTCTACTGTTATACCATATTCCTGTAAAATTATATAAACCAAACGTTATGTACCAATTTTTAATGAGTCTTATAGTTTTTTTTCAAGACCCTCTGGTAAAAAATACACAAATAATGTATTTATCACTATTTTGTTATATTTTATTAGAAACCCTAAAATCTGGTGTACTTATACAGTCAAACCTGCTTTTAATGGCCACAATTGGGACAAAAGTAAAGTGGCCACATAAGACAGGTGACTTCACACAAATCCAGATTTTGCTTTCTGGTCCGAAACGATCAAGATATATTGTCTAACATACAAAACATGGCAGTTTGACTGAGGTGAAAGGATGTTTTTTTGCACAATCGACCGTGAATGAATGATGAGATTGATAATTTGAATGATAATTAAGCTCTGCCATGAATTAAAGATCATTTGAAAATCAATTAACGATGATTTTAACATGTATAGAAAGGTAAATGACTGTTTAATTTAGGTAAATTTCAAGCTTGGATACCATTTTGCGTGACCGCTGGCCGCGCAAGACAGGTGACCGCTTATTCAAGTTAGATTAACAAGTAAAACTCTTTGGCCGGACCCCAGGACGACCGCTAAAGGCAGCTGGCTGCTTAATTAAGGTGACCGTTAGGGCAGTTTTGACTGTATTTAATATTTTCCAATTTATCAGGGGAATATTTCTATTGTGCTGTTGTCAATTGTATAATATATACTTCACACAAGTCCCTGAGGGTATCCTCACCTCAGTTTCTAGAATTTCAATACTAGCCGAAAATTAATACTTAAAATTTACTGTTACAAAATTGTAAAATTCGTGAAAACTAAGGAGAAATTCACTCATGTATAGCTCTGTCCTTGGATGGTTTTGGCTTTAAACCTTTAGGCCATTTTGGAATTTTTGAACAAATTTAAATATTCATCTGCCTAATATGTTAACTATTGCCAAGCAAGAAATAAGTTTGATAAAGCTGATGTTGCTTAGCAAGTGTTAACATTGACAACTAGAGTATGCAATGATGGATGGATGAATTATTGTTTAATGTCCACTGGCAATTATTAAATGCATGTCAGGACGAGAACATGTTGATATGATATGAATATTAACCCTGATTTGTACTAGACTGACACTCTCAGCCAGATTTTTAACGTGCTAGTTCAAGAGGTTATAGTCCGCAGGAAGACATATCACCACACTCAGACACATTATTCTGACTCTGAGCCTGCCAGTCCTTACCGCTAAGACATCATCCACTAATACCCCCAACTAAAAACAACCTTCCACCAAATATAAGTTATAAGTATTGTCAAATTAAATGACAATTAAAATGCTTGTACCTGTGGTATTACAATGTCTGCCAAGGCCTTTGAACAATTGAACAGCTCTGAAGCTCTATCATACTGTAAGGTTTTCTGGTTGTGTTGCAGATCATACTTTATACAGTCAAATATATCTGGAATTTTACTTATTTCAAATCTTCCGTCCTTCATTCGGAAATCTTTTTCCAACTTTGCCCATCTTCGTATTAAAAGTTCCCAAGATTCTCCGTTGTAAAGTTTTAAATCTAAAAGAATGGAAACACTTTGAAAATACATTACAGATTTTTTTAAAGGAGGAATAATAGCATTTAATCATAAGTACCAACTATTTAATTTAAATAACAAAACTGTAAAGGCATGACCAAAGTTTAAATAAATATTAAAAAAAAATCTATGTTGTGTTTTTGATTTTTTTCTTTTCTAAAATTGCTTTAAAATTACTGTATCAATGAAGTCAAACTTTCTGCAAAGATCTTAAAACTGAAATCTATGAAAACCAGAACATTCATATCTGAAAGTGAAATTAACATTCTTTAGTAGGTTAACCTAAATAAATTAACTTCTTAATCTGAAAAAAAATCTGTTTTAGACAGATTTCAATCTACAAGTTTGGCAAACGCTAAGAAAGTTATTACACAGAGAGGTCATGTTCATTCACTGTATGACAGACCAATTTCCATCTATTTCTGGAATAGACAGTGCTATTTCTCATAAATTCTAAACATGATAATATAGAATGATACACTTTTGTCACAATGTTCACAAGATTGTCCTCATTAAAAACAAGAACAGCGTTCATATATCCCACGTGGCAATAACTCCAACAAAAAATAATGGTACAGTACTGAAATTCGATCATGACCGAGATAATACTAAATCACAATTATGATATAAATTTTAAAAAAATCCATTAGGGTTTCTATGCGTGAGAGCGCTTACACGAAAAATTGACAAATTTTCAGCATTCAAAGGGCAATAACTCCAACAAAAACAACGGTACAGCACTGAAATTCGAACTTGACAGAGATAATACTAAATCACAACTATGATATTAATTTAAATTAAATCCATCAAGGTTTGTAGGCATGAGAATGCTAACAAGAAAAATTGACGATATTTTCAGAGTTCAAAGGGCAATAACTCCAACAAAAACAATGGTACGGAACTGAAATTCAAACTTGACCGAGATAATACAAAATCATAACTATGATATAAATTTTTTAAAAATCAATTAAGGTTTGTAGGTGTGAGAGCCCTTACAATGTCGGACGGACGGACACACAGATGGATGGACACCCAGCATTTCTATGTCCCCGCAACACGTTGCAGCCGGGTACAATAGATTAAATACTTGAGTCTGTATGGCTCGCGCATATTCAGTCTGGACCCCCGGACAGTGTTGAAGGGGAATCACAAAAGATCAATCTAATAAAGTTTTCCCTCAACTGTCCCACCAGAGATTTCTCTCAACTGTCCCACCAGAGATTTCCCTCCACTGTCCCAAAAAGATTTCTTAATACAGTCGAATATAAATATAAGATTGTTTGTGCTTGAGGGATTTTGGTCTTAAGTTGAACAAATGTTGTTAAAAGGAGTGCTGACTGTATTATTTTCCTGATTTTTTGTCTGGACCCCAGGAGAAATTTTTGAAAAAGGACCACGCAAAGACAATTCAATCAAAGTTTCATCTCGATTGGCCCAATGATTTTAGAAGATTCAATGACTGACTACCCATGCAAAGTGATGGCAATAACTCACACGGCCCTTTGGGACATGTCAGCTAGTAAAAAGAAATAGATAACTGTGTATTTGATTACCTCTGGTTCTATGTTCAAGTTTCAGACTTCTGACTTTGTCTGTTAACTCATGTACCATTGAATAAACATATTCACAAAACTTCCATGGATTTCTGATCTGCTCTATGGCTTTCATTAGAGATGAATTCTTTGTTGGTGCAAGCTGTAAATAAAAATAATTCAAATTACTTCTATTTCATGCCAATTCTAAAAGGAAGTCTGTCAAAACTGAAATTCTTATAATTATCTAGTTTTGTGTGAATAAGATTTAGTTTTCCATAATCTAAAAAAAAAAAAACCCAAAATACGACTTATTAGAACTTATACTCTGAATTCAAAAATGGACCTGTTCCCACTGTTGTAACATTTCATGTGCCTCCACCGATTTGTGACTTCCACCAGACTGACTTTGTTGAACTTCACAAAGGGTGCTGTATACGGAGCAGGAACTGCTTACCCTTCCAGAGCACCTGGGTTCACTCCTGGTTTTTATAGGAGTTCGAGTTGTTCATTGTTTTTTAGTTTTCTGAGTTTATTTGTTGAGGTTGTTCATTTGTCTTCCCGGGTCTGTCTGTCCAATGGATTACGTTTTTTGATTGCTCCTTAGGTATATTTTTAAGGGAAAAAACACATCTAGATAAACTTTAATATTAGAAATAATTAATTTACACATTGATTGCCAAATTTACATTACTAACAGTTTCTAAATCATTGGACCATATCAAATAACTTTCTCATTCCAAATGTCCAGAAATTATGCTAATGCATATACATAGTCCAGTCAGACTAAGTTTTAACCTCAAACTAATTGCAACAGAAAATGTTTGAGTTCTAATATATAGCATTAAGCCCCAAATATACACAGAAAAAAGTCTCATAAAATCCAACTTGAGGAAAACTCAAAATCAGCATTTTTAATTTCCTATGGAAATTAACATTGGAAAGGGGAGATAACTCTGCAAAAATGAGTCTTTTTTGTCAGTTTTTGGTTGATTTTCTTAAAATTCATGTAAAGTATGATACTTTAATGGGGTTATAAGTTTGTATTTGACTATATTATATAATCTTCTGCTCATGAAATGTACAAAACCGAAGTGTTATGGGTATTTTTATTTTTTTTCCCGCATTTTTCATTAAAGAAATTGCAAATTTGTGGCTTTGTGACCATTTTGAAAAAATAATGTGAAAATTTGGTATTGTTTATATCTGTAAATTATATTTAATCAGCATCTACCTTGTTTAAAGAAACTTTAAACCACAAAAAGAAGAATATATGCTTAATTATTTTTATTAAATTTGAGATTCTTTACCTTGACAAGTTGAAAAATTTAATAAATGGTCAACTAATGAATTACGAAATCTAGGTTGTAGCTTGATAAAAGATAAGAAAAAAACTTTAGAGTTGTTTGTTATACTCTAATGACAGCTAAAATATCAAGAATCAATACATTCTGCTGAATAGAAGCGGTAAAGTTATAATTTTGTATCAATTCTTATTGATATTTCTGCCTTTTTTGCAGAGTTATCTCCCATTTTCAATGCAAATGTCCATAGGAATTTTAAAATTGTGATTTTTTGATCTTCCTCAAGTTAGATTTTGTTAGACTTTTTTCTGTGTATATTTGGGGTATAATGCTAAAGATTAAAACCTAAAAATCTTCTTTTGCAATTACTTTAAGGTTAGGGTCAAATTTATGGTAGATTGACTGGACTATACACTGCAGCAAATAAGTTATTTCCCTTAAAGGACAAAAAAATGGCAAAATCTGCTGAAGATTGTCCTTGGAATGTTTTGAAATGGTATATATTTGGTATACGTATTAATTAACTACACTTTATCACCAAAATATTTGCCCTCTGTCCCAGGAATGGGTAAAAATATACCATAATGTACTGTATTCTGCTTGTATAATCGCCGTGGTATTTGCTGCAATATCGCCAGCTCGGCGTTAAAAAATATTCAATCAATCTGCTTGTATAATTATTATTATTATTATTAGTGAGTGCAGCAGGCGCTAGTGGGAGCATACGGGTCATTTAGAAAAGTCTTTGTTTAATGGGGGCAGCCATTATGCAATCCGAAGTGAATTTATTTGTTAAAGCAAATCTGGCCATATTGTGCTACATACTAAGGCTAGAAAAAGTTTTGTTTGCCGGAAACGGAAGTATGTAAAGTAAGGGAAATAACTTGCTTCAAATTGTAATTTTAGAATCAGAATCGTGATACTGGAAATGTGTTTCTGGACAGGGCTATTGCTCTGTTCGCATCATTGGCCACGCCAACAGCATATTATCACTGGAAATGATACTACAGGAAATCTTTCGTTCAATCCAGTAAAAGTAGACTGAGCTAGACAATGATGGTCTCTAATATTATAATTTTAATTTTTATGACCTTTCAGAAACTTCAATGACCTATAAAACTACAATCTTTCCAAAATTTGGTTTTAAATTTTTTTTCATTATTGTTGATTGAAAACAATTTAGAACAATTTAAGCTAAGTACTCTCGACTTGACAGGATATTAAAAATTCAATTTCAAAATTCAACCACAAAAGTTTTATTTATTTGCACTAAAATTTTCAAATCTGAATCTGAACCTTATATTTATACCTTTACTACATCCTCATCTTGGATATCTTTGTCTTCATTCAGTAACTGTGTCAGTCTTTCTTTTACACTGTAATAATCAGCACAACTGCTTATTTCTCTCTCACAAATTGATAACATTTTTCTGCTTTATTCAAAATCAAGAATGTGATTTAATGGTATGTTATGACCATATTGTGTTTGGGTTCAATTGTAGTTAACTATATAGGAGTAAAGCTTCAAAATCTTATACAAACTAATTTCCAATCTCCTTCATGGTCGATATGTATTCGTTTGAAACAGATAAAAGTCAGATTTTAAAAACGTCAATGTGTATATCTAAATAGGAACTACATAATTAAATCACATTCCCAAATTTTGAAATTACTTGGCATTAGGCTATTCAAAGTTAATTTCTTGGTTCTCAGGCCATTTTTCATGAAAAATCGATGTGGGAGGGAGGCATTTTTTTAAAACTTTTTATTGCCCCTAAAAAGTGATGAGGGTTTTTACATTGTTCATAGCCAGAAAAAATGATGAGGGAAGTGATTTTTTGTTTTTATTGTTTTTATTTTATTGATATGGCAATAAAAATGGATAATCAGGCACCCTTAAAAAGAGATGAGAACCAAGAAATTATTTTTAGTTGGTCTTAAGTGAAAATTTAACAATAACCAATTGTATGAATTAGAGAGATTGTGGTTAGAGAAAAGGCTATTTCAATAAAATAATAACTCACAAAAACATACTTCTTGAATACTGATTTGACATTATTCCCAGATCACTACTACTATTTAAACTAGATCATATTTTAACATTAACTTTAAGGAGAAAATTCAATAATTTTAAGAGGTGCTTTTTTCTGTTAAACTTCGTCAGGGAAAGTTACACTGAAAAACACCTTCACATCCATATATTCTGAAGATATTTTTCAAAATACATAAAATATCCAGATGAAGCCAACCTCCCTCCCCCAAAAAACAAAAAAAACCTGTGTTTCTGCTAATTGCAGAAAAAATAATTTTTAGAAGACTATATATGTGTAACTGAACTAAAGGCTCCCAGGAGCCTGTATTGCTCACCTAGATTTACAACTTCAGCAGAATTTAAAATTTGACTTGGGTGTGAAATTATAACTTTTTAACTTTTTAGTTTGTTGTTTTTTTTTTTTTTTTACGGTTTTGCTTGACTTGAGTATTTTTTACATTTTAGTTGTTTTATGTCCCTTTTGACAGCTCACCATTTCCATTTATTTTTCTTGTTGCATGAGCTGTTTCGCAACACACTTAGTTTTTTAAAATTATAATAGGCTTTGGGGGCTATGTTTCTAAACCAATCGAAACCAAGGTAAGATTTCATGAAAAGGACCTTACAAGGAACATGTCTGCCATGTTTGGTTAAATTCTGTTTAGTGGTTCTCAAGAAGAACATCTAAATGTGAAAAGTTAACTGACGACAGACGACAGACACCAAGTGATGGTAACGGCTCACACAGGTTTTTTGCTTAACATGGCAAGTCCAGTGAAAATCATCAGACAGCTCATTTCATCTCACTAATTAGGGTCAAAAATGCAGGTTTACAGATGGACAAACTAATGGAAGCACACAGAATCAAACGACAGGATTAATTGGAGTGCTGGTTAATGACTGTATCATGGTTATGAGGGTTATAAGACCCAATGGCATACAGGTTCATTGCTTGCAACTGGGTAAAAACAAGACATGTGCAATGATTAGACTGACCAACAAAATCAGTCTATGCTATAAAACATGGAAACACACGTAAATCATAATGACAAGGTATATATACATACACAGTCTTGTTTGTACATGAGTCAAGGTTTATTGAATAAATAGGCAAACTGAAAGTAAAAATATAATACAAACTAAAGACTCCCAGGAGCATGTATCACTCACTAGGATTTAATTTAAGATTCAAGGGCCAGCAAAAGGAATTAAACAATTACCGTATTTTCCTGACTATAGGTCGAGACTTTTTTACTTTAAAATGACCATTTTACCATTATAAGTCTATGGAGAAAGTATCAATTAGACCTATAGTCCACATAGACTTATAGTCCAGAAAATACAGTACACTAAAACCAAAGTAACAGCCATACGTGTCTAAAGTCTAGAACAACAGAGCAGCCATACATTTCTAAAGTCTAGAACAACAGACATAATTGAGAAAGGAGACCAACTATGGACTACTCTACCAAAGTCTATTTTTAATTATTGTCAAAGTGAAATCAGAGAAGATTTTTAAAAATATTTTTTAGCTGACTTTATTTTTACTAACATCAGCCATGTTAATTAGAGGTCCAGACACCCATACATAATTTTTAAAAGGGAACACCCATGGACAATTCCACCATAGGTTTGTACCAATTAGCCCCATGGTTTCACAGAATTTTTATAGGACAGTTTATGACAATAATGGTGATGAAAGTGGACTCCAATTGATGACAATTGCTAACATGACCTTTTGTATCAGCTGGGCTAAAAAATGAAAATCAACAAAATACCACAAAAATTTTAAAAATTACATCAATATTATCTGTGTGTAATCATTATTGAAAAATCGAACAGCGTTCCGAAGTCCCCCGCCACTAAAGCATCAGAAACCCTTGGACAAGTGAAACATAACAAAATTTTCTCAAAGAGAGAGAATAGAAGGACAAACAATTTGTGGTTATTGCTAAAGTTTTTTACAAGTTAATGAGTGGTATGAAGATATTTATACAATATGGCTATAGTGTTGAAATCCAATTTTCAAAGTTATTAAGGGGCATAACTCCTACAAAAATATTTCGACATGACTCATCTTCGAACTCCCTTGAGGTATCATTGAGTTAAAGCTACTGTATAAATATTATCCAAATCGGTCAAGAAATAAATTTGCTAGAGCGCTTACATGAAAATTTTGTCAATTTTCTAAGTTATTAAGGGGCATAACTCCTACAAAAATATTTCGACATGACTCATCTTCAAACTCCCTTGAGGTATCATTGAGTTAAAGCTACTGTATAAATATTATCCAAATCGGTCAAGAAATAAATTTGCTAGAGCGCTTACATGAAAATTTTGTCAATTTTCTAAGTTATTAAGGGGCATAACTCCTACAAAAATAATTCGACATGACTCATCTTCGAACTTCCTTGAGGTATCATTGAGTTAAAGCTACTGTATAAATATTATCCAAATCGGTCAAGAAATAAATTTGCTAGAGCGCTTACATGAAAATTTTGTCAATTTTCTAAGTTATTAAGGGGCATAACTCCTACAAAAATATTTCGACATGACTCATCTTCGAACTCCCTTGAGGTATCATTGAGTTAAAGCTACTGTATAAATATTATCCAAATCGGTCAAGAAATAAATTTGCTAGAGCGCTTACAAGGTGGACGGACGGACGGACGGAAGCACGGACGGACGGACAGATGCACGGACGGACACACATTTGGGCATATATTGGGTACTTATTGTCAATAACTTATTGGGTTTGCTTATTGGGTAGTAAAAAAATGTTCACACATTTGGGCATATATTGGGTAGTTATTTTCAATAACTTATTGGGTTTGCTAGTCTTGACACATTTGTTGGATACTTGCTTAAAAAATACTTAGGTTAAAAAAATCTCTCATTTAAAACTAGAATTTTGCATGATTGTAATATTTTCTTTAGAAATAATGCTGGTAGGAATATAGTTAACTATATATAAATGTTACTGATGCCTATTGTTTTCTTTTATATATTTGCTGGTTTAGATTGCAAACCATATGCATTTGAATTGATGAAAATAAACTTGATGATGAAAATGTCAAAATGTTATCATACACTTCATCCAAATAAAAATCAAATTATTTATCTATAAATATTGAAATGGTTACATTAAATTACATTTAAAATTTTCAAATACATTTTTGCACAGTAAAATCATCATACAGTATTATGACTAATTGCTGAACTGCACTCCATATTTCAAGGTAAAATAAAAATAGTTAAAAATGATAATTTGTAAACGTCATTTTGATTGGCAGTATCAAACGCTATGTACAATCTAAATAGATTTTGGGTACAGACCCAATAATCAATAGACAGTCCAAATAGTTGTTGGGTACAGACCCAATAATCAATGAACAGTCCATATAGTTGTTGGGTACAAACCCAATAATCAATAGACAGTCCATATAGTTGCTGGGTACAAACCCAATAATCAATGGACAGTCCATATAGTTGTTGGGTACAAACCCAATAATCAATAGACAGTCCATATAGTTGTTGGGTACAGACCCAATAATCAATGGACAGTCCATATAGTTGTTGGGTACAAACCCAATAATCAATAGACAGTCCATATAGTTGCTGGGTACAAACCCAATAATCAATGGACAGTCCATATAGTTGCTGGGTACAAACCCAATAATCAATAGACAGTCCATATAGTTGTTGGGTACAAACCCAATAATCAATGGACAGTCCATATAGTTGTTGGGTACAAACCCAATAATCAATAGACAGTCCATATAGTTGTTGGGTACAAACCCAATAATCAATAGACAGTCCATATAGTTGTTGGGTACAAACCCAATAATCAATAGACAGTCCATATAGTTGTTGGGTACAAACCCAATAATCAATAGACAGTCCATATAGTTGCTGGGTACAAACCCAATAATCAATGGACAGTCCATATAGTTGCTGGGTACAAACCCAATAATCAATAGACAGTCCATATAGTTGTTGGGTACAAACCCAATAATCAATGGACAGTCCATATAGTTGTTGGGTACAAACCCAATAATCAATAGACAGTCCATATAGTTGTTGGGTACAAACCCAATAATCAATAGACAGTCCATATAGTTGCTGGGTACAAACCCAATAATCAATGGACAGTCCATATAGTTGCTGGGTACAAACCCAATAATCAATAGACAGTCCATATAGTTGTTGGGTACAAACCCAATAATCAATGGACAGTCCATATAGTTGTTGGGTACAAACCCAATAATCAATAGACAGTCCATATAGTTGTTGGGTACAAACCCAATAATCAATAGACAGTCCATATAGTTGTTGGGTACAAACCCAATAATCAATGGACAGTCCATATAGTTGTTGGGTACAAACCCAATAATCAATAGACAGTCCATATAGTTGCTGGGTACAAACCCAATAATCAATGGACAGTCCATATAGTTGCTGGGTACAAACCCAATAATCAATAGACAGTCCATATAGTTGTTGGGTACAAACCCAATAATCAATGGACAGTCCATATAGTTGTTGGGTACAAACCCAATAATCAATAGACAGTCCATATAGTTGTTGGGTACAAACCCAATAATCAATAGACAGTCCATATAGTTGTTGGGTACAAACCCAATAATCAATGGACAGTCCATATATATAGTTGTTGGGTACAGACCCAATAATCAATGGACAGTCCAAATAGTTGTTGGGTACAAACCCAAGTCAATGGACAGTCCATATAGTTGTTGGGTACAAACCCAATAATCAATGGACAGTCCATATAGTTGCTGGGTACAAACCCAATAATCAATGGACAGTCCATATAGTTGTTGGGTACAGACCCAATAATCAATGGACAGTCCAAATAGTTGTTGGGTACAAACCCAATAGTCAATGGACAGTCCATATAGTTGTTGGGTACAGACCCAATAATCAATGGACAGTCCAAATAGTTGTTGGGTACAAACCCAATAGTCAATGGACAGTCCATATAGTTGTTGAGTACAAACCCAATAATCAATGAACAGTCCATATAGTTGTTGGGTACAAACCCAATAATCAATGGACAGTCCATATAGTTGTTGGGTACAAACCCAATAATCAATGAACAGTCCATATAGTTGTTGGGTACAGACCCAATAATCAATGGACAGTCCAAATAGTTGTTGGGTACAAACCCAATAATCAATGGACAGTCCATATAGTTGCTGGGTACAAACCCAATAATCAATAGACAGTCCATATAGTTGTTGGGTACAAACCCAATAATCAATAGACAGTCCAAATAGTTGTTGGGTACAAACCCAATAATCAATGGACAGTCCATATAGTTGTTGGGTACAAACCCAATAATCAATGGACAGTCCATATAGTTGTTGGGTACAGACCCAATAATCAATAGACAGTCCATATAGTTGCTGGGTACAAACCCAATAATCAATGGACAGTCCATATAGTTGCTGGGTACAAACCCAATAATCAATGGACAGTCCATATAGTTGTTGGGTACAGACCCAATAATCAATGGACAGTCCATATAGTTGTTGGGTACAGACCCAATAATCAATGGACAGTCCAAATAGTTGTTGGGTACAAACCCAATAGTCAATGGACAGTCCATATAGTTGTTGAGTACAAACCCAATAATCAATGAACAGTCCATATAGTTGTTGGGTACAAACCCAATAATCAATGGACAGTCCATATAGTTGTTGGGTACAAACCCAATAATCAATGAACAGTCCATATAGTTGTTGGGTACAGACCCAATAATCAATGGACAGTCCAAATAGTTGTTGGGTACAAACCCAATAATCAATGGACAGTCCATATAGTTGCTGGGTACAAACCCAATAATCAATAGACAGTCCATATAGTTGTTGGGTACAAACCCAATAATCAATAGACAGTCCAAATAGTTGTTGGGTACAAACCCAATAATCAATGGACAGTCCATATAGTTGTTGGGTACAAACCCAATAATCAATGGACAGTCCATATAGTTGTCCACATCTATTCATTTATCTACTACAATGTATTTAGAGAAGACGTTTAAAAAAGCTAAAAAAATGGTGTTTTTTTTCCTTTCAAGAGAAGTCTGAAAAAACTAAAACCTAAGGCTAAGTGCCCTTCCATCGTAGTTTTGTTTTGAGTTCTAGTGCTGCTGATGAGGAATAAATTTACAAAAGGGCCAAACAGTTCATAAAAAATAGTTCTGTTGGAGTTAACATTTGTGTTATGGTCTCTGTTCATTTACTCCATATCCTTTCATAAAATATGGACTTTTGGTAGTAGTGAGCTAAAAATTAGATCTTGTTACACTTTTTAGGTAGCACAAGTCTAATTAATACTTTGATTCAGAAAAATAAACTGTAAAAAGAAATATGTCTCGCCTATCGCAGCTGAACATTGAAAAAAAATACAATACCAACCTTCCTTTAGTGGCTATAAACATCATATCAAAATTTTATAACAATTGGTCAATATTTACTCAAGTTATCGCACGGAAACCAAATGTCCACAGACGACGACGATGACATCGCCATAACATTATACGATCGCAAAAAAATTTTGCGGTCGTATAAGAAGTTAAAACTAGAGGCTCTCTAGAGCCTGTGCCGCTCACCTGTATCTAATGTAATTTTGGAAATTATGTAAAATTATATAATGATTGAGACCAAGATTGGTTTAATTTGACACAGTATTTAAAATTAAAAACAGGTCATCTCAGTGTAGTCTTACAATAGCTACTGAAGACATCTTATCATTATTATTTTTGAATATGTGGTCAAGTTGTGACCATTCAGAATTTTTTTTACAATTTTCTGATAGACTTCTAAACATCTTGGATAATGGATCGGCTACAAAGTAACAACACTTGGTCAGCACCTCATAAGGAACATTCATGCTATGTTTTGTTACATTCCATTCAGTGGTTCTCTAAAAGAAGTCATTTGTATGCATTTCCCATAGGGTTCTATGTTAAACTAAGTCCCCCGCTGGCAGCCATCTTGGATTATGGATCGGCTACAAAGTAACAACACTTTGTCAGCACCTCATAAGGAACATTCATGCCATGTTTGGTTTCATTCCATTCAACGGTTCTCTAAAAGAAGTCATTTGTATGCATTTCCCATAGGGTCCTATGTTAAACTAATTCCCACTCTGGTGGCCATCTTGGATGATGGATCGGCTACAAAGTAACAACACTTGGTCAGCACCTCATAAGGAACATTCATGCCAGATTTAGTTTCATTCCATTGAGTGGTTCTCTAAAAGAAGTCATTTGTATGCATTTCCCATAGGGTCCTATGTTAAACTAAGTTCCCCGCTGGCGGCCATCTTGGATGATGGATCAGCTACAAAGTAACAACACTTCGTCAGCACTTCATAAGGAATATTCATGCCATGTTTGGTTTCATTCCATTAAGTGGGTCACTAAAAGAAGTCATTTGTATGCATTTCCCATAGGGTTCTATGTTAAACTAAGTCCCCCGCTGGCGGCCATCTTGGATAATGGATCGGCTACAAAGTAACAACACTTGGTCAGCACCTCATAAGGAACATTCATGCCATGTTTGGTTTCATTCCATTCAACGGTTCTCTAAAAGAAGTCATTTGTATGCATTTCCCATAGGGTCCTATGTTAAACTAAGTCCCCCTCTGGCGGCCATCTTGGATGATGGATCGGCTACAAAGTAACAACACTTGGTCAGCACCTCATAAGGAACATTCATGCCAGATTTAGTTTCATTCCATTGAGTGGTTCTCTAAAAGAAGTCATTTGTATGCATTTCCCATAGGGTCCTATGATAAACTAAGTTCCCCGCTGGCGGCCATCTTGGATGATGGATCAGCTACAAAGTAACAACACTTCGTCAGCACTTCATAAGGAATATTCATGCCATGTTTGGTTTCATTCCATTAAGTGGGTCACTAAAAGAAGTCATTTGTATGCATTTCCCATAGGGTTCTATGTTAAACTAAGTCCCCCGCTGGCGGCCATCTTGGATTATGGATCGGCTACAAAGTAACAACACTTGGTCAGCACCTCATAAGGAACATTCATGCCATGTTTGGTTTCATTCCATTCAACGGTTCTCTAAAAGAATTCATTTGTATGCATTTCCCATAGGGTCCTATGTTAAACTAAGTCCCCCTCTGGCGGCCATCTTGGATGGTGGATCGGCTACAAAGTAACAACACTTGGTCAGCACCTCATAAGGAACATTCATGCCAGATTTAGTTTCATTCCATTCAGTGGTTCTCTAAAAGAAGTCATTTGTATGCATTTCCCATAGGGTCCTATGTTAAACTAAGTTCCCCGCTGGTGGCCATCTTGGATGATGGATCGGCTACAAAGTAACAACACTTGGTCAGCACCTCATAAGGAACATTCATGCCATGTTTGGTTTCATTCCATTCAGTGGTTCTCTAGAAGAAGTTCAAAATGTAAAATGTTAACGACGACGCCGGACGACGGACGATGGACGCCAAGTGATGAGAAAAGCTCACTTGACCCTTTGGATCAGGTGAGCTAAAAAGCCAATGTTAAAAGTGCAAAAAAATCAGAAGGCCACAACTGCAGGGTCATACAGATAAAAACAACATACCAATTATTAATAACGCTTCATAACTACTTAATGTTAAACAAACTTATGAAAAAAGGTTAACATTGACCAAATCAGTAAAAACCTCAAAGACAGTAGACCATGACTGCAGGAGAATAAAGAAAAAAATGCTAAAAAAATTTATCTGTACTGATGCTAATGCAACTGCATACCAAATATCATTTGTGTATCATAACTACTTCATGTTTAACAGACTTAAGAAAAAAGGTTAACATAATGGCAAAACCATTAAAAATTTCAAAGTCAGTAGACCGTGACCGCAGGGACATACAGATAAAATGCTGTTAAAATTGATCTGTTCTAATGGTAATGCAATTGCATACCAAAATAACAATGTTGTATCATAACTGCTTCATGTAAAACAGACTTAAGAAAAAAGGATAACATTGCATACCAAATATCAATGGTGTATCTTAACTGCTTCATATAAAACAGACTTAAGTAAAAAAGGTTAACATTGACATAATCGGTGAAAACCCTCAAAGTCAATGGACCGTGACTGCAGTGGCATACAGAAAAATCGATGATGAAATTGATCTGACTGATGCTAATGCAACTGCATTCCAAATATCAATGATGTACCATAATTTGTTAACATAAAACAGACATAAAGCAAAAACTTTAACATTGTGTATGCCGCCGCCCCCGGAATCACCATACCTAAGTCTCGCCTTTTGCGACATTCGTCACAGGCGAGACAAAAAGCATGAACTTCAGTTAATATTCTGGGTTTCATTTTATTTTAACAGATATTGTTCATTTTCTTTTTTGGATTAAGTTCCAAACTTTTTTCTTAATAGTTTCCCAAGATCTTTGTTTAAGGAATTGGCTATTTTGGATGGCTTTAGTACACTGATCAACCCCTGGTGTAACTCCAGTCTCTAGATTTTCTTTAAAAATTTCCAAAAGCTCTTTCGTTTCATCTGAACTCCATTTTACTCTTGTTGCTGCTGTAAGAAAATAATATTCATATATATCAAAATAAATATAGAAATGTCGGAAAAATACGACCTAAATTTGCATGAGAAAATATATTTTGTTATAAAGGGGAATTAATAAAAAGCCCTGCAAAGCTCACCACAATACAACTGAATAATTTGAAACAGCCAAGAAATGCTCAGTACACCTTTTATTTTGACCTGTTTCTAAGAGACATCCAAATATTTTATGCATTTTAAAAGTTTTTATTATATAGTAAGAAACAGTGAACCGTTGCATTGCTTTTCTCATTTTTTTAAATAAAATATTATAATATGTATTGAATATACTAATATCTGTATATAAATATGCTACTAATGTTAATTGTCACAGGCAAGAGAATAAACCAACCACTATTTGTTCTTTTCTTCCCAGTTTCTTCAACATCTTGTTCAACTTCTGGATCTTCAATCCCTAAAAAAATTATATGACAATTTTTTAAAGGCAAAAAACATTATATTGTCATACATGTATATTATGGGGCAAAGCATCAAATATGTAGAGACTTCCATTTTGAAGCCAGATTATTTTTTTCAACCTAGTTGCTGGCCAGATTATTTTTTATTACAAAAATCAGAGCCATGAAATTTTTTTCAATAAAAATTCTAGCCTCCCCCCCCCCCCCCCCCAGAAAATCAAATGGTCCGTGCCTAAAGCAGCATTAATATTCCATTGCACTGTAAATTTCTTCAGATCTAAAACTTTGAGAAACACATGAGGGCCGCATGTACAAACCAATCAAAATTGAATATAGTAAGCATGCTTGAGGCAGATTTGACCCTTTTTCGTAAATTATAAAGCTGTACAAATATTAACTGTTTTTCAATTTTTACAATAATAAGATACACCAGGCATATTTTAATGCTCATATGCTTCAAATAGACAGAACAGTCTGTTGACAATTTTTTGTTTGTACAAAAAAAATCATTTTTCATTGACAATATGCCTTTAAATATGTCTGGTGCGACAGAAATAGTGTAACGTGTAAGGGGAACCGAGCGGGGTGTATATAGCTAAACAATTGCTGTGTCCGTTACCTGATTGTACTCAGGATTCGAGGAGTCTTAAAAAGTTTATCTTGACGTCTCGAGGTCAACGCCAAGACAACTATAATACAATAAAACACAATTTCGAAAGAACCACAAATTCAAAAAGTCTCTATATACAAAATAAACGAATTACACTATAAATATTCTTATCCCTAGAACAATTCCTATATACAACAATAAAAGACTATCCTATAGACCACTGTCCGTAAAAGCAACTGTAAAACCCTATTTATTTAAACAAACCCTATACAAAAGAAAACTTAACCACAGATCAACTGTCTATCCTTTATTAAATCTAGTAGCTATGGCCTATAGTCTACAAACTCAGTGTTCATAGACCTTATGTCTATAAGCTCAATGCTTATAGACGATTTATAAACTCAATGTTTATAAACCTCTATGTCACAGCCCTTATCCTATAACTTGAACACAGACCTTTCTTGTATTGTTCCAACACGTTACTGTGAGGCTTACGTTTGTCTGAGAGGCTTTGTAGTCAGAAGAACTACAGCATCAGACACTGTAATCTCTAGTTCCGTGTTGAAACCTACCTATATGCTTTAAACCACCAAGCTTCTATAGGTCTCTGTCTATGTAATACTTACTACCACGGAGGTCTTCTTAGATCGATCTCTTTAACAAGACTGACGAACTTTACCTGTGCAATCCCCTTTTTATACTAATCAGTGGACTAGTCCATTATTACCAGGACGCTCCCAACTTAACAATATCTTAGCAACAAGGGTATATCAGGACAGGCAATTAACCTCTTATCTCCTATCAGCTGTCAATCAAACTTGTGTTATCTCCTTGAAGTAGCAATGTGTACGTGACTTTAAACATGTTTTAGGACTTAAAAGAAATAAAAAGGGAATTAAAGGGCCTATGTAAACAATAATGTGTAATACATTTAAATCTTCATATCTAAGCGTGGTGGTAATAATTATTGATTATATACAACACAAAAATCATCACATTACCCACGCCTCAATTTTCATGCGTCCCGCATGACAAATAACTTGATAACCTATGTACATCAAACCTATCTCAACAAACTACAACCAAAGTACCTACTGACGTCTGCAATTTTAAGTGCCACGGTCAAAAGAAAACAAATTTTGGATTCCTTAACAAATTTTGCCTCTGCAGCGGCCCCAAGGAGCCTACTCTTAACGAACTCTGCAGGAGGGATCTTTAACGTGCACAGGTTGTGGCGATTCCCGCACACGGGACCTCGGATTTAACGTCCCCATCCGACGGACATAAAAAAAAAAAAAAAAAATATATAAATAAATAAATTAAAACTAATTATAAAATATATACAAAAGCTAACTGCTTTCTTTTTATTTACAAAAATGTCCCTGCATTCAGATCCTTTCGAACCAAATTGATTGTTCTTCCTCAACTCTTTCCATCTGTCTGTTGTTTTCAACATAGGTGGTTGTAAGTCTTACTATCTTACGATGTTTTCTATATCCAGCCGGAATTCCACCTATTTCACGAGCTTCTTGATCATCAGTCCTTAACTCTGAGGATATCTCATCTTCATTGTTCTTTTCAGTCTGTTCGTTAGGGACATCCTTTGGCTCTGCGTCTCTTTTACGCTTCGGAGGTGCATACACTCTTGCGGGACTGCATTTTTTTCTAACAATCCTTCCTATTTCTAAATTGTCTGTCGATGGCAGACTTTCTTTTGCACTGGGCGTAAAGTCAGATTCAGAGTCTTTCTTATCCAACACCTCTTCATCTTCTGATTTGTCATCATTCTTGTCCGAATTTTCATTATCTGAATCACTTGGACTGTCTCTATCTGATTCTGAGACTTCATCTCCTAAGATGTCTTTTAAATCTCCTGGATCAAGTTTTTCTAGTTCATCATCTGATGCATGATCTTTTGATGTAGATGACTCTCCACTCTGTGTATCTTCATTGTCTGCAGAAACCTCCTTTAAAATCTGATTGCTGCTGTTTACCTTCAGCTTATGAATATTGTTCAAATGTTTCTTCAGATACTGCTTCTTTTTAAAAGACTTGTTACATATGTCACAGAGGTGTTGTGGTGTCTTCTTCATACACGATAACAAGTGATTCTTTAAGTTTTCAATACTGGTAAATTCCTGCAAACATATCGCACACTGATGCCTTGGAAGTATTTTAACCTCCATTGTCTTCCTGGGAGTTGTTTTTACATTGACCATTTCTGAAAAAGAAACGAACAATACATGTATTGAAATAACTAATAACATACCAGGCTTTAATATCTATAGTAATCCTCCATCCATACTGGTGGTTGCCTTTTCCTACCACCTGTGTTTTCAACTTTCTCTGTAATGTCTATCTCGTTTTGATTATTTTCAGAGCTCTCTGAAAGACTCAACCTGTTATCTTCCGAGTCTTTGTCAGAGGTCTCTGGCATTTCGTTCTCCCCTATAAGTAGCTGTTTCTTTCTTTTTCTAATTCTATCTACATGAATGATTTGCGATTTTCCTTTGTGTCCACAGTCTACTCTATAGGTAACGTCCGTGCACTTTTCGAGGATCTGATATGGACCTCGCCAAAAGCTAGTAAATTTGGCTGTACACCCTGTTTTTCTTAAAGGAAAATAAACATAAACCTCGTCGCCCTTCTCAAACTTTTGCCATGATAATTTTAGATCATGGTACCTTTTCTGTCTACGCATCTCAGCCTGAGAATTATTTCTCACCAGCTTATGCGCGTTTTCCATTTTCTCTTTCATTTCCCATGCCCACATGTTGGCTGGGATCTGTTTTATGGAATGGGGCATTTCATACATGATGTCAAGAGGGGTTGCTACTTCCCTACCAAGCATCAGAAAGTTGGGAGTTTGTCCTGTGGTTTCATGTTCTGCTGATCGGTATGCCATCATGACATACGGCAGGTGCATGTCCCAATCTCTCTGATGCTCACTGACATACGCACTTAACATAGTTACTAATGTGTGGTTGAACCTCTCCACCATTCCATCGGACTGGGGATGGTATGGAGTAGTTCTGGTCTTTTTGATATGTAAAATGTTACAGACTTCTTGAAACAGCCTGCTTTCATACTGGCGTCCCTGGTCTGAATGGATATAGGATGGGACCCCAAAACGTACTATAATCTCTTCAACAATAATTTTTGCAACCGTAGATGCCTCCATGTTCGGCATGGGGAAACTCTCGGTCCACTTAGTAAAGTAGTCAGAGACCACTAATATATACTTATTGCCGTTTTCGGTTTCTGGTAACTCCCCTAATATATCAGTGGCAATTCTGTCCATAGGACAGCTTGTTTCATACAGCTGCATCGGGGCTCGTTTTGTTTTCTGTGGACGCTTCCTTTTATTACATTGCTCACATCCTGTCACATATGACCTAACATCTGACTGTAACCCTGGCCAGTAATACCTCTTTCTTATTTTGGCCAGCGTCTTATGAATGCCAAGATGAGCTGAAAACTTTTGGTCGTGACAGTACTCAAGGATTCTTCTGCGTTCAGAATAAGGTACAATTATTTGATACATACCTTTATTAAATTCTGTCGGCCTCAGCCGACGGCATAATAAACCATCATTCATTTCAAGACTGTCAAACTGTGACCAAAGCGATCTAACAAAGAAACCTTTACCACATGTTTCAAGAAAAGGTGGTCTTTTGTTTGACTCAACCCAACTTCTCACAAGCACGATATCTGGATCATTAGCTTGTATCTGTCCTATTTCATCTAGGTTTTCAAGGAAATCCTTTGTTTCCACATCGGTGCTTACTTTAGCAACTTGCTCGTTTTGCCCTTCATTTTCCCAGTCGTTTTTATATCCGCACTGTCGGCATGGAATTCTACTCAAGGCATCAGCATTTTTATGCTGTGTCCCAGGTCTATGCTGGATCTCTATATCATATTCACTAATGATCTCCAGCCACCTTGCGAGTTGACCTTCAGGTGTCTTGAACCTCATTAACCAGTTCAAAGAACTGTGATCTGTTCTGACCATACACCGTCTACCATATAAATAATGCCTAAAATACTTTAAATAGCTAACAACGGCCAGGAGCTCTTTCCTAGTAACGCAATATTTCCTTTCGGACTTGGACAGAACTCTACTTGCATAGGCTATAACTCTTTCATGCCCGTCTTCATCTATCTGAGACAGAACAGCTCCTATTGAATTGTTACTAGCATCTGTATCCAAAATAAATGATTTAGAAAAGACCGGATTAGCCAAAATTGGAGCACTCGTCAGTTTTGATTTTAACATTTCAAAAGAATTTTGACATTCTGTTGTCCAAATGAATGCTCTACCTTTTTCTGTTAAAGTATGAAGGCATTTGGCTATAGATGCAAAATCTTTTAGGTACCTACGATAGTAACTGCAGAGCCCTAGGAAAGACCGGACTTGCGTAGGGTTGGTAGGCTGGGGCCAAGTTTTAATAGTTTGGATTTTTGATGGGTCTGTAGCAATTCCTTTCTCAGATACGACATGCCCTAGGAAAAGGACTTCCCTGGCACATAACGTACACTTTTTAGCTTTTAATTTCAACCCTGCGTTTTGTAACCTATCAAAAACCTGTCTTAAATTTGACAACATTTCATCTAAGGTCTTTCCATACACTATAATGTCATCTAAGTATACAAGGCATATTTGCCATTGTAACCCACTCATGACAGTCTCCATTAATCTCTCAAAAGTTTGGGCCGCACAACATAAACCAAAAGGCATAACCCTGAATTGGAAAAGACCTCTCCTACTAGCAAAAGCCGTCTTGTACCTATCCCTATCTTCTAATTCGACTTGCCAGTATCCAGAACATAGGTCCAATGTAGAGTACCAAGAACTTCCTGCCAACTGGTCAAGCGAATCATCGATTCGGGGAAGGGGATAAGCATCTTTTACCGTATAGCTATTTAATCGGCGATAATCTACACAGAAACGATAAGTCCCATCTTTCTTTTTAACCATGACAATGCCAGCTGCCCAGGGACTAGAAGAGGGTTCTATTATCCTTCTTTCTAACATATCGTCTATGTTTTTGTCAACCTCTTGCAACAAATGGTGGGGCGTACGTCTGGGAGGTTCTCTAAAAGGTTTTGCGTCGCCAGTTTTAATCTGATGTTTTACAAGACTTGTACGTCCTAAATCTCTGTCTGAGGATGCGAACAAAGGACTGTATTCCCTTATCAAGCTTTCCACCTTTTTCCTATCAGCTTTAGACAAACTCTTGGTAGATTTGTCTAACATGGCCTTTAAATCTGGCCTCAACTCTTTACTTATGTTAGAACTTTTTGTAATATCGTCTGATGCTGTTACACAAACAACTTGACTTAGCTGCCCTAAAGTAGTTCCCGAATAGATAAACTTAGGGGCTTCATCAATGTTCATCAATCTAACTGGTACTATATCTTTTGGCTCTACTATCGCTCTAGCCGTTAGTGCACCAGTTTTGGCAATTGACTTTTCAGTGGCTTCCACAACGACTTCACCACTAAATAGCCTTTGTGTGTCCGGAACACATACTTTCCCCGATACAATCATCTCCGACTTTGGAGGGATACAGATACTATCAGTTGCAACAACCCTATAACACCCTAATGAACCTTCAAAGCTCAACGGTACCACCGTATCACCGATAAGGAGTTCACCCCTACACACATCTACAATACATCCGTTGGCTTTCATAAAATCAAGGCCTAATATACCATCTGTTTTGAGATCAGTTACTACTGCTTCTCCGTGACAGGTGATGTCCTGTATGCGAAAAGTAAATCTTCCCTTTCCCTTAAGATTTAAAATTGTCCCGCAAACAGATTTGACGTTCTTTTCTACAATAGCCAATTCAGGTCTTACATTGTCTTGTATTTTGTCATAAAGAGTTGTAGACACGAGTGTCAATGTAGCACCAGTGTCCACAAGAAATTTTGCCTTTTGACCTTGAACTGTCAGCTCTATATATATGCCGGCCTCTTCATATGAGGCTATATGACCTTGTTTGGGTTGTTGATTCTTTGAATTTAAAATGTTAACAGAACCATCTTTTGGTTTTTGTTTGTCACTATTCCCTCTACCTTGGTTGTACCATTGCCGGGCTTTTGGAAGTCTACAGTTAATAGCTTTGTGGCCAGGTTTATTACAATTGAAACACTTAATTGTCTTGTCCTGTCCGTATGTGTTTTGTCTGAAAGGGGGCTTTTGCTCAGGCTTCTGATACGTCCTTCTCTTATCATTCTCATTTTGGGTATAAGGTAAAGAGGCCCGTTTTAAATTCTGAACGTCATTTGACAGCTTTGCCAGGTCTTGCTCCATTTTCGACATCCATGCCTCTAATTTTGTACCCTCACTGACTACTGTATGTTTGTCATGTTTGTCAGTGTCCGAGGTTGTTTGTCTTAAATGACCGCGAAAATTTGTCTCTGTTCGATTGTAAGCTTCGAGCTCAACTGCCAGACGGATCGCGTCATTCAAGGTTTTTGGTCTCGACTGTTTGATTCTGAGGCGCATTTCAGAATCAACTAGTGCATCTAAAAATTGTTCTTTAGCCAAAGTTTCTCGAACATCCATAGGGGCTGTAGGGTATGCAAGGTTTGATAATCTACGGATAGCTTGACCAAGTTCTGGCAAGGTCTCTGTCGCTTTTTGACGACGTTCTTTTAGTTGCACCCTATAGAGTTCAGTTTGGCTAGGTGGGGCAAATCTTTCTTCCAGGGAACTTACTAACTCTTTAAAGTTTTGCCTCTTTTCTTTTGGCATATCCCCTAAAACGGCCTGAGCTTGACCTGTTAATGAGACGGCTAGATAGAGTCCCTTTTGTTCCTCAGACCATTCATTTACCAAGGCACACATTTCAAAGTGAGACAAATAGTCAAGCCATGAGCCTGATCCATCATATTTTGACGGTTTAAACTTGACTATTTTGCTGGAAAAGCTTGCCGACTTTTCTTGATTTTTATCAACTTTATCTTTGACTGCGGCGTCACTTTCTGACTTTAATATTGATGAAATATTTCTAGAATTTTCTGTATCATTGGGTAATGGTAATGTTTCGCCAATACAAAATTGTAACTTCTTGTCGACTATAGCATGATCGGAGGGTTTATTTGAATGGTTGACTGCCATTGTCTCACTCTGAAGTTGCGTTGCAGAAAACCCTGATTCTTTAGTTTGACCATGTGTTTCTGTGTGTTTAGTCCTTTTTGGGGCTATTGGAGTAGAGGCACGAAGACTCTGTCCCGATCTTAAACTATATTCCAGTTTTTCTATGTATCTTTCTAATTCTTCAATGTTTGCATCCGTAGTCATATCGGCCATGTTCGAAATATCTATTCAAATTTCTGGTAAAATACTAAAAAGACTCTCGAATCCCACCGCTGCCACCAAATTTGTAACGTGTAAGGGGAACCGAGCGGGGTGTATATAGCTAAACAATTGCTGTGTCCGTTACCTGATTGTACTCAGGATTCGAGGAGTCTTAAAAAGTTTATCTTGACGTCTCGAGGTCAACGCCAAGACAACTATAATACAATAAAACACAATTTCGAAAGAACCACAAATTCAAAAAGTCTCTATATACAAAATAAACGAATTACACTATAAATATTCTTATCCCTAGAACAATTCCTATATACAACAATAAAAGACTATCCTATAGACCACTGTCCGTAAAAGCAACTGTAAAACCCTATTTATTTAAACAAACCCTATGCAAAAGAAAACTTAACCACAGATCAACTGTCTATCCTTTATTAAATCTAGTAGCTATGGCCTATAGTCTACAAACTCAGTGTTCATAGACCTTATGTCTATAAGCTCAATGCTTATAGACGATTTATAAACTCAATGTTTATAAACCTCTATGTCACAGCCCTTATCCTATAACTTGAACACAGACCTTTCTTGTATTGTTCCAACACGTTACTGTGAGGCTTACGTTTGTCTGAGAGGCTTTGTAGTCAGAAGAACTACAGCATCAGACACTGTAATCTCTAGTTCCGTGTTGAAACCTACCTATATGCTTTAAACCACCAAGCTTCTATAGGTCTCTGTCTATGTAATACTTACTACCACGGAGGTCTTCTTAGATCGATCTCTTTAACAAGACTGACGAACTTTACCTGTGCAATCCCCTTTTTATACTAATCAGTGGACTAGTCCATTATTACCAGGACGCTCCCAACTTAACAATATCTTAGCAACAAGGGTATATCAGGACAGGCAATTAACCTCTTATCTCCTATCAGCTGTCAATCAAACTTGTGTTATCTCCTTGAAGTAGCAATGTGTACGTGACTTTAAACATGTTTTAGGACTTAAAAGAAATAAAAAGGGAATTAAAGGGCCTATGTAAACAATAATGTGTAATACATTTAAATCTTCATATCTAAGCGTGGTGGTAATAATTATTGATTATATACAACACAAAAATCATCACAATAGTAAAGCAGTTATACATTTGTTTACAGAACTGATACTACTGCATGGTATAAGTTGAATAATCTATTCTGAATTCAATATTTCATGTAATTCAAGAAATACAGCTCTTATTTCAGGAGTTATTTTGTCCCAATTTCTATCCTTAGGCACTTACATCCTGACTTGATGTTGAAATAGAGGTGGTTCACCTTAACTCCATGTCAAAATAAATGTACTTACAGTCATATATATCTGGTGGTGTGTCCTCATCTAGATCCTGCTCTAACATCTTTGCAGCTATCTCTATATAATAACAAGAATAAAATCTTTACATAAGACAGAAGCAGACCTTTAAGAGCTCTAGTAACTTTGCTGAGGTTTCTTTTTTGTGGTCCTTTATTTAATAAAAAAATTCTTTCAACAATTTAATTGACGGCAATGGTTTTAAATTCATTTTTACAACCCCCCCCCAAATAATTTCATAATATTGTACATCCTTAACAAAATTTAAATACATGTACTGCCTGATACAGTTTCTGGGCTGTAAAATAGGTCTTTTGATAGCAAGAAAATTTTTAAAATAGAATGTATTGCAATTTCAACTTTTGTTAGGAGATACCCCTGATTATGGTTTTTCTAATGCATTCTACATGTTCTATGTAAATTTTATCTGAAAAGTACAAGCCTCTAGACAAAAATGGTTGTTTTCATAAATAGGTAACTACTCTGCACAGGAAAGCATGTTTAAACCCATGGGTTATTTTTTCCTATGAATCAACCTCTGCGTGATTCTTAAAACATGTAAAAAGACTGGTACTTAATAAAACCTTCACTGATATAAAATTTTTGATGATACTGCTAGTGACCAAGTAATTTGAGTAAATTAGACTGGTGTCTAATTGACAAATCTTCATATATCCTTTGATTTCCAGTATCATTCACATCAGCATAAATTTAATGGTGGTAAATTACCTGGATTAGGTCTTTCATTTGCAGTTATATGGATGTTTTCATTTTCATTGCCTCCTGCAAGTTCTAAAATGATTTAAAAATAGTTATACTGTTGTTGGTGTTAGATTTCATGTTTGACAGGCTGACAGCTTAGTGGAAAATAAGCTCCGACAAATGAAATAATAAAATCTGATGAGGTTACAGCCCCTTGAAAGTGTAAATCACATGCACTTTCATGCACTTTTACTTGGTCAAAAAAAACCCAAACGATGCCATCATCAATTTTTTAAAAGAGGTTCAATTGTATTCAAAATTGTAGGCGTTAGATCTCCTTTTTGATCTTTTTAAATTCATTAAATTTTTCAACATTTTTACTGGTTTTCTTTTTCTCTAATTTGTTTATTGTTTTTAGTTTTTTATTGTATGACTTTTACTGTTGAGTTTTATCTATTAATTTGTTCCCTTTTGTTTTATCCTCGGTCTTTTGACTTAGTTTTATATCCAAACGTTATTTATGTTCCGGACCATATGAGTATCTGGACCATACGCGTATGGTCATGACCATATGGGTATACTCATATGGTCGGACCATACGCGTATGGTCGGGGTTAATCAGAAATACTGATATTTGAATAATTGATAAAAAAGAAAACATTTCCGTTATAACATTTAACATAAAATATTTTAGAAAAAGTCAAATTAAAATTCTTTGGATAGTTTTTTTTAGGAAAATAGACTTTTTAATCATCGTATCAGCTAGGAAAAGATTTTTTTTTCAAACGATGATATGAAAAATGTTTAATAATAAGATAACTGATTCACTAATTCAATTGAATTTTGTGACAAAAAACGGCATATTTTACTAGTAATTTCATGAAGCTAAAACCAAATTATTGATATATAAAATCATTTCATACGCACACACTAACTTCCATCATCAGATTATTCCTAGAATCCTTAAATACTTCAATAAAGACCATTGTAAAAATATTTGACAAACGATGGTTTATGTATTTTTTTACATTAATGGTCAATTTTTGAAAATTTTCGTAACATTTTTTTCTCGGCAACTACTCATTAAACAAGTTAAGTGTTTTTTAATTATATAATGCAATATTGCAAAAAAAATAACGTAAATTTTGGTTTCCAATTTTATTCAACCTATAAGTTCTATTATATTTATTTGAAAAATACTCATATGGTCCAAATACTTATATGGTCTGGCCCGTTGTAGCTATATGAGTATATACCCATATGGTCCGACCATACGCGTACGGTCCGACCATATGAGTATACCCATATGGTCCGGAACATTTATATATTGTAATTTGTTTTTGTCCTGATGATGGCTGAAAGATCGCCGACAGGACACAAAGCAAACAACAATCAATCAATTAATCAACTTGGTCAAAAATAATTTTGATGATGTAAACAAGTTACTAAAATTGATGTAAAACAATGATAACATTTTCAATTTTCAATGATACCACAATTGTTCTATATAGTAGGTGTAATAAAATTCTTAATTTATTGCTTTAATGTCACTGATGCCAGTTATGTTGATAACATATGAGATAAACAGCACAACAGTATAAGTTTTGATGTCTGAGAGAAGTGTAATATACACTTATATTTTACACTTTGCTTAAACAGTTTAATAGAAATAAGAGCCTGGTGTTGAAATCATCAGACTGCTTGCTGTTTTCAATAGTGATTTTTTAAATTCCTGTTTGTTTATGTTGCATACGCTTATTCAACATCTCATTATATATTGTTAATTATGGGTTAGAATGATTCTTGCAGAGATAAAATCAGCCTCAAAATTAATATCACAAATAATTATGAACTGCTATTTGCATACCAAGACAATACCTAAAAATATACATGCACTTTACCTTCTAGGGTTATGTCAGCTAACTTTTTTCCTGCATACTTCGCTATGAGGTTGTTTTCTTGCATAAGCATAATTTTGCTGATATCAATTTTTTCTATGAGCCCAGACATTTGTCTGTAGTGAATTTTATGAATATCCATTGTGTGACCAAGATGTGCTGATAGCTGTTGCTGTTCTTGTGATGATAAATCAAACACCTACAATATATAACAGATAGTCTCCGAAGACATCTACCCAAAGTATTAAAAACAATAGGCTGCCTAAATTTATTACATACTTGTTAACCACAATGAGTCAGAGATTGAATTTTAATGGAAATACTAGCTAAATGCTAGTTAAGTTAAGAATTTTTGAACTTGTTAAAATTTGCCATGGCATTTACACATTTTCTTTTCATTTATTTACAGATGAACTAGAGTAAACATGAAAATAATCAATTTTAGCAAGTTATAATTTTCTTTTACTTGCAAAATTTTTCTTGTGATTTTTTTCCCCTAAAATTCAATGCCTGATGAGTCACAAAGATGGAGTTCTACGAGATATGTGCATCAAAATAATAGTTGTTGTCCATGTACACAGATGTTGGTTCGTTATACAGTGTTTGTCATATTTTTTATGACTTGATACTTATTAAATTGATTAGTGGCATATGTGTTAAAACAAACAGGAACTGCTTACCTTTGTGGGAACACTCATCTAGACTAGAGTTTGAGTTGCAGTTTAGTTGTTGAATGTGTTTATTGTATGCTGTACAATTTGTTTTCATGTTGTTTTTTATGTCTACTGATTTTGTCTTTAATAGGCCTTTTCAGTCTTATGACATTTGAATACCCAATGGTACTCCTTTTCCTACAATGTTTTATGTCTACTTAATTACCTGTGCAATGGTTGCAGTATATTTTCTGAGATTCACTGATGTGATTTTCTGTGGATTCCTCAACTTCAGTTTTTGACACACAACCTTCAAGCTATCATATGCTCTTATAACTCCAACACCTGCAATAACGATTTTAAAAATAATTTTTATTGATAAATCAAATTGGTGAAAACAATATTTTTTTTATTTGCATATTAGGCCACACAGAATTAATTACTTGTTCGTCGGACCGCCCGCTTGTAAAATTTGATCGTAGAGAAAAAAATATAATTTGTCTCTGCCCGCATCTTAATCGGTTCCGCATGCTTCCAATTTTAAAATTAGAAATTAAAATTCTAAATCTTCTCCGCGTTTGAAAAATGCCGAAATTTACAGTGAAAAAAATGCCGTAAATTAACCTAAAATAACAACAAAATCGAAAAAAAAAACATGAAAATGGCTAGTGAGTGTTTCTGACACCTTGAAAACAATCTATAATTGTGGCTCCCGTTGTGGCAATATCTTAAACGGCAAGTCGACTTGTTCAAAACACTACAAGAGAAGTCATCTGTTGGGATTGATTTAGACGATATAATCCAAATAATTGTAAGGCTTTTTATGATTTTTGCTATTACAGGAAGTCGTCCAAGAAAAAATCCAAATAAAAACGTTAGCCATCCCCGTAATGGGGACTAATTATTTGGACTATGGATGATAATAATCATTATAATTACGGCAATTATAAAAATCAAAAAATCCGAAGAACAAGTAATTAATTCTGTGTGGCCTTATGTTTGATACATTTCTGAGCATGATTGCATGTTCATTTTTTTCTAGACCTTGTAGGTTGCTTTTGTACTTGTCTGTCAGATGTATTTTTGTCTTTTCTTAGATTTTATTTAGTTGCACTGTTTCTGTCTCAGATAGAGTTTGATAGAATTTTACAAGAAAATCATGTTACATTTTACAGATCATATAATCAGTAAATAATATACAAAAAATGCTCTAAGAAACCCGCTGAAGCTGCTGGCACCTATAATATAATAATATATGCTTCAACTGAGTTTCAAAGTAATTCCAATAACATACTTACTTGTATTTGCAAACATATATTTGTTTGACTGTTTAATTCCAGCTGAGCTTCTTACATCAGCCTGTGTGATATATAGCATTGCTTTTTGAGTGTCTTTTGGTATAATTACTGGTACACCTCGTCCTGTCTGTTTAATAAAAAAGAATTGATCTATTCATAGCACAAGAACTGACACTAAAGTATGTCTCGCCGGTCGATTTAAATAATTAAAATGAAGAAATGGGACATACAATGTATTTTTTCAGATACAAATGAAAAGAACACAAGGAAATTTTATTTAAAAAATATTCGAAGTAACATTCAACTTAGATAATGAAAAGAACATATTGCTGACAAAATATCACTTAAATACTTGAAATCATGAAATAGATGGTCATTTTAAACAAGAGTTGACACTAAAGAATGTCTCGCCTGTCTGCACCATCACAGAACTTATTGAAGTTCTAGTTCATGTGACAGTTGACATAATTCCATTAAACCATCACAAAGACTCAATGGAATGTCTGAAGTGTTCTAGATACCATAGCTATTGAGAAACAATAAAAAAAGACAGACATTCAAAGGTCTTACAAAGAAGTTTTTTTGCCCGAAAAAACATCTTCAAATAAGTTCACATAGCTATTATACTTTTCAAGCAATTCATTTTCCACAAAAGTCTTACAAAAAAGTTAAAGCCGCCATCGCCGTTGGAAAGTAATACCTATGTCTCACCTTCAGCGACTAAAGTCGCCGGCGAGACAAAAATGATATTCGGTGTAATTGAACAGATATATCAGGGCAAGGAGGGGTATTTGATAAAAATCAAGTCTCTGGAATCCAATTTCCCTCGCCTATTGGCTCAGGGAATTTTTCTTCCCTCGACTGGTATTTTTTTGCAAATACCCCTTCTTACCACATGTACCATGATATATCTGTTTAATAATATATGTTAACATAATTACATTCTAATTTATAACGACCATTTCGATTGGATAAGAGTACTGTTTTATTTCTCGATAAAACTCACTAGCACGTGCCACCTTGACGACGAATTACACGGAGTAATTTAAAGAATATAACCCATGAAATCCGTGCAATTTTCTGTACAAACATTAAATATATTTAGCACTTTATGTTGAAATGTGCGCAAAGGTCCACACTTTTACACACCAATAAAACTCAAAAGTATTGCATTGAATGTATAAATAAATTTGTGTAATTTGGAATTACATAATAATTACTGGTACTAGACAGTTTTTAACATTATATAAAACATTACCTTTCCTCTTATCTCAACTACTTCTTGGGTCTCAAGGAGTTTTACTTCTAGGTCAGTCAAATTTGATCTCATAGACCTTTCTAAGTTTGACACACCTTTTTGTCTATTCAGAAAGTCTTTCAACCTGTAAAATTATTTTATTCTATAAAAAAAGTTTAACAGATTTAGTGACTAAATGTATTGTATGGCAAGCTATGATGCTGCCTAAATTACAGATTACACTGGCCATCAATTGCAACCTGAGTTACAGCTTTAAATACAACACAGTTATTAACATACTATTGCAATTGATTACAGCAGTCAATAAATTTTTAAATAAATGTAGGTTGTAAACATAAAATTCCAAGATTAGCTGCTGTAAGTGCTCAACTAATGATGGCTGATTTTTTTATTTAAAAAAAACTGTTAGCTTTAAAACATTATGAATTAAATGAAAATAAAAGATGTTTACATATAGATCTATTACAGGTACATATTTTTTCTGTTTTCTCCAGATATAAGTTTCGTGAATAAGGAACTTTCCAATACTCTGTTATGGCATGAAATTGTGCATTTTACTATAGTTGATAATCAATAAAAAAAAACCCAACAAAATCGCATCAGACTGCAACATGTTTTCATTCATACTCATCGAGTCATGTTTAAGTTACTGGGAACATGTCAGCACATATTTGATTTCACTTTTCTTTTGCTGCGATGTGTCAACCTTGTGATAAACCAGCGTATAAAATTTCATGAAGATCTGATTTACACTTCTGTGAATTTTACTTAAAAATAAAAAAAACATTTTTGCATTCCATAGAGTATCATTTAAATCTGCATGGTCACTGCCCTCGGTAATTTTTTTGGGAACATATAATTAAAATTAAATGAAATATAACTTTTTCATCAAGAAAATTTCTCCAATTTTCTTTCTTTTATCTATTAAGGCTTTAAAAACCACAAATTATCAGCTTTCAAACGAGCAAAATTCTGTCACCAAAAAAGTTATTCTTACATGTACTTTGAAATTATATGACATACCTCATTCCTTCAAGTTCTCCAGACCTTCTCTTGTTAAATACTAGGAGTCTTGTCTGTACAAGTTGGACAGTTTTTCTATATGAAGCATATGATTTGTCTGAGAAATCAAGGTTTTGCAATTCTGTCTTCACCTGTGTCTGGATTTTCATTACATCACTGGGCTCTGGCAATGACTTTTCTTTGTTAAATGAGCGAATCTGTAAGGTGACCATTGCCAACTTCTTTACTTTGGTGTGCCATTCCACTTCATAGAGTTTGATATAATTTTTACATCTTTTAGCCATCTGTAAGTCATTTTCTTTTATTGCTTTGGCCCATATAGCATTAACCATTCGCTTTATGTCATACCCCAGTCTTATTGCTGTGGATGGTGAAGTGAGGTCATCCTCATCATCAAATCCTGGCGAAGCTGTAGTTAGAGCTGCTTTTGCAACTGCATCAAAATGTGAAGGCTGTAAAAAATCAGTCATTGACATGTGTTCATCCCCAACCAATTCCCTGCCATTAAGGAGTAGTCTGGCAGCTTCCCTCATGCGGGATGATGTGTAATACTTTCTTTTTAGAGTATTTCCAACATTTCTAGCTAGCCACACATTTCCTAGATATATAATAATGGGGTCTTTCTGGGCAACTTCAGAAATTCTGTCTTTGGTCATTATTGGCAAAACTTCCTCTATGAGTTTTCTACTGGCAATTGTACTCGCTCTTCCCGCAATGTATAAACTTTTCATAAAGATTACATTCTTGCTCATTATTGCATCCACCTCATTTCCACCTTTCAATATCATTGCTGGACAAATTTTTTGGTGTTTGTACATAGTGCAGTCTAATTTTAGCCACTGGAAGCAACAAGGGCATGGCCCATAATCATCAACATCTAGGGTTTCCTGGTGTCGTCGTCCCAATATAAGCTCCCCGCTTTTTTCCTCATTTACCTTACTGTTATGATTATTATCTCCTTTATTTCTGAGTTGATCCCACTTAGCCCTTTTGAGTTTTTTGTCAGCTGTGTTCATAATTTCTTGAACGTCCTCTTCTTTACTGTGCATTTTCTTAAAATGCTTCGAGATATTCGTGACTATTTTTTCACAGAAAATACATGCATGTACTTGATTGTACACAATGTTGTGCTTTTTTACTTTGCCAAACTTGGAAACATTTGAATATTGTAACTTTCTTATAAAGATGTTGGGATTATTGATGTCCCTCAGTATGTCATCTTCATGCATGATGCTTTCTTTTCTATGAGATACATGTGGTTTGGTCAATTGAGATCCAAAGTGGTATACAATGCTACCATCATCAGACTGATCACTTGGATCTACAACATCAATAGAACTTGAAACAGATGAAACCTCTTTCTCATTGGAAATCAGAGAAGAGCTTTCTCTTTTCTCTAATTTAGATCTTTTAGTATTATTCAGAGCAGCTGATTTTTTACGTCTTTTCTGTCCTCTTTTTCCCATAATTCTATCACTGTAATAATCGGACAGTTCTTCAGATTCAGATTCAGATTCGGGTTTATATTCATCTCCAGACTCTTCATATGAGTCACTTTCCATCAATACTTCCTCCTCAAAGCTTGAACATGCCTTAATTGTTTTTTTATTTTGAATCCATTCAGTTGCTTTTCTATGTCTTTTTCTACCCCTTTGGCCAATCCATTTATTTGTGTCATGTTCAGACAGTTCTTCGGATTCAGACACTTCAAAAGAAGAACTTTCCTCAAATTCATCTTCCACAAAGCTTGAACCTGGTCTATTTTTTAATGCTGATTTTTGTTTTTGAATCCATTCAGTTGCCCTTTTATGTCTTTTTGTGGGATTCATTTCTATATTAAGCATACCAGGTGAATCTGTTTGTTGTTCATCAACATATGGTTGTTTGTTTGTTTCCTTGGTTTTACAAGTCTGGTTAAGATCCATGTATAGAGTATTTTTTTGTTCATGGTTTTTTTTAGATTGTTTGTTGTTTTCCTGGTTTCTTCCAATTGGTTTCCTGACTTCTACATCTATTAGTTGTTGGTCTACATTTTTCTCCACATCTCTAGCAGATTTTGTGGCTGCGTAGTTATGCTGATATTCTTCACTTCCTTCTATATCAGAAGAACTGTTTGAAGGGCTAATTCCAATTGGTTTCCTGACTTTTACATCTATTAGTTGTTGGTCTACATCTTTCTCCACATCTCTAGCAGATTTTGTGGCTGCGTAGTTATGCTGATATTCTTCACTTCCTTCTATATCAGAAGAACTTTTTGAAGGGCTAATTCCAATTGGTTTCCTGACTTCTACATCTATTAGTTGTTGGTCTACATCTTTCTCCACATCTCTAGCAGATTTTGTGGCTGCGTAGTTTTGCTGATATTCTTCACTTCCTTCTATATCAGAAGAACTTTTTGAAGGGCTAATTCCAATTGGTTTCCTGACTTTTACATCTATTAGTTGTTGGTCTACATTTTTCTCCACATCTCTAGCAGATTTTGTGGCTGCGTAGTTATGCTGATATTCTTCACTTCCTTCTATATCAGAAGAACTGTTTGAAGGGCTAATTCCAATTGGTTTCCTGACTTTTACATCTATTAGTTGTTGGTCTACATCTTTCTCCACATCTCTAGCAGATTTTGTGGCTGCGTAGTTATGCTGATATTCTTCACTTCCTTCTATATCAGAAGAACTTTTTGAAGGGCTAATTCCAATTGGTTTCCTGACTTTTACATCTATTAGTTGTTGGTCTACATCTTTCTCCACATCTCTAGCAGATTTTGTGGCTGCGTAGTTATGCTGATATTCTTCACTTCCTTCTATATCAGAAGAACTTTTTGAAGGGCTAATTCTAATTGGTTTCCTGACTTCTACATCTATTAGTTGTTGGTCTACATCTTTCTCCACATCTCTAGCAGATTTTGTGGCTGCGTAGTTTTGCTGATATTCTTCACTTCCTTCTATATCAGAAGAACTTTTTGAAGGGCTAATTCCAATTGGTTTCCTGACTTCTACATCTATTAGTTGTTGGTCTACATCTTTCTTCACATCTCTAGCAGATTTTGTGGCTGCGTAGTTATGCTGATATTCTTCACTTCCTTCTATATCAGAAGAACTTTTTGAAGGGCTAATTCCAATTGGTTTCCTGACTTCTACATCTATTAGTTGTTGGTCTACATCTTTCTCCACATCTCTAGCAGATTTTGTGGCTGCGTAGTTATGCTGATATTCTTCACTTCCTTCTATATCAGAAGAACTTTTTGAAGGGCTAATTCCAATTGGTTTCCTGACTTCTACATCTATTAGTTGTTGGTCTACATCTTTCTCCACATCTCTAGCAGATTTTGTGGCTGCGTAGTTTTGCTGATATTCTTCACTTCCTTCTATATCAGAAGAACTTTTTGAAGGGCTAATTCCAATTGGTTTCCTGACTTTTACATCTATTAGTTGTTGGTCTACATCTTTCTCCACATCTCTAGCAGATTTTGTGGCTGCGTAGTTATGCTGATATTCTTCACTTCCTTCTATATCAGAAGAACTTTTTGAAGGGCTAATTCCAATTGGTTTCCTGACTTTTACATCTATTAGTTGTTGGTCTACATCTTTCTCCACATCTCTAGCAGATTTTGTGGCTGCGTAGTTACGCTGATATTCTTCACTTCCTTCTATATCAGAAGAACTTTTTGAAGGGCTAATTCCAATTGGTTTCCTGACTTCTACATCTATTAGTTGTTGGTCTACATCTTTCTCCACATCTCTAGCAGATTTTGTGGCTGCGTAGTATCGCTGATATTCTTCACTTCCTTCTATATCAGAAGAACTTTTTGAAGGGCTAATTCTAATTGGTTTCCTGACTTCTACATCTATTAGTTGTTGGTCTACATCTTTCTCCACATCTCTAGCAGATTTTGTGGCTGCGTAGTATCGCTGATATTCTTCACTTCCTTCTATATCAGAAGAACTTTTTGAAGGGCTAATTCCAATTGGTTTCCTGACTTCTACATCTATTAGTTGTTGGTCTACATCTTTCTCCACATCTCTAGCAGATTTTGTGGCTGCGTAGTATCGCTGATATTCTTCACTTCCTTCTATATCAGAAGAACTTTTTGAAGGGCTAATTCCAATTGGTTTCCTGACTTCTACATCTATTAGTTGTTGGTCTACATCTTTCTCCACATCTCTAGCAGATTTTGTGGCTGCGTAGTTATGCTGATATTCTTCACTTCCTTCTATATCAGAAGAACTTTTTGAAGGGCTAATTCCAATTGGTTTCCTGACTTCTACATCTATTAGTTGTTGGTCTACATCTTTCTCCACATCTCTAGCAAATTTTGTGGCTGCGTAGTTTTGCTGATATTCTTCACTTCCTTCTATATCAGAAGAACTTTTTGAAGGGCTAATTCCAATTGGTTTCCTGACTTCTACATCTATTAGTTGTTGGTCTACATCTTTCTCCACATCTCTAGCAGATTTTGTGGCTGCGTAGTATCGCTGATATTCTTCACTTCCTTCTATATCAGAAGAACTTTTTGAAGGGCTAATTCTAATTGGTTTCCTGACTTCTACATCTATTAGTTGTTGGTCTACATCTTTCTCCACATCTCTAGCAGATTTTGTGGCTGCGTAGTTATGCTGATATTCTTCACTTCCTTCTATATCAGAAGAACTTTTTGAAGGGCTAATTCCAATTGGTTTCCTGACTTCTACATCTATTAGTTGTTGGTCTACATCTTTCTCCACATCTCTAGCAAATTTTGTGGCTGCGTAGTTTTGCTGATATTCTTCACTTCCTTCTATATCAGAAGAACTTTTTGAAGGGCTAATTCCAATTGGTTTCCTGACTTCTACATCTATTAGTTGTTGGTCTACATCTTTCTCCACATCTCTAGCAGATTTTGTGGCTGTGTAGTTATGCTGATATTCTTCACTTCCTTCTATATCAGAAGAACTTTTTGAAGGGCTAATTCCAAGTGGTTTCCTGACTTCTACATCTATTAGTTGTTGGTCTACATCTTTCTCCACACTTCTAACAGAATTTGTAGCTAAAGCTTTCTGGAAATCTTTTTCAAATTTATCTAGTTTTGTTGGAAACTTTAACTGAAGTTTAACTGCAAAAGAAAACAATAGTAATACATAGATACATGTATGCGTAGAAATCGCAATTGCACCAAAGGAAAAACAACAAAGGGTAAAGAATTGGCATAAGCATATAAATTAAGAAATAATTTAGCCTTTTCCGCTAACAGTATTTTGATGAATTTTTTGTTATCTCCCTTTGCAAATTTGAAATCGAAATAACTTTGAAATAGGGGGTACTATAATTTTTTCAAATGGAAAAATATTTTACATTATTAGTGTTATTTAAGATGAGGAGATGCTAGTTAGTGTTAACATCAACCATAAAGGCTGTGCAGTAGGAAATTTCACAGGTCTGAAATCGCAACTTCCTGTTTGGTTTTGAAAATATAAACCTTGCAAATTTTGTTTCTTTTCCTTTCTTATTCAAATTGAAACCTGGTATTATTATCATTGAAGGAGATAGCAAAATATTCGTATTTTTAAAATATAACTTTTCTTACTTTTACATTCTTAGCGGAAAATGCTAAATAATTCATGGCAACCCATACATTTCTTAAATCTTAGTATCCTTAAGTAAAACAAAACAATTGTATATTCTAAATACTATTAACAATCCTCTCTTAACGATTTCAATATGATTTGATCTAAAAACGTCTAAAGCCAACAAAATCTTCAGTCTCAATAAAGTTCAGTTTAAACAAGTTTCACTGTATTATAAATGTTGTTGTCTTCTTTCATCCTGTTTGTTATGTAATAATAAAAAATTCATTATATTGTTATTTCGACTTTGGCATGTAAATTTGTCCTCTTTAAAATATGTACATTCAATGACATTTCCAAAACTGGGCAAAAGGAAGAATTATGTTCTTCCACTCTTAAAAAAATTAGAAATTTTCCTGGCAGAAATTGATAAAAATTTCATGTACGTTAAAAAGTTGGCAGGAAAAAAGAAGTATGTTAAGATTCCATTAATATTCCTGTTACAGTACTGCAGGAATCCTGCAAAAAATTTCTAACAGGTAAAAAGTTTAATCAAAAACAAAATAACATGATAACTACATAACAATACTAGAACTGAATAACAAAAGAAAACAAGTGTGGCCTCTAAAAGTATGTCTCGCCTGTCGGCACCATCATAGAACTCATTTAAGGTCTAGCTCGGCCTTCAGGATAGTCAAGGTCAAGGTAATGTGACAGGTGACAGAATTCCATTAACCTATCACAGAGACTAATGGAACATAGATACCATGTCAATTAAGAAACAATGAAAAAAGACCCAAGTTCACAAAGTCACTGAACCATGAAAAAGGGCTCAAGGTCACAAGACATGGTGTCAGTTGCTTATTCCATAACTCTAAGTGTCTGTATACCAGATATCAGATGCCTAGCTATTATACTTTTCACTTAATTCATTTTCAACAAAAGTATTACAAAGAGGTTTTTGCCCCCAAAATCATCTAAGTCCACACAGTCGCTGGACCATGAAAATGAGGTCATAGTCACAAGGCAGGGAGTCAGTTTCGTAAACCATAACAGCAAGTGTCTTTATACCAAATAAATACTGTCAAGTTATTATACTTTTCACTAAATTCATTTTCCAAAAAGGTCTTACAAAGATGAAAAAACATCTACAAGTAAGTTCACATAGTCACTGAACCATGAAAATGAGGTCAGGGTCAAATGGCATGGGGTCAGTTGCGTAGACCATAACCCCAAGTGTCTGTTTACCAAATATCAGATGCCTAGCTAATAGCTATTATACTTTTCAACCAATTCATTTTCCACAAAAGTCTTACAAAAAAGTTTACACCTAAGTCATCACCACCGCCGGAAATAAATACCTGTCTTGCTTCTGTGACTATTCGTCCCAGGAAAGACAAAAAAATCATAAAAAAATCAACATGTTATACCTCTACTACTATCCAAAAGACCTTGTGTACATGCATCATCAAATGATTTAACTTTGATTGCAGAAATCTTCATAGCACTAAAATAATTTTATAACTAAATTTTTGTATTCCTTGTGATTTGCAAAAGCATTTAAGTTTCATTTAACGAAGTGTGTTGTAAATTTTTAAGACAAAATGAAATTTATTCCTTACATGGCTTAGCAAGATTGTGATATAAAACGTACAACTAAGAGGGTTATAGAGTAGATTGTTACCCTGAAAAAAAAGAATGTCTGCTAGTAGAGATCAGCTATATTGTAAAGAAGCATTTTCCAAATTTAAATGATATCAAAAAAATGGAGCAGTCGCACACGACAGCTAATCCCCTTGCCCGTTACATTAAAATGTCAGTCATGGTGAATCATCAATATAGAAAATGTAGGTCAAGGTCTTAGATTTGGTATGGATGTTGATTATCATCAAAGATGTACCCACTGGCATTGAAGGGGCCATAACTCCAATTTTGAAGAACTTAATTAGCTGAACAATATGCAATGGAAATTACTTCAATATCTTATATAGTTTTAGAAATATAAGACAAAATAAAAGCAAAATGCAGAAAAAAATCGAGAAAAAGGGCAATAACTCCCACATGGTTTGTTGGAATTTCTTCAAAATTTCAGGGTAGGTATATCTTGACATGCTGATCACTTTCATGACAGAACTTTGATATCTGTAACGGTTTTTGAGTTAATTGCAAAAAACTGATGTATGACCCCCATGTCATAAAAAAAATAATTAACAAGTCACCATGACAGACATTACATGATTGCAAAAGCTTTTTGACCACTAGCCAGCTTAGCTACATTATTATCTAACAAGTATAAGAAGAAAACTTACATTGGTTCATTCCAAAATGAACATTTTAAAGGTTCATTGTCTATCACAAATGCAGGCCACCAAATTCCTCCATCCAATTTCACAGCAACAATGTCTCCTTCTACAATTCATAATTTTTATAGAAATTTTAATCTTAGTACTGTAATGAAATTATCCTGTATTTTTATTTTAACTAATCATCATGATCATAATTCAAAATTCAGGAAAATAATTATATAAATTGGTAATTTATGTTGATGTCAGCCAGTTGAGAAAACCTGTCTCTGAAACTGAAAAAATAGCAGGTCAGTGTTAAGGAGGCATGTGAGGTTGCCATGCATGCACATCAGTTTATGAATGAAAATCACTGCTCGATTTCACCCAACTCAAAAACAAACTGTTTTAATTTTATAAGAGGCCAATGATGTCATTTGAATTGAATACAGAGTTTGCATTTTTACATGTAGTTAATTTAAGACAGAAGGTAAGATATATTCATTAAAGAGGCATCTGCAGACAGTATTTATCAGTCATTTTATATGGAGATACATGCTATATTCTATATTAGGTCTGTAACTTCCTCTGCAATGATAATTTATGTACAAGAAGCGGGCTTAAAACATATGAAAAATTTAACTACATTAAACATGTTAAAAGTATTCAAAGCAAATACACAAACTCTAATGCACCAAAGTTTTATTGAACTTAATCAACTTTTAGTGAGTAGAGAAAATAGGCATTATAAATTTTTGAGAGTAGACAAAATGGGATGTTACCAAAAACACATAGTTATTTAACAATATTTCAAATAAACATCTTTGAGAAGGCAGTTTAAATACATATTGTAATGTACAGATTTACATTTGTGTACCTACTACACTGCAACTATACACAAATGATAATTTTCTGGTAGTATAAATACTTACCCATGAAGCAGGAATCTATCTCCGGTTTTTTTACAACACATCTTCTCCGCTTTTTAGGCATTGTCTTAAATTGGACCTGGTAAACAATACAACATAAAAAATTAGTAATGTTTACACTGATTTCCAGTATTAAGTAAGTCTTTATATACCAAATAATAAATAGTTGCTGGGTACAAACCCAATAATCAATAGACAGTCCATATAGTTGATGGGTACAAACCCAATAATTAATGGACTGTCCATAAAGTTGTTGGGTACAAACCCAATAATCAATGGACAGTCCATATAGTTGTTGGGTACAAACCCAATAATCAATGGACTGTCCATATAGTTAATTAATGGACAGTCCAAATAGCAGGTTATTTTAGCGGGTGTAAAATGTGGCAGTTTTTAGGTAAAAATGTATAACAAAAATTTTAGTGGTTTTTATTTTGGCGGACCGACCAACTTTAAAATCAGAAATTTTAGGGGTTTTGTATATTATTTGTGATTGAATAAAAATTGATAAAAAAAAACACATTTCTTACAATTTCGTAATTATTACAAATTAGTTTATTGTGTGGATTTTGTTTGATGTGATAATCTGCATGTTTATTTTTCTCTAATTTTCAAAAATTTAGAAAAGACAGGAGATCAAATTCTCCCAACCAAGCACCCTGGGGAATCCCCCCGGACTAGGTTATCATCATTTTCATTGTCGCCAAAAAAAAGAGACCTTTAATCTTTATAAAATGTTTGTTAATTTAAAAACAAAATTCGAACAAATACTAACAACAGTCTTAAAATTTTACGGTTTTACTTTAACAAATTCAAACTTTAGGACTATTTCGCACAAGTAGAATTTTATTTAAAGGGAAACACCGCGGATTTGCTATTTGGGGGTTTAATTTGTTCCTAGTGTTATAAAATTGAGTTTTACAGAATTTCAGCAAAAAATTCTTTGAAATAGCGAAGTTATAGTGGTTTTTCTACAAACTACAAGCATTTCCGGTTGTAGGAGTATGACGCAACTCCTACAAGGTCCTACTAGAGGTACAAACCCAATAATCAATGGACTGTCCATATAGTTGTTGGGTACAAACCCAATAATCAATGGACTGTCCATATAGTTGTTGGGTACAAACCCAATAATCAATGGACAGTCCATATAGTTGTTGGGTACAAACCCAATAATCAATGGACTGTCCATATAGTTGTTGGGTACAAACCCAATAATCAATGGACAGTCCAGATAGTTGTTGGGTACAAACCCAATAATCAATGGACAGTCCATATAGTTGTTGGGTACAAACCCAATAATCAATGGACAGTCCATATAGTTGTTGGGTACAAACCCAATAATCAATGGACTGTCCATATAGTTGTTGGGTACATAGCCAGATATCAAATGTAAATTCTCATAATTGTTACCATGAATTGAAATAATTCTTCCATTGACAATGATTGGTCAGATATTATGCAGGTGCCAGTGGTGTAGTGGTTAACATGTTTGGCTATTAACACTGAGATTCGTGGTGAGAATATCATGCACCAATTTTCCTACTCTCTCTTGACACCATTTGCAAGGATGGTTTCGAGAAAGGATGCAAGTTGTTCTGAAGGGACTTAAAAAGGTTGTCCCGTGTATGAGGAAAGTAATACCCTGTGCACATTAAAAAACGCCTTTGTAGCGTTTTGTAAAATGGGGGCCGTTACAAAGGCAATGCTCATTTACTGAACACAGAGTAATATCGGCTAAGGTAACAACTCAACTGGCAAAGAAACGACAGTCTAAACGATGGTGTATGATTTTTAAGAATGAAAAGAACAATGACAGCAAATGTTGACAGTGGTCTATGATTATAATTCAACAAGACTGCTGTCAACCTTTGCTGATTTAAAAATCATATACCATTAAATCCTTTGGGCCAGTTGTTACCTTAACCAGATTTGTATAAGCATTTAGCTTGTATTTGATTTTGGGTTTTTTTTTCAAACTTTAACTTGTTTTCCCAATCCAGGATAAATACATATTATTATTATGTTAAAACTAGAAACATACTGCAGTTGCTGATAACAATAATAAAATTATAAATGGTGAAATATTTAAGGTTATTTTCAAAAACAAAATTGAAAATTTTAAAAAATAAAATTCAAATATTTTCAAAATTGTTCTTCCAGTCTAAATGAAATATATTTCTAGGAATTACTTATGAAATAGACCAAAATATTTTTAAAAAATTACTAGTTTTAAAGAAATATTAGATTTAAAAAGGGACATAAATACATGTCAGAGTTTACCCCTACCCAGAAAATGTTCAAGGGGAATCGAGTGATTTGATGTATCTGAATGCCAACTTTAATAATAGTGCTTATTGTATCTAAGTGCTTAATCATTTTAGGGGGTGTCCCTGTCCCTGGAACACCCCTGAATAGGGGTATGGTCTCATTGCATGCCAATATTTAGGCAAGGACAATTTGATATTCTGTGGGGGCCTGGGATTTGACTGGGAATTTTTTTTCCCGCTTCACGGACCAGATTAATTTTTCACATACAAACGATGCAAGAAAATTTTGTTGGCAAGTTTATTTTATTTAATTGCCAAGATTGAAGCCAGATTATTTTTTTAACTTATGTGTTGCCAGACTATTTTTTTAAACAAAAATCAGGGCAAGGAAATTTTTTTCAAAAAAAAAAAAACCCAGTCCCCCCCCCCCCCCAGAAAATCCAATGGTCTGTGCATTAAAAACTGAGACTGACATCAAATCAAGGGGTTTGGTTAGTCCTAAAATTGTTAATTTAGAAATACATACTGACAGATAGATATGACTTCATTTATTAGCTTAATTAGTCTCTGGGTGATAAGGGAAGGTAAACATCTAGCTCTGGATCAAGTGCAAAAGCCAGACACACACTAAATCAATGTTAACATCTTTTACTTCTTCATCTTAATCTATATTCTTATTTTAAGTATTCCCTCTCTTAAAATTTTTCATATCATAATATTTATGCTCATATTTGGTCAAAAATAATTGAATTACCGCCATAAAATTATTTCATTACAGTTATCCTGTTCATGACATTCAGATAATTAAATTGAAATTTAAGGTCAAGACCTACAATGTATCACATATTTATCAAAGTTTGAAAATTTGTCATGATTCATTTGCATAATATATACCTGGTAAGTGTAGCAGAATATAAAAGAAAGTCATACCTGAAAGGATTATATATCCTCTGTAGTTTCACTAGTGACATCCATCATAAGTCCATAAAGAGCTTCTTGGGTACAAACCATGTGGTCACATCAAAAAATAGTACACGAGTTTTCATTGGTCAATTTTTTTTTATAAATCTGGCATATGATTTTTGATTGGTTGTCATTCGGAACACCTTAGCACAGTTTAGAAAAACCCGAGATAGCTTATAAAATAATAGAAAAATCATTTATGGACACTTTCATGGACAAATTATGGACATGTCCGTGGAAAAAATTTCTTGTTGGGTACTTTGATAAAAAATACCCAATAATGCTAGTCCATCAAAAAATGAGTTTTCTTGGGTACTTTCTTATTGGGTATACCCAACAAGCGAAAAAGTACCCAATAAGGGCCAAGTGGGCATACATAGTACCCAATATATGCCTTCTGGTAAAGACGGACGGACGGACGGAAGCACGGACGGACGGACGCCCGGCATTACCATATCCCCCGCATCGCGTTGCGGCGGGGGACAAAAAAAGCGGCCACCCTTGCAAATTATGGTCCAAGTGAAATACATGTAAACCTTGGCATGAGTATGATTTAACATCACCTATCCAGACCATTGTACCAATGAGACCCTTAAAACTATTTAACTATTACCTATGACCATACTAATATTCTAACTGCCTCTGTCTCTATCTCTAGACTAATCTATATACACATTATAAGCTGCAGTAATCCCTAACACAAATCAAAGAATACAAAGCAATAAGCATTTACAAGAAACTGCTTGAGTGACAGCTAACCAGATTTGTCTTCCTTATTGTTTGAAGCATTCCACCCCTTCCACCCCCTCCCCCTCCCCCCCCCCCCCCCCCCCCAACATACATTGCAAAGTCTTGGGTTGGAAAATCGATATGCTGACCTTACCAGAGCACCTGTTATCACTTATAGTTTTAATGGAGAGAAAAAAACATTGTTGTGACTTTAGTTTTAAGTGTTTTTTAATCTTTATATCTTTGTTCTTACTGGTGTAAGAATATGAATTTCTGTTCTGCTCTGTTGAAATTTTTTGCATTTTTCTTTATTACTTTTCTCTTGCTAATACACAATTACCCATGATAGATGCACATAAGCCTCTCATTATACAGGTTCAAGACCACAATTAATGCATAATTTTTGTTGTCCACAAATATAATCCATTCTATAAACTTATTGAATTTCTTCTTTTATTTTTTGTCCATTATAAAGCAATTTTAAATAGTTTTTGTTATAAATTTATAGTAGAATGTTCAAAGTTGATGTTTTAAAAACGTGATTTTTATTAAATCAAGAGGCTCATAAGAGCATGTATCGCTCACCTGAATTTAACTTTTCCACCTTCAGCATGACTAAACATAACAGTAATTTTCGCTGGTTTTCCCATTGAGTCCTATGTTAAACTAAGTTTGTCTGTGGCAGTTATCTTGGTTGACAGTCCAGGTCATTGGACACAATTCTGAAAGAACCATTGCTGCCGAGTCTGGTTTCAATTGCCCCTATGGTTTCAGACAAGAAGATTTTTCAATAAATTTTCGAGTTGAGTCCTATGTTAAATTAAGTTCAGTTGTGGCAGCCATCTTGGTTGACAGTCCAGATCACCAGACAAAATTCTGAAAGAGGACCATCTAAGGACAATTTCTGCCAAGTCTGGTTCCAACTGTCTCAGCAGTTTCAGACAAAAAGAACTTTAAATGAATTTTCCCATAGGGTCCATCTTGGTTAACAGTTCAGGAGATTGGACATATTTCTGAAAGAAGACCATGCAAGGATCATTGCTGCCAAGTCTTGTTACAATTGTCTTAGTGGTTTCAGAAAAGAAGACTTTTAAATAAATTTTCGAGTTGGGTCCTATGTTAAATTAAGTTTGGCTGTTACTATTTTTAGTCACAGCAGCCATATCCATTAAAAGTCGGGGATGCCGGACATATTTTGGAAGGGGGCCCCCCAATGTCCATTCCACCAAAGTTTGGACCCAATTGGCGCAGTGGTTTCAGAGGAGAAGATCTTTAAAGATAGGTTTATGCCGGAAGCAGTCTTTAAAGGGCAAAACCTCCTATAACGATTTTGGTCATGTTAACTTATTTGTAGATCTTACTTTGTTGAACATTTTTGCTGTTTACAGTTTGTCTTTATCTATAATAATATTCAAGATAATAACCTAAAACTGCAAAATTTCCTTAAAATTAACAATTCAGGGGCAATAACTGAACAAAGGGTTGACAAAATTTCATGGCATGTAGATCTTGGCCTGATGAACATTTCAGTTTTGTTCCAAATGCTTTAGTTTTTGAGATATAAGCCAAAAACAGCAGTTTTTTACCCCTATGTTCTATTTTTAGCCATGTCGGCCATGTTGGTTGGAAGACTGGGTCATCAGACAAATTTTTTAAACTAAATACCCTAATGATGCTTGTGGCTAAGTTTGGTTCCATTTGGCCCAGTAGTTTCAGAGGAGAATATTTTTGTAAAAGTTAACGGAAGACGATGAAGGAAAGACGGATGCCAAGTGATGAGAATAGCTAACTTGATCCTTTGGGTCTGGTGAGCTAATAAAAAGTGCACTATGAATTAAAAGTGGTCTAGGACCTACAGTTGTACAATTTCTCAGATCAACATATGTTTGATAAATTTACTTAATTTTGGCTTTGTCACAAAACCAATTCACGCAAGTTGCAACTCAATGTCCATGATTAATTATGTGTATTCCTATTTATATCAATTCACATCCAATTTTCATTTATCTACTGACCCAAGTCAAGGGGAAACTATATGATCTTATCCCAGGAGCCTGTATCACTTATCTGGATTCAATTTGCCAATCAACAGCCATAAAAGTTGTAACTGAATGGCTACTTGGTTAGTAATTGGGATAAATGTACATTATTCTATACTGGATCATCTTAAAGAAGACTTAAAGTGAAATTTCCGATCAGATCCTAAATTATGCATTGGTGACCATCTTTGTTGACTGTCTTAATGGGTAATATAGGAAAGTAATATCATTGCTGCCAAGTTTACTCCCTTTTTCTTAGTCGTTTCAGAGTTAGCATTCCATGTTATCAGACACAATTCTGAAAGATGACTATCTAAGGACAGTCTGGGTCATCAGACCAAAGTCTGAAATAGGAGCATCTAAGGACTATTAAGTTTCAATTGGCCAAGCTGTTTCAGACAAGAACATTTTAAAATGAATTTTCCCATAAGGTCATATGTTAAACGAAATTCGGTTGACAGTTCAGTCTTGGACACAATTCTGAAAGAGCATTATCTACACACCATTGCTGCCAATTTTTGTTCCAAATGACTCATTGGTTTCAGACAAAAAGATTTTTAAATGAATTTTCCCATACAACCCTATGTTAAACTAAGTTTGGCTGTGGTAGCTATCTTGGTCAAGAAGATTATTAAATGAACTTTCCATGATCCTATGTTAAATGAAGTTCAGTTGTGGTGACTTGATCCTTTTTGACAGTCTGGGTCATCAGACATACTTCAGTGAATTCTGAAAGTGGACGACCTAAAGACCATTGCTGACAAGTTTGGTTCCATCTGGCCATGTAGTTCCATAGAAGAAGATTTTAAAAATTCGTCCTCCCCTTTTTTTCAATTTTTAGTAACAGCAGCCATGTTGGCTGCAACTCGGGGATGCCGTACAAACACTTTGCAAGGGGGCCAACAAAGGAAAGTTCCACCCTATTGGTCCAATGGTTTCAGAGAAGATCTTTCAAGGAAAGTTTAAAATGACGGACGAGAACAGACACATAGTGATGGCAATAACTCACCAGGAAATTTGGCCCAGGTGAGCTAAAAAAAAAAGAAAAAATGCTCCTTATACTTAAGTAATATTGAGCTGGATTTTAGGGTGAAAATATTTACATGAAATTTATATTCAGGGGTTTAAATTTTCTGGACACATTCACTAGCTCAGGACTAATTAACTACCGGTAGCCCAATTGCTCAAAATTGTAGGGTAGAAAAATTTACCAGCTTGAGAATATGGAATCAATCAATACCATTATCCATATTTTCCGAGCTACTATCAGCCATCCAAAAGTGGTAACCTCTATTAGACGTTTCAACTGTAAGGGATAGGTACGAGGAAAATTTAGTTGCACATCAGACTTTAACTATCAAGAAATATGATAGCCCACATATAAAAAAAAACACTAGTCCTGGGCATCGGATTAGTGCTATTTTCAACCCCTGATATCTCAAATTCAAAATCAAATTTTGTTTCCAATACTCCTGGAACTTCTTGGAAACATGATTTACATATTTTCCAGTTTATAATATTTGTTATTCAGTAAGTTAAGCCAGAATTTCAGGTTTGCCTGCGTGCAACAAGCTTACCATAGATATAACCTTCTGAAAACATTGATTTTTTTGTAGCATGTTAAATTAACATTCACAATTCAAAAATACCTCATAATAAATATTCATATTAAATAAGACCAAAATTAAACAATTTGATGGAAAATTTAGGAAAATGCTCCAAAGTCCATATTTTTTACTTTTAAATCCGTAACATGATGCAATTTTGATGAAATTCTTCCACATTTCGTGCAAGTTGGTTTGTTAAGAGAGAAGCATGAATTCCCCCAGTATTGAAATTCTAAAAACAATTTTTGTCTTAGGTTTTTATTCTTTACAACCTTTTTAACAGAAACAAATCAGACCTTGATGGCAAAAATGGCCAAATCTCAATTCAAAACTATGAGAGAAATCAAAATAAAGCACAATAATGATCTAGAATAACTTCATTGCTTGTAAAAAAAAAATTAACAAGGGCAATGCAAAGCCTTGCATCCCCTCACTGTGAAAAAATTTGACCCTGAGACTTGATCTTTGACCTATGACCTTGAAAATCAATAGGGTTCTAGATATTCATAAGTATGTGCCAAGTTTGGTCAATATCCCTTGAAGGATGTTGAGTCTAGAGTGTTCACAAGGGTGTTACAGACGGACAGTAACACAACAAATAAATAATACAAAATGCAATCAAATAAAATCAAATAAAAGATAATAAAATTCAGAACTGAAACAAAAGAAATATTTTCTAATTTAACTTACATATGCTGATGTTTAGATTCTCCTTCTTTGTCCAGCAGACCATTTGTGTTTGCACTCTTCACCATTTGGACTAATATAGGTGTTAGCTCCCCTTCAAAGGCACACAAACCCTAAAAAAATTATAGTTATAATGATAATATCTTATATAAATAAGATTGCAGGACAAAGGTAGACAAGATGATCACTCCAAACTGCAGAAGTGATGGTTGACAATTAATTACTTTTGTCTGGTATTGTAGAATGTGGTTATGTCAAAATGCTGTACATGTAGTTTCGCTTGTGATATTTGTATTTCAGATGAAATGACTACTTAATGTGGTCCTGTTACACACACACATGCACACACTAAATCCAAGAATATGTTTGATATATTGAATATAGTTAATTAAGGATGGATGAATTAACGTCCAGTGGCAGTCAGGTGCATATCAGGAAGAGAACATGTTGATATGATAATTATTATGATCCCTGCTTTTTACTAGACCAACACACTATATAGGTCTTTAATGTGCTAGCTCACGAGGTAACTGTCCGCAGGAAGACATATCATCTCACTCGGACACATTATACTGACTCCGAGCCGACCAGTCTTTGGCCTTACTCCTAGATGCCGGGTGCTTGGCGGAGAAGCAGCAAATACCAATTTTAATGTCTTTGGTTTTACATGGCCTGGGATCAAACCCGCGACGTTCAAAAGCAGAATGTGTCCATGTGAACATAAAGTTGAACTTGATTGGTGTTTATTGGTCCATAACAATATTTCAAATTTCAGATTTGGGGGGAAACAATACAAAAGTTATTGAACAGAATCCTCAAATTTGGCTATTTTCCATATCTGGAAATGACAAAATTTATATTTTTTCTATTCTTAAAGGGGCCTAAGGTTGAAATGGTAAAAGTTACCATACACAAATCAAGTTAACCTGATGAATGTGGAAAGCTTATACCTTTTAATAATGGTAGGCAATGTCTTTGTTTTCTTTCTAAAGTCAGGACTTTATTTTCATATCAATACCTTAGTAAATGCTGCTGCAGTCATCTGAACACGTCCCTCATCTGAAGCGTAAATTTTTAGATCATGTCTAAATGTACTGTGTAACCTTAGGAAACCAAGTCCTGGGGTCTCAAACTGACCTACAATTAAATTTGCAATATTTTAACACACTGCAAAATTAAATTTTAGATTTGTATTAATCTAGCTTTTAATTAGCATTTTCAGATAAAATGGAACTGAGATAAAAATAATATCTAAACTTGACCAAAAAAGAAGACTTTTGTTCAAATTTTGTTAGTTAATGTATATTTTGCAAATGAAGCAATCATTGAGCCAATGCATACAATTTTAAACTTTATTAGCAGATAAATGGCATATAGGTGCATGTTTATATATAATTTCACCTTGACCTCCAGGGTACAAAGTTCTAAATGCCTTGCCAAGATCCTCAGCTTGGATCAGTTAGCTCCCCTCCCCATTTTGCTATCAGAAGCAGTGACGGTTCTCTAGGTACATCATCTATTAAAAGAAAATGGCAAATTTAGTTAAATAAGTGCATCTAAATAATCAAATGATTCCTGTTTCATTTTTTTTAATCTGAATTTTTTTTTATACAAATTTAAGTTTTGCTAATTAACAACTTTTATAAATAGTATAAATAGATTACATAAAGCTGTTGTTGTACATATTTTTTTCTTCTTATTTTGGTTGAAATATTCTTCTACTATATATCTTAAACAGTTTTTAAAGTTCAGTTAAAACTCTAATAAGATATGAAAGTTAAATAATAAAAAATTAACTGTTACAATGTATTAGCTTAAATGTCAAAAGTCCCTTTTTTTAAAAATTATTTGATCATCAAGACTTTATCATTCTGATTTTGTTTCAGCATGTATGTATACTAAACGAATTAAGTAGGTTAAAGAATTATCATGGAGGATGATAATATACATGTATATAAAATTTCCCTACCTTATGTTAATACACAACAAACCAAATTCTATAAAACAATTTACTTATTTGAAAATATCTAGCACCTACATACTACCTTGTTAAGCAGCACCAAAGCTTAAGCGTCGGATAAGTCATGATTCTTGCATATCAAAAGGTGTTTTGGATTGCAATATCAATTGATAAATATTTTTTAAAGGAAAAAAAAAAATACATCTGAAGCATTTGTTAACTTGTCTATTTTTTAAACAAAAAAAAAAAACAATGTTTTGGATAGGATAATGTGGGTTTACATTGAAATTTTAATCCAAATAATGCAAAAACAATACTTTTGAAACTTTTGAAAATATTAGTAGTAAGACTGAAAATCTTGATATAAAAGATAAAAAATAATAAGTACTTTCCCGAAGTTCTCTTGTAAAAGCATCTCTTTGAAAGATGTACAGTCAAACCTGCATTTAACGGCCATAATTGGGACAAAAGTAAAGTGGCCGAATAAGACAGGTGACTGTTTAATCAAGTTTTACCTTGAGCGGCAATTCAGTATTTTGCTTTCCGGTCCGGAACGATCAAGATATTATCGTTGTCTAACATACAAATATGGCGGTTCGACTGAGATGAAACGATGTTTTTTTCCACAATCGACCGTAAATGAACGATGAGATTGATAATTTGAATGATAATTAAGCTATGCCATTAATTAAAGATGATTTGAAAGTCAATTAACGATGATTTTAACATTTATAGAAAGGTAAATGACCGCTTAATTTAGGTACATTTCAAGCTTGGGTACCATTTGTTGTGACCGCTGGCCGCGTAATACAGGTGACCGCTTATTCGAGTTAAATTAACACGTAAAACTATTTGGACGGACTCCAGGACGACCGCTGAAGGCAGGTGGCTGCTTAATTGAGGTGACCGTTAGGGCAGGTTTGACTGTACATACAGAACAGAAGACTTTTTTTTTCTTCATTTTTAAAAAAATATGTTTAAAGTAAAAAATTGCCAGAACACACCATTTGATATCAATGTCTGTAATTGACTGAAAAAATAGTATATGGTATGAATTTAGTGAAATGATTCTCTTCTCACCACTGTAGGCATTTCTCCATGATGAGGTTACAATGAAGTTAATTAGGAATAAAAGCAAACGTCTAGCATCTAGATCATGTGGATAGCTAAAGCTTATTACATTACCATAACCATTTCTTAACAACAAATATGGAATGAGGAACCTGAGTGAGTTATCTTTTCCTAACCAATGTAGGTAAGGGAGATAATTAAATGCTCTCCATTTTGTCCTGAGGTTAAAAGGGAGACAAATTTATTATCTCCCTTACCTACATTGGTTAGGAAAAGATAACTACTCAGGTTCCTCATTACATATATATATTTCAACTTATGAAAGAAGAGTGTACGAAAACTTTCTGTCAGCAGTTAGAACTGAGGTAATTCCAAATACACTTGTTATTTCAAAACTTACAATAAAATTCTAATAATTTATTTTTTATTACATTGACTATTGTGAAATACCAGGATTTCAAAGTGAAAGAAAAGTCATATTTCACTCTAGGAAGTTACGTAACAATAGCTGTCACCAATGATGTTACTATACAAACATCGATGCACAGTGACATAAAAAAAATAATCTATTTTTGTATTTTCTAATTAAATCTTCTGAATTTGTCAACCAATAAACAGAGTAACTTATCTACATCAGTCACACATTAATTCAAGAATCTGTATAACATACCAATGAAACTGTATTTGGTCTAACTTTTTTATTAACCTTACATAAAATTTTAGTGCCTAGATTCAAAATGAAAACAGAGAGTCTTAATAATCATTACACTCAAAGTCTGTCATGAAAACCCCCAAAAAACAACTGCAAAATGTTGTTGTTTAAACATAGTTCATTGGAAAAACATTTTAGCAATTAGTTCCTGAAAAATCAAAACACAACACAATCAACCAAATGCTCAAAAGAGCCTGTAGTCTCACCTGACTTACTGCTATCTATTAATGTAATTAAAGATTCTTTTTGAATTTGAAAAACTCAACAAAGCTTTGAATTTTACATGTAGATATAAATATTCACGACAAGTAAATTTTATGAGACAATATACAGAAGTTGAGATAAAAAAAAAATTGTTTATCACTCTACTTCTATAATTATAAAGAAGACAATAGTGAGTTATCCATCCTTAACAACCTAAGTAAGATAGTTATGTTTTCTCCCTTCTGACCTATGGAATAAAGGGAGGTTAATTTTATTATCTCCCTTTGATAAAATTAAGGGAGATAACTGTAAGTTTTGACTGTGCATGTATCTTTATATGGTAGGTAATTTAATAAGCAGAGCAGCCCTATAACATCTATACTAAAATTACCACTGCTGTCTCCCGTATCAAATTCTAAATCAAAGACTGAAAAGGCATATATGTATAATTAGCCACTATAAGTCAATTATCAGAAAAAAAAACTGCTAAAATAAGATTGAATAAAGATACAATGAAAGATTTAAGACAGACTTTAAAATTTTTTATCAGACAATGGCTGTTCCACAAATGATTTTAAAGAGGTAAGAATTATATCAAATTTTGATAACTGTTGATGATTTTTCAAAATCTGCCTTACACAATAAAAGAGAAAACAATAATAAATAACCTAAAATAAATAATAATAATTTAATGATTGAAGTTTTTATTCAGTGTTAAAAATACAACAATCTGCTGAACATCAAATAGCAATTTTACATATTTTCTTCACAGCTGAAAAATATTTTGAACAAAAAAGTCAAACATGTTAGCAAAACACACACACACACACAAATGTTAGTCACTACAAACCCTCACTAGAAGTTCCAACAGGTCGACCAAATGGTTGATGTTTCAACTGAACTTTACGATGAATTCCCGTAAACTTGTACCTAACAAACCAATTGAACATTTTTGTGATTCAATTGACAATAAAGGGTCGATTTCATGTTTCATAAACCATGCTCTATAGCACTATAATGCATTCAGATTTCTGTGCAAAATGAATTAATTTTCATAACTAAATGAAAAGAAGCAAAAAAAAAAAAAAAACCAAAGCTAAACCCGCTATTAATATATATGTGTGTGCTGCAATTAAAGTTTTAATAGCAATTTGGTAGCAGTCATATACATGTAATTATGTTTGACAAATATTATTCCATGCTGAATAAATTTTCTTTCTTATAATTTATGAATACAGTAGAATCTTGGTGCGTCGAACTCGGGTTCCTCGAACACCATGAATTTCTCGACCCTTTACGAAAGTCCGGTCATTTTTTCCATTATGTCTATGTAAATTAACACTCAATTCTTCGAACACCGATTTCTTGAATTCTCGAACTAATTTTCTGGTTCGTACAACAGTAATATTATGTAATTTACTCTCAGTAACTCAAACAGAATTTTTTATTGGCGTTCGTGACAAATAAGTGTGAAAACCAGAGGTCAGATCATTGATGACAAGAAGGTGATTTTTTGTATATTACAGGTCATTGATAATCCACTTGATGTTTATCAGTGATTTATTCTAAAATTATTATTTCCACATCAAGATGTGATGAGTGGATGTTTTAACGATCGGATTCTCAGATAAGAAAAATGTAAAGTGAATTTTAAATTTATTACTATCGTAACTGAAAATTTCCAGACTTCGACGGCTCGAACTATGGATTCCTCAAACTAATTCTACAGACCTCTTCGAGTTCGAGAAATCAAGATTCTACTCTATACTCTAGTACTATTTTCATATTGTAAGAGGAATTTAGTTAAAATTTTAGGACAAGTGTCAGTAGACAGCAAGTAATAGTTGAACACAGTGAGATTTATTCCAGGTGAGCTTAATATTAAATAATCACAACATGCTACAAAAGTAAGCAGTAGAAATTATTCTGTTAAATCATAAAAAACCCAAAATAGAAATAATAAATAAAAAAAAAAACCCAAAACAACAAAAAAAGAAAATAAAATATATGAATTATATCTGTACATTAAGCCGATAGGAAATAGGTTACTTAGGAACATGCCACAACACAAATGTTAGAATGTTTTACAGAATGCCACCAATCACCATTGTAATGCTAAAATGTTACGCTACAGGAAATATTGATATACTGAAAGCCAAAATGTAACAACTGAAATCTGTATTCAATATCTTTTTTTTGTGTGCATCAAATATTTTTTTGGGCAATTTTTACAGAGTATACACATATTTTTTATAATTTGAATTTACTTTCAATGCAAAACAGATCCCGTTTGACAGGGGATGGATGGTGTGGTCTGATGAATTTTCACAAATTCAACATGTCTTTTTAATAATTTTTTTCAGAATTATATAACAAGGTCATGTGATGGGTGCACCTCCACCTAAATCAGCACCTTGATTTTCTCAGTCATCAGATTCCGTCATTACATTTTGGCACCCACTACTACAGATATTGTGCGAAATGTTTACACACCCTCTTCGCTAGACGATTTCTTGGGATGACCATATGGTTGATACTTCAGTTGTACCTTACGATTTATTCCAGAAAAATGTCCATACCTACATGTATTGAGAGTTAGAATATTCAAAATTAAAGTATATAAGCGACACTGACCACAGAATTCCATTTTTTTCAATGCTGAAGTCATTTTATTGTAATATCAAACGAAGAATAGACAAAAAATGTGCTACCCTGATATTTGGACTTTTGTATAGATATTTTATTAAAAATTCACCCATTTTCCTTCTTTTTCCATGGTTTTTTTTCTCTTTTAGGTCAATACCAATCATACTGACCTTTCCAAAAATAGAAACTGATAAATAGTTCATGATTTAAAAAGGTTGCATCATAACACTGTCAGGGAGGAAAAGTAATATTCCCTTTTGTCGAATATTACATAATCATCTATGATGGTGAAAATTATACACCCTATCCAAAACCTCATAAACATATTATCCAAAATAATGATCACTAAAATTGATTCTAATTTTAATAAGATTTCCAAGTTTATATTTTTTATTATGATTTATCATTGAAGCAGAAAACAAAATGTACAAAATTATTTTGAGCGTAATTAAATGTATTCTAAAGCTTTTTTCTAATTTCATTTTTATTACCTTAGTTTTCAACTCTAGAAATTTATTTTACTTGAAATTTTTAACATTTTGAAAATATGAAAAATGTTCTCTGTGACTTTCAGATGAAGAATAGCAATAAAAGTGTTGTTCGTTTGTTTGAATGTTTGTTATCTGTAGATTTTGTGTCAAGAAATTAGCAAAAATCAAAATCTGATGGTTTAATGATCGCAGTCTGCAAATATAAAACATCAGATTTATTTCAAAATGAAATTTAATCATACATACATTTCTAAGACCAACTTTAACTGTTGTAATTTGGCCTTTTTCTCTACTATCTCAGGATCACTGTTAGCATGATTTTCATCCAACAAAAATCTAGCTATATCTAGGACTTCTTGAAGCTGTTTTGGTTTCTTCAGTTTTAAATGACCTGTTCTGTAACCGTCATACTTTTTGAACAAATCGTAGAATCTAGAATTAATTAGAGAGAAAATGTATGTGGAAAGTCTTTTGCCTTCTTGACACATTGTAATAAACAGAATCCACAGTGAATTTTATTTGAGGAACTTTGTCTTAGTGACATCATTGTTTGGAGCCAGCTGTGCCACAATTAGCCAAATAAATAATCAGATTTTTTCCTGTTGGAAAACCAAGTTAATGAACAGTTTGAATTCAGGCATCCCAATACTGTGCAGTAAGGCAAACATCAAATTTAAATCACTAAATCTAAGACATTGATATTCAAACTGAAAACCATTTTTCTTATAGGCAAAATCGGTGTCAGCAATTTGAAAATTCATTCCCAATACATAAAGAAAAGATTACCAAAGGACTCTATACTTCTGAATAATTATTCTGAGATTAACAAGATATCAAAAGCTCACTTTTTATGTTTGACCTCCATCTTCATTTTCTGTTTTGGAGTTCTGTCTCCATGTCTTATTACAGCTATTACACATCGTAACTCCATCCTGAAAAACAAACCAGTTGTACTAGTCAGATTAAAATATTAAAAGAAAAAAAAGGCATAACAACAAAGATTTCACAATTTGGAGAAGCTGTTTGAAATATGCATATTCAGTCTCTATTACACTTACACTTTCCTACAAAATATTTTTGTAAACAGGGTGTTTTGTGAACAAGGAGTTTACTCAAAATTTTTAATTTTAATATTAGAGTAATTTAAACAATCCAGATTTTACTTCATGGTCTAATTAGTATTTTACCTTACCTTAAAAGTGAACATAAAACTCCTATCTATAACCGATCTCATTAAACAAAACAGAATTTATAAAATTTGTACAACCTGACTACAGTTTACAACTATCTGAAGTTTTGAATTAATGGCTTCTGTTTTCCCCTGATGGCAAGTGAAATGACTACATAGAGACTGAGCAACTGAAAAGATTCTTTTGGTATATGCTTTGATTTTTTTACAAACTGCACCGGCCTGTTTGTGCCATTTCTTCACTGCTACAATTGTCTTGTCTACTTTTTATGTCCAATTCTTTGAATATCGAACATTATTAGGAAATTTCAATGATTTTCTTTTCTCTCAGTTATAATTTTTGAGCCCAGAGAGGCATTGCACCAATTTGTATCTTACTCAAAGATGCTAAACCTTTTTGGTACTATCAGTAAAAACAATCTGGGTTGTCAGTAATTTGCAATTTTTTTCAGTTATAATAATTTTTCATATTAAATTGTATCCTACAGCGTAATTATAAGAAAAACACAATTTACTGAGCTGCATTCATCAATATATTCGGAACTGTACAAAAACTGAATTGTTTATTTTATAAAGCAAATAATCCGGAGAGAAATTTAAAAATCCTAATCTCTATAGATCTTTATCTTTCCATGATAATAACCTATGATGAAATATTAAAATCTAAACCAGGAACGGTTTTGGACTGGTAATGAACGAAAATCTGTAAAAATAGACTATAAACCGTAACACCATAATTTTGCCCTGAAATTCATAACAATTACAAAAAAATCGTAGTGGTTGGTATCTATGCTTTCTAAGTCTATATGAAAAGTACTAACATTGATCCAGATGTTGTAGGCACTACAGGAATATCTTCTGGAGCAGAACCAAGAACCCATGGAATATGTAATTGTGGTGCCTTAGCTCTCATTATCATTGTTCTGAAATACAGAAAACCACATGTCAGTAAGACTGTAAAAACATTAACTATTTATCCTCTAGGAATACAACATTTACATATAACCTGTAATTTTCCATATGTACACGGTAAGTTACAATATATAAATCTTTGTGTAAAAGGCAATGTTGCAGAGATACATGTATGTTCAGAGTTCAAAATAATCTTATATGAAAGAGAAGGGACCACTCTCCCCTTCCTGAACACCCTTCAATGTGTTTATATGATTAAATTAATTTCAAAATGTTTGTTTGTTAAGTTTGGGTTTTATGCCGTTTTCAGCACATTTGGCTATTTCGCTGCAGCCAGTTTTTATTGGTGGAGGAAGTCAGAGTACCCAGAGAGAACCACCAACCTTTGGCAGGAAAATTATCAATTCTTGTCAATTTAGATCGGAATCGAACACACCCTGCCACAGGTGAGAATTGAACTCACATCATCTGTGTTGACAGGCTAGTGATCATCAGTAGTCATGACGAACTACCTAGACCATTCGGCCCCTGAGGTGCCTAATTTAAAATGTATTAAAGAGAGAAAAAAAATTAAATAAATCTTAAAAGGTTATAAGAAAATTTTATTATTATTATTATTATTAAATGTTGACATTACCTTGATTGCCCTATTCATACTGTAATTAAAAGTTATTTATCATACAATATTCCCCTCCCGCTCTGCATTTAAAAAAAAATTGTTACAACCTTAAGATGACTTAATTTTAAAGAAATGAGGCCCCAAAAAGGGCTTAATGCATACAATTTTTGAGAGCACTAAAAGCATTTTCAGGACAAATTCAAAAGAGGTACAAGAGGCAGCATGGCAACCATTGATAAAGACATGGAGCAGAACACTGCTATAAATGCATACAGAAACCAATAATAACAACTTTGTTATGGCTCAATATTTTTGTTGAACGTAATTTCTACTAAATCTACTGAATTTATTGTGGGTCTCATATTTTATTTTTATTACTAACTTCAAACAGTCTAATGACACCTCAGTTCGTAAAATGGATTTGTCAGAATTTTAATATCTTAATCAATGTGAATTGTTTAGTCACTTGGGTGAAAGATGCAATGAGCTAAGTCGTAACTGAAACAATTGAACTTACATAATTTTGTTCAATCATGTCTTCCAGAGAGAAAAAAAATTCCGCCTACATAATTTTCAATGTACATTGTAAAAGGGAAAAGTCTTACCCTAAAATTTTGGCACAATCATCATAATACTTTGCAGAATTCTTCACAAAACTAAAACCATTAACATCACAGACATAAGACTGACCATTAGCTCTCAGCAGATCAAATCCACACACATTTTGCTGAAACAAAAAGATTCTGCATGATTTCATGATCATATTTCACTATTACTTTAATTTTAATGTAGGAATAAAGCTAACATACATATGTATATATATATATATATGTGTGTTTTTTAATTTGTCATACTTCTGCCAGATAAAATTGACTCCTATATTCTCTAACCCACCCTCAGATTTCATATTATTTTCTATACTTTCTTCAGTATTCCAACAAAGTACTTAAAGACTTAAGAATGGCAAGAAATTTGTTGAAGCTAATAAATGACATATAATAAAACAATTGATGGGTTTAAAGTTAAAAAATGCATATATTAAATAACATGAGACTATAAAAAAATTAAACAGTAGTAACTAGAATTGTCCTAAAGGGGGTTAATACCCCCTGCTGCAACCTGTCTTTTTCTAAGCCCAACAGAAAATCCTGACAATATGCACATCTCCATAATGTGATCTAAGAATTCATAAAGTTCCAAGAGAATCATGCAAGTAACGTAGGAGGAGTTGTGGCAAACATATGGGACAAAGTTTTGTTAAAAAATGCCTAAGTCCAAACAGCCATTTTACATTTCTTGTCAAAATAGAAATTCCTGACAATATGAACATCTTCATAGAGTGATCTAACAATCCTGAAAGTTTCATGAACGTTATTTCGGACAGACATAGAGACAGACACATTGAAACATATATATAGTATAAAACCTTACTTTAAATGCCAGGCAGACTTTTCTGGCCAGTAATTTATCCTTGGCACTCAGTAAGACTGGATAACGGACTTCTTTACCACTTTTGTCCCTTTCTACTTTCCCATCCAATGCTGGAGACTTTCTGGCCTCTGCATGGCAGTAGTCTGGTCCCACTGTGTACACCTGTAAGTAGGGGTGTAAAGTTTCACAGATGCATCGATAGTACTGATCGAGCACTCAACCAATATTCGTATCCTATTGTCACATCAGAATTGCAATTTGCATCACTTTTCCCCACAATATAAACCGTTTCCTGTTAAATTTAAGAATCCCCAAACTGGTTTCCGGTTTTTTTAGGGAAAAATTTCAGTTGCATTGTCATTAGTCTTAGGTACCAGTTTCACATGTGTTAAAAATTTCATCATGGCAATGTAGGAAGCTACACTTCTTTTGTTTTACTTAGTACAGCTATGAACAGTTTTAATTGCAACTTTTCAGATTAAAATTTCTGTTGTACAATGTTTGTTTATATGCAATTTTGAGAGTTAATTCTGAGTGAAAAAGTATTACTGTATGGTGATATATTGGCATCGATAGTAAATATCGTGAGTTTTCTCACGATACTCAGGCCTACATGTACCTGTAATAAAATATATATCTTTCATATCTCATAATAATAAAAATTTTAAATTGCCAGCCATTGATTGAAATACTGGCTTGCTCATCAATTACAATATAGCTTACTGATATGAAAGGAAAGAGATATCGAGTAAATATCAACAAAACAAAACAACCCAGATAAAGAATTCAATGATGCAGTATGATCAGGACATTTCCTATGTAATTATTTATGTAGATCTCCTTAGCTGAAATTTGGCTTCCTATTTCGATAATTTTGGTTCTGTACTTCTTGTTTAATATAAGTTTGGTTTTTGGTCTTCCAAATGTTTCGGTTTTAATGCTGCTGATGAGAGGTAACTCCTTGAAATGTGTCAAATACAGCATAGTATAAATTTACTATATCTAATATTAGTATCTTTGGATTGTTATTTTTTTTATATATATTTAATATCTTGGAAAATCCCAGTAAATATAAGTGCTATTATTTTCCACAGACTATTTTATTTTTTCAATGATTAAGCCAGAATGCTACAGTGAAAATTAAGACTTTTAATTTTACCTTAACATCAGTGCCATCTGTTGGCATAAAATCTTCATAGATATAGGACCCTGTCTTCCTCAGATAGCTACATGTAGAATATATGCTACTTCTGGATCCAATCTAAATGAAAAATTTGACGCAATTAAATTCGGAATAATCTGTTTGGGATCCAGATATGTTTCTCTATTATGTAATAAGGAGGAGAACGAAACATAGCCACTGGCTGTTGGCAACTCTCATTAAATAAAGAATTTTAAAAAGTAACAACTAATACTGTGTTGGAATGCCCAAAACTATGCCCATTTTTAAAATTCTGAAACCTCTATGCACAACTAGGCATGACCACCTATTTTTGAACCAAGTTTCATTACGTTCGCTTGAACAGTTTTAGAGATCTGCTTCGGACAAGTTCATGGCTTAGAAGAAAGGAAAGGAAACAGAGCAAAAACAGAAAGTCCCCCAAACTTTGTTTTGGGGACTTAATAAAGAAATACTCAAGGCAGCATACAATTAGAATATGAAAGGAGATAAGGGTAAATGTCAATGAAATAAAACCACCCTGAAATGAAATTAAAAAAAATAGAGGTTGACATACAGCCTTCTTTATGAGGAATGTGCCAAAACTATGTACCATAATTTTCGATGTATAGGTCGATACTTTGCTCTGGGCTCGATCTATGCATCGCATTACCTATCCAAGATTCAAAAAAAAAATATGTTTGTAAACCCCAACAAACCCCCTATTGTTACTATTAATAAAACTATTTAAGAACTGTGCTTCGACCTATACATCGCATCAACCTATAGTCTGAAAATTATGGTAGTCAAATCTGTGTATAAAAGTCACCCAATGGACTAGAGATTAATTTTACAAGCTTTGTTCATAAAAGGGCATTTTCACAGAAACCTTTATAATCTAGATGTGCCATTTAAACCAGGTTTGACTGTAATAAGCTCTTATATTAACAGTTTATTAGAAATTTGTACTGATATCTCACATTCTATTTAATCCCACTAAGTAGAATAAATTAATTTACATGTATTACAACCTTTGTTCTAACCAATTTTTAAAAGGGTCAGTGACCATCAAGTGCTCTTCCAAGGTAACAAGACAAAAATTCCCTTCTTTCAATTGGCCAGAAATGTCCCGTTTTCATGCATTTTAGATAATAATATACCCTTGCAGAATAAAACAATGTATGTAAACGTCAGAAAATATCATGCAAAACAGAAATTTATGCAAGGTAAATCTCCTATTTCTACCTGATAGGTTGTTTCAAATAAACTTCATATTTTCTGACTTATATTATATATATATGAAATCCAGCAAAATTTGAAGGAAAACAAGATGGACTGTGAGCCACTGCTCACTAGTGATACCTGCTGCAATAAGGACGAAAAATAAAGGAGTCGTCAAAAAGGAAGTTTATGTCGCCTTGGTCCGAAAACGTATCCCATAAAATGGGTGTACCTATAGAAGGCTTGTGACAAAATAATCATGTGGCTGTGATGAGAAGTTGCACAGAAAAGTGTGAAGAAAAGATAGATGGACAGAACAACAATCCTTTGGAGCGGGGGTATAAAAATTATGTGAAAAAGTAGAATTTAGCTTTAAAATTCGTGATTAAAATAAACATCCAAAGTATTTGAGTAATTATAAGGTCTGAGATTCCACTGTCATTCAAATTTATTTTGAATTCAAGTATCACTTTTCTGCCTTATTCAGTGTATCCTCTGAGCGTAACACTAAAATGAATCTCTGTAGAACTATTTTGAACTATTATACTAAGGGTTCATTCCTTGTATTTCACATGGTAGATCTCCTTAGCTGAAATTTGGCTTCCTATTTCAGTATTTTTGGTTATGAGTACTTCTTGTTTAAAATAGTTTTGGTTTTTGGTCTTCCAAATGTTTCGGTTTTAATGCTGCTGATGAGAGGTAACTCCTTGAAATGAGTCATATACAGCATAATATAAATTTACTATATCTAATATTAGTATCTTTGGATTGTTATTTTTTATTTCCCTTCCTGGGATGTTCCGGGACATAGTACTGGTTCGCTGCAATGAAGAGTAAAGGATAAACTGTTTTTTGAGTAATTCTACCTTCCTAAACAATCTCTGACTACCACCTCCAGCAGCAGCAGGGAAGTATATATAAACATTGTGATCTTCGGCTGAGACTGGTTTCTCTACGAAAGGTTTATGGAAAACTTGGTTCTGGATCTCAATAGAATCTTCATTATCTGTAATGGTATCTGGAAGAAGAAAGCAGTGACGGATCCAGATGGGACATAAAGGCAGAACTATAAAATCGTCAAAAAAATATTTCGCCTCACTCCGCTCTGCATTATATTTTTCAATTCTAAATTTTACATCCTCAACCCCATTTTCAAAAATCCAAGATCTGCGACTGGAAAGATATCTTTAGGTCAAGAAATGAAATCTGGTCAAATCAATTTAAAAAGCAGCCAAACAAATGTGAAGAAATTAAAAAATGATAGCACACATCATATTTAAATATATGGAAAATCAATTATAAAGGTTTTTTTTTGGGTTTAAAATATAGTTGAATCTCGTTATCTCGAAATCGCTTGAGTCGAAGTTCGGTTATGTCGAACTTTTTTCCTGGTCCCGACCAGTCAACAGTATAATTTATTTATTTCAATTCCTTTTATCTCAAAATTTTATGAGTCGAAATTTTGGTAGTGTCAAAGTGATATTATGTACAAAGGAAATATCATTAGTGCAAATTTAAACTTGTTATGTCGAATTTATTAATCACCTGTACAGGTGAACCAAATTTTTACACCTGTCAAACAGTACGTAGGAAATCGATAATGGAAATATCATATGTTAATTATGTTTCGATAACAATCTTGTTAAGACTTAAATGTTATGTTTTTTATAATTAAAAAATATATCAGATTTTGTGATAAAAATAAATCTTACATCTTTTCTTACAATATGTGGTCGTCCTATTTATTCACACTATGGTCATTTAAAATTCAGATTATGTTAATAAGGCGTGACTTGCCGAAAAAGAATTTAAATCAATATTGGTCAACATGAAAGAATTATCAATTTGTGATTTCAAACAAATTGTAATTAAGAAACTATAAGAATTTATGAAACAATGATTATCATTAATCAAAATCATTTGATTACGCTAACAAGTAAAAACGACCAATGAATGCATGGAAAGGAATATAGGTCATTTAATGCTTATCTCCCTTTTCCAAAACTTGAGAATTTCCAACTCCTTTTTAGTTGAACTGCGGCTTTCTAGAACCCAATCCCATGTCCCTTGCACTTCGAGATAATGAGATTCAACTGCAAGTTTTTTTTTCTACAATTTTCTTTGTCTGAATGCAGGAAACAGAATGGAATTTCTTTAAAATCACCACTACAGTCAGGAAATTCTCCATATGAATGATATATACCAACAAGATTAATGTACAAAGAAAAGAAATAAAAGCACCTTTCACTGTATATCTGGAATGCCAGAAAACTAAAACTGTTGGACAAAAGGGATACTAATTTTCCCTTTTTGTCAGTTTCTGTATTATATTTTAAAATGAGAGTGTCCTTGTCACAAGATGTGATATCCAGGGATGGTTATAATATACTACTTAAGGCCACTACAAAATTTTCTAATCTGATTTTAAGGTGACACATTTTAAAATTTGTTGGATCATAAATCACAAAGCATTAACAGACCTGATTTTGACAACCATGTAAAAAAGCCATTTTACTAAGTATAATAAAGGAACCATTTTTGACAAAATCCAGATTTCCAAAAGCTGAAGAAAGTTAGAACTGTGGGGGGGGACCTCACTAGCTATACCCCCCCCCCCCCCCCCCCGCTGCTGTTAATTTAAAGGACTAGGGCATCCTTATCCTGGTGAATTGTCTCACAATTTCTAAGTGCAACTGGGTATAACTGAGGGAACAAAAGTGTATAAAATTATGGAAAAAAGTATTGGACTAGGATCTAACAGTATGCAAAGTTTCATTAACCTCTGATAAGGCATGTTTGAGAAACTGCAGGTACAAAAAAATTCTGGACAGACAGACAGACAGGCTGATTCCTATATACCCCTCCCCCCCCAAAACTATGTCTGCGAGGGGTATAATCAGGTATGCATTAAGGAGCTTAGTACTTACATGACGTAGGTGAAGTTCCATCGTCCCTGTTTAACACAGAATACCTAGGATGTGGTATACCATGTTTATATAATGTCTTGTATACTTCTCTTCTGTCTAACAATATAAACTGGGATTCTAAATCATTCACAACAAATGGCTTTCTAAGGTCCTTATAAGCAATGGCTTTTTCCAACGGAAATCCTGAAAGGAACAAACTTTGGTGTTGTGAAACTGTTTAGATATACATGTATATGCAAAATTTTTATTAAGAGGTTGGTTTAAGAATTTCTGGACATAAGAGTACCAGCTGACATTAATCAGAAAATGTGCATTTTAAGCAAGAGTTTTGGTATCTCAATTTTTCACGTTATTGGTAATATGTACATCTTTACACATATATATTTCACCATACTTGCATGTCAAATATGGTGTTTAAAATAGGGCAAATATGGATACTGTGTGAAACCCATATTGTATCCCCGATCTGATGTCATTTCCAGTTGTCTAAATTAAATAAATACACAAGGAAAAAAAACAGTAGAGCAAATAAATATCCTCAAGATTCATTTGGCATGAAATATACTATAAACAGATTATTACTTTGGATTTTCCATATTGGCACTTATTGGGATTAGAGCTACAGTCCTTGGTCTAATGTGTGATTCTCTTAGGGTGATACCAGCACCAATACATTGTATTGAAAATGTCACACAATAATCTATAAGGCCATTTATTTTTAATTAATTGGTTTACAAATTTTTTTTTAAAAAATAGGGTCGGTTGGTCGGGAAAAAAAGAAAAAAAAAGAGGGAAAATCGTGTACTTTTGAACAATCTTGGTTATATTGCCAAATATACAAAGGTTGCTAAAGATTTGAAACCCAAATGTCAGGAACATTTATCTTAAAAGGTGTTCAGTAGACCATTCTCTTTTCAAGGGATCCTACTTGTCAACTACGACAACATAAAATGAGTGGATTCAATATCTTACGGAATGAAGATATTCATACAAAACGAACTTAAAAGCCGCATGGATTCTAACAGGAAATTCGTTTCATAAAAGTTGTTTCGGAAATTGGCATCAACTAACGGCTATAAATAGATTTTTTTTTGGATCATGTTTACAAGTATTTTATTAATGGATAATCTTTTATGAAATTTTGATGCAAAAAGGATTTTAATTTATTTTTATTTTTGAGATGTCTGATTTCAGAGGGCGGTAATAAAAAACCAAAATTTTCAAATTTTTTTTTTCTTCAAATAGACAAAATTGGGTCGGCGGATCCGTAAACCAATTAATTAAAAATAAATGGCCTAATGATATAAGCCCACAGCCAAGGTCCAAAGGCACATAATTGAATTATCTCCCTTGCATAACTTCCTTAAGGGAGATAAGTGGCTATTCATAGTCTGTGTCATGTGTAAACCAACTGATGATACTGGAAATGTTTACCTGCAGAGAAAAAAGAAATCAGAACATCCACAACTGGCCATTCTTCCACGGGACTATTTAGTATAACATCTTCATCAAATAGCAATGTGTTTAGCTGCATATATTTTTTGAGTCGTGTGAGAATTTCATTCATCGGCTTGGATTTGGATTTCTTACTCATGGCACAGATTCCTACTGTTAATTTTCTCATTTCTTCCAGATAATGTTCCTATAGATAGTAAGTGAACATGATTAAAAATAGGTTACATATTTTAACAGAATACATGTAAAGACCTGTATCAGAGTAACAGGCTGACAATACTGAGTGTGAATTGCCAGTCTGACCATTAGTTTTAGTGAATTGCCATCCTCCCAAGTCAGGGTTTCGTATGCACGTTGGTTCCTACAAACACTCATTCATATTAAGCGGGTCAAACATATCTCAGCCTGGTATGTGACCTAAAAAATTCTACCATGACGCAAATAGATTCTGTTTTTACCTGGAGAAGCAACCAATGAAAATTGTTCGTTTCCGACCCATAAAATATGAATGAATGTTGTCAGGGGTTTGTAGGAACAAACGTGGATACAAAATCCTGACTTGGGAGGATGGGAAATTGCTTGCCATATGAAGATCCTACTATCTGATAAAAATTTTACTGATACATGTACTTCTCAAGCTTCAGTTCATCTTAACTAACAGTATACAGTTACTGACAGGGTTTGAGGACAACAGCCCGAAAATTGTTCCCCTGCAACAGTCACGTCATATAGGACAATAATAGAACACCTTAAAAACAGTTAAAATGTCACTTATTTTATATAATTAAAAATTATATTGAGTAAAAATATAAATGTATAACAAAGGTTTTTAAAGCTTAAGAGTTCTGCATATTAATCAAATTAAAGGTAACTCCTTGAAATGCGTCGTATACACCATAGTATAAATTTACTACATCTTATATTAGTATCTTTGGATTGTTACTTTGAAACTCCTGGGATGATGCCTCTGCTGATGCACCCTAGGTCCCCGAGGGTATTCCCCAACCCAGTTACATGATTATTCATTGATTTGTTACAGAAATTACCAGTATTTAGCAAAATTCAAAATAATAGAAATACTAAGGGTTCATTTCTTGTATTGCACTTGATTGATCTCCTTAGCTGAAATTTGGCTTCCTATTTCGGTATTTTTGGTTGAGTACTTCTTGTTTAATATAAGCTTGGTTTTTGGTCTTCCAAATGTTTCGGTTTTAATGCTGCTGATGAGAGGTAACTCCTTGAAATGTGTCGTATACAGCATATAAATTTACTATATCTAATATTAGTATCTTTGGATTGTTATTTTAAAATCAATAATGTATACAAATGTCATATAACCATTGGTTTGTCAGTGACTGTATGTGAAATTCAACGGACTGCTGTTTTTTAAAGTAAAATTTCCCTCAGTCCAGTAATTTAATGTTACTGACGATATGTCCAGAAATTATCCACACCCAAGAAATTAACCCATTCCCTTTTGTGAACAAAAATGGCAAAATGTGTTTTAAAAATGTAGTATTAATTGTATATAACCCTTAAATATTTTTTCAATTTCACTGGAATGGTGAAAATATACCACATTTGCTTGCACTGATAATACTCCAAAACTTTTTCTTCCAAACACTTTGTACCGTCCAGTGAAAGTACACATGACAATGGACCAAATGTCCAGTAAAAATTTCACATAGACAGGCTTTTTTGCTGGAGTTAAAGAAGAAATTATAAAATATATAACAAGAAAATGCATCTATAATTGCAGAATTTTTTAAGGTCTTCTTTTTTTGTATGTCTGTGTGGAGTATTTTCATTTTAAAGAGGTTAATTCAATCCCCAAATTTTCATATATCTACTAAGTTAAACTTACACTTTGAGGGAGACCTGGTTTAACTAAAATGTCTTCTCCCATAAAAAAAACAGGGCGGACATCTTCCACAGGGGAAGTTTCTTCCTTTCCTGAAGAACTGGAATCCATTCTTTTCCCACCTGCTCCTATCATGATAGTATTTTAATGCAGACTTTCAATGTCCATGATTTCTTCATATTGAAATTCAGGTGTTCCTATATTAATGTCCAAGCATTCTGAAATAAAAATAAAGTCAATCACACCAATTTAGTTTACACTAAAATATGATTGCTCCAGCACCAACACTTTCTTGAAGCATTTTGAAGGTCAAATATTTTTTTTTCTTTATTTCTATGTCAAAATTTTATCTCTTGATTTCCCGGTCTCCACAACAATAACTCAATTGGAAGCAGCGTTTGAAATTTAAGTGGATGCCAGTATCAGGTCTAATTTAGTGGGGCAAACAGAATCTTAAAAGGTACAGATTTTTGTTTGTTGTAATGGAAAAAATTCAAGGTTGCTCCCTTTAATATACCCCCCCCCCCAGCAAACATAGTTTGGGAAGGAAAATAGTAATCAGTCTGTCTGTCTGTCCATCCGTCTGCCTGTCCAGAATTTGTTTGTACCCGCAGTTTCTCAAACATGCCTCATCAGAGGTTAATTAAACTTTGCATACTGTTAGATCCTAATATGTAGATGTGCGCATTTTCCCATAATTTTATATCTTTCGGACATAGAAATTCTATCCCCAATTTTTTTTGTACCCACATTTCTCAAACATGCCTTATCAGAGGTTAATTAAACTTTGCATACTGTTAGATCCTAGTATGTAGATGTGCGCATGCAAAGTATGTCAGGATCCTGGTCCAATACTTTTTCCCATAATTTTATACCCTTTTGGACTTAGAAATTCTGCCTATCCCCCAATTTTTTTTGTACCTGCAGTTTCTCAAACATGCCTTATCAGAGGTTAATGAAACTTTACATACTGTTAGATCCTAGTACGTAGATATGCACATGCGAAGTATGTCCTGGTCCAACACTTTTTTCCATATTTATATTTCATAAGAATAAAAAAGAGCAAAAAAAGAGAAAAATTCAGAACAAAACAATTCAGAAAAAAAAAAGAAAAAATTTATAAGAAATGAAAAAAAAGATATTCTTTCATATTGTATAATAAAAAATACCAAAATTAAGTCTCTTTTTAAGAATTATTCTGTTCCGTTATACCCAGTTGAACAGCGTTATAATGTACCTGTGCCCATTTAACTTTAAATTTCTTTCTATAATAAAATTGGCAGTTTCGTATATGATGGGAAGAGGGGGGGGGGGGGGGTATTTATTGTGAGCTTCGCTCACAGCAAGGTTGTCATTTCCTCTGACAGGCAATCCTAACCTCACTTGTTAAACATTGTTTTTTCAATTCAATACTTTTTCTTGACAGAGGAAATATCAAATTGATATTTAATTGTTGAATAACAGGTAAAAATAAATATTAAGAAGAAAATTGTTTCTTTTGTAAAACTATGAATTCCAACATTTTTTGTAAATATGATTTAATATAAAACCTTCTCTGCAATATAAACAACAAGCATTAAGTGTAAGGAAACTTCTTTACACAAAGCTGTGGATCAGAATAGTTGTCTCTTGCAATAAAGTTGCAGATTACAAAAAGGCACATGGGTGGAGAATACGAAAGGAAGTGGTTAGCAGGTTTATTTAAACATCTACTTCCTGTGATCAATTAATTTAAAAAGTATTAAGAAAACAGCATGACACTCAGAAATCAGCTGTTTGCAGTACATGTACAAAGATATTCGTTTTGTCATACGAGTTACTTTTATTAGAAAACAAAACAAAAACACTTAAGTTTCAATTCGTTTAAAATGTTCTGAAATTTTCTAATAAATGAATGGAAATTCCTGAAATAAATATACAATACATACATGTTGTTGGAAAATATACAATTTATTTGGGCAAGCTTTAGAAACATGAGAAAAGGTGAGCTTTAGCGAGCCTTTTCCCCTGTTTCTCAGCAAGCCCAAATAAATTTTATATATTTCCGACAATGACTTAGTATTTTCTTTATCCTGCAATTCCCTTTAGATGCGTAAAATGCCTTATAATTATGTTTGAAGTTGAAATCCAAGTGCCGTGAAATCGTGGGAAACACCACAACGTCATCTGGTACATTTAGACTGCTCCTCGGGCTCTTCATATAAACAAGTAACAGTAGACTTTATTAGGTCATTGACCTAATACGACTAAAGTTTATTCTACCCCTGTTATTAGACCGGAAAAGGCTTCACTGCAGGATAAAATCCAACTCATGGTACATGTAATGATATACAATACACATGAGTACACTCTGAATTTATGTTGCATGCAATAAACATCAAAATTTCCCGTGAAAATTATCGCAATAAACTGGCCTTCCAAAATGGATATTGCACATAAGTTCCCTTTACCAGCAACATTCCATTTTCATTTCCAAGCTGGAGCACTGAGAATGATTGACAGATTTAATTATTTTTAAACATTGGATCTACATGTAAGTCAGTTCATGCAAGATCACAGTTGCTCTGATATCTCTTAGTACCAAATTAACATGATTAAAGCATACCAACATGGACATATTTTCTTTGACAGATAGTCATTCCATAAGATAAAATGACTATCTAGATCCCTCAACCAGTGGCCTTGAATGAAACTTTAACCAGTTAGTTTAAAACTTTGTAACTTTCTACACAATAATAATAAAACTGTGGGTATATTTTTATACATCACAATTCCTAGGAGAATGAGATTTTTTACCAGCAAATTTATTTTGTCTTCAGTTATTTAAATTAACCATAATGCATTCCTGCCTTGTTGCTTATAAGAGGAAAAATCAGGAAAATATTTCACATCAAACAGGATCAGTACTGTAGACCTTAACCAAGGTACAACACTGAATAGCAATATTTTATTATTTAAAAGTAATTATAAATTTTTTTTCAGTAAAGAAACAACCCCCTGTTGTTAACAGTTCTTGATTTCAAAAATTTGGATGACATAAGCAGTGAGGAGGAATATATTATGATGATAATGATAATGAGATGCAGGAGGACGATGTGTTCTTAGTCAAATTAAGGAAATTTATGACAGATTAGGGTATAGATATTTCGGCAGTTGGCAGTTGTTAGTTCAAATAAAAATCAAATTGAAAAACAAAAAAAAAGTAGCCAAAAAGCAAGATGAAATATAACTAAAACCTTTGACGGTCCAAGTTCTTCCAGTCAATCTGATTGACAGGCAAGCTGTTCTCAATTTCAGATAAATGAGGACTGTTCATTCAAGCCTACTGTAAAAAAACGTAAAATTCCAAATGAAAACCAGCGTCCGTTTCCCTTTAGATCAAAATGAAATGGGAAGGTTAATAAATCAATATTATTTGCAAAATCTGCCAACCTGAAACTTTTGGACTATAAGAAAACTGAAAACGATATAAAAACATTTTCTTTTACTTCAAAATTATTATTTGTTTAGTTGGGGTTTTATGCCGTCTTCAGCACATATGACTATTTCTCGGTGGCCACCTTTTATTGGTAGAGGAAGCCGGAGTACCCCGAGAGAACCACTGACCTTCTGTAGGAAAATTGGTAATCCTTGTCAATCTAGATCTGAGTCGAACACACCCCGCCACAGGTGAGATTCGAAATTAACAACCTCAGTGTTGACAGGTTAGTGAGCATTAGTAGTCATGACGAACTACCTAGACCATTCAGCCACCTATCCCCCTCTCTTCAAAATTATAAGGAAGAACGGATTGAAGTAAAAATACAGCGAGTAATGCGCTCGAAGGTAAGATGGAGTCCGAAATATATCCGATGATATAATCGTATTTGGAAGGAACTAGGACGAACACGATAGACGCCTGGAAAAGCTATTTGCACGTCTTAAAGAGAAAAACCTAACATTGAATAAATCAAAGTGTGAGTTTAACAAAAATAAACGGAATTTTATGGTCACATTTTCAGTGCAGACGGAATATCAGCAGACCCAAGAAAGATAAGCGCTATAAGGAACACTACAATACTGAAAGACATAGGTGAAATTCGTAGTTTCCTAGCTATGATCAATTATGTAGTATGTCTTATTCTGAGCTATTCAACCATTACTGAACTGATCTGTAGGTTAAAAAAACAGGGTTTCAAGTGGGAATGGACATCTGAACAACAGCAATCATTTGACCAGCTAAAGAATGAACTTGTTGCTGACCGTGAGATGTCGCATTTTGACCCAAACAAAGAAACAATGTTGATAGTAGATGCAAGTCCCGTTGGATTAGCTGGATTATTAACACAAAATGGGAAAATAATCGCATATGCCAGCCAATCTTTAAAAGATGTTGAAACATGCTATTCGCAAACAGAAAAGGAAGCCATTGGCAATTGAACACTTTCATCCTTATTTGTACGGACAGTCTTTTACATTGGAGTCCGATCACCAACCGCAAAAACACCAGCCCGCATTGAAAGGTGGAGATTACGATTACAGCAGTACAATTTCAAAGTCCAGTACAAACCTGGAAAGGTCAACGTGGCCGATTATTTATCAAGACATCCGACCCCGACTACATATATTGCATGTACACATTCTCAATTAGCAGAAGAATTAGTCAGATACTTAGCTGGCAACGCTGTGCAGAAGGCAATGACCCTTAATGAAATAGCTGAAAGTATGCAAAAGGATAGTGATCTACAAACCGTTATAACCACATTAAAGTAAAACAGGTGGGACAAGCATAAAAGCACTGAGCTTGATACCTTCTCAAGACTACGATACAAATTAACACTCCTTCCCGTTAATGATATGAGATCATACTTCATGATAACAGAATCATTATTGCAAAGGATTAACAGATGTGTGTGATCAAGATTGCACACGAAGGGCACCAGGGGATAGTACGTACAAAGCAATTGTTACGTGAAAAAGTATACTTCCCTAGAATAGACAAACTTGTTGAACAAACATGTAAATCATATATACCATGTTTAGCTTCAACTCCGAAAAATGTATTCGAACCATTGCAAATGTCCAAGATACCAAATAATGTATGGGAAAGTGTGAGCATGGACTTTTGTGGACCGTTTCCGAATGGCTATTACATAATGGTAATAATGGCTGAATATTCAAGGTATCCTGTAATAGAAACCTTAACAAGTCTGACCACAAAATCCGTCATACTGCTTCTAGATAAAACTTTCTCTATTTCTGGAATACCAAAGGAACTGAAAAGTGACAATGGACCGCCATTTATTTCACAAGAGTTCCGAAATTTTGCGGATAACATGGGTTTTAAGCACAGAAAAATCACACCGTTTTGGCCCCATGCTAACGCGGAAAGTGAATGATTCATGAGGACAATAGGGAAGGCGATTCATGAAGCTCAAACGGAACATCATAGCTGGAAGCAAGAAATACATACATTTCTTCGCAACTATAGAGTGACACCACACGCAACAACTGACGTGTCACTGGCAGAACTTTTATTTGGAAGGAAAATAAATACCAAAATTCCAAACATCCCGATAAATGATCAAGCCGACAGTGAAGTGCGAAAAGAAGAACACAAAAACAAAAGTAAAATGAAGTCATACTTCGAAAAAACATTCAGTAAAAGTACCTGATTTTACACTAGGAGATACCATCCTAGTTAAACAGGAAAAGAAAGATAATCCTCAACCATTAACAATTAAGAACAAAAAAAGTAGTATGATTATGGCAACGAACGAACAACATTAAGAAATAACTCGAAATTCGTCACACTTCAAAAAGGTTGGGAAATCTAGAATAATAAATGATGAGGACATAGAAGAAATTATTGATGATGACATTATATCATTATATTCCCATTGAGAAGATCATCACGAGAAAAACAAACACCGAAAAATCTTGATGATTGTGTGCGATAAAGAGCTGTGTTACAGGCATAATAATCCTGTGCTCTTTCTGATGTATCAGTGAGGTTTGATGTTGATCTATATGTTTGTGAATTTATGATACAAATCATTTTGTGGAATTTACTATTCACACTCGTTATGATAGATCTATCAGATTGATCAGATGATCCACTAATTATATTGACATTATCGTACGTATGTAAACTCGGCCGACTCACTCACAAACTAAATAAAGTTCGAAGGATTTTATGTTGAGTTTGTCAGCGAAAGGGCCGAGTTTACACATCGATAAACTCATAAAAAAATCGTATTTAATCCTTATAATTCCATTTCAAACATCGAAAAGTTGTTCCTAACCGAAATAAAAAAAAATAACTTTGCCGTTTTCAGCGACATTCATCTTGAATCTGGTACTATTTTTGCCAGCTGAGCAATTGAATAAAAAAGGCAACAAAGTCATTTACACACCGAAAAAACAAGGACTTACATTTTTTATAGATTTTAATATAATCTGAAGATTACAGAATCCACGCAATGTCCGATTTTTACCGTCTGAAGAATCCAACTTACATTGTTTACAAATATGAAGTTGCAATCTTGACTGTGACGTCTGTTGAATTTTCATCAATTTTTAAACCATTTCTCATCAAATTTTAACTATTATTGTCAGTATCATCCTTATAGTTTATTCTTTTACAGCATTCTTCACATTTAATGTCTCATTTGAAGCTTGAAATAATCAAGAAAGCGCATGAATATACTTGCCAAATACGGGTTTCTCAATGTATAAACTTTTATGATTTTGCCCTTCCAACCAATGAAATTCTTGTATTTTATCATATGAAAATTAAAATGGAATTATTCATTCATAAACAATTATATAGTTCATGGTTCGTGCACGTTATATTGATAGACAGAGCAGATAAGGGTGTGTCATATTACAATATGTATTAGTGTTGATTACTTAGCTCTAGCATTGTATTAATGTTGTATGTTAACAAGTACACATGGCTTGTCTCTCAGTTGATATATATAGGCTACCAACGTTTCAGGTGACATCACTGTAAATTTAACCATTGCACTATTTTTCCAATCATTTAATAACTTTTACCCAATTTTAGATTTTTACCCAAATAATTACTACAGACGTGTTTACCCCTATTTCAGTCTATCAGTAGTAATAACAATTTTCTCAGTATTTTTCAGTAGTATCACCGGTGATCAGCCGGAGTTGCCCGCTTTGTAGCTGAAATATTTTGAGTTTTCATAATTTCTTCAAGCACATTTTAAATTATCTTTCGTTACATACTTTGAAAGATCAGTAAAACAAACGATTAATAAGAGGTGTCCCGAAAACCGCAGAAATCTCTATCTCAGCCGCGTTTACTTTAATACATAACCACCGCTCATTCAAGCACTTTGAGGAGAAAAAAAAATAATTTCTTGAAATGAAGCGGAAACCGTACTTCCGTGAATTAATCCGTAGTCCGTATTTTGCATTTAAAATCCGTGTAAAATACGGAAAATCCGTAGTGGTAAACACCTCTGTTACTATGTCAAAAACATTATAAATAACTGTTAACTAAAAACTAACAGCTGTCAACTACTCTAACTCAAAAGATTATGAAGAATAGAATTAAATTATTATCTATATTTAGAGAGTTATTTATTTTTTACTAGTAAAACCTAGTCCTTCACTATGCTGAAGAACTAGTGGGTAGTGGCAACAAAAATGTTGGTGCAGCCTGGCGAAGGTTATCAGGTTATTCCAAAGTGGACGGATAGATATGGAAGAAAGAAGTACAAAGGTTAATATCATCATGAAACATCCTTGAATTTACAACACGTTTCAATAATAGTTAGCATAAAAGTTTTAAAATCATTTTTTTCTTACATTTGGCTGTTTTGATACTTTGTCTTCTGCTGCTTTTGAAGGGATTCAAATGGACAGGGGATGGAAACGGAAAAAACATTTAGGACATTTCGCCCCTAAACAATTCGGATCATCTATTGCGGCCAATTGCATCGTGTTATTGTTCACAAAAATTATCGAAAGTATATACTAGTGTTCTAATCATGATTTAAGGACACAAGGGGGGTATTTTATTTTATTATACTTCATGCCAGAAACTACTGTGATATTTGGTACATTGTACATTAATAGTTATAATATATTTTAATTTATCGACATTTATAAAAATAACGAAATATATTATACATGTAATAAGTATAATTATTCAATATCTTAGGTTCCTCAGAGACAGAGTCATCATTGTAATATTATTAACTATGTCAAGTTACAAAGTTCAGCATCCTGTATAGTTTCTTATCTTTGGGTGTTTACTTCACATGTCAGCTCATATATGTCCAGAAATGTGTGCACAAGCACCAGGCTGTCGCCAGGCTTCATATCTATGTAGATACATTTTGTATTACATTCACTTTTGTATAAGTTTCTAAGTTGTACACATGTACATAGCTTAGTTTAGATTAAACATACATGTATCGTATAAAGGACTTTAATGAATAAAAGAATAGAATATCTTTTATTTGTCAATATGACGCCCAAATTTGAGCAGATTTTACAACTTATATACAGTTCCAAAGAATCAAGATAATTACAATACAGTTTTAATAATAATAAATGCTGAACGCATTGTCAAGGTGGGGTTTCATCAAGCACGGTGACCCAAAAAATTAACATGTGTATCCAGTCTCTATAGGTATAATAGTTATTAAGGTGTTACGAAGCAAAATAGTGTCAAATATTTCATATTAATTAGTTGAGATAAATACTGTAAAACACATAATTGATGCTGACATTTATAGCGGTACTTTATTTATTTTATAAACATCCCGCCGGAGTCCGATTCTGAATATCTTTATAGAGACAGTTCCCACAATAAGTCTCTTTGGTCATGTCTAGTTTTAATAAACTGTTTAACACATGTAAGAATATACGGAATGTCTATTTGTCCGGCCATCAAATATGCGCGTTTGCGGCGATTTTTGTCCCGGGATGATATATCGGATTGCAAACGCGCGAATGCGATGGATTTTTTAAGAAATGGAGACCGTTTTTATGATTTTGAAGATGTTTTGAAGAAAATAAGAGAATATGAAATTGCTACCAACACTAATTTTTTATCGGAGAGACTCAAGAACTATAGCAGCTGCACGAAAAAGAGGAAAAAAACGCAATATTAAGCCAGAGTTGTTGTTTTACTCTATTACCTTTGCCTGTATACAAGGAGGCAAAACACATAAAAATTGTTCCTCGGGAAAAAGACCAAACCAAAGGTAATTAAAAGGCCTTTTTAAAGAATGGTTTAATGGTTTTAAATTCCTATTTATAATTTAAACCAAGATCTCATGTTATCGGATTAAAAAACGATTTCTTGGTAAATGAGATCGACCAATTTTTATTGTTATATTTTCAACTTATTTGACCAAAAAAAAAACAAGCCTGAATATAGTTCGAAATAACATTCGGAATATCTGAAATGACCAGACAAAATAATTTCCCCGATATAAATTTACGGAACAGTGCTTGTTTGCATCCGAAGTTGATCGAAGTTTTTAAGAAACTAACGATATCCGCCAGCAAAATGATGTCATAAATTTAGATTTTTAAGGCCTTTCCTTTCACTGTAAGGAAATACCTTACAGTATTTCTTATGATTATTATTCTTTTTCCGCCAAACTTTAACATTTCCCCAAAAAAGTATGTGACATGTTCAAATGATATTAGGTATCAAGTATCGGTTGAGCAAAAGCTATCTTGTGGTTAGGGCACCATGCCATAACATTTCCTTTATAGCGGTTATCTCCCCTAACACCGAAAACCTTGTTATCATTCAAACACCGTAACCATAATAGGTAGAAAAAAAAACCGAAGGGTGGAATTTGTTCAGGACCAGACCCTGGTTCTTCGTTACATTTGGATTGAAAAGATTCAACAACTCATTGGTAGGGTTATGCCCCTTTGAAAATTAACCGATGTCAGTTGGCCCCTAAAACTCAGAAACCGTAAGTCGTAGCCACCTAGGACCTTCACCAATGATCATTAATTCATGTAACCTTGAAAATGCCTCAAGGTCAAAGGTGAAGGTCATGGCCTAGATTTTGACCTTAGCTTGTCATCGAAATTACTCAATAACTGTAAAAGATGGCTGATAAAATGTAATGGAGAAAATGTGTGTCTTATAAAGATATACATTTGTTATATTGGGTCCAAAATTATTGGACCAAACATTATGGACCTAGGGCACCAAAACTGTTTTTCTGGGTCTGAAATGAAGATTTTTTGCTTATATCTCAAACGAGATTAGAGATAGAAAGAAACTTTGAATCGCAAAAATGTTCAGCATAATACGATCTACAAAGTTAGGTCAAGGTCAAATGTCAAAGTCCCTAGCAACTACGTAAAAAACCTTAACAACCATATATTTTTGAATTTAGAAGGCTATGAATAATATAAATATGACATTTTTAATACTGGAAATGAACTTTTTGTCCCTAGCAACGACATATAAGTCCTTAGCAACCACTTTTTTTTTTAACTTTAAAGGCTTTGAATAGTAGATATGACATTTTTAATACTGGAAGTAATATTTTTATCCTAAGCAATGACATAAAGATATTTTTGTCCTTAGCAACCACTTGTTATGAACATAAAAATCTTTAGCAACCATATACTTTTGAACGAAGAAGGCTATCAATAGTATAGATATTTATTATTATTATTTTTCCGCCAAAGTTTAAAGACATTTCCCCAAAAAAGTATGCGACATGTTGAAATAATATTACGTATCAAGTATCGGTTGACCGAAAGCCATCTTGTGGTTAGGGCACTATACCGTAACATTTCCTTTATAGCGATTATCTCCCCTAACACCGAAAACCCTATCGCTTTTCCTAAAAAATCGTTAGATATCGACAATTTTTTTAAACTGTTCCTTGGGACATGGCGCAACTTTGTTACATTTAAGTCGAAGTTATCCGTTGACTTTTAATAGGAGTAAATGTTTTCATAGTGTAACCTAGGTAAAATATATGAAAAAAAAAATGAAATGTAATGCCTACCTACCTACCCTTACTTTTTTTGACATGTTAGCAGAAACCAGTATTTTTTTATTAGGCCTAAGCCAGTCTGTCTGTCTGAATAAACTTCCACATCTTTTGTCCTAATTATACCAAACTTTGTACAATTTTAGATAAGGACAAGTTAACTCGATCAGCTGTTTTAAGGATCTTGTTGTCCAATTTTTCATAGAGTTCTCCCCAGTTGAACTTGGAAATTGTGAGACAATAAACCATGGATTTTGTCATCGTGACTTCTCTAACATACTTCATCGGAAGCTCATTAAACTCTGTATACTGCTAGATCCTAATACATAGATGCTTTCAGTTCTACCCAGTTGGACTGAGAACCCGGTATGAAATAAACGTTCAAGTTGCAGGTTTTAAAGTACATAATGAGATATAGTATTACAATGATACTTGACCATAGCTTATTGTCCGAGTTAAACATAGCTTCTTGTCTGAGTGCAAAGTAGAGAAAAAAAATAAATGGTGTAAAATATTAAACAAAAACTTGTTACATTCATCCAGAAGTGATATATGACATCTTATAGTTGTTGTCACTGAAATGTTAAAATTAATGATTTTATCACATATAGCATATTCATGGGTTGGAATCTCCAAGCATTTCGACCAGTTAATAGTGTTGCGAACAACAGGGTTTATCTAATGACCAACGCTTCAAAAATTTTTCGATCCTTCTTTTCCATAAAGTGACGTCTGTGGCTTTTTATATGTTTCATATGACATAAAATTATGGCTATTCTATAGCAAACAAAACACTTTATTTAATGTAATTAATTTTATATCATTTAAGATTTATTTTACTCAATGAACCGTGTTGCAATTTGTGAGTGGTGTTGTAAAATACTATCGTCCTAATTATTGACTTGCAACACGATTCATAATGTGTAGCGAGCATCATTAAACTAGGAAGAGTGCATGCAGTATGCGTTTAAATTCTTTGAATTAATAGTTCTTCCGATATAGCATGAACGTACATTGTAATGAAAAGATGCAACATAAAATGAGATGAATTCTTTTTCATGAAAAGGGACGTTGTTAATCTTTTCAAAATGTAAGGTTTATAGACATTTGAGCCACCTTCCCTTGCCTTGATGCGTAAAAGATTCTCTCCTCCCCCCCCCCCCCCCCCCGCCCCCCGATATTGGTCATGATAAAGACTTGGAGTCTTTTATGTTCTTACAAGTTCCTTAACCGAACATAGACTATCATCGGATCAGCTCGCCAAATGTGCTAACTATTAAGTATTCTTACAATACAAAATTATAAAAGTCCATCGGTCTTAAGTCCTAGACGAACTGCACTTGCTGATGCTACAAATGACGAAAATATATATTGTTAATACAGTCTTAGTCATTACTCTAACTATACATAACCAAACATTAATACAAAAAATAAATGAACTGGAGGAAGGATTAGCTGCACTGAAAACTGAGCTTCGAATGATAAAATAAATAAATCTTTTCCCTCTATAAATCCAAGTGCAACTTTAACCCATAATTTTCATAAATGAAAGGTCCAATTAGGACCACTGAAAATAATGATAATGTAACAAACAGCTGACAGGTAAACACGAACACGTGAAAAGATAACATAAATAAATACATCTGCTATGGGGCGCATTGCATTTGCGCCAATTTTTATAAAATCCAATCTTTCATTTGCGCCACAGGGTTTATATTTCATTTGCGCCAAAAAATAAAAATTACATTTACAGATAACATATAATGGAGAAGTTAAAATATTCATTGCTACATCGTGAATAAGATTTTTTTTTAAGTATTCCCACTGGGTAAGTAAGTTCATACTCATTTTTTAATATAAAGCTGATGTAAAGGGGTTATTGGAACGTCATTTTTTGATTCCAATTATTTCTTATTTTGTGTGTATTTTAACACCCTCAAAGGTATATCCTATGTTTTAGGTTATTTCTGTTTTTGCATAATCTTGTAATCAGCGTATGGTACAGTGACCAACATGAGTAGATTAAGCAGACGAATTATTTTGCAACTTGTCAAATGATATTTGTAAACTCTTTTTGTTTTTGTATCCAAACATTTTTTGTGGTTTAATTAATGATAAAAGTTTATTTAAACTTTATGCTAAAATTTATTTTTTTATTGTAAGTTTTCTATTTTGATTTGACCTTTTGTTTTGTGAGAGACCTCATTAAATATTTCCCGGCTAATGCCATGTGATAGAGTAGAAAATTTCTTTGTCTGGGCGTTTCGGCAGACGCACGCCGGCAGCCAAGATACATGCTGCATTTTATGTCGGCAGGACAAATCTTCAGAGAAAGGAAGGTCACACTATTGTCATAAAGGGGAAGCTACTCTAGATTAGTAACAGCACTAGTACCATATATATATATATAGTACCATACGCTAAGGGACTTAGACGTACACGTAATAAATGATGTCATCATAACTGTAGTCAAGTTTGCCATGCAAGAACCCCCTTCACATTTGTGGCGTCGTCGACAGGATGGCAAATGATCCTTAGCAGAAACAACCTGTATGGTACCGTTCCTGTTGAAGTAGTTGATACTAGGTCTTTTGAGGTCGCCTACCATGATGAGGTTTGTGAAGATTACCAATAAAAGAAATTCAGTGAATTAACAGTGACAGTTTCGGACAATGTGAACTTTTATTGTTTAATTAATTATTATATTAAGATATATTTTTCGTTGGTTGTATATAAAACGAAATGGTTTTTTTTTTTTTTTAAACTAGTCGTCCATAAAAAAAAGGTTAACTTAATAATTGATTAGAAATCGGAAAAAGTCAAATAGACAATATTTTAAATTAAAGCTTTATTGGTAAAATTTTATTTTTGATATTTTGGAAAAAATAATTAAAAATGTCAGAAGCTGCAGAGAAATTAAAGGCCCTTACAGAAGAGGTGGAGAGACTGCGAATTCATATGAAGGAGCAGAAAGAACAGATGCAAAAACAAGAACAAGCCTGGAAACATGCCGAATCAAAACCCGTTGTAATGATGAGCGGACGAAGGTTAGACCGATTTAGAGACCGGCCTACGTCATCATCTGACCCAACAATAACAGAGTGGATATCCGACATGAGAAGTCAAGCCACATCCCGCAAGTTAACGGCACCGGAGTTTGCTAATTTTCTGTTAGACAACTTAGCAGGAGAAGCAAGACAGGAAATCCTATGAAGGGGAGAAACTCTTAACCAGGATCCAGAAGAAATAATGAGAGTCCTTTTTAAGGTATTCGGGGATGGTGACAATCTACCTATATTACAACAACGGTTCCACGCTTACAAACAGACATATGAGGACCTTATTACATGCTCCTTAAGTATGGTAGAATTGTATGATAAGATCGTACAATTGGACCAGTCATTTGCCGCCTGTAGAGACTCTTCCTTAAAAGGAAGATTTGCTGAAGCAGTAAGAGACGAATGACTCAAACGAGAATTAAGGCGATTAAATATCGAGACACCAGCTCTAAAATTCTTTGAACTGAGGGATAGAGCAGTCCACTGGATTGGTAGAGTAGCAACAGATAAAAAATCAGCTATTAGTCAGGAGGTCCAGTTTGCCTGTAGGGAGGGAACTACATCAGATTTACTGGAAGTAGTAAAAAGGCAAGAAGCGCTAATTGAGAGACAGCAACAACAAATTAATCAAATGTTATCAAAGTCCGACAACAGCAAATTCACGAAACCTCGCCAATGCTGGAATTGCGGATCAACCAAACACTTTAAATATAACTGCCCGAAGCCGATTGCAGATAAGCGCCAGGGCGGAGGCGGTGCTTTAAACTAGTTAAACCTGTCGTGGAGAGTCTTACTACAGGTTCTTTCACTAAAGACTCGCGCTTGGAGAAGACTGTAGGTGTTTGTCCAGAGTCGTCAGTTAAACTTAATGGAATCGATGTCAAGTGTCTATTAGACACCGAAGCCCAAGTCTCCACGGTAACAGAATAATTTTACCGGAAGCATATATTGCAGTTTGGAACTCTGACCGACATAACAGAAATCTTAAGTTTGTCAGCGGCGAATGGAGGACAGATACCATACATAGGGTATATGGAATGTGACCTTCAGGCTCTCGGTCATACGTTTAAAGATATGGGATTCCTGGTTGTTAAGGACCCTGTAAATGATGTTGTCGAGCAACGGAAGAAAGCAGTGCCCGGAGTTATCGGATCGAACATCTTTAAAAGTATGACAGGCACCTTGAGAAACCACAAGAATATCAACAAGAATTGGGGAGGAGTTCTGGCTCTATATCAGGAGATAATGACCAGCACTGATTATGACAGTCATGTTAGGATACCTAGCTCACAAACGGTTATTGTATCTGCGGGAACCGTTCGAGTAGTTGAAGCACAGGTCAAACCATCACCATCTACCTTAGACTGCATGGTTGAGGAGAACCACACATTAACAGTGCCGTCCGGATTTAAACTGGCAAATACCCTGGTTAAAGTAAACAAAAATGGCAAAATACCAGTGCAGATATGTCATTATGGTCGGAAAGATATTATGTTAAAGCCAAGAACTATCATTGGGCAGATTAGCAACGACTATGTCACAAAATTAGTCCACAACACTACCGTCAAGGAACGTAAAAGCGCACATGACGTGGTACAAATTGGAGATAGGAAACTTGTCAGCAGAGAGGAAGGGCAGGTTAAAGGACTTGTTCTCGAAGTATGAAGATGTTTGCAGCAAAGGAGAAAATGACATTGGACTTTGTAGCAAGGTTGAACATCGGATACCAACCATCGACGATGTACCTGTAAAGATTCCACATCGACGCATACCACCAAATCAGTGGCCTGAAGTTCGAGAATACCGAAAGAACTCGTTGCAAAATGGAATTATAAGAGAGTCATGTAGCCCTTATGCAGCACCAGGATGGTAAACTGCGGATATGCGTAGACTATAGAGGACTAAACGCAGACACGAAAAGATGCGTATCCACTGCCAAGGATTGAGCAGGCACTTGACGCCCTAAACGGTGCAAAATATTTCTGCAGCTTGGACCTTGCACACGGCTACTACCAACTTCCTGTGGCCGAGAAGGACATTGAAAAGACAGCTTTCCGAATAGGAACAGGAGGGCCTATACGAATATTTGCGCATGCCATCTGGGTTATCCGGAAGTCCTGGGACATTTATGCGTTTAATGGACAAAATATTTGGAGACCAAAATTTCCAGACGATACTCACATATTTGGACATTTTGATTTATGGTAGAACTTTTGAAGAGACTCTACAAAGGTTAGAGATGGTACTGTCCAGATTACGGGAGAACAATCTCAAAGTAAAACATGAGAAATGTCAGCTTTTTAAGGAAACGTTGAGGTACCTAGGACATCTTATTTCGGCTGAAGGAATGGCTCCAGATGATAAGAAGGTCAAGGCAGTTACCAATTGCCCAAAACCCACGACAGATACCGAATTAAGAGGATTTCTGGGCGTGAGCAGCTATTACCGGCGATTTATACCCAACTTTGCTAAGATAAGCGATCCACTGCACGCCTTACTCAAGGGCAAGGGCAGAGCTAAAAAAGGAAAACATCGTAAAAAGCATAATTCGCTGGGTATTGGAGCTTGGGATGAAACATGCGATAAAGCGCTCAGCGAGCTGAAGTTTAAACTGACTACTTCGCCAGTTCTCGGACACCCCGATTTTCAAAAGCCATTTATTTTGGAAATAGATGCCAGCTTTAATGGTCATGGGGCTGTATTATCACAGGATCAAGAGAATGGTAGAGTGGTACTTTGCTACGCCAGCCGTGCATTGAGAGAAAACGAACGTAACATGAACAATTACAGTAGCATGAAGTTAGAGCTGTAGGCATTAAAATGGGCAATAACCGATAAATTTATAGATCTTCTTATTGGGGCTGAGTTCATCGTATACACCTATAACAATCCATTGAGCTACATCGATTCAACTGCAAAACAGGGTGCCACAGAGATGAGATGGGTTTCAGAGTTATCGCAATTTAACTTCGACATAAAGTTCCGTTCTGGTAGAACCAACGTAAACGCAGATTCCCTAAGTAGAAAGTACATTCACACGAAAGAAACGGCCAGATTAGAACAGATTGAGGCTCAACCGAGTACCCTGATACCACCAGAGTTAACGGTAGCTGGACTAAATGAACAAAATGTCATTCATCAGATGCGAACACCACCAATCACTGCTTCGTCGCTACCAACGATGCCACTCTCAGAAATCACAAAGCTTCAGTTCGCCGACCCCACTATAAAAGCTGTCAAGCGTTATTTGGCCGGAGAAAGTATTGCAACAAAAAGACAATTGTCACGCGAAAGTAGAGAGATACGGAAGTTGGTTAACATCATCAAAGACTTGAATGAAGAAGGAAACATTCTATACCGTATCGTCAACGGAAGAAAGCAAATAGTATTGCCAAGGTCATTGAAAGATAAGAAACTTGCGCATGATGATATGGGACACCAGTCTTGCGAACGCACACTGGCAATAATCCGAAAGAAATGTTTTTGGCCATATATGTACACAGAAGCAGTAGACTATTGCGAAACATGCGAAAGATGTAAAGTTGGAAAGGCGGGAACTAAAATCAAACCAACATACAAGTCTATTATTGCAAAGAAACCTTTAGAGATTGTCGCGATAGATTTTACACAGTTGGAGAAATGAGCCGGTGGAATCGAGACTGTTTTGGTCGTTACAGATGTATTTACAAAGTATACGCAGGCAATACCAACAAGAGACCAGAAAGCAACAACAGTGGCTAAAGTACTCCTTAGGGAATGGATGGTTAGGTTTGGAGCACTTCACAGACTTCATAGCGACCAGGGACGCAGTTTTGAAAATGAAATAATTTATGAATTATGCAAAATATACGGGATATCAAAGACAAAAACTCTACCGTATTATCCTGAAGGAAACAGCGTGTGTGTGAGAGGTTCAACCGAACAAAGCACGATCTTTTGCGTACATTATTGTCGGAGAAAAGAAGATGGCCTGAAGTACTTCCAGAACTTGTATACGCGTACAACTGTACACCACATTCGACTACAGGCTTTGCGCCGTTTTTCCTTTTCTTCGGTCGGGAACCTACCATTCCCTTAGATCAACTTCTTGGAGGGCAATGCGATGATGATGACCAGAACGAGTGGATAACAAAACATTACGTTGACCTTAGAAACGCGTTTGAGAAAGCCATTGAGAGAACGGAACAGGAAGCATCGAAACGTCAAGAAAGACTGAATGAGACACAGCAGAGCCACTGGACGGACGTGGAGATGTGCGGAAGGTGCACCGCAGAGAAATCTTGGATGCAAGATACATCCTTAGGAATGTACAACCGATAGTTCGTCGTGTTGATCAAGATGTTGGTGATCATGAATTGTGCAGACCAGTCGATAGACCAGACAGCGATGAGGACTATGAAATACTTTTTCAACCTCGGGATCATCGTACTGAAAATCAAAATTTTGAAGGAAATCTAGCTAGTGGGTCTAATGAAGCACATGATGGGGGAGCTAACGACGAAGGAGAAATGCCTTCTACGGTTGATGAGCCTTTACCGGAATTAACTGAGGAGGAACATTCCGATGATGATCGAGCGCTTGCAGATGCCGACGTTGATGTGGAGGACACTGGATTTGATTCTCAATGCGAGAATTAACCTTTACGTCCAAGCACTAGAACAACAGCAGGAAAACATCCAAATCCACAAAACCAACCAAGATCAGTTCTTACAAGCCAGAACATGGGAGGCACCAACCAAATCCTTGCTGATTACTGTCAGTCGCAATTAATTTTGGCACAAATTCTAGCAAATACTTTGCAAAAGTAAAAAGAATTTTGTTTGAGTTTATTTTGTTTTGATAAAATTCATTTAAGGTCAAAAATATTTTTTTGCTTGAATGAGACTTTGAGAAACGTTTTTTTTTTCATTTACATTTTTGTTTTTGTAAATATTATCATAATATGTTTTTCATTACTTTGAGAGTCGGGTGTTGCCGTGGACGTCAACACAACTTCCAATTGTTTCTTATTTTGTGTGTATTTTTACACCCTCAAAGGTATATCCTATGTTTTAGGTTATTTTTGTTTTTGCATAATCTTGTAATCAGCGTATGGTACAGTGACCAACATGAGTAGATTAAGCAGACGAATTATTTTGCAACTTGTCAAATGATATTTGTAAACTCTTTTTGTTTTTGTATCCAAACATTTTTTGTGGTTTAATTAATGATAAAAGTTTATTTAAACTTTATGCTAAAATTTATTTTTTTATTTTAAGTTTTGTATTTTGATTTGACCTTTTGTTTTGTGAGAGACCTCATTAAATATTTCCCGGCTAATGCCATGTGATAGAGTAGAAAATGTCTTTGTCTGGGCGATTCGGCAGACGCACGCCGGCAGCCAAGATACATGCTGCATTTTATGTCGGCAGGACAAATCTTCAGAGAAAGGAAGGTCACACTATTGTCATAAAGAGGAAGCTACTCTAGATTAGTAACAGCAGTAGTACCATACGCTAAGGGACGTAGACTTACAGGTAATAAATGATGTCATCATAACTGTAGTCAAGTTTGCCATGCAAGAACCCCCCTCACACTGAGAGTCACTTAGGTTTAAAATTAGGTAGTGTTCACATGTTTGGGGTGTCAGGACGGACATTGTCAATTCTTAGACAAACTGGCCGTCAGTTTTTCTCAGATTGTTTCGTATTTTTCATTTTGGGGCCGTATATAGCCGACTATACGAAATGAGTTTTTGAAGGCCGTACGGTTGTGTCAGAACAAACTTTTGGTTTACTCCAGTGTATAGTGCTTTCTTTTAGGTAAATTTATAACAGAACTGTGTTTTTACATTATAAATCAGTGTATAGTGCTTTCATTATGGTTACGATGATTGATTTGGGACGAATGTTTTATTTTGCAACCAAAAACTGTGTTTTCAAGTTATTATTAAAAGTCTCTTCTGAATAAAACTATTTTTTATACTATTTACCTGTATTATTGGCGCAAATGAAAAGTTTTATTTTGGCGCAAATAAAATGCAAAAGCAAAGCACCGCTGCAATGACCTCAAGGTCACGTCCTAGATCATGAACTTTGTGTTTTACCCTATTATAATGGTTGCGGTGTTTTAAAGCATTCTGATTCTGTATTTGTGTAAATTTAACAAAAATGAAAAAGGAAAGACCTTTCAATTGTTCATGAACAATTGATTTTTAATTTATATATATTATTCTGAGAAATGCAGAGGAGTATTTAGGAGAGGACCCAGGAGACGAGCTCCCCCCCCTTTATGGAGCTATATTAATGTTATGCATGGACTTTTAACATGTCCCATACCAAACGAAAAGAGGGGGAGGGGTTCCTCAAACTTGAAAACTTTTGGTATCGGACATTTTAATATGAGAATTAAATGCATATTTATCCTTTGAGAAGATAATAATATATATTGATAAGTATAGATATCCTGAAAATCCGGGTCTCTGAGTAGCAGTTCCTGGCGTAACTATAGATAAATGATTTTAACCCTGTACAGTTGTTGCAAACATCACATAATTTTATTTGTTTTTGTTCCTGTTACTACACAATAGTTTTTGTTTATTTAACTTGGCGTGTACTGGTTGACCACATAGAAGTAGAACTTAGAAGTAGAATATTGTAAAACACATCTTTAAACTTTGTCCTAGTCATGAACAATGATGGTAAAAATGCTATTATAGTTTGGGATATAAGAAGCCTTTACCTCCTGTACAAAATGCTGTAGATTGCATGGAAAATGCTAGTCCAAATTACTATGAAGTCTTGAAAGGCTATTTTACTTTACTGCGAAGGTGTCAAACCAAAAAAATAAATTGCCTTTCTAGATATCAGTATTATAAGGACTAGGAAAATGCAACATACAGCTTATTATTTTTTTTTTGAAACCGATTATTTAAACATTAAGGTTCTATACATAAAGGCAGACATCTTTAATTCGAAAAGAGGGATAAGCAATGTTCATGCATTAAATTCTTAAAAAGTCTATAGTTATAAATTCTGAAGATTCATAAATATCTTTTTTAGAGGATTTTGTAACAGCTCTTAGAAGAGTAAAAGCAGCGGAAGAAACATCCAATATAGAAACGGATGATGAAGACAGACAAAGGAAAAGGAGAAAGCCATGTAGATATGAAGATGATAGTTAGTAATTTTATCAGCTAATTATAAATTACAAAGTAAATGTATTTATCAGCATCAACCAATTTTGTATCATGCATACTGTAATCTCATTAAATCGGATCGGATCTGAACATAATATACCTTTGAATTTTATAGTTCAATGCGTTTCTCTTGTATTTTCAGCTGATGGGGCTAGCACAAAGCGAAGGACAATTAATTCTGTATCTCCTGTCCAAAGCCCTACTGATGTAAGAACATTGTCTTTGTCGTTTTCAGACAATTCTGGTGAGTGATTTTAATATCATTAGTTAAAAAAGATGCAATTTTACGTAGAACAAACTCAAACGAACCAAGCATTAATAAGAATAAATGATAAAGGAAAAAACCGAAACATTAAGTCATTGAGATTTTTTTATGCCAGATTTCGAAAAATATTAATAACTTCATAGTGACATCTCTAAATCTTTTTTTTGTGTGTAAAATTGCGGGAAGTTCAAGTCTCCTTGAGGATAAAGAAATGCAGATCAATGAAGGGTCTTTTCAAGACAGTACACCTGACACATGTAAGTTTAAAGGGGCATGCGAAATTTCCGAATATTTGAATAATTCGTTCCGCAAATTGCCTTCATTGCTTCTCTGAAAATTTCAGTGAAATATAGGTACAGTACGAAAGGTAAAAAACAAAAAAATAAGACAAAGGAAATTTTGTATCTGCAAGGTCAAAAATGATACACGAACAAAGACATGTAGTCGGACAAATGAACATATAAAACAAAAACTCTTCAAGTCATGTACGAAAGGGTCTGTAGACATATCTAAAGGACCATCTACATTCTTATAAAAAATCCTGCTCAAAGTCCACCACCGCAACAGATTTTGGAACATGATTAACACAAAAACTTATTTTTAAAAAGAGGCAATAAATTTTTTTCAGGAAAAGTGATGTAACGGTTTAAAGACAGGAACCATAACCATACATTTGTACAAATTATGAGTGATTATTTATTAATTGTGTAACGGAAAATTACAATATGAAAACATGTAGAAACAGCAAATTGATATCGTGATAAAGACACGGAATAAAGGTCTTTAGATAATAATTCGACTGTTGAAAATGTCAAGTTAACTGCCTATGGTAAAAATTTTTTCATCTAGGAGTTCGATCAACTTTCATGAAATTATGAATGTATGTCATGTGTTTTTCTAAAATATAAAACTGAGGTCAGTAGATAAGAGTGTAATTGTGTCCAACTCAAAATCCTAGGCCATATTCATACAGAAGTAAAAAAACATATATACAATATTGCTTATATTTAAATCGTCACAGTACTTCGTATATTTTGCTTATTTTTAGCTTTTGGGATTCCGAGAGAATCAACTCCAAACAGAGAAGAGTATGAACTACCACCTTTAATAAGAGCAAGAAACAATAACACTGAAACATTGCTGACCAAAATAAATATGGTTTTGGACAATCAAAAACAGATTTTGAATTATTTTAGAAGTATACCTACTAACTCAGTGAACAAAGACAACGAAGCTGAAGAAGCAAGCCTCATTCTAGATTTCCAGCAGATTTCATCCATTAGTGAAATGGATAATTTCAATAATAAACTTGAAGAAGATCCATTGTTTAGAAAGGGAATGGTTAGTTTCCCGATTGTTATGTCTTAAAAAACAATACTAATGTTTTACAGAATAATTTTTCATAGTAGGATTGTTTCATTCGTTATCTATTTATTTCATCGTTAAGTGTAAATCGTTAGTTTGTAAATATTTCATTATTTAGAAATAGTGATAGTCTCATTTTGACATAATTTTATTACATTTTAATTATATGATTGGACCTAAATGATATCAATTTTAAATTTATCTTTTGCTAAATAGATATTTTTTTCTAAAACGTTAAAGTAAAATTATCTAATAAAAGTTTCATGAAATGTCATGGATTTTAGTGAATATATACACATACACAAATGTATGTTTTGCTAGGTGAAACAGCTAAAAACACTGGAGAAGATATTATAAGAAGAATAATGAAGAAATTAGGAACCTACCAGCTGTGGTCACAGTATAGTTTTAAGGGCAAAAAAGGCAAAAAACCATTTGAGCCTTTACCTTTATGCAGTCTCGTGATGAGTAAGTTTGTATTACACAGTGTTATTCATTTTGTCTTGGATTGATAGAGAACTGACAAACGATGAAATTCATAGCTATAAAAAAAATTAATTTCTATTTTAAAATCTGTTGTGATCAAGGGTATTTAATCTGAATGAATTGTACAAATAGCTCTTGAGCGCATGAATCACTTTATGGTCAGTGATAGTCTATCTAATTTATGACTGCGAAAAGGTACGCTTGATTTATGTTTCCAGGTAAAAAAAATCTATCAAATCTTGATAAAAATATTGTGCATTACAGAAGCATACTTGAAAAGTAACTCAACGGCAAGAGCAAGTGACATCGAAGACCTAATTGCTGATTGTTTAAAGCATATACCTAGCAAGCCAGGAGGAAGCCGATACAAGGTAATATTACATTTTTATAAAGAACTTTCAAGTCGATCTTATTTGGACTTTTTAATGACGACCAGAACTGATATCTAATGCTAGAACACAGCCGTACCCACTCTCCCAGCTCAAATCACACAATACCAATTCCAAACCCCACAGTGGATATACCTAAATATAACACAACTCGCAGCCTTAGACTGGTGACTTGTTGATTATCAAAGTTGTTAAACTTAAGAGATCCGGGTGCTCCAGATGGGTGAAATTTGGGCGACATTGTTCAACGACACCCTGGTGGCCGATAAGGGTGACATTGTTAAACAAAAAATCCTGGCGCTTGAGTCGGTGACATTGTTGTACAAGAGATCCTGGTGCTCGAGATGGGTGTAATTGTGAAAGGAGAGATCCTGGTGCTGGAGATGGTTGACATTGTTTTACAAGATTGATTGATTGATTGTTGTTTAACGCCGTAAGGACAGTATTGCAGCCATACCACGGCGAAAACTGATTAGAATACGATTGTATTAAAACAAATAGTGTATAAAATGGATTGACTATTTACAAATAAAAGACGAGTAAACAGTAAGACAAGTATCACAAACTTTTTTTTAAAAAAATACAATGACACTATCACAGGTAATATTTTCAAAACAAAACAAACAATATCACAGATAAGCTATCACATATTCATATAAACATTATTCGGTAAGGACCATACTCGAGAATACAGGCATAGACTATATTCTCGGATATAGTCCAACGTCCTTCAAATATTTTAAAATATGGTCGCCAGCGACAATTGTAAATAGATCTTTCATATCATTGACTGTATAGTACCGACTAATGATATCGGATTTATCTACACAGTCGATTAAAATATGTTGAATACTATGTCGACATTGGCAAGGTATACATTCAGGAGGCGGCTCATTCTCTAAAATAAAAGAATGAGTCGTCCTGGTGTGGCCAATGCGACATCCAGTTAAAACAACTTGGTCTCTTCGGCTTTTGCCGAAGAAACAGACATTCTTGCCAACTGTTGGCTCTATAGAATGAAGTTTATTGTCTGTAAGCAGATCCCACTGGGACTGCCACAGACGTATAATATACTTAAAAATCAAAGGTTTAAAATCAGTATATGGCACTGACACATTAGTAATGGGGTCGTCTAAAGCATCCTTCGCTATCCTATCTACGACTGTATTTCCCTTAATACCAATGTGACTTGGTACCCAGAGAAAAATGATTTCTTTGCCCATTTGGACAAGCCTTTTATAAAATTCAATAATATGGGCAATTAAAGGGTTTTTATATTTCTGACCTTCTATAGCCAACAAACATGAAAGGGAATCTGAACAAATAAGAAATTTAAGTTTTTCAGATGTTCTGGCAAACTTTAAAGAAAGAAGTATGGCTCTGGCTTCAGCAGTAAAAATGGAACTGGAGGGTGGAAGACGGAGAGTTGCTACTTGCTGTCCATAGACAGCAGCGGCAGCCACTTTGTCCCCGTCCTTCGACCCATCAGTATAAATAGAGTCATGAAATTCAAACTTAGATTTTATTTCAGCAAAGTGTTGCTGAATAAGAATAGGGTTTGTTTCGGACTTCTCATGTTTTCTAAGGTCAAAAATAAACATAGGTTTCGGTACAAGCCAAGGTGGTGATTGAGGTATATTAATGGGGGAAATTTAATCAAGGTTGATGTTAGAATCCGAAATATGTGGTTTCATCCGGACACCAAACGGAGGAATTTTATTTTCATGTTGATCAAATATATCCTCATAGAGAGGATTGAAAACACAGTCGTAGGCAGGATTTGAAGGATATGCTTTTAGCTTGGTTAAGTATTGTAAACCAAGTTTTATCCGACGATTATAAAGAGACGGCTCGTTCGCCTCTACATATAAACTCTCCACAGGAGATGTTCTGAACGCCCCCAAGGCCAAACGTAAGCCTTGGTGGTGAACAGTATCTGAAATTTGTATGTAGGATTTGCGAGCAGATCCATATATAATGGAACCATAATCAAGTTTTGATCGTACAAGCGATCGTTATAAATTTAACAATATGTTTTTATCAGCACCCCAGTCAGTGCTGGAAACAACTTTTAAAATATCCAATGCCTTCAAGCATTTAGCTTTAAGCATTTTGATATGGGGTAGAAAGGCGAGTTTATTGTCAAATAGTATACCTAGAAATTTTGTTTCTTTGACGACTTTAATGGGAGAATTATAAATTTTTAGTTAGGGGTCCAAATGCAGTTTTCGTTTATTGCAAAAATGCATACATACTGTTTTTGAGTTGGAAAATTTAAAACCATTTTCCATGGCACATTTTTCAATTTTATTTAAAGTCAGCTGTAGTTGTCTTTCAATATTGTTCATATTTTTAGCTCTATAACATATCAAAAAGTCATCCACATAGAGGGAGCCTTCAACATTTTGTTTTAATGTTTTAGCTAAACTGTTTATTTTTACACTAGATAAAGTGACAGAGAGGATACTTCCCTGAGGAACACCCATCTCTTGTTCAAAAGGGTCAGACATGGTCGTGTTAACCTTTACCTTGAACTGTCTGTCTGAAAGAAAATTTTCAATGAAGGTAGGTAATCTACCTTTCAAACCCATATCATTTAAGTCTTTTAAAATGCCATATTTCCATGTGGTGTCGTAGGCTTTTTCCAGATCGAAAAAGACGGACACCACATGTTCACCTTTAGCAAACCCGTTGCGTATAAAGGATTCGAAGCGAACAAGATGATCCAACGTGCTTCTGCCTTGTCGGAACCCACACTGTATATTGGACAGGAGGCCATTCGCCTCTAGGAACCAGTCAAGGCGGTCGTTGATCATCCGTTCCATTGTCTTACAAACGCAACTTGTGAGGGCAATTGGCCGATAATTCGACGGTTCAAAATGATCTTTCCCAGGTTTTGGAATAGGGATAATTGTGGCAAGTTTCCAAATAGAAGGCAAGTCGCCAGTTTCCCATACATTATTAAGAAGATCTAAAAGCGTTTTAAGAGAAGTGTCAGGAAGGTGTTTCAAGAGTTTATAGTGAATATCATCTGGGCCACGGGCTTTTGACAGAGAAATTTTCAGCTCATCCAAACAAAAAGGGCGGTTGTAATCTTCTAAATTGTTTGATTTAAAATTGAGTTTATTTTTCTCAGTTCGGTTTTTAATCCTTTGGAATTCCTGGGAATAATTCAGAGAAGAAGAATGTTTTGAGAATGTTTCACCGAGTTTATTCGAGATGTCATTTTCTAAAGTCAAAAGAGTTTGGCCATCTTTTAAATGGTGAAGATTGGTCTTTCTGTTTTTACCATTAATTTTTTGGATAAAATTCCAGACTTTATTCATAGGTGTATGAAAGTTTATTTCAGAGACGAAGTTCTGCCAAGACTTGCGTCTCTTTTGTTTAAATGTGCGACGTGCTTTAGCACGGAATATACGAACATAACTGAGATTGTCAGAGGTTGGATTCATGTTGATCCGTCGTTCGGCCTTTTTCCTGTGTTTCTTAGCTTCCTCACAGTCGTCATCGAACCAGGGTTTGCTTGGTTGTTTTGGATTTGTCGAGGTTTTAGGAATGGACCTCTCAGCTATCGATACTAACGTTTCATTAAATTTAAGGACTGGATTAATAACATTATTAAAAGTCTCTTTCTTAAGTTCATCTCGACAGAGTTGCTCGAACAAAGGCCAATTGGCCTTGTCAAATTTCCAGCGAGCAACTCTCTCAGAGGAAGAGGGAAAAAGATTTTCCAAAATAATTGGAAAGTGATCACTTCCACACAAATCATCGTGGACCCGCCACGAGTAATCCAGTAATAACGAAGGGTCACAAATAGTTAGATCGATAGCCGAGTAAGAACCATTTCCCGGATGGATATATGTATCTGAGCCATCGTTAAAAATGCACAAGCCTTCCTGGTTTAAGAAGTCTTCAACTTTTTTCCCCTTATCATTTTGGGAGTTACTGCCCCAAATTGGATTGTGGGCGTTAAAATCGCCCATCAGGAGAAAAGGGGCTTGCAACTGATCTGTTAAAGATTTAAGTTGATTTATTTCTAAGGACGTATTAGGGGGAAGATAGACTGAACACAATGTTATAGTTTTTTGAAGGGAGAGTTTGACAGCAACTGCTTGTAATTCGGTATTAAGTTTTATTTGACTATGTATAATACCATTTTTAACCAGGACTGATGAACCGCCAGCGGCTCTTTCATCCTTTTTAACTTGAGTGCTGTAAATCGAGTAATTTTTAATGTTTACATTATCATTTTCTTTTAAATGTGTTTCATGAAGACAAAAGGCAACAGGAAGGAAAGCTTGTATAAGTAACGATAGCTCTATTAAGTTAATTTTTAAACCCCAACAATTCCATTGTATTATGTTGTTCATTTTGTTGGAGGACGGATGGGAGTATAGCTCTTCTTAGGATGTTCGCGCGAAGAACTTCTGTGCCGTCCATCCGAAGCTCTGGAGTCAGTAGCTTTGCGTGTGGAATCCACAGACGGTACTAATGGATCTCCCCATATTGACTCCATATCTGGCGTGGTATCCATCTGCTCAGAGTCCTCGTCAACGTCATTGTCGAACTCTGAGCACAAATCTCTGAACTTATAATGTTTATCTGCCTTTGAAAGGCGACCTGAAGTTTGTCTATTTTTAGCTTTTTCAGATGATAAAGATCGTGCAGGTTTTTGTGATGATGAAGGCTTCTGTGGAGATTTCTGGTTAGAGGATGTTGAATTCTTCTGTTTATGAGTCTGCTTATTATTGTTTGGAGATGAAGAGTGTAATGTTTGAGAGCTTGAAGAGGATTTTGATGTTGAAGATGGATGTTTTGTGGAAGTTAATTCAGACAACAGAATGGGATTTTCAGTACCAATAGGCCATGTAAGCAATGTTTGCGTTTCAAAGGATCTAGTGGTCACAGTTCCTTTGACTTTGTCAGCATATGATGTAGAAGACGGGGAATTATTCGAGGTAGAGATTATTTTACGTGCTTCTTGGTAACTGATGTTTTTTTCTGTCTTTGTTGGATTTCCATTTCTTTTTTGTAAAGTTCACAGTTCCTGGATTTTGCCATGTGATCTTGCCCACAGTTGGCACATTTAATTTTGCCGTCGCAATCGAAACTTGAGTGGCCCTCTGCAGAACACTTGACACATCTTTCAGTACCCCTGCATGAACCCTTCCCGTGTCCAAACTTTTGACATTTGAAGCACCGGGTAGGGTTTGGTACAAAGGTGTCAACTTTGATTCTATAAGGGCCTACGTAGATATGCTCAGGCTTGTTTGGTACATCAAAAGTTAGTATGTATTTAATTTAACAATTTTATCATCAATTTTTTTGGTAAATCTCTTTATTTTAAATATATGTTGAGACTTTAGTTCTTCACATATTTCTTCTTCTGAAAGTTCTGCAAGGTCACGATCTCTATCTCGAATAATTCCTTGGGAGCAATTTAAACTTCGATGAGGAGTGACATTAATTTGGACATCTGCAATTTTGGTAAGAGAAAGCAAGTTTTTAGACTGTTGCTGCCTAGCGCATTCGATAAAAAGATTACCATTTTTCATTTTTGAAACTTTTTTTACTTCACATGCACAACCTTGGATAGCTTTCTGTAATACAAACGGAGAGATTTTTGTTAGTGGTTTGCTGTCATTTAAACTAGTAAGAACCAAAAATTTTGAAAAAGTAGTTGGAATTGTATTTGGCAGTTTAGTGGGAAGTCCTTCATCATCGCTACTGTCAAGTTTTCTTTTCGAGCTCGTTTGGTTTTTGTTTTCATGAAAAGCCATGGTGATTTTGTGGTATTTCGTTATTCTTGCTCCCCGCCCACCTCGGAGCAGCACCAAAACGATGTATGCTTGCCACATTTGCGACAAGCACCAGGGCTACAAGAACAAGATACTCGCATGGAGTACCTTTTAATGGGCGCAAGCCTTGTGCCAGGGGTTGCCCGGCAAGACAACCGCCCAAGGTAACATCCACACGATTGACCCATGAGCCACCGCCTTCTTGAACCCAACCTATATAAATGGTACTATTGTTGTACATTTTGGAAACAGGTGAAGTTCAAGGGCTTGGCGTGACCAGCCGATTGATCAGGACCGGGCCCTTCCGACCGCCCGTTTAAGATAAAGTAAGGGCCAAAGTGGCGTGTTTCAGCCACCAGGATCCCGTCCTCTATCCTTACGGGTATCCACACACGGCAAACATGTGGCCTCATTAAGCCGAGGAAGCCTTGCCCCATTAGCCACCGCCTTCTCCCCGTTTCCGTCAGTGGAAAGTCTCCAAGACCAAGGAACCCAAGCATCAACCTATGTGATACATGGATTCCGCCCATCCAATCCCATTGTATCTAGGTGTCATTGAGGGCTCTTTTGGATCTTTTCAAATAACCACGAGAAAACAGAAGAGGGCAAGTCATGACCAGTTTTGGCTGGACCGGGGTCATCCAGCCATTCGTGAACTGGGTGTAGTAAATAATTATTTAAGAGACATCAAAACAACATGACAATGTAGGCAGTTCTTCAAAAGCCAAAATATAATATTTTAGACGTAATACCAATAAAAAATAAAACAAAACAATGATAAAGAATAAAATGCCAAACTGAAAAAGTAAATAATTTTGAGCCTGTTGAAGTATGTGACCCATAAGCCAACAACAATCCCACAAATCAGCAGTTTAGAATTTCGAAGAATCAATTTGGATGAAAAAGAAAAAAAAATACGTATAGTGTGTTACAAAAGGGATTGATGTGACCAGCCGATTGACCGAATCGGGTCCATCCGGCCTCCCGTCTAGGTAAAGATTGTGCCCCAGATGGTGATCGGAACCGTTTTTCCGGCCATCCAGAAACACTCCCTATTACCGACACGGGTTTGCGACACACGGCAAACATGTCGCCTCTTTAGGGGCCTCTTACGCCAAGCCGAGGAGCTATGGGCCTATTCTATTGTGTCCCCGGGACCCACACGGGGGTGTTTTACAAGAGATCCTGGTGCTCGAGATGGGTCACATTGTTATACAAGTTGTAAAGGACTGGTAATAATGTGCAACAGGGAAATGCTGTTGTTTTCAGACCACATATGTTTATTATTCGCCTACGGGGAGGTTAAGTGAACCAGTAGCATATTACGTGAGTTAAGTAATTTTTTATCAATTCATCTAAGACGGTTGGTCAATTCATCTAAGACGGTTACAATAAGTTGACAAGAAAAAACTTATACCAAGAAAGAACTGTAATCATTCAAAATAATTCATGTAAAGAATTTATAGTACCTTAAATTTGTTTGCTTGCAGGAGCCAGTTTCAAGAAGAACTGAAGAATCTACAGAAACACAAAGACTATGAAAAAAACTACTGGTTGTGATGTAATAAATTTCTATTACAGTTTCATTTCTCCTTCATTTAAAGCCATTATTGGCGGCTGTTTTCAGCAAGATTGTCAAATGTAACATTTGTGAGCACAAAAGCAACAACGGACCATAGCAGCTACTGCAACTAATTCATTGACTTTAGTAATATCTACACTTTTTAGGAATGTCATGGAAATTTTGAATTTTGTTTTTAATTAGGCCTACGAAGAAATGTTGTTTGAATGTTGGATTTGGGTTATACTTACGTTCGTACGTAGAATTGTCATGTTGAGTTTTTGTTTTATTGAAAAAACGGAAACGTTGTAGAAAGGTCATATAAAGGTTGTATTATACACGTAATCGGGCACTGACGTGATATTGACGTTTAAACCCTACAAATTTACGTCATTACAACTTTTTATTATAACGCTGCAACAACCAAACGTTGTAGAAATGTCCTATAAATGTTGACTTTCGGTTTTATGTACATTCTTTAAACGTTGTAGACATATCCTGGGGTCGTTTGAATAACGTTATGGAAACATTGTGGAAAGGTCATATAAAGGTTGCTTTATAGTTGGGAGGTGACGTAATATTAACGTTTAGACAACCCTACATATTTACTTCATTGTGACGTTCGAATATAACGTTACCACAACCAAAACTTTTTACGTTGTAGATGTTGTTGGAATGTTTAATTTTGGTTTTATTTACGTTATTTTAACGTTGTAGAAATGTCGTTGGGCCGTTGGAATTACGTTATGGAAACGGTGTGGATATGTCATATAAAGGTTGCATTATAGTTTAGTAGTGACGTACTATTGACGTTTAAAATAACGTAATATTGTTTGCTGGGTTAATATGTACCGGATCGTCTAGAATAGATGATACTGCGGAGATAAGGAAAAAATTATATAAGTCTAAAGATTTGCACAACGGTACTAATATAAGATGGTAACATACGAAGATGATGTTATAAAATCGTGTTGACAAATATTTCGGCTTAACAAATAGCCTACTATATCGATAGGTTTTACAATACTATATATATACAAGTATAGTGTAAACTATATATATATATTACCTGTAAACAAATGTTTTAAAGCTTGAATATGTTACCAAATAGATAAACCCGAAACGTATATAGTAACAGATGCGGACCCAGGATTTTTAAAGGGGGGAGGGGGCAATTATGTCAATAAGATTTAAAAACATACAATGAGAATACGGTATAAAAAGTAAGCAGATGAGGTAAACTTAATGCTTGGAAAAGTTGTATAACAACGAACTGCTGCAATTATTTTTATTTTATTATAGCTAAAACATTATAGTTACAGATTTATTTATTATCAACTCATTTTTCATGTTTTGATTTGGTCTTAGATATTTTTCATTTTCGACAGAAACTGTAACAATTTTTATATCAATACTTATTCATTTAATCATTGAAATTAACTGTCGACACTTTACCGTGCGTGTACTGGGTACTTAGTACCTTAACTACAACACTTGATGCGGTCCAAGCAAATTCAACAATCGATGAATAAATCGTACTTACGTCTATTTCAAGAACCCTTTTTACTCAGCGGCGTATTAAGGGGAAAGGGGGGGCTACATTAATGGTTAATCCAGACTATTTACCTATTCCACTCCAAACTTTTTCTAGTTAGAGGGCCATCCTCCCCCCTTTTTCAAAATCATGGATCTACATCTGTTACTATACGTTACGGGATTAATTATCTATTTGGTAACACATTCTAGCTTTAAAATATCATTTGTTTACTGGTAAAACATTAACTGGCAAACGATGCAGATTCATGGTTAAAAAGTCCCCTATATGATAAAGTAAAGAGAGACAAACAATCTTATCTAAATACTCAAGATACATTCTTCCAACAAATTAGTTATTAGAATAAATCAGTAAAAACAACAAAAACGTGTTGTTTAATAGATTCATATTTATATATCATTTTCTTTTGTAATTTTTACGTGTGAAAATGCAATTTCGGATTTTTTCTCTTTTTGTTATCTTTTTCTATGAATTTCAAGCATATGACATGTAAAAAGTCTGAAAAAAAGACCAACGAAAACGCTTACCTTTCAATCGAAGTATTTCACGAGCGCCATTGGCTTTATATTCCAAATTATCTTCCTTGCAAAATATTTTAAAAAGAATGTTTCTAGATGTCATAGTACAAAGGTGCATGTAAATACTTATTAAAAAATCGTTATTATTCACAAAATCTACTGAAATCAGGAAAGGATAATTCCATCTAAAACTGTTTTGTTTATCATATGTGCAGTCCTTGAAATTTCATAAATACGTTCTACAAAATTTGAATTAAGCGCACTTTAAATTCAAAATCATTGGTCAATATAACTTCTGACGTCAAATCATTTCTTTTTGAAGATTTAGGTTATGGCAGATCTAAGAAACTAACGAAAATGTAGAAAATAATGATCTTGTTGAAGAAAACAGGAGAGAAGACATTGGTTGATTGATTGATTGATTATTGTTTTACGCCGTGTGGGCGACATTTAAGCCATATCACGGCGAGAACTAATTAAATTATGTATGATTAAAACAAATACCATCTAAAACGAATGAACTATTTACACATAATATTTAAGGAGAAAATAAAACAATAAAACAATACAAGACAAATATCAAAATCAAAAATAATATCACAGACGAAATTTGGAATATAATATCACAGATACGCTATTAAATAAATTATATCATTCAAAACATTTTTAGGTTTTATTTGTTTAAATAAATTATATCATTCAAAACATTTTTAGGTTTTATTTGTTTAGTTATCAGGGCCCATATCGAGTTGTGAGCGCCCTATAGTGTTCACCTTGTCCGTCCGTCTGTTTGTCAACAATATTTGTCATCATGAAATTGTGCAAATTATTTTCTCTTCGGTAGTATCAGATGATTTTATCTGTAGACATTAAATTTTGATGAAAATAAAAAATTTTAGTACTTTTATTTTATGAAAACAAGATTTAAAAAAAAAAATAATTGATTGATTGATTGATTGTTTTTTAACGCCGTGCTGGCGGTATTGCAGCCAATATAACGGCGAGAACGAATTAAACTCAAACTGATTAAAATTTCAAACATTATCTAAAGTCAATAAACTATTTACAAATAATATTGAAATTTGAATAAACAGTAAAACTAAAATCACAGTCAAAAATCTTTCAGTAATAATATCACAGATACGCTATTTAATTAACAATGTCAACATATAAAATATTGAGTAAACATAAAATCACGTCAATTAATAATAACAAAGTTCAAGACAATGACCAATAACTATACTCAAGAACATAGTATAATAATCTATATTCTGGAGTATAGTCCTACGTCTTTCAAATATTGTAAAAGACGGTCGCCAGCGACCACTGTAAATAAATCTTTCATATTGTTGACTGTGTAGTACCGGCTAATAATGTCGGATTTATCTACACAGTCAATTAAAAGATGTTTAATACTATATCGACATTGGCACGGAATACACTCAGAAGGCGGCTCATTCTCTAAAATAAAAGAATGAGTCGTCCTGGTGTGGCCAATGCGACATCTAGTTAAAACAACTTGGTCTCTTCGGGTTTTGCCGAAGAAACAAACATTCTTGCCAACAGTAGGCTCTATAGAATGTAATTTATTGTCTGTCAGCAGATCCCACTGGGACTGCCACAGACATAAAACATACTTGTATATTAAAGGTTTAAAATCAGAGTAAGGCACTGACATATTGGTTATGGGGTCATCTAAAGCATCCTTTGCTATTCTATCTACGACTGTGTTTCCCTTAATACCAATATGACTTGGTACCCAGAGAAAAATGATTTCTTTGCCCATTTGGACAAGTCTTTTATAAAATTCAAAAATATGGGCAATTAAAGGGTTTTTTATATTTCTGACCTTCGATAGCCAACAAACATGAAAGCGAATCAGAACAAATTAGAAAGTTTTGTTTGTCAGAAGATCTAATAAATTTCAAGGCAAGAATAAGAGCTCTTGCCTCAGCTGTAAATATAGAACTGGAAGATGGAAGACGAAGAGTCGCTGCCCGTTGTCCATAAACAGCCGCAGCTGCTACTTTATCTCCGTCTTTTGATCCATCAGTATAAATGGTGTCGAAATCTTGAAAATTTGATTTAATTTCAGAAAACTGTTGCTGAATTTCAATGGGGTTAGTTTACGACTTTTTATGTTTTCTGATGTCAAAAATGAATTTGGGTTTGGGTACAAGCCAAGGTGGCGATTGAGGTATATTAATAGGGGCAATTTCATCAAGGTTGATGTTAGAACCAGAAATGTGTGGTTTCATCCGGATACCAAAAGGAGGGATTTTGTTTTCATGCTGTTCAAATATATCCTCATAGAGAGGATTGAAAACACAGTCGTAGGCAGGATTTGAAGGATATGCTGTTAGCTTTGTTAAGTATTGTAAACCAAGTTTTATCCTACGATTATAAAGACGGCTCGTTCGCCTCTACATATAAACTTTCCACAGGAGAAGTTCTGAACGCCCCCAAGGTCAAACGTAGGCCTTGGTGGTGAACAGTATCTAAAATTTGTATGTAGGATTTGCGAGCAGATCCATATATAATGGAACCATAATCAAGTTTTGATCGAACTAAAGACCGATATAAATTTAGTAAAATATTTTTATCAGCACCCCAGTCAGTGCTTGAAACAACTTTTAAAATGTCCAATGATTTCAAGCATTTAGATTTAAGCATTTTGATATGGGGTAGAAAGGTGAGTTTGTTATCGAACAGAAGTCCAAGGAATTTGGTTTCTTTGACAACTTTGATAGGTTCATTATAGAGTTTGAGTTCAGGGTCTAGATGTAACTTTCTTTTATTACAGAAATGCATGCAGACAGTTTTTGAGCTAGAAAATTTAAATCCATTTTCCGTAGCCCATTTTTCAATTTTATTAAGAGATAACTGTAGTTGCCGTTCAATAGTGTTCATGTTTTTGGCTCTGTAACAAATCAAAAAATCATCCACATAGAGAGAGCCTTCAACATTATTTTGTAATGTTTTAGCCAAACTATTTATTTTTATGCTGAACAGAGTAACAGAGGATACTTCCCTGAGGAACACCCATCTCTTGTTCAAAAGGGTCAGACATGGTGGTATTAACTTTTACTTTGAACTGTCTGTCAGATAAAAAATTGTCAATAAAGGTAGGTAGCCTACCTTTCAACCCCATATCGTTTAGATCTTTTAAAATACCATATTTCCACGTGGTGTCGTATGCCTTTTCAAGATCGAAAAAGACCGACACCACATGTTCACCTTTAGCAAACCCGTTGCGTATAAAGGATTCGAAGCGAACAAGATGATCTAACGTGCTTCTGCCTTGTCGGAACCCACACTGTATATTGGACAGGAGGCCGTTCATCTCAAGGAACCAGACAAGGCGGTCGTTGATCATCCGTTCCATGGTTTTACAAACGCAACTTGTGAGGGCAATGGGCCGATAATTCGACGGTTCAAAATGATCTTTCCCAGGTTTTGGAACAGGGATAACTGTGGCAAGTTTCCAAATAGAAGGCAGTTCGCCAGTTTTCCATACATTATTGAGAAGATCTAAAAGTGTTTGAAGAGAAGTGTCAGGAAGATGTTTCAAAAGTTTATAATGGATATCATCGGGACCACATGCTGTGTCATGGGCCTTTGCCAGAGAATTTTTAAGTTCATCCAACGAAAAAGGGCGGTTATAATCTTCTGAGTTGTTAGATTGAAAGTTCAGTTTTGTTTTTTCGGTTCGGTTTTTAATACGCTGAAATTCCTGAGAGTAATTTTGAGAAGAAGAATGCTTTGAAAAAGTCTCTCCAAGTTTACGAGAGATGTCCTTTTCGGATGTCAAAAGATTTTGGTCATCTTTAAGATGGTGAAGGTTAGCCTTTCTGTTTTTACCATTAATTTTTTGTATGAAATTCCAGACTTTATTCATAGGTGTATGGGAATTTATTTTAGAGACGAAGTTTTGCCAAGACGTTCGTCTCTTTTGTTTAAATGTGCGACGTGCTTTAGCACGAAATATACGAACATCACTGAGATTGCCAGAGGTTGAATTTATGTTGAACCGTCGTTCGGCCTTTTTTCTGTGTTTCTTAGCTTCCTCACAGTCGTCATCGAACCAGGGTTTGCTTGGATGTTTTGGATTTGTCGAGGTTTTAGGAATGGTCCTCTCAGCTATCGATACTAACGTTTCATTAAATTTAAGGACTGGATTAATAACATTATTAAAAGTTTCTTTCTTCAGTTCATCTCGACAGAGTTGCTCGAACAAAGGCCAATTGGCTTTGTCAAATTTCAAGCGAGCAACTCTCTCGGATGAAGTTGGAAATAAATTTTCCAAAATTATGGGAAAGTGGTCGCTTCCACACAAATCATCATGGACACGCCATGAGAAATCCAGTAATAATGAAGGGTCACAGATTGTTAAATCGATAGCAGAGTATGAACCATTCCCCGGATGGAGATAAGTATCCGATCCGTCGTTGAAGATGCACAAACTTTCCTGATTTAAAAAATCTTCGACCTTTTTGCCTTTGTCGTTTTTCGAGTTTCTGCCCCATATAGGATTATGGGCATTGAAATCACCCAGAAGAAGAAATGGGACAGGTAACTGATCTGTTAAAGTTTTAAGTTTACCAATTTCCAAGTTTGTGTTAGGAGGAATATATACAGAACATAGTGTAATAGTCTTATTAAGAGAAAGACGAACTGCAACTGCCTGCAGATCGGTGTTTAAATTTATTTGACTATGAATAACGTTGTTTTTGATAAGGATTGAAGAGCCGCCTGCAGCCCTTTCTTCCTGTTTAGTTCTTGTGGTGTAAAGAGAGTAATTTTTCATATTTACATTATCTTTTTCCTTTAAGTGAGTTTCTTGGAGACAAAAGGCAACTGGTAGGAAAGCTTGAACAAGTAAAGAAATTTCAATTAAATTGATTTTCAAACCCCGACAATTCCATTGTATAATGTTATTCATTTATCAGGGGCGCGGATAGGAGAATAATTTTGTTTTGGAGGTTCAACAGATGAACCTCTATTCCTGCCACCCGAGACGTGAGAAATTTGAGGAGCGGCGTCCACAGTTGCCACCGATGGATCTCCCCATATGGAATCTAGGCATTCACTAGATGCAGTGTCCATCTGCTCAGACTCATCCTGGATGTCATCATCAAACTCTGAGCAGAGGTCTCTGAATCTGTTAAATTTCAAATTCTTTTCCGCCTTCGATAATCGGCCGGAAGACTGTCTGATTTTAGGTTTTTCTGAAGGTTTTGAAGCGTTCTGAGATGAAGGTTTCTTAGGTGATTTCTGGTTGGAAGATGTGGATACTGATGGCTTTTGGTTGTGAGACTGTGTCCGTTTCTGACTTTTAGGATTAATAGGACAAGTTGCAGATGTTTGTGTTGAATTGGATGAAGAAGATTGCTTTGAGTTTCCTTTTGGTGGATTGAATTTTGATAGAAGTATTGGTAAATCTGTTCCTTCGGGCCATGTGAATTCTGTTTGTGTTTCAGAAGATACGGACTTAGACGAACTTTTAACTTTGTCTGCATAAGAAGTGTTTGAAGTATTCGAGGTAGAGACCAACTTTCTAGCTTCCTGGTAATTAACATTTTTTTCCACTTTAATTTTTTGAATTTGGAGTTCTTTTTTGTATAATTCACAGGATCTTGAATTTGCCATGTGATTTTCCCCACAGTTTGCACATTTTGTTTGACCATCACAATCAAAATTGGAGTGGCCCTCTACAGAGCATTTGACACATTTCTCTGTACCCTTACAGGAACTCCTACCGTGTCCAAACTTTTGACATTTGAAACAACGGATAGGGTTCGGTACATATGTGTCAACCTTGATTCTGTAGGGTCCGATGTAGATGTGATCTGGTACTGTTGGAAGATCAAACGTTAGAAGATATGTATTGAGTTTGATAATTTTATTGTCTATTTTTTTTGTAAATCTTTTAACTTTAGAAACATGTTGAGATAGTAGTTCTTCACAGATTTCTTCTTCAGAACATTCAGCTAGATCTTGGTCTCTATCTCGGATAATTCCTTGGGAAGAATTTAGTGATCTATGAGGTGTTACCGATATCTGAAGATCACCAATTGAAGTCAAGGATAACAGGTTTTTTGACTGTTGTTGTCTTATGCATTCTACAAGAACGTTTCCAGATTTTAACTTCGATACATCACCTGCGCAACTTTGTATATATTTGTGTAAGACAAAAGGGGAGATCTTTGTAATGGGCTTTTCAGTATTTTGGCTAGAAAGAACTAAATATTTAAAAAATTTTCCTGAGTCTGTATTGGCGGATTTAGCTGTATGGCCTTCATCATCACTGTTTTCGTTTTTCCTTTTTGAACTGGTTGGTTTGTTTTGGTTTTTAAATTGAGAACTCATGGTGAATATATAATGTTTCGTTACCCCTGCTCCCCGCCCACCTCGGAGCAGCACCAAAACGATGTATACTTGCCGCATGTGCGACAAGCACCAGGGCTACAGGGATAAGATACTCGTACAGAGTACTTCTGTATGGGCGCAAGCCTTGTGCCAGGGGTTGCCTGGCAAGACAACCGCCCAAAGTAACATCTACACGATTGACCCATAAGCCACCGCCTTCTTGAACCCAACCTATGAAAATGGTACTAATGTTGTACATTCTGGAAACAGGTTAGATTCAAGGGCTTGGCGTGACCAGCCGATTGATCGAGACCGGGCCCATCCGACCACCCGTTTCAGATAAAGTAAGGGCCAAAGTGGCGTGTTTCAGCCACCAGGATTCCGTCCTCTATCCTTACACGGCAAACATGTGGCCTCATTAAGCCGAGGAAGCCTTGCCCCATGAGCCACCGCCTTCTCCGTGTTTCCGTCAGTGGTTATCTTCCAAGACCCCGGAGCCCAAACATCAACCTACAACGATACAAGCAGACCACCCAACCCATCCCATTGTATCTAGGCATCATTGAGGGCTCTTATGGATCTTTTCAGACAACCACGAGAAAACACAGAGGGCAAGACATGACCAGTTTGGCTTGATCGGGACCATCCAGCCATTCTTGAACAGGGTGTGTACAATCAAAAATATCAAATCAAACCAAAATGTTGAAATGTAGTTCAAAGTAAATAAACTAGAAACCGGACAAATAATATATTTGATGTGACATTTTAATAAAAAACTAAATACAAACAATGAAAAGAATAAAATACCAAATTGAAAAGTAGCAATTTTGAGCATGTTTAGGTTTTTGACCCATAAGCCAACACCAATCCCGTCATTCGGTAATTTGGAATTCCAATTTTAGTGTGGAAAAAAAATACATATATATAATGTTGTGCAAGGATTGGTGTGACCAGCCGATTGACCGAATCGGGCCCATCCGGCCTCCCGTCTAGGTAAAGATTGTGCCCTAGATGGTGATCGGAACCGTTTTTCCGGCCATCAAGGAACACTCCCTATTACCGACACGGGTTTGCGACACACGGCAAACATGTCGCCTCTTTAGGGGCCTCTTACGCCAAGCCGAGGAGCTGTGGGCCTATTCTGTTGTGTCCCCGGGACCCACACGGGGGAAAAATAATAATAATAATAATAATAATAAAATATAAATAAAATAACATGTGTTTGGTATTGGTCTGAGCTGCCAGAAAATGATATTTTTGGAGGGCTAACCTCCTCTTTCAGATATTTCTCTTCAAACATTGGTGTTTCACTATTATAGGTACCTAGCACAAGTGCACCAGTACCTGTTCAGACAGACTCTAACAACAATAAGAGGAAAAGATCATCGGATCAGGATTCCCTGGAAGATAGAATTGCAACTCTGGAGAAGAGTTCCAAGTTAGAAAAGGTCATAGAACTTAAAGAAAAGGTGAGGACGCTTTGCCTCCAACAAGAGCCTAGGATTTCCTTAATTCTTCTTACATTAGAGGAACTAGCAAAACACGCCAGGAAAGCCAGTGCTGAGGACGCGGAAGTGTACGAAGAGTTAGCAAGGCAGGCGATTAGGCACCAAACAAAAGTGGACGTCACTAGTTTATGTTTGTCTGTGCTCGGTGGAAGGGCAGCAGATGCAATTTCAAAGGCACTCTCTAAATGTTTGAAGGAAAAAGTTGAAAGTAGAAATGATGATAAATGCTCAGTCTGAAAAAAAATGCTCCTAAGCCGGAGCATTCTCCTTTACACAATTTATATCCGTTTATGTATCCAATGGGTTTTCAACCACCTTTTGCTGCTAATTTCCCTTAACCTCAGGGATATGGTTATAGAAATCCTATGCCAAGATCTTACACTCTAAATTTTCGCCCACGTGGAGCAGCATGTCTATTTTGTGACAGTACTTCGCACTTAGTCAAAGATTGTGAGAAAATGAAGGCGGCCAAAGGGAAATAACTCAAATTTAATATCTTTATGATCTTAGAAGTTGTGTGTTCTCAAACTTCATCTAAATTATTTACATGGTTATTTAGAGATTTTTGGATTAATTACTTGCTTTGTTATTTGGTAATAATTTTGATTAATATTCGATAAGTTATATTACATGTATGTATTATAATTTTTAGTTTACTCATTTTTTGTGTCGTCTAGTTTAAATTTTTTAAACTTATACGAAGTTTTGATTATTCAGGAAAACATTAGAATAATTCCATTTGGCTGGTAATTTTCACCTACTGTACATGATCTATGAATTGTTTTATCAATAATTTTAATGGTTTTCGTCTAGTATTCTGTAAGTTTACAACATAAGGTTAGTCCTTAAATGCATACATGCACTTCGGATTTATAAGTTAAAGTTGAGATGTAGTATGCCAGAGTCGAGTAAACCTTGACCTTTCACCTCAGGATTATTTAAAGACTGAGTACTTGGCTTTCTAGAACAGTTCTTCCTAGTTTAATTCTTTTTCTATGTACTTATTATAAGGTAGGGAACTGTTTTTAATATCACATTAATATGAGTAGAAATCTTCTTCGTCTAAAAAATTAATCAGGGTTGAACAAGCTAGATCTCACGTTTTACCCAAACAGGCAAAACCTATTTTCCTGACAAAGGTTAAGGCAATTAGTTCTTTCATTGATAGAAAAATCAAAATTGTTTTCCTTGTACAGGGATCAAGCATGGTGGAAAATTCAGTTTTTAGCAGGCGATAGGGCTGGGGATCTTGCTTTGGTAGTTGCTCAGGAAGTAAAGATTTTAACTGATGGTTCTGGACTAGTTTTTCAACATACTTTCGGAAAAACGTTAAGGGGCTCAAAGGGTAAATCTAATTCCTTTGTTATTAAAAGGTGTACCGATATTGAAATTTGCCCTGTGAAGGGTTTAGTTGACTATATGAATTTTTGTAGATCATGTAAGGTTGATTTGACCAGAGGCTATCTTTTTAGAATTGTATCAGAAAATGGAAGTGTGTTAGATAAACCCGTTTCTTACTCAGTTGTTTATCAACGGTTAAGATATTACTTAACAGCATTAAGGATATATGAAGGTGAAACTCCTCACAGCTTTCGTGCAGGATGCGCTATTACCATGGCACTCACCGATTCTGTTGAAAATGTTGAGGGTGTAATGAATCATATTGGGTGGTTCAGTCAAGAAAGTGCCGAATATTATGGTAGAAAACATAGTTTAGTAGATTCTGCTATTATTGCTTCAAAACTGGCAAATTCTGTAAAGTTAATGGCTAACGTTGAACTTGAGTTTAGAACAAATGGGGATTATTCCGTATTGAAGAAAGCTTTTCCTTGAAAGTTACTTGTATGATAGTATGATTTACACTTTGGGTAAATAAGGTTACACTAGTCTTGTCTGTGTATGATTCATTAAATTGTAATTTTGAATGACTTTGTTGTTGTGCTAAAGGTTATGCTCAGGTTGTTTGTTCCACTGATTCTTTGTCAGACCATAAGACTTTAAATTTGAGTTTGATTATATTGTATCTTATGATAATGTTAAACTGTTTAAAGAAATGTTGTACTATTTTGAAAATGCTTTGTAAAAAGTTTGAGTTTTGGGAATAAAGCGGTTCAACTTCATTGTTTTTTATATTTGACAGGGAATTATTTGCTGGTATGTAGCTTGAAAGCAGGGTTTTCAGTTCCCATAACTTAACCGGTACTGAATGCGAGATATCAGTCACTGAGGATATGGTATATCAGTCACTGAGGATATGGGTATATTCTCATTGGCTGATATCTTAGGCGGAAGTACACGTGACTCTTCCTCATTCTTTCACCATCCACTATGCTTTTGAAGTGGTGTCGAGTTAGGCAGTTTTTATTGTGGTTTGGTTGTTAGGGTTATTTTCTATCATATGAAAAAAAAAAAAAACCAAACAAATACAAAAAAGAAAGAAAAGACTAGCTCTTTCCCTTGCAGTGGATTTGGTTGCATGGTTATTTCATTGACCGGTATGATTTATCAGTTTCAAAAATTAAATCGGATATTTTTCCTATGCAATTGCTTGTCTTTCCTCTCCCCTCATATAACAGTATCCCTGAAATTGAGTGACTATATACCAAGATATTACTTAACAGCATTAAGGATATATGAAGGTGAAACTCCTCACAGCTTTCGTGCAGGATGCGCTATTACCATGGCACTCACCGATTCTGTTGAAAATGTTGAGGGTGTAATGAATCATATTGGGTGGTTCAGTCAAGAAAGTGCCGAATATTATGGTAGAAAACATAGTTTAGTAGATTCTGCTATTATTGCTTCAAAACTGGCAAATTCTGTAAAGTTAATGGCTAACGTTGAACTTGAGTTTAGAACAAATGGGGATTATTCCGTATTGAAGAAAGCTTTTCCTTGAAAGTTACTTGTATGATAGTATGATTTACACTTTGGGTAAATAAGGTTACACTAGTCTTGTCTGTGTATGATTCATTAAATTGTAATTTTGAATGACTTTGTTGTTGTGCTAAAGGTTATGCTCAGGTTGTTTGTTCCACTGATTCTTTGTCAGACCATAAGACTTTAAATTTGAGTTTGATTATATTGTATCTTATGATAATGTTAAACTGTTTAAAGAAATGTTGTACTATTTTGAAAATGCTTTGTAAAAAGTTTGAGTTTTGGGAATAAAGCGGTTCAACTTCATTGTTTTTTATATTTGACAGGGAATTATTTGCTGGTATGTAGCTTGAAAGCAGGGTTTTCAGTTCCCATAACTTAACCGGTACTGAATGCGAGATATCAGTCACTGAGGATATGGTATATCAGTCACTGAGGATATGGGTATATTCTCATTGGCTGATATCTTAGGCGGAAGTACACGTGACTCTTCCTCATTCTTTCACCATCCACTATGCTTTTGAAGTGGTGTCGAGTTAGGCAGTTTTTATTGTGGTTTGGTTGTTAGGGTTATTTTCTATCATATGAAAAAAAAAAAAACAAACAAATACAAAAAAGAAAGAAAAGACTAGCTCTTTCCCTTGCAGTGGATTTGGTTGCATGGTTATTTCATTGACCGGTATGATTTATCAGTTTCAAAAATTAAATCGGATATTTTTCCTATGCAATTGCTTGTCTTTCCTCTCCCCTCATATAACAGTATCCCTGAAATTGAGTGACTATATACCAAGAAACTGCTTTTCTGGGAAACCTGTGTACCCCCCCCCCCCCCGTTAGTTTGTCTCAAGGTTTCATGTCATTCGTTGTGGAATTCAATTTCAAATGTTCGGGAAAATACTGAGATCATTGAGATGTGGATTAAATGTCCATGAGACAACGCTCGTGGATTTGATTGCTCCCTCGGTTTTTTCAACATTGTATAATTAGAGTCGAATTTTGACACCCATTTTCTTTTCTGTCTCATGTACCAAAATGTGAACAAGTTTTATAATTTTGTTTGGATAAACGTTGGTTTATATTTTACTTGGAATACATTTAATGTGTCTTATTCAAGTTCACATTTTGGTACATGAGTCAGGACGGATGTCGTCTCGCTTTCAGTGCTTCCCAGCTGAGTTTTCAGTTCCCATAACTTAACCGGTACTGAATGCGAGGAGATATCAGTCACTTTTTTTGGGTACTTTTTTTTATTTTTTTTTTTTTGGGGGGGGGGGGGGGTTTGTTGCTGTATGCCCTGAACAGAACGCTTTGTAGATTTCCGTATATGGTACGTTTATTATATGGACCGGACATCAAATAAATTTAACTTTATATGGCGCGATTGAAGCGTCCTACACTGATTTTTTTGGAAAACATGTACAAATGTTGCATTAATTTTCCTTTGAAAAAATAGTGAGGTATCTACTACAGAACCACTGTTTTGATCGAAAGTCGTTAAAACGGTGTGGATGGGGATACTTCATTCTTTTCAAAAAAAAAAAACGTTTTAGGAAAAAGTAAATCGTTTCAGTTTGTAGCGGGAGGGTCTCACTCTGGTGAATTCTGCGTCTCCGACACCATGAGCTATTCCGTTTCTTGACCCATATGGGTGTATTTTGCAAATAAAATTATTATTTTAATATATAAAAAATATCAGTTTAGAAACATTGACAATTTGTATATTGCAAACATTCAAAATCAATGTATGTTCTACATAGACACTTACAAATAGTCAATATATTCTTATCAAGATTTTAGTTTTGTTTAATGTTACAATTTTAATCAGTTAATAAAATCATTTTGGGAAGGCAAGATTGAATGTAGTAGACAAAATCTTATCCTGCAAGGGTTTTTCTGCTTGCACCCTCAAACCTTCCACTCAAACTTAACCTCCTCTTTAAAGGGGAGGTTAAAGCTTCTGCTACTGTTGTAACTTTAGGATTTAGAAAATCCTTTTCCACTTTCTTGTCATAGTCAAATGGTTTGCTTTCCATAACCTGCAATACAAAAAATAATGTATAAAATTAGTGAACCCCCCCCCAAATACCTGATGATAAACAGGAAGGAGTTGTTTTTATTTGACTGGAAACCAGTTTAAATACTTGTTTTAAAACATGAAAAAATGTTTGAACACAAATTAAACTTAAAAAAAATAAGATAAAAACACAAATGGCCCAGTCTGAAATGTTGAAAAATCTGCAATTTCAACAATACGTGGATACAAACATGCATGGAAAGAATCCAACTCTCAAGACCGATACTAGTTCGATGAAAACTTTGCTTGATTAAAGAGTAGTTAATTTTAAATATCAGGAAACAGGATGTGGATGTACTGCAGATCTAACAAGATGTGTTAAAATGATATGAAAAATCAGCATAGCTAGAGAGAAAAAAAAACTATCAGCAACACAAAAAAGTCATCATGGTTAACTCGCATACCAATAAACAACCCAATATCTGAAAGGGTTAAGAAAAAACGTCAATTGTATTTAAACAATTTATCAGCCCAAAGCCCGCAATAGATTGGAACGAAACTTGGATCTGCAACTCTTCATGGTTAACCCACGTACCAACAAATCCAAAGCCTGTAATTTCTGCAAATATGAGTAGAGCAGAACAAAACATAACTTAAATCATCTTGGTTAACTTTCATTATCATACCAAAAATCAGCCTAATATAAATTTGAATTTTATTTTTGGGCACAAGGATATACTTAATTTACTGTTACAACACTGGTTGTTTGATTTACCTTTGAGTATTGGCTAACATTGATGGCACTTCCTATCTTGGCCATTTATAATTGTGTAGAAGCCATCTGGTTTCATTTTACCAAGAAATGTTTCCGGATAATACATAGGTCTAACATCTTTATTGACGTTTTCTATTACATAGGTGTGGTACTGCTCTTTCCTTTTTTCAGTTTCAGTAATAATTTTTATCCGAATCATTAACTCATCATGGTTAACTCTCGTACAAACAAGTACACAGATGCCCCACTCGCACCATCATTTTCCACGTGTAATGGACCGTAAAATTGGGTAAAAAATCTAATTTGGCATTAGAATTAGAAAGATCATACCATAGGGAACATGTGTACTAAGTTTGAAGTTGATTGGACTTCAACTTCATCAAAAACTTTAACCTGAAACTGGCACTTCATTTTCTATGTTCAGTGGACCGTAAAATTAGGGTCAAAGTCTAATTTGGCTCTAAAATTATAAAGATCATATCATAAGGAACATGTGTATGAAGTTTCAAGTTGACTAGACTTCAGCTTCATGAAAAACTACCTTGACCAAAAACTTTAACCTGAAGCGGGATAGACCTGACGCAGTCGAACAGACGCACAGACCAGAAAACAATGCCGTTCTATAATCATAGGTGGGGCATAAAAATCAGCCCAATATCTGAAGGTGTTTCGAAAAAACTCTATAATGGGTTGTTGTGGAATGACACACAAGGGTAAAACTACATGTATATGGCCCGGACAACTAAAAAAAATAGTACTATAGCGTCAATAACATCCTGTCAACATATCATTTTCAAACTTCACTATGATCTACATATGCAATATAAGTCAGGTGATTATAGTTTTCAACTTTGTCAATTACAAATGTAAATTTTCTCCATGAAACTACTGTAATTATTGCAAATTGTGTTGTCTAAACATTTCTTCATTCCGACTGACCGATTCTATTTGAATGAATTAATGACATATCCGATAAACAGATTAACTGTAACAACAGATTATTACACCTGTTGATTACATATATGTAGGTTGGGGTTGTAAACAGTCATGAACTTGTTGCAAGTTAAAAATTTGTAATGGCGGGTCATAACAAAACGAACAAAATCAAATAGAATCAATCTTTAAAGAGGCAGGGCGCCCTGGAAATTGCGAACAGGCACAGGGCAGCATTTGGGAAAGGGCGGGCGCCCTGTGAAAACGGCCAAGCTGAAACACTGAGCAATAAGTCCTGGGCTGCGAGCTGTAACAGAATGTTTTTAACCCCTGGTATAAAACAGGAAAAATCTACAGGCTCTTTTATCTCCAGAGTGTACATGTCTCTTACCTTGGAAGAATATTAATGGTACATATTCATAAAAATCTTTCATATAATTTCTATTTACAATTATTCTTCTTTGCACTGCCACTTGAGACAAAGACTTCCGTCTTGTTGGGTGTTTACCTTACAGTACTACATAGATGCCAACCCCTTTGTGGTGCAATCAGTGAACAAAATTTTAGATTTCAATAATTTGTAATTTTTTCCAGCAATCACAGTAGTTGATTTTTTACCATAATCATTCAATAAACAACTAGATGCAAAGTGACGGGCAAATGATTTCTTTTATTTTATATTCATGACTAGTTGCAAAGTTGATGAGCAAGTGAGGACTAGACTTGTAATAAAAAGATGGCTATTTTATTTGTTCATCAAATGTAAATAAACTGTTTCAACGTACTGTCAATACAAGTTTTCATTTTCTGAAATGTTCCTCTATTTCCCTCCCATAGTTAATTCTGGAATACCTGGGATGCTGATGACTTAGCACTTTTCAATGTTTATTTGTATATGTGTGTTCATAGCACTTTTTGTTGTTAGAGGTCATGAATGTTTTCAGAACCATTATTGAAAACAGTTGAAACCAGAAAGATTTGGACGTGTGCACGTTTCAGTTCTGGTCTTCCTGACCCGACTAAATTGATTTTATAACACAAAGAAACTCAATGGAATATTCAGGACGAAAACGTCCCAATTTTCCTTTCTTTGCTGCAGAAGCACTTGTTCCTACTGATGACATCGTGAAATCAATTAAAAAGCAAATACAGGGGAATATAAGTTAGAGAAAAGGAACTAATTCCAAGTGCGTTGTTTAACTTTTCTGAATTGAAGAAATGGACAATTCATCTTAACATGTAGAAAGTCCCGAGAAACCCGAAAGTGTTTTATATTCTGAATCACACAAACTCTTACGCTTTCCCGATAATTACCTACAATCAAGCATCATAATGATCACAACATTATCTAAACGACAAAAAAAGTTCAGGACCGGAAATTATACTTTCCGTAACACCGTAATTTCGGTCAAAAAATCGTACCAACTGGTTGGCATCTATGCAGTACTGAATTTCGATTATTTATAAATAAACATAAAAACTACTTACCCTGGGATCCTGGCTCACTGCTTGACAGTAGCCTATCGACGAAGTATGATTTGGTCAGGATGCCAGGCAAAAACTATTGAACAAAGTTATGAAATTGGGCAGAGAATTACGAACGCGGGGCAAGGTAGATATTCGGAATTTCGTCGATTGCGAAAAAGGGGCTGGTTGACAGGTAGAATGTACAGTTTAACTTGCAACAATGACGCTGTTGAAAAAGAAAAACGAACGGCTAAAGGTATTGCCAAAAGTGCCATTGACCAGCAAATTAGACATTTAAATTATAGAAATTGTTTATTTGATAACAAAATGACTTTAAACAGCATGGATTTGATTCAAAGTCAAAATCACATTTTATATGTAAATAATGTATACAAAATGGGACTATGTATTTGTATCATATTGTTGTGAAATGTATGATATTCTTGTAAAAAAATTGATTATGGAAAATAAAACATTTCATTATTCATGTTATTGTTAATGTTATTTTTTACACAATACAAAGGTAATGACAAAATGTTACTGTAAAAATTATTGTCAAGTTATTGGCCTAATATTCTCTTCCCCATTCATTTTTTATATTTTGATTGATGATCATATTAGTACTATTGTTTACACGCAGCACAACACAACACAAATAATGTTAAATGTCAATCTTAAAATTGTCATTATTATTAAAATTGTGTAAAAAACATCATAGGGTCATTCTCTTCCCCGTTCAGTTTTCTTTTTTTTTTGGCCGGTGGTCGCGAGGGTCTCTGGTTTGACTGTTGAGGTTGATGTAGAACTGGAATTGTTTGTGCAACGAAGATTTGTTCTTGGGTTTGCTGAAGCTGTTGCTGGTGTAGCTGTTTGTATTCCTATCATAAATAAAGTGAAAACTTTTAGTGATAATTCTATTTGAAAAGGGGGTATAACAATTCAACTGTTAAAGAAATAAAAAAAAAATTGACAGAACAAACAAAATGACTTACCCGAATCATTTGCGGCTTCAGCTGGTCCAAAACATTTTTCACTCTTATCAGCTCTTCTAAATGATCATAGTCTAAGGAGACTAACCCTCGGAAGTTATTATTATTGTTATATATGTCTACATAAAATTTTCCGGAGGCTACTATTAGCACTACGGCTTTTTGAGCACCAAATTTAGTACGCATTTTAAATTCCTCTTTGAACTTAGTTTTTTTTGTGAATTCATAATGTGAAGCGGCCATCTTATGTTTGTTTTAATCGCAAATTCGCAGTAGCAGTGGTGATATTTGCTAAATATTTGCCATATTTATATGAAAAGATGGAACAAAAGAAAAACGTATTGGCTAATAAACATCGATTTGTATTATTTGTTAAAAGGTTCGCCTTTTCAAGTCATTGTTAGTTAGGTGTCGGTATTTCACCCTCGAACTTTTGGTTGGTCGTAAAAACGCTCCACCCCACTCAAGGTGTTCGACTATGAAGAAAAAATATATGGAACAATAAACAAAATCCATTAGCTTTATATTAATTTTTATTCTCAAATGATGTGGGAACTTCAATATTAATTTAATCTATCATCTGCAGTGTCAATATTTGAATTTATAGAATTAAACCTTTGGTTTCAAAACTATTACAGAGCTCTTGAAGTTTAAACTAACTAATACTTTTCCTCTTCTTTGGAAGAGTTTATACATAAAGGATCGAACTGGATAGTGGATAAAGTTATTAGTCTAGAAGTCAATACCGTTAAATACTCACCCGTTGCCGCATCCAGTTACGTGGAATTACCCTCCAAATTACTTTTTGCAAAAGGAGTCTTCAATGTTCAAAACAATGATCAGAAATGTTTCTTGTGGTCAGTCTTGGCGGCTCTACATCCAGTACAGCAAAATCCACATCACATCTCCCATTACAAACAATATGAAGATACTTTAAATTTCAGCGGGATAGATTTTCCCGTATCTATCAAAAGTGGAAAAATTTGAAAAACAGATTCATATATCCATCGACGTATTTGGATACGAGGAGGGACAAGTTTTTCCCCTTTTCCTTACAAAGATGGGCAACAGCAATATAGAAATCAATTTGCTGTATTTGTCGAACGAACACAATTCACATTATTGCTGGATTAAAAACTTGAGTCGTTTACTAAGTCATACTAAGCATAATCATAATGGACAGCGATTCTATTGTCACAGGTGCTTACGTGGATTCATCCGTCAAGATTTATTGGATGCACATCGTCCTTATTGTGACCGGTTTGATTTCCAAAAAGTTGAATTTCCCAAAGAAGGTCAGAACAATTTAGAATTTAAAGATTTTCACAAAAAAATAAAAGTATCTTTTGTCATTTATGCCGATTTTGGGGCTTTGGCTAAAAAAATAGATACTTGCATGCCAAATCCAAGCATCTCTTCGACCACTCATCAAACAAAATTCGAAGCTTGCAGTTATGGTTATCAAGTAGTATGTACGAATCAAAATTATAGCAAACCTCCTGTCATCTACAGAGGGGAAAACGCCGTACAAAATTTTTTCGATGATATGTTAAGGGAGGAAGAATACATCAGAGAAATTCTGAATGACCCCGAGCCCCTTATTATGAATGAGGATACTGAGCAACAATTTAGAAATGCAACTCATTGTTGCGTGTGTAACAAGAAATTTACAGACAGAGACATTGATTTTACTATGATATCACACTGTGTTATTTATGTTGTTGGAATGAAAGTGTTTTATCGGTCTCATATATACCCCCTCCCGGAGACATAATTTGGAAATAAATAAAATATTCTATTCTATTCTATATCTTATTGCGTTTCAATTATTTATCAGCCTTAATTTGTATTCACACACTTCGGAGACGAGTGCTTCTTTTTCGCTTCAAACTGGACAGAGCATGCTTAGCCGGTAGTTTAGCGATGAACACATTTTGACCTTTCTGTTTAAATCATGTTTTGTTCACTTTTTTGTATATGTTCTAGATTGTGGTCATATTGCAAGTACTTCAGGGTGTATGAGCTTTATGTAATTTTTGTATTCTTTGTAGTTCTTTCACGTTATCGTACTTTTGGATTGTCCCTCTAATTTGTTGCTTTTGTATTCGTTTACCCATGTTTCACACCTTAGTTGTGAAACGTGTAAAGAAGTAATATAAATAAAAACAAGGTAAAATATACATAAAAACACAAACCTTAATAAAAACGAGTGTGCCTCTGGTTGAAAAGTTATAAATATCAATATTGATTTAGCTCCCTTTAGCCGTAAAAGTTAATATTGAAGTCGCTACCACAAATGTGTCTGTTAGTCGAAATAATTGATAAACTTGTGTAAACTGGGACAGATTTGTGTTTGAAAATGAAAAGCTACATGAGGAGAGCTTGGTTCTGTATCGAAAGCAACATAAATTGTACAGTACGATTGTAGTCCGTGCAGTGATTAGATGGGAGCTAACCCTGTCTAGCTTCGATATCTAACTAGACTGGTACAAAAGTTGTATTTCTTCGTTATCACCCATTGGAATACCAGTACCAGATAAAGTTACATAAATATTTCTCAGGATGCATTTCGTGTGTTCCATGTTTGTACAAGGCAGCATGTTAGGGATAGTATTTTCACTGCTTGTTTTCTGTTCGTGCAATGCCTTTATAATGAATGCAAGATCGTGTGATCCTGTTAGTAGACTGGATTTTTCAGTGCATGCACTAGAGTGTAAGTTCAGTGGTGCAGGAATGTATATTTATGAAGGGCCAGATGACCTCGACAGGATAGAAATTGACAGAATATCTAACGATACATGGATACATATTTCAGAGAAATATAAGGTGAAAGAATTCGTCGTTAGCCGGGGTTCTTCAAGGCTCTGCACACATCTTATTCCTACCGGGACAACAACTTTAATGATTGGAGACACCAATTGTGTGAATAAAATGATTTATAAGTTTTTTTTGCCAAAATAAACAAACAAACAAAAATGAAAAATATTTATATTGAAGAAATCTGTGTAATTTAATCTGTGAATGTGAATATATAGCCACTGATGTACATCTAACAATACGTTTCATTGAGCACAAATGGTGAATTCTTATTGAACATAGGTATGTTGAAGTTGACTTGAATGTGTAGAAATCATTTAAACAATTTTGTACAATTTTATTTATATGTAGATGTCGAACATAATGGAAACTGAGGAACTGATTACTACTGATGCCCCAGTGATGAGCACTGTGTATCCAAGCACAGCTAGCATAGGCACAGTTGCCAGAACTAAAGCTGGATCTGATACTACGATTCCTGAATGAAACAGGGACAGTGTTACAATAACTTATTGAATCTGCTTCCTCCGCAGAATGTTGTCTCGTTTTTTTTACTTAAAGCTCTGTTTATACATAAATGACCAACAAAGAAACTGGAATGCTTTTATAACTTATTTTAAGGGCTATACAATTGAAACCAAAATTCAACACAAATCAGTTACCCTATAGCTAGACTGCAGTCAGTTATGGTCATGCTTCAAAGCACTAATCACCTCAGTCACATGTCAGAGAACATCTGTCATGACGTCATGCCATCTGTGACGTAAGCAGCTGCATTTGCTGCAATATGCTGCAGCTTCAAGTTCCAGTACTCTATCTCTTACACTACTTGAAGGGGCACATGTTCAAATAAAACGACAGATGTTCGATAATTAAAGGACACGTGTTCGATGAAAACGACAGATGTTGGATAATTAAATGAGACGTTCGATTAAAAGGACAGATGTTTGATAATTAAATGAGACGTTCGATTAAAACGATAGATGTTGGATAATTAAATAAGACGTTCGAGTAAAACGACAGATGTTGGATAAGATAGGACAGATGTTCAATTGAAACGACAGATGTTTGATAATTAAATGAGACGTTCGATTAAAACGACAGATGTTGGAAAATAAAGGACAGATGTTCGATTAAAACGACAGATGTTTGATATTTAAAGTGACATATGTTTTATTAAAAACGAAACAACGACACATATTCGCATCAAAATCGAGATCTATTTGATATCATCAAATGTATAATAATCTTAAGAAAGCTCACCTAAATTTTCATTTTCATCCATTTTCTTTTCGCCGATCTGGTGCGTTTCTCTTTCTCCTTCAAATTGGTAAGAAAAGAAGATGGTTTCCTTTTGACGTATTCTAATGACCCCCTTCCAATTTGACTCTGTAAATTTGATTTTTTATGTGTACAATTCTTTGTGTGCTCGCGTTCATCTTTTTTCGAATACTTTGAATTCAAGGACTCCCTTCTTTGGTCGCTGGCTCTACCATTACTATCCTTATGCTTCACCTCCTGATATTGTTCGTCGTCGGACGATTTTTCATCTTTTTTGTTTATATCTTTAATAGACGGGGTAGGTGAGATCCTGTCAGGTGGAGATTTCTTGTCTGTCCCAGTACCCCTGCTTAAAATTGAGGGCTTTAATTCCTTATATTTTTCCTTCGGGATTAAAATGCAGTTATGGCTCGAATGGTAGATCTTTTTCTTTTCAGTATAATTTTATCTCCACTAGATAGAGGGATGACACCTTGCAAGACGTTAAAAATGATTTCCACTATGTATTGAAGTTGTGTTTTTGATAATGTGTCAATGATGTACATCCTTTGTCGTTGTTTTGCATGTAAGAGAAATGAAGCAAAGTGTTCGATATCCTTATTCATGGTTAGGTCTATTTATTGTAGACAACTGGTTTGGAAGAATGTTCGTACGTAACCGATAGAGTTTGTTGATGTGAGGGTTTAAATCTACTACAAGATATCCATATTTGGGATGTGTGGCTTTGAAATATGCATCCATGAAATAATTCAATTGACCGGGAAACATTTGTTTCCCAAGCGTTTGGATTTGTAAAACGTCTCTATACGTTCGAAACAATATGAAATAATGGCAATTTAAGGAGGCGGACCTCATCGATTTGCCTTTATTAAAGACGTTTTGAAGCAAATAGATGCAAGTCATTTGGTAATGGTGAACACCGACACACATCATGTGGCCCAATTCCGAGCTATCTGAAGCGTCAAGCATCATATCATCGAGGACAACGATTTTGTGACCATCTAATTTCCCCCACTCCTCCAATGTTTCCATGGATGGAAATCCTTTATGGAACTCTATATGTGAGATGTTTTTCATCATCTCATCGTACAAACTTTGCCATATATTGTAGCAATAAAATATTTTTGATTTAACAACCTTAAACGTTTCAACATCCTGTTCTAAGAGTTGTTTGGTAAAACATGTTTTCCCTGAGTTACTTGGACCAACTATGAAAATAGAAGTGGGAGATTCAAACTTTAACAAACTCTCGTTTTCCCACCAACCGTTCATGTCGACAATTACTACTGAAATGAAGGGTTTAAAAATGGGATATGGTATTCAAAATCACAACAATGAGACTCGTGAATATCTATTGACAAGTTATAAATTAAATACAACGTTCATCTTGAAGCTGCATGAATTCAATACATTCATTTCAAACATTCACTAACAATTTTAGTTATTCACTGTCTGTAGTTCCAACGATTGTTTGCTTTTTTAAAACTCATAAAATGGATCAAACAGTTCAGCTGGAATTTCCGAATCTTCAAATTTCACCCTTTTCTTCGGTGGGACGATTCCATCTTTCTCTTAAGTCCTCCAACCACTTGAATATTTTGTATGTCATGGAGGGGTTGAGCTGTATATGGCTGTGTTACAGTGCTCTAAAATGGATGTAAAACGTTCAGAAAATGAAGATTATAATAAATTAACAAAAAGGAAAACAACCTTTTAAATAAGGAGGAAACTTTGAAACTAAAAAATAACAACCTGCAAAAACGTTTTCAGGTGTTAATGGATTGTTGTTCATCCCTCTTTTAAAATAGATCAAAGTGCATACGTATCTAAATTAACCAGTTTATGTGACATTAATAATCTTGATTAAAGTGCATCGCACATCGTCGATTTTTCTATAAATGCTCATTTGATTTTTTTTTAAAAGAAACTTACATTGATTGGCCCATATTCAAGTTGTGCAGCAGTATTTTGTGGGAGTTGTTGTGCAGCAGTATTTTGTGTGAGTTGTTGTGCCCTTTGACGTACAGGTGGACTCGCTTGTTCTGTTCTAGGTGCATACTGGAAAGTAAAAAGGCAACGTACAACAATTTTTCTAACAATAAAAACTGTGTGAGGACAAATCACAAATGATAAGTATTCAGCTGAAAGGTTACATCAATAGAACAGTTTGACGCTTATCCTACCGATATTCCATTTTAAATAAAGATACGAGTCATATTTTGACGCAGTATTGTTATCGGAGCTTCCGAATAGTGAACAATGTCCAGAAACAATAGCTTTTAAAAAGTTAAATTTTATTACTGACTTACCTGTCCAAACTGTGTCTTTAGTGAGTCCAGGATGTTGTAGAGTTTAACAATATCCTCCATCTCGTCCATACCAAAGAATATAGATTTTCCCTTAAATCTTTGACGATTATCATAAAAGGTGAGGTAAAAATAATCCCCACCCTTCGTAAAAACTGCACATTTCCCTCTACCGAAATTGGTTCTGAATTCAATTGAACCATTCTCCTTGACAATTTTTGTGACTTCCATTGTTGAGTTTGTGCTTGATACGGCGCAACTCGACATATGGTCCAAGTTTATATAGCACAACTGCATCTCTTATTCAAATCGAATTTTCATTGGTTTATTGCAGATATCGAAACAGCCAACCGTGATTTACAATATGATCCCCTGTTTCTAAATTTAAAATTTTCATTGGTTAAAAAAGAAATCGATATAAATACTAACTGTCTCTAAAATTAATTTCATTGGATGATCGATTTTAATTTTAACTGCACCTGTTATTCAAATCACATTTTCATTGGTTTAAACTCATGTCAACAGAGTAATGACCAGTAAGGGACCATTTAACTTGAAGGGGTGGGCCTTGGTTTTTTGTTTTGGCCAGAAAATTTTATTTATTTTTTAAAGGTGTCGCGACAAAATAATTTTTTTTTCCAATATTAGCATTATTTTATATGGTAGAAATCCTTCTTCAGAATATTTTTTTTTCTTCACCTTTGCTGCCAAAATATTTTTTTTTTCATCAAAAATCAGATCCAGAATATTTTTTTAGGAAAAAACCAAGGCCCCCCCCTTTCAAGTTAAATGGTCGGTGCCTAATCATTATGCGAAATAGAATTAAAGGGCATAACCAAATTCACATTGTTAAACGATACTAAACTTAAACTTGCTGGAAAAAAAATCTGCCCAATCTTAGGTTCTGGGTTCATAAAGTAAATAAAGGTCGTTAAAACGATCATAACTCTGATTTATTCAATGTTAGAATTTTCTCTGATATTCCATGGGAGATAATTTGAAAGATCGTGTTGGAGACATATAAAAAGGTTTGAATTACTCCCCTTTGTATAGTATATGCTAAACCTTATTAATGACCTTGACCACCTTACGAAATATATATCCCATGATGCTTTTTTATTTGGATTTACGCAACAACTAACTCAACGGGTATCGGGTACGTTCACTCTAAATACATGTTCGCCCTGAGTTCGTTCGCCCTATTTTTATAAAAAAAAATATTAATATTAATAGTATTTAGGTTTTTAAATTTATGCCGATTTTTATTTACATTGAAATTTTTAAAAATTAATCGTTTGTTCTAGAGCATTGATTGGCTTCATTGTTTTTTATTTAGAATACTTTTAATGACTGTTGATTTTAATTTATAATACTGATTAGGTATAATTATGATGTCTTTGAAATCGTTGATTGTTGTTTTAAATGTCTTTGGTGGATTAATAATGAGAGTAAAATAACCTAGTCAGCTTGGAATGAGTTAAAACAATGAATGTAAAAATTGTGAGACATGAAAGGGATGAATGTATAAGTTATAGTATTTCAATTCAGTGCTCAAAATGTATCAATAAAGATAAATACGTACATATAACTTAGTCTTCAGTTTTCTGGTAGCAGCAATACAACATAAATATTCAGCAAAATTGTATACAAACTTTAACATACTTTATTCAAATATATACATTATACCGCAAACATTATATAAAATTCAGAGCGAACGGACCCGGGGCGAACAGGTACTAGGGCGAACAGGTGCTAGGGCGAACGTGAATCAGGGAGAACGGCCCGGATTCAGCAAAATTGTATACAAACTTTAACGTACTTTATTCAAATATATACATTATACCACAAACATTATATAAAATTCAGGGCGAACGGACCTGGGGCGAACAGGTGCTAGGGCGAACGGACCCGGGGCGAACATGTGCTAGGGCGAACGGACCCGGGGCGAACGTGAATCAGGGAGAACGGCCCGGATTCAGCAAAATTGTATACAAACTTTTACATACTTTATTCAAATATATACATTATACCACAAACATTATATAAAATTCAGGGCGAACGGACCCGGGGCGAACAGGTACTAGGGTGAACGGACCCGGGGCGAACAGGTGCTACTAGGGCGAACGTGAATCAGGGAGAACGGACCGGATTCAACTCAACGCTGAATTTTCATTTTTTTCATCCATCTTCTACAATGTTTGTGTTTGTGTTTATGATGCTTCTGCATCACTGAATGGCATTAGACATCACTGCTTCCACTTGCACCCCCCGTAATGATTTGGAATACAAAACCGTGAGGTTGCAATGTAAATACAGACCAAATGAAGTGTATGTCTTCAAAGGAGATCCGTTGTCGTTGAAATATGTGAAGAAAATTAATTTCAATACTTTTGTGTTGGATTCGGTACTCTATGTAAAAGTGAAAGGCGCACTTCAAGGAATCTATATTGAAGAAGGAGAATCTGAGTTGTGCAAATGTTTCAATGTTCCCAGTGATGTTGTTGTTCAAATTGGGGGAGAGGAATGTGCTCAGTCTGTAACTGTAAGTGTCAACCAAATGTATTTTTGGTTTATGTTTCCATATGCAACTTTTGTGATTTTATGATTATTTGGCTTTCAACCAGTATTTATTCCATATCCTGTCTTTTTTATTATAATGTTCACACATTTTATTGTAATTTTTTTTCATTATGGATGCCTTGATACATTAGACTAAAAATGAAAAAAACTATGTTCTTAATGAGAGAACTAGTTCCCCCTTCACTCGTAAACTCAAGAAGCTAACCCTAACCACTCTACAATAGAAAATAAAATGCATAATACATGTAAAGGTATATTTATTATTCAGACATATTCTGCGCCAGAGGTAACCACAAGAGTCTCTCCATTTGAATCAAATAAAATTGCTGCTACCACCATGCCATCACTAGTACTGCTACTGCTACGACTACTGTCTATGTTACACCTTCTGGAAATGTGGTAGGTAGAAGTGTACACAAAAGAAATACACCCAAACTTTCACTTATGAGCATACATTTTCACTATGTCCTCTATATCCCCCCATTCATGGCTGTCTGTACTTTGAGAACTCTGCAATATAAAATAACATATATGACAATTTATTGTTTTCAATTAAGTATCTCAAAGTTGTGTTCAATCTTTGAAAAGAAATTGTCTCTTTTTTTTAATTTTCTCTTCTTAGATCTTTATGATGAATTTACCTTAATCTTCTGAAATATTAAAATGATATTTTATATGGACTACATATACAAAGTAAGCAATTATATATGTATTTTCATATTTTCAACAATAGAGTATTGATATCCAATCAGAAACTTTATTTACAAAATGTATGTTGATGTTCATGATCGATTTAAAGTTGCAACAATTCAAAGATTATGTACATTTATCAACAACTGCTAATAATGTACTATTTACATGTTGTATTTGGACAAATTCAAATTGTAAGTACCTCCTCATCCATTTGATCAGATTCATTGATCTGCACAGTAAGGTCTTCATCTACATTGAGCTCTTCATCAAGTTCATGGTTAAACAACTGGCTAGAAAAAGGATTCCCAGACTCATCCTCAATTAGGATTACATTTTCCTGAACATATAAGGTCTCTTTAGTGTAAACCTCTTTCTGTATAATTACATGTACACTCGTCTCATTAGTTTCAGAATTAACCTCCATGGCTATATGTATGCTTTCACTCTTTTCACTGAAAGTAGAATTTTTTTTTCAGACTAAAGTCCAGAACCAAGGAAGTGAAGCAGTAATTTATGCTATAATAGGTAATTTTATCATTTTTTTTTAAGTACATTATATCATAAAACTCAGTAAAAAAGGTAACCTCAAGACCATCGACCTCAAATATTGACATTGAAAATCATAAAATTTATATTTAAAAATGTAATTTTTTCATATGTAAATACAAATCCTATTTATAAAAGTATGTTAGTGAGGACTCTGAATTTGAGATTTAGTCTTTCACTAATTGTTCCCCCGCCACAACGTGGAAGGGGGACATAGACATGTCGGTGTCCGTCAGTCCAAACCTCGTAAGCACTCCCGCCTACAATCCTCAATGGATATTGATGGAATTTATACTGCATGTGACTACTTCGAAGACCTTGGACGAGTAAAAATTTAGTGCTGACGGATGATTCTTGTTAATTTTTATCATCAAAACTGCAGGGTGGGGGCATACTTGTAGCAATCTTGTTTTAATAAAGAAAAGTAAGGAATTATTTAGTCCATTCAAGATAATCCTTGTTTTTCGCTCCTCTGTGTTAAGGGTGTAGGGTTTTCCAAAGTCCTATCATTGTACTTTTAAGAACAAGTTTATAATATTTATGTTTTAGCATTCACTATGGTTTTCTTCTACGTATGTGGAGTGTGCATAGTTCGACACAAAAAGAGAGACTCAGAGAACGACTTAGAAAACGTCTCGATACATCACCTTTCGGCAAATGCACCATCGCCATCAAACACGAATCCTTACGATTTAATACAAATACATGAAATAGCAAACACATTAAGGGCATTCCATCCGATTCATGATTCTCAATTGGACTTGGGTGAAGCTGCTTTTGATGGTGAAGAGGAGACCTTTGTTAAACAAAGTTCTTTAAATAATTCGAACTCTGATATCAGTTTCCAATCTTGCAAAGCGCCTTCCTTATAACTTTGGATTAAAGTAGAATGTATGCATTATAATTTTAGGAATGCTGCACTATTTGGGGATTGCTGTTTTCACACTAATTGAAGTACTGAGAAATTTACATCTTGTGCTAGATTTTTTTAATGGAGACTGGAGACAAAACTTACAAAATATTATTCAGAATATTCAGAATGCCCAACCAGGTGGTCTACAAGTTCAAGCACAAAATCCGCCACAGGACAATAACTTAGCACAACAGAATCTACAAGTTCAAGCCCAAAATCCGCCACAGGACAATAACTTAGCACAACAGAATCTACAAGTTCAAGCCCAAAATCCGCCACAGGACAATAACTTAGCACAACAGAATCTACAAGTTCAAGCCCAAAATCTGCCACAGGACAATAACTTAGTACAACAGAATCTACATGTTCAAGCCAGAATTGATCAGAGACAGCTCAATTTGAGAAGATCTACCCGTCCACATAAACCAGTCATTCGTCTTGATCTTTGACACTTTGCAATATCATTGTAAGAATTTGGAGGGGTTGAAAAATTGAAATCATGAAAAGATTTACTTTACTTTCTTTAAAACACTTAAAATTTCATTGCTTACCTTGTATAATAATATTGAAAAGCTTCCATAGTTCAGGATAATAAACAAAAAATCTAGAAAGGTTACAGCAGCAATTTGGAATGAGAATGAATATTCTACATTAATCAAAACATTTTATAGTCATAATAATAATATGAATATTCACGTAATATTTTAATTTTTGGGTGAATGTTCACCTATTTAAATTTATGAAAACATTTCAGGTTATAATTAGAATATCAATTGATATTCGCATATTTAAAATTGATACCTGTGCATGCATATTCCTTGACAGACAATTTTGATAATGATACTCAGGTTTTTAAGAGATGTTGTCTCTTTAGTATACATTTTCACTCGTTTTGTCAGTGATTGAGATTACAAGTTTGATAATGGAATAAAAAATGTTTCATATTTTTATTTCTAGATATTTAGGAGATTACCTTAATTATCAATGCTTTTTTAATGACAATCTTGTAAAAATGGTTTTAGAAAAGATATGTATATACTTTCTCACATTTCCAGTTATGTTTAAGATAACATTTTTCTTTTAGCTTTAAAACATGCTATCGGTTTTTTTTTTTTTTTATTTTTTTTTAAAGGTGCTCATGTGTTGTTATTGTTTTTATGAGGAGTTTTTATATGAAATGTATATATGTTATTGTTAATTAAAAGATTTAAATAAAATTCTCTCTGTTTGAATGCCTGATATTGATATGGAGATTTAAGTTTTTCATTTGAAGCTCTGCTTGACCTCACTGTGGTTAATGAATGGTAATTTATTGGATGAGTGAGTTTCAAGCGTGATGGTTGACAGAATGATTGTATCCTTGCATTTTGTTTTCTTTGTCTTAAGGTGAAATCAAGAAGAGTTCTAGAAATTACTTTGCATGAAAAATTCTTGCATCTGTTGAAAAATTAGAAAGTACTAGAAACATCTCAATGAACTTACCGCAAATACATATGACCGTTCTTTGTCCAAAAAGATGAATCACGGTTGAATGGCTCGATTAATGTGATCTCGTATGGTTATGAGATAGCTCCATTGCCTTGGCGATAATGAAATACCCTTTATGGTTGGTTTCTTGTTGATAAATTGACGTACATCAATTAATGTTCTGCTATCAATTTTACATACAGTCACATAGTATTCGTTTGGGAGTCGAAAAGACTTTATAAAAGAACATAAGGTTTTATTAAATCTTGGTGCTTCTTGGAATTTGATGCAGTCGGTGGTATTCCATTGCTGGTGCTGATTGACTTCGTACAAATTGGTCGTTATTCCAATGGTTGTAGCCATCATACTTAAAAGAACAATAAAACCAGTCCATTTCAAAATATTAATATGAATATTATATTGATCATAAAGTCTATACAGACTAGATGACCAACTATCAACTCTTGTGGAGATACTTGGAATGGAACTAATATTTGGGATGGATGCCATGCCTATGGTTAACTGGGTAGATGTTACCCTTCCCGCGTCCAGATACACTTTGCTGGCATGAACATGTCTCTGGTATTTTGTAGATCCCTAAATGACCATATATTCAATATGGACCCATTCAAGACTCAAGACCCGAGGACCCACTCTACCACAAAAAGACCGAGACCCACATAGGACCCACTCTTTTGTTATAAGAGAGCCAATGGACCCACTCTACCACAAAAAAGACCCAGACCCACATAGGACCCGCTCCTCAAACATGCACTTCTTAACTACTGGGACCCTTTGTCAAAGCTGTGGTAAACTTGCAAAAATTTTATTTCGAGCGTGAGATTGATCTCTTCAAAACAGGCATCTCCGTACCCGGACTTGCACGTCGGATGCTCTTCGACACCGGGCGAAGGTCCGGTGCCTCGTTTGCCTTGTTCGACGAAGCCAATAGCGACCTTTATTTCACCCTCAAAAATAACTTGATCGGTGGTCTGTCGATCATATTCAATCGTCACCACGAAGTGGGACAGACATTCATTCGCAACGACTTCACCAGACCTTGTCAAAAGATTGTCGGTTTCGACGCTAATGCTTTATATCTATATTGTATCGACCAGGACATGCCGACGGGTCCCTTCGTTCGACGACGATTGGAGGATGAATTCAAACCCAAAAAACGAGATAAATATGTTCTGATGTATGATTGGATGGAGTATCTGAATCATTCCTAAAGTCTGGCCATTCGACATAAACTAAACACCGGTAAAGAAAAAAAGATCGGTCCATATCCGGGTATGACGCCAACACTAATACCGTCTACTAATTTCACGGCTGTTATTGGCACGGTGACGATTGTTGGATGACAAGAAATGTCAAAGACCAGAAATGGTGCGAGAGCCGTCAGGCCAAGTACGACAAGACCGTGAAAACCACGACATTAATACAGACACAAGGATATACGGTTGTCGAGAAATGGGAATGTCAATTCCGAAATGACATAAAAATAAACCAGCGTCTAAAGTCATTCTGCAACTCCCGAAAACCGGCAACTCCACAACGTTCTGTCACCGAACTGGAAATTCTAGAGGGCGTTTCAAGCGATCGACTCCATACAAAAATTAACAATTCAAACCCCTCTTCTGTTAGAATGAGCATGAACCGGAATGACAAAAGTTGTCACACCCGAGTGGTTCAAATATAAACACTCCCCAGACTACAACCTTACTTAGTATCAAATTTAAATTGACAACTAAAGTTACAAACATGGATCTTAATAAAAGAAGCTTGGATGTCAGCACGTGTGGCCATGCAAACATTGCATAGACAAACCAATTGACAGAAAGTTGCTGCTTATATTTTTAAACTGTGTGGACGGAGACCCAACACATGTTATCAATCCAATAGTTATAGGTGTATTCCACACCATCCTCCACTTGCAAAAGAAAGGAGCCAGGCTATTAATATGGAACATGTAGTATAGAATACAGAGAATGTTGTTCGACATCATAAACAAGGCGGTGCAGGAGCACAGCAAAGGAATGTCCATTCAAAACATGATCTCACAGGCACAGGCACTGAACAACAGGTATATAATTCCTTTATGTTTCAAATCCATAACGTTTTGTAGGAGTTTTCTTTCTTGTACTTCTTCTTAAATTTACATTTTGCTGATTATTTTGGTTAGCCACATTTTGCTGATTATTTTGATTAGCCTCATCTTGTTCATTATTTTGGTTGTTAAGCACGTCCCCAGCAATTTCAAAAATGTTCCTATATTGTCTTATTATAAAAGGAAACTTCTGCTCAATCAAATTTCTACTTCGCTGCAAACCATGTATTATGCCAAGGTAAATAGTACCCACAATCATCAACACATATCCACATAGCCAATATTATTTACAAGGAGACAAAACCCACTTAGTTTCTATTAAATATTTTACTCACCGAAAGCAGCTACTACAGATGTGTAAATCCACAGCTGTATATCAACATCCTAAAACAAAACATTTTTATATCTTTATCTTATGCAGGAAGAAGATTAGAGACTTCTGTCTTAGTCTACAAGAAACCGAAGAAGCAGAGCCAACCACTGGTCATGCTAGTAGTGACACCAATGAACCAAACATTAGAACTGTTAAAACTGTTAAAAGAACAATTATAAATAGAAATGTGAGTGACGAGAGAGAGAAAACTAGTTAATTACGTAAATGAAAAAAGAAATTTCAATAGATTTTTCCTGTATCAAAAAAGAAAGAAGTAAATAAATATGTAAAGTTTACCTCTGGTTTTACTTTAGATGGTAATATATGTGTCACATTTGGCATGAAATCTGCTGCCACTATTTCCGTTGTTATGATTTCTGTTGCCATTATTTCTGTTGGTGGAACCGTTGATGGAACTGTTGATGAAACTGTTACTTCCAATTTCTGGAACAAATACATGAGAGAACAATTTTATTTTGCTGTCTTCACTACTAAATCTAATTTTGTTTGTTGAAATTTTGTCTATATTTGTCTAACCCTTTTTCTTTTTTAAAGCTACATGTATTTAATAACCCCAAGGTATCCCTGAGTACATTTATTGTACATCAAGTGCATTACTTTGCAAATCCTGATCCTGAAATGTAGTACATTTCTATGATTTTTATCCCCACCCCCTTCCCCTTTCCAATTAAATGACATGATGTAAAATGAGTCTCTCCTAAATAGTGATAGCTTTCCCTATTGAGTTCTTTTCAAATGCTGACTGTTAAAATATGTGTGATTTTGTGTATTACTAAACAATATGTAAAATTTAGTGTATTACTACTTGAATGAGCGGCATAGAGCAGTGCATCTCAAAGGTGAATACTACTGTATATACATTAATTATTACCACGAGGAATAGACTGGGACACTATGGTTTTATCAACAATAAATGCGTTTCGATTCTTACCGTTTCACATAAGTGTTTTCCAATTGCCACCTTCTTTACATTACCCCGACCACGGAGAATATGTGTGCACAATTCTATTTCTCCATCCACCACAGTAATGATGTCCACATTGGTGTCAACATACATATAACTGGTGACTTCAAAGTGGACAAATTCAAGGGCTGCTCCATCTATAATGTACATGGCACTTCTCATGTATCCGCAGTTAAAACCACACTTCGAATTCTAAGTTTTCCTTGACATCACACACATCTATCTTTCAACGACTCTCCTGATACAATGACAAAAAGTAAAAAGGCTACCAAAACAAACACAACACCACGCTCCATTTTGCAAGATTTTAAGAATAATGCATTGTGGGATAGCATTTACGTAAGATTACTACGCAGTTCAAATATACAAGAACGACAGAGTTGTCTCCCATGTATTACAAACCCTTAAAACACTCTCGCTGATGTTCTGTGAGGAGGGGTGAACTACAACCGTTTTGAGATGCTTTGAATTTCATTTTCTATATTATTTTACACTCATTTCTAACTATAAATCAACGGAAATGCCGATTTGATATCGTACTCAAAATTGACACGAAAACAATATAAGGGAGACAATCCAAAGAGTTTGGCAGGATTACTAATGTTGTCGCCAGAAAGTTTCCCCAAGGAATTATTTTTTTTTGGCAAAATAATTAAATATAATGAAATAATCATATATAAACATACAAACACACTTACAATTTCTATAATTAAACTCGATAGGCTTTTACACATAAGCAGATAGATGCACTGTAGATGAGTGATAGAAACAATGTAAAAAATGTTAAAAAGCAATTCATAAGGAATACATTTTGTACCAAATAGAAAGGAATTGTAGCATTCGTTTCAACGATATTTGGGTCTGTTTTAAAATTTTGATAAGCAATTCATTTTCTTGATTTATAAAAAATGTAATTTATCAGCGAATTGGTATTAGTGTAAACGCTTTCCATAAAATTCCACTATTAGGATGCTAATTTTTAAGCATAGACTGAGTCGTAACATGTTCACGGTTAGAAAAAACTAAGTACAGATGTCGCGTATCAATAAACAGGCCCACTTATGACTAAATGCAGATGTCTCTTACCAATATAACCGATGATTTTTGAGCAGATGTCCTTTGATTTATATCTATTTTAATTTCATTTAGATTTTAATGAGAAGCAGATGTAAAAATCTATTCTCAAATTTTAAAGAGGTAATTTGCTATGCCTCGCAGTCTCATTTACAACTATCGTGTGTGGGAATATAAAAAGATGCTCTTTACATTTAACAGCTGCTGTACAAACACATTGTAAGGGGTGGGACTGGTCTTAACCAATTAAAAATCAGCCGTCTAATAGTCGATTCCCTGGTTGATCCAATCACAGCAAAATACATCGGTTTACAGATGGACCGTAGACAGCTGTTTCCGAAAAACATCTTGATTGAGGTGGAGCTTCTTTGAGTTATAACAATTGTATTATTTCACTGTTTTGTATAAATTGGGGAAAGAAACGAAAGCAAAACCTTGTCACATAGTCCTGACAAACGCTCACATCTAAAATGGCTTCAAACTACATTTTCACCAAAAAGCTGTGTAAAAAATGGAACTTAGAGATAAGAACCAATTTTGGTTTCCAAAAGGTGGCGGTGTTAACCTACGTCAAGGGAAATTTTTATATCACCTGTACAATAATACCAAAAGTAATCCTCGGAGATGTTCAATTAGCTTCGAAGAATTGGAAGAGTTATCAATCCTCAAAGGGATAATGGACAATATAAAGCCCCAGATGATTGAGGTACGTCATAGTGGTAATTGAACAGTCTTTTCTTAGTAATTCATGCAAACGTTCGATTGTCAATTTTAATTAATTTTTCACGTTATCTTTATCTTCTTTGTCACCCCATAACAAGAGTATAACTGTAGTTAATACCTGTTTTCGTGCATTTTAAAAAAATTATTGTGTACATAAATGTGATATTTTTTCTATCTGTTTAGGAGCACAATCAAATGAACGTACCAGTACCCACCCTTCTAGAACAACGGCAACAACACCCTTCATCACAGGACAACAGACTACCACTCTAGTACAACAGCAACCTATCACTCTAGGACAACAACCCGTTGCTCAAGGGCAACAGCAACCACTTGAAAATGGTGCTCAGCCGGATAGAGAATTAATGCCACCCCCCTTCAATGCTAGACCAATTAATGTAATTCAAAACCCGAATAAAAGACGAAGTTCTGCTGCAGGGGGACCTCCAGCAAAGGTCTCGAAAACATGCGAGGAGGAAAACTGGGATCCGATGTCTTTTTTCAGTCAATATTAATAATTCTAAAATAGACTATACATACAATTTCTGATGTAGCATTACAATACCTGATGAATATAGTTTTGTTTGATTTAACTTAAGTGACTTTCCGTGTTTATAAGGACTACAATAACAACCGTCACCAGAATCTTAACAGAGAATTGATGCTTCACCTTTCAATGCTAGACAAAGTCATGTCATAGATAATGTGTGAGACTTGTTCCAACAATAAACCACATCATGGACACATTTTGGATTGTTTTACTAAAGTTACTTTATAGGATTTGTCAATTATTCATCTATCTATAGTCAGTGAAACTGTATGTTAAAAACAAGTTTTCAATATTACATTTTATTTACATTAGATATATACATTACACCATTTTTCAAATTTGAGACTTTATAATGTCCATATGAATATCCAAGAACGGAATTTTTCCAGAAACGCTTGTCATCAAAATTACAGTCCTGTTTTTCGAACATTGTTAACGTACAGTACGTGATTTTGACTCCTAATCAAATTTATATCATGCAAAGTAAGTTTATTGTCAAATAAGCACTGCTTATAATGAACATGTCTGACTTGGTGATCAATGGCACATTTGGTAATTCCTTTGGCAGTCTTTGTTTCCTTTTCCGTTTTGGTATCGCCATCTTTCACGTCGTAAATAAAACTGTACATTTTCCGTCGGAGTCCAACAAATTCTTTGATGGGGGATCCTGAAAAAAATTATGTTGTAAGTAGAATCAGTTACTATACAGTTGTATCAATCATTGTGTGAACAAAACCTAATACAAAATAGTAAAACAACAACAACCAAACTTAAAAGTTAAAATTACTCAATGTTACCACCAATATGGCCAAAATCACGGGCATGAATAGGTGTTGAATCTTTGAAACCCGGATCAAGACTGAATTCCTGGATACAATGTAAACAAAAGAAAATTCATTTGACGTGACCGCCGAACATTAAACGTACCTCATATGAAATGCTGGCTGTTAGTGGTTACTAATCGTACAGTAGAGTTTCTTTTAAATCTAGAACATAATCAAACCGGTGTCATATGGTATTTTGACTCCATGTGAAATTGTCCCCGGGGTTAAATTCTCTTCATATAATTTTGAACACCGTCATGGAATAGTGACCCCCTTGTAGAAATAAATTTTTATCCATAGAAATGGTTAAAACATTACCGAAGGGACAGAAGTCAGAATACCATAACTGATATTTTGTCAAGAGGAGGGGAGGTAATTTTTCCCATGAGGAGGGGGGGGGGGGGTCAGAATATCATAGCAGATGTAAAACTTTATCAAGGGGAGGGGGAAGTCATTTTTCTATGACAGGGAGGTCGGTAAACCACAACAGATATAATTTATCAAGGGGAGGGAAGTCATTTTTCCATGACAGGGGCAGAAGAATAGAATAAGAATAGAATAATTTTTATTAGCTCAAACTCAACTACAATAGATGGTTAAGGCCTATTTTGAAAATGTATACATAAAGTGACATAATTAATACATAATAATTAATATGTATATACTTATATATATATATGTTGTAAAATTTATTTGTTTGACATGCATTATATTTGCAATAACCTTTATAACAGTTATAGTATAATCATAATATGAATAAAACAGGAAGATTAACTTAGTTTTTTTTCATATTTAATCCATCAGATATGAAAGAGGAAGTTAATTTTAGTATTGTATATGAAGTGTTATTTAAGAGAAAGTTAATGTCCGATACCTTTTGGAAATAAATATGCTTTTTAGTTTGAAAAATGTTTAATACCTTATTATGAAAAGTTTCTCTTAATTGTTTATATTTTGAACAATGAAATAAAAAGTGATTTTCATCTTCAATCTGCAGTGAACTCCTAAGATTTCTTTTATGAATTTTATATGTAATTTTTCAAAGGAATCAGAATCTTTAAATTTAAAGTCAATACCCCATACTTCACATCCATATAAAAGGATGGGGGTAACTAGACTATCAAAAAGTTTTTCTAAAAGTTTACATGCATTATTAAGACCAATTGTTTTCTTAATTTTAAAATATGCCTTTCTGGCCTTTTCCATAAGACTGTCTACAGCAAGGCAAAAGTTACCATTATATTTTAAAGTTATACCCAAGTAGCAATAACTTGTAACAGTTTCAAGGAGTTTTCCATTAAATGTAAAATGTTTTAAAAATGTTTTACCATTTGAGTTAAATACCATAATTTTTGATTTGTCAGTATTTACTTGTAATTTCCATGATAAACAATATTCATTTAAAATATCAAGACTTTTCTGTAGACTTTCTTGGCTCTTGGACAGTATAACAATGTCATCAGCATATAATAAAATATTTAAAGGTGTATCACCAACAACCACTGGATCCGTTAAACTGTTGTCAAGCTTATTTACCAGGTCATTTATGAAAAAGTTAAAAAGCAGGGGACTCAGAACATCACCTTGTTTGACTCCCCTCTCTGATGGAAAGGATGGACTTAATCCATCAGAGAATTTGATTCGAGTAGTTGTATTAGTATACATTGATTTAATAATATTAAAAATATTTTGAGGTATATTACCTTTAATTAGTTTAAAAAATAATCCAGTTCTCCATACAGTATCAAATGCTTTCTTTAGATCTATGAAAGCAGTAAAGACTTTTTGTTTATTGTTTTTATATTGGTCAATAACAGATTTAAGAGTAAAAATATGATCACTTGTGCGACATTTCTCTTTGAATCCTATTTGGTTTTTGCTTATAAGATTTTCATTATCCATGAATTTAACAAGTCTATAATACAAGACTTTGTTGAATAATTTGCCTAAGTTTGAACTTATTGAAATACCTCTATAGTTTCCAGGATCTATTTTTTCTCCTTTTTTATGCAAAAGAACAAGGAAACTTTCATTCCATGCACCAGGAAATTGGCCTGAGCTAAAAATCAAATTAAATAACTTATGAAGTGGTTTCAATAAAGCTGAAGTAGCATTTTTAAGCATCTCATTAGAAATCATGTCAGCAGAGGTACTTTTACCATTTTTTACGGATTTAATAACCGACAAGATTTCTTCACATGATATTTCAGAATTGAGAATATTTGATTGGTTTATATTAGAGTTATTATTTTTAATATCGTTGAACTCTCTAATTACTTGTGCTTGAAAGTTATTGTTGTTTTTATCATCTGTGTTTAACTTTTTGTAAAAATTTAAAAAATCTTCCCGGGGCAAAAATTCATCCGAATTATTCTTTCTAAATTTTTGGTTGTTGATTTTGTTTATAATATTCCAAAAGGTTTTTGGATCTTTTTCATATGAGTTCAGTTGGGAAATTATAGATTGATAGTATTTTTTCTCTTCATATTTGTTTAGGCGTCTAAGTTTAGATCTCAGACTGTAAAATTTTTGTCTATATTCTGCATTATAGGGATATTTGTTAACTAGTTTTTCAAGGTTTTTGACAGATACACGAAGTTCTCTGCAAGATTCTGAGAACCAAGGTTTTCTATTTGATTTTTTAGCTTTTTTATTGGGGGTTTGGGGTCTCCGCACCAACTTAGCAGATTTTGATGCATTATCATAAAGAATTGAGTTAAAGGTTGATACTGCATTGTCAATGCTGTTAAAATTTGTTTCTATAAAACGTTTTAATTTGGAAATACTTTCCTTACTGTTAGTATTCTTACTATAGAGTTGAATAGCTTCAGGGGACCATAAAAATTTATTAGGTATTGGATCCAGTGGCAGTTGTTGTTTATTCTGTGGGATAAAGCAAGCAAGTAATGAACAGCTTAAAATGCAGTGATTTGACAGCGAAGTTAAGTTGTGTACATTGAATTCAGAAATAACATTGATCAAATCTTTAGAAACAAGCATATAGTCTACTACACTACATCCATTGTATGTAAAACATGTGAATTTTCCTTGTAAATCACCTACAGTTCTACCATTTAAAATTCTGAGGCCAGACTCTTTACATAGATTCAGTAAATATTTACCACTATTGTTGACAAGTTTGAGATCAAGGTTATTCCTTGGCATATTTTGATCAGAAACATAAAGCAAATCATCTTGATTTTTATGATTATCATTAAAAACAAAATCAGGTTTCTTATTAGTATAGGCATTGAAATCACCCTAGACCAGAATGTGCCCCAAAGCTGAGTATTTAGTGACATCAGAAAGTAGCTGTTCATAGATTGGTTCAATACCAGATATATTATTATAAGAAGAGTTTTCTGGAGAAATGTAAATAGTAGCAATATATAAATCTTTATCTAAATGAAAAAAAGCTTTATCAAGCTTAACCCAAAGAATGTCTGAATGTGATTTTTTTAGTTTACTGATTCCTTTAGCTATGGCGTTTTTTGCATATAAAATAATGCCGCCTGAATTTCTTCTGGCTTTTTTATGTTTGGTTCTATTACTTTTTCCTATTATCTGAAAACCAGAAATATCTAAGTTTAAGTCTGTATCATTGGTCCAGGTTTCAATAAGGCCTATTAAATGAAAATCAGAAATAGCTGAGAAAAAATAAGGATCATTAATTTTATCTTCAGTAAAGCCTTCTATATTCCATAAGGCTGATTTAAATGGTTTTGTAAGAATGTTTTCTTTTGGTTTCACGAAAGAATTGAAGAAAACCCAAAAATCACTGAATTGTTTTTTAGACTCGTAGATGTCTAAAGAGTATATTAAATCTGACTTAACATTACTAAGTTAAAATACATGTATGCTTATCAATGATAAGGAATGTATATGCGAGGTTATATAAATGTATAACATGAAATGTAAGCAGTAAATTTGCTACAATGACATGAATGATAACAATGATAATAAAAAAAAAAAAAAATGTTAAGATATTAAGTAAATCTTAATCAACATTAAACATATAACATGAAATGTAAGCAGTACAGTTACTACGATGATAACAAAAAGAATAAAAAAAATTTTTTTTAATTATTAAGTAAATCTTAATCAATATTAAAGTAAGATTACTACATGTATTTCAAAATTTTTACACAAAAGTTGATTAAATGTATTGAAAGAGATGTACTTGTTGTCACCAGTTTAATGGTTGGAAGAGATTTGTAAATAACATCAAAAATACTAGAAAAAAACTTCTTTTTTTTTTCGAGACTAATTAATAATTAATAAATAAAAAATTGAAGAGTAAGGTATCACATCAATATATGAAATTCTAGCTTTACAATGTGCATGTTCAGAAAAAAAAAAAAAAAAAAAAAAAAAAAAAGGAATGACAAAACAAAACAAAAAGCAATTGTACATGTTTCAATTACATTATGACTATTTAGTATTTATTTCCTTGGTTGTACATGTAGTTGTTCACTGGTGGCCAAAACCAAGACGGTTGCCATTGTGGTGGGATCTGATCATTCGGAAACATCCATGGTGGTCTCTGAGGATTTGGTTGAGACGGTTGTGAATATTGTTTCCCTTTATCAAAGTCGTTCGGAAACATCCATGGTGGTCTATGAGGTATTGGTTGAGACAGTTGTGGATATTGTTTTCCTTTGTCAAAGTCGTTCGGAAACATCCATGGTGGTCTCTGAGGGATTGGTTGAGACGGTTGTGGATATTGTTTTCCTTTGTCAAAGTAACTAGGATATTGTACATAGTTGTTTCTATTAAAGCTTTTCCCTTGTTGAAATGATTCACTTTTGCCAGGGTACATGTTCATGTTGGTTTTCAAGTGTCGTACAACTGCAGGTAGACCTTTGTTATTATTTAAATGTGCCTGATCATAAAACATGTCCATGTAATATTTGATCAAGGGAAGGGGAGGTCATTTTTCCATGACATGGAGGGCAGAATATCATAGCAGGCAGGGGAGGGAGGTCGTTTTTCCATGACTGGGGTCAGAATACCACACCAGATTTAAAACTTTATCAAGAGGAGGGGAGAATTTATTTCATGACAGGAGAGTCAGAATACCATAGCAGGTTTGAAAATTTTGTGAGGAGTTAATTTTAAGGAAAATTCATTTAAAAATCTTCTTGTCTGAAACCACTAAGCCAATTATATGACATTTCACCTTTAAAATCAATTGATTGTATAAATGTAGTATAATTTGATGTCAATAAAAGTGACAATACTTTTATTTTGTTTATCATCATTGATATTTAGTGAAACACTGGCCATCTGTCTGCTTCAAGTCTGAAAGAAACATCTGTTTTGCAGCACCCAATAGAATTTGAAAACGCGCACAGCTGTCCCACATTGTCAATTAAGTCAAAAGTCTATCTGTCATAGTCAATAAACCTGTTTGCTTTTGTCTAAAACACAATGGAAATTTCTACTGTAGCCTTACCTGTAATCTATTGTTGGGGTTAAAAGTCGACGCATCCTCTGTGTTCAGCATTTTACGATGGAGTCACCCGAAGCTGAAGATCGTTTCTTGGAATGTCTGACTGCTAAATATCCTTCTGGAAGTACACCTGTGAAAACTGAAATTGAAAATTTAAAGAGAAAATTAGAAAGCACGGACGATGAATTTAGTGACTGTGATGAAGAACAACTAGTTCAAGAAGTTGAAAAAGTAGAAAATGAACTTAAAAGGCGTAAAATCGACCATGTTTGTGATATTTGTTGGAAAACTTACCGACAAAAAAGGAATAAAATTCAACATATGAAAACACACTGTATGTCCTTCAAGTGTCAAAAATGTAACAAATCATTCTCGCGAGATCATACCAGAAAACAACACGAAAAAAGTGTATGAGAAAAAAGAATGCAAAAAATCTAAATCGTTTACCTGTAAACATTGTGAAGTTCCGTTTGTTACCTAGAAAGCTTGTTTCAGCATGTCATACAAAACCATCCCCTGAAAAAAGAAGACACTCAAAAGGGCGGTGATGCACAAAATTCAGTAAAACAAAGATTTGAAAAAGATGGATCACAAACCAGAGTTAAAAAGAGCAGTGTAAAGGAACGTTTTGTTCGAAAGGGAGCATTAAACGATGCCCTGAACCAAATAAACATTTTTTCAACAGGTAGTGAACAGTATGATTTGTTACATTTCTTTGCCACAACAAAATCCGACGTAGAGGATGAATTGAAAACAAGACGGGAAGAAGTACGCGATTTAAAATGGTATTTAAATGTAAGGGTTGAAATGGTGCGTGATGTGAACGATGGCGTCAAGGAAAAGGCGACACCTCATTTTCGTAGTAAAACCTATATTTCATTAGAAAATGACGACACCGAACATAATTTAAACGAAGCTTTCTAAAAAATGAATGCTTCTTTAGAAGAATTCATACACAAAGGATCAAACTAGGTGGTGAATAAGATTATTGCATTAGAAGTCAATACTGTAAAGTACTTACCAATTTCGGATCCAGTTATATGGAATTACCTCCCAAAATTCGATACACGGATGGTATCGTCAACATTCAAAACAAAGACCAGAAATGCTTCTTATGGTCCGTCGTAGCTGCCCTTCACCCAATTCACAGTCATCCTGAACGCATATTGCATTACTTGCAACATGAAGATACTTTAAATTTCAACGACTTCGATTTTCCAGTTGGTTTATCCAAAGTCGAAAAGTTTGAAAAACAGAATGGATTATCCAAAACCGTGTTTGGATATGAAGACGGCCAAGTGTTTCCTTTATACCTAACAAAGATGGAAGATGGTTGTAAAGAGATTAACTTGTTACATTTATCTAATGAGGACAATTCTCATTATTGCTGGATCAAAAACCTGAGCCGTTTTTTGAGTCATTCAAAAACACATGATGGACAACGTTTCTACTGTCATAGATGTTTACATCCATTTCCACGAAGGGATTTATTAAATGCACATCATCCTTACTGCAATCGTTTCGATTTTCAAAAAGTTGAATTTCCCAAAGAAGGTCAGAACAATTTAGAATTTAAAGATTTTCACAAAACAATGAAAGTACCTTTTGTCATTTATGCCGATTTTGAGGCTTTGGCTCAAAAAATATATATTTGCATGCCAAATCCAAGCATCTCTTCGACCACTCATCAAACAAAATTCGAAGCTTGCAGTTATGGTTATCAAGTAGTATGCACTAATGAAAATGACACCAAACCGCCTGTCATTTACAGAGGGGAAAACGCCGTACAAAAGATATTCGATGATATGTTTAAAGAGGAAGAATACATCAGAGAAATTCTGAATGATCCCGAACCCCTCATTATGAATGAGGATACCGAGTAACAATTTAGAAATGCAACGCATTGTTACGTGTGTAACAAGAAATTTACAGACAGAGACATTAAAGTACGAGATCATTCACACGTTGGAGTCACTGGTGATAAACAATCCTCAAATTACAGCAATTACAGAGGAGGAGCTCACCAGTCGTGTAATATAAGCTTAAAAAAGAATTCGTCAATCCCTATCTTTTTTCACAATTTCCGAGGATTCGATTCGCACTTACTGGTCGAAGCAGCTGGAAAAGATAAAGACAAACACATCACATGTATTCCAAACAACACGCAGAAATATATTTCCTTTTCCGTGGGAAATTTGAGATTTTTTGATTCTGTCCAATTCATGTCCGAAAGTTTAGAAAAATTAGTAGACAATTTGACCGTTGATGGTTTGACCCACTTTCATCATTTTAGAAAAGCATTCTCGAAAGAAGTGGCCTCGCTATTGCTCAGAAAAAAACGTCTATTGTTATTATTATGTTGATAGTCAAGAAAAATTTCGATACACCACCCTACCACCTAAAGACGCTTTCTACAATCGTCTCAAAAACGAACATATATCAGACAGCGATTATGTACATGCCCAAACCGTTTGGAATACCTTTAACATACAAAATCTCGGAGAATATCACGATATTTACCTTACTTACAGACGTTCTATTGTTAGCCGATGTGTTTGAACGATTCAGGACAATGACTATAGAATATTATGGATTAGATGCTTGTCATTTCTATACGGCATGGCAAGCAGCTCTGAAAATGAGTGGTATATGTTTAGATTTGTTAACAGAGCCTGACATGTACAATTTTTTTGAACTGGGTTGCCGCGGAGGAATCAGTATGATTACCAAAAGATATGCAACAGCAAATAATCCATACGTAGAAGGGTATGATCCTGCAAAAACCCATTCTTATCTCGTGTATTTCGATGCTAATAATCTACGGATGGGCCATGTCACAACCGTTACCTACAGGATTGATGTGTTGGTTTGATGAAAAAGAAATCGAACGTTTCGACTATCGATGCAAAAAAAGGGTACATGTTGGAGGTCGATTTAGAATATCCGGAAAGTTTACACGAGACACACAATCTATACCCATTAGCACCCTCACATAAACAAGTACAAGATGATGAACTTTCCGCATATAGTCGAGGTTTACACAAAGATTTGTATGGTCAAGACCGAAAACCATCAAATTAGTTCCGACGTTGGAAAACAAGACCAATTACATCGTTCATTAAAGAAATCTTCAGCTGTATACAAAGCTAGGCATGAAAATTACAAAAATACATAGAATTCTGCAATTTCACCAATCGCCATGGCTGGCGACGTACATTCGATTTAATACAATGAAGAGACAGCAGTCGAAGAATGCGTTTGAAAAGAATTTCTTCAAATTGATGAACAATTCCGTCTTTGGAAAACTATGGAAAATTTAAGAAACAATATAAAACTTGTCAACAACGAGAAAAGCCTTCGAAAATACGTTTCTAAACCCTCCTTTGGACCATTTAGAATATTTAATGAAGATTTGGTGGGAATTGAAAATAGAGTGACCAATCTTTTATTAAACAAACCAGTTTACGTTGGATGTGCCATTTTAGATCTCTCGAAAACTATCATGTATGACTTTCATTACAATGTTATGACTCCTCGATATGGGTCGAAATTAAACCTTTTATTCACTGAAACGGACAGTCTCATGTATGAATTTTTTACTAACGATGTTTATCAGGACATGAAACAATTCCAGGATTACTTCGACACTTCCGATTATGACCCAAACCACCCTCTTTACAGCGTCAAGAACAAGAAAATGCCTGGAGTAATGAAAGATGAGAGCTCAGGTAACCCCATCAAAGAGTTTCTCGGCTCGCGTTCGAAGATGTATTCCATGATCATTCATCAGAAAGAAGGTGATGACGTCATTCAAAAGGAAAAACGAACAGCCAAAGGAATTGCGAAAAGTGCCATTGAGCACCAACTCAGACATGCTCGTTACAAACAGCGTTTGTCTGAAAATTAAATGACTGTCAATGACATGAATTTAATCCGAAGTCAAAATCACGTTTTGTATGTTAACAATGTGCGAAAAATTGGACTGTGTAACTTTGATGACAAACGTTTTTGGAAAAAATCGATTAACGGTTATGCTTATGGACATTATAAAATTCCAAACATTCAAAAATGGTGTAATGTATACATTTAATCAATAATGTTGTAAATAAAATACTTGTTTCATCAAATGTGTTTTTCATTAAATTGCATCTTGTTGAATCACCTATTGACACTAAAATACACTGAATGTCACTAATTATTGTCAAGTATTGTCACTAAAAGGTGCAATGAATGGCATTGTGAAAGTTTCTAAAATTGGGTAAAAAAATCCATGGGGTCCATGTTTTCCACATTATCGAATTTCGGAATCTTTGCTGGTGGACCACCAGGCAAGGTGTTGGGTCCCTTGGAATGACCAAGAACGGTAATTGATTGAGCGACGTATGGAGTCGGAGGTGGAGGCATAAGTTGTTGGGACTGTTGTGGTGGTTTCTATTGTTCTTGTTGTGGATAGAGTTTGTCATGTTCCTAAAGTGAAGGATGAAAAAAGTAGGTGAACTTCGTTCCCATAATTTCAATATCGCGAGTATAATGACCACATTAAATCATTGCAGAAATTTAAAAAAAGATAAAACTTACCTGAATCATGACTGGTTTGAACTGCTCGAATATATCCTTCATCTTAATCAGCTCCTCCAGCTCAGTATAACTAATGGAACACCTTCCATGATTTGATTTAGAATTGTTATATAGATTTACATAAAAGTAACCTTTCACATAGGTGAGGACAATCACCTTCTGATAGCCAAAATTGGTTCTCATTTCTCAATTGCCTTTCATGCTTAGTTTTTTAGTAAAACAGTAGTTGGAAGCCATTTTACACTTTTGAAGCGATTATTACAATGAACAAACTTCAGAATGAAAATTGTAATGACGATAGTTGCTAAAAGTGAGCTATATTTGTATGAAAAGATGGAACAAAGAATTCAGTAAAGTAACACCCCATTCAAGATGTTTTCTTGTGAACATCTGTAGAACTCCATCTGTAGACCAAATCCCAACTTTTGATTGGTTTGCTTAAATCAAGGTGTTCGGTGAAAAGCTGTTTGTGCTTTAACACAACTCATTAATTAGATGAATTTTTAAAAAGGGTGATTAAATGAAAAACAAGGTTATGCGTTGTAACAAGAAAGGAAGATCAGACATAGTGGTGACACTTTGATATTAAATATTCTAATGGAGTAGATGTCTTTTCTTTGAAGTAAAAGTCAAGTAAAGTTCAGTTTAAATATCACTTGCTAAACGATACTTATTCAGACACAGCGGTAACACATCTTAAATAAGAGTTGTTGAGAAGCAGATGGCTTTACTTCTGGAGAGATTCGTGTCTGGTTTTAATATATTTTCTAATTTTTAATTATCTTGTTTTTATAAATTTTATTTTTCATGTATCTGCAGAATTCTTTGAGCATTAGACGTGATCGAATGTAAAATAATACGTTATTTAAATATTCGACTGGTTTATTCTGTATTACTAGGAAAAATTATGCTTTGTGCTGATAATGCATGCATTTGAAAGATGTGGGTATTGGCGCCAGAACAACATTTACTGGAATTTCTGTACTTTTATTTTTGGATTGGTTTTGAACGGATTTGGTTAAAGAATTAGACTGTAGCCCAACCACTGCATGAAAAAAAATAAATGAAAAACAAACACGAATCCAAAGCAGACAGTAAATGATACAGAAAAATACCTAGTTGAATGAGATCCGGTGTTTTTATCGAAAACCTGAGGTTCTCATTCAGCAGAGTACGTATCTATTACCACACGAATACATTTAAAAACCGGGGTTTTCATTCAGTAGAGTCCGAGTTTATTACCACATGGACACATATCAAATTTTATTCAACTTCCATTCATGTCTCTCTATTTTGAATTAATTCGTCTTGTTGTTTGTTTGGTTTTCTTTTTATGTGTGTGTTTCATTGAATGTTTCTAAAATGGTGTCTTTTAAATTGATTTTTCTCCTGTATATAGTCGATACATCATATAAAACGAACATTTTTCATTTACACAATCCGATGTGCCTCTGGTTGAAAGGTAATAAATAAATATCGATTTACCTCCCTTTGACCGTAAAGTCAATATTTAGTACGTTACTTCAAATAAATTTGTCAATCGAAATATAATTGATAAATTTATGAAAATCAATACAGATTCGTGTTTAAGAATGAAAGACTAAATATCAGGTTGGACTTGTATCAAAAACAGTGTAAACTGTACAATTAAAACAAAGTCGATGTGTTGGAGTGGATGGGGGATAACTCTGTCGACCTTATGCATTTTAACTGCGTAGAAAATTATGTAAAAAGTATCCCACAATGCATTGCGTGGGTTCCATCTTGAAAGTAAAAAAAGAAAAGATGTACGTAGGTGGATCCATACATGTATTTTTCTTGTTTGGAATCATTGCTGACCTTACATTGTCTGCAGATAATATTTACATTGGAGAAAAGTGCAACAAACAATATGATTTAAACTTCAGATTGATTGGATTTAGTTGCCAGGACTTTTATTCCAGTGTGAAGTTATATTATTACATGTATGTTGGTGAGGACGTTGAAAAAATTACTATTCAAAATTATCAAAAGAGTCCAAAGTGTTTATAGATGCCAACGTGGATCGTGTGTTAATATTTGAAGGAGATATTAGTCGGCGTTGGGGAATAATAACCCCAGTGGGAGCTCGGAGTGAATGTCGTCATCAATGAGCATGAGTGAGTAAGTATATCAAATTGATGTAGTTTGTTTAAAAAAAATGTAAGATCCTCATGAGGTATGAGTTTTTGCTCATTGTTAAAGCCCTTGTGGTGACATTCAACGTTTAGAATGATAATTCAAGCAGTGTTCCTTTGCTTTTACAATATATCAATTGGGATTTTGTCTCCTGTGCAATTACCTCATATCCCAATATATTTTCATGATTTCTGACAAAAGATTCCCATTATTATCCGACATAAATGAATGAGGAATATATATTCGTATTTGTAAATGTATTTTAATTAAAAAATGTTATTTGTAGACTTCAACTTCTGAAATCTCAACACCAATGTTAACCATCCCAACTATGTCAGAGCGGGACAGCATATCAAAATCAGTCTGAACAGGAAGACATACGTTTTGTATCAAAAGTTAAAGAAACGACGACAACTGATGGTACATCAACAATTTCCAAGGTAGGATTACTAACTTGAGTAATCATACATGATCAAATATTGTAGAGGTTGCAAGTTAATGTATATATTAAAGAAAAACATGTAAACTATAACAAAAAAGTTCCTTTATTCAAGCAGGGCAAAAGTTCTCATGTCTGAAATAGTTATGAGCATGATAAAGTTTTTTATCTCCCTGTCATTCACTAGGCTGTTGTACTCCAGTCTTGATACTGATCACATGAACTTCACTAAAAAAGAAAAAGGTGAAATGATTATGTCAATATTAAATGAAGGAGTAAATACACATGAAATCATAAGAAATCTGTAAAGTAAAATCCTAAATTTATTTTAAGGGGTTGTATGGTCATTTCGACAACTACATGTATACCTCATCAGTAGCACTATGGCTAAAAATTGGAAATTCATAAAAGTTTTAGAATTTTGTAAAATTGAAAAGATCGAACGAAATAGTAATGCCAAATATAACCTAGGGTAAAACTTAACTATGGTAAGCATTAATCATTTGAGAATATAAAATTTGATACGTTTACTATTTTACTGTCTAATAATATGTTAATATTATGTATTGCATGAAGCTTTTTAAACTTAAATATTGAATGTTAAGAACATATTTTACACTTGTCAAGCTATTGTCACATAAAATTGATAATATACATGAAAGATAAAAAAAAGTAATGGTGGTTCTACTCCATAAACCATTAGTTCATGTTTTTTTTGTGCTGATAAATAAATAATAATGTGCTTTCATAAATCAACTTACTCATTTAATATAAACGACAAGATCTTTCAATTCTGTATATGTGAGTGTGCCATTTATGTCATGTGTAATCCTATCGATTATATCATCAACATCAATAGCATGATCACTGCTCCCGTCAGTTGCATGGTCACTGTCTCCTTCATCCCCATACCTACTGCTTTCTTCATCTATTTCTACATCACCACCCCTGCTGTGATTAAATGTTGGGCTACTTGGTGGGCTGCATGGTGGACTGCTTGGTTCTATCCACGTCCACGGAGGTTGTGTCATTAAGGCATTTGCCAAGCTGTTTCTATAAATAAAAATAATAATTTCAGGTTAAAGAAACGGGAGATGAGCCTACACCTGTTGGTTGGATTATCAGCTTTACAGTCTCTTCAGTTGGTATGTCATTTAAGAAAGAAGTAAAATAAAATAAATGGAAATGATGAATGAAAAAAAACAAAAAAAAAACATTTATACATGATATAAGCAATGATATAATGCTTTTATTGTTCATTCTTCATTTTCGAACTCATGTTCACAATGCATTAAATTCAGCTTTGTACTTAGCTTGTACTTATCAAATTTTAAAAACTTCTCGGAATCATAGTTTATATATGGGAATGTGTAACTGATCAAATTCTCAGGTTAACATATTGGACTAATTCGAGTCTTTTGGTGATACAAGTAAGTTCATAAACTGAAACTTATTTTCCGCACTAAACATGTGGGAATGAAAAACTTTAATTCCAATATAATGCTTTGAAAGGTTCTAATTTAAAGCCCATCCAAATATAAACAAGCAAAGAATATTGCCTAGACTACATAAATGTTTGGTTAGTTGATATTTATTCACTCAATTTTTATTATTATATAGGATCTATTGGATGTGTCCTTTACTACGTCATAAACAAAATTAAGAAAAGAAGGAGGAAGGCTTCACTTCTAAGGAAGAAAACATCCATCTCAGAGAGAATGAGGGGTGTGAGAGAGCTTGCTGAAGAGAATCTTTAAAGCAGTCAAAATCTGTCTGAACAATAATACAGAACTTAAAATGTATGCTTTTTCCCTTTATAGATACACTTCGAGTCTTGGCGGTTGCACTAATAATTGCCACTGGTATTATATTCAAATTTCGCCAAGATTTGTTACCGTTATTAAATCAAAACAGTCAACAGTTACAACACCCTGTTCCACAAAGAAACCCAGTTCACCCTCAGCAGAACAGAAGACAACCAAATCAAAATATTAATCAACAGTTGCAACACCCTGTTCCACAAGGAAACCCAGTTCGCCCTCAATGGAACAGAAGACAACCTACACGCTATGGAGAATGGCAAATGTAAACTTACCTTTTAGTTATAATATCTGTCACCATTCTGTAAATTGGGTTGTTTTCCTTGTCGCCATCCTTTCCATTCACATTTTTCGAAATTATCTGTAACCCCATTAAGTTCTTAATATCCTTGTAATACAAAAAAAGGAGCCCATGAATTATATCTACATGGACTACTGCATGATAGGTTGCATATAGTTCTTTGGCGAAGTTTGTGTTGTCTTTCAACATATTATTAACTTGGAGCATTTCTTGTCTTGCTCCACTATCTTCCACACAGTAAATACATGGTATCTGTCTCGGATCAACCATCTTAATGTTTGATATTTTTTTTTATTTCATAGTTGATTTTGTCAATGAATTCCATTATATTTATTTAATCCACGAAAAAAGAATTTTCTTAATCAATGATAAAAGTTTTATGAATTTTTTTTAGAAATGCAGTTTATATAGGTGGTTGTTGTTCTGGTTTAAAACACTGTATTCTCATTAACTTATATATTTTTCCAACTCATGAATATTCATTGAGTGTGTTAGCACCTGTATTCAGATTTCTTTACACTGTTTAAGTAGTTTTATTAATGATTATAATAAATTTGATTTTGTAGTAACATAATATGTATTTTTTTCTCTTTAATCATACTTTTCATATGTACTGATGTTTAATTGATCTTATCCATTATCATTTTAACTCCACATTTTTAATATGTCACTAGTTCTATTTAAATTTTACAATTACTGGTGCTGAGTGAATATTTTATAACTCATAGTTGTGAATCATAGGTTTAATAAGTGATCATCCCATAGTCGCATTTTATTTTCAAAATAAGTACATATTTCATAATCTTAATTTATCTTGATAATATTAATAAGTATAGAGAATTGTAATTTGATGTGCCTTCATCTATTCATTTTCATTGTTTACCATTCAGTACAATTTATTACATTCTAAAATACTCAGGGTTTTATTTTTGGTGCATGTTTTATAATCTTTACACGTTCAGTATATATCAGGTTTTTACTGTTTTATTGTTATATTTTACATCTAGATTTCTGTGATGAACTGTATATTTTGATTATTGTGTAGGTTTTTTCATTTGGTAACTTTCAACATTACTTTAAGAGGCAATGCCAATAAGCACAAAGCAGCAGTGTTCAATGAAAAAAAATAAAATATGTGCAATTTATTTTTTTCCAGCCCAGACTAACATACTGACTGAGAAAATATAGTTTTTATGTAATTTTTTATCATTACCACCTTTTTAATGATGAAATTCAATATATGGGCTCAATCGGTGGATTTTCAATGAAATGATAGGGGAAAAACGTGTTTTTCAGTAATTTTCAAACAGAGAACAACAGTTTGGACCCATCTGTCTAAATGGAAGTTTATACCAATATTGAAACTTCAACTAACATAAATAAAATTGCTGGTATCTCTACCAATCTACCTGTAAACTAAGCAGATAAAAGTCAAATAATTGTGAAAATGGCAACAATAATGAATAAACACTGTTTTTACAAATAGTCAAAATTGCAACAGAATGTTTTTACACCTGTATTGTTACACCCTGCTGAAAACTGGAAAACTGCTTTATTTTCACTATTTGGACGATGACATATAGACTAGATTACAAGATATGTTGGAAATAAACTTTTTAAAATTATTTTATTGAAAAATATAATTTTTTTATAAATTATAATTGCTTTTTTTGAGGAAAATTTGGTTTTTATTGAAAAATCACTGAAAACTGGAAATTAGTTTTAGCTGCAATTTGTATTCGATGACACCATTACTAGATTACCAAATATGTTGAAAATTAGTGGTTTTAAAAAATAAAGTTAAAAAAACATATGTAATATGGTTACCTTTGGGGGAAAATCATAGTTTTTTCAGATAAAAATGCTGAAAACTGCTCTCATTTCTATATTCGGATAATGACATTTATATAGATTACAAGATATGTTGGAAATCAACTGTTTCAAAGTATATAATTGAAAAATATAATTTATCATAAATAATGATGGCTTTTTTGGGAAGGGGGGGGGGGGCGGGGTGAGATCGCATTTTTTTTGATAAATCACTGAAATTACTAAAGATAAATCACTAGATTGCCAAGCTTGAATCTAATGCAAAACCCAATAACAATTATACTTAAAAGACTCATAATTATAGGTTCCATCCCTTTTCATCACTTCAATCTCAGAAACCTTAAAACCTATATGAAATCCGTTAATAACACTCAGGCAGAATAAAAAATAAATTAGGTTCACAATCCACCATCCACATTTTCAACCCCATTTATACCTTGCCTTTTAAAAGGATTGCACAACTATAACAAAACTAAACCCCCACTGATGCCAAAAGACAGCATAACATATGTATTACTATCAGGCGGCATAAACTTTTTAAAAACTTTAATACTTTGCACAATAATACCTACAATAAAGATTTTTAGTCCTCAGACACCTTATCGTATAACATTTGTCGCATTATACTTGTCTTGTGACCCTGATCTCGTTTTCACGGTTCACTGACTTCATAAACATAAATGTAAAATCTACATCCCAAGTTATTTTGTTAAATCCATACCTCAGCAACTGTAATACCCAGGCAAACCATATTTGGTCTATATATAGTTCTTAGTGGATACATGCCAGTCTGATAGTTGGCTTGGGACCTTGACCTCAATTTCATGCCTGGGTGCCTTTGTCGCATTTTCATGGTTAAGTCTATTTCGCAGTAACTATAATACCGTGACCCACAATATTTGTCAGTAGATAGTTCTTGATTGGTAAATGTCAAGGTTGACCTGCCTTTTCATACTTGATCTCAATTTCATGGTCGAATGACCTACGTCGAATTTTTGTGGTTAAGTCCATTTCATAGCAACTGTAATACCTAAGCACACCATATTTGGTAGATAGTCCTTGGTGGGTACATTTCTTTTTATTTTCCTTTGACTTGCAATGCCAGGCATCAGATAATCTATTCTGTGTCCATGTGCGTACTCAGGAGAGATATTTAGTGTGTCCACTCTTGTTAGTATATACAACAGATTAACCTTCTTTAATTTATTATGCAATTGCAAAATCACATTTTTTCAAACATCGACAAGTACTTTTTAATTTTTTACCTCTGAACATTGAAGTGAATAACATCTTTAAGCCAAGTAGATTCTTCTCAATCTGTCATGTATTAAAATCTTGGATTAAAAAAAAAATCTTATTATTCAGGAACTGAATAAACAAGAATTATGAGGGACCTCACTAAGAAACACCTCCTTTTTTCTGCTTCAAAATAAAAAGTTTAATTATCTCCCTTTAGTGTCAGATTGGGTAAATTTTTCTTCATACTCATTTTCATATGGTGGGCTACCACTGTTTGAAGTTTTGTGTCATAGGTTTAGGCTTACTAGATAATATGACAAATAAAAAAGTGAAAAAAAATCAAACAGATATGTAGCCTAAAAAAATGTGACATGTTCAAGTTTTTTTTGTGTCAACAACCTTCCCCATATTTATCAGGTCCGAGGCAAAATGATAATAAACAAGAGTGGACACACTACATATCTCGCCTGAGTATGCACATGGACATAGTATAATTATTATCTGATACCCGACATTTTGCAAGTCAAAGGAAAATGCGTTAAAATAAATTAAGGTCAAGGTCAAAAGGCAGGTGTCATCCGACATTTATCCACTAACAACTATCTATTGACAAAATATGGTGGGTCTAGGTATTAACGTTGCTGAGAAATGGACCTAATCTCTAAAATTTGACAAGGTCACTCAAGCATGAAATGAGGTCAAGGTCAGAAGGCAAGTGTCAGACTGACATGTACCCACCCAGAACTATCTATTGACCAAATATGGTGGGTCTAGGTATTACAGTTGCTGAGAAATGGATTTAACCACGAAACGTGGACGCAGATTTTAAATTCATGTTTATGAAGTCAGTGAACCATGAAAATGAGGTAAGGGTCTCAAGACAAGTATACTGCGGCAAACCTTATACGATAAGCTACCTTGTGGACCATAAATCTTAATTGTATTTATTACATACCTGTGCAAAGTTATTAAAGTTTTTAAAAAATTTACGCCGCCTCCGGAATGTAGTACCTATATCTCGCCTCCTTGACTATTTGTCGCAGGCGAGACAAAAACCAAAAAACATAATCAAGTTAGGTATTTAATCATAAGAGCTTGACTTTAAAAAAAAGTATGATTTGATATATGCATCAACCAAAAAATGGAATAAAACTAAACCATCTTGTGTAGATTTAGAAAACAGGAATTTATATTATTTATAAATATTTGTGCAAAAATTAATGTGAACATATAGAACACTGGAAATTGTAAAAATAACTGAGGAAAAATTCAAAATATTAAAATTACATAAGGGCTTTTTTGAGATAAGATGTCAATTGACATTAACAGTGGCGAATCCAGAGGGTGTAGAGGTTGTACACCGCCCGCCCCCCCCCCCCCTTCTCCTTTGATAGCCAAAAAGATGTTTTTTATCCATATACATGGTTTTTGAGCATTAAATCATCAAAAAAAAATTTTCGCCTCGCCCTGCTGGCCTGTATATTTTTCAATTTTTAATTTTACGCCCCACACCCCTTTTAAAAAATCCTGGATCCACCCCTTAGTTTGTTCTATATTTATCACACAACCATTATATATAATTGACATTAAAATGTTCATGAAGTATTTTCTTTTCTGTTTCTGTAACTTTCAAGCCAGAACTTCAATTATCTGAAAAAAGTACAAAGCTTGATTAGGTAGATAGTATTATTGATCACAAATCTACACTGAAATACAATACAATATTTCCACCCAAGCATGTTAAAATGTAGATAAAAAAAAGGAGTAGCCATATGAGCCACAGAGTGGATAGGGATAAATATAAGTTTCCCAATCCACTATAAACAAATAAATAAGATTAAACTTAACTACATGTGTAATACAAAATCAGATCTGTATCCTCTTTAATCTCAGACTTCACACGTTTTAAATGTCTCTTCCTTCATGTCTGACATATTCATGTAAGCTTATTTTAAAATCATCATGATTTGTTAAATTTTAAGATAAATTTTGTATGTTACATAAATTTATTTTTTTTTATTTATTATTCTTTTTTGAGTTCTAAACATTACATTTTTTTTTTATCTTTCAAATATTTTTTAACATTTAACTTACTTTTAAAAGGAAAAAAACTTACAAATTTTAAAGTATACATGTAAATGACACAAAATCTTGAAAGAACATTCAGTTTGGTCAAATTTAATTGAGAATTAACAAATTAGCAAATAAACACAATTTTCTGTTAAATGCCATTATACAAAAGGTCTCAGTTTAGGAGATTTATGTAAGCTTATATACATGTAAATGGCACCATTAATTTATATTAAAAAACAAAAGTGTCTAGATATTCTTTATTCTAAATTATCTTATGACCAAGCTATAAGTGACCCTGGTCAGACAGAAATTAATAAAATAATATTTTGGAAATTGATGGGACCATACTGATGTACATTAATTTTTAAGTGAATAAGCTTTACCTCAAAAGTATGACCAAGGTCACATGTGGTGGTCGGCTATTAGTTCTTGCCAATCAAGATTTTTCACATTTTAAACAAGACTGTAATATTTGGAAGACAAATTGAAAAACTTTGTTCAAAATTTTCACAAAAAATCGGAATCAAATTCTGCAAACGACAGGAACTACATGCCTACCGGTATAGAAAATAATGTCCATTCTGGTTGTTTTTTTTTACATAAAAAAATCTATTATAATTTCATGAAAAGAATTTACCTGTTCCTACTGGAACTACAGTTCTCAACTGATTAATCTATGAAAACTGTGTTACATTGACATGCCTTTCTGGTTTTCCCTTTCCTTTGCGACTAGGATAATGGCAATTCCAAGAACAGACTTTTGGTGATTACAAACAGTAAGATATGGCCATTGAAAATCTAAAATTCCCGTCCCAATGGCGATCAATCTTACATCAGATTCTATGTCTTCTGTTATTTTGTGTTCATATAAATGAGACTGTAGCAAATCATAATGATCTTGGTTGCACTGTTCCGGCGAAGAAACAAGGCGTCCAATTGAGCAAAAAGTCATTTCAAAATATCATACCATGGTATTTACATATAAAAGTCTGTCAAAAATGTGTATAAAAGAGTAAACATGTATAAATATGCATGTAATCAACACGTTGTAGCTTCTAAAAATATTTGTGCCTTCAACAAGAAGAGCAAATTAGTATGTCCGAAAACCAAAAAGTACAACAAAACCACCATTTCCTTGAATATTCCACAACTGTTTGCAAAATAATGTAAACAGATACCAATGATTTTATTGTTGTTTTTTTATTTTTTTATATCTTTATTGTGGACTTTTACATTACATGTGATTTATTGTCCAACTGTCTGTTTTTGTTGAGTATTGAAACAACATAATTCCCTATATAAGCAACCAAAATGGTAATAAAAATGACAATCCATTTATTGTGTCTATGAGAAAAATAAAGTAAAAGTAAAGGTTTCTAGCGTCATATTCTATCAAAACAAAGTGAAAGGAATGCAAAACACCATTTATCTGAAAATCTTCGGTGAACAAATTTCCCCATTTCTGCCTGGTTTTTATTGGCATTGCCTCTTAACATCTCATTTCATTCTAAAATACCTGTTTTTCATAGTTATCTATTGTTACAGTATTAAGTGTGCTATATATACTCTATATTTTTAATGATTATTTACTGGTGCATAAACGTTTTAAGAAGTGTTCTGATTGTTACAAATTTTATACAGTTCTGTACAATTTACAATTGTTTTACGGTTTTTTGCCAAATGATTTTAACAAGAATTTGATTTTCGTTATTTTGTTCATTATTTTTTTCTGATATTTAGTATGAGATGAACTGTATATTTTGATTATTGTGTAGGTATTTTCATTTGGTAACTTTCAACATTACTTTAACATATCATTTCATTCTAAAATACCTGTTTTTCATGGTTATCTTTTTTGTCCCCCGCCGCAACGCGATGCGGGGGATATGGTAATGCCGGGCGTCCGTCCGTCCGTCCACCTTGTAAGCGCTCTAGCAAATTTATTTCTTGACCGATTTGAATAATATTTATACAGTAGCTTTAACTCAATGATACCTCAAGGGAGTTCGAAGATGAGTCATGTCGAAATATTTTTGTAGGAGTTATGCCCCTTAATAACTTAGAAAATTGACAAAATTTTTCATGTAAGCGCTCTAGCAAATTTATTTCTTGACCGATTTGGATAATATTTATACAGTAGCTTTAACTCAATGATACTTCAAGGGAGTTCGAAGGTGAGTCATGTCGAAATATTTTTGTAGGAGTTATGCCCCTTAATAACTTAGAAAATTGACAAAATTTTCATGTAAGCGCTCTAGCAAATTTATTTCTTGACCGATTTGGATAATATTTATACAGTAGCTTTAACTCAATGATACCTCAAGGGAGTTCGAAGATGAGTCATGTCGAAATATTTTTGTAGGAGTTATGCCCCTTAATAACTTTGAAAATTGACAAAATGTTCATCTAAGTGTTCTAGAAAATTTATATTCTCCTTGCATTGGAATAATATTTATACACTTGGACCTAAAGGAAGGTTTTATATATAAACTCCTATCGAAACTTATAAAATTGAAAAATACTGTCTTTAAGAGTGTGTTAGGCGGAATACTTTTGATCAAAGCATTTCTGTTTATTGAAAAGAAGTAAATGTACATTTGTATAAATTCTCAATACACATGGTAAAATAAGATTTCAACACTATACCCATATTGTATAAATGTCTTCATACCACTCATTAACTTGTAAACACCTTTAGCAATAACCACAAATTGTTTGTCCTTCTATTCCCTCTCTTTGAGAAAATTTTGTTATGTTTCACTTGTCCAAGGGTTTCTGATGCTCTAGTGGCGGGGGACTTCGGAACGCTGTTCGATTTTTAAAGTATTAAAGGTGCTATATACACTCTATATTTTTAATGGTTATTTACTGGTGCAAAAACATTTTAAGAAGTTTTCTGATTGTTACAAATTTTATACAGTTCTGTACAATTTACAATTGTTTTACGGTTTTTTGCCAAATGTTTTAATAAAAAATTAATTCTCTATTTTGTCTATTTGTTAAAGTCATTATCTTGAAACACCACTTTGCTACCATCCTCAGGTGAAATTTACAGGACTTTTACCTTTTGTCGAGAAATGGGATTAATTGAAATGGCCTATTTATTGCTTGTATACCATAACAAAACATTACTTGTCAAGCAGTATAAATACCTCCTGAGGACATTAACCAATTTACTGGACATAACACCACCTGTATGTATTATAAATAATATAAACTTACGGAAAACTTATCATTGTAAGACAGCTTTTTTAATTTGCATGAAGGTGTAGAAATACTTTGGTATGCTATTAATATACTTTTTCACATTAAGTCCATAAAAGAACAAACTGTTGGCAGCCTTTAAATAATTTAGGTGATATAATACAATATCATCTGTCGTAAGCACATTTGCATGAAGGTGGAGGCATCTGTTTTCTGAATATTCTGGTAAAAAACAACAAACACATAGTTTTTATTACCTAGTTTATTCGTTATTTATTGCTGATTTAGAATTTATGTGACAATATTTGTTTCTATGGATGTCAATTCACTGCTCTGACTGATGGATTTATCTATATGTGAAAGAAGTCTTTTTAAATATATCCATTGTCTAGTGTTGAGAAAATATCCCAAAGCTGTTGGTCGATCATGGATAAATTTTCTAAAATCTATTCTTACAGTCTTTTGGTAGTTGCACACGGTTACGAAGTAATTGTCTGGTTGTGGGTATCGTTTAAAATAACTACACAAAGTGTTGTTAAAGGGTTTGTTCATCGTTACAAGCCTTATACAGTCTGTGGATTTCTGATACTACGATTCCTGAACGAAACAGGGACAGTTTTACAATAACTAATTGAATCTGCTTACTCCACAGAATGCTGTCTCGAAATCATTTTTTCTTAAAGCTCTTTTGTTTCATAAATGACCAACACAGAAACTGGAATGCCTTTTTAACTTATTTTAAGGACTGTACAATTGAAACCAATATTCAACAAAATCGATTACCCTGCAGCTAGACTGCAGTCATTTATTGTCATGCTTCAAAACACTTATCGATTCAAGCTTCAAACTAAGCTAATTAATTACAGCTCAAAATTGCAGCAGGCTATTGACTATAACAAGGGCACCTGCAATCTATAGGAAATCTCTTAACTTAAAGATTAATGTCATTTCTAAATTGCAGCAAGCTATAGACCGTGACTTGAAGCATATCGATTCCCCCCACACCTGGTCTGACGTCATGCAAGCAGGTGTCTGATACAAGCTTGCTTCAACCTTTGTGATGTCACTAACTTGAATTGCTGCAGCTTCAAGGCCGCTAACTGTCTATACATAACTACTATTGACTTGCATGTTTTAAGTGTCTTAGACACATGTTTTCATTTGACTGACATTGATGAGTGAGGGTATGGATGGGGTCCTTTATGTATTCTTTTATTTTTTCTAGTCTTTTATAGTTTTGCCCATTATTTTCTATTCTGTGAACCCCCATCCAGACCCTTATGAGTACATTAATGACATCTGAATGTCTTTCTTTGTCCTCCATTTGTTGGTAACCAGCTCCATTCACAGTACTGCAAATGGTCGAGAAAACGTTTCAGCCCCACAATTAATGCAGTTGATGAGTCAACCGACCTCACAGTTGTTCAAAATTATACTCGCATTCACACTTTCTTATTCGAGTCTCACTTCCACACCCCCCCCCCCCCCCCCAAATGGTTGTACCAATGATCAAAGTTCATTGTCTATAATAAGGTTGAAACAACTCATCTTATTTGCATCGATAATTTCCGTTTACCTTGGTGCTGGTGAATTCAATTTCCTTAACTATACGTACACCAACAAGTGAAGTCACTACCGTTAATCAGGAACATATATATAAAATATACTGTTCCCAGCGTTTATCTGCACACACAATGAAAATATTTCTTGTGGATATGCACATCTACATATTATGTCATTATTATCTATAAAGTTTCATGAAATTCTGTTGTGTGGTTTCAGAGAAGTTGCAATGACAAACTGATGCGTAAGTATATTTAGGCCAAAATTCTAAGTTCAAAGGGGGCATAACTCCTACAGAAAGAATTGAATTATAATTTATTGTCGATATGCAGATCTACCTAGTATGTCCTAATAATTTAGTACAAAATTTCATGAAATCATGTTGTGTGGTTTCAGAGGAGTTGCGATGACAAACTGATAATTAGGCCAAAAATTCTAATTTCACAGAATTTTCCTACCGTAGGTCGGTGGTTCTCTCCGGGTACTCCGGCTTCCTCCACCAATAAAAACTGGCCGCCGCGAAATAGCCAAATGTGCTGAAAACGGCGTTAAACCCCAACTAAACAAACAAACAAAATTCATAGGGGCATAACTCCTAGAAAAAAAATGAATCATAATTTCCTGTCGATATGCACATCTACATAGTATGTGATTATTATCTACAAAGTTTTATGAAATTCTGTTTGTGGTTTCAGAGGAGTTGCAATGACTAGACCAGACTGACAGACAGACATCTGGTAAAAAACATTTTACCCTATGGAACTTTCTTATGTGGGGTATAATTATATACTAGTGAAGTCAATAAAAACCAAATCTTCATGAGTATATCGATTCATCTCTGCTTCTGTTTATGTTTACACACCAGTAATTCGCTTTCCGTAACTATACACTAAAACTGGTGAAGTCACTACCGTTGATAGTTTACACACTAATGAAGTCACTACCGTTAATATTTTCTCACTTAATGCGTCTGTCCCAAGCCAGAAGCGTGTATTCCAATGGTCGTCGTCTTTGTTGTTTTAAAAACTTAAATAAGGCCATTTGTTGTTACGTATTGTTTAAATCCTTTTTCCATGGCCTTATGTGTTTAGGTTGGGTCTTTGGTGATTATTGCCAACTGTGTTAAACTATATTATGTGGTGGTTTAGATCCATTTGGCTATGTTTTCTGAGAAGAAGCTGTTAACACAAAAAGTAATGACAGACGGACAATGGATGCAAAGTGATGAATAAAGCTCACACAACCCTTTGGGTCAGGTGAACTCAAGAAGGTTTATCAACTCTTCCTAAGAAATCACTGTCAAGTTTGGTAAAGATTTCATGCAAAAGCTAAGCTCTACATTGCATATAAACTTTTTTCATTCTGCATGTCTTTGTAGTTAAAAGTAAGCAATGATAGGATACATTACAACCGTTGACATTGAGCCTTGGCTCATACCAAACAGCAAGCTATAAAGGGCCTGAAAAATTACTGGTGTAGGTGCCTACAAGGGCATTTTGAATGGATAGACGAACATGTTGAAAGGGGATAATAAGAGTACAACAATTACAACTACTATTTTTATTGTTCAATCATATAATACCATTCAACAACAGATTTCATATTATAACCTTGACCTTTTACCGCTATTTTGAAATTTTAAACAGCGAGACAGTCCCAACAAGCCCAAGTTTTTTTTCCATTAACTGAAAACCCTTGATTCTCAGATCCTTATATTATATACAGGATTCTTACTCTCACTATGATCAAGATTAAACTAAGATGTTTTGATAATTTGTATACATATGATAATTTTACTGACTGACAAGTAACTGTAACACTGTGGGGACAGTAACATAATTTTTATAGGAATATGGAGATTGTGTCTCAGAAAAAAAAACTTCCTGAATTAATAACAAACTTCATGGTACTATGCCTATTACGCTACTAACCATATTTACTAGCAGCTGAAAATAGAAAAGGAAATGTCTGTCAAACTGTTATTTGAATCTGTGAATGTTTTAATGAATAATAATGTTAAATGAAGCAAGAAAACCAATTATTGCATATGATTGTTTCTATTAAGAGTAGAAATTATCAAAACAAAGTTGACAAATATGAAATGTTTGACGGAAATTACTTCCCATTTTTGACACTAGGTTTATGTGTTACAATGCTATATGTTGACACTGGTATAATGGTTTTTATTAGTGTTATTTGATTATTCAAACATCCCTTTTTCCAAATTTATTGCTTTTCTTTATTTGAACAAATATGTGATATATATTATTTTTTAATTTTAAATACCTTGCTTAAAGGGGCACTAGCTACAAGATATATAAAAAAACCTAATATATGATTTTTTGTTTGTTCAATCATTAATGAAAGTGAAATAATGAAATAATTATTTGCTGTAGAAAGGAACTAAGAAAATTGTTTATAGTAAATGGATTGTATTTTTTTGTACCAGTATTAGTAATTATTATGTGACTGTCACAGTTCATCTTTAAAATTTAAATCTATTGAGCAAAAACCAACTGATGTTACAGTAAAATTTAATTTGATTAGCTATTCAAATCAATTGGGAGCTATAATGAGATAATTATAACAATAACTTCATTCTTACAATTTAAATACAATAATAAACTCTTTTAAGATCAAAATAACTTAATAAACTCTTTGAAAAATCAACAATAATAAACTCTTTCAGCTTCAACAATAAACTCTGGACAACATGCTAAATGAAAATTTAAGTATTACATTTCATGCAAGAATCATATATACAGCATAACAGGCAATTGTGATATGGGCTATTTAAAAAAATGATGCCGAAGTGTGACAAACATGGTAAAAATAAAGTCATTGCAAATCTATTTTCTATCATTCTACTTTGGATAAACATGGTAAAAATAAAGTCATTGCAAATCTATTTTCTATCATTCTACTTTAATCCAAAGACATTCAAGTTTACAAAACTACAATGGGTTAATGCAAACAAATAAAAACAAACAATCGAACAACATTTTACTCATAAAAATTCATCAACTTTTCAAATGAAACAACAACATACAATCATAAATAAGTATAAAAATATCAATGTAATTTTTTTGTCTGATGTATATTAGACGTCTTTGATTAGTGTATTCTTTAATATTTAATAACAAAAGATTTATATCTCGTTGCTAAAGCTTAAACTTTATATAAAAATTACAAGAAGTCAAACATATATGATCTCATTACATCCTCTGAAAATTCCACACCAATTGCTTCAGTTAATTTTAAGATTTCTTCATTTAAAAAATACAAACATAGCTTTTTGATCCTTTTGTTACACTCCTGACATATTTTTTCGGTAACTATAAGACTGTATTAAATGGAATGTATAGAAAATCAGTAGTGATATCAATTTTAAATTTACAATCTCACAAAAAAATAAACATATTAGTGACTTGATTGCACATTTTTTTTAATTTCTAAGCGAAAAGCAAACTTTTAACATGTATAACACTTTAATTTTTTAAGAATCTTAGATAAAAAGTGTCAAGAAAAAATACTTTGCAAGACAGATTGACTATTCTCTGACTTTCTCATTACATTGTAAAGATGTTACAATTATTTTTATAAGGAATTATGTTGAATTTTGTTATAGATAAGCTACATCAGAAACTCAATGTCAGGAGTGTAACAAATGTCACCCTCCTGACCAGAATTTATTGCTACCATATTTAACCTAAAACTGACCTGATATCATGTAGAGTCTTTATATTAAACATATAATGTTAGAGCACATTAAGAACAAGTTTGAAATTTTTATATATTTCTTACATATTTACCAATTTTGCTGATAGTCTATTTTTAACAAAAGATGACATTCCTTTAAACCTTGGTCAGTCTCTTGTTTGATACTATACTATATGCTGTTTTTATGTCAGATAATGTATTATGATAAGTTGGTTCTTACTATCAAAGATGGTAATAGTATGTGCTCTGTATAAAAAATACTGTTAAAAAATGTACCCAAAAATGTCCCATATTGAATATCTGGAGCATTTGCTTAATTCCATCTCAATATTTTACTTACAAATGAATTTATTTCAACCCATGAACAAACTAAAGGCTCTAAAGAGCATGTGTCGCTCACCTTGGTCTATGCGTATATTAAACAAAGGACACAAATAAAATTTGGTGACTATCTTAAACGCATCTATCCCATCGAACTAGAGATAAAGGATACAACAGATACAGCTAAGTCTGCCTCATATCTTGACTTACATCTAGAAATTGACAATGAGGGTCGGTTGAAAACAAAACTTTACGACAAACAAGATGATTTTAGCTCCCGCGCCTGTATTTCCTATCATGATTTCCTTGATAGAGGGTTACTGCTCACAAGGAAGCTATTAAACCAAGAGTTCCAAATGGTGAAGTTGAAATCATCCCTTCATCAATTTTTCGGACGCCATCACGAGTTGGTTGACCGTTATGGAATAACCATTTCACAGATGGTACAGGATAAGTTTCTTACGTCGTAACTACAATGCCCTTCCCTTTTCATGAATGTGATCTACTGAATTAGACTATTTACCAGGTTTGTAATTACATAATATTATTCAAGATAATAACCAGAAACTAAACTTTCCTTAAAATTACCAATTCAGGGGCAGTAACCCAACAACCGGTTGTCTGATGTGTCTAAAAATTTCAGGACAGATACATCTTGACCTGATGAACATTTTAACTCTGTCAGATTTGCTCTAAATGCCTTAGGTTTAGAGATATAAGCCAAAAACTGCATTTTACTCCTATGTTCTATTTATAGCCATGTGGGCCATGTTGGTTAGATGGCAGAGTTCGGACACATTTATTAAACTACAAACCCTAGTTTTGTTGAATTTGGCCAAATAGTTTCAGAGGAGCAGATTTTTGTAAAAGTAAACGGCTGACGACAGAAGCCAAGTGATGAGAATACCAACATATTAAACAAGTTGTCTTTTCCTCCTCTGAATAATGTTATAAACAGAAAATTTGATTTTTTTCCAATCAATGTTTGACAAGGCTTTTTCTTTTCTCATTGCATAGAGGCAGTCTACTTTCCCTGGTACCTTCATCATGACAATAAACTTCTTGAACTGTCGTTCTATACTTGATATTTGTTTTGGAGACCAAGTGTGTCGTTCTGAAATGAGAGTTAAAAAAAAACCATTATTTATTAATATCAGTTAATATTAAGACCATCAGACTATGACAACTGAAAGTACTGTGAGTGTTTCTGACCATAAGTAACTAAAGAGGCTAATTACATGTATGATTATTCCATCAATAATGGAAAGCGCAGTCATTTTGTTTTTTGCAAAATATCAGTCAGTAACCAGAATTACCTTTTTACAACGGATGACCGTGAGGGCATTCCGGTGTATTGCTGTGGCCTAGATTTCCATTACGTAACTTTCGTGATGGGTTTTTAACCGATCTATAAACATGATGAATTTGCAGACATCATGGAGTGCAAAATAACATTCCTTATCGCTTGTTATAAATTCATTTCTTCAATGAATACTCATCAAATACTTTTTAAAGATAAATTAATTATATTAAAATGTTTTGTTATATATATATATATATATATATATATATATATAAGTAAAAAATCATTAATATCTATGCACATGCATGCTGAAGAATATCTCAAGAACGTTTGCAATCTCAAGGAACGATAACTCTTCATGTGAGATTAAATATTTTTTTGCCGGAAAATACGAATGCCTACTCAAATCCAATCTATAAGAAAAATCGAATTATTACAGAAGAGTGTCCACCATGCACTTGCACTGCACTATTATTAATATAGTAGAATATAATGATATGCAAATGCATGAAAATTATCTATACATGTAACTATAATATACAAATATTAATATAATATATAACTATAAACCAGACTATACTGATTTGTATACAATATACTACAATATAGTAGTCAATACGCTCAGGTTGAATTCCCTGTCATTAATTTATCATCCACGCACGAACTTGTCTCAGAAATTTTTTTATATCTGTACATTAACCTCACTTTCAGGTATAGAGATGTGATTTTATTTTCTGAGACAAGTGCTTGTCGGACCATTCACAAGAACTTGCAGTAATCCGATGTTCAGTACTTTGATTAGGTCTTGCATAATCAAAGTCAGATGTTGAATGTCCATTGATTACCTTCTATTTCTGGAACCCTGTTAAAACAAATATGGGTAGGGATCCTCACTAGGGGATCCCCATGGCCAGGGGAGATGAGGGCACACAAACAACAGGATGATTTTATTCTAGAATATATTAATCATGTTTATTTTACGTATTTTTCAATGTTTGAAGTTTAGTTTTGTTGTTTTGATGTGCTGATATTTAAATATAAGAAAACTGGTCAAAATCGATGCAAAGAAGACAAATTTTGTTGAAAAATGAAAAATAAGATAATTTTTCTTTTATCTAAAACAATCATTTTTTGGACCATATGACTATCAAATCTTGCAATAATTATAAACTTAGGTGTTTTGAAATAAATAAAACAATAAAAGACACGGCATTAGCAAAATAGTAAAATTCAGCCCAAATATGGAGTCAAAATCAAGGCTCATCACCCCTACTCTTTTTAGCTCACCTGACCCAAAGGGTCAAGTGAGCTTTTCTCATCACTTGGCGTCCGTCGTCCGTCGTCGTCTGTTAACTTTTACAAAAATCTTCTCCTCTGAAACTACTGGGCCAAATTGAACCAAACTTGGCCACAAGCATCATTAGGGTATCTAGTTTAAAAAATGTGTCCGATGACCCCGCCTGCCAACCAACATGGCCGACATGGCTAAAAATAGAACATAGGGGTAAACTGCAGTTTTTGTCTTATATCTCAAAAACTAAAGCAATTAGAGCAAAACTGACAGGGGTAAAAATGTTCATCAGGTCAAGATCTACCTGTCATGAAATTTTCAGACGAATCGATCAACCCTTTGTTGGGTTATTGCCCCTGAATTGTTAATTTTAAGGAAATTTTGCAGTTTTAGGTTATTATCTTGAATATTATTATAGATAAAGACAAATTGTAAACAGCAAAAATGTTCAACGAAGTAAGATCTACAAATAAGTCAACATGAGCAAAATCATTGATTGATCCCTTATAGGAGTTTTTGCCCTTTAAAGACGGCATCCAGCGTAAACTTTCCTTTAAAGATCTTTTCCTCTCAAACCACTGGGCCAATTGAGACCAAACTTTGGTGGAATGGTCCTTGGGTGGTCCCCTTCCAAAATTATGTCTGGCATCCCCGACTTCCAACCAAGATGGCTGCTGTTACTAAAAATAGAAAAAAGGGGGGATGACTTTCAAAAATCTTCTTATATGAAACTACAAGTCCAGTTGGAACCAAAGTTGGCAGTAATAGTTCTTAGGAGGTTCTCTTTCAGAAATATGTCCAATGACCCTGACTGTTAACCAAGATGGCCGCCACAGCCAAACTTAGTTTAACATAGGGCCCTATGGGAAAATCCATTGAAAAATCTTCTTGTCTTAAACCACTTGACCAATTGGAACCAGACTTGGCAGCAATGGTCCTTAGATGGTCCTATTTCAGAATTTTGTGGGATGACCCAGACTTTCAACCCAGATGGTCGCCACACCCGAACTTAGTTTAACATAGGGCCCTATAGGAAAAATTCATTGAAAAATCTTCTTGTCTGAAACCACTTGACATATCGGAGCCAGACTTGGCAGCATTGGCCCTTAGGAGGTCCTTTTTCAGAAATATGTCCGATCACCCGGATTGTCAACCAAGATGGCTGCCACACCGAACTTTGTTATATATTGGACCCTATAGGAAAATTCATTTAACAATTTTCTTGTCTGAAACCGCTTAGCCAGTTGGAACAAGACTTAGCAGAAATGGTCCTTAGATGGTTCTCTTTTAGAAATGTATCCGTTGACCTGGACTAAACCAAGATGACTGCCACAGCCTCAATTAGTTTAACATAGAATCCTATAGAAAAACCAGCCAAATTGACTGCAACACTTACATTTTTAGGTCTGCTCAAGATGAAAAGTTCAATCCAGGTGAGCGATACAGGCTCTTGAGAGCCTCTAGTTTAATTCATTCTCATTTATGATGTTTATAGTTAACTTACCATTGGTTTTATCAGATTTGTGAGCTTTTGATTTCTTCTGTTGATTTTTTGTGGTCTGCATAAAATCTTCCATTGATACATCTTAAAAACAACGAAGATTTGTAAGAGAATTAACTTCATTAGATCAAGCTGCAACACCTTTATTTTATATATATATATTACACTGTGAGCTTATAACAGCAATTTTAAACATAAACATATATTACAGTGAATTTGTATTATCAGGGATTTATGTAAAAATGAAAAATGAAATTAATTATTTAAAATCATATAATTTATCAAAAACATACATGACATATCTCTGAATTAATTAAATTATTTGATCTATCAGATACTAATTAAATCTGTAGACTCTGTATTCAGAAGAATTCGTAAAGTTCAAGCTCTTGCAAACTTGTGCTCCTTGAGAAAATTGTTATAAAAATATACAGTCTTTAGAAATTCTGTGATCTTTCGGCAATTATGTATAAAAAGAAGCTGCTGCTACCTTATTCGATGCATTTCAAAAACTTTACTATTGGAACATTAATTCAAGGATAGCAATATAACATGTATAATCGAGAACCAGTAACTAGGAATATTTCACAATAAGTACAGCATAAAAAAGTTGTTATCTCTCTAAATTAAAAAGTTTGTCATAAAATCAACAATTCAATTTACACAAGTCATGTGTCAAAAATATTTATCGATAATTGTTGTGTAAACAAAAAGACTTGTCCTGTATAAAACGACTTCTGCGAGTACAGATGTTAGGTAAATATTGCTTAGCTTACACTTTCAAATAATATATACAAAGGAGGAGCAAAACGACCAAGGGCAAATGGGAATCGAGTCGACGCACTCCGGGCGATTGGGAATAGGAGCGAAACTACCCACAGGGCGAACAGGAGTTGCAGCGAAACCACCTGGATTCTTTCACCTGAGAGTCATAAAGTCCATTGTCAAATTTTATTTTAATGCTGAAGGTGACTCAAAACTGCATTCCGTAGAAAGGTACCATGTGGCTGAAAACAGGTCTTTAAGTCAGTTGGGTGAAATAGACTCCCATACCATTAATAATGTGGAGACTGATGAAAATAGATGTTTTACGCAGGTAGGTTAAGGCTGTTCCTTGAAAATACATTGATTATAACATACAAAAAATATTGACTTTTAAAGTCTTTAAAATCTATTTAAATACATTAGAATCATAAACATAAGCGATATGTATTTGTTTCTTATGTCCCGAAGATCAAACTTCTACTTTCGTTTTATTGTTATATTTAGGCAGTGCTCGATCACGTGACTTTTATCCCCCCTTAATGAAAAACTGAAAAGTTCTAGCGTTTGCCGAGACATGATATGTTTCTTGTTTATATTAATCGATAGATAATTTTTGTCTCTTTTAGGAAAGTGCTATGCCAAGAGTGAAAATACCGAATATATTTTTTAATTAATAGACAAATGCTGCAATTCATGGAAAGTAGGACGTTGATCCCACTTTGAATGCATCTTTTTTCTATTTGAATGCGATATGATGTTTGGCATAGCAGAAAACATAGATTACAGTTATATTGGAGTTTTTCCATATTCGACTTCATTTAATCAGAGGAGTGGACACGCTAGAACTTTTCGTTTGAAGTTAACGTCTGTAGCCTCGATTATACAAAATGGCGAAACGCCCAATACTGTAAAGCGCACCAAAGACTTGACGTCAGACTAAGGGGAAACAACCATGCATAAGTTTTTTGGCGCTGAAATTTGAAAATTATTTATCGCATACTAAATATGGTTATAAAATAAAATTAATGAATATTTTTCTGAGTTCTAAATGTAATTTTTGCTTTAATCGAAGAAATTTTAAAAGTCAACAAACCATGTATATTATACCTATTGACGATTGCATCAAAAAAAGGGGGGAGGGGCACATTGCCAATAAAATAAGAGTGCACATCCTATACAAAAGAATGTTGATATATATTTCATACTGAGTTGATAACTTTTCTTCTTTCATAAGTTAAACTTGCTAAATTAAAAACTAAAAATATTTTTATATAAAGTATGTCAATTATGTTCCTTCTTTTTATCCAAGAGAAAATAATATTGTATCACCTAAGAAAAACTTTGCTAACAATTAATACCAGGATAAGGCTTGTAAAAATCAGGAAAAAAATACTAGACAGCTGTTTTAATTTTTTCTGCACATATTTTTTTTTTTTGGAAGGGGGGGGGGGGGGGCACAAAAAAAAAATAGAAAACAAATTCTCTTTTTACCTTGAGTGTTTTTTACAGTGAGTTCTATCCTAATTCATCAATATAATTTCCTTTGTTGCTGTTTTTTTTTATGGGAATTTTTTGGAGGGAACTTGTTCTTCATTCTCTGCAGACTTCCTTCACTTGCTGGATTCCTCAAGAAGAATCTGATTTGAAGCTATTGAAAGACTGTTTGTCTTACCATTTCACATTTACTACTCAGCCAACTTAAATATTTGTTGCCAAGATCCACCTATTCAATTTAAAAGAAGGCAAAATTTATCTGAAACATCTCATATGAGTCAAATTATGACATATATATAAATACCAATGTGATCCTGTGAGCAAAGGCGACAAAGGATCAGTATGTATACGTCTGAATGCAAATATTTCTTCGAATACAATCTTGAATTATTTTAACCAATCTCAACATGAATTTCTGTAATTTTGCAAAAGTTATCATATCCAGGGCAACAAAAGACAAGACATCAATAGATATATTTAATAATGGATCTGACAAAAAATGACAAAAAAACCAGCATTATACAACACATGTCTATCATTTGCTGACAGATATGATAATTATCAAATTTTTATGGAAAAATATAACAAAATGCATCTGATTTCAAAACATTCTTCAAAAAAGTTCCAAATCTACAAAAGTATGTGTATGAAAATAAATACGGTGCAGAATCCACAAGAACACCAAAACAGATTCTACGACTTCTTAATGTATGCTTCAAGTTTTCCATCTTGTCAAAAACCCTCTTTAGCAATCCACACAAGTTCCCTCCAAAAATTTTTCGGTAGTCATTATCACAGTCTTGTAACTCATTTACCGGAGACACTCCGTGTTTTTAATACTAAATCCATCCTAACTGAACAGGAAGAAAGATCTTTTAGAGAACTCCGAGCTGAACGGACCACAAACAGAAAACCTGGTCAGATCATTCAAAATCTAATGATACGTTTCCATGCACAACAAAATACAGAAAATCGATTTGATTCATTTAAACAACAGGATTCAATGATCAGCAAACAAGCTCATTTTCTGCCTAAACGAACCCGGACGATCATTACAAAAAATTTCATCCAAAATCATTCGTATCTTCTTCAATGTCATCTCTCGAGAATTGCAGATTTTCTACTGCCTGGAATAAATGTATGGTGGCAGTTTGAAAATGATGATCTTGTTTTCTTTGATGGTGAAGATGACCCAAACTTTAAAGACGAAGGAGCACTACCAGAACACTTCCGATTCAAATCTATAAAAGAAGAGTGTCATCATGTGAAAAATATATGGGATGAGTGCGTCACCAAGGTCAAAGCATAGACACTTCTCCTGCCAATAAGTAGATTAAAGATCTACAATGAAAATGGAAAAGCGTCTTGGTTTTATCTTGAAGAGAAAAAAGACAACCAGGGTCAAAGTATGTTGAACAAAACTACTTACTGTATGATGAAATAACTTGCATTCCATTGTTTTAAAGACCCTTATAGGCCGTACAAAATTACTTATAGACTTGAATGAAGAAAAGAGCTATCATCTTAATATAAAAAATAAATTTTAACAAAAATTTCAATTACACATCAAATCATGAAGTTATATAAATTAAGGTCTGTCATTTCACATACATGTATTCACTTACCAGTAAAATTTATCTGTAATAATTTAATAACGATAGAATTCTTTTCCAAGCTGCATCATTTATCTGTAAATATACAATATTTTTCTTAAAAATTGATCTAATTAACAAAATACATATATTTACTTCGCTTTCAATCATGTAGAGTTACTTCCCTTGACATTTTATAAATTTCTTGAAAACATGACATTTTAAAGATTAAAATAACACTTTTTTTCGTGCCCATAATTACAATAATCAGCATCCAATAATTTTATAATAGCCAAAATTGACAAATTACAACATAAAATAACCTTTGTCAATTTTGGCTATTATAAAATTTTTGGATCCTGATTATTGTATTGTTATTTTACTTCAAAGTTTATACATGTATACACATGAATCTGGTGTAAAATCAACACTTTACACCTTTTTAGATTAACTGATGTATTTTTCGAAATTATTGTGACTTTTAAATGCAGAGTAACCACCAAATTGTTCAGCACAAATATTTTTTTTCACATCATAATAAAAAAAAAATGCAAAAATGATAAATCCAATATCTGAAACTGAGATTTCAGCATTTTCTGACCAGGTTTGCTTAAGTCATACAATTAAAATCTATTAGAGAATCAATTTATTTCTTTAATTCAGCAGGGAATTCAAAGTAGCCAAATTTCGTATAATTAGTATTTCAAAAGGAATTTCATATGCCAGGTATTAGTTACAGTCCATAGACTTTTGTAGTAACTACAGCCAAAGTTTTCTAACACACTGTGCATTATGTGTAATGAAATTAGGTTTTTCTTTTCACCGTTTTCATCTATTTTTTTTATATATATCATTTTTTCTCAAAAGTAAGGAATGTATGGCCATGGGTTCATTTATAATCACGAGCTTAAGGACAAACATTGAAACATTTATTGTTGATTTATAAATTCATTTTAGAAAATAATATTCACTATTGAGGTCGGGGTTGAGGTAAATTAGTGATGTGATAGTGTATATAAAACTATGAGTATGAGTACAAGAATAAGAATATAATTTTATTTCCAATCAAGGCCCCAATAGAGACAAAATATTTCAATGATTAAGAACAATAAGTATTGTCATAAGCCAGACAAGGGTATATCCTATTCATATCATTCACTCTGAAAATTGCAAATGGAAGGTTTTGATAAATTTAGGAAGGGGTCTTTCATGAATAGCACCTTGTGTAATAAACTATGATAAATGCATGATATCTGGTTACCTTTTATGGCATATATATAATGATATAAATAGATATACCGACTACAGCTGATGCATCTCTGATGTATATATATAATTATAAGCCTGATAGTGGTATATCTGTTTTACATCATGCATTCTTTGAAAAGTGCAAAATTGGAAAGGGGAGATCTTTGCAAATTTCAGCTTATATTTTTAACAAACTAGGAAAGTTAATTAAACGTCCATTACAACTTGGAACAGAAAACATTGAGAGTACTAACATATATAAATATCTAGGTATCACATTTACATCAAGTGGAAAATTTAAGCAATGTAAAGATGAATTATATAAAAAATCTCTTAAGGCCTGTTTTAAATTGCAGCGTCGTTAGTCTTCATCAAATCCAAGTGTCTCAACTTTATTACACCTATATGACCACACAATAAAGCCTATTGTATTGTATGGTAGTGAAATTTGGGGCGTGTTTTCCCCTGAATCTTCTGCTTGCAAGAAAAATAATGATTATATATTGGAAAAGGTATTGTCAGGTGATATTTCTGAGAAATCATAAATAAAATTTTTGAAATATGTCCTTGGTGTTAATAAAAAATCCAGTAATATAGCAATTATGTCTGAGCTTGGCAGAATCCCTGTACATTTTACTATTATTTTGTCAATGTTGAAATATTATCATAGACTAGAAAATTTAAAGGAAGGTCTATTGTATGATGCCATTGCATTCTTGTAAAGTTAATACTTGGTATTCTAGTATTATGTTCATATTGAAAGAGATAGATTTACCAATATCAAATTTAAAGGAACTAAAATTAGGTCGTTTATGCAAAATTGTTAAAAATAAACTATCAAAAAGTTTCCTCAATTTTTGGGATGGCTTTAGAGAAAGTAGTTTAAATTCTGACAAAGGGAAATTATTAACATATATATACTTCACTGTCAAAAGATGTTTTGAAAGAGAGAAATATCTTGATTTAAATGATTTTAAAATTAGACAATCAATTTGTAAAATTAGAGTTAGTGCTCATTGTTTAAAAATAGAAACTGATATATGCTAAAAATTATATTGAACGTTCACAAAGACTATGTACTAAGTACATACTCGGAGAGGTTGAACGAGGAACACTTTTTAGCTCAATGTCCATTGTATGAAAATGAAAGAAAAGTATTTTATGAAAATATATCTTTATTTTGTAATAATTTTGGGAACTTGAATAAAACAGCAAAGTTTATTTGGCTATTGACTAATGAAAATATTAATGTCCTAAAAACATTGGGTATATAAATTTATAAATAAGTGTTTAGAAATAAGAAATTCTATATAATAACATGCAAATATTTTAATTGATATATTATGATAATATAGATATTGTGCATATAGTATGGCTCTGACCTGACTGCGGTTATTGTGGGTTTAAATATATATATATATGTATGTAAACTGTATATGTACCTCCAATGATATAAATCATTTGTATTTGATTGCTTGCTCTTAATGGGTCCTTAATTGGAAATAAAATTCTTATTCTTATTCTATTCTATGGTAATGGTAGGAATGCAGAATATCTGGTTTCATTTTCTGTCATCTTGGAATAAATAAGTTTGTTCTCTTCACCAATCAATCACTGAATATAATAATAATAAAAAAAAACTTTTTTTCTAGCTGTTCATGAGAAAATTATGAAATTCTTATCCAAATCTTAAAACAACCAATGGAAGAATCATAATGACCTGAATTTTGTTAGTGTCAGTGACAGTGATGAGGCAACCCACCCCCCCCCCCCCCCCTTTTAGGAATCCCACAGTGCATGAACTTCAAAAACAGATAGATATACAACTATATTTTCTTTTAATTTTTGGGACTTTACTTGTAAACTGATTTTGCTTAGGGTGATGCGGGTAATGCATAATCCATGTACATTAAGAAGAAAGCTCAATATTGACACACGTGTTCCCACGTGGACGGTCACGGTAGGCAGATTCAACAATTCAAGGGTAGTTTTAAATAATGTTTGCCAAATTTTACCTGATAAAAGATGTATATAAATATCATCCTGGCACCAATTAGATCAATCAAACATCTTAGCAGGAGAGCAAAATCTCTAAATCCCATTCAGCTACTCGGCGTCATAGCAGGTGCTTCTAATATATTTCCAAGCTTCTCAACGAATTAGTTTTTCCATATAAGGAAATTAAACCCCGCCTCCCCATTTTGTCGCCTGATTTTATTTTCTTTACATTGTGGCTTTTATTGACAGCATATTGGATACTTTCCCATTGAAATTGGTATATATAATTCAGGTTCATCATATGATATCAAAAGTCACGCAAAAATAACCGTTCAATAAATAATATCGTAAATTTTCACGCTTCAAAGACAGAAGACGCCGACATTGTCGTCACGCCATTACTAATAAATATTCATAAGCGCACCAAGAGTTACCTCCCCTTTGAAAAACAGCCTTAACATACCTGCGTAACATAACTGTGGCAAGTTTCCAAATGGAAGGCAAGTCGCCAGTTTCCCATACATTATTAAGAAGATCTAGAAGCGTTTTAAGAGAAGTGTCAGGAAGGTGTTTCAAAATTTTATAGTGAATATCATCTGGGCCAGATGCTGTGTCATGGGCTTTCGACAGAGAAATTTTCAGCTCATCCAAACAAAAAGGGCGGTTGTAATCTTCTAAATTGTTTGATTTAAAATTGAGTTTATTTTTCTCAGTTCGGTTTTTAATCCGTTGGAATTCCTGGGAATAGTTCAGAGAAGAAGAATGTTTTGAGAAGGTTTCACCGAGTTTATTCGAGATGTCATTTTCTGAGGTCAAAAGAGTTTGGCCATCTTTTAAATGGTGAAGATTGGTCTTTCTGTTTTTACCGTTTATTTTTTGGATAAAATTCCAGACTTTATTCATAGGTGTATGAGAGTTTATTTTAGAGACGAAGTTTTGCCAAGACTTGCGCCTCTTTTGTTTAAATGTGCGACGTGCTTTAGCACCAACTATACGAACATTACTAAGATTGTCAGTGGTTGGATTCGTGTTGAACCGTCGTTCGGCCTTTTTCCTGTGTTTCTTAGCTTCCTCACAGTCGTCATCGAACCAGGGTTTGCTTGGTTGCTTTGGATTTGTCGAGGTTTTAGGAATGGTCCTCTCAGCTATCGATACTAAGGTTTCAGTAAATTTTAGGATTGGATCGATTACACTATGGAAAATATCTGTTCTAAGTTCATCTCGACAGAGTTGGTCGAACAAAGGCCAATTGGCTTTGTCAAATTTCCAGCGAGCAACTCTTTGAAAGGTCGAGGGAAATAAATTTTCCAAAATTATGGGAAAGTGGTCACTTCCACATAAATCATTATGGACTCGCCATGAATAATCCAATAATAGTGAAGGATCACAAATTGTTAGGTCAATAGCTGAGTAAGAACCATTCCCCGGATGGAGGTAGGTGTCCGATCCATCGTTAAAAATGCATAAACTTTCCTGATTTAAGAAATCTTCAATCTTTCTGCCTTTGTCATTTTGAGAGTTACTGCCCCAAATAGGATTATGGGCGTTAAAATCACCCATAAGAAGAAAAGGAGCAGGTAACTGATCTATTAAAGATTTAAGTTGATTTATTTCTAAGGGACTGTTTGGAGGGATATAGATTGAACATAATGTAACAGTTTTGTCAAGTGTAGTTCGGACCGCAACTGCCTGTAAATCAGTTTTAAGAACTATTTTACTGTGAATGATGTCATTTCTAACAAGGATGGAAGAGCCACCAGCAGCTCTTTCACCATGTTTCACGTGAGTACTGTATGGAGAATAATTTTTAATATTTATGTGATCGTTTTCTTTTAAATGAGTTTCTTGAAGACAAAAGGCAACAGGAAGGAAAGTTTGAACAAGTAGAGATAATTCAATTAAATTTATTTTTAAACCTCGGCAATTCCATTGTATGATGGTGTTCATATATGAGGCGCTCGGATGGGAGAGTAGCTCTTTGTGTGTCGTTCATGTGAACAACTTCTAGTACGTCCATCCGACGCATTGGACTTATTGAGTTGTGGGGCGGAATCCATAGTTCGAACTAATGGATCTCCCCAAATTGATTCTATACATTCACCGGATGTTGTATCCATCTGCTCAGAGTCATCATCGAACTCTGTGCAGAGATCGTGATATCTATTAAATTTCATGTTCTTTTCAGCTTTGGAAAGACGATTGGAAGACTGTTTGTTTCTTTGTTTATCATCTGATGACGATCGTGAAGGCTTTTGGGCAGATGGTTTTTGTGGTGATTTTTGACTTGAATGGGTGGAAGGTTTGTTTGTTGGATGTCTTTTTGTCAGTAGTAGAACTTGGAGGAAGAAAAGAACCAGATGTCTGTGACGAATTTGATGATCTAGATTGTTTCGGTTGAGACGTTGCTTTCGAAGTTTGAGTTGTAATAGGTACAAGTGTAGGTGCTTCCGTTCCATCAGGCCATGTGAAATCTGTTTGAGTTTCAAATGATCTAGTGTTCACGGGACCTTTAACTTTTTCTGCATAGGAGGTAATAGGAGATGTATTCGAGACCGAGACCAATTTTCGAGCTTCCATGTAACTTATATTGTTGTTCACTTTAACTTTCTGAATTTCAATTTCTTTTTTATAAAGTTCACAAGATCTTGAGTTAGCCATATGGTTTAAACCGCAATTTGAGCATTTTGCATCATTCTGGCAATCGAAAGTAGAATGACCCTCCGTAGAGCATTTAACACATTTTTCTTTACCTTTGCATGAACTTTTTCCATGTCCAAATTTTTGACATCTAAAACAGCGAATGGGATTTGGTATGTACTTGTCGACTCTGATTCTATATGGACCTATGTAAATGTGTTCAGGTACACTAGGGAGTTCAAAAGAGAAGAGGTATGTGTTGAGGTTTATGATTTTATTGTCAAACTTTTTAGTGAATCTTTTAACCTTAGTGACAGATTGTGATTTTAGTTCTTGACAAATTTCGTCTTCGGTCAATTCAGCAAGATCATGGTCTCTGTCTCGAATCACTCCTTGGCACGTATTGAGTGTTCTGTGAGGAGTAACCGAGATTTTGATATCAGATATTGTAATCAGAGAGAGTAAGTTTTTGGATTGCTGTTGTCGTACACATTCTATTAGGATACTTCCACTTTTTAATTTAGAAACTTTCTTAACTTCGCCAGCACAGCCTTGAATAGTTTTGCTCAACAGGAAAGGGGAAATCTTTGTTGCAGGTTTATCATTGTTCAGACTAGTAATTACTAAAAATTTAGAGAATGAGCCAGATGTTGTATTTTGTAGTTTAGCTGTGTGTCCGTCGTCATCATGTTCGTCCAGTTTTCGTTTTGAGCTTGTATTTGTTGTGGTTTGTTTAATTGAGGAATCCATGGTAATTGTTTTATGTTTCGTTATCCTTGCTCCCCGCCCACCTCGGAGCAGCACCAACACGATGTATGCTTGCCGCATTTGCGACAAGCAACAGGGCTACAAGGACAAGATACTCGTATGCAGTACTTTTGACGGGCGCAAGCCTCGTGTCAGGGGTTGCCTGACGAGACAACCGCCCAAAGTAACATCCACACGATTGACCTATGAGCCACCGCCTTCTTAAACCCAACCTATATAAATGGTACTATTGTTGTACACCTTGGAAAGAGGTCAGGTTCAAGAGCTTGGCATGACCAGCCGATTGATCAGGACCGGGCCCATCCGACCGCCCGTTTAAGATAAAGTAAGGGCCAAAGTGGCGTGTTTCAGCCACCAGGATCCCGTCCTCTATCCTTACGGGTATCCACACACGGCAAACATGTGGCCTCATTAAGCCGAGGAAGCCTTACCCCATTAGCCACCGCCTTCTCTGCTGATTCCATCAGTGGTTACCCTCAAAGACCCCAGAACCAAATCAACCTCATGTGATACATGCAGACCACCCTTACCCGACCCATTGTATCGAGGCGTCATAAAGGGTTCATATGGGTCTTTTCAGACAACCACGAGAAAACAGCAGAGGGCTAGACATGACCAGTTACTGGCCAGACCGGGGCCATCCTGCCAGGTTTAGAGCTGGTTGTGGTTATTCAAAAAATTTCTAAAACCGAAAAGTGTAGACATTGTTGACACAAATAAGACATACAATTTAGATTTGAATATTGAGAAAATAATAAAAACAAAAATAATGACAAAAATAAAGTTCCAAATTCAAAAGTAAAGACATGTTGAGGTTTGTGACCCATAAGCCAACACCAATCCCGCCAAACAGCAATTTGGAATTTGATTTATCAATTTGGGGAAAGAAAAAAAAAACATACACTGTGTTACGAAAAGGGATTGATGTGACCAGCCTATTGACCGAATCGGGTCCATCCGGCCTCCCGTCTAGGTAAAGATTGTGCCCCAGATGGTGATCGGAACCGTTTTTTCCGGCCATCTAGGAACACTCCCTATTACCGACACGGGTTTGCGACACACGGCAAACATGTCGCCTCTTTAGGGGCCTCTTACGCCAAGCCGAGGAGCTGTGGGCCTATTCTATTGTGTCCCCGGGACCCACACGGGGGCCGAAAATTCGAAGATTTAAAATCATCTTTTCCAGATTTCGGAATAGGGATAACTGTGGCAAGTTTCCAAATAGAAGGCAAGTCGCCAGTTTCCCATACATTATTAAGAAGATCTAAAAACGTTTTAAGAAAAGTGTCAGAAAGATGTTTCAAAAGTTGATAGTGAACATCATCTTGGCTACATGCTGTGTCATGGGCTTTCGACACAGAAATTTTCAGCTCATCCAAACAGAAAGGGCGTTTGTAATCTTCTAAATTGTTTGATTTAAAATTGAGTTTATTTTTCTCAGTTCGGTTTTTAATCTTTTGAAATTCCTGGGAATAGTTCAGAGAAGATTTTGAGGTTTCACCGAGTTTATTCGAGATATCATTTTCTGAAGTCAAAAGAGTTAGGCCATCTTTTAAATGGTGAAGATTGTTAATTTTTTGTATTAAATTCCAGACTTTATTCATAGGTGTATGGGAATTTATTTTAGAAACGAATTTACTGTTAATTTTTTGTATTAAATTCCAGACTTTATTCATAGGTGTATGGGAATTTATTTTAGAGACGAAGTTTTGCCAAGACTTGCGCCTCTTTCGTTTAAATGTGCGACATGCTTTAGCACGAAATATACAACATTACTGAGATTGTGAGAGGTTGGGTTCGTGTTGAACCGTCGTTCGGCCTTTTTCGTGTTTTTCTTTGCTTCCTCACAGTCGTCGTCAAACCAGGGTTTGCTTGGTTGTTTTAGATTTGTCTTTTAGGAATGGTTCTCTCAGCTATTGATGTTAACTTTTCAATAAATTTAAGGATTGGGTCGGTAACAATACAGAAATTATCTGTTCTAAGTTCACGGCGACAGAGTTGCTCGAACAAAGATTAATTGGCTTTGTCAAATTTCCGGAGAGCAACTCTCACAAAAGGTGAGGGGAAGAGGTTTTCCAAAAATAACTGGGGAGTGATCATTTCCACACAAGTCATCATGGTGCCCCATGAGTAATCTAGTAATAAAGAAGGGTCGCAAATTGTTAGATCGATAGCGGAGTAAGAACCATTTCCTGGATGGAGATAGGTGTTAGATCCACCGTTAAATATCTTTTTGCCTTTGTCATTTTGGGTGTTACTTCCCCAAATAGGATTATGAGCGTTAAGTCGCCCATTATAAGACTGATCTGTTAAAGATTTCAGCTGACTTATATCCAAAGATGAATTAGGCGGAATATAAATAGAATATAATGTTATTGTCTTCTGAAGAGGACGCCGGACATCAATTGCTTGTAATTCAGTGTTTAAATGCACTTGACTATGAATTATTCCATTTCTTATAAGGATGGATGAGCCGCCAGCAGCTCTTTCGTCCTTAGAAACCGGAGTGCAATTTAAAGAGTAGTTTTTAATATTGATATTTTCTTTTAAATGAATTCATAGTGGGTAACGTGTCTGGAGAATGCCACACTCCCTGTACGCTAAAGACCCCTTCTGTAGTTTTCGAAAAAGAGTAGGCTGATGGCCGCTACAGAAGGCTAAATTATCCGACCCTACCCAACCATCCTCCTTTTACAGTGGCAGTAAAAATTGGTTCCCCTTTGTGTCCCATCCCACCCCTAATTGTTTGATAAATTGAACTGGTTCTCGTCCTGAAGAAGCATGAAATATTTGCCACTGGACGTTAAGCAACAATCAATCAATCAATCAATTTAAATGAATTTCTTGTAGACTGAAGGCAAGAGGAAGGAAGCTTTGAATAAGTAAAGATAATTCAATCAAATTAATTTTCAAACCTCGACAATTCCACTGTAATATATTGTTCGTTTGAGTGGTGCGCGAATGGGGGAAAAGTTCTTAAATCTACTGTTGTGACGCCCAGAAAAAAATTAAAATATCCTTTCAAGACGTCATAATTATTTGGATTTGTTACACACTAGCCGATTCCTAAGCTAATGCACACAAACTTTTATCTTTACAAGTTATCAAAACTACTCAAATTGAGAAATTGTTTGATTTCCCAAATCTCTTCCATATAAAGTCAATTACCTGTTGTCATTGACACAGACATATATGTCTCTGTCATTGATCCTAATAAATTATCCACCAAGCAGCGAAATTTACACAGCTTTTTCATGGGCAAAATGTCCTAGAATCAAATACTTCACAGATCTCTTACTTTTATAGTAAGTATTCATTATTTCATCATGGGGCCGAATTGGTTTGTGGCTGGAACAACCTAGCTAATACCCTTATGACTGATATTTCTTCATTGCATATGAGGACGTCCTTATTAATCCAGTCTCCTGATATTTCTTTCACTGGAAATGAGACCGTTGTTTGGGAAATAGAGATTTTGTCTAAATCCTCGATACACACGGATAATATATACTATTTCTTTCAGAGATAACTTTCCAAAAGCTCTTGAACGTGGTATCATCATAATTTCAGTAATCGGTTCAATGTCTCCACATTGTTGGTATGTATTATCGAGAGAGAGAGAAACAGAATATGAATTAAGCACAATATACCATAATGTATTTATATATCAATGAACATCTTAAATTATAAATACATGTAGTTACTAGTGAGTAAACTACAATGTAAACACAAAATATTAATAAAATGATACATACATGATGTAGACAATCAAGTATAACTTTTTGAGGATCTTGGTAAATTTATTGGCGATAAAATAAAATAGATCACTATAAAAGGGTTTAATTAACCCCATATACATGTCAACTATAACCCCAACTAGGAGGGGGGGGGGGGCAATTAGAAACGTTTTGAACCCTCCTATAGATACCAATTCCCCCAACCCAAATATTGGGGGAGCCAATTAACCCCCACAAATTATAACCTCTAAATATGTATGGACCAACGCAATATATAACTCACGACATATATATATGTCCCCATTAACTGTCAACCCCACACTCAGTGCATATTTACATTAACAATGTAATGCATCTATTACCCCCATATTACTGGCTGTTTATAACCTCCATGATATGTATGTTGATTAATTGATTGAATATTGTTTACGCCGAGCTGACGATATTTTAGCCAATATCACGGCGAGAACTCATATAAACTTGTATTACACATGGTAGATCTCATTAGCTGAAATGTAGCTTCCTATTTCGGTAATTTCGGTAATGAGTACATCTTGTTACTTACCCGCCCCCCTCCAGGGGGAGGGTAAGTATTGTATTCACTTTTGTCGGTCACAAATTTTCTCTGTTACCGGTTTCCCCTGAAAACTACATAACCCAGAGAGCTCAAATTTTTATGTAATGTCTGTCTCATATAGTGCTATCGACGTACATTCTTATTTTTTTCGATTAAATCTTTATTAACTAGAAAATCACTAATTAGTGTTTCTTTGTTCAAAATTTCTATAAATAACTCGCCTAATACTGTTACACTGTCTGCAGCCGATAGATAAGCCAGGAATTTATCATGTATTTATGTATGTCATAGAAGAGTGTAACGTGTTACATACTTTATTTTCCCCTAGACTTTTGTCGGTCATAGAATTTTCTCTGTTACCGTTTGAGATTTATATTTTTAATTGTCTGTCTCCATTGGTGATTTCGACGTACATTCTTATTTTATTTATTGATCCCTCTATTAATTATAAAATCACTAATTAAGATTTGTCTGTTATGAGTTTCTATAAATAACTCGTACATACGCAATGATAAAAGATGACGTGTCTTCAAAGTCATGTGATTTAAATATAGTTTCTATAAATAACTCGTACAGTGGAAGTTAGATGACGTGTCTTCAAAGTAGCTGCAGTTGTTATTTAAATAAAAAGAACTACTTAAAATAATCAATAACAATCATCCAGGCTGTTTTTATTGGCTTCTTTGTATATTTTTTTATCCACATAATGACTTCTTCCGTAAATAAATAGTACTTCATACATTTAGGTCACTCATTAAAAAAAAATCCAAAAACAAAAGGAAAAAATGAAAAAAAGTGTCATCTGTGCACCTGGTACATTCTTCAAATTTGTCAACTCAGAGCTACTCGAACGTTCTTTTGCGGGTAAGTTGTATTCGATTGAATATATTCCTCTAGTTAAAAATAAGTTTGGTCTTCCAAATGTTTCGGTTTTAATGCTGCTGATGAGAGGTAACTCATTGAAATGCGTCGTATACAGCATAGTATAAATTTACTATATCTAATATTAGTATCTTTAAATTGTTATTTTATAATTCTGGAATAAAATAAAAATAAAAATTAAATACAATTTTCAGGTATTTAAAATTTCATTGTAATTTCAATGATTAAAAATGTTGTGCAAAAAAAGCATGTTTTTGATGACAATGAATTTTGTTATCAATTGTAAAATGTACCAATCCAGGTTATATCATACAAGTAAAGTCAAGAAATACCAAAGAGATATTCGAAGGAGAGAAAAATCGTAACAACTGACAAACTCCGGGGAACAACGAAGACAAGACCAAAACAATACATGCACTACAATTAAAAACTAAAAACATATGAACAACATGGACCCCACCAAAAAACCGGGGGTAGACTTAGGTGCTCCGGAAGAGTAAGCAGTTTCTGCTTCAGTAGAATTATAGCTGTTTCTCTCTTCGTACTCCCGAACTTCGGTATTTTTGAAAGTTGTCATTGTTTCCATGGGTATCGTTTTCACAGCATTCCAAAGGGAGAAGTTTCAACAAAAAAGACATGCTCCCTGTTACTGAAGATTTAATAAAACTTAAAACTTCTTGGAGATGAAAATCATGGAATATACAGAGTTGCTTCGTAAAGAAAAAATTCTGACAAACTGGAAAAACTTAGCAAGAGTTGTACTTGTTTAGAGTACAAACATGTAACTTTCGCAGGGGAAATGAATACTCTTGAGATGCCGGTAGAGACTTTTAAACAGAGAGCTGAATGGAGGCAATGCGACAGTGAGATATTTCAGATACTGGAAAAACTGGAGAGAACTTGAATGAATTTTCTGATGTTAATCATGTAGAAAATCACAGCAAAGACTTTTTGAGAATTAATGCCCTTGTCGGACTATAGTAGGTAATGTGTTCGGAGAGTGCCACACTCCCTGCACGCGAAAGACCACTTCTGCAGTGCTCAATGGCGAAAATAGTGAGTGAAGATTTTTTTTAATTGCAATTACGGAAAAGGGTTTTAAAAAGACTTTGGCCCACATCATAATGCCTCACAGACCCGAAACTATGGAACAGTTGATTGATTGTTGTTTAACGCCGAGCTATTTACAAATAAAAATATTGAAGGTAGAATAAACAGTAAAACTCGTATCAAACTTTGCATTAAAAATAATATCCAAGATACGCTATTCATTAAACAATTTAGACATACATAAAATATTTAGTTAATGATATTAACTATATAAAATCCGTCAATTAATAAAACCAAAGACTTAAAAGTGAACAATGACTATACTCAAGAACATAGTATAATAGGCTGTATTCTAGAGTAAAGTCTTACGTCTTTCAGATATTGTAAAAGACGGTCGCTTGTACCTCAGCTGTAAATATAGAACTGGAAGATGAAGAGTAGCTGCCCGTTGTCCATAAACAGCAGCAGTTACTTTAAAATTGTATCGAATCCTGGAAAATTTGATTTAATTTCAGCAAACTGTTGCTGAAGTTCAATGGGGTTAGTTTCCGACTTTTCGTGTTTTCTGATGTCAAAAATGACTTTTGATTGGTACAAGCCAAGGTGGCGATTGAGGTATGTTAACAGGGGCTATCTCGTCAAGGTCGATGTTAGAACCACAAATGTGTGGTTTCATCTGGATACCAAAAGGAGGGATTTTGTTTTCATGTTTTCATGTTATTCATATATATCCTCATAGAGAGGTTTGAAGAAAAAAAAAACAGTCGTAGGGAGGATTCGACAGATGGCTTTCAACTTGGTTAAGTATAGTTTTATTCTACGGTTATAAAGAGACGGATCGTTCGCCTCTACATATAAACTTTCCACATGAGATGTTCTGAACGCCCCCAAAGGCCAAACGGAGGCCTTGGTGGTAAACAGTATCTAGAGTTTTTATATAGGATGTGCGAGCAGATCCATTTTTAATGGAACCAAAAGCAAGTTTTGATCTAACTAAAGATCGATATAAATTTAATAAAATATGTTTATCAGCACCCCAGTAAGGTGGATTTGTCAAGGTTTTAGGAATGGCTCTCTCGGCTATCGATACAAACATAAGGACTGGACCACTAACATTATCGAAATCATCTATTTTAAGTTCATCTCAGCAGAGTTGCCCGAACAAAGGCCAATTAGCTTTGTCAAATTTCCAGCGAGCAGCTCTCTCAGATGATGTAGGAAACAGATTTTCCATTACAATTGGAAAGTGGTCACTTTCCACATAAATCATCATGGACGTGCCGTGAGTAGTCCAGTAAAAACGAAGGGTCACAGATTTTTAAATTAATAGCCGAGTAACAACCATTCCCCGAGTGAAGGTAGGTATCAGAACCATCGTTGAATACACACAATCCCTTCTGGTCCAGTAAATCTTCCATTTTCTTGCCTTTATCATTTTGCAAATGGCTACCCCAATTGGGGTTGTTAGCATCAAAATCTCCGAGCAGGTGAAAAGAAGTGGACAACTGTCTGATTAAAGATCTGAGTTCTTGAGGATCGAAGGCAGAATTTGGAGAAATATATATTGAACAGATGGTTAGTTCTTCCAAGAGAAGCACGGACAGCAACGACTTGCAGATTTGTTGTTAAATTAACCTGATTGAATGTTATTTCTGACAAAGATCGAAGAGACACAGGCGGCTCTTTCGTCCTTCCCAAGATAAGTACTGTATAGAGTTTAGTTTTTAACATTTATAGAATCGTTTTCATTTAAGTGAATTTCTTGAAGACGAAAGGCAACAGGAAGAAATGTTTGTACTAGCAACGATACCTCAATAAGATTAGTTTTAAAACCCCGACAATTCCATTGAATTATATTACGTTGGAGACTTTTGTGTTGAGGATTTGGAGCATTTGCAGATTTGTTTGATGTTTTCTTCCTTGATCCTCAAGCATTTTTTTGTCAACATTCGAGTTGCGGTAGATGTCACCCATCTCAAAGTGGCTGAACGGTAGAGATAAAGCTGTTTGAAGCTGTTTGGGACGGGGATGAAGTGAATTCAGAAATGAGTGTAAGGACTTTACTGCCATGTGGTCAGGTAAATACTGTTTGGGTACCAAAAGATCTGGAAGTTGTTGGGCCTTTAACGTTATCAGCGTAGGAGGTATTTGTAGTAGAATTGTGAGAGATCAACTTTCGTGCGTCCTGGTAACATATTTTTTTATAAAAATCATAAGATCTGGAATTTCCACATGCTTACCGCCACAGTTTGTACATTTTGTCTCACCATCACATTCGAAACCAGAATGGCCCTCACCTGAACATTTGACACACCTTTCCGTCCCCCTACATGAACCCTTTCCGTGTTTAAATTTCTGGTATTTGAAACATCGGATAGGGTTCGGGACGTATTTGTCAACTTTTATTCTGTATGGGCCAATGTAAATGTGACCGGTAGTTTGAATGTCAAAAGGTAGGAATTGAGTTTGATTACTTTATCTTCAGATTTCTTTGTGAAACGTTTGACTTTTAAGATATGTTGAGATTCTAATTCAGAACAAATTTCTTCTTCAGACAAGTAAGCGAGATCATGGTCTCTGATAATTCCTTGAGAGTACTTAAGAGATCTGTGTGGAGTAGCGATATCTGAATGTCCGAAATTGCACTCATAGACAACAGATTTCTGGACTGCTGTCTAGAACATTCCACAATCAGACTGTAGGTTTTAATTTTTGAACTGTTCCAGTGACCGATTTAATTTTTTATGGATCAAAAAGGGTGATAATCTGGTTAGCAATATTTCTGTCGGTAGGTAGAGAAGCTGCTTCACACAAAGTTTTTCCTATATCGTATGAGGCACAAGTAGATGACGTGCTTGAAAAAGCTCTTATTCGCCACTCTGTGTTTTATCAGGCTCATACTAAGTATTCATTTTGGATAGATCATCGCTTTTCGAAATCCCATTCCATTCGGTCAAAGTTACTATCTTACAGTCTCAAAAAGCATCTGGAAATGGCAGACGCTAAGCATAAATGGCCGTCGTTTTTTTAATGTCCTCGAATCATTTTTCCCTTTCACCCTGGTAATGGGTAAGGTATCGCTTCCGCTGGGGACGACAATGTTACTTATCACGACTTGCATATCCTTGTCCAGTGTTACGTTTTCGTCGCTGTTGAGCACCCTTTCTACGGCTTCCATCACCTTGTTGTTATCGATATTTTCAAGACTGACTGAGGACGACGCACTTCCTTACTCCAAAACGTCGTACAACATGTCATGTCTATCCTTGACGAGATCCTTTAATTTTGATCCCTCCCATTTGCCCGTGAACTTTACTTCGTATGTAGTTTCTCGAGCCAGATTTTTAGCGAAGATTCCCCCCCCCCCCCCCCAACCCAAATATGTAATTAGGATTGATGACATTACCCGCGCCGTACTGGACATGAGGTCGGTCTACTGCATCGAATGGCGACTTGACTACAAAAGGGGTTGTTCGAGGACCCCCTATCATAGATTAGGGTACCCCATTTTATTCTATAAAATACGGTATACCTATTTTAATCTATTTATACATCAGAATAGGGTACCCCCATTTTATTCTATAAAATATGGTATCCCTATTTTAATCTATTTTGTGGGTACCGATAAGACCCTATATGGATACCCTATTCTGTTCTATAAATAGAAATGGGATTCTAATTTATAAATAGATTAAAATAGGGATACCGTATTTTATAAAATAAAATCCTTTATATTTTTTAAAATACAAAGTGCCTATTGTTTAAACTTAAACACATGGTAAACAATTACATACAAAAGCAAGATTTTTTAAATTAGATTTTATTTCAAATTTAAAAACCGTACCCTAAAGATGTCTTTGCCTAAGAATAAACCAGATGAATTCGCCGAAGACATAGATATAGAATTTGAGGGATCCTTACCTTCTTTAAACATAAATTTATTATATGAACGTTTAACTACGCAGCTAAGAATTCTAAAATGGACAGGAACGCTCACTATGCTTGTTATGATTGCAGTTACCTTAGCTATTACAGAAATTAAGAAGGGACCACATGTAAATCCAGACTGTATCAAATTACACCCTTATCAACAAATGTACCAAATCAACCATAGTTTATGCGATTTTATCAAACAGATTGAGATACCAGATACCTATAATGTTACATTATGTCTCTATCAGGACGAAATCAACATTGACATTAGTCAATTTGTCAATGGAAAAGAAACAGTTAAGGAGATACACATGAATATACACCAATGAACCCATACCTTGTCATTGATGGTTTCCCCCCTTTGATATAGTTGAAGAATGCTGTATTGTTATCCAATATGGATACCATTTCAAACACTACTTTGGGAAAATTATAGCATCGTTTATGCGATGCTATACAGTAGGGGGTAGGCATAATTTTTTTCGGGACAGTACATATTTTACTATTTCAGAACGTATTCAGGAACAGCTCTCTATAGAAACATCCGTCATGATGGTTATGGTCAATTATTCGGGTGTCCAAAGAACATAGTTTCGTAACGGAAAAAAGAAATTAAGTTTACTATATTTATTTATTTTCAAAAACGTCAGATATAATATGTATATAGGTAAACTACATATTTTTTCTATATTTTATTTGTCAAAAATTAAAAATACACTGTTATCTTTGTAGAAGTCCCACAATGTAACATACAAAAATTAAAATCCATATCTAAAGTTGCTACTGGTTTCACACAAAAAAAATTTATATATATATTATCATTTTTTCAATTGACAGGAACTATCGCAATTATCAACAACAAAAAAATATTGAACTCACACGTAAAAATTAATTATCTAAAATAAGTGTCGCAGAACACAAAAGAGGGAATGTATGATATAATACACTATTTATTCAGATTTTAGCTGAAAGAAGAGACAGGTTGTTGATTTTGTATTGCCGCTTCCTCTAATGAGATCTTTTTAAACTTTCAAAAACGAAATTAAATTTTCAAAACCAATCTTCTGTAAATTTACAGTAAATTACACATAAATACAGACATAAGATAGAAATTTGAACATGTCAAAAGTACACAGAATAATCTCACTCCATTTTTGAAATACGGCTTGTAATTAACCTAAAAAAGATAGTACTGCCGCTTCGTCTAATGAGATCTTTTTTAACTTTCAAAAACGAAATTTAAATTTCAAATCTTCTGTAATCTTCAAGATTTCCCTCATATGAACAACAGTATTGAAATATAACATGATACAATCTAAAAATCTACAGTAAATTACACATAAATACAGACATAAGATAGAAATTTGAACATGTCAAAAGTACACAGAATAATCTCACTCCAGTTTTTGTTAAAGTTCTGTTTTTCTGTTATTCAGTACTTCATTGAAAGTTTTATCTTTCACGATTTGTTCTTTACAAAAATTCGCCATTTCCAGAAAATATAATCTCTTTGAGTTGTTGTTCATGATCTTTTTGTTGATTATTGATATTGTGGCTCCAAGATTGATTGCTTCAGCCTTATCTAATGAAATACGGCTTGTAATTACCCTAAAAAAGATAAAAATATATCAATATATATATATGTAGTGAAATTTCTCTCTTAATTAATTCAATATAACAAATCTGGACCGACCAATTTACATTAAAGTCATGTTTTTTCTGAAATATTTCGGACGTGGGTGAATATGTTTATGATTTAAATCTGAAGTTTTTTATTTAGTGCGCGCGTGTGTGTAGGGGTATCTCAACCTTTTTTTTGTCGAGACTTCGATTAAAAATCATATATGTATTAAATACTGAAAAATTATACATGTAGAATTCCGGCCCTGTATATAGATGAAGTCAGACTTGAAAGTTTTGTTTGATTCAAAATTTTTTTAAAAATTATTTTACTTTTATACATATACATAATTAACAAATTTATTTGTCAAAAAAAAGGTTCATTTTGAGTCTAAATAAAGGAATTGAAATTTGTTTTCATTCTTTTGAGATCAAAATATGATACAAATCTTCTTTTATTCCGTGAAACAAAGATAGTCCAGGGACAAAGACTCGTGACGTGTATTCTCTCTTGACTTATTTATTACTTACTTTATGCCTTCTCTTGACTCGCCTTCTGTTTGTCTTTGTACTGTTTCAGCCTGTCTTTTACGTTTACTGATAAAAAAAATTGTATTACGTTCATATATACATTTTTCGAATTTGTCGAAAATGGCCATACAGCTCATTTAAATTATTATAGTTCGCATGTTTTTAAAGTCTGAGGTGCATTTATTCCATATCTTTATGGCAATTTTTTTTCAGAATATATGAAATCGTCTAAAATTGAAACAGATTGCATTAGAGTTATTCCCCTTCCCACGTAGCTTCAGCTAAAGATTGTCTGGTATATTTTATTTCATACGTTGTGTGCAATTTCATACAAGACTATTTTAAATTAATAAAGTAAAAGTAGATTTTTCTTATTGTCTCGCGTTCTGGTAACCGTAGTCATTTCTTTACCAAAAAAAAAAAAGTTTTACATTTCATTAAACAGCGCAGCGAGCTGTTCAATAAATTATGTACATTTTATATTCTATACAATGGTTGCAAATATATTGATAAAAAAAATGTTAGAAGTTCTTACCGTGTCTCTTGAAAGTGTTTTGTGTCATCCATCAATATTTCTCTATAAAAAAATATATGTTGAATATATTATTTTTTTTACAACATATTTAAATATGAAACAGATAAAATTTATATAGACGGCACCAAATCAATTCCTTGTTAGTTTGTCTACTGCCATTTAAGAAATGATCGAGCGCATGAAATATTAAGTACCAAGCATGAAAGTTTTATTTTTTCTTCCAGAATATGTTTTTTTTTCAGACTTCTGATAGTGTGCATTCAGAATTTTACACATGGTTTGAGCTTTTTTGTTAAATTTCTTCAGTGTATTGGTATGGCATTAAATATATAGCCTTTTCCCTCTGAATTTGTGTGTGTATATCTTTTTCTGACCCTTTACAGCACGGAAAAAATTCTAAGAACGAAATTTAATTGAAATGGTAGACATTAACGAAACTGGTAGAAATGCGATCGATTTTTAGCAATCATTTCTCATTAGCTATTCCCCCTCAAATATAAAATTATTATACCATGCTTCAGGTAAAAAAAATTAATGAAACAGATTAAGAAAATCATAAAGTTAACTTACTGTTGGATCATTTTCTGTGCCATTTTCAGCAGTTGTTCTGGATTATTTTCAAACCGTTCTTTTATAGCACCGAAGTGTCCACTCTGAATATGGTCTGGGTGTTCATATAATAATTTATGTATTTTTTTTACAGATGGTAATCATAAATTCTCGATCCCAAAACTTTGAAAATCTTTTTATTTCTTACAATAACTGGTTTTATAATGATTGATTTACTTTGTCTTCTAAGGAGTGGTGACAATAATTTATGTATATTATCTCTCAAAAATGGAAATGAGACTGGAGATTTCTGACAAACACGTGGAATTCTGATCTGATTTTATAATGCTTGATGTACTTTGTCTTCTAAGGAGTGATGACAAAAGATCCTCCTTTTGATCTATTTTAATTTTAAGATAAATTTGCATCAGAAGTTTTTTCTAATCGTTTTTTATTTAATTGTAATCACAAAATAATAATTTAACATATCAATTCTTTTCTCTTAATGACTGAGTTTATAATGATTGATGTACTTTGTCTTCTAAGGAGTGGTGACAAAAGATCTTCCTTTTGATCTATTTTCAGGATTAATTTGCACCAGAAGTTTTTTCTATTTGTTTTTTATTTATTCGTAACCACAATATAATAATTTAGCAAAATTTTATATCAGTGCTGTTTATTCAATTTCAACTTTCATTATATTTCTCAATGCTATGGTTGTTATCTCTTTGACATAATCCCCATTTCCATTCTTTCATTACTATGTTATCAAAAACATAATCTGTGGATTTTTTTTTTTATTTTTGCGCGAATTTTCAGCAAAAATCAGCAAAATCGTACCTAAAACAAGTCACGAGTATTAGATTACCCTCTTGAAGAATTTTGTAATGATTGGATTAAAAAAAATAATGACTACCAAGACAAAATTTAATCAATATTTTTGATTCCCAAGTACCACCACCCCATGCGCATTATTACGAACACCCTCACCCTCCCCTTTTTATTTATAATTGTAGACTGTCTGGGGAAAATTTATTATCTATAAAAAACAATCTTGCTCAGCTTCATTAATATCGTTTAATTTTTGGTCGTTACATTTAACAGGATTTGATACTGAAAATAAATAACGTGTGGTTTATCCGACTCGTGTGTACAAATGTTTCTTAAAATAGAACAGGGGATAATGAACCGGTTGCCGGTTTGCTGCTTGTTTTGAATGGTAGATAATAGGGGAAAAGGTAACAGTGATGTAGGTTGTCGCACAAGAGGAAAAGATGGCGTTATGCATGTTGCTCTTGATGTTGGCATTATTAACACGGGCTGAATTAAAGTGTGTTGTACATGGCATAGCGGCATATTGCAATTGCTCAGAATGTGGGGACATTTATATAGAACATGATGTTAGCCTGGTGGAAATCCATAGTGAATTTTGTTGTTGTTACGTTCATTATACATACAGCACTCCCGTGATTACAAATAGTTGGAAGAGGTCCTGCAGATGGCAATGCTTTGAAGAATTATGTAGTTAGTTTTTTTTTTCTAAATTATTAAGATTAACTTCTTTAATACAGTGTGTTTGCAGTACAGCTTTCAGGTGAATGTGAGATGATCTGTCCTAAAACGGTGTCAGATTGACAAGATTGTGTTAAAGGTTCCTCCTTTTCAATCCCTATTTCAATCATATGAGAATTTGATGGAAACTCCACAGCTTCCCCCATGGGATTTTATGGTTTAAAAATAGGAGTAGATATGCACCTAACATGCCTAATGTAAATGCATACAGTACTTAACTAGCAATAATTTTTTTCAAAAGTACTTTATATTCAGGGAGTAATTGGTAAAAAAAAAGGCCAAAGAAAGTTGGTAGTCAAAGGTAATAAAATCACAGGACAGAAAAAAATGCAGTGTTAGATTTTAAAACGCAGATTTACAAAAAAAACATGCAAATACACATGTTCACAAGTACACTGACTTCTTGTCCAACTGGGAACATTACTTTGCTGTGTAGGACATAATAAGCATAATCATCATCCAAGTATACTTTATAAATACATTTATTATAAGTTTTCATAGAAAAATATATCTATATTGCAGCACCTTTCTTTCCTGATTATGAAAATAAACTAGATGAACAATTAAATAACCCGCACAAATAGAAGATTTTTTTTTTATCAGAACCCATTGATGCTGAGACAACAACTGGACCGCCAACTACCGCTGATACAACAACTCAACATGATTCACCAACTACTGCTGAAACAACAACTCAACATGATTCACCAACTACTGCTGAAACAACAAGTCAATATGATTCACCAACTACTGTTGAAACAACAACTCAACATGATTCACCAACTACCACTGATACAACAACTCAACATGACGATACACCAACTACTGCTGGGATGACAGGTGGAAATAATCCATCCATTACTGCTGGTATTTATTATTATTATTTATATATTAAAGAAAGATTATGGAATTTATGCCAATAATGTAGGAATCCACATCTTACCACACTGATAAAAAAAATTTATAAGCGAAATTGTGCTGGTTTTCCAAGGGTGTCAAAATAATTGGTTTTCCAAGGATGTCAAAATAATTGAACTGTCCATAATTGAACAGTTTTCTTAATTTACATTTCCCGCTTAATATTTTAATTATGTATATGTTAGAATTATATATATTATTTTTATTCCAAATTGTTCTGCATTTCAGCATTAATTGCCTGTGTAATCGTATTGGGAGTGCTATTGATCATTTTGATTATCTTCCACTGCAACTGGAAAAGAAGGTTGAGATATTCACCAATACCAACTACCGCACCTGAATCACCAGGCAGAAGGTTGGGTTATTTGTCTATACAACCTCCCGCACCTGAATCGCCAAGCATTCCAATGACAGAAATTCCATCACATACTACATTTCAGAATCCTGTATACACCCCTTCACCTACTACTTCATTCATGTCTTCTGATACTTCTGTACACACTGACGAGGATGAGCCGATTGCTCGAAGAACACGTAGTGCAAAAAAAGAAATTTTTACATAGAATATGACACTACCTTATTACAGTGTTTTTGTGGTATATAAAAACAAAAGATTACCATGTTTTTATCAGGATAGATAGTTTATTTGACATATTGCAGTAATTTTTATCATAGTTTGACAATTTTAGATATTGATACATATGTATTATTTTGTGGGTCATTTTTACACTTCTATTAGTTATGACATACTGCAGTAATTTTTACCAACTTTGCCAATGTTGGATGTGGAGATGACTTTTTGGGAAATTTTAAGAGGGAGGAGTGTTATTATATTTTTCATTTAATTACAGATCTAGTCATGTTTTTATATTTCATTTGCAACAATTGACTGAAATTTAAACTATTTCCTCATTAATTTATTGTTAACCTTTTCCCCATCTATATTGATTATAAATTAAAATAGTGAGTCAATATATTTTCAGGTATTATGTACTTTATTGTCAATACAGATATGTGCCTTTTGTCATTTAGAAAAAAAAATAGCTACCTTATTACAGTGTTTTTGTGGTATATAAAAACAAGATTACCATGTTTTTATCAGGATAAATAGTTTATTTGACATATTGCAGTAATTTTTACCATAGTTTGACAATTTTAGATATTGATGCATATGTATTATTTTGTGGGTCATTTTTACACTTCTATTAGTTATGACATACTGCAGTAATTTTTACCAACTTTGCCAATGTTGGATGTGGAGACGACTTTTTGGGTCATTTTAAGAGGGAGGAGTGTTATTATATTTTTCATTTAATTACAGATCTAGTCATGTTTTTATATTTCATTTGCAACAATTGACTTAAATTTAAACTATTTCCTCATTAATTTACTGTTAACTTTTTTCCCATCTATATTGATTATAAGAAATTCAAATAGTGAGTCAGGTATTATTATGTACTTTATTGTCAATACAGATATGTGCTTTTTGTCATTTAGAAAAAAAATAGCTACCTCAGGGGTTTAACTTTTTTACTACAAACATACATTTGTTGAAGAATATATTGATTGTAAATGTTTCTTTTTGTTTGCAATAGAGTAGTTCTTTGTTTTGGAAAGGTTAGAATTATTGTTTTTCAGTAGAATATAGTTGCATGTTAAAAAAATAGTATTTTTTTTAAAGTTATCTTTAAAACTAAAGATAATATGTTAGGTTACTTTTTTCATTTTTCAGTAGAATATAGTTGTTGTATGTTAGAAAAAATAGTATTTTTTTTTAGCTATCTTTAGTTTTAACTTTTTAAATACAATATCTGTTAGGTTACTATTTTCTTTTTTTTTTTCAGTAGAATAGTTGCATGTAAGAAAAAAGTCAGTATTACTTTTTATATTTTTATTTTTATTACTTTTCATATGTTTCCTAAATATTTTACTTTTTGGTTTCACCTTGCCATGAGATTATATAGTTTTTACAATTCATGAGCCAAAGATTATATACTCAGGAGAAAATTGCAGTAATTTCGCTTTTCCATTTAAATGCGAAAAAAAAATAATTCATTGTTACTTTTGAAAGTTTGTATTTAGAATATGTTTTTTTTTACAATGGTTGTATATTTTGATTAAATAAAAATTGTTTATTCTTCTTTGTTTTTTTTAAAATAGATGTTAACATTCTGTCCTGGAAAAGAAATTGTTTGGCCTATTTTTTTTTTTTTTTTTTTGTCAAAGTTTTCTGCTTAGGTCCATTTCTCAGTAACCACATATAATAGAACATTCTTATTTGGTCCATGCATTCATCAGAGGGTGCCTATGTCAGTCTGACATATGTCGCATGACCTTGACCTCATTTTCATGGTTCACTGACGTCATCAAAATTTTCTGAGTAGTTCTATTTCTCATTAACTACCAATGATAGAGCAAGCATATGGGGTCTGCATCTTCATTATTGGGAGTCAGTGACAGTCTGACACATGTCATTTGACATTGACCTCATTTTCATGGTTCATTGACTCCCGACTAATTTGTGTCAGTTTTCTTTGGGTCAATTTGTAAGTAATCACATATGACAGAACATCCTTATTTGGTCCATGCCTTTGTCAGAGGGTGCCCATTCAGTCTGACATATGTCATTTGACTTTGACCTTATTTTCATGGTTTAGTGACTCCATCAATTGTTTTTTATAATTCCTTGGATCTGTTTTCCATCCACTTGTGCAAGCAGGCGAGGCATTTATAGCGTCCAGCTTTTGTTATGATCTTCATCAACACACATACATTACATATTGAAAATGTCATTATACTATACCTAATGGCCCAATACTTATAATAGACTCTTTATATGGTATGCTTATCATTGTTTGCCATCTATGTATGGTATCCATCCGTTACAAACACACAGAATATTAAGACATATGGACCTTTAAACATAGTATCCCCAGTTTAGAAAATCACATCAATTTTTACACAGTTGACAAATGTTGTAAAACTGAGTGGTATCAATTGATCATTTGATACAATCTGTTTTAACATGTGGTTCTCATATGGGGGATACTGGTTGGTGTACCATAGCATTATGCTCCTTATTGCATGTTTTCACACACACACACTGGTTTATTATTATAAATGGAAAAAAAAACTCAAGTAATGATTTTTTATTTTATTATAATATATGTTGTTTTAGATAATGAATAAGAATAACAATATGGTACAATTTTCTGTTCAAACAGGGTGGTACTCAAGTTTATCAATGATTCCAAAACAATGTCTTTGTTATTTTCTTCTGGGTTTTCATTTATGTAAAATTCCAACACAACATATATGATGTCCCATCCCATTTCACTGACTGGTATTTGTTGAAATGGTGGATCAATATTTTCATTTCTGTTTATTTTTGTGTATTTCATCTTTTGTTTACAAATTACATAATAATAATCCAAGAGTTTGTTTCTATACAGGTACACACTTGATTCAGTTAATGCATACAAAACATCCAGCTTTACAGGTTGTTCATCAATATATTTTTCCATTGTTGCATACACAATATCAAAATCTATTTCCTTATTAGACAGTTTTTCATATAATTGTTTAACAAGATTCTTATTTTGATTCATGACTTATTAATTGAAAAATTCAGATCTGATTTATAAATATATAGTAGTTTTAAGGTCACAGTTTATGATTATAAAAGGGTGTTGATTACATGGTACTATATCAATTTTAAAATCTGAGTATCTTTAAACTGCTATACAAATGACAAAGGATACCATTTGGTATTTGTATAAAGAAACAACACAATCAATAAATAGGGATACTATATATAACAAGTAGGAGTTGCCTTTCTTCAAATGGAATACCATAAATGTTTATTGAGTGTTTAAGATTGGTTTGAATGATAGGTACTTTGTAGTTTATAAGATTTAAAGTGAGATATTGTAACATCAATGGTATACCTAATGGTGGTAGTCTTGTTCAATAGAAAAAAATGGAGGTACTGATTGAGTCCTATTCTATTAACAAGTTCTGTTGTGGGTACCGATAAGATCCTATATGGATACCCTATTCTGTTCTATAAATAGAAATGGGATTCTAATTTATAAATAGATTAAAATAGGGATACCGTATTTTATAGAATAAAATGGGGATACCCTATAAATGAGGGGTTCTGATTTATAAATAGATTAAAATAGGGATACCGTATTTTATAGAATAAAATGGGGATACCCTATAAATGAGGGGTTCTGATTTATAAATAGATTAAAATAGGGATACCGTATTTTTTAGAATAAAATGGGGGTACCCTAATCTATGATAGGGGGTCCTCGAACAACCCCTTTTGTAGTGACTTGTTCCTCTACTCATATGAGGCAGACTTCCTTGACGGGCTTCTTAAGGAAAAACAGAAGAAATTAGCCCGTGCCTTTAATTTCAGTTTCCGCTACATAGATGATGTATTATCACTCAACAATTTACGTTTTGGGAATTTCTTACATCTCATCTATCCCAATGAGCTCGAAATTAAGGATACAACAGACACTGCCAAGTCTGCATCTTATCTTGACCTTCACCTCGAAATTGACACCAGAGGTTGGTTGAATACACTTTAGGACAAACGGGATGACTTTGACTTTCCAATCACTGCATGTATTGTTTTGGTCTTGTCTTCGTTGTTCTCCGGAGTTTGTCAGTTGTTACGATTTTTCTCTCCTTCGAATATCCCTTTGGTATTTCTTGACTTTACTTACTAGCTGCTCGAATTTTATCAAATATCACGTCACCTCGGTGTTTCGACTTAATATTTGTGTGGGATTTATTTTATGATCAGTACTGTTCAGTTTGTCAAGAAGTTCGTGCACGTCCTCGTGTTGTTTTAGTTGGTAAACTGATTCAAATTTAATGTTATACCGTGAGAAAATATTACACGAATCATTTTGTGTCGATTCAGGTCGGTCGTCGTCGATACATGTTATCTCGTCGATGCATGCATGCAATTCTAAGTGTTGGACAAAATCATTTTGTGATGAGAATTTCAAATCGTATTCAATGCAATTCAGAATAACAATTCAAAGATACTTATATTAGATATAGTTAATTTATGCTATGCTGTATACGACGCATTTCAAGGAGTTACATCTCATCAGCAGCATTAAAACCGAAACATTTGGAAGACCAAAAACCAAAGTTTGGCTAATCTTTCAATAACATACAGGTGTTGTAACAGATAATTTTGAGTTGCCCATTTTGTCACTTTTTCCGCATCCGTAAAACGGTTGATCATACCATAAAGACTTGGGGATGTAAATGCGTCTGCCATAGTTTAATCTCACTGAATATTACAGAACTACCTGCTCCAGTTATATATACAGTAGTTTTACTACATTGTCTGATCATTGTGCTATTAGCTGTACTATTTTGACCTCTTTCTATACTAATTCTAACTTTGATCAAACAAAAACCTATCCCCATATTGGAAAATTTCTATGGAATCAAGAATCCATTAATAGATATGCAATATAAATGCAATCATCTGAAATTAAACATAAACTTACAAACTATTCACAAATAGAATTTAGTAATAGTGATGAAGCTGTAATATATCTTAATAATATACTCCAAGAAGCTGCAAAATCCTCAGCTAAATTCATTAAAGGCAAGATTAAAGCTAAATGTAGTAAGTCCAAAAGAAAACCCTATTTCACAGAATCTTGTAAAGACCTCCAAACTACTGTTAAACATTATGCCTCTTTAATGAATAAATTCCCTTTCAACGGATCATTTCGTAAAGAATACTATTCGTATCTCTCTAAATACAGAAGAAAGTGTAAGCAAGAACATCTTTATAGAAATAAGATTAACAAAAACGTATACAACAATATGAGTACTAATCCAAAATTGTTTTGGGACCAACTTAATAAACTTAACAAAAGTTCTAATATGAATAACTCCGATGAAATCAGAAATCAAGAAGAGTTTCTAACATTTTTCAAAAAGTTAAACACAGGTGAATCCTGTGAACTAAAGAATCCCTTTCATGAAACTGTTATGTCCAAACTGGCAACTCAAAACAGAAGCACCATAAATGATAACATCTTTTAATGATCCAATTACATCAGATGAAATACTTAGAGCTGTGAAATCATTAAAAAAGGGAAAATCTACATCAACAGACTTAATATCAAATGAAATGATTAAAGGAGGAATGCCAATACTTATACCCCCGCTTCTGAAATTATTTAACATGATTTTCAATCAGGGTTCTTTCCCTAAACTATGGAATGAAAGCCTGACAACTCTAATACATAAACAAGAGGCTCTCAAGAGCCTGGATCGCTCACCTGGCAAACAATGCACTATAAACTAAATCTCATCATCACCATTCACTAAGGATACCATGTTTACTTTAAAAACGAAATATTGTTGAAATCCGAGCAAGTGTAAAAAATGGCGGGAAAGTGGCAGCCATTTTAAAAATGGCCGTCCAAAACAAACTTTCATCATCACCATTCAACTTGGGATACCATGTTTACCTTGAAAGTAGCTTTCATCTTCATTTTCTTTCTATAATTCAGAAAAAAATAAGCAAAAACAGCATTTTGACCCCTATGTTCTATTTTTAGTAAGGGCGGACATGTTTTTCGACTAATCAAAAATCCAAGCATTAACTTTTTGCAGGATACCCTAAGGAACAATCTTACCAAGTTTCATTTGATTTCGAATAGTAGTTTCAGAGAAGATTTTTGAAATAATAACATAAAAAAAGCCAAAAAATGTCAAAAAAGGGCAATAACTCTAACATCAGTTGACAGATTTTCACGCAAATCAGCACACAGGTAGCTCTCATCATGCTGAACACTTTCAACTTGCCAGAATTTGCCGTAACCTAATGATTTTTGAGATATTTGCGAAGAACTATTGTTTGACCCCTATGTTCTATTTTTAGTAACAGTGGCCATGTTTTTCGACGGATCAAAAATCGAAGCATAAACTTTTTGCAGGATACCCTAAGGAACAATCTTACCAAGTTTCATTTGATTTTGAATAGCAGTTTCAGAGAAGATTTTTGAAATAATAACATAAAAAAAACTGTTGTTTGACCCCTATGTTCTATTTTTAGCAACAGTGGCCATGTTTTTCGACGGATCAAAAATCGAAGCATAAACTTTGTGCAGGATACCCTAAGGAACAATCATGCTAAGTTTTATCCAAATCCATTCAGTAGTTTCAGAGGAGAAGATTTTTTAAATAATAACATAAAAAAAAGCCAAAAATGTCAAAAAAAGGGCAATAACTCCTACATGGGTCGTTGGATCTTCTTCAAAATTTCAGAGCAGGTAGATCTTGAGGTGCTGAACACTTTTACCCTATGCCAGAATTTTGATATCTGTGACCGTTTCTGACTTATTTGCAAAAAACTGCGATTTACCCCTATGTTCTATTTTTAGCCATGACGGCCATGTTTTTATACGAATCAAAAATCCAAACAACAGATTTGTAGCACCCATACCAATTAATAACTGTACCAAGTTTGGTTGCAGTTGGACTTATGGTGTTGGAGGAGTTAACGTTTGAAAAAGTTAACGGACGACGGACGCCAAGTGATGGCAATAGCTCACATGACCCTTCGGGTCAGGTGAGCTAAAAAGGTAATAAACATGACCCAGCTAATTATAGGGGAATTTCCTTAACATCGAATCTGGGTAAACTTTTTAATAAAGTCCTATTTAACAGGTTAACAGAATTTGTCAACAGAAATAAAATACTTTGCCCAAACCAAATTGGTTTCAAAGAAAAAGCCCGTACATCTGATCATATATTTAGTCTCAAATCTATTATTGAATACAACAAAAGTCAAAATAAAAAAGTTTTTGCTGCTTTTATTGATCTCAGAAAGGCTTTCGACACAGTATGGAGATCTGGTCTATTTTATAAACTTCTTGATATAAATATTCCCTTCAAAATTTTTAAAGTCATTCAATCGATGTATCAAGACACATCATGTAGATTAAAATTCTCAAACGGATTAAGCGAGAAATTTAACTCCTCTTGCGGAGTAAAACAAGGTGATGTATTCAGCCCTATGTTATTCAATATATACATAAATGACTTGGTAAAAGATCTTACTCATAATACAGTTGATCCAGTGTTAATTGGTAACACAGTAATAAATTCGCTTCTATTTGCAGATGACATAGTCCTCCAATCAAACTCAGAAAGCGGACTTCAAAAATCTCAAAATATCCTACAAAAATTCTGCAATTCATGGAAACTTCAAATAAATTCTACAAAGTCAAAAGTGATTGTGTTCAATTCTAACGGTAAAACCCACAAAAACTTTTTCAAATATGATAACAGCTTTTTAGAAACTGTAACTTCATATTGCTATTTAGGCATAACTTTAAAACATACAGGTATCTTAAAGTATCTGGAACTCTGTTGATGGAAAAGGGCCGAAAGGCTCTTTACAAAATAAAAAAATTAATTGGCTTAAATAATCCATGTAGCTTACTAGAAAAACTTTTTGACACTTTAGTTGTCCCAATTTGCCTTTATGGGAGTGAAATTTGGGGATTTAATTCAAGCCCTAGCTACAATTACACAGACCCTTTTGAAAAACTCCATATCAAATTTTTGAAAGAAATACTAGGAGTCAACTGCAAGGCATCCAACGCTGGATGTCTAGCAGAACTAAATAGACTACCCCTTAATGCAAAGATCACAATTCAGGCTATTAAATATTGGTGTCACATTCTTGAATCAAATGGTACCCTTGTACATAGTGTATATGAAGCAACAAAAGAAACAAATTCTTGGGTAAAACAATTGAAAGGTTCTTTAAACAACCTTGGATTTTCATACATTTTCAATAACCCATCTCTACTGAAAATAAACATTCCAATTATTGAAAGAAGAATTAAAGATGTGACCCTTCAAAATTTAGAAAATGATATTAAAAACAACAATAAGCTATCTTTCTTTAATAACTTTCATTTATCTAATATTAGACCCTATTATGTTGACCTTTGTAAATTTAAAACAGATAGATCAACTCTTGCAAAATTAAGAATAAGTGCTCACGAATTAGCTATAGAAAGAGGTCGATATCAAAACATACCTAAACAGAACAGACTCTGTCTCTGTTGTAATAATGGAGAAATAGAAGATGAAATCCATTTTCTTATTAATTGCAATATTTACAACATTAGAAATAATTTTATTGCTAAACTTAATAGAATACTCTCATACAAAACAAAAATTAAGAACTTAACAAACTGTATTATTTTTAAATTATTCTATAGCAAATCCCCTACCATACTAAAGCTTATTGATAATTTTATACAAGAATGCCTACAAAGTAGGCAAAATAAACTTAAAAGGGGATAATTTATTGAATTTCTTAAATTTTTCTACAACAAACACATAATTTCAACATTGTATGATTATTATAATAATTGTAATATGATTTTTTTTTCTTATAATATGATTAATTTCAATCTTTCCACTGTCACTCCTAACTATTAATTGTCATTTGTAGCTTATAGTTTAATATGTTGGCAATGACCATTTATTCATGGGCGTAGGAACCGGTACGGTTGGTACTGCTCCGTACTGAAGCGTGTATTACATTGTTTTCAAGAGATTTCAGGATGCAGAATGGAATTTCCAAAGTGCTAAATATAATCCATCAACAGGAGCATGGAGGAGTTTTGCAAACTGAAATATGCAATTGACAACAACAAATGTGAAGATGTTGTAAATCTAAATTTCAATTATGATTTTTCTGTAAGATCAACATGTCAATCAAATTTGACAGTTGATGAACTTTCGCAAGTCCTGATTCCAGATGATGTATCTGTTTATAATTTGACTGCCATAAAGACCACTGGGAACGGCAATTGTTTATACAATGCAATATCGCTAGCAATTACAGGTAAAACATGATTCATGATTCAATAGAATTTATCTTTAGTGTCAAATTCAGTTTATCATTACGCATATCTTTATATGTATATAATGTATGATGCTGACCCCCCCCCCCTAAAACAGAATTTGATGGGCTGCCATTAAATGACCCATATAACTGGGTTGAAGGGTTCTGATTACAATCAATAAAGTCATTCTATCCAATTTCGTTGTAAATGTTAGATTTTACTGTCAGTGGCGGACCCACAAACAATAAAAGGAATTGACTGACTGCAGCTGGTGGGGGCCAAGCTTGTTGACGAAGCAGTGATTATCTATATAATCATCTCTTCTTTTACATGTTGTACGCGTAGATACCAGTTTACATAGGTTTATGATACAATTGCGTATATAGGAAGTCCGAATCCGAAGTGAAATATTTAAGCCCCTACTCGATTGCTCCACCAATAAGTTTAAACTAAATAATGACTTCCAACAGCTGTTGTGAACACTCGTGTTTGAAAGTTTAAACTTGGAATGCATTCATTAAAAAAAAACAAATATTCGTTTATAGGTGACGAATCTCTGGCAAACAAATTAAGATTTAAATGCGCTGTGGAAATGTACCTCAATGCATATAAATTCGCAAATCATGCAGCTTTTGGGAGTGAAGATGACTTTGGAATGGCATTGTCTGAAGAAGCTGAGAGGGTTCTAACACGAACGAAAGATAGGTATGTGACATCATGTGTCTCTTATAATACATCTGACGACACTTGGATTTTAGAATGCATCATATAATAGTACATATCGCGTATTTGAAATAATTCATTTTCCTGTCCTTTGTGTATTTTATATACATTTTATTCTTTTCAATAATTCATTGGGTTTAAATCAAGTCTAGTTCTTTGCTAGTTTATAGTACAACTAAATTACTTTAAGAACTATCTGTGGTTTCTATCTATTAGGTGATCAAGTTTTAATGAATAACGGTTGTATTTGCTGCTTTGGATGTTTTCTCTTTGATCAAGTCTTTATTGGATTTTTTTCTATTAATGGGGTTTATCAATTTAATTGTTTATGGAATGTAGAAACATAAAGATGTCCATACAGCCTTTTGCTGTTCTAAAGTAGATTTTTTCATTGCTTTGTCAAATTATATCAATTTATATGAACAAGGAAACTGACAGGGTGCTTAATGCATGAATTGAAATATTTTATGTATAGAAAATGTTCAATTAGAGTCAATGTGCTGGCAGGCGAGATATACTTAAGTGTCCACTTTTGTTTTACATGGTAACGTCTCTAACTTTCTTCATATATTTTAAATATATAGGTTGCAAGCGGTTCTTAAGGAAGCTAGTCGAACATGTGAGGTTTCACCTTCCCCTAGATGGAGCAATTTAATGCATATGGCAGTGCTGCCAGATGTTCTAAAGAGACCAATATACTCTGTATATCCCAAAAACGTGAGTGATCCGTTTAATAAGTCAAGCATTTTGTAAATGTGGATTGTGAATGAAAGTTTTAAAATTGTATTGAATAAGAATGGGTCAAGATCGTGTTTTAAAAGAAAATTGAAATATTAATGAAAATGAAACTGTTTATGGAAAATGTTAATATTAAAAAAAAAAGAACAACAGCAAAACGAAAAACTGATCAGCAACTGACATACATAGCATTCACAAGTATGGTTAGAAAGAGGACAGGAATGAAGAAGTCATGTTCTATATAATTGAACATGTCAGATATACCTTTGTTAAGTAATAGAAGTTTAAATGATTCTGAATTATTATGCTATTTATGAAATATGAATATTAAATTGTTTACTTTTCACATTTCAGACAGGCTTTCCATTACGCCATATGTTTCACAGAATTTTCAATCCTATTGTATGTCCAACAGATTTTCCCTCTGATCCGATAGTTGTTCTTTGGTCAGTTGATGGAACGTTACCTCATGGTCAGTTTACACCGAACCATTTTGTGTACCTTAGACAACACGAGAATTCAGATGGTAAGTAAAATACTTACTTTTAGCAATTGAAAGAACCACATTTAATATTTAATAAAGTATTCAGAATATTCCTAAATTGAAATGAAGTATTCCAATGAATATATTTTCAGTCATATATTATTTTCTTTTGTTGGTATGGGTTTTTTTATTTGATGAAAAGTTATTCCAATGTTACTAATACTAATTCTTATATTTTAGACAATGAAATTCCTTCTTTTGAAGGACAAAGAACAGATGAACCCTGCAGCAACACGACAGTTCCACGGGGCCCAACCAAACGGAAACCTAGAACGCTTTGGGATTATTACTCAGTAAGAAAATTATAAAATATGATCATAGAAAGTTTCTATAATGAAATGAATAATATGAATATCATATATATCCTTTCTGAAGTTTTAACATATATCTTGTTTTGATTCATTTATAAACTGATAGCAGTATAAATATTGTTCAGTGGTTCTGCGTGAGGTTGGTCCACATTACTCTCTTATACATCTCTTCTTTTCTTTCTTTTGCTTTTGTATTCATTCATTGATTATTATATCGTTTGCGTAAGCAGAAGCGACATATAGCGGTCACTTTGATCACTATCTTTCATCTTTTGTCGTCCACCCGTCCGTTCGTCTGTCCGTCGGCGTCACAAAATATTTTGGTCGCACATTTTTGTCAGCAACTACATACAGTAGACTCTTGACATCCTACTGAAAGCTTTATCCCATTGTCTCCCGTTTTTATGACCGATGCACCCCAACTTCCTGTTTGCGCAGTCTACATACGTCTTCCGGAGAAGGCCCATGTAGTTTGTCAAGTGTAACAGCAATATTTTTGTTTTTCATTACAGCGTTCAAAAACTGCAAGACCACAAAATTCGGTTGATCAAGACATGGAGAGTAACTCTGAGGAAATCAGTCAACCCCAAAGTGATGACTGTCATGCCACATCGTCTGAAAGACCAAGCGTCCACGCACAAGAAAACAAGCAAGGTGGAAGAAATAGTGAGGTAAAATAAAAAAAAATCAAAAACATAGTTTCAGCATACCGGTAATTAAAATTCAACTTAATTACCAGTATGCTAAAGTCAAACTTTTAGTGCTTCAGAGTTCACCAAACCTAGTCCAATATTAATAAAGTGTTTGTTGGGCGTTTCCCGACCCTACCCTTTTGGAGATGGGTAGAAAGGTAGGCTTTTTATTATTATTTTTATGTGACAAATTTCTATATGTATCTTTTATGCAAAATTAATCTTTAAATTATAAAATTGAGATTAAAAAATGGAAATTGATGTCATAAAATATTTTGGGTAGGCTTTTTTCGTGAGTCGGTCGGTTAACGCCCAACATACAATATTTTTATTTTGACCCTATTGAACATGTTGAATGACCAAAATAAATATAACCAAAACTATGTAGAACTTTATAGATCCAATATTCTGAAAAAGGAAGCCAAAATCAGGGTACGGATTAACTACATCTCAAAATAGAAAAATACCTCATTTCACAAATAATTTATGAATTAATGAACAGTGGATTTATAAATGACAATGTCAAGATAAACACAGATGTTTAAGTCATACCGTAGTGTGGCGACTTGGCTTGTGAACAACCTTGGTGACTTAAATCCACCAGTAAAACAAAAGTGGCATAGGCTAAGTAATTTTAAATGCAAGTCGTCAAAGATCGAAGTTATCTTTTTTTTATTATATTTCAGGAATTCCAAACTGATGCACAACCCAATCAGCCTAGAAGCATCATTTTCCCTAAAAGACAATTTGGGAAGGACAAAGTGCGGTCAAGATCATTCCAGCCAAGTTGGTTTGACCAGTATAATTGGCTTCACTATGACGAAATTCAAGACAAAGCATACTGTCACCCATGCTCGCTTGCATTTAAAAAGGGGATGATAACATCTGGAAAAGTAGAACCAACCTTTATAATTTCTGGATATACAAATTGGAATGATGCCAAACGAGGTTTTGATAAGCACCAGTCATCAGATTGTCACGCTGAAGCTATGAGCAGATTAAAACTTGAGGCTTCTAAAACCAATGTCAGTCATGTTTTAAACGAAGAAACTAAGGAAGAAAAGAAAAAGAACAGAGACTCTTTATTAAAACTTGTTTCAAATTTGAAGTTTCTTGCTAGGCAAGGTATGGCAATTAGAGGGGCTGATCAGGATCAAGATTCAAATTTTTACCAGCTAAATTTCTTAAGGGCAGAAGACAATCCAACTCTAGCAGAATGGTTGAGAAGAAAGTCCAACCGATACACCTCTCCAGATATTCAAAATGAGATTTTGTCGCTGATGTCTCATAATATACTAAGAAGCATTTCACAGGACATAAAAAATTCAAAATATTTTGCTATCTTAGCTGACGAGACTACTGATGTTAGCAACCGTGAGCAGTTAGTAATTTGTCTGAGATGGATTGATCAAAATTTAGATGTTCATGAAGACTTTGTTGGTTTGTATAAAATTGATGACACAGGAGCTGAAACAATATCCAGTGCAATATTAGATGTACTGCTCAGATTAAACATCGACATATCAAAATGTAGAGGTCAAACTTACGATGGGGCTAGTGCCATGGCTGGACGTAAATCAGGAGTGCAGACGAGGATAAAAGAAAGAGAACCAAAGGCGTTGTTTAATCACTGCCATGGACATTTATTAAATCTTGCTTGTTCTGATAACGTGAAGCAAATTGATGTCATGAGAAATGCATTAGATAATGCTTATGAAATCACAAAGTTGGTAAAAAAGTCACCACAACGTGATACCTACCTGGAAAAGTTAAGGCAGACATCGTCATCTGAAACAGAAAGCCCAAATCCAAAAATCAGAGTTTTATGTCCAACACGATGGACTGTCAAAGCTGATGCATTGCACTCAATTATTGAAAACTACTCAGATCTTATGGATTTATGGGAATGGTCACTTGTCAAGGTTAAGGATACGGAAATGAAATCAAGGATACGTGGTGTTCAAGCCTACATGCCAAAGTTTGAATTTTTCTTTGGATTGTCTTTAGGAGAGATGATATTACGCAATGCCGATAATTTGAGTGCTGCGTTACAGACAAAGGACATGTCTGCAGCCGAAAGTAAGTCCATCGCTTTAAAGACAGTAACAACTTTAAAATCCATGCGTACCGATGAATGCTTTGCTTTATTTTGGGAAAAAACTATCCAAAAGGGGAAATCAAAAGATGTGCAAGACCCAGTACTTCCCAGAAAGCGAAGAATGCCAGCCAGATACGAGATTGGACAAGGTGCCGCAGAGTTCCATGATAACCCAAAAAGCTTCTATCGACAGAAGTACTTCCAAGCATTGGATCATATAACAAATGCAATCACTGACAGATTTGAGCAGGAGGACTTTCAAATTTACAGTAACACCGAACAGTTGCTTTTAAAATGTGCTCGAGGAGAGGATTATGAATCCGAATTGAGAGCTGTTGTTGGATTTTATGGGAATGACTTTAACTCTCAGAATCTTAAATGCCAATTACAGACTTTTAAGAACATTTTTGAGAGTGAAACCAGCGAAGTTGTCTTACGTGACATCATTGAATTTTTCAAGGGTATGACAAAAAGAGAAAGGATTCTCGTAGAAGAGGTTCTTCGTGTACTTTTGCTGGTGCTTGTGATGCCTGCGACTAATGCCACAAGCGAAAGATCTTTTAGTGTTTTAAGAAGAATTAAAACCTACCTTCGCTCTACAATGACCCAAACAAGACTGAATAGCTTGATGGTCTTACATGTACACAAAGAGCACATCGACAATTTGAACCTTCATGATGTATGCGATAACTTTAACTTTTCTGAGCACAGACAAAGCATATTTGGAAAGTTTAAGTGACTTTAAAGCTGACACAAACAAAGACATATCAACATAATAAACTTTACATTTATGACATAATGTAGCGGTTAGCCATGTTAGCTCTATTAAAGAAATAAATGATGCAGACGAGGCATGAGTGCTCATTGTTGAAGGCCCCATGGTGACTTCACGATGAAGAAAAGCATTAGAAGCGTTTGTTCCATTTGAATAGTCTCTGAGCTCAGGGTATTCACCAACCCAGTAGTCAGACTTTTGGGCCAGTCAGACACGACTTTTTCCCTTCTTTTGCAACTAAATTTACCTTTTTTATTTAAATTCAAAATATTTCAAAACACTGAGGATTCATTCCTTGTATTGCACATGGTAGAATTCCTTGGTACAGGATTTGGCTTCCTATTTCGGTGATTTTTTGAAAAGAAAACTTCTTTTTTGACTATTTTGGATTATGGCTTTCTTAATTATTTGATACTAATGCTGCTGGTGAGAGGTTACTCCTTGAAACACGTGTCCAGCTTATGGAATTAGTTTTTGATGTAAGTTAGGTATTTTTTTTTATCTTGCTATGTGTTTGTATGGAGTTTGTCCCTTGCACATTTACCCCATATATCTCTTTTGTTCATTGCATATGGATATTTATATCATATGTAAATGCCTACAGATGTTATGATAAAGGTCATAAAATGAAGATTTCAATATATTTTTTTTGATAATAATTTTTTACGAATTTAAAACCCCCCCAAATATCCATTTTCAAGACATGAAAATAGGGATAGGATAAGCCTAGAATGCTGGATTTTGCACCATTTACCCCCAGAGCTTCTGGGGGCCTTGAGCGGCCCCCAGACCCCCTGCCGCTAAACCACCTCGCTGCGCGAGGTGGGAGGGGCACTTCGTGCCCCTATCAGTTGAGCAGTACCAATCATTTTTTCCTTCCTACGCCAGTGTTATTGTAAATGTGTTTCGCTAATAAATATTGTATTGTATTGTATTGTATTTACATTTTTGTAAAGGAATGGCTTAATGATTTATTCCAGGAATGCCTTTGTAATGTTTCGACAATGAGTGGGTGGATATAAAGAGAGAGATACGAGTCACAATGATTAGCAGAGGGGTTATAAATACATTTGAGTGCTTCTCTCTTGTGGACGGGAAGGCACCTGGATCGTTTTGTATATAGTGACCAATAAAAAACAGAAGTTGCTCAAGACATAAAATCCAACCAAATATGCATTCTTACAATGGGGTATGAGTTAGTATAGAAATTCAAGGAAATATATTAAATGTGCAAAATCCCCGGTTTAAATGATATTGCTTAGCTACAAAAATGTAGCTCCTGTGATATCTTTTGACTCAGCGGAGCTACAAAGCCGTCCCATTGCTCGTAATAGAGCAAAGGAATATCATTCAAATCGGGGATTTAGCACAATGAATTATCTTTTAATATGTAAAAAAAACTTCAAAATTTGTGTAAATTAATGGAAAGATTAGCCGATCCATGATGTACATTAATTTAAATTGACAGTATAGGAGTTTATTGCAGTGTTTTGTTTTCAGCGAGTTCAAGATTACAAGTTTTGAAATGCCCTTGAAACATAATATGAGGTTAATAACATTAATAAGGTTGGTATTTTATTTATAGTCGATATTAGTGTTTACTATTTGAAAATTTTGAACCGTCAAAATAGGAGTAAATCTCCAGAACGCAAATAACTCCGTCGAATGCTAACATCATTATGGGGAAACTAGAAAAACAAAATTTTGGAATCTTCGGAAACACAACCTTTGTCTTTGTTCAGATTTATAGATGATGTTGGCATGAAGTGGACAGATACGGAAAAAAACGTCTTCATCGATCATGCGAACAGTGTCCACCCATCAATAAAATTTACCAATGAAATATCAGAGACTAAAATTTCTTTCCTCGATACAACTACTACATTAGAAGACGGAGTAAGGTACATCGATGTTTATTCCAAACCTACTGACAAACACCTATATCTGCCACCAAGCAGTTGTTCTCCCAAACACTGCTACGACAGTATCCCAAATAGCCAGGCTCTCCGAGTTAAACGCGTCTGTTCCTCTCCAATAACAACAGCACAACGCTTTGGTAAACTACGTGGTCATCTTAAAAATAGGGGGTATACACATCAACGCATACAAGACGGCTGCAAAAAACTAACCACTTCAGTAGAGACAATCTCTTAAAATATAAAGAATAAGAGAAAACCAACAGAATCCCGTTCGTTACAACATACCATCTTAGCCTTCACAATGTCTCCAGTACCACCAGGACACTCTGGAAAGAATTTGAAAAACACCCCGACCTTTCTTCACTTCCCAGAACCCCCAGTTCTGGCGTTCCGACGACCGAAAAACCTGAAAGACAATTCTTGTACGAGCCGATATCACTATCAACATGTCTTCATCAACTTGCCAATGTCAGGCTTGTTCAGACCAAAGACATAAGACTTGCTCCCAGATGATATGTACACAGAGCTTTAAAAGTCGCACAACAGCCAAAGATTACAAAATATTTTCCACTGTGAACTGCAAATCAAGCTAGTTGGTCTACATGTTGGAGTGTGGGATTTGTAACATGCAGTACATCGGAGAAAGTAAGCAAGCTAACAAGGATGAACGGCCAGAGAGAAAGACTTTCTTCCCATCAGCCAGCACTTCGGTCGACTGGACATAATTCTGGAGACTTTGGTAATGTGAAAGTTTCTATTATAGAACAAAATTTTATGTGGAGTGATTAACAAAAACAGACAAGAGAAAGCTTCTGGATAAAAGAACTAGGCACTTTTTATGCAAAGGGAATAAATAAAAAGTAATAAATTTATTTGTTAATTGATACAGAGATCGAATACTTCTTTTTTATTAGCTCACCTGACCGAAAGGGTCGTGTGAGCTATAGTCATCACTTTGCGTCCGTCGGCGTCGTTGTCGTCGTAAAACACCATCTCCTCCTAGACGGCTGAGCAGGAATGCTCACTGGCATGAAGACATGAAATTTTGCTTCATTTGGTCCTGATTAGAAAATCAATATGGCCGTCCGAGCCCAAAATGCATTTTTATTAGTTGATTACATTTGATCAACTCCTCTGAAACAAAGAAAATTTAATCAAACTTGGCAGGAATGATGTATCGAAGGTCCTATACAAATATTACTCATTTCGTTCCGGTCCCTCAAAAAAATAGGCCGCCAGCGCAAAACAGAGTTTAACATTGGACCCTATTGGAAAACATGTTAATCAGCAACTCCTCTGAAAGTACTGAAGGAATTGGAACCAAACTTGACAGGAATAATGTATGAAAGGTCATTTACAAAGCTTGCTCATTTTCATCCCATTGGTTAAAAAAAAACATGGCAGCTAGCTCAGAACATGTTTTAACATTGGACCCTCTAGGAAAACATGTTAATTGTCAACTCCTCTGAAAGAACTGAAGGAAATTCAACCAAACTGGTGACAGGAATGACGTATGAAAGGCCCTCTACAAAGATTGCTCATTTTGTTCCGATTTGTGAAAAAATATGGTACCAGCGCAGAAGATATTTTTACATTGGACCCTGTAAGAAAAAATGTTAATCATCAATTCCTCTGAAAGTACTGAAGGAAATTGAACCAAACTAAATGTGCCAAGAACAATATAATTTAGTGATGGGTAGTCTACTTGAGAAGTGTATGTCTGTCAGTCATGTCACCTGGCCTTGACCCAATTTTCATGGTTCATGGACATGTTAACGTTTTCTGCTGAGCTCCATTTCTCAACTACAAATTGATATTTCGTATGTACAAGATACAAGATGTTTTATTGTCAATCAAAGACGCCCACATGGACTGTTAAATCAGCATGAATCACATAAGCGAACAAAAATGAATAAACTAACTAAATGCAATAACATGATTGTAAATGATATTAATTCATAAAATTGGTAATAATGCCAACGTGAGAAAAAGATGTTAAAACTACAAATAAAAAAAAACAGTGAAAATTGCATCCATAATATTAACATTAAAAGCAAATCTGTTGGTCTGGTCTCTATTAGGCGACCACTTAATATAGTATTGCATTGGCAGCACACCCTTCATCATAAAAATGTACAACTATATATGATCATATATATAAACACAAAATTACCTAATTATCCACGTTAACTCCTCATATCGTTAAGTTTTGTGAGTAGGTCATAAATCAACAGCCAAATGAATAATTGTTTTTTGTCAAGTTTGGAGACATTAATATTTTATTATGTATGTTCTGTAAGATTGGATCTATTACAACAGAAAGGTTATTATATTCTAAAAAGAAGTACATTTCATATTCTATACCATTTTTACATAATCTGCAGGTCCAGTCTTGTAATTTAAATATTAAAATGTCGATTTTTCTCTATTTCTGATTTATGAACTCCAATTCCAAATCGTGTAATTGGTTGTCTTTTCAGAAAAGGGAGTTTACGAAGGTTTTGTTCATATCCGAAGTTAGGTTTAAATAAGCTATATGTTCTTAATTTATTTTGATGCTGAGTATTTTTGTGAATACAGCTTATCCATGACTTTTTCCTTCTTTATTTAAGTTACTTGACAATAAGTATGCATTTTAAAGTAATTTATCATTAGTGCTATGGACCCTTTTCCATATTTTATCATATTTGTAAAAAATTCCTAATATTAGTGGGGATCTTATTGTACTGACTTGTCCAAAGATTTTTCATGATTTTTCCGAATGTTCACTTTCATTTATTATCTTTCTCGTTTCTTTCCTCTCTGTCTTTTTCCCCTTTATTTACATTCTCACGCTGATGTTTCAGCATCATCTATTGACATATCTGCCAGATCCCGGCACAGTGTAGGTTTATAGCATTTTTTCAATTTGCAGAACTGTTTATTGTGTGCATACATAGCATGTATTGTTAATTGATGACGTATTAAACGTGGTAAATAGCAATAATGACAATAATATGCCACGTCACCAGATTATTTGTTTTATTGTTTCGCAGCCGTTTGTTATTACTGGTAAACATCTAGAGACAACAGTACACTAATGTTCTATATACATACAAATACCCTTTTTAATAATTTTTGTAGCACTCCCCTCATTTCGATGTAGAAAAGAATAAGGAAATTAAACACACTACCGTTGGTAACTATTTAGGCCAACTATCGAGTAGCGATAGTCATATCACCCACTTTGTTTCTGGAGGCCCTAAAAATAACGCTTACAAAATGTTATATGGGAGGGAAATGTGTAAAGTTAGAGGGTTCTCTTTGAAAAGTAAGATGAGTGAAGGGATTATCAATTTCTCCGCCATTCGAAATGTGGTAGTGGAGAAAAATAGAGATTCACTCCAAATGACCAATGCAATAAAAAATTCAAGAATTGCTAGCAAACGAAAATTGTATAAGGGACCAGAGACCAAAGAGTATAAAATGGTGTACACCAAGAGACGGATCATAAACTACTTTGAAACTCTACCGTTTAGATATTGCAGTGACTATTAAAGGATAAATAAAGATGTAAATCCATTCCAATTGGTTATTTACATATACATAACATTAGACGTTAGTAAGGTATCCATTACACACTTTTCCTTTGTCGCTTCTTGATTTTGATAGGTTGTTCGAGGGTTCTAGGAGTTCCATTGAAATTAGCATTCTGTTTTTCTACAAATAAACCGTTTCCCGTTTGTGTGAACGTTTTTTAAAAATCTTCCTGAAGTAACGGCAATAATTCTTCGTATTTCCTCTTAGACAATAAAATGTGTTCTTTTCCCATGTCTATATAAAATCCAATACCGCAGTCAATAAGCTTGGGAGCACTTTGTTATAACGGATCAAAAGTTTCTTCTTTTTATGTCTACTCACTGATTTAGATCCCAATTTTGAAATAATTGATTTAAAGGATCCCAAAGGTTTTACGTATTTTTTCTGTTTGGAAAAACGCCTTTATAGATGTTAAGAGCTATTTTAGAGAAACATCTATTTCATTTTTCATAATGTGCGATAAAACAGCTATCCTTTGGTTTTTATTTGCTTGATACAAGAATTTCAAAAATGTCGAATTTAATTTCATACGACGACTCATTTTTTGTAGTACCAGGAAAAATGGAAGAATGTGTTATTTATATTGATCTGAAGACGATAGGTGTAATCTGCAAAAATTCTTGTACGCAACATATATTTCTCACGGTCCATCCTCTGATTCGAAAGGTCAACCAGGAGGTAGCCATATCTCTTTCCCTCGGTGGCTTTCTTTAAAGAGTCGTTAACATATTTTGTCTTACCCGGAAGCACCTGAGCTGCAAATGTTGATAATTGACGCACATCCATCGGATTACGGAATAGAACAAAATTAGCACAGTTTAAAGATATACTTTTAGAATAATTTTCTGGAGGATACAAAGATTGTGACATTAGCACCACTGATGCCCCCTTGTGGTGACAAATAACAGAAAATAAATGCAATTGTTCTAAATCATCTAAAAAATCAGGGAATGGTTTTGGTTGAGAGTGAACTCTTCAGTCGCGTCCTTGTCTGGTAATCCTTCGTGAAAAGTTATATTAAGTATATTCTGCATCTCCTCAAAGATGTTTTGATATTCTGAGTAGGCATACAATATTTTTCATGTGCTCCAGTGAACATACTACTTGCGTTTTCTATGAGTTTTTTTGGCAAACATTGATTTACCCGATTGTGTTGGGCCAGAAATAAAAAAAGTTGTTGGTGAAATGAAGGGTAGGAGCGTCTTTTCCTCGCTCATTGTAATAACAGTCTGATATTAAAACACATGGTTCTTTTTATTTTATACAAAACGTAATACTATTTTTATACGACCGCAAAATTTTTGCGGTCGTATATTGGTATGACGTTGGCGTCGTCGTCGTCGTCGTCGTCCGTCGTCAGCGTCGTCGTCCGAAGACATTTCGTTTTCGCACTATAACTTTAGTATAAGTTAATAGAAATCTATGAAATTTAAACACAAGGTTTATGACCACAAAAGGAAGGTTGGGATTGATTTTGGGAGTTTTGGTCCCAACAGTTTAAGAATCAGGGGCCAAAAAAGGGCCCAATAAGCATTTTTCTTGGTTTTCGCACAATAACTCTAGTATAAGTAAATAGAAATCTATGAAATTTTAACACAAGGTTTATGACCACAAAAGGAAGGTTGGGATTGTTTTTGGGAGTTTTGGTCCCAACAGTTTAGGAATTAGGGGCTAAAAAAGGGCCAAAATAAGCATTTTTCTTGATTTTTGCACAATAACTTTAGTATAAGTAAATAGAAATCTATGAAATTTAAACACAAGGTTTATGACCACAAAAGGAAGGTCGGGATTCATTTGTGGAGTTTTGGTCTCAACAGTTTAGGAATTAAGGGCCAAAAGGGTCCAAAATTAAACTTTGTTTGATTTCATTGAAAATTGAACTATTGGGGTTCTTTGATATGCCGAATCTAACCGTGCATTTAGATTCTTAATTTTTGGTCCCGTTTTCAAATTGGTCTACATTAAGGTCCAAAGGGTCCAAAATTAAACTTAGTTTGATTTTAACAGAAAATGAATTCTTTGGGTTCTTTGATATGCTGAATCTAAACATGTACTTAGTTTTTTTATTATGGGCCCAGTTTTCAAGTTGGTCCAAAATTAAACTTTGTTTGATTTCATCGAAAATTGAACTATTGGGGTTCTTTGATATGCCGAATCTAACCGTGCATTTAGATTCTTAATTTTTGGTCCCATTTTCAAATTGGTCTACATTAAGATCCAAAGGGTCCAAAATTAAAATTAGTTTGATTTTAACAAAAATTGAATTCTTGGGGTTCTTTGATATGCTGAATCTAAACATGTACTTAGTTTTTTTATTATGGGCCCAGTTTTCAAGTTGGTCCAAATCGGGGTCCAAAATTAAAGCTAAAAAGGGGGTAAATTTTTTTTTTTTGGGGGGGGGGGGGCAATTCTCCACAGCATATTGTATTACACAAAAGCAAAAAATTGAATATAAATTCAAATCATATGACCAATTCTAAGTTCTTTATTTCAGTTATTCTGTGTCAGAAACCTATTATATGTCAAATATTTGAAGAAATTTTCAATTGCACAGTATTGCGCAATAGCAAGAAATTGATATGTGTGCCCTGTTATCAAAACTTTACTATTAACAAATTCCATTGGAAATTTGCCAATATAAAATGTGCTGATGAAGCTTTTTTGTTTATCTTATCTAAACTGCTTTTAAATTATGTATATTTAAAATTTGCCATCCGTGACTATGATGTCATTTTCTATTTTAATATGTTATGGTGTATTTAAATGGGCTGTTATGGTTGCAAAGTATAAAGAAATGGGGGGGGGGGGGTAAATGAGAAATTGGGGAGGGAGTAATTTTTTCTCATTTCATATTTCATAAATTAAAAAGAAAATTTCAAATTTTTTTTAGCAAAAAAGGGGGGGTTACAATAAATTTTGTTTTTTGTTTTTTTTTTGGGAGGGGGGGGGGTCAATGTGCAACTTCATAGTGTATTGCACAAAAGCTAAAAAAAGGGGTAAATTATTATTTTTTTTTTTGGGGGGGGGGGGGGGGGCAATTCTCCACAGCATATTGTATTGCACAAGAAGCAAAAAATTGAATATAAATTCAAATCATATGACCAATTTTAAGTTCTTTGATTTCAGTTATTCTGTGTCAAATATTTGAAGAAATTTTCAATTACACAGTATTGTGCAATAGCAAGAAATTGATATGTGTGCCCAATTTTAAATTTTAAATTGGTTATTTCTGATTTATATATAAAAACAAATAATACTGATATGGTTTGAATAGGTAAATTAAAAATTTTTAAGTTCTTAGACAACATCCATTCTGTGTCAGAAACCTATGCTGTGTCAAATATTTATTCACAATCCAAATTCAGTATTGTATCAAGCTTGAATGTTGTGTTCATAATTGCCCCAACTATTCAGGGTTCGACATCTGCGGTCGTATCTAGCTGCGCCCAGCGGAGCATTTCATTTTCTATTGTCGTTCTCTTGCAGTCTCAATAGATTTGTCAATATATGGTATTATTCTTTTGAAATATCTATATTGGTTTGTGTTTAATTGTTGGTTTTCCATTTAGAAACAGTCGCACATCAACTCTTACATTTGACTGATATGTGCATATAGTAACATAGTAATCGCCAGGTAAAAGATATTGTTTAATGTAACTGCACAAACTCATTTAATTTTCGGCTTCTATCTATGGGTTGCAACTTGATAAATTTCTCACTTGAATATATATTGCTGGTTAAAGCTAGAGTAGCACTCGGGATAGACAATAGAACTACAATTGCAGTTAATTTCAATGTGTCGAAATTTCTGTATAATGAACTAATACTAGATCTGACACTAGAATGTCTGAATGTCATGGGTATTACTCCACTATCAATCCCATCTTTGAAGAAGAGTTATCCATTATCATTTAGATGTTACACCTGTGATACTAAAACTCACAATGGTGAATAATGTCTAATCTCTTTTGTTTTTGTTAGAATGGTTCTGATTCTAACATAAACCTACTACAAAATTCTGAAATAATAAGCAAGGTGGGTGGTGCATCACCGCAACTTGTCACTCGTGTGACAAGGTTATTGCGCATGCTTGTTTATTTCACTACTTCTTATTCTGTGTTTTTATGTCAGGGTCCGTATTCACAAAACTTCTTAAGTTAAGATTTTCTTCCGAACGGAAGATTTTTCTTCAAATGCTATGATAAATTAGGACTCCGAATTGAAATCTTAACTTAAGTAGTTTTATGAATACGGACCCTGTGTCTAGCAATTTTTTTCTTTACTATACATCCTTCTATGGTGTCATTTGTTTCTGCAAAGTTTCATACAAATCTGTCAAGCCATTTAGGAGTTGTGCTTACAAGAAAAATAGATAGATGGATAGATTCCAAATTCCAATTTCTACCAAGTTTGGTGTAAATCAATTGAGACATATTGATTCTGGAGTGTCCACAAGGTTTAAAACTATGAAGTCCAGCCATAATCTTGACCATTGACTTTTATAAAGCTATACTGTCCAAGATACTGCGTAGGACTCTCATCCTGGCAAGTTTGGTGAAAATCTATTGAGGTATACTGATTCTAGAGTGTGCACAAGAAGTGTTTTGGAATGACAAAAGGACAGAATGACAGATGGTGGCATTCCAATATCACTCTGCCAACTTCTTAGTGAGGGGATTTCAAAATGAACAAGTAAAACAAAGATATATTCCTTATATATATCAAAAGAGTTTTTATCCAAATTTAAAAATGAACAAATAAAACAAAGGTATATTCCTTATATATCTTACACGATAACAATGCTATATAAATTTGGCACCTCAAAATTCATTATAAAAATGAACACAAAAACAAAACAAAAAATATCAATTTGGCACATTTTAAATTCATTATAAAACATCTTAAGTAATCATATGAGAACAATAAACACTGAGGTAGAAAGGTATATTCCTTATATATCTTAAACAATAATAATGCTATATAAATTTGGCACATCAAATTTCATTATTCAGCCTCCAGTAAAGTGATCTAAAATATGCATTTCTTATATAAAAAAAGAACACAATTGTGATGAAAATATCTCTTTTCCGTCTTAAAAAAAGGAACCATATCATAACTAATCATATGACAACAATAAACACTGAGGTAGAAAGATATATTCCTTATAACATATATATATAATAATTTACTGAATTGGACCTCAAGTTTAGAGGTTTATTAATGACAACTTATACTTTTAAGATATAACCTTTAGACAACAACCAACTTTTAACACAAAAAATAATTGAAACCTAAACAAGAAAAAAACATTAAAATTAAAAGGTCATTTGTGCCTAGCACAAATGATAAGGTCTTTCCTTTTCACGTTTCCAGTTTTGCAATAAAGAGGCCCTGCCCCTCTAGTTTTGTCAAGGGGCATAACTCTTGGGAAATAAATAAAATAGACCAAAAAAGAAAAAAAGGCCCGTACCGTCTTCAGTAAAGAGATATTGCTACTTCTATTTTCTCTTGAAATCTCTTAAATTTTTAATGTATTGTTCCAAATAGTAATTGTCAAAAAAAAAGGAAAAAAGAAAGAAAACAAAATAATGAAGTAGCAATATCTCTTTTCTGAAGGCGGGACGGGACGTTTTTGTTTTTGTTTATTTGTTTGTTTGTTTGTTTATTAATTAGGTTTTTTTTGTAGGTAGCAAGTTTTCCAAGGATTGCTGAATACAAGGGGGAGGGGGGGGGGGGGAATTGTATTTTTATTTCTCTAGATACACAAGTGCACTAAAAGTACATTTTTACTATCATGTTTACGTCTATTTTAGGAACGCTGGATGACATTGTTTGGATATTCATTCATTCAGTTTCTTTTTGTTATGAATCAAGAAGATAAAAAAAATAAAGTTCAACAGATTTAATAAATTATCTCCCCCATATGACCATTACTATTTCATTTCATGCACATATGTTTATAGTTTGATTTTCTTTTCTGGGTTGGCTGATCTGAAAGAGCAAAGTGCTTTTGAAGACAAGTATGATAAAATATGCATATTTTTGGGCCAAAAAATTGAGTCTTAATGCAGATTAATTGACTTTTAAAGAAGTGGTATTCATTTCGAAGGTGGAGCTCATTGAATACCAGTTGTTTTTAAATAGTCAATTAATATGCATATTTACAGAATAAAAAGAGAGTAATTGTTTTATTCCATATTCAGATATAAATGGTATTGAATCAGGACACATTTCCTTTCATCCTCCCAAGTCAGGGTTTATACACATCCACGTTTGTTAGGATACAAAATCCTGACTTGAGAGGGAGGTTTCTTTAGGTTTATGTTATGTAGTTAAACATTAAATAATTAATTACTGATTCAACATGATGATGGTTCCGCAGCTGTAGTTTGAAGGTCCAATGGTCCGAAAGTTCATTACTGCAAAGGTCCATTGGTCCGAAGGTTTATTGGATAAATGATTTTTAATTTGATGCTGCACGGTCTAATTCTTTCAACCCGGTGCCACAACTTACTAAGACGGGCCTTTTGACGTCGCTCGGCATATAGTTAAAGCACACCTGTTTTGAGGATGGAAACGGGGGGGGGGGGGGGGGGTTGCGTTGTATATAATTCCCATAGGGTCCTATGTTAAACTAAGTCATTTGGTGACGGCCACCGTGGACGACAGATTAGCACAACGTCATGAAAGGGATGTATCAAATTATAAATTAATTTCGGTTATATTTCGTTAGAAAAAATTTCCCCCAATTATCTCTCCTGAAAAGCGTTTTTTTTTAGAATAAAATTTTGTTTTTTAAGCATTTTGGTCATTTTTTTATTTACATAACCTTAAAGATAAAATGTTTACATTATATCAAATATTATTTGCTGGCTAAAAATATATATTTCCATACAAATTTGCAAGATGCCGGAAAAAAAGCTGAGTGTATGATCTACCCTAAAACATTATTTTGGACTGATATTTTTACAGCGAAAAAAAATCCTACAGTTACCAATGTCAGTGACGGATTTAGAATCAGTTTTCCTCCTAAAGAAAACAGAATTTCGGTGGGCAATGGATTTAGTGGGTCGAATCACACCTTTTCACTGTAACACATCATAAGCTTCGTTGTGAAATAATTTATATTTTTCATCATTTCATGAAAGAAATGCCTTATTTCATGTATTTCTAGAGTCGAAAAATTTCACTCAACTAAATCAAGTATCTTGCATTGTTTTTCGGAACATCGAACATTCGGACTACTGAACCTCTTGGTAGTTTCTTGTTGCGTTATATCAAGCATCGGACCATCGAACCTTTTGATCATTTGACGTTTCTGACTATTCAACTTCCCTTGATGTTATAACTGTGTGCATTATGCGTTTTGCAAAGGTTCGGGATATCGAACCTTCGGACCAATGGACCCTCGGGCTATTGGACCTTCAAAATAATGAGCCTTCGTACTATCGAACGGATATCGCAGAAGATCGGGTAAAATTAACTTTTTATCTGATTGGCTAATAACATCAGAGAAACACGAGTGAAAATCACATATTCTAAAAATATCTGAACGTGATTTTTAGCGTCATTGGATGCTTTTTCAGGTGAATGCGTTTTTCTATTCAAACTATTTTGTATAGGAAAATGTAGTCAATAAATAAAAGAATTGTGGAATGTATGACCCGGTATGTGCGTCATAAATATGTATTTATGCCTAGTTATAAATCCATTTAAGGCTATGCATAAATGATTTATCCCTAGGCATAAATAAATATATATAACGCACATACCGCGTCATAGGAATGATAATAATGATAAAATGCCGAGTTTAATAGTAATGACGATGGAGACTTGTATTGTTTTCTATGCATTAATTCGTAATCTTGTCTTCTGTATTTACGCATTTGCATTTATTACGCATTTACATTTAGATACACGTGGAAAACTGAGTGTCCATAGAATATTATCTAACGATATGCTTACATTTCTGTTATGGCATCTACCCTCTTCCTTTCCCGCACTATCTTGCCTTCCACAAACTGTTTATGGGGAAACAGTTTCTCCAAGTCTTCAGTTTTTAGCGAGAGAACATCGTCGCCCACTTCTATCAGATTTCTATAATAAACAACTTACATATATGAATTGATTGATACTAATTTTAATTGTGTGCATTCTGTTCAGGGGAAAAGGGAGTCTTAACTTATTTGTACAATCTGCGAATATTCTCAGTAATATGCAGTTATTCTAAATGTTTGTGATATAGAAAGCAACTATACAAACTGTCTTTTATAAGACGTAAAAGCTAATTTTATTTATTTGCCAAGAGTTACGCCACTTGTCAAAAATAAATTTTATAAGACGTAAAAGCTAGTATACTTTTTTATGCACGAGTACGTAGGTCAAGATCTGAGCGTAATCGCAATTGCACTATATCGTGAATCGTTATTCCATTAGTTTGGCAATAAAACGATTTAATAAAATCTATTGTCAGAAAATCAAACCTCTCTTTACAGAAGTTGCACAAAAGTAGGCAGGCAATACTTAGTTATTGAATATTGTAAACTTTTAGTCAAACTAAACAGTTTTGTTTGAAAAGAGTACTCTGATCTTAGTTACACGGACAGTTTTTGTGAACTAATTTTACTGCTAAAAATAAGCTCAGCGATAAAATCTTTCAGCGTTCTTTGTCGCCTTTATTTTGAGCAGTTAGAATAGTTCACAAAAGTGTCCGTCTTAAGTAATAGTTATTCCCCGAGAACCTGGTTTGTCTGTACAAGATCATGTCTGGGGCCGGAAGTAGTGTATTGTTTTGGCTTGAACAGGAAACATTGCTGGAAGTATATACCTTTCAAATGATACAGACTCAATTTCTCCTTGGAATGGAGTCTCTTCAAAACTTTCAGCCTTATCTAATTTCTGTAAAATATTTAATAAATATCTAAATGTCATTATAAATCACGAACATATTAATGGAGGAATTACATGAATTATCCATGGAAGAATTTTGATATTGTAGAATTTTAAATTTTACAATGTTTGAATGTTTAGTTCTTACATGATTTGTTTTAAATCTGAATGTATATTTAATTTTATTGAAAAATTGAACTAAATAATACGCCAAATCAAACAACAATTTAGACTTCTTTTTTTAATATATTTTTGGTCCTTAAAAGGACCGTTTGATATTTTTTAATACATATACGGCAGACTCAGCAGATGAACTCCGTCTTGGTATTCTGGTAGTGTAAAATTTGTATCCAGTATTGTCATGTTTGTACACAATATTTACTAGTATAAAATTTTACTCAAATCAAAATTTGTTCGTGACAAAAGCTGGGTTTTGTTTTGAAATATTTGGATACCGATGAAACCGGAGACCCGATGAAACCTGAGACATATCTACATCGTTCATGTTTGTCGTTATTAGGTTGGCTGCGGTACAAGCATGTGCGTAATAAACGATATCTACTGTTTAATGTTAATTACCACAAATGCCGTTGATGGTGTTGAATTATAACACCGGGTTCCGTTAAAGTCGTCCCCTGGTGTTATACATTTAATTCTGTAGAATTGGCCTGTTTCTATTTCAGTTAAGTCGTCCACCGGTGTTAAACATTTAATTCTGTAGAATTGGCCTGTTTCTTTTTCAGTGTCTGTCGCAATCTCACCCCAAAGGGTGAGAGTTGCCGATCGGCCTTCCATCTTTATATGTATTTCTCTTTTTGTGGAAAACAACGTTGGTGTTGTTTGGCTGATCTGTAATGAATAATTTGTTCTACATGGTAAATTAAGAATAGCTGCAAACATGTTGTTTTACAATTTTTATGAAAATATAGAATAAATGTTGAAACGTTTTCCGCTAATCATTAGCCTTTTCAACACGATTTTTCAAAAACATTTTTGTTATTCTCAACGGATTTTAATGACAATATTTTGAAGAAGGGTTGGGGGTTTAGAAAAAGTATGACGAAAGATAAACGTAGACTCCATGCGTTTAATGCCTAAGTAAATCTCAATCAAAACGTTGTGATTGAGGAAGCAACCATTTGATTTTTAGGGGGATTGGGGGGGGGGGGGGGGGTCGCTAAGATCAAATTTGAAATAAATAGGCAAGACCAGGATTTTGGCAAAATAAAAAGAGAAGATCATTTTAGGTGTGGAAAAAATGGAGGACCTGTGTCAACCAGTAAATTTTTCAGTTTAAATGAAAATAAAAATTTAGGCCGAAACAGCGGCCGAATAAAAATCCAGGACCAAATTTTTTAATTTCGACAAAAAAATAGGCAGGATCAAACATTTGATCATAGCCCCCTCCCCCCCCCCCCTTTCAGGTCAAATGGTTGCTCCCTAATGGAACCAAACAGGCTTAAACAGTTTCGCCAAATTCCATATAAAGTCAAATTTGCTGAAAGAAGCTTGAAAGTTCAAAACTTTCCCCTATATTATAAATCTAGTACCCGAATTGTAGCAATGCATAATATCAAAATTGTAACAATGAAGTTACATGTAGTAGTATTATTAATTGTTCATGAAAGGAGAACTGAATTACACGATGATGCAGCAACATTTTAGATTTTTTTTTTGAAATGTGTCGTTGGCCCTTAAAAGGGCCGTTTTGTTGAAGAATTATGGATCAATCTACATTGGAAACTAATGTGCAATGTGTCTTTTGATGTTGTCAAGGCATATCTGTGCTGTTTGTTCATAGCGGTTTCTCCGCATGAACTCTTTTAGGTATGGTGGAATCATATCCAGACTTGTTCCGGGCATACTTTAAAATGTTCTCATGCATTTGTTTCAGTATGATTGAAAGTCTGTGTATGAACGGCGATTATCGGATACACGAACTGCAAATAATGATTTACAGTTCTGCCAGAATTTTCCAAAATCTTCATTTTTTGTACTATCAGAAACTTTCAGTATCTTCACATCATTACTTTATCTGCAATTCTGGTACTACTAGAATATTTTTTTAGAATCTTTCAGTATCTACAATTCTAGGAATATTAGTATTTTATTTAGTTTATGAGTGAATCGCTCGAGTTTACACATAAATTCCTTCAATAAAACCCCTGTACTTATAATTCCAAAGTAATGGAGAAATACAACGGTTTCCATTTGAAATTAACATTTTCCACATGTACTCTATTGCATCTGTAAGTATTCATACGCACGACGTCATGAAAGGAATTTATCAAATTATAAACTTATGAAATTACTGCATTTGATGTTTGGAAAACAACATTTGAATTATATGTACGTGTATGTTTTGTTTTATTTACAACTCTCACGATTCTTGCGATGATCTTTGTTATATTTAAGATTTTAAAAATGTTTTATACTTATTTTCTGTTGCAACCGATGGGTACATTATTTTTTCAGGTCGAACTGACAAAGGAGTACTTGATTTATTGTTTTATTCAAGATTGACTAATTTTTTTTAGTCTATGAAGATGCACACTAAATAACCGGCGTAGCGTTTTATTTGAAAGTGCATGTGAACCATGTGCATTGAGGTTATTTGGAATAGTCTGAAATGAAAATTACTGTCTAATATTAAATTATCATTGATTATACATAAAGAAATAAAGAATACACACATTGATAATCTGTGCCGCTTTGATAGATATCCTTATAAAATTGGGCACAGATGCTGCCTGTGCCATATCCAATTCCTTCGGATTTCTAAATGTTTCTACTACAGTTTCCTGGTGTTCTGTTAATTTCATTGAAGATTCCATGATCTGAAGAATTTCCATAAAACAAAGTTATAATAATACAAAGTTAAGAAGTGGCTATTTACTTATTGAACTGAAATGGTGATTCCTGTGCTTTTTGTTGTTCTTTTTATGAGCGACTTTATTGGTATAATAATGGTCCTAAATCCAGACAAAATTTAAAACACGGAAAATCTAACAGTCACCCCATCTAATTTTTGGACCTTTATTTGATGGGATTGAGACCATCCGTTGCAATTTTATACCACAGGCTCCCACGAGCGTGTATCGCTCGTCTGCTATTTCCATTTCTTCATTGCTAAAGGACCTTGAGATTAACATCCATGCCATGTTTGATTTCAATATATTCCATAATTTGCAAGAAGAAGCCGTTGTATATAATTCCCATAGGGTCTAATGTTAAACTAAGTCATCCGGTGACAGCCATCGTGGATGATAAGATTGGCACCAAAGTAACACTACTTGGTCAGAACATCATAAGGAAAATTTTGTTTGGTTTCAATCCAATCAGTGGTTCTCTAGAAGAAGATTTTTTGTATGTATTTCAAATAGGGTTCTATGTTAAACGAGGTCCCCGGCTGACAGACATTTTGGAGGACAAATCAGCAACAAAGTAACAACACTTGGTGAGCACCTTATAAGGAGCATTCATGGATTGTTTGGTTTTAATCCATTGAGCGGTTCTCTGGCAAAATATTTGTGTAGGGTCCTATATTGAACTAAGTTACCCGCTGGTGGCCATCTTGGATGACACATTTTCAACAAAGTAACAATACTTGTTCAGCACATCATAAGGAACATTCATGCCATGTTTGGTTTTAATCCATTCAGCGTTTCTCTAAGAAGATTTCTGTAATGTATTTCCCATAGGGTACTATGTTAAACTAAGTTCCCCGCTGGTGGCCATCTTGGATGACGGATCGGCAACAAAGTAATAGCACTTGGTCAGCAGCTCATTAGGAACATTCATACCATGTTTAGTTTCAATCAATTTGGCGGTTCTGTAGAATAGTTCAAAATGTGAAATGTTGACGGATGGAGGACGACGAAAAGGGATGGCAATAGCTCAAATTGCCCTTTGTGTCAGCTGAGATTAGTTTAACATATGTCCGTATGGTAAAAATCATTGAAAAATCTTATCTGAAACCAGTTGGCCACGTGAAACGTGGAAATGAATAAACAAATATTTTGAACGGTAATTTGCTCAAAATACAATTCATAGAAAATTTGTAATATGTAAATGTTACTAACGATAGAATCTCTTGATTTCATATCCATAGATCCCTCTCTTCTCTGTGTTGATGATTTTAAATACTTGGTCTTTTTTCAATTTTTTCAGTAAATCCTTATTGAAGGAGGAAACCTTCGTCACTTCTGATTCTACCAAAGCCTTGACGCTATATTTTGGTGATTTCCCAGACTTGGAAAACGGCGAATTGACTGGTCTGGTCTCCATTGGTTCGAGTATTAATGTCTTGATGTTCTTTAAAAGAATGTCAAAGCCTTGACGCTATATTTTGGTGATTTCCCAGACTTGGAAAACGGCGAATTGACTGGTCTGGTCTCCATTGTTTCGAGTATTAATGTCTTGATGTTCTTTAAAAGAATGTAAATATATATATATATATATATATATATATACACGCCTACATATCAAAATACATATATAAGTTTGAATTATAAGAATAATTAAAATAATTTTCGGATCATCGAGATCTTTTATTAGTGATGTCGCGTTGCGAAATAATTCATTATGTAATTATGTTAAAAAAAACTAATTAATTAGTCATTTCACAAAGCGGCAGCACTGATGAAGGATCTCGCTGATTAGAAAATTTTGTTAAGTTTGAATTATAACAATAATTCAAACTTAAAATTTCCAGATTAGTGAGACCATTCAGTGCTGTCGCTTTGGGAATGTCTACTTAATTATTGTTTTATTTTGATGTTGGTTTGCAATTTTTTAGACATTATTTATATATATATACATGCATAAACTAACCCAACACCGTTAAAATCATATTTAATACTCTGAATTTTTTATCAACCTATAACAACACTCGATATTATATATATTTATATCATAGGTCAATGCTATATATAAATAAAACGCATAAATTGCACAATTAAAGAGCAGTTTAGGTTACAAGGACAAGCTTAAGTTTAAAATAGAGAATTTTAATTTCTGTGTTCTCCAATTTTACCAAATCACAGTTATAAAAGCTTATTTCGCATCTTCATATGGTGTATGACAATATTGTTCACAAATAAATTGAACTAGAGAACTAGAAGTCTGGACTGTCGGAATCGACAGTTATCCCAGGACCCATACAATTGCATAAATCTAAAACCTTATGCCCATTTAAAGATGTTATGCAATTATCCTATGAAGAAATTACAAATGAAAAAAATATTTGTCACAAACTGAAATTGACAATTTTTGAAATCTGACTCTTATATTCCTCAAGTTTAGATAGTTAAAATTCTAAAACCTTACTGCACATCTATATATATATATACAAGACATTGAATAAGCATTTTTTTTTTGTGGTGGCCATGTTGACTTTACAAAGTTGTTGCGGCCATGTCATTCATGGAACAGTGACTCAATATGGATGTTGTAGCAGGCTTTCCATAAACTTTCCTGTCAAGTAGGTGGTATCAACTGATAGTTTCATGTCTATATATGATGTAGTATTCCAGAAATGGATGTTAATGCAAACTTTAACCAAAGTCAATGAAGCGTGAAATGTAGGTCAACGTGACCCAATTTTCACATGGCTGTTCCATACTACCGAAGATGTATCCACTGATGAAGTAGACTGTATGCCACGTAGAATTACCAAAATGGACCTTAAGGTTCCGTCAAAATCTATGACGAAAACACAACCACATAAATTGTCAATATTTTTATTGTTACAATTAATTCTGAACTGGAACTTGATGAAAAGTTTTCATTAAATACACATTTCATAATGCATTACATTTTTCCTTCAGAATAAATATGAAAATGGAATTGTAGATGTAACCATTTCCTTAGTGACGGATGCATTTTTCAAAAGATACCATGAGTTAGGTAGAGCATATGTTTGGAAAATAATTGTTCCAATTGTTCCATTGTCATCATGGGCAGGGCATGCGATGCTTAATTTCACAAATATATCCAATAATCAGACGATAAAAGCATTTTTAGTGTGTGGATGCGTGTGCTGTCCACGTTTATATTTATCAAAGATGTCCGAGATAAATTTCGTCATTAATGATAAAGATGACCATTTGTTAAAAGTAGTTTTATCTAGGGCTTACAGGGAATTGTATGGTAGAGATATATTTAGACAGGTCACATGACAAATAATGTAAAAATTGATAATTGTTGGTTTAATCACTTTGTGCAATGTAAACATCCGAGCAATCCAAAAAAAAAAAAAAAAACAACTAAGTTAGGAATTCCTCTGAACTTTACCTTACTTCTTCATATAATCTTGAAAGTTCATAGCCTTTACAGTTAGGAGAAATTGCGTTATTGTAGAAAAAAAATCCTGAATACATGAAGCGGAAACATCCCATTCGAAGGAGAATGTTTTTAATTAGTTTAATTCTTCTTCCGTAATTTCAAACAGAAATACATTTAAAGTATGTGCATACCTGTTTATTTAAATCAATGTGTTAAAATGATGCATTCGAGAACCTTCTAAGGGATATGTTGGGAGAATTCATATAGGAAAAGTGCATACAAATTCCATTTGCACATAAACAAAACTGCAGTTGAAATTTATAAATGCAGATTGTCAAATTCGATAATAACCTTTATAATCTGAACCATATATCGTTTATTTTGAACCACGCGTTTTGCCGCCTATTCGGCTAATTCGTAAATTTAGTATTATAGATATTGTGCATGACACCACTGTATAGATATGAAATGCATAAATTGAAAAATGATAAAGGAGTTTACGTCACAAGCTTAAATTGACAATATTTGAAATTCGACCCCACTTAATGTGCATGATGATACTATATAGTAAAAAATGCATATATTGGAAAATGATAGGCAAGTTTATGTCAGAAGCTTAAATTTACAATTTATTAAATTCGATCCCTGTGGGCCCCAATTTCAGAAAATTAAAATTCTAAACCATGATTGTACATCTACATATTGTGCATGACAATACTGTATAGAACAAGAGGCTCTCAAGAGCCTGAATCGCTCACCTGCCAAACAATGCACTATAAACTAAATTAATATATTAATGTTTGTTGTAAATTAGACTGAGTATTAAAGGTCGTGTAAAATGCTGAACCTTTTAAAAGTAAAACTGATCATGCTTCAGCATAAATGAATGACAGTGCTAAGTTTATATATAGTAATAACATTTGTTCAATGGAGGTTTAAGCAAGCTGCTTCAAAATGTTTATTTTTGAGTTCGCTGTCTTCCTCTTCTGCAGATTGAAAACCCTCGTGTTCAGAATTTTTGTTTTTTATGCCAATTCTTGAACAGGTACTCATCTCCTTCCTTCAAATTTCTCATTACCTCTGCAGCTCTGAAATGATCTACTTTACTTTACTTTGTCAGTTTTTTTCCTGCATAGAACTCGTCATGCATATATTTCCTTCTACATTACTGCCAGTTATTTTTCCTGCATAGAACCTGTCGTGCATAATTTTCTTCTGTTGAGTCTGACGGAATTGACACTGATTGGGTGTTAATGAAAAGGATGTTTACTTTTGTACCATATATAATCTTGGCCTTGTCATGAACAGAAATGATTTGTTCATATTTGCAGTCTCCCACCAGAGGGTGGTTTTCCAAGGTCTCATTTGAGCTGAATGATTTTACACAGCCATTTTTTGGGCAGTCAAATGACATCTTTCTTATTTTTGATTTTAGTGAGTTTCTGTCGTGCACAATTTTTCTTCTGAGCCTTACTAAAAATAACTCTTGTTTCTCTGTTGGCATGTCACTTTGTCCTTCTGTTGAGTCCGATGGAATTGACACTGATTGGGGGTTAATGAAAAGGATGTTTACTTTTGTACCATACATAATCTTGGCCTTGTCATGAACAGAAATGATTTGTTCATATTTGCAGTCTCCCAGCAGAAGGTGGTTTTCCAGGGTCTCATTTGAGCTGAACGATTTTACAAGGCCATCTTTTGGGCAGTCATATAAAATCTTCCTTATTTTTGGTTTTGAGTGAGTTTCTTCATCAATAAAACAAAATGCATCAACATAATAAAAAAAGGTCAGGCTCATCTTTAAGGCTCTTACAGTAAAAAGTAAGAGGCTCAAGAGAATTGATCCTCTATAGCTTACCTTGAATATAGTCCCACAAACAATCCATTTTATTTCAGATGAAAATTGTAATGGACTTTCCATAGAACTTTCATACCAAGTATCAGTTAATTTGGCTATATGGTTTCAGAGGGGTTGTTATTGAAATTTTGACCAATCAAAAAAAAAAAAGAAATCATCATAGCTGCCATATTAGCTGTCCGATGGGACGAATTATTCAAACTTTATAAAGGTCCTTCCACAGATGCTTCATACAAAGTTACAGCGCATTTGGCTTTGCAGTCTCAGAAAGAAGAAAAAAATAATTTTGACCAATCAGAAATAAGAATTCATCATCTGCTTACAGACAATAAATTACATTCTATAGAGCCAACTGTTGGCAAGAATGTTTGTTTCTTCGGCAAAACCCGAAGAGGCCAAGTTGTTTTAACTAGGTGTCGCATTGGCCACACCAGGACGACTCATTCTTTTATTTTAGAGAATGAGCCGCCTCCTGAGTGTATTCCGTGCCAGTGTCGACATAGTATTAAACATCTTTTAATTGACTGTGTAGATAAATCCGACATAATTAGTCGGTACTACACAGTCAACAATATGAAAGATTTATTTACAGTGGTCGCTGGCGACCGTCTTTTACAATATTTGAAAGATGCAGGACTGTACTCCAGAATATAGATAATTATACTATGTTCTTGAGTATAGTTATTGGTCATTGTCTTAAACTTTGTTATTATTAATTGACGTGATTTTATGTTCACTCAATATTTTATATGTTGACATTGTTAATTAAATAGCGTATCTGTGATATTATTTTTGAATGATTTTCGACTGTGATTTTAGTTTTACTGTTTATTCAAATTTCAATATTATTTGTAAATAGTTTATGATTTTAGATAATGTTTGAAATTTTAATCAGTTTGAGTTTAATTCGTTCTCGCCGTGATATTGGCTGCAATATCGCCAGCACGGCGTTAAAAAACAATCAATCAATCAATATAAAGGTCCTTCCATAGATGCTTCATATCAAGTTACAGTTCAGTTGGCTATGCGGTTTCAGAGAAGATTTTTGAAATTTTGACAATCAGAAATAAGAATTTATGGCGGCCATGTGAGTTGTGCGACCGAAACGAAATATGCAAACTTTATAAAGGTCCTTCCAAAGATGCTTCACACCGCATTTCAGTTAATTCGGCCTAGGGGTTTCAGAGAAGATCAAAATGTAAAAGTTTACAGACGGACGGACAGACGAACAAGTGATGACAAAAGCTCACATTGCCCTTTATGCAGGTGAAATAAAAACTATAAGCACACCCGAGCCTGTATTCCTAACCTGGCTTTTATTGGATCATTTGAAAATATAAGCTCTTTTGTATCCACAAGGTTGTTAAAGAAACGTAAAATGTAACCTTGATATTTGACCTTTGACCTAAATATTTTTTTGGATAAATTGAACTAGTTCTCGTCCTGAAGAACCATGAAATATTTGCCACTGGACATTAAGCAACAATCAATAAATCAAACATTTCATAGTGTATTTTCAGAGAGAATTTTTTGAAAATTGGCCAATAAAAATCAAAGACAGCCTCTTGCCTGGATTGTTTGTAGAGGTCTTTCCATACATCATACCTACAAAGTTTGGTTACAATCCGCCAAGTAGTTTCAGAGAAGATCAAAATGCGAAAAGTTTAGACGACGGACGCGCAGTGACGACATAAGCTCACATGGCATATAGGCCAGATGAGCTAAAAATAAGAATGTTTCCATGTGACATAGTTTGCATATAACGGCAAATTTTATGATTATTGCATATATAAAGGGACATGACTCGAGAACGATGAAAGTGACGCCACCAAAATTCGCATTTGAGCTGTGTGGTAGGAAGCATTGTATATACATTTGGTTGAGGCTTTCCAGTCTTTAATGCTATAAACAGCTGATTCAACCTATTAGCAGAAGAAACAAGAAATGATTGTAACATGATGCTGTTATAAGTCTCTCAAATAGAGCCCTATATAAGGTTAGTCCCCATTGGTCATCCTCTGGAAACTCACCTTATATGTCATACAATTAACCTTTTCATGTCAAACAAAAAATATAAGGTTTAGGGTGGGGATCTTGACCACTTACAATATGACATGGGTTGGGATGACCATAGGGACTTCTATATATAATTTAATGTAGCTTGTAAAACAAGAAACTATATGGTTTAGGGGTGTGAATTTTTACCATTTACAAGATATTCTACCATTTTGTAATGGCAGGGGGTTGGGATGACCATAACAATATTCTCCACACACATTAATAACATGTACGTTGATATATTTTCCCACATTTTTCAATGTCTGATGAAGGTGATTTATATATATATATATATATATATATAAAACGTTTTCCCTTTGTTTAATACATGAAACCTTCTTTCGGGAAATACAAAACTCATGAATATGGGAGACAATTCCTATATCCGCATGTATGGATCATTGATGCATATTCTATATTTAAATCCGTTCATTTTTTCGAAAAAAGTGGATGTCTAATCCCAATATACAATGTATGGTTTCACTAATTTTTGTTAGCAGTATACTGTATGTTATGATGTTTATATAAATACGGGAGATAAGTGTAATAAATTCAAAGGGAGATAATGGAACTTTGGAATATAAAGAACCAAATAACGCCACATTGTGACACCTGCCACTCATCATTGAGTAATTGGAAAGAACATTCTTTTATAAAGAAATAAATTGTACTGACAATTTTGCTTTACTGACAAAAAATTTTTTCTTTTGAACTCTTCAAAATTCAAGAATGAAATTTTAATCCGATTTCCTTTTTGAGAACTGAGAAAACCTTTCAATTTTTTTATGTTTGAAAAGTTACCTCTCAGCAAGATAGCTATTGTAAAAAAATAACAGTGCCTGTATTAAGCTAACATTTATGAATAAAAAGATTGAAAGAATATAATGACATATTTGTAAAGTCTTCAAATCATTGTTGTCGCCAGGCAATGCAAGCGTTTCGGGGGATATAGTAATAAAATCGTTCAATCCTTTGAAGGATTGTAAGACCATATCTTATTGCCATTTTGATTTGACAATTTTTATGGGACTTTGACTCTTTTTGGGGGGTACATTGATATTTTGTGGACTTAAGACCTCTAAAATTTGAAGGATTGTTTGCCATCATATATAGTTGATCATATCATATCGCCATTTTGACACTTTTGTACTGTTGTAAATATATTGGCGGGGGGCATGTCGTTACAGCGTAGCAATCTTGGTATTACAAGATGCATGCAGTAGAAGCTGGTATGACATTAAGGCTTATCACTATATCAGCGGAATCACAAATAAGGGTACTTTTTTCACTGCATGTCGTAAGAGACAAGACTTACGACTGATCATTAATCCCCTGAATATATACAAGTTATAAGTGACCTATCTCTGACTTCTAGTGAAACATTACATTGGGCATTAAAATGTAATAAACAGCTGCGCCACGAGCGCATGATACGCCCGTCGATTTGTGAAAAAAAACCATAATAAATGTTTTTGGAATCCTCCTTTATTTAGCGGAGCTGCTAGTGGGATGTATATGGAAACCCGAAAAAACGTAAGCGTGTAAACTTTTAAGCAATAGAGATACGGCGCGAAATATGACCAAAAAAGACTACCTTTTTTACCAAAAAGCTCAATAAAAATTCAGTAACTCAAAAATAAAATAAAGAATTAAAAACCAATTGTTAACAATTGAAGGTCTTTCCACCTCAATTGCACATATGTTGATAAAAAAATTGAGGTTTAAAATGTAATTTTTGGTACATATCTAAGCTTTCAGCGATTGCAAAAATATATTGTTCTATGTACTTTTGATTGAAATAAGGGAGGTATTATGCTACTTCCAGTATTACAAATATCACTTCTGGTTTGATATGTTAGGTAATCTCACAATTTTTATAAAAATATTAGGACTGCTAGTTTGAATCACCAAGAAAAATGTTTATTTCTGGTTAACTAAATGTTTGTGGTGAATTATACTGCTTTGCCCTATAAACATCAAAAACGTCATTAATATGACCTTAGAAATTGAAAATTCTTGACGTTTTCATGGGTTGTAACATTGTCACTTTAATTAACATTCCAATATATTCAAATATATTATGTACCATCGTCAAGTTATAAACGAAAAACCTTAAGTTTCAACGTTCTAGGAGCAATTTCTCCCAAAAGATGAAAAAAAATTTAAAAAAAAGAAAGAAAAAAAATTATAATAAAGTAGCAATATCTCTTTTTCGGAAAGCGGGACAGGCTTTTTTTTTGTTTATTTGTTTGTTTGTTTGTTTGTTCATGAATCAATTTTTTTTTATTTATCGATTGCAAGTTTTCCAAGGATTGCTGAATACAAGTAGGGGGGCATTGTATTTTTATTTCTCTAGATACACAAGTGACAGTAAAAGTACACTTCTACTATAATGTTTACTTCTATTTTAGGAAGGTTGTATGACGTTGTGTAAGTCACGTGACGTCCATTTATATATGTCTGGACTTAAGGTTATTTCTTTCTTTTCGAGAGAGGACGTCGTCGGGTGAACATGGCACAGGATAATGCAATTTGCTGTTTGATGTGGAAATAGTCATTAATAGAAAACTGAGTGTACGTGTACACATCTACTTATGTCAGAATGAAGATTCATGTAGAAATTTGATCTCACGATTTATTTATTTCGATTTCCCCTGCCATTTTTAGCAGACGACATCTCCGTAAATAAAGTACTGTTAATTTGACGCGAAATTTTTACATTCGGATGCAATAAATTGGTAACGTTTGAACGAATCTTGTGTCTTCTGGAGGAAAATAGCTTTTAATTACTGCACTGCGCGAACGCTATTTTCAGGAAATTGTAGTTAGTGTCATAATTTATTCTCATTAACAAAGCCCTGGATATCCCCTAGCTATCTACTTGTACTTCATATGCATTTACATGTAAACTCAGTAAAATCAATTTATATTCGCTCAAATCGAAATCGGGGGGCGGGGGGGGGGGGGGGGGGGGGGCTGTATTTACACATTAAAAGGTCATTTCTGACTTAGATATTTTTGAAACCTAATCCTCACTGTCATCAATTTGCCACACTTTTTAAGTTGATATCATGAAAAAAAGTTCACTTCCGGTTGATATTTTTAAATTTTCAATTTTTGAAAGGCCAGAACTCTTACTATATTAAATCAGATTTAAAACTCTTCATAGTTTTGAGATGTGCAAAGACCCATTCTACCCTCCGGTACCCATTTTATATCAATAAGAGGAATGCTTTTCTAATTATTAGAAAAAAAAGTTTACCTCAACCCATGTTGGAGATCTATAATTTTAAGAGATACAGCTAAAAGTTGAGGTAATTCTAGGAGTACTATAAAATACCAAAATGCTACATCAAAGACAAATATGAAATACTGCCAAAACAATTTTGCGCCAAGAAAAAATGTTTTTTTTTCAAATTTTTCAATCTTTAAAAATTTTTCATTTTTTCTCTTACGAAAATGGAAAATAACATATTTTAAATGATTCCTGCTAAAAAATAATGCATTTTTGAAAAACTTCCATGTATTACACTTCAAATTAGAAAAACATCATTTTCTAGAACATGACCTTTGACCTTGACACCATTTTGAAGGTCATTTGTCCCTGGTGTCAAAACAAAAGACCCCATGCCTCTATCTTGTACCGGTAATAAGTTATTAGCCAAAAACCGAAAATTTAAACGTTCTAGGGGCAATTACGCCTATAAAATGACGTCATACAACTTTTATGCAAATGTAACAAAGCTAGGTCTCAACGTCCTCAACATTTTCTCCATTACATTTTATCAGCTATCTTTTACCGTTTCAGAGGAGAAGCGATCACAAGCAAAAGTCAAAATTTAGAACGTGACCTTGACCTTTGACGACCTCATTTTCATTTTTATGGACCAAGGACCTCAAATCAAAAGACCCTAGGCCTCTATCACTTATGGTTTTCCAGTTAAAATACATTTCACTTATATCAAATACAAAAGGGGAAATAACTCTCATATGGAATCTCTATACGGCTTCGGTCAAAATAAAACAGAACATCCTGAGGATATAACGAGCAATTTGGAAAAATAAATTTGTCGGTTTCTTATTCGGTTGCAAAGCCTTAGGAATAACAAGATTGATTGATTGATTGATTGATTGTATTTTAACGCCGTGCTGGCGATATTGCAGCCAATATCACGGCGAGAACGAATTAAACTCAAACTGATTAAAATTTCAAGCATTAACTAAAATCAATAAACTATCTACAAATAATATTGAGATTTGAATAAACAGTAAAACTAGAATCACAGTCGAACATCATTCAAAAATAATATCACAGATACGCTATTTAATTAACAATGTCAACATATAAAATTCAGTAAACATAAAATTAAGTCAATTAATAATAACAAAGTTTAAGACAATGACAAATAACTATACTCAAGAACATAGTATAATAATCTATATTCTGGAGTATAGTCCTACGTCTTTCAAATATTGTAAAAGACGGTCGCCAGCGACCACTGTAAATAAATCTTTCATATTGTTGACTGTGTAGTACCGACAAATTATGTCGGATTTATCTACACAGTCAATTAAAAGGTGTTTAACAGAGTGACGGCATTGGCATGGAATACACTCAGGAGCCGGCTCACTCTCTAAAATAAAAGAATGAGTCGTCCTGGTGTGGCCAATGCGACATCTGGTCAACACAACCTGGTCTTTTCGGCTTTTGCCGTAAAAATAAACATTCTTGCCAACAGTTGGCTCTATCGAATGTAATTTATTGTCTGTAAGCAGATCCCACTGGGACTGCCACAGACGTAAAACATATTTGTATATTAAAGGTTTAAAATCAGAGTAAGGCACTGACATATTAGTTATGGGGTCATCTAACGCATCCTTCGCTATTCTATCTACGACTGTGTTTCCCTTAATACCAATATGACTTGGTACCCAGAGAAAAATGATTTCTTTGCCCATTTGGACAAGTCTTTTATAAAATTCAATAATATGGGCAATTAAAGGGTTTTTATATTTCTGACCTTCTATAGCCATTAAACACGAAAGTGAATCTGAACAAATAAGAAATTTAAGTTTTTCAGATGTTCTAGCAAACTTTAAAGCAAGAATTATGGCTCTGGCTTCAGCAGTAAAAATGGAACTGGAGGATGGAAGACGGAGAGTTGCTGCTTGTTGTCCATAGACAGCAGCTGCAGCCACTTTGTCCCCGTCCTTCGACCCATCAGTATAAATAAAGTTATGAAATTCAAACTTTGATTTTATTTCAGCAAAGTCTTGTTGAATAAGAATAGGGTTTGTTTCGGACTTCTTATGTTTTCTTAGGTCAAAAATAAACATAGGTTTGGGTACAAGCCAAGGTGGTGATTGAGGTATATTTATGAGGGCAATTTCATCAAGGTTGATGTTAGAACCAGAAATATGTGGTTTCATCCGGATACCAAACGGAGGAATTTTATTTTCATGTTGTTCAAATATGTCCTCATAGAGAGGATTAAAAACACAGTCGTAGGCAGGATTTGAAGGATATGCTTTTAGCTTGGTTAAGTATTGTAAACCAAGTTTTATCCTACGGTTATAAAGAGACGGCTCGTTCGCCTCTACATATAAACTCTCCACAGGAGAAGTTCTGAACGCCCCCAAGGCCAAACGTAGGCCTTGGTGGTGAACAGTATCTAAAATTTGTATGTAGGATTTGCGAGCAGATCCATATATAATGGAACCATAATCAAGTTTTGATCGTACAAGCGATCGATATAAATTTAACAATATGTTTTTATCAGCACCCCAGTCAGTGCTGGAAACAACTTTTAAAATATCCAATGCTTTCAAACATTTAGCTTTTAGCATTTTGATATGGGGTAGAAAGGTGAGTTTACTATCGAACATAAGTCCAAGAAATTTGGTTTCCTTAACAACTTTAATAGGCGAGTTGTAGAGTTTTAGCTCAGGGTCTAAATGCATTTTGCGTTTATTGCAAAAATGCATGCAAACAGTTTTGGAGCTGGAAAATTTAAAACCATTTTCCATAGCCCATTTTTCAATTTTATTTAATGACAACTGTAGTTGTCTTTCAATATTGTTCATATTTTTTGCCCTATAACATATCAAAAAGTCATCTACATACAGGGAGCCTTCAACACTTTGTTTTAATGTTTTAGCTAAACTGTTTATTTTTATACTAAATAAAGTGACGGAGAGGATACTTCCCTGAGGAACACCCATCTCTTGTTCAAAAGGGTCAGACATAGTTGTGTTAACCTTTACCTTGAACTGTCTGTCTGAAAGAAAGTTTTCAATGAAGGTAGGTAACCTACCTTTCAACCCCATATCATTTAAGTCTTTTAAAATGCCATATTTCCATGTGGTGTCGTAGGCTTTTTCCAGATCGAAAAAGACCGACACCACATGTTCCCCTTTAGCAAACCCATTTCGAATAAAAGATTCAAATCTAACGAGATGATCTAATGTGCTTCTGCCTTGTCGGAATCCACACTGTATATTTGACAGGAGACCGTTTGTCTCTAGGAACCAAACAAGGCGGTCATTGATCATTCGTTCCATTGTTTTACAAATGCAACTTGTGAGGGCAATAGGCCGATAATTCGACGGTTCAAAATGATCCTTCCCAGGTTTTGGGACAGGGATAACGGTAGCTAGCTTCCAAATGGAAGGCAAGTCGCCAGTCTCCCATACTTTATTAAAAAGATCCAATAGTACTTGAAGAGTCGCATCAGGCATACGTTTAAGGAGTTGATAATGGATATCGTCAGGGCCAGAAGCTGTGTCATGGGCCTTGGCCAGAGAGGATTTAAGCTCTTCGAGAGAGAAAGGAAGGTTGTAGTCTTCTAAATTATTTGATTTAAAGTTCAGTTTGGTTTTTTCAGTGCGGTTTTTAATTTCTTGAAATGTTTCGGAATAATTTCGAGAAGAAGAATGTTTTGAGAAGGTTTCACCGAGTTTATTAGAAATGTCATTTTCCGAGGTCAAGAGGGTTTGGCCATCTTTAAGGTGGTGAAGATTGGCCTTTCTTTTTTTCCCATTAATTTTTTGTATAAAATTCCAAACTTTATTCATCGGTGTATGCGAGTTTATTTTAGACACGAAGTTTTGCCAAGACTTGCGCCGCTTATGTTTAAATGTTCGGCGTGCTTTCGCACGAAATATACGAACATTACTGAGATTGTCAGAGGTTGGATTCATGTTGAACCGTCGTTCGGCCTTTTTCCTGTGTTTCTTAGCTTCCTCACAGTCGTCATCGAACCAGGGTTTGCTTGGTTGTTTAGGATTTGTCGAGGTTTTAGGAATGGCTCTCTCAGCTATCGATACTAACGTTTCAGTAAATTTAAGGATCTGATCGCTATCGTTATCGAAAATGTCTGTTCTAAGTTCATCTCGACAGAGTTGCTCGAACAAAGTCCAATTGGCTTTGTCAAATTTCCAGCGAGCGACTCTTTCAGAGGTCGAGGGAAACAGATTTTCCATAATTAAGGGAAAGTGATCACTTCCACATAAATCATCATGGACTCGCCATGAATAATCCAATAAGAGTGAAGGATCACAAATTGTCAGATCAATAGCTGAGTAAGAACCATTCCCTGGATGGAGGTAGGTATCCGATCCATCGTTAAAAATGCACAAACTTTCCTGATTTAAGAAATCTTCAATCTTTTTGCCTTTGTCATTTTGAGAGTTACTGCCCCACAGAGGATTATGGGCGTTAAAGTCACCCATAAGAAGAAACGGGGCAGGTAACTGATCTATCAAAGATTTAAGTTGATTTATTTCTAAGTGACAGTTTGGTGGGATATATACAGAACATAATGTAACAGTTTTATTAAGTGTTATTCGGATAGCAACAGCTTGTAAATCAGTTTGTAGAGATATTTGACTGTGAATGATGTCATGTTTAACAAGGATGGATGAGCCGCCAGCAGCTCTTTCATCCTGTTTTACTCGTGTGCTGTAGAGAGAATAATTTTTAATATTTATATTATCGTTTTCTTTTAAATGAGTCTCTTGAAGACAAAAGGCAACTGGGAGGAAAGTCTGAGCAAGAAGAGATAATTCAATTAAATTAATTTTTAAACCTCGACAATTCCATTGGATAATGTTGTTCATTTTTCAGGTGGTCGAATTGGGGAATATTTTTTTCTGGATCGATCTGTTGAACAACTTCTGTGGCGTCTTTCTTGCGAAGCGCCCGATTCTGTGACTGGAGGACCAAAACCCTCAGCTGGTACTAATGGGTCCGGCCAGATGGAATCCAGATTCCCATGTGACGATGTATCCATCTGCTCAGAGTCTTCATCGATATCATCGTCGAACTCTGAGCAGAGGTCTCGAAACTTGTTGACCTTTTGACCTTTTTCAGCCTTCGAGAGGCGATTTGAAAAACTCATCTTTTTAGATTGATCTTGTGATGAGGGACGTGCAACTTTCTGTGATTGTGGCTGTTTTTGAGGTGATTTTTTGCTTGAAGATATAGAAGAGCGTTTTTTAGGAGTTGGCTTTTCTTGATTACTGACACTTGAGGAGAGAGAAGTGTCAGATGTTTGTGAAGAACTGGATGAAGACTGTTTAGGATGAGATGTTTGTCCATTTGATTGGTTTGGTTTGGCGACGAGAACCGGAAATTCTGTTCCGTCAGGCCAAGTGAAATTCGTTTGAGTTGCAAAAGATCTATTAGGTTTAGATAATTTAACTTTGTCAGCGTATGAAGTTGTAGAAGGTGAATCCGAGGCAGAGACAATTTTTCGAGCTTCTTGGTATGTAATACGTTTTTCTACTTTAATTTTTTGAATTTGAAGTTCTCTTTTATAACAATCACAGTCTCTAGATGATGACATATGTTCCTGACCACAATTACAGCATTTCGGAGTGCGTTCACATTCAAAGCTGGAATGCCCCTGTTCAGCACATTTGACGCATTTTTCCGTCCCACGGCAACTATTTTTTCCGTGTCCAAACTTCTGGCACTTGAAGCACCGGATAGGATTGGGGACGTATAGGTCAACTTTGATTCTATATGGTCCTATGTAAATGTGATCAGGAACATTTGGAAGTTCGAATGTAAATAGATAGGTATTCAATTTAAGTATTTTATTTCCAGATTTTTTGGTAAACCGTTTGACTTTAGTAATATGTTGCTCTTTCAGTTCAGCACAAATTTCTTCTTCAGACATGTCATTGAGATCATTATCTCTGTCTCGGATTATTCCTTGGCTGTAATTGAGTGATCTGTGTGGAGTTGCAGAGATTCCAACGTCCATTATTGACGTCATGGACAACAGATTTTTAGACTGTTGTTGTCGTGTGCACTCCACTAACAGACATCCATTTTTCAATTTGTTAACCTTTTTAACAGTTCCTGCAACAGACTGGATTTTTTTGTGAAGAACAAATGGGGAAATTTTGGTTAAAGGTTTTTCTGAATTTAAACTTGCCAGTACAATAAATCTTGGAAAAGTGTCAGAAGTGGTATTTAAAATTTTATTTGGAACGTCATCCTCATCACTGCTGTTGTCTAATTTTCTTTTACATGTCGGTTGGTTTTGTTTGTTTTGGAAGTCCATGGTGATTTATATATATTTCGTTACCCTAGCTCCCCGCCCACCACGGAGCAGCATCAATACGATGTATGCCTGCCACATTTGCGACAAGCATGATGTGATTCATCGCCCTGATGCACTCTAGCATCCATGATGGATACCAGAATACATCAAAACGACGCACGCCTGTCACATCTGCGACAAGCACCAGGGATACTAGGATAAGATACTCGCATAGAGTACCTCTTAATGGGCGCAAGCCTTGTGCCAGGGGTTGCCCAGCAAGACAACCGCCCAAAGTAACATCTACACGATTGACCCATAAGCCACCGCCTTCTTAAACCCAACCAATGAAAATGGTACTACTGTTGTACATTCTGGAAACAGGTTAGATTCAATGGCTTGGCGTGACCAGCCGATTGATCGAGACCGGGCCCATCCGACCGCCCGTTTCAGATAAAGTAAGGGCCAAAGTGGCGTGTTTCAACCACCAGGATCCCGTCCTCTATCCTTACGGGTATCCACACACGGCAAACATGTGGCCTCATTAAGCCGAGGAAGCCTTACCCCATAAGCCACCGCCTTCTCCGCTGCCTCCGTCAGTGGCTATCTTCAGAGACCCCAGAACCAAAACATCAATCTCATACGATACCTGCACACCACCCTAACCCGACCCATGGTATCGAGGTGTCATAAAAGGTTCATATGGGTCTCTTCAAACAACCACGAGAAAACAGCAGAGGGCTAGACATGACCAGTAAGTGACCAGACCGGGGCAATCCAGCCAATTTTTGAGCTGGTTGTTCAAATATTTCATAAATTGTGAAACCAAAAATTGTGACCAAGACATTTTAAACAGTTGATACAAATGACAGGTATAATTTAGATTTCAATATTAAGAAAATAATAAAACAAAAATAATGGAAATAAATAAAGATCCAATTCAAAAGTAAAGAAATTTTGAGCTTGTTAAAGTTTGTGACCCATTAGCCAACACCAATCCCGCCAAACAGCAATTTGGAATTCGATTTATCAATTTGGGGAGAAAAAAAATATATATACGCGTTACAAAAAGGGACTGATGTGACCAGCCGATTGACCGAATCGGGTCCATCCGGCCTCCCGTCTAGGTAAAGATTGTGCCCCAGATGGTGATCGGAACCGTTTTTCCGGCCATCCAGGAACACTCCCTATTACCGACACGGGTAAGCGACAAACGGCAAACATGTCGCCTCTTTAGGGGCCTCTTACGCCAAGCCGAGGAGCTGTGGGCCTATTCTATTGTGTCCCCGGGACCCACACGGGGGGGAATAACAAGAAAAACAGTGTTAGGGGAGATAACTCTTATATGGGAAAGTATTCGGTTAAGCGGTGTCAGTTTCAAAAGCGTATAAACTGTTCGATATCATATTCCAAATATCTAAGCGACATCTTGCGAAACAAAAAAAAAAACAGCGAAGCAACAAAATTTGGCGGAAGAAAAAAAAAATAATCAGAAGAAAACCAATAGGTCTTTTCCACTGACCTAATTATCACGAAAAAGTACACAGATCTTCAGATTAATATAACCAAAAAGTGTGTAAAGTTTTATGCAATAATGACAAATCGTCGCGAGATACGGCGCGATATGTGAACCCCACCCCCCTTATTCACAAAAAACTCTAACTCTAAAAAAAAATTTGAATCATCACCAAAAAGTATACAGATCTTTAGATTAATATAACTACAAAGTGTATAAAGTTTTAAGCATAATCATAAATCGTGTTTGAGATACGGTGCGACATGTGAAAATAACACACTTCTGTTTTAGTTACAAAGTCCCGTAACTCATAAAGTTTTATTCTTATTTTCACCAGAAAGTATACAGACCGTTTGACCATCATAAGAAACAACTATGTTAAGTTTCGTGAAATTTGGATGCGTTGTTCTCAAGTTACGACAGACAGACGGACGCCGGACATTTGTATATCATAATACGTCCCGTCAAAATTTTGACGGGCGTATACAAAGGGAAAACACAGTTTAATAATTATTATCTGGAAACCTTGGAAATTCAAATTTTTAATGATAAGGGGCTATTAATCCTTAACAATTAAAGTAAAAATTGTTGACCTGTATTTTAAATTCGGTATCACTATGCAATTTTAAAATCTAATTCTTACATTATTGCATCAAGAACCGATGACTTGCTGCGAAACAAGAATATCAGATATTTTGGAGTTAAAATATGGAACAACTGTTGAAACATTACATATACAGCTGCTGTCAGGGTATTTAGTGGAGACGGTCCAGCTAGACAAATCGAGGCAGGACAACAAAGGGAAGGTAAAATGAACCATCAGGCATGCTGAAATAATCTACCCATATCTATAAAGGATAGGACACAATTTCTTACAAAAGGAAACCTTTGAAAAAAATGTTGTACATCGTGTTGGAAGAGCTGCCATACGTGATTAAAAACTACGAGACAAAGAATAAATTTGGGAAATTTGCAACGAAAGTAATTTGAGACAAAAATCAAATAAATGAATTAGATGCCAGATTGATTGCCGTCAAGCTTGCAAAATTTAACACAAAATTTGATGAAGAAATAATTATTTTCAAAATACTGCAGTTAGTAGGTACTTGAACTTACATCATTGGTATTGCATACGGGACAGAATCCACAAGAACACCAAAACAGATTCTACGACTCCATTGTGTATGCTAAAAGTTTGCCATCTTGTCGAGAACACTGGCAATCCAAACAAAATTTCAGTAAGAAAAATTTCCGGTATTCATAATTAGTTTCGCCACTCATTTACCAGAGACACATCGGGTTTTTAAATATAGATTCTCCTTCTGGTACGAGATAGTTAGATTTTTTATTTTCAACGCGCCAGTTTTAGCGAGCGTGTTAATTCTAACATTTAACTATCGAGGGGGGGGGGGGGGGGGGGGAATTCGATAACCCACGATTAACTGGAAGGAGAATCTGTTTCTCATATGATTTCGACAAAAACCTCAAGAAAATACCGTTGCTACGCAATTTGTTTACACGAACGTCATTTCGGAATATAAAATCCGTGAATAGCAGTGGGGAAATTGCACGAGACTAATTTTAAACCAGACATTCCAAGAATGGGAGAATACTGTAAATTCGGAAATTATTGCTAAGTTTTTATTATTGCGAAAAATGCGACAGGGTTGTAATCGCAATAATTTAAACTCGCATTTTGGAATTGTTTTTTAATTAATTAAGCGGGATTTTTCTCAATATCTCAAAAATTTAAATCGAATTTTGGTCTAAAATGACAAAATCGGAATAATTAATGCACGCAATAATTTCTGAATTTACAGTACTAAATCCATGTTAACTGAACACGAAGAAAGATCTTTTCCGAGTTATAACTGAACTGACCACATCATTCAAAATCTAATGATACGTTTCCATGCACAATGAAATACAGAAAATCGATTGGATTAATTTAAACAACAGGAAACGAGATCATCTTCTTCCTAAACGAATACAGACGATCATTACAAACTTCTTCAGTGTCATCTCTAAATATCTTCTTCTGCTTTGAATAAATGCATGGTGGATTTTGAAGACGACAATGTTGTTTTCTGTGTTGGTGGGTTGACCCAAACTTTAAAAGATGAAGGAACAGTGTCAGCACATTTCCGATTCAAATCTGTAAAAGAAGAGTGTCATCGTGTGAAAAAGACCCTTCTCCTGATTGAAGACCTAAAATGAAAATGGAAAAGCATCTTGGTTTTATCTTGATGAGAAAAAAGACAACAAGGTTCAAAGTATGTTGACCAAAGCTACTTGCTGTAAGATGTAATGACTTCCATTGCATGGTTTTCAAGACATTTATGACATAGAATAGATATTTATAGATAAATCAAGGTCATAATATGGAAAGCCTGACCATAGTAGGTAACATGTTCGGACAATGCCACACCTCAGCACGCTAAAGACGCCTTCTGTAATTGACCAATATTAATTTATATAAAGTAAGAACCTTACGTAAGTAGTATATATGTTTGTTTATAAAATTTTAGGTGCCAAGCAGACAAACATATACGAAAATTGGCAAAACTAACACACCTTTTGAACAGACATTTTCATGAAGCCATGTGGCTGTTAATCATCATTCAAATGACCAGAGTCAAAGACGGAATATTCGAATTTCACGGATCTACAAAGTTAAAATTTTATCACCAATTTGGCAACTTGCATGTATTATGAATTACAAGGAACCAAACATATTTATAAGTTACTATAGCAACTAATTTGGTGCCAATTAGAGCCCTGTAAAGGCATAGACCATATTATGTTTAAATATTCAGTTTTCGGTTACACTGTTGATCGCAGAACAGAAACATGAGAACAAAGACGTGTAACCAACCACATGTATCAAAGGTAAATGGCAAATTAATATTTTGTGATACAATATTCAGTGCTGGTGGACTGCAAGTCCCAGAGGGCATTATCAGCCCAGTAGCCAGAATTTTTGTCCTGTCATGATTCATTACTTAACTACCTTTAAATTTTTCGTTCAAAATTTGACAAAAATTTACCAGAAAGTTCTAAGGCTTTTCGTTTTGATGCAGATAAAATTCTAGCTGAATTTGGATACCTGTTTGTTTTCATTTTTGATGGTTGCTTATTAATTCATCATTATATCTTTAACCGATTTTCCGATATTTTGATCTCGATCACTGCTGATGAGTTGTCAGTCAACGAAATGGTCACATAGTGCATCAAATTTATTTCGGCATTTGTGATATGTTTTATTAACTCAATTATAAAAAAAAAAACATCCGTTATATGGCGACCCGCCAGTCAAGCAAAAGTCGGATAAAAACTGAAAAAGAAGCTTTGATCATGAGAAAGTGGACTGCTTTTTATAAATACTGTTATGTAGATCTGTATATTTACAATTTGATTTCATGGCGGAGCAGTTAAAACACTGTCAATCTTGTCAGTCAACCCTCCACTTCTATAATGCCTTGGGAGTTAAACCTTCAGCATTTTCATGCTCGATGTGTGTCCAATTTCCTGAATGTGGTCATATGACTCAAGTTAGGGAAAACTCATAATAGTGGAAATAATAAGAGAGGACTTGGAACTTTTGAAATCAATACAAAAGCTTCAACAGAAGCGTTTTTTTATGTAGTTTTACTTACGAATTGATTAAATGTTTGCAATATTCTTTTCAGTCGGAGGATATAAAAACAATACATGTACATTGTTGAAAAATATAGGTTAATTAATTTTATTCGGGCGAAACGGGTTGAAATGTTTTATTCACATCAACTTTCCAAGGTAAACAGATCAATTGTCATAAATGTACATGTAACCGGGTTTCTCAGGGGCTTCCATTAAAAGCCGAGTCAGTAGGTTCAATACTTTTATTGATCAGACGTATAAATATTTGGGTAGATAGATGGATGACCCTACAATATAAATAACAATTTTCAGTACTAAGAAATTTACTCTACATACAAATTTCCTAGTTTTGACAAAATAATTACTACCTTGTCTAATACTTCAAAATAAATACAAAATAAGTGAAAATATATGAAAACTACATATTTTAAAATTAATAATAATTCTTACACCAGATTTAAGTATGTTTTCTAATAAAAATATGCATTATGTAGATATTTAATAATTTAGCTGAAAAGTGTTATTTTCCTTATTGTCTGACCATTTTTAACTGTAATAACAACAAAATTTAATATTGCACATACAGAAAACTACAAATATTTTGCACGGACAATTACAATTAAAAACACACATTTAACATGAATCTGACCTCACATGAGGTGTAAAGACCCCTGCCTTTCAAAAATGCATTAGACACTGGTAAAGACAAAAATGTCTGTATCATCTGTTCTGGAGGATGACTATCAACATTGACCTGCATAACAAAGTTTGCTTATTATAGTCAGATTTACAAAAATACACATATATACACATATACATTTTCTGGCATCCTAAAAATTGCACATAAATCAAATTGGTCAAAATGCTAATTTTGAACAATAAGCTTAATTATCAAAGTTTAATGTTTAAAATATTATATTTATTTATTCAGTTATTTACAGAATCACACTCTGATTTTCTCGTACTCCATTGTAGGCTATAATTATCAGATTTACATTATTCTGAGGGAATTAATTATTAATTATAAATTTTAATTAAATTAATAATATTATATTAAACATATTTTATAACCTTCAAAATTATCATTTTATAATATCACATTCATTTCTCTCAAAATCACACATTCAATCATTCATTCTGGCAAAAAGTAATTAGTTTGGACTAGAGTTAGTAGAAACAAACCTTATAACAGTATTTTCTTGGCTTGAGTTTGTATTAGTTATAGTGGAAAATTAAAGTATCAAACCAGGTAAACAGAAGTTTTTCTTTATACATTTTCCTTCCACAATTGCCTCAGAACAAAAGAAAAAGTGTTGAAAGTATGTACAACCAATCATAATTAAGAACTGAGTAGCTTTATGGGTGACTGCACAGGTAAAGTAGATTGAGTTAGAGTATCCAAACAGTAAGATCAAAAGTACATGAACCAGAAAGAACAAAATCCAGACATAGTGATACAACAAATCCAAACCAAAACTGTTAAGTCAAGTCCTTATGTCTTAATGACTACACTAAAATAAACAATTACTACTAATTATAATAAATTACAACAAGTGAAGCATGCAGAAGAATCAGAACAGAAGTTTTTACTAAAGAAGCAATTGAGTGTTCCTTTATTAACGCAGGTTTGAAAAACAAATGAACAAGTATAATGCTTATATTATTTTTACTAACAAACATGCAGGGAACTATTATTTTTGTATAGCAACATAATATTTTTCACAGAAAGCTCATAATTTCATATTGCACTAGCGCATTATAGCTTCAAAATTCATGAGGTCATCAACAACAAAGAGTCATTTTAAACAAATTTTTAGACTATGCTATACAGTAAAGACGTTATGAATATTGGGGAATATTGTCCCGGTAGAACATAAAATAAGTGGTTAACGTTGAAAATTTATAAGGAAATTCTGTTCACTCAGAAATTACCATGATAAAAAAGAGAGTCATGTTCAAATGTACAGATTGCACACAAGAACACAGATATGAAAATTAATACTGAAGATTTAATTTGAGATTTGTATACCTACCCACATTTAAAATCAGTTAAAACATTTGTTATATATTTACAGCATTAAAATATTGAAACAATTTCCAGATTATTATCAAAATGAGTTAATGGTTAAATTACAGATGTGCTCTTTACTCTCATGGTAACAATATGAATAAATGAAAGCTTTGATATTTTTGTTATAGAAAATGAAGAAATAAAAGGTATTACTGCTTCTAGTTAAGGTGGTCCCAAACTTGAATGCAGAGATTTCAGATGTGTCAGATAAGAACATTTTAATTTATTTTAAATTAATAATTTATCTTTTTTACCATTTTTATATGGTCAATATATGATATATTATATAATTTATTCTCTTTGCTCGTATGAACGATATTTATTTCGTTATGACAAGGTAGAAGATGATTGGGATGAGTACCGCAATTTTGAAATAAGAAGTGCATTTCACGAATTTATCGAAAAATTACATAGATATCAAGTACATATATGGACATTTAACACAATACTTTCAAGAAGGGACGAGACTTAATCTTGATTTAAAGTGTTCTCTTGTCGAAACCTATGTAGAGAAATGTTTTATGTACTAGAATATAACACCAACTAGTTTTTTTAATCCTATTTATTTATTTATTTAGTTGGGGTTTAACGCCGTTTTCAGCACATTTTGGCCATTTCGCGGCGGCCAGTTTTTATTGGTGGAGGAAGCCGGAGTACCCGGAGAGAACCACCGACCTTCGGTAGGAAAATTGGCAATCCTTGTCAATTAAGATCGGAGTCGAACCCACCCCGCCACAGGTGAGATTCGAACTCACAACCCCAGCGTTGACAGGCTAGTGATCAGTAGTAGTCATGACGAACTACCTAGACCACTCGGCCACCGAGGCCCCTTTTTTAATCCTACAGTTTTAGTAAAAACTTTATTCTGAGTGATTTTTTTTTCTTTTTTTACTCTATAATATATTTCGGTATGATATAATTTGATTTTAAAATTAAAACAGCAAATTAATTATTTTATTTCTTTTAATTTTGATGTTCAAAATTCATAATTGCCAGGGTCATAAATGGTTCTAGGGTAGAACTGTCATAATTGGTTTTAGGGTAGAACCGTCCAGAATGGTTCTAGGGTAGAACTGTCATAAATGGTTCTATTGTAGAACCGTGCAGAATGGTACTTTGGTAGAACTGTCATAAACGGTTCTAGGTCCAGACACACCCTGTCATAAACGGTTCTAATGGTGTCAGGATGACAGTTCTAGAACAGTTCTGATGACAGTTTAGGACAGTTCAAATGAAAGGTTAGAACTGAGCTCAACTGCATGTTTTCTTTATTTTTCTGGACTCTACTTATAAACTGAACCTTCTTAAGGTAATGCATTATCCATGTGCATTACAGGTCAATTCAAGGATGATTTTAAATAACGTTTGACAATTTTAATATTCTTAAAGATGTATGTAAATATCATCCTGACGACAAAAAATCTAAACCTCATTCAGCTATTCGCTGTCAATTACTGCCAAGCTTCTGGACGAATTAGGTTTTCCACACAAAGTAAATAAATCCAGCCTCCCGATTTTTTCGCCTGTTCTTATTTTCTGTACAGTGTGGATTTCATTGTACGATTATTGATTACTTTCCCATTGAAATTCAGGTTCATAGTCACGTAAAAATAACCGTTCAATAAATAATATCGTATATTTTCACGCTTCTGAGACAGAAGACGACGACATGGTCGTCATGCTATTATTAATAAATATTCATTTGCGCACCAGGTCTTACCTCCCCATTGAAAAAACATCCTAAATATACCTGCGAGCTGCCAAGAGGAAAAACGAAAAAATGATATTAGTGGAGTGGAGATTCAATAGACATTGTGATGTAAACTTACTGTGTATGGTTTTGATACAAGTATTTCATAGTGTTACGATACGTATTTTTGTACTGAATATTGATATTAACTAGATCCACTCTCCGAATTCAATTTTGTCTGAACAGATAAAATACGAGGTTATATCAATGCATGTTTTTTATAATGTTAAAATATAAATTCCAACAGTGGAAAAGAGATTCTTTTTTTTGGGGGGGAAAATTTGAAGAAAATTGTTCGTCGTTTCATGTAATTATACTGTAATCTTTTTTGGGGGGAAATATCAGACAACCTAAATAATCATATCCTTTCATTTGGATGACGCCAGCAAGTGATGTATGATCATTTAATGCTTACTGTATTCCATTATGGGATCTAGACAGAATCACTATATCATCCCCAAGCTTAATCTTAAATTGAATGATTTTTCCATGACCAAAGGTTCAACTAATTTGCTAATATGGCATGTAGATCGCTAATAAAACAGTTAAATAGCGGCCATTACCTTGTTGTATCCCCACTTTTTAGACTCAAGTATAGTTAGTTTTCTATTTTAATATATGACTTGTAGGAGTTTGTTTTACCTTCTCTGACCGACCCACTAAAATCGCCGCGACCCAAACAATTTTATTGCCGTCTCAAACAATTTTTATTTTATTTTGTTGAGGGTAACTGACAGTCAAATTAGTCTCGATTACCCTATGTATATTGTATGACAAAATAAACGTATGGCTGACTAAAGTCCGATCAATGTTAGTAAAGTAGTTTTCTCACTTTTGAGACAGGGCAGTTTCTATTTTTACCCGTGAGATTTTTTATAAGAAATTCACGTGCCCTTTTCCACCAAACCGTCTACACCGGCTTTTAACATAATACCCTTAAAATAAAGTTGTACATTCTTACGAGAAGTATTAGTCGAATATAAAGTTTACATTAAAATGCTATTCCAGTTCAGAACCATTAAACTCATTAGAATTGTAATTAAATGAATTCCGCAAATTCGGGCGCATGTTTCATATATTATGACGTCCCAAAAGAGGGAGTAGCTCGTTGATGTAAACAATGACATGCAACTCATCTTTGGCTTTTTGTTTCGAGTGTTTGGGAGAAACAGAATCAAACACCACGGAAAGTACAAGACTGGAAAAATCTCAAACACCCTGAGGCAAGATTTCGGGAATCTTACCCTCGGAGGTCTGAGATTTGCCGGTCTTGTTTTCCACGGTGTTAGATTCTTTATGTTATTAGTCGGACAGTTTCTACAGGTTGTCAGGCCTCTCAATGATTCAGTATTTTTGCCGATCGGAACGTCTCGGACATTAAGTTATCATTTAATAAAAAAAGTACATGGTGGATTGCAGACGTTTGATGGCTTAGGTCAGCATTTGTGCCACAGTTGAGGGTGTTTAAGCATCTGACACATCTAGAAGGGTTATATGAGCATAGTTACAGAGCGAATTATTGGTGAATACAAAATCAAAAAGAAATACATTTATAGCATATTCTAGCCAGTAAAATCAGCCTACAAAAGCATACTATAGTATAAACAATGTTTTCAGGGGACACAATTAGCGGAAAAATTATCTAATGAAATGTAAAGGAAATTTTATTTTAAAATGAACGATGAGTACTGACCCCATTTTTCATTTAAGAATATGAAAGCATGTCAGATAAGTGTTCTTTTCACAATTTTATAAAAAAATCTTCCAGTACTTTTATTGTACGAGAAATTTGGATTTTCCCTATATATAATCCATATAAAATTTACCAACATTCAGACTCAATTAATCTTTAAGTCAAGAATGGTGACCTTTGTTTTTCAAACTAAAATTTCAAAGTATATCCATCCTGCCTGAAAATCAGGAAAATCTATCTGCTGAAAATATTAGTATTGAACTACCTTTTGAAAATAGACAAGTATGTATTGTAGTAAAGTCACTTATTTATGTTACCTTAATATTCTGGCTTGAGTCTTCTCTTGCGATGAGATTCTTCTGGATTTTGTGTCTGTCTGAATTGGTTCTGTTATCTTCAAAGATGGATGCGAAAGAGAGAGAGAGAGATGCATTGTGGGGAGGTATATAATAACATAAGGTTACTAAATCAGTAACCAGGATTATAACCATCCGTAATGCGCATGCGTATTGTTGCTGCGCATGCGCACAATTGCTATGCATGCGCAATATCTGTTACTTTCACTTTGAAAAATTCTCCGCAAAAGAGATAGATAAAGTACTAGTTCTAGATATTAACCTTTCAAAAATATTCTAGCATGCAAGAATTATTGTCTTGATTTTTATATCAAATGGGTTCAAATAGACAAATGTCATATTCTTCTTATGAATGAATTACGTCCATTGACCTGAGAGGTATTGATTGTATACAGGCCTAACAGTCTATTTGTCGGCGGAATTTTTCTGTAGGTAAAAGTGATAGTTTGGCTTGATTTACTTTCGGGACCCTGTCCATATAAAGCTTCCCTGGCTATCCCTTACCCTAACATTATACCCACCATTCTCTAACCTTAATCATAAATACCTAAATTAATATAAAGCAGTTGGTCGCCTACACAGGTGTTTGGGTCTGGGATTTTTTTTATTTATTTATATATTTATTTTAATTTTTTTTAACTGAAATGTCACTCTGAACACCTACAAGGCTTATTATGTGGTGTTACTAATGTGCTTTGTTCACGGTATATAATATGTAGTAGGCGTGGCCTATAATGCGAGCGATAGTATTTGTTTTTGTTAGAATGGATAGAATTCCGAAAGGGTACAAACAAAATAAAACTCAAAAGGGAAGGGAGTCTACATGCATTTATCTGTCTACATCTCTACATATGAGCGAGCTATCGATCGCTATAAGGGGAGAAGGTCGGCAACTTCTCAAGTCCACCATATTGAAAATCTGCTACCTCGCCAGGAAAACCCTACTGTAATTATTATAAAACATGTTTACCGGAAGCAAATCGCAGTCAACATCTTTTCTATAGATATCAAAGCGTCTAACGAGCCGCGTTTTATGTGTGCAACATTTAAGCTAACTTGCAATTTTCATCATAATAAGCCTTGTACCACAATGTCGTTAAATGTAACGAGATACCCTTCATTAATTATGTTTAAGTATAAGATAAGGTCAAATTCCTCGAAGACCCCCTCATTAAAATATTGAAAGCTATCAATGTGCATTGTTTATGAAATTGTGGTACAAGATACTTATACCCCATCGGCCATCCGGCTCTCACCACACTCTGTATATCTATCACCACACTCTGTATATCTATCACCACACTGTATATCTATCACCACACTCTGTATATTTATCACCACACACTGTATATCTATCACCACACTCTGTATATCTGTCACTACACTCTGAATATCTATCACCACACACTGTATATCTATCACCACACTCTGTATATCTATCACCATACACTGTATATCTATTACCACACTCTGTATATCTAATCACCACACATTGTATATCTATTACCATACTCTGTATATCTATCACCACACTGCATATCTATTAACACACTATATATCTATCACCACACTGCATATCTATTAACACACTATATATCTATCACCACACTCTATATCTATTACCATACTCTGTATATCTATCACCACACTCTGTATATCTATCACCAAACACTGTATATCTATTACCATACTCTGTATATCTATAACCACACTCTGTATATCTATCACCACACTCTATATATCTATCACTACACTCTGTATATCCATCACTACACTCTCACTCTGTATATCTATTACCACACTCTATATATCTATCACCAAACTCTATATATCTATCACTACACTCTGTATATCTATTACCACACTCTGTTTATCTATCACTACACTGTATATCTATCACCACACTCTGTATATCTATTACCACACTCTGTATATCTATCACCACACTCTGCATATCTATTACCACACTATATATCTATCACCACACTCTGTATATCTATTACCACACACTGTATATCTATCACCACACTCTATATATCTATCACCACACACTATATATCTATCACCACACTCCATATATCTATCACCACACACTATATATCTATCACTACACTCTGTATATCTGTCACCACACTCTATATATCACCACACTCTATATCTATTACCACACTCTGTATATCTAATACCACACTCTGTATACCTATCACCACACTCTGTATATCACCACACTCTGTATATCTATCACCATACTCTGTATAACTATCACCACACTCTATATATCTATCACCACACTCTGTATATCTATCACCACACACTATATATCTATCACCACACTCTGTGTGTCTATCACCATACTCTGTATATCTATCACCACACTCTATATATCTATCACCACAATCTATCACCACACTCTATATATCTATCACCACACACTATATATATATCACCACACTCTGTATATCTATCACCAGGCTCTGTACATCATCACACTCTGTATATCTATCACCACACTCTGTATATCTATCACCACACTCTATATATCTATCACCACACTCTGTATATCTATCACCAGGCTCTGTATATCACCACACTCTGTATATCTATCACCACACTCAATATATTTATCACCACACTCTGTATATCTATCACCACACTCTATATATCTATCACCACACACACTATATATCTATCACCACACTCTATATATCACCACACACTATATATCTATCACCACACTCTGTATGTATATATATATATCACCACACTCTATATATATCACCACACTCTGTATATCTATCACCACACTATATATCTATCACCACACACTGTATATCTATCACCACACACTATATATCTATCACCACACTCTGTATATCTAAGAAGACTTTTCTCAGAAATCTTTCGTCGAAGTGCACGAGCCTTGAGATGAGAGATGAAAGAGAAATGTCCTTGAGTATTTAAAAAGTTAATATTTAATTTATCGCTATTTTAAAATTTATTTTTAATCTTTAGACACATATCAATAATATTTCAGAGTCTTACAGAAACTACAAGTTTAAAAGAAAAAAATTTCCACTTATTTTCTTCGACACGGCATGCCGTAGTTATGTGGTTATATAAAATGTATCTATGAAGTCACCATTCATTCATTTTTTTGAAATTGTGTTGATGCAGTCAGCAGTGTCATACACATACAGTTTTTACGTTATTCTTCAAATGGTGTAGGATGTATTTGTACGAATTTTCAATCAATCACAGTGAAAAACATTTATTTACTCAAAGTATTTTATTATTTTGCTTCATCGTTCATTATCTGATATGTAATTTGACTGCCGTATGTTTTCAGCTCACACTTTTGTCATCAAACTATGTATATACATGTATTAGTTACCTAAATGTACTTTAGAAAAAGTTATTAGTTAATGTATGGAATACAGGAAAAAACTAAAGTATGAAACATTTGACGGAATCCTTTAAAGCATGCAGTCAATAGAATGTTGATAATTATGATAATGAATTTATCAATTTTTTTTTTACTAGACACAAGGATAGGGTATTTATTGATCACAAGAAAACAAGAACTATGCTGTACGACTTCTGCAGAAAAGGGACATCATTTAATGATGCAGAATTTATAGAATTAAAGGATTTGTTGCAGAAACATCAGACATCTTGTGTTGATTTTATGGAATATCTGCACAGTATAGGTATTTTCATATATATATATATATATAGTCTAATATATAACATTTAATTTATTGCTATTTTGAAATCTATTTTTAATCTTTAGACACATATCAATAATATTTCAGTCTTATAGAAACTACAACTTTAAAAGAAAATGTTCACTTATTTTCTTTGACACGGTATGCCGTAGTTATGTGGTTATATAAAATGTATCAATTTTACTCAATGAATCAATTGATCTTGTAATATAAAATAAGGGATAAGGTGTATTAATTCATAAATTCATAATACAAAATCTCTTTAGGCATTTGACAATACCCTATGCAAAGGAATGGCGCTTTTACTGCTGTTTTTCATCTCAAAATCATAGTGAGGTCGTTAACATGGAGCAATCTACATGTATTTAGCTCAAATTACAAAATCAAGAGACAAGTACATAAATGTAAGGTGGGTGATCTGAGATTACAAGGTGAAAGAAAAAGGAAATATATCAATTACAGATATTTCATTGCATTTACAGGTTGTACACATGCCTGTCCAGAGGAGCTCCAAAACTTTATCAAAATATTGGCCAGTGGAAGCCCACTTTGTGCTGCATTTCCATTAGAAGATTTTAACATCATAGAGAAAATATTAAGTGACAAATCGTTCATGGAAAATAAGGAACTGTTAAAAAGAACTCAGATGTCTATGCCAGTCTTTTTTTAACTTTTGTGTTCCTGTAATGGTCTTCCTGATTTTCTTAAATCAATTTTGCAAGCTGTGGTAAAAATTGTATCGAAAACATTTGATCATGAAGTGCATGAAATTAGTGTAAATTCTTCAGAAGACCCTTTAGCATATTTTCCAAATTTGCCAAAGATTAGAGAGAGAGGACATTACAGTATGGACAGGCAAAAACCTGCAAAACAGTGCACAAAACGCGGAAGTAGGCATATGTCACTCCTGCCAGGCGTTTTTACAGTTTTTTGTCCTCATGGTATGTTTTTGTTTGTTTGTTATTATTTATATTCATGGCTACTCCTAAACTACCAATTAGATTTCAAGGAACAATGCCAGAATATTTAAAAGGTAACGACATTGTACACCTCCATTACTTATTTAATCTAACTGATTACTTGAACTATGTTAGCAGCTAGGCAAGTCCTCCTTTCAATTGGATTTCAGTGAAACTATCCCAGTAACTGATGTAATGACCTATGCAGACTGTACTATGCACAGAAGCAGAGTGGTCAGTCCTCTATGCACCTGCCTAAGAGAAACAAAAGGTCTTTTGTATGCCATAGGAGGGCCAGATTCTACAAGGCCCAGACTGCCCAGATTTGAAATTTTTGCATATGGCATGCTACCAAATTTTAAAAAAAATATATATAAAAATTATTTGCAGTAGTTTGACATATACTTTGGCCATTCATCTATTCCATAGAATAAAAATCATTAGGTTTCTGCCATTGATCTCATAGTAATGGGCATCTATGTTAGCCCATCCCTCACCAAAATTCAACTTTTTAAGACTACTTTATGGTTTCCAAATGTACTTGGATGACTCCTGTCACACCCTCTCCGGAGATTGTGGTCTCTCTTTTTTTTAATTTAGCCACAAGCTCTGTCTTTCTTATAAGCATAAAATAAATATAGATATATATGGAGAGCTGTGAGGGACATAAAACAAACCATGGTGTCCACAATACCTTGGGGCATCATGCGGAATGAAAGGGCTACAGCACATTCTCAACAATTTGATAGTATAATAGAATAATTGACATTATTGACTAAAACCAGTGACTTGTTAGTTCATTCTGATGTTATATATGTTTATGAAGAACAGATTATTCACCAAAACAGTTTTTAATGAAACATATAATGTACGATTCTTACTTTCATGTAACTATTTTGTGTTACAAGCTTCATCATCTGTACTGGCAAACATCCAGATCATGCCCAGGACCAATTTTTGCCATTGTAATTTTATACAAAATCAAGAAGAGATTAATGCTCATTTAATGGCCCAAATTATAGATGGGAGGTCAATCTTTCTTTATGAATATTGGATTTGAAATTCAACTGTTTGATTCTTTGATGAAATCTATGATGATGAGAATTGGTCCCTGGCAATATCTGGTCACTTGCCAGTAAATCAGATCTATTCATATGCTTAGTATGTGTAATAAACTGCAGAAAATATTCGGGCTTCATATATAATGTTTAGGTAAGAAAAGAGACTAAGAATTCAGTTTTGAGATAATTTGATACATTTCTGCTAAAATTATAATTCATTAAATCATAAAACATGTAAACACATTTTTGAAAGTAACTGAAGAATTTTGGGGTGGTGGTCAGAATGTAAAAGCATTTCAACACTAATAAAAGCTTTTGCATGCCAGTTTAGTTCATAATCTTTTTTTCCATTGTATAAAATATCATTGATTGTAATAGATCAATTTGTTTCAGGAATATGTTATGGCTTTGAAGTAATGCCAACAGTTGAATCACCAGATAGGCCCTTCACATTTTTGAAAACTAGATTTAAAGGTATGTTTTGTACATTTAAAAAAACTAGGTTTAAAGATATCTTCTGTAGGTTAGCTTTAATGTGGAAGCCTTTTCTTTTCTTCGAAACAACCAATAGATTTGATGAAACTCGCGGAATTTTATTTTACATAAACTTGTTGGTATCCAAAATTATGAGAGTACTGTGTACATTTAAAAGAAAGATATGATAGCTACATTAGAAATATATTAAAAATATCCTTAGCATTGATAACAGAGGTATGTAACTAAAAAGTTCGTTTGTTTGGGATTATTTATTAACTTCATGCCTCACATCCAACTGTAATAATACATGTGTATATTATATCCATTATATCCATGTTTTTCATAAAATACCTGCAAATGTTGTGTAATGATGTGATGGAGAAATTTTCTTCTTGATGATTTGTTGTCAAAAGGAGAAGGTTGAATTCCATGAACTTTATTTTAACTAAATCTTTCTGGGAATATAATGACATTAGTCTATAAAATATATTACTAATACATTGTCAGGAGATAACTGATAACTGATGACTGGTAACATCAGAATGACAAGCACAATTATGAACAATCCTCAAAAAATCAAATATTGGAACAATTTTGCCTGGTTTAGTTTGAAAAAAGCTGTAAAAAGTAATGATTTTTTTAAATCTCACAAACATCATTAATAAATCTGAACATTCCATTTACATGTAAGGCTTACATTAAAAAATGACATATATACTTAATAAAATTGGGTTATTTAGATCTAGATGCTTGTCCCGCCTTTCAGTTTGAAAACTATATGAAACAATTAAAACGCATGGTGAGGTCAGGAAAAAGTCCTTTCGTACAGGTCATTAAAAGATTGGACGAAAACGAGAAGTCACCTCGGATGATACAATCTGGGAATAATATTTCAACCAAACAACCTAACAATTCTTTTGTTATAAGCGAATCAACATGCTGTGAAGTTGTGAGCTTATCAAATGTTGAGGACGAAAATGGCAACAAAAAATTTATGTGCAGAGTGTTTGAGGGATGTGAACCGCTATTTGAAAATCCGTGCGACTCCCGTATCATTGGAGTTTACAAAGGAAAAGACAGAAATACAAGAATGAATTTAGTTTCACCAAAAATGTTAAAACAACGAGCTATCATGGTTGAAAAAGACAATAGGATTAAAGTGTTTCTTGCTTTGTTACATGACATCTAGTAAAATAGCAGTTTAATGGAATACATGCACATATAGGCAATAAACAAATAATTTACTATATGATTATTCGTAAGAATTGAATATATTATATACTCATATAGAAATCTTTAATCTGATTTGTTAAAAGTGTCACGTGATATTTGCCCATTCGTTGGGTCGCATAGTAAGGTCAACCGCTCGCGAGAAAACCCCATGGCAATCCCCTTTGTGAGCCTCACGTGTTTCCATTATAGTTACTTCCCTTGATTCAGTAAACAAAAACTATGGCGTCCGACAACAGGTTGCTTGCGGTGGATGAGGCAGAAATTGAACGCCTGCTGTCTGATAAGGACTCCAAGAATACTAAACGAAAAATTTCGAGTGCTGTTAAATATTTCAAAGCATTCTTGGCCAAAAATTACCAGGATTATATTCGATATAATATAACAGTTATCACCCTTGTTGGTGTGTGACCCGACGGTTTGTCTCCCCTTGGAAAGTACTTTCCTCTATGAGACAAACCGTCAGGTCACACACCAACAAGGGTGATAATTGTATAATGTTCAATAGTGTTCAACGAAATTCTGTGCCCAGTATTTCTGTGTATATTTCGTAGACACGTAAAGTTTGACATCTACATTTGTATGTTAAAATTGACGTTTAATAGTAAATGCTGATCAATCGAAAGACTGTAACAGTTGCATTAAAATATCAACACACAAACAGTATAAGTAATACATGTATGTTGTTAAAGGTAAAAATTCTGAAGATTCATAAATATCTTTTTTAGAGGAAAAGCAGCGGAAGAAACATCCAATATAGAAACGGATGATGAAGACAGACAAAGGAAAAGGAGAAAGCCATGTAGATACGAAGATGATAGTTAGTAATTTTATCAGCTAATTATAAATTACAAAGTAAATGTATTTATCAGCATCAACCAGTTTTGTCGTGTATCATGCATACCGTAATCTCATTAAATCGGATCGGATCTGAACATAATATACCTTTGAATTTTATAGTTCAATGCATTTCTCTTGTATTTTCAGCTGATGGGGCTAGCACAAAGCGAAGGACAATTAATTAGGAATTTACGGATGTAAGAACATTGTCTTTGTCGTTTTCAGACAATTCTGGTGAGTGATTTTAATATCATTAGTTAAAAAAGATGCAATTTTACGTAGAACAAACTCAAACAAACCAAACATTAATCAGAATAAATGATAAAGGAAAAAACCGAAACATTAAGTCATTGAGATTTTGTTTATGCCAGATTTTGAAAAATTTTAATAACTCCATAGTGACATCTCTAAATCTTTTTCTGTGTATGTAAAATTGCAGGTAGTTCAAGTCTCCTTGTGGATAAAGAAATGCAGATCAATGAAGGGTCTTTTCAAGACAGTACACCTGACACATGTAAGTTTAAAGGGACATGCGAAATTTCCGAATATTTGAATAGTTCGTTCCGCAAATTGCCTTCATAGCTTCTCTGAAAATTTCAGTGAAATATAGGTACAGTACGAAAGGTAAAAAACAAAAGTATAAGACAAAGGAAATTTTGCCTCTGCAAGGTCAAAAATGATACACGTACACAGACATGTAGGCGGACAAATGAACATATAAAACAAAAACTCTTCAAGTCTTGTACGAAAGGGTCTGTAGACATATCTAAAGGACAATCTAAATTCCTGCTGAAAGTCCACCACCGCAACAGATTTTGGAACATGGTTAATTAACAGAAAAACTTTTTATTATAACGCTGCAACAACCAAAACTTGTGACGTTCTAGAAATGTCCTATAAATGTTGACTCTTGGTTTTATGTACGTTAGAAATATCCTGGGGCCGTTTGAATAACGTTATGGAAACATTTTGGAAAAGTCATATAAAGGTTGCTTTACAGTTGGGAAGTGACGCAATTTTAACGTTAAACAACCCTACACATTTACGTCATTGTGACGTTTGAATATAACGTTACGTTGTAGAAATGTTGTTGGAATGTTTAATTTTGGTTTTATTTACGTTATTTTAACGTTGTAGAAATGTCGTTGGGCCGTTGGAATAACGTTATGGAAACGTTGTGGATAGGTCATATAAAGGTTGCATTATAGTTTAGTAGTGACGTACTATTGACGTTTAAAGAACCCTACACATTTACGTCATTACGACGTTTGAATATAACGTTGTCATTACGTTAAAATAACGTAATATTGTTTGCTGGGTTAATATGTACCGGATCGTCTAGAATAGACGATACTGCGCAGATAAGGAAAAAATTATACAAGTCTAAAGATTTGCACAACGGTACTATTCTCATTGGTAGCCAAGGGTCACATATATAGATAAGAGATCTAAGATTTCCTTTCAGTTTGCTGAGACTGGCTAGGCTGTGCACGCATTAAATTTGTCTCTCAATTTTCGCGTGCCTTTGATAATGAAGTTGATAAACGATCATCCGTTTGATTCGGAAATGTTAATGGACACAATTGTTATGTACCAAGATAATGAACACTTCGAGACTTTGAACTGTTTTAAGGAAGATGAAAATTTAGATACCTTGGATAAAGATGAACTTGTGAGGAGACTTGATAAAAGTTTTGATATTAAGTTGGAAAAAGTGAGGAAAATCCTAAAGAAGGATCTTGATCAGACGGATTTGGTAAAACTCGCACATTGTGCTATAGAAGTAGCTAACCAAAAGTGTGGTCCGCAAAAAAGGAAGCATCTTGAAGCTAGTGCAACAAAATCTAGTTCTAAAAAGGGGAAAACTGATGAACCATCGGTAAGTGACTTGTGTTTTAACTGAAATAAAATACAGTGAATGAGATGAAACGATATGTGCTCCTTATAGATAACGAAACTGGTATAATTTTTCGATGTAGAATTATTATTCTCATAGGTTACAAATATGGGAGAGAGTGAATAACTTTAAGTGACTTTTAGAGTACATATGTAATTAATCTCAGCACGGGAGAGAGTTGTAGCCTTTCTATAATTGCATTACATTAGCAGATCATTTTTTGATTACTACAACAAGAGGCTCACCAGAGCCTGTATCGCTCACCTGGAGTCTGGTTTTCATTGGACAATTAATCAACTATTTGACCAAGTTTGTTGCAATTGGTTCAATTGTTCAGGGAAAATTTGTTGAAGATTTATTTTTCATAAGGTTTAATGTTAAAATATGTTCCCTGATGGTGGTAGTCCTGGCAGGAAGTTGATAAAATTGACCAGGAATAAGGGTGAACCTTAAATAAATGTAACAGAACCCGACCTCAAATTAAACAAACCAATAACTCCTAAATAGAATTTGGGATTCCCTTCAAAATTTCAGGATAGGTAGATCTCAACATGGCAAACATTTTTCAATTTACATTTCACTTCTATCTCAAATACTTTTGGAGATAAATGCAAAAATGTTAAAATTTTGAAAATTTGACAAAAAAGGGCAATAACTCCTAAATGGGTTTTGGGATTTCCTTTAAAATTTCAGGGTATGTAGATCTCAACATGGCAAACATTTTTCAAATTTACATATCACTTCTATCTCAAATAGTTTTGGGGATAAATGACGAAAAATGTTAAATTTTCAAAATTTGACGAAAAAAGGGCAATAACTCCTAAATGGGTTTTAGCATTTCTTTCGAAATTTCAGGTTAGGTAGATCTTGTCATGCTGATCAATTTTACCCCATGTCAGATTTTTGATATCTGTAACGGTTTTTAAGTTATAAGCCAAAAACAACACATGCACCCCTATATTCTATTTTTAGCTACGACAGCCATGTTTTACGTCAGATCAAAATAAATTGAGGATCGTTTGTAGAGGACATGTCATAGATCATTCATATTAAGTTTCAAACCAATCGGCCCAGCGGTTTCAGAGGAGAAGATTTTTGAATGAAAAAATTTTGAAAATTTGACAAAAAAAGGGCAACAACTCCTAAATGGGTTTTGGGATTTCCTTTAAAATTTCAGGGTAGGTGGATCTCAACATGGTAAACATTTTTCAAATTTACATTTCACTTCTATCTCAAATAGTTTTAGAGATAAATGACAAATAATGTTAAAATTTTGAAAATTTGACGAAAAAAGGGCAATAACTCCTAAATGGGTTTTGAAATTTCCTTCAAAATTTCAGGGTAGGTAGATCTTGTCATGCTGATCAATTTAACCCCATGTCAGATTTTCGATATCTGTAACGGTTTTTGAGTTATTAGCAAAAAACAGCAATTTACGCCTATGTTCTATTTTTAGCAACAGTGGCCATGTTTTTCATCGGATCAATATAAAATGAGGATCGTTTGTGGAGGACATGTCATATATCATTCCTATGAAGCCTCGATCCAATCCGCCCAGCCGTTTCAGAGGAGAAGATTTTTGAAAATCAGCCAATCAGAAACAAGAATTGCCTCTGGTGGCCATGTTTCTTGACCAATCAGAACTAAATGAGGAAACTTTGTTGAGGACCTTCCATACACCACTCATGCAAAGTTTGGTTGGAATTGGCCAAATGGTTTCTGAGGAGAAGATGTTTGAATGAAAAGTTTACGACGGACGGACGGACGGACGGACGGACGACGGACGAAAAGTGATGGCAAAAGCTCACATGGCCTTTTAGGCCAGGTGAGCTAAAAAGGCTGTTTAGGAAACAGGTGCATCTGTTGTATCTAAAATGCAGAACACCTTTCAAAAAGTCATTGAGTGTAATGCAAATTTTTGTTTTTTGATAAATCCACGGCGAGCATGGTTGTCCGAGAGCTGTGGTATTTTTGATCTATGCATGCGTGTTTCAAAAATTTCAAAAATCAATATCCAAATTAAAGGCAGATTTACAGTTTATAAAGGAAGAAATGTGAAGAAAAAATGAAGAAACAATGTAAAATTATATGAGGTAGGACCCTCATTTGGGAGAAAATTTATGCTTTTGTTGCATATGTGTCAGTTCAGGGAGAAAGATTAAGAAAGGATTTACGGGAGAGAGTAATGAACAAAGTACTGTTGTCATTTAATTTAGTTTAGGGAGAAAGTGAAAGATTGAAAACATAATAAGATAAATACGAGAGAGAGTCTTGCAGTTCAATACTGCTGTTATTTTGATTCAATTCAGGGAGAAAATAAGAAAGATGTCATATGTTTAGTTCAGGGAGAAAGACAAGATTAAACAGATTTACGGATGTAAGAAATGAATTTATGGAATATTTTGTCATTTGGTTTAGTTATATGGGTAAAAGTTAAAATGAAGAATAAAAATCGGAACAGAGTAACGAAACTATGGCACTGGTGTCTTTTGTTTCAAGTTCATGGCGAAAGTTAAAATAAAAGAATTATGGGAGAGAGAAATAAATTTATGTGGAATTTTTTGTCATTTGTTTTAATTAGAGAGAAAGTTAAAATGAAGAAAAATACGGGAGAGAGTAAAGAAATTACGACACTGTTGTAGTTTTAAGTTCAGGGCGAAAGGTAAGATAAAAGAGAATTATATGGGAGAGAGAAATGAATTTATGTGAAATCTTTCGCATTTGTATTAGTTCAGGGAGAAAGTTAAAATGAAGAAAAAAATATACGGGAGAGAGTAAAGAAATTACGGCACTGTTGTCTTTTGTTTTAAAAAATACGGAAGAGAATAACAAAATTACGGAGAGAGAAATGAAGTTACGCAATGTTGTCTCTTGTTTGAAAATAAGTTCACGGAGAAAGTTAAAACATTAAAAAGGTTTACGGGATAGAGATTTACACTGCACAGCCATTTGATTTTATCAAGGCAAAGTAATATTAAAATTTGAGAGAGAAAAAATAGTTATGATTATTTTCGTCATTTTTGGGTTAGTCTATATGGATAAAGTCCTTAGGAAAATTAAGTTCATGTGTTTTTGGAAGAAGATAATGAAATTACGGTACTGAAGTTATTAGTTTTGGTAAAATAAAAAAAATAAAAAAATAAAAATAATGATAATAAAATAAAATAAAAATTAAATAAAATTAAATTTAAAGAAAACAAAAATAATAATAATAATAAATATAATAAAATTTTGCTTATGAAGAGAAATAACATCAATATTTATTAATTTGAGGTAAATAAAAAAAAAAAAAAAAATGAAATAAAAGAGGTCTTCGGAAGACGTTTATAGGTTTATGATAACTGATACTGTTTTGGAAACAAGTGTTAAGTATATAAAGGGACTATTTAGTAAAAAGGAAAGAAAAGTGAAACTAAAAGTTATTTTTTTCTTGGGATAGAAAGGTGATTACTTGTAAATTGTGAAAGATTTTTTCATATATCTTTATGACATAGATTTTACAAACGTAATTTAGTGCTATTTTTTTCTACTTTTGAAATTAATTTAATATATTTAATAAAATAAAATAAAAAATAAAATAAAAAAATAAAATAAATGAATAAAACAATAACATAATAGTAATTATAATGAATTAAAAATAAATAAACAGTAATGAAATTTTTCATTATTTAATTATAAAAGATAACATTCTCCCGTTTGACTTGAGTTTTAATTACTTACAGGAAAATTGTTTGATTGATGAAGAAGGAATTAATAAAAGATTAGACGAATTAGATGCTCTTTTAGATAACACAAAATATGCAAAACAAAAGGGATCATTAAAGGATGGTTTAATCAAATTTCTGAGCAAGATGAATCCTCCCAAAGATTTGTCCACCGCATATCCATCTGACGTTCGAATGTTTTTAATGTTTAAAGAAAAAGATGGAAAAACGAAAGTCCATAGATCAGGTTGTGCCTTTATATCCAAAAAACCAAAAAAATCAAAATGTGATTGTCCTTCGAGAAGATCAGCGGGATCAGTCGACAGTCTCATTGGTCAAGTTAGAGCTATTTTTCGTGATTTTGGTAGAGGTTCAGATTGGAATGCAATTCTTGGAATAGGGAATCCCGCCGCCGCTCCTATCATAAAACGTTACTTAGCAGCAATACGCTTAGAACAGTCTGTCAGCGCTGCTACTCCAAGAAGAGCACCTCCTTTATTTAGGGATAAACTTTATAAAATACTTAGACACATTACTTATAAACTTACAAATCCTAATCTTTCCTTGATTCATAGATATGTTTTACTTCGAGACCGAACATTCTTAAATCTTTTGTCTTATACTGGAGACCGAGCAGGCGATTTGGGAACGCTTTTAACAGATCAGATATTTACTATTCCTAATAATGAGGGGATTATTTTAAATTTATGTACTGGAAAAACGGTAGATATTCGTGATCCAAGAGTTGTTGTAGTTTTGAAGTGTGATAGCCTGCAGTTTTGTCCAGTGAACGATCTCAAAAAGTATATGGGGTTTTGTAAAGAGAATGGTTTCGTGTTAACCGGTGGTTATGTGTTTAGACCGATTGATTCATACTCATATATAAGTGATAAGCCGTTAACATCATCTGCAGTAAACGGGCGTCTTAAATTTTATCTTTGCAAATTAAATTTATGGGAGGGAGAGACACCTCACAGTACAAGAGGTGGCTGTGCTTTAACTTTAGCTTGGATGGGAATTGATCAGGAATCAATAAAACAACATGTAGGTTGGAAATCTGATACAATGTTTCATCATTATACTGTGGGTAATGACATGTGTAGCAGATACGCTTCTGCGAAAGCCCTCTCTGTCGAGCAAAGTAAAACCCCTCGTCAAAAGATCTATGAACACTGCAAAAACTATTTAAATTTTAAAAAATTCATTGAATTTTAAGTTCTGGTCTGTGGCTTAAAAAATTTGTTTCTTCTGTTTTAGAACTCTTATTTGAAGCAACAAATTCAGGAATTAAAAAACAGCATGAGTGTTGATAATGTGGCCAATGCGTTGCGTGAAGTAAAGGAGTATGCTGTAAGAACAAATGAAATTAATGTCGACACTTTGCAGATGAAACTGATGCATCTTGATGAGATGGGAAGGCGTTTTGATCACGTTGACAAGGAATTGTACTCGTTGGTACTTCAACGTTTTCTTTGTTATAAAGATCAGCCTCGGATAGGTCATTTAGTCACGTCGCTATTATGTTCTCCAGCAGAAGCTAAGGTGTACGAAAAAGAACAAAAATTCTTAAAATTACACGGTAATAAAGGAATTGATACGGAACCTTCCAACTCTAATGTGGCGACCAAAATAGAAAATACACAGAAGATCACGCCGTCGTTCGACCAATTTGCAACAATGTTACAATTTATGCAAAACTTTGTTCCGTCACATCAACAACCCATGCGTTTTTCAAGGCCACCGAGACCGTCCTTTCTTCAGCAAAGGAGAGGGGTTACCTCCAATGTTAGGCCTCGTCCAGGTCCAAATTATTCGGGATGTCACATCTGTGGCGATGTTTCACATTTCCAAGTAGACTGTCCACGTAGACAATAACTTTCATATTAAATTGTTATCTTTACAGATACTGTATAATTCACCTCTGTCGCCTTTTCCATGGGAGTTTCATGACAAATTTTTACCCTCGGAAGTTGAAAAGAGAACACAGATTCCAGTATTAGTATCATTGGAAAATGATGCAACTAGCTTAGAAAATGACCGGCAATTGGATTTTGACTTTAATTTCGAAGTAAACAATGTGCATGATTTATTATCGGAGCCATTATATGTGTATAATCAGGATCATTTTGTAGCTGGCAATTTGCATCGTAACTTAGCACAGTGGAATATCTTAATTGAAGATTCCGAAAGTGATATCTTAAAATGGATCAAAGACGGCGTTGATATTAATGACTTCATCCAAACATTTAAAGGAGAATTCTGGGGTGTACAGTATGACCATGAGTATCCACCGCCTCGACAATTTCAGAACGCCAAAAATTGTGAGCAATTTGTAGGTTTCATTAATTCAGAGCTACAAGAAAGGATAAGGTCTGGTGCAATTTCTTATGTAGGAAAAGTTGGAGAGGTCGCTCCACCTTACATTGTTTCTCCAATAACTATAGAACCCACCAAACCAAGATTATGTATAAATCTTATGTATCTGAACTGTTTTATGAAGGACACTTCTTTTTCCTTAGACACACTGTCAGAAGTTCCTAAAATTGTTAAGAAAAATAGTTTTCTAACTAAATTAGATGACAAATCAGGTTATGATAATGTGTTGATGTCAAAAAATTCTAAGAGTTTTCTGGGGTTTCAATGGGGTGGTCATTATTTTCAATGTAATACATTACCTTTTGGATGGAAAAACTCTGCCTTTGTCTATCATACAATAAATTTACAAGCCATTTCACGATTACGACAATTGTCGGTGTCATGCCTTCTGTACATTGATGATAGATTAATTGAAGAATTTAATGGATATTTACCACCCCATATAGACAACTCTACCACACGAGCTAAAATAGCAATTCATTTAGCTGTAAAATTATTTGTTAGTCTAGGATATTTTTTTAATATTGCCAAGTCTGTTTTAGAATTAGTACAATCTTTAATCTTTTTGGGAATGATTATAGACACAGAAAAGATGTCTTTCTTTTTAACTGAGAAAAGAAAAGAAAAACTTAAGAATGTCAGACAAATGATTTTACAGAGTAAGAAGGTACCAGTTGCTGTTATACAAAAATTCACAGGCTTGTGTATTTCCATGTGTTTGGCCATACCTGGAGCAAAATTGTATACCTCTGTTTGTAATCAGGCGATTTCAAATGCGATAGTAAATTGTTCTGATGTTATCATTGACGAAAAACTTAGGGAAGAAGTTCAGTTTTGGGAATTTTTAGATTCATGGGATAAGCCATTTCCTTGGGTGTCAGACAGACATTTCATTTTAAAAGTCACATCTGATTCATCTGATTACAAATGGGCTGGCACTATTTCAGGCCCTAATTTGGATAGAGTTATTTCAGATTATTGGAATGAATCAATTATGTCAGCACCAATTATGATCAAAGAGGCTCTGGCGTTAAAAAACTCGTTGTTGAGTGTGTCAGATGTTATTTGTAACAAGCGTATTGTTGCATATGTAGACAATCAAGCTGTGGTGTACGCTTGGGAAAATCAACATTCGAAGAATTATGATTTGGCAACAATTATGAAAGAAATTTTCCAAATAATGATGAAAAATAATTGTTCATTGACTTTGGTTTATGTTCCCTCTTCGGAAAATCAAGCAGATCTTCCCTCACGTACATTGTCAAAGTCAGACACCACAATTAGTAAATGTACATGGGTATATTTAGAATACTTGTTTGGAAAACATGATGTTGACATGTTCGCTTTAGATAGCAATGCAATGATCGATTATAATGGTGTTACTTTGGAACATTTTACACCCATGTCATCTCCCTTTTCAGCCGGTATTGATGCTTTTAGTCAATGTTATGTAGATGAGAAGAACTATTATGCTTTTCCTCCCTATTGCTTATTACCAGCCGTAATTAGTTTTTTGATAGAGGAGAAAATAAATTGTACTTTACTTTTTCCTCAGTTTGTTCCCACTCCATCATGGTTTCCTGTGGTTTTGAGATATGCACACATTTTAACTGTAGGTTTTCAAGGCGATAGGGGAGTTTTGTTATTTCCTTCACGGAAAGGGTATCAAGTTGATAAGCGTGGATTACAATTTAATATGTTAGCAGCAAGTTTCAGTTTTTTAGAGGAAAGAAAGAAGAACTATGTCCAGGATGGGTTAATTTCAATTAAACCTGAGAATTTTTCTCCTGTCCTTTTGATAGGAGATTCAATGGTCAGATTTTTAGAGGGTTTTAGATCAGAAGTTTCTGTAATCTCCTTTGGAGGAGCAAGAATTAATGATGTATTTGATATTTTGAAAAATGAATTGGACAGGTTATCAACTTTTGTTGTAATTATTCATATAGGAACAAATGATGTAAACAAAGTTTATAAATCTGTGAAAGATCAGCTCACATGCGCAAAAGAGGGGTTAAAGTATTTGTTTCAGAAAGTAAAACAATTACAAGTGTATCATGGATTTGCTGTAGTTTTTTCTGGATGTCTGTATACCAAATCACCTATTATTAATGAGCGTATTGATGAGTTGAATAAATATATGTATTCAATGTGTCGACAATGTGAATATTATTCTGTTGATCATTCAAATATTCCTGTTCATTTTCTAAAAGATCAGGTTCACATGAATGCTATGGGAGAAAAGATGTTCTTGAATAATATGAAAGGTTTTGTTTAATTTTTAGTAAGTTTTATTCAAACATATGTTTAGATTAGATTAAGTAGCAGTTAGTTTTGTTTACAGACTCAGTAGTTGTTAATATTACTTCATTTTTTGGCATCAAAATTATTTTTTCTGTGCATTATTGATATAACTACTTACAATATATAAATTTTAATTTGGTTAAATTTTATGCAGAAAATATTAAACAAAATTGGGAAAATAAAATGAGAAAAAGGACGAAATTATGTGAAACCAGAATATCTAGTTACAACGGTTAAAAACATGTATTTTTATTTGTTAGATCATTTTTTGTCAATATCAGTAATGTTTGTCATGTTGTTTTTTACAATATTTTGGAATATTAAAATGTTTTGAATTTATTTGTTCTTTTTCAGTTAAACAGATGGTTCACAGAAGTTAATTTTATTTATGCCCCGTTAAGTTGGAATGTCTGGGTTTGTGGTTTCAGCTGAGATTAATTGTAATTATTCTAATTTATCAGCCCTTTTGATGGTTCCTGGCTACTCCCGTAGGGATAATGTTTTCCCTATACTGAAGGTTTAGATTTTATTACCCTTGTCATTGCCCGATTTTGCTGAAAAATTAGTTTTTCATGACCCATGATTGTTTTCCTATGTGTTTGATGTCTGGTGGATTCTCTCAGAAAAAGTTTTAATGTTTTGGTTAATTTTCATGGTCATACAAAATTAAGCCTTAGTGTCAGAAAAATTGATGAGTTTATCGGTCGTTAAGAATGGGGTTTGATAAATTAGGAATTTGTCATTTAGTGATTTAAGTATTGAATATAGGTATGGTATGTGTTGTGTATAATGTGGAGGTTAGTGGGTTTTTTCGCGATGACAATGTGTGTCATTTTTTACCGATTTTTTGTAGTCCATATCTCTTTAAATATTGGGACACTAGGGTATTAATGAGAATAGAATACTATTCTCATTGGTAGCCAAGGGTCACATATATAGATAAGAGATCTAAGATTTCCTTTCAGTTTGCTGAGACTGGCTAGTTTGGTTAGTGCATTGGGTTTGGATCATGTACTTTTAGTTACAATATATGCTGGTTGGTTGTTAGTATAATAAAAAAAAAAAAACAAAAAAAAACAAAACAAAAGGTAGAAAAATTTACAGTATGATCAAGAAACTTCCCTTATTTGCTTAGTGTCCCAGTATTTTTTCCCTGATTTTTTGTAGTCCATATCTCATATATATTGGGACACTAGGGTATTAATGAGAATAGAATACTAATATAAGATGATAATATACGAAGATGATGTTATCAGATCGTGTTGACAAATATTTCGGCTTAACAAATAGCCTTCGTCAGTGTCGATAGTTTTTACAATACTAAGTATATGTGTATATATATACAAGTATAGTGTAAACTATATATATGTTACCGGTAAACAAATGATGTTTTAAAGCTTGAATATGTTACCAAATAGATAAATCCGTAACGTATATAGTAACAGATGCGGACCCAGGATTTTGAAGGGGGGAGGGGGCAATTATGTCAATAAGATTTAAGTAAAAACATACAATGAGAATACGGTATAAAAAGTAAGCCGTAACGTATGTAATAACAGATGCGGACCCAGGATTTTGAAGGGGCGGAGGGGGCAATTATGTCAATAAGATTTAAGTAAAAACATACAATGAGAATACGGTATAAAAAGTAAGCCGTAACGTATATAGTAACAGATGCGGACCCAGGATTTTGAAAGGGGGGAGGGGGCAATTATGTCAATAAGATTTAAGTAAAAACATACAATGAGAATACGGTATAAAAAGTAAGCAGATGAGGTAAACTTAATGCTTGGCAAAGTTGTATAACAACGAACTTCTGCAATTATTTTTATTTCATTATAGCTAAAACATTAAAGTTACAGAATTATTTATTATCAACTCATTTTTCATGTTTTGATTTGGTCTTGTATATTTTTCATTTTCTACAAAAATTGTGACAATTTTTATATCAATACTTATTCATTTAATCATTGAAATTAACTGTCGACACTTTACCGTGCGTGTACTGGGTACTTAGTACCTTAACTACAACACTTGGTGCGGTCGAATTGTCTTGTTTAAAAACAGACAGAAAGACAAGCAAATTCAACAATCGATGAATAAATCGTACTTACGTCTATTTCAAGAACCCTTTTTACTCAGAGGCGTATTATGGGGAAGGGGGGGGGGGGGGGGGGTTCCAGCCGTCCTTTAAGAAGCTACAATCCAGACATTTTACCTATTCCACTCGAAACCTTTTTCTAGTTAGAGGGCCACTCTCCCCCTTTTTCAAAATCATGGATCTGCATCTGTTACTATACGTTACGGGTTTAATTATCTATTTGGTAACATATTCTAGCGTTAAAATATCATTTGTTTACTGGTAAAACTTTAACTGTCAAACGATGCAGATTCATGGTTAAAAAGTCCCCTTTATGATAAAGTAAAGAGAGATAAACAATCTTATCTAAATACTCAAGATACATTCTTCCAACAAATTAGTTATTAGAATAAATCAGTAAAAACAACAAAAACGTGTTGTTTAATAGATGCATATTTATATATCATTTTCTTTTGTAATTTTTACGTGTGAAAATGCAATTTCGGATTTTTTTTATCTTTTTGTTATATTTTCTATGAATTTCAAGCATATGACATGTAAAAAGTCTGAAAAAAAGACCAACGATCTGTAAGAAAGAAAACGCTTACCTTTCAATCGTAGTATTTCACGAGCGCCATTGGCTTTATATTCCAAATCATCTTCCATGCAAAACATTTTAAAAAGAATGTTTCTAGATGTCATAGTACAAAAGTGCATGCAAATACTTCGCAAAATCTACTGAAATCAGGAAAGTATAATTCCTTCTAAAACTGTTTTGTTTATCATATGTGCAGCCCTTGAAATTTCATAAATAGGTTCTACAAAATTTGAATTAAGCGCACTCTAAAATTCAAAATCATTGGTAAATATAACTTCTGACGTCAAATCATTTCTTTTTAAAGATTTAGGTTATGGCAGATCTAAGAAACAACGAAAATGTAGAGAATAATGATCTTGTTGAAGAAAACAGGAGAGAAGACATTGGTAAGATCTCTTAATCGTTTGTATTTTGTTAATCTGAAACTTGATATTGTTAAAAAAAAGGGGGGGAGCAAATCACGTTGTTCTCCTAGCAACATTTACATGGTTATTTTATATACCGTCCATTTGTCATACATGTTAGTTTTATATATGTAATTCAATCATATTTGTTTTGTACAGTAACTATGCCCTCCATGGGCCCATTAATGGGTTAATAATAAAATCTTCTTCTTCTATAACAATGATAATAATATGTTGTTATATTTTTCTGTTCTTCTGGCTCACTCACAGTCTTTAATCAGCAGTAATCCAAACATTAATATATCATTTTCAAATTATAAAAGTATGTTCTCTCTTGTATTTCTCGTATCAATTTAAGTGTTAAACCGTATCTATTGTGTGATGTTATTTTGGCTCGATATATTAAATTTTAATCCACTCGTAACACGTGTAATGACAGAAATATCGTATTTATACTAGCATCTACAGAGGATTGATTGAAAAAGAGTGAAACGAAAAGTAAAACTAAAGAAAAAATTAATGCAATTTAATTTTAGGTGAGTTGTATCAATTTATCAAAATCTGTGTTGTATTAAATCCATATAATTACATTTACATAGAAGATTCATACGATTCCGTGATTTTGATTTATATTTTATTTCCGTATAATAACATAGATCTGTTATAAAATTCAGTAATTGTGATTGGCCGAGACATGCCAGGAGTTAAATTTTATTTCCGTAAAAAATTCAATATACGTATACGGAGCAGGAACTGCTTACCCTTCCCAAGCACCTGGGTTCACTCCTGATTTTTATAGGAGTTCCGTGTTGTTCATTGTTTTTTAGTTTTCTGTGTTTATTTGTTGTGCTTGTGGTTGTTCATTTGTCTTCCCGGGTTTGTCTGTCAAATGGATTACGTTTGTTTTGATTGCTCCAGACCTTAGGTATATTTGTCCTTTATGTTACTGCACGTGCCAACTATCCTTGACAATATTAAAACAATGCATACAATAACAAACGAAATACATTATTTCATGGACGTAGCATAAACATTTTATTGTGTGCATTGAATGCTTCTTTTTGTAATATTATAGGGTTGAACGTGCGCAAAAATGCTTCTGCGATCGGTTAACGCTTTTACAACCCAATTAATTACAAAAAAAACCCATTTAATTCATAACAAAAATGCAACATTTACGACTACACGAGATCACCATGACAACGTTTAAACAATGCATTGAAAACAAATAAAAGGCTTGATTAAGCTCGTGATTTCATGGTTGTAGCATAAAAAAATGTTTTTTTTTAGAATTTGATACTTCTTTCTGTAACTCTATAGGTTTGCAAAAGTGTAGAACGTGCGAATGTTAAATATTAAGAGCTTCCGTACTTAATACAGAATGTGTTTCAGTCATCACGCTTTACACCCAATTAAATTACTAGACGGACTTAATTCTTAAAATGAATTTTCTGCATTCGGGTGTATTCAGGCACCAACAAATTCATTATTTTATCATTTGTTTAAGCAGGTCCAGACGAGCAGTACGCACCAATAAAGAATAGTAACAGAATAAGCCACTGGACAGTCGTAAAAAATGAGTGATGCAAAATGATGTGTTTTTCAACGGGGAGCATCTTGATTCATTTATGGAGAGCAAGAAAAATGTTCATACAAAGATAATATTAAAGTATAAATACGCCGTCTGATATTAAATTAAAATCAGACACAAGTTCTATTATTTTGAAATATTTATAGTGAATTAAAATATAATAACTTTACCCACACCTTCAATTATAACGATACCACTATCATATTACAATTATTATGTAGAGATTAGTTTTATTTCGCAATTGTGTCTCGCTATATGGAATAATTATTATTTTGAGATTATTTTAATTGGGTTTACATTGCGATTAATGTTTCCTTTTCACATCACAACTTTAGGAATAATATGAAATGGACTCGTTTATCCAACTCAATGTAAATAAAATTTTCGACTATCACATTTCTTTAAGAAAAAAATGAAGCAGGAACATATTTTTATAATAAACTTTGCAATAACTCAAAGAAGTAGCATATTCTTATCAATACAAGTTTATTTTCATTTATGTTATTAGGAGCAGAACCAGGATTCGATAAATTTGGAAGTATAAAAAGCTCTAGAAGTGTAGCGGATGGCCAGTGTATAGAGGTATTACACTTCTATTCATATCGCATGTAATGAAAGCTTGTTTGAACTCAAATCTCTAAACTTTATTTAGTCCTTTCTAGCCCACTTGTCAAATTTTTTTCCTGTTGATTTTTTTAATTTTTCCACTTGCAGCAGAACACTCAGTTATATACTTTCTATTTTAGGTGAAGCCTTCAGAACCACGCATCAAAACAAACACAAAAGGCATTAACAAAATCACAATTCTAATAAATGCAACCAAAAAAATCACAATCCTTTGAGCTCATTAAAGCTTGCGTCAACAGTTAACTGTGTTAGGGCCTTAGATCCAAAGTATGTTCAGAACCTGCAAGATTTTTTACAGTCTTCAATTCAAAATGGACGGGATGTACCTTTAACTCCGGCCTCCGGTCTTATAGTAGCAACAGAGGAACCATCCAAAAAAAGACATTGAAGATGGGAAAATCGACACAGAAGTGTTTAATGCAACCATTCCCTAATGGCTTGCAAACAGTTATATGAGATATATCCAGATGCAAGTTGCATTAAAAATTTATTTTCTTTTTTTTTCTTCTTCTTTGTCGGTGAATATATAAGATTACAAAGATGCATACTTAAATTAAAATATCGTTCATTCAGTTAAGGATTTGTTGTTTATCGATGTGTAATGTTGTTATATTTTATCTTAAATCAATCTTGTCTCATTCTTATTGATTGATTAGAACCCGATCAGACTAATTGGTATTACTTTATACGCAATTAATTAAACCTAGTGGTATCGGAGTTGAATGGGATGAACAGGATATTTGTAATGCAAATAACAATAGTCAACCATTCTCGACTGTTTACAATCATATATTTTACCAATCAAACGTACGTGTTGACTGATTAATAGAAATAATTGCATTCCTTTACATTTCATCCTTCACTAACCATATCCTAACCAGTCGCATCGGTTTGGCGTTACGATTAAACTGATGTCTTGCATAATGAGAGTGCACCGCTGTCCACACGTTAAAGAACCCCCGCAACAACCTTGGAGAGGTCCTCCCTTTTCCCTTTGGTAGCGTGTTGGAAGGTATTTTGTCCTTTGTAGTCTAACACACCCGCATTTACCAATGGCAAACGAAAGACTCGCAATTTCTTCCACGAAAGCACTTTGCAAACCGACCGTAGTCGTCTTTAATTTGCTTTCATTCTGAAGTCACATGAAATATTTGCCACTGAACGTAAAACAAACAACAATCAATCATCAACTAATTTAGATAAGAAAATTAATTTATATTCTTTCATAATAAGGCTTCTTAATATATATTTTTTTGTTATCCGAATTCGAAAATAAAACCGATATACGGTATAACATCCAGAACTTGCGTCTATTTTAGCAACAATACACAGAATTGTCAGAAAAACACCTAAAATCAGAATAATAGATGTGGTGGAGACAAGTTGGAAGAACTGGTACCTCATCATCAACTGAGTAAGCAGCCACCAAGGAACCGCTATAACTTGAGATCACTCAAGGATTTGGAATTCTGGGATCTCGAAGAACAGGCTGAAGACCTCAAATACAGATGGATGCTAATGATAGACAAGCTGAGGTAAATTTTACACCATCCCTAATACAGCCATCTAAATTTAATGGGCTTCTAAAGGTGAAACCTGGACTGATGAATTTGACCGTTGGGTTAAATTGCATAAACTTACCTATATAGAAGCCGGCCATACATTATCATTTTATTTGGAAGGGTCGGCTAAGCTATGATACAATGGACTTCCTAAGGCTATTCAAAAATATTATAATATTATTACATTGTGCCTATATTGTAGTAAAATGCGTGATAAATAACATATTTAATATGTATTTGGTAGGTCCCAGGGCTAGTATTGTAGCATGGGTGTATATGTAGTATCGATGTAGTTGTACATTGGAGGAGAGAGCCGACACGCGCCCGAGGCGGCGCCATCCGCTGTAGAGGTCAAACAGGAAGAACCCCATCAGCTTCAGAAGCAGGCCAGTGCAAGACAGAGCCGGCGGGCTGCGAGGCAACGGAGAACCAGCCCCAGGTAGAGCTGGCAGGTAACGACACACCAGAGGAACGGCCGCAGGCGGAGTCAGGAGTGGGTGGCAGACCCGAGGAACGGGCCTCGTCAAGCTCGACAGTTCCCGCCCAAATAGCTAGGCGGATGGTGATGCTGGTCCGTGGACCTTTTCAACTGCTTGTCTCAGCAAGTTCGATTCCAGAACTGGAAGATTTCGCGCGCAGACGCTTTGGCCTGCGAGAAGTTAGCCTTCATTGGGAGGGAGCACAGTTGGACTCCACTTTGGACATCCTGGAACTCCAGAGTCGGTGCCATATACAAGTAAAGGCACGGAATTCCCTAGCGGATTGAGACGGACTCGATCAGCCGATGCTCACGTTTGTGATTGTGTATGAGACTGAATAGACTTTTTAATCCCTTGCGTTGGGACGATTGTGACTACATTCCGAGGTTGGGAACAATAACGTCAGGAGCGTTAAAATCTGTATATAGACTCTAAGGAAGACCAGGCAGGACACCTCAGTATCATCGTTGTAAATATTAATTAATTGGAAATAAAAAGAAATGATGAAACTATTGAGTAGTAATGATTTCAGGTAAATCTAAAAATTGTGGTTTCTTTTTTTTTTTTAGGATGATTTTACTGTTAGAGACAAGACTAATTTAGTTTATATCCTCTGGAGCATTAGGAGTTTTTTCCCAGTGTTGGATATGTGCAGTGTACCTAGTTGGGAGGTTACCATCTCGGGTGAGATGTTATTCAGGTATTTTTTACCCGAAGGGCCGGAGTTGTGCATGCCTAAGGTCGGCATGGGTTCTTTTCACGAGTTGTGAGTGGACATAGGCCCAAGTTGTAGTGGTCGCTAGGTCTGCAGGGGATAGTTTTTTGTTTTGTCTATGCTCCAGAGTGGATTTGTAATATAATAATTGTGTTTGTGATTTCGACCCTACAATTTTTTTTTCTTTGGGAACGGTTAACTTTATTTTTTTTTACCCCTAGCAGGGACTGGGGGTTAGTTTTAAGTTTCCAATTGTTCCTGAGTAATGATGATGTGCAATTACATGTATACCGGATGTGACGTACGGTTCATAGTGACCCAGCCCGGGGAGATAATGTTTCGTCCTTTGTCGAAACGGTAGTTCCTCCTTTTCAAAACGGAGGGGGGTGATGTGTTATTACCCTCTACCCGGGTGAACCGTACAACTGCTTCAGGGAACCTGCTAGCGGGAATGTACAGACCAATATTCCCTGCGCATGGCATAGCGGGAATCGGTCTCTTCCTGATGTTCCAAACCTGCGAGGCGGACGCAATATATCAACGAAGAGTACAGAAGAGAGAAGCTTAGAGGTAAGCGACAAGTGTGATAATATTCCATAGTTAACCGCTGATCTCAGATCCCACAGTGAGCGGAAGATAAGGGTTTTTCGACCTAGGTAGGTCCATTAAAAACACATCAACATTTTTATTTTTGTCACTCACTGACAAGTTTTTGGGAACACAATGTGACGTGTGTAATTGGAGACAGAATTGTGAACATTCAAATATTATGTTATAAGATTATTGTGATCAGCTATGATTGTCAGAAAGATTGATAAAGATTGTGATTATCTGCAATGAGACGTCTAATCTCACCTTACTTAGGACGTTGCCTAAAATTTATAAAAATTGAAACTAGAAGATCTTTAATGTGAAATTTTTATAACAGAAGAAATAGTTGTGATATTGTGATGATATATATATATATATGTATGTGTAGAATTTAATAAACTATGATGAATATTTACACATGTTATTTCATAACGCCTGTGTCGTTACACAAGTCTTTTAAAGAATTCAATAATATGGGCAATTAAAGGGTTTTTATATTTAAATGCCCATATAAGTGAAAACGATTCGGACTATATAATAGATGATCAAGATTTTCTCCCTGCAACATATTTGGCTGACAATGTCCTTAAGAGGAGACTTTCCTTAAAAAAAGATATAAAAACTGACGAATATGGCCGAAACTTATTAGACCTCTGCATTTCTACAAGAAGCCGAATTTTAAATGGCAGAACATTAGGGGACACAATAGGCAAACCTACTTCCCATCAATATAATGGTAGCTCTGTAGTTGATTATTGTATTGTAAGTAATTGTATGTTAAAAGATGTTAGCTCCTTTACTGTAAATGATTTCACTGTACACTCTGATCACTGTCCAATCAACTTGTGTTTATCGCTTAGCCATGCCGTGTTTAACCCAAAACTCGGACGAACACCACCGAAGGGTCTTAAATGGGATTGTAAAGTCGAAAAATGTTATATGAACTTAATGAATTCTAACGATAAAATTTCAGCCACTAATAGTTTCAAAAACAAAATTCTCAACCAAGACAAAAACGGAGTTGATGAAGCTACATATGATCTTACCAACATTTTTAATATCGTAACTGATAAAATAAAAATAGAACTCAATATCCCGATTAATAAAAAGGGAAACGGTAAAAAAAGAAAACGTAAACGTTCAAATCCTAGTTTTGACTCAGAATGCGAGGCTATGTACAGACATTTAACACAAATGTCGCGCACAATCTCAAAGAGCCCGTGCGATTTTGAGAAAATAAAAATGTATTATTCGCTTACAAAACAATTTAAGAGACTTGTGCGAAAAAAGACAAGAAAGTATAAGGCAAAAATACTAGACACTCTTCTTGATATGGAAGATAAAAATCCCAAAGCCTACTGGAACATAATTAACAAATTCAAACAGTCCGAAGATGGCGGTGATCAGAGTTCAAACATTCCCTCTGACGAATGGTGTAGATATTTCAAAAACCTGCTAAATGTCGACATCGACAATGAATTAACAGACGAAACTTTGTGTGAAAATCTGAATAACTATAACTCCAATCTCGACCATGAAATATCCATGCAGGAAATTTCAAAAGCTGTCAAAAGCTTGAAAAACAATAAAAGTGTTGGGTTTGATTGTATAAGTAATGAAATGTTAAAGCACTGTGATGTAGACTTGCTTCAGTGCATTTGTAAACTATTTAATCTAATATTAAAGTCCACTGTTTTTCCTAGTAGCTGGACCGAAAGCATGATTAAGCCAATATTTAAATCCGGTGATATACGAAACCCGGGAAATTATAGAGGTATAGCAATTTCAAGTTGCTTGAGCAAGCTCTTTGTTAAAATTCTATGCAACCGTTTAGACAAATTCGTAACCGAGGACAATATCTTACATACCAATCAAATAGGCTTCAGAAAAAATAACCGATCGATTGACCATGTTTATACTCTTAAAGCTATAGTCGATAAGATGTTTAGAGCAAAAAAACGCCTGTATTGCTGCTTCGTTGACCTTAAGAAAGCCTTTGATACTGTTAGAAGAGACTATCTATTTCTGAAGTTATACATACAAGGTATCAATGGGAATTTAGTAAATTTAATAAAGGATATGTACAAAAATGTAACATACTCAATCAAACTCGAATCTGGTCTAACAGATCCGTTTTGTTCAAACATAGGCGTAAAGCAAGGATGCATATTAAACCTTTGCTCTTTAATCTCTTTATGAATGATTTCCCAAACCGATTAGGTCCTAACTGTGAACCGATTACTATAGGCGACACCACTTGTAATTGTCTTATGTACGCAGATGACATTATTTTAATGTCTCAGTCCCAAGAGGGCTTGCAAAATTGCCTCTCTACGCTTGCGTTGTATTGTAAAGAATGGAATTTAAAGGTAAATACCGAAAAAACCCAAGTTATAGTCTTCAATAAAACGGGGAAGCTACTTAAAAATGTTAATCTTTCATATGATAACACGCCAATAAAAACAGTGCAAGTGTACAAATACCTTGGTCTCTTAATGAGAGCATCGGGCTCCTTTACTAACGCTGTAGATAATTTGAAGAAAAAAGCACTAAAAGTAATTTTTCTGATAAAGCGGAAATTCCAGAGTCATCACAATAACTCCCAACTAATGTTTAAAATATTTGACTCGTGTGTGAAACCAGTTTTAATATATGGAAGCGAGCTGTGGGGACCATATATTTTAAACATATACAAAAAACTCACTTCCGATAAAAATACCGCCTTAGAAGATTCCTTCCTCAGTTTTATCCCGGAAAAAATACATATCGGGTTTTGTAAATTCGTGTTAGGGTAAACAGGTATGCTTCTAATATAGCCTCAATGGCTGAATTAAGCCGCTATCCAATATCCATCTCTGTCATATTACAGTCTATAAAATACTTGTTATATCTATACAAAGATTCTGATAATAACGATAAATTAGTATCTAGAACAGCGGAATGCATTGGCGAAACTTGCCCGAGTTCATTTAACAAACATATTCTTGAACTGCTCAAAACAATGGGATTTATTCATGTGTGGAATAATAAGGGTACTATGTCTGAAGGCAAGCTCGTATATGCGTTAAGAAAGAAATTTGAAGAAAGATACAACAAATACTTCTTTTCCATCCTCTCTTCTGATGATCATAACAAACTCCGCACATATAATACACTGAAAAAAGAATATAAACCTGAAACCTATACACAACTGAATGTACCAAGGCAACATATTAAACTTTTATCTAAATTGCGAATTTCAAATCATAATCTTGAAATTGAAAGGGGGCGATACAAAAAACCTCCACCAAATGAACGTCTCTGTAAATCATGTAATGCTAATAAAATAGAAGATGAATTCCATTTCATTTGTGAGTGCGACTTGTTCGAAAATTCAAGACACTTATTTTTCGCAGATATATCTGAAATTGTATTCGAATTCCGAAACTTGAATATACTTGAAAAATTCAAATATTTAATGAATGCGTCTGAAACTGATGTTCTAATCAGATTATTTTCATTCTTGGAAGATTGTATGAAAACTCGAAATTCGTCAGAGGGATTGGTTAGGTCATAATAATTATATATGAATGTTATGTGTTCCGTGTCTTTTGTTATTGTATGATATGTTGTCTATTGTAGAATGTTGTTTCCTTTTCAGTGATGATCCTCTGTAATGGATTTTAGACTGAATAAAATTAGTATTTCCGACTTTCTGTAGCCAATAAACATGAAAAAGAATCTGAGCATATAAGGAATTTCAGTTTATCAGACGTTATGACAAATTTCAAAGCAAGAATGATGGCTCTAGCTTCTGCAGTAAATATTGAACTGGAAGATGGAGAGTTGCACAAAGTGATGGATATCCATGAGTTACAAGACTGGTTACGGCGATAACTCCGAAAAAACGGCACTGTTCGATCGGGAAATTGTTATATTCCACTTCCTTTGTTTTATTACTCCCTGTACACGTCATTAGAATGTTGTTGTCCACAGTACTTTTATGCAACGTTTGAACGTCAAAATTATTCCTACTGTGCGTCACATTGTGGTGCAAAGATTTTGAAAATCGGTCAAGGGGTTCAAAAGTTATGACCATTTAAAGTTCGTAATTTTGGCCGATTTTCTAGCGAGGGTAATGTAATTTTGGCCGATTTTCTTGCGAGGGTAAATTTTGCCACATTTTGGCCATTTATTAGGTCAAATACTGCCTGTACAGTATAAGCTAAGCAGAATATTAGTATTGTAATGCATAGAGGTCTATTTGAGCTTTAAATAGCAAAGATCGGCTGTACTAAAAATAAATTTCTTTTCTTGATCTCTAATCAGGTCAATCAGTAAATGCCCGGATGTCATACAAACATTGTAAACATGGCGTATGTATGATGTTGATATTTTAACGTAAATTTACTGATAAATCTAGTTAAATGGAAGTTGCTCAGGTAAAACATAAGTCTGAAGGTGTGAAGCATTGTTGTTACGGGACATGTAATAGTGACACAAGATATAGACATCGTGATGACATGAAGGATGTGTTTTTCATTCCTTTTCCCAAATCCATCACGCAACGGGAGAAATGTGAACGTTGGATTAAGGCATGTGGGAGACCCAAAGAGGATTTTAATGTGGACAAAATCAAACGTTGTACATACATGTGTAGTAAACACTTCGTCGGTGGTAAAGGACCAACTGACCTTCATCCGGACCCATTGCCTGCACTGTTGCACAATGAGGAACAGGTAGGTGCATTTTATTGTTTACCTTTTAGTTAACCTTTACAAGTCATGATAGTGTACAACATGTACAATGTGACTTCTTTTGTATTTTTGTGTAAATTGTATCCTGATTTTTATTAATATCTGATTTAGTGATTAGTTTAATGTAATAAATAAAAATATTATGACAGTCTATTTGTATGAATTTATTGTATATTTTTGTAAAAAAGTTGAAAATTAATGCACAAGTATATCACACATGCTACCCTCCCCTGATAAGGGAAAAGGGCGGGTAGGGCGAGTAAAATCACAAATATCAAAACACTTTTCCATTTCTAGCTTCATCGCTTTCAGTTCATCGCTGTAGAAAAGTTTTCTTGTTAATCCTTTAAGATGCTTTTAATGCATGCAAGATTTTACAAGTTTTTATCCTAACTTATATTATTACAGATTAACCGTTTTAAGAGGAAAAGAAAAGCTCCCACACCAAGAAAACAACATATAAAATCTTAAGGAAAGATGTGACTGCGGCAGCTGAAAGTCTTCTTGAGTTGTCTGAATACACTGTATCAGATCCATGTATTGACAAGGATTGTACTGAATCAATGACAGTAAGATAAAATTGTTATTAACTGCCTTTATATTAGATTAAGGCAACAAGGAAAAAGGGGGGGGGGGGCACTAAGGGTACATGTATCTGCTTAACAATATTATATATTTGATTATTTCCTTGCACCATGTCATGCAAGTGTTGTTTTTTTTGTGTGTGTTGAAATATTTGAAACAACTGCTTTAATAATTTGAGTGTGAGTCTCGTCTTGAATACATGTATTAGAAATATATTTTTATTTATTAATAGTATTTGTTGTTGTTTTTTTTAGTCTACACCGGCTCAATGTGAAACATATCAAGAGAAATGTGTACAAACTGAATCAGTCATTCAACATAACAAGGAAGTTCAAACTGTTTATAGAAAAGAAATACTAAACGCAAAGATTGAAAACATGGTATTAAAAAACAAAATGAAAGTAGAACAAAATCAGGAAAATAAAAATGCATCTTCTGATGCGATGCTGTCATTAGAAAGTTTAAAAAGTGATGATGTAAGAATGAAATTATTTACAGGACTACAATATAATCAATTTATGACATTATTTGAATTTCTTGGTGAAAGTGTACATAAACTGACATACTGGGATGGCAAAAATATAAGGGAAAATACAAAAAAAGGAAATCGTAAACTAGAGCCAAAAGAAGAACTATTTCTAACATTGGTACGCTTGAAAAGAGGATTCAATCTAGATGTCATGTCACACTTCTTTCGACTTTCATCTTGAACAGTAAGCGTGATATTTACAACATGGATTCAGTTTTTATATTGCCATTTTAACGACTATAGAAATATTATGTTCCCAGAACGTGAGCACTTTAAAGAGTATATGCCACGTGTTTTCAGATGTTTTAAAAACATTCGATGCACAATTGATTGTACAGAATTTTTTGTTCAAATGCCAAGAGACTTTCGGCGTCAAGGAAATTTGTATTCCTCATATAAAAGTCATCATACATATAAATGTCTTATAGGAGTAGCCCCAAATGGTGCAATAGTATATGTGTCTAATTTATATGAAGGATCTATAAGTGATAGAGCAATTGTTGAAAAATGTGGCTTTTTGGAATACATTAATCCAGGTGATCTTGTCCTGGCTGATCGAGGCTTTGTGATAGAAGATTTGTTAATGGCAAGACAAGCAATCCTTAACATTCCGCCTTTTCTTGGGAAAAGGTCTAAATTTACTGCTAGGAAGAGTTGCAGACCCGTCGCATTGCCAAAGCGAGAATACATGTAGAAAGAGTGATTGAAAGAGTAAAAAAATTTAAATTACTGAGTGGGGATATTCCATTATCACTAACACAAATATCGGACCAAATGGTTTTTGTAGCATGCTGCTTGGTAAATTTTCAAGAACCACTTGTCAAGTAACAGGAATTTGTGATGTACATGTACATACTGCTGACTATATGGTATGGGTTTTGCTCATTGTTGAAGGCTGTATGGTGACCTATTAAAGACTTATTTGTTAACTTCTAACTGTTTTCTATCCTAGTCTCTAGTTGAGAGTTGTCTCCTTCCCAATTATACCACATCTTCTGATTTTATGTACAATGGACATTGTTGTATGAATGACAAAACATTTATAAATTGATGAAACAATTGTATTAGTGGTTTAATAATATGCACATTTGTCATGTTTGTAAGACTATAATATTTTAGAGTCTGAAGTGATTTTAAGAATAAATTTTCATCAGAACCTCTCAAAGTGAAAATCGATGAATATATTTACATCAATTTGGTAAGAACTACATGTAATAGTAACAATTTACATCATTATCAAAGAAGGATTTTACCTGTTTTTTTATTGAGCAAAATAAGTACATGAACATGTAATAAGATTAAAATAGTAAAAGAAATTAACATTACCATTTAATGAACAGGCATGTTTGATTTATATAACCTTAAGACGTGTACACATAACACGTATATGTACAATGAACATATATTTTATAAGTCTAAAATAATTGGTTTCAATTTTCTTGGCACACGCATTTCAAATATTTCAGGTGCAATGACTTGGTGCCATAATGATGTAACATTTCCTATCATGTCCCCAATAAGCTGATCATCGCGTCTTATCCTCTCAGCATTAGGTGTTCCTATTGGCGACCACATGACAAAATCTCACCAATTTAGGCCCATTATTGCTAACTGAAATTGGATTTGATAATAGTACATGTTTGTTGTTTTAAGCTCAAGAGAGGTATTGTCATCTGTGGGTATCCCAAAACATGCACTGTATAGGTCCTTTTTGGAAATGTGATTCTTTTCAAGGCTCTTGAAAAGGTCAGATGGAGCTATTTTGCGGAAGATTTTCAAACATTTAATCTCAAGCAATCCATGCTCTTGGGTTTCAGATGGATCTGTTACGAGACCATCTGGGCTGCATCCTAATTCAGGCCACATTTTACATACCCAGAATCCAGTCTTTTCAACCTTAAAGTCAGGAACCTTTGATGCCATAAGTTTATAATAGTCATCTCTGGCTTTATCTTCATTTTCAATGCCATATAGCATGTCTGGTGATGTATACATATACGACGAAATATTCCAAACGGTACTGCTGATGTATGCCTGAAATTTTCTCAGACTTGCATCTGTTGGAGGTGATTTCAGCAAGTTTCCTAATGTATTTGCCTTTTTAGCTGTGGATGCAGTTATACGGAACCAACGGGATGCTTTCCACTGGATTGATTCTGATTGCGATTCTGTGTTTGGTATCATAAAAACATCTTTTTCAGATAAGCAACATTCTTGCTTTATGTTATTAAAAAAATCCCATGCTTGAGACTTTAAAATTCCTCTATGTTCAGGAGAAATTTCATAATCAGCATATGTGTACTTCATTAGTGTTTGCCACATTGAAGTTTTTCCTGAACTAACACAATCATACTTTAAATTCGTCGAAAAACTGTTCATGTTAACATCATTGGCTTTTCTTAAATCTGTAGGTCTAGGGTCAAACTCTGTTAACTTCAGATGTTTTGGTTTGTAAGATGTATATGAAGCATCTGTAATTTTTCCCGGATTTTTTTTGTTTTTTTTTGTCCCTTTCCCCACTCACATTGTTTACTAGTACATGCTAGTTGTTCATGTCCAAACTCCTTACAGTGTTTATCTACTGTGAGTAAGACTGCTGCCACATGATTGCAACGTCCGAGAGCTGACCCAGGACATGTACAGCTAGCATCTCTAACAGCTCCACTTAAACAGGATAGTGTTACTTGCACTATCCTTTCTTCATTGCGCATAGATGCTGCAACTTTTGCCTTAACAAAGTAATGATGGTTACGCTCATTATCCATTATGTTACTCACACTACCACTCTTCACATACTGTTGGCCTTTGGAAAGTGGCTTTGATGTCAAATGGCCTAGGTCAGTGTCTTCAGTTTGGCCATTTTGACCTTCCATCACAACACTTTCCAGAAGATAATGGTATATGTAACCGTAATTGAAGTTTGCTGGTATTTGCCTTGAAGGAAATGGTTTCCAACCTAGGACTGGGGGTATCGGTAGCTGTAAAGAGAGACTTGGGTCCTTTTTCGTTTTAGCTGCTTTCAGATCACACCATTTCCCACCATCAATAGCAATGTCAATTTCTTCTGACTTGCCGGCTTTAACTGCGTCCTTACATCTGAAAATACAAGTTAACATAATTAACTCTTTACTTAAACCTGAGATAAAAAAACTACTATGCTTAACATGCCGCCATATTTACTTACAGAAACGTTTGTCAATATTTCTAATGATTTCTTCACACTTTTATTTTAAATGCACAGACGTGTATCTTCATATTTTCTTATATTTATATATTTACGGCAAGTGTAGCAAACAGAAAGTAAATAGAAAACGAGATTGATAAAAATCAAAGGCTTATCGTACTAAAAAGTCGCATATATATAAATATAAATAATTATTTAAATATAATAAGTTCAGGTAATGCGATTTAAATATCCCGTTACGCCTTTTACGATTAAACCCCAATCGAATTACAGTGAACATTTACCTGTAAAATACTGTCACATTCAGTTGGACGACACAAAGGAAGTGGGCGTTGTTCGATGTTTACTCACCTTTGAACGAGGTCAGATTTGTTTCCACCGGTTTTCAACCCTCTGCATTCAAGCCAGCGTTTGAGCTGAACATTCCCGTAGTTGTCAAGATCATCGGTATTAATTTTTGCTCCCGGTACATCGTCAGAAGTCAAAGTAACTTTTTGATAAGATTCTGTAGAAGCCATAGATTGTTTGTATGAGGCTTGGTCACGTGACTAAAGAATGAATATTCATTACCCAGCTATGACGTATCGACCGATGTTTGCTATTGAGGCCAAAATGTTTTATGATTGGTACTGATGTAAAAAAATTATGCAAGTCCAAAATGTTCTAAAAAAGGGTTTCGTCTTAGTCTTATTTTACAATGTGCCGACGAAGCCCTAACTTGGACACCAATGTTCAAGTCACAATATCTTCATAATTAATGCTTCCAGACAGGTGCAATCTTGTTTTCATACTGATATCAGTGCTGTGTACCAGAAATGATGCAAAAAAAACCATGGTATCTCTAGTATTTTAAAAAAGATTTGCTAATGAAATTGCAAACAAGAGTGAATTATCTCTTCCTGATAATTACCAGATGGCACCGCTGTTCCCGGTCTAGCATCTATTTGTTTACAAATTGATGCACGTGTTAACGCTATGGAATCCACCTACGAAAAATACGCAAGTTTCACAATCCATGCTTTAAAAGAAGAATTGAAAAAAAAAGAAATGGAAGACTTTCAGGACGGAAGAAAGAATTAATTGAAAAGTTTGTATGTGTTCACCTAATTTTGAAAAAAAGTAAAATATATGCGTATCTTACCTCGGACGCCGGTCGTAAAAAATGAACTTTTTATGAAGGCAGAAATTGTAAATAAAATTTATTTACCGACAATTCTCATTATAATAACCGCCTTGTTATGTTTAAAATGTCTATGATTCTATTAAATATATTAGTAAAGAGTTAAAATATTGTCAAAAAATGATGTGATATGACATCTCGGTCTGTCATAATTTTTTGAAGTTAGAAAATTATGCCGACGTGAAAATATGGTAGTAATGCCGTTGGGGGAAAAAGACATTTTTACAATATTTATTACTTAATAAAAATTTAAATCATACTGAAAAAAATAATGTTCATGAACGATTCGAGACTATTAAGTTGTGTGCACCCGTAAAGTTAATAAGGGGGGTTATCATTTTTGCACGATGATTGTCAACTAACCCGTTTTTAAACACCCATGCACTTGCTTTATTTTGCCTTTAATATTAATGATAAAAAATAGCTTGTTTTACAAAGCATTATTAATTATTTGTATGTGCCGATTGGGGGGTCTAACTGTGTTATATTGGGATTAGTGTCAGCAGAGACATATGTCTATGGTGTCAGATTATCGTACAATTGTAGTGTTATTAACTATTTCGTGCCAAGATGAACTCTCGAGAATGAACTGCCTGTCAGAAAATTACAAAAGTTCCCATGGTCAAATGAATAAAATTCAATTCAAAACTAAAAAGTATATTGCGATACAATTTAGATAATTTTGGTAAAAGTTGATGTTAGACTATTTTCGAAGTGGAGTTTTTTTTTATTAAACAAGATTGTGAAATCAAGAAAATAGTATAACTTAAGTGGATATTTGATTTTTTTCATCTTTTTAAGTGGATATTTGATTTTTTTCACCTTTTTAATTTTCTTTCACTATTTTGTAGGCTGGTGGCATATGACAAGAACCAAAACTTTGGACAGACAGAACAGTTAGAACCTGAATACAAGATGACCTTACCTGATCCCTCCACATACTTTGATGTCAATGCTGATACTAAATTTAATGGAACAAAACTGGAAATACCTAATGATTATTTAGCTTTGTATGACAAACAGCTTGATAAACAAATTTAACGGTTTTATAATGAAAGGACTATTGGTTACTTTCGACTCTAATTGGACTGTGACAATACATATATTGCATCCAGTTGCCATGCACAATATAAGAAAACCATATCCTATGAAATTGACATTCTTTTAGACAAGGCAGGTACCATCATTAAAGCTGTGTGAATGTCCCGCTGGTGAAGGACCAATGCCCATTGTAAACATTGTAAAAATGTTTGCACAGTTATGTATGGAGCCGTTATGTTCACGGAGTATAAAACAGTCAAAGTGGAAGAAACTTGCACACCAAAACTTCAGAGTTTTCATAAATGCAAAAGGTTTTTAGGTAGCCCCTTAAAATCTCAAAATTTGGATATGCCAGGTGCAGATGAATGTTCAAATATGAACTTTGATCCTAGACCTGAAAAGCTTAGCAATGTCCCAGCGTACCAGGATTTTCTCAGGAATACTTGCCTTAATTTTCCAGGAATTTCTGAAGGACCTATTTTTCAAACATTTCAGAATGCTAATACATTTGCTGTAGCGCATGACCATGATTATCTTATATTAACGCCAGAAGATAATTTCATAGAAAAAATTTCACTTAAAAATATTACGAAAGAAAAAATTTGTGCAATTGAAGAGACAACAAGGGGTCAAGCAAATAACAATACTTGGAAAGTAGAAAGAACAAGGCGACTTCCTTCTTCAAAATTTGGTAGGATCTGGAAAGCAACAGAACGAACTGATTTGTGCAAGTTGGCCAAATCATTGATTGTAGTGACAGACATAAAAGCTGCACATTAGAACATGGTATAAAACATGAATCTGTTGCTATAATTTCCACACATTGCATCATCACCTGATGGCATAGTCACAAAAGACTTCATAATTGAAGTAAAGTGTCCTTATGTTAACAGAACAAAACCTGTAAATGAAAAAACAGTACCATTTCTTCATGTTGATGAACACCAGAAATATTACCTAGACTGCAATAATGACTATTATTACCAAATTCATGGTCATCTTATGTGTACGGGGGCTAAGGAATGCACACTTGTTGTCTGTCATGCTGAGGAATTAAAAGTCAATGACATAAAATATGTGCAAGTTTGCAGAGATGACAAATTTATTTCAGAAATGATTATCAAACTTACTAGGTTCTTTAACGAGTATTTTAAGCCAGCATAACTTGAAAAAAATGTTTTACAGATCATATTATGAATAAATATTTATGAATAAAAAAAGGAGTTCTTAAGAAACAAAATTACATCTTGTTGTTTGGTTACTGTCATAATAGTTGTATCATTGGAATTTTAACCACACCTCCATATTTTTAAGACAATATCATATACTTTAGAAGAAAATGATTCAACCAAAAAACAAAACTTAGTCACAAGATCTTTGAAATTCTTTACACGGTATGGATTTGTCTCATTGTTGGAGACTGTACAGGAGATTGTACAGTTGCCTGTAACTGCTTACACCCATTTCTTATGCACCTTGGTTTGATACACTCACTGGATACCATACCACATCTCCTTATTTTTATATGTAGTACAATATACATGTACATTGTACATGTAATTGTAAATATATATCAGAACAAAATTCATTGTGTCACTTTCGTTTTATGCATCCCTTGGTACAATACAAGTTCTAAAAATACATGACATAAAACAACTAAATGTTATGTCAGATGAAAGTTCTGTTTCAGTTCCGTTCATAGCATTTGTCAGAATTTTGTATGTTTTACCAAGTCCAATACTTCCCTCAATATGCTCACGTTTACTGGAGACTTTTCTATCCCGTAAAAGAATTTTCCCACTTATTCTGTTTCTCTTTTTGAAAAATGTTGGAATATTAACGGCAACATCCATTCTAGCAAACAAGTCTTGCACATTAAATCCTTTATCTGCCATCACACTGTCACTTGAATCACACAATTGAACTATTCTACATCGTTCAACTATTTGACGGTCACTGGATGCATTGGAGACATAGTTTACTAAACCACCAGGTGTCGAACATACAAGTATTTTCACAGTGTTTCTGTTTTTATAAGAAGAAAAAGTTGCTTGTTGAGCTCTAGGTGCTTTTGGTTTTTTCACGGGACATTCTATGCCATCGATAATAATCCTAGTTGTAGGAAACTTTGATTTGAAGTCGGAGAAAAATACCTGACTAAACTATTAGAGGGCCATGTGTTAACCTCTCGCCACTGTTTGGACATAAATACAATCCACGTATACACAATATTCTTAACACTAGATTCAGATATTGAAAAAAAATCTAGACAGTTCAAAGTTTGTTGTATACCGCCGCAATTTCATCAAAGTCATAAAAAACTGATTTTCAACTGACACGCTATCAATTTGAAAATATATGAAACGCAAACAATGTGCTGCTGGACCAAGTGTGGTCAAAACAAATAAAAATTTTGTATACGACTCTAAACCAGTATAAAAATGAATGGCAGTGTCATCATTTGAGAAATTCTCTGCTGAAAACATAGGCAATAATGGTGTTTGCGTAATTTCATCTTTGAACCTCAACAGTGGCTCTGCAGTTGCCGATGGACAGTCGTCAATCCTTTCTGCAGTATAAATTACTTCCTCAGGAAAGCCAACTTCACATTCAAAACCTAGGCACCTGTGATGGATCACGGGGGCTAAACCCGTAGAGCTGTCTAGCGCGTCCTCAGATGGCGGATAGGGGAGACCCTCTCGTTGGGAGGTTGTCAGGTCATAATACGGAAAGCCTGACCGCGGACCATATTGGGTAACGTGTTTGGAGAATGCCACACTCCTTGCACGCTAAAGACCCCTTCTGTAGTTTTCGAAAAAGTAGGCTGATGGCCGCTACAGAAGGCTAAATTATCCGACCCTACCCAACCATCCTCCTTTTACAGTGGCAGTCAAAATTGGTTCCCCTTTTTGTCCCATCCGACCCCTAATTGAATTGTTTGATAAATTGAACTGGTTCTCGTCCTGGAGAAGCATGAAATATTTGCAACTGGACGTTAAGCAACAATCAATCAATCACATTCAAAACTTTCCTCTAGATTTCTCCTACAACTTTCATCCAATTTAGTTCTTTTGCTTTCACGGGAAACTGCCCTGATTTTTCTTTTTGCTGACACTTCATTCTCTTGCTTGGTCCAGGAAAATAGGCTTGGAATAGTAGTAGGCAAAAGTCTCTGTATGGGGGGTTTGTGTGCTGAAAAAGGTTATTAAACATTAGTTTTACAAAACTGAACAAACTTCCATCGGCAATGGATACTTTGTATATAACGTACTACCTGGTAAAATATTAAATAGATTTATTCATTTACAATGTGGATAAAAACATGTTTTCCTGATTCAATGTATGGTATGTAAAGGACAAATACTAAAAGAGTTATGCAACACATGTACCTAAATAACTATAACATAAATGAGAGCATGTTATTGTTTTGCTCCTGTTAATATGAGATTTTTTCAAGAAAGCCTGTGCATTCCTGTCATTGGCCTAATTACAAAAAAATGTACAGTAATGCTAGAATAATTCTCAGTATGATATATCTCTTATGAGAAATCATTACAAATCTGTATACGACAAGGTAAATATATAAACATGTAGCATTCACTAAAAAATCTTACTAAACAGATCACATTGTATCGCACAAATTAACCCCCCCCCCCCCCCTTTTATTCTAAAACGAATATTGCGGTTGTAAACAGACTTTGTTTAATCATATGGCGATTATATATATAACTGTATATATTTCTAAAAGAAAATGAAGTTTTACCATGAATATTTTCCTGCACGTAGTCGTTTTCTGTAAACTGTGCTTTGCAAACAACAGCTGATTGGGATGGAGTCCACGATTTCATCGTGTTCTCGTCCAATCTGCGTATGGTGTTGATCCAACCTTTCCTTTCTAAGTCATTTGGAAATGCATGTCCTCCTCTTATATGACACACAGGTACACAACAACACGTACTAGGCATCGTTAATTAAAAATGTGATTGCAAATTTGTCGGTATGAACAGTGCAGAAGCCGGAAGATAAACAGGACCGACTACCACGTCGCCACCTATTCAGGAACGATAATTTGCTACTTTTTGTAATTTAGTATTGAGTTAGCCAGTGACCTCCCTATTATAAATAAAACATGTCGCCACACTTTTAAATCGGACATTCAAAAAGTGGAAGATGCAGGTCTCCATAAAATATTTATTATATGGATCGTGTTTAATTGTCAATGTTTTGTAAACAAACACAGTCGCATATTCTTTATGTCGCTTTGTATCAAGTACTTTCGATAGGTGAAATGAACATAAAACACGCTACTGAAATATTCTTTTGATAATTCTCTTTCAAATTATGGTGTTTAATAAAGATGGAATGATACTTTGGATATCTGTTACTTTGTATAAAAGAAAAGAATGGCCTCAATTGCATGTCGCCGAACACCTATTAATGTACGAAACGATACTCAATTCCCCCCACAGATCGTAGTTCTTGAACATGTATGAATACATTTATCATCATAACAAATGCTTATCTATATTTCATTTAGCTGGTAGTCAGTAATGAAATTAAACTGTCGAAAATTAATGTGTCGGGTTTAAGAGATTAAGGGCCATAACACCATTTGTAAGCACCGAAACGCTGATGGCGTTGTAATAAATTTTCGTAATTAAGCTTTTACATTTGAAGGCACTTCATAATTGCATTATTATCGTTCCAACATTGAACACCTAAAGAAAAATACTTGAAAACGGATTATTTTTATTAAACATAACATATAATGTACATAACGTAATTATTTTAATTTAACACATGATGTGGATCTTTGTAGAAATTGGATCAAGGTTAGATTAATTTATTTTGTGTGTTTTATTAATTTATATTTTAATTGAGGTCCTCGGGGATAATTAGTATTTAATGCTAACTGTGTTACCCTCTTTAAATAAAGACATTTCTTGTACAAAACTCAATCTTGTTCTATATTTTCAAGTACACCGATTGTAAATGAGCTACATCTGTCCCCCGCCGAAACTTATTTTGCTTCTGCAGTTGCCGGTACTGCCTATCAAAAAAGAAAACAGAAACCATCTCATATGTGACTATAAGATCTAAAATCCTAGCGGTATATGAAAGATAATCCAGAATCTGGGCATGTGGCAATTCGCCTGAAGATAAACACTTGTACATAATAGACAAGTTGGCTCTGGACCATTGACATAAATTTAAGGACTCCAATTTTGGCTTGGCAGGGCCGGACTTGAAAACAAGTTGCCCCCCAGATGCATCTGACAATAGCTTTTCCTCAGACATACCCGTCCCCGACATATGCATTTGAACAAAATCAACAATATCATGATAAATAATGGACACGTCAGTAAAAGAAGATTTCAAAAATAAATGTGGGTCTTTCCACGAAACAATTTTATTAACAGAGTCAAAGTCATTGGTTCCTGCTTGCCCAGAATTTCCCAAACTAGAAATAAGTCCTTGCACATCTTTGTTAGTGTTTGTAGCATTTAATAATTCGGCCAAAGGCACCGACTGTTGAGTTTGTAATTGTTTGATAACTTCCTGTTTGTACTGGCACGCCATCTACCGGTACGTCACTGGTCTCGGTTTGAGGTTGGGATTCCGGAAGTGTTCCTGCTGAGTTCGCGTCATTCATTGAGAAGGTCGCCTTCACCGCCCGCAATACCAATCTTTGTTGTCCTATATGAATTTTAGATTTAGTTAGGTTATCCAGACACACTAGGGATGAAGCCTCCATTGAATCATAGCCAAGTTTAATTAATTCCACCGCAGTTAAGTCATTAATTTTCTTGGATGCCGCCCAAATCTTCAGTCTTTCAATGTCCGACATATCAGAGGACGCGTGTGCAATATGCTCGTTCTCCGGCATAATTAGTGTTTGAACAAAATCAAAGTTATTCTTATAAAATGAAAATAATGTGTATAACGATAGTCTAAAGATGAATAAAGTTACGCAGGCCGTTGACATATGTGTCACACAAAGCAGAAACGCCTCCACAAAAATAACATCCATTGCATCCATTGCAGGCAGCTGCACAATCTAATCGAAATATCCAATTTAATTGGGATATATTTACATTGCATTTTTTTTTATATTTCTTGCCACAAAACGAATTTCAGCTCTGGACAGAAGATACCAGCTTGGAATTTTAAAAATGTTTTTAATCTTCTGTTCTGCACGATCGTAATCACGTTCACTCATATTTAAACATAGTGTTAACAATTATTTAGTAAGGGCTGCAGATACTGGGAAAAACGCAATCTGATTGGTTAAATGCAATTGTATCTCTTAACATATAGATTAAGTTCCCCCTATATCAATACTTCATTTAAATAAAATGAACACGGTTCTAGTTAACACTTATTATCTTAATAATAAAAATTAAAACATAATTGAAAGACATGATATTAATGCGCTGTGACGTGAATGTTCGAAAGTAAATATTTAGAATGAAATAAACGCATTTAATACAAACTGTTCGTGAATTAAAAATTGTTCAAAATTGCACTATAACATTTATATAACACGTACTGTTTTTTTGTGAAAATTAGTGAATAAGTTTTGTATTCCTGTTAAAATGTATAGTTTTGTCAGCTAACTATGAACGTTTTCAAATATTTGGAATAAAAAATTCTTTAAACTGCAAAAGGCTGTCATAATTGTGAATGTCAGCTAACTACTATGAAATTAATAAACAGAACGGGGAATTCTGCATAACACTGTCAGTGTGCATTAATGCTCGATCCATTTGCACTTCTACAATACATAGACAAGAAGAATTTACAATTTAAAATTTTCCTGTTGGGATTCAATAAAGTCCTTACCGTTTGTTTACTGCTCTAAATCTGCGTTATTAATTTCAGCTAAAACAGATTAAACTCCTTAAACTGCAGCGTATCAAATGGAAACCTCATAACACGATTAAAGCGCTCAGGTGATTTATGCCACAATTTTTAGGGCCGCCAAGGAATGGTAGAATCATCCCTGAACATACGAAAGAATTAAAATATAATCACATAATTTACTCTTTGTTCTGTCATGTCTGTTGACTTCAGTGGTTGTATTAAGATAACCATATTGTTTTTATGCTAAAATCTCAAACGATAATGATTTTAATGTAAGTCGAAAAGCATTTAAATGGCATGTATAACGTATGTAAATATATACTCAACTTGAGTTTTACTTGTACTGGTGATGGTAATGTTGGTAATGATAATAATATGGGAAAAAAAACGTTAAGGACATTAATGATGATTGCTACGGACATCATACAATTTTTATTTTTCTACATACTGTTTAGCAAACGCTATTCAACATAAAATATGTTTCACATAACATAAAATTATAACGTTATTGATATTTTGTACACTATATTGTATGAAATTGAGAAAAAATACAAATATGGAGCAAATTTACGAACGAGCAAATATCACATAAAACACTGAATACATTAGCTCAAACTCAAAACTCCCTTAAAACGGTAAAGCCGAATTGCGCAACAAAACAAAGTTTTGAAGATATTGTAAGACATGATTATTGTCTTTCAGATTACACTTTCAAATGCCGAACGACAACGGAAATGGCGAGAAAATTGGAAAAGAGAAAATAAAGAAATATATCTGGAAAAGGAGAGAATACGAAGAAAAAACATATTCCGTCATCAGAACTCCCCAAAAAGGAACTAGAAAAGAGAAGGGCTTCAGTAAACAAAGCAGCAAAAAGCATTACCAAAAGAAAGAAATAGGACAGAAATCACTGCATAATACTACTAGTAATAGTAGTATCGACACACCATCATCCAGTCGAACCCGCAGCGAATGTAATAATGATGTTCAATGTTCACTTTTGTTAATTAAACTTCCTCTATCAAAAAGATCGATAGGAGTGAGGAAAAGACACAGTGCAGCACTCGGAAAAGCAGATAGGCAATTGGAATCGTTGCGTTCACATAGGAGAAATCTGATGAAAAGTAACAAAAAGCTGCAGAAAAGGATAGAACAAATGCGAAAGAAAGGGGATTCATAGGCAAAGGAAGCGGAAAACAAGGAAAATGAAAATAAACCCCATTTGACACCGAGAAAGAAAACTAAACCTCAGATTCAAAGAGCAGGTTTACTTGGTTAACATTTTCGAGGAGTGAAAAGAAAACTCTTTATGGCCAATGCCTTAATCGAAGAGGTAAAAGAAGAGATGATATGATACGAAAATTATCATGTTGGATTATTAAGAAGTATCGCTGTGTATCAGCATTTAGTAAAGAAGTTGGAGTGAGTCGTAGAAGGATCGTTCGTGCTAGTTTACAGAGAAAAGTTTGAAAATCGATCAAAAACCAAATTCAAAACGACGTCGTGCAGTTTTTGGAGCGCGAAGACAATAGTATAACACTACCTGGAGAGAAAGATTTTAAAAAAGCGGACGGCGATCTTAAACAAAAGAGAATACTCACAGATTATTTACATAACTTACATGGAAAATTCCTGCTAGAAAATTCAAATGTTAAGGTGTCAAAGTCCGTGTTTTATAAAATAAAACCAGCACATATTCTGTATGCAAACGTTTCCTCCAGAAAAACATGCCTGTGTACGAACCATCAGAATGTAGCTTTGAAAATTAGATGTCTAAGATGCTATGAAATTCAAGCTTAGAAAAACCCTGATACGTTCATCAAAGAATTCAAGAATAGTGAAAGTGTACTTTCAGCTATTGAGGAGATATGTCCTGTTAAAATAAAATTTTTCCACTGGAAAAGAGTCCAAGAAAATGAAAATATGCGTTGGAAAGAAATAGAGGAAAAATTAGCCAAAGAAGACATCAAAGAACTTATTAAAACTGAACTTTCTGCATTTCGAGATCATGTAGACCGTGTAAGCACACAGTACAGAGAAATGAAAAGGTTACGCGGAAAATTATATATGCTCCTCTGTTGAAGAGATCCAGTCTGATTACTGGAATACGTCAATGATTTCACTTCACAAATGGTCAACCCAAATAGTCACTCCAAGAAATTACAGTATACAGTGGCAATTTCGGATCTTATTAATCATAATGCTACAGCAGTGCATACAATTTTGATGAAAACCATACCAGTAATAAAAGCGGATTACCCTGCACTTACAACAGTCCACTACTTATAGGACTCACCAACAAGCCAATACCGAAAGAGATACATTTTCCAGTTTCTTGCCTACCACGAACAGGAGTTCGGCATAAAGGCGAGATGGAGTTATCTGGAAAGTGGACACGGAAAAGGGCCCTGTGATGGTCTAGGTGGAAGCGTAAAAAGATCAGCAGATGTGGCTGTCAGACAATCCAATCGTAACATCCAGGATGCGGCAGATTTTATCGCCTGGGGTTTGCAATCTGAGTCGGCCGGAAGCAAGGTGAAGTATTTGCTTTATACATAGGAACCGTGTTCACATTGAAAGAATAATAGGATTAGCAAAGATATCTAAAATCCTTACCATTGCAATGAACAGAACAGAAACAAAACTTACGAGTGACATAATTTTTGTAGTTTTTATACTTTGCAACTTTAGGCAATGTATCATACCAAGACATGCGTAAACATAAAAATGACAAAAGTAAGGTGAAATTGAACTTGTATTTTAAAAAATTCATAGACAATATTTAAACATCATGAGCATGCATACATTTAATTTTCATATTATTCAATATAAACAATGCAATTCATGTTCTATTGAAGAAGTGAAATCACCAGGAGTACTTATCATAATTGTTGTACATAAATTTGTCAAGAATTACCTGCTTGAAATACTTTTCATAAAATGAAATTAAAACAGCTTTCATTTCAACAACATCTCTGAATTATTAATTTGTTATCTTTAAGTGTGTATACAAAAAAGTCACATGTTTGTTTTCCAGTGCAAAACATTTGTCCTTGTACATGATAATAAAAGTCGTGTTTTTGTTCCAAAATCAATTACCCATTTACCTCGGACAACTAAGGAACAGATTTAGGAGTTTTAAGTTCATTTCGTGAAGTATGTGGACATTTGATTTCTAACAATGTATTGTTTTCTGTTAATGCATCTGGAGAAGCAGCAGGAAAAGGGTGTGTTTTTGACACAAATGATCCACATTGAAGTTTCTTGCTTTGTAACCGACTCATATTTCTCTAATGCTACTGGTTCATACTGTCCAATGCTTGATAGCTGCTGTGTATACACATTTATGTTTCATGCTTTGTAACCGTCTCGTAATTCTCTATTGCTACTGGTTCATACTGTCTACCCTTGTGGGTAGCTGACCCAGGATATACCATCGATAAGATACAGATATCAGTCCAAATGTTCTTTATTTGGTTCATACACATGATGAAAGGAATGACTATAAAAAATACAAATGAACTGACATAAATATTTGAGAAAGAAAATGGTTTCAACATAAATTTGCCTGTCTGATTGTAGTCCTTATCCAGAATTTTAATTTGTTATATGTTCTGACCGATTTTATTTCACTTTGTGTATTTATCGGATAGCGTTTCTGTGATATTATTCAAGTCTGATATTGTAAAATGTTTTGTAGCGTTTTGTCTGATATATTTTATTGTTTATACTGCCATATCTTGCTTGCCAATAGTCTATTGGTTTTACATGTTGTGTTAAATTTTAACCACTTCCATTCAAATGAGTTCTCGCCGTGATATTGGCTGTAATATCGCCAGTTCGGCGTTAAAAAATATTCAATCAATCAATCTATCAATTTTTGCGAATAAAAGCAAACACAAATGCATATTCTATGATCTTTACATAATTTCTTTTACGGTAAGTAATGTTTTAACAATGTGATGTACTTTTGTGTGTAAAAATATTGTCATGATAATTGTAAATAACAATGCAGTAACCAACAGGTAAGTATTTATAATTGTGTATAAAAGTTTAAAATATCTGAAATTAATTCAAATTACAGTTTTAGTGTCAAAACTTGCATAAGAATATCAATGCACAAATATCAATGAAGCAATATCATGGTTTCATAACATATTGCACAAAGGTGTGTAGAAGCAACACTTTACAATACTGTTTCTGTAAAAAATGCAAGCTAAAAAGTACAATTCAAATGCTTGCTCATACCTTCTTTCATTTGAAAAAAATTGTATGACTCAAAATAAAATAAACGTACCGTATCGGTTGATCATGGTATTCTTAATTAGCTTCAATTTAACATGTTTAACGCATGACTTATCCCACTTCTTTCGAAAATCAGTGTGAGTTCTAAGATAGGGGAGGGAAACCAATAAAACTACTCATAAAAATTGTAACTCATAAGGTGTTCATTTTTATGTCATTTTCGTCGTAACAACCATGCTTGATAGCTGCTGTGTATAATACAGAACTCTTTGTAAATGATGTAGCAAGTTTGTGAAAGTCAGTTATGTCGGTTGGCTTACATATTCTGCCAAAGTTTGAATATGTCAAACGCTTACATCTCTCAGAAAGCCAATGCTTGTTTTTTTATTGATCTTATGTTAATTCGAGTATTGCAGTATTGTCTTCTTCTGAAATTTGAAATAATTTGTTGTTTTTAAGCCAGTGATCCTCAAGTGAAAGCCTGAAATAATAATTATCCACTGCAATGGCATAAGGATTAGATGGCTGAAAGATATAGGAAAATGCACCAATAATTGGATGGTTCAAGCACATATTCCTAAAATAGTCATTATATCCAGCAACAATGCGAAATTCTTGCGGCCTTTGATCAAAATTTACATTCAAACACTCGTCCGATATTGGCAATTTCTCAGTTTTAATAGGTGAACCAGAAAATGGTTTACATTGATGAAAAGTTTGTAAGCGTTGTGTACAAGTTTCTTCTGTCCTCAACTCCTTGAAACAAGAAAACTGAGCCATTCCAAAGAGGACTGCACATACATGTTTACAATGAGCTGTTGGGTCCATACCTGCCGCACATTTACACTGGGCCTCTAAGATGGTAAATTCTTTATGCAAACATCACCTTGTAGGTGATATTTCTTTTCATCTCGGCATGACGCTCGGATTTGACAAAAAATAAATAATTTTCAGTCCCCAGTCGCAAGTATTTCAAAAATCTATTGTTATACAACTGCTTAGCTTTAGCGTCCAGTGTTTTCCCCACTGGTTCCAGATATATCTATTGATTTTGATGTAAAATTTGTGAAGTCTGTCTCTGAATTCATGTCTTTATATATAGAACAAGATGGCAATGTCATATTATATTCATCCTCAGATGTTTCCTTTCCAAAATTCTGATCTCTGTCATGATTCTGATCTAAATATAATTAAAATTATATTCATTAATTCGTTGGAAAATCCATCAAATTTTTAGCTAGGACTTTAAACATAGTCTCTTAATAACAGTAGGATAAAACTTGGTTTAAAATACGTAACCAATCTAAAAGCATATCCCTCAAATCCTGCCTACGAGTGTACTCTTATTTCAAAACCGTGTGTCTGGTACAGCAAGCTTAGTCAATAAATAAATCTATTTATGCATAACCAGCTGATATATGTCAACTGTTTTAAGGATTAATATGATAATGGTATAATCCCAATACAGATAAAACAGGTTCGGGATGTATATCTTAAAGACGGTGGATAGACGTAGATTAAAGAATCCCTCTAAACAAAAATATCGATTTAATCAAATTTAATATTATTTAACCAGTGTTTCTAATACAAATGCAGCATTGAAACCGATTTGTACTAAATTACATCAAAACGTTTCTCTCATCAGTCACGTAATGGGAAGGTTTAAATTTATATAACTCGCTTGGTGGTCTTGGTGTTTCAGATACTGCTGCTGGCGTTGAGATGTTGTTTTTAAAATAAAATTGATATTTTACGTTCATTCAAAACGCTTAATGATATCGAGATGAATTATCGTATAGCTTATAAATTGTTGTAAATGGACATGATGATATTAAACTTAAATTTATGACATTTGAACATAATTATATTTCTATAAGAAAAATAGAACCGATCTTAATTTATAACAGGAAGTGAAAACTTACCAAGAGTTTGCAGAAAAATTGGTGATTTTGAACAATCGGACATAATGAACTTGTAAGAATGCTCTTGGTTAGACTTGTAAATTTCATGAACTTAGAAAAGGCCACACAAATCTCCTTTGAAAAATTGAATTCCAAAGATAATCCTGCAGAGAGACCACATGCTGCTGAAAATTTGGTTCTTAGTAGACATGGTCCATTTAAATCTAAAGAGCTTTTCATCCGTAAAAATTCAAAACCTGGATCTTCTGACCACCTCGAAAACATGGAAGCCATGGCAAAAGATGTTATTAAATGCTTGAGATCAGCTAAATTTGGAAGCAACCAGTTTTTTTTGCTTTCGAGGAATTCAAGACCAATTCATATTTAATGACGAAACAAGCTTGAGGAATTTTCTTACAGAATATACAACAACAGATTGTCCTCTATTAACAGATATTTGTCATGCATGGGAGTTGCAAAGAGAATTTAACGGCAATTATGTGGACGACTATAATCATTTGTCAAATTCAATTGACGATGATATCAGGACTGCATGGTTGACAGAATATTCTGCAACCATATTTTCACGTAATAACAACTTAGAATATAGATATGTCAAAGAGCCCTTTCCTGATTATATTCGATGGCTCTCTAGAAATGGCGAATTACACTACATGTGTTATGAGGCAAGACAGGATGTTCCTTTTGGTGAATGGGATTCTGAAGAACAATTCCTTCCAACCCGTATTTTGAACCTTATTAGTGAACTTTTTGTTGACATTCCCGAGTCTGTCCTTGATTCTGTATTTCTACTGACATGGCTAACTCCTGATCAAGTGCAAAAAGAGCTGGTAAAGATGTCAGAGAAAATGTTAAGTCAGCTCAAAAATGAAGAAATAAAAGAAAGATGGAAAACACATGACTTATTCAAGAAAACTGTTGCAGAACTACAGAATGAAGCAAAACAGCTAAATATTCCAAATGGCATGAAAAGTTCAAAAACAGAGTTGGTTGAAAATATTGCTCAAAGTAAAGCCTTAACAGTTCCACCAGATGTAGATACTTATGATGGAAGTTTAAGTGACATTTCAATGGATTTGAACAGTCTAACCAATCTAAGTATATTTCAGTTAAAAAGTATTTTGAAATACCACAATTTAAACTATCGTGGCACAAAAGATGGCTTGTAATGAAAGTATTCCTTCTGAGACACAAGCGTTCATATATGATAGTTGAATCAGTTGTCAGTAAGATAACAAAATTGGGAGAAATAGCAGTCAGTCTTATAATTTGGCAAAGGCCACAATCTGAACCTTCATTTATGGGTTATAAATTTAGGATAAGACAAAATTGAACAACAGGTGGACGACAATGACAGATCAAAACCATAAAAGAACTATATAAAAAGTCTAATAATAAAAAAAAAAACCTTACCTTTATTTTTTTCTTCCGATATACCCCTTACGGCTTCTGCATAACTTTTTTTCAAAAAAAATTTCTTTGACATGTTATGCTGAACCAATATCTAGCAATGGCTTATTGTCCAAAAACCATTCCCATAGGTTCAGATTTTCGGTTGATAACATTTTAAAAATGTATTGTGACACCAATTGCCTCTGCCTTGTTTCAAACTTGTTTAATTGCTGGCATTGAGATAAAAAGTTTACTGATAAAATGCAATTTTATGACCTTTTCCACATAAATTCATCTTTCAACAAATTGTCAGTATATTTCTTTATTTTCGGAAGTGACCTATGATTTGTTCATTTAATAGATTATCACATGTATATGATATGCTACATTCCATAGGTGTGACAATGTCATATTCTTAATGGACCTCCCTCCTTAAATATTGAAATGTATCAAAAATTATTAATTAATCATGGGATAAAACAATTAACTATACATTTATGTTAAGGACGAGCAGGACATTACGTCACGTGATGTTTTGATTTGTCACATGATTGTCATCATAAAAATAGAACCGGAACCGCGCCTGTGAAAATCCGGCGGTAAACAAACATGGCAGACGACAAATATTCCCACCGTGTTCGAGGAAAGATGGCAAGTGCCGGTAGGAGTAAGAGGGCGGACCGTATGAGGCAAATGAACCAGAAGAATACAATGGACGGCGAAGACCATAATTACTGTGCTGTTTTGAGGGAAGGACCTGTTAATGCAACTGATTTGCAAGTTGGGGAAAACGTCGAACTTGGACCCTCCAAACCTTGGTTCCAAGGACGACGTGTTGTGGAGTTAGACGTTCTAGCCAGGTCCATGAATTGTGAAAAATGCAATTCATGGCTCCGATTGTCTGACATAAAGGATGAGATTATTTATGGGATGGCTAGCTTTTTGTATATCTCGTGCCCAAACGATGCTTGCCAGCATATTAGTCTGGTACCAACAGGGAAGAGGAGCAACACCAAAGGCTTTGATATAAACTACAAAGTTTGTTTAGGTAATATACATTGTAAACAATAGAATAGGAATGAAAGTGGTGAATGTGTCAAAGAGACAAGTACATAACCAGGATCAGGGGAAAATACTAAAATTTTCCATTTTAGGGACCCAACTTAGCAACTACCAAAGTATGAAAGATTAAAATAAGACTTATGGTAATTTTCAGCCAATATGTGGATGTGCCTACTATAGCACCATTTTGATTCAACAAATTTTATAGGAGATATGGGGCTTAGAATGGTGGTGGACATACGGCTTTGTGTAGCATTGTTGATATTTGGTATGTCACAATGTGGATGTATTATGCTACATGTATTTGGTTTCCCACACCATACTGACTATTGACCTATGACCTGAAGGTCAAACAATTAGATTTTTAAGATTTTTTTTTGTCTTATTAATTTCGAAGGGGACATTTATATGTATATGTTTTAGTGTACAAAATCAATTCTTCCTAGTTGTACACATGTAAAATATTTCATAAAATATTATTTACATACATGCTACTGTACACGAGTATAGCTTTAGACTAGATCGAAAGTTGATAAACAATGCATCTCTGATTTCACTTTGTAATATGTACAGTAGGACTTAGATGTGATTCAAAGTATTTTAATCTTTCATTTTTCAGCCATGATTAATGCAGGTATGGGACCCAGCCATGTGAACAACTTCCTGACAGGATGCAACATTCCTCCAGTAGATGCCTCTACATTACGTAAAAAACAGAAGGAACTTGCCCCTGTTATTATTGAAGCAGCAGAAGCATCATGTAAAAAAGCACAGACAGAGGAGCTCGAATGTTCAGAGTCCAGTGAATTAGAGGGAAGCTTTGATGCTGGATGGCAGAAGAGAGGTTCTGGTTGGTCTTACAACAGTCACACAGGTAAATTATATTATTGTGATACAGAGTATTTCCATTGTGCATATTTTCTATGTCATCCCTTACGAATAAGCCTATGTTAAACACAATGCATCTTGTCCTAAATCAGCAACATATAGACTTTGTTAGTCTTGTATGTTTTTTTACCTTTTGGTTTGTGTTTCGAAGTGTAGATTGGCATCAATTTTCCTGATCTAGTATACATTAGGGTTTCGGGGCCTGCTCAAGACCACCCCTGGCTAGGGATTTTTGTGAATGTTCCCTTTAAAAACCTGGATAATACTTTAGATTATAGTGAATAATATTCATTGTTTTTTTTCCTTTTTAATAAATCACCAAAGATTTTGATATCTTCTTTTTCCTGAATGTGTTAGCAAAATATGATATTATATTGAGTCTGCCTTTTCCACATCTAATTTCAGGTCATGCAAGTTTAATTGGAGTCAATACTGGGAAAGTTGTAGAATTTGACGTCAGAACCAGAAATTGTAGCATTTGCCAATATCACATTGGGAAAAATGAACCAAAGCCACCACATGAGTGTAATGTAAACTGGTCAGGTATAGAATAATAATTAATTCATAGATATTTAGGGATGGATCGTTTAACTTCAAGGGGGCATTCGTTTTTTTTTTCATGTGTATGGCTCATATTTTTTTTTTTAGTTTTCTTACAGCAGATTATTTTTTTTCTTCAAAAATTGATATTGTGCTTTATGAGAAATATTCCCTTTCAGATTATTTTTAGGGCCCACATTGGGGATGCAGATGTCCTATAATTTTCCCTTTGTCCGTCTGTCTGTCCATCAACAATTGTTTGTCAATGCTAAAACTCAGAAAGTATATAATGTACAGTAAGGAAATTTTACACTGTTGTTTATAATCATATGAGGATATGGATAATTTTTTCCTACTCTTCCTTGACATATCATTTTTTTTTCTACAAATTTGGCTTCAAATTATTTTTTTTAGAAGGTGTGTCATGAATAAGAACTGAATGTTTAGGGGCATGTACAAAGTCTCAAACCTAGAAAAACTTGAGATACCTTGTGGTGAATGTAATACAGTAACGTGGGGGTGGGGGGTTGTATTCTTTTTTATTAAATGATAAAAAATTTTGTTTCTTTCTGATTGGCCAAAAGAGCATTGTCTCAACTTTTCCAAAGTGTGAGTACACCTCATGTGCAGCGAGTAGACCTCTCATGAGGTATACTCGTCTTTTCATACTGACTAATCAAAGACAAGATGTCATAGTTTGGTATTTCGGAAATGTAAACAAACATGGCTAACACACTGAGAAGGTCATCTGTCGTATTTGTTTAAAGAGAAATGACTCTGTAACTTATGGGATGAAGTATGTAAAGGGACGAATTGATGCCTTCTGAAAGAAAAAGTTGTCAGACAGTTTCCCTCCCCATTCTCAATTTTCCCACGCAGTGGGAAGAGTTGACGAGTTTGATAAATGTCTTTGTAACCCTTTAAAGATGACTTGAAAGTGCTGTTTGTTTTAAAAAGATGTAGAATGTTATCATATTTAGATAGTTATTTAGATAAAAATTCAACACCTTTGACTGAAATATCATGTAATAAAAGGTAAAGGGATGTTGACAGTTACATATCTTAACTTTCATGTTCCCCATGTTTATGTTTACTGTAATACAATAGTAAATTCCTGCACAATTAAATTATAACCTCTTTGTTTGCTTGATCTGGGAAAAGTTAGGAATAACTTCCAAGGACAGAATTTTTATTTATTTTTTAATGAAATAAAAACAGTGAACACAAAAAAATTAAAAAATCCTTATCATTTAATAAATCAGTAATTGACTCTTCCTGAGGTATACTCAGGTCTGTATAGTCCTTGAGTACACCTCAAGAAAAGTCGATAACTGTATAGTGTACCTCTAATTTGTCAACAGTTGTGCACAGTATTATAAATTATTGGACGCAATAACTTTATTTTTCTTTTGTATTGCAGGATCAAGCAAAGGAATGGAGCCAGACATGGCATGTTCAATGATTCAAAGGCTTGCTGAGGATGGCTATACTGTTGGAACTTTACATGCTGATAATGACGCTACCACTCAGTCAAGACTACCTCGATCAATAATAAAAAAAGATGATAAAACACATGTGAAGAAAAATCTCTCCAAACGTCTCTATGATCTTTCAAAAAACAACAAACAGTTAAAGTCAGCAAAAGTCATCCCCTACATAGTGAGGTGTTTTATGTATGCTATTTCAAGACACCAAAATTGTAAACATTCCATGAAGGCAGAACTCGCCACTATAGTGCCACATATTTTTGGACACCATGAACAGTGCAGTCCAACCTGGTGTACATATATTAAAGATCCATCTAAATTCAGGTAATTTATACCATGACATTGATCCTTGATGAAGTGATCAATTTAATGTTTCAATGCTACCATGTTTGCTGCATAAAAACAATCAATTTTAACAAGTTCTAATTTTCTAGATTAAAGCAAAATGTGTATAATCGACACAATTTTAGGGCCAAGTGAACTATTGTCATCACTACGTATTAATCATCTGTCCATCGTTATCTTCGTCCATATGTAAACTTTCAAAACTTCATTTCTTCTAAAAGTACTGTGTGGAATGCAAACAAACTTTAATGTTAAGAATTTTTCACATTTGATCACGTCATATTAATATTTACTGCAGTTAGATGTGTTCAGAACAAAGAAGATCACTAAACTGAAATGACCTTTTCAGAATTTTGCTATAAGTGCAGAACAAAACCCAGTGCAATCTCATTCTCTATTTGATTATGTTACAGATTCAAACATTTACCCAATGGGAAAGCCCTTTCTGGAGACAAGCTGAGGGAAGATCTGGACAAGTTGGCAGAAAGTTATATTGAAAGAGCAGATAGGCTGCTAAACCTAGGATCAACACAGTCGAACGAAAGTTTCAACAACAGTGTTGCTAGTTTTGCCCCAAAAAACAGGTATGCGTTACATTAGTTTAGGGTTTTTTTTGGTTAAAGGCCATATCTCAGCAACTGTAAAAAAAAAATAAACTAGAGGCTCTCAAGAGCCTGTATGGCTCACCTGGAATTAACTTTTCTCCTTGAGATGACCCAAAAATTGTTGCAGTCAATTTGGCTGGTTTTTCTATAGGATTCTATGTTAAACTAATTTCAGCTGTGGCAGTCATCTTGGTTGACAGTCCAGGTCAACGGATACATTTCTATTTCTAAAAGAGAACCATCTAAGGCCAATTCTGCTAAGTCTTGTTCCAACTGGCTAAGCGGTTTCAGACAAGAAGAATTTTAAATGAATTTTCCTATAGGGTCCAATATTTAACAAAGTTCGGTGTGGCAGCCATCTTGTTGACAATCCGGGTGATTGGACACATTTCTGAAAGAGGACCTTCTAAGGACCAATGCTGCCAAGTCTGGCTCCAATATGTCAAGTGGTTTCAGACAAGAAGATTTTTCAATGAATTTTTCCATAGGGCCCTATGTTAAACTAAGTCCGGGTGTGGCAGCCATCTTGGTAGACAGTCCGGGTCATTGGGCATATTTCTGAAAGAGAACCTCCTAAGAACCATTACTGCCAACTTTGGTTCCAACTGGGCTTGTAGTTTCGTATAAGAAGATTTTTTAAATTCACCCCCCCCCCTTTTTCTATTTTTAGTAACAGCAGCCATATCGGTTGGAAGTAGGGGATGCCAGACATAATTTTGGAAGGGAGCCACCCAAGGACCATTCCACTAAAGTTTGGTCTCAATTGGCCCAGGGCTTTTCCAGGAAAAAATACCCCGGGGGGTCGGAACGCCAGGTAAAATTAGGGGTACCACCAACAAAATTTTAATTATTTTGGAGGTACCACCAAGTAAATGCAAATAAAGAAAACACCCACTACCAAGAGAAAAAAAATTCAATTCTTTGTATTAACCCGAGGAACTGTTTGGATCTTCCTTTATAGTACGATCAGCAAGGATTATTTTGTTTGTAAGACATAAATAACATATGTTTATCATGTACAAATATGGTATTGTCAAACTGGTAGGGATCTTATTTTATAATGACCTATGAAAATCATGTTTGACTAGTTATGCAGCCACGTATTTTTAATTGTTCAAAATAATATGAATATTTTATTCATATGTTAGTTTTTAAACTGTGTATTTGTGGTTTTATTCATTGTCATCACTTCCTTCTAATAAAAAAACTATGCCATCTATTTTGCTTTCTGTATCATTAACCTACCTGTCAGACAAAATTCAGATCATGTAGTGGTATAAAATTGCGCTATAAACCTTTGGCATCTTCACTTGACTGTCCCCAACCTTGTATATTAATTATTCATAAAGGCACTCCTTTTTTATATTCTGCAGCACACATTTATTGCTTTAATTTCACACATGTGCAGGTGGTGACTACATGGCATTAGTAGAAAGTTGAGCATACCCTTACAGCAAGCCTATGTATATTTTAAATAAGTGCTGTAACCTCAACCTTGACACATCAACTCTCCTTATTACCTATAAACCAGTATTCCAAGTTTGGTTGAGATCTCTTTGAACTTTTTGAGTTTAGAGTGTGCACAACAGCAACAGCCTTGTTCAATCATGTTACTTTATGTCACTGCTGTATATGTTGTCAACAATATAACACTTTGACTAGAAAGAATACAATGATCACATTTCCGTTGTGAAATGTAAATGCCATATACAGATGTTGCTGAAATATTGCTGTATTAAACTCAATATGAATTTGTTGAAGCCATGCTATTAAAGGATTGAGCTATTGCTGAAGTAAATACTGTAAATAGAAATTATTGCGAAGTTTTTATCATTGCGAATAATGCGACTGGGTGTACATCACAATAATAAGAACTCGCATTCTGAAATCTGATACATACATTTGTATGCAGCTTTTCCTGAAATCACAACAATTAATCTGGGATTTTGGTCTGTCATGTCAAAATCGCAATAATTTCTGAATTTACAGTACTCATTATTGTATGGACACCTGTCTGTTGTTGAAGACTGTATGTTGCCCTCTAGATGTTGTTTGGTTGTTTTTGTCATTGGGTTGCTGACTCATTGACGTGTACCCAGCATCTTTTATTCATTACTAGTTTTTCATGAATTTGATATTTCAGTGCATTAACATTATGCATAACTTCAACAGCATATGGCTGTAGTTCTGGATGGAATATTGATTGATTGAATAGGGTTTTTACGCCACTTTCAACAATTTTACAGTTATATCATGGCGACCAGTTTTAGTGGTGGAGGAAGCCAGAGTGCTTGTTTTATAAGTAATACCCCTGACTGATCATCACAATTATAATGACGGACAATCTAGCTATAAAATCAGTATTTGAAATCTTGAATGAACTTAATCTCGTCAATGTCTTTCTCCTTCAACACATTTGATAATAACAACAGCAAGTCTGCTTTATTGGTTTGAGCTTTGGTATACTTTGTATTGAACCTATCCAGGGCAATCTTAATTTCAGACACAGTAAGAAGCCCCAATCCAGATGCAAATCTCTTTATAATATCTTTTTTACCGGCTTTTACAACCATTTTTTCTTCTTTAAAGTGCACATACTCCAGAATTTTATCAACTGATAAACCAATCATGTCACTTAGTACTTGAAGATTTCCATTATTTTTGAAAAAATCTGGATTTTTATCCATTACAAATTGTATGTTCTTCGATGGAAGATAAAAATCAGGCATTGTTAACCATAGAGGGAACGTTAAATCCTTATCCTCAAAATACTTCACCAACTCTTTACATTGTTGATAGGTCAAATAATGATGTTCCGGTAATTGATTCACATCTAATATCGGTTGAATTTCAAATCTAAGTACTGGGTCACCAACCCAAGAGTTATCTGGCCGATAACAAGAAAATGCATAATGTTCAGCCCATGTACATTCTGGATTCCTAGCTTCATGTAATATTGCAGCTGCATTTAAACTTAAATTTTTGTTAAGATTATATGCATCGCATAATGTTTCCCATATTGGCCCAGATGGCTTTATAATAAAGTTAGTTCGATAAATATGGTCCTGAGTATCAGACTTCAGTAATTCCTTAGTTTGACATTCAATATCCTTACTAATCACCCACTGGTCTTCTGATGGAGCAAGATAACTTTTAAATCGATAGTTTGAAAACGGTGTTTCCTGAATTCGATTAACTGCTTCTTGAGCTGCAAACTTCATATTTTCTTTGAACTTTTCAGTATTAAAATCACCCTGTTCACTCGTCTCCCATTTATGTACACTGTGTGAATCAATAACACCCCCTTGACTTAAGGCCCTATTTTCAGCGACATGATAACGCTCTACTGAATGTTTTTTCGAATCACCTTCAGCATATGATGCGACTTTCACTTTATCTAAATTCAGAAGTCGTCTGTATAGAACCATTACAAACTGAGTCATTTTGTTTCTTGGCCGCTCATCTCCTCCACCATCCACTGTAATTAGTACTTGTGGAACAAGTTTATCATTTTTCTTGAAATGTGATTCATTTTCTTTCAATGACATTAAATACAAAGTTTCATTAAGATGTCTGAAAATACCTTCCTTCTCAAAGAAGCTAACTTTTACTAAACTAATTCCTGGACCAGAAAATCTTGATTTCGACACTGGAATTGTATTAAGTTGAACTAAGCATTCCTCATCATTTGTTGTATGTTTTGATTTTATAAACTGATAAGTTGTAATTGCTAATGTCCGAGAACTTTCCTTTTCCCAATCATGATCTTCATACACTACACGCTTCCATGACTTGCTGGGTCTTTGGACTACCTCTATGTCAGTGTGTACTAGTGCCTTGTTATCCCGAGCTATTCCAGATGCATTATTTTCAAACAGTGACTCTAATGTATAATTCATATTAACCGTAGCATAATGACTGTTAATTGACGGAGACTTTTGGCCATCTCTGGTTGAACGTTGCAAACATATTCCAGGGTTTATATTTTTACCAGCATGGTGACGCAAGGCTTGTCGAGAACCTTCTCTATAGTTTTCAGTGTATGTATAAGCTGCACTTAGAGAAATTGGTATATGAAATACTTCATTGAGGATTGAGACGCATCTAGGCATGTCCATCCATGACCTTTTTTCTAGAAAAAGAGTGTCACAGATAAGACGAGGGTGTGAACTAAATCCTTCATCACCAGAGTCAAACAAAGACAGCATTGTTTTGGAAAGTTCAGGGTACTGTTCTGCGAATGAAATTCTTCCAGATCCTGGAAGTCTATATTTTTGTAATTGCAATTTTGTCTTTTGAAATGATTTTGATGAAACATTACAGCTCGAAGATGCACGCATACCTTTAAATTTGTCCATATTAATTAGAGTCTGTTCAGAGGAATTCTTTAAACATTTGTGGTCAAAGTGGACACCAAAAGTTCCTTTTCGAAGACAATTTTGAGAAGTTATTGATAACAAAATTAATTTCAGAACATGGCGATCTGCAGAGGTGGTTGCATACTTCAAAGCATTGGGTATGATGGTGGAAAGTTTTTCTTCAACGTGTGTTTTCACGATGGAATCTCTGCCTGGCCAGTCTATTTTTGTCAATAGGCCATCCCAATCAATATTGTCACTCTTCTTAATTAAATAAGTGCACTGCTTGCCATATACTAATAAAACTGGCAAATGCCTCATAAATAGGTCTCTAGCATCTGAACTTTTGTAACAACTGTACTTTGGTAAATTTTCTAAATTTGACAAGCGTCCTTCTTTTTTTACTATGTTAATGTAGGTTTCATATGCTTCTTTCAGAGGAACAATAGCATCTTGTTCAATTAAGTCAGCCACATGTAACAATGCATATGACTTAATTTTACTTAATATATCCTTTTTTGAACTATTTACAGTATAAACAAGTTTTTTCATTGAATCTTTCCAGTTAGTGTTGCAAATGTTTAAATCATACCACATCGAGTTCTTTGATGCAAATGTTCTCGCCTTATTTCTTTTTCTACTCTCATTTCGTACTTTTCTCCTAAAATATGGCATATCCTGTCCTTTCAGGGACAGAATATGCCTACTTTCTAGTTTTTTTTCTCTAGCCATAGAATCGATCCTTGCACTGGATCTGCTCGTAGTTCTTCAACTATCACATTGAACAAGTACTTAACTACCGAAACACCTTTATTTTTAGGACCAACAACAATAACACCTCTACAATCAGGCCTCTGAATAGCCTGCTCAAAATTTTGCTGCTCTGGAACAGCTGTATAGTGCACATGTGAATCAAATAGACCAAGATTGCCTTTTTCATCAATAACGATGGTCATGGTTTTATCTGGCGACACCGTTATAATGAAGGCATTTTGGGTTCCAGGTTTTATTCTCGAAAGAAGACTAAGGATTGCATCTTTTCCATCCGCAAATCCGTCTAGCTTCAGGAGAGAGTGCCAAATGTGATCACCTTGGACTGTGGAATTTTCTTGCAATCCCTTTACTAATGGCAATTTGAAGCTGTGTGCTGAATCCATACTTCCCAAATTGTTTCATATATTTTTTTAAGTGATGTAAGCTGCGATTTAACTAACAGTTGATTTTTTAAGAAAATTTCTTGTGTAATACATAAGGCTATACCGGTACAGGCACTGATCCCTTGATATGAATTTGCCAAAACAGTATTTTGACAAATACCAGGCATGATGAGTGTGAGTCCTTCCTCTGTTTCAAATACAACTTTCTGAGATTTCTTAAAACTTTTAAATACAGGCATTTCAACATCAGAGTCCTTTCTAATAATGGACTTGTCAATCAATGTATCTGCTGTTTCGTGGACCAATATAATTTCTCCATTGTCCTCTAAGTTTAAAACTTCCAGACATGAGTCTTTGTCCGACTCAACTTGATTTATAATTTGGCATTCTGAGTCAGAATTTTCTGTCTTGTCATCCTCAATAACCATCTGAGTTGCCTTTTTCGCTTTCAATTCTTTTGCTGTTTTATAGACTACATTTACCATAGATGCTTTTGGTTTCGGTCCCCTCTTTTTCTTTTCTGGACCATTTCTTGCTGTAGAATTTAAACAGTTACTCCAGTTTTTTGCGATTTTGTCAAGAATGATTCTCTTTTCAATAATTTCTTTGTCTATACTCTCTATGTGTTTCTTCTTTGATGTTTTATCTTCACGCGAAATCGTTCCTTTACGTACCCGATCTTCTAAGGATGACAGAACTTGTTCTCTTTCTTTTTCCAGCTGGTCAATGTTGATTTTAGTGTTTTCATATTGCTCTTTGTACTTAATGTCCCAACTTATATCTAAATTGAACTTGTCTGACAGTTCTTTACCAAACTTTATGTAGCTTTCGTATCTTCCTGTAGTGTTCCATGACTTTTTGACAAGAGGTTCAAGTTGATTTTTTGCGCGGCCCTGTTCCATGAGATGAAGACACCGACTATTCCAGAACTTCAAGTATTCTGCTCGAAGTGGTGCAGCTGCCTCTATTTCCTTGTCTGTATATACATGTATTTTAGCTTGCCGTAGTTTACTGTAAATGTCTATTATACTACTATATTCTGATGTAGTACTTGAAGTAGAATTCAGGAATTTGATAAGAGTTTGCTGAGCACCTTGACTTAGTTTTGGTTTTGGTCTCGAGTAACCACTTGTGTCATTCTTTTGTAAATGGCATTCTGTGTTTTCCCTTTCATCAATCTGACTGGACACTTCTGTCAGGATTTGTATTTCTGAAATTTCTACGTCAGAAGCAGTAGCAAAATGAGTGTCGCCTCGACCTATCAATGTACTTTCTACTTCTTCATTTGCTGTTGTGGGAACAAGTTCTGTATTGTCCTGCACCATGTTATTTCCAGTTTCCTACAAAACAAAAATACACTTGACATATATGTTTATACATTCCTTTCACATTCTGATTAGAAAGAAGAAACAGTAGATAATGCACAGGCATTTCTGAAAATATCCCATCATCAAATATTATATTACATATCAAAAGTTTCAGTCAAGGGGCACAGAAAAAAAGATTTATGCAATTTATCCCGACTTTCTGTTTATAGTAACAGCAGCCATGTTCACAAGGAATCTAAAGAAAAAACCACATTAAATGGATAACAAATAAATGCTCCATGTAAAAAATTCTGACCTGGTTTAAACATGGACATGGTCAAAACCATGAAAAGGCACATCTGCATATCACAAGAAAGCCAGACACCAAATTTCATGAAAAAATTCCAAAGTTTTCTATAAGTTTCCTTGTTTACAAGAGATTGATGACGGACGGACGGACGGACAGACAAAGTGATAACTTTAAGGCGCCCGCATCTCGATGCCTGGCCCTAATAATTTTATGATCTAATATTTTTGTAAAGTGACCTTTTTCACATCTCTACATAATACAAAATAAGCTATGACTTGTTTTCATCTTGCTTTAAAATGACAATAGAATTCATGTAATAGACGAAATAGAATAGATGCCTACATTCTCATCTTTGTCTTCCTTTGCTCCAATTTCTTATTTTAAATGTATGTCAATTGAAAAACTTTAATGATCTAGAAAAAGTACATTTAAATGTAAAAAAAATAATAAAAAAAAATTAATAAAACAAGTAATAACTGTAACTGGATGCAGTTATGAAGTCTCCCAAACGAATTCAAATTGGACACTCAAGCCCCCTTTAACAAAAAATCTTTTTAAGGACCCCCCCCCCCCCCATTTGTTCATAACTTGTTTGTCATGTCAAACTGCCCCTAAATATCAATTTTCATTGAAATCGGACAACATTGAAATTTTATGTGTTTTGGCGACCATCTTGAAAATGACGTCCATTTTGAAATTTAAAGTACCTTTAACTTTTGAACATGGCTTCTAAAGTTTGCACGGGGGCCTTTCTTTGGGAAAATCTGTTTTAGGTCCTCATCAGCCAGCCATAATAAGGCTGACCCATCAATTTCTTCCTCTGAAACAGAATAATATTGGAGGTCAACAAACACCAATCCATAATCATCATCATCAAATCTGGTTTCAGTTCACTAAGTGACTTCAGTTGCTAAATGGCAACCAAGTGTGCATAGAAATGACAACAATGATAGTACACACCATTAAACCACCATTTTTTCAACATCACATATATGTATTTCGGTATCCATTTTAAAAACGGTGGCCCATGTCCAATTTTTGACAAAATGAATCAATTTGGGATATCATATTCATTGAAATCAGAGCACTTTGAATTTTTACCTATTTTGTTCAGGCGACAGTAGGCAGTAGAGAGTTTAAAAGAACCAGTATAATAAACATGTATGTAGATACAATCTGGTATGGCAGTTAAATAATAAAAGTACAGTTAAGATTTGTAATGCTGGAAGTGAATGAGTATTATAATGCATAAAACAGGTGTATAAAAATTAAAAATGGATATACAGTGCATAGTGAAATTCAGATACAATCCAGTATGGCAGTTTAATAATAAAAGTGCAGTTTATATGCTGGAAGTGAATGTCAGAGTATTATAAAGCATATAACAGGTGCGAAGGAAGGTGTAAACACAGAGGGTGTGAATAGGAAATGTTAAAGCTATTAGTATTTTGTACATAATATATATATCATATTCGACCTAATAAGCACCCCCTTTCTACATGAGTATTACAAAAAAAGGTGCACTCAACTCACATCCGCATGTGATAAAGTTAACCAGTTGCTTACCCAAGGTCGGTGGTTTTCTCCGGGCACTCCGGCTTCCTCCACCACTAAAACTGGAAAAATTGTTGAAAGTGGCGTAAAAACCCTAATCAATCAATCAATCTACATGAGTATGGTTCATGGGAAGTTTTTTGGAAACATAATAGGTTATGTTCGACATTTCTGGGTGAATTCTTACACCTTTTTGCTTATTTCAAAGGTAATTCACATATAAGTTGTAACTTTTGAACACTTAAGGTATTTACTTCTTTTCATGCTTTTCACCCTTTTTCAGTTCCATTTTTTGCGTTCCTAATAAGCACCCTCACTTTCTATTTTTTTAAGCGCCCAGGGTCGAATACGGTATATATATATATGTGTGTGTGTGTGTGTGTGTGTGTGTGTGTGAGTATACATGTACAACATGTCCCTTTACCAAAGCAGTGATATTATAACACAGATCTAGCCTGTGATTAACTTACCAAAATCATTTAAACCACAAGTCCTAAAATTATAAATTATAAAATATAATTAAAAGTTTATAACAGGAATGATTTGGTTGGAAGTTAAAATAATTTACACATAATGAAGATTATCATTGTTTTCAAGTGATTCTATCTGAAGGTAGGCATACTGTGGTAATCTTTCAGTTTAATCAATGTTGAACATTAGGAACTTTCTAACATGACCCTCCCCAAGAAAATAAATTAGATATCATGTTTCGAAGACACAAGAATATTTTTTTCTGCAAAGAAACCACCTTTACTTAGATAATTGGGTTACAAAAAATTGGCTGAAAATTACTAAGTCCAAACTTGCAAAAAATTTGGGCAGCACTTCCCCTAGGAAATGTGCATTTCCACCCCCTACCATATATACCCAAGACCATAACAGGAGGGAATCAAGAAAGAAAACGATAGGTGTGGGGCAGGTTCATTTATAAAACATGAAACCATACACCATCTCGTGCCTATAATAGAATATGTAAAAAATACTACAAACCTTTTCCTTTTGCTCATGCCAGTTCCAAATTTTCGATGAACCAAGGCCACACCCTTAACAATTTATTTTCTTCGGGGTGGGGCGGGTGGGAGTAAGAAAACAGAGACATTTTAAAAGTCCAGGGACCCCAAAACCAATTGTGACACGAGTTTATATGAAAATTTATTACCTCTGAATGTGTCTGCATAAGAGCCCAAGCCTTTAGCTTGAAGCCAAAGGCAAACGGCTTCAGTACTCCACTGCAGCACATTTGATTCCTTCTGTGCAGCCATGCTGTAATTTTTCGGAAGTTCTCGGGTATTTACCTCTGCTTGGTTACCAGTAATTATAACAATGTGAGCAAAGGCAAAACAACGACATAGAACGGAACCAGTTTTGGCGGAAACGTTCGGAATTCTCGGGTGTCATTATAGTTGTTCATACCGAAAACTGACAACTTCACGCTGTAGAAATCGACTCGACACGCATATCCCCCTGTCACAAAACAATTATGTTACCGCTTATACCGACCACCACGCTAATTTAATTGACAATTCGCCCCCAACCACCAGAAAAATAATATCTTCCAAACCCCCAACCCAGGTTAAAAAAATAGACCGGCGTTCCGACCGGGGGGTGTATTTTTTCCTGGAAAAGCCCCCAGTGGTTTGAGATGAAAAGATCTTTAAAGGAAAGTTTATGCTGGATGGTGTCTTTAAAGGGCAAAAACTCCTATAAGGGGTCAATCAATGATTTAGGTCATGTTGACTTATTTGTAGATCTTACTTTGTTAAACATTTTTGTTGTTTACAATTTGTCTTTATCTATAATAACATTCAAGATAATAACCTAAAACTGCAAAATGTCCTTAAAATTAACAATTCAGGGGCAATAACCCAACAAAGGCTTGACCAATTTCGTCTGAAAATTTCATGACAGGTAGATCTTGACCTGATGAACATTTTTAGCCTATGTCAGTTGTGCTCTAATTGCTTTAGTTTTTGAGATATAAGACAAAAACTGCAGTTTACCCCTATGTTCTATTTTTAGCCATGTCGGCCATTTTGGTTGGCAGGCGGGGTCATCAGACACAATTTTTAAACTAGATACCCTAATGATGCTTGTGGCGAAGTTTGGTTCAATTTGGCCCAGTAGTTTCAGAGAAGAAGATTTTTGTAAAAGTTAACGGACGACGACGGACGACAGACGACGGACGCCAAGTGATGAGAATAGCTCACTTGACCCTTTGGGTCAGGTGAGATAAAAAGAAGTCTGTGTTTGCACAAATATTTCATAGCTTCAGTGTTGTAATTTAAAACATTCAAAATAAAACAATTAAGTATTTTAAACAGATATTTTTGTAGGACAAATCAAAATTGACAGTCACACCCTGTGGTATTCAAATAATGTGCGGTTATTGTGATTTCAATGCAATCTGTGGTGTTTAATGTCTAACTTTGCCTTTAAAAATGGAAAACAAATAAATAAAAATTCTGTGAAATGATGTCAATGTCTTTGATGTTGAAAATCGTGGCAGAGCTCTGCATTCAAGCTCATCTTAATTCCGTGACCATTTTATGCATATGCCCCCACAATTACGATCCACTGACTTTGCCAATTTCCAGGACAAGCTGCAACAGAGGAGACATATTTCTGTGTTTTAATTTTGTTGAGCATCTCCCATTTTGTTTGTATGTTGAACATTTATGGGATTTTTTTCAGGTTTTATGGGGGGACTAAATCATTAAAAGCTAGAGTGTCTTCTGCTGTGATGCAAAAGAACGAAGGCTATGGTTGGTTAAGTAAGGTAAATGTATTTAGAGGCTTTATTTTTATGTATGCTGTTGATGGAGGTGTTACATATTAACACATTCTCTACATATTTTACTTGAGATAATTGTGAGAGATGCAAATCTAGATTTTTATTCACAGATTTTGCCAAATTAACATTTTTCAAATGACAACATGAAAAATATTTCAGATATGTGTCCATAAAACCCCCAAACATTGTTGCAGTCAATACTAATAAATAAATAATGCAAACAGACTTAAATAATATGAATATATTAATTGCAATAATTCTTTAAAATTTCAAGGCCTCAGTTTCTATACGCCCGTCAAAATTTTGATGGGACGTATAATGGTATACAAATGTCCGGCGTCCATCCGTCGGTCTGTCCGTCAGAGACATTTCGCTCGGTAACTTTAGAACGACTCGTCCAAATTTCACGAAACTTAACATAGTTGTTTCTTATGATGGTCAAACGATCTGTATACTTTTTGGTGAAAATAAGATTAAAACTTTTTGAGTTACGGGACTTTGTAACTAAAACAAAAGTGTGTTTTTTTTCACACGTCTCATCGTATCTCAAAAACAATTTATGATTATTGCTTTAAACTTTATACACTTTTTAGTTATATTAATCTAAAGATCTGTATACTTTTTGGTGATGATTCAAAATTTTATTTTAGAGTTTTTGAGTTTTTTGTATAAAAAAAGGAGGGGGATTTACATGTTGCGCCGTATCTCAAAAACGATTTATGATTATTGCATAAAACTTTACACACTTCTTAGCTAAATTAATCTGAAGATCTCTATACTTTTTCTTGATGATAATTTTATTTTTGAGTTATTGAATTTTTATTGAGCTTTTTGATAAAAAAAGGTAGTCTTTTTTGGTCACATTTCGCACCGTATCTCTATTGCTTAAAAGTTTACACGCTTATGTTTTGCTGGGTTTCCACCAGCAGCTCCACTAAATAAAGGAGGATTCCAAAAACATTTATTATGTTTTTTTCACAAGACGACGGGCGTATCATGCGCTCGTGGCACAGTTGTTTATTATATTTTGTTGGGTTACTGGTCAGCAGACACATTCTTCTTTTATTCAAAAATATTTCTTCTTGCAGACCTGGAAAAAATCTAGAACAGTTTTAACAATTTTAATGTAAAATCTATATTTAAATCTTTAGTGAGTTATTAATTTTTCAGATCTGTGCTTTTTTCTCTGTATTCTGAATTTCTGTGAAAAGTAAATGAAGTATTCAAAATAATTTAAGACACAACATTACATGCAGTCTCATCTTTATTCTTTTCAGGTGAATAAGAACTATTTACTCTCTCCTGGACATTTGACCATACTTCATGGAATGAGAAAGGATCGAAGGCGCAAACAGATCAGGAAAATACAGTCAACAACTAATTTCAAAAGAAAAAGACTCACAATAAAGGTGGGCCTTTTTCGATAGTTGTCATCCCAGTCAGACAAAGTATTGCTAATATAAAAGCAATAAATAGAAACTCAGAGGAGGATCAAGTCATTTTGTACTTTGATCCTAGCAATGCAAATATGGCAAATATACAGCCCAGGATGACCCGTGTGACTTCAATGAACAGTGAGGAATCCTCACATCCAGGGGTAGCCTGTAGCCTTCAAGTATATTAACAATACAGTTGAAAACCCACAAATTTTTTAAAAAATCTTCTCTGAAACTTGGGTGAAACTCTGCCACAATAAACACAGAGAGGAAGGATTCTCTGGCTCTTACATGTAATTATGATTGGAAGGGGAGACATTTGTTTTAATGTACTAATGTTTTACCTTAATTGTTTCAATATAGAATAGCAATTGTTCTAAAGATCCCACTGTACAGTTGCATCTGAATCACTTCTTCCATAATTGTTCTTAATTTGTTTTTGTATTGTTTCTAGTCTAAGAAATTGAAGGATAATCAGTGAGAATTGGTGAAAGAGGGAGACACCTATGGAGGAGAAATAGAAGTGCAAGAACATATTGACACAGAAACCATTCCATCTAAGATGAAGTTTGATGGAGAAGAGTCGGTAGTAGTTTTTGATTTAGAAACAACAGGTAGTGTAAAAAAAAATTTAATCATAGATATCAGGCTAAAAAAATTGGCATGCCAGACGCGCATTTCGTCTACATAAGACTCATCAGTGACGCTCTAATCAAAAATGTGAAAAAAATAGATGCCTGTGGCCTTAAAGCTTACCTTGATATTGTAAGTAGTTGAAATAAATAAAAGACGTATTGACCATTTGATAATTGTATTACAAAGCCTATAGCAACAAGTCAAGGTGACGTGACATTAAATAAAGCGCAGTACATTGTATACATCCAGTATGCGGTATTTACAACATTTGTATTGGCAATACTTCAATGATAGTTTTGGAATACAAGTGTTTGTTGGGAGTTATGCCCCTTCGATCATGAAAAAAAATTTGACATGGAGTAATTTGACAGCATTCCCTATAGGTTAGGGTTTTTTCGGCAAGAATTTAAGTGTTGCTATATTCGTGAGGAACTTGATAAAGTAAAAATTAAGTTACACGAAAATTAAATAACAATATAATTTTCATGTGAAAATAGGGTGAATGCTTAAATTTGAACCTGCAAAATTGAAGCACCCTGTTTTTCTCATAAATCAAGAAATTTGACTCCCATGAAAATAACCACTAATATGGTATGGATGCGCATATCAAGAAGCCACATGGGTTTATAAAGTTTTCAAAGTGGCCACCATTTCAAACTTGCTGCCGCTCAAATTTGAAAATTGAATATGACAAAAACTGTATAGCAGAATTTAACCAAACTTGGTATAGAAGGAGACATTTCGCATTTCGGGAAACATAAACTTTAATTTTTTATTGTTTGTTGATATTGTTTTTTTTTACTGTGATAATGTATATGTCTTTGTTTCTAAAGCTTAAACTGTGATATTTTTTATATAATCAGATTTTCGAGGAATTTTATTATTTAGCTTTATTTTTATTATTTTCTGTTTTACTTGTTAATATGTATTTTGTTTTATCAAGTTTGGTCTTACTTGATTTGTTTTAAACGAAAATTAGTTTTCGCCACGATATGACCATTTGTGTCGACGTGGCGTTAAACAACATTCAATCAATCAATCAATCAATAATTTTTTATGTAATTGTTGTTTATTTTTGTTCCAGTATTAGCAAGGAAGTCAGATATTACTCAGCTAGCTGCATTTGATGGTACAAATATATTCAACCAATATGTATCACCTAGGGAGATAATATCACCCAAAGTTTCAGAAATAACAGGATTGACTTTCGATTTTACCTGTGGCCAGATGTACCACCATGGTAAACCAGTTGACAGCAAAGATATACAAATTGTTTTACTAGAATTCATTGATTTCATCAGCAAAAAGAAGAAACCCATTCTATTCGGGCATAACATTGCTGCATTTGACATTCCTATATTGCTGAATAAATTACGTCAACACAGTTTGCTGTCAGAATTCATGTTGCATATCTATGGTTGCATTGATACCATCAAATTGGCTAGAAGGAAATTCAAGGCGAAAGACATAGGAAACCATAAACAACAAACCTTGGTCTCAAAATTGCTTAGCATTGAATATGATGCCCACAATGCATGTGCTGATGTAACAAGTCTGTTCCAACTTCTTAAGCACTTTCAATATACAGAAAAGGATGTTTTTCCATTCAATGCAGCTTTGTTAACAGATTATTTCAATCCGTTGATAAGAGCATCACATATAACCAAACTAACAGCTAGACGATTAGCACAGAGTGGACTTTGTCTGAAACATCTTCAGTTAGCATTCAACAGAGACAGTGAAAATGGCCTCAAATCTATTTTGTCAGAGCATGGATTTAATGCCAAAACAGTCACATCTATTGCAAAATATTTTACATGTACTGAGGAATAACTTGTTATAGGAGTGCAATCTAATTAAAAACCGATCTCTCATCGCTCCCGTTTTCTGATATGTCGTATGGGAGATCTAACGAAACCCGCTTTGAGGTCACATGTGAGTGACCTCGTAGGTGTGTCCTGTTCGACCAATGATATTGCGGCTTAGGCGATCTTGTAAGTTGATTGTGTGGTAAAGGGATGTAACTCATTTTATTAACGAAGAAATCATCAGTCACCAGAATTCATAAACTTTTTTGATTGGCTTACTGATAGGAAGCCAACTCATTTGCATGTCATTATAAATTCATAAGTTCCAGTTCACTCATATGTGACCTCAAAACGGATTTTGTTAGATCTCCCACGCGACATATCAGAAAACGGGAGCGATGAGAGATCGGTTTTTAATTAGATTGATAGGAGTGGGGATTACTAAGCAGAATAACTTCAAATTTTGCCAACACCTTAATAGTGATGAGTTGTAAGGTGTAATCACTTTTTGGGTCTGTCCGATACCTACTTCCTAATTGCTGATACTTTGAAATTTCAATATGTGTTGTTTAGGTTGAATAATTTTTTGTCACAGTTTTCTCAGAAAATACTGGGCAGAATGACTTCATATTTTGCCAACACCCTAACAGTGATAAGTTGTAATGTGTAGTTACTTTTTGGTTCTGTCCGATACCTACTTCCTAATTGCTGTTACTTTGAAATTTCAATATATATATGTATTGTTTAGGTCGAATAATTTTTCGTCACAGTTTTCTCAGAAAATGCGGGGCAGAATGCCTATGTCCGGTGTTATTGCTGCAAAAATCATTAATTTTGACCTTAAGGTCTTTGTTCAAGGTCAGCAAGACTATGGTCACCAACCATGGTACGCGACACATCTTCTTGAATTGATATACCTTCATACAAAATATCAAAAGCCTACACCAAAAGAAAAAAGTTACAGTTCTGACACAAATTTCTCATGCAAAAAATCATTAAATTGACCTTGAGGTCAAAGTTCAAGGTCAAAGGTCACAATCTATGGTACGTAACACAACCTCTTGCGTTGATCTACCCTTATATCAAATATCAATAGCCTACATCAAAAGACAAAAAAGTTACAACCAGAATATGATTTGTTATTGGTGGACTGACGGACAGACTGATAACAAAGGGCATCCGCTACTTTTCATGGCGGGCCCCTGATAAGGTTTTGTTTTTTTAGAATGACTGTCAGGACAAAATCCATTTACTTTACTAATTTCAGCAAAATTTAATTACTAATTTATGACATTTTGTCTATTAAATGGCATTTTAAGTCAATTTTTCAATTTTTACCACTTTACTTAAATTATTATTATAAGATATAGACAAAAAGGAAGGCAAGAAATGTATGTTCATATTATCATGAAACAATGCTTAGATAAAGACCTTCAAAATATTTGTATCTAAAAAAAATCTATTGATTGGTTTTTTGTACAGGGTCACCTAATGAGCTTAATTGGCTCCTACAGAAGTGCTTATTTTCGTCAAAATGTGTTATTTTTACCCTGTTCACAGATCGTAACTGAAAGCAAAGCACAAATTCAACTATTATTCTATGAAAGAGATGTATTTTTTATAATTATGAAGAAAAAAAATGTTTTTAATATAAAAAATTTAAAAAATACCATGAAATTAGTGTTTTATTGGAAAATTGTGGAAATCACCATTAGCTGGGGTAACTCATGGTGGGTTATCTCCCTTATATACTAAGAAAGTGGTCATAATACTTTAATATTTTGCTGAGGACACCCCAATCTTACAAAATGGATAAATAAAGTAAAAATCTATTGGGAGATTATTTTTTATTAAAACACCCTTATCCACCTTAAACAAAATTAGTCACTAAAAATTGATTGTTCAATTCAGAATAACTTTAATGAATTATACTGATCTCAATAGATATTTTATTCAAAATTTGGAATCTCTGTCACAAATTAAGCAAATTCATAACTTTTTCAAATGAACAATACAGAATTTAATGAAACTAAAAGTTTTGTTTTGCAAAAGACTGTTGATTGACTATGCCGTTCATGTATTTGTATTCATTTGCATAAACTTAACTGTACACTTAATTTCAAAGCACATTCAAATATGCGTCGTGTGTGTGACCTCAACTTCGCATGTTTGGAGATACACCTTAGGTTAGTTATAATATTGGTATAAAGTAAAAGTACAAGTACATATATTATCAAAATCATATCATAATCAAAGAATGAATAAGAAGTTGTACTAGATAGAAGGTGATTCCATGTTTTTAGACTGTATAAAATCTGTAAATTGAAAATTGATTTACTTATTAAATTATTAACCCCACAACTGCACTCCACGCAACCCTTTGTGCATGCCTGCTTTAAATGACTTTTGCTGCCATGCTTAATTGAGACTTTGATTTAATTATGATTTAAAATATGGCCCTTTGTGGGTTGAATTTGCATGCTATACTACATATTCTGAGACGAAAAAGGCTGCCACTAAAGTGCAATGGGAAGCGTATTTCACAAAAAACAATTAGACTCAAGGTGCTATTAAATTCCAAAGCAGTATTATGTGTCATTTTAACTCCAGCAGATGACGGATATATGTGGCTTTCAAGTAGAATAATAAGATAAAAGTGAGCAGCTTACTTTTTACAGGGAAAAATATTTAGAGTGTATTCTATGATTATTTGGTTAAAACTAAATTAAATGAAAGTTGAGAAAATTAATATATTAATCTATGTTGAAATAGTCTACATTTAACAAGCTGGTATCTGTTTTAATAAATACCTCACCGTAAGGAATTATTTGAAGTAATTTCACAGGCCAATAACCTCGAGTAAAGTGAAAGTATCTGCAGCTGTTATTTTGCAGTGATTCTAATGTTTGTGTTTTAAATTGGTGTTGATAAATTTATCTAAAGTTCTCAGAGGTCATATTTGATATAGTAATTAAAATTCGAACCTTTTATCATGTTTATCTGTCTAAATGAAAGCCTACACACTTGATTTGATTACATTTTATTGTATCTCATATCTCGTATCTTGTATTGCTGTATCTCTTATCTTGTATTGCTGTATCTCGTATCTCTGTATTGCCTTTTACACCTTCCCGTGTCTATGTTACCTCAATACTTTATAAAAGTTATGGCTAGTTGGTGTTGAATCTGAGATGTAATTTTAGATGCTTTTCCCTTTAGAATGTCTCCTTTCTTTTTTCGTGATGAAAAGGCGATGATTTTTCGAAACAAGCCTGGTATCGAGCTGATGGAATGGCTACGTAATTGTAATTTACATGTGTAGCTTGATAAGCACCACGGTCTAGGTCATTGTTTTTATTTCTTTTAGTCGCTTCCGTCTCGTATCCATGTCACTCTTACTGTTTCGTTTTACTCCAGGAAGGAGTTTGTTACCGGTATTCTGTATACATAGAGCTGATGGTAGAGAAAGATTGATACTTATGCAGAGACGAATGTAACCAGCAGCTGCTATTGGAGTTTTACTCAGTCCCACTGCAAGACCAATGTTCACTTAAGCAGGTCTTTTGCCTGTTTCGTAGGCATTTTCTTCATATAATGCAAAATATCTACAGCGATATGTACATTGAGCAAAAAACCATTTGCTCCCTGGAACCCAGTCCTAGTGTTTCGTTTTTCTGCATACTCCAGTGCTAAAATCCAATACACAAAGAGGACATACTAGCATGTTCATTAAATGCTGTGTTCCACATTATTGCATTTTGGTTAATTTGGACATACCAGGTTGACTTGCTTTATATTTTCCAGAAAGCACCTGTTCTTTTTTCTCTTATGTCCCCGATGTGAGATTAGGGCACCGTTGTACTTAAATATCATTGCCAAATTCAAGGTGAACATATTTTCAAAAATAAAGTGTATTACGTCCCTTTGATCAGAGAGAAATAACAGAACTTCATTCATCCCCGTGTGGGTCCCGGGGACACAATAGAATAGGCCCACAGCTCCTCGGCTTGGCGTAAGAGGCCCCTAAAGAGGCGACATGTTTGCCGTGTGTCGCAAACCCGTGTCGGTAATAGGGAGTGTTCCTGGATGGCCGGAAAAACGGTTCCGATCACCATCTGGGGCACAATCTTTACCTAGACGGGAGGCCGGATGGACCCGATTCGGTCAATCGGCTGGTCACATCAGTCCCTTTTGTAACACGTATTTATATTTTTTTTCTCCCCAAATCGATTAATCGAATTCTAAATTGCTGTTTGGCGGGATTGGTGTTGGCTAATGGGTCACAAACTTTAACAAGCTCAAAATTTCTTTACTTTTGAATTGGATCTTTATTTATTTCCATTATTTTTGTTTTATTATTTTCTTAATATTCAAATCTAGATTATACCTCTCATTTGTATCAACTGTTTAAAACGTCTTGGTCACAATTTTTGGTTTTGCAATGTCAGAAATATTTGAACAACCAGCTCCAAAATTGGCTGGATTGCCCCGGTCTGGCCACATACTGGTCATGTCTAGCCCTCTGCTGTTTTCTCGTGGTTGTTTGAGGAGACCCATATGAACCTTTTATGACACCTCGATACCATGGGTCGGGTTAGGGTGGTTTGCAGGTATCATATGAGATTGATGTTTTGGTTCTGGGGTTTCTGAAGATAGCCACTGACGGAAGCAGCGGAGAAGGCGGTGGCTTATGGGGTAAGGCTTCCTCGGCTTAATGAGGCCACATGTTTGCCGTGTGTGGATACCCGTAAGGATAGAGGACGGGATCCTGGTGGTTGAAACACGCCACTTTGGCCCTTACTTTATCTGAAACGGGCGGTCGGATGGGCCCGGTCTCGATCAATCGGCTGGTCACGCCAAGCCCTTGAATCTAACCTGTTTTCCAGAATGTACAACAGTAGTACCATGTTCAAGTTGGGTTTAAGAAGGCGGTGGCTTATGGGTCAATCGTGTAGATGTTGCCTTGGGCGGTTGAATCGTCGGGTAACCCCTGACACGAGGCATGCGCCTGTTTAAAGTACTCTATGCGAGTATCTTGTCCTTGTATCCCTAGTGTCTGTCGCACACGTGGCAGGCATACACCGTTTTGGTGCTGCTCCGAGGTGGGCGGGGAGCAAGGGCAACGAATCATTATACAATCACCATGAATACTGAACTAAACCAACCAAATTTAACCTGTTCGAAAAGAAAACTTACAGACAGTGATGATGAAGGACCGAATCCGAAATCTCAAAATATATCTCCTACAACCTTTCCCAAATTTTTGGTACTTACTAGTCTTGACCAGGATAAACCATTGACAAAATTATCACCATTTGTTTTACAAAAATATATTCAGAGCTGTGCAGGTGAAGTAAAAAAAGTAACTAAAATGAAAAATGGAAATTTACTCATAGAATGTGTTAGAGAACAGCAGTCAAAAAATCTTCTCTCTTTGACATCTATCTCCACTGTTAACATTTCTGTAACCGCCCATAGAACTCTAAATTCATGCCAAGGAATTATTCGTGACAGAGACCGTGACTTATTAGATCTATCAGAGGAGGAAATTTGTGAAGAACTTAAATCTCAAAATGTGACTAAAGTTAAAAGATTTACCAAAAGAATTGACAACAAAACAATTAAATTGAACACTTACCTTCTGACATTTGAACTCTCGACATTGCCTGAACACATCTATGTAGGACCCTACAGAATCAAGGTTGACACATATGTGCCCAATCCTACTCGTTGTTTCAAATGCCAGAAGTTTGGACACGGTAGGAATTCATGCAGGGGCACAGAAAAGTGTGTCAAATGTTCTGTGGAGGGACACTCCAGTTTCGATTGTGAAGGCACTGTCAAGTGTTCAAACTGTGGACAGGATCACATGGCCAATTCTCGGACCTGTGAATTCTATAAAAAAGAAGTTGAAAGTCAAAAAACAAAAGCCCAACGGGGTATTAGCTATCAAGAAGCCCGCAAAATCGTCTCTGCCACGAATAATTCATCGCAATCTACATATGCTGACAAAGTGAAAAAATCCACAACATACAAGACATCTGAAACACAGACTGTTTATTCATGGCCAGACAATACAAAATTTCCTATACTTTTATCTGAGTCTCAACCTAAAAATTCCCAATCAATTCCCAAAAGATCTTCGCCATCCATTTCATCTCAGACACAGACTGTAGCAACCAATTCTCAGACTTCTCACACTGCTCCACCAAAAACTTCCACTTTAAGAAATTCTACCCAGAGACCTTCATCATCTCCACAGCAACCTAATCACTCATCTTCATCCAATCAAAAGACGTCTTCCAACCAGAAATCTTCATCGAAAAAGCATTCACAGTCATCTTCAAATCGCCTTTCAAAGGCAGAAAAGAATTCTACAAAATTCAGAGATCTCTGTTCAGAGTTTGACGATGACTCTGAGCAGATGAATACAACATCAATGGATTGTTTAGATTCGATCTGGGGAGATCCACTCGTTCCAACAGTGGATATCAATCCCCACAACAAATCAAACGCGCAGGGTGGCAGGCAGAGGAGTCGTTCAAGTGAAGGACATAAAAACTTCTCCCCCATCCGTGCACCGAACAAATGAACAACATTGTACAATGGAATTGTCGAGGTTTAAAAATTAACTTAATTGAATTAACCTTATTAGCCCAAACTTTCCTTCCTGTTGCTTTTTGTCTTCAGGAAACTCATCTCAAGGAAAATGATCAAATAAATTTAAAGGATTATTCTATTTACAGCACTCATGTTAAAAAGGATGAAAGAGCCGCGGGCGGCTCTTCGATCCTTGTTAAAAACAGGATTATTCATAGTAGAATAAATTTAAACACTGACTTGCAAGCAGTTGCTATTCGTCTCTCTCTAGCTAAAACTATTACATTATGTTCTGTTTATATTCCTCCTAATACGCACTTGGAAATTAACAAACTTAAATCTTTAACTGATCAGTTACCTGCCCCATTTCTGCTTATGGGTGATTTTAACGCCCATAACCCTATTTGGGGCAGTAGTTCACAAAATGATAAAGGAAAAAAAATTGAAGATTTTTTAAATCAGGAAAGTTTGTGCGTTTTTAACGATGGATCGGACACCTACCTCCATCCAGGGAATGGTTGTTACTCGGCTATCGATCTAACGATTTGTGACCCTTCTTTATTATTGGACTATTCATGGCGAGTCCATGATGATCTGTGCGGAAGCGACCACTTTCCAATTATTTTGGAAAACTTGTTTCCCTCGTCCTCGGAGAGGGTTGCTCGCTGGAAATTTGACAAAGCCAACTGGCCTTTGTTCGAGCAGCTCTGCCGAGAGGAACTAAACGCAGATCGTTTTGATAATGTGGACAGTCCAGTTCTCAAATTTAACGAATCGTTGGTATCGATAGCTGAGAGAACCATTCCTAAAACCTCGACAAATCCAAAACAATCCAGCAAGCCCTGGTTTGATGATGATTGTGAGGAAGCGAAGAAAGGTAGAAAAAAGGCCGAACGACGGTTCAACTTGCATCCAACCCAAGATAATTTAAGTAATTTCCGTATATTCCGTGCGAAAGCACGTAGAACATTTAAACAAAAGAGACGTAAGTCGTGGCAAAACTTCGTCTCTAAAATAAACTCCCATACACCAATGAATAAAGTTTGGAATTTCATACAAAAAATTAACGGTAAAAACAGAAAAAACAATCTTCACCATCTTAAAGATGACCAGAATCTTCTAACTTCTGAAAAGGACATATCAAATAAACTTGGAGAGACGTTTTCTAAGCATTCGTCCTCTCTAAATTACTCTCCAGAATTTCAACGAATCAAAAATCGCACCGAAAAAACTAAACTAAACTTTAAATCTAAAAACACAGAAGACTACAACCGCCATTTCTCTTTGGATGAACTCAAAAATTCTCTTTCAAAGGCCCATGACACAGCATGTGGCCCTGATGATATTCATTATAAACTTCTGAACCATCTTCCTGATACATCATTACAAACACTTTTGGATTTACTAAATAACATTTGGGAAACTGGTGACTTGCCCTCTCTGTGGAAGCTTGCAACAGTTGTAGCTATTCCAAAACCGGGGAAGGATCATTTTGAACCGTCGAATTATCGGCCAATTGCCCTCACAAGTTGCGTTTGCAAGACAATGGAACGGATGATCAACGACCGCCTTGTCTGGTTTCTAGAGGCCAATGGCCTCCTGTCTAATATACAGTGTGGATTCCGACAAGGCAGAAGCACGTTAGATCATCTTGTTCGCTTCGAAAGTTTTATACGCAACGGGTTTGCTAAGGGTGAACACGTTGTGTCGGTCTTTTTCGATCTTGAAAAAGCATACGACACCACGTGGAAATATGGTATTTTAAAAGATCTAAACGATATGGGGTTGAAAGGTAGGTTACCTACCTTTATTGATAATTTTTTGTCTAACAGACAGTTCAAGGTAAAAGTTAATACTACATTGTCTGACCCTTTTGAACAAGAGATGGGTGTTCCTCAGGGAAGCATTCTTTCTGTTACTTTATTTAGCATTAAAATAAATAGTTTAGCTAAAACGTTACAAAAGGATGTTGAGGGTTCTCTTTATGTTGACGATTTTCTGATATGTTATAGAGCTAAAAACATGAACAATATAGAAAGACAATTACAATTGTCTTTAAATAAAATTGAAAAATGGGCTATAGAAAATGGTTTTAGGTTTTCCAGCTCCAAAACTGTTTGCATGCATTTTTGCAATAAACGCAAAATGCATTTAGACCCTGAGCTAAAACTCAATAACTCGCCTATTAAAGTTGTTAAGGAAACCAAATTTCTTGGACTTTTGTTCGATAGTAAACTCACCTTTCTACCCCATATCAAAATGCTAAAAGCTAAATGTTTGAAAGCATTGGATATTTTAAAAGTTGTTTCCAGCACTGACTGGGGTGCTGATAAAACTATTTTATTAAATTTATATCGATCTTTAGTAAGATCAAAACTTGATTATGGTTCCATTATATATGGATCTGCTCGCAAATCCTATATAAAAATTCTAGATACGGTTCACCACCAAGGCCTACGTTTGGCCTTGGGGGCGTTCAGAACATCTCCCGTAGAAAGTTTATATGTAGAGGCGAACGAGCCGTCTCTTTACAACCGTAGAATAAAACTTGGCCTACAATATTTAACCAAGCTGAAAGCCTATCCTTCAAATCCTGCCTACGACTGTGTTTTCAACCCTCTCTATGAGGATATATTTGAACAACATGAAAACAAAATTCCTCCGTTTGGTATCCGGATGAAACCGCATATTTCTGGTTCTAACATCAACCTTGATGAAATTGCCCCTATTAATATACCTCAATCACCACCTTGGCTTGTACCCAAACCAATGTTTATTTTTGACCTTAGAAAACATAAAAAGTCCGAAACAAACCCTATTCTTATTCAGCAACATTTTGCTGAAATAAAATCAAAATTTGCATTTCATGACTCTATTTACACTGATGGATCTAAGGACGGAGACAAAGTAGCTGCTGCAGCAGTCCACGGACAGCAGGCAGCAACTCTCCGCCTTCCATCTTCCAGTTCAATATTTACTGCTGAAGCTAGAGCCATCATTCTGGCTTTAAAATTTGTCAGAACGTCTGGAAAACTTAAATTTCTTATTTGCTCAGATTCTCTTTCATGTTTATTGGCTATAGAAGGTCAGAAATATAAAAACACTTTAATTGCCCATATTATTGAGTTCTATAAAAGACTTGTCCAAATGGGCAAAGAAATAGTTTTTATCTGGATACCAAGTCATATTGGTATCAGAGGAAACACAGTCGTAGATAGTATAGCGAAGGATGCTTTAGATGACCCAGTTACTAATATGTCAGTGCCTTATACCGATTTTAAACCTTTGATTTATAAATATGTTGTACGTCTGTGGCAGTCCCAGTGGGATCTGCTTACAGACAATAAATTGCATCATATTGAGCCAACTGTTGGCACAAGTATTTGTTTCTTCGGCAGAAGCCGGAGAGAACAAGTGGTTTTAACTAGATGTCGCATTGGCCACACCAGGACGACTCATTCTTTTATTTTAGAGAATGAGCCGCCTCCTGAGTGTATTCCTTGTCAATGTCGACATAGTATTAAACATCTTTTAATTGACTGTGTAGATAAATCCGACATTATTAGTCGGTACTACACAGTCGACAATATGAAAGACTTGTTTACAAAGGTTGCTGGCAACCGTATTTTACAGTATTTGAAAGACGTTGGACTGTATTCGAGAATATAGTCTAACATTCTTGAGTAGAGTCCAATAATTTTAAAAATTTGTTTTGAATGATATAATTTATTTAAAAGCGTATCTGTGATATTATATTCCAAATTTCGTCTGTGATATTATTTTTGATTTTGATGTTTGTCTTGTATTTTTATTGTTTTATTTTCTCCTTAAATATTATTTGTAAATAGTTCATTCGTTTTAGATGGTATTTGTTTTAATTATACTTAATTTAATTAGTTCTCGCCGTGATATGGCTTAAATGTCGCCCACACGGCGTAAAACAATAATCAATCAATCAATCAATCAGAACTTCATTCATTTTGTACACACCTTGTACTGTAATTTAATTTTGTTCATATTTTTAAGAATATTTCATGTTAAGTTGTCATTCGATATTTACTTTATTATCAGGGGTTTCACTAGATTTAAGAGTAGGAGGCTAAATGAAAAAAGTAGACTGTTATTTTTAAAACGAGGCCGGCGAAGCCGTCCAATTCGCAGAGCTTTGCTCAAGGCCCCCAGAAGCTCTGGAGTAAATGGTGCAAAATCCTGCATTCTGGCACTCTCCTGGCAACTAATTTTAGCTTTCAAAACAACAATTTTGTGTGTGTAAAATTGAAAATTCTTATTATTTTGAAGTATTCTGAAAACAATTCTAACTTTCAGATAGCTATTTTGATGTGTTGGATTTGGAGCACACTATTATGCATTTTAAATGTATTTGTTTATCATCATTCTAATGATATTTTTTGATAAACCTATTAAAATTTTGAATGTACATTTCCAGTTGTTTTCTTTTCAATGTCTTACATCTTGGTCAGTGATAAGAAATCTAATTATATTCTATTACTCCCAAAACAGTCAGACCATCAACATACCAACTGGTCAAATCAATTTCAATTGTTACAACTGCTCTTCTGTTTTCTATTAGCTGTCATTGATAAATAGTTACCTGCATTTTCATCAGAGAAGCTACCTATACCTTGAATTGATACCTGGGCTTATAAAAGAATGTTATTTTCACAATGATTTGATTGTGTTTGGCAAGTTTTACTTTGAAATAGAAAAGTAAATTACCAGTAAACCAAACACTATGGTTTTCTAATCAGTGCTAATACATGTGTAGGATTCAATTGAAATTGCGAAGACCAATTGCAAAAAAATATGTTGATGGTCTGACTGTTCTGGGAGTAAGTTTGATCAATCGTGCAAAGATTATTGACAATTTATTATTTTCAAACAATCTACAGTAATTCAATTATAAGCAAAGTCCATTTCTGAGTCACTGTCGATTCCTTCACTTTCATTGTCATCTTGTCGTCGTCATACATGTTAATTCCAAGTGCTGATGCTAATTTCTCAATGACCTTAACTTTGTCAGATATCGTATGTCGTATGTCATTCAAGGACAAGGTGGTCCTTGGATTTCAGATGTACGGTAATGTTTGAACTTCACTGACTTTGTATTATTATATATTGTACGCAATGTACAAAACCCTTGTCCCCTTAATCACACACCTCAACATACAAATCAAGTGTATTTATTATCGAGTAGCTTACCTACATCTTTGACACCTGGTTCCGTTTTAGAAACACCGTGAGACTGACACGAATTATTGGGGAACCAGTGTCATATCGACCAATTGAAATCGGCGTACTAAAATGCGCACGGACGCACTTTGTTTACATCGAACAAGGAAGTTAATCGAATGATTAAAACAGTAATGTCGTTTTCATTGGTGTTTTAATTTTACATTTTATTTTTTTTTAATGACGACAAAGTAGCCGACGGTTGACCACTAAATACCCGCCGATTTTCGCGTCTATTGAAAGCACTGTATTATGATTAAAATATAATATCTAACAAAACGTTAATGATTCAATTAAACATCTCAACCCCATATATTGGTTTTATAATAATAACATTATGGTTATTTTTACAGGAATATTTCTAGTTTTTTCCTTATTTTTGTAAGGTTTCCTCTTGCGAGAAAATAACTGCTTGAGGTGACATCTTTGTTTTCTTGCGACCAAAAGATTTCCTAGATTTTTGTTTTTTTTGTTTTTTTTTTTTGTTTTTCTGTTTCTTACAATTTTTACAGGTATTGTCTCTTCAGAACTGTTCTGGTCCTTGTTATATGGTAGTGAGGCTCGTTCTATTTTTGGCATAATGACCACAGAGCCAATCAATAAAACTTTATTAAGGTATCGAAACCATAATAGACCACGTGACTAAACTTTGTCGAAGTTCAGAGTTCGGAATTTCTTTTCGCCTCGGTAATGTCCGTCGAATGGAATAATTTTACCTCACAAATATCCAAATACATCGATTATGTTGCTATAATATATAATTTTAATCACGAATAGATGTTTTGGAAGTAACGTAATAATTATATATCCAATGTAAACAACAACAAAAATGGCCGACTCGGTCGTCTGTCGCGACAGACGTGGGAGATTTGCCAGACATATGAATCCACTTAATGAACCAGAGTGCAACGAATACACAGAAATTGACCATAATTATGGTGTAGTCCAGCAGGCTGCGAATTTTACTGCCCCGGCATTGATAAGAGTTTTGGGGAGTTCCAAGATTAACACCAGTACGTCCTGGCAATCGGGGAGATTATTTGAATGGGGCACCAAACAATTAAAGGTGAAATGAAATTTAGACTCTGTATGTACAGTGTGCGTCCAGTGAGGAGTTGAACAGAATACCACATGGTTCTACACATAAAGATAATACAACACGTTCCAAGGGAATACCAAGTTTCAAAACTAAGATTGCTGCAGGTGAGAAAAATTATGATTTGCTTTATAACAAATCACATCAATAAAATACATACACCTCTCAAATTGTCTCTATACTCAGTGCTGCTGCTAGTATATTTCAGATAAGCAAATAATCTTTGTACTTGAAAGTGCTGTTCCTTTGCTGCAACTTTTATGTGCATATTTTGATACTGTTCCACATCCCTTCTTGCACATGGTATATGTATACTCAAAATATTCGATCTCCATTTCCTGTATAATTGATGTCCTTTCTTAAAATCACCTGTAAAACAAAGATGTACATGTATAAATATGATTGATTAAATATTGTTTAACGCCGAGTTGGCAATATTACAGCCAATATCACGGCGAGAACTAATATGAAGTGGAATGGAGCTGATTAAAATTAAATATAGAATCTAAAACCAATAGACTATTTACAAATAGAATAAATTCCAGTATAAACAATAAAATACATATATGACAAAAAGTAACAAAAAATTTCCAATATCACAGAAAAGCTATCAGACAAATACAATCAATAAATTAATATAATACAAAACAATAACAAATTAAAATTCTGGATAAGGACTATAACCAGGAATACAGTCAGACAGACTATATTCTCGAGTATAGTCCTACGTCCTTCAAATATTGCAACACACGGCTGCCAGCAACCTTTGTGAATAAATCTTTCATATTGTTGACTGTATAATACCGACAAATAATGTCAGATTTATCTACACAGTCAATTAAAACATGGCTAATACTATGTCGACATTGGCAAGGTATACACTCAGGAGGCGGCTCACTCTCTAAAATAAAAGAATGAGTCGTCCTGGTGTGGCCAATGCAACATCTTGTTAAAACAACTTGGTCTCTTCGGCTTTTGCCAAAGAAACAAACATTCTTGCCAACAGTTGGCTCTATAGAATGTAATTTATTGTCTGTAAGCAGATCCCACTGGGACTGCCACAGACCCAAAATATACTTAAAAATTAAAGGTTTAAAATCAGTATACGGCACTGACATATTAGTAATGGGGTCGTCTAAAGCATCCTTCGCTATCCTATCTACAACTGTGTTTCCTCTTATACCAATATGACTTGGTATCCAGATAAATATTATTTGTTTACCCATATGGGCAAGCCTTTTATAGAATTCAATTATATGTGAAATTAAAGGACTTTTATACTTTTGACTCTCTATAGCCAGTAAACATGAAAGAGAATCTGAGCAAATTAGAAAGTTTTGTTTATCAGAAGATCTTATGAATTTCAAAGCAAGAATAATAGCTCTTGCTTCAGCTGTAAATATAGAACTGGAATGTATAAATATGAGGCATAAGTATCCACCTGTGACCCTTAATTACACACCTGGATGATCAGCGTTAATTAGCCAGCAGGTAACAGGATTAAACTCGCCTACCAGTCCATGGTACATGACCCCCCCCCCCCCCCGTAAATGTCTAATGTCAGTCATAGGTGATTTTTCAGACTATGGCCAAGGATGTACTGTACATAACGATTGTTTTTACGAAGAAAATATGTGCTGAGAATTCTATGAAATCAGATTCAAATTCTATAACTGTAAGAAATAAGTGATTCTGAATGTCAATATTTATAATATAAAGAAAAACTTATGCTTCCATTTGATCCGGGGCTAAATTCTTGCTCTAAAGTTTGCAAGAACATCTAAAAAACTGAAATTTCTTATTTGTTCAGATTCTCTTTCATGTTTATTGGCTATAGAAAGTCAGAAATATAAAAACCCTTTAATTGCCCATATTGAATTTTATAAAAGACTTGTCCAAATGGGCAAAGAAATCATTTTTAGCTCACCTGGCTATGCCAGGGTGAGCTTTTGCCATCACTTTGCGTCCGTCGTCCGTCCGTCGTCCGTCCGTCCGTCCGTCGTAAACTTTTTTCAAAGATCTTCTCCTCTGAAACTACTGAGCCAAATGGAACCAAACTTGGGTTGATTCATCACTTGGATATCTACTTTCAAAATTGTGTTTTTTTAGTCGGCTGGCTAAACAACATGGCTGCCATTGCTAAAAATAGAACATAGGGGTCAATTGCAGTTTTTTGCAAATAACTCAAAAACCGTTACAGATATCAAAAATCTGACAGGGGTAAAATTGATCAGCATGGCAAGATCTACCTACCCTGAAATTTTGAAGAAAATCTGTCGACCCGTCTTGGAGTTATTGCCCTTTTTTTGTGAAATTTTCCGTTTTTTATTATTTTTCTTCTAATGTATTGAAAATGATAGGAGATAGAGATGAAGTTGTTATTACAAAAATGTTCAGCATGGTAAGATCTCCATATGTTGCAATTTTGAAGAAAATCTAATGAACCATATAGGAGTTATTGCCCTTTTGCTCATGAATTTTCACGATTTTTATATTTTTTGAGTTATATTTCAAAAGAAAGATGTTAAGTTTGAACTGAGAACATGTTCAGCTTATCAAGGACTATAGTTTCTAGATATGTCTGGCAGGTTCGCATCTCATCCAAAATGGCCATAGTTTACCATTGGGTCTTATGGGATGTGCCTTCAAAAATCTTACTCTCTGTGTGGGGAAAAAAACATTTTGATTATCTTCACTTAAATATATAAGTTACAGAAGCAAGTTTAACAAAAATTTGGAGGAAGATGTATGGAAGGCCCTTTTCTAAGATTGCTTAAAATGTCTTAACAGAGACATGTTAGCATTAAATAAAATTCAGGGTCGGGGCCGTTGTCACTAATATAGTGTTTTGGAATTCCCGGTCTTTCACAACTTCCTTTGGTAAGCATGGTGGTTTATTATTTACAGACACAAAATGTTGCAAAACAATATGATTAAGCTCTTTTTTATGTTTTTAATCATAACAAACAATGTTAATGAAATTTGCCAGTGCATACTACTTTACAGTCGATTTTTATTTACATGACTATGGACCACAAATTATGAAATTCTCCTTCCACATTCGTGGTGGGGAATACAAATTGATTATACCTGGGATTTTCCTCAGAAATGGCAAAATCACACCCCAGAAACATGAATTTTAAACCCATTGGAAAGAAATTAGTAATTCATCACCCTCAAGAAATCCGATTTCATAACCCTTTGCCCTCGGAAAACACCACCCAATCCCCTTTTGCCTTTTTCAGATATTAAATAGGCGATTGTTCTGTCCCGTTTTTTAACGGATTTGCGCTATTTAGGTAAAAAGGTTCTTGTTAGAAGTGTAAATTTGTGGACAAAATATAGTATGTATACCGTGTTCAACTAGCACCGAAACCTGATCCTGATCCGAAACCGGAAATATGTGTTTTTAATGTCTCTCAGGTATGTAAACTTTAATTTTAACTGTCGATAGGTCAGAATTGTGTATGGCTCATCTCATTAATAAATGGGCCTGCCCCGCACAATCCTTTTCTTTCTTTTGCCCAATCTTTGTGGCCTGGTATAATTGGGAAGGGGAAGTCGATAAAAAAGATGTGTTTACTAGGGGAAGTGCTGCCCAAATTTTTTTCAAATTTTTATTATGTTGGACTTGCAAAATTTTCACCGGTTTACAGAAACTAAAACTGAAATTTACTTCTTGCTCATGTATAATAAATTAGATAATATTAGAAAACAAGTGACTGATAAAATAAATATTCAAATATAAAAATTTCCAAGCTTTGGGTCCTAATGGAAAATTTGTATATGGTTCTATGTCTTCAGAAGACCATTTCATTTTGGACCAGTTGTATTCATACATGTATTATAATTAGTGTCATTCGATTTTGTATTTACTAGACTTTTATTAGGTATCACTATAATTAGCTGCATTAGTATTATTCTCGATTCATGTGATTTGTAATTTGGTTATATTAATCAGCTCTTTTGGGGCACAAATTGCAAATAAAATCTTGTTCTCCAAGGCCAAGGGGAGCAGGGGCAGATCCAGATTAATATTTCAGACTTGGATAGGGTGAATATTTTTTACATACAAAACAGGGTTTTCAAAATGTCAAATTTAGTGAAGGGAAAATGCCAGAATGTGGGAATTTGCATTATTTACCCTGTACAGGTACCCATGGCCGTAAAGGCACTTCATGCAGGACTGGCTTCATGAGTCCATTTATCCCTCCTAGAATCATCCTTGTTAAATTTTTTTGTCATTTTTAATTTACTGTAATTTAAGGAGGGGAAAGTAATGGTTCATGTTGTACAATGTTGTATAAATGAACTAAGTGTTCAACTCTTTCCCTATATATCTATCTTTTTCTTGCCTTGCCCTCTTGAAATAAAAAAAACATGTCTCGTAAAAGCAGACATTAATATATTCCATTTTATGATGGGGGATCCTAATCCCTCTTGGAAGTTTTTTTTTGCCTTGTCCATCATTCATTCATTCTGTCTATCAAACTTTCTTCACAATTTTCCTTACACCTACAAGACCTATTCTTTTCAAATTTGGCGTCAGACTATATATATGGACCCTATGTCATAAGCAGTTTTTGTCACCTGTTTGGCGGGACTTTGTAATATCAATGCCTTGCCCTCTTGAAATAATAAAAAGAAAAAACATGTCTCGTAAAAGCAGACATTAATATATTCCATTTTTGATGGGGGATCCTAATCCCTCTTGGAATTTTTTTTTGCCTTGTCCATCCGTCATTCATTCTGTCATTCTGTCTATCAAACTTTCTTCACAATTTTCCTTACACCTACAAGACCTATTCTTTTCAAATTTGGCGTGAGACTATATATATGGGCCCTTTGTCATAAGCAGTTTTTGTCACCTGTTTGACGGGACTTTGCCATATCAATAGGGAAAATTTCCGTCACAGTTTCTTGGATTGTTTGACAAATTTATTTCAAATTTGGTAACTGACTTGAACAATAGTAAAAAAATTTGTCATATATGTATGTCATACACAATTTTTGTTACTCTACAATATAAACTTATTGGTTCGAGTGGAGTTGTTCATTTGTATCTATGCATATATATGTAAATATATTCCCATGGTATTTCAAGACTTCATGCCACCTCTATGGCATAATTGACGGCATTCACTTTTAATAAAGATATTGTATACTAGTATGTGTGTACAGTAACATGTGATTAATTGCTTATGACTGTTTTGTTTTGTTTCTTTCTTTTTTTTTTTTTTATAGTCATTTTAAATTCTTTGCCCTGCATGGGCGCTTGATTGGAATAAACACATTTTTATTCCTATACACCCAAAGGGACGTATTATGGCATACCATCCATTTGTCCGTCCGTTTATATAAGTGTCCTCCAAAGTTTTCTTGGCTTATTTTAATGGGAATGATTTGATATTAGGTATGCAGCTTGATATTAAATGGTAAGTTGTACCAAAATTTCAGATCCAAAATGCTACTACTTCCTGTTTGCCGAAACTTGAATTTTTGTACTATAATACTTTTGCTTGAATGGATGTATTATGGTGTACCCACTGTCTGTCCATTAATATCAACTTCCATCAAAGGTTTCTTGGCTTGTAATAATTGGAATGATTCGATATTTTTGTATGCAGTTTTAGTTGTACATTGTAACATAATTTCAGATGCGAAATGCTACTACTTCCTGTTTGGTGAAATTTTTGTACATTATTTTTTTGTCAAAGTTTTCTTGAATTGTATGGATGGGAATGATTTGATATTTGGTATGCAGTTTGATAATGAGGAGTTGTACATGGTGACCAATTTTTATCCCCCGCCGCAACACTGTGCGGGGATATGGTAATGCCGGGCGTCTGTCCGCCTTGTAAGCGCTATAGCAAGTTTATTTATTTCTGCCGCAACGCGGATATGGTAATGCCAGGCGTCTGTTGTCAGTGAAACCTGGAGTGCGTTCAAAGATGAGTTCTGGACAAATATTTTTATAGGAGTTATGTTCCTATTTTTATAGGAGTTATGTTCCTTATTAACTTACAAAATTGATTAATTATCCTTATAAGCACTCTAGCAGTTTTTTTTTCTGGATGGGAATGATTTGATATTTGGTATGCAGTTTGATAATGAGGAGTTGTACATGGTGACCAATTTTTATCCCCCGCCGCAACACTGTGCGGGGATATGGTAATGCCGGGCGTCCGTCCGTCTGTCCGCCTTGTAAGCGCTCTAGCAAGTTTATTTATCCTCGCCGCAACGCGGTGCGGGGATATGGTAATGCCGGGCGTCTGTTGTCCATCCGTGCGTGCACGCGTGCATCCGCCCGTCCGCCTTGTAAGCGCTCTAGCAAGTTTATTTCTCATTGGATTTTGATAAAATTTATACTGTAGCTTTAGCTCAGTGATACCTCGAGCAAGTTTGAAGATGAGTTCTGGTCGAATATTTTTGTGGGAGTTATGCCCCTTAATAACTTAGAAAATTGACTAAATATCCTTGTAAGCGCTCTAGCAAGTTTATTTCTCATTGGATTTTGATAAAATTTATACAGTAGCTTTAGCTAAATGAAATCTTGAACGAGTTCGAAGATGAGTTCTGGTTGAATATTTTTATGGGAGTTGTGCCCCTTAGTAACTTAGAAAATTGTCTAAATATCCTTGTACGTGCTCTAGCAACTTTATTTCTCATCGGATTTGGATAAAATTTATACAATAGCTTTAGATCAGTGAAACCTGGAGTGCGTTCAAAGATGAGTTCTGGACAAATATTTTTATAGGAGTTATGTTCCTTATTAACTTAGAAAATTGATTAATTATCCTTATAAGCACTCTAGCAGTTTTTTTTTCTAATCTGATTTTGATAAAATTTATACAGTAGCTTTAACTCATTAAAACCTTAAACGAGTTCAATGATGAAGTTTGGTCAATCATTTTTATAGGAGGTATGCACCTTAATAACTGAGAAATTTGACAAAATCGCCTTGTAAGTGCTCTAGGAAGTTTATTTCTCATCGGATTTGGATAAAATTGATGCAGTAAATTTAGCTTAGTGATACCTTGAATGAGTTCAAAGATAAGATCTGTTAAAAAATTTTTATAGGAGTAATGTCACTCAATATCATAGAAATTTTACAAAATGCCCTTGTTTAAAAGATGCCCTAACGGTGGGGGATTTCGGAACGCTGTTCATTTAGATCTGCAAAGCCTGTTTGTCAAAGCATTTGGTCGGAGCTTGATAGTGATGAGTTGTACTTTCATTAAAATTTTCAGATCCATAACACTACTAATGCCTGTTTGTTGATACTTTAAATTTTGTAAATGAAACAATAATACATAAATTGAAAATATTTGATAGACAGTATATATTTCTGAATATTGGTCCAGTTGATTACATGGGAGATATTTGAAATAATCTGCATAATGCTTATGATTCACCTGGTAAGCGTAACTTCCCCTACATGGGTAGTAAGATATCTATGAAATTTTAACATCAGGTAGTACACCATGTAATTATGTACATGAAGTTAAATCTTTGCAGGCCAACAAATTTAAAGGGAGATAATTGGACTTTAGAAATATTCAGCATACTATGTATGCTTGAGTGCGTAAGTGCAACTCCTCCTACATGCATATGGGTAGTCAGGTTTAGAAAAAGATGTGGGTGTATCATTTGTGGCCCATCAGGCCACAGTTCTTCTAGTTAATTTTTTTACTTTCAGACAAGTTAGAGCTTTAGCATCTGAATACTTTGAAATCATGCCAAGATCAAAGGGATGGAAATTGTCACAGTCAAAGCAGGGGAATGAAAATGCAAAGAAAAGAAAAATTGGATTGAAGGGTTCAGTATTGGTGGATATTGCTGATACAGACGTACACTTCGACACAGCTGTGACTTTTGACGAACAATCAGACATGGGGGAGCCTGCCCTCCTAAACAACAGGAAAACAAAAAATGCCCATTGTGGGAAAACTATAATATCTGCTCAAAAAGCCCCTTGTGGGAAAACAATAATATCTGCTCAAAAAGCCCCTTGTGGGAAAACTAAGAACTCTGTATATAAAGATTGTGCTCAAGAAGCCCCTTGTGGGAAAACTAAGAACTCTGTTTACAAATATTGTGCTCAAGAAGCCCCTTGTGGGAAAACTAAGAACTCTGTATATAAAGATTGTGCTCAAGAAGCCCCTTGTTGGAAATCTAAGAACTCTGTTTACAAAGATTGTTCAAGTGATTTTGAGAACATAGATTGTACAAAAGAATCTGGAAATATAGATAGTGCTTCTGAAATATGTTTTGTTAATAGTTTGAATAAAAATTTGAATCAACCATGTGAAACTGAAAGAAGTTTATTGCACAATCAGCCTGCAAATGCATTTAATGCATCAATGTTAAAATTTGGTACATTTCATCAGAATGACTTAAGATTTACCACTGACAGCAGAGGCAATCAGTGTACATGCAATTCATTGGTTTTCTTGGCTGTTAACAATGAATTAGAAGATCCCACAAAAGTTGATCTTGACTCAGTACTTTGTTTAGGTGATAATCTGTACATGACTACTGTAAAAGAGCTTCAAAGAAATGGAAAATATAGACATATGCTTTTGAATTTTGATGAAATTCCTGGAGTTGTTGACACAGACTATGGGAAATACAAGATAAATAAAAAAGACATAGTTTATGGCACAGCATTGAATAATACATCCACAAATGTTTTAACACTTCAAGAAGCACTTACAGAAGCATTAACAGTTTCCAATAGCATTATGATAATGATCGGTGCAATATGTTCATCTCTTCTCTATCAAAATGGTATGTTCTATTTCTTTGATTCACATTCACATATCAGTACAGGCTTGTCAGGTCCAGATGGCACGTCTATTTTGATCAGCTTTTGCAATGTTCAAGATCTCATGAGTTATTTATATGCTTTATATCAAAGTATGTTTATAGACTTAGACTCTCAATTTGAGCTTTTGCCTGTGTCATTTACTTGTATGAACCCCATTTTAGTATCAAAAAGGCAGATTGAGAACTATTTCAAAGATCAAAATGACAAAAGCGCAAGAAAGTCAAGTTTCAGAAAGACAAAATTGGAAGCCAATGGTCAGGTGTTGAAGGCAGATTATATGAAGCAATACATGAGGAAACGGAGACAAGACAAAATATTTAAGCAAAAAGAAGTTCAACTAAAAAAAATAGCTAGAACGAGTATACAATATAGAAGCATTGAACGTTTAAAAGAACTTGAAGGGAAAAGATTAGCTAGAGGAAATAAAGAATTTAGAAGTAGTGAGCGTGTAAAGGAAGTTGGGGCAAAAAGATTAGCAAGGAAAAATACAGAATTGAGGAGTGTGGAACGTGTAAAAGAAGTTAAGGCAAAAAGATTAGCAAGGAAAAATACAGAATTCAGGAGTGGGGAACGTGTAAAAGAACTTGAATTAAAGAAAAAAGCTAGAATTGACACAGACTTTAAATTAAAAGAAAGAAATGCAAAAAGATTAGCAAGGGAAAATAAAGAATTCAGAAATTGTGAACGGGTAAAAGAACTTGAATCAAAAAGATTAGCAAGGAAAGCTGAAGATTTCAGAAAAATTGAGGCAGTTAAAGATTTAAAAAGGAAAAAACAACAACGTTGTAACCCACTGAAGTTAGAGATTGAAAGAATAGCAAAACAAAATGCTAGACGTCACCACCCAGATAAAAGTCGGAATTATAATACAGCATTTAAGAAACAAAAACGACAGAATCAAGAATTTACTCAACATGAGCAAAAAATAAGGAAACAGAGAGCATGTGGTTTAACACTAGAAGATTGTATGAAAACATTTCAAGAAAAAACTGCTCATGGGCCATCATACATTTGTACAAGCTGCCACCAAACATGGTTTAGTGATTCAGTTGTTACTGCTTCAAATCTAAAAAAGCCAGGATCATTTATTTCGAGACATTGCACTGATTTTATATCTGTTGAAAACAAAGAATGGATCTGTCATACTTGTGCAACGGCACTTAAACAAAACAAAGTACCACGTCTTTCACTTGCTAACCAAATGAGATTTCCTGAAAAACCAAAAGAGTTAGAATTATATCCTTTAGAGGAGAGACTTATATCTTTGCGCATTCCTTTTATCCAGATTAGACAATTACCAAGAGGAGGACAGCTCTCAGTAAAAGGCAATGTAGTTAATGTTCCTGTTGATGTGCAGCCAACAATTAACTCACTTCCGAGAAACTTGGAGCAATCTGGTACAATAGCTGTCAAATTGAAGAAAAAGTTAACTTACAAGAAATGTGATTTTAGTGAAAATGTCAGGCCATTAGCTGTTATTTGTGCTTTACATTATTTAATGAAGAAAAGTGAAATGTATCAGTTGTCTGGCTTACAGATAGATAGTGACTGGATAAACAAAATACAGGAAATGAATAATTCTGATGAAAATGAAGCTAAAAATTCTGAAGGACATGAAGAAAATCCGAATGAAGATTCAGATAATTTCAGTGAAATTGACGAAAAAGAATTGTATGTTGGAAACACTGACACATTGTTAGATGATATTGATGCAGACCAAACTAGTGACAAAGATTACATTTTTGCACCAGGAGAAGGACAACATCCAGTTAGTCTGTATAATGACCCTGATGCAGAATACTTGTCATTTCCCACAATATTTTGTGGCGAAAAACGAACTGATAACAAACACAGAAGTATTCCTGTCCACTACTCTGACATTGTGAAATGGGAATTGAGGTCAGTTGATAGAAGAGCAGCACAGTCAGTACCCAATTTATTCTTCAAGCTTAAAAAAATTCAAATTAAGAACATCTCTGATAAAGTTAACCTTGCACTAAGAAGATGCAAATCTGAAGGCAAAACCTGGACTGTTAAAGATGTTTTACAACCTTCAATGGTAAATGATCTGGTCAGATTAGATGAAGGGTATTTTATATTTCGTACATTAAGAAACTCTCCTGTTTATCTTGAGAAAAGAAAAAAAGATTTGTTTGCTATGATAAAGCAACTTGGACTGCCAACATGGTTTGGATCGTTTTCGTCTGCAGACACAAAATGGAATGATTTGTTGAGAGTACTTGGACAGTTAAATGATGGCAAAGACTATACAGATGAGGAGTTAACAAATATGACTTGGCATGATAAGACAAGACTTGTTCAGAAAGATCCAGTAACATGCGCTCGATTTTTTGATTATCGTATACAACAGTTTATCAAAATAGTTCTGAAAAGTGATTTTCACCCAATTGGTAAAATTTCTGATTATTTTTATAGGGTTGAATTTCAGCAGAGAGGTTCACCTCACATTCATATGCTTATCTGGGTTGAAAATGCACCCATGTACAAAAAAGATTCAGAGGAAGTAATAGTTGATTACATTGACAGGCATGTCTCTTGTGCTTATTCTGAAGAGTTACAAGACTTGATCAATTTACAAATACATAAACATTCTAAAACCTGTAGAAAAAAGGGCCACCCAGTCTGCCGCTTTGGATTTCCATTACCACCAATGAAAAATACAACTATATTGGAACCTCTTGAAACAGATGTTGATAAGTATAAAGCTTTGTACAAAGAAATGCAGAAAAAAATTAACCTTTTGCATGAAATTGATGATATAAGTAGCATGGATTTTAACAAGTTTCTGAATGATTTTCTGAAAATAACTCAAGATGAGTATATTAAAATAATCAGAAGCAGTTTGAATGGTCCTAAGGTGTTTTTAAGGAGAAAACCATCAGAAGTACGCATAAATCCATACATGAAAATAGTTCTCTCTGCATGGAAAGCTAACCATGATTTGCAGTTTGTTCTTGATCCATATGCATGTGCTATGTATATCGTGTCATACATAAGTAAATCGCAGAAAGGCATGAGTGCATTACTTGATCAAGCTGCAAAAGAAGCTAGACAAGGTAACATGGACTTAAAGCGACAAGTAAGACATATAGGGAACTATTTCACAAACTCAGTTGAGACTTGTGCCCAGGAAGCAGTCTATTTGACACTGCAGATGCCTTTAACAAAAGCAAGTAGGCAAGTTACATTTATAAATACCTCACCAGAAAATAAAAGAACATTTTTGTTGAAACAAAAAACAGCATTAGAGAAATTACCACCACAGTCAACTGAAATTGAAGCAGACAATGATATTAAGCGTTACTCTAAGCGACCAAAAGCTCTTGAGAACTGGTGTCTTGCTGACTACATTTCACAACTGGAAACTAAATTTCCCAAAAAAGAGTCAGATGATCAGTCAAGTGACGATGAAAGTGGAGCTGACAATGACGATGAAAATAACATGTCTGGCCAAGATGAACCTGATATTGAAGGTACAAGCCAAAATATAAGGAAAATTAATATTACTTTAAGAAATGGCATAACTATTAAACATAGGAAAAAGTTCAGGGTAATAAGACATGTCAATTTCAGTAAGAAAACAGACTCTGAGAATTTTTACAGAGAAAGGTTAATGTTATTTTATCCTTGGAGAAATGAAAGCAAATTGAAGGATTCATTTGAGACATTTGAGCAAATGTACAATTCAGTTTGTCGGAGCATAGAAATGAAGGCTAAACAATATCAGAAAAACATTGAAGAATTAGAAATAGCCATGGAACAGGCTGAAAATGATTGTGCACGTCAATATGATGAGTTAGCACCTGGGACTCAGCAGACAGAGATAGAAGACATTGAAGAGGGTACTGTAGAGGCAGAACAATACATACATTTTAATCCTGACCGTCCAATAGAACACAGAAACTATGATATAGGACAGGAACTCGGAATATCTCAACGACCAGTTGACATTACTGTTCAGGGCATAAGAATGAATAACAATGATTACCAAAGTTTATGCAGATCTCTAAATGACAAACAAAGGGAATTTTTCTTTCATATCATTCATTGGATTAAAACAAAACAGGAACCTTTATATGCCTTTCTTACTGGTGGGGCAGGAGTTGGCAAATCAGTTGTAGTAAAAGCCCTTTTTCAAGGCCTACACAGATATTTATGTTCAAAAGAAGGAGAAGACCCAGATGATATAAGAATATTACTTTGCGCACCAACTGGCAAAGCAGCATACAATATCAATGGTGTAACTATCCATAGTGCATTCAGTATACAACCAAGTAAGGGGTTCAATCAAACATTGTCTTGTGATGTCCTTAACACACTAAGAATGAAATACAGAAATTTATCAGTTATAATTATAGATGAAATTTCAATGGTTGGAAACAAAATGTTCTCTCTTCTTCAGACTAGATTACAAAAGATCAAAGACAACCGACAAACCTTTGGAGGAGTCAGTATAATAACAGTTGGGGACTTTTTTCAACTGAAACCAGTGTTTGATGGTTGGATATTTGATGATCTTCAGAAAGGGCTTTCCTCTTTGTCGCCAAATCATTGGAGGGACCTATTCAGAATGCATGAATTGACAGAAATTATGAGGCAAAAAGATGACAAGGAGTTTGCAGAACTTCTGAATAGACTAAGAGAAGATAAATTGTCTGATGAGGATTTAACAGTTTTACATTCTAGAATTGTCACAAATGACAATCAAAGTTATCCCTCAAGAGCCAACCATTTGTTTGTTGACAATCAACTTGTTGACAGTTTTAACCTTCATTGCAACCAAGATTTTCAATTACAAACGTGCATTGCGGGACCTTAATTCCGATGACCTCAAGTCTAAACCCCCTGACTGCTCCTGTTCGACATCTCCATTCAATTATAGTCCTGTGGGTCATGTTATCACTGGAGATCTCAATCTAGTTGATAATCAAAAGCTTAAAAATATGCTAGCTAAAGGCCCCAAATACCGAGAACCTCAGCCAATTAATTGGAAATACAATTTCAAGTTACTTATGGATTCGGTTGAGGACTATGCCAGAAAATGGACTTCAAAAGAACAGGAGCCTGCTGACACACTTTCAGAGTGGGTGAAGGCTATTAGGTCAATGATACAAATCAGAATTAAAAGCCTCCAAGGGTCTATGAGCACTAAAGCTATATCCATCTTTAAAGACCCTAAGGTTGTTGAAAACTTGACTCGCCTCCATGACAAATATGTAGTTGTCCCAGCTGACAAGGCCCCCAATAACATCGTTTTTGTTTGTAAGAACTATTATTTTGAGTGTCTTAGAAACGAATTGGGAATAGATAACACTGCGGGTAACCCAACTTATACACCGACCACACTCACTAAGCAGGAAGTCCTTGATAACCACAAGACCGTTCTTCATTCCTTTGGCATTTCTACAAAGGATGAAGAAATGGACCTTCCTGCTCTTTATTGGATTCCTAAACTACATAAGAATCCGTTTAAACAAAGGTACATTGCTGGGTCAGCTAATTGCTCTACAAAACCTCTTTCAAAGATTTTAACATCCATATTGACATGTGTTAAAGAGGGCCTTCAGAATTACTGTGAAACATCATATTCCACCAGTGGCGTCAATCAGATGTGGATTCTTAAAAACTCCAAAAATTTACTTCAATATCTAAAATCAAAATCTTTGGCTACATGCAACAGCATAAAAACGTTCGACTTCTCTACACTCTACACTACCATACCACATTCTCAATTAAAAGATCGCTTAAAGCAACTAGTTCATCAATGTTTTTTCAAGAAAAATGGGAGACGCAGGTATAAATTCCTTGTTCTAGGTAGAGAAAAGTCTTATTTCGTGAAGAACCACTCTGATTCTGACAAAAAATATTCTGAAGATGAAATTACAAACATGTTAGATTTTCTCATAGACAACATATTCGTTGAATTTGGCGGTCTAATTTTTCAACAAACAATCGGCATTCCAATGGGAACCAACTGTGCTCCTCTCCTCGCCGATCTGTTTCTGTACTCATATGAAGCGGACTTCATTCAAGGGTTACTACGTGAAAACAAAAAGAAACTAGCCCAATCCTTTAATTTCACTTTTCGTTATATAGATGATGTGTTGTCGTTAAATAACGACAAATTCCAAGACTTTCTACATCTTATCTACCCCAGTGAGCTTGAAATTAAGGATACTACAGATACACCAAAGTCCGCTTCATATTTGGATTTATTTCTTGAAATAGACTATGAGGGACGTTTGAAGACAAAACTTTATGACAAACGTGATGACTTCAACTTTCCTATTGTTAATTTTCCCTTCTTAAGTAGCAATATACCAGCATCGCCTGCATATGGCGTCTACGTTTCTCAGCTTATCCGATTTTCAAGGGCATGCGTGAGTTACCCTGACTTTCGACAAAGAGGATTACTGCTGTCACAAAAGCTTCTTAACCAGGGTTTTATCAGGGATAAGTTGATGTCATCACTTAAGAAATTTTACGGTCGTCATCATGAATTGATTGACCATTACAGTGTTCCAATATCTAAGATGATGTTGGACCTGTTCCCACTGTCGTAACCTTTCATGTGCCTCCTACGATTTGTGACTTCCACCGGATTGACTTTGTTGAACTTCACGACGGGTGCCGTATACGGAGCAGGAACTGCTTACCCTTCCGGAGCACCTGGGTTCACTCCTGGTTTTTATAGGAGTTCGTGTTGTTCATTGTTTTCAGTTTTCTGTGTTTATTTGTTGTGCTTGTGGTTGTTCGTTTGTCTTCCCGGGTTTGTCTGTCCAATGGATTACGTTTTTTTGATTGCTCCTTAGGTATATTTGTCCTTTTTTCAATACATTGAAAAATTACAAACCCAGAAGATAATTGTCAAATCATCTGATGTAGTTCTTGGGGATGTATCTTCAGATATTAAAAAGAAAATGTTGGCTTGTTTGCCAAAAAATCAGTCTGATACAGCAAATCTGGCCAATGAAGTTACACTAGCTGTTGGCATGAAATATGATCTCACAGCCAATGTAGATGTAACTGATGGTCTAACAAATGGTTCTTCTTGTGAAGTCAAGATGGTTGAAAATAGGCAAAAAGATAAAACTTCAAGACCAAGTATTGTATGGGTAAAATTTGATGATGAAAAAATTGGTGCTTCCTCTAGATTGAAATATAGCAATTTATATAAAACAAACATTAACAAGTTATGGACTCCAATTTTTGATATAAAAAGATCTTTTACCTACAGAAACAAGACATTTGAGAGAATACAGTTTCCTCTCCGTCCATCAGCTGGCAAAACGATACATAAATCACAAGGTGATACAGTAGATAAAGTGGTTGTAAGTTTGAAATCGAAATGCAAAGCCAAAATCCCACACATTCATTATGTAGCTCTCAGTAGAGTGAGGTCCTTACATGGACTACATATCCTAGACTTGTGTGAAAGCAAGATAACTGTTTCAGGAGCTGTAAAAGATGAATTGGAAAGGTTAAAAACACAGGCAATGTTAAAATTATGTTATAAACCAATCTACACAATAGGTCCTGAAATTATGAAGCTTGTTTTTCACAATGCAAGGTCACTTCATGCACATTTTCAAGATGTTAAACAAGAACCCAATATTATAAATGCAGATATTATTGGTTTTGCTGAAACAAGGTTAACACCTAGGGATTCAAATGAAGAATATTGTCTTCCTGGCTTTGCATTACCAATCAGAAATGATCAAGAACAAACCAATGATTTAAGACCATTTCATGGCCTTGCATTGTTTGTGAAAAGTGAATTTATAGTAGAAGATATATTTAAATTTTCTTCTTCTATGGTTGAATTTATCATGGCAGATATTACATCAGTTAAAGGACATATACAAGCTGTAGTACTCTATAAATCTCCACAGTGTACTCTTGAACATCTTAAAGATGTATTGATGACTAGGCTGCTTCCTATTTTAGATATAAGACGCTCAAATATATTGATAATGGGAGACTTTAACCTGGACACCATTTCAGGAAACAATAACTTCTTATCATACATGGAAGAGAAATTTAACTGCAAACAAGTTATATCAAAAATGACCACTGACTATGGATCATGTTTGGATGTTGTGTTTGTAAAAGTTCATTCAAATGGCGATATTGAAACAGATGTAATAGAAAGTTACTGGTCTGACCACAAAATTATCTACGCAGCTTTAGATCTATAAACTTATCATATAATCGAACCCACTTAGTACAAAGTTTGAGCATTTCACATTGCAATGCAATGTGAAATGTTCATTGAGCGGTCTGCTTTATGATGGGTTCCCGCTCACTTCGTCTCTAAGGGAACACCCATTTAACTGACAAAAAGGGGGTATCTTTTTATTTGTTTTTTGTTATGGTTTTTTTTTTTTTTTTTTTTTTTTTTTTTTTGGGGGGGGGGGGGGGTTCTTTATTGGCACCAAAAAAAGATTGTGATCACTCTAATAAGGGTAATCATTTGTACAGCTAGGGCTTAAGTTAGGTGGATGCTGTCCATTATAAAAAAATGGAGTAATATCATTCTGTTACCATCTACTACAATATGGTCAAATATATATACAGGACAAGCTTTGCCACTTTAAAAACAAATAGGACACTAGTGGGGATTAAGGAGAACGCTTTTCATTTAACACAAAAAAATAAAAAATAAAAAAAATCATACCCCCTCCCCCCATAATATTTAAATGGCTGTTCCCTTAACAAGTACAAATTTGGTAATGCAAGTTTTTGTTAGGAATATCAGGGCAACAATTTTGGCTATGTACATTATATATTAGTACTGATTAGTATTTCACAAATTTATAAAGTTGTATGTTTGACAGAAGTATTTATTTTTAATATTAAAACAGCATTATTCCAGTTGTTATGCTGTTATGCTTTCTGGATATATTTTTCAACTTTGCACAATATTACAAAAATATGCATATTTTCATGCATTTCTACAACAAATTGCGAAGTGTCAGCTAAATAGGAAGCATATAAAGGGAACAATGCTACCACCTATTAAGTTATGCATAGAAAATATATAATATTTTGATTAGATGCTATACTTTACCATATTTTTATATAAATTGCATGTACAGCTTACAATGTATCTTATTTTATTATAAATTTGTAAACAATATTTTTTTTTACAATACCCGAGTTGCCAGTTCCATTTCATGAATGAAATTCCTCGGTTGACCTGGGGTCAGTCAAGGTAAAACGTCATTTTTCGCATTGTGACGTCAAAATTTTGTATTGTGACGTTGAAATTTTCCGGGAAAAAGCACCAACTGGCAATTCGTCTATTTCCTGTTTGCCGAGACTTTGAAATTTACCTTTACCCTACTACAAAATAAAATTTTCGTCAAAAGTTTTCTCAGCTACTACTAATGGGGATGATTTGATATTTGGTCTGAAGCTTTATAATGATCAATTGAACCGTGTAAGCAATTTTCAGGTCTGTCGTGCTACTACTTCCTGTTTGTCGAGACTTAAAAATTTTCTTTTACCACACTACAAATGGAAATTTTCATCAAAGTTTTCTCAGCTACTACTAATGGGAATGATTTGATATTTAGTCCGAAGCTTCATAATTATGAGTTGTACTGTGTAACCAATTTTCAGGTCTGTTGTGCAACTACTTCCTGTTTCCCGAGACTTCGAAATTTTCCTTTACCATACTGCAAAATAAAATTTTCATCAAATTTTGGTCAGCTACTACTAATGGGAATGATTTGATATTTGGTCTAAAGCTTTATAATGATGACTTGTACTTTGTAAACATTTTTTTCTGGTCTGTCGTGCTACTACTTCCTGTTTGCAGAGACTTTGAAATTTTTCTACAAATGAAAATTTTCGTCAAACATTTCTCGGCTTCTACTTATAGGAATGCTTTGATATTTTGTCTGAAGCTTCATTATGATGAGTTGTACTGTGTAGGCAATTTTCAGGTTTGCCATTTAATACTTCCTGTTTGTCAAGACTTCAAATTTTCCTATACCACAGTTCAAATGCAAATTTTAGTTCACTTTGATGTAGCATAATTGCTGCAAAGAATTATATATTTTAACTGAAGTGGGACCCTCCTGTGTCCAGCAGTACCTCTATAGTTTTTTACATAAATATCGCTATGAATTGTTTTTTAATAGTAACTTGTTTGTAACTCATATAATTTCAATGTGATTGTTTTATTTTAATGCTAAATTTATTTTTTATTTAGAAGCATAAAAAACTTTGAAATTAATCTTAATTTTTTGCACCAAATGTTTTATCATATCATTTATTATTGCTTCAAGATAGCTGATTTTGTTGTTTTTCCTTGTTGATTTTTCTTTATTTGGACAATTTATAATTATTTTTTGTTGGACCAGCATCGGATTTATTCGTGTTCAAAATCCAGAACGTTCTTTTCGGCTGTGAACACGAAAAACTCCGAAATGATACGAATGTAAGTTTTTTCCCGCCAATGCAAAAACAATAATGGCGAAACGTAAATTGGAAGACGACAGTGAATTGTCAGGATTCATTCATGATTTGACACCCATCAAAGTGTCCAGAAAGAACGCAAAGTATTTCAATTGTTTGTTGCAAACTGACACTAGTAAATACAGAAGGCTTGTATGTTTTGACTCTCTAAAGAGATCGCTGTTTGAAAATGCACAACTGACAAAATCTCCTGTGAAGATAAAAGACTTGAGACAAGTGCCATCAAGAGACAACAACACTACTGATGTTTTGGTGAACTCTAAATCTACACTACAGTGCATTAAAAAGTTAGATTTTAATCATCACCCAACAAGTCCAAATGAAGTCAATATGGTCACGGACATAACAATAAAAGATGTCGAAATATTGCCAGAGAAAACTTTGGTAAGTTTTCAATGGAAATTTTTTCAAAATCATGCAGAATTCCCAAAATTTTGTCCTTACTGCCCAAATTTTAATTCCCAAATGGCCAGATTTTTGCTATAAAACTAACCAATTTCGACTGAAACTCCCCTTTCCCAAAGTACCTTGATCAAGGACATATACAGTTAGGACAACACGACTTTATTCTCTGTCGTTTTTCACCGATTACTGTGTTGACCAGTGTCACACCGCGCATTTGAGACAAAACTCCAAGGTGACACGGTAAGACTTGTTTATTGGCCAATTAACATGAGGGGGTAATAAATTTTTTCCTTGTAGAAGTCAACGATAATCCAACAACTTTTGTGAAGATGATAATTAAATCAGTTTATAAATCATCGAACTTACATTGTACAAAAAGGTCAGCTTCAGGGTTTATTTCCGTCCGTGTTTGCCATTTTTTATTTCACGTATATTGTCATGCTGAAGGGTTGTTAATATTTGTCGTGTATCTTAAAAAATGATAAAAATGCAACATGCAAGACATATTATTATTTCTCGTTCCTCGTGAAATGATATTTTATTTCTCGTACAGCCGTGCACAGCACCCCTGTGCCTCCATGTCTCTCGACCTTGACCACAAAAACAAACACATGGATGCTACGGCGCATTTGTTTGCTATTGTAGATGTTGCCGGAAAATAAACAAAAATCGATGTGTATTATCGGTCCCATAATACACATCAAACGATAAATAACCAAAACTTGCATGGCTAGGTATTTCCTGATAAAAAAACACTCATCCCATAAAAAAAATTGGTAAAAACGTAGATTTTCTACTGTGCGTAATTTACATTTTCCGGTTTCCCGTAAGTAAACACGACCGCTCAAATACACAAACACACAAAACGATCCCAGAATAACTTTAACGGATGGGGTTGTTATTATGTAGGGAAATGAAACGGACTTTACATAGTCATTATCTGGCAAATTATCAAAAGTATATCAGAGAATACAAAAAAAAACCAGGATCCACACGTAGGATTACGAATATAATTCAATTCCTCTCCGTATATGATTCTCTATAATGTACGAGGTTCATCAACAGCGAGTGCTTGAGTTATTTGTCATAACGATCGTACATTTTCCGATTCTTATGGTTGTAAAATTGAAACCATGAAATCAAAATGAACTGATTGGGAATATTTTGGCAGATTGGGAATTTTCATCTTTTTGGGAAAATATAACATTTTTTACACAGGGGAAACAGCCGAATATCGCCAGTAATATAAAGCTAAAAAAATCACTGACTTCACAACCTCTCCCATCGTCTACTTGACCACAACTTGTTAGATGTTTAACAACGCTACATCCATATATGAACAAGATAAGATGTGTAGGCAGATGTGAAAGTTCATTTAACACTGTGAAATAAAACTAATCTTTACTGTACTGGCAGTGAACTTTGAATGCCGTAATATCCCCTAAACAATCCATTGTAGCTAATCCCACCTTAAAATCCATTAACATTCCATGCTACATTGTCGCCAGAGTTGGAAAAAGCAGCCAGCCCGCCTACCCGAGGCACGCTAATTTTCAGCAGAACAGGCCAATATTTTCAAAAAATTGTTTAATTATATACCAAGTATTCGCTGATATTGATTTCAGGGCTGGCAACATTTTAGAACGAGTTTCCTACCCTGTTGTCGCACATGTTTTAATAAATACATACCAAGTACACATGTTTAATAACATTAACAAATATATTTAGATGTATAATTTTCTGACATTGTATGTCTTAAGTAAATGATCACTATTATTGTCTTCCTCTTGGAGAAAAACTGATTCCTTGTTCTATGTATGTAATTATGACCTTCTAGTGCATATATATTTTGTAAGTACTATATTTACATTTTTATCTTTTCCTTTTCAGGTCTCTACAAAAGGTGTTGTAACTAACATTAAGGAACCTACAGTTCAAATAGTATACGGTAATCCTACTAATCAGCAGGAAATAATTATAGCTGACGAATCGGGATATACAGAACTGGTATTATGGGGGAATTTGGTCAACAATGTGCAACTAAATAAATCATACTCCATCAGAAATGTTTCAACACGATATTTCAAAGGCTGTAGACATTTAACAACAACAAAAGGTTCAACAGTTGCCCAAGTAGATGACATGCTTCACATTGACATACCAGAAAACCCGTATGCTAACATCACCACAATAACAGGAAATGTCACAGAAGTTAAAGTGAACAAAACCCTAATGTGCAATTCCTGCACAAAAAAAACCAATGATATTGATGACAACTCTAAATTTGCAAGATGCCCTCACTGCGGGATGAATCAGTTGACAAAAACTTATACTAAATGCATTTCAGCAACTCTGAATGTCAAATCTAATGCTGGAGATGGAAAAAAACAAAAGCTTATGTTATTTGATACAGTTTTGAACAATTACTTAGTAATTGAAGATAAAGAAGAGTTAATAAATGATGCTCCTAGACTTGAAGAGTATTTTTTAGAAGCACCTGTGCTCAGTTTTGAATTTTCTGAACTAGACAAGGTTGTACATTCATTTAAAAATAATTAACAACAAAATGTTTTCTTCCATGTGTTACTCATCGTTTTCCAATTCTCTGTGACAATAATTCAAATCAGCTTCCATTGATACTTGTTTGTTTAATAATACTCTATCTATGAAAGCAGACATTTCATATATATTTCAATAAAAGCATGCACATAAACATGACAAACTCTATGATATTGTATCAAACTATTTAGATTTTACACTCATTGTTTGACAATTATTGGTTATGCCAGCAACAAATCTCACAATGGCGAAAACTGTTTTTGTCAACTACCACAAATAGCTTTATGTATATAAATGAAAATGTAGATAGCATGTGGACCTAATAATCTGGGGCAGGTCTATTTTGTAGGAGAATGCAAAGATGAAAATCTGCCAATTTAGTTAACTTTTATTGATGCAGACAGAATAATTTTTTTACTTTTTGCAGTCAAATTATTCACCCTGCAACACTAGCATTTAATAGAATGAATATGTTGCTTTTCGTCTGTTACACTTTTTAAGTCAAGTCAATACGTACTAAGTATTTGAACACACAAAATTTTAAATGAGAGAGAATTTTGACTTAATCCTTGATCTGATACAATCATATTTGGATTGTTTCATTTATTCCAAGTTCAATATAAAAGAAAGAAAGAAATAGTGATTTAAAACTGATGTGCTATTTTGAATGTTCAATTTCTTAGGAAACAAAATTGGTGGAAATTACTTCTATATACTATGATGATCCCCTAAGTTGATTTTACAATTAATGTTTTTTTTATTATTATTATTCTTAGCTAGCTAGTGAACTTTGCTGATTTTAATTTAGTATTTTACCAAGACATGCAAAGTTGTTAGTAGTAAAGTTTCATGGTTTGTAATATTCTATATTTTTACAGTGTGTCAATTGGAAAATTGATCTGTTGATTTGCAATTAGGAAAGGTGGAATTGTATATAAATGTAGTTACCTACCTGTCAAAAGTATCCAATTACATAAATTTTTGTTCAACATTTTTTTAATTGTTTTTTTTTTTCATTACGACCACAAAAAATTTGAGGTTGTAAAATGGTATGGTGCAGTCGTCATTGTCTGTAGACACTTTTTTACTCTACAACTTAAGTTCTAGCTGATGAATCCTTATGAACTTATGCCCTTTGGCACAAAAAGAGGGCTATGATTCAATTCGTTTTGGGTATTGTGGCCCCACCCATTTTTTTTTTTTTTTTAAAGAAACAAATTGGGTTTTTTCATATAATAATCTGCAGAATATTTATAATTTTTCACACTTTGATGGCGTTTCTTTTATTTTGTTCCTCAAACGGACTTCACGGTGCATGTAGATGTACTGTTCATGACATAAATGGGCCCAAAAGTATCATCTAAAAAAAATAATTTTTTTATTTCTTTTCAGAATTCAAATCTGTGGGACATCTACTTCCTGCTTACTGACTGAATTTTTCCATCAAATACTGCCAATGGTTAAAAATTTTCGTCACTTTTCTCAGCAATTACAAATCACAGCAACTTCAAATTTTGAATGTGAACTTAAGGATGGGGTTCCTTATTGCACTTATCGAATTCAAGTCTGTTGTATACAGACAACACACGTCTTTCATGGAAGACTCACAATTTTTTTCTTTGTATTCCTCTTGACATATGTAGAAAGTTTTAACATAGCTCATGCCATTTCTGAGCTACATGTATAAAGAGTCAAAGAGACCAATATTCATTATTGCAATTTAAAAAAAAAAGATTATATATCTTGCACCAATATGAAAATATTTTAGTTATTATGCACGACATGCTGCGGTCGTTTCATGCAACAATACCGCAACCATTCATTTTTTTTTATACTTTGATTTGCATAGACATGCAATGTTAACATTTTTTGTTTTATTCGTAAATCACAGATGTGATACAAACTGAGGAACAGTTTTATAAAAATAATGATATGGCTTATGTTTTTGGTAAATTTATGCAATCAATATATATTGACAATATGATTTTTTTTTCCACTTAATTATTTACTTAACCAAAATGAAGTTCATTATTTCCTTGTTATGCAAATAAAAAATCACATTGCCTAACTTTTGTCTTCACTTTTTGTCTCGCCTGCAACGAAAGTTGCTGAAAGCGAGACATAGGTATAGCAATCCAGCAACGGCGGCGTAAATTTTTTTTCTAAAACCTTCATAACTTATCAAGGGTTATACATACAAACATCATCTTTAATCCACAACACCATCAAGTGATGACCTTTCCAGCAGCATATATTTTGGATGACCTTGACCTTGTTTTCATGGTTCAATAAGCACATGAACATTGCAACATGGTTTCACATTCAAGTCCTTTTCTCAGGAACTATAATACCTACACCTGTCAAATTTGGTCTATAGTAAGATCTATATAAGTACACACCAGTCTGACACCTGTCATGTTTCCTTGAGCTCAATTCCACGGTTCAGTGAACTTGGTAAATCTGCGACATAGTTTCACATTCAAGTCCTTTTCTCAGTAACTGTAACACCTAAACCTGTTATATTTTGTTTGTAGATAGATCTATATGGGTACACGCCAGTCTGACACCTGTCATTTGTCTTTGACCTCAATTTCATGGTTCAGTAACTTTGTTACATTTTTACATTCAAGTCTATTTCTCAGCAACTGTAGCCTCTAGACTCACAATATTTGTCCTATATCAAGATTTATTTGGGTATATGCCAGTCTGTCATTTGTCGTGTAATCTTGACCTCAATTTCATAGGTCTTTAATCATATCTGAAGACCCATATAGGAGTTATTGCCCTTTTTTTCGCGAATTTTCACAATTTTTTTATTTTTTGAGTTATATTTCAAAATCTATTTGAGATACATGTTAAGTTTGCATTGGAAACATGTTCAGCTGATCAAGGACTTTTGTTTTTTATTTGTCTAGCAGGTGCGCATCTCATCCAGGATGGCCGCCAGCGAGAAACGTAGTTTAACATTGGACCCTATCGGAACATTTTCAAAGATCGTTTCCTCTGAAACTATAGAGCCAATTAGAACCAAACTTGGCCACAATAGTCTTTGGATGGTCCTCTGTAAAAAACATGTTTTTCAGGTCCGTGCTTTTTCCAAAATGGCTGCAAGCGGGGAACATAGTTTAACATTAGACCCTATGGGAAAACACATTCAAAAATCTTCTCCTCTGAAACTGCTCGGCCAATTGGAACCAAACTTGAACACAATAAACTTGAGGTGGTCCCCTGCAAAAAAGGTGTTTTTCAGGTTCGCACTTTAACCAAGATGGCCGCCAGCGGGGAATAAAGTTTAACATTGGGCCCTATGAGAAGACAAATTCAAAGATTTTCTTCTCTGAAACTGCTGGGCCAATTGGAGCCAAACTTAAATACAATAGTCTTTAGGTGGTCCCCTGCAAAAAAGGTGTTTTTCAGGTTCGCACTTTAACCAAGATGGCCGCCAGCAGGGAATAAAGTTTTAACATTGGGTCCTATGGCAAAACACATTCAAAGATCTTCTCCTCAGAAACTGCTGGGCCTATTGGAGCCAAACTTAAACAGAATAGTCTTTAGGTGGTCCCCTGCAAAAAAGGTGTTCATTCGCACTTTAACCAAGATGGCCGCCAGGGGGAATAAAGTTTAACATTGGGCCCTATGGGAAACACATTCAAAGATCTTTTCCTCTGAAACTGCTGGGCCAATTTTAACCAAACTTGGCCACAATAGTCTTTAGGTGGTCCGTTGCCAAAAAGGTGTTTTTCAGGTTCATGTATCGAAGATGGCCTCCAGCAGGGAACATATTTTAACAGTGGACCCTATGAGAAAACACATTCAAAGATCTCTGAAGCTGCTTGGTCAGTTGACACCAAACTTGGCCACAAGAGTCCTTTGATGGTACCCTCTAAAAGGATGTTGTTGTTTTTTCACTTTTGCACTTTAACCAAGATGCCCACCAGCAGGAAACATAGTTTAACATTGGACCCTATTGAAACACTTCTCAAAAGTCTCCTCTTCTGAAACCACTGGGCAAATTGGAACCATAGTTTAATATAGACAGCTGTCTATGTTAGCCAAGGTCCAGGTGAAATTGGAACCAAGCTTGGCCACAATAGTCTTTAGGTGGTCCCTTGCCAAAAAGGTGTTTTTCAGGTTCATGCTTTACCCAAGATGGCCTCCAGCAGGGAACATATTTTAACAGTGGACCCTATGAGAAAACACATTCAAAGATCTTCTCTGAAGCTGCTTGGTCAGTTGACACCAAACTTGGCCACAAGAGTCCTTTGATGGTACCCTCTATAAAAGGATGTTTTTTTTTTCACTTTTGCACTTTAACCAAGATGCCCGCCAGCAGGAAACATAATTTAACATTGGACCCTATTGAAACACTTCTCAAGGGTCTCCTCTTCTGAAACCACTGGGCAAATTGGAACCATAGTTTAACATAGACAGCTGTCTATGTTAGCCAAGGTCCAGGTGAGCAATTACAGGCTCCGAGGAGCCTCTGGTTCTCTGGATACCAAGTCATATTGGTATTAAGGGAAACACAGTCGTAGATAGTTTAGCGAAGGATGCGTTAGATGACCCCATTACTAATGTGTCAGTGCCTTATTCTGATTTTAAACCTTTAATACACAAATATGTTTTACGTCTGTGGCAGTCCCAGTGGGATCTGCTTACAGACAATAAATTACATTCGATAGAGCCAACTGTAGGCAAGAATGTTTATTTTTTCGGCAAAAGCGAAGAGACCAAGTTATTTTGACCAGCTGTCGCATTGGCCACACCAGGACGACTCATTCTTTTATTTTAGAGAGTGAGCCGGCTCCTGAGTGTATTCCATGCCAATGTCGGCACTCTGTTAAACACCTTTTAATTGACTGTGTAGATAAATCCGACATAATTTGTCGGTACTACACAGTCAACAATATGAAAGATTTATTTACAGTGGTCGCTGGAGTCCGTCTTTTACAATATTTAAAAGACGTAGGACTATACTCCAGCATATATATTATTATACTATGTTCTTGAGTATAGTTATTGGTCATTGTCTTAAACTTTGTTATTATTAATTGATATGATTTTATGTTTACTAAATATTTTATATATGTTGACACTGTTAATTAAATAGCGTATCTGTGATATTATTTCTGAATGATGTTCGACTGTGATTTTAGTTTAACTGTTTATTCAACTTTCAATAGTATTTGTAAATAGTCTATTGATTTTAGATAATGTTTGAATTTTAATTAGTTTGAATCTAATTCGTTCTTGTCGTGATATTGGCTGCAATATCGCCAGCACGGCGTTAAAAAACAATCAATCAATCAATAAATAGGTTTTATAAGCCCCTATTTGAAACTGCTTAGAACATTTATGAAGGGTTAATTCATTATAAATAATGATCAGACTATTATTTACAGCTGAGCGGAAGTGACGTCGGTGAGGCTCACGAGGTGGCAGATAACACATCATGCAAGGGCAGATAATATGCATCAAATTATGATTTTATTACGTATGTTTATTTATTTAGTCGGGGGTTTACGCCGTTTTCAGCACATTTGGCTATTTCGCGGCGGCCAGTTGTTATTGGTGGAGGAAGCCGGAGTACCTGGAGAGGACAACCGACCTTCGGTAGGGAAATTGACAATCCTTATCCATTAAGATCGGAGTCGAACACACTCCGCCATAGGTAAGATTCGAACTCACAACCTCAGCGTTGACAGGCTAGTGATCATCAGTAGTCACGACGAATTACCTAGACCACTCGGCAACCGAGGCCCCATATTACATATGAAAAATCAGCGTTATTTCAATACAGATTTGACAACAGATATTTGCTTGGTCAAATGTTGCAATTGATCATTTTATATAAATATGATTCAAACTACACTGACTTGATATTGGTAGGACTTGTCACTGCAGGAAAGAAGTGTTTTTCATTAATTTTATTTAATTAAACTGAATGGAAATATTGGGATATATCTATCAATGCATCATGTCGACAAGCAAAAGTTGATCAAATAGGACATTGTATGACTGTAAAAATTGGGTAACAAAAAATACCCATATCACGATTTTCAAGTAACCTCTCCATTAAGTATGCATAAACTTGATAGGAACAATTTCCCAATTTCAGTCTCTCAAAAACAAATAATTAAATGAATACGATGTTGGGCTTTCGAGACATCAGTTAATTCGTTTGGGATACTTCGTAACAGTTCACTATAACAGTTATTACTCGTTCAATTTGTAATTTCTCCTTTTGTTTGGATTTCGTGTGAAATTATTATCTTCAATTTAATGTATACCCGGCTCAAGAGTGATTGGATGGTCCCGGTTCAGCCAATAACCTGAATAGAACGTTTCAAAAAACCACATGTTACTTCATTTACCACCGAACTACGACGGACGGAAAACAGCATAACTATACATGAGAATATAACTCCCATACGTTAACATGAAATAAAACGTATCATAAAATACCGAAAGAAAACACGTCTACGAAAAAATTATTTCATTTTCTATTATTAAAATAAAAAAACACATTTTGTAAGATACCTAAAAATATAATTGAGGGGCCTCGGTGGCCGAGTGGTCTAGGTAGTTCGTCATGACTACTAATGATCACTAGCCTGTCAACGCTGGGGTTGTGAGTTCGAATCTCACCTGTGGCGGGGTGTTCGACTCCGATCTTATTTGACAAGGATTGCCAGTTTTCCTACCGAAGGTCGGTGGTTCTCTCCGGGTACTCCGGCTTCCTCCATCAATAAAAACTGGCCAAATGTGCTGAAAACGGCGTTTAACTCCAACTAAACAAACAATAAAAATATAATTGAAATAAAATAAAATTGTTAACCCTTCGAAACGACGAAACAAGAGAAAAACATATCATCATGGATTATTTACACTTTTCTAAAAATATTTCTTAATATATTAATTGTCTAATATATAGAATTTTTGTACATACATGTATATATTCTTAAAACATTTGTTGAAATGGACTGTCAATTTGAACACTAGCTAGTTACCGTGATACTTTAAATGGGTCGACACCGTTCCTAACAAATGAGTGGAAATGGAAAACAATCATATTTTATGGTCGGCACAAAAATGACAATTAAGCTCCTTGAATTTTTAGTGATGCAACATATTAGCAAGAGTGTTATAGTTCGCCTATCAGAAACAGGTCTTCTTTAAAAAAAAACAAAAAAAACTCGCATATATGTAAGCCATGATTGAATTATTTCTAATAGTTTTTAAGCTCACCTGGACTAAATGGCCATGTCAGCTTTTGCCATCACTTTGCATTCTTCGTCCGTCCACAATTACAATAAAAACCCCCTCTGAAACCGCTCAGCCAATTTGGACCAAACGATCCACCATTGGTACCGATTGGATGAACAACATGGCTGCGAGAGACCATCTTTGATTTTTATTGGCCAATTTTAAAAAATTTTCTCCTTTGAAATTACAAAATGTGATGTTTTGAAACTTTGCCGGATTGATGACACAATACCCTCTACAAACTATGGGAATAGACTCTTTTTTTTGTTATTTGTTGAGGAATGATGTATGGAAGGGCCTTTACCAACTTTCCACACTTGATTCCGGTTGATAGAACAGGATTGATTTACCCTCTACAAACTGTCCAGTGTTTGCTGAGATTCATCCACAGCCGAAGTCTGCGGCTGTTCAAAGTTTCAATTGAATCCATATGGGAAAAGGTTTGTTTGGTCATTTGCTAAACAACTTGTTGGCAGATTGTAAACAATTGCAGCTTCTAAAATTTCCATTGAAACCATATGGGGAAAATACTTTGTCATTTGCTCAGCAACTAAAGTTGGTAGGAATCTCATATGGAAGGACAGATGCAAATGATCTACATTTTTTTAGGTCAAATATAAAGGTTACTTTGACATTTTGCGTTTCTTAAAAGGCCTTGTGGATACAAAAGAACCACTGATTTGTGTTTGCTTACATTGACGTTGAATGATAAGATAAAACCTTACCTAGAACTCTTGCTTTTAAACTTTAAAAAAAAATAAATCGTCTCTCCATTCATTGACATTTTATTCTTATTTTCCGCAACTAACTAGACACTAAATAGACGTGAAGATATTAAGAAACACGGTTATCATTTATTGCCACCTGACGTTCAATTATTATCTAGGAATACTTATTTGTACCAAGTTATACAACACAGTTAATTCTATATTTCTTTTGATCATATGCTACTTATAGTTATAAAATGTAGTATGTAGTTAGTTTAAACCTGCCCTTTCTATTTATTTCATGCAAGCGAGACAGACACCCTGTGGCTGGGCACATTTCGTATAGTAATTCCACTCCATATCGACTGCTGTAGTCTCTGAAGTACCAGTTGATATCAGTTGACACAGCCCCGCATTTCTATTGTGGTTAAAACCCATGCAATTGTGGCGTTTGTCACATTCCAAGGCGCAGAACAGTTTGTTTGTACCGGATATGAAAGAATCCAGAATCGACATCGTAGCGCGTGTACTGGAAGATTTGCAAAATTGTCCTTTACCTGATAGTAAAAAAATAATTAAAAACAAATCAATCAATTACAATGAAAACCCACTTTTACTACTTGAAAAATGCACTTATATATTTTTATCCAAATTGTCCAAAACATTTAATTCACATTCATCTTGCACATGACTATCCAGGTGCTCAAGCCGGTAATCTATATTGTGCCAACCCTACACTTGGTACTGATCAAACTGCAGACGCAGTTGCATTAAATGCCGCCTAGTATAGAGCATTTATAACAGACCGATTCTCTTACATTCGAGAGCAATGTCAAAAAGCTATTGCTGAAATAGGCGATCGTCAACTTACTGAAATTGCATTAATGGAATTTTAAAAAATTCACGGGATCTTAGAGATGAAAACATCTAGCACCAATCTGACGAATTCCTAATATTTCGTCCGTTATATTTAATCGTATTTTTCTCAGGTTGTTATTCACTTTGGTCCCCCCGGTGGATCGCTATCCTTGCCGTGGTCGGGGGGCTAGCGTGTCTCAGTGACCTTGAGAGCTATGCCAGCTGGAGCTTCGTCTCCTGGTAGGGTTACCCATGCTGGACTGGTCGAAGGGTAGAGACCAGACTAAAGCGATCCGAACATCGTACGAGTTGCCCGATGTTTAAAATAAAAATAGGCACTCCAACCTGTAGGCCGTGGGTTGCTACCCGTGTCGATGGTTGACGAGATCCTGGTGGACGAGAGACTGTTGCTAGACTCCTGTCGAATGGAAGAGGTTTCAGACTGGAAGAGGTTTCAGACTCAATATTCTGCTTTGGCTCCGATATCATCTAAACGGGAGGTCAGATGGGCCCGGTCTGATCAATCGGCTGGTCATGCCAAGCCCTTCAGTTTTTCCTTCAATTTAGCTTTCCTGTAATCATGATGTTTTTCAATGTTGAATAAGAGCTTTTTAAAAAAAACAAGGATGACTGAGGGGCGGTGGCTCATGGGTCAATCAAGTGGTACGCTTTCTATTGCGTTTGATGGATACGCTCTGCTTGAGTATACTGTTCTTGGAACATCTGGTGCTTTCCGTAGTGGATCTTGGGTGCCAATTTTGGGGACGAGCTACAATTGTTTGGAGCTCGGTTTCAGCATTGGCACTTGACCCCGGCTCGCCACGGTAATATAGTATCGCCCTTGTAGGTACTCCGAGGAGGGTGGATGACAAGAATGGTGAATATTTTTTCTTTCATTATGGCACACCAAAACCAAAACTCCAAATCAGCTTTATTAAAAAAAAGAAAATGTGATGACTCTGAGCCCTGTCAGGAAGATGATAGTTGGCCCCGATTTATTGTGATAACAGGTACTGTCGACAAACCTATATCCAAAATTTCCCCTTTTGTAATTCAGAAATGTATTCAAGGCATTGCTGGAACGGTCAAGAATGTTTCTAAAATGAGATCAGGGAATTTATTAGTTGAATGTACAAACAAAAGTCAATCAGCAAATTTGCTGAAATTGACAACTATAACTGGTTTTGCTGTTTCGGCATCAGCCCACACTAGTTTAAACAGTAGCAAGGGAATCATTCGAGACAGAAGTCAATATCTTTCTGATCTAACTGTTGAAGAAATTTGCAAAGAACTTTCAAACCAAGGTGTAACTGATGTTGTTAGATTCCAAATTAAAAAGAATGACCAAATTATTAAATTAAATACTTATCTTTTGACTTTCAAAACTCCAACTCCTCCTTCTTCTTTGAAATTGGGATGCTTTGGCATCAAGGTAGACATGTACATCCCAAACCCAATTAGGTGTTTCAAATGCCAAAAGTTTGGTCATGGAACCAAACAATGTCATGGTAAGCAGAAATGCTTCAAGTGTTCTGGGGAAGGACACGAGGGAACAACATGTCACCCTGATACTTTCAAATGCTCAAATTGTGATGGATCCCATTTGTCATCATCTAGGGACTGCCCAGTTTACTTAAAAGAGAAAAATATAATAAAAATTAAAACAGAACGAAACATCAGTTACACAGAAGCTAAACAGATAGCTTCTGTTTCGAATGATTTCAGAGCTACAAACAAGCCTTCGTATGCCAGCAAAGTTGGCCGTTCATTCAGTCACGAGTCGACACAGACTCGAATGAGCTGGCCCATTGATGCTGAAACGTTTACGATGTTGCCAGTTCAAACTGAACCATCTGACAGAATTATTACAGCAAGAAAACCAAATTCTACCAAAACCAGTACTCAGTCCACTCAATCTTCCTTACAGAGCTCAATGTCATCACCTAAAAAAAATGAAAGTAAGAAATCAAGTAAAAAAGATGCAAATAAATCAGACAGTTGGGGCAGTGGATCTATTTGGGATCTTCCTGATGAGATAGATAATTCATCTATCGTAAATAGTCTTTCTACATCTCGTAAACATTCTTCTAAAGCCCCGTCTCCTCTTCGTTCTCCGGAACAGCAGATCGTCACCAAAACGCCAGGAAATTCCTCCCCTCAGAGGTCTTCTGATAGGAATTCACGGGGTAAGGGTCGAGGCGGAGTAACACCAACTTCGTCTAGTCAAAGAGATCGACGACTCTCTTCACAAAATAGATTTGCCAAGCTTGCTGATGAATAGGAGATGGAATGCGAAAGTGTTGTGCCACCCGAGAGATCACAATCTCAGGGTGATCGAAATAAAAACGCTGGCAAACTCGATAGCATTCGTCCTTCTATTCATAAATTATGACAAGTATCATTCAATGGAATTGCCGAGGTCTTAAAATAAATCTTCTCGAGTTAACACTTCTAGTTCAGTCTTTTTTACCTATTGCATTTTGCCTTCAAAAAACACATCTAAAAGAAAGTGACAACATATCTTTAAAAGGATACAACATCTATAGCACATTTTCTAAGGAAGACGAACGTGCTGCAGGCGGATCAACCATTTTTGTGAAGGACAACGTCATTCATAGCATAGTCCAACTCACCACAGATCTGCAGGCAGTTGCAGTTCGTTTATCATTAGATAGAACAATAACATTATGTTCTATATATATTCCACCTAATTCAAATATAGATAAAGCTAAACTCAAAAACCTCACTGATCAATTACCTTCACCTTTTATACTTATGGGAGACTTTAATGCCCACAATCCCTTGTGGGGTAACAAGTCTCATAATGACAAAGGTAAGATCATTGAAGACTTTGTCTCTCAAGAAGGGTTATGCATTTTCAATGATGGATCTAATACTTATCTTCACCCTGGAAACGGGTCTTATTCTGCTATTGATATCACTGTTTGCGACCCGTCTCTTCTTCTGGATTATTCATGGCGTGTCCATGATGATCTATGTGGAAGTGATCACTTCCCAATAATTCTTGAACATCTTTTTACTTCTTCCCGACAGAGAGTTCCACGTTGGAAACTCGACAAGGCGGACTGGTCCTTGTTTGAGAATCTCTGTCGAGCGGAACTTCAATCAAAGATGTTTGAGACTGTAAAAGATCCAATTTTAACTTTTAATACAGTTTTAACATCAATTGCTGACAGAACAATTCCTAAGACCTCGGCAAATCCAAAACATCCCAGCAAACCATGGTTTGATGACGCTTGTGATCAAGCCATAGATGACCGTAAAAAATCTGAAAGACGGTTCAATCAACATCCAAAGACGGAAAATTTAAGTAATTTCCGTATTTTTCGCGCTAAGGCACGGCGGACTTGCAGGCAAGCACGACGAACATCTTGGAAAAAGTTTGTCTCGGGGATAACATCTCGCACTCCGATGACAAAAGTATGGAACATGATACAAAAGATTAAAGGTAAAAATTCTAAAACCACAGTAAAACATTTGAAAGATGGCAATAATTTATTAACATCTGAAAAAGATATTGCCAATAAGCTTGGTGAAACTTTTGCGAAATCTTCTTCTTCTAGCAACTACAGGGAAGATTTTAAAAAAGTTAAAAAACAAAAAGAAAAAACAAAGTTGAATTTTAAATCGAAAAATGGTGAAAATTATAATAAACTCTTTTCTTTGGAAGAACTTAAGACATCTCTGTCCAAGGCCCATGATACAGCTTGTGGACCTGATAATATTCACTACCAACTTTTAAAACACTTGCCAGATTCCTCACTGGAAGCTCTTTTGCAACTCATGAATAGCATCTGGGAATCTGGTGATTTACCATCAATCTGGAAGCTTGCAACCGTCGTGCCTATTCCAAAACCAAGTAAAGATCACACGGATCCTATAAACTATCGACCAATTGCTCTTACCAGTTGTGTCTGTAAAACACTAGAACGGATGGTCAATGATCGCCTTGTTTGGTTCCTGGAATCAAATGGGCTTTTAGCCAATATCCAGTGTGGATTCCGACAAGGCCGCAGTACTCTTGATCATTTAGTTCGATTCGAATCATTTATCCGTAATGGTTTTGCGAAAAATGAACACGTGGTGTCAGTCTTTTTTGATCTTGAAAAGGCATATGACACTACGTGGAAGTATGGTATTTTAAAAGATCTTTTTGATATGGGGTTGAAAGGCAATATGCCAAATTTCATTTCGAATTTTCTGTCTAACAGACAATTTAATGTTAGAGTAAATTCAACCATGTCTGATCTGTATGATCAAGAGATGGGTGTCCCTCAGGGGAGTATTTTATCAGTTACATTATTTAGTCTAAAAATTAACAGCCTTGTTGACGTTTTGAAAAGAAATATTGAAGGTTCATTGTATGTTGATGATTTTTTAATATGTTACAGAGGCAAAAATATGAATAACATTGAAAGACAATTACAATTATGTAGTTGGAAGAATTGAAAAATGGGCTTCGGAAAATGGTTTTAAATTTTCTACTTCAAAAACGGTTGGGATGCATTTTTGTAACAAAAGGAAACTGCATCTTGATCCAGAACTCACCTTGTACGGAAACCCAATTAAAATGGTTGATGAAACCAAATTTCTTGGGCTAGTTTTCGATAAAAAGTTAACCTTTCTACCCCATATCAAAATGTTAAAATCGAGATGTTTAAAAGCATTAGACATTTTAAAAGTTGTCGGCAGCACTGACTGGGGTGCTGATCGCAACATTTTACTTAATTTATACAGATCTATAGTTAGATCTAAACTAGATTATGGTTCAATAGTGTATGGCTCTGCAAGGAAGTCCTACTTACAGATTCTCGATGCTGTGCATCACCAGGGTTTGCGTTTATGTCTTGGCGCATTTAAAACCTCACCAGTTGAGAGTCTGTATGTAGAGGCTGATGAGCACTCACTCTCCAACAGACGTTTGAAGCTTGGACTTCAATACGCTGTCAAGCTTAAAGCATATCCAGAAAATCCTGCCTACAACTGTGTTTTTAATCCCATTTATGAAGATATATTTGCAAAACATGAAAATAAAATTCCTCCATTAGGCATTCGTTTAAAACCACATTTAACCACCTTTGATTTAAAATCTGTTGCACAAGTTGAAACTAGCAAATGCCCTCCATGGGAACTTCCAAAACCGAAAATGATATTTGACCTCCGTAAATACAAGAAAACGGAAACAAACCCTCTTTTAATTCAACAACATTTTGCTGAAATTAAGGCAAATTATTCAGATTTTTCAACTGTTTATACAGATGGATCGAAGGATGGTAACAGAGTTGCATCTGCTGCTGTCTTTGGAGACAGAGTTGCGACTCTCCGTTTGCCGTCTACCGCATCCATATTTACTGCTGAAGCAAAGGCAATAATTTTAGCTTTGAAATTTATTGCTACTTCAGACAAATCCAAATTTATAATATGTTCTGATTCACTTTCGTGCTTACAAGCTATAGAAAATACTGAAATAAAAAACCCGATAATTCTCAAGATTTTATATGTAATGAGGAATTTAAAAATTCTTCATAAAGAAATTATTTTTCGATGGGTTCCGAGTCATGTTGGAATCCATGGAAATACAGTTGTAGACGAAGAAGCAAAAAATGCCCTGGATGATCCCTTATCTATATCTGTGATATACCATATACCGATTTTAGATCTAACATTAGAGAATATGTTTTTAATATATTGGAAAATGAATGGAGGGAAAATATTGATAATAAATTACATGAAATTAAACCTAAATTAGGTAAACCTTTTAATACTTTTACGTGCAGAAAAGATCAGTGTGTAATTTCTAGATGCCGTATTGGTCATACTAGAATAACACATGAATATCTTTTAAAACATGAAGAAGAACCACAATGTATACCTTGCAACTGCAAGTATACTATTAAACATGTTTTAATTAATTGTATTGACTTAGCTGATATTCGTAGGAAGCATTTCAATGTCAATAATATGTATGATTTATTTAATAGTGTTCCAATTACAAATATTGTTTTATTCTTAAAAGAAGTTGGAATATATTATAAAATATAAAAATGTTGTATGAATTGAAAATTTAATTTTTATCACCTTATTTTAGTGTTGTTTTTTATTTGTAAATTAAAATATTTGCTTTAGACTTATGTTTTAGTATATTGAAGGACCTTTTGTCTCTTTTTAAAAATATACTTTAAATTGTTAAATGTTCGAATTAGCTCTCGCCGCGATATAGCCTGTTTGCGCTAAGGCGGCGTAAAGCAAACACCAATCAATCAATATTCACTTTGGTGTTAATATATGTATTATGTTTATACATTCTGTTTTTATATAATTGTGATTTATCATTGAACGTATTAGTATTAATTTATTACCTTATTTTTCATTGCAGAAAAATGTACTATGAATAGTTTTTTGGGGGTTATTTATCAATGCTATTACACATCAGTACGATGAAATTATGAGTCTATCGTTTCCACAACATGATTTGCTTTTCTTACTAGACTTTAATTGGTGTTACTATTTTGTTATAATTTTTTGCGTCTGTTTGTTTTTCAATCAATTTATCTTTTACCAAAACATACCGTTGGTGTAAACAACCCACTCTCCTTGGGCTCCAAATCCAGTCCTGATTCCAATGTATTTAACTGAAAATGCCACCGAGGTCATGTATTCAGCAACCAAGGTTTCCCCCAAATTGGCTCCACTCCCTACCCGCAGTTTATCAGTTGTCCAATCTATCCAGATTGTCAAATGGATAGTACAGCTTACAGAGAAGAGTTGACTAATTACTTTGGTAGGTGACTGGTTCGGGTATCGTACTCGAATGAAAAGTTTTTTCCCACCACCTGCTCCAAATACTATTTCAAAGAGAAATTGGTTCGAGTCCATTACACTGGACGATGACAAGTACACAAACGCATCATTACATGTTTTGACAGTGAACAAAAGCGAGTGAACCTTAGATGAATCGAATCCATAATGTTGTAAAGAAATAGTGTGATCAAGAATATTTTCTGTGTTTGTTGTGTCCAAATTTCCTGAGTCGGGAGTATTGATCCACACCTCACTTAATTTTTGTCCTGCAATGAAATTTTTAAAATCCAATAACACAAATAAATAAAACATTTTACTGTAGCAAACACAAACTATTATTAATTTTCTGAATTTATTGACTTTACGTACCCTACGGTGTATTGTTTTATTATTCAGTAGAACTGATCGTCTTCGTAAAGTTTTCATTGGTGAAAGAAGCTAGCCAGAGAAAACCATCAACCTTCAGTACGGACACTGAGCAATGCTTTTATTTGTTTGTTTTCATCTTGAAGTCGCAGTGAGGCATACAAGTTATAATTGAGTGAATTCTTCAATGCCTAATTATGTCATATCTGTACAATGAAAGCTAAAAAACGAGTAGTTAACATACCAACAAATTACAGAGAACAGGTAAAGTATTAAGGTATCCGGACCATAAATGACCACGTGATTATTCAAAAGTCCCGGATGTTCCATACAACGCAATTGAAATGACCTCGGTAATTATCGGCAAACTTCGGAAATGCCAATATAACTAACTTATTTTTACAGACTCTGCATATAAGCAACAAAGTGTGTTTCAACTTGAGAAAAATATATATACAAAATTCCAGCTTTAAATTGTTTGGTTCAGCCATTCACGGTCAAAAAGAGATACAATTTTCGATCATGATCTATTATGGTCCGGATACCTTAAATAATTTCATAATGGAGAAACAATTTTACAAAGACATTCTAAATCCAACATAACCAATGAAAGGCAAATATTGGTCTTTTATGTTAGATAACTTTACAGTAAATCCTTACCCAAGACGATGCACAAGATGATGCTAAACAAACACAACAAAGATTTCATATCTGATAAAAAATGTAATATATCTAGTAACGCATGTGGGCAAGTTATTTGTGTAGGTCTTTGCAAAATAACTGCAGAATATATGTAATATGGATAGGGTGTTACAGAATAAGTTAATCATTACTTCGATTCATTTCCCCAGGAAGATGTTCTTATAAATCAATTGAGAAGGTCTAGAATAATAAAGTAACTATACGACACAACACAAATTAAACAAAACTAAAAGGATGTTCGTTACATCTAACCTTTCACTGAATGAAAAAGCTTTTCATTTTAACTGTAACCAAAGTATAACATATTGAATGCACATTGTTTCACGCACAATGTATCTTTCATTACAATTATCACAAACATAACATTGTTTATATCATTATCAATAATATAAATATATTTTTTAAAGAATAAATCAACGTACTACACTTATCGTTAAAAGCCGTCTTTCATCTTTTGACTTTATCTATCATATTACTGTTTATAGTGAATAAATAAAATCCTTAAATTGATTGATTCATGTTTGCTTAACGTCTTGTCGCAAATAGTGCAGGACAAAAGCCAATTTTATCAAAGCGAAAACTGGTTTGACGGAAAACAAGATGGGATAAAGTTTGACTACTACTGTAAAGGAGTTGGTGGTCGGGTAGCAGCCGACTTCAGCGGCATAAGCGTACTCTTTTCTTTTGCGAAAACTACAGAACGTTAGAATGCATAGTGGGTAGCATTCTTCAAACAATGTACCCCCTATCGACCGAGGTAAGACTTTCCGTATAATGACCTGACAATTCCCAACGAGAGGATGTCGCCACCCGGGAATGCGCTAGCCAGCTCTGTACTGAGCTCCCGTGAATAAAATCTTTAAAAGCATCCGCTTAATTATTACTGATTCAATGTTTGCCTCGTCAGAAGTCGATGAAGATAAAAAAAATAATAATAATAAAACAGTAGAATTATTAGATGACCCGAAGTTAACTATGCAATTAAATAAAGAAAATTTTAAGTAATAAAAAGACTGATTGAATATTTATGCCGTATTGCAACGATGTCATATCGATAATAAGGTTGACTGAATTACATAATACAAATTACACAAGGGCTCCCGTATCCACTATCCACAACAGGTACCTGGCATATCGAGATTGAAATACTGAATAAAGACTAAATATCATCGAAACGGTATTTTATAAGTGGCATAAAATATAAAAGTATCCGTTTTGCGCACCTTGAAATTTGCATGATCGACAATAGCAGAAACCTTGGCTTTACATTAAAAATCCCCCGTGTGGGTCCCGTTAACACGAATTAGAATAGGCCCACAGCTCCTCGTGTTGGCGTAAGAGGCCCATACAGAGGAGACATGTTTGTCGTGTGCCGCAAACCCGTGTCGGTAATAGTGTTCCTGGATGGCCGAGAACAGGGTTCCGATCAACATCTGGGGCACAATCTATACCTAGACGGGATGCCGGATTTGTAACACTTTATATCTATTTTTTCCCCAGATTAATAGAAATGCTGTTTGACAGGTATGGTGTTGGCTTAAGGGTCACAAACCTTAACAATTCAAAAATTACTTTCCTTTTGAATTCGGTTTTTTATTTATTAACATTATTTTTATTTTATTATTTTCTCTATATTCAAATCTAAATTACAAGTCTTATTTAAATCAATTGATGACAATTTCTCGGGTACAAATTTTGGTTTCAAAATGTCTTTAATTATAATTATATTATTAATTGTAATTATGCACAACCAGCTCCAAAACTGGCTGGATCACCCTGGTTTGGCCACGAACTGGTCATGTCTAGCCCTCTGGTCTTTTCTCGTGGTTTTTTAAGAAGACCCAAATGAACTCTATATGACGCTTCGATACAATGGGTCAGGTAAGGGTGTTATGCATGTATCGTATGAGGTTGATGTTTTCATTGATATTTTACACTTGTTTAATATAATTATGAAATAATTCCCAAAAGAGATTTCAACGAGACTGAAACATGACGAGGGTACATCCTGGAAAACATTCATTCATTGATTGATTGGTTGTCTTTTAACGCCACGTCAACATAAAAAGGTCATATCGTGGTGAAAACAGATTTAGTTTCAGAGGAGTTTTAAATTTCGACCAATCTTAAAATGTAAATGTAAAATTTGTAAAGGACCTTACATAGATGCTCCACACCATAAATCAGTTCATTTGGCTTTACAGTTTCAGAGAAGTTTTAAATATCGACCAATCAGAACATGTAAATGCTAATGACGGCCATTTAGTTTACGAACTGGGATGATTTACGCAAATTTGGTAAAGAACCTTCCATGCATGCTCCATACCAAAAATCAGTTCATTTGGCTTTCCGGTTCCAGGGAAGTTTAAAATTTGGACCAATCAGAACATGTAAGTGCTAATGGCGGCCATTTTGTTGCACGGGCCGGGATGATTTATGCACATTTTTGTAAAGGACCTTCCATAGAAGCTTCAGGCCAAGTTTCAGTTCAATAGTCCAGGGGTTTCAGAGGAGAAGATGAAAATGTAAAAGTTTACAGACGGACGGACGACAAGTGAAAAAGCTAACATTTCCTTTTAGGACCCGTGAGCTAAAAAGCAAGCAGATTGAAAGATAAATACTAAAGAACAAAAACATGTCAATATTTGAGTGGAAAAAAGTCTTTTATCCTGCAGTTAGCTCTTTTTTTTACCAAACAAGGGGTAAAATAAATAAGATCTCCTGTTTCCCTAGTACTAACAGTCATATCAGAAGAATTTACAGCAGGCACGGATCCGTTTCTATCAATAAAAGTTCAGATATTGTCAGAACATGTAAATGCTCATGGCGGCCATTTTATTTGACGGACAAGGATGATTTATGCAAATTTCACATTCAGGGTTCATACACATTTTTTACCACAAAATTCAAGGACATTTCAAGGACTTTAAAGGACCAATTTCCAAATTTTCAAGGACCAGAAATCAACTGATATCAGATATGGACAATTTAATTCCATATGGTTATGACCTATATGTAATTGTAAGAGAGCAATACATCCGAGAATTTACATTTCCCAGGCATGTCATCAACGTTCTTTCGAACTACTTTCAGTTTTGGTTTGCTCACTGTGACTAAAATTCATCGGCAAAATACATTTAATCAAGTAAATGAAAGATCTTTTATTAGTTAAAGTTAATTTAAGTTACCAAAAAAATTAATCTTGATCGTTTAATTACTAAAATTTTTACGCAAAATCAGATTTATTTCTTGACTGTATCACAGAAATTACTACGCACCAGTTTCACAGAAAAGTAGCTATTTTTAGAAAAGGGAAAATACGCGAAACTTATATAAAGTCTTGACAAAAATACCGATAAACGCGAGACCGAGTGATCTGAAAACGAGTAGAAAACACTTTTATGACAGAAAATTTAACCAATTTTTTTAATTCTTCAAAAACACAGTTTTTCAAGGAGTTTCAAGGACCTCCTTTGAATTTCAAGTACTTTCAAGGCCTTAATTTCCAATTTTCAATTTCAAGTACTTTCCAGGTTTTCAAGCACCCGTGCGAACCCTGCACATTGTCACAAAAAACATCTGTGATATAATTATAAGCTCTATATAATACCTGTTATTTGTATTAATATCTGTCATGCCGGTAGGAGTAGTATCAGAAACATCTTCTAAAGTGTAAAAAAAACATCTGTGATACAATTATAAGCTCTATATAATACCTGTTATTTGAATTAATATCTGTCATGCCGGTAGGAGCAGTATCAGAAACATCTTCTAAAGTGTTATCAGTTACATTTGCATCCTCTGCAGTGTTGCTGTTGAATAAAAATTATAAATTTGCTAAAAAATGAAAATATTAACTGAACCAAGTTTATTTTCAAACAGCAATAAAGTTGACACCAATGCATTTGTTTTTCCCTTGATGACACCCTTTTACAGCTTACTTAGATATAATGTATATACATGTACAAATGTATTTTTTCCTCGCATTTGCATAGGAGCTGGGGCATATATACATATATGTTAACAACCCACCCTCTCTCCCTTATCTAAATAAAAATCTCAGACAAATGGCTATATATTAATTATGAGCAATATTAATATAGCTAATTTGTTTGCTTGTCATTTTTGAACTTTGCTGCTGATGTTTGCAATTTTTAAGATGAATAACAGCAATAAATGGTTTGATTTTGTGTCAAGGTCATGCATTTGTCTAAGATCATTTCTTACACATTTAAAAACCTCTTATTCACATACATTATTTGCATGTATCTGGCAAAAATTGAACAATATCCACTTAATATACATGTAAGAGCAACCTCATTTCAGCTTCAAAGGCCTCTCTGCATCTTTGTTCCACGTTTAAACTGGCAAAACCTTCTATCATTTCCCCTGCTCTTTTTACCATAACTTTTAAATTTTTAGGAGAAATAGGGGGCAGGTTCAATGTGGACAGAACATTATTTACCCTCTGAGGACCACCTAAGGCATCTATCATTGCTGAAAAAAGTAATAAATATCAATTATTATGTTTAATTAAATTGCATAAAAGATTAGGGCAAAAATAAATGTTTGTTTCCCCAAACCCGACCCTATCAAGTCAGGTGTGGGTAGGTAGGTAGGTAAATTATTTTATTTTTTTTGGTAAATTTTTTTTTTTTTTTTTTTTGGTACTTGTAAAATAGGAAATTACAAACCATCATTATAGGGCAGTATTTTAAATTCTAGGGTGTATCAATTCTAAATCGGCTATCACGTCCTCACATATGTCTTCAAATATTTCCTTCTTCGAAAATCTGCGCAACACATTTGTTACCAAGTCTTTCTTAAAGTTTGCAGCCGACTAAACGGCAACAGAAACCGACAGAACGGCGTCCATGTTCTGACATTTAAATGTATGAACAATCTAGAGAATATCATAAAGACCCGAGATCACGTGGAAGAAGAAAGCCAAGTCGCGTCATCAAGGCTTTTTCAACTATGCCGATTACAAAGGCGCTTTGAAGAACAGCGTCTCCTTCTTATGTCTTATGTATTTGACTCCTCCATTTCATAGGAGCACCGCACCACCACATGAATTTCGATAAAAAAAAATTCTACACAAAATCGGCATTAAAATTATTCCGGTCGCGGCGATTTTTCCGGGTCGGTCGGGATTGGGGAAACAAACTATTTTTTATTTTAGGCCTTATTATCAGCAAAGTCAATGTATCTCAAGATCTAGATCATGATCCTTTGTTAGTGCCTTTAAGAATACAATGCATGGGTTCCGCCTTATTGATTTTGTATTTAATTTTCAGGCAACCTGTACTTTTAGATACTTATGGGGTCAGTTGAAATTTGTTTTGCTGTGTACATGTAGCTATTTATGTCACGTGTTAGATGAGGTATGAAGACTATATTCATGCTATTCATACAGCCCGGTTATCTCGCATGCCACTTTCTAATCTTGGAAAGGGGGCAAAATTATGCCCCCCTTTCCACTTTGTGCCAAAATAGAGATTTTTAGTTAAAAATTGCCATATATGTTGAAGTATAATTATTACTATAGACCTTTTTTTAGCTTCTAGGTAACTTGTTTCTTGTAACGACTAAAATAGGTGTATTTATGGTACATAAATTAATTTATGATCCCTAAATAAATTAAATGTTTTTTACTGTTTTTAAAAATTAATTAGAAATTGCTTTATGCTTACATTTTAGAATTATTTTAATTCATGCATACACAAAAGCAGGTATTTGATTTACACTAGTTATAGTTCAGTATTCCTTGTTTTAGAGTGTGCCGAATTTTATCAACCAATCAAAATGCACTTCCTCTTCTCCAGTTTATAATAATAATAATAATTAAATAACAATCGTTCAAAGAACGATCGCGAGGTCTTCCCCTTTGTGTACTCCAATAGGAATAAATTACAATAAGTAATTGATATTTTAAATCGGACTGTGATTTGTGTTGTGCAACCAAACCAAACTTCCTGAAGAGAAATGACATAAAACATCATTTTGAAGCAGAAAATGTATGGTTGCTAAGGGGTTTTTAATATAATATTCTTGTTACTAAGGTGTGACCTTGACATACGACCTTCAACCTTGGTTCCTTGCGGTCATTTGTTATACACATCTTTATTATAGTATCTATTACGGTTTAAAAGTTATTGGCAAAAAACCTGTTTCGCGAAACATCTTTTGGCCACCATTTGGAAACCACTCAACCGAATCATACACTTTTTGGACTCAAATTGTAGGGTTTTTCCTTGCGGTCATTTGTTATACACATCTTTATTATAGTATCTATTACGGTTTAAAAGTTATTGGCAAAAAACATGTTTCGCGAAACATCTTTTGGCCGCCATTTTGAAACCGCTCAACCGAACCATACACTTCTTGGACTTAAATTGTAGGTCTTGTCAAGCCGGTCATTTTTTGTTCATATTTTGTCTATACTATCTCTAACGGTTTAAATGTTATAGGCAAAAAACAGTTTTACTGAAATGCGCCAAGGGTCATAACTCGTAAACGGTTTGTTGTACAGTTTTCAACCCTATATATGAAATGTAGATCTCGATGAGAGGAACATTTTTGCAATTTATTGTGCACTTCTATCTTTTATGGTTTTTGAGTAATAGCGATTACAAAATTTTGATTGCCACCATCTTGGCAATGGTAGACCAAAAAATTTTTTTGATTGCATATTCGTGATCAGGACCCTCAAATTTACCGGGATACCAAATTTCATCAAAATCGGACAACTTTGACATTTTTGACTAACTTTGCGCCAAAAGTGCGCAAACAGGAAGTTGATCGAAAAATTTTTTTTTGCGTGATTAAACATGGCCAGGAGTCAGGTAATAATTACCACACTTCAGAATTTTGATAGCGGTTATGGTTTCTGAGTTTATCTGGGAACAATGGTAAACAGCGTTTGGTGCGATAACTCTGTTACTAAAAATAGATCGGTTTCACAGGGTTAGCCAAGTCGAACCCTGGTAGTGTCGGTTAAGTGTGCCAAGTTTCGTAAAATTTCGTCAAGGCATTTTTTTCTCACTGACGGCAGAAAAAAAAAGAATAATAATAATAATAATAATAATAATTAAATAACAATCGTTCAAAGAACGATCGCGAGGTCTTCCCCTTTGTGTACTCCAATAGGAATAAATTACAATAAGTAATTGATATTTTAAATCGGACTGTGATTTGTGTTGTGCAACCAAACCAAACTTCCTGAAGAGAAATGACATAAAACATCATTTTGAAGCAGAAAATGTATGGTTGCTAAGGGGTTTTTAATATAATATTCTTGTTACTAAGGTGTGACCTTGACATACGACCTTCAACCTTGGTTCCTTGCGGTCATTTGTTATACACATCTTTATTATAGTATCTGTTACGGTTTAAAAGTTATTGGCAAAAAACCTGTTTCGCGAAACATCTTTTGGCCGCCATTTTGAAACCACTCAACCGAATCATACACTTTTTGGACTCAAATTGTAGGGTTTTTCCTTGCGGTCATTTATTATACACACGTTTTTTATAGTATCTGTTACGGTTTAAAAGTTATTGGCAAAAAACCTGTTTCGCGAAACATCTTTTGGCCGCCATTTTGAAACCGCTCAACCGAATCATACACTTCTTGGACTTAAATTGTAGGTCTTGTCAAGCCGGTCATTTTTTGTTCTATTTTGTCTATACTATCTCTAACGGTTTAAAAGTTATAGGCAAAAAACAGTTTTACTGAAATGCGCCAAGGGTCATAACTCGTAAACGGTTTGTTGTACAGTTTTCAACCCTATATATGAAATGTAGATCTCGATGAGAGGAACATTTTTGCAATTTATTGTGCACTTCTATCTTTTATGGTTTTTGAGTAATAGCGATTACAAAATTTTGATTGCCACCATCTTGGCAATGGTAGACCAAAAAATTTTTTTGATTGCATATTCGTGATCAGGACCCTCAAATTTACCGGGATACCAAATTTCATCAAAATCGGACAACTTTGACATTTTTGACTAACTTTGCGCCAAAAGTGCGCAAACAGGAAGTTGATCGAAAAAATTTTTTTTGCGTGATTAAACATGGCCAGGAGTCAGGTAACAATTACCACACTTCAGAATTTTGATAGCGGTTATGGTTTCTGAGTTTATCTGGGAACAATGGTAAACAGCGTTTGGTGCGATAACTCTGTTACTAAAAATAGATCGGTTTCACAGGGTTAGCCAAGTCGAACCCTGGTAGTGTCGGTTAAGTGTGCCAAGTTTCGTAAAATTTCGTCAAGGCATTTTTTTCTCACGGACGGCAGAAAAAAAAAAGAATAATAATAACTAGTAAGACATTTGTTCCGAGAACAAATGTAAGGTCTTTCCATTCGATTATGGAGAGTGTTATGACACCCTAGTAAGTCTTTTTTACCTTAAAATGTTGTAAAAAAGTCTTAAAAACCATGAACAAACTGTTTAAAAGCCAAGTTCAATATCTAGGACATGACCTTGACCTTTGAGCTTTTGATCTTTTTGAAGGTCAATGGTCCCTGGTGTCATTTCAAAAGACCCGGTGCCTTTACTATATACCATTATCAAGTTGTTTATGAAAAACTATTTAATTTTATGTTCTAAGGACAATAACTCCTACAAGATGACGTCATAGGACTTTGACACTATAGAATAAAGTTGCGTCTCAATGTCCTTTACATTTTCCCCATTATATTTCATCATCTATCTTCTACCGTTTCAGAGGAATACTTATAAAAAGGAAAAGTCAAAATTTAGAACTTGACCTTGACCTTTGACCTTGACATTATTTTTCTTGGAATGGCTTGTGGAGACAAACTATGAAGTTTCATAATGATATCTGACCCCTAACCTTACTTTTGACCCTTAAAGTCTTCTGTCTAGATTTTGATGCAGTTATGCCCCTTGAAGGAGTCATCAAATCTCTTTGGACCAAATGTAATGAATCATCGGTCTACATGGTTGAACATTTTCCACCCTTAAGTTTTAGCGTATCTGTTACGGTTTCAGAGTTTAAATGGTAACAAGGGTTACGGTGTTCGGGGAGATAACTCTGTAATGGATAAAAGTTCGATAACTCAGGGTCGATTTCGAATAGATTTTAACACACCGATATCATATAAGGAGTTTCATAATGATATGTCGTAAGCTGTTAAAAACACAAGACTTTGAAATGTTGGCGGAAAAAAAAGAATAATAATAATAATCATAAGAATAGCTATATGTCTTTCCATTTGGAAATGGAAAGACCTAATAATAATAATAATAATAGGCAGAAGAAATACAATAAGGTCTTCCCTTGGAAAGGGAAAGACCTTAATAATAGGCAGAAGGAATACAATAAGGTCTTCCCTTGGAAAGGGAAAGACCTTAATAATAATAAATTCTTTATTTAACGAAGGTAACTGATTTAACATACAATTGTTAATCTCACACGAGGCCTTCACACATTAAAATGAACAATTAATACATATAACAATCAATGCATATAACACAATAATCAATAGAGATGTACACAATTACAAATCTATATACACAAGCATGAAAACAGACTGTAGAACTAGTCCTAAGAAAAAAAAGTTTGTCTACTCATTTTGTTTTGTGATAAAAAGATTAGCACATTTCACCTTAAAGCTTTCTATATGACTTGAATCCTTTATATCATTTGGCAAACTATTCCAAATAATTAGACCAGAATATTGAAAAGTCTTTTTGAAGTATTCAGACTTTGGCCTTGGTAAATGAAGATGTCCAGATGTTGTTGACCTAAGAGAATAACTATATAGATCACTGCACGCAGTAAATTTACTAGTAAGATAATATGGCGCTATTCCATTTATACATTTAAACAGTAAAATGGCTTGAAAATATTTTATCCGTGTAAAAATGGTCATCCAATTAAGTTCTTTAAACATTGATATTGATGGATAATCAAAAGGTTTATTCAAAATTAATCTTGCTGTGCACTTTTGCAGCTTATGAATCCGCTCAATGTTGCAGTTTGCGGTAAAACCCCATATGGTGCAACAATAATCAATTATTGTTAATATATAACTGTCGAAAAAAGGATAAGACCTTTGCGAGGCAAGTATCGTTTTAATCTATTTAGCAGGTATAATCTGCTTGAAAAAATCTCACATACTTTATCTATGTGAATTGACCATGATAGATTTTTATCAATATGGATACCAAGAAGTTTTTCTACTTCCACATCGTCAAATGAAGTCTGATTTTGCGATAATACACACAAGACATCATTACAATTCTCAAGTTTTCTCTCAGATCCCATAAGCATAAATTTGGACTTCTTGTTATTTATTATCATATTGTTTTTCAGCACACCATTTACGTTTTGAAAGTCTTTGTTTAAACAAGAGTTTAAGTTTGAAATAGATTTGGACGATATATGCAAAGTTGTGTCATCAGCATATAATTCAGTGTTTTAATGTAAACGCGAGATCATTTATATAGATTAAGAATAATAAAGGTCCTAATATGGACCCTTGTGGGACCCCGAATGTTACATTATTGTATCCTGATTCAGTTGTTTCAATTTTAACCTTTTGCAATCTATTTGAAAGGTAGGACGAAAACCACTTAACAGAGTGATCATCACATTTATATAAATTAAGTTTGGATAATAAGATGTTATGGTTAACAGTATCAAATGCTTTTTTAAAATCTATTAATAAAACAGCATTGAAATTGCCTTTGTCAAATTCTTCTAACCATCTGTCAATTATTTTGATAAGTGCTGTGTGGCATGAGTGTTTTTCTCTAAATCCAGATTGTTATTGTACTAGTAGTTTGTATTTAGTTAAAAATGAATATAATTGTTTAAACACAGTCCTCTCAAAATCTTGGACACCGTAGGTAAAATTGAGATATGACGATAATTGTTAGGGTCATCCTTATAACCGGCTTTGAAAATTGGAGTTACTTTTGCATACTTTAGAATATCAGGAAATATACATGTACATAAACTAAGGTTTATAATATGAGTAAGAGAATCTACAATTATTGATTTTGATACTTTTAATATTCTTGGGCCAACTCCATCGGTCCCGGTTGATTTATTAATATCTAGATTTGTGAGATATTTAAAGACATCACCATATGTGACAGTATACAGTGAAAAGAACGTGTTATCATTAATTTTGGATTTCACATAATTGTTTATTTTCTCTGATTCAAAGTTAGAATGGGGATGTGGAATAAGTTTTTCTCCCACTGAACTAAAGGGTTCATTTAAGCAGTTTATTGTAAACAAGTTGTATACAAGAAAAAACTTGATTTAGCCTAAAAAGACATAAAGTTTTCTGGAGATTTTATAGATCAGGTGTCAGAATTTGACGAAGAAACTTTGGTGGTCAAGGTATTTTGGTAAAATAGAACGCTATCACGCGGTTATTTACACAATTGTATAATGCAAGCCAGATGCATGTGCTCGTTTATGCAACAACACTGACCTATTTAATAGCGTGGGTACACATCGTTGGTGCAATGGCTACAAAAATTTTGGTTCTGGGCCATTCATTTATTGCTCGATTTTAAAGTTTTCTTGCAACGAACTCTCATTATTCGGTTGATAAAAACTTCAATTTAGATCCAATCAAAGAACATGTTTTTCTGAGAGGTTTCCCAGGGGGAAATTTAGACACAATAAAAACAAAAGGTTTAAAAGAAGTTGATAGAATTAAACCAGGGCTTGTGGTAACACAGATTGGCTCAAATGACCTATGTAATGCAGAAAAATCTGTTACAGACATAGCAAGGGGTATAATTGAAGTTGTATTAAAGTTAGCTACTTTTTTGACATCATAACAAAAAACTATCATGCAGATTTTACACAGACTTCCCCCGAAACGACATATTCGCTACAAAGTTGATACAGGCTGGTTTAATGAGAGATGTGACGAGTTAAATAGGTATTTAAGCAATATTTTAAGGATGATAAAGTAGATGGATTTTAGTCAGAGGCGAATAAAAAAAAGGTATATCTCCTTGATAGAGTACATTTGAACAACACTTATGGTTATCCAAAATATTATCAGAGTCTTCGTGGTCTCATCGTATCAATGTTAAAACACTGAAAACATATCACAGTTTTAAAGAGAAAAAAAAGCAAAAACTTTAAAACAGAAACAAAAAAAAAACAAACAAACAAAGCAAAACAAAAAAGAGCGTTTATGGTTAAGTACTGATTTATGGTAATGTATCCTTGTACGAATGGCAAGGTCAGTAAATAGGTCAGTTTAGTAGGACATTAACCTCAATTATTGATTTTTGATACATGTATGTTTAATGTAAATAGCACTAAATGGTTTGGCTTGGTTGTATATATTCCTAAAGGGTTGATTGTGGTTTAATATATAGCCCTATATGGTTGCTTATGATTTATTATATAGCCCTGTATTGTTGGGCATTGTCAGTTAATATAATAGCCCTATATGGTCGGGCATTGTCAGTTAAAATTACAGCCCTATATGGTTGGGCATTATCAGTTAATATTATAGCTCCATATGGTTGGTCATTATCATTGAATATTATAGCCCTATATGGTTGGGAATTATTGGTAAAGAACACCATAACCCAGTGCGGTTGTGAGTGGTAGGAAAAGTAGTACTGTATACGCATGTATGGTTGCATAAAATGTAAGTACTTAAAATATCGGTACATGTACATATTTCAAAGTTTTATATACATGTATGCATAGGGTATATACACATTTATGTATTTAGAAATTCAAGACATTGAGAATTTGAATAATAATGAAGTATGGTAAAATTTGTATGCGATTAAATTATAATTTATTAGTGTTTTTCAGGATAAAATTCCAAAAGTAAAACCTGGCCAGTCCCGTACAGGAAAAAACAAAGCCAAGAACAACACTGCTAATCCTGCTATTGAGCAAGCTGAGAATGAGCTGTCAAGCAATACACAAATACTTACTCCTGATAGGGAGGCTGAACTGGTGCAGCGTATAACAACCTCAGTTGTGAATTCACTGAGGGACAGTGGTAACTTATCACTTTCAAACAATCACACTTTTGTAGAATCAGATGATACTTCTGAGGTGGTAGTCAATAATGAGTCACCGGATAGGGAAGAATCTGATGATGATTCTAATATGGAAATCGGTGATTGGGATAATCAGAATTTGATGTCAAACAGCACAGGTGTACTGTCTACACCTATCTCAGCAATGATGGATAACATATTAAAACAACAAATTTGGAAAGATTAATTCATTGATTTGGCTTTGTTGTTGCCACAAAATAATGTGCCGAACACAAAAAAGGGGCCTTCAATTTCAAGTGGTTGCAAATTTTGCACTTGCCATTGTTCCAAACAAACCACGTTACAATATTTTCACTATTGAACAATGGACAACAGCATTTCTCAGATATATGGCTATTTCTGCCGAAAAGTTTCCAGAGGCCATTCCTCATATGATAAAACATGCTGCAATGGTGGTGAGAGAGTTGGCAACATCCAACCGCAGTAATGCTTGGCTAATATATGATCAAAATTACAGGAGGGATAGGCAAATAAGGGGTATCCCTTGGGGTATCTTTAATATGGAATTTTACATTATGGCAACTAGGTCTAGAGATTACCCAGTATTAAGAGAAACCCAGTTTGGGGGTCATTTTTCAGGTAATCGGCCCTTTCGTAATTCTTTTCGCCCCACGTTTAGAGGGGCAGACAATTTAGTAGAGGTTTGCCCATGGCCAGAGCAGGAAGACCATCAGATGTTGGAAATAATTCAAGATTTCCAAAAGGATACTGCTGGTCATTTAATAGAGATGGTTTCTGTAGGGTTGTCAACTGCAAGTTTGCACACAGATGCTCCGGATGTGGAAATGAACACCCAGTATCCCAGTGCAACAAACAGGGGTCAACAAAATCAAATCCTGGAAGCAAACCCCCTTCAAAAAAGTAAAAATCCGAAACCGGTAACATCTATTCGTTACAGAACTTTGGCCATTTTGTTAGAAGGTTATGATAAGGAAAAGACAGAATATTTGGTAAATGGGTTTAACACTGGTTTTAAAGTGGGTTATCAGGGAACGCGGAAGTTTCAGTCATCTTCAAATTTAAAATCAACTGCAGAAAATCCAGCAGTTGTGGAGCAAAAGCTTGAAAAAGAGATATCAGGCAGAATTGTGGGCCCATTTTCATCACCTCCTTTCAAGAATTTTCAGATTTCACCTATTGCCATAATTCCTAAAAAAGAACCAGGTTCTTACCGTTTGATTCAGCATTTATCACATCCCGAGGGTAATTCAATAAAAGATAACATATCTGATGACATGAAAAGGGTGAGATATTCGTCAGTTGACGATGCAATTAAAATCATTCTTGATTTGGATCCAAAATCAGTTCTGTGTAAAACTGATATTAGTAATGCATTTCGCATAATCCCAGTTCATCCAGATGATTTTGATGGGGATCAAATGGAAGGATAAGCAAATGACAAAGTATTTTCCCCATATGGTTTCAATGGAAATTTTAGAAGCTGCAATTGTTTACAATCTGCCAACAAGTTGTTTAGCAAATGACCAAACAAACCTTTTCCCATATGGATTCAATTGAAACTTTGAACAGCCGCAGACTTCGGCTGTGGATGAATCTCAGCAAACACTGGACAGTTTGTAGAGGGTAAATTAATCCTGTTCTATCAACCGGAATCAAGTGTGGAAAGTTGGTAAAGGCCCTTCCATACATCATTCCTCAACAAATAACAAAAAAAAGAGTCTATTCCCATAGTTTGTAGAGGGTATTGTGTCATCAATCCGGCAAAGTTTCAAAACATCACATTTTGTAATTTCAAAGGAGAAAATTTTTTAAAATTGGCCAATAAAAATCAAAGATGGTCTCTCGCAGCCATGTTGTTCATCCAATCGGTACCAATGGTGGATCGTTTGGTCCAAATTGGCTGAGCGGTTTCAGAGGGGGTTTTTATTGTAATTGTGGACGGACGAAGAATGCAAAGTGATGGCAAAAGCTGACATGGCCATTTAGTCCAGGTGAGCTTAAAAACTATTAGAAATAATTCAATCATGGCTTACATATATGCGAGTTTTTTTTGTTTTTTTTAAAGAAGACCTGTTTCTGATAGGCGAACTATAACACTCTTGCTAATATGTTGCATCACTAAAAATTCCAGGAGCTTAATTGTCATTTTTGTGCCGACCATAAAATATGATTGTTTTCCATTTCCACTCATTTGTTAGGAACGGTGTCGACCCGTTTAAAGTATCACGGTAACTAGCTAGTGTTCAAATTGACAGTCCATTTCAACAAATGTTTTAAGAATATATACATGTATGTACAAAAATTCTATATATTAGACAATTAATATATTAAGAAATATTTTTAGAAAAGTGTAAATAATCCATGATGATATGTTTTTCTCTTGTTTCGTCGTTTCGAAGGGTTAACAATTTTATTTTATTTCAATTATATTTTTATTGTTTGTTTAGTTGGAGTTTAACGCCGTTTTCAGCACATTTGGCCAGTTTTTATTGATGGAGGAAGCCGGAGTACCCGGAGAGAACCACCGACCTTCGGTAGGAAAACTGGCAATCCTTGTCAAATAAGATCGGAGTCGAACACCCCGCCACAGGTGAGATTCGAACTCACAACCCCAGCGTTGACAGGCTAGTGATCATTAGTAGTCATGACGAACTACCTAGACCACTCGGCCACCGAGGCCCCTCAATTATATTTTTAGGTATCTTACAAAATGTGTTTTTTTATTTTAATAATAGAAAATGAAATAATTTTTTCGTAGACTCACTAAAAATTCCAGGAGCTTAATTGTCATTTTTGTGCCGACCATAAAATATGATTGTTTTCCATTTCCACTCATTTGTTAGGAACGGTGTCGACCCGTTTAAAGTATCACGGTAACTAGCTAGTGTTCAAATTGACAGTCCATTTCAACAAATGTTTTAAGAATATATACATGTATGTACAAAAATTCTATATATTAGACAATTAATATATTAAGAAATATTTTTAGAAAAGTGTAAATAATCCATGATGATATGTTTTTCTCTTGTTTCGTCGTTTCGAAGGGTTAACAATTTTATTTTATTTCAATTATATTTTTATTGTTTGTTTAGTTGGAGTTTAACGCCGTTTTCAGCACATTTGGCCAGTTTTTATTGACGGAGGAAGCCGGAGTACCCGGAGAGAACCACCGACCTTCGGTAGGAAAACTGGCAATCCTTGTCAAATAAGATCGGAGTCGAACACCCCGCCACAGGTGAGATTCGAACTCACAACCCCAGCGTTGACAGGCTAGTGATCATTAGTAGTCATGACGAACTACCTAGACCACTCGGCCACCGAGGCCCCTCAATTATATTTTTAGGTATCTTACAAAATGTGTTTTTTTATTTTAATAATAGAAAATGAAATAATTTTTTCGTAGACGTGTTTTCTTTCGGTATTTTATGATACGTTTTATTTCATGTTAACGTATGGGAGTTATATTCTCATGTATAGTTATGCTGTTTTCCGTCCGTCGTAGTTCGGTGGTAAATGAAGTAACATGTGGTTTTTTGAAACGTTCTATTCAGGTTATTGGCTGAACCGGGACCATCCAATCACTCTTGAGCCGGGTATACATTAAATTGAAGATAATAATTTCACACGAAATCCAAACAAAAGGAGAAATTACAAATTGAACGAGTAATAACTGTTATAGTGAACTGTTACGAAGTATCCCAAACGAATTAACTGATGTCTCGAAAGCCCAACATCGTATTCATTTTATTATTTGTTTTTGAGAGACTGAAATTGGGAAATTGTTCCTATCAAGTTTATGCATACTTAATGGAGAGGTTACTTGAAAATCGTGATATGGGTATTTTTTGTTACCCAATTTTTACAGTCATACAATGTCCTATTTGATCAACTTTTGCTTGTCGACATGATGCATTGATAGATATATCCCAATATTTCCATTCAGTTTAATTAAATAAAATTAATGAAAAACACTTCTTTCCTGCAGTGACAAGTCCTACCAATATCAAGTCAGTGTAGTTTGAATCATATTTATATAAATGATCAATTGCAACATTTGACCAAGCAAATATCTGTTGTCAAATCTGTATTGAAATAACGCTGATTTTTCATATGTAATATGGGGCCTCGGTTGCCGAGTGGTCTAGGTAATTCGTCGTGACTACTGATGATCACTATCCTGTCAACGCTGAGGTTGTGAGTTCGAATCTTACCTATGGCGGAGTGTGTTCGACTCCGATCTTAATCGATAAGGATTGTCAATTTCCCTACCGAAGGTCGGTTGTCCTCTCCAGGTACTCCGGCTTCCTCCACCAATAACAACTGGCCGCCGCGAAATAGCCAAATGTGCTGAAAACGGCGTAAACCCCCGACTAAATAAATAAACATACGTAATAAAATCATAATTTGATGCATATTATCTGCCCTTGCATGATGTGTTATCTGCCACCTCGTGAGCCTCACCGACGTCACTTCCGCTCAGCTGTAAATAATAGTCTGATCATTATTTATAATGAATTAACCCTTCATAAATGTTCTAAGCAGTTTCAAATAGGGGCTTATAAAACCTATTTATTGATTGATTGATTGTTTTTTAACGCCGTGCTGGCGATATTGCAGCCAATATCACGACAAGAACGAATTAGATTCAAACTAATTAAAATTCAAACATTATCTAAAATCAATAGACTATTTACAAATACTATTGAAAGTTGAATAAACAGTTAAACTAAAATCACAGTCGAACATCATTCAGAAATAATATCACAGATACGCTATTTAATTAACAGTGTCAACATATATAAAATATTTAGTAAACATAAAATCATATCAATTAATAATAACAAAGTTTAAGACAATGACCAATAACTATACTCAAGAACATAGTATAATAATATATATGCTGGAGTATAGTCCTACGTCTTTTAAATATTGTAAAAGACGGACTCCAGCGACCACTGTAAATAAATCTTTCATATTGTTGACTGTGTAGTACCGACAAATTATGTCGGATTTATCTACACAGTCAATTAAAAGGTGTTTAACAGAGTGCCGACATTGGCATGGAATACACTCAGGAGCCGGCTCACTCTCTAAAATAAAAGAATGAGTCGTCCTGGTGTGGCCAATGCGACAGCTGGTCAAAATAACTTGGTCTCTTCGCTTTTGCCGAAAAAATAAACATTCTTGCCTACAGTTGGCTCTATCGAATGTAATTTATTGTCTGTAAGCAGATCCCACTGGGACTGCCACAGACGTAAAACATATTTGTGTATTAAAGGTTTAAAATCAGAATAAGGCACTGACACATTAGTAATGGGGTCATCTAACGCATCCTTCGCTAAACTATCTACGACTGTGTTTCCCTTAATACCAATATGACTTGGTATCCAGAGAAAAATGATTTCTTTGCCCATTTGGACAAGTCTTTTATAAAATTCAATATGGGCAATTAAAGGGTTTTTATATTTCTGACTTTCTATAGCCAATAAACATGAAAGAGAATCTGAACAAATAAGAAATTTCAGTTTTTTAGATGTTCTTGCAAACTTTAGAGCAAGAATTACAGACCTGTTTACCCCATTTAAGCTAGTAGTGTAGTTTATACATTTAGAAAGTGTAGTTTTCAATATTTAGGTGTAGTTTTAGATTTTACAAGTCCTAAAAATTACTATCACCGATGAGCGGCGCAACACGCCGCGAACTTGCTAGGGGGTGTGGGGGCATGCCCCCCCTCCCCCCAGAAATTTTTTGAAAAACTAGATGCAAAGTTCTGCATTCTGAGAGCATTTAGAGTCATGTTTTGAAGATACCAAATATATAAATTCAATAGGATTAGTAAAATTGAACACAATAATGATAATGTTTTCTTCCTAAATTTTATTAAGTCATTCTCTTGTAAATCCAAAGATACAACCATGGTCTGTCCTTGGTCCAAACATCAAAAAATTTATGTTCTCTGACCTCTTGATCGTATTTGCGTTTTGAAATATGTCTGGCATCACAACATGTAACTAATTGAAAACTTTTGAACAGTTCAAATCGCGCCATGTGTCAAACTTGACAGTCAACGATCACCAGAGCGTTTGTAATACATACTTATATATTCATTATCAAGCGCGTAAAAGACAAAGACTCCGTTTTGCGTTCGGATAACTTCCTTTAGACACAAAATTACATACTGCCGATTTTTTTTTACTTTAACATCTTTGAAAGCGTAGAAATGACCTATTTGGGCGTAGAGCGTAATTTGAGTACAAAAAATCGTAGAAACTACGCCAAAATCGTAGTGGTAAACAGGTCTGGAATTATGACTCTTGCCTCAGCAGTAGAAATGGAACTGGAGGATGGAAGACGGAGAGTTGCTGCTTGCTGTCCAAAGACTGCAGCGCCAGCCACTTTGTCCCCGTCTTTCGATCCATCAGTATAAATAGAGTCATGAAATTCAAATTTTGATTTTATTTCAGCAAAATGTTGCTGAATTAAAATTGAGTTTGTTTCGGCCTTTTATGTTTTCTGTGGTCAAATAAAAAAGTAGGTTTCAGCGTTAGCCAGGGAGGTGATTGAGATATACTGATAGGGGCCATTTCATCAAGATTTAAGTTAGAACCAGAAATATGTGGTTTCATCCGGATACCAAACGGAGGAATTTTATTTTCATGTTGTTCAAATATATCCTCATAGAGAAGATTGAAAACACAGTCGTAGGCAGGATTTGAAGGATATACTTTTAGCTTGGTTCAGTATTTTAAACCAAGTTTTATTCGACGGTTATAAAGAGAGGGCTCGTTCGCCTCTACATACAAACTCTCCACAGGAGACGTTCTGAACGCCCCCAAGGCCAAACGTAGGCCCTGGTGGTAAACAGTATCTAAAATTTGTATGTAGGATTTGCGAGCAGATCCATATATAATGGAACCATAATCGAGTGTTGATCGTACAAGCGATCGATATAAATTTAACAATATTTTTTTATCAGCACCCCAGTCAGTGCTAGAAACAACTTTTAAAATATCCAATGCTTTCAAGCACTTAGCTTTAAGCATTTTGATATGGGGTAGAAAGGTAAGTTTATTGTCAAACAGATTACATAGAAATTTTGTTTCTTTATCGACTTTAATTGGAGAATTATAAATTTTTAGTTCGGGGTCCAAATGCAGTTCTCGTTTATTGCAAAAATGCATACATACTGTTTTGGAGTTGGAAAAACCATTTTCCATAGCCCATTTTTCAATTTTATTTAAAGAAATTGTAGTTGTCTTTCAATATGGTTCATATTTTTAGCCCTATAACATATCAAAAAGTCATCTACATAGAGGGAGCCTTCAACATTTTATTTTAATGTTTTAGCTAAACTGTTAATTTTTATTCTAAATAAAGTGACGGAGAGGATACTTCCCTGAGGAACACCCATCTCTTGTTCAAAAGGGTCAGACATGGTCGTGTTAACCTTTACCTTGAACTGTCTGTCTGAAAGAACATTTTCAATGAAGGTAGGTAACCTACCCTTCAACCCCATATCATTTAAGTCTTTTAAAATGCCATATTTCCATGTGGTGTCGTAGGCTTTTTCCAGATCGAAAAAGACGGACACCACATGTTCACCTTTAGCAAACCCGTTGCGTATAAAGGATTCGAAGCGAACAAGATGATCCAACGTGCTTCTGCCTTGTCGGAACCCACACTGTATATTGGACAGGAGGCCATTCGCCTCTAGGAACCAGACAAGGCGGTCGTTGATCATCCGTTCTATTGTCTTACAGACGCAACTTGTGAGGGCAATCGGTCGATAATTCGACGGTTCAAAATGATCTTTTCTAGGTTTTGGAATAGGGTTAACTGTGGCCAGCTTCCACAGAGAAGGCAAGTCACCAGTTTCCCAAATATTATTCAGTATATGCAAAAGTGTTTGTAATAATGTATCAGGAAGGTGTTTTAGAAGTTTGTAATGAATATCATCAGGGCCATATGCTGTGTCATGGGCCTTGGCCAGGGAATTTTTTAGCTCATCCAAATGGAAGGGGCGGTTGTAGTTTTCTGTGTTTTTAGATCGAAAGTTGAGTTTGGTTTTTTTCTGTGCGGTTTTTGATTTTTTGAAATTCCTGAGAGTAATTTTGAGAGGAAAATGCTTAGAAAAAATCTCTCCAAATTTATTAGAGATATCCTTTTCGGATGTTAGAAGAGTCTGGTCATCTTTAAGATCGTGGAGATTGGCCTTTCTGTTTTTCCCGTTAATTTTTTGTATGAAATTCCAAACTTTATTCATTGGTGTATGGGAGTTTATTTTGGAGACAAAGTTTTGCCAAGACTTTCGTCTTTTATTTTTTGAATGTTCGACGTACTTTCGCACGAAATATACGTAAATTAGTTAAATTATCTGGGGTTGGATGCAAGTTGAACCATCGTTCGGCCTTTTTCATGTTTTTCTTCGCATCCTCACAATCATCATCAAACCAGGGCTTGCTGGAATGTTTTGGATTTGTCGAGGTTTTTGGAATGGTCCTCTCCGCTATCGATACCAACGATTCGTTAAATCTGAGAACTGGACTGTCCACATTATCAAAACGATCAGCGTTTAGTTCGTCTCGGCAGAGCTGATCGAACAAAGGCCAGTTGGCTTTGTCAAATTTCCAGCGAGCAACGCTCTCCGAGGAGGAGGGAAACAAGTTTTCCAAAATAATTGGAAAGTGGTCGCTTCCCCACAGATCAGCATGGACTCGCCATGAATAGTCCAATAATAAAGAAGGGTCACAAATCGTTAGATCGATAGCCGAGTAACAACCATTCCCTGGATGGAGGTAGGTGTCTGATCCATCTTTAAAAACGCAAACTTTCCTGATTTAAAAAATCTTCAATTGTTTTTCCTTTATCATTTTGTGTACTACTGTCCCAAATAGCGGCTCTTTCATCCTTTTTCACATGGGTGCTTTAAATAGAATAATCCTTTAAATTTATGTGATCATTGTCCTTGAGATGAGTTTCCTGAAGACAAAAAGTAACAGGAAGGAAAGTTTGGGCTAATAAAGTTAATTCAATTAAGTTAATTTTTAAACCTCGACAATTCCATTGTACAATGTTGTTCATTTGTTCGGTGCACGGATGGGGGAGAATTTTTTATGTCCTTCACTTGAACGACTCCGCTGCCTGCCACCCTGCGCGTTTGATTTGTTGTGGGGATTGACAACCACTGTTGGAACGAGTGGATCTCCCCAGATCGAATCTAAACAATCCATTGATGTTGTATCCATCTGCTCAGAGTCATCGTCAAACTCTGAACAGAGATCTCTGAATTTGGTAGAGTTCTTTTCTGCCTTTGAAAGGCGATTTGAAGATGACTGAATGCTTTTTCGATGAAGATTTCTGGTTGGAAGACGTCTTTTGATTGGATGAAGATGAGTGATTAGGTTGCTGTGGAGATGATGAAGGCCTCCGGGTAGTTTCTTGAAGTGGAAGTTTTTGGTGGAGCAGTGTGAGAAGTCTGAGAATTTGTTGCTACAGTCTGTGTCTGAGATGAAATGGATGGCGAAGATCTTTTGGGAATTATTAGGTTTAGACTCAGATAACAGTATAGGAAATTTTGTGTTATCTGGCCATGAATAATCAGTCTGTTTCAGATGTCTTGTATGCAGTGGAATTTTTTACTTTGTCAGCATATGTAGATTGCGATGAATTATTCGTGGCAGAGACGATTTTGCGGGCTTCTTGATAGCTAATACCCCGTTCAGCTTTTGTTTTTTTTTTAATTTCAACTTCTTTTTTATAAAATTCACAGGTTCTAGAATTGGCCATGTGATCCTGTCCACAGTTTGAACACTTGACAGTGCCCTCACAATCGAAACTGGAGTGTCCCTCCACGGAACATTTGACACACTTTTCTGTGCCCCTGCATGAATTCCTACCGTGTCCAAACATCTGGCATTTGTAACAACGAGTAGGATTGGGCACATATGTGTCAACCTTGATTCTGTAGGGTCCTACATAGATGTGTTCAGGCAATGTCGAGAGCTCAAATGTCAGAAGGTAAGTGTTCAATTTAATTGTTTTGTTGTCAACCCTTTTGGTAAATCTTTTAACTTTAGTCACATTTTGAGATTTAAGTTCTTCACAAATTTCCTCCTCTGATAGATCTAAGTCACGGTCTCTGTCACGAATAATTCCTTGGCATGAATTTAGAGTTCTATGAGCGGTTACAGAAATGTTAACAGTGGAGATAGATGTCAAAGAGAGAAGATTTTTTGACTGCTGATCTGTAACACATTCTATGAGTAAAATTCCATTTTTCATTTTAGTAACTTTTTTTTACTTCACCTGCACAGCTCTGAATGTATTTTTGTAAAACAAATGGTGATAATTTTGTCAATGGTTTATCCTGGCCAAGACTAGTAAGTACCAAAAATTTGGGAAAGGTTGTAGGAGATATATTTTGAGATTTCGGATTTGGTCCTTCATCATCACTGTCTGTAAGTTTTCCTTTCGAACATGTTAAATTTGGTTGGTTTAGTTCAGTATTCATGGTGATTGTATAATGATTCGTTGCCCTTGCTCCCCGCCCACCTCGGAGCAGCACCAAAACGGTGTATGCCTGCCACGTGTGCGACAGACACTAGGGATACAAGGACAATATACTCGCATAGAGTACTTTATACAGGCGCATGCCTCGTGTCAGGGGTTACCTGATGATTCAACCGCCCAAGGCAACATCTACACGATTGACCCATAAGCCACCGCCTTCTTAAACCCAACTTGAACATGGTACTACTGTTGTACATTCTGGAAACAGGTTAGATTCAAGGGCTTGGCGTGACCAGCCGATTGATCGAGACCGGGCCCATCCGACCGCCCGTTTCAGATAAAGTAAGGGCCAAAGTGGCGTGTTTCAACCACTAATGATGCTAAGCGAGTTTAAGTAAGCTAAAGGAGCTCATTTTATAGCATTTACCATGTTCAGAAATTCATGGATATAACATAAAAAACCACGAACAACCGTCATGACTGTAGTCTGTACACAGTGAGTACATTAATGTAGCATTCAAATTGTATAACCATTAATGTTTCTTCATCAATAGCATATTTGATTAACAGAGATAATTGCCTGATCAAATTTGAATATTCTATTCAAAAAGCTGAAGCTACTTATCAGGGTGGCCAACGAAACCTAGGATGGAGTAATTAGCCTGACTAGTTGGAAAAACAGCACAATTGACACATTCTTTTGTCCCTTGTTTTATTTGCAGCAGCAAGAAGGTGCGCAGCCGTATTGAAATTGCCTCTGTTATTTAGGGAGAGTGTGGATCATCTGATCATGTCACGTGAAGAATTCGCAATTGTGAAGAAGTAAGTCATTATAGTTTTGTAAATGTTTCCGTTCTTAGTTAATTTGAAAGGTCAAATGCAAGGTTAAAAGAATTTAAATGGTAAACATTGCTTGTATCTATCTCTGATGATATCTGAAATCTGACAAATTAAACTATAAAATATCAATTTTGTCATTACACTCATATTTGAAATTTTTATTTATTTTCAAAAAATTTGATCAAATACAATTATAAACACATTTTGCATTTCATAAGTTGGTAAAATTTTGTTGGTTAAAAAATTGCTTGTAAGGAAAAACATTGGCATAATTGTAAATATAACTGTTAAGATGTTCTTTTAAATATTTTAGTTTATCACTTCATGTAAAAGTCTTAATAAAGAAATATTATTTAAATTCTTTTTTATTTCAGCCTCGCAGGATAATAATTTGTCAAGAAAATGATGTTCTGTGGAGAGAAAATAATGCCTTTAAAGTAACAGTTGAGAACGTGATTGTTAGCAGATCATGTGACATGATCTCAGCTGTGTTGGGACTTATAATGGCAATTTATACTTTTAATTTGGCGTATCCAAAACACATCCAGAAAACTTTGTTATTTTGTCAACGTGTTCTATTAAGTCTGGATGATGAGGTAGCAATTGATAAAAAAAATCTTAAATGTTAAATCCTTGTTAAACCAAGACAAAAATGTTTTGATTTATCCCCATTTAATTAGACATGAACAATTAATTTATGTACATATTAGTCTGAGTGAATCAATTTCTTTTTTTCTGATTTGCAAATGGGTCTTTATCTAAGGTTGAAAAAATAACAGAAAAAGTGTCATTCAGTATGTGAACAATAATCAATTACAAATATAATGTGAGTATTAAATTCTTGTATCTTCCAATACAAAATGTAATGTATCTTAATATTTTATTAACATGAAAGATTGCAATGTCAAGTATAATTTACTAGTACTATAGAAATAAAAGTTACATTTCATATATAATATTTGTCAGTATTTCAAAAGCACTTTATACTGTTTAATTGTCACATAACTGATTTCCTTCCATTATTAAAAATTATTGTTCCTAAAAAAATAATTGAATATTGATGATTCTCTTTCCTTTGAGATTGCTCATTTACCAAAAAAAAAAAAAAAAAAAAAAAAAAAATGAAAAACAAAACCGAATTTGGTGGTATTCTTGGCCCTTTAAGATACCCTAGGCTTTTAACAATGAGCACATATTACTTGCATCAAGATTAACTGGCCTACTGAGTTGCCTTGACGTAAAAGTTTAGTTTATTTTAATATCTATCAAACAAGGGTAATACAAAACATAAAAACAAAATACTGGTACATGAAAAAGATCATAAATAAAACTAGAGGCTCTCAAGAGCCTGTATCGCTCACCTGAATTTAACTTTTCACCTTGAGCAGACCTAAAAATTTTAAGTGTTGCAGTCAATTTGGCTGGTTTTTCTATATGATTCTATGTTAAACTAATTTCAGCTGTAGCAGTCATCTTGGTTGACAGTCCAGGTCAACGGATATATTTCTAAAAGAGAACCATCTAAGGATCATTTCTGCTAAGTCTTGTTCCATCTGGCTAAGTGGTTTCAGACAAGAAGATTTTTAAATGAATTTTCCTATAGGGTCCAATATTTAACTAAGTTCGGTGTGGCAGCCATCTTGGTTGACAATCAGGGTGATCGGACACATTTCTGAAAGAGGACCTCCTAAGGACCATTGCTGCCAAGTCTGGCTCCAATATGGCAAGTGGTTTCAGACAAGAAGATTTTTCAATGAATTTTCCATATGGCCCTATGTTAAACAAAGTTTGGGTGTGGCGGCCATCTTGGTTGACAGTCCGGGTCATCGCATAAAATTCTGAAAGAGGACCATTGCTGCCAAGTCTGGCTCCAATATGGCAAGTGGTTTCAGACAACAAGATTTTTCAATGAATTTTCCATAGGGCCCTATGTTAAACAAAGTTTGGGTGTGGCGGCCATCTTGGTTGACAGTCTGTGTCATCGCACAAAAGTCTGCAAGAGGACCATCTAAGGACCATTGCTACCAAGTCTAATTCTAATTGGCTGAGTGGTTTCAGACGAGAAGATTTTTTAGTGAATTTCCCATAGGGTCCTATGTTAAACTAAGTTCTGCTGTGCCGGCCATCTTGGTTCACAGTCCATGAAATCAGACATATTTATGAAAGAGGACCTCCTTAGGACCAATGCTGCCAAGTCTGGCTCCAATAAGTGGTTTCACACAAGAAGATTTTTCAATGAATTTTCCTATAGGGCCCTATGTTAAACTAAGTTCGGTTGTGGGTCATCGGACACACCTCTGTAAGAGGACCATCTAAGGACCATTGCTGCCAAGTCTGGTTCTAATTGGTCAAATAGATTAAGACGAGAAGATTTTTCAATGAATTTTCCCATAGGGCCCTATGTTAAACTAAATTCGGCTGTGGTGGCTATCTTGGTTAACAGTCTAGGTCATTGGACATATTTCTGAAAGAGAACCTCCTAAGAACCATTACTGCCAACTTGGTTCCAACTGGCCTTGTAGTTTCATATAAGAAGATTTTTAAATTCAACCCCCCCCCCCCCCCTTTTTCTATTTTTAGTACTAGCCGCCATTGTTGGATGGAAGTCGGGGATGCCGGACATACATTTGGAAGGGTCCCACCCAAGGACCATTCCACCAAAGTTTGGTTTCAATTGGCCCAGTGGTTTGAGAGGAAAAGATCTTTAGAAGAAAGTTTAAGCTGGATGTTGTCATTAAAGGGCAAAAACTCCTATAAGGGGTCAATCAATGATTTTGGTCACGTTGACTTATTTGTAGATCAGATCTTACTTTGTTGAACATTTTTCCTGTTTACAATTTGTCTTTATCTATAATAATATTCAAGATAATAACCTAAAACTGCAAAATTTAGTTAAAATTAACAATTCAGGGGCAATAACCCAACAAAGGGTTGACCGATTCGTCTGAAAATTTCATGGCAGGTAGATCTTGACCTGATGAACATTTTTACCCCATGTCAGTTTTGCTCTAATTGCTTTAGTTTTTCAGACATAAGACAAAAACTGCATTTTACCCCTATGTTCTATTTTTAGCCATGTCGTCCATGTTGGTTGGCGGGCGGGGTCATCGGACATGTTTTTTAAACTAGATACCCTAATGATGCTTGTGGCCAAGTTTGGTTCCATTTGGCCTAGTAGTTTCAGAGGAGAAGATTTTTGTAAAAGTTAACGGACGACGGACGACGACGACGGACGCCAAGTGATGAGAATAGCTCACATGACCCTTTGGGTCAGGTGAGCTAAAAAAGGAAAACCAGAATCATGAACAAATACAACAAAAAAAAAATGAAAACAATTGTAACAGTCCATCAAGAAAGAAACGTAGCACGAAGTGCTTTTGTCCAGCACCGATTCTAACATCCCACTATAACAGGCATTAATATTTAGTTGATTTGTAAAAAGTATTTTTAAAAGGACGAATCAATTTTCTTTTCTCGAATTAAAAAAAAATTAATGTGAATGAATTATTTCAGACATACTTATTAGCAATTGATTTTGAATTACTACAAACGGATGTATAATTGTTCACTGGGTCCTTTATAAAAAAAATCTATACCATTTTGCATAACTTTAAGAAGATAATAAAAGTACTGAAACTAAAATTCACAAATTAAAGTATACTCAAAATTCAGAAAGAATTATAGAGTGGGAATCTCGATGTTGTCAAATATATAAAGACCAACCCTAGGTACCCCTCATACACCAATGAATGTGCGTCTTGTTATAAGGAGAAACAAAATACGTTTAGAGTTGAGATATCAACCATTTCATAGTTATTTGAATGTTAAGGGGTGTGAGAGGGTGGATAAATATGACAGCTGACCGTCAATTTGGACTTTTATAATACATACACGTAGTCATCTTAATTTAATTACATTAAAACACAACAATGTTTAGTACAATTGGAAAATCGTCCAAAAAATACAATTTGTTCGTTCCGTCCTCATTTTTTACTCCAAAATTTTGGCACAAGGTCGACCTGGCGTATGCATGTTAAGAATAGGAAAACATAATAATACGTTATACTTTCGGCATTGTATTTTGCTTTCAAACAATTATCTTCTTGTTCCTTCAAATAGCTGTTTTAATGTCAAAGTCGAAAACGGCAGCAAACTCTAATCGATCCGCCATACTGTTGACAAATTCGCAACACGTGACCAAAAGTTTTGGAGCATCTCACAAATCATTTTTACTACACGTGTTCAACGTTTGTTGACATTCGTCTTGTTAGAATATATAACCATAACCTTTTAATATCTAATAAGAGGATTTGTTTTCTAAAAAAAATCATTTCATTTAAATATTTCAAATTTATGCCTCTGAGAAACGTGAATACACAAGTCCATTCCGAACTTGTTTCGTATTTCTTTTCGAAAGATAACTTCCAGGTAGAAAACAAATCAATAAAATATATTTTAAAATCGTTCTCATTACAACTATTTTTAATACAGTAAATGGTTGAAATGGTGAAACAATGACGAAATGAACACTCGATGAGGACTGAAAAAAAGTAATTAAATTACTGAAAATATTAAAATTACAGACTGTCAACAGCCGGTAACATTACGGATAATCTTGGTTGTAAATAAAATTGAATTTCCCTCGCTTTCGCACATCTGTATTTTTTCATGTTCATACGCTAAAGTTTCCTCGACTCAAAACAGTTTTCTTCAACATCCATTTGTTATTTAATAGAGTTATCTTTCTATATATGTTATTTTTCAGTGAATAACTGCATGCAACCCATGCATTGTACTTTGATTTAAAATTGTATTGAGTTCATAGGAACTATTTGCAGATTGGTGGTACGTTGGCTCAAGAGATCGTCGTGTTAACAATACTCAAGCACAGCTAGTTTTTATCAAAACTACCAGTGCTGGACTTAAAAAAATTGCGAATAGGGCTTTACAAGTGTTTTTGATATATAGTGGTATTTTTAGTCAACTTTTCCTGATGACCAAACTTGTAGTCAAACAGACTGAATTACTAGTCAATACTTTACTGTCTGACTATCGAAATAGTCAAAATGACCTTTTACATTGTCACCTAGAGGACAGTCATATTGACCACCTAAACTTGTCGATTTGACCACCTTATATAGTCAATTTGACTATTTACAATAATCATGTTGACAAACCAGCATTGTCGGTTTTGACTGTTTCTATTAGTCAAATGGATTACACTTCAATTGTCAAACTGACAAATGTAAATAGTCAATTAGACCAATAACATTAGTCATAGTGACTTCAAATTTCAGTCATTTTGACTACTGAACATTGTCTTTGTGACAATCTTAAACAGTCAAATGTGACTAAACACCTGGTCAGATGACTATTTCCCTAGTCAAAGTGATTAAATGCATTGTCATCTGGAGGACAGTCAAAATGATCAACTTAATTGGTCAAATTGACTAATTTAGATTTTCAGTGTAAAAGACGCTCGCCAGCGACCTTTGTAAACAAGTCTTTTAATATTGTAATATGAAACGAGTGACCGTTTAATATTGCACATTGTTTAAGGAATATTTCGATCCATCCGTTCTCTTGGTAATCCCACATTGTATTTTTGGGCGCTTTTTCGGTATTGAATCCAAATAATGATCTCTCCGTCTTCCCTTTGGCTATTATCAATGGTGACATTTTTTCTCCGACTGCATTAACACAGGCTGCAATGGTTAAACATACGTCTCGGCTGAACATCTACGTCCGGGTACATTTCTGGGGCAATTATTTTAACAGTATCATGTTCGAAAGATTTTCCGGTTTCATCTATATTCCATATTTTCTTGGGTTTGTCCAATAAATCATTCTCAGCCAGATAGTTTCCTAGATCTTTAAAATATTCTTCTACTCTAGCTCTGTTCATCATCCTACATCTTAAATCTTCATGTCTTGATTGTACGCCTTGCCACCAGTCTTTTCCTGGCGTGGAGTTTTTGAAAGGCCTTTAAACGTTTAACTAAAGATCCGGTTCTAGTTAACAACTGCCTTCGAGTGATATCGACGCCTATTCGGGATGCTTTTTTGACTGAATTTACAATGCCAGCCTCAATTTCTGCTGGTTTCCTCCTCGACCTACTGTGTGTATTCCGTGTCAATGTCGAAATAGTATTAAACATCTTTTCATTGACTGTGTAGATAAATCCGACATTATTTGTCGGTACTACACAGTCAACAATATGAAAGATTTATTTACAAAGGTTGCTGGCAGCCGTATATTACAATATTTGAAGGACGTAGGACTATACTCGAGAATATAGGCTGTCTGACTGTATTCCTGGTTATCGTCCTTATCCAGATTTTTAAATTGTTATATGTTTTGACTGATGTTATTTTATTGATTATACATATATTTTCTTGTCGCGTTTCTGCGATATAAAATGTTTCGTAAGGTTTTGTCTAATATTTGTTTTATTGTTTATATTGTCATTAATATTTTATTTGTAAATAGTCAATTGGTTTTAATGCTGTACTATTGAAGTTTTTTTTTTGTTCTTTGTCCTTGAATTCTGAAATACAAAATACGACTACACGTTGATTTTTAACGAACATATACTGGAGTTCTATAGGCGTAAACATCCATAATGAATTGCTTCGCTGAGCGCAGCTGGATACGACCGCAGAGCTCCAACCCTGAACAATTGGGGCAAAAATGGACACAATATTCGCACTTGATACAGGTCTGAATTTGGATTGTTATTAAATATTTGACACATAATAGAATAACTGTAATCAAAGAACTTAGAATTGGTCATATGATTTGAATTTATATTCAATTTTTTGCTTTTTGTGCAATACAATATGCTGTGGCGAATTGCCCCTCCCCCCCCCAAAAAAAAAATAATTTACCCCTTTTTTTTGCTTTTGTGAAATACACTATGAAGTTGCACAATGACCCCCCTCCCAAAAAAAAACCAAAAAACAATAAAAATTATTGTAACCCCCCCTTTTTTGCAAAAAAAATTTGAAATTTTGTTTTTAATTTCTGAAATCTGAAATGAGAAAAAAATTGCCCCCTCCCAAATTTCTCATTTACCCCCCCTAAATTTTGTTTTCAAACCCCCCATTTCTTTATACATAATTTACGACTTGTAAGGGAGGTAATCGAATCATACACAACATTTTACTTTAAATGTGTTTGGATTACCTCCCTTACACAAAGATAATAACCAAAAATGCTTATTGGGCCCTTAATTCTGAAACTGTTGGGACCAAAACTCCCAACCTTCCTTTTGTGGTCATAAACCTTTTGTTTAAATTTCATAGATTTCTATTAACTTATACTAAAGTTATAGTGCGAAAACCAAATGTCTTCGGACGACGACGACGATGCCAACGTCATACCAATATACGACCGCCAAAATTTTGCGGTCGTATAAAAATGACAAAAATAAACCACAAAATATGTTGATTTAAAACGTGCACAATGCCGTATTAACAGGCTTCTACGAAATTTTTGATACCACGTGCAATGCGGACGGATGGAAAATCATGTTGCTGTAGTCTCATTTTATCAATTTGATCAGGAACGTTACTTTTTCAGACTTCGTAAAACGCTCTAAAAATAATTTCTCGATTTGTTGTTAAATTTTTCCATTGATAATAATCAAAATTTTACATTGAACAAAAAAATTACAGACAGAAAAGAATCTGATGTTATGTTCAAGAAGGTTTTGAAATGCTAGCATCATTTGTTTTGTAAGATTGGCGTGAGTATTTACAATAAAAAAACCAAGTATGTTGCCAAACAGCTCATGCGACAATAGATAACAAGAAAAATTAAATGGAAATGGTGAGCTGTCAAAAGGGGCGTAAATCGACTAAAATATATGAAATACACAAGTCGAACAAAACCAAATATAAAATCGTAAAAAACAACAAACTAAAAAGTTAAAAATACCCAACGTTTCGAACAATATGGTCTTGATCACGAGCATGTAAAAAATAACTAGAGGCTCTCAAGAGCCTTTATTGCTCACCTGGATTTAACTTTTCACCTTGAGCAGAACTAAAAATTTTTGCAGTCAATTTGGCTGGTTTTTCTATAGAATTCTATGTTAAACTAATTTCAGCTGTGGCAGTCATCTTGGTTGACAGTCCAGGTCAACGGATACATTTCTAAGAGAGAACCATCTAAGGACAATTTCTGCTAAGTCTTGTTCCAACTGGCTAAGCGGTTTCAGACCAGAAGATTTTTAAATGAATTTTCCTATAGGGTCCAATATTTAACAAAGTTCGGTGTGGTAGCCATCATGGTTGACAATCCGGGTAATCGGACACATTTCTGAAAGAGCACCTCCTAAGGACCAATGCTGCCAAGTCTGGCTCCAATATGTCAAGTGGTTTCAGACAAGATTCTTCAATGAATTTTTCCATGGGGCCCTATGTTAAACTAAGTTAGTGTGTAGCGGCCATCTTGGTTGACAGTCTGGGTCATCGCACAAAATTCTGAAAAGGACCATCTAAGGACCATTACTACCAAGTCTAATTCTAATTGGCTTAGTGGTTTCAGATGAAAAGATTTTTTGAGTGAATTTCCCATAGGGTCCTATGTTAAACTTAAGTTCTACTGTGGCGGCCATCTTGGTTCACAGGACCTCCTAAGGACCAATGCTGCAAAGTTCTGCTCCAATATGTCAAGTGATTTCAGACAAGATTTTCCAATGAATTTTCCTATAGGGTCCTATGTTAAACTAAGTTCGGTTGTAGCGGCCATCTTGGTTGACAGTCCAGGTCATCGGACAAATCTCTGTAAGAGGACCATATAAGGGCCATTGCTGCCAAGTCTGGTTCTAATTGGTCAAGTGGTTTAAGACAAGAAGATTTTTAAACGAATTTTCCTATAGGGTCCAATATTTAACAAAGTTCGGTGTGGTAGCCATCATGGTTGACAATCCGGGTAATCGGACACATTTCTGAAAGAGCACCTCCTAAGGACCAATGCTGCCAAGTCTGGCTCCAATATGTCAAGTGGTTTCAGACAAGATTCTTCAATGAATTTTTCCATGGGGCCCTATGTTAAAGTAAGTTCGTGTGTAGCGGCCATCTTGGTTGACAGTCTGGGTCATCGCACAAAATTCTGAAAAGGACCATCTAAGGACCATTACTACCAAGTCTAATTCTAATTGGCTTAGTGGTTTCAGACGAAAAGATTTTTTGAGTGAATTTCCCATAGGGTCCTATGTTAAACTAAGTTCGGTTGTGGCGGCCATCTTGGTTGACAGTCCAGGTCATCGGACAAATCTCTGTAAGAGGACCATATAAGGGCCATTGCTGCCAAGTCTGGTTCTAATTGGTCAAGTGGTTTAAGACAAGAAGATTTTTCAATGAATTTTCCCATAGGGCCCAATGTTAAACTAAGTTCGGTTGTGGCGGCCATCTAGGTTAACAGTCCGGGTCATTGGACATATTTCTGAAAGAGAACCTCCTGAGAACCATTACTGCCAACTTTGGTTCCAGCTGGGTCAGGCCGCGCAATTGTTTTCCTGTTGCAGAAGCCATGAAATAATAGGCTGCCATTAAGTCTGTACGTTTCGTTAAAACATGGGAGATGGCTCAAAACGATCGCCATACAATGGCACATATCCATTTAAAATCTCGGGGTGTGAAGTCAGTCTACTTTTTCCGTAATTTGAGAAATCACGAGCCATGGTAAAAAAGTCTCCTTCCAAAAAGTAAAATGTACCTCTTTCATGCTTTCCATGTAGAATAAAAATTTTCTTGGTTTTATTCATTTAATCCTTTCAATATTTCTATGTCAAATGTCTCAGGTAAATACGCCTTTAAAACAACACTAGTTATTCAGTTATCATGGTTGGTTTTGTTACAGTAGGTCCATATATCATGGTGCAATTACAATTTTTTTAATGGACTTCTTTCGTATCCCTCAGGTCAAAGTTCATTGCAGGTCTTGAGCCAACTGGCCTTGTAGTTTCATATCAGAAGATTTTCGAAATTCACCCCCCCTTTTTTTCTATTTTTTGTAACAGCAGCCATGTCGGTTGGAAGTCGGGGATGCCAGATATAATTTTGAAAGGGGGCCACCCAAGGACCATTCCACCAAAGTTTGGTCTCAATTGGCCCAGTGGTTTGAGAAGAAAAGATCTTTAAAGAAAAGTTTTCGCTGGATGCAGTCTTTAAAGGGTAAAATCTCCTATAAGGGGTCAATCAATGATTTTGGCCATGTTGACTTATTTGTAGGTCTTACTTTGTTGAACATTTTTTCTGTTTACAATTTGTCCTTATCTATAATAATATTCAAGATAATAACATAAAACTGCAAAGTTTCCTTAAAATTAACAATTCAGGGGCAATAACCCAACAAAGGGTTGACCGATTCGTCTGAAAATTTCATGACAGGTAGATCTTGACCTGATGAACATTTTTACCCGTAGTCAGTTTTGCTCTAATTGCTTTAGTTTTTGAGATACAAGACAAAAACTGCAGTTTACCCCTATGTTCTATTTTTAGCCATGTCGGCCATGTTGGTTGGCAGGCGGGATCATCGGACACATTTTTTAAAACTAGATACCCTAATGATGCTTGTGGCCAGGTTTGGTTCAATTTGGCCAAATAGTTTCAGAGGAGATTGATTGATTGATTGTTGTTTAACGCCGTAAGGACAGTATTGCAGCCATACCACGGCGAAAACTGATTAGAATACGATTGTATTAAAACAAATAGTGTATAAAATGGATTGACTATTTACAAATAAAAGACAGGAATAAACAGTAAAACAAGTATCACAATGACACTATCACAGGTAATATTTTCAAAACAAAACAAACAATATCACAGATAAGCTATCACATATTCATAAAATGACAATCATATAACAGAATTAGGTAAGCATATATTCGGTAAGGACCATACTCGAGAACATAGTCATAGACTATATTCTCGAATATAGTCCAACGTCCTTCAAATATTTTAAAATCTGGTCGCCAGCGACAATTGTAAATAGATCTTTCATATTATTGACTGTATAGTACCGACTAATGACGTCGGATTTATCTACACAGTCAATTAAAAGATGCTGAATACTATATCGACATATTTGTATATTAAAGGTTTAAAATCAGAGGAAGGCACGGACATATTAGTTATGGGGTCATCTAAAGCATCCTTCGCTATTCTATCTACGACTGTGTTTCCCTTAATACCAATATGACTTGGTACCCAGAGAAAAATGATTTCTTTGCCCATTTGGACAAGTCTTTTATAAAATTCAATAATATGGGCAATTAAAGGGTTTTTATATTTCTGACCTTCGATAGCCAGTAAACATGAAAGTGAATCTGAACAAATTAGAAAGTTTTGTTTGTCAGAAGATTTAATAAATTTCAAGGCAAGAATAAGAGCTCTTGCCTCAGCTGTAAATATAGAACTGGAAGATGGAAGACGAAGAGTCGCTGCCTGTTGTCCATAAACAGCCGCAGCAGCTACTTTATCTCCGTCTTTTGATCCATCAGTACAAATGGTATCGAAATCTTGAAAATTAGATTTAATTTCAGCAAATTATTGCTGAATTTCAATGGGGTTAGTGTCCGACTTTTTACGTTTTCTCATGTCAAAAATGAATTTGGGTTTGGGTACAAGCCAAGGTGGCGATTGAGGTATATTAATAGGGGCTATTTCATCAAGGTTGATGTTAGAACCAGAAATGTGTGGTTTCATCCGGATACCAAAAGGAGGGATTTTGTTTTCATGCTGTTCAAATATATCCTTATAGAGAGGGTTGAAAACACAGTCGTAGGCAGGATTTGAAGGATAGGCTTTTAGCTTGGTCAAGTATTGTAGACCAAGTTTTATTCTACGGTTATTAAGAGACAGTTCGTTCGCCTCTACATATAAACTTTCTATTGGGGATGTTCTGAACGCCCCCAAGGCCAAACGTAGGCCTTGGTGGTGAACAGTATCTAAAATCTTTATATAGGATTTGCGAGCAGATCCATAAATAATAGAACCGTAGTCAAGTTTCGATCTCACTAAAGATCTATATAAATTTAACAAAATGCTTTTATCAGCGCCCCAGTCAGTGCTGGAAACAACTTTTAAAATGTCCAATGCTTTCAAGCATTTAGCTTTCAGCATTTTGATATGGGGTAGAAAGGTGAGTTTATTATCAAACAGAATTCCAAGGAATTTATTTTCTTTAACAACTTTAATGGGTGCATTATAAAGCTTAAGTTCAGGGTCTAAATGCAGTTTTCGTTTGTTACAAAAATGCATACAGACGGTTTTTGAGTTTGAAAATTTAAAACCATTTTCTGTGACCCACTTTTCAATTTTATTTAAAGACAACTGTAGCTGTCTTTCTATATTGTTCATATTTTTAGCCCTATAACATATCAAAAAGTCATCTACATAGAGGGAGCCCTCAACATTTTGTTTTAATGTTTTAGCTAAACTGTTTATTTTTATACTAAATAAAGTGACGGAGAGGATACTTCCCTGAGGAACACCCATCTCTTGTTCAAAAGGGTCAGACATGGTCGTGTTAACTTTTACCTTGAACTGTCTATCTGAAAGAAAATTTTCAATGAAGGTAGGTTCCCCTTTCAACCCCATATCATTTAGGTCTTTTAAAATGCCATATTTCCAAGTGGTGTCGTATGCTTTTTCATGGTCGAAAAAGACCGACACCACGTGTTCACCCCTAGCAAACCCGTTGCATATGAAAGACTCGAAGCGAACGAGATGATCTAACGTGCTTCTGCCCTGCCGGAATCCACACTGTATATTAGACAGTAGACCATTGGTCTCAAGGAACCAAACAAGGCGATCGTTGATCATTCGTTCCATCGTCTTGCATACGCAACTTGTGAGGGCAATTGGCCGATAATTCGACGATTCAAAATGATCTTTACCGGGTTTTGGAATAGGGACAACTGTAGCAAGCTTCCACAAAGAGGGCAAATTACCTGTTTCCCAAATGTTATTTAGTGTATCCAAAAGTGTTTGTAATGATTTATCAGGAAGATGAGTCAGAAGTTTATAATGGATATCATCTGGGCCACATGCTGTATCATGGGCCTTTGCCAGAGAAGTTTTGAGTTCATCCAAAGAGAAAGAGCGGTTGTAGTCTTCTGTGTTTTTAGATTTAAAGTTAAGTTTAGTTTTTTCAGTGCGATGTTTGATTTGTTGAAATTCCTGAGAGTAATTTTGAGAAAAGGAATGCTTAGACAATGTTTCTGCAAGTTTATTCGATATGTCCCTTTCAGATGTTAGAAGGGTCTGGCCATCTTTCAGATGTGGACGTTGGTTTTTCGGTTTTTACCATTAATTTTTTGAATGAAATTCCAAACTTTGTTCATTGGTGTACGAGAATTTATTTTAGAGACGAAGTTGTGCCAAGAGGTTCGTCTTTTTTGTTTGAATGTTCGACGTGCTTTTGCACGGAATACACGGAAGTTACTTAAATTATCTTGGGTTGGATGCATATTGAATCGTCGTTCGGCCTTCTTTCTATTTTTCTTTGCCTCCTCACAATCATCATCAAACCATGGTTTGCTTGGTTGTTTAGGATTTGCCGAGGTTTTAGGAATGGTTCTTTCAGCTATCGATACTAACTTTTCATTAAATTTAAGGACTGGATTAATAACAGTACCAAAAGTTTCTTTCGTCTGTTCATCTCGACAGAGTTGCTCGAACAAAGGCCAATTGGCCTTGTCAAATTTCCAGCGAGCAACTCTCTCAGATGACGTGGGAAATAAATTTTCCAAAATAATTGGAAAGTGGTCGCTACCACAAAAATCATCATGGACTCGCCATGAGAAATCAAGTAATAGTGAAGGGTCACAAATTGTTAAATCGATAGCAGAGTACGAACCATTCCCCGGATGGAGATAAGTATCCGATCCGTCATTGAAGATGCACAAACTTTCCTGATTTAAAAAATCTTCGATCTTTTTGCCTTTGTCGTTTTGTGAGTTACTGCCCCATATAGGATTATGAGCATTGGAATCACCCATAAGAAGAAATGGGACAGGTAACTGATCTGTTAGAGTTTTAAGTTTACTAATTTCCAGGTTTGTGTTAGGAGGAATATAAACAGAGCATAGTGTAATAGTCTTATTAAGAGAAAGGCGAACTGCAACTGCCTGCAGATCGGTGTTAAAATTTATTTGACTATGAATAACGTTGTTTTTGATAAGGATTGAAGAGCCGCCTGCAGCCCTTTCATCCTGTTTAGTTCTTGTGCTGTAAAGAGAGTAATTTTTGATGTTTACATTATCGTTTTCCTGTAAGTGAGTTTCTTGGAGACGAAAGGCAACTGGTAGGAAAGATTGGACAAGTAAAGAAATTTCAATTAAATTAATTTTTAAACCCCGACAATTCCACTGAATTATATTGTTCATTTTAAGGGTGGGCGGATTGGGGAGTAGGTTTTCCTTAGTTGTTCAGTTGAACAACTTCTGCGCCTGCCGCCAGAAGCGCTGGAATCTCTGGCGTTACGAGAATTCCCAGCAGGAACTGAAATATTCCCCAAATGGATTCTTCTGGTTCATTTGAGAGGCGACTGGGTGATTGTTTGTTTCTAGCTTTTTCATTGGAAGACGATGGTGTAGTTTTTTGGGACGATGAGGAAGACTTTTGGTTTGAAGGTATGGAAGTTCTTTGTCTGGCAGTCGGTCTTTGTTGTTTACTGGTAGTGTCTGAAGTATTTAAAGAACCAGACGTTTGAGAAGAGTTTGATGTAGAAGACAGTTTAGATTGAGAAGTTTGAAGTAAGAGTGTTGGTACTTCTGATCCATCAGGCCAAGTGAATTCAGTTTGGGTTGCAAAAGTTTTGGTTTGTGAGGTTTTGACTTTATCAGCGTAAGAGGTTTGAACAGAGTTATTCAAGACAGAGACCATTCGTTTCGCTTCCTGATAGCTTAATTTTTTTTCAGTTTTGATTTTTTGGATTTCTAATTCCTTTTTATACAATTCACAATTTCTTGAATTAGCCAAATGATTCAGTCCACAGTTTGCACACTTTACTGTACCGTCACATTCAAAACTTCAGTGGCCCTCTACAGAACATTTGACACATCTTTCAGTACCACGACATGAACCTCTACTGTGTCCAAATTTCTGGCATTTGAAACGAGTAGGGTTAGGTATGTATGTGTCAACTTTCATTCTATAGGGTCCTATGTAGATATGTTCAGGTACAGTAGTGAGGTTGAATGTAATAAGGTATGTATTCAGTTTTACAATTTTTCCTTCGGATTTTTTAGTAAACCTTTTCACTTTTGAGACATGTTGAGAGATTCCAATTCTTCCTGAATTTCTTCTTCAGACAACTCATACAAATCACGGTCTCTGTCTCGAATAACCCCCATGGAAGAATTGAGTGTTCGGTGTGGGGTTACCAAGATCTCAACATCAGAAATACAAGTCAGAGAAAGGAGATTTTTTGCCTGTTGTGGTCTAATGCATTCTATAAGTAGACTTCCACTTCTCATTTTGGTAACTTTTTGAACTTGTCAAGCGCAGCTTTGAATTTTTTTCTGTAGTAAAAAAAAAGAAAGTTTAGTCAAAGGTCTGTCAGAATTTTTACTTGTCAAAACTAAAAATTTAGGAAATTTGTTAGATGTTGTGTTTTGTTATTTTGAAATTCGCTCCTCATCGTCACTATAATCACATTTCCGTTTAGAGGGTGTTTGTTTTTGGTTGTTTTCTGATTTCTTCATGATGATTTATAAAGTTTCACTGCCCTTGCTCCCCGCCCACCTCGGAGCAGCACCACAACGATGTATGCTTGCCACATATGTGACAAGCACTAGGGCTAAAGGACAGGATACTCGCATAGAGTACTTTTAATTAGACACAAGCTTCGTGTCGGGGGTTACCCGACGAAACAACTGTCCAAAGTAGATTCTACACGATTGACCCATGAGCCACCGCCTTCTTGAACTAATCTTAAAGATGGTGCTATTGTCGCACAGTTTTATATAAGATCATGTTGAAGGGCTTGGCGTGACCAGCCGATTGATCGAGACCGGGCCCATCCGACCGCCCGTTTCAGATAATGTAGGGGCCAAAGTGGCGTGTTTCAACCACCAGGATTTCGTCCTCTATCCTTACGGGTATCCACACACGGCAAACATGTGGCCTCATTAAGCCGAGGAAGCCTTACCCCATTAGCCACCGCCTTCTCCGCTGCCTCCGTCAGTGGCTATCTTCAGAGACCCCAGAACCAAAACATCAATCTCATACGATACCTGCATACCACCCTAACCCGACCCATGGTATCGAGGTGTCATAAAAGGTTCATCTGGGTCTCTTCAAATAACCACGAGAAAACAGCAGAGGGCTAGACATGACCAGTAAGTGGCCAGACCGAGGCAATCCAGCCAATTTTGGAGCTGGTTGTTTACATATTTCAAAACCAATGCGAGACCGAAAACACATTTGAAACAGTTGATACAAAGATCTAATTCAAAAGTAAAGAAATTTTGAGCTTGTCAAAGTTTGTGACCCATTAGCCAACACCAATCCCGCCAAACAGCAATTTGGAATTTGATTAATCAGTTTGGGGAGAAAAAAATATAAATAAGTGTTACAAAAAGGGACTGATGTGACCAGCCGATTGACCGAATCGGGTCTATCCGGCCTCCCGTCTAGGTAAAGACTGTGCTCCAGATGGTGATCGGAACCGTTTTTCCGGCCATCCAGAAACACTCCCTATTACCGACACGGGTTTGCGACACACGGCAAACGTGTCGCCTCTTTAGGGGCCTCTTACGCCAAGCCGAGGAGCTGTGGGCATATTCTATTAATGTCCCCGGGACCCACACGGGGGGTTTCAGAGGAGAAGATTCTTGTAAAAGTTAAAAGACGAAGACGACGGACGACGACGGACGACGACGGACGCCAAGTAATGAGAAAAGCTCACTTGACCTTTTAGGTCAGGTGAGCTATAAATGTGTTGACTCTTTGAAACCCAGAGCGAGACTGAGTCCGTGCATGACATGTACACAAAAATGAAAAATTATTTGACGTGGGTGTCGATAAGTAAACGTACTTCATAGAAAATACATAAATGGCAAGGTAGATAGTCAAATATAAGTAAAATAACATCTTTGGCGTTATGATGTATACAAAACATACCATATGTAAGATAACTGTACCGCAAAAAGTTAGTGTGCATACTTAGTAAATGAATTGAAATTAAGAATTTTTTCATTAATTCCACGGGGTCGGAGTGTGCCCAGGCTAAAAATTATTTTCTGCTCAAGGCGTTGTCTGTATTGTCTTCCTCCGTTAACTGTCCTTAAAACGGTTACGCGGACGTCTGACGAGCTGTGACCAGGCAATCGAAAGTGACTGCCAACTGGACAATCAGTTCCATTCTTTATAGAACGCAAGTGTTCCGCAAACGGTCACAAAGGCGACGACATGTCTCTCCGATATATACCTTATCACAATTCGTACAGACGATTCCGTAAACCAAATTTTTATCAGTACAGATATACCCGTTTCGAATTACAGGATGCGGTGCCAATACAACTAGGAGCAAGCCACTCCCAGGAGTACCCGGTAAGACGAACTTTTTCTGGCGCAAGTACAGATGTTTGGAATGAGTTTCTGCGCTATTTTGAGAATTTGGCAGAACTGAATGGATGGAAATCGGAGAAGTCCAGGAGGGTACTACTCAGCACATTACGGGGACAAGCAGAAGCTTTTGCGTATGGATTGCCACTAGTCATTCAAAGAGATTATGGAAGACTCAAGCAGAAGATGGAGGAAAGATTCGGGCATACGGCAATTAAAGAGAGGTATATCGCTGATGCCAAGCTGAGGAAGCGGCAACAAGGAGAACCGCTACGTGATTTTGGACAGGCTATAGAGGATTTATACAGAAGGGCCTACCCGGATAACCCGGATATAGTAGAAGAGAATGCTATAAAGGCATTTCTCGACAAGTGTGGCCATGCAGAAGATTTTAGGTTAGCAGTGAAACGTACACGTCCAAAAACCCTGCAGGAAGCTGTTATCAACGCAATGCAGGAGGAGTGTCTCAGAGTAGGGGAGCGGGAGCTAACCAAGGAGAAGCCTGTCAATCGTCCTGTCTATGAAGTGGGAGACAGACCAAGAGGATTAAATATGGTGACAGATGCCGAAGGGTCCCCAAGCGCAGATCCGGAGGACAGAACTGTACCATTTAGAAGTGTGCACACGTACAGAGACCCGCCGCCCAGGTTTGGACGAGGGTCCTGGAATAGACCCTATTATCGAGGGCGAGGAAGAGGAACTCCCAACTTTGGGAGAAGGAATTGGCAGGAGCCAGGTGGTCCCAAGGAGACGGCCACTAAGGACTCCGGAAACCAAGCGTTAAACTAGAAGGGGCCGGTACCAGAGGCCAGGTACCGGTCGTCTCGGAAGGGCCTCAAAGAGAATACAGATTTACAATGAAGAGGTTCCTTAGAAAATGGAAGAGGAAAAAGTCAGGAGAAGAGTCCAAGAAGGATGGCTCAAGTAGTGATGGTCCTAACTCTAGTAACGTGGGAGCAGGACCCCAGAGGATCCCAAGGAGATGGGAGAAGAAGTACAACAGGAGAAGGTCAGAGGTTTATCGGGAATGATTGTGCGCGGCCAGGTTGAAGGAGCATCTATTGATTGGAAGATAGACACTGGTGCTAAAAGCACGTTTATAACCAAATAGACATTCGACTTGATCATAGATAAGCCAATACTGGAGGAAGTAGACAGTAGCTATGTAACTGCCAGTGGACAGAAATTGGAGTGTTATGGCCAAGCACAGATGAATATCGCCTTTGGCGATAATATCTACCACACGAAGTCGTTGTTGGCGTAGTCAGGCATAATTTAATTGGTGAAGACTTTATCACCAAGGACAGATGTAACTGGGATCATGATGAATCCAGTTTTGTTATAAAAAGGAGTATGGTACCCCTTGGGGAATCTGATAGGACCAGGAGAGCGGCCAGGGTCATTGCCTTGGAAACCACCCTGGTACCTGCAAGACACGAAGCAATAATAAGATCGGGTCTGACAACAAGGACCCGTGGTCAGAGAAATCCCAGTTCTCTTGGGATTCTGACCCCTGAGCGTTCATTTATGGAACGTCATGGACTTGCGCTGGCTAAAACGTTAGTTGATGCAGCAAATGAAGTTGTTTTTACAAGGGTGTATAACCCTGGGCCAAATGACGTAAGAGTATACAAACATACTCATATGGCGATTTTTACGCCAGCGTGTCGATAGGGACCGGTAATAAATCTACGTGTCCCGACACAAAGTGACTATGACATTGAGGAAGTCGATAAAGAGGGAGAGTTGCCAGAACACATGGTACCTGTTTTCCAGGAAGGATGTGAAAATCTGGACGATGCCCAAAAGGGAAAATTGAAAACGTTTCTTATTTACAACCAGAACTGTTTTGCTCGATCTGGCGAGGTAGGACGAACCAACATGGGAGTCCACAGGATACGACTGAAAGATGATAAGCCAGTACGGGAACCACCAAGACGTATTCCGTTGTATAAACGACAAGCCCTTGAAGATGAAATCAAGAAACTTGAAGAGAAAGGATTAATAGAGAAGTCTACCATCCAATGGTCTTCACAAACTGTGATGGTCCAGAAGAAAGACGGCAGCTGGAGAATGTGTGTCGATTATAGGAAGCTTAACGAGAAGACCATCAAAGACGCTTATCCATTGACCAGGATAGATGAAAATCTAGATGCTCTTGAAGGCGCCCAATGGTTTTCGTCCATGGACTTAGACATGGCCTACCATCAGATTCCCATGGCCGATGAGGACAAAAGTAAAACAGCTTTCGCCACACCAAGAGGGGGCTTGTACCAGTTCACCACAATCCCCTCCGGGTTATGTAACGCGGCTAGCACCTTCGAGAGAATCATTGAAAGAACAATAACAGGTCTTCAATGGGAGATTGCAGTCCTCTACATAGATGACATTGTTGTGTATGGAAAGTCATTTGAAGGACACCTTGGGAACCTACAGAAAGTACTCGACAGATTATCAGAAGCTGGGTTAAAGTTAAAACCAAAGAAGTGTCACTTGTTACAAAAGGAAATAACTTTTCTAGGTCATGTAATATCCAGAGATGGTGTCAAGACGGATCCAGCCAAGGTAGCTGCAGTAAAGGAGATGCCAAGACCGACCAATGTTACGCAGACCAGAAGTTTCTTAGGAATTACTTCCTATTATAGAAAGTATGTACAGTCATTCTCAAGAATTGCAAAACCACTCTTCGATCTAACTAAAAAGGATAACAAGTTTATCTGGACTGATGAATGTGAGAGGAGTTTTCAGGAGCTAAAGGAGAAGCTAATAAGTGTTCCCATCCTAGCGTTCCCACAAGCTAATGGGAGTCAGTTTATATTAGATACGGATGATAGTGCATATGCGATAGGAGCAGTACTGTCCCAAGTACAAGACGGCAAAGAGAGAGTGATAGCCTACGGTAGTCTATGTTTGGATAAACCGGAGCGGAACTACTGCGTAACCAGGAGAGAGATGCTAGCTGTTGTATGTTTCACCAAATACTTCAAACACTACCTGCTGGGAAGGAAATTCTTGTTACGAACAGACCATGGCTCCCTGTCATGGCTACAAAAATTCCGGGACCCGGATGGACAGATCCACTGATGGATACAACAGTTAAGCCCTTTTCATATGGAGATAGTACACCGCCCTGGTGCACGCCACGGTAATGCCGATGCCATGTCCCGGCTAATAACGTCAAATGGTGATGTCTGTAAGCAGTGCGAAATGCCTTGGGATTTTGAATATAGGGGTCCCAGGACCACAGAAGTAATAAACATGAAAGAAGGAAAAGACAATCAGTCGGTGGATTTACTGTCAGATGATTCCAACTCAGCCGGAAGAAGACCAGCCACCTTGTCCTTCGCCAAAAAATCGTACTGAATCAGGAGTCAACGCTCCCGGAGGAGCTCCCGTTTTAAGAAGGGGGAAGAAGCCAAACAGACCGAAGCCAGCCAAGCAAAAGTCGATACCCAATGAAGATTTAACCGACTTAAACAACATACGGCAAAAGCAAGAACGAGATGATGTCTTAGGAAAAATTTTAAAGTTAAAACTTAAAAATACAGAAAAACCTACTTGGGATGAAATCAGCAACGAAGGGAAAAGTTTTAAAACTTATATAGCCAAGTGGGAGTTACTCCAAATAAAGAATAATGTCTTATGTTTACTCTGGCAGGACCCAGATAGGAAGCCGAGGTGGAAAATTTGTACTCTTAAATCATTACTAGAAGCGGTACTTTATTATTTACATGATGCACGAACAGCTGGACATCAAGGAATTAAGAAGACCTATGAAAAAGCAAAGTTATCCCCGTTTTTCTGGAGCAATATGCAAAGAACAGTAAAGGACTATGTAAATATGTGCGATATTTGCGGAGAACAGAAGAATCCAGCTTTTAAGAAACGTCACAAAATGAAGTCCTATATGGTGGGAGTACCTTTCGAAAGGATAGCAAAAGACATAGCCGGTCCTTTTCCTGTCACTGAAAATGGAAACAAATATATTCTTGTAGTGGCTGACTATTTCACAAAGTTGACAGAGGCCTATGCGATTCCTGATACTCGAGCTATAACTGTATCAAATACCATATTTAGAGCATGGATTAAAAGATACGGATGTCCCAGGGAGTTACACTCAGATCAGGGGGACAGTACGAGGGCCAGATTTTCCAGGAGCTGTGCAAGTTTCTCGACATTAGAAAGACCAGAACAACGCCCTTACACCCTAGATCCGATGGCATGGTTGAGCGTATGAATAAGACAATAAATAATATGCTGTCAAAGTACATCAAGGCACATCAGAAGGACTGGGATGACTATTTAGATTCAATAGTTATGGTATACAACTCGACAACTCATGAGAGCACGGGACAAACCCCCCACAGAATGGTATATGGAGAAGAAATGCGGTTTCCGCTCGATTTTATTTCCGACGATATAGAAGATGAAGAACCATCGACAGACACTTTTGCGACAGAGTATATTTTGGACTTACAACAAAATTTGCGAGAAATTCATAAACTTGCCAGGGAGCAACTTGGGAGCGCTGCTGAAAGACAAAAATCTGCGTATGACAATTTTGTTCATAGTAAAAATTATGAAGAGGGAGATTTAGTGTGGCGGAACCAGAAGAAAAATGTTCTGGGAAAGAAATAAAAAAATGCAAGGCACTGGACGGGACCCTGGATTATTATGGAGAAATTAAACGAAGTACTTTTTAAAATCCAACATTCTAAAAATTCAAAACCTGTAATTATTCATGGAGACAATTTAAAACCGTATAATGGCAGAAAGAAATTTGCGTGGTTTAATTCCAATCACAACATGCACAATGTAACCGATTCAGAGTCAACGGAAAATTCCCACGAGGCAGAGCTGCCCAACCTTGAAAATTTTACACAAAACACGCAGGACAACGAAGTAGGTCATGACGAAAGAATTTCACGACCTGAAAACGATGATCCAGAAATGCCTACAACAACCAATGAGAATGCTGGGGACCCCCCGGAAAATTATCGGGAGCTAGGAGTCCGAGATCGTGCTGAAGATTATGCACTCCCCAAATTGCGCGGTGCAGATGCGCAAAGGTGTGATCGAGAGAAACGAAAAAGGATAGTGCCAAGAAAACTGAAAGATTACGTGTTGTCTTTGATAGAAGTAAACATGGATGAGAGGACAAATAAGAAACAGGGATACTGTGGTATTTGCAAGATAACCTTCGGCAGTAAGAGAAATCTCCGTAGGCACAACAACCAGTTTCATAATCAAAATGCCAAAGTGGTGCTTGCACGAACTGTGATAAACACTTTTTCCGACGGGAAAACTTCCGTGAGCACCTCCGTTTTGCTCACAATTATTCGTTGGAGGTGGCCCAGGACATGGCTAGGCAGACTTTGTTTGAATACTGCAATCGGGATGACTTGCCGGAACCCAGCTTCCCGGCCAGAGACGGGGAATCACAAGCAGAGGCAGCTGGTAGTGCGACTGGAAGCAAAAGAAAAGTGGAAGTTTCAGAAGATGAGGTTGAAGAAGGATTCAAGAGTTTCAAGATCAAAGTAGACAATACTAAGAAAAGGAAAAAGGATGTCGAAGAAGTTGACGAGCGCGACGAGGAAATTTATTACAGTGATGAGGAGGAGCCAGTTCGCGAGAACCATGAAACAAAGTCAAAGAACACTGTTCAAAAGAAAGATCGGGAATCTCAGGCATGTGAATCAGGTGGTAATACGGAAATTGAACTGATATCTCTGACACTGTTGCAGAAGAAAACAACAGACGCGAATGGAAATGTTATGGTTTCAAGAGAACAACATGTTAATACTAGTCTTCACTATGATCCTGCTATGTATCCGTGGAGAGATTTCATGGAGTATTTTCTTCAGCAAGTACGGCTGCACTTTCGCGAAGCCAACCGAGAGACAGGACCGTCCGTGGTTAGGATCGACGAGAGCAGTGACTCCGAGGACGAGTGAAGAAGATGACTATGAACATTATACTTGACATTGTTTTTCTTATTTCTTGTTTATTAGTATATTTTTTTTATGGAGAAATTAAGTCCTGCTAGGACTTAATTTTACTAAAGGTCCCTGTGGGAACTTTAAATTCCAAAATTGATTGCGTTATTTTATATACAAAAGGTCCAAAATTAAATGGTACCTTTACTCAGATTTGTTTTTTTTTAGATAAAAGTGGTAGTTTGTATTTTGTTTTAAAATTTGATATTTTTTTATATATATATACTGGGACCCTTGCACATTTTTAGTTTGAAAGTCTGATAGGAATGGGACCATCCTGGGACCCCATTCCAGTGGACTTTTATGAATATTTAGCTAATATTGGTTTAACATTCCATTTAAGAAGGTTCTATGTCTCATATAAGTTGAAAAGTTTAATTTTAATACATTTTTGTAATTTGCTAAGTCTTACGGGTTAATTTTATACTGAAAGTCCTCCAGGAACTTTCAGTTTATTTTATTGAGACATTCAGAGGTTGTTATTATACAGTACATTTTCCATTTAATGTTGTCGAATAATTATTTTCTATGATTTCAATAATTAGTGCTATAAATTGCTCAGGGACATTTTTACGCAAAGGGTTACCCAGGTTTTCTAATGTTTATATTGTGTAGATGTTAGGGTTTTTTCTTGATTGTTGCCATTTAAGGATACAGAAGTTGTCCTAGTGATTTGAAATCCGCGCTATATATTTTTATAATTTTGTATCTAGTCAGGGAATAGTATTAATACATTTCTTGCCATACCGGTATGTCAATTGTTTTGTTATGAGATATATTGTTATTGTTAAATTTCATAAGTATTAGCCAAAATTCACCTTATCATACTCATTTTATATTTTATTTTCATTGATTCAGTCTTTTTAAACTGAACAGTGGAAGTTCAGTCTTAAGCGAAGGGCTGTGTAGTGAATTTTGCATGTTTAGCCTTCCCCCTTTTTGTAAAATCCATTATGTTAACCTTGGTGCTAGTCATTATATAAATTTCATCATTCATATTTCTGTTAAGTTAAATTTAGAACATTGTTTGTATAACTGTACTTGAGGCCTTCAGTAATTTTCCATATTTCATCATGTTTACGTTTATGAGGCCAAGGATTAATGCCACATGTGTTTGGTAATTAGGTCATGAACTGTATAGGGTCCTTGTTGGTATCCCAATACTTGATCCTAGGGGTCCTATATGGTATCCCAAGGTCTCTTTGGTAGTGTCCCGGACAGGTGGTCCCACTGGGAACCCTGGGTCCCTTAAGGGATTTGTATGGGACCCCAAGTGAATTACATCAGAAATGACCTTGGGTATTTCATCAGGAATATTTTAGAATGCTTCCTGTGACCCAATTATTTTGGTATATAAGGCCCGTTCTTTTGTTAATTGGGGCTCCACTGATTCCACTTTATACTTTTCAGTTCGGCTCATATTATTTTACTCTGTTAATCTTATACTTTTATGTAACTGGAATTTATTGTGACATGTTTTACACTTAATACAAAGATTTCACTAGATTGACTTGTTTATTTAATGAAATTGCAGTCATACAAGGATCCATTTATTTTTATGTGGCCGAGGACTCTGGGCTACCACGTTTAGAGGACTCGAAAAGGAAGCACCACTGAGCTCGTCATTTCGTAACTTGTAATAAACTCCCGTGGTATACCCCCCTCCCTTTTTATCGCCACAGAAATTTTAAAAATTATCCAAATATAGACATTAAATATCATTTTAAAGAGAATTTCAAGAGAAACACAATGCAAATTTCCATGATATCTTGAATAATTAAAATAGTTATGCTCAAAAACGTTTTTCAGAATTTGAAGTTTTTTTCTGTCTGCATTGACTGAATACAATCAACATGGAGTATGACATAGTTTTAACAGGATAATTCATTCCAGAGGTCATTCTAGTTGCTTGCTTTGATAAAATATCTCATTACTATACTGAAATCACAATAACTCACTGTTTTAAATGATGATTTCAATGTCCCCGCGTCGATATTCTTCTGAAAGTCTGTATGTATAAATGGCCTGGTCTCCACTGTGAATAATCTGGCACATGAAAAAAGACAATTCAGCATTAAACAAGGCTAAACTTTCAATTTCTCAAATGTTGATTAAGAAAAAAGTAAACAAGGTCCAATACGGTCTGGAAAATATTTTCAAAACAAATCATGATGCAGAAATTTAGTCACAATTTTTTTTTAATTCATTCATACATTTTGTTTTTTTGGAGAATATTGCCTTTCTGACATAAACGACATATCTGTTATCTTTTCATACATATTATAAACTGGTTAATTAATTATTTGAAAATTTATGGCACGTGGTCTATATTTGTAATATCCTACTTTTATCATTGTAATATTTTAGTTATCTTTCTTAGTATAGATCTATTTAATTTCATATCTGTTTCCTTATTTGTTTTGTATACTATTATCACCAGGCATGTTTCCAGAATAAACTATGTAAATCCTTTGTCTTCATCTGAACGCCTAAAAACCTCCGGAATATTACAATGGCGACGAGATAAACAACGAAACTTAAGCAAAATCATGGCAGGTAGTCTTCCACCTTATCTAACATTTGATTACGCCTGTGACAAGTCCAATGCAGGTCCCAGGTGGGAACAATGGGTCTCGCGACTCGAAAATTTATTTGTTGGTCTGAAAATTGATAATGACGATCGCAAACGTGCACTTCTTCTCCACTATGCTGGCGAAAGTGTTTATGACATTTATGATGCCGAGAAAGGAGCAACTGAGGCTTCATATGGGGCAACAAAACAGGTGTTAACAACTTACTTCGAACCAAAGAAAAAGACACAAATGGAGGTGTACAAATTCCGTTCATACAAACAAAAAGAAGGTCAGTTACTTGATGAATTTGTGACCGAACTAAGAAGATTAGCAAAAACATGTGAATTTACAAGTGTAGACAATGAAATCCTATCTCAGGTAATTCAAAATTGCAAGTCTAACAGATTACGCAGGAGAGCTCTGAGAGAGCCTGATAAGACATTAAATGACATTCTAACACTTGGTAGACTCTAGAATTGGCTGATTTTCAAGCAACAGAAATGGAGAGGGAATCTGTAAATAAAGTTACAAACACAAATAGAACAAATCCCAAAACAAATTATAAACACAGAAAAGGCCAACAAATGTCAGTCCCAAACTACCCTAGGCACTCAACCAGACAGACACAATGCAGAAATTGCGGCGGCCAATTTCCTCATAGAAATGAACAGTGTCCAGCGCATGGTAAAACCTGCAATGCATGCCATTAACAGAACCACTTTTCCAAAGTATGTCGTGGAAAACAAAATAGATATAATGGCGCAAGTAGACAAAACACAAAAGATAGACACGTAAATGAAATTCAAACTGAAAATACTGAAAGAGAGACGTGTCAAGACAGTTTGGACAGTTCTGATGAGGAGTATTCCTATAGTATAAAAGAAGCAGAGACAATTTGTTCAGTAAAGAAATCACCCTTTGCTACAATAAAAGTAAACACAAAAAATCGATACTAGTACAACAGTCAATATTTTAGATAAGACACACCGAAACATTGGTTCTCCAAAACTAAACAAAAATGACACAAAACTTTTGCCTTATGGAGGTGGTAAACCCCTTGAGGTCACAGGAGCATGCGAGTTACAAGTTGAAACAAAAGACAAATATGGTGTTCACAAGTTTTATGTTGTTAAAGGTGGCCATGGTGCGTTGATTGGTTATCCGACAGCATGGCAACTAGGACTGGTGAAAATTATTCAACCAATAAGTCTACAGGCTCCTAAACTGAGGTATCCTGATGTTTTCAGGGATGAAATATGAAAATACAAAGGAGGGTCAGTAAAGTTACACATTGACACCAATGTTCGACCTGTTGCACAGAGAAATAGGAAAACCGCTTTTCACCTGAGGCCGAAGGTAGAAAAAGAGATTCACAAACTGCTTGATCAGGACATTATAGAGAAAATAGGAAACACTCCGACACCCTGGGTATCACCCATTGTCACACCACGTAAGAAGAATCCAGATGAAATCCGATTGTGTGTTAACATGAGGGAGGCCAATAAGGCCCTTATAAGAGAAAGAAATTTGTTGCCGACAGTAGAGGAACTAATTCATGATCTAAATAATGCTTCAGTCTTTAGTAAAATATACCTAAGGGCAGGTTATCATCAGTTAGAATTAGATGAACCATCTAGATATATAACTACATTCAGCACACACTTAGGATTATTTAGATATAAGAGACTAAATTTTGGCATATCATCTGCATCAGAGATTTTTCAAGAGACAATTCGCTGTGTTATTCAAAACGTTTAAAATGCCAAAAACATTTCTGATGAATCATAATATATGGAAAGTCCCAAGAGGAGCATGACCAAGCTCTAGATGATACACTACAAGCATTACAAAGAAACGGCTTGACTGTAAATAAAGACAAGTGTGAATTCAACAAGAACAAAGTTACATTTTTTGGGGTCGTATTCTCAAAGGAGGGTATTTCACCTGACCCTAAGAAAGTTCAAGCAGTCAAAGATACTGAAGAACCAACAACCGTTCCAGAGCTTCGCAGTTTCCTTGGCACGACAAATTACTCATCTCGATTTATCAGACACTATGCATCTATTTGTGAACCATTACGAAGGTTAACACGACACAACATGGATTGGGAATGGAATCCTTAGCAACAGGAGGCATTTGACAATCTTAAAAAAGAGCTATCTAGTGAGACAGTGATGACTTATTTCAACCCGTCTTTACAAATTGACATACTAGTTGATGCTAGTCCAGTGGGACTTGGAGCGATTATCTCACAAAACCAACAGACAATAGCACATACAAGCAGAGCATTGACTGACGTAGAGTCGAGGTACAGTCAAACTGAAAGAGAGGCGCTGGCCATAGTATGGGCCTGTAAACATTTTGACATTTTCATTCGTGGAGCAAACAATGTTAATGTAATAACAGATCATAAGCCGCTAGAAAGGATTTGGCAAAAGGCCAAAATACCACTGAGAATAGAACGATGGGGGTTACGGCTGCAACCCTATAAGCTTACAATTAAATATCAACCAGGACGTGATAATCCTGCCGATTACATGTCCCGTCATCCCACTGCCATGTGTAGCAAGAAGCGATCACACGAGGAAAGGTTGCTGAACAATATGTCAACTTTATCGCAAATCAGGCACTTCCAAATGCAATGACACTAAGCGAAGTCAAATGTGCAAGTATGACAGATAGGACACTGCAAAAGGCTATCGAATTGATACGCAATGGAAAGTGGTATGAGGTAAAGAAATTGCAAGATCCAAATGTAGATACTCAAGAACTTCAGTTATATCGCAGCATACAAGATGAACTCGTTGTACATGATGAGAACATTTTACTCAGAGACAACAGAATCGTAATGCCAACTCCACTTCGTGACCGTGCTGTTAGTCTCGCACATGAGGGCCATCAAGGACTAACAAAGACAAAAGCTTTTAGTCGATCTAAAGTTTGGTTTCCCGGTATCAATGACCGAGTAGATTCACTGATCAAAGACTGCATAGCATGTCAAGCTGTAACACGTTCAAAACTAATGGAACCACTAAAAATGTCAGAAATGCCAGGAGAACCGTGGACGGCACTAAGCGCAGATTTCTGTGGTTCACTACCGTCTGGAGACTACTTATTTGTGATTACTGACGAATACTCCAGATACCCTGTAGTCGAGATAATTCGATCTGTGTCAGGTCACACTGTCATACCAGTGTTAGACAAAGTACTTGCAGCCTATGGAATCCCTAAAACCATAAAAACAGACAATGGTAGTCCATTTAATTCGTATCAGTTTCGTGAATATGCTGAAAATACAGGATTTGCACACACAAGAAGATCACGCCCAGATGGCCACGAGCAAATGCACAAGCAGAATCATTCAATGAACCTCTAATGAAAAACATCAAAGCAGCAGAAATAGAGAGGAAAAGTTGGAAACAATCCATGTATCAATTTTTAAGACAGTACCGTATGACACCACACAGCTCTACAGGAGTGACACCATTCAAACTTTTATTTGGAAGAGAGTCAAACACAAAACTACCGAGCATATCGAGAGCAAAACGACCAGAACTAGATGAATTTGCACGTCAAAATGATGAAAACGCAAAGACACGTATGAAGACATTAGCCGATATGCGAAACAAAGCTAAACCGAGTGACATTGAAGAAGGAGACAATGTTCTAATAAGAAATGAAGTAAAGGAAAACAAAACTACTCCGTCATTCTACCCAATACCGCAAACCGTTGTCAAGAAGAAAGGAACTATGATAACCGTTTCTAATAATAACGAAAAGCACACAACACGCAATGCTTCACTCTTCAAGAAAACAAATCACAATGCTAAATTCTCAGATCAAATGGATGAAGAAGAAGAACTCGATATTAATATTTATTCAAAGGACAACGATAAAACTAAGACTCCAATTCAAGGCCGTCCAACACGTGTTCGCAAACCACCATCCTATCTTCAAGATTATGAGTGCAAAGTGAGGGGCATAATAATCCCCTAAAATATTCATTCATAAAGAATTACGTGTTTAAGGAAAGTGTGATGGGGCATAATAATCCCCTTTTCGGTGCATAGGTTTTTTTTCGTTTAATAGTTGAGTAGAAAGTTAGTCGTAGTTCAAATGTAGATTAGAAATAATTGACTGTGTAGATAAATCCGACATTATTTGTAGGTACTACACAGTCAACAATATGAAAGATTTATTTACAAAGGTTGCTGGCAACCGTATTTTACAATATTTAAAGGACGTGGGACTATATTCGAGAATATAGTCTGTCTGACTGCATTCCTGATTATAGTCCTTAACCAGAATTTTAATTTGTTACATGTTCTGACCGATTTTATTTCATTGTTTGTTTCTGTGATATTATTCAAGTCTGTGATATTGTTAAATGTTCTGTAGTGTTTTGTTTGATATTTTTTTTTATTGTTTATACTACCATATCTTACTTGTAAATAGTTTATTGGTTTTAGATGTTGTGTTAAATTTTAACCACTTCCACTCAAATTAGTTCTCGCCGTGATATTGGCTGCAATATCGCCAGCTCGGCGTTAAAAAATATTCAATCAATCAATAGATTAGAAATATGTGAGAATAAAACCCGTCCGACATTTCAAATGAGAACTACAGAAAATATTCAAAGACAAATATGAACATTTGATTTTTAAACTCTATTTGACAGTTAACTATTTAAGAAACTACAAGTACAATATTGATAGACAATCGAAAATTTCTATCCGTTCGATATGTTTATTTGCTTACAAGATACATGAACACTATAGACTCATTGTTTTATAGGGGAATCAATTGTTCAAAGTAAAATATAGAAGTACATTCATTCAACATTTTAAAGTTCATTCATACAGTCATTCAATACATTCATTCAACATTTTTGTGAAAATTGTTTGTCAATCATTTTTCCATTTTATCTTGTTCAATGATAATCTAGTCAAAGAAAAGATTTTCTAATCATTTTAATATCTATTTTTATTTTAAGAATTTATACATTTTAAAAAGAAAAATTATTATTTTTATTTTAGATTCAAAATCCAACAAAGGGAGGAATGTAATATCCTACTTTTATCATTGTAAGATTTGAGTTATCTTTCTTAGTATAGATCTATGTAATTTCATATCTCTTTCCTTATTTGTTTTGTATACTATTATCACCAGGCATGTTTCCGGAATAAACTATGTAAATCCTTTGTCTTCATCTGAACGCCTAAAAACCTCCAGAATATTACAATATTTGTCTTGATTATAAAACTTTGAGTATTCCATAATCTGCCCTAAAAGATTGCTTAATTTTAGAATATATATCGTGACTGAAATTTTGTAAGTAAAATTCAATCCAAATTGCAAAAAGAAGAAAGAAAATGATTATCCATTTTAACAATTTTAGGGGTTGTTTGAGGCATTGCTAATTCAATACTGATCCCTGCATATACTAATTGTGTGTACCGTTGATATAACATGTCCTGTCCATGAAGCCTTTACCGACCCATCTTTCCCTTCAAAATACATCTTTATTGCCTTTCCCACTAAGATGGCAACATCCTCCTCTTGATTGTCCACAATATTGGACGTTATTGTAAAAGCATGCTCTACTAGTTTTTTGACATTACAAGTAAGTTCTTCTACTGTAAGATTTACACGACGATTACATGTACTTATCACCTTTGTAAAATTAAACCAATCTTTTTCCTTGGTTTTTAGCATAAGAACATGTCTTCTAAAATTCAGTCCGGCTTTTAACGCTTCTATTTTATCCCTGTTGCATTGGATGATTGTCCCGATATGTAAATTTACTTGTGCATCTGTTTACCACAATCCCCAATCTAAGATTGCACTGGTATAGCCTTCTAACGTTTTAATTCTTGTTCTTTCCGTTTCCTCTGCTTTCTTCATCTTTTTCAAATTTGCTCTCCGACACCTCTCTATTCCCAAAAGACGTTCCTTAAACTTTTGACGTGCTGACTTGACATCTTTTCTGGCCTTACTCAACAACAATGACTTTTCTTGCTCATTTTTGCCATTAAGTCAATCATTAGTTTTATAGTGAACAAACACAATATACGCAGAAACCTATGTTTATGTAAAAATGAAAAAAAATATAGAGTTGGAATGTGTTTTCACTATTGAGATTTTATTTGCGCCAACCTCTCCTGTACAAAATATGTCATGCATACTGAAAAAACATGCTACCAGGGCAAATTATGGCCAATATTAAATCAAAAACATACTTCTATAATTATAAACTAAAATTAACTACGTCTGAATGAAAATAAAAAAGTGTTGGGCATTGCTAATTAAATTGATTAATTTTATTATGCCAAGTTACATGGGGAAAGCAATGTTTTAGTGCAGGATTCTCACATATTAAATCGAACACAACCTATTTCTGTTTAATAAGAAGCCTGTCATTTAAACTAAAATTAACTTAGAAAACGTCGACATTTATTAATTAAAATGAGCTAACAACCTCCGTTTCTTGGATTGTGAAAAACTGGGCCAAACCGGAAGTTAAAAGGGGAAGTAACTTGTAATATGAGTAGAATGAGAAGTTCAACCGTTGCTTTGAAAAATTGTTTGCGCCACTTTGCGCCAAGATTATTGTTAAGTTTATGGTGTAATACTAAACTTTTACCAAAATGTGACATTTGATAGAAAAAAACGAACTTCAACAATCAGTGGGCCATCTTGTTCTGCCATTCTTCATCTTTAAAACGAGGTACACAATGTGTGTTTTACATCATCAGAAAATGAGAAGTCACGTTAAGAAGCATGTGACACACCGCTTCCTTGCTCAAAATGGCTGATCCACTTTCTTCCGGATGTCAAAATAAAGTGAATTTTTCAGAAGTTTTATGACTTCGTGAACATGAAAACAGATATAGAAAACATAAATCGTAAATTTCAAAATGTTATTAATACACCTATGTTCTGTCAAACCTACGGTGGTTTTTTATCACTTTTACGATTGAATGAAAATTTGACCTATTTACCTTGACAGATAGCGACGCCAAATATGGCGGATCTTTTGTCATCGTTACACTTTGTAGCTCTGCCGAGTAAAAATATATCCCATGAGCTACATTATTGTAGCTAAGACAACACGAGACCGTCACACCCGGGAAACAACTATTAGTAGGGTTGTGTTATCTGGCAATCATGGAGTCGATGAGAGAAGTGGCACAAACATTTAACTTATCCAAATCAACTGTACACAAAACAGTCTTTGGAGTTTATGATGCAATATGCTCTATAGGAAATTGTGTAATTCTGACACCAACAAAAATACCCGGAGGTAGCGAGTGGGGGGGGGGGGTATTTTCATGAGTTTTAGTACGGATTTGCCAGGGTCGATATTACTCCTCCAGTGCGGCATTGCTGAAAAAAATTAGTTTCGTACAATAAATATTACAACTAACAATACGAATGTCAGAATAATTTCAACCATTGCACAGCAAGTCAAACACATTAAATTCTAAACCACCCATCTATGATAAATAATCTATGGACAGACAATATCATATAAAAATGGTAATACATGTACAGTTGTATAATAATGTGTCTTTGAATAATGTTTAAAAATGAATTTAATATTATTGTTCAATCATCAGATGGCCTAGTCCGAACAGGAAATAGCAAAAATTGTGGAGCAATTATGTCATTTACCAGGTGTTGTTGGTTTTGTTGATGGTAGTCATATTACTCTGTCCTCAGCATTGGTAGGTGAGGGACCGTTTAGTATTTGTCCAAAATGGGGCCGTGCAAGCACTTTTTTGTGTAAATATTTGGATTGCCGAGATTTGTTAAATTTGTATAGTGGATGCTCCAGAACTTATGTTATAAATTGTGTCGCTGCGTAGGAAATAACTATTGCAGGCACACAAAACAATAAAAAATTTAAAAAATTTGAATATGATTTTCATGTATTTTAGAAATAATTAAATCATTTAACATGAAAACAAAACATTTTATAAATAATTAAATCATGTAACATGAAAAAAAAAACATTTTAAAACTTTGATCAACTAACAATTTTTACATGAATGGTGTTATCTCCCATGTATTAAAGCCTGTAAAATTATACTTGTTTAATATATTCAGTGCATACTGACTTATATTTACTAATTTCAAAATGACAGTATAACTTTCAAGAGCACATGTATTTTTAAAAAAGTAAATTATATGTTCTACTTTAAATAATACCAGAGGTATTACATGTTTCAATGATAGTGACCTGAACCAGAAGTAGTGTTTTCCCATGATTTATTTACGGAAGTGATGCAAGTCACGTGCTGGGACCCGAATGTGTGGTCTGCGCATGTGTAAGCGGAACCGAAAGTCCAAAGGGAGCTCCTCCATCGATTCAAGGGGAGTTAATTCAAAACTTCAGTGCGAGGGGAAGGTAACTTTCCCCGCCAGGATTTTTTCTATATTCTCCAACAATACAAAGGGGAGGTAATTTTCCCCGCCCTTTTTTGAAAAAGGAGACAGAAAAAAAAGCTGATCTGCATTTAAACGAGGCTCTCAACTGTCAACATTCGAAGCAAACCATTATGATGGCTTCAAATGCAGGCTGCATTTACTTTAAATTTTCGTACTGTTGAAAATCTAAACTCACTCCTTGGTCTGTCGGATGTAGCTGTTCGTCCAGAGGCAGTAGAGGGTAATGGCGAACGTCTAACTTTAATTTCGGACTCTGTGCCGTGACCTACACGTTTCCACCGAGGTGTTTGCGTAGGGACGCCTTTATGTTGGGTTCCAAGTAATGAACGGCCTCGTCGATATCGTCCAAGGTATATTCCCTTTTCGTTCCACTTGATCTCTTGACTGGCTTTCATTTTCTTCATTAAAAGTTCTGCTTTTCCTTTGAGTGTTTTTGGAACACTGTCTATGACCTCTTTCTCCAAGGGATCCTCGGAAGGTGTCGTAATACTTGGTTCCGGGACGACCGGTTTGGGTCTATAATCATCGTGTATATTCATATAACGATAAAGAGACTGATCATATAATTTCAATCGCTCCTCGGTAGGTAGATCGACACGTTCTAAGATATCGTGCATTTTTCTATCTAAGGTATCCATGGCTCGGATTCACTGATCGACCGGAGGTTTGGGTCGCTGCGGGATCGGAGTAGACGTATTCAAATCAGAATCTTCATTGTAACAATGCAGAAAGTAACAGTCCCACGACGGATGCAATGGGTGCTAATAGAGATCCAAGAATCCTTTCTGTAAAATGACTTTTCTTGTTGAGGCTGACCGACGTTTTCGCCAATTCTCGGAGTCCGCTTTTATTTCGTTTCAATTTATCTTTCTGTGCACGAGTTAACTCGACGTGTCCTTTCAAAACGTTATAAGCACACTCGCACAAACTCTCGATGAGACTTCGATCGGCTTTCTGTATGAGATATTTTAGAATACAAGGCTTTGCGTGTCCTAAATATACTAGATCGTTTGCTTGTCTGCGGAGATGTGTCGTGACCATGTTCTCTCTTCCGTTTTCTGGCCAAGACTGACGTATTTATGCATGCACGTAAGCACTTTGTACTTCTTCCGGGAAAATATGGCTTCTCAATCTCAGTCGATCTGAAGTCTGTTTCATATCGATAATTAAATACCCGTGAGGTTCGGCCGTTGCGGAAGCATAGGCATCTAATAAAAGATCCGTTTTCCGAGGAAACATCTGTCGAGCCAAACTATGAATCTGAAACGCGTCTCGAGGATTCTTTAATAAGACCGTGTAATGAGCATTGAGAATGATGGTCCTGTGGTGTTTACCCTGATGAAAGAGGTTTTGTACGATATACATGACGCTGATGTTTCGATGGTGACTTTAGCAAATAAGGAAGCCACTCTGTCATCAAATCATCGATGATAATCATACTCGAATCTAAACTATCGATATAGGGTAGTCCTTGTATAAATTCTACAGTACGTCTACGTAGGACCGGCAATTAAACTGGTAAACGGATGGTAGGATTACAATAGTAAGGTTCTTGTTGCTGCTCAAGGAATGGGGTTTGCTGATGTTTAATATGATTAGAGCCTGTAAAATTATACTTGTTTAATATATTCAGTGCATACTGACTTATATTTACTAATTTCAAAATGACAGTATAACTTTCTTGTTGCTGCTCAAGGAATGGGGTTTGCTGATGTTTAACATGATTAAAGCCTGTAAAATCGGAAGACCACTCGGTATTCATGTTGTCGGTTTGAGTGGTGGATGTATACTGGGATATTTATTGTGTAATGATGACAAAAACAAATGAAACAGTTTCATATTTTATTTTACATTTTTTTCAAAATCTACATCAATATTTTGAGTTCTGGTTCTTTCTCTTCAAACAAAGGTGTGATCTTCAGTTCTTTCCATTCGAAGGTGTTCAAGCCGATTCCTCTCTTTGTTCGACGGTAGGTCCATTCTCCCCGGAGTATAAAGTGCTTTCTTATCTAAATCGTTGGGTGTGGGGCTTTGACGGTGACGAATACATAGTCCCCAATGTGATATCTCCAGTCCACTGGTTCTTTATCCTTTACTCTGCCGATCAAATCATCCAGAACATCGGTTGTCTCGCATAAAGCTTTCCATTGTATCAAACATAAGCTCTCTCCGTTCTTGCTGGGCACCGTGTCGCTTTCCCAACATCTCAAATACACTCTATTGCAACATTTCCATTCTGTCAGCTCTACATTCGTTCCTTCACTCAGTAGTACTTTCAAAGGAACATTGGAAGCTGTAATAGCATCTTGGACTATATCGCTCTTGGTCTGGTCTTTGGTTTTCTTTTCTTTACGTGACATATTGGCTGACTGTAGTCTGATTCTTCTTGCTGGTCTATTTATATATCGGAGCCTTCGTGAAAATTGACTGGATTGGTTCTTCTATTATGAAACGTGAAACATGATTGACTATCTTTCCGACATCGTGATTGGTTAACTTCTTCCGCTCCGATTCATTGAAAATCTGGCATTTTCATTGGTCAATTACAATCGTTTCGATAGATCAACATAATGGTACACTGTCCAAATATGCGCCGCCCAATCCACAAATTCCTCACAATAGGTACGAGTAAACACCGACAATACGACCAGGCTCTTGGTTCACCACACCGTCTTCGAACATGGCAGAGACAATTCTCTCGTATACTTGTTCGGGGTCTATCGTACGAATGACTTCTCTGACTATCTTCACTTCCTTTTATACACGAGACTTCTCTGCATTGACAGGCTGGTAACTGTCTACATATATATATATATATATAGGCTGCATTAACCCTTTTTAATTTTTTTTTTTAATTTTTTGTTTTTTTATTTTATTTTTTGTTTGTTATCGGTTAACAGACGACTCGAAAAGAGTGGTCTGTTCATACAGCAAATGAAAAGCTTTCCCATTACAATTATATATGTACATATGTACAATCGAGTCGGTAAGCCGTTCATCCGATCAAATATCTAAGGGTGTCGTTTTGGGTAAAAGTATGAAAAGCCAGCTCGCTCTTGCGGTCTTGATGGTCTACAGAACGAAACCCTCTGTTGGTTCCGGAGCCAGAGTTCTTTGACAGGAGAACGTCCATGTATTTCTCTTTGTTAATGTCGTTGGTTCTCTTGTTGACAGCGAAACTTTGTTTCGTCTCCAGGGGAACAGGGCAATCATCCCGTCACCACAGAATTCTGTCTTGAACAGTCCTGGAGTCCTCTTGTCCCAAGCAGCCAGTTTTGGTGTGTCAGTACGGGGAAACCAATTCTTCTCTGCTTCGAAACTCCGGTTTGATTACTTCCAACTATCACCAGAGAGAGCCGTGTAGGCACTGTCTGTGTCCATTGCACAATACTGAAAATCACGGCGATCGACAAAGACGTCCATAAATCGTAATAAAATTCAAACATCCGGAGCTTGGCGTACTGGTTAACGAAACAGCCAATGTGCATGGGCAGGTCAAAGTGTATGGTCTTACTCATTTCCACTTCGAAAGTTTTGTCGCTCAGTTGGTTGCACCGGTGGAAAGAGGGATCTACTAGGTAGCGACTGATCTGGTGTTCCTGGCAGTAAGTAACATCTGCGTGCCTTTCCTTGTTGGTCACCGTCTTACCGTAGCTGGAATTTCCCCTTAGTTTCTCGTTTTCGGCAATTATCTTCTTATTTGGGTCGGCATCTCCGGCTCGCCTGGCATTACTGACTTGATCTGAAGGGTCTGATGTACGCCGATGGCGTGTACTTCACCACCTTGTAAATCTTGTTGACTTTCAGTCCGTGGTTGACGTACCATTTTAGCAACGGAGATATTACCATGATCTTCTCTCCAAACATGCTGCCGATTAGACTTTCTAGGCTGCTACATGATTCCTATTTCTTCTGCATATAACTTCATGTGTTCCCCAATGTCGTCTCTGGACACGTCCACGTTCTTAAAGACTGGAGGTAAGACTGGAGGCATTTCTGCAAATTTTGACTAAGTCGTCAGGTACGTGCGGATCCACTTCCAAGTCACCAAACAACTTGTCCTCTATCACGGCTCTCATGATGTCGTCTTCGTGGCGAAACGATCGCAGGGTCTCTGCCTCTGAGACACGTAGGTCATGATTCCTTGGTCTTCTTTCTTTAACCGGTCCCGTTCACACTCCCACATTGTTTCACTTGGTAGTCGTTTTCTGTGATGTACTCTATTTTTTCTTGGGTAGTCTTGTATAATTCGTCCAGGCTCTTTCCCCGAGTCAGGCGACAACAATGGAACTCGTAAACTGTATTAGTATCCTTACAGTAGCCGTCCACGGAAGGCGCCGACGTCCGATCAATTTTTCCGTGTCGTTCCCCTGGTGACGTATGTGGTGTCCTGTCTCCTTGGTTTCCCATTCCAACCACTCGATAGCCATGCGTTCGTACCTTCGAGGTGTCTCTTTTAAAATCTTCCTGGCTCTTGCGACGGACGAAGTGACCCGTTGGCATATCCTGCATGATGCTCCACAAGTACAAGGCATTGGCGTGCACACCGTAGATCTTCTTGCACGGTTTTGGATCTTCGTATTCAGCAGGACGAATGAAGGTCTGGTCTTTCTCGTGGTATCTGGAAGACGATGCTAGCTCCACCCCCTATGTTTTCTTTGCTCAACTCGTACAGATCTTTGTTCTTCTCGTCCGGAACGGTAAAATAATCGGACACATCATCGAACATGGTTTTCAGTGTGAGTCCCGGGACGCTGATGCCGTGTTTAAACATGTCCACCTTCAATCCTTTGTAATACACAAACATCTTCTCAATGGCTTCCAGCGCGTACTCCACGTCTTTGTTGTTGTACCATACCAGGAACTCTTTCATATTCATCATGTTCTTTTCCTGTCAGACGTCTCGACACAGCTGGTACTTTTCGGGTGCAATGTTCTCGTTTTTCAGTGTACTGAAAAACGCCTGGTGTGGTGGTAACTCCGTCACTGCCAATGTCTAAACCGGTCATCCACTCGTATGGAAAAAACCCTTTCTCTTCCGTACAGTCCACCACACAGCCCTCTATCTATCGCTATTCTGGAGCGCTCTTTCATCTGATATTAAATGTCAGATAAGCTATCTAAATACTTGTCACTTTCAACTAAATATATTATTGTTTTCAATTATTATCTGTAAAAAGTTACACTATGTGCAAAATGGTATGGTGTTTGTAATATGACTCCCAACAATATAAACACTACCGGTCTTGTCAAAGATTTTACTTTATGAAAAATTTAGAGAGATAGTAGAAAAGTAAGTATTTTCATGATTATTAATTTTTCACAAATGTTAAAAATATAAAATTGATATAATTAATTATAAATTTTAGAATAAAGGCCTGAATAATATTAATATTCTATTACGGATCAAAATTTATTACATTTATGAAGTGACTGAAAAATATGTTAATAATTATAATTAATTTCTATTCTGACTAAACTTGTTTGGAGGATGGGTAATGATTTTTTTAAACTTTAAAATAAATCTACTGTGCATGCTTTAAAATGGAACGCCACAGCTGTCTTATGTTCATTTCCATAATGTTGTTATGTACATTTGTTGTTTTATTAAGTCAAAGTGTCTGATTGTAGTGTTTGTTCTTATGTTGTTCTGTTCAAATATTATTTTATTGAGTTAATTTCTATTTTGTAATGTGCAATTATTATTTCATTAGGTCTAATCAATTTGTTGTGGTGTTAAAATAACGTTTTGTTGGGTCAGTTGAATATATTGTTATGTTAAATCATTATTTTATTACGTTAGATTAACTTATTATAATGTGTAATTATTATTTTATCAAGTCAAATCAACAAATTGTTATGTTCAACTATTATTTCGTCTTGTTAGTTTAACTTGTTATGTTCATTTGATGTTTCATTACGTCCAATTAATATAATGTTATGTTGACAAAAATAAACTATAATCGTGTTCGTTTTAATATTGTGGAGTTCATTTGCTTCTTCGTTAAGTTAATATACAATAACATGGGGTTGCATTTTCATCACGTAATGTCAAGAAGCAACTTTATTTCATTGTCGAGTTATGTTGTAATGTTGAATTATTATGTTGTAATGTTGAATCGTTATGTTGATCAACGTTTTGTTGTTCATTCGGAAATGATCTTCGAGTTGCTTCAGGAAGAGTCGAGAAGAAATTGGCGGGAAGTTTGCAGACGAAGGTAAATTAGGTAAAAGGTAAAGGTACCTTCACAGGTGAAATAGTTTTGAAACGGGTGAGGGGGTGTGCAGTAATCCCAGCTCTAATTGATTTTGCGGTGAGACACATTTTTAACCCCGTAGCGGCCTTCTTTTACTTTAGGGTTTGATTAGGGCTCGGGGAGGGGTGGGGGAGGTAATGTCCTATATAGCAGTATATATGGATCTTTGTGGACGTGCGGTTGGAATGGGTCTACTTTTGAACCATCAAGTTTATGACTGGGTAGGATATAAAGCCTTAGATGTATAAATAGTATCAATGCCAATGGGTTAATTTGTTAATGAGAAGATATATATGGATAGTCGACCTTCCCATTGATAGAAACAAGTGCCTGTGATTAGTAGCTATATAAATGCATGGGTATGGTTTTTGAAATATTCAAGTGTATGAATGGGTAGGGTCATAAAAGTTCTGGCAGCATGTCTGTACACATGTCTGTACACAAACAGGCTAAGTTACATCCCCTTGGTTAGGTTAGGGTTTAGGGTTTAGGGTTAGTAGCAAGTGGGTCCTCTAAAGTTAAAGAAGGCCCCTGTAGCTATGTACTGCAATAGGGATATGATTTCTTTCATCTCTTAATTATATTCATAAATTTTGTGAAATCAACCAATCGACCTAGACCCACCTATTTGCGCTTTATATAACTTATTTTTCAATAATTTTGGTTGTAGCCATGTAGAAAGATGTTTCTATGAATTAAGTAAAAAGCCTGCCATAAAATAAGAAAAAAAAAGATAAAACAAAAACAAACAAAAAAAAAAACAAAAGGCAAGAAACAAAGTCAGCATTTTCCTGGATATTCCCCAGTTTTTTCCTTTTAACATTGTTATTTGAGTTTCTCTTAATTTTACATGAAACTCGTAAATAAAACTGAACATATGAGTGATTATCAAGAAAGTCAGAGGTCGGAACACCATTTATTTCTGTTTAATATTGAAATGTTATGAGTTCTGTCCCCTAACTTTTCACACAACTAGTGACCAATCCCTTGACTACCTAGACCACTCGGCCACTGAGGCACCTTAAAATTGTTGTATATAAGCTCATAATATGAACATATTTTGTACCAAAAAAGTGGTCATCAACTCGCTTGTTTTCTAAACATGATTTCTAGAATTGCGAAGAACTACTCTCTGACCAGCTTAGGACTTCAGCAAAATGACCCACAAGCTAAAACATTTAAATTTAATATGTATGTTAAAATATATAAATATAAATTTGGAATATAGAAATTTCTCCTCATGTCAGAATACAAGGCTGATGCCAAACAAAATTGTGTGCTTACGGTATCCCAACCTTATTACCCTATATTTTCATCCCTAACAACTTTTTTATCAAAAAATTTATTATAATTTCCGGATATTTTGACTCTTTCTGGATCAGAACCCGCTATTAATTAAATTCCAAAAATGGCAACTTCAGGCTGAAACGTTGTCAAAAGGCACGTGTTTTATCTTAAAACATTGAAAGAACTGAAAAGTGTTAAAGTCTGAAAGTTAGGATCCATTTACTGAAGTAGTCTAAACTGTGCAAGGGAATCTGTTAAAATGGTTGATGCAATACAGATATTACAATCTAACATGTCTACATTTACAGTAAATATACTAAATTACAATTTAGAAGAAATTTCAACCTACAGCAGGTGACAGGTAAACACACATATTTTTTTTTGGCCTGAAGTAATTTATAATAAGCAGTTTAAAATTTATAACCTTCTCCTCTTGACAAAAGTACATAGTCTAGATTAGAGAATTGTCACCCAAAAGATACTACAGGTAAAATAAGCAGGTTATATTTTTATACAGAGTATCTTGATTTTCTTGGCACACTCCAGTTATGTTAGTGTAATCAATTCCATGTACAAGTAGAAAATAGAATATATATATATATATATATATATATATATATATATATATATATATATATATATATATATAGTACCTATTATGAGACCTGCAATTATCCATAAAATTTTAACACGCCTCCAAAAAAAAAATACATTAATAATATATATAAATTATTTTGTCCCATTATGAACAAACTTGAATAATTTTATTTTTTATGCAGATTTTTTTCCAGAATTTTAATTTGTATGTAATGATTTTATTTTGAAGTTGCCTTGTAAACTTCATTTTTTTACCACTTTTGAGGTCAGGTCATTCTTTAAGTTTAAAAGGGCTAATGACAAAGATAAAAATATTGTTTGCCCAAATTCAACCAATCCCCAAATAATTTGGCCCAGTCAAGTTCCTTTTTAGCTCACCTGAACTGAAAGGTCAAGTGAGCTTTTCTCATCACTTGGCGTCCGTCATCGGCGTCGTCTGTTAACTTTTACAAAAATCTTCTCCTCTGAAACTACTGGGCCAAATGGAACCAAACTTGGCCAAAAGCATCATTAGGATATCTAGTTTAAAAAATGTGTCCGTTGACCCCATCTTACAACCAACATGGCCGACATGGCTAAAAATAGAACATAGGGGGTAAACTGTAGTTTTTGGCTTATATCTCAAAAACTAAAGCATCTAGAGCAAAACTGACAGGGTAAAAATGTATCTACTTGCCATGAAATTTTTGCCCCTGAATTGTTAATTTTAAGGAAATTTTGCAGTTTTAGGTTATTATCTTGAATATTATTATAGATAAAGGCAAACTGTAAACAGCAAAAATGTTCAACAAAGTAAGATCTACAAATAAGTCAACATGACCAACATCATTGATTGACCCCTTATAGGAGTTTTTGCCCTTTGAAGATCATTTCTTCTGAAACCACTGGGCCAATTGGAACCAAACTTTGGTGGAATGGTCCTTGGGCGGTCCCCGTCCAAAAATATGTCGGGTTTTCTCGACTTCCATCGGACATGGCTGCTGTTACTAAAAATAGAAAAAGGGGGATGAATTTCAAAAATGTTCTTATATGAAACTACAAGGCCTATTGGAACCAAACTTGGAAATAATGGTCCTTAGGAGGTTCTCTTTCAGAAGTATGTCAGCTGACCCGGACTGTTAACCAAAATGGCCACCACAGCCGAACTTAGTTTAACATAGGGCCCTATGGGAAAAATTCATTGATAAGTCTTCTTGTCTGAAACAACTTGACCAATTGGAACCAGACTAGGCAGCAATGGTCCTTAGGAGGTCCTCTTTCAGAAATTTGTTGGATTTTGTGGACTGTGAACCAAGATGGCCGCCACAGCCGAACTTAGTTTATCATAGGGCCCTATGGGAAAAATCATTAAAAAATCTTCTTGTCTGAAACCACTTGACAGATTGGAACCAGACTTGGCAGCAGTGGTTCTTAGGATGTCCTCTTTCAGAAATGTGTCAGATTTCATGCACTGTGAACCAAAATGGCCACCACAGCGTTTAACTCAGGACCCTATTGGAAATTCACTCAAAAATCTTTTCGTCTGAAACTACTGAGCCTATTTGCACAAAACTTGGCAGCATTGGTCCTTAGATGGTTCTTTTTCAGAATGATGTCAGATCGCCTGGACTGTCAACCAAAATGGCCGCCATTTAAATATAGAATCCTATGGGAAAATTCATTTAAAAATCTTCTTGTCTGAAACCACTTAGCCAGTTGGAACAAGACTTAGTTATAATGGTCCTTAGATGTTTCTCTTTTAAAAATATGTCCATTGACCTGGACTGTCAACCAAGATGGCTGCCACAGCTGAACTTATTTTAACATAGAACCATATAGAAAAACCAGCCAAATTGACTGCAACACTTAAACTTTTTAGTCCTGCTTAAGGTGAAAAGTTAAATCCAGGTGAGCGACACAAGCTCTTGAGAGCCTCTAGTTTTTTTACTTTAAATCTCAATTTTTTATGGCCCTTTTCACTATACAACAGTTTTATGAACAAAATCATGAAAATGATAACTGCAATTAATGAAAGGACATGCAAGGTATAACAGTATCCTACAAGAAAAACTTGATGCAGAGCATCATTTGTTGCAAAATATTTGAAAGATTAAATCAATTTTCATTTGATGCCAATTTTTCAGAATATGATGTGCAGTTGGCTGGACATGTTTTTACCAGGTGAGCTTTACATGCTCATTTAGGCTTCCAGTTACTTGTCCGAGAAAAAAAATTAAACAAAAACTGGAAGTTGGTCACATTTTGCAAACTTTTTTAAAAATTGAAGAATAAAGACTTAAAATGCAACTGGATAAGGCCTGTTTTGTAGCTAATGTAATATCTCAGTTTTATTTATTTGATTGGGTCTCATTTTCCCACAGTCCATGCAGTCTGCTGCCAAATTACTGATTCTCAAAAGAGGCTGATAAGTGGGACAAATTGTTGGTGAAATGGTCCAAAAACAGTGCACTTTTTTGTCTGGTGACCCTGACCTCTTAACCAAGATGACCCTTCACTGAAAATAGAAATTACAGTTTTTTAGTTCACATGGCCAAATTGTTTCCTTGTCATAACTTGGGAAGTTGGAAAATGGGACTTTTAGTAATTTCACTGTGATAACTAAAGCAGTATTTCACTAGAGCCTTTTCAAATTTTGGTAAGTTGCTTGTTATCAAATTGAGGTCAAGTTCGATTTTTACAATTTATCACATTTGTCATTAAGATTTGTGGGCCTTGATTGAAAAAAAATGTGACTGTGAATGGTTTCTGTGCAATAAATAAAATATATGTCAGGAAAATCTGGTTTGATGTCAATTTGACAGCTCCTTTTTATCACTTGGCATCCGTCGTCCGTTAACTTTTCACATTTAAATCTTTCCTGAAACCACTTGGCCAAATAAAATTAAATTTGGTAGGAAGCATCTATGTAAGGTCCTTAATTCAATTTGCCCATTTCGTCCTGATAAAGACAACAAACATGGTCGCCATTGGCAATTGTAGATTTTAATTCGCTGAGTTTTCAAAAATCTCCTCTGAAACTGCTAGGCCAAATGGAACAAAACTTGACAGAAAGCATTATATATGGAATGTCTTTTATAAAATTTCCTCATTTCGTCCCAATCGGACTGCACATATGGCTGCCATGGGCAGTTCTTGTTTCTGATTTGTTGATATAATGAAATCTTCTCTGAAACCGCTTGGCCAAATGAAACGTTACTTGACAAGAAGCATCTGTGGGAGTTTTTTTTACAAAATTTTCTCATTTTGTCCAGACTATGCGACAAACATGGCCACCATGGGGAATTCTTGTTTCTGCCAGGTGAGCGACACATGCTCAGCCCTCTGAGCCTCTAGTTTTATCATACAATGTATCTCCAAAACTAGAAAGGGGCCTTGGTGGCCAAGCAGTCTAGGTAGTTCGTCATGACTACTAATGTACTGACCTGCCAACACTGAGGTTGTGAGTTTGAATCTCACCTGTGGCGTGGGGTGTTCGACTGCGATCTTTATTGCCAATTTTCCTGCCGAAGGTCGTGGTTCTCTCTGGGTACTGCGGCTTCCTCCACCAATAAAAACCAAACCAAACCAAAAGTAGAACATGTAGAAGAGATAGAGAAAATCTGAAACAAACTTTCTTCTCAGCATCAAAAGCTCTACAATTGTCTCCATTTGGTCATAGTATGTCTCCTAGTAGGAGTTATTACCCTGTTTCTGTCAAAATGGATGATTTTTGCACTTTTTGGCCAAAAACTTATAAACTATAGCTGATAGAGAAAAACTAATAATAGGGGAATTTTGCAGAATGTGAGAAGCTGTAAAGAGATACATTGTTTCAATTTGACATTTACCAAATATGAACGACCACTCCCAAGACAGGCTTTGGCCCAGGTGAGCGATTCAGGCTCTTAGGAGTCTCTTGTTTAATATTTCAACTATTAATGTGTACATGTATTTGCACTATGAAATCAATACTGAGACCTTTGTTCATATAATCGAATAGAAAATCAGACTTCAAACCACCAACAAAAGTCATTATGCACCAAAACTTTGATGAGTCATTTCTTCCCTACCATTTAATAACTTGAGTATATTTTTCAGATAAGGTGAAGAGATGGAGCAAGTGCTTATGGACATAGAACTTCCTGCATTATATGAAAATTTCAAGAGAGAAAAAATAGACATTGAAATGAGCATGAATTTATCAGATAATGAACTCACAAGGCTTGGAATAAGCACCATAGGTGATATGTATAGATTTAGAGAAAGAATTAGCATGAACAAGTTGAAAGACCCTGGGTCATACATCACAAACTCTTACAAGTGAGGAAGATGCTCCAAGTACAGCAAACCTGGCTGATGAAATCCGAAAGCAGCGCCAACTTTTATTTAGAAACACTCAAGGCAGTAGGAGAACTGCTAAAAGGTCTTCAAATAATTTATCACATACACGTATGTCAAGGAAGAAAAAGGCAAAAAATTCAAAAGGTTCATGGACAGCCAACTTTTTTTTGCTGGTCAGATAAATCAACTACAATTATCCCTTGTACAGAGGAGAAAGAAATTCTAAGCAAGGCAGGATTAGGTTACAAAAAAATTAGGTTAGAAGTAAATGATGATGAAACTGCTGTTTTGGAAAAAATAATGAGTGATGAACTAAACGATGACCTAGATTTTTTGAGATTTCCAGAGCTGAAAAAGGCTGGGGGAATTGAACTTATGAGAGCAGATCGAAATTGCAGAATTCTTCGAGTTCTTAGCTGCTGTTGGTCATTCAAAGGACTGAGGTCTTGTTTGGGATATGTCTTTATACACATGAAATTGTTATTGCGCTTCACCGTATACTTTATCTTGTGATTTTCTACCAGACGAGTGAAGAAATCTATCTTCATGGCGTTCACCCCCGTGTGGGTCCCGGGGACACAATAGAATAGGCCCACAGCTCCTTGGCTTGGCGTAAGAGGCCCCTAAAGAGGCGACATGGTTGCCGTGTGTCGCAAACCCGTGTCGGTAATAGGGAGTGTTCCTGGATGGCCGGAAAAACGGTTCCGATCACCATCTGGGGCACAATCTTTACCTAGACGGGAGGCCGGATGGACCCGATTCGGTCAATCGGCTGGTCGCATCAGTCCCTTATACAACATTATATCTGTTTTTTTTTCTCCTCACTGAAATCGGAATTCCAAATTGCTACATGACGGGATTGGTGGTGGCTTAAGGGTCAAACTTCAATATGTACAAAATTTCCTACATTTGTATTGGCTTTTTATTTATTTTTCTTATTTTTCTTATGTTTTTTGTTTACATAATTCCACATAACGTAATTAATGGTTTAGGCAACACCGGTACGATTTGCTCAATCCTATTGAAAGTTTGATTATATTTTGATACATTTTTAATACAACCAGCTCATGAATGGCTCGATGGTCCCGATTTAGCCAGTAACTGGTCATGTCTAGCCCTCTGCTGTCTTCTCGTGGTTGTCTGAAAAGATACAGATGAACCCTATATGAAACCGAGATACACTGGATGGGATGGTGGACTGCAATGGAGTATCGTTTGAGGTTGATGTTCGGGTTCTGGGATCTTGGGATGACAACCACTGATGGAGGCGCAGAGAAGGCGGTGGCTGATGGGACAAAGCTTCCTCGGCTTAATGAGGCCACATGTTTGCCGTGTGTGTATACCCGTAAGGATAGAGGACGGGATCCTGGTGGCTGAAACACGCCACTTTGGCCCATACTTTATCTGAAACGGGAGGTCGGATGGGCCCGGTCGCGACCAATCGGCTGGTCACGCCAAGCCCTTGAACTGTCCTGTTACCAAAATGTACAACAATAGTACCATTTATATAGGATGGTTTAAGAAGGCGGTGGCTTATGGGTCAATCGTGTAGATGTTACTTCGGACGGTTGTTTCGTCAGGTAACCCCTGGCAGGAAGCTTGCGTCCGAACAGAAGTGCTCTATGCGAGTATCTTATCCCTGTAGCCCTAGTGCTCGTCGCATATGCGGCAAGTATACATCATATTGGTGCTGCTCCGAGGCGGGCGAGGAGCAGGGGTAACGAATCATTATATAATCACCATGGCTTCTACAGAAAACCCCCCAAAACCAACAAGTTCGAAACGAAAATGTACAAACAGTGACGACGAGGATCCTCCAACCAAACAAGCAAATACATCTCCAGACACATTCGCAAGATTTATTGTACTGACTGCCGTAAATTCGGAAAAACAGATTACCAAACTTTCGCCATTTCTACTTCAAAAGACAATTCAGAGCTATGCTGGTCAAGTCAAAAAGGTATCTAAAATGAAAAATGGAAGTTTACTCATTGAATGTATTAGACCTCAACAATCTAAAAATCTTCTATCTCTAACCAAAATTTCTGATGTTCAAATCTCAGCCACTCCACACAGAACACTCAATTCATGCCAAGGAGTTATTCGCGACAGAGACCGTGATCTATCCGATTTATCCGAAGAAGAAATCTGCGCAGAACTCGAATCTCAAAATGTCTCAAAAGTCAAACGATTTACAAAAAAATCAGAAGATAAGATCATTAAACTTAACACATATCTCATTACTTTCAATCTCCCAAGTGTGCCGGAACATATCTATATCGGACCCTACAGAATCAAAGTTGACAAATACGTACCTAACCCTACTCGTTGCTTCAAATGGCAGAAATTTGGACACGGTAGGGGTTCATGTAGAGGTACGGAAAAATGTGTCAAATGTTCTGTAGAGGGCCATTCCAGTTTTGATTGTGACGGCCACATCAAATGTGTAAACTGTGGTTTAGATCATATGGCGAATTCCAGGAACTGTCAATTCTACATAAAAGAACTTGAAATACAGAAAACAAAAGCTGACAAGAACATTAGCTATCAAGAAGCTAAACGACTTATCTCTGCCGCGAATAACTCTACTCAAACCACATCTTATGCTGATAAAGTTAAACAACCCCAAAGCACTCGATCATTTGCAACTCAAACTGATTACAAATGGCCTGTTGAATCAGAACTCCCAGTTCTCCTTTCTCAATCCAATTCCTCGAAAGGGAAAACTTCCCAATCTACACAGTCTAATTCATCACAAACATCTAGTACTCTATCTACAAAAAATCAACCAAAATCATCAGCTAAACACATAACTTCCACATCTTCAGATAAGAAACCTCAAAATCCGCCGTCTTCACAGAAAAACACAAGATCCTCGTCTTCTGATAAGTTAAAAAAACAAACAACTTTCTAATCGCCAAACGAAGGCTGATAAAAATTTTAAGTTTAACAGGTTTAGAGATTTGTGCTCAGAGTTTGACGACGAAGTCGATCTAGACTCTGACCAAATGGATACAACTCCCATTGAAAATCTGGAGTCAATCTGGGGTGATCCCTTAGTTCCATCGCAGGATTCTCCTCCATCAGCGATTGACTCCTGCGCCTCGGGTGGCAGGCGCTGTAGATCAAACGAACGAACAAGAAAGGGTTACTCCCCCATCCGTCCACCTAAATAATGAACAATATTATCCAATGGAATTGTCGAGGTTTAAAAATCAATTTAATTGAACTATCCTTACTTATCCAAACCTTCATTCCTGTTGCCTTTTGCCTAAAAGAAACTCATTTAAAAGAAAATGATCAAGTAAATATTAAAGATTATTCTCTGTACAGTACCCATGTTAAAAAGGATGAAAGAGCTGCTGGCGGCTCTTCTATCCTTGTTAAAAATGGTGTCATTCACAGTCAAATAAATCTAAACACTGACTTACAGGCAGTTGCAGTTCGACTTTCTCTGAGTAAAACTATAACTTTATGTTCTGTTTATATTCCTCCTAATTCTTCCTTAAATGTTTCTCAACTAAAATCTTTGACAGATCAATTACCTGCTCCATTTATTCTTATGGGCGATTTTAACGCACATAATCCTATATGGGGCAGTAACTCTTTAAATGATAAAGGCAAGAGGATTGAAGATTTTGTGAATCAGGAAGGACTGTGCATTTTTAATGATGGATCAGACACCTACCTCCATCCAGGGAATGGTGCTTATTCCGCTATTGATCTAACACTATGTGACCCTTCGTTATTATTGGATTATTCATGGCGAGTCCACGATGATTTGTGTGGAAGTGACCACTTTCCAATTATTTTGGAGAATCTATTTCCAACGTCCTCGGAGAGAGTTGCTCGCTGGAAATTTGACAAAGCCAATTGGCCTTTGTTCGAACAATTCTGCCGAGATCAACTGAGAGAAGACACTTTCGACAGTATAAGTAATCCAATTCTCAAATTTAGCGAAATGTTGGTATCGATAGCGGAAAGAACCATTCCTAAAATCTCGACAAATCCAAAACAACCTAGCAAACCATGGTTTGATGATGACTGTGAGGAAGCGAAGAAAAACAGGAAAAAGTCCGAACGACGGTTCAATTTGCATCCAACCCAAGGTAATTTAAGTAATCTCCGTATATTCCGTGCGAAAGCACGTCGAACATTTAAACAAAAGAGATGAAAATCTTGGCAAAACTTCGTCTCTAAAATATATTCCCATACACCAATGAACAAGGTTTGGAATTTTATTCAAAAAATTAAAGGAAAAAACAGGAAAACTAATCTTCACCATCTCAAAGATGGATAAACTCTTTTGACATCTCAAAATGACATCGCTCAAAAACTTGGTGAAACTTTTTCTAAAAATTCCTCTTCTCAAAATTATTCTCAGGAATTTCAACATATTAAAAACCGAACAGAAAAAACTAAACTCAACTTTCGATCAAAAAATTCTGAAGACTACAACCGCCCTTTCTCTTTGAATGAAATCAAAAACTCTCTGGCAAAAGCACATGACACAGCATGTGGTCCTGATGATATTCACTATAAACTTTTGAAACATCTTCCTGATACTTCTTTAAAAACTCTTTTGGATCTGCTCAATAATGTCTGGGAATCTGGTGACTTGCCTTCCATCTGGAAGCTAGCCACAGTTATCCCTATTCCAAAACCTGGGAAGGACCATTTTGAACCGTCGAATTATCGGCCAATTGCCCTCACAAGTTGCGTCTGTAAGACAATGGAACGGATGATCAACGACCGCCTTGTCTGGTTCCTTGAGACGAATGGTCTCCTGTCCAGTATACAGTGCGGATTCCGGCAAGGCAGAAGCACGTTGGATTATCTTGTTCGCTTCGAATCATTCATTCGTAACGGGTTTGCAAAAGGTGAACATGTGGTGTCTGTCTTTTTCGATCTGGAAAAGGCATATGACACTACTTGGAAATATGGTATTTTAAAGGATTTAAACGATATGGGGTTGAAAGGTAGGTTACCTACATTTATCGATAACTTTTTATCTGACAGGGAGTTCAAAGTCAGGGTCAATACAACATTGTCTGATCCGTTTGAACAAGAGATGGGTGTACGCCAGGGAAGCATTCTCTCGGTTACTCTCTTTAGTATCAAAATTAACAGTCTTGCAAAAACCTTGCAAAACAATGTCGAAGGCTCTCTTTATGTTGATGACTTTGATTTGTTGCAGAGATAAAAATATGAACAGCATAGACGGTCAATTGCAGTTATCTCTTAATAAAATTGAAAAATGGGCAACAGAAAATGGATTTAAATTTTCCGCATCAAAAACTCTCTGCATGCATTTCTGTAATAAAAGAAAATTACATCCAGACCCTGAACTCAAACTCTACAATGTACCTATTAAAGTAGTTAAAGAAACGAAATTCCTTGGGTTACTTTTTGACAGTAAACTTACCTTTCTACCCCATATCAAAATGCTTAAGGCTAAATGCTTGAAGGCATTGGATATTTTAAAAGTTGTTACTAGCACTGACTGGGGTGCTGATAAAAACATTTTGTTAAATTTATACCGATCACTTGTACGATCAAAACTTGATTATGGTTCCATTATATATGGATCTGCTCGCAAATCCTATATAAAGATTTAAGTACTGTTCACCACCAAGGCCTCCTGTGGAGAGTTTGTATGTAGAGGCGAACGAGCCGTCTCTTTATAATCGTCGGATAAAACTTGGTTTACAATACTTAACCAAGCTAAAAGCATATCCTTCAAATCCTGCCTACGACTGTGTTTTCAATCCATTCTATGAGGATATATTTGAACAACATGTAAATAAAATTCCTCCGTTTGGTATCCGGATGAAATTACATATTCATGGTTCTAACATCAACCTTGATGAAATTGCCCCCATTAATATACCTCAATCGCCGCCTTGGCTTGTACCCAAACCTGTTTATTTTTGACCTTAGAAAACATAAAAAGTCCGAAACAAACCCTATTCTTATTCAGCAACACTTTGCTGAAATAAAATCAAAGTTTGAATTTCATGATTCTATTTATACTGATGGGTCGAAGGACGGGGACAAAGTGGCTGCCGCTGCTGTCTATGGACAGCAAGCAGCAACTCTCCGTCTTCCATCCTCCAGTTCCATTTTTACTGCTGAAGCCACAGCCATAATTCTTGCTCTAAAGTTTGCTAGAACATCTGAAAAACTTAAATTTCTTATTTGTTCAGATTCACTTTCATGTTTATTGGCTATCGAAGGTCTGAAATATAAAAACCCTTTAATTGCCCATATTATTGAGTTCTATAAAAGACTTGTCCAAATGGGCAAATAAATAGTTTTTATCTGGATACCAAGTCATATTGGTATCCGAGGAAACACAGTCGTAGATAGTATAGCGAAGGATGCTTTAGATGACCCAGTTACAAATATGTCAGTACCTTATACTGATTTTAAACCTCTAATTTATAAATATGTTGTACGTCTGTGGCAGTCCCAGTGGGATCTGCTTACAGACAATAAATTACATTTGATAGAGCCAACTGTTGGCAAGAATGTTTATTTTTTCGGCAAAAGCCGAAGAGACCAAGTTGTTTTGACCAGATGTCGCATTGGCCACACCAGGACGACTCATTCTTTTATTTTAGAGAGTGAGCCGGCTCCTGAGTGTATTCCTTGCCAATGTTGGCAATCTGTTAAACATCTTTTAATTGACTGTGTAGATAAATCCGACATAATTTGTCGGTACTACACAGTCAACAATATGAAAGATTTATTTACAGTGGTCGCTGGCGACCGTCTTTTACAATATTTGAAAGACGTAGGACTATACTCCAGAATATAGATTACTATACTATGTTCTTGAGTGTAGTTATTGGTCATTGTCTTAAACTTTGTTATTATTAATTGACGTGATTTTATGTTCAGTATACTGAATATTTTATATATGTTGACATTGTTAATTAAATAGCGTATCTGTGATATTTTTTGTTCTGAATGATGTTTGACTGTGATTTTAGTTTTACTGTTTATTCAACTTTCAATATTATTTGTAAATAGGCTATCGATTTTAGATAATGTTTGAAATTTTAATCAGTTTGAGTCTAATTCGTTCTCGCCGTGATATTGGCTGCAATATCGCCAGTACGGCGTTAAAAAACAATCAATCAATCAATCATGGCGTTCACGTCGTATTTCCCGGTGTTGAAGCCAATCACTGGTAATTCTTGGAGATGTCGTTCCAGTTGCTGTTTCAACTTGTACAGGTCACGGTTCTTTTCGCTCTTCGTCGTCTTGGTATTCTTCCAGGTCCCGGACACCTGCATACCTTGGCATCAGTAAGCCAAAGACGTTATCACTGATTTCTGTCAAATGGACCAAACACGAATCCACGGTTTCACTGCTATCGCCTTCGGACACGAAACAAACAAGCTGTGTAAACTCCGATACGTTGGAACACACCGAGACGCTGAGCAAAACGTGCTGGCTGGTCCATTTCAATTTATCCGACCTTGTTTTTTCTGTAGGTTGAAGCATCGCCTCTATATCATAAGTGGCTCTGTACGGGTAATATCTGTCTTCTACCGGGACTTGGATACCTTCGTCCTCCAAACTTTCAAACACGGTCTGCTGTGTATGGTACACGCCGCCGGGATATTTGTAGAGTACGTCACCGGTACAGGTTCTCTCGTGTCTGTGTAAATGCTCTACATGCTTCCACATCTGGTCACATTTGGAACATAGGTAACTGTGAATATTTCTCCATGTCGCTGACATAACTGAAATGTTTGTTGTACAAATTCAGGTTCATGGTGTCCTGGAAACTGTAAGGAGAACGTCGTACCAATCTCGCCGCTTTGTCGCCGCCTTCTGTCTCTTGCAAATTGTACACTCAGATGTTGACTTGGAACAGTGGTTCGATGTACCCCCAATCGTCTAAACTTGTACATTTGAAATCAGCGCCGGACATTTCTGTTTTCTGCAAATATTGTCGATGGTAGGACTTGGCAGGTACTTCTACGTCTTTCATGTGAGCTCCACGGTGAACGACCGAACACCGGAAAAAACACTGGTTGTCATTATATGGCCCATTGCATCCAGCAACAAGTTTTGCAAAATGAATTCAGGTAACACGACTCTGGCTTCTATCGGCTGTTCCACCAACTTGACATAAAACGTGGCATTTGTCAGTAAAGTTCTTACCGCACTTCTCGCAAGAGAACATGGTCGTTACCTTTTGAAAGGTTCAAGGCGAAGTGAGAGGTTGTGCACTATATATATAGTCAGAGCGCGGACGTAAAAGAGAGCACTACAGTGTCTTCGCTCACGGCCGCGTCCACCGATATGTTTCAACCCGTTTTCTATTGAAATTTCCATGACGTCACATTAACGGTATTGCGTAATCCAACATGGATGACTCCACGAATGCGGACCTGTTAGTGAGCACCACCTCCGGAAACGACCGAACATTTACGAAGAGTGAAAAATTGTTTCGAATACGTCTAAATGGTTCCGAATGTTGGCGAAAAGCCAGAAAATGCTTAAGAATTATTAAATAATTACAAATTGTTGACTAAATGCTTCCAAAGACGTACAAGTACTTCAGAAGGTACTTCAGAACAATTAAAATAATAAGAAAGTGTTCATTAAATGGTTCCAAAAGCCTAAAATTAATGAAAAATTATGAAAATGTATTACTTTTAAAAAATTAGTAAAAAAAAATAATAATAATAAAAAAAGAAAATTAAATTAAAAAATTTTTAAAAAGTAAAAAATTATGTAAATTTATTTAAGTTTTTTTAAGTCAAAAAGAAAATATAATATATAGAAGAGAGGAAAGTTTGGGGAAATAATCTCTCCCTTGTATTGATGTCACTTCCGGCACCTCCTCCACAAATACGATTGAACTGTCCCCAGATAGTTATTTAAGTTTTTTTTAAGTTAAAAAGAAAATATAATATATAGAAGAAAGGAAAGTTTGGGGAAATAATCTCTCCCTTGTATTGATGCCACTTCCGGCACCTCCTCCACAAATACGACTTGAACTGTCCCCATATACTACTTGTAGATAATGTGTACATCCATATTTTGAATGGACTAGAGTAAAAATGTAAAAAGGGATGTGAATTCAATACAAAACTGTTAGAAAGGGGAGATAATTTATTGATTAGCAATATAATTTACTATCATTTTAAGAAAAGATCTTTGAGTTTCACATGCAAATAAATAAATATCAATTCTATTCTTGTCAATTGTTATCCAAGCAATTTAAAAACTATATAAATCAGTGTTTTTTTTAAACAATAATCACGATTTATAAAAGATTGATATTCTTAAGAGTTTCGGGCTTTAATTGATAAATAAAAATATTTTTATATGTATTTCAAAGGGTTTTTAGCATTTTTAATATATATACAGTAATAACACAATGAAAATGAGCAATATGCAAAATATAAAACAAAACAAAAAACATGACAAAAATGCCACCTTCCAATTCCGCTCTCTTATCATCCGTATCAAAATTCGCCAGGGACGATGACCTTTTCTTTGAATTATTTTTTCTTTTACCAAATAAGATATTTCTTCGTCCTAGTATTCCACGTGCTAATGAAGTGGGTTGCGACCGAGAAGACAAATCTGAAGTCCCTGCTATACTTTCTTTTAACTGATCATCTTTGCTCAATTCCGACCTTACCCTTTCATTTAACCTCAATCTGTCACCCATTGTATTTACGCCTAATCTAATCAGCTGTGTGTCATTTAATGCCATGCATGTCTGCAGGTCAATCTTCTCTGTCTCGAAAGTAGGCATGACACTTTCCAAACCTAGCTCTTCGAGAATGATGTTTATTTTTTCCGCCACTTTCATACAAAAATACCGGGTGCGTCTAAAATCATGCTTCGGTCCCGGTCTTCGGTTCCGGAGTAGGTAAGGAAAATTTTCTACAGCATGCGAATCAAGTGGAATAACATAACGGAATTCTGTAGAGACAATACGTACAGCCAAACTTGACAGAAGATAATATATGAGAGCTCTTCAATAAAGTATTTCATTTACTTATGGTTTGTCTTTGAAAGAGGCAACTTGATAGAACCAAAGATGCCGAAATGGCCATACAGCCCATTAAAATTAATTTCTGTATGATGTATATATGCTTCACTGTCTCATGTGCATTTATTCCATATCCTTGCATTTTTATTAAGCCGGAATAATGCATGGGAGGTCAATAACAAAATAACTTGACTGCCTTTAGTCAGAGACATATTTTTTTATGTCTCTGCTTTAGTTAACTTAAAACATTGTGGTCTGTGACCACTGGAGACATCCTTTTTTTTCTTTTTTCTTTTGGGGGGGGGGGGGGGGTCCAACCTACTTGTTTTCAAATTAACTAAAACAAAAAAAAATGATATCTATGATGAATCTATATGGAACAATAGGTATTTTGCGATTTGTTTTAAAGCCAAACCATAGTTTAAAAAAATCTAAGCAGTTAACTTTTAGAAAATGGTTTTAAAAAAGAAAAATATGGGTGATTGTTTTGTTATCTCAATAGTTTACAAATAGTTATTACTTATAGTGGCGTCTCTGTAAAATATCTTATTTGATTATCTCCCCATTTTAAATATATTTTCAAAACATTTCACAATAAAAATGTCATATGGCCTTCCAAGAGCAAACTGCAGGTAAATGAAATAAAATATCATCCATTCTTTGTGACTTTTGTAAAATAATTAAAATGTTTTTCAATATATTATAATTTATGTTGCTTTTAATAATAAACATTATCAAATGATATAAAAATGTAAAATAAAAATTGCAGAAGACACCCGAGCTACTCGAAATTGAAAAAGCAAAGTATAACGTTAAAGTACCATCGTATATTGTCAACGTACCATCATATAATGAAAGTTTTTAACATAAGGCAGTTACGGCGTTCCATAGTTCTGCACTATAAATATCAAAAACGTCATTAACATGACCTAAGAAGATTTCATGGGTTGTAACATTGTCACATTAATTAATATTCTAATATATTCAAAACGTCTACAGAAATAACGTTGGCAGAAATGACGTCATCAAAAGGATTGCCTGAATTTTTGCTTTAAAAATTCGAACAAAAACTTAAAAAGTGAAAAATGCAAAATACGTAATCTAGGTTATGACCTTGACCTGTGATCTTGTGACCTATTTCAAGGCCATTGGTCGCTGAGGTCACTGCATAAGACCCCATGCCATTGTTATGTACCATCGTCGTTATAAACGAAAAACTTAAGTTTGAACGTTCTAGGGGGAACAACTCCCAAAAGATGACGTCATACAATTTTAACTCAAATGTAACAAAGTTGCACATTAATGTACTGAACATTTCCACCATTACATTTCCTTGGCTATCTACAACCATTTCAGAGGATTAGTGATAACAAGCAAATGTCAAATAATAGAACTTGACCTTGACCTTTAACCTTGATGCCAATTTGAAGGTTATCAATCCTTGATGTCAAAACAAAAGACCCATGGCTTTATCATGTTCCATTGTTGAGAAATAAACGATAAACAGAAAATGTAAACGTTCTAGGGGCAAATACGCCTATAAAATGACGTCATACAACTTTCATTCAAATGTAACAAAGCTAGGTCTTAACGTCCTTAACATTTTCTCCATTACATTTTATCAATTATCTTTTACCATTTCAGAGGAGAAGCGATAACGAGCAAAAGTCAAAATTTAGAACGTGACCTTAACCTATCACCTTGACCTCATTTTACTTGTTAGGGGTTATAGACGCTAAATACAAAGTTTAATATCTCAACTCTAAATAACAACCTGTATGATACACCAATAGTTAAAGTCGTTTAAAGACAAATAATTCCTATGAAATGTCGTCGGATCCTTTCCGACCAAATAAAACAAAGTTGCGCACAGATAAACAGAAGACACTGCAAAGATTTTAGGTCGGTATCTTTTACAGTTACAGAGAAATAAAGATAACAAGAAAAGAGGGGGCTGGGAGATAACTCCTGTAAGAAAAGGTGTTCGGTTACGCAGGGTCAATGCTGAAATCGTAATCACTGTACGACATCATGGGCAAAAAATCCTTTCGATATGTCAAGTAACAAAGGAAAGTGGAAAGACCTAACAAGATATTGTATAAATAAAACAAATAAAAATAAACAATAAATATCTAAAAAGTGTATTCTAATGACAGGCTGGATTATCGGACAGAAGGAAGGTATACTTTTTTTCCACTGCATTTTTTAAATTTGTTACCTCATTTTCGCGAGACCTTTCCACAATAAATGCCTTACGGAACTGCTGGATGTTTGGATAATAAGGACAGCAACTACTGTAAAACCTTGGCATTGCTCTATTGTAAAAAATGCCTGTTTGTCTGGTAGGGTTTTCTATCCAGCCCAATGCTGAATTTTCCAATGGTTTTTGCTGTTGATTGCTACATTCTGGTATATCTATGTCAGCTGAACCTGAGTATAAAAGAAGTCAGTTTGCACTAAAATATCAATAATTTTAATGTACATGTATATATAAATATATCAATTTTGAAAGTGACATAATTGTAATTTTTTCTAGATTTATACAAGACATGCATCATGTCTCGGAAAATAAAATGAAAACACAAAGCAACTACATGCATCTTTTTTTTCATTGACAATTAATCAGATATACATGTTTGTATTGTATATGAGTAGCCAGCAATTTAAGCATATGCTCTGTTGGTTTTTGATGCACATTGGTTATATATTAATTCTTACATTAACTGATTATGTTTTGAATGGTAGGTTGTCACATTTTTAATATGTAAAGTAAAATAATGAAAGTTTTTTTTCTGTACAATTGGTGCATGTACAGTATAAACAGTTGACTGTAACATTTGTGCGAGAAATTTTATCTGAATATTAAAATAGTAATTAAAATGACATATAAAATTTACAAAGGGTTTCGTCCCTGCCAAGGGTACTCATCAGGTGGCTTTTATATCTACATGTTAAAATAATTGGACATGTATATATGTAGGCTGTCACGAGTCTTTAATAATCACTTTGATTGCCGGTGTATTCTTAAAATGAAATTTGTTCATGCTATTTAACATTCACTTTAATAATGAGACAGTTGTCTGATGCAATACGTACAATTATACCTACATGTACCTATTTTAATAGGCTATTAGATTGCTTACATCTACAACTTTTGTCTTGGGTGGAGAGATGTCTCATGAACAATCATATTTAATACATCTTTCTATATAAACAAAGACAATACCTTATGGTTTATTTGTCAATATAAATATTTCAATTTTAACTTATTTTATAGTTTAATTAGAATTTTCACTTTTAAGGAATTCAAAGTACCAAAATGACTTGAAAACTGTTATAAACTAACTGCAAGATGTCAAAATTTAAAATAGTAAATTAATTTTTTTAACAACTTAATTTCATACGGAGCAGGAACTGCTTACCCTTCCGGAGCACCTGGGTTCACTCATGGTTTTTATACGAATTCGTGTTCATTGTTTTTTAGTTTTATGTGTTTATTTGTTGTGCTTGTGGATCTTCATTTGTCTTCCCGGGTTTGTCTGTCCAATGGATAACGTTTTTTCATTGCTCTTAGGTATATTTGTCCTTTTTTACAAACTTAATTTCAGTCTTGAGCTTTTACCTTATTTGTCAAATGACAATTTTCAATAACCAACTTTTTGCTAGTTTAAAAGATATACTAAGTATAAGATATAAAAAAAAATCACCAGTTATGTTGACTGTGTTCATTCAGTAATGTTTGATGACGAACATCATTTATTTTAAATTGCAAAATGGTTGGAGTAAACATTTTTCTTTAACGTTCAGTAATATTGATTATGAAAATTTAAAATACCCTAATTTCAGACACTTCATACTGTGCAAACATTTTTTACTACAACTGATAACTTTTGATAAGAGACGTATAACTGAAAGCTTCATTTGCTAACTCAAGACACCTTGAGGTACAATAACAAAAAAGTACAGGACCAAGTCTCAGTATAAGTTATGTTATATTGATACAAGTAATTGTTAATAGCCACTTACCCATTTGGGTTAAGGATGATCGCTGGTCTAATAGGAAATAAATAGGATTTGAAATTGGTGTTTTAGTTTGAGAGAACATATGAATAGTAAACAACTAAGCAAGAAAAAAATATAGGTTCATGTGCTCATTTTAGAGCAATAAGGCCTTGAAAATTTGCAGAAAATGAGTTTTCTCTCGATTTTTCATGGTCTTTGCATTGCAACTTCAGTTTCTCAAAAATGTATGAAAAAATAAAAAGGACTTCATAAAATTTTGTCATACCATTTTAAGGTATATATGAATGAATTATAAAAGAAAAAGTAGGGGTTCATGGGCAAAAAAATTCATGTTTCAGAAATGGATAAAACCCGAGGATTCTGAAAATCTGACAAAAAGACCAAAAACATGACCAGCGATCATCCTTAAAGTAAAAGAACTTATTATGAGTTACAATATTATAAATTACCGATTTCAGATTATACACTTACATATTGTAGAATCTGTAACAATTGATAATAGTTTTATTTTAAGCATTAAAAAGTCTTGCTTATTTCATTCCTTGACTTCATCTTTTTAAAATTCAACAAAAAAATTGTAAACCATACAAAATGCTTCAATGTATAATAGTAATACTTTTAAGATATACTGACTTTTCAAAAGATAACTTTGTGGGCTTAGCAGTTGTATATTAATTTATTTGCAAGGTCTTATGATATGAAATCTTATGTATATAATATATACTGTAAACACTTGTAGATGATGCTTACGGTACATGAGATAAAGAGTTTGAAAGAAATTCCTTACATGCCATCGACAAATTAACTGTACTAAATGTAAGCCCTATTGAAAGCAGCAATGGAAAGAGTAAATTCTACGCCATATTGACAGATGAAACTGGAGCGATATCGGCAACAATATACAATGACAAACAACATGATAAATTTATAGTAGGTTTTGGTGTCACAATGCTGAATATACTCTGCAAGAGTTCTTTCATTGATGTAACTGTCCGGACTGACGTGGCAATGTGCCAGGCAGTACCAGTTCCAGATGACATCTCAAGACAACTGCACCAAAACTGCTTGGCAATGCAGTTCACAGTATTGAAGACGCCCTGGCATCCCCAGAAAAATCTGTTATATCAGTCAAAGGGAAAGTAATTAAGGTAAAAATAGTTTTGTCTTAACAATTCAGGTAAAGTTTATCTATACGTTCTAGTACCAATGTAACTGAATGAAAGTTCACTGATAGCGAAAAAATAAGGAATATGTCTAATGAATAAAAATTTTATGAAATTTTTTATATTGAAATGGAATACAGAATTCATACAACAAACTCATAATACAAACAACATTCAATTTGCTAAAAAGATACATGGGGAAACAGTTTGAAAAAAACATAAAATTGCTATTATTCCTATATTAAATTAAACTATACTAGACTTATTTAATGCAAATATTTTTTATTCAGGTTAGTTCTCCATTGAAAAAAATGGTGAGGGACGGTGAAATGCCCTTCCAAGACGTAACTAAAAGACAAGACGGGAAAAATAAAAGTGGCATTCAGGGATGAATTAGTTGGAAATGTACAGAAAGGGCAAACAGTTGCCATTGCCAAATCCAGAGTAAAACTGTTTAGGGAGGAGAAAAAGCTATCTACAACAAGTGTTTCTACAACAGAGGTTAGTAAAATAAGTCTTATTCACATAATATTCTAATGAACCTTACTTGTGATAGGTGACAATTAGTATAATAACTGAAGTAAAACATTCTTTTTTTATGGAATATATTAGCCATAATTTTAATTGGAACAGCAATCAACCCAATTTTCAATTACTGTTGTTTTGGTTTTCTTATTTGTGTATTGAGTGCAACTGAGATAATTGCAGCTAGTTGGTCTAGCAATATATTCTAATGTTCACGTATTGTCTTCTTTTTAAAAAAAAAGCAACTTCTTGTTGTGTCAGATAAATACACCAGGCGTAGGATAAATCTAAACAACAGCAGTATCTATTCAAAACAAAAACTACATGAAAACTAAATATACTACGAATGCAATGATATAAAAAGCAATATGATTGGGTAATCGGGAGGATGGGTTAAGATAACAAAATTCAAGAGTTGTTCAATAATTAGCCAAAAGTAAAATTGATCAACTTATCCCGGCCAAGCAATTTACCGCAATGATCAGCAATGCTGCTGGCCGCCAAAAATACAGTTATAAATTTACACATGCTTCACAAGCCAATCAAAATGCAGAAAAAAAACCACACCTCCCGCGCTGCAATAATGCAATTTATTTTACATTCATAAAGTAAATTCAGTTATTGCAGACTAATATAAACCAAACAAATATGAACTATATTTATATATTTATAATATCTATTTAAGTTCGCATTTATTTTGGCCACGGCAAATGTACAATAAAAATGATGAAACAACATCAATTAACAATAATCCAATTCAAGCGACCCTGAGAGCAGCGGTGGATTGAATTGAAAATTAAACTTCAATTTAAAAGCTGTTTATCAAACCACCCCGAGATCAGCGGTGGATTGAATTATAATCAAAATGTCCAATGGCAAAAGTTTCATTCAATCCACCCTGTGAGCAGCGGTGGAATGAAGTATAACTGAAAATGTCCACTAAATGAAATTTAGCTGTTCGAAATTTATTATTTCATTCCACCCTGTGAGCAACGATCGGACGTACAAAATGTCAAATTGGTGCACGTAAGGCTACCTGTACCAAATGAACAGGTAACTGAAACCCTGTTAACTGTTCACCTCCAAAGGTGTGGTAGCCAAATAAGTGCCTACAACAAAGCCGTGGCCAAAACTAAAACATTTGACAAAAATTTAAAAATACATGTCTGGATATACACGTTGCAATCCTCGAGTAATGGATTCAATTCCCCCACTTATAATGTTTAAGCAGATATTTGTGCCCAAGTCTGAAAGATGTACATTGTCGCTCAGAAACAGTTCTGCTCTATTAATTGAAATATCTGGATATTTTATGTGTCCATCATTTAAATTGTTGACTACTACCTTAGCAACATAGCTATTAACTCTTGCCCTAGATCTGTTTATGTCCATGCGTTTGTTAATTTTCCACAATGGACGAGGCAATATCTGAGACCATATGATATTTGTAGAAGGAAGTAATTTAATGATAACACTTAAATCCTGTGTGATTTTTTCCCGTAATGTCTTTGGTGAAATGGATTCCAAATCGTTTCCACCACAATGAATCAAAAGGGTATCTGGTAGATCAGCAATACTCATCAAATGCTTCACTTTACTAACCATCTCGTGCCACCTTTCCCTTGCCAAAATATGTCCGCATTGATACTTTCTTTTACACCCAAATGCATACCTTCAGGTCTGGAGCGTGCAGCAATAAAAGTTCTTTTTCTGATGGAGGAACCAATACTCCATATACAAACAGGCGTACCTAAAATACTTAAAACGTAATTTAGGATTTGGTAAGTAATTTAAGGTTTATACCAGTTTATGTCCAGGAATTATTATGTAGGTCTGAAAAGACCGAGATTTCCATCTGCCCATAATTTTTATCTGTTCCTCGGATTCGCCTTTAAGATGGTAAAAACTTGCTGCCCCTATGCGAAATGAATGCGATTTGTATAACTTAGTATTGACTCCTAAACATGTCAACACCGTAGACAAAACTGCCATAAATTGGTATCTTGTTAGTGGTTTATTACCCTTTGTAAAGTTGTGAAGTTCTAAGAAATTCGAAAAGGCGTCTTGCTCTGTAGTATAGGTTCCTCCAGTATTTGTAGAAACTGATGAATTTAACAACCTGCTAGTTTCACCCCTGAGAGCAGCGAGTGAAACTCGTGTGGAGCAACTGCTGGTAACATGTCTGCTTGTGGTTCTAAACGTCTGAACTTTCTCCATTGCTTTCGAGAAATAAAATCAGCGATATTATTTAAATATCAAAAAATATGACAAGATGGTACTGAAAATTATACATGGAAAACAATACTAACGCTCGTATTAAGTCCATAACATTTTTTTGCTTTTTGAAGATACCAAGGCGTTGTTATGTGTCCCGAATAATATTTTCTTGTTCGAGAAATATTTTCTCCAGATACACATTGCTAAAATAATAGGTACTAACTCTAAAATTGTCAATTTTCTCCAGATACACATTGCTAAAATAATAGGTACTAACTCTAAAAATGTCAATTTTTTTATATTGTCAGACATTGTCCATTCCGTTGGCCACTGAAAGTATACCCTGAAAATATACACCACAACCCAAACCTTCTCTACCTGAACTATCTGTGAACAGCTCCAATGAGTCGTTACTAGACCACTCTGTGTCTTTGAATAAGCAAACCCCATTGAAGGACTCTAAAACTTGAACCCACATATATAAATCCTCTCTCATAGATTCGGTAATTCGAATGAAGTGATGTGGCTTTTTTACTTAAAGTAGCCACAACATCTTCTATTGAAGGCCCTTGTACAAAAAATCAGTGAATTGATTATTGACTGCATTTCCCTTAAATTGACTTTTCTTTTCTGTAGAAAGTGTTTCAGTGCGACCATGAGGTTCGAGATTTTGTCGTGTGGAATTTTTACCTTCATTTCTGTTTATTTCCAACCCCAAAAATACTAAACACATTGTTGGACCTACAGTTTTTTCCTCTGCCAAGTGAACCCCTAAATCATTACAAATAGAACGAAATGTGTCCATTAATGTTTTACAATCAGATGTGTTTGTCTTGTATTGTTTTATTTCCCCCTTAAATATTATATGTAAATAGTTCATTCGTTTTAGATAGTATTTGTTTGAATCATATTTAATTTAAATAGTTCTCGCCGTGATATGGCTTAAATGTCGCCCACATGGTGTAAAACAATAATCAATCAATCAAACTATTGGTAAGTAAACAGAGAGAAAATTAACTGAAAACCAACCACACTATAAATTGTAGATAAGCAAATAGAGGTAAATTGTCTGATTTGAATTTTTGTGACATCTGCTTTCTTCCATTTCAGAAGAGGAGAAAATAGGTGAAGGTAGTGACAAGGTGTTTGGAGATGACGTTAGTCTTGATAAAGGTAAGTTTGTCAAAATAACAGGACGCCATATTGAGAAAATGGAGAGCTAAATTGATATATGACATCTTAAAATGCAAAAACAAACATATAACTGATTTAACTTGAGAAAGTATTGAAATTGAAAATCCTGTCTTAATTTATGAAGAATGTTTACATCAGATACACAAGCCACACTATAAACTGAAAATTAACAATTGCAAACAGATATAAAATTTATTGATCATCAAACACCCTTCAAACTTTTGGTAGGCAAACAGAAGTAAAATTAACTGAACACCAACCATACTATAAACTGTATATAAACACAGATTAAATTTACTGAACACATTATAAACTGTAGAGAAACAAAGAGAGGTAAATTGTCTTTTTTTTTATTCGTGTGACCTCTTTTTTCTTTTTTTTTTAACTTCAATTGCATCATTGTGGTCAATTCAGGTGAGCGATTACAGGCTCCTGGGAGCCTTTGGTATAAAAATGGTGTTTCAATTTAGATCGGAGTCGAACAAACCCCACCACAGGTGAGAGATTCGAATTCACAACCTCAGTGTTGACAGGCTAGTGATAATTAGTAGTCACGACGAACTACCTAGACCGCTCGGCCACCGAGGCCCTTGTTTCATTCGTCTAATCAACCTTAATAATAGAAAGTATTTACATATTATACAACTAATTCCCAATTCAGTAAATAGAATATATTAATTTTTGATAAATTTAACAGTGTTAAATGATGTAGGTTTAAACAATAAATTATTGCATGGTTTGAACAATAAATTATTGCACATTTTAATTTAATTACCATTATTCGAATATTGAAAATTTTACACAAAAAATGTCATATATTTTATATTGTCTGACGATTTATTATTCACTCATTAAATTAACTGATTATTCTGATGTTTGAACATGATACCAAATAATGATTGATTGTTGCTAAACGTCCAGCTCAATTTATCAAACAATTCAAATAGGTGTGCGTCAGGACACAAAGGGGAACCACTTTTGACTGCCACTGTAAAAGGATGGTTGGGTCTTCTGTAGCGGCATTAGCCTACTCTTTTTCGAAAACTTCAGAAGGGGTCTTTAGCGTGCTGGGAGTGTGGCATTCTCTAAACACGTTACCCATATGATACGCGGTCAGGCTTTCCGTATTATGACCTGACAACCCCCAACGAGAGGGTCTCTCCTATCCGCCACCTGGGGACATTTGCATTGGTGGAGGAAGCCGGAGTACCCGGAGAGAACCACCGAACTTCGGTAGGAAAATTGGCAATCCTTGTTAATTTAGACCGGAGTCTTTTCGAATCCACAATCGCACGTGTTGACAGGCTAGTGAAAATGCAAAATACAGATATAAATAAAACTAATATAGAAAGTACAGAAACATTCAAATACCGGATGTCGGCCTGAACGAAGATGATTCTTTACTTAAAACACCATCATTCACAACCGATGAATCAGAAGAACTGGTCTAAAAACATATTGTAAAAGTAAACTGTCGCTATGCTACTGATTTAATTTTTGTTCAAGCTAACCAACACTGCAAGAATCAAGATAAAACATATATAGGTTTCTATGATTATCATCAATGCTAGGGACATACAAAGTATTGTGGCCTTTTGTAACAAAATTATCTACAACAGTTTTGTTTTCTCTTAAGAAAGATTATTGTTAGACTAGTGTACTTTAGTAACTGTCACAACTTCATCATACTCTTTATCATCTGTCAGGAACTTTATTGTTTGTACAAACCACGTATAAACTATAATCTTAGACTGTCACTTAATACTGATATATTAAAGATGACCAATACTTGGACAATAAGATACTTATGATTCAGTATCTTATGACTTTCATCAACAATAGAAGCATAAATTCGTCATCTAGATTCGTATTTTTACACCTATGTAACATATGATGCCGAGTTGGCACTTAAAACATATAAAAGTTCACCGTTGTTTGGTAGTAGCAGAGATGGGCCTGTGAGAGGCAACGTTAGCTCCTGCAGTGGTTTGCTGGAATCTTGAGCTAAGCTATATTGTACTTTTGAATTAACACAACGTTTAGTTTGATTCAATTTAATCTTCTCAAAAGACTTTACACAACGCATTTGGAAAGCTATACGATGAACTGTTTCTAATTAATGTAATTTTGATTATTAAATTATTTCTTCTCAAATACACTGTGTTGGTTGTGTTACACAGTTGTATTTTTGGTGCCGTGACCAGAATTTCCGTCAAAAGTACAAATATACAAACGCTCACGTGCAGAAGGTATGTCACTTTTTGATTAGTCTTTTGTGGGTAAAATGGCTAACCAGGATGTTGGGGAGGTATTTCAAACCCTGGCACAGACATTGGATCAATTGTCTGTCTCCATAGGGAACCAAGGGATGGCTCATCAGACCCTGTCTCAACAAATTGAAAGTCTTTCCTCATCTGTTAGTACACAGGGGGTGGCACAAGTCATTAATCCATTTGGGAGAGAACCTAAAGAATTTAAAGAATGGATTAAGGCGGTTGAAAAATACGCCTTACTAACAAATGGAGGTGAAGATAAAATTAAGCTGATTGCATATCAGTCGTGTAAGGGTGCTGTGAGTGATTATTTAAAAAGATATCTTACAGAACAAGAAGGGGTCACTTGGGCTGCATGCAAAGCGCAATTAACAACTCGTTTCTCTGAGGTAACAGACCCACAACATGCTTTTTCCTTATTAAGATTAGTTAAACAAAGACCAGTTGAAACAGTACAAATATTTGCTGAGAGGCTGATGAACTTAGTAGATGAAGCCGATACTGGACAACCAAGGGGGGTTGGAGCCGTAGAGAGACAAATTGTAGGATTTTTTGTAGATGGGCTCCTACACGATCACTTAAAAATGAAAGTGATGCGTGAAAATCCAGACACGCTGGAAGAGGCTGTCAGAATAGCTATGACGGAACAAAATCTCCGCACTAGGTTTGGTTTAAGGTCTAACAAACAGGGCGGGGCTAAAGTGTTCAAAGAAGAAGAATTTGGTCAAAATCAAGGTCATGTCTCAATGGAGGTTGATCATTATCGGCCCTCCAAAACATGTTACAAATGTAAGAGAAAAGGTCACTGGGCTAGGGAATGTAGGACTAGACTACCACCTCAACAGATTAATGCAATTCATTACAACATGTCAGAAGTAATTTGTTATTTTTGTAGAGAGAAAGGGCATTTTCAGCGCAATTGTCCAAAACGGAAATCTTCAAACACTAAACAGTTAAACTAAAACGCTCTCTCTATAAAGAAGCCTATAGAGAGAGTGAAAGAAAAAGAAAGAGTAAAACAAAATTTAAGGACCAAACTAAGAAATTGAAATTTAAAAATAAACAAAACAAGTTTCGAGAATGTAAAAATTTAGAAGTTAATTCATTAAACACTCCTAATTCTTGTTTGATAAAAATTGAAAAACAAAAATTCAGAGCTTTGATTGATTCCGGCGCTAGTTGCTCGTTAATTCATACAAGAGTATTTCAATCTCTGAAAAATCCTCCAAAATTAATTAAAAAGAAAATTTCCTTACAAGCTGTAAATGGTGACTCATTAAAACTAGAAGGTAGTGCAAAATTTGATTTTGAAATAGGTGGAATAAAATTGAATCATGACTTTCATGTAGTTTCTAATATGAACAGAAATATAATACTAGGAAGGGATTTCTTACAACAGCAAGGAATTCGGGTATATTTTGATCTTAACTGTATCCGAGTAGGAAAAGTTTATGTTCCTCTTGAAAATGACATTCATATCGCTTCAATAATTAGATTGGCTAAGAAGACATTATTAAAACCTCAAAGTGTCAATGTTTGTATAGCTAAGATAAAAAATAATTTTAGTTTTGTTAACTCTGAATTATTACAAGTATCTGCCGTGGATTCGGGCTATATACATTCAGAAGCAGGATTAATTGTGAGTAATTCTGTTACAAAAATTATTGACACTAAGAAAGTTCCCATATTAATCCTAAATAACACCAATAAAACAATTAATTTAAATCGGGGATGTGTTGTTGGGAAAGTCAATAAAATCGATGTTAATGAAATTTCCACAGTTACAACAGATGTCTCAAAAAAGGAATCAGTCAATTTATTAGATCAAAAAGTCGATGCGCCCTTCGAACATATGAAAACAATTAAATCCTTAATACAGAATAATCAGGATATATTTGCAGAAAATGATAAAGATTTAGGGCAAACGGATATAGTAAAAATGTATATTGATACAGGTAACAGTAGACCGATTAAAATGAAACCTTATCGAACTCCCATACATAAAAGACCAATAGTAAATAAAGCAATAGATGAAATGTTAGAAGTTAAAATTATAAGGAGATCGAAGTCCCCGTGGTCCTTTCCCATAGTGGTTGTAGACAAGAAAGATGGTTCCAAACGTTTCTGTGTTGATTTTAGACAATTAAATAAAATCACGAAAACCATGTCCTATCCATTGCCATTAATAGATGACATTTTGGCACAATTAGGTAAAGCCAAATACTATACAAGTTTAGATCTTAAGAGTGGATATTGGCAAGTGAAAATGTCAGAAATTGATAAAGAAAAAACAGCATTTTGTTGTCATCGAGGTCTTTTTGAATTTAATGTTATGCCTTTTGGCCTTGTAAATGCACCAAGTATATTTAGTCAGTTGATTGCTATTGCTTTGCAAGGATTAGATAAATTTACGGTAGCATATTTGGATGACATTTTGATATATTCAGAAACCTTAGAAGACCATCTTAATCATATTCAAGAAGTATTTCACAGGTTAAGAAAACATGATCTAAAATTAAAATTAAAAAAATGCAGTTTTCTAAAAGAACAAACAAATTATCTAGGTTTTGTTGTTACACAAGAAGGTGTAAGGCCAGATCCCGAGAAAGTTAAAGCAATCAAAACGCTCCCTACACCTAAAACAGTGAAAGAAGTACGTAGTCTTATTGGTATGTGCAGTTACTATCGAAGGTTTATCCCAAACTTTTCAAAAATTGCAGAACCTTTGATACATTTGACAAAAAAGTATGCAAAATTTAAGTGGTCAGTTGACTGTGAAAAGGCGTTTAACTATCTTAAAGACAGTTTGTCCGTTGTTCCTTTGTTAGCATATCCTAATCCAAATCTTCCGTATGTTCTATACACAGATGCCAGTGATACGTGTATAGGTGCGTGTTTAACACAGCAAACTAGTGAAAATAGTGGTATTGAAAAGCCGATATATTTCATTTCTCATAAATTAAGCGCAACTCAAACAAGATGGTCCACTATAGAAAAAGAGGCATTTGCTATCTACTATGCACTTCAAAAGTTAGATTTTTATCTACATGGGGCTAATTTCATCATTAAAACTGATCATAAACCTTTAAAGTATCTGTTAGATTCGCCTATGCAAAATAAGAAAATACAGTTATGGGCTTTAAGCATTTCAGGTTATAATTGTAAAATCGAATATATAGCAGGAGAAAATAATTATTGTGCTGATTTGTTGTCAAGAACGCCACACAAAGGTGATGACACTGAAGTCGATGAAAACATAAATCCCGAAATAAATGATAATACTTATGAAATCAATACCATCAATTCAAATGCTTTTAATCCAAAAAGATTTGCAAGCTGTGATGTTGAAGAACCAGATTTGCCCAATAAAGAAACTTTTCAACATAATGACTTAAGATATGAAATCTGAACAAATGAAAGATGAAGAAATTTCTAAAATTAAAAAGCAAATTAAGACAGGTGCTGCAAGTGCTAATTTACAAAGTAAATTCATCATTATTGATAATATACTTTATTATATTTCAAACCCAGATAATGATGCTGTAATTAGGTTGTATGTCCCAACCCATCTTAGACAGAATGTTGTCGTGCAATACCATGATGATAATGGCCATTTAGGAATTGATAAAACATATGACGCCGTTAAACAAAAATATTATTGGCCCAACCTTTATAAAGATTTGTATTCTTATGTGACAACTTGTGTTACGTGTCAGGCTAGAAATCTTAGAAAGATCAATCCTCCTGTTCAAGAAACGGACATACCACCTTATCCGTTTGCAAAAATAGCTTTAGATTTGTCAGGACCTTACCCTGAAACTTTATCAGGAAATAAATATATAATTGGATTTATTGATCTTTACTCTGGATACCCAGAAGCTTTTGCAGTAAAAGATAAAAAAGCTGAAACAGTGGCACATCTATTAATTGAAGAAATTATCCCAAGACATTCTGTACCCTTACAAATCTTAAGTGATAATGGGTCCGAAAATGTAAATAGGATAATGAAAGAGACATGTGAAGAATTGAATATGTCATGTAACTACGTCATACTACCACCCACAATCAAATGGAAGAATCGAGCGCTTCCATCGCACGCTCCATGACGTTTTATCTAAGTTAATGAAAGAGGATACCAGAACGTGGGACTTATTTTTAAATCAAGCACTCGCTGCCATTAGGTTTAATATAAGTGAATCGTCTAAATTCTCACCATTTTATTTGCTCTATAACAGAGATGTGGTGTTACCTGTTGACAATATAATGAAACCACATAGAAAATATGTAGGAGAAGATCTGCATAAAGTTATGTTAAACCAGCAACATAAAGCTTTTTTGTTAGTACATAGATCCTTAAAGCAAGCTAAACGAAGGCAAATAAAATATAAAAACAAAAACAACTCAGACGAGTGTTTCAAAATAGGTGATCCAGTTTACTGTAAAAACCATCTCAGAAAGAATAAGTTAGAGGACAGATGGACACCTTACTATAGAATCATTGACCAAACATCTCCTGTATCATTTAAAATTAAAAATCAATTGACAGGAAAAGTAACGAAAGCACATGCTGAACATTTACGATTAGCTCAAATCAATGAATGGGAGGGACATTCCCCTCAGTAATAATACTAAACGATTAAGAAAGACAGCCTATGTTGCTCCATCAGAAAGTAGTTCTGATATGAATACTGATTCAGACACGGATTCAGAAAATAATACTCCTCTTGCTAAACTTGTTAAAAAAAATAAAAGAGAAAGGGATAATACTTCAGATGAAGAAAATATTCCTTTAATGGAGTTGGGTAAACTCATTAAAGAAAAACAAAGAGAGGAAAATGCTAGTAGTCATGCTAGTGATTATACTAATCCTTCAGATGAACCTATGTCTGAAAATGAAATAGTACAAACTAAAATTAAAATAAATCCCAAGAAAGTAGGGAAAAAAATTAAAAAATTTCCGCAGAAATCCAGTAAAACTTCCGAAATAAAAAAACTATTAACGTCAATATCGAATATATTGTAAGGCTTCGAAATATTTTCGTATAAAAGTAACTTACAAAAGTTAAAGTTATAGGTAAAATGTGAAATCAATTGATTTCATGATTTTCATAGAATATGAAGTATGTAATGCTAAATTTTGTAAATAGGATTATTGACTTTTCATTAACAAATAAAATAACTATTGTTATTTTGTTTTGTAGGATTAGACACAGATGTCTAAAATGGCAATCTTGTCATTTGTATTGATCACGTTAAGCTTAACCAGTGTATGTATCAGTCAAAGAAATGTGATCTTTGAAAAATTGGGTGAAATTACAACAACCCGCTCAAAATGGTTGGTCACCTTCGTAATTGATCTTGAACCCTATCAAAATTATATAAATAATTTAAAACATGAACTTAATGGTGCATTAATTTTAGTTAAGACTATGCAATTAAATGTACATGATAAAGATGCACATTCTAAAAATAAACAATGGATACCAACTTTAAGAAATCTTGAACAAGAAATCATCAAACTTAATTTAACGCATAACACAATCGTTGATATGTTTGAGGAATACCAATCATTTTTAACAAGGTCTAAACGATCAGTATTACCCATCGTAGGTAAACTGTTAGGATTTCTTTTTGGCACTGTAAGTGATGATGATTTAATATCTATAAGACGAAATGTAAACGTTTTAGCAGAAAATCAACGAAACATAGCCCATGTTTTAAAAGAAAGTTTAACAGTGTTAAATGTATCACGGGTGGAAATTGCACAAAATAGGGAATTTATAAATGAGTTATATCAAAGTATTTACAGATTACAACAAGATCTTTATAATTTAACAATGGATTTAGATGAGAAAATTCTTTTTGTTCAAAGACATGTTGTGGTGAATTCCATTATTCAAGGGCTTTCTCGCTCTGTTAACCAAGCTAGATTTTATATTGAGCATTTACAAATGCAACTAAATATGTTGTCCCTAGGTCACCTGTCACCAAGTGTAATTTCCCCGGCAGAACTTAAATCACTATTACTGGAATATGAAAAAAATTACCTCGTTGAATTCTTCTTCCAAATGATCCAATCACAGAACTATGGAGCTACTATAAAGTTTTGAATTGTCACACAATAATGGACACAAATCGTATTTTCGTAGTAATGTCCATTCCATTATTGGATTTTGATAGTAATTATGAAATTTTTAAACCATTTAACCTTCCAATACCTTTTAAAACGAACGATAGCAATGAATGGTCCTATTCTATGTTAGCCTATTCGAATCTAGAAGCAAAAGCGATAGGTGTTAACGTCAAGAGATCTAAATACATTTTATTAAATGATAATGAAATTGATAAATGCAGTCATCCTATAGCTCACTTCTGTGATTTGAAAAGTCCAGTTTATAGAATTAATTTAAGTAAGCTATGTATTGTTGCTCTATATATGAAAAATCATGAATTGATTAAAGAGAATTGTAAGAATATAATAAAAGTAAATACAGCTTCACCTTCGGCTGAATATCTGTCCGATGGTACATGGGTCATTGTTACAAATAATCCGCTTAGGATGACAATAACATGTGAAATAACTTCTCAGAATAAAGAGATAATAGTAAAACCGCCCATTGATTTGTTGAAATTAGAATCAAGCTGTTCGGCTAATAATGACGAGTTAACATTATTACCCTATTATCATATGGATACTGAAGTAAATATTGATATTCCGTTTTCAAAATTTATACAAAATTATAATACCACTTATGCCAACATGTGGGAAGACTTTCATACAACTGTCCCAACCTTTCGTATTGATACTTTTCCGAAAGAGTTAAAAGGTATAGAAACTATAAGTATGGATTCTTTAATTTCAAAATTGGACCAGATTCCTCCAATTAATCATTTACCCGAAAGTGAGCCATCCATTCCTTCATGGGGCTGGGCAATTATCATTATTATTATTTTGTGCATACTAATTTTATTGGGAAGAAAATTACGTCACTGGTTAGCCAAACGCCTCAATAAGACGAAATCTTCTGTGACAGATCCGGATGTACAAGTGGTGGGTGTATCTCGTACTGGAGGCGGAGGTCGCGCCAAGACAGAAAATTTATCTGCACCACCCGATGCTAAGATTTTAAGAAGGAACACATTACATCTACAGTCCTTGTTGCGGAAAAGTCAGTCTAAAGAAGCAACCGTGCCACTGGTAAAACATACCAGTGTGGATAGCCGTTTAAAAAGGCTTATACAAATTCATAAAGGACAAACCCGTCCAAGATTTCTAAATATTCCCGAGACCGTAAAAGAGGTCGAGGAGGAAATGAAGGATGTTGCAGAATGAGTGATCATTATATAATACTTGTGTATATGGTACTGGGATCTCGTTATTATTCATCGTTTATATTTATGTGACTGATCTAGTTCTACTTATAAAAAGAAATTTTCGATTTCCGAAACTTTCATTTTCAAACATTGGAAGGAATGTAACAAAATTATCTACAACAATTTTGTTTTCTCTTAAGAAAGATTATTGTTAGTGTACTTTAGTAACTGTCACAACTTCATCATACTCTTTATCATCTGTCAGGAACTTTATTGTTTGTACAAACCACGTATAAACTATAATCTTAGACTGTCACTTAATACTGATATATTAAAGATGACCAATACTTGGACAATAAGATACTTATGATTCAGTATCTTATGACTTTCATCAACAATAGAAGCATAAATTCGTCATCTAGATTCGTATTGTTACACCTATGTAACATATGATGCCGAGTTGGCACTTAAAACATATAAAAGTTCACCGTTGTTTGGTAGTAGCAGAGATGGGCCTGTGAGAGGCAACGTTAGCTCCTGCAGTGGTTTGCTGGAATCTTGAGCTAAGCTATATTGTACTTTTGAATTAACACAACGTTTAGTTTGATTCAATTTAATCTTCTCAAAAGACTTTACACAACGCATTTGGAAAGCTATACGATGAACTGTTTCTAATTAATGTAAATTTGATTATTAAATTATTTCTTCTCAAATACACTGTGTTGGTTGTGTTACACTTTGCTGCATAAATACTGCAATTCAAGCAACAAAGAACACAGAACCCATAACAATTAGAGAAACGGATACAAAAGCAGATGAACTATGGCTAGACATGGAATACAATCCGGCGGCTGGACTTGCTTCTCCCCCCGAGCCTATGCGAGACCAGGGAGTTTTTTATTCGGTCGAAGTTCTACAGAACATATTAAAGGACAGAGGATTCCAGGACACCTGACAGAATTAAATTTGAAGGATCTTGCACAGAATATCACAACAGAGGTTCAGAATGTTAGTGAGATGGTGGTTCTTACCACCAGGTTGCAGCAATATATACTTTATATATGAGACAATAATTATACTTTATATTTGAGACAATAATATAACTTTTAATTATACATTTCAGCAAACAACCAACGGCACTCAGTCATTTCAGTTGACTGGCCCATAGCCATATATATAATTCAAACAGGTTATACTGTTCTCCCGTGTCATCCGAAAGTTATACCAAAGTGCAGTACGAAAAAAGGCCAAGAGATTATGTGGATGTTGGAGAGATCATTGAAGCACAGACCAACATTTACATTCTGCGACATAGTACACTTATTAGCACATCATGGAAGCAAAATTGTAGAGAATTGAAGGCAGGTTGTTTCAAGTTTTCTAGGTAAATATACAAAAGGTATTATCTGACAATCTTCAGTTAAGTGCGAAATTTCTAACCAAAGTAATATGTTCATTCCGTGACAAGATCCAAGGACCATTTTGATCTCTTTGATTGGTTTCATCAGTTCAGTTGCAAAAGAGAGACAAGGAAGATTTTTATCACTATGTTGCAGCAATAGCGATATCGCCTCGGTGGTGGTAAATTCTCTAATTTCAAATTCCTCTCTGGATCATAGCTTTTCAACAGATTTGTACGAGATCGAAATTTAAGATATGAAATAAAGAAAAATCAGAGATTGAGAGTAACCAAAATCTTTGCAAGGTCAACCCTCCCTGAGGGAGTTGAAATCCGACTTTTAAATGAATTCCATAATCAACAGACATTGATTCATTGTGGAATATGAGGTTTTCGATGAACCTTTTACAAAGGATCAAAACATATTATCAGTTTCTAAGTTTTCGAATATTTTTTGTAACAATAGAAACAAAAATTCATAAATGGTCAATATAAATATTTTAGTTTATCATTTACGGTGGTTGGGCTGTTGGGTGTTGTCGACATGGAATTGTTTACACCATAAAGAAATGTCTACGCTCCAGATTAAGTGGATTTGGAGAGATCATTGAAGGACAGACCAACATTTACATTTTGCGACATAGCACACCTCTTGGCAAACCATGGAAACAAAACTGTACAGACTTTTTACTACCGAAATAAAGGCAAGTTGTGTAAAGTTTCCGAGGTAAATATTCAAAAAGCAAAATCTGGTAATCTTCAGTTCCGAACCTTAACAATAGGTTCATTTAGTGGGAAATCCCAATCCCGGCACTATGCTCTCTGATTGGTTTCATCAGTTCAATTGCAAAAATGACGAAGAAATTTAGAGGCGATGTTCCATTCCTAAGACATTTGGGGTCTTGTAAATACTCAGGCTGTTGACATTTATTTATTTGTAGCAAGCGAGATATATATTTCGTGAACGACATGACATCAAATAATCACGTTTGTTTTTAGATTACTGTACCATTCAAGAAATGGAAAGAAAAACATTACAATGATAAAATACCCAAGTAAATAATTCCCAAAATGTATTAATTTTTAAAAAATTGGTCAACTGTGTCAGAAAAGTCAAAATAAAGATATAAATGGAACGAATATAGAAAGTACAGAAAACATTGAAATACCGAATGTCGGCTGGACGATGATGATGTTTTAATTAAACCACAATCATTCACAACCGATGAATCAGAAGAACTGGTTTAAATTACATTTCAATCAATACCAGTTTTAACCAATATCGTTCAAGCAACAATGCAGGATTGAGACCAGCTAAGCGAGGAAAAGCGTATTGTTAAAGTAAACTTTCGCTATGCTACTGATTTAATTTTTCTTCAAGCTAACCAAGACTGCAAGACATCAATGCAAGGGAAATACAAACTATTGTGGCCTCTGCTGCATTAATAATGTAATTCAAGCAATAGAGAACACAGAACCCATAACAATTAAGAGATTTTTCTGAAGCGGATACAAAAGCAGATGAACTATGGCTTGACATGGAATAAAATCCGGCGGTTGGACTTGCTTGAGCCTATGTGATACAAAGAAGATTTTTATCATCACGTTGCAGCAATAGCGATATCGCCTCGGTGGTGATAAAATCTCTAATATCAAATTCATAGTTTTTCAACAGATATGTTGAGATCGAAATTTAAGATATAAAATAAAGATAAATCAAATAGATTGAAGGTAATCAAAATCTTTGCAAGGTCAACTTTGCCTGAGGGAGTTGAAATCAGACTTTTAAATGAATTCCATAATCAACAAAGATATAAACACATTTATCTATATATTGATTCATTGCGGAATATGAGGTTTTCGATGAACCTTTTACAAAGGATCAAAATATATTATCGATTTTTAACTTTTCGAATATTTTAGATATATATATTAATAGAAACAACAATTCATAAATCGTCAATATAAATATGTTATATCATTTAAGGTGGTTCACCCTATCCTATACTTATTAGCTTCTTGAAGAAGAAAATTGTTAATGTTGTTAATCTTCTTTAAGTTATAACAAAGTATACCGTATAGACCGCACAGTACGCATCAGCTTGAATTAGAAAGAGTTTTCGGCTGTCTTCGGAAATGGTATCGTGTCGTTCCGAATGCCATTCTCAGCATCCCGCTACTAGTACTTATTCGAAGCGTTCTTTTACCATTGTTTTCATCTCGACATTAGTGAATAATTTATAATCAATGTTTTTTTAGCTTATTTTGACAAAATTGAACCATATTGGTTTGCTAAAAGCCAATTATTATATCACTATTTGCATTTCATTAATGATTTAATGATTGAGCAAAAAAAAAAAAAAATATTAGATTTTTTTTTAAATACCTCGTAGCTAGCGCCCCCTTAAATGATCTAATTAAACTAATAAATACATTGTAATCTATCTTTGAATAGAAGTGTCTTCAAAATCAGAGCACTTTCAAGATGTTGCCAAAAAGTGGAGAGAACTTTCACCAACAGAGAAAGAAAGGTTCCAAGAAGATGCTACGGGAATTAGGGGCAGAGAGCTGAAAGGGATGTCAGAAGAGGATGCTATTACCCATCACTTCAATCAAATTAGATGTTCGGTATGATAGCATTGTTAAATATTTTTTCCCCCAATATTAAAATACTCTCATTGTCTTGAAATATGGAAAATTATTTTTTGAGAGTGGTCATTTTTTCCTTACAGGAAGCAGATCTAGAAGCCAATTCTGTTTATTGATTGATTGATTGTTGCTTAACGTCCAGTGGCAAATATTTCATGCTTATTCAGAACGAGAACCAGTTCAATTTATCTAACAATTCAATTAGGGGTGGGATGGGACACAAAGGGGAACAAATTTTGACTGCCACTGTAAAAGGAGGATGGTTGGGTAGGGTCGGATAATTTAGCCTTCTGTAGCGGCCATCAGCCTACTCTTTTTCGAAAACTACAGAAGGGGTCTTTAGCGTGCAGGGAGTGTGGCATTCTCCAAACACGTTACCCACTATGGTTCCGTATTATGACCTGACAACCCCCCAACGAGAGGGTCTCCCCTATCCGCCACCTGGGGACGCGCTAGACAGCTCTATGTGTTGAGCCCCCGTGATCCATCACAGGTGCCTAGCAATCCTGTTTATTAAACTGGACAGTAACACATTACATTTATTTTACAGTTAACCATGGAATAAGTGTTATTGTCTCAATAAAAATGCAACCTACTAGTACATTGTGCTTGTGAGCAATATTCTCTTGAGAATACGATGTTTTGACTATCACTTTCTCAAGGGAACCACTATCATTAGGCATTTTATGCAAAATATTAACATGAAATTTATCACTGCGTAACCTTACATGAAGCCTTACAATATATGTCATTTAAATATCAGAAAGTGTATAGTTAGTGGTATAGATATACCCTTAGGATCCATAAGGAGAAAAAATGCAATATCTACAGATGACCATGTTTAGATATGACAAAGTATAACAATATTTTCTTTTTATAATTTTCTTCAGATTACTATCTTAGGATCTATGGGTTTTGAGTCTGTGATGGTTGCCACAAGAAAACATGAGGATCCCCACTTGCTTGGTACCAACAAAGGACTGGAGTACATTGGAAAACCTCAAGTAATGGAGAGTTTCAGGAAATCAGTGTTTGGTATGTTTATGAGTTTACCTTTATCTCTAGACTCCTTAACCATTTTCAACAATACAGTTAATCTTGAATTACAAGTTACTATATTATATATATACAAAGCACAAAATAGTCATAAAATCTATTTTTATGCCCCACCTACAATAGCTGATAAATGTGACATTCTTTTTGTATTTTCTACACGTATTTATAGCCTGGACAGTTTCAATTTTAGACTCACTAAAATGTCAAGATAGGTCAGACAAAACTCAGGTAATTTAAAAGTTCAGAAAAATATTATCTAAACATTCAACAATATGGTTTTCTTTTTATTGAAATGTCTTTGGCCCCAATCATTTTCACTTGTACATTGTATTAATAAACTTAATTTCCTAACATATTTGAATTTAAACAATATTACCTAACATATTTGAATTTAAACAATATTAGCTAAAAAAACATGAGACTAATTTCTCTGTAAAGGACTTAATGAATTTTATGCATGTTGAAATTAGCAATTTTCAGCAATAAATGAATATCTTATTTATTTGCAGGAAGCACAGTGTACATGAAACAGCCAAGCAAGAAAGGAAAGGGTGACCTGCGGACTGAAGCGAGACAGATTTTAAATTCTTGCTGGGGTAAGCTACCTTTTGATTTAAAATGAATGAGAATAATGTATATAGAATAAGCAGATGTGGATGATGTCGTATCAAAAAATCTGTGAATGCATTGAAAAAGATATAGTTATTTTCTACTTTAATTCAACTAAAAATTCCACTGTCAGATGACTGTCAGTGTTACAAAAAGAATAGCTAAACAAAGAATTGTTAAAGATATCGAAAAATATTCAATCGTAACTTAACAACACTGATAAAAAGGTAAAAACAAATTATAGTGAATAGGAAATAGGTGGTGTACATTAGTTAAAGATTAGTTCAGAAACTGGCCTAAAATTGTACTGCCGAACAATTCAGGAATCTCGTCTTTATATTCATATGATCTTGATATTGGTGTTTAGTCCAGAGATTTTTTGTTTGGTTCTTTCATATGGTTTTCTATTGGTGGCTGGCACAAATCCTAAAAAAATAGACATGTGTCCCTTTTAAAAATTGAAACTATTTCTGTAGGTGGTTGGAAGGAATGTGAAGTGCCACCAGATACTTTTTTTTTCTAGAACAGCCTTATATGAGATTTCATCACTAGTTTTTCCATTTTTAGAAAAGGCCACTGGGGAATCAAAGCCAATACCGTATTCCTCACTACTGAAAGGTAAGATTCCATGGCAGCTAGTTGGACTTCCAGTACCCATCAAAGAGCCCAGCAACTATGGAATAAGTGATTTAAAGAAGATATTGGACAGGAAGGCAGATATTAGATTCGAGTGAGCATTATTATAATTTATAGTAATAGCTTCATTAATATAAAAATAATGAGATGATGTATGATTGCCAATGAGACAACTATCCTCCAAAGTTCAAATAAAGTGCATGTAAGCATTGTAAGCAATTATACAGGCAACTGTATTTCATAGTAAACTTATACCAAAACTATTGAAGTTTAATAAAAATCAGCAATTTTTAAAGTAAAAAAAGATGCTTTATATTTTTAATTTCGGAATTCTTGTCCAAATACATTAAAGTTTTGAGATTTACTAGTGTTGTTGACAGTTAAGAACCGAATATCAAATAGCAAAATTGTTAACTGGTTAACAGGCGTTAATTTTTCAATCCTGACTGATTACTGATATATAAATGTGTGTTGAAATCTTTAATCAATTCATGAAATGATAGTTTTGCTAAGTAATTTGACAGATCAACTGTTCAGTATACTATTTCTTTTGTTATTTACCATAAAAACACTTATTATAGACTTTGTCATTTTACTGAGATCAAGGAAATAATCTTTAGTTATTACAAATGCCAATGTATAGTACTAAAGACCTTTTAACCATGAACTTAAGTACCAATTATTGTGAACCCAATTTTACCTTTCCATAGATTCACCTGATAGTTACCTGTCCATTTAAACTTTTGGCAGTTCATTTGTCCCATTGAACAAATACAATAGCTATTGTTTTCTATGTAGTTTATTCACAGGACCTTTAAATTTCATCTAGGAGAAATCTATCACTCATTGATTAATTTACCTGAGTATAAAATTTATCTGCTAAATTGATGGAAATAATATGGAAAGGTATAATTGGGTTCGCAATAAATGGTGGTAAGATTTTCCAAGTTATTTGTTAATAAAAACTGTTCAATTTGACAAAAACTAAAATTTACAGGTGGTCCTTAACCCATCTGACAGGACCTAAATTTTTTATATATAGCGGTATATAATATTTCTTTCTTTCAATAAAAATTTGCTGTGAAAGAGGCAACTGAATAGAAAATAAAACAAACTATAAAGTTTTATGTAAGCAAATATTAAAACTTCCTATCAATTCACACCAATAAATATAATGCTCAATTTTAGGAAGACACAAGCAAGCCAGAGTGAGCCAGACAGTGCAGAGGATATTGTGGACTCGATCATTTCAGATCCATCAGCACTTGAACCTGTTCATGATTTAAGTGAAGGTATGCCAACAACTTATTGTATTACATTTATTATCCCAATTTATATATTGAAAAAAATATATCATTTAGGATAATTTTATGCTTCCTGCAAAGGGCCATATTAGCTTTGGCAATCATTATCAACTACCCTCCGTTATTTTTTCGTCTTTGTCTTTAACTATTTCTTAAAGCATGCTTATCCAATGAATGCACTGAACTTAAAATCTTACAGGGATTGTAGAAATGAGAGCACTAATGATACAATTTTTTAAAATTAATATTTTAAAGAGGCATAACTCTTTTTAAAATAAATGATCAGCAATGATTTTCAAAATTCATCCAATAAATTGCTTATATACACCTGGAAAAAAGTTAAGCACCCCCTATTTGTTTTCCGTTTATTTTTTGCATTTTATTCCAAAATATTATAATTTTAGGTTTCAAATTTTCTTCACAATATTGTTAAAGGGATGAAAGCATTCAGGTATGAAATTCAATTAAAAGTCCGCGAAATCATACTCATGAAAATCTCGACCTAGTCCGTGCAAAACATGCAGTTTGAAATGGCGCATTTTTACTGTATTTAAATCCGATTTTTTTAAATGCAAATTCATTGTACGTAAGCATGGCAAGAAGACGGTTGTCAGAGGCGCTGAAATGGCAGATTATTGGTATGCACTCCACTGGTATGTCGTACAAAGCTATTGGACGTCAGATTGGGTACCACTACACAGTCATCAGCCGATTGGTCAGGAAGCATACAGCGACACAAGATGTTAGAGACCGCCCAAGGACTGGCAGACCTACAGTAACCACAGACAGAGAGAACAGAAGCCTTGGTAGACTGGTACGGCGTAATCCATTTGCCAACAGCACCTACCTGAAACAGCAGTGGTTACCCGGACGACAGATATCGTCAAGAACCGTGAGAAATCGCCTTAGAGATGATGGTCTGAGGTCCAGAAGGGTCATCCGACGTCCCCTGCTGACTGATCGCCACCGCAGAGAGCGACTGAACTGGTGTAGAGCAAGGCAGAATTGGAACCTGAGAAACTGGCGTAAAATCCACTGGTCAGATGAAAGCCGCTTCCTTCTCCACGTCACAGATGGGCGAACGCGTGTATGGAGACGCAGAAACACTGCCTATGCCCAAAGGCACATTTCTGCAACAGTTCCGTTTGGTGGTGGATCCGTTATGGTGTGGGGATGCATCTCACATGATTGCAAGTTGGACCTACTGACCATTCACGGCAATCTCACAGGGGCTCGATACATCCAGGAAGTGCTCAGACCTGCTGTTGTACCTCATTTCGAGAACCATGCATTAGCCTCAAGACCTGTCTTCATGGATGACAACGCCAGACCTCATCGTTCTCGGGAAGTAAGGGCGTATCTGGAGGCAGAGTCCGTGAACACCATACCCTGGCCAGCAAGGAGTCCTGACCTTAACCCAATTGAGCACATATGGGATCAATTGGGTAGGCGTGTCTATGCCATGGAACCTCCAGCACAAAATGTGCAGCAATTAGAGGCTCGGTTACATCAGGAATGGCGACGGATAACGCAGCAGCAGATCAGAAGGCTTACAGGCAGTATGCGTAGGAGGGTTGCAGCAGTTATCCAGGCATATGGCGGATACACCCGATATTGACATTTATCTGTGATACGAATTTTGTTTTGATGATAATTGATCTACTGAAGTGAAAAATGAATTAAATTCAGTGTTTATGAACTCTGTATGACAATACTTGTGAAGGACTGTGATATTGTGAAAAAGTCATATGAATTTCAATGATATCATTTGTTAATAAAATTTTGTTATTTTTTTATGATATTGTTTTATTCTGACACATAATGATCAATATTATCCAAAGTAGTTCACAGAAAGCAAAAAACACATGACAATTTTACATAGTGAAACTTTGAATATAGGTGGGTTAAAAAAATAGGGGGTGCTTAACTTTTTTCCAGGTGTATATAAACCTGTGATATAAGATCCATAAAAATGTCCCCAGCAACACTATGTGCTGGGGGACAAAAATTGTTTGGGTACAACATTAATATGTTGGAAGGCCATACCTTGACCTACATGACTAATGATTTATCTTTACTTGGATGAAGATTTGTCTCATTGGCACTCATACCACTGTCCACATCTTCCTATATCTATGTATACATGTATATATGATACCCATAAAAAAACTAAATTATTTGGAGTGGTTACTGGTAATAGGGGATGTCTTACTTTTTTTGGTCACATGAAGGTGCTTCTTCTAATTTTGCAGACCAACTTCTGGCATTATCCTCATGTACTTGTATTTGGACGCCATCAATAATTAAATCATTATTTGCTGTAGTTTCACCTCTCTGGTCAGTATCAGTTGAAATACCAGGAGATTCACGTTTAAACGATTTTGTCACCTTCTGACTCTTTCCATCTTTATGAACAATATAAGTTAACTGTGATTTTCTTTTCTTGATATATCTATGAGACATGAATTGATATTAAAAGATAAAAAAAATCATAAAAAAATCACTTCAGGATATTCATCATCTTCATGTACACGCAGCTTCCTCTGATAAAATTCTTCACTAAAATAATATTAAATCCTGAAAAAATAATGAAAGAATATATAGCTCCGTCCAACATGTCTAATAAAGTATCAGAGGTCACATAAAGTTATAAAATTGGCAGAACAGAGGTCACATAAAGTTATAAAATTGACAGAACAAGAAAATTCAAAGGACAAAAAGTCACAATATCTAATTATGATTTTACAATCATAGCACAATAAAATGCTATATTGGGTGCAGCTTAATACTAATGCAAAGGATACAACAATACACATGTAAACCCTGAACAGTTGGAGCAAGTGTGGAGACAATATTAACCCTCTTTATTACTAAAAAAAGAGGATATTTCTTATAGAAAAGTTATTCCAAATAAAATGAATTATTATTCCCCTTTTTCGTTAAAAATAAAAGGCCATTATGGGGAATGTGTCAAAGGGACACAGATGATTCCCCCGCTTGCATATCATATAAAGTTATATATAAAGTGATATAACTGAAGAACAGTAAAAGTGACTCTACCTAAATTAGTACTTGATCTGAGTTTTATAATAATAATTATGGTGTACATAAGTTTCATAAAATTTTGTGGATGAAAGCTTAAGTTAGAAAATGAAAACGAAAAAATTCAGAAATTTCCATTTGTAAAGGGGCTTCACTTTTGAACGGTTAAAGTGACACCCCAAAAAATCTATCTTGTTTTGTATTTTGTGGTAATAAGCATTGGGTATAAGTTTCACTGCATTTGGTTGTGGCAAACTTCAATTCGAGAACAGAAACAAAAATTTCAACAATTTTTACATTTGTAAAGGGGCATTACTCTAGAACAACTAAAGTGACACCTTCAAAATTTGATCTTGATCTGTATATCTATCTTGTTTTGTATTTTGTGGTAATAAGCATTGGGTATAAGTTTCACTGCATTTGGTTGTGGCAAACTTCAATTCGAGAACAGAAACAAAAATTTCAACAATTTTTACATTTGTAAAGGGGCATTACTCTAGAACAACTAAAGTGACACCTTCAAAATTTGATCTTGATCTGTATTTTGAGGTTATAGACAACTTTCGAGTTCGCTGCATTTCTGTCAAAAAATTTGGTTTTAGTGAATGTTACTTGTGCGTTTAGGGGCTTCGTCACTTCCATTCCAATGTTGAGCGAGTGGTTGGAAAAATATAAAGCTATATTGCACGAATTATTCGGCAAATTCAATTCTCACAATTTACAATCAGCATCGCTGTCATTAGGGAACTGTGATTAAGTACCTATTTGACAAACTTTATTTCTTGTCTATCCTGCACAACGACGGTCACCAAAACGCTTGATGAACGTTTATAGTGCAGGGATACAGGCGATCCCCTCTATCTGGTTAATGTCGTCACAAAGGCGCACATAATTGACGATTTTTTTCCAGTGAACGATAAATTCGAAAGTGGTCTATAAGCATTGTAAATAAGTTTCTTGGCATTTGGTTGAGGCAAATTAAAGTTTATTAGAGAATGAAAATGAAAAATTCAGTATTTTTTTGTTTGTAAAAGGGCATAACTCTAGAACAATCCAATTAAAATTAAATCTTGGCACTCGATCATTTTATTATGCTTTGTCGATGCAAGGGTGACTAAGACTAAAACTGAGCGAGTGCATTGATTGAATTTTAATTACTTTGAACTCTCGATCGATTCAAGCGTAAAACACCACCAAAATTAAAACCTTATCTGTATTTTGTGTAATAAGCATTGTGTATAAATTTAATGGTATTTGGTTGAGGCAAATTACAGTTAGAGAATGGAATTGAAAAATTCAGTATTTTATTCATTTCTAATAGGAGCATAACTCTAGAACGGTTAGTGACACCACAAAAATTCAGACATAATCTCCCGGCATGATCTGTGTTTTGTGGGAATCAGCATTGTGTATACTGTAAGTTTCATAGTATTTGTTTGAGGCAAACTGAAGTTAGAGAACGGAAACCAACTTTGGGGCGTAGAGTCACAGGGATGGACAGACTTACATTTCTATTGACTTACGGACAAGGCTTCACCCGTCACAAGGGTAAAAATTAATGGCTGAGGCATAAAGAGCGAAGATTTTCTTTTTCTTTTCAACAGCAAAATGACTTATACACCTTATCGCTAATCCCGGCTGCTTGAACTTTTGAAGCATACAACAATCACTTTTCCATTGTGGCGTCAGATATTTGTTTTATTACGTCAAAATTTTACAGGAACCTGTGTGATATCCAGTAATGGCGATAAGGTGTTTAGTCTGGGGATAGTCCAAATAATTATGACGTCTTGGAAGGCTATTTTAAATTTTTGCTCTGAAACCTTCCTGCGACGTAAGGCGTCAAACTCAAAGAAATAAAGTATAATTAACAGTCTTTCTGTTAAGTACTTTACAATCTATCATTTGTTTTAATTATCAGAGCGATATTTATCTCTTCTAGTCTAACCACAACATCCGCATCAGTTGACGGTTCATTATTTAGATTTGACAGTTATGATAACAAACCTCACCTAGATTTCTACAGTGCATATTTTCCCATGCTTAAGGTCAACATGTGTGTTCCATTTCTTGTCTCTGTAATTCTGTACTGTATGATATCATGTTTGAATGTTTAGTCTAATTATAATCATGTAGCAAGCCAGACGTGTTTTATTTTATTAGTTATTAACGGTATTAGACACCACACTTTCAAGATGTCATAATTATTTGGACTAGTCTGGGGACAGTCCCTCATTTAAGGGATATTCCCCATACGGGAGCTTTACTTTAGCTTTTAAGTTTAACTGTTCAATGGCTATTGCACAATATTGTATAATTCAATGCACATTAAAATATAGTATTCAAAAAAACTAAGTCCAAATAATTATTACGTCTGGCAAGGCTATTTGAAGGAAGGCGTCCCAGAAAAAAAATTAAAATAGCCTTGCCAGACATCATAATTATTTGGACTAGAAAAAAGCATGCTTCATAAATTTTATATACAGTCTTGCCCATTTCTTCAAAATATAGGCCAGAAACACACGTAAAACGTGTTACATTAGACTGACACACAAACTTTTACAAAGAGGGCAAACGACCAAAGACTACATAACACAGTGGACAAAATCAGATAAACTAAACAACATTTTACTTTTCAACTTCAGCAGTCAACCAATATGGCGTCGCAAGTACAGCCTCTCTCTGATACACCGTTCCGAACGTGCATATAGGACCGAAGTGCATTTTTCTTATTCAAGCTAATAATGTACCGTAGCGTACTGTACGGTCTATCAGTATACTTTGTTATAACTTGAAGAAGACTAACAACATTAACAATTTTCTTCTTCAAGAAGCTAATAAGTATTGTATCGGGTGGGTGGTTGGGCTGTTAGGTGTTGTCGACATGGAATTGTCTACACCATAAAGAAATGTCTACGCTCCGAAAGCCCAAGAGATTAAGTGGATTTGGAGAGATCATTGAAACACAGACCAACATTTACATTATGCGACATAGCAAACCATGGAAACAAAACTGTAAAGACTTTTTATTACCGAAATAAAGGCAAGCTGTGTAAAATTTCCGAGGTAAATATACAAAAGACAAAATCTGGCAATCTTCAGTTCCGCACCTCAGCAATAGGTTCATTCGATGAGGAAATCCCAATCCTATTACAGGCACTATGCTCTCTTTGATTGGTTTCACCTGTGGTCCACAACAGGAGTCATCATACGTCCTCCCAGACTCAGAGCCCAGTTTTTTTGAGTTAATCTTGTATTACAAGTTACTATATTATATATATACAAAGCACAAAATAGTTATAAAATCTATTTTATGCACCACCTACAATAGCTGATAAATGTGACATTCTTTTTTTATTTTCTACACGTATTTATAGCCTGGGCAGTTTCAATTTTAGACTCACTAAAATGTCAAGATAGGTCAGACAAAACTCGGGTATTTTAAAAGTTCAGAAAAATATTATCTAAACATTCAACAATATGGTTTTCTTTTTATTGAAATGTCTTTGGCCCCAATCATTTTCACTTGTATATTGTATTAATAAACTTAATTTCCTAACATATTTAAATTTAAACAATATTACCTAACATATTTGAATTTAAACAATATTAGCTAAAAAAAACATGAGACTAATTTCTCTGTAAAGGACTTAATGAATTTTATGCATGTTGAAATTAGCAATTTTCAGCAATAAATGAATATCTTATTTATTTGCAGGAAGCACAGTGTACATGAAACAGTGCAGGAAGCACAGTGTACATGAAACAGTCAAGCAAGAAAGGAAAGGGTGACCTGCGGACTGAAGTGAGACAGATTTTAAATTCTTGGTGGGGTAAGCTACCTTTTGATTTAAAATGACTGAGAATAATGTATATAGAATAACCAGATGTGGATGATGTCGTATCAAAACAACTGTGAATGCATTGAAAAAGATATAGTTCCTTTTATTTTCTACTTTAATTCCACTAAAAATTCCACTGTCAGATGACTGTCAGTGTTACAAAAAGAATAGCTAAACAAAGAATTTTTAAAGATATCGAAAAATATTCAATCGTAACTTAACAACACTGATAAAAAAAATAAAAACAAATTATAGTGAATAGGAATGAGGACCAAAAATAGGTGGTGTACATTAGTTGAAGATTAGTTCAGAAACTGGCCTAAAATTGTACTGCCGAACAATTCAGGAATCTAGTCTTTATATTCATATGATCTTGATATTGGTGTTTAGTCCAGAGATTTTTTGTTTGGTTCTTTCATATGGTTTTCTATTGGTGGCTGGCACAAATCCTAAAAAAATAGACATGTGTCCCTTTTAAAAATTGAAACTATTTCTGTAGGTGGTTGGAAGGAATAGGAAGTGCCACCAGATATTTTGTTTTCTAGAACAGCCTTATATGAGATTTCATCACTAGTTTTTCCATTTTTAGAAAAGGCCACTGGGGAATCAAAGCCAATACCGTATTCCTCACTGCTGAAAGGTAAGATTCCATGGCAGCTAGTTGGACTTCCAGTACCTATGAAAGAGCCCAGCAACTATGGAATAAGTTATTTAAAGAAGATATTGGACAGAAAGGCAGATATTAGATTCGAGTGAGCATTATTATAATTTATAGTAATAGCTTCATTAATATAAAAATAATGAGATGATGTATGATTGCCAATGAGACAACTATCCTCCAAAGTTCAAATAAAGTGCATGTAAGCATTGTAAGCAATTATACAGGCAACTGTATTTCATAGTAAACTTATACCAAAACTATTGAAGTTTAATAAAAATCAGCAATTTTTAAAGTAAAAAAAGATGCTTTATATTTTTAATTTCGGAATTCTTATCCAAATACATTAAAGTTTGGATATTTACTAGTGTTGTTGACAGTTAAGAACCGAATATCAAATAGCAAAATTGCTAACTGGTTAACAGGCCCTTTTTTTCAATTAAGTACCTATTTGACAAACTTTATTTCTTGTCTATCCTGCACAATGACGGTCACCAAAACGCTTGATGAACGTTTATAGTGCAGGGACACAGGCGATCCCCTCTATCTGGTTAATGTCGTCACAAAGGCGCACATAATTGACGATTTTTTTCCAGTGAACGATAAAATTCGAAAGTGGTCTATAAGCATTGTAAATAAGTTTCTTGGCATTTGGTTGAGGCAAATTAAAGTTTATTAGAGAATTAAACTGAAAAATTCGGAATTTTTATGTTTGTAAAAGGGCATAACTCTGGAACAATCCAATTAAAATTAAATCTTGGCACTCGATCATTTTATTATGCTTTGTCGATGCAAGGGTGACTAAGACTAAAACTGAGCGAGTGCATTGATTGAATTTTAATTACTTTGAACTCTCGATCGATTCAAGCGTAAAACACCACCAAAATTAAAACCTTATCTGTATTTTGTGTAATAAGCATTGTGTATAAATTTAATGGTATTTGGTTGAGGCAAATTACAGTTAGAGAATGGAATTGAAAAATTCTGTATTTTATTCATTTCTAATAGGAGCATAACTCTAGAACGGTTAGTGACACCACAAAAATTCAGACATAATCTCCCGGCATGATCTGTGTTTTGTGGGAATCAGCATTGTGTATACTGTAAGTTTCATAGTATTTGTTTGAGGCAAACTGAAGTTAGAGAACGGAAACAAACTTTGGGGCGTAGAGTCACAGGGATGGACAGACTTACATTTCTATTGACTTACGGACAAGGCTTCACCCGTCACAAGGGTAAAAATTAATAGCTGAGGCATAAAGAGCGAAGATTTTCTTTTTCTTTTCAACAGCAAAATGACTTATACACCTTATCGCTAATCCCGGCTGCTTGAACTTTTGACGCATACAACAATCACTTTTCCATTGTGGCGTCAGATATTTGTTTTATTACGTCAAAATTTTACAGGAACCTGTGTGATATCTAGTAATGGCGATAAGGTGTTTAGTCTGGGGATAGTCCAAATAATTATGACGTCTTGGAAGGCTATTTTAAATTTTTGCTCTGAAACCTTCCTGCGACGTAAGGCGTCAAACTCAAAGAAATAAAGTATAATTAACAGTCTTTCTGTTAAGTACTTTACAATCTATCATTTGTTTTAATTATCAGAGCGATATTTATCTCTTCTAGTCTAACCACAACATCCGCATCAGTTGACGGTTCATTATTTAGATTTGACAGTTATGATAACAAACCTCACCTAGATTTCTACAGTGCATATTTTCCCATGCTTAAGGTCAACATGTGTGTTCCATTTCTTGTCTCTGTAATTCTGTACTGTATGATATCATGTTTGAATGTTTAGTCTAATTATAATCATGTAACAAGCCAGACGTGTTTTATTTTATTAGTTATTAACGGTATTAGACACCACACTTTCAAGATGTCATAATTATTTGGACTAGTCTGGGGACAGTCCCTCATTTAAGGGATATTCCCCATACGGGAGCTTTACTTTAGCTTTTAAGTTTAACTGTTCAATGGCTATTGCACAATATTGTATAATTCAATGCACATTAAAATATAGTATTCAAAAAAACTAAGTCCAAATAATTATGACGTCTGGCAAGGCTATTCGAAGGAAGGCGTCCCAGAAAAACAATTAAAATAGCCTTGCCAGACATCATAATTATTTGGACTAGAAAAAAGCATGCTTCATAAAATTTTATATACAGTCTTGCCCATTTCTTCAAAATATAGGCCAGAAACACACGTAAAACGTGTTACATTAGACTGACACACAAACTTTTACAAAGAGGGCAAACGACCAAAGACTACATAACACAGTGGACAAAATCAGATAAACTAAACAACATTTTACTTTTCAACTTCAGCAGTCAACCAATATGGCGTCGCAAGTACAGCCTCTCTCTGATACACCGTTCCGAACGTGCATATAGGACCGAAGTGCATTTTTCTTATTCAAGCTAATAATGTACCGTAGCGTACTGTACGGTCTATCAGTATACTTTGTTATAACTTGAAGAAGACTAACAACATTAACAATTTTCTTCTTCAAGAAGCTAATAAGTATTGTATCGGGTGGGTGGTTGGGCTGTTAGGTGTTGTCGACATGGAATTGTCTACACCATAAAGAAATGTCTACGCTCCGAAAGCCCAAGAGATTAAGTGGATTTGGAGAGATCATTGAAACACAGACCAACATTTACATTATGCGACATAGCAAACCATGGAAACAAAACTGTAAAGACTTTTTATTACCGAAATAAAGGCAAGCTGTGTAAAATTTCCGAGGTAAATATACAAAAGACAAAATCTGGCAATCTTCAGTTCCGCACCTCAGCAATAGGTTCATTCGATGAGGAAATCCCAATCCTATTACAGGCACTATGCTCTCTTTGATTGGTTTCACCTGTGGTCCACAACAGGAGTCATCATACGTCCTCCCGGACTCAGAGCCCACGCCAGGGCCCAGCAGAGACTTAGAGCCCACGACATGACACCAAATAATCACACGTTTGCTTTTAGATTACTGTACCATTCAAGAAATGAAAAGAAAAACATTACAATGATAAAATACCCCAGTAAAAAAATCGCAAAAGGTATTAATTTAAAAAAAAAGGTCAACTGTGTAAGAAAAGTCAAAATAAAGATATAAATGGAACGAATATAAAAGGTACAGAAAACATTCAAATACCGGATGTCGGCCTCGACGATGATGATTCTTTAATTAAAGCACCACCATTCACAACCCATGAATCAGAAAAAATGGTTTAAAATTACATTTCAATCAATACCAGATAACCAATATCATTCAAACAACAATGCAGGATTGAGACCAGCTTGGCGAGGAGGAAAAACGTACAGTTAAAGTAAACTGTCGCTATGGTACTAATTCAATTTTTGGTGTATTCAAATTGAAATGTGAAATTCTGCAAATTTCTGTAGTACGTTTATGTAAAGCTTTAACGTCATATTTTTTTCAACCGGAAGGCGTTTGTCTAATTTGTCCAGAAAATTCGTATTATTGCCAGACGAATGCTCTCCTGTCCAATATACAGTATGGGTTCCGACAGGGCAGAAGCACGTTGGATCATCTTGTTCGCTTCGAAGCATTAACACGCAACGGGTTTTCTGTCTTTTTAGATCTGGAAAAGGCATATGGCATCACTTTGAAATATGGTATTTTAGAGGATTTAAACGATATGGGGTTGTTAGGTAGGTTACCTCATTTATCGACAACTTTCTATCTGAAAGGGAGTTCAAAGTCAGGTCGAATACAACAATGTCTAATCCTTTTGAACAAGAGATGGGTGTTCCCCAGTGAAGCATTCTCTCAGTTACTCTCTTTAGCATTAAAATTAAGTCTTGCAAAAACCTTCCAAAACAACGTTGAAGGCTCCCTTATGTTGATGACTTTGATTTGTTACAGAGCCAAAAATATGAACTCTATGGAACGTCAGTTGCAGTTATCTCTTAATAAAATTGAAAAATGGGCTACGGAAAATGGATTTAAATTTTATAGCTCAAAAACTGTCTGCATGCATTTCTGTAATTAAAAAAAGTTACATCTAGACCCTGAACTCAAACTCTACTTTTAAAGTAGTTAAAGAAACGAAATTCCTTGGATTACTTTTTGACAGTAAACTTACCCTTCTACCCCATATCAAAATGCTTAAAGCTAAATGCTTGAAAGCATTGGATATTTTAAAAGTTGTTTCTATCACTGACTGGGGGCTGATATATTTGAAAAACATGAAAATAAAATTCCTCCATTTGGTATTCTGATGAAACCACATTTCTGGTTCTAACTCAAACCTGGATGAAATAGCCCCTATTAATATACCTCAATCGTCACCTTGGCTTTAGACTTGCTACAAGTTCCTCTCTAATTAATTAATTAGTATTTTAATATATCAGTCTATATAATCTGCTGTCTATAACGATAAAAATTCTATACTGACTGCTGCGGAGAGAGGGACTTGTGAAGTCTGTTTTTCTACCGACTGTATACGGGTCGGTAACAAGATTATATTTCCCCCCACTGATAAGCAGATTAATATTAATTATTTCTGACATTTTTCAAAGTCTGCACTGGTTTAAGGTCAAGTAAGTAAGAGTGAAAATAACAAAATGAAATTACATAAACATATGTGTTATTTCAGTGTAAGGTATAGAGGTTTTATAGAATGGATGACACACTCTCACTTGCATTGGAATATGGTTTACAGAAACTCTTATATGAAAACATTCGAGATTATCAAAAAAGAGTTGTTGAAAACTTTGTGTCAGGAAAAGACCTTTTTTTTTTCTGTGCACCCACTAGAAGTGGCAAATCTCTTGTCTTTGAAATTGCACCTTTTGTGTTTTGAAAGTACGAAAAATATAGAAAAAGCACAGTAATTGTAGTTTCCCCATTAAAATCCTTAATGAAAAGTCAAGCTGATGGGTTGCAAAAAAAAGGAAAGACAACAGATCTTGAACAAGATTTCATGACCTTGTCTTTAGACCACATAATGAAAGGAGAGATAATCATTTTATTTGCCAGTCCAGAATGATTTCTAGGTAAATCATACATGTACATGTACACAGATTTAATACTGTAGCTTAAGAAGAAGAAAACAATTGTGATTATACCTTTTTAATTGTCATACCCCTATAATGATTGTGTTCACTAACTATATACATGTTTAAATATTTTAAAATATTAATTTGATATATTAATTACATTTAAAATGTTGTAAAAGATGGAAAAGAATTTTGCGGTAAGCAAAGAACATATGACAAAACTATCTAATATCTACTTTTTTTCAGCGGTAAACCAGACCTTAAGAAGAAAAAAGGTGCCTTCAGACCATATTATGGCAAACTTGCAGAGCTTCGGTCTCTTGTAGGTCAAAATGTGCCAGTTATTGCATTGACTGCTACGGCATCAGAAGAAACAAAGCACATGATTTTGAAAGATCTTTCTATGGAAAACTGTTGTTTTATGTCCAGACAAGAACATCACATACTGGTCCCTAAATATGGACAGCGACATATCTAAGAACGTTCAATTGCTCGTTAGTTTAATTCGGAATAGATCAAAAGAAACTCCAAGAATAAAAATTTTCTTTAGACAAATTAAACATATTACAGAGGTTTATGGACTTTTAGACACATCCCTTGGTAAAGAATCATATATCAATTTTAAGGAAGAAGGTCCTAATGATGATCGAAACCGTTTGTTTGAAATGTTTCATATGAAAACGGATGATGATGTGAAAAACTCCATTTGTTCTTCATACCAAGACCCAAATGGAAATATCTGGGTTATGTTCAACATCATTCAGCATGGTACTAGATGTCAAGGGAGTCGACACTGTTCTACATTATGGCCCTGCCAATGATATAGACGATTACTTGCAGGAGACTGGACGTGCTGGACGGGACCCATCCCATGAGTCGCATGCCATTCTTTTAAAATATAAGAGATATACTGGTAGCCAAAATATTTCTGCTGCAATGAAAGAATGTCAAAACCAAAGATTGCCGACGTCGATAACGCATGATTAAACTGGGAGTTTCCATTAATATAAAAGAACGTATGCACTTCTGTTGTGACTACTGCCGTAAAATATGTAGGTGTGCTTGTGTTTGTGAAATTGATTGTTCATGTATAGTCCAGTGCAAAGGCAAAGTATCGTTCATCTTGGAAACTATACTGAAATGCAAATGTGAAGATAGTTCCTCCGAATCAACTTATTCAAGTGATAGTGACACTGAACTGATGATGATTTATAAATTCATTACATCAGTATGTTTTAAATCAGATTTTGTATAAATTTGTTCAGGATAGAAATGTTTTCCGTTAAATGTTTCCAAACTTGATCCAATCCAGTTCCTAATATAGTCCATATCCAAGGTTGACAGCGGGTCGTGACTAAAATTAGTGAAGGCAGTGTGTGATCTTCCAGGTATTACTTCAAATAATTTCCTCTCCTGAAATTGTCTAACTAGTGTCTTAATATCATCTTCCATGTTCACTGGGTTTATGACCCCCCTTTCCACCTGAACCGGATACTTGGGAGGAGTTTGGAGAAGCATCCCCACAAACAGCGAGGGGTCCTCTGGATCGCTCACTCCCCATTGCCTCATCCCCTTGTCCAGGTGGAAATGAGCGTCGAAGACCCGGGGGAGTGCGACTACCCCTTCCCTCTGCCTCTTCCCGGGGAAGACCCTGCACCAACAACCTCTTTAGACTGGGTCTCCCCTACCCGGTACATCCCGAGGAATTCTCCAGCCGTCCTCTGCCCCATTGCCCCCATAATTTGCGCTTGCATCCGCCAGTGCAGCAATGAGGCAGGTGAATTGTACCTCCCTGTACCATCTGCCCCGGGGTCTCCTGGGTGAGACTCCTGGGCACCTCAATTCTTGTCAGCTGTGGGGTCTCTTCAGGCTGACCCCACTTCCTTACTGAAAGGTCTCCACCTTCTTGCGGGGTGACGACCCGGGACTGCTGTGCCATTTCCAATTCCAATTCCCTCCTCCTCCGGTTTCTCTTTCTCCTGGTGTTCCTACTCTTGGAGGTCTCTTGACCTTGCAGTACTGTCACCATCCGTACTGCTTGGCCCGGGACTTTCCTCCGACCTTCTCTCGGCTTCCCTGTCCCTCTTCCTATCCACGTCTCACCTTTCTACCCCATATCAAAATGCGAAAAGCTAAATGTTTGAAAGCATTGGATATTTTAAAAGTTGTTTCCAGCACTGACTGGGGTGCTGATAAAAATATTTTATTAAATTTATATCTATTGTTTATTGTTTTATTTTCTCCTTAAATATTATTTGTAAATAGTTCATTCGTTTAACATAGTATTTCTTTTTAACATATTTAATTTAATTAGTTCTCGCCGTGATATGGCTTAAATGTCGCCCACACGGCGTAAAACAGTCAATCAATCAATCCTTTCCACGTCCTTATTGGACCCTGACATGGGCTCTGAGTCCGGGAGGACGAATGATCACTCCGGTTGTGGGCCACAGGAACCACCCTCACTTCCGGCAGGGATAACGTTCCCAGTGGTCTTACTCGGTCAGAATACTCTTGTTATTTCCCTGACCAGGGAAGGCGAAACTGGCATCCGGAGGTTGTAAACCTCTGTAGCCACCATCTCCTGCTGTGACGGCGCACGGCAATGCAGGATGGAGGCCATCACCCTCCAGTGCAGAATAACCACGGGACTGGTTATGTCCTGGAGATTAAACCCGTTGAGTTTCCCAACCCAACAAGCAGCAAGGTTGCCGGAATGCACCCATATATTTTACGGGTATACTGCAACTCCGTGGGACTCTGACCTCCTCCTTAGAAAGCTGAATAAATCTCCAGCTGTTGCTTGTGGCGACTGGCACAGCCATCTGGCTAAAACCATCACCATATTTCCCCTGTAGAGTTGGAACTGGGGATCCCCCTTTCCACCTGAACCGGATACTTGGGAGGAGTTGGGAGAAGCATCCCCACAAACAGCGAGGGGTCCGCTGGACCGCTCACTCCCCATTGCCTCATCCCCTTGTCCAAGTGGAAATGAGTGTCGAAGACCCGGGGGAGTGCGACTACCCCTTCCCTCTGCCTCTTCCAGGGGGAGACACTGCACCAACAAACCTCTTTAGACTGGGTCTCCCCTACCCGGTACATCCCGAGGAATTCTCTAGCCGTCCTCTGCCCTATTGCCCCCATAATTTGCGCTTGCACCCGTCAGTGCAGCAATGAGGCAGGTGAATTGTACCTGTACCATCTGCCCCGGGGTCTCCTGGGTGAGACCCCCGGGCACCTCAATTCTTGTCAGCTGTGTGGTCTCTTCAGGCTGACCTCACTTCCTTACTGAAAGGTCTCCACCTTCTTGCGGGGTGACGACCCGGGACTGCTGTGCCATTTCCAATTCCAATTCCCTCTCCTCCGGCTTCTCTTCCTCCTGGTGTTCCTACTCTTGGAGGTCTCTTTTGACCTTGCAGTACTGTCACCAACCGTAGTGCGGATGGAGACGGTATTGGTGCCCTTCGACGCTACGGTTCGGTTCAGCTGTATATCAAAAGTGAGCGGCACCTCGTCCATATTAATGATGTGGTCGTTGTCGACGTTGTTCTTGGTTATCTGGTCAGCGACGAATGTGCGAAATGCGTGTAGCTTCTCCTCGTGTTCAGCTGGTAGTTTCTGAGCCATGGTTATTCTCTGGCGAATACTTAGATTGACTTTAAAGTATCACTTTGAGCTTCCCATACACAAAAGAGCTACTTTATCACAGTCAATAAAGACAAAATATACGAAATAAATCTTTATTTATTGTTTTATTTACATAAATAACAAACAAGAACATCAGGTAACTATCCTCCATCTTCCAATGGAAACTTAAAACAGAAAACGACAATTGTAAGTGATTTTTTTCATTTCAACATGACGTTTTTGATGGACGTTTTTACTTGATCTTCAGATATTCGAGATTTTAGCCTTAGATTAGTCGATTCGCTCGATAGGTCGAGGATAGGACTTTCTAGACCAATATTTACTGCAGAAGCTAGAGCCATCATTTTTGCTTTGAAATTTGTCAGAACGTCTTATAAACTGAACTTCCTTATATGCTCAGATTCTCTTTCATGTTTATTGGAAATGGAAGGTCAGAAATATAACAACTCTTTAATTGCCATATTATTGAATTCTATAAAAGACTTGTACAAATGGGCAAAGAAATAGTTTTTATCCGAGGAAACAGTTGTAAATAGTATAGCGAAAGATGCTTTAGAAGACCCAATTACTAATATGTCAGGGGCCTCGGTGGCCGAGTGGTCTAGGTAGTTCGTCATGTCTACTAATGATCACTTGCCTGTCAACGCTGAGATGGTGAGTTCGAATCTCACCTGTGGCGGGGCGTGTTCGACTCCGATCTTAATTGACAAGGATTGCCAATTTTCCTACCGAAGGTCGGTGGTTTTTTCCGGGTACTCCGGCTTCCTCCAATAAAAACTGGCCGCCGCGAAATGGCCAAATGTGCTGAAAACGGCGTTAAACCCCAACTAAACAAACAAACAAACTAATATGTCAGTGCCTTGTACGGATTTTAAACTTTTGATTTATAAATATGTTTTACGTGGCAGTCCCAAGTGGTTTTAACTCGATGTCGCATTGGCCACACCAGGACGACTCATTTTTTTATGGCTGCAATATCGCCAGCACGGCATAAAATAACAATCAATCAATCAATCTTTTCATGATTTAGATGACAATACCAAATATGAAACCAAGTAAAACTGTAAATCAAGAGAATGTTTAAAAATTCAGAATATTAAAAAAAAACCCATCAACTCGGCTAAACTATTTTTTATGGAGTTTGTACATTAGTAATTGATTTGTCCTAACAGCCCGAACTCGACATTTCCAAATCCAGAAGAAACAACAAGTCCCAACTATAACTGCAATGAAAAAATCGAAATATTTTTTACTTCATTTATTAACTTTACCGTTATTTAAGTTGTCATATAGTCATGTAAGTTCAATTACATTCATTTCAATGGAATGTAGTGGGTTATAATAACATGTATTAGGATCTACACTGCGTTGTCTTATTTAATACCATATTATAGCTGTCACCAACAATAGTATAAAAATGTATAGCGAGTATAGATATCCAAATGCAAGAACTTTTGGAAATAAAATGAATTGCCTATAACAGTGGCTATTGTAGATATCACCCATGATTCTGTCATGTCTGTAGTGTCATCACCCATGATTCTGTCATGTCTGTAGTGTCATCATCCTATATTTTAGATTAAAATTAAAAGACTTTCATTTATATAATCTATTGAAACATTAAAAAACACACTTTATATTTGTTGTATGTTAGTAATAAAGTATTAAGTTCTATGTAAAGATATACTAAAATTTTGTGAATCATGAAAAAAAAGCAATATTTTATATTTAGTTTTCTCTGACTGTTTCCTAATTTCCATTTTACTTTAAAACAACTATAAATAACCTATTGTTTTTAGCAGATGTTAGAAAGGCAATGCTATTTTATTATACAGAGCGTGATGATGGATAAGGATACAAACTTATATGGAGGAAACATACTGGTAACTGATCAGGTCTCGAGGTTGAGACATCTATTGTCACACCAGACTGGGGCTTGGCCAGAAGCTTCTGAGGTTGACGTGAATGCTCCTGGGGGTGGGACAGGGAGTTTAAATCCATAGTGGTCTCGGTCTGAGTGGTTCCAGTGTCTGTTCTTTCTGATTTGATGGACGTAGTGACAGCTGTACTTCACCTTTTGCGACTCCATCTCTAGTGAACAGGCTGAACTGAGGGTTCTACAGATAATAAGAAAACTTTTGATTTTTAAAAATATTAAAAAATTGGGTGAAGTATGTGTTAAAAGGGGGAATTGGTATGCGCATATATAGTTATATATTCTGACCAATGGAAGGCATACCACAACATCAGCAGCAAACTACAACTTGAGCATGGAACGGTAAACCATTCTGTTAACTTTGTAGACCCAGAGACTGGTGTTCATACTCAAGCTATAGAGTCGTATTGGGCCAAAGCAAAACAAGTTCAAAGAAATGAAAGGGGTGTCATCAGACCTGCTTCCAAGTTACCTTGATGAAAGAATGTGGTGAGACAGATGGGGATCTTCACAGTGACGCCTACAGGAAAATCATTGCACATATTGCTGAGCAGTACATAGTTTAATTTGTGACTCTGAAACTCTAAATGTGTGTCTTTTGAAAACCTTTGTATACTCATTTTAACATTTATTTCTATATTTTGTTAATTTTCTTGTACAATAAAGTATAAAGGAGATCTTATTGCTTTTTAATAAATAATATTGAGTTGTGGAATACAATTTTAAATTACAAAAAGAAACAATGTAACAAATGCTTAATCATTCTTACAAATACATATATATGTATTACTCAAGGAACAATACTGGAACATCAATATTCCAGTATTGTTACTTTTTGGAAAAAAAATCAACAATACTGGAATAAAATTTTTTTTTAACAATAGTCCATTTTCATTTAAGTCGCATCTAAATGCACCAATCGTTCTAGAGGGGACCTGGAAGGTAGCATTGGTTGAAGTCGATATTACCAGTAAGCTTTCAAAAGAAGATCCCATTTATGTGTATTCTAGTATTTGTCAAGAGTCAATCGTGGAAGGTGAAAAAAAACCTTTACTACGAAGGTTGATGTCGAATAGACCCGGAGATTGGACAACCCTGATCGATTCACCCCATTACCTCCCCGTAAACACCAATGAGTTATATGATATAGAAATCTACATAACAGATCGACACAACGACACTGCTTCATTCTTAGATGAACCATCAACGTTAACACTTCATTTCAAATCGTTCCCATTTTTCTAGCATGGATAAAATGTACGTTCCCAAAGTTCAGAAATGGTTATCATATTATGATACTCTGGCTAAAGGAAATCACAACCCTTACATCCACCAAAAGGGTGGATTTAGTAAACAAGTTGGCGGTTCTCTCACTTTGTGCACTTAAATTCACAATTTTGAGCTAAAATTTACCAATGAAAGATGTGTTTATTTTGATATGCGTATTATAGAATAGACGTTATTAGGCTGTTCCCACACGTAACTGAGTCATTTACCGAGCGATCAAAGTTGAACAAACCGTCTGCAAAAGGGGGAACTTCAACTATGGGGGCTGCAGAGGCGTATACCTCATTTTTCTGTCTGTAAATTGCAGATATTTCTAAATGTGTATTTCCTTTTGTTTAAAGTAATAGTTTTTTCATACGATAAAACATGACGAACCAAAACTTGACCGGAAGTGGATTTCATTATCGCCATTTTGAAAGTCCTTCTTATGGAACACATCGGAAGTTCAATATATATAAATTATTTTTGTTATTCATAAAACAACATGATATCTTCTCCAAACAGCCTTTAACCTCTTAACAATGTTTTTACATGAAAGGGAGTACACGTACAGTTTATAAATATCGAGGCCGGGAGTAGTTTGTTTCAAGTTCGGTACAGCATGATTAGTGTACAATGGGGCAAGTACTTTGTTTCATTATGAATGATGATATCTATACTACTTGTTCTTTAACATGTTAAACTGTTTACATTAGACCGGAAATATAAGGGACGAGATCAAAAGTTCAATGTCGGATAAAAAACTTAATTCAAATAGTTTGGGGGTGGGGGGGGGGGGGGGGGTAAAAATCACTGGAAGTTTTGTTATCCGACATCGATTTTTGTATACGCCTATATTGGTCAATCAATTTTTCCCAAATTAAGTTAAGAGGGGGGTGGGGAGGTCAGTGAAAAAACTATGTGAATTAAGTTTTTTATCCGACATTGAACTTTTGATCTCGTCCCTAATGACATGACTGAAATGAAATCGCATCGGATAGTTCCGGAACTTATTAATTTTTCTAATTGTTTATTGTATCAAACAGTAATCGATGTAAAAGTAAAAATTTCAGTATACCCTATCAAGTATATATACCCTTATATAAGTTTGACTTGTAGCTTTCTTCGGTTATACGTTTATTAGGTGAACAAAAAACGGTCTTTAGATTAGTAGTATAGATTCTAAATTATTTCAATAAAAATACAAGCATTTTTATGTAATGTATACTGTGATTAATTAATAATTACTTTTGCAGATTACTCCAGAAACTAGACTGGAAGGGCAAAATGAAGAGAACATTCCATGGATCTATTCAACCATTTCCCTAATCATTGGTAAGTACATTTTGGTTCTTAATTTCTTACACCTCAGATTTCATATTTTTCATATTTTTAATTCTTGCATAAAAGAGATCACACTAATGATTTGGAAGAAATACATTTTGTTGAGGATTTTGATAATTGCATTGTTGTTATTTATGAAATTCTGTTTTTATGCATGCCTATCACTTACAAGTGTGCGTTCCAGCCTGTGGTAGATTCAGAGTAAGAATTTCATGTCATGTGAAAACTTTTGTTTATTAAAAGGAGTTGAATAATATTACAAACACTTATTGTTGATGTCATTGCTGAATATATCATATGGTGAAATTTATACCTTTTTTTCAGTTATCCTTATTGTCATGCTAGTATGCTGCTGTAAGTGCTTAAAAAGGCGTGCAAGGAGAAATAAAAACAGAAACAATTTAAATGACATCGAACTATCTTCGAAGTTGTTTTTAGCACACCGAGAAATCCTATTTTTAAAGCAGATTGACGTTAGATAGTATGTTTGAATGTGCATACAAATTTTTTGTTAAAATATCAACAAAAATATAAACAATTGCTATTATTTACAGGTAATGTACAGTACATTATTTGACTGGTTCTTCCTGTATGGTCAATTTTACAAAGACTATTCCCAAATATTTTTGATAATGCGGTACTGAACAACTTGCAACAATTTCTTGATATTTTGTTGAACAGGAGACCCATCAACCCACAATTAATAAATCAGAGACCAGATCAGCCACCCATCAACCCACAATTGATAAATCAGAGACCAGATCTGCCACCTAATAACCCACCGCCATTAAGGAGGTCTAATAGATTAAAACGACAAGTAGAGAGACTCAATTTGTAACTATGATGCTAATATCATCCATATTTACATACATGTATTTCAATGCACTATAGACCTTTTTAGCAAAAACTATTGGTAAAGTAATTTTTAGATATATTCAATAACCTTCAAGAATACATGTACATCTAACACTCAAACTTTATATAAATAAATTGCATGAGCATTTGCAGTTAAAAATATAAATACCTTTGTGTCATTATATCTACCACCATCATCTTAATCCGGGGACCATGTGATTGATCGTCGTCCATGCACTGTACCAACTGGTACAGCCAGACAAGTTTGTCAGAATCTGCCAACAGCAGAAATCTCCTCCCCTCTGTTGTGCTGATATGTACAAGGTGGTGATACATCCAGGCTAGAGTTTGGTCTAATCAATGCCATTTTGGTTGTGATATAGTTATATTGATGGTTTTTTTTTTAATAATTCTATGATATTTTGTAAGTTTTTTGACATTCATATTTCTTTTGAAGTTTATTAATCATATCATTTTCATACATCAAAAATATTTAAAGGTGCTTTTCAATGTTGGCATTTTTTCAATATTAAAAACATACAAATATATTTTGACAGTTTCTCAAACGTTTTACATTTGTTAAATTTTTGTAGTTTGCATTGAAGTTTTAATCATCCTACATACACATGAGCCTTTTTCTTTGTATTGATTTGTTATGCATGATGACAATCTCTTTTTAGCATGTGGTGCTAAATCCAGTTTGTGATTTTTTGCTTGATTTCATTGAAAAATTCATATTGGTTATGTTCTCATGTCATTTACTACCATTATATAGATTATGATTTAAATTTCCATTTATGTTATGTTTCCCAGATGTTTGTTTTTTTAAATACAGTATTAATGGTTTGTATATACATGTATGTGGTTTTTGTAGTGGTAGTTTTTCATTCAACGTTCACCTCTGACATTCCAAGTTTTTATATTTCTAAAAAGAAATTTATTTTTAATGAAATACCTCAGTCAACCTTTTCCTATCTCTACATATTTTAAAAGTTGTCATTTTACACTTTTAAATGCTTTTCCAACCCTCAGTTATATTTTTTTTAAATGCCAATTAAAACCCTCAGTTATATTTTTTTTTCTATGATATGTACTGTTTTTACACTGTTTATACACTGGTTTTGTTGAATGAAATTTTTGATATATATTTTACATTTGTATGCAATTTTGTGACAGTATTAATGATTTGTTTATCTGTGATTGTAGTGGTAGGTATCATTCAACTTTAAACTCCACAATTCTTTACTTTTTGATTTGAGATACCAAAATATACGTGTACTTTATTATATTCATTATATACTTAAACCTATTGTTTAAAAGTGCTTTAAAATTTCTTGGTTTTATGGCTTACTACACTGTTTTTATGGTACTGGTTTTGTTGAATGATTTTGTTACTTAGATAAGATGTAAATGTTTGATTGATTTCTAGATTTTCATTCAAATTTTCAATTTTCTAAACCAAATTTTATTTGAAAATACCCGACCTCCATTTTTAAAATTTCATTCGAAGGTTTTGTATTTTAAATTCTCATTCCAGTTTTTTATATCAAGAAAATTGTCTAGTTTCATCATTTTTCATACTTTCATTCCAAATTTTTTATTGGTGCTGATTTTACATAAACATTTAGATATTGCTTATTACATGTATTACAAAATGTTTTACTGGTTTTATTGAATGAAAAATTGTTACTTATCATTGTGTTTGTTTTATATTCAATAGTATGCCCTCTGCTTAACATCAACACTTTATTACAGTGCAGTTCCCATGTTTGCAAAATAGTTTTTTTTATTAGCCTAAGTCATTGATAAAATACATCTGTTGTTTGGTCACACCTTTCAGAAGTCAAGTGCTTTTGAAGTGAAGTTGTGTCCGTTTTATTCATTAGTACACTTGAAATGTTCTTTGTGAGGTTGGTCAATGACTTCTGACCTGCTGTGGTGGAAATGAAATGTTTTGAAGTTGTGTGTTAGAGAAAATAATCACTACCCTCGGTTGTTATCATTTACTGAATGTAATAAGAAGTTAATTAGTTTAGAATTTATTTTAACGAAGATGACTCAATAAAAAGTAGCATGAAGTCATGGGAAAGTATATTTTCTCCGAGTTCCTAGTTTTACAAATTGAAAGCAAAACACATACAGCTTTAACTGCTATTCTTTAGTGCATTTTCAATTGAAATGTCAATGTACTTTTGTAGTCTTTTGAGGTAATTCCATTGACGCAAATTCAGATTTACCGCAAGTGATGATCAACCTTGACTCAGGTTCTGAAAAATGATTACCACTTCTTTCTGATGCAAACATACAGTAACATAATGTCCGTCTGGGAGTCTAAATTGTCTCCTGTAGTCGCATAATGTATTATTCCACCATTCATTTGAATCATATTGCTGTCCTTTTGCCAACAACTGCAAACAGTCTGAAGACCTGTTGTACACTTTTTCCATTTCATACACAGAATTAGTCAATACCAGTGTTGCACTGATCAGTGAAAGTAAAACCACAATTCCAGTCATTTTTATTAAATCGAAATGAAAATCATAGCTTTGATATATGGAGCTAAGACTGGACCTGATGCTTGCAAATCGACTCATTGGATGCGAGTTTTCAGAAGGCATATTGACTCTTGTTCAGTTGAACAAAATATGACCAAGACAGATAAAGTAGTCTCTTTTCATAGTAAACATTTTCCTATACCCCCTATTTACTGATGGTTCAAGTTCAAAAGTTACATTCTTGACAAACTACATTTCTGGCATACCTATGACGTCACATTCCTGACATGTAACATTCTTAAAATAGTTACATTCTTGACATACCAATGACGTCACATATTCCTAAAATACCTATGACGTCACACATTCCAGACATATCTGGCCCAGTATTCCCATAACATAACTACTAACAAAGTAAACAAAGTGAATCGGGTACTGTCAATTTTAAAATCACATACAAATATTACTTTCTGGAAACATCGGGCCTGTGGAAAAACACGAAAGCTTTGTTGTCAGATAAAGTTCATTTAAGTGCATATCTTGTGACATAATTAAAAATTAATAAATAAGATATACGATACGTTCATACAGTTTTGTTTATAACAATTAAAACAACTTTTTAATGTTAGTATGTAATTATGCGTACATGTATCATTGTTTTATTATTCACGAAAACTTATGCATCAGTTATTTGATACTTTAGTATATACAAACTTTTGCAGACAATACACTTCTCTTCTTTAATTTATCCAATTTCTGTGGCACACAAATGTATCATTATACACATGGTTTTATTGTCATCACTATGGGTTTGGTTATCATATATGTATATTTGTAAATTGTTTCAATTTGTACTGGTTTTATATGGTTTTATTTTGTATCATTATACATACATGTGGTTGACAATCATTATGGTTATGGTTCTGATATACATAGTGGACTTTTGTATTTGTTTCAGATTACACTGGTTATCTATTCATACTGTTTACATGTACCATACAATTACATGGTTACAATGTAGTTGTCATATAATATTGCATTATTGTGTGCGACATTGTTTGTTGTGTGAATTATTATATACAATACACAATGAATAGTATTAAATAAGTGATACATGTACATTTTATATTGTAAGTCAACACATATTATCAGGTATTCAAGAATTACTTTTGTTTCCTTTAAAGATGCCTAAACAAAGAGCTAGATCGAAAAGAAGAGCTGCTCCTACCGATCTCACAGAAAGGGACATTGTCATAGATCCCGTGTTACTGACTGAAACTACTAATCCATCAAGAGGGCGAAAACGGGTCCGTAACAATGGTCCAACTACATCAACAGCTCCTGTGATGAACAATGCAAATACAACAGCACAGCCATCAGCGGATGAAATAGCTGCAGCAATGATAACTCAATTGAGGGGAGCTGGTTTACACTTAACCGACAGCAGTGGAGTCCGAATATCAGATGACAGATTGTCAAGTGTGAGTGGTATACGCCCTAGTGCAACACAGGAAGCAGTCTCCAACATCGAATATCAAACAGAGTCAGCATATATTGCCGTCTTTATCCACAGACGCCGTCCAGTGCTCATTGGTACCACCTGTGACGTCAGACATATCAATTGCAGGATACTTCACAGCCAGTAGTCCAACAACACACGAAGACCACTCATTAGGTATTGACAATTCTGTTATGGGGCAGACAGACAGTTACTTATTAAAAAATACTTTACCTTTGGGTTTTAATATCAATGAAAAAACTAGAAAAGACATCAAGTCTGAGAGTTATGTGGATTTTGTCACCCTTTCTCCAAATTTTAATTAAGATGAAGATGATGATGTTCTATTTCGATCGAAAGCAGTTATTGACAATTCATCAGTGGACTGCAGCCTTTGATATTTGTATGTCTATATATTATGTAAACCAGAACATACGTTAAGTCTTATCAAATATGCATATAATGTAAGGGCAATGTTGAAGCAATTTGGGTTTAACATAGCATATGATGAAACATTAGAAAGGTACGCAGAATGATTTAATTTGATTGGGCAGTTGGAAATATGATCTTTGGCGGACTGCCTTTTATGGTAATTTCAATCAGGCAAATACCAATTATGCATCAAATAATAGATCCAATAAACAAGATGGAGGTGTAAAACAAGCTAGATTTTTTTAAATAATTTAAATTTTCACTTAATCGACGGTATATAAGTTACCGAAAGTATATTTGTAGGTTTTTCTGGTATTAGAATACACCTCGGGGTGTCAGGAATTGGCCGATGAAAAACCTCGCAACGCTCGAATTTTCAATAATAAATTCCTGACACCCCTCGGTGTATTCTAATAGCAGAAAAACCTACAAATATACCTTCTCTATATAACCCAATCAAAAGATGGTTCGGCCACATATTGTTCCTCAACGTCTTCTCTGAATAGACTTAATGGAAGCAGATTCTTGTGGTGTCGTCACTGAAGATAAGATTTCAAATGACAACCATTTTCTTTTCTTCGTAAGTTTGAATTTCTTCTTGTTAGCTTTTAACATTTTGTCTGTTTTCATTGAAATATAAGATTTTTTTTTTAGTTTCTGTTCTTCATTGGCTTTTCGTCGTGCAACCTATCAAATACTTTCAGCTATAGTTTTATTTCAGTCCACATAATACATGTGTAGTGAGTCTGACTTGGATGGTCGATATCACATCCATAACTGTTCTCTGTGACAACGTTTGGTAGTATATTTAGTATAGTCATGGCGTAGAGGACATCCAGAGTATTTTGTGCTAGTCCCTGAATATTGTTAGCGTTCATAGCGACTGTTTTCTGTCAGTACGAATTACAAAATAAACCAAGATTTAAAGTTTTACTTTATATCATTCGGAATTTTGACGTCACATATATGTTTGTGTAGACACAGAACTTAGTTGCTTGCTGGACACCATTTTAGCGAATAAGCAGTTTGGTTCCCACTTGATATGTTACGTTTCAATGTCCACTGTTTAAGAGTAATGTCACAATAAAAAAAGGTAAGTTTGTCACCAATATTAGTATATCAGAAACCATTACGAGGAGAAATTATTGTTTTTGTATAAGTTGCCGTGGCCAGTTTTCATATGAATTTTCCGTACTATAGAAGTACATTATATGCCGATGCATTGCCTTTAAATCGAAAAAGATCCGAAAAATACGAATCTTTTGTCACATCCATAATATTTTACAACCTCAGCGTTGACAGGCTAGTGATCATTAGTAGTCGTGACGTACTACTTAGACCACTCGGCCACCGAGGCCCCCTTAATGTACGCAAATATCATCTGCACAGGCCACACGTAGGAGGCCAATTTTTCTGTCATTTTGGGGGTAATGAACCACTAACAAGATACCAATTTACGGCAGTTTTGCCTATGGTGTTGACATGTTTAGGAGTCAATACTAAGTTATACAAATCGCATTCATTTCGCATAGGGGCAGCAAGTTTTTACCATTTTAAAAGCGAATCCGAGGAACAGATAAAAATTATGGGCAGATGGAAATCTCGGGCTTTTCAGACCTACATAATAATTCCTGGACATAAACTGGTATAAACCTAAAATTACTTACCAAATCCTAAAGTATGTTTTAAGTATTTTAGGTACACCTGTATATGGATTATTGGTTCATTCATCATAAAAAGAGCTTTTATTACTGCACGCTCCAGACCTGAAGGTATCCATTTGGGTTTAAAAAGAAAGTATCAATGCGGAAATATTTTGGCAAGGGAAAGGTGGCACGAGATTGTTAGAAAAGTGAAGCATTTGATGAGTATTGCCGATCTACCAGATATCCTTTTGATTCATTGTGGTGGAAACTATTTGGAATCCATTTCACAAAGACATTACGGGAAAAATCACACAAGATTTAAGTGTTATCAATAAATTACTTCCTTCTACAAAAATCGTGTGGTCTCAGATTTTGCCTCGTCCGTTGTGGAAAATTACCAAACGCATGGACATAAACAGATCTACGGCAAAAGTTAATAGTTATGTTGCTAAGGTAGTAGTCAACAGAACCCCCGTGTGGGTCCCGGAGACACAATAGAATAGGCCCACAGCTCCTCGGCTTGGCGTAAGAGACCCCTAAAGGGGCGACATGTGTGTCGGTAAAAGGGGGTGTTCCTGGATGGCCGAATAAACGGTTCCGATCACCATCTGGGGCACAATCTTTACCTAGACGGGAGGCAGGATGGACCCGATTCGGTCAATCGGCTGGTCACACCAGTCCCTTTTTGTAACACATATTTATATTTTTTTCTCCCCAAATTGATTAAACGAATTCCAAATTGCTGTTTGGCGGGATTGGTGTTGGCTAATGGGTCACAAACTTTAACAAGCTCAAAATTTCTTTACTTTTGAAATGGATCTTTATTTATTGCCATTATTTTCTTAATATTCAAATTTAAATTATAACTCTCGTTTGTATCAACTGTTTAAAATGTCTTGGTCACAATTTTTGCTTTCGCAATTTCTTTTAAATATTTAAACAACCAGCTCCAAAATTGGCTGCATTGCCCGGGTCTGGCCACTTACAGGTCATGTCTAGCCCTCTGCTGTTTTCTCGTGGTTGTTTGAAGAGACCCATATGAACCTTTTATGACACCTCGATACCATGGGTCGGGTTAGGGTGGTAAGCAGGTATCGTATGAGGTCGATATTTTGGTTCTGGGGTATCTGAAGATAGCCACTGACGGAAGCAGCGGAGAAGACGGTGGCTAATGGGTAAAGGCTTTCTCGGCCTAATGAGGCCACATGTTTGCCGTGTGTGGATACCCGTAAGGATAGAGGACGGAATCCTGGTGGTTGAAACACGCCACTTTGGCCCTTACTTTATCTGAAACGGGCGGTCGCATGGGCCCGGTCTCGATCAATCGGCTGGTCACGCCAAGCGTTGACAACATGTAAACATAATGTTGTTACATGTCACAGATGTTTAAGGCATAAAAGGTTTATTTCTTTTTTTTTTGCTTGTTTCTTTTTAGCTTACCTGTCTGTTTATTCGAATATACAAAACCACTGGTTATTAAGAATGTTTCATCAATATATGTTAAATAATTTATGTGTTGGTTACCTGTAAATTCTAACCCTTAGACTTTAATCAATTGTAATACACGGCATGTATCCATAATCTTGATTCTAGTGTGTGTTGCAGCTCTTGTGACAGCGGAAATTCACGTTTCACTTCTTGTTTCAGTTTTTCATGTTTTATTGTATATATTTATATGTTTTAATAAAGATTCTTATTTTCATGATATTTATAATAAAAGTTCATTTCCAAGTTTAATAACTTTACAGATATCTGATTTCACATGGAAAGATATAGTTTCGTAACTTTAATCTTCATAGCATTGTTTGGTAAAATTACATTATGTAAAGTCAATTAACAAATACTTTTTCACAAAATAAAGGATTTTATAATTTTGTACAATTTCCTTCTCAATAATTTAGTTAATCCGTCTCTAAGTGACATATTGAAGTCACGATTCACAGCGTTACCTTAAGTGACGCCGAAGCCAAGAATGATTGATTGATTGATTATTGTTTTACGCCGTGTGGGCGACATTTAAGCCATATCACGGCGAGAACTAATCAAATTTAGTATAAATAAAACATCCTATCTAAAACGAATCAACTATTTACAAATAATATTTAAGGAGAAAATAAAACAATAAAACAATACAAGACAAACATCAAAATCAAAAATATCACAGACGAAATTTAGAATATAATATCACAGATACGCTATTAAATAAATTATGTCATTCAAAACAAATTTTAAAATTAAAATTATTGGACTCTACTCAAGAATGTTAGACTATATTCTCGAATACAGTTCAACGTCTTTCAAATACTGTAAAATACGGTTGCCAGCAACCTTTGTAAACAAGTCTTTCATATTGTTGACTGTGTAGTACCGACTAATAATGTCGGATTTATCTACACAGTCAATTAAAAGGTGTTTAATACTATGTCGACATTGACAAGGAATACACTCAGGAGGGGGCTCATTCTCTAAAATAAAAGAATGAGTCGTCCTGGTGTGGCCAATGCGACATCTAGTTAAAACCACTTGTTCTCTTCGGCTTCTGCCGAAGAAACAAATACTTTTGCCAACAGTTGGCTCAATATCATGCAATTTATTGTCTATAAGCAGATCCCACTGGGACTGCCACAGACGTACAACATATTTATAAATCAAAGGTTTAAAATCAGTATAAGGCACCGACATATTAGTAACTGGGTCATCTAAAGCATCCTTCACTATACTATCTACGACTGTGTTTCCTCTGATACCAATATGACTTGGTATCCAGATAAAAACTATTTCTTTGCCCATTTGGACAAGTCTTTTATAGAACTCAATAATATGGGCAATTAAAGGGTTTTTATATTTCTGACCTTCTATAGCCAATAAACATGAAAGAGAATCTGAGCAAATAAGAAATTTAAGTTTTTCAGACGTTCTGACAAATTTTAAAGCCAGAATGATGGCTCTAGCTTCAGCAGTAAATATTGAACTGGAAGATGGAAGGCGGAGAGTTGCTGCCTGCTGTCCGTGGACTGCTGCAGCAGCTACTTTGTCTCCGTCCTTAGATCCATCAGTATAAATAGGGTCATGAAATGCAAAATTTGATTTTATTTCAGCAAAATGTTGCTGAATAAGAATAGGGTTTGTTTCGGACTTTTTATGTTTTCTAAGGTCAAAAATAAACATTGGTTTGGGTACAAGCCAAGGTGGTGATTGAAGTATATTAATAGGGGCATTTCATCAAGGTTGATGTTAGAACCAGAAATATGCGGTTTCATCCGGATACCAAAAGGAGGAATTTTGTTTTCATGTTGTTCAAATATATCCTCATAGAGAGGGTTGAAAACACAGTCGTAGGCAGGATTTGAATGATAGGCTTTCAGCTTGGTTAAATATTGTAGACCAAGTTTTATTCTACGGTTGTAAAGAGACGGCTCGTTCGCCTCTACATATAAACTTTCTACGGGAGATGTTCTGAACGCCCCCAAGGCCAAACGTAGGCCTTGGTGGTGAACCGTATCTAAAATTTTTACATAGGATTTGCGAGTAGATCCATATATAATGGCACCATAATCAAGTTTTGATCTAACTAAAGATGGATATAAATTTAGTAAAATATTTTTATCAGCACCCCAGTCAGTGCTTGAAACAACTTTTAAAATGTCCAACGCTTTCAAGCATTTTGATATGGGGTAGAAAGGTGAGTTTGTTATCGAACAGAAGTCCAAGGAATTTGGTTTCTTTGACAACTTTGATAAGTTCATTATAGAGTTTGAGTTCAGGGTCTAGATGTAACTTTCTTTTATTACAGAAGTGCATGCAGACAGTTTTTGAGCTAGAAAATTTAAATCCATTTTCCTTAGCCCATTTTTCAATTTTATTAAGAGACAACTGTAGTTGCCGTTCAATAGTGTTCATGTTTTTGGCTCTGTAACAAATCCAAAAATCATCCACATAGAGAGAGCCTTCAACATTATTTTGTAATGTTTTTGCCAAACTATTTATTTTTATGCTGAATAGAGTAACAGAGGATACTTCCCTGAGGAACACCCATCTCTTGTTCAAAAGGGTCAGACATGGTGGTATTAACTTTTACTTTGTACTGTCTGTCAGATAAAAAATTGTCAATAAAGGTAGGTAACCTACCTTTCAACCCCATATCGTTTAGATCTTTTAAAATACCTTATTTCCAAGTGGTGTCGTATGCCTTTTCAAGATCGAAAAACACCGACACCACGTGTTCACCCTTTGCAAACCCGTTGCGTATGAAAGACTCGAAACGAACAAGATGATCTAACGTGCTTCTGGCCTGCCGGAACCCACACTGTATGTTGGACAGGAGACCATTGGTCTCAAGGAACCAGACAAGGCGGTCGTTGATCATCCGTTCCATCGTCTTGCACACGCAACTTGTGAGGGCAATTGGCCGATAATTCGACGGTTCAAAATGATCCTTCCCAGGTTTTGGAATAGGGACAACTGTGGCCAGCTTCCAAATAGAAGGCAAGTCACCAGTTTCCCAAATGTTATTAAGTATATCCAAAAGTGTTTGCAATGATGTATCAGGGAGGTGTTTCAGAAGTTTATAATGAATATCATCAGGACCACATGCTGTATCATGGGCCTTTGCCAGAGAATTTTTGAGTTCATCCAAAGAAAAAGCACAGTTGTAGTCTTCACAATTGTTTGATCGAAAGTTAATTTTAGTTTTTTCCGTACGGTTGTTGATGCGTTGGAATTGCTGAGTGTAATTTTGAGAAGAAGAATGTTTTGAAAAAGTCTCTCCAAGTTTATGAGAGATGTCCTTTTCAGATGTCAAAAGATTTTGGCCATCTTTAAGATGGTGAAGATTGGCCTTTCTGTTTTTTCCGTTAATTTTTTGTATAAAATTCCAGACTTTATTCATAGGTGTATGAGAGTTTATTTTAGAAACAAAGTTTTGCCAAGAAGTTCGTCTCTTTTGTTAAAACGGAGAAATTTTGGTTAACGGTTTATCAGTATTTGTACTGGTCAATACCAAAAATTTTGAGAAATTTCCAGAATCTGTATTTGGTTGTTTGGTCAAATGTTCCTCATCATCGCTGAAATTAAATTTTCGTTTAGCACTTGTTGGTTTTGGGGGGTTTTCAGTAGAAGCCATGGTGATTGTATAATGTTTCGTTACCCCTGCTCCCCGCCCGCCTCGGAGCAGCACCTATATGATGTATACTTGCCGCATATGCGACAAGCACTAGGGCTACAGGGATAAGATACTCGCATAGAGCACTTCTGTTCGGACGCAAGCTTCGTGTCAGGGGTTACCTGACGAAACAACCGTCCGAAGTATCATCTACACGATTGACCCATAAGCCACCGCCTTCTTGAACCGACTTGTATAAATGGTACTATTGCTGTACATTTTGGCAACAGGCAAGTTCAAGGGCTTGGCGTGACCAGCCGATTGGTCAGGACCGGGCCCATCCGACCTTCCGTTTAAGATAAAGTAAGGGCCAAAGTGGTGTGTTTCAACCACCAGGATCCGGTCCTCTATCCTTACGGGTTTCCACACACGGCAAACATGTGGCCTCATTAAGCCGAGGAAGCCTTGCCCCATGAGCCACCGCCTTCTCTGTGCTTCCGTCAGCGGTTATCATCCGAGACCCCAGAACCCAACCATCAACCTACATCGGTACATGCACACCACCCATCCCATCCCATTGCACCTCGGTTTCATTGAGGGTTCATTTGGGTCTCTTCAGACAAGCACGAGAAAACACAGAGGGCAAGACATGACCAGTAAATGGCTGGACCGGGACCATCGAGCCATTCTTTGAGCTGGGTGTATATTTTTTCCAAATTAAAAGACCAAACAAGAATGTAACAAAAATAGTTGGGGAAGTTAAACACTGTACTGTAAAATTTAATATTCATAAATAATAAATAAAAAAGCAATAACAATAACAAAAATGGAATTCCAAACTGAAAAGCAAAAATTGAACCTGTTGAGTTTTGTGACCCATAAGCCAACACCAATTCCATATATCAGAAATTTAGAATTTAGATTACTCAGTTTATAAAGGGAGAAAAAAAATAAGTATTGGAAGGAGATTGGTGTGACCAGCCGATTGACCGAATCGGGTCCATCCGACCTCCCGCCTAGGTAAAGATTGTGCCCCAGATGGTGATCGGAACCGTTTTTCCGGCCATCCAGGAACACTCCCTATTACCGACACGGGTTTGCGACACACGGCAAACATGTCGCCTCTTTAGGGGCCTCTTACGCCAAGCCGAGGAGCTGTGGGCCTATTCTATTGTGTCCCCGGGACCCACACGGGGGCCGAAGCCAAGAATGAATTAACAATATATATTCTTCATTACATGTATTCATGCAGGTAGTACATTTATTGTATATACAATAAAACAAAAAAAAACAATAATAACAATGTGGTGCTGTCATATGATGAACAATCATTTAAACATTTAAACTTAAATTGTGCCTATGAGATACATGATGCCATAATGCTACCTCAGGGGAGCTGGACAAAAGGACAACACCTCTAGGACAATTGTCCCCCATAATTATGTAAGTCCATGCATTTATACATAATAAATTCATACCATAAAATGACTATTTCATAATAATGATTTATAAACACCCCAGATGTGATCTAAACACAAAATTTTGAAAAAGTTTCCTAAAGTTTGAAACAAAAATATGTGCAATTGGAATAGGTAAGTCAAATAATTTGCCATACCCCAGCTCAAGTTAACATTTTTTGAAACACTGCAATCATTTTCCTCACTAGTTGTTGTTTTGCGTTTCTTTGCTACTACTTCTGGAAGATGCTTATCATGTGACTTTCTTTCGTTTCCCCATTTATATCTTAGTTTGGCCTTCCAATAATCCTGAAATAATAAATCATTTTATTCAGCTATGTTTGTAGATGTTATACCAAGCCAAAACAAACATGGAGCATGTAACCTTTCCGAAAATAATCGTAAAAACATGCAAATAGCTTGTAAATTACTCACAAAACACTCTTTTCAGTGATCAAAACGTGAGGAATCATGCATTATACTCGTAATATGCAAATTCTTAAAAATTGTAAGGAATTGTAAGAAATATTGTAGATGTGAAGGGGGTATAAAAAATCGAATGCATGTACATGATAAATGATTCACAGTTATATTATTTACTCTGACATTGAATCAACATATTTTGGTAGACCGGCATCTCTTGGCTCAAAGTTACGGTCATGTTTGCTTACAGACAGATGCTGTATTGTAGGGTGATCATCCACAAAGATAGACAGTCTGTCACCTTAAAACTGGGTCTTAAGCTTGTGCATCCTGGTTGACAAAAGCTTATATTCTTTCCATTTAAAGTATAAAGGATCATTCATAAACTCTTCATCATCCTTCTTTATATATTTTCTTTTTCGAGTTGTTTTCGATTTTCTGTAACTGGAACTAACAGATTCGTCGGATTCACTTAGAGAAAAGGGGGATCGACAAGTAGAGTCACTTGTTACTGAAACATTATCACACTCCTGGCTTGATGACTCTGAATGCGTATTTTCATTACTTGTCTCGGTTGTGTGTATTTGTTGACTTTTATTACATTTACAAAATGTACATGTACAATGAATAGTACCGGTATCCATTTTAGCAAATTTTGTCATTTAAAGGTTCTATTTTGGCTGAAAAAATCCTATTTTTATCCTTTTTTCTGGTTTAAAAATCCTATTTTTCCTTTATATTTTTGGCTAAAAGTGGCTATGAGTGATGTAATTGTTCAAGGGTAAAATGAAAATAGGGTGTTACAGGGCAAAAAAATATCCATATTTTAATGGTAAAATCCTGATGAATCCAAAAATCTGACAAAAAATCTCAAAATTTCACCAGCGATCATCCTTAATAATGAAGATTGGAACAACAGAAAGTTAAATCCGTCGTAGAATTTATACTGGTATACATTATTACAGTCAGAGATCCCGCTTTAACAAGTAAACAGAATTTTACTTTTTAAAGTAATTGAGAATTTACCTGTTAGAGTAAAGTATTTTTTTCTGAGCAAAAACAGATAATTTTCTTGATATGTTTACATCATCTGCTCTATGGTCCATTAGAAATTACTGATGCGCACGGTTGTCTTCATGGTGCGCACAGCCTTTGAAAATCGCCCCCTTGGGACAATAAAATGTTGATTATTTCTCATTTAACTTAAGATAACAGATTATCTCAGTCTGGTGAAGGTTGGTGATACTATTACCAGTTTACTTGTACAAGTAAATTAGTGTAAGTCACAAAAAGGAGACAATTTTAACTCTTAAAAGTTTACTTATAGAAGTTAAAATCTGATTTACCTTTATTCATATGGGTGGTGTGTATTATTAGCATGCAGAGTAAAGTACAGTGTGCAGTAATTTTTTTTTCATATAGAGGCAGCAATAGAAGTCACAAACTTACCATCCAAGCATCCAAGCTGCAAGATTCCAAGTATACTGTTCATGCTGTTATAGTCACTGTCAAATGAACATTATCTAAATATTATACACATACAAAATGAGACTTCATGTGTTTATTTTGTTTTATAAACTTTCTTTTTAGAAGACTTATTCCTGAAGAGAAAAAGAAAATTTTACAGAAATGTATAGTGATGGAATGACATCGAAGGGAAAATCCTGTACCAATTTACATATAGGGGCATAGAAAAGAACAGGGTTACCTTTGGAAGTCATCAAGGTAAACATGAAGGATAAATGCCTTACAAAAATACATGAAAGAATTTTCTTTAAGTTCAAATAATAAATTTCCTATATTTTAATTTAGAAAGTAATATACACGTACCGATCTTTAAAAGAATTTTTCATTAGATAGTTGAGAACTATTCTGTTCCAGTGGATGTTTTCGTTCAATATTCTTTTCCAGTGGCGGTTTTCATTCAATATTGTTTTGCCTAGTCATTTAGCCTGTTAAGTTTCATATTGTGATGTCCGCTTTATTTACTGATTATGTCATTTGACAGTATGTTTCTGTTGTTTGTCTACTGGACCTGTAATACAGTTGAAATAAATTTGATTTTACCTGCCATTGAGTTGATGGGTAGAAACGAAGCAGTTAACATGGTTAAGGATGTGGGAAGTGGGAACAAAAGAGGTGGGAAGTGGGAACAAAAGAGGAGGGAACTGGGTGTCTGAAACCACATTTTCACCACTCTATTTTTTATTTATAGAGTATAATGACATGATTGAGCTACAATCATCAATGTATGATTGGCAAAATATATATATAAATAGATTTTGATATTAAAATTCAAGCAACACTTCAATCAAAATTTTAAACAGCTGGTGAAGCATTGTTAATGATATGAATGTGATGGTTTTGGTTGATTTAATAAACATATAAAATGAATTTATCTATTCAGGATTGGATTGGAAACTGGCAAAAAAATGAAAGTGGATGTAAATACACTTACAAAAAGGCTCCCTATTCTCGAGGCCAGACAGCATTCAACTGTTTTGTGAGCGAAAAAAGAGGTAATAGTAATGGAATGGAAGTAAATCTTAAGGTATAATTCCTATACATTATATAAAAAATATTATGGGCACATCTTACCAATTATATCCCATGAAATGTTGATTTTTAAGAAGACACTGAATTTCTTTTTTTTTATTACTGTAAAAGCAGAAATATTCTATGGGATTTAATTTCATATATTTTGTGGATAAGAGTAAGCCTCAAAACTCAATCCCCGTGATTTAAGTTTCCAGTTGAAGAAAGTGTTTTAAAATTAAAATTCCACGAAAACTTGTCTTAACCATGAAATTTTATCTGCTTGAAAATAAATGACTATACTGTACAGTATCATGAAATAAAATAAAGTCTAAAGAACCAAATTTTGCATTATTTATTTTATTATAAAAAATGATATTAAAAAAACAAGATGCTTGAAAATGTTACTCAATGTACTACATGTAAGTTATATATACTTTTATTCATTTAAGATATTGTTCTGTTATTTGTCCATTAATATTATTAATATAAGATAGAAACAGGGCTCTCAAAGTTTGGTTTTGCTGGGGAGTCATATGACTTCTTAGTAATGTAATTGAGCTTCAAATTACAAGTCAGGGGTCAAAAGTGCATTATTGAAAAATTAGGGAGTCAAACTGTCAATTCAAATGTAAAAAATAAGAAATAAAAAAAACAGACCTTTGTAAAAAAGTTCTATAAAAACACAGGTATCAAATGTTCAAAAATTCCCAGTGGCAAAAAATAACACCTTATGCTTTTAGCAGAAAGGATTATCACAGATTATTAATAGAGCAAACACTAGTCAATATTTGCAACAATAAGTAAATTTTGAGAATAAAGATTAAAAACACTGTATGAGTAGTTAAGCCTATTTAGCTATTTAAAACATCTGATCAAGGAAATAACCATGATTTGTGAAGCTTGACTTCAGAGTTAGGGGAGTCAATATTGACTCTTGGCAAATTTTACCAAGCTTCAAAACAAGGCATTCAAGCTTCAATGACCTCAATTTGGGGTCCTTTGAGAGCCCTGTAGAAAAAAATCGTATATAAATGTTGAATACACAATATATATCTTAAAATGGGCAATTTAAAATATGCAATAAAAGTAAGCAGCTTTCAACCAAGAAAAAAGAACAAATGATTCCAAACCAATCCCAATATTATCAAAGGATAACCCCTTAATATGGACATAAAACCATAGACATTGCGACTTAATTGTTCTCAACCCTTCTCAACCATCCAGCCTCATGTTTGTTTCTGTACCTGAATGCTTTGAATATTTTGTTTAAATTAGATAATAATCAATTCTTATGTTTTAGCTGACTTCCAATGCATATCAGAGTGGGCACCAGCATGGAACAGTCTAGCCCCTGCTGAAAAAGCTGTTTACAAAGAAAGGGCAAGGGAAAAATCTTTAAACAATGATAACTTAGATAAACCAAAGGCAGGGAAAGTGCTGCTGAAAAAAATTGCAAGTCAGGTATATTACGATTTGAACCTAGCTCCCCCTAGTCTTGCAAATGCTTACCCTAGTTTTATTACAAACCTTACCTTTTAAAAGGAAAATTAGTTGAGGGCCTAATCTTAACTATTGTTATTAAATATTATGGAATGTTTAGTTTCAAAATGGTAAAGAATTGTAAAAATACCTTAAAGGAAGTAGCCATTACTACAAAAATCAAGTGGAAGTAATTGGTATATAATTACAGTTTCAAGTTTAAAACAACATTCTTTTAATTTTCTATCCTATCAACCCTACTTTTAAAAGTGATAAAACTACACATATTGGAAATTAGATATTAGGTTTACATTGTATTATAAATATTCGCCTGTATGTACAGTATATACTCATGTTTTATAATGACCTTGGAAAATATTTTCCACTGTTTCAACATTAGTTTGACATGGAGATGATCCTGGAATTTCTTCTTTTTTTACTTTCATATCATCAGCAATAACAGGCGTCATTCTGACATATTTTGTCTTGTATGATGACCCATGGCCGTCTAAGACAAGTATCTTTACTTTGGGTGGTTTCCTCTCCAAATGCATCCTTTTCATCTAAAAAAAATGAACATGATATATATCTCAAAAATAATAAAACACAGTAATACTTAAAATAGAGGCTAAAAGGAGCCTGAATCATTCTTTGTAAACATACATGTTCATTATTAGGCTAGTCAAAGAGATAAAAAATAGATAATGAATATGAGAATTATTTAACCAACCACAGGGTAAACAAGTAAAGTAGTACTAAACATTGTATTGAGAATGCCAACACGTAAGTTCCCCCCCCCCCCCCCCCAAAAAAAATAGCCATAACCCCACTAAGGACTCAACCCCATACCACTTCATACAGAACAAGAATATATATGGTTATACATGTACAACAGGTATCTTAACCTTTTTCAAGTGACAGGTACATGTATAGCCAATTTGATAAAATTGATGAGTTGGGACAGTCCCCACCCCCCTCATATACCATTGGGTGGGTCTTTTCATGCATGCAGAACAAGAAAATGTATGGTTATATGATGGGGAGCTTGACTGTTTCAAGAATATGATTATAAGGTGGGAAGCTCAAAAGTTATCAAGTTATAATCCATATTATTCACCGCCCCATACCCTTAGATCCCTAAGTCCGATTTTTACGAAATTTGTCACACTTGTTCCTATCAATAAAAGGTTCCTTTCATCCAAAGATGGCCATCCGCATCGGCAAAAAAAAATAAATATTTATGTACAATGGGGATCTAAACCCTTTTCAAGTTCCATGGTATGCACCCCTTCTAATGATGATCTACAACTGTGCAACTGTTTCCTTCCCTTATGTTCTATTTTCAGCAGTGGCCAATCTGGCCTCGTTTTTTATCCGAAACATGTGACAACCATTTGATTCCAAAGGAGGACACCATGCAGTTTAAGTTTGATCAGAATATTGATGATAATGTAATTTGTAAACTGCATTATCTCATGTTACCTGTACTGTTGTTTGTGTAAGTTTCATGTAATCTGTGTTGTTTAATTTGTACATGTATATTGTCACTGGTGATATTCCTTTATTTTGGAATTTATGCCAATAAAATATTTGAATTTTAATATTTATTATCAATATTTTTCAGTTTTCCTAAAAATCCCACCCCTCCACAGGACGACAGGCACTCATTTCTATCAATCGGTGTGGTAGGGGCCCTATTTGCTTACTTCGCAATTCCGACAATTTTAATACAGACAAAAACCATAGCTCTATGGTCCGCAAAAATGGAAAAAAATAGCAAAAGGACAATATATAAAAGAGTTATGAACTGCAGCTCCCCATCACAGGCCCATGCCTTATTTACTTGACACATACTCTGTTATTAGAATCTGTAAGACAAATATACATTTTATTTAGGAGTAGGAGACCAGATAATCCCATTTATTTTCAATTTTTCGCCAAAATATTTGTTTACAAACTGTCTTGAAAGCCACCATGGCCTCATTACCTCAGGTTCAGTAATTAATCAGCTGTCAATGGTCATAGTCGTCCCTTATTCTATTTAAATTCAAACTTTGTTCATGTGAAATTTGGATACTCAAATTCTGATACTTTTGCATTATTTACCTTGAATGATGAATTGTTAATCTTGGTATTTAAATATGGCCGCTCTTCTGTGTCTCCACACCCACCGTTGTCTCGTTGGTGGTCGCGTAGCATGCTGATTGCGCACGTCTTTAATGCTATGCTCAGACGGACATGTACGGATGTCTGCGGATGCATCCGTAAAAAAAATTAATTTCATCCGCAGAAATTGTTGAAAATCTGCGCAAAAAGCCAAAAAACCACGGTAGATACGCATGAGATACGGATGCAATACGCATGAAATACGCAAATCCTGCGGATGTTCTGCGGAAGACACCCCTTTGGCGGATGTGCCACGCTAGTGTCACTTAAATTCTGCGCAAGCGATACCCAAGATGCGGACTAGATACGGATGTTCTGCGGAAGATACGGAAGTCCTGCGCACGATACGCATGAGATACGCATGCGTGTCACACGGATGTCGGCTTTCTCCTCGTCCGCAACATCCGCATATATACCGCGGCTTTTGGAGCATCACTTCAGTTGCGATTCGATCTTTGGAGAGAACACTACTACTACTACTACTACTACTACTACTACTAGGATACATGATGTCAGGTTCCAGGAGAGGCAGAGGAGGCAGGAGGGCAGCCAAGAAGGTCCCTGAGATGGCAGAGGAGACACAGGACAGCCCGGATTTGGCCAAGTTGACAGTGCCACCACCACCTAGAGGCAGGGGAGGCAGGCAGGCAGGCAGGCAGAAGAAAAGGGCCAGGGCTGGTAATACTTTTTATTTTCATTTTCATTTTCATTTTAAGGTATTTTCATTTTAAGGCTACTTTTTAGACTTATTTTTCTTTTGGGGGGGGGGATTTTTTTAGTTTAGCTTTAGTCTTTTGACATGTAGCATTTATTTCTTTTTTTGTGGGGGGGGGGCGTAATTTAACTTTTAAATATTTCTTTTTTTGGGGGGGGGGAGTTAGTATTTTATTTGTGCATTAAAATTGTAGCATTATGGCATTAGTGGATTTATTTTTAATAGTTTTTCTTTTCATTAGCTTGGATAATAAATGACTATGACTAGGTACTTGACTTTGACAAATGACTTTGACAAATTTGACAATGTAGGAGATTGTACTTTTTTAAAGATATTTTTAAGTACTTAAAAAATATTTACATAAATATTGTTTGTATGTTTTCAGAGCCGGAGCCTGAGCAGGAGCAGGAGCAGGAGCGGATCGTCCTTGAGCAGGAGCAGGAGCAGGAGCGGATCGTCCTTGAGCAGGAGGAGGAGCAGGAGGAGGAGAAGAAGAAACAGCACAGAGCCACCCCCGCCGGCCTCACCCGCGCACAGGAAGTTGAGTTGGCTGACTGGTTGCGAGACAACCCATGGCTCTGGCAGAGTAGGGTAAGTTAAAAACATTTTTATTAAACAGAGACAGTTGTAATTGCTTTCATAATTTTGCAGCTTGGGGCAGCTTTTTTGGTGTTTTTCAAAAACGTATTTTCAAAAACTTTAAGCCCAAAAATTTTTGGTATTGTTTTTTTCGGGGGGGGGGGGGCAAAAACTGTTCCCAAAATTGGTTGAAAACTTTTTGGTACGTTTTGGCATGTTTGGGGTTGAAATTTTTGTTGGTGTTCATTCAAAAACTTATAACATTTTTTTTAGGGGGGGGGGGGGTCAAAAGACATAGGTTTTTCGTACGTTTTGGCAAGTTTTCAAAAACTTGGGTGTTTATTCAAAACCTTCATTTTTGGGGGGGGGGGGGAAACTTATGTGACTGTCTGTTTTTTTAGATTTTTTAGATTTAGATGCCCCCATCCCCCTACGTACTAACACAAGGTTAAGCTGGACCCAAGAGCTGGACGTAATAAGAGCCAGACCCAAAAGCCAGACAACCTTGCATACCCCCCCCCCCCCAAAAAAAAAAAATTCTGTCTTTTTATGTGTTTGTAATTTTTGTGTGCAGCTTTTTTATGTGTTTTTTTCCATTCTGTTTATTTGCAGCACAAAGACTACAAGCTTAGGGACGCCAAGCCAGAGGGCTTCGTCGACAAGGCGGCAGAGCTAGGTGTGACGGTGTCGCAGCTCCATGCGAGGGTGAAGACACTGAAGGACAATGCAGTGAGTGCCATGCGGCAGGGCAGCAGCGGGTCGGCACCCAAGAAGCTGAGGCCTCTACAAGAGTTTGCGAAGGAACACTTTGGTTTTCTGGTCGCGGGAGTGGTCCACCGCCCGTCCCGGGCCGTTCGTGACACTATTGCGGTAAGTGATGTCATTTGTTGTGCTTTTTTTTACTATTCAGCTATTGAACACAACTAGTAGTTTATAGTCTCGCATTGAATGATGTAACACGGAGCAATCAACGGGATGTAAATTATTCTTCATGCAATGCTCTAAAGTTAATGTTTTTAGTGTAAATTTTCATCTTGTAAATATTATATGGTTTGTTTTATTTTGTCTATTTTCAGGTAAACCCCCGCGCTCGTGAACAGGAACAGCAGCAGCAGCAAGATGAGGTGCTCGTCACAGACGAGGAGAAGGAGGAGGATGAGGAGCAGGAGACCCCCGTGCCAACCCCGAAGTCCGTGAAGAAGAGGCACTATCCTCGGAAGGGCGCCTCCGGTGTGAGCAGCAAGGAGCAGGCCGACATCTTGGAGGCCATCCGTTTGAGTTTGGAGGTAATTAGCTTTCATGTATGACCGTTCAGTTATTCAGCTCTCATCTGTTAATTATGAAAGTACATCCTAATATGCAATATTTTTAGTAGACGTAATGGTAAATTTCATGCTGTAATTTCATGGTTTAATTTCATGATCGGAACATATATTGTTGCCATTATTTTAAACATTTTCTGTATGTTGTTATTTTGCAGGGCAACCAGGCTCTTGCGGGAAGGGTTGAAGCTGCCGTGGGTGCCCAGAGGCCCAAGACATAGAGAGATGTTTTCGCGGATTGGTTCCGTTCTGCCCTGCCATCCATATCGGACACCTTGTGGCCCCGGTTCCGGCACCGCATCAATGACCTAGTTGAGGAGTTTCAGACCCTCTCTATGCAGGTAATTAGGATTTCTTTGTAGACTTCCTTATCCTTTGCAAATTATAGTGTCTCTCATTGTTGGTGCACAGTAAATCGTGCATTATTTGTTGGTGTAGTTATGTAATTGTGACCAGTTATTATTGTAATTGTAACCAGAATTTTCCAAAAAATAGGCAATTTTTGTACAAGTTTTCATACCAGAATTTTCCAAAAAATATGCTATTTTTTTACAAGTTTTCTTATTTTTTTACAAGTTGTTTAATTGTTATGTTTGTTGCTGTTATTTCAGGAAGCCAGAGGATTGCAGCCCCCAGTGCCATCTACTGCCACTCCCACTGCCAGAGGATTGCAGCCCCCAGTGCCATCTACTCCCACTGCCACCTACTCTAGCCTGAGGAAGGCCATGGACACCCAGCAGCAGCCAGTCCTGACTTCCTTGTCTTCATTGTCCACGTCTCAGCAGTCTCAGCAGTCGTCCGGACCCTACCTCCCCGAGTGACAGAGGACCTACCAGCTGCCACAGCACAACCTCTTCGCGGTCGACCACACGACCTTCACTGCGCAGGAGATGGCGGCCTTCTACCAGCCTCCACGGCCCACATACCAGGAGATGCACCCTCCTCCCAGGATGCGTTCTGTGATACGGCCAGTAGCCAGCCATACAGTTACCCAGCGGGACCTGTTGCCAGTGAGCACTGCCAGTGAGACCGGGCGGCCCAGTTCATGCCCTGCCCTCGGTGAGTCCGGAGAGACAGGACAGGCAGGACCAACAGGAGACAAGCTGGACTCTTTCCAGGAGTATCTGGATGAAGCCATTCCTCCATATAAGTAAACTTCCAGTAAACTTGTGCTAGGAACTCTTTCCAGGAATCTTGTGCTAGGAACTCTTTCCAGGAATCTTGTGCTAGGAACTCTGTCCCGGATATTGTGCTCATTAAAATGTTTAACTGTGCTCATTAAAATGTAAACTGCAGGTATCAGTGCACTGGTGAATTGATGTGATATTGATCTATATATGTCTCATTACAGTATTAAAGATTTGTTGTTTTGAATGTCATTTTGTAGTCAAAGAGTTTCTGTTCATAAACATGTGAAATAAATATTTTTTACAGGAGCCCCACCCCCCCCCCCCCAAAAAAAAACAAAGTTATTTCGGAATTGCACTGGCCACTTTATAATACTTTGCATATTTTGCAAAGTATTATAAAGTGGCCAGTGCAATTCTGAAATAACTTTGTTTTTTTAAATATGCAAAGTATTATAAAGTCGCCCCCCCAAAAAAAAAATTGCTCTGGCCACTTTATAATCCCCCCCAAAGAAATTAACATTATTTGACTGGCCACTTTATAATACTACTATTATCTTCATAATACTTCCCATTTTCCCACTCCAAATAAAGAAGTTCGTTTTGCAAACTATTGCCCCCCCCCAAAGAAACAATATTGAGTGAAAGGCCAAAATATAGTACTTTTATTATAGCATACAAGTTTAAAGCATTTAAAACAAACAAACAAACAAACAAACAAAAACAAACATACATTATTAAGCCATACAAATTTAAAGCATAGAGTGCAGAAATCTTTTAGGAGGATGTGGGTGGCCCTTAAAAGGGCCGTTGTGTTATGGCCTTGAACTCAGTTCAAGGCCATTCTCTCTTGCCAAGGAACAGACCCGGCTGGGCTGTTGTAGTAGTGCTTGAGGTAGAGCCTCTGCATCTTGGCTGCTCTGGTGGTGTGGTTGCCAGCAAGCCGCTCCTCCATGTCGTCCATGGGTGCATCGTCTCTCCAGCTTCCAGGGATGATGTTGTGGTAGTCATCCTCTGTCGAGAAGAGCGTTCTGGTCACATGGAGCCAGTATCCGCAGCAAGTTATGGACGCAGATGCAAGCCATGACGATGGTCTTCACGGTCTCGGTGTTCTGCATCATGGCACCCAAGAGGCATCTGAAGCGGTTCGCTAGAATACCAAAGGCATTCTCCACACAGCGTCTGGCACGGGACACCCTGTAGTTGAAGATGCGCTCTTCATCAGTCAGTGGCTTCGCAGAAAATGGCTTGACCATGTCCAGTCTCAGCGCAAAGGCGTTGTCTGCCACGATGAAATACGGCATGTCCCGGTCGTCGTTTGGCAGTGGCTCTGGTTGTGGGAGGTCGACGGTGTTGTCAATGAAGGCTTGGCGCAGAGAGCTCTCCAGCCAGAGCTGAGAGTCGGAGCAGGACCCAGGGGCTCCCAGCTGCACCCACCGGAACTTGTAGTCACCATCGACAAGGGCAAGAAGCACGATGGAGTTGTACCCCTTGTAGTTGTAGTAGGTGCTGCCAGCATCGGGTGGAGTCTTGATGCGGATGTGCTTCCCATCGAGGGCACCAAGGGCATGGTGGAAGTTCCATCTGCGGGAGTAGACATCAGCAATCTCCTTCCATCCGTCTGCTGTGGTAGGGTTTTTCACCAGCTCAGAGTACTCATCACATATGGCCTGGCACGTCTCCTTCACCAACACGGAGATGGTGTTGTGGGGCACGTAGAAGAGATACATGAGAGAACGGTAGTTGTCTCCTGTAGCCATGTAGCGGAGAGTGATCGCCAACTTGAGACCAACTGACAGAGGTTCTCTGTACCAGGTGTGGTACTTCTCCAGACGGGGAGTGAGTCTGTGCACCATGTCTGCAAACATCTGGGGTGACAGCCTGGTGAAGTTCTTGAAGGACTCCACGTCTTCCGCCCTCAGGATCGTCATGAGGTTGGCGTAGGCACCTTGATGTGGCCTCAGGGTGATCCAGTGGCGCACCCACACTGTTCTTGCCTTCCTCTGCCTCGTCATCTTCAGGTAGCGGTCCACCAGCACAGCCAGTCGCATGTTGGCCGTCTTCAGTTCCAGCGCCAGGTTCAGCAGTTCCAGCTGTCCACGATCCATCTTCAAGTCAGCAGCAGATGTACTAGAGAACAGTCTCCGTCGAGAGTCAGGAACAGAATGAAAATCACCTCACCAGCCTCTGCCCTATATATCTGGGTTGCAGACCCCAGTGTAGACCACTTGACACCGCTTGACACCGCTTGACACCTGATTCCATGAAATCGGCAACCCCCCCAAAATCCCTATCCTTCCCTATCTTCCGCAGAAGTCCGTAAATATCCGTAAATGTCCGTAAATGTACCGTATCATCCGTAAATATTGCGTATCTAGTCCGTATTCATGCGTAACATGTACGTATCATGCGTATTGCAAAGAACGGCATTAAAAAATCGAATACCTGCGCACTTTTACCTAACTTTTACGGATAGATACGGACGTTTTACGCAAAAATACGCAAAGATACGGATCAATACGCATGATACGGAACAATACGCAAATTCTACCTAAATTCTGCGCAAAAGACCTTGCGCGGGAAATTTAAAATAATTTTGAGATTTTCAAAACCTTTTCGCGGAAGACCTCGATTCCTGCGCACTCCCACGGATTTTTACGGATGCACTTACGGATGATACGCATGATACGGATTGCTGCGGATTTCTACGGATTTTTACGGATGCACATCCGCAGACATGCGTAACGCGCGTATATGTCCGTCTGACCATAGCATAATAATCCGTTAATGTTTCCTTATTCCAACAGCATAACACGATACCATATGGTAACATGGTATACTATATACTACCGAACCGCATAACCCCACATAACCTAATATCTATTCAATAGGATAACCCTGGTCGTATCGGGTGGTACTTCATATAACCTAAAAAGTCTAGATATGAGAATGTGTATCCTACTCCCGCTGAGGGTCAATTACGCATGACCGATCAAGAACTTGGTGACTTTTTAGCACCTAAAAACCACTTGTATATCAACTCATCAACAGAAATGATTTTATTTTTTATTTACAAATAATATAGAGTTCACATACTGATTAATTATATTGAAGACACATTATAGTTTATTGTTTTAAAATGTCCCATAGAATTGTTTTCGTTTGAATTCTTCCAATAAAGCTTATCATCGAAGCTACATAGTCCCTTTTTAACGATACAGTTCATGACTTCGAAAATAAAATAGCGGAGACTCCCTCTATGGAGAGTTGACAGGTCCTAATACGGAAAACTAAGTATGTTGCGAAACAGCTCATACGACAATAGATTACAAGGAAAATAAATGGAAAATGGTGAGCTGTCAAAAGGGGCATAAAACGACTTAATTGTACAAAATACACAAGTCGAACAAACCCAAATTTAAAATCCTAAATAAAAAGAAACAACGATCAAACTAAAAAGTTAAAAATAAATAACGTTTCGACCAATATGGTCTTCATCACGAGCGTGTTAAAAATACAAAGATGTTGACTCTTTGAGACTGGTACATAAAATGTAAACAAAAAGATAATTTATTTGACGTGGCGTCGATCAGTAAACATACTTCGTAGAAAATACATAGGTGGCAGAATTAATACTACTAAAAGAATGAGACAAAATTTTTGTTAGCCGGGTTGCCGTTTCAACAACGATCTTTATATATCAGAAGTATGAGACCATTGTGCAGTTTAAAACTTTTATCAGTACATACGCAATTGTTTCCGCGTTTTGCTAATTACCCCTAATTAATTAATCCAGATCACGAAAACCGATACCGTTCCGGAAGTATACATCACAAGAAGTTTCCGGTATCGACCGAGGAAAAGTTTGTCTAAAGACAGCTCGACAGAAAACGATCTTTATATATCAGAAGTATGAGACCATTGTGCAGTTTAAAACTTTTATCAGTACATACGCAATTGTTTCCGCGTTTTGCTAATTACCCCTAATTAATTAATCCAGATCACGAAAACCGATACCGTTCCGGAAGTATACATCACAAGAAGTTTCCGGTATCGACCGAGGAAAAGTTTGTCTAAAGACAGCTCGACAGAAAACGGTTTAGGATTTCGTTGCGTAAGTGTAAAGAAAAATGCACAAAAGAAAATGAACAATCGTCTTTCCATTCAATCATCTGCACTGGGAATTTAAAAAGCGACCACATGCCCAAAATGAATGAAAATAAAAAAGGCAAATATGCTTGCTTCCCCGTCTTATAAAGAACACTTCACCCAAGGCTCCAGAGATTAAATATCCAAAAAGAGAAGATGCATATCGCGTCTTTATATTTGTAAAAACAAACATTTTGTCGGCAACTGGAAATTTTAAAAACAGAAAGTGACCACATGCCCAACTTGACATGCATGAAAATAAAAAAGGCAAATCTGCTTCCCCGTCTAAAAACACTTCACAGGTTACTACCCAAGACAACAGAAGATGCACATCACGTCTTATTTATTATATTTGTAAAAACAAATTTTGTGGGCAACTAGAAATTTTAAAAACATAAAGTGACAACATGCCCAACATCACATGCATGAAAATAAAGGCAAATCTGCTTCCCCGTCTAAAAACACTTCACAGGTTACTACCCAAGACAACAGAAGATGCACATCACGTCTTATTTATAAAAAAAACTATCGTCTGCAGTAATGTGCGTACACTTCGTAACTTAAGTTAGGGCACCATAGCCTAAAATCAATTTTAAAATTCACCATTTTTAAACGAAAAAGTAAAACCATGAAATTTTCTCTTGACTCGCGATATTGACCTAAACGACGTTACGTGTATTGCAGATTTGACAATGATATACATGTATTCAGGTATATTATATCAGCCTGTAGTAGGGGTTAGCCTACAGGTTGAAAAACATACACAGACTAACCCCATTTATCTCGACAAAATTTAGTGGCAGATGAGAATAGTGATCAGATAGATGTGGCCAAGTTCCCAATGGAATTGGCATATTTAGTAAAATCACATGTATGATTTTGCTTCAAGCCTATTTTTGTTTAGGTTATAAAATGGTGAATGTTGGGCGGGCAGGGAAAAACAGACATGAACTTTCATAACAGTTTTCTCAGCAACTATCAGTCAGAGGCTCCTGGTATTTGGTATGCAGCCTCAGGTGAGTTACCCATACTATATATGCAATTTCAGGTCTGTCGCTCATCAACTTTCTGTTTAAAAAAATTCAGCTTTTTCTGACTTTGACCAATTTTTTTTATTTATCCTACTGGAAATTACATACTTATTGCAGATAGAAACATGAAAAATTTCAAAGGAATTTCTGGCATTTTATCAGTATTTGTTATTAACTTGACTAACACTGGAAATTGCGTTTTCTTTTACTTAGGTAAGGCCAAGGGAAAATGATGGTTGGTTTCCCCTAACATGCTCGGGTCAGTTTTGTGGTGACAGGTTGTTAATTTTTTGCAACTTAAAAAAAAAAATAAAATTAAAGCCTAATCTGCCAGGTCCTTTCCAGATGCTAAGTTTTTATTCAATGTAACTTTAAAAAAATAATTTTAATTACTTTTGAACTTTAAAGTGACATTACATCGAAAAAGATTAAATGTTTCTTTTATTCAAAAGACATTTAATTTACTGAATTCATTGAAAATATTTTCATTACAAAAATTTTGAAAATGAAATAATTTTACAGGCAACAGGGTCTATTACGATACATATTGTCGCCGCCATCAATTTGTACTTATTTTCATCTTGCACATGTGCTGCAAAAATTGACGCCATGACAATATGTACCGTAACGGTCCCTGATTTGAATATCCATACAAAAAAATGTAGTTAATCAGTCGGCAACAATATGTGCTGTTACATGAACGTATTGTCAACGTTAAGAAACAAAATTGACAACAATCTGAACTATACATTGGTTGCACAAATTGTCGCTGTTGACAATTCTTATCGTACTTATTGTGGCACATATTGTTGCTGTGCACAAATCGTCGCCAGCGACAATATGTACCATAACGGGTCTTCAAAATTTGTCCATGTTATGGGAAACCAACTATCGATTTTCCTTGGCCTAACCATGGGCGTAGGAACCGGTACGGTTGGTACTGCTCCGACCGTACCAATACGTTTGACAGGTACGGCATGCCGTACCAATAATTTTCATAAAAATTAATTATTTTTCTCATATTTTTGTTAGTTTTATTGCATTTTTTCCTCAAACATAGATGATGATGTGACTTGTACATAAACAAGTTCAGCGGGTGCATCTTTATCTCGGTCATTTAAACGCAGTGAAGCGTGTATTACATTGTTTTCAAGAGATTTCAGGATGCAGAATGGAATTTCCAAAGTGCTAAATATAATCCATCAACAGGAGCATGGAGGAGTTTTGCAAACTGAAATATGCAATTGACAACAACAAATGTGAAGATGTTGTAAATCTAAATTTCAATTATGATTTTTCTGTAAGATCAACATGTCAATCAAATTTGACAGTTGATGAACTTTCGCAAGTCCTGATTCCAGATGATGTATCTGTTTATAATTTGACTGCCATAAAGACCACTGGGAACGGCAATTGTTTATACAATGCAATATCGCTAGCAATTACAGGTAAAACATGATTCATGATTCAATAGAATTTATCTTTAGTGTCAAATTCAGTTTATCATTACGCATATCTTTATATGCATATATTTATATGTATATAATGTATGATGCTGACCCCCCCCCCCCCCCCCCCCCCCCCCCGGACACCTAAAACAGAATTTGATGGGCTGCCATTAAATGACCCATATAACTGGGTTGAAGGGTTCTGATTACAATCAATAAAGTCATTCTATCCAATTTCGTTGTAAATGTTAGATTTTACTGTCAGTGGCGGACCCACAAACAATAAAAGGAATTGACTGACTGCAGCTGGTGGGGGCCAAGCTTGTTGACGAAGCAGTGATTATCTATATAATCATCTCTTCTTTTACATGTTGTACGCGTAGATACCAGTTTACATAGGTTTATGATACAACTGCGTATATAGGAAGTCCGAATCCGAAGTGAAATATTTAAGCCCCTACTCGATTGCTCCACCAATAAGTTTAAACTAAATAATAACTTCCAACAGCTGTTGTGAACACTTGTGTTTGAAAGTTTAAACTTGGAATGCATTCATTAAAAAAAACAAATATTCGTTTATAGGTGACGAATCTCTGGCAAACAAATTAAGATTTAAATGCGCTGTGGAAATGTACCTCAATGCATATAAATTCGCAAATCATGCAGCTTTTGGGAGTGAAGATGACTTTGGAATGGCATTGTCTGAAGAAGCTGAGAGGGTTCTAACACGAACGAAAGATAGGTATGTGACATCATGTGTCTCTTATAATACATCTGACGACACTTGGATTTTAGAATGCATCATATAATAGTACATATCGCGTATTTGAAATAATTCATTTTCCTGTCCTTTGTGTATTTTATATACATTTTATTCTTTTCAATAATTCATTGGGTTTAAATCAAGTTTAGTTCTTTGCTAGTTTATAGTACAACTAAATTACTTTAAGAACTATCTGTGGTTTCTATCTATTAGGTGATCAAGTTTTAATGAATAACGGTTGTATTTGCTGCTTTGGATGTTTTCTCTTTGATCAAGTCTTTATTGGATTTTTTTCTATTAATGGGGTTTATCAATTTAATTGTTTATGGAATGTAGCAACATAAAGATGTCCATACAGCCTTTTGCTGTTCTAAAGTAGATTTTTTCATTGCTTTGTCAAATTATATCAATTTATATGAACAAGGAAACTGACAGGGTGCTTAATGCATGAATTGAAATATTTTATGTATAGAAAATGTTCAATTAGAGTCAATGTGCTGGCAGGCGAGATATACTTAAGTGTCCACTTTTGTTTTACATGGTAACTTAACGTCTCTAACTTTCTTCATATATTTTAAATATATAGGTTGCAAGCGGTTCTTAAGGAAGCTAGTCGAACATGTGAGGTTTCACCTTCCCCTAGATGGAGCAATTTAATGCATATGGCAGTGCTGCCAGATGTTCTAAAGAGACCAATATACTCTGTATATCCCAAAAACGTGAGTGATCCGTTTAATAAGTCAAGCATTTTGTAAATGTGGATTGTGAATGAAAGTTTTAAAATTGTATTGAATAAGAATGGGTCAAGATCGTGTTTTAAAGGAAAATTGAAATATTAATGAAAATGAAACTGTTTATGGAAAATGTTAATATTAAAAAAAAAAGAACAACAGCAAAACGAAAAACTGATCAGCAACTGACATACATAGCATTCACAAGTATGGTTAGAAAGAGGACAGGAATGAAGAAGTCATGTTCTATATAATTGAACATGTCAGATATACCTTTGTTAAGTAATAGAAGTTTAAATGATTCTGAATTATTATGCTATTTATGAAATATCAATATTAAATTGTTTACTTTTCACATTTCAGACAGGCTTTCCATTACGCCATATGTTTCACAGAATTTTCAATCCTATTGTATGTCCAACAGATTTTCCCTCTGATCCGATAGTTGTTCTTTGGTCAGTTGATGGAACGTTACCTCATGGTCAGTTTACACCGAACCATTTTGTGTACCTTAGACAACACGAGAATTCAGATGGTAAGTAAAATACTTACTTTTAGCAATTGAAAGAACCACATTTAATATTTAATAAAGTATTCAGAATATTCCTAAATTGAAATGAAGTATTCCAATGAATATATTTTCAGTCATATATTATTTTCTTTTGTTGGTATGGGTTTTTTTATTTGATGAAAAGTTATTCCAATGTTACTAATACTAATTCTTATATTTTAGACAATGAAATTCCTTCTTTTGAAGGACAAAGAACAGATGAACCCTGCAGCAACACGACAGCTCCACGGGGCCCAACCAAACGGAAACCTAGAACGCTTTGGGATTATTACTCAGTAAGAAAATTATAAAATATGATCATAGAAAGTTTCTATAATGAAATGAATAATATGAATATCATATATATCCTTTCTGAAGTTTTAACATATATCTTGTTTTGATTCATTTATAAACTGATAGCAGTATAAATATTGTTCAGTGGTTCTGCGTGAGGTTGGTCCACATTACTCTCTTATACATCTCTTCTTTTCTTTCTTTTGCTTTTGTATTCATTCATTGATTATTATATCGTTTGCGTAAGCAGAAGCGACATATAGCGGTCACTTTGATCACTATCTTTCATCTTTTGTCGTCCACCCGTCCGTTCGTCTGTCCGTCGGCGTCACAAAATATTTTGGTCGCACATTTTTGTCAGCAACTACATACAGTAGACTCTTGACATCCTACTGAAAGCTTTATCCCATTGTCTCCCGTTTTTATGACCGATGCACCCCAACTTCCTGTTTGCGCAGTCTACATACGTCTTCCGGAGAAGGCCCATGTAGTTTGTCAAGTGTAACAGCAATATTTTTGTTTTTCATTACAGCGTTCAAAAACTGCAAGACCACAAAATTCGGTTGATCAAGACATAGAGAGTAACTCTGAGGAAATCAGTCAACCCCAAAGTGATGACTGTCATGCCACATCGTCTGAAAGACCAAGCGTCCACGCACAAGAAAACAAGCAAGGTGGAAGAAATAGTGAGGTAAAATTAAAAAAAAATCAAAAACATAGTTTCAGCATACCGGTAATTAAAATTCAACTTAATTACCAGTATGCTAAAGTCAAACTTTTAGTGCTTCAGAGTTCACCAAACCTAGTCCAATATTAATAAAGTGTTTGTTGGGCGTTTCCCGACCCTACCCTTTTGGAGATGGGTAGAAAGGTAGGCTTTTTATTATTATTTTTATGTGACAAATTTCTATATGTATCTTTTATGCAAAATTAATCTTTAAATTATAAAATTGAGATTAAAAAATGGAAATTGATGTCATAAAATATTTTGGGTAGGCTTTTTTCGTGAGTCGGTCGGTTAACGCCCAACATACAATATTTTTATTTTGACCCTATTGAACATGTTGAATGACCAAAATAAATTTAACCAAAACTATGTAGAACTTTATAGATCCAATATTCTGAAAATATTCACAAATAATTTATGAATTAATGAACAGTGAATTTATAAATGACAAAATAATTTATGAATTAATGAACAGTGAATTTATAAATGACAATGTCAAGATAAACACAGATGTTTAAGTCATACCGTAGTGTGGCGACTTGGCTTGTGAACAACCTTGGTGACTTAAATCCACCAGTAAAACAAAAGTGGCATAGGCTAAGTAATTTTAAATGCAAGTCGTCAAAGATCGAAGTTATCTTTTTTTTATTATATTTCAGGAATTCCAAACTGATGCACAACCCAATCAGCCTAGAAGCATCATTTTCCCTAAAAGACAATTTGGGAAGGACAAAGTGCGGTCAAGATCATTCCAGCCAAGTTGGTTTGACCAGTATAATTGGCTTCACTATGACGAAATTCAAGACAAAGCATATTGTCACCCATGCTCGCTTGCATTTAAAAAGGGGATGATAACATCTGGAAAAGTAGAACCAACCTTTATAATTTCTGGATATACAAATTGGAATGATGCCAAACGAGGTTTTGATAAGCACCAGTCATCAGATTGTCACGCTGAAGCTATGAGCAGATTAAAACTTGAGGCTTCTAAAACCAATGTCAGTCATGTTTTAAACGAAGAAACTAAGGAAGAAAAGAAAAAGAACAGAGACTCTTTATTAAAACTTGTTTCAAATTTGAAGTTTCTTGCTAGGCAAGGTATGGCAATTAGAGGGGCTGATCAGGATCAAGATTCAAATTTTTACCAGCTAAATTTCTTAAGGGCAGAAGACAATCCAACTCTAGCAGAATGGTTGAGAAGAAAGTCCAACCGATACACCTCTCCAGATATTCAAAATGAGATTTTGTCGCTGATGTCTCATAATATACTAAGAAGCATTTCACAGGACATAAAAAATTCAAAATATTTTGCTATCTTAGCTGACGAGACTACTGATGTTAGCAACCGTGAGCAGTTAGTAATTTGTCTGAGATGGATTGATCAAAATTTAGATGTCCATGAAGACTTTGTTGGTTTGTATAAAATTGATGACACAGGAGCTGAAACAATATCCAGTGCAATATTAGATGTACTGCTCAGATTAAACATCGACATATCAAAATGTAGAGGTCAAACTTACGATGGGGCTAGTGCCATGGCTGGACGTAAATCAGGAGTGCAGACGAGGATAAAAGAAAGAGAACCAAAGGCGTTGTTTAATCACTGCCATGGACATTTATTAAATCTTGCTTGTTCTGATAACGTGAAGCAAATTGATGTCATGAGAAATGCATTAGATAATGCTTATGAAATCACAAAGTTGGTAAAAAAGTCACCACAACGTGATACCTACCTGGAAAAGTTAAGGCAGACATCGTCATCTGAAACAGAAAGCCCAAATCCAAAAATCAGAGTTTTATGTCCAACACGATGGACTGTCAAAGCTGATGCATTGCACTCAATTATTGAAAACTACTCAGATCTTATGGATTTATGGGAATGGTCACTTGTCAAGGTTAAGGATACGGAAATGAAATCAAGGATACGTGGTGTTCAAGCCTACATGCCAAAGTTTGAATTTTTCTTTGGATTGTCTTTAGGAGAGATGATATTACGCAATGCCGATAATTTGAGTGCTGCGTTACAGACAAAGGACATGTCTGCAGCCGAAAGTAAGTCCATCGCTTTAAAGACAGTAACAACTTTAAAATCCATGCGTACCGATGAATGCTTTGCTTTATTTTGGGAAAAAACTATCCAAAAGGGGAAATCAAAAGATGTGCAAGACCCAGTACTTCCCAGAAAGCGAAGAATGCCAGCCAGATACGAGATTGGACAAGGTGCCGCAGAGTTCCATGATAACCCAAAAAGCTTCTATCGACAGAAGTACTTCCAAGCATTGGATCATATAACAAATGCAATCACTGACAGATTTGAGCAGGAGGACTTTCAAATTTACAGTAACACCGAACAGTTGCTTTTAAAATGTGCTCGAGGAGAGGATTATGAATCCGAATTGAGAGCTGTTGTTGGATTTTATGGGAATGACTTTAACTCTCAGAATCTTAAATGCCAATTACAGACTTTTAAGAACATTTTTGAGAGTGAAACCAGCGAAGTTGTCTTACGTGACATCATTGAATTTTTCAAGGGTATGACAAAAAGAGAAAGGATTCTCGTAGAAGAGGTTCTTCGTGTACTTTTGCTGGTGCTTGTGATGCCTGCGACTAATGCCACAAGCGAAAGATCTTTTAGTGTTTTAAGAAGAATTAAAACCTACCTTCGCTCTACAATGACCCAAACAAGACTGAATAGCTTGATGGTCTTACATGTACACAAAGAGCACATCGACAATTTGAACCTTCATGATGTATGCGATAACTTTAACTTTTCTGAGCACAGACAAAGCATATTTGGAAAGTTTAAGTGACTTTAAAGCTGACACAAACAAAGACATATCAACATAATAAACTTTACATTTATGACATAATGTAGCGGTTAGCCATGTTAGCTCTATTAAAGAAATAAATGATGCAGACGAGGCATGAGTGCTCATTGTTGAAGGCCCCATGGTGACTTCACGATGAAGAAAAGCATTAGAAGCGTTTGTTCCATTTGAATAGTCTCTGAGCTCAGGGTATTCACCAACCCAGTAGTCAGACTTTTGGGCCAGTCAGACACGACTTTTTCCCTTCTTTTGCAACTAAATTTACCTTTTTTATTTAAATTCAAAATATTTCAAAACACTGAGGATTCATTCCTTGTATTGCACATGGTAGAATTCCTTGGTACAGGATTTGGCTTCCTATTTCGGTGATTTTTTGAAAAGAAAACTTCTTTTTTGACTATTTTGGATTATGGCTTTCTTAATTATTTGATACTAATGCTGCTGGTGAGAGGTTACTCCTTGAAACACGTGTCCAGCTTATGGAATTAGTTTTTGATGTAAGTTAGGTATTTTTTTTTTATCTTGCTATGTGTTTGTATGGAGTTTGTCCCTTGCACATTTACCCCATATATCTCTTTTGTTCATTGCATATGGATATTTATATCATATGTAAATGCCTACAGATGTTATGATAAAGGTCATAAAATGAAGATTTCAATATATTTTTTTTGATAATAATTTTTTACGAATTTAAAACCCCCCAAATATCCATTTTCAAGACATGAAAATAGGGCCAGGATAAGCCTAGAATGCTGGATTTTGCACCATTTACCCCCAGAGCTTCTGGGGGCCTTGAGCGGCCCCCAGACCCCCTGCCGCTAAACCACCTCGCTGCGCGAGGTGGGAGGGGCACTTCGTGCCCCTATCAGTTGAGCAGTACCAATCATTTTTTCCTTCCTACGCCAGTGCTAACCGCAGGGTCATGGCTGGCTGAAAACGTAAATAGAAGTTAATGTCAACCTTTTTTAAAACCTCAAGACTGACATGAATTGTTTCAATTTAAGGTAGGTGTTTCTGGAGACTGCGAAATCTTCCATGTTTGCTGTGCCTTAAAAAGAAGCTAAATAGTCTATGTTTTATGCAAAATTACACATATATCTTCATAAAACCACGGGTTTCTACTAGTAGATAGTAAAAATAAGTAAAATAATATCTTTGACGTTATGATGTATAAAAAACGTACCATATATAAGAAAAATTTTGATAGTATTTGTACTGCAAAAAGTTAGATGTCTGAATACTTAGTAAAATGATTAGAAATTAACTCTTCAGCTGCATATATAATTTCTGTTGTTTTATTATGTAATGCTACATAAAAAATATCAATAATGACTAAATGTGCATACTAAGTTCAACTGAGCATATCTCTGTCATTTTTTATCATAGACAAATAAAAGTTATATGTATGTGTATTGTTGGATTCTCTAGTGTTCATTTTTTTTATTTGTTGGTGTTTACGAGGAATTTTTACCTGTACAGGTGCAAATAAAGGTGAAAATATTAAGTTTTTATAATTTAATGTTTTTAAACCATTGAACAAGAATAAAAAAAATTGTAACAATAATACTACAGTAAACATAAAACTCCAGAAAACATTTTCATGCATAAAACAGTCCATAAATCCCAGGTTAATTTACAGGTATGGCACAGGTAAGTCAAAAAAACTCTTTAACAATGAAAACAGTAAAACACATATAAAAACTAATAAATTTGGAGTTGAAACGTCATATTAACACATGTTTTGGCCTAAATAACCTAAAAAGTAGAGAATATTTGTTCAGAGTCAGGTTGCTCATTTTCAACATCGGTAAAAGAACTGCCCTATAATTGTACATGGTGTGATACAATCGAAAGCACCTTGGCATGCATAGAGCAACATTGCAGTCTAAACACATATAAGAAGTTTGTTGCCTTTTAAATGATGCACGATTAAATTTCTTATAATTACAAGCAACACAGTCTCTAACCCGACGAGCCCTTTTAGCACCAGCCTTAGCTGGAATGTAAGAAGAAAATTGACGATCGGTCAGACGGAAAGGCTTTTCACCAAGCACTTTTCGTCCCTTTTCAGTTTGTGGTTAAGGAGCTGTTGTAGCTTCTTCAATCAAAGAACTCACAATAGATGTTCTAAAAGAGTTGTGTTTCTTTTGACTTTTATTTCCATTTCCAAACTTTTTATAAAGTATTTAAGCATTGATGACACACAAATTCAGCAGATAGAAGAATAGTTTTTTGTACCATTTGCTTGTTTTGCGGAGACACGAATAATACTGATTTATTTGATCAGAAAGATCAACTCTACCCATCAAAGAGCAATAATCAACAACACATGTAGGTTTTACAATAGGTTCATTTGTGCGTCTGTCAGTTGTATCCAAAATACTAACTGTCGTCTGATGAATTGTCGACAACATATGGACATCACGTTTGTCACGGTATTTTATACAAAGCATGTAGCGGCCAAATTTGAGAACAAAAACATTGTTGCCTATTGTTGAATGTTTTGGTAATTAGTTATATTCTATAATTAGATAAGGTGCAAGTTACCTTCCCCTTTCCCGGATGAGTCCCCTAATGGAATTTGCACAAAATGTGATTGGTGAAAATCTTTGATTTATGATGAAAATAAGGAATACCAGAGTCAACCAATATGGTATGTTTCTTTAATTTATTCCAGATTAATTATCTTACATGTTAAAGTTGAAATTATCTTACATGTTAAAGTTAAATTAATGTAAAACTGAAAGAACTTGACCCTGATATTTTGGCAATTATTTACCGTAAATGTTCACAATATGTTTCGAAAGTGAACACCTGTATGTTAATACTGCACCTTTGTCTAATATTATAGTTTTGATAGTAAAATTAAGTGTGTTTTTATCTTTTATTTTGTAGTTAATCTTTTCGTACCTGAATAAAGAGATTTGAACGGAAGGAATTAGTATTTTATTTTGGTATACACATCATAAAGCAGTTTTTCGTTTCTGGGAAAAATCATTTCACACTTTGTTTTAAATTTTAAACACTGTTTTGACTTAATTACATTAGGAAGACCTAACCGATTTTTTCTCAAGGTACCACAAGCGTAAGTATTTAGAAGATCTAGTTCCACGAAAAGTTCAGGTGAAACATAATAATTATCCATATAAACATGGTGGCCTAAGTCTAACAGTCCGCATTTGCTGAGCAATCCAACCACAGTTTTTCTTGTAATGGTACAGTCATTGTCACCAAGAATAAGATCAGCTTGATCACATATAGAAGCACTGCCAGTATAAATATCAAAACCAAGACAATAGCCACTTTGCGCCTCGCACACCTGATACAGTTTTATCCCAAATTTGGTGGGTTTAGCCGGGTTATATATCTTGAATCGCAAATTGCCTTTCCATGGACAAGTAGCCTCATCAACGCTCAGATCTCTATCAGGTGAATAAACTTCAAAAAATGTACATAATAATAAGTTTACAAATGGACGAAGTTTAAAGAAGGGGTCAAATCCTACCTGTCCCCTTTGCACCTGTCTTGCATTGTCATTCAGGTGTAAATTGCTAATGATCAATACAAATCTGTCCCTACTCATATAATTACGAAAAAAAGGGTGTCCACTACTTCAGACGTTGACCAATATTGCTAAATATCATTTTTTTTTCCACTAGTCCCATAGCAATAATCAATGCCAGAAACACCTTCATTTCGTCTAACGTTGTGACCTTCCATTTTTTCATGCGACTATTTTCCTTCAGCCCGTCATTTTCGGCATTTGTTTCGGCGAACCTGTTCGTTTCATTGACTAAAATATTTATGAAGTCATTGATAAATAGTTTAAAATAGTCCAATGGTCGTCCGAGTGGGCCTACATCTTTGTTTAATTTGGTTTCACCGGTAAACGGGGCATTGACAACATCATAGTCATCTCGGACCCATCTATTTTGAACATGGTCAGGAAAATCCCTATCGGTATTTGGCGAAAAATCACTCAAAGGCAAAGTTGCAAATATATTTCGATTGTCAAATATCAAATCTTCAGGTTCAAATCCTTCAAATTCCTCATCGTCATCGCCATCGTTAAAAAAATTGGCGACTTCATCATCATCACTCCAATCTACGTCCGCCATTTTGAGACATTTTTCATAAAAATTTATTTACTTTTTATTTTTCATTACAAAGTAAAAACACCCGAGAAACACGAAAATACTTGAAATTTTATCCAATCAAAACCTTCAAAAGAATTTATATACGTCATTTCCGATAAGGGAATTCCCTTTGTTGCTTAGAAACTACGATAAACAAGTGGATCCGAGAAAAGACAATAGTCGCGCGTAGCAGGCTAAGCGTTAAGAATTTTTTACATTAATACCACGGGGTCGGCGTGTTCTCAGGTTAAAATTGTTTTCTGCTCAAGGCGTTGTCTGTATTGTCTTCCCCCGTTAACTGTCCTTTGAACGTTTACGCGGACGTCTGACGAGCTATGACCAGGCAATCGAAAGTGATTGCCAACGGGACAATCAATTCCAGTCTTTATTGATCGTAAGTTTTCGGCAAAGCGGTCACCGAAGCGACGATATATACCTGATCACATTTCATACTGATGTGTTTTTAACTGTTACTTTTGTTAAAAACTTAATCTTCCCGCTGACTATGGGACACTGAGATCAGCGGTTAACTACATGAATGGGTCACAACTATTGTTTACATCTAAACTTCTCTTTATCTTGGTTTCTCGTAGATGACGTCTTACGTTCACTGTCGTCAATCTTTGAAGAGGGAGATTCCCGCTCTGCACATGCGCAGGGAATATTGGTCTTAATGTTTCCGCTAGCGGGTTCCCTGAAACGGTTCACCCGGGTAGATGGTAATAATACTTCACCCCCTCCACTTTGAAAAGGCGGAACTACCGTTCCGACAAAGGATAAAACTTTATCTCCCCGGGTTGGGTCACTTTGAACCGTAATTCACAGCCGGTATAACTGCATATCGTTATGTCGGAAACAATTGGAAACTTAAAACCATCCCACAGTCCCTTGCTAGGGGTTAAAAAATAAAGTTAACCTTACCCAAAATATTAAGGCCAAAATCACTCTGGAGCATAGACAAATAACTATCCCCTGCACACCTAGGAACTACTACAACTTGGGGCTTATGTCAACTCGCAACTCGTGAAAGGAATCCATGCCGACATTAGGCATGCACAACTCTGGCCCTTTGGGTAGAAATACCTGAATAACATCTCACCCGATATGATTACCTCCCAACTAGGTATACTGCGACCATCCAAAACTGGGGAAAAAACTCTTAATACTCCAGAGGATTATAAACTAAATTAGTCCTATCTTTAAAAGTCATAAATCAAATAAGTCAAAAATGAAATCTAGATTTTCCTAAAATCACTACAATTTCTTAAGTTCATTATCCGTCCTGAATTTCATATTAATTATTTTATCTACAATGATTGTTCCCTATCGAGGCTTTCTGTCTGGTCTTATTTACAGTTTATACACAGATTTTAACTCACTAGGCATTATTCCCAGAAACGGGATATAGATAGTTTTTCTCACTGATCGTCGTGAATACATCGCCCTAAAGGTCCTACACATTCTAGTGTCTCTTTGCCTCCGCCCTGATGCGGCTCATGGGGTTTAAGTCCTTGAGGTCAAAGGACGGGTCCAATTCAAACTTCCCCAGATATAATACAGCTCTTCCCAGGTTGAATCGCTCGGCTGCAATACCCTGCACCTCCTCCACACTGTAAGTGGACATTAGAAGTTTCCGGTCTTCGTGGGTCAATACGACGGACCGCCTCACCGGAACCTTCTGCTCCTGCTCCCTGTCTTGGGACTGTACCTTCAGGTCCTCCATCTCGGCAGACGGTGGGATATCTGCTCCCCGACTGGGGTGACGTTCCCTATCAGCTATCGTCTCCAGCTCCGTCTGGGCTTCCACACTCCTGCTGGGCACGGGACTTTCCTCTGACTTCCATGTCCCTCTTCCTCCCCACGTCCTTACTGGACCCTGACATGGGCTCTGAGTCTGCTGGGCCCTGGCATGGGCTCTGATTCCGGGAGGACGAATGATGACTACGGTTGTGAGCTACAGGAACCACCCTCACTTCCGGCAGGGATAACGTTCCCAATGGTCTTGCTCGGCCAGAATACTGTGTTCATTTCCCTGACCAGGGAATACGAAACTGTCATCCGGGGGTTGTAAACCTCTGTAGCCACCTGTGACGGCGTAAGGTAATGCAGGATGGAGGCCATCACACTCCAGTGCAGAAAACCGCATGACTGGTTATGTCCTGAAGACTGTAAACCCGTTGGGTTTCCCAACCCAACAAGCAGCAATGCACCCATATACTTTACGGGTATACTGCAACTCCGTGGGACTCTGACCCTCCTTCGAAAGCTGACTAAATCTCCAGCTGTTGATTGTGGCGACTGGCACAGCCATCTGGCTAAAACCATCACCATATTTCCCCTGTAGAGGTGGAACTGGGGATCTCTCTGGCCCTGCACCGATGCCGGCACCTCAAACATCGGGCTGAGATGCTCCTCCAATACGTGGAATTTTAGCCTCTTTGTATACACTGGGCAACCCCTCACTGGACAACGTGAGTCCTGGGAGAGTATCCATGCCGTCCCTCCCACTCCGGGGGTGAAGATACAAGGGAGACTCCTCCACATCTCCAGATGGACCGCCTTCCTTGGGCCTGTCTCCCTTTACCGCCTGTGGGGTCTCTCCTTCAGGCTCCGTCTCTGCCCCTTCCTCGACAGCTTGGAATTGGTCAGGGACCTCTCCTTCAAGGGGGCTGCTGGCATCTTCTCTGGCTCCTGCCCTTCTATCGTCATGCTTCTGCCAAATCTTAATGGACTGCCACGTCCAACCCATGGAGGGGGGGTAGATACTGGGTAGCCCAGAGGGCTTCCAGGGGCGAGTTCCCCTTTCTTCATCTGAACTGCTTTCTGTGAATTTTCTCTGCCATCTGATGGCAAATGGATAAAACCAGAAGATTCCGAAAATGTGACAAAATTAAAAATACCTGTCCAGCGAACATCCTTAAAATGCATAGAATATTCCCTGACAATATGTAACCCCGTTTGTTTTTTTGTGTGTTTCCACAAATCTCAACAAATAATAATAATAAGTAAACTTACAATGTTTAAATTATTGAAAAATTGAAAAATATCATGCATTACCAATTCTATGGTTAGTAAAATAGAAAATCTTGAACAGATATTGTTGTCCAAGTAAGTTGTAAAACATATTCAATTCTCAATGCAGAAAAAAAAAAACTTTTAATTCAGGAGAATCTATAATACTAAATTAACTAATTAGCGAAATAGGCAAAACGCGTTCAAAATAAACGGTGTGTGGTTCAGATTATACAGGTTATTATCGGATTTGACAATATGCATTTATAAACTTAAACTGCTGTTTTGTTTATGTGCAAATGGAATTTGTATGCACTTTTCCGATATGAATTCTCTCAACATATCCCTTAGAAGATTGCATCATCGAATGCATCATTTTAACACATTGATTTAAATAAACAAGTATGCACATATTTTAAATACATTTCTGTTTGAAATTACGGAAGAAGAAAAAAACAATTTAAAAACAATTTAAAAACATTCTTCTTCGAGTGGAATGTTTCCGCCTCATATATTCAGGATTGTTTTTCTACAATAACGCAATTGCTCCTAACTAAAGGTTATGAACTATGAAGATTATGAAGAAGTAAGGTAAATTTCAGAGGAATTCCTAACTTAGTTGTTTTTTGGGTGGCTCGGGTGTTTACCATTCACAAAGTAATAAAACCAACCATTATCTATTTTTACATTATTTGTCATGTGACCTGTCTAAATATATCTCTACCATAGAATTCCCTGTAAGCCCTAGATAAAAATATTTTTAACAAATGGTCATCTTTATCATTAATGACGAAATTTATCTCGGACATCTCTGATAAATATAAACGTGGACATCACATGCCCTGCCCATGATGACAATGGAACAATTATTTTCCAAAAATATGCTCTACCTAACTCGCGGCATCTTTTGAAAAATTCATCTGTCACTAAGGAAATGTTTACATCTACAATTTCATTTTCATATCTATTCTGAAGGAAAAAGGTAATGCATTATGAAATGTGTATTTAATGAAAGCTTTTCATCAAGTTCCTGTTCAGAATTAATTGTAACAATAAATATATTGACAATTTATGTGGTTGTTTTCGTCATAGATTTTGACTGTGATAGAACCATATGGTCCATTTTGGTAATTCTACGTGGCATACAGTCTACTTCATCAGTGGATACATCTTCGGTAATAACGTACCGCCATATGCCAGAAGCAGAATTCATTAAATTAATGTTGTTTTGATAATTTTCCTTCAACAGAAATTTCTGACAGCTTCTTTCCTTTCCATTTATTAACTTCCCCTCTTTCCACTGCAATTAGGAGCTGTGAGACCTATAAATGAAAGTAATTATTCAAATTTTAACAAAATAACTTTTGATAAATTTAAATGAAACTCTTACAAGAATTTATTTGCATTTCAGTTTTTTTCTTTTATTCAACATTTGTCCAAAACTGAAATGCAAAAGGGAGCCTGTATGGCTCACCTCCCATCAATGCTTGCTATTGCATGTCAAATATCAGCACTATAACTAGAAGTACTGTGAGTACTCACAAATGGATACCCCTGCTCCCCATACCTAATTAACTTCACTTGCACGGCAAGCTCAATGTTTTGCTGGAAAAAAATCATTTTTGGTGAAAATTGTTGCACAACAATAATGACTCTTTTTGCAATAAGGAACAAATGTGCAGAAAATCATAAGTCCATGCACACAGGATATCACTCTGATAAAAAAAAATCAAAAGGAGGTGCACAGTGGCACTATGTAATAAAGGTTCTCTAAAGTTTTGTTGAAATCAATTCCCTGTATTAGAATTTACTGATAGGTGATGCCTCACAACCCTCTTATTATTTCTGAAAACTCTAATTAATCAAGGACACTAGGACTGTCTGCTTTAAAAATATGATTAATAAATTATCTCTAATTAATCAAAGATGCAAGACTGTATGCTGATTACTGTAGGGGGCCTCGGTTGCCGAGTGGTCTAGGTAGTTCGTCATGACTACTACTGATCACTAGCCTGTCAACGCTGGGGTTGTGAGTTCGAATCTCACCTGTGGCGGGGTGTGTTCGACTCCGATCTTAATTGACAAGAATTGCCAATTTTCCTACCGAAGGTCGGTGGTTCTATCCGGGTACTCCGGCTTTCTCCACCAATAAAAACTGGCCGCCGCGAAATGGCCAAAATGTGCTGAAGACGGCGTTAAACCCCAACTAAATAAATAAATAAACTGATTACTGTATACCATACTTACTATTGACAACTCTCTTGTTGTGTCTGCTAATTTGTAGAAGTCCTTATGAGTTTTTGGATCATGCCCTAAATGTTTGGCAAGCATCTCCACTTCCGTCTCATTCATATCTAGTACCTAGAATGTTTTGTGGCTTTAATAGGCTTTTTTCAAGGTAATTTAGAAACAAATCTACCAATATAAACCTACTATTTATAATACCTAAATAACTACAGGCTCCATGATGCATTTGTCTATCAACTAGCCTTATTTCAAAAACTGTGCCTTACAGGGTTCATACAAAGTTTTTACACTATAATTCAAGAACTTTAAAACTTGATTCCAAAAACAAGTTTTCAAGAACCAATTTCCATAGGTAATTCGTTAAATTTTATGCGTATTGATAAAATCTATTCTATTTCAAATGATAGGAGAAGGTCAACAACTCCCAAGCATTTATATTCTGCAACGAATTCCAGAAGATTACTTGACCATCTGGACCCGGTTGTTCATCTTGTGGTTAAATTTATCTAAGGGTTATAATTATTCTAGGATTAAAATATTTAACCATTGGTAACATAACAAAGGGTTAAAATTCTGTTGCTCAACTTATTTTAAACAATTGGTTATGTAACCATAGGTTAAAATTTTCAAATCCTAGTTTAAATTACCAGAGGTTTACTTCCCATATTTAATCTATGAAATATTGATTTTCAAACAAAAGGAAACAATAACAATCCAGTAATTTGTTTGAAATATGAAAATTTTGGGGCAACAAAAATCAACGCCCTGTGAAGAATATTTATAAGAAACTAGAGGCTCAGTGGGCTGAGCCTGTGTCGCTCACCTGACAAAATGCTTCTACAAACTTCCATTAATTCTTTTGGTTTCAAAAGTTTCAGACAGATGATCAAAATATATTTTTCTCATAGGGTCCAACGTTAAAAGTATTTCCCCTCTGCGGCATGTTTTTCTCAGATTTGAACATAATGAGTCAACTTTGTAAAGGACCTTCCATACATCATTCCAGTACAGTTTTATTCAATTTGCTATTATAGTTTTAGAGGAGATGATCAAAATATGTTTTTTTCCATAGGCATGTATGGTAAGGCTACTTTGGTAAAACTCGACTTGTCGAACATTTTTGCCCCCAGATTTTCTGTATCTGTTATAGTTTGCCAAATATTGGCCAATATTGATTCATTTACCCCTATGTGCTATTTATAGTAACAGTGGACACATCGGTTGGTTGGCAGGATTCAAAAGTAATACCCTAAAGGTGATTTAGGCCATGTTTGATTCCAGTTGGCCCAGAAGTTTCTGAGATTTTTTAAAAAGTTTATGGACGGACGGATGCCAAGTGATGACAGTAGCTTACACTTGCCCTTTGGGCCAGATGAGCTAAAAAGCAACTTAAGTACTGTTCCTTCAATATTTGGTACACCCCAATATTTCATGAGAATTTTGTCCAAAGCACATCCACCACATATCACCTCTGTTCCAATCTAAAAAATTTGGATTATGAATAGAATCAAATCATAATAATTTTAAGTGTCACTAAACATGCTAAAGATTTAATGAAGCAGAATTCATTAAATTAATTTTGTTTTGATAATTTACCTTCAACAGAAATTTCTGACAGCTTCTTTCCTTTCCATTTATTAACTTCCCCTCTTTCCACTGCAATTAGGAGCTGTGAGACCTATAAATGAAAGTAATTATTCAAATTTTAACAAAATAACTTTTGATAAATTTAAATGAAACTCTTACAAGAATTTATTTGCATTTCAGTTTTTTTCTTTTATTCAACATGTGTCCAAAACTGAAATGCAAAAGGGAGCCTGTATGGCTCACCTCCCATCAATGCTTGCTATTGCATGTCAAATATCAGCACTATAACTAGAAGTACTGTGAGTACTCACAAATGGATACCCCTGCTCCCCATACCTAAATAACTCTCTTGCATGGCAAGCTCAATGTTTTGCAGGAAAAAAATCATTTTTGGTGAAAATTGTTGCACAACAATAATGACTCTTTTTGCAATAAGGAACAAATGTGCAGAAAATCATAAGTCCATGCATAATTAAGTGTGGGAAAACACAGATATCACTCTGATAGAAAAAAATCAAAAGGAGGTGCACAGTGGCACTATGTAATAAAGGTTCTCTAAAGTTTTGTTGAAATCAATTCCCTGTATTAGAATTTACTGATAGGCGATGCCTCACAACCCTCTTATAATTTCTCAAAACTCTAATTAATCAAGGACACTAGGACTGTCTGCTTTAAAAATATGATTAATAAATTATCTCTAATTAATCAAAGATGCAAGATTGTATGCTGATTACTGTAGGGGGCCTCGGTTGCCGAGTGGTCTAGGTAGTTCGTCATGACTACTACTGATCACTAGCCTGTCAACGCTGGGGTTGTGAGTTCGAATCTCACCTGTGGCGGGGTGTGTTCAAATCCGATCTTAATTGACAAGAATTGCCAATTTTCCTACCGAAGGTCGGCGGGTTTCTCCACCAATAAAAACTGGCCGCCGCGAAATGGCCAAAATGTGCTGAAGACGGCGTTAAACCCCAACTAAATAAATAAATAGACTGATTACTGTATACCATACTTACTATTGACAACTCTCTTGTTGTGTCTGCTAATTTGTAGAAGTCCTTATGAGTTTTTGGATCATGCCCTAAATGTTTGGCAAGCATCTCCACTTCCGTCTCATTCATATCCAATACCTAGAATGTTTTATGGCTTTAATAGGCTTTTTTCAAGGTAATTTAGAAACAAATCTACCAATATAAACCTACTATTTATAATTACCTAAATAACTACAGGCTCCATGATGCATTTGTCTATCAACTAGCCTTATTTCAAAAACTGTGCCTTGCAGGGTTCATACAAAGTTTTTACACTATAATTCAAGAACTTTAAAACTTGATTACAAAAGCAAGTCCAACATTAAAAGTATTTCCCCTCTGGCGGCCATGTTTTTCTCAGATTTGAACATAATGAGTCGACTTTGTAAAGGACCTTCCATACATCATTCCAGTACAGTTTTATTCAATTTGCTATTATAGTTTTAGAGGAGATGATCAAAATATGTTTTTTTCCATAGGAATGTATGGTAAGGCTACTTTGGTAAAACTCGACTTGTCGAACTTTTTTGCCCCCAGATTTTCTGTATCTGTTATAGTTTGCCAAATATTGGCCAATATTGATTCATTTACCTCTATGTGCTATTTATAGTAACAGTGGACACATCGGTTGGTTGGCAGGATTCAAAAGTAATACCCTAAAGGTGATTTAGGCCATGTTTGATTCCAGTTGGCCCAGAAGTTTCTGAGATTTTTTTAAAAGTTTATGGACGGACGGATGCCAAGTGATGACAGTAGCTTACACTTGCCCTTTGGGCCAGATGAGCTAAAAAGCAACTTAAGTACTGTTCCTTCAATATTTGGTACACCCCAATATTTCATGAGAATTTTGTCCAAAGCACATCCACCACATATCACCTCTGTTCCAATCTAAAAAATTTGGATTATGAATAGAATCAAATCGTAATAATTTAAGTGTCACTAAACATGCTAAAGATTTAATGAAGCAGAATTCATTAAATCAATTTTGTTTTGATAATTTACCTTCAACAGAAATTTCTGACAGCTTCTTTCCTTTCCATTTATTAACTTCCCCTCTTTCCACTGCAATTAGGAGCTGTGAGACCTATAAATGAAAGTAATTATTCAAATTGTAACAAAATAACTTTTGATAAATTTAAATGAAACTCTTACAAGAATTTATTTGCATTTCAGTTTTTTTCTTTTATTCAACATGTGTCCAAATCTGAAATGCAAAAGGGAGCCTGTATGGCTCACCTCCCATCAATGCTTACTATTGCATGTCAAATATCAGCACTATAACTAGAAGTACTGTGAGTACTCACAAATGGATACCCCTGCTCCCCATACCTAATTAACTTCACTTGCATGGCAAGCTCAATGTTTTGCAGGGGAAAAAATCATTTTTGGTGAAAATTGTTGCAAAACAATAATGACTCTTTTTGTCTCGCCTGCGACGAAAGTCGCTGGAAGCGAGACATAGGTATAGCAATCCGGCGGCGACGGCGAAGGCGACGGCGACGGCGACGGCGTTAACTTTTTGTAAAACCTTAATAACTTTTAAAGTATAATACTTACAATGTTCATCTTTGGTCCACAGGTGCATGAAGTGATGACCTTTTCAGCAGCACATTTTTAGATGACCTTGACCTTTTTTTCATGGTTCAATACCCACATAAACATTGCGACATAGTTTTACATTCAAATCCTTTTCTCAGAAACTATAATACCTAGAGTTATTATATTTGGTCTACAGTGAGATCTATATGGGTACATGCCAGTCTGACACCTGTCATTTGTCCTTGACCTCAATTGCACGGTTCAGTGAACTTCGAAAATCTGCGACATAGTTTTACATTCAAGTCCCTTTCTTAGTAACTGTAATGTTTAGAGTCATCATATTTGGTATATAGTAAGATCTATATGGGTACATGGGAGTCTGACACCTGTCATGTGTCCTTGACCTCAATTTCACAGCTCAGTGACTTTGTCAATTTTTTCTTCTAAAGTCCATTTTTCTGCAACTACAATGAATAGACTCATCATACATGGCTTATAGCAAGATCTGTATGGGTACATGCCAGTCTGACACCTTTCATGTGCCCTTGACCTCAATTTCATGGTTCAGTGACTTTGTCAATTTTTTCCTCAAAAGTTTATATTTCAGCAAGTGCAATGACTAGATTCATCAGATATGGTCTATAGCTAGATCTATATGGGTACATGCCAGTCTGACACCTGTCATGTGTCCTTGACCTCAATTAATTAATTGCTCAAGTAATCACATAACAGCTTTCGCATGTCTGTTTCAAATGTACCATAATGGTAGGCAAATGATAGCATGGTCTTTGATAGTGCATGTTATTCTGGGTCAAGCGCGGACAGGCGAGACATCTTTTAGGGTCCACACTTGTTGCAATAAGGAACAAATGTGCAGAAAATCATAAGTCCATGCATAATTAGGTGTGGGAAAACACAGATATCAATTCCCTGTATTAGAATTTACTGATAGGGGATGCCTCACAACCCTCTCATAATTTCTGAAAACTCTAATTAATCAAGGACACTAGGACTGTCTGCTTTAAAAATATGATTAATAAATTATCTCTAATTAATCAAAGATGCAAGACTGTATGCTGATTACTGTAGGGGGCCTCGGTGGCCGAGTGGTCTAGGTAGTTCGTCATGACTACTACTGATCACTAGCCTGTCAACGCTGGGGTTGTGAGTTCGAATCTCACCTGTGGCGGGGTGTGTTCGACTCCGATCTTAATTGACAAGGATTGCCAATTTTCCTACCGAAGGTCGGTGGTTCTCTCCGGGTACTCCGGCTTCCACCACCAATAAAAACTGGCCGCCGCGAAATGGCCAAAATGTGCTGTAAACGGCGTTAAACCCCAACTAAATAAATAAATAAACTGATTACTGTATACCATACTTACTATTGACAACTCTCTTGTTTTGTCTGCTAATTTGTAGAAGTCCTTATGAGTTTTTGGATAATGCCCTAGATGGTTGGCAAGCATCTCCACTTCCGTCTCATTCATATCCAGTACCTAGAATGTTTTATGGCTTTAATAGGCTTTTTTCAAGGTAATTTAGAAACAAATCTACCAATATAAACCTACTATTTATAATTACCTAAATAACTAGAGGCTCCATGATGCATTTGTCTATCAACTAGCCTTATTGCAAAAACTGTGCCTTACAGGGTTCATACAAAGTTTTTACACTATAATTCAAGAACTTTAAAACTTGATTACAAAAGCAAGTTTTCAAGAACCAATTTCCATAGGTAATTCGTTAAATTTTATGCGTATTGATAAAATCTATTCTATTTCAAATGATAGGAGAAGGTCAACAACTCCCAAGCATTTATATTCTGCAACGAATTCCAGAAGATTACTTGACCATCTGGACCCGGTTGTTCATCTTGTGGTTAAATTTATCTAAGGGTTATAATTATTCTAGGATTAAAACATTTAACCATTGGTAACATAACAAAGGGTTAAAATTCAGTTGCTCAACTTATTTTAAACAATTGGTTATGTAACCATAGGTTAAAATTTTCAAATCCTAGTTTAAATTACCAGAGGTTGAATTCCCATATTGAATCTATGAAATATTGATTTTCAAACAAAAGGAAACAATAACAATCCAGTAATTTGTTTGAAATATGAAAATTTTTGGGCAACAAAAATAAACGCCCTGTGAAGAATATTTATAAGAAACTAGAGGCTCAGTGGGCTGAGCCTGTGTCGCTCACCTGACAAAATGCTTCTACAAACTTCCATTAATTCTTTTGGTTTCAAAAGTTTCAGACAGATGATCAAAATATATTTTTCTCATAGGGTCCAACGTTAAAAGTATTTCCCCTCTGGCGGCCATGTTTTTCTCAGATTTGAACATAATGAGTCAACTTTGTAAAGGACCTTCCATACATCATTCCAGTACACTTTTATTCAATTTGCTATTATAGTTTTAGAGGAGATGATCAAAATATGTTTTTTTTCCATAGGCATGTATGGTAAGGGTACTTTGGTAAAACTCGACTTGTTGAACATTTTTGCCCCCAGATTTTCTGTATCTGTTATAGTTTGCAAAATATTGGCCAATATTGTTTCATTTACTCCTATGTGCTATTTATAGTAACAGTGGACATATCGGTTGGTTGGCAGGATTTAAAAGTAATACCCTAAAGGTGATTTAGGCCATGTTTGATTCCAATTGGCCCAGAAGTTTCTGAGATTTTTTAAAAAGTTTATGGACGGAGGGATGCCAAGTGATGACAGTAGCTTACACTTGCCCTTTGGGCCAGATGAGCTAAAAAGCAACTTAAGTACTGTTCCTTCAATATTTGGTACACCCCAATATTTCATGAGAATTTTGTCCAAAGCACATCCACCACATATCACCTCTGTTCCAATCTAAAAAATTTGGATTATGAATAGAATCAAATCATAATAATTTAAGTGTCACTAAACATGCTAAATATTTAATGAAGCAGAATTCATTAAATTAATTTTGTTATGATAATGTACCTTCAAGAGAAATTTCTGACAGCTTCTTTCCTTTCCATTAATTAACTTCCCCTCTTTCCACTGCAATTAGGAGCTGTGAGACCTATAAATGAAAGTAATTATTCAAATTGTAACAAAATAACTTTTGATAAATTTAAATGAAACTCTTACAAGAATTTATTTGCATTTCAGTTTTTTTCTTTTATTCAACATGTGTCCAAAACTGAAATGCAAAAGGGAGCCTGTATAGCTGACCTCCCATCAATGCTTGCTATTGCATGTCAAATATCAGCACTATAACTAGAAGTACTGTGAGTACTCACAAATGGATACCCCTGCTCCCCATACCTAATTAACTTCACTTGCATGGCAAGCTCAATGTTTTGCAGGAAAAAAAAATCATTTTTGGTGAAAATTGTTGCAAAACAATAATGACTCTTTTTGCAATAAGGAACAAATGTGCAGAAAATCGTAAGTCCATGCATAATTAGGTGTGGGAAAAACACAGATATCACTCTGATAAAAAAAATCAAAAGGAGGTGCACAGTGGCACTATGTAATAAAGGTTCTCTAAAGTTTTGTTGAAATCAATTCCCTGTATTAGAATTTACTGATAGGGGATGCCTCACAACCCTCTCATAATTTGTGAAAACTCTAATTAATCAAGGACACTAGGACTGTCTGCTCTAAAAATATGATTAATAAATTATCTCTAATTAATCAAAGATGCAAGACTGTATGCTGATTACTGTAGGGGGCCTCGGTGGCCGAGTGGTCTAGGTAGTTCATCATGACTACTACTGATCACTAGCCTGTCAACGCTGGGGTTGTGAGTTCGAATCTCACCTATTGCGGGGTGTGTTCGACTCCGATCTTAATTGACAAGGATTGCCAATTTTCCTACCGAAGGTCGGTGGTTCTCTCCGGGTATTCCAGCTTCCACCACCAATAAAAACTGGCCGCCGCGAAATGGCCAAAATGTGCTGAAAACGGCGTTAAACCCCAACTAAATAAATAAATAAACTGATTACTGTATACCATACTTACTATTGACAACTCTCTTGTTGTGTCTGCTAATTTGTAGAAGTCCTTATGAGTTTTTGGATCATGCCCTAAATGTTTGGCAAGCATCTCCACTTCCGTCTCATTCATATCCAGTACCTAGAATGTTTTATGGCTTTAATAGGCTTTTTTCAAGGTAATTTAGAAACAAATCTACCAATATAAACCTACTATTTATAATTACCTAAATAACTAGAGGCTCCATGATGCATTTGTCTATCAACTAGCCTTATTGCAAAAACTGTGCCTTACAGGGTTCATACAAAGTTTTTACACTATAATTCAAGAACTTTAAAACTTGATTACAAAAGCAAGTTTTCAAGAACCAATTTCCATAGGTAATTCGTTAAATTTTATGCGTATTGATAAAATCTATTCTATTTCAAATGATAGGAGAAGGTCAACAACTCCCAAGCATTTATATTCTACAACGAATTCCAAAAGATAACTTGACCATCTGGACCCGGTTGTTCATCTTGTGGTTAAATTTATCTAAGGGTTATAATTATTCTAGGATTAAAACCATTGGTAACATAACAAAGGGTTAAAATTCTGTTGCTCAACTTATTTTAAACAATTGGTTATGTAACCGTAGGTTAAAATTTTCAAATCCTAGTTTCAGTTACCAGTGGTTTACTTCCCATATTTAATCTATAAAATATTGATTTTCAAACAAAAGGAAAAAATAACAATCCAGTAATTTGTTTGAAATATGAAATTTTTGGGGCAACAAAAATCAACGCCCTGTGAAGAATATTTATAAGAAACTAGAGGCTCAGTCGGCTGAGCCTGTATCGCTCACCTGACAAAATGTTTCTACAAACTTTCATTAATGCTTTGGTTGAATTTGCTTCAAAAGTTTCAGAGCAGATGATCAAAATATATTTTTCTCATAGGGTCCAACGTTAAAAGTATTTCCCCTCTGGTGGCCATGTTTTTCTCAGATTAGAACATAATGAGCCAACTTTGTAAAGGACCTTCCATACATCATTCAAGTACAGTTTTATTCAATTTGCTATTATAGTTTTAGAGGAGATGATCAAAATATGTTTTTTCCATAGGCATGTATGTTAAACTATGTTCCTGCTGTCAGCTATGATGTTTGTCACATTCGAACGAAATTAGCAATCCCTCTAAAGGACCTTCCATACATCATTCCAGAACAGTTTGGTTAAATTTGCTCAAGTAGTTTCAGAGGAGATGAACTTTAACATGTTTTTCCATAGGGTCCATGTTAAACTATGTCCTGCGCTGGCAGAAATGTTTTACAGCGGATCGAAAACATTTCAACAATCTCAGTATAGGACCTTCCATACATCATTCCTGTCAAGTTTGGTTAAATTTGCACAAGTAGTTTCAGAGGATATGAACTTTAACATGTTTTCCCATAGGGTCCAATGTTAAACTATGTCCTGCTCTGGCAGCCATGTTTTTTGGCGGATCGAAAAAATTTCGGCAATCTTAGTAAAGGACCTTCCATACATCATTCCTGTAAAGTTTGGTTAAATTTGCTCCATTGGTTTTAGAGGAGATGATCAATATGTGAAAGTTTACGGACGACGGACGCCAAGTGATGGCAAAAGCTCACATGGCCTTTGGCCAGGTGAGCTAAAAACGTGGTAGGAACTCCGGGGGAATATTTGTATACCCAAAACCTAACATAAGTGATAAAACAAAGCAACTTTTCAATATGGCTGAGACTAGACAAAACCAAACTTGGGCTACAGAGGACAACACATTTATGCTTCTGCTACATTACCCCATACCAAAATCTGAACCCGAAGTTGACATTTTGAAATTATATATTTTAGTAGCAGTCATTTACCCTAATTTTATACTATTTGTGACCAAGCTTAAATATTATTTTAGAAAATTAAATTGCTAATTTTCGGCATATTAATTGATTCTTCGGTTAATTGCCGCTTATTAAGTTCGCATCGAATTAATTAATTCAATTATTACTTTATCAAAGGTGATAAATTAAATGTTGCTAGTAAGTAATCCGAACTTTTCATGTTTATTACACATAAAAACAATATTTTAATACTACGAACAAGCCCAAACACTGAGATGGTTTTATAACGTCATATTTCCATATAAAATGGCGTATAAAATCTACTTGAATTTCTCATTCATGTGTTGGTTAATTCAATAAACCACTTTCATCATAATTTCATCAGCAGGGGTCATTTACCTTCAATTAAAGATGAGGCTGATATGCAGAAAATAGTCCATCTATAAGTTGGATAAAATGTCTCAATACAAACGCGGAAACGGGTCCCAGTACAACCGTAGGAAAAACTTACTTATCTGAAAACAATCTAAGAAAAAGAATAGTTGTAGCAAAATCAAAATGTCCAGCAATGATAAAATTTCAAAACTTGTTGAAAAAATGATTACAGGCACTCTCTTTTCAAGTTTTGTGTAAAAAATGGGTCAAAGACACAAATGGCCGGATTGTTTTACTGGGTGTTTACTGTAGTGGTGACAAAGGTGATTACAAGATCATATTGCACACTGGCAGTCATGAATATTTATATAGACAAAATCAGACACATTGTATGTTGGTGTACGAGCACAGAGGCAGTCATCAATTTAATTAGAAATAGGCGAAGTAAGCATTATTTGATTTGATTACATGTTTATATTTGAGAGTAAGATTACTGTTACTCACAAGGACATTATACTGTAATCCAAATACCTTTTTGATCACTCCAGTGAGCCTCCAGAACTCCAGTTTGACAGACTGCATTGAAGAGTATGGGAATGGTGGTCTGTGGTTTCTTGATTTAAAACTTGGTTCAGATGGAATTTTTTTGTGAGAATGTTTCATGCCGTCTTTTTTTAGATCAATATTGAAGTCTCCCAATTTAATTAGAAATAGGTGTAGTTAGCAAAACTTAATTTGATTAAAGCTGATATACACTGATATTACTGTTACTATTAAGAACATTATACTGAAATCCAAATACGTTTGTGATCACTCCAGTATGCCCCCAGAACTCCAGTTTAACAGTCTGTATTTGAATAGTATATATGATCAATTTGGGAATGGTAGTCTGTGGTTTCTTGATGTACAACTTGACAAAGATGGAATTTGTTGAACATTTTGTGCGAGAATGTTTTTATGCTGTCTTTGTTTAGATCAATATTGAAGTCTCCAAGTACAATGAGGTTGTGGTCTGAAGTAATTTCTCAAAATAGGTACCCTCTATTGAAAATGTCAATAAAAAAACGACTAAATTCCAAAGATTGGGAAAATGGGAAATAATTCCTGAAATAATTCCATAAGGTGAGGTGCACATCTTCAATATGTATAAAAAAAGATTCTGCGAAGTTTCAATGATGCGGGTGAAAAACTGTAGGAGGAGTTCATTTCGCAAAATAGGTACACTCTATTTAAGATTTTAATAAAAAACGACTAAGTTCCAAAGTTTGGAAAAATGGGAAATAATTCTGAAATAATTCCATAAAGGGAGGTGCACATCTTCAATATATATAGAAACATTCTATGAAGTGTCAAGGATATGGGTGAAAAACTGTAGGAGTTGATTTCGCAAAATAGGTACCCTCTATTGAAGATGTCAATAAAAAAAACGATTAAGTTCCAAAGTTTGGAAAAATGGGAAATAATTCCATAAAGTGAGGTGCACATCTTCAATATATATAGAAACATTCTATGAAGTTGAAGTTTCATGGATGTGGGTGAAAAACTGTAGGAGGAGTTGATTTCGCAAAATAGGTACCCATTTTCCCCGCCCGCCCGACATTCACCATACTATAACCCGGATTTGCACTCTGTGCAACCCGGCCAAAAATGGATAAGAAAAGGGATGAGATAATTGGTATTTTCGAGAATTAGAAAAAGAGAAAGCGAAACGGTTCAAGAGGTTTCTCGAAATATATGCCAAAAGTAAGGCATTGATAATTATCTTAGATGTCCGCTTCATTTTCCCATTCACCTGGTTAATCTTTGTCAAGAATGAAATGTGGCTTAGTGTTAGCTTTATTGCCGTAAAGCTCATTGAAAGATTCATAGTGGTGACAAGTGGTCTTTTAATTTCCTTTTTTGCGATTTAGGTCGGCTACGTCGCTATAACAGTTGCACCTCTGCAATCAGTGGCCAAGGTTGTCTGTCCTAAGCAGTATTAACATAATTAATTTGGGAAACTAGTAAAACTGTTTTGCATCATTATAAACTAGGAAACTATTTTTCTAAAGTAAAGAGAAAATGCCTCGGGCATAAGAATGAGGTAAATGTCATCAATATGAGATATTTTTACATAATTATGAGATATTATATATTCTCATAATTATGACTTTATGAATTTTTGTGACAATTCTGCGATTGGGTAGCAACCATATGCTTCCTTAGTAAACAGAACATCTTGATTACAACATAAAAACAATAAAAAAAAACCGAATGATCATATTAAGATAACTTTGTCGTTACAACTTGATGTACCATATTTTTATCAATTAGTTCAAAGGCTTGGGGAAAAAGGGATCAACTACACGTGAAGTACAACTATCATATGATTGTAAATATAGCCAAAATTAAAAGCTTGCACTTTAAATTTTAGTGTAGTATATGGTTGTCATATGTCACAGGCGCGTAGCCAGGAATTTTCAAAGGGGATGGGAACTTTCATTGCCAAATATGACAAGCAAAAAAAGGGGGAGGGAAGAATGGACACAGTGGTTCCCAGTATAAAACGTGAATGAAATTTAATGTTGCTCTAAGATATTGCTGCTTTGTTTAATTAATGTCAATTAAGAAACCTTGGACCCCATCGTTTAAAATTTCTCTCAGTGTAAACCTCACACCAAATATCATTTAAATATACTATTATGCTGAATCACTGACCAAAAACGCTCAAGTCCTCTTTTAACAACATGACCACAAGATTTCAACCTGCTGCAGTCATTGTCCTAAGGCTGAGCATAATTCATTTTTCATTTGATTTATGGTTTTTCTCGCCTGCAATGAATAGTTGCAGATGGTGAGACATTTGGATAGCTTGGTTAAATCTGCAACAAGTTTTGTGATCACGTGACATTGACCTCATTTTTATGGTTAAGCATTCACGTCTATTTGCTGGGAGGCAGAACATTTCTTTGTCCACCTTTGAATAATTTAAACTTCCCTTGCTGACATGCTGTGATAGTATCTTGTTAAGCTGGCGTAGATTCTCAGTTGCGTAATAAAATATAAAGCCACTTACACCAACAATCCAGAGAGGAATACGAAATAAAAAAAAAATTCCAGGATTGGAGACTTGTTTCATAATTTCCCCCCCCACTCCCACATCACAATCGTATGGTTGTACTATATGTTAAGTTTTACTTTGCAGACTATGATGAAGGCACAAGTACAGATATAGCTGAATCATCTGGTATATCTCGGTCTAAACCTGATATATCGGGACTATCTCAGTCATGTACATCTTGTTCAAGTAAGCTGTGGAAAACAGGAGTAAAGAAGCTCATAGATCTACACGTTGCAAATGAATATAAATTTAACAAACAAGGAAGTAAAAAAAAGTCATCTGCCAAGATATAGCAAATAATATTAACAAGCTGGGCAATAACTTCACATTCCAGCAGTGCGGGCAGAAATGGAAGAACTTGACAAAAAGCTTTCGTGATACTGCTGACCACAATTCAAGAAGTGGCAATGACCCAATGGTATGCCCATTCTTCAAAGAGGTGGACGAAGCATATGGATATAAGGCTAATGTGAAGCCAGTGTTTACTCTTGGCTCAATGACATCAAAAGAATCAGTAATTACTGAAGACGCAAGTAGTGATATTTAATCTATAAATGATGATATTGTCTCATTACCAGAAGATCAAAGCAAACAAGCAAAAAAGAAGGCTAACGATTATATATGTTCTACTGAAAATAAAGCTAAGAAGGGGGAAAAAAGAACGGATCACAAAATGAATTGTTAATGTTCATGGAGACCTTGCATGAGGGTTCAAACAAGAACAACACGAGCTATTGTCAGAACTCAAACAACACCATGAGAAAATGATGAAAGAAGACAAAAAACTGGAACTTATATCACAGCTTCTCACTCATGAAAAAATAGACTTGAACATGTAGCTATTGAAAACTTGTTGTTTTGACATTGTACCTAAAAGAACGGATATATTTTTTTATAATTGTTTTTTGTATTACCTAAAATAGATGAATATATATAACCTTTATTCGATATCAGTAAAGCTAGTCATCGAAGTCTGATATCAACAGAAAAAATTCTACTTAAGTATGTTTTCAATTGATTTGCGTTTTTGTTCTGCCGTAGGCGTCCTTCGAAAGTCATTTCTTCATTGTGTGTTAATCCTTCTTGGATATATTTCTCAAATTCGTCACAATTAATTAAACAAACTTCATGTTATGCACAACAACTTAAAACCAGTTTCATTGCTTTACAAACATCTTGCATGTCAATGTACTTTAGACGTCTAAATCTAACCTTTAGTGCCCCATATGCTCTTTCAATATTCATCCTACTTGAACTGTGGATGAAATTGTATCGTTTTTGATAACCAGATAGATTCCCAAAATCTATCTTTAAAAGGTGTCAGAAGCCATTCACTTAATCCGTATGCAGAATCTCCTATCAAATGAGTGTTTGCAGGAAAGAGTTCCTCTTTATTCTCAGATGCTTTGGTAAACAAATGTGAGTTCGCCAACCAAGTCGTCAGACATGATTAGTCAGATTTGTTACAGAAATTACCAGTATTTAGCAAAATTCAAAAATAATAGAAATACTAAGGGCTCGTTCCTTGTTTTGCACATGGTAGATCTCCTTAGCTGAAATTTGGCTTCCTATTTCGGTATTTTTGGTTGAGTACTTCTTGTTTAATATAAGTTTGGTTTTTGGTCTTCCAAATGTTTCGGTTTTAATGCTGCTGATGAGAGGTAACTCCTTGAAATGCGTCGTATACAGCATAGTATAAATTTAATATATCTAATATTAGTATCTTTGGATTGTTATTTTAAAGGAAGAACCAGGTACTGATGTTATGAATGAATATGAACAAATAGTTCATAAGTTATGTGATGATCTGTATGACAAGATGGCAGACTTCCCAGTAACATTATTATTTTTGCCCATACTGAACTATCCTAAGTAAATACACTCAATATGACTAGTTTGGATAATAAGTATCGGGTGAAAATGGATTCAAACTATGTCAGATTGAATGTATGCGTAAAAACCTTGGTTCCTCAGACGGAGCTAGTTTAGTGGCTTACTATACGAATTTAACCGGTGTGAGTTAGTAGCAATATGTCCACTATACCAAAACCATACCTCTGATGCCTAAAATAACTGACATAATTGTAGAGTGCACACTTCAAGGTTTCAAGGTTTGTCTGAAAACCAAAGATATCCAAAAGTGATACTGAACCTTGCAATCAAACTCCTGTTAGTATGAGAGTTTGGCCAAACAAATCAGGCCAGAATAATAACTTAAAAAACAACCTAGATTTTTTTTTAACCCAAGCTTTGTTGACCTGGTATCTGGATTTTATTTGACCTTGAGTTTAAAACCATGACTCCATAAACACATATGACCTTGTTATCTGGACCTTAAACAGTTTCCACTTGGCTTCAAAAATTAATTCCTGAAGGTTCCATATTAGTCGTCTTGCGACAATCCCGTAAACTGTTGGGAAGAAAATCTATAACCTTTAGACCCTATCGGCAACTGCAACCAGAATGTGAGGTCTCGTCATATCTCGTGGGATTTACTTAGGATACTGAACTATCCTAAGTAAATACACTCAATATGACTAGTTTGGATATTAAGTATCGGGTGAAAATGGATTCAAACACCCCTGGTTTGAATCATGTCTGAACCTAACCACCACAAAATCCAAAGCAACCCATTACTCACCCAATACTATAATTTTATTAAAGTAAAAGAATTATGTAAACCAATAAATTTATTTCTTTCAATCCCTCAATTATAAACAAAACATGTACTTTGAAACATACAAATCATTAAACAGAGAGGAAATATCAACATTCAAAAAATCAAATCTATAAAGTGAATACATGAAAACACATACATTACAAACACATGTAAATGCAAATGCTAGATACAAATACATTTAGACTTGCAACAAAGTATTGTGTTTGTTTGATTTCCTGGTAGAAATAAAACAAATTTTGAACATACATTCGATTGAAATCTAACATGTCTAAATTTTTGCTCAAGCGTCCTTAAAATCAAATTTTTTATAACTTGGGTTAAGTTATCCTTGTCGAATTGCACTTTTTTCAGCCTTTAATCTAACGAACAAACTACCTTGTTGTAATATTTTACAAAAATACAAATGTCATTCATAATATACATGTAAACATAGAAAAATGTCATTCATAATATAACATAGAAAAATGTCATCCATCATAACATATAGCCAAATATCAAAATCAAAAATCTTGTGTGGTATTTAGGGATTCAAAAACTGATTCAACATCATAATTTTGGTTCTGCGCAACAGATTTTATCAACGAGCTTACTGAACCTCTGCCCATCATTCTAGAAACTCGACTATATTTTTTAAATGAGTTATTCGACGACCAACCAATATGATCCTTAGCCTCTTGTGTATTAGCTCCAGAAAGTGCTAAAGTTACAGCGCAAGCACCACGCACTTCATGAGGAGTTTCTCCATATATGCCAAGTTCAGAAAGGTATCGCTTTAACCTATCATTCATAGCACTGGAAGTTACAGGCACATCTAAAACCTGGTTCTTAGCAGAATTCAAAGTGCGAAATAGATAACCAGTTTCTATAACAACACCCAAAGTCTTAGCACCCTCAATATACAACTGGACAAATAATATTGTCATCCATTTTTAAAACTGAAAAATCACTGACCTTACCATTCCCTAGGGTTTTACCGCCAGTGTGGGAAAAAATAAGACCTGAATTGTTTTGAAATCTCCTAACCTCTTGCACAAGAACAAGTCCCAGATCATTCGCTCGGTCACCTGAGAAATATTGTAATTTGAAAAAAGCCTGATCTCTTAAAATAACAAACTTTTCAGCAAAAGATAAATTGACCGTTTTTAATTTTGTATCTAAATATTCAGAGATTGACTTAAATTTTCCATAAAATAAAGGTTTTGCTTGTTTCTGTATGACATGAGACTGCTTGCTCAAGTTGAATAGCCTTAAGGTAGTTCCTAACTTCAAGACTACAAACAGAATTTCCACTAGAAGTTGCTTCACACCAGTGATCTCCTCTGCCATTAAATTCAAAAATTGACTTGCGTTGCCCCAAGTATGACTTGATAGTGCCAGCCGCCAGCCTGCAAGGGCAGAAACATGGATAAATACCAATCTTCCCTAAGTTCTTACAATTTAAGTCATGCCCTTTTCATCTTTTGAAATAAGAAAACGAGTAACATCCCTGGGATAGGCTGTCAAAATATTCCTTCCAGAACCTTTCTTAAGAAACTGATCGAATTGCTTTTCTAAATTAGATTTCTTTTTTACATAGTCTGAGCTGTTTACCATTGTTTCCAAATAGTTCAAACGCCTCTCAACAATGTAATCCTCTTTTTCGCAACTATACTGATTCTGCTGATTTTCCTCACCACATGCTTGGCAATAACCAAAACCCAAATCATTTACATGGTTACAAACTTTACAGAGTTCTGGAGGAAGCCACATTCTAGGGATGCTAATTACCTGTAGAAAATGGAAAAAAAAACTATCTGAAAAAAACAAGTCTCAACACCAGCAATTCACAGCCAAGACTTTTTTTATCTCTTATATACCCTTTTTTCGTTGGAAACAAAAGAACACCAATATCACCTTTTTAGCTCACCTGGCCGAAGGCCATGTGAGCTATTGCCATCACTTGGCGTCCGTCGTCGTCGTTAGCAATTTTTCAAAACTCTTCTCCTCTGAAACTACTTGACCAATTGGAACCACACTTGGTATGAAAGTTCTTTGGGGTATCCTGCATAGAACTGATGTGGGGATTTTTGATCCGTCGAAAAACATGGCCGCTGTTACTAAAATAGAACATAGGGGTCAGACAACAGTTTTTCGCAAATATCTCAAAAATCATTAGGTTACGGCCAATTCTGGCAGGTTGAAAGTGTTCAGCATGATGAGAGCTACCTGTGTGCTGATTTTCGTGAAAATCTGTCAACTGATGTTAGAGTTATTGCCATTTTTTGACATTTTTGGCTTTTTTTATGTTATTATTTCAAAAATCTTCTCCTCTGAAACTACCTGACTAATTAGAACCAAACTTGGTATGAATGTTGCTTGGGGAACCCTGCATAGAACTGATGTGGGGATTTTTGATTCGTCGAAAAACATGGCCGCTGTTACTAAAAATAGAACATAGGGGTCAAACAACATTTTTTCGCAAATATCTCAAAAATCATTAGGTTACGGCAAATTCTGGCAGGTTGAAAGTGTTCAGCATGATGAGAGCTACCTGTGTGCTGATTTTCGTGAAAATCTGTCAATTAATGTTAGAGTTATTGCCCTTTTTTTGACATTTTTGGCTTTTTTTTTGTTATCTCAAAAATCTCCTCTGAAACTACTGAATGGATTTGGATAAAACTTGGCATGATTGTTCCTTAGGGTATCCTGCACAAAGTTTATGCTTCGATTTTGGATCCGTCGAAAAACATGGCCACTGTTACTAAAAATAGAACATAGGGGTCAGACAACAGTTATTCGCAAATATCTCAAAAATCATTAGGTTACGGCAAATTCTGGCAGGTTGAAAGTGTTTAGCATGATGAGAGCTACCTGTGTGCTGATTTCCGTGAAAATCTGTCAAGTGATGTTAGAGTTATTGCCCTTTTTTTACATTTTTGGCTTTTTTTATGTTATTATTTCAAAAATCTTCTCCTCTGAAACTTGGTATGAATGTTGCTTGGGGTACTCTGCATAGAACTGATGTGGGGATTTTTGATTCGTCGAAAAACATGGCCGCTGTTACTAGAAATAGAGCAAGGGTCAAACAACATTTTTTCGCAAATATCTCAAAAATCATTAGGTTACGGCAAATTCTAACAGGTTTAAAGTGTTCAGCATGATGAGAGCTACCTGTGTGCTGATTTTCGTGAAAATCTGTCAACTGATGTTAGAGTTATTGCCCTTTTTTGACATTTTTGGCCTTTTTTATGTTATTAAATAAAGTATTGTTTTTTACCACAAAAATTTACATGTAAAATTCCGTGAGCGTGGTCATGTCATTCAATGGAAAATTGCAGTGTAACAAATCTCTCCCGCATACATTTTATACGGTTATTAAAGCCAATTCAAAGAGCTTTATCAAGGTAAAATTTCATAATATTATAATGAAATTTAACAGGTTAACTAATGAGTTAAAGTTAAGCAATTTTCTTGATTTCCAGTTTTCCGCCACTCGTTAATTATTGATAACTGTCAGTTGTTTATTCGACGGTTTCTCGACATTTCTACGACCTCTTTTCAAGGGAAAAGAACACCACATGCATTTATTATTTTTTTTAATGTTATAATTTTATTATTCTGTGAATTCGTGTATAAATCAGCAATAAATCAGCTTTCCGGCAAAATTTTCAGGATAATTTTGTGGGGAGTAAATCAAAATTTATAAGTGAAATTCTCAGCGACGACGTAGAAAAAATATTGTTGTATCAAAGAAATACTGAGAGATTCACTTCACTTTCGATACAAGTTCCGGGCATTAAAATAATAATAATAATTAAAAAAAACGAACAAACAAACAAAAAAACTATGCTGAAATATATTTTAGAAATACACGAAAATAGCAACCCCAATGTCATGAATGTGTAAATGTGTTTTGGTCAAAGCCCGTTTCTAAAAATAACTTTATTTTAAATTATTTCCAGGGACGTATAATAATCTATTATATACGTCCATGTTATTTCTAACAATTGATTACTTTTTAATTAAATGATTTAACGCTAAAATACCACACTGAACGTGACTTTGTCTATTGAAACACAGCGAAAGGTATACGTCGAAGTTTGTAAGTTCAATAATAAACACACAGTTTCTAAAAATAACATTCGACATAGGTAGAGTAATGGCTTTACCTTTCGACGTGTAAAAATTACATAATAATTTATTATTAACTCTGTTGTACACGCATCTTTTTCATGACGGAAATTTATATTTATATTTTTAAACACAATAACAATATGGCTTTTGAAACATATAGAACTATTTGCTTAAATTAATTTACTAATGATGGTCTGCAGTTAATAAGGCAGGTTCGCGGTAAATCATGCAACACTTTCAAACCCATATCATATGACGGACCGGCTTAGTGCCGGCCCGTAATAATAATATACAAACACGTTCAATAAATACAATATATACCACGTAGCTGTAACCAATGAATTACCTCGCACTTATTGGATATAATAAGCTTTGAAAAACTATCTACATCAAAACCTTTCCAAAAATACAGTATTCAACATGGCCGACCAACCATGAGGTAACCAGTATGCATTCGATGCACGAACAAAAAAGGTCCACTCGAATGATTTACACACTAAAAACTGATAAATATTAACATACACTCTGAAGTTCTAAAACCAATTCTCCATAAAACATCAAACCAAAACGAATATGAAAAATTCGTTACCAAACTTAAAAGAAAAATATATCAGCTAAACTGAACATAACGACTAAAACACAAAATATTGCTTCCAAAGCAATTTTCCACTAAAACAGTTTCCGGCCGAACCTCCTAACTGTTTTAAACTAATAAATAAAACAAAAAACATACCAAAACAGCTAGCAGAACAGCCAACCTAAACTAGTCCGTCAGCTGGTAGTCAGAAAGAAAAAGTAGAACACGTCTGTCCACGTCGGCAACTGCAACCAGAATGTGAGGTCTCGTCATATCTCATGGGATTTACTTAGGATATATTATATGACTGAAGCCATGGTATATTTGCTACGTTTGTTTGGTTCTTCAACTATCAATGATTCACTGTACAGTGCTATATGTTCGGGGCAAGACCAATATATTACAGATGCTACAATAGCAGAACTGAAAAGGGAGAACCCAACTATTCGGCTGGTGTTAACAACATCAATTTCAGGAATGGGGTTCGATCCAAAAATTGTAACTAATATTATTCATGCATGCCCTCCCAGAGATACCTCACAATATTTACAGTATAGGACGTGCTGGTCGTTGTGGAAAACCGTCAGTTGCAACGTTACACTATAGTTATCGTGATTTAGGAAAGAATTTGCCAGGAATACAAGATGACATTATAACTTATTGTAAAAATGATTCTTCATGTCTAAGGAATCAGTTTCTGTCTGTGTTTGGTTTCGAAAAAGACAAAAGCATTATTGACTGTCAATGCTGTTCATTTAACAAAGTTACAAAAAATTTAATGTATAAATATAATGTAAAACTTGTTTAACCCTGCCACATTAAAGATGGTAATTTAACATAATAAAGAATGGAAATGTGGAATGTGTCAAAGAGACAAAAACCTGACCAAAATGTATTAAACAACCCAAGGCTACCAATGGCCTTCAACATAGAGAGAAATCCCACACAGAGGCGGGCTTGAGCAGGCTCCATAACCATGATAACACTAATGCATACTAGTTGGCCACCATGCCTGGTAAATAGATAATTCTTAGTAGGCACATTGCAGTCTGACATCTGTCTCTGGACTCTGGACCTTGCCTTCAATTACATGCTTGACTGACTTGGTCACATTTAAGAGATTAAGTCTATTTCCCAGCAATGCAATACCTAGACCCACCATATTTGGTCAATAGATAGTTCTTAGTGGGTACAAGTCAGTATGGCAACTGCTTTTTGACCTTGACCGCAATTTCATGCTTGAGTGTTTCGTGTTTTGGGATAATGCCCATTTCTCAGCAATTGCAATACATAGACCAACTGTATTTGGTCTATTGATAGTCCTTGGTGGGTACATGGCTGTCTGAGACCTTGATATGAATTTCACATTTCAGTCACATTCGAACACCTCCACTTAGATTTTGACACTAAAACATGTCTGTTGCTTAAATCTAAGCCATCATACACATTGAACTCTTACTTTGGCAACAGTCTCATTTAGTGATGCGAAAAGTTTAAGCTGTTTCCTACTAGAATGTTGAACAGTACGATTTGTCACTACAGCATTTGTATCAACTGACTTTTGTGTGAGTGGTGACAAGGCACACCTCTTAGAAAAAGTCGATGTATTCAAAAAGGACTTACATGAATGGCTTAATTTTTCGAGAAAACAACTTGCTTTATTTATAATGTTATAACGGTTTCTGCACTCTGCAGCATCTTTCAGAATAAGATTGTCGTACAAGGTGTTCTCATTTAACAAAGAAGTTAATTTTTCTTTAAAGTTTTCATTGATAAGCTTCTTTCCAGATAACTTAAAAGATGTTATATTAGAGCTGAAATTAAAAGATGTTATATTAGAGTTGAAAAAACCAAACAGTCAATGTCACGGTCTTTATGCGGCGCGGGCGTTTGATTCATTTTCTTTAGTTCACATATTTATATATTGAGTATTTTTTATATTAAATCCACATAAAGGTTATTTGTGTCGAATTTTGCATAGTGCTCTTATTTCTATCTTCCGCAATGTTGTTCAACTTCCTGCCAAAAATGTTGTCACATGGTCTTACTTGATCACGTGTTTTAGGACTACTTTTGAGACGTAGCAGAGATTGAGAGAGAGCAAGGACCGACAACTCTGCATGCGAGATTGGAGGGAAACACGATGTTTTGTTCAATATCACGTGGGAGAGTCTCAACCAATAAAATACGTACATAGCTATTAATTAATAAATATAGTGTAATAATAGAAAATAATGACGCATTTATAGAATTTTAAATATAGGAATACTAGATAATGTCTCCAACTAAAGGAAACAAATCGAAACACGAAATGGATTAGCTTAATATTTCACACATCTACATAAGTTTTAAAGGGAAATGACATAATGGATAATGTTTCACAGATATCAAATTTGTAATATCATACACGAATATCCAGTTTTATTCCTATGATACGCATTATGATAGACTTTGTATGATACCTCGTGGAGAAACAAGAAATCGTTATACATATACTTACACGTAATATTATCCACTAAACCTCCCTTTATGTGATTCTGCAATTCTCTGAGGACAATAACAGGACCTGAGTACTTGCAAAGAGCTTTAACCACTTTCTCAAAGTTTTAGATTTCGTTAGTCTTAACGCCGATTCTAATAGTACACTTTTTGCTGCCTGTAAAATATTGAATATCTAATTTACTTACATTGTCACCCATTACGATATATAATCAATAAAATTTAGCATACATGTAACATAAATAAGCATTTTGTCAAAAGTTAAATATAGAATTAATCACATGCATTAAAAAAATTAAAAATTACTGACCAAACGTAATATTTTGTTGATACTTATTTACTGGGATCTCATGTCTCTACGATAATTTGCAGTATAGCTCCACTACTTAAAATATGAAAACATAAAATAGTTAAACACAAAATTCAATAATTTCAAAAACTATCCCATATCAATAATTAAAGTCAATTGTTCCCATATAACCATTACGTAACATTAATACAGGTGTATAGTATGTCTTAATCTCAATATCAGAATTGAATATTAAAATTATTTAATGAGTAGATAAATAAATTATACACACCTGTAAGTAAACTGATTTGTGTTGACTCAACACATTACACAAAGATTGGGCTCCTTTCACCGACTCAATCTTTACATCCAAAGGGGGTGATGTCAAGTTTTCTTTCTTCAGAGCACATAACCTATAAGGATAGGGAGACCCTCCCGTTGGGGAGTTGTCAGGTCATAATACGGAAAGCCTGACCGCGGACCATAGTGGGTAACGTGTTTGGAAAATTTCACATTCCCTGCACGCTAAAGACCCCCTTATGTAGTGTTCGAAAGAGAGAAGGCTAATGCCAGAACAGAAGGCCTAATTTTCCGACCCCACCGATCCATCCACCATATAAAATTGGTTCCCCCTCATGCATGTCGCCCGTTCCACTCCTATCGTTGAACTGGTTTTCGTCCTGGGTATAGGCACATGTGATGGATCACGGGAACTGGTTCCCCTTTGTGTCCTGTCCCACCCTTATTTGAATTGTTTTATAAATTGCCTGAAGAAGCATGAAATAGTTGCCACTGGATGTTAAGCAACAAATAATCAATCAACCTTATTGTAATATTTTATTATTTGTTCAATGTTCGATTTCATTCAATAGAGAATGCCACGCTCCATGCATCAATTTTTGAACTGGCTCTCGTCCTGACGAAACAAGAAATATTACCCCTGGGCGTTAGGCAAGCAACAATCAGTCCTCTTCTTAACTTAGTTTTGTTGTGTCTTGGTTGATAGTCAGGGTCATTTACACACTTCTGAAAGAAGAATACTAGGCCAGAAATACAGATGAAAAGTACAACTGGCATTAGAACAAAAAAAATCAATTGTCATTAAACTGCACATTCAGTATTTGAGATTGGAATATGAAAAATGGTTTTAATCAATACGGTGCTAAATATGTCGATATTTGAAGACTGGCGCGGGGATAGGCAGCGTAGTTTCGTGTTTCATTTCAGGTTTAAATATTTATGATCGTATTTAAACTAGCCTAATGAAAGTAATTACATATTAATTATTCATATGTGTAGCTGTATATTAGCATGTTCGAGTATTCCCTCTTGGTTTAATGGTTAGTAACACTAATAATTAAGTTTCGTCATTTTTACCCATACAGTAGTGAAATGGCGGCTATTTACTGTTTAGACATAACTAAATTTAGCTGGATCAACTTTTACTTGTATTGCAGACAGTTCTACAGTTCTAATAGGTAATATTTATTTCTCTATTAAAGTATTAAAGACTTGCATTGTATAAAATTCAGCGGAAGTTTTATTCGCTATGTTTTTGGCTTTTATCATTTTGTCGGTTAAACTAATATTGTGCACAAATGCTCATGGATTCTGTGAAAATACGTTCACTATTCATATGGGTCAGAAGATTGTCTCTTCTTCCGATATACTGACATATAATAAGATGTCGGAACAACAGTGTACAGTTTCCTGTCTGTCTTCAAGTAAATGTTGTGCTGTCAGTTATAACCGGGAGACAAGGGAGTGCCTTGTTGATATATCTGGAAAATGCAGTACACAACGTATGATTTCAGAGAAATGGAATGTCTTAAGCAGAGAGGGATTTCGTAAGTAAATGTAAAGTTTTAAAAATAGTCTGTTAAAAATAAACGAACAGTAATGATATTACGATAGTAAAAGACAAATCGGAAAAAAATTGGTTACTATGGACTGCTGTATAAAATATAGGATATTCAATCAATCAATCAATAAAAATATATGTACATATTGATCGCGGACGGATGGAATTATGTTTTGGTATGTTTGATTCAAGGCCATTTAATATTTATCATTTTTTCAGTTTGATTTTTTTACTAACTGATTCTTATTTGATTTTTTTACTAACTGATTCTTATAAAATATGCTTAAAATGTTTACAATTGTACATTACACAAACAATTGCTTTGAACATGAGGAACAAATTAAGAAATAAGAAGGTATCGGGGAGTCCTAATTCTGCAAAATGTTTATGGGAATTACTCAAAAATAGAATATTTATTTATATTGTCAATAATCCAGATATCTCCTAACAAAAATCATCATTAAAAAACATTGATAAAGTTTAGTTTAAGCATTATTAGTCATTTCGTTTAGGATTGGTAAATCTACATGGTTTTTTTTTAATTGAATGGATCTAACTCTCCAAAACAGTCATGAAATGGATACGATATTTAATTCTGAGTATATAAGCGAATAATATTTTTTATTATAATGGTTGAAGCTAATTGGGTTAATTTAAATTAACTGTGGACATCATTATATACATCTACTGATCAGAGGTTAACAAGTGAATTTGAATAATATGTATTTTGTAATGTTTTGAAGATTTTCCAGAGGATTGCAGTGATGTCTGTGGTGAAAGTGGGATATACCATATCTATCCGAACTTAATTGTTACGGATGGCTTCGATACATACTGTGAACATGATATAAGCGGAAATTATTGGACGGTAACTCATTAAATCTGTTTTTTCATGTCTATATATTATTTTAACGTCTTACTTTGCAATGTATCGTACACTGCGACTTTGTGAATGACATTCAGTAGGCTAGATAATTCTTTGATACCAGTTGTACACATTTAGTCGATTTACAAATCCAAACCAAAGACATTATAATGTGTGAGTCTTCCAAGGAAGACATGTGTCGCCTGCGGACGTCCACTTTTACAATAGATATTAAAATTTTCAAAAAATGAAATATATATGCACACCTTTACATTAAGGTTAATGCACAGAGAACGTTTCATCAAATTGCTTTGAGCGGTTATGGATTCGTTGAGGATAGAAGTTTTGAAACCGCCCCCCCTTTTTTTTTTGCAAAAATGTCAATTTTAAAATTTTCTAAAAAATGAAATATATATGCTATATATGCACACCTGTGCATTAAGGTTAATGCATAGAGAAAGTTTCATCAAATTCCTTTGAGCGGTTTACGAGTAGTTGAGAATAGAAGAAAAGTGTGACGACGCAAAAGCAAGACGACAGATAATGATCCCAGTGTGTCGACCATGCGTTCCACAGGCGACACACAAATTGATACTTGCTGGTTTTCCACCAAGCACGCGGCATCTATAAGTAAGAGCAAATGACTGGTCGGCTCGTAGTCAGTATAATGTGTCGGGGGTGGTGATGTCTTCCTGTGGACTATTACCTCGTGAGATAGTACGTTAAAAAACTGGCTTAGCGTTTCCTGTGGACTATTACCTCGTGAGATATTACACTTAGTGGTTGTCGCTTGACAGTAAACAATAATTCATCCATCCATCGTCGATTTACTACTCAACAGTTGTGCTGAAGGCCAAAAAATGTTTTGAAAATCAAAACGGTGAAGAGCAAATCATAAATTCCAAATGACCAAAATGATTCTTCTCCCTCTCCATAGTGTTCCAGTTGTCTTTAAACATACCTTGGAGTCAGAGTTCGTTACAGTTGTGTTTAAAAGCAGTATTCCCATTGGAAATTGTAAAAATTATTTAGTCATGAAATCAATCAGACAATAAAAACTGTAAAATTGAAACGGAAAAATGATCGATGCATAGCATTAATGCTTGCGTATGCTATTGTTAAAGTATCAAAACGAGTTATCAGTTCCATTAGTTGAATTCTTTTTTCATGTTATCGCGCTCGGTTCCGTTTCGGAAGGTCACAGGATCGATCCCGGCTAGGTGAAACCAAAAACTAAAATTCGGATTTGCTGCTTGTCCATCGGGCACCAGGCATGCAGGAGTAACAGTCAAGACTAGTTAGCTCAGAGTCAGAATAATGTGTCCTATTGGGATGACACGTCTTCCACGTGACGTTACCTTGTTATCTCGCATCAGATTATTGACTCAGGACGTGCATCCTCATAATTTTTTTCCTCGAATTTTCTGTACTTTCTATGGTGTTGCATTAAATGGGAGACAGTTTTAAACCAAAGTAAGATTTGGTATAAGATAAATCTTTGCTCAAGTAATTTGTACCTTTTTGGATATATATCAAAAAACATTTAAGCTTCTAAAAAATAATACATTCTCATTACTCAGCTAAATGTTTAAAAGCGAATATGTTTGTAATTTTACTATGGTAACTCTGTTTATCTAGTAAATAAAGTTGGTATTGGACTTGTTTAAGCTAGCTGCATACTAAAGCACGTACACTAACAAAGTGACGAAAACCAATGGACAACAGGAAACATATTCCATGCCAAATTATATTTTATACTAATTTACCACTGATGTCTTATAGTGAATGCATTTTACTTTAATGCATGAATATGTCAAGTGATGCGAAGACGCATATGTTTCTTACTGAAACATATTATTTCATTTCATTATCATTTTTCATCAGATGATACTTGAGAAATAGTTGACAGTGGCTGCAAAAATTTCTGATTTTACCTCGGGTGGGCCCTTTATGCCAAATATTTTTAAAAGAGTGAAAGCGAGTTGTAGAATCAGGATATTTTCAGGCCACCTTGAATTATTTCTATTCTAATTGGACAGTTTCTACGACATCTTGAAACGTCGCAACATAGGAATTCAAACACGAGACGGCATTACAAAACGCAAGTTATACTATGACTTCGTTAACGCTTGTGGGGAACTTTACTATAACCTTGTCAAACAAACCTTCCGACCTCTGTGGTGTGAAATCCTAATGTAGACTGAAAGTGTTTGAAGCAGGTCACATTAGAATAAACGTTAACGTTTCTATATCAGGTAATACAGAGACGTACTGATGGCCTGATGGACTTCTACCGTGGATGGAATGATTACAGGATTGGGTTTGGTGATGTAGACAAAGAGTTTTGGTTAGGTATCATATTTTGTCGTTGTATTTGATCGATATTAGGATCTGCTTTTAATTTCAAACTGAAATATTGAATTTCAAAATTTTGGGGGTTTTCTTTTTTAAGATTTTAAAATACCTGTATGATTTTACAGTCAAGTTCTTTCTGATCTTTGTAAATCTCACTTTTGTCAGTACTGTAATTCCTTCCTATAATATGGTAGTTAAATTTTGCTATTTCACGACTTTTACAAAATTAACTTAAGAAAGAGATATAAGGTCCATTTTTAAACCACAAAATTGGACGCATGGTCTTATAGTTTTATTTTAATTTTCAGCAATCGAAAACATCATTGAACATTACGGACCCCCCCCCCCCCCCCGAATATCTTGAAAACCCAGTTTTTACTTTACTACCTTAAATCGTTCCGGATCTTTCTGACTAAATATCGATGTGTTATAAAAACAAAATATCTTAAGCTATCCAAACTAAACGTGTAAGTATGTTTTTCGTTACTCGTTGTTGCTTGTAATTATTTCCACTGAAAAATGACACTATTTTAGGAAGCAGTCATTATTTAACGGGAGGGGGCTCACGAAAACTATGATGATAAATGTTCCCATGTTGGATCAATCCCCCCCCGAAAAATCTTTTAAGAAATTGATACACCCCACCCCCCCGTTCCTTTATTTCCGTCTATAAAAGGAAAACAACTATACTAATGACATTTATTCATTTATAAATCATCATTTCACATTTATAGAATGATACAATATAAAAACAAAGCATGCATTGAAATACAATTTTGAAACGTTTTTCAAACTAACCTTTAATCAGTCCTCGTCACTTTCAACTTCATCATCACTCTCATCTTGACTGCTTCCACTCTCCTCTTGGGTCCTTCCCTCTTGATATTCGAGAATGGTTGACTTTTCTTTTTAGTCCATGTGAGCTATTACTATTACTTGGCGTGCGTCGTCGTCCCTCGTCGTAAACTTCCTTTAAAGATCTTCTCCTCTTGGCCAATTGAAACAACACTTAGCAGTAATGGTCCTTTGGTGGTCCTCTTTCAGAAATATAATCGATGACCCGGCCCCGTCATCAAAGATGACCGCCAGAGCCGAACAACGTTTAACATAAGACGCTATGGGAAATTTACTTAAAGATCTTCTTGTCTGAAACCACTTGGCCAATTGGAACAAAACTTGGCAGCAGTGGTCCTCATTCAGAATTTATCAAATAACCCGGCCGGTCATCCAAGATGGCAACCAGAGCGGAACATAGTTTAACATAGGGCCCTATTGGGTATTTACTTAAATATCTTCTTGTCTGAAACCACTTAACCAATTGGAACAAAACCTAGAAGCAATGATCCTTAGGTGGTCCTCTTTCAGAATTATATCCTATGACCCCACCCGTCATCCAAGATGGCCGCCAGAGCCGAACAGTGTTTAACATAGGACCTAAGTGGAAAAATCACTGAAAGATCTTCTTGTTTGAAACAAGTGAGTCAGTTGGAACTTGACAGGCTGCCAGTAAAGATGGACATTGTCCAGGTGAGCGACACAGACTCCTGGGAGCCTCTAGTTTCTTACAGTGGGGTTTAAGTATAAAACAGAATCCTCTCTCCTACCATGCGCAGTGGCATTAGACTCCATGCAATGTAGCAGGAATACTTCAACTTCATCATCTAGCTTTCTAAAGGCCCTGCTCCTAGTTTTCTTTTTTATCCTGTTGCCATCAATTATACTTTTTGCAGCCCTTTTCATTACCTGACAAAACTTTTGCTTGTAATACGGATTTTCCTTTGCTTTAAGCTTTAACTATTCTTGATAAGCGCTCTCTAGGTCATCCCTTTCTTCCTGCAATTCACTTAAATAGCAAGAAGGAATATTTTTGGGGGTAATGTTTCAAACTTTGAATTAATCGACAAACTTTTTGTTTTCATTCCTTTTATCTTCTCTTCCAAACGCAGCTGCCTTCAAAGCATTATCACATTCATCGGCAATGAATGTGATTCTTTCTGTTTGCTTCTTTGCTGCCTGTGGGTTTATACGAAATTAGTAACTTTCTTCGTCACTTTTTTTACTTGCAAACAATAAGGCTTTTACACATTATTTATCCGAGTCCATGGATTGTATAATACTTTCTATTGTCTCTGATGGTAAAGATTTAACATAACTTGATTTTTCTTGCTATTGAACTTAATATTTGCGGAATTATCTTTTCAACCGGTATGTCTGTTGAAGGTAAAACAATATATTTGCTGTTTTCTAATGGATGCATAAAATAGCTACATAAGAGCCCCTTGTCGGCATCCAGTAGTTTGTCTCTATATGTTTCTATCTGGTTCATGATCAAATAATGATGAGTAAATCTCAAATGCTTCTTGAAATTCAACAATTACTACACCTTCGGGGAAGTCTAATACAGCTTTCAATCCAATTAGAGATAGGAATGCAAACAAATATCCATTCAATGTGTGTCTGTTGTCCGAATAGTTTCACATTTTTGTAGAGAAATGCGAATGGTTTCACATTTTTGTAGATAAATCCGAATAGTTTCACATTTTTGTAGAGAAATGCGAATATTACTTTCATTATCACATATTTGTAAATTCCTGATTCTTGATCCTTTTCTCTATAATCTTTTAATTGTAATTATCTTATGTTTTTCTTCTTTTCAACAACCATATTTCAAGTTTTTCTTATAATTATTTCATATTGAAATGTTGCCAAAATCAAAAAGCAACAAAACTATACTTAAGGATGATCGCTGGTCTACTAGTAGATAAATAGGCTTTGAAATAGGTGTTTTAGTCTGAGAGAACATATGAATAGTAAGCAAATAAGCAAGAAAAAAAATATAGGTTCATGTGCTCATTTTAGAGCTATAAGACCTTGAAAATTTGCAGGAAATGGGTTTCTCTGGATTTTACATTGTCTTTGCATTGACAACTCTATCTCTCAAAGATGTATGAAAAAGGATTTCATAACATTTTGTCAAATGCCATTTTAAGGTTTATATGATTGAATTATAAAAGAAAAAGTGGGGATTCCTGGGCAAAAAAATTCATGTTTAAGAAATGGATAAAACCCGAGGATTCAGAAAATCTGACAAAAAGACCAAAACATGACCAGCGAGCATCCTTAACATCTAACATACTTTTGTTTAGTTTTCCTTTAACCACAATGTTGACATACAAGATGAGTTTAATATGATTGGGAGAGTAGCCGAGCTGTGAAGCTAAGCTGGCATTAGAGATTACTCTGTCACAGGTTATATAGGTCCAATATGGTGATTATAAGAAGACATTAATTATCTAATAAGCAAGATTGAGTTATTTCAACACCAAACAATTACTTTAAATAAAAAGGTGTTAATCTGAATTATCCCAGCTGATAAATAATTACCGTTCCAGGTTAACATTTTTGATTTTGGAAAAGCATAAGTAAAGTCAAGAAATACCAAAGGGATATTCAAAGGAAGGAACAATCGAAACAACTGACATAAGCTGTCAAAGCACGTAATAAAGTTTAAATAGGCATTAGAATAAACAACAAAATGAGTGACAGGTCAACAATGGCATACCAATCAGTCAAAATTACTAAAATGATAGTATCCCGGACAACAAATAACATAAAAGAGCATAAAACGCACATAATCACAACAGAGTCAGGATAGTCTGACTTGGTACAGACTGAGCTTAGACTTTGGTATAATATAGTATCCGTTTTTTTGTTTTGTTTTTTTGTTTAAAAGTTCATTAGAACGATTTTAGGGATGTAACAGCAAAATTATTTATATTAACCTCATTCAAAATATCTTGAGTTAATATGAACTTTTATTACATATCTTATTAATTCTGAACAGGAAACGAGAAACTTTATCAACTGACGCAACAACACAATTATACCCTGCGTATTGAACTAGAAGATTTTGAGAATGAAACGAGATATGCTGAATATAATGGATTCAATGTAGGGAATGAACAGTCTAAATATAGGCTAGAATTCGCCGGTTACACTGGGAATGCGGGTAGGTTGATGTAAGAATAATCTAAAATAATATGAGCATTTCGAATCAACTTGTAAAAAGCTTGTGAGTTCACAAATTACACTCGGAATCTAAGTAGTGTTAAGTAAACATTTTACAATACTATTTGTGATTCAGCGACGAATGAGACCGAAATGTTTTCTTATGTTTAAGGCTATCTATTAAATTTATTATGCCCAGTCAAGTTACAGGCCGAAACATGGAATAAGTTATGTTAATTGTAAAAAGTCTGAGTAGTCATTAAATTTTACCGAACTTCACAGCTTCTTTATGCACACAAGTGTATATTGTAGATGCACAGCTTTTAATGTCCATTCGTCAAGTCAAGATATGATTATATCGTTAAGTATCTCTTTTCGTTGCCAAGGATCATTTTTTTCAGATAGGGTTTACATTGGCGTGTCCGAAGTTTTTAGGTGCCTTTTTCAATATTTGCAGTTACAGGTTACATCTGTGCAATTTATTTTTCAATTCATCCGTTAGATGTTGATAACAATAAGTGAATTTAGTGTCTATAAAGGTTTGGACAACGCCCAAATAATGAAGAAAAAACAATAATTTGAAATATGAAAAGTATATTCAATTTTAAAAAATTGATTAAAGATTGTTTAAAGCAAACAATTTATGAAATCTTAGTAGATTTTTTCAACAATTTTATCGCGTTTAAATGTATGATTTTCATGTCAGTTCCGAAGTATTAGCAACCGATCGACAACAAAGGGATATAATAGGCTCGCTTTACGTAAAGTTAACCTCATGTTACATAAAATACACTTGGGTAACCCTAAACTGGATTAACATTCGCCCTTGACCAAAACTTTCAAAGGAATTATATCAAAAGCAATGTGATTACAGACAACTTTAAGTATGATAAAAAAAAATTCGGGTACACTTTAAGAAGAAGGAATTGTACGATTTAAGTAATCTTATTTTTTAGCTCATCTGACCCAAAGGGTCAAGTGAGCTATTCTCATCACTTGGCGTCCGTCGTCGTCCGTTAACTTTTACAAAAATCTTCTCCTCTAAAACTACCGGGCCAAATTGAACCAATCTTGGCCACAAGCATAATTAGAGTATCTAGTTTAAAAATTATGTCTGATGACCCCGCCTGCCAACCAACATGGCCGACATGGCTAAAAATAGAACATAGGGGTAAACTGCAGTTTTTATACGACCGCAAAATTTTTGCGGTCGTATATTGGTATGACGTTGGCGTCGTCGTCGTCGTCGTCGGCGTCGTCCGAAGACATTTGGTTTTCGCACTATAACTTTAATATAAGTTAATAGAAATCTATGAAATTTAAACACAAGGTTTATGACCACAAAAGGAAGATTAAGATTGATTTTGGGAGTTTTGGTCCCAACAGTTTAAGAATTAGGGGCCAAAAAAGGGCCAATAAGCATTTTTCTTGGTTTTCGCACAATAAGTCTAGTATAAGTAAATAGAAATCTATGAAATTTTAACAAAAGGTTTATGACCACAAAAGGAAGGTTGGGATTGTTTTTGGGAGTTTTGGTCCCAACAGTTTAGGAATTAGGTGCTAACAAAAGGGCCCAAATAAGCATTTTTCTTGGTTTTTGCACAATAACTTTAGTATAAGTAAATAGAAATCTATGAAATTTAAACACAAGGTTTATGACCACAAAAGGAAGGTTGGGATTGATTTTGGGAGTTTTGGTCCCAACAGTTTAGGAATTACGGGCCAAAAGGGTCCAAAATTAAACTTTGTTTGATTTCATCGAAAATTGAACTATTGGGGTTCTTTGATATGCCGAATCTAACCGTGTATTTAGATTCTTAATTTTTGGTCCCGTTTTCAAATTGGTCTACATTAAGGTCCAAAGGGTCCAAAATTAAACTTAGTTTGATTTTAACAAAAATTGAATTCTTGAGGTTCTTTGATATGCTGAATCTAAACATGTACTTAGTTTTTTTTATTATGGGCCAAGTTTTCAAGTTGGTCCAAATCGGGGTCCAAAATTAAACTTTGTTTGATTTCAACAAAAATTGAATATATGGGGTTCTTCGATATGCTGAATCTAACCATGTATTTAGATTTTTGATATTTGGCCCGGTTATCAAATTGGTCCACATTGAGGTTTAGAGGGTCCAAAATTGAACTTTATTTGATTTGTATATTGGAAATTTGCCAAAAACTTTATTGTTAAATTTCTGATTTATATATAAAAGCAAATAATAATGATAAGGCCAGAGATACACACCAAACAGGATGTGTAAATTATTATAATAAGTATTGTGCAATAGCAAGAAATTTTCAATTGCACAGTATTGCGCAATAGCAAGAAATCTTCAATTGCACAGTATTGTGCAATAGCAAGAAATCTTCAATTGCACAGTATTGCGCAATGGCAAGAAATTGATATTTGGGCCCGGTTATCAAATTGGTCCACATTGAGGTTTAAAGGGTCATCAAAAATTGAACTATTGGGGTTCTTTGATATGGCGAATCTAACCGTGTATTTAGATTCTTAATTTTTGGTCCCGTTTTCAAATTGGTCTACATTAAGGTCCAAAGTGTCCAAAATTAAACTTAAATTGATTATTTCTGATTTATATATAAAAGCAAATAATACTGATATGGTTTGAATAGGTAAATTAAAAAAATTTAAGTTCTTAGACCACATTAATTCTGTGTCAGATATTTATTCACAATCCAAAATCAGTGCTGTATCAAGCTTGAATGTTGTGTCCATACTTGCCCCAACTGTTCAGGGTTCGACCTCTGCGGTCGTATCAAGCTGCGCCCAGCGGAGCATTTTATTGTCTTATATCTCAAAAACTAAAGCAATTAGAGCAAAACTGACATGGGATAAAAATGTTCATCAGCTCAAGATCTACCTGTCATGAAATTTTCAGACGAATCGGTTAACCGTTTGTTGGGTTATTGCCCCTGAATTGTTAATTTTAAGGAAATTTTGCAGTTTTAGGTTATTATCTTGAATATTATTATAGATAAAGACAAATTGTAAACAGCAAAAACGTTCAACAAAGTAAGATCTACAAATAAGTCAACATGACCAAAATCATTGATTGGCCCTTACAGGAGTTTTTGCCTTTTAAAGACGGCATGCAGCGTAAAATTTCCTTTAAAGATCTTTTCCTCTCAAACCACTGGGCCAATTGAGACCAAATTGGTGGAATAGTACTTGGGTGGCCCCCTTCCAAAATATATATATCTGGCATCTCCGACTTCCAACCGACATGGCTGCTGTTACTGAAAATAGAAAAAAGGGGGGGGGTGAATTTAAAAAATCTTCTTATATGAAACTAAAAGGACAGTTGGAACCAAAGTTGGCAGTAATGGTTCTTTGGAGGTTCTCTTTCAGAAATATGTCCAATCAACTGGACTGTTAACCAAGATGGCCGCCACAGCCGAACTTAGTTTAACATAGGGCCCTATGGGAAAATTCATTGAAAAATCTTCTTGTCTTAAACCACTTGACCAATTGGAACCAGACTTGGCAGCAATGGTCCTTAGATAGTCCTCTTACAGAGGTATGTCCGATTACCTAGACTGTCAACCAAGATGGCCGCCACAATTGAATTTAATTTAACATAGGGCCCTATAGGAAAATTCATTGAAAAATCTTCTTGTCTGAAACCACTTGACATATTGGAGCAGGACTTGGCAGCATTGGTCCTTAGGAGGTCCTTTTTCAGAAATGTGTCTGATTTCGTAGACTGTGAACCAAGGTGGCCGCCACAGCAGAACTTAGTTTAACATAAGACCCAATGGGAAATTTGACTGTAAAACTTAAATTTTTAGGTTTGCTCAAGGTGAAAAGTTAAATCCAGGTGAGCGATACAGGCTCTTGAGAGCCTCTAGTTTAAATTTAATCGCCTTGTGTTCTATTTATATAACTATTTTACATCTGTATGCACTATTATTTTTCAGAGATTTATTTTTTATATGACTGCAAATATTTCGGGACGTATTATGGTATTGGCCTGTCGCCGTCGTCGTCGGTAGACAGCTAGGTGTTCGCTCATTTACTATTGTTCTATTGATCGTATCCTTGTAATATTTTAACACAATATTCTCCCCAAGGAAAATACAGCTTTGGATTGATTTTGTAAAATCTGCCCCTCCCTTTTTTTATTGGGATTATTGAGGGTTTTTTGATAATTTTAGTGTAATTTTTTAAATCTTTATCCGATTTTTATGATTTTTCGTTTTAATGTCCCTTGATTTAAATGGAAAAGAATTTACTTCATTTTGATTGGTGCGTCTAATAGTATGTCAATGTATGTCTATCTTTTACAGTTTTTGAGATATAAGATGTTAAAAGGGCCAAGGAAAGCAATGTGGATTCATATGTAATTTGTTTTTACCAAATTCTTATCGGATTATTGTTTAAATTAATCTTTATGAGTGGTCTCATAATTATGTTAACAATCTTTTATTGTTTTCGAGAAACAACTGATCAAAGTTGGTAATAGATATTTCCAGTATTTGCGCCGAAATCGAAACCAACTGGTAACTACATATCCATTTCTGATTAAATTTTATATTTCAATAATCCTTAAACCAAAAAATCAGTTGACATACTACTGAAATCAGTCATCAAAATGAATTAAAAGAAAATATCTGCATTAAAAATCATATGTTGTCCCCAGTATTAGACGTAAGAGCATTTCATTGTTTGTATTATGGTTTGTAGGTGATAGTTTAACTCGTCAGAATGGAATGAAATTTTCAACAAAGGACCAAGAGAACGATCCATATAGCGGGGGTAATTGTGCTACTATGTTTAAAGGAGGATGGTGGTATGAAAAATGTCATGATTCAAATTTGAATGGACAATATTTGGCTGGAGAACATTCTACTTTTGCTGACGGAATAAATTGGAAAACGTGGCGAGGACATCATTATTCTCTTAAGTCAACCAAAATGATGATTCGAAGGTTATAAACTGAATGATAGTTTAATGATCGGTCTGTTCATACGTCCGCTAGCTAGTTTCTATTGTACCAATTTATTTCAAATAAAAATATATTCATTCCTATATAAAATCTCAACAAAACTAATGATACTAAGTTTACTAAAAGATATTTCATGCAGTATAAACTGACAACAAATAATATAAATAAGTAATGTTTTATTAGCCCAACAGAAGGGGCCCCTGAGGGCATACAACATATCGTTAAACACAAACAACAATTACATATACCGTAAAAAATTTAGCGCAGTTACAATAGTTTTACATATCATATTGACGCTGCAGTCAACCAGAATATCAGACTATGCATATTAATTTTCACTGTTTGGTGAATGAGTATTTCTCACAAGAAAGCAACTACTAATGTATAGTTGCGCAGACGAACCAGGATATTCGTATCCTCATTGTTTAAAATCCCATATAAATTGTCTTTATCACTTAATAATGAAAAATTATTACATAATTTTGTAATGTCACGAACAAAGTTTAACCTATCAAAATTGTACAATGGACACTCTAAAAGAAAATGAAATTCATCTTCTATTTTAGACATGTTACAATGCATACAAATTCTTTCTTCTCTAACTAATTGTGAACTTTTACCATCTTTGTTTTTCTTTTTCTCATATCTGCCTGTTTCAATGCGAAGCTGATGAGCACTAACCCTACATTTTATGACAAGACTTCGGTTCTTAAAATTGAGAGCATCTAAATATGACTTTCTTTTGAAACAATCCTTTAATTTATAACATGCCAGAATTTAAACCATTATTTGTACACACCTCCCAGTACTGTAAAAAAATTCTAATATAATTTTGGATAAATCTCTTCAATTTATGTTTACTCCACGTTTAACATGAATTTAGGTTATTTCTAAGCTTGTTAGCGAGAAAATGTATAGTAGAGTAGCATCAGTTTTACATTCCTCGTATGCACATTTCATAATATTGCTGGGTTTGTTTTCTAGTCGGTGCCAATATAGGAAGAGGGAAGGTATCAAAGAAGAAAAGAGTGGAAATCTTCCCAGCTCCGAAACTACCCCCATATTGATTGTTCTTTCATTGATTGATTGATTGATTGAATATAGCTTAACGCCGAGTTGGCGATATTGCAGCCAATTTCACGGCGATAAATTTTGAAATGGAGGGAGCTGATTAAAATTAAATACAGCATCTAAAGCCAATAGACTATTTACACATAAAATATTAATGACAGTATAAACATTAAAATACATCTGTGACAAAACGTTACAAAACATTTCCAATACCACAGACTTGCAAAATATCACAGAAACGCTATCAGACAAAAACAATCAATAAATTAATACAAGTCAAAACATATAACAAATTAAAATTCTAGATAAGGACTATAACCAGGAATACAGCCAGACAAACTATATTCTCGAGTATAGTCCCACGTCCTTTAAATATTGTAATATACGGATCCCAGCAACCTTTGTAAATAAATCTTTCATATTGTTAACTGTGTAGTACCGAAAATAATGTCGGATTTAACTACACATTTAATTAAAAGATGTTCAATACTATGACTACATTGGCAAGGTACACACTCGGGGGGGGGGGGGGGGGGGGGCTCACATTCTAAAATAAAAGAGTGAATCGTCCTCGTGTGGCCAATACGACATCTAATTAAAAAAACGTGATTGCGTTTGCCAGAGAAAAAAAAACATTGCCAACAATTGCCTCAATAGAATGTAATTTATTGTCTGTGAGCAGATCCCATTGGGACTGCCACAGACGTAACATATACTTAAAAATCAAAGGTTTAAAATCAGTATATGGCACTGACACATAGTAATGGGGTCGTCTAAAGCATCCTTCGCTATCCTATCTACAACTGTGTTTCCTCTTATACCAATACGACTTGGTATGCAGAAAAAAAAATTATTTGTTTACCCATATGGACAAGCCTTTTAATTCAATAATATGTGAAATTAAAGGGTTTTTATACTTTTGACTTTCTATAACCAATAAACATGAAAGAGAATCTGAACAAATTAGAAAGTTTTGTTTATCAGATCTAATGAATTTCAAGGCAAGAATAATAGCTCTTGCTTCAGCTGTAAATATAGAACTGGAAGATGGAAGACTGAGGGTTGCTGCTCGTTGTCCATAAACAGCAGCAGCAGCTACTCTATCTCCGTCTTTTAACCCATCAGTATAAACTGTATCAAAAATTAATTAAGGTTTGGGTATAAGCCAATGTGACGATGGAAGTATAGTTACAGGGGCTATCTCATCCAGTTCGATTATTGAACCAGAAATGTGCTGTTTCATCCGGATACCAAACTTTCGATCAAACAATTCAGAAGACTACAACCGGCCTTTCTCTCTTGATGGACTCAAAAATTCTCTGGCAAACGCCCATGATGATGGTCATTATAAACTTTTGAAACACCTTCCTTATACATGTTTCGAAACTCTTTTGAATCTCCTCAATAAAGTATGGGTAACTGGTGACTTGCCTTCCATATGGAAGCAAGATACAGTTATCCCCATTCCAAAACCTGGGAAAGATCATTTTGAATCGTCGAATTATCGGCCAGTTGCCCTCACAAGTTGCGTATGCAAGACAATGGAACGGCTGATCAACGACCGACTTGTCTGGTTTCTTGAGACGAATGGTTTCCTGTCCAATATACAGTGTGGATTCCGGCAGGTCAGAAGCACGTTAGATCATCTTGTTCGCTTTGAGTCTTTCATACGCAACGGGTTTGCTAAAGGTGAACACGTGGTGTCGGTCTTTTTCGACCTTGAAAAAGCATACGACACCACTTGGAAATATAAAAAGACTTAAATTATATGGGGTTGAAAGGTAGATTACCCTCATTTATTGAAAACTTTTTGTCAGACAGACCGTTTAAAGTCAAGGTTAATACTACTATGTCTGACCCTTTTGAACAAGAGATGGGTGTTCCTCAGGGAAGTATCCTCTCTGTTACTCTATTCAGTATTAAAATAAATAGTCTGGCTAAAACATTACAAAAGAATGTTGAAGGCTCGCTTTATGTTGATGATTTTCTTATGATATAGAGGTAAACATATGAACAACATAGAAAGACAACTACAGTTATCTTTAAATAAAATGGAAAAATAGGCTATGGAAAATGGTTTTAAATTTTCCAACCTGTTTCCAAAATGTACAACAATAGTACCATTTATGTAGGTTGGGTTCAAGAAGGCGGTGGCTTATGAGTCAATCGTGTAGAGGACAGTTGTTTCGTCGGGTAACCTCCCGCACGAATGTTGTGTCCATATAAAAGTACTCTGCGAGTATCTTGCCCTTGTAGCTCTAGTGCCTGTCGCAAATGCAGCAGGTATACATCGTATTGGTGCTGCTCCGAGGCGGGCGGGGAACAAGGGCAAGGAAACAGTATAAAATTACCATGGCTTCTCCACAAAACCCCTAAACACCAACATGCTCTAAATATTTAGTCTTGACAAGTGTAGATCCGAAAAAACCATTAACCAAAATTTCACCTTTCGTTCTCCAAAGGTCAATACATGGTTGTGCAGGCACCGTTCAAAAAGTTTCTAAAATGAAAAATGGAAGTGTCCTGATCGAATGTTGCAGGCAACAACAGTCAAAAAATCTGCTCTCTTTGACTACAATTGGCAATATCCGGATCTCCGTTACTCCTCACAGAACATTTAATTCGTGTCAAGGAATAATCAAAGACCGTGATCGTGATTTGGCTGAACTTTCTGATGATGAAATTCTTGAAGAACTTAAATCACAATACGTTTCGAAAACAAAAAAGTTTTACAAAACATTCTGATGGCAATATCATTAAATTAAATACTTACCTCCTAACTTTTGACCTTTCAGTTGTACCCAATCACATTTACCTTGGGCCCTACAGAATAAGAATTGACACTTACGTACCGAACCCTACTCGTTGTGTCAAATGTCAGAAATTTGGACACGGTAGGAGTTCTTGTAGAGGTACGGAAGATGTGTCAAATGTTCTGCAGAGGGCCATTCCAGCTTTGAATTTGAAGGCCAAATTAAATTTGCAAATTGTGGTTTAGATCATTTGGCAAATTCTAGAATTTGTGAATATTATAAAAAAGAATTTGAAATTCAAAACATAAAAGCTGAAATTAAAATTAGTTATCAAGAAGCTCGAAAAATTGTCTCTGGTTCAAATAACTCATCTTTCACAACGCACGCAGACAAAGTAAAAGTTTCACCTTCCACTAGATCTTTTCAAACACAAACAGTATACACTTGGCCAAACAATACTGAACTTCCTATCCGTACTTGTGGTTTAAATTCTAAGGATACAAATTCATCATCCAAACCGTCTAAGTCATCAAATTCACCACAGTCATCTTTACCTTTAAATTCCCCTGACAACAAACAGACTTCCAAACCACAACAAAATTCTTACACAAAATTCACAACAAACATCCTCGTCATCACAGAAAGGATCATCGGTTGGAAAAACCAATAACAGACAGTTATCAAGTCGCCTTCCTAAAACAGACAATAAAATTGGTAAAATTTAATGTTTCAAAAGGAGAATTTGACGATACCAGTGATCATTACGAAATGGATGTGGAATCGACAAATGATTGTGAATCTACAATCTGGGGTGATCCTTTGGATAAGGATTCACCTCCCTCAAATACCACCTGGAAGGTTGTTGGTGGGAGGAATCGCAGTCATTTCCCACGTGAACGGCGGAATGCGAAATTATCCCCCATCCGACCACCTCGAAAATGAAAAGTATCATTCAGTGGACTTGTCGGGGTTTGAAAATTAATCTCATTGAACTGTTGGTACTTATACAGACAATCCTGCCTGTTGCATTTTGCCTACAAGAAACTCATTTAAAATAAAATGATTGCATTAATGTAAAGAACTATTCTTTATATACTACGCATGTTGCAAAGGACGAAAGAGCTGCTGGCGGCTCCTCGATCCTAGTTAAAAATAACGTTATTCACAGTAGAATAAAATTAAATACAGATCTGCAAGGAGTCGCTATACGCCTTTCTCTTGATAAAACTATAACTCTATGCTCTATTTATATTCCTCCCAATACAAATTTAGAAATGCGTCAGCTTAGACATTTAATAGTCCCATTTTAAATTATGGGCGATTTTAATGCTCATAATCCAGTTTGGGGTAGCACCTCATTAAATGATAAAGGCAAAAAATTTGAAAATATTTTAAACCAGGAAGGATTGTGTATATTTAATGATGGGTCAGATACTTACCTTCATCCAGGAAATGCTTCTTACCCTGCTATCGATTGAACTATTTGTGACCCTTCTCTTTTGCTTGATTACTCATGGCGGGTCCATGACGATCTTTGCGGAAGTGATCACTTTCCAATTATTTCGGAAAATTTGTTTCCCTCGTCATCTGATAGAGCTGCTCGCTGGAAATTTGACAAGGTAAATTGGCCTTTGTTTGAGCAGATCTGTCGGAACGAACTTACAAATGAGCTTTTCTAAAATGTAAGTGGCCCAGTCCTTAAATGTAAGGAGATTTTAGTATCGATAGCTGAGAGAACTATCCCAAAAACCTCGACAAATCCGAAACAACCCAGCAAACCATGGTTTGATGACGACTGTGAAGAAGCCAAGAAAAACAGAAAAAAAGCCGAACGACGGTTCAACTTGCATCCTACCTCTGACAATTTAAGCACTTTATGTATATTCCGTTCTAAAGCACGTAGAACATTTAAACAGAAGAGACGAAAGTATGGGCAGAACTTCGTTTTCAAATTAAATTCAAACACACCAATGAACAAAGTTTGGAACTTCATACAAAAGATTAATGGCAAAAATGGGAAGACAAATCCTCATCACAAAACAGACGATCAGACACTTTTAACTTCAGAAAAGGAAATCTGTCAAAATTACTCTGCGAAATTTCAACGCATAAAAAACCGCACTAACAAAACTAAAATCAACGTTCGATCTAACAATTCTGAAGACTATAATTGTACTTTCTCTTTGGATGAGCTTAAAAGTTCTCTGTCGAATGCCCATGTGGCCCTGGTGATATTCATTATAAGCTTCCGAAACATCTCCGGATTCTTCTCTGCAAACACTTTTATATCTCCTCAATAATGTCTGGGAAACTGGTGACTTGCCTTCTATTTGGAAGCTGGCCACTGTTATCCTTATACCTAAACCTGGGAAGACTCATTTTGAACCGTCGAACTATCGGCCAATAGCCCTCATGAGTTGCGTCTGCACGACAATGGAACGGATGATCAACGACCGCCTTGTTTGGTTCCTCGGGACAAACAGTCTCCTGTCAAATATACAATGCGGTTTCCGACAAGGCAGAAGCACGTTAGATCATCTTGTTCGCTTCGAAAGTTTTATTCGCAACGGGTTTGCTAAGGGTGAACAAGTGGTGTCGGTTTTTTTCAATCTAGAAAAAACCTACGACACCACTTGGAAATACGTTATTTTAAAAGACCTAAATGATATGGGATTGAAAGGTAGATTACCTACCTTTATTGATAATTTTCTTTTAGACAGACAGTTCAAGGCAAAGGTTAACACCACCATGTCTGACCCTTTTGAACAAGAAATGGATGTTCCTCAGGGAAGCATTCTCTCTGTTACTCTCTTTAGTATTAAAATTAACAGTCTTGCTAAAACCTTACAAAACAATGTTGAAGGCTCTCTTTATGTTGATGACTTTGATTTGTTACAGAGCCGAAAATATGAACACTATAGAACGCCAATTGCAGTTATAACTTAATAAAATTGAAAAATGGGCAATAGAAACTTGATTTAAATTTTGCGAATCAAAAACTGTGTGCATGCATTTCTGTAATAAAAGACATTTGGATCCAGACCCTGAACTCAAACTCTACAATGTACCTATTAAAGTAATTCCTTGGATTACTTTTTTGACAGTAAACTAACCTTTCTACCCCATATCAAAATGCTTGAAGGCATTGGATATTTTAAAAGTTGTTTCTAGCACTGACTGGGGTGCTGATAAAAACAATTTGTTAAATTTACATCGATCACTTGTACGATCAAAACTTGACTATGGTTCCATTATATATGGATCTGCTCGCAAATCCTATATAAAAATTCTAGATACTGTTCATCACCATGCTCTACGTTTGGCCTTGGGGGCCGTTCAGAACGTCTCCTGTGGAGAGTTTATATGTAGAGGCGAACGAGCCGTCTCTTTATGACCGTAGGATAAAACTTGGTTTACAATACTTAAACAAGCTAAAAGCATATCCCTCGAATCCTGCCTACGACTGTGTTTTCAATCCTCTCTATGAGGAAATATTTGAACAATATGAAAATAAAATTTCTGCATTTGGTATTCGGATGAAATCACATATTTCTAGTTCTAACGCAAACCTTGATGAAATAGCCGAAATCAATATACCGCAATCGCCGCCTTGGCTTGTGCCAAAACCTACCTTTTTATTTGACCCCAGAAAGCATAAAAAGTCTGAAACGAACACAGCTTTAATTCAGCAACATTTTGCATAAATTAAATCGAAATTTGAATTTCATAACTGATGGATCGACGGACGGGGACAAAGTGGCTGCGGCTGCAGTCTATGGACAGCAGGCAGCAACTCTCCGTCTTCCATCCACCAGTTTAATTTTTACTGCTGAAGCCAGAGCCATAAATCTTGCTTTAAAGTTTGCCAGAACATCTTGTTATGATATTGTAATTATTATATTTATTTATCTTGGCCTAATTTGTTTTGCGTAGCCTTATAACATGTATACTATGTTTACATAATACTTATAGTTGTTTACCAAATAATGTTATAACTGCGCAGTTTAGGAATCACTGGAACAATAATGGATACTGGTGGAATGACTAGAACTTTCTATTTGACTTACGTAATAATTATGGTGTGATTCGAACTTCTACCGTATTCCAGAAGTTTCCGTTCTACAGTATATATACGGACAAGAAAGTTAGACTTTCAGAACATCATTTATCGGACCACAGATAGACATTCTTGTGTTCTCAGCTGTTGGATTTATTTACGTTTCACACATCATCCTCGACATACTTTTATTTGCGTTGCATCATACTAGATTGTGACTAATTGGATATAATATTCCGTTTGGATTCAGGCAACAGTGACTAGAATTCCGGATCAAGAAAAAAAAGGGTTTTGAACAGTTAAGTTGACATTTTATTTTTGTGTAATACTTTTTGTAAACTTGTATATAATAAATCTTGTTAAATTTTATTATTGATTTGTGTCTTTTGTTGGCTACAATTTAAAGGTGATTTCGGCCGTAACAATCTGAAAAACCGAAATTTCTTATTTGTTCGGATTCACTTTCATGTTTATTGGCTATAAAGGTAAGAAATATAAAAACCCTTTAATTGCCCACATTATTGAATTTTACAAAAGGCTTGCTTAAATGGGCAAAGAAATCATTTTTCTCTGGATACCAAGTCATGTTGGAATAAAGGGGAACAAGGCGTAGATAGTTTAGCGAAGAATGCTTTAGATGAACCCATTACTAATATGTCGGTGCCTTACTCTGGTTTTAAACATTTAATTTATCAGTATGTTTACGTCTGTGGCAGTCCCATTGGGATCTGCTTGCAAACAAAAAATTACATTTTATAGAGCCAACTGTTGGAAAAAATGTTTGTTTTTTTCGGCAAATGCCGACGAGACCAAGTTGTTTTAACTAGATCTCGCATTGGCCACACCAGGACGACTAATTTTTTTATTTTGGAGAATGAGCCGCCTCCTGAGTGTATTCCGCTTCAATGTCGAAATAGTATTAAACACATTTAATTGACTGTGTAGATAAATCCGACATTATTTGTCGGTACTACATAGTCAACAATATGAAAGATTTATTTACAAAGGTTGCTGGCAACCGTATTTTACAATATTTGAAATATTTTGAATAGAGTCCATAAAGTTTAAATTTGTTCATATGTTTTGCATGTTATTTTATTTAATAGCGTATCTGTGATGTTATTTTGCAAAGTTCGTCTGTGATATTATTTTACATATTGAAAGTTTGTGACTACAAATTTTTAGACTACAGGTTTGTAGTGTCCCCTTTATGCATATATAATAATATCTATTAATTAATCCAACGTGCACGTGTATCCAGGTAACCCCCCCCCCCCCCAAAAAAACAAAAACAAAAACAAAAAACAAAACAAAACAAAGCAAAACGAAAAATTAAAATATATTCTGGTTTATCTGAGCAGCAGCGAATCTTACAGTAGTCCACACATGTGGTATTTATCAACTATACAAATTATAATTGGTATGACATTTTAATTTGAAATAATGTGTTTTCTTTCAAGTGGTACTGATAAGAGCTTAAATCATTTTGATGCGAATTCTTGGGTTTAGATGTAGGACTGAATTGCATATTTTCGAACAAAGTTAGGGCACGCTGACAAAAGGTTTTTATGGTGTGCTTTTTATTACCCAATCACACTTTGCTTCATTGGATCGTAAAAGATCCTAACGTGGTGTTTTTCACAAGGCAAGGACCAAGTTGTCTTCAAAACAACATGGCGCTCAAGAGCAAAACAATTCCACAAAATCTAAATAAACACTAAGGGATAAACAAGTAAAACGGATATATCCATGTAAGGTACATAGTCTGGCTTTCCTGGCGCATGTGATTACTCTTTGTTATAGATCTGATATTAAATCAAAGCACACACATAATAACAACACAAGGAAACGAGTCCCAGATCTATAAATAATCCGATCTGATGGGTTAGGGCATGTTTTAATCAGTTTATCATATTCTGCCCAAGTCCGTATGTCATCATTCACCCGGGTATGTTCAAATATCACTTGAATGCTGGGATTTTAGCTTGGGATGTGCAAATAAGGTTTGTTCACTCCAGTCGTTATACATGCAAAAACCCTCATATTTTGTACTAAGTACAAATGTATATGATAATTCCTATTATAGTAGTTAGTGAAATCTGTTGTAAATGTATGCTAAAGAATAAATATCTTAAGTACTTTGTGACTTAGACTTCGTCGGGTATATGGAAGTGATCAAATGTGTTATCCATTTTAAAATATTAAACCTTTGACGGATTTATTTGTATAGAAAGATTGAACAAAACTAAATTCACTTAATTATTTATAATGTATAATTACGATTTGTGGTACTCCTCTCCGAGCCGATTCACATGTATGAATTCGAAATTAACTTTCAATTATAAAGTAGTAATTTTAATATCAACATTAGGAAACGCTCTACGCACAACATTTATTTTTAGCAAATCTGTTCTTTGGTCTCTTGTTCCGAATTTAATGTAATGTATTGTAATTTTAAGATTAATTGATTGTTGCTTAATGTCCAATGGCAAATACCCCCGTGTGGGTCCAGGGGACACTAATAGAATAGGCCCACAGCTCCTCGGCTTGGCGTAAGAGGCCCCTAAAGAGGCGACATGTTTGCCGTGTGTCGCAAACCCGTGTCGGTAATAGGGAGTGTTCCTGGATGGCCGGAAAAACGGTTCCGATCACCATCTGGGGCACAATCTTTACCAAGACGGGAGGCCGGATGGACCCGATTCGGTCAATCGGCTGGTCACATCAATCCCTTTTTTATAGTTTATATCTGATTTTTTTCCTTAATATTTTGTCAACATAATTGCTGAATTCCTGATTTATTGGATTGGTGTTGGCTTATGGGTCAAACCTTAACAGGCTCAAATATTTAACTTTAGATAACCTATTTATTATTTTTTGTTGCTTTATTTTATTCTTTTCCTCAAAATTTATAAGCAAGTTCAGTATTCTGTCTAGTTTTAATATCATCTATTTTATTAATTTTGGATTATCATAATCAGCTCAAGTTTTGGCAGAATGGTCCCGGTTCAGCCAACAACTGGTCATGTCTAGCCCTCTGCGGTTTTTCTCGTGGTTGTCTGAAAAGGCCCAGATGAACCCTTTATGAAACCGAGATACACAGGGTTGGGAAGGTGGTCTGCTGCTGTATCGTTTGAGGTTGATGTTTGGGTTCTGGGGTCTTGGATGATAACCACTGACGGAGGCGCAGAGAAGGCGGTGGCTTATGGGACAAAGCTTCCTCGGCTTAATGAGGCCACATGTTTGCCGTGTGTGGATACCCGTAAGGATAGAGGACGGGATCCTGGTGGTTGAAACACACCACTTTGGCCCTTACTTTATCTTAAACGGGCGGTCGGATGGGCCCGGTCCTGATCAATCGGCTGGTCACGCCAAGCCCTTGAACTTGACCTGTTCCAAAATGTACAACAATAGTAGCATTTCTATAGGTTTGGTTCAAGAAGGCGGTGGCTCATGTGTCAATCGTGTGGATGTTACTTTGGGCGGTTGTCTCGTCAGGCAACCCCTGGCACGAGGCTTGCGCTCATTAAAAGGTACTCCATGCGAGTATCTTATTCTGGTAACCCTGATGCTTGTTACAAATGTGGCAAGCATACATCGTTTTGATGCTGCTCCGAGGTGGGCGGGGAGCTAGGATAACGAAATTTATATATATCACCATGGATTTTCAACAAAACAAACCAAACAACCAATCAACAAATCAATGTAAACGGAAACTCGACACCAGCGATGATGAACCTTCAGCAAAATTACCGAACACTTTTTCAGACAACTTTCCAAAATTTTTAGTTATATCAGCAGTAAATAGTGAAAAACCAGTCACCAAAATTTCTCCTTTTGTCATCCAAAAAACTCTACAAGGTTATGCCGGCCAACTTAAAAAAGTCACAAAAATGAGAAACGGAAATTTGTTAGTTGAATGTTTTCGATCCCAACAGTCTAAAAACCTACTCTCTCTCACAACAATTTCTGATATCAACATCTCCGTTACACCTCATAGATCACTGAACTCTTGTCAAGGTGTCATTAGAGACAGAGACCGCGATTTAGCTGAATTGACAGAGGACGAAATATGTGATGAACTGAAATCCCAGAATGTATCAAAAGTTAAAAGGTTTACAAAACGGTCTGAAGATAAAATTATTAAACTGAATACTTATCTCATCACTTTTGACTGTATCCGTGTGCCTGAACATATCTTCATAGGTCCCTACAGAATAAAAGTTGACACCTACATACCTAACCCTACTCGTTGCTTCAAATGCCAGAAATTTGGGCACGGTAGGATTTCATGCAGAGGTATTGAAAAGTGTGTCAAATGTTCTGTAGAGGGCCACTCCAATTTTGATTGTGACGGCCACGTTAAATGTGTAAATTGCGGACTAGATCATATGGCCAATTCCAGAAACTGCCAATTTTACAAAACAGAGCTTGAAATTCAAAAAACGAAAGTAGAAAAGGGTTTAAGCTACCAAGAAGCTAAAAGACTGGTCTCTGCCTCTAATAACTCTACTCAAGCCACCTCATATGCTGACAAAGTTAAATCATCGAAAACCAATAGATCTTTTGCTACTCAAACTGATTACACATGGCCTGTTGAATCAGAACTCCCAGTTCTTCTTTCTCAATCCAATTCCTCGAAAGGGAAAACTTCACAATCTACACAGACTAATTCATCACAAACATCTAGTTCTCTATCTACAAGTAATCAACCAAAACCATCAGCTAAACACAGAGCTTCCACATCTTCAGATAAGAAATCTCAAAATCCACCGTCTTCACAGAAAAACACAAGATCCTCGTCTTCTGATAAATTAAAAAACAAACAACTTTCTAATCGCCAAACGAAGGCTGACAAAAATTTTAAGTTCAACAGGTTCAGAGATTTGTGCTCAGAGTTTGACGACGAAGTCGATCAAGACTCTGACCAAATGGATACAACTCCCACTGAAAATATGGAGTCAATCTGGGGTGATCCTTTAGTTCCATCGAAGGATTCTCCTCCATCAGCGATTGACTCCCGAGGTTCGGGTGGCAGGCGCTGTAGCTCGAACGAACGATCAAAAAAGGGTTACTCCCCCATCCGTCCACCTAAATAATGAACAATATTATTCAATGGAATTGTCGAGGTTTAAAAATCAATTTAATTGAACTATCCTTACTTATCCAAACATTCATTCCTGTTTCCTTTTGCCTACAAGAAACTCATTTAAAGGAAAACGATCAAGTAAATATTAAAGATTATTCTCTGTACAGTACCCATGTTAAAAAGGATGAAAGAGCTGCTGGCGGCTCTTCTATCCTTGTTAAGAATGGTGTAATTCACAGTCAAATAAATCTAAACACTGACTTACAGGCAGTTGCAGTTCGACTTTCTCTGAGTAAAACTATAACTTTATGTTCTGTTTATATTCCTCCTAGTTCTTCCTTAAATGTTTCTCAACTAAAATCTTTGACAGATCAATTACCTGCTCCATTTCTTCTTATGGGCGATTTTAACGCACATAATCCTATATGGGGCAGTAACTCTTTAAATGATAAAGGCAAGAGGATTGAAGATTTTGTAAATCAGGAAGGGCTGTACATTTTTAATGATGGATCAGACACCTACCTCCATCCAGGGAATGGTGCTTATTCCGCTATTGATCTAACATTATGTGACCCTTCGTTATTATTGGATTACTCATGGCGAGTCCATGATGATTTGTGTGGAAGTGACCACTTTCCAATTATTTTGGAGAATCTCTTTCCAACTTCCTCGGAGAGAGTTGCTCGCTGGAAATTTGACAAAGCCAATTGGCCTTTGTTCGAACAACTCTGCCGAGATGAACTTAGAGAAGATACTTTCGACAGTATTAGTAATCCAATTCTCAAATTTAGCGAAATGTTGGTATCGATAGCGGAAAGAACCATTCCTAAAACCTCGACAAATCCAAAACAACCCAGCAAACCATGGTTTGATGATGACTGTGAGGAAGCGAAGAAAAACAGGAAAAAGTCCGAACGACGGTTCAATTTGCATCCAACCCAAGGTAATTTAAGTAATCTCCGTATATTCCGTGCGAAAGCACGTCGAACATTTAAACAAAAGAGACGAAAATCTTGGCAAAACTTCGTCTCTAAAATAAATTCCCATACACCAATGAACAAGGTTTGGAATTTTATTCAAAAAATTAAAGGAAAAAACAGGAAAACTAATCTTCACCATCTCAAAGATGAACAAACTCTTTTGACATCTCAAAACGACATCGCTCAAAAACTTGGTGAAACCTTTTCTAAAAATTCCTCTTCTCAAAATTATTCTCAGGAATTTCAACATATTAAAAACCGAACAGAAAAAACTAAAATCAACTTTCGATCAAAAAATTCTGAAGACTACAACCGCCCTTTCTCTTTGGATGAAATCAAAAACTCACTGGCAAAAGCACACGACACAGCATGTGGTCCTGATGATATTCACTATAAACTTTTGAAACATCTTCCTGATACTTCTTTAAAAACTCTTTTAGATCTGCTCAATAATGTCTGGGAATCTGGTGACTTGCCTTCCATCTGGAAGCTACCCACAATTATCCCTATTCCAAAACCTGGGAAGGATCATTTTGAACCGTCGAATTATCGGCCAATTGCCCTCACAAGTTGCGTCTGTAAGACAATGGAACGGATGATCAACGACCGCCTTGTCTGGTTCCTTGAGACGAATGGTCTCCTGTCCAGTATACAGTGCGGATTCCGGCAAGGCAGAAGCACGTTGGATCATCTTGTTCGCTTCGAATCATTTATACGCAACGGGTTTGCTAAAGGTGAACATGTGGTGTCCGTCTTTTTCGATCTGGAAAAGGCGTATGACACCACTTGGAAATATGGTATTTTAAATGATTTAAATGATATGGGGTTGAAAGGTAGGTTACCTACATTTATCGACAACTTTTTATCTGACAGGGAGTTCAAAGTCAGGGTCAATACAACATTGTCTGATCCGTTTGAACAAGAGATGGGTGTACCCCAGGGAAGCATTCTCTCTGTTACTCTCTTTAGTATAAAAATTAACAGTCTTGCAAAAACCTTGCAAAACAATGTCGAAGGCTCTCTTTATGTTGATGACTTTTTGATTTGTTGCAGAGCTAAAAATATGAACAGCATAGAACGTCAATTGCAGTTATCACTTAATAAAATTGAAAAATGGGCAACAGAAAATGGATTTAAATTTTCCGCATCAAAAACTCTCTGCATGCATTTCTGTAATAAAAGAAAATTACATCCAGACCCTGAACTCAAACTCTACAATGTACCTATTAAAGTAGTTCAAGAAAGGAAATTCCTTGGGTTACTTTTTGACAGTAAATTTACCTTTCTACCCCATATCAAAATGCTTAAAGCTAAATGCTTGAAAGCATTGGATATTTTAAAAGTTGTTTCTAGCACTGACTGGGGTGCTGATAAAAACATTTTGTTAAATTTATACCGATCACTTGTACGATCAAAACTTGATTATGGTTCCATTATATACGGATCTGCTCGCAAATCCTATATAAAGATTTTAGATACTGTTCACCACCAAGGCCTGCGTTTGGCCTTGGGGGCGTCAGAACGTCTCCTGTGGAGAGTTTATATGTAGAGGCGAACGAGCCGTCTCTTTATAATCGTCGGATAAAACTTGGTTTACAATATTTCACCAAGCTAAAATCATATCCTTCAAATCCTGCCTACGACTGTGTTTTCAATCCTCTCTATGAGAATATATTTGAACAACATGAAAATAAAATTCCTCCGTTTGGTATCCGGATGAAACCACATATTTCGGGTTCTAACATCAACCTTGATGAAATTGCCCCCATTAATATACCGCAATCACCACCTTGGCTTGTACCCAAACCTATGTTTATTTTTGACCTTAGAAAACATAAAAAGTCCGAAACAAACCCTATTCTTATTCAGCAACACTTTGCTGAAATAAAATCTAAGTTTGAATTTCATGACTCTATTTATACTGATGGGTCGAAGGACGGAGACAAAGTAGCTGCCGCTGCTGGCTATGGACAGCAAGCAGCAACTCTCCGTCTTCCATCCTCCAGTTCCATTTTTACTGCTGAAGCCAGAGCCATAATTCTTGCTTTAAAGTTTGCTAGAACATCTGAAAAACTTAAATTTCTTATTTGTTCAGATTCACTTTCGTGTTTATTGTCTATCGAAGGTCAGAAGTATAAAAACCCTTTAATTGCCCATATTATTGAATTTTATAAAAAAAAAAAAAAACTTGTCCAAAAGGGCAAAGAAATCATTTTTCTCTAGGTACCAAGTCATATTGGTATTAAGGGAAACGCAGTCGTAGATAGAATAGCGAAGGATGCTTTAGAAGATCCCATAACTAATATGTCAGTGCCTTACTCTGATTTTAAACCTTTAATATACAAATGTTTTACGTCTGTGGCAGTCCCAGTGGGATCTGCTCACAGACAATAAATTACATTCTATAGAGCCAACTGTTGGCAAGAATGTTTGTTTCTTCGGCAAAAGCCGTAGAGACCAAGTTGTTTTAACTAGATGTCGCATTGGCCACACCAGGACGACTCATTCTTTTATTTTAGAGAATGAGCCGCCTCCTGAGTGTATTCCCTGCCAATGTCGACATAGTATTCAGCATCTTTTAATTGACTGTGTAGATAAATCCGACATTATTAGTCGGTACTACACAGTCAACAATATAAAAGATTTATTTACAAAGGTTGCTGGCAACCGTATTTTACAATATTTGAAAGACGTTGGACTGTATTCAAGAATATAGTCTGCCTGCATTCCTGAATAGAGTCCAATACCTTTAAATTTGTTCATTTGTTTTGCATGTTATTTAATAGCGTATCTGTGATATTATTTTGAAATTTCGTTTGTTATTTTGCAAAGTTTATCTGTGATAATATTTTACATAATGAAAGTTTGTCTCGTATTTGTTTTATTGTTTTATTTTCTCCTTAAATATTATTTGTAGATAGTTCTTTTGTTTTAGATAGTATTTGTTTTAATCAAACTTAATATAATTAGTTCTCGCCGTGATATGGCTTAAATGTCGCCCACACGGCGTAAAACAATATTCAATCAATCAATCAAACCAATGGCAAATATTACATGATTCTTCAGGACAAGAACCAGTTCAATTTATCAAAGAATTCAAATAGAGTGGGACAGGACACAAAGGGGAACCAATTTTGACTGCCACTGTAAAAGGAGGATGGTTGGGTAGGTTCGGATAATTTAGCCTTTTGTAGCGGCAAAAGCCTGGTCTTTTTAGAATACAGAAGGCATCTTTAGCATGCAAGGGAGTGTGGAATTCTCCAAACACGTTACCCGCAACCTGGCGACGGGCTAGGCATGTCTAAGGGCGGAGGTCGAGTGATCACAGGTGCCTAGATGATTAATTAAACTACAAGTATTATACAAGTAAATAATGAAATTAATAATTATTATAAGTCCTGTGAGTCTTCATAACTGCACTCCTGGCTTTTTTTCCTGGAACAGAATAAGCCGTCCTTTGATCTGATTCTCCGGTATTTTCAGCAGCATCTGCTTGCTACTGGCTTTCATCCCCGAAAAAAACTGTCATTGTGTCTGGTTCCCCGGTATCTTCAACAGAATCATCCGCCAGAAAATGTTACTAGTTTATAGATCATAAACTTGTAAATATAACCTCCAGTACTATGGATAACCAATAAATAAATATGTTAAAATCAAATGGAAAGACTAAGTTTGGTTGCAGGTTTACTAACAAAGTGCGAATTTCCCAGGCTACATGAACAGGAATTAGAGCGAATAAATTGTTTCTAGTCAAGTCGCCAAAGGACAATTTTACAGTGACTAAAGGCACCGACTAAATCATCACATTTTATTTTACTCTTCAAATCTCTGAGTTCTGCATATATAATTATATGATTAGATTTTCACCTGAGGGACCGCCTCGGTGGTTTCCTGGTAGCGTGCTCGCCCCGAGTGCGAAAGGTCGCGGGTTCGATCACCGGCCGGGTCAAACCAAAGACATTAAAATTGGTATTTGCTGCTTCTCCGCCAAGCACGCGGCATCTAGGAGTAAGAGCAAAGACTGGTCGGCTCGGAGTCAGTATAATGTGTCCGAGTGAGGTGATATATCTTCCTGCGAACAGTTACCTCGTAAGTTAGCACATTAAAAATCCGACTTAGCGTGTTGGTCTAGTACAAAGCAGGGATCATATTCATTATCATATCAACATGTTCTCGTCCTGAAATGCACCTGGTTGCCACTGGACGTTAAACAATAGTTCACCCACGTCAACTGCCTTGTACTGTACTAGAAAAAAGGGATTGCCAATTTTCCTACCGAAGGTCGGTGGTTCTCTCCGGATACTCCGGCTTTCTCCACCAAGAAAAAAAAGCCGCCGCGAAATAGCCAAATGTGTTGAAAAACGGCGTAAAACCCAAATTAAACAAACAAACAAAGAATAAAAACTATCATCATGATCCTCTTCATGTAAACCATTACTTAACAAAATATCGAAATATTCTTCCCCTTCTTCTGTTAATGCGTGGTCGTCGTCAATATGATCAATATAGTCATTCAGTTCTGAAATATATATTTATTGAAGCACGACTGACCATTTTAGATTAGTTCGGCACTTGTAAAGAGGCTCTGTAAAGTTCAACATTGTCTAATTAATTGTTAACTTTTATGTAGTCTTAAGCAGTCTTGATTAACTACCAGGCAATATATATTGTTTTGATCTTCGTTTGATTTTGTTTGAAATATTAACACCTGAAAAAATCAAGACGATTATTCATTGATTTGTTATAGAAATTACCAGTATTTAGCAAAATTTAAAAAAAAATAGAATTACTAAGTGTTCACTCCTTGTATTGCACATGGAAGATCTTCGTAGTTGAGATTTGGCTTCCTATTTGGGTATTTTTGGTTATGAGTACTTCTTGTTTAAAATAAGTTTGGTTTTTGGTCTTCCAAATGTTTCGGTGTTAATGCTGCTGATAATAGGAACTCCTTGAAATGCGTCGTATACAGCATAGTATAAAATTACTATATCTAATATCATTATCTTTGGATTTTTATTATTTTTAAATCTCACAACAAAAAGTGGCCGTTTAAGATCGAAACTAACTATGTTACAATGCCTTATACATACCAGATCTAAATATAATTGTACAGTTTAGTGACTGATTTTCCGTACTTAATTATCATTAATTTTGAATTATATTTTTAGTTAAAAGTTCCAATGTGATCATAGTAGTGGAAAATAATTTCTCAGCACAATACAATGTACAATAATTAAATATTCTCTTTCAGATTTCTACTTGATTTGAAAATTGCACTACATTTTTAAATTTTAATTATCTAATTTGTAATTAGTATCGCTAACCGACGTAATTATCAGCGCCGGAGTAGTTTGAGACATGTACAAGAGAAAAAGAATACTCAGCATACGTATACAGACGTAGTAGTGGTGCAGTAGTGAATGGAATGACTCATCGGCCTTAAAAATTAAAAGAGGTGCAGTCTTGAAAGAAATGATTTATAAGCATAATGGCATAATTAGCTGGAGTTTTTACTTGTATGGCTGAAAACTACATGTCTTGAGGAAGAAAATCAAATATTTGTAGTTATTCTAACGAAAGTCTGTGTATTATGTTCAACGGCCAACATTACACGTTTTCTACTATTATGATGCTTTTCTCAATAAAATTAATATTATGCGCAAATGCTGAATTCAGTGAAAATGTGTTTAGTATTTATAAGGATCAGAAGATAGTCTCAAACTCTAATAAATTGATAGGTAACTTATCACAACAACAATGTACCGTTTCCTGTCTGACTTCAGATAAATGTTTTGCAGCCAGTTATAACCGAGAGACTATGGAATGCTTTCTTGACTTGTCTGAACAGTGTACATTTCAAAGGGTTATGACAGAGAAGTGGATTGTGTTAATAAGAGACGGATTTCGTGAGTAAATATAACTTTAGATATTTACAGCTTCTGTTGAAGAATATCTATTGTTAGCAGGGAATAAGTAAAACTCAATTTGAAAGGGATACTTAGGCATTCGTTAGTCTTCGAGCACAAATTCCCAGCGATTCATGAACGTCAGGTAATAATCACCTCTACACTTTAAACATATAGATGGATTGATTGTTTACTGTTAAGCTTCAAAAGTCAATTAATACGACGAGAAATCGTAATGTAAGTATAAACCCTGCTTTGCGGAACCATATTTTTATGAACTAGATAAAAAGGGTACAGCCCACAGGAAGAAATGCCACCCCATTCAGACACATTATTCTTTCTGACTCGGAGCCGCCAAGACTTTACTCTTACTCCTAAATGCCATGGACAGCAAATACCAATTTTGAAGTCTTTGGTTTGACCTGACCGATGATCGATCTCCCGAACTTCCTCTCTGGAGACGATAACGAGACCACCCGGTGGTTTTTCAAACTTAAAAACTTAAATGATTTTCAGACTAAAAAATGTCATTTATTCAATATTCGGTTTATGTTATAACTTTATATGGTAAATGCATTCTCTAATGGATTAAAAGGACGCGACGGGTGAATTCTTTTAAATTTTCTTTCAAGAATTGCCACAAGACTGCAGCGATGTCTGCTGTGAAAATGGGATATATCACATATACCCAACCTCGACTGGTATGTATGGATTTGATGTTTACTGCAACCGTGATACCAGTGGACATTATTGGACGGTAAGAGACTACAATCTTTTAATTTTTTTTATAAAACGTGCGTATCTCTGCCCTAAGATAGTTTTGGCTTTACCCTTTTGGTCGTTTTGGCATTTTTTTTTAAAATTCGTTCAATTTGTTGTTTTGTTTTCCAAATGTGCACATCTTGTGCATTAAGACCATAAACAATTATGTTAGTACATGTTATTTTATGCAGCCAGTTTTTATTGGCGGAAAATTGGTGACCTTTGGTCGGGAAACAGGCAATAAGATCGCAGTCAAAAAAAATAGAATAGGCCCACAGCTCCTCGGCTTGGCGTAAGAGGCCCCTAAAGAGGCGACATGTTTGCCGTGTGTCGCAAACCCGTGTCGGTAATAGGGAGTGTTCCTGGATGGCCGGATAAACGGTTCCGATCACCATCCAGGGCACAATCTTTACCTAGACGGGACACCGAATGGACCCGGTTCGGTGAATCGGCCGGTCACATCAAACCTTTTATAATACTTGAAATATATATTTTTTTTTCCATCAAATGTTTTCTCTAAATTCTAAATTCCTGATTGGCGGATTGATGTTGGCTTATGGGTCACACTTTCAACATGCTCAAATTATTTACCTTTGAATTTGGCATTTTATTCTTTTTCGTTGTTTGTATTTAGTTTATTTTCTCTAAGTTCTTCGCTGTAAAAGATATTGTATTTCATAGATTTCACTATTATTTAGTTTCATTTTCATTTTTGGTTTACAATTTTCCTACAACCTGCTCAAGAATGGCTGGATGGTCCCGGTCCAGCCAAAAACTGGTCACGTCTTGCCCTCTGCTGTTTTCTCGTGGTTGTTCGAAAAGATCCAAAGGAGCCCTGTATGATACCTAGGATGGGTGGTAACCCTGTATCTAGGTTGATGTTTGGGTTCCTGGGTCTTGGAAGATGACCACTGACGGAAACACAGAGAAGGCGGTGGCTCATGGGGGAAGGCTTCCTCGGCTTAATGAGGCCACATGTTTGCCGTGTGTGGATACCCGTAAGGATAGAGGACGGGATCCTGGTGGTTGAAACACACCACTTTGGCCCTTACTTTATCTGAAACGGGCGGTCGGATGGGCCCGGTCCTGATCAATCATGCCAAGCCCTTGAATCTAACCTTTATCCAAAATGTACAACAATAGTACCATTTACAAAGGTTGGGTTCAAGAAGGCGGTGGCTCATGGGTCAATCGTGTAGATGTTACTTTGGGCGGTTGTCTTGCCGGGCAACCCCTGGCACAAGGCTTGCGCCCATTAAGAGGTACTCTATGCGAGTATCTTGTCAGTGTATCCCTGGTGCTTGTCGCATATGCGGCAAGCATACATCGTTTTGATGCTGCTCCGAGGTGGGCGGGGAGCAAGGGCAATGAACCAACAGAAATAACCATGGAGTGTCTCAATAAAAAAAACCAAAATCCCCCAAACCTTCAGTCAACATGTTCTAAAAGGAAAAAAGAAGAAAGCGATGATGAAGAGCATACTTCAAAAGTTCTAAATTCTGATTCAGGAAAGTTTTTTAAATATTTGGTACTTACTAGTCAAAATTCGGAAAAGCCTCTCTCCAAAGTTTCACCTTTTGTTTTGCAAAAATCTATTCAAGGCTGTGCTGGCAGTGTTAAAAATGTTACAAAATTAAGATCTGGCAGTATACTTGTAGAATGTTTTCGGCTTCAACAATCAAAAAATTTGCTTTCTTTGGATATTATTGGTACTGTTCCTATTTCGGTAACTCCTCACAGGACATTGAACTCTTGTCAGGGAGTTGTTCGCGATAGAGACCATGACCTTGATGAACTTACTGAAAATGAAATCTGCGAAGAATTAGAATCTCAAAATGTTTCAAAAGTCAAAAGATTCACCAAAAAAGTTGATAACAAAATCATTAAACTTCATACCTACCTCCTCAGTTTTGATCTCCCGAAAGTTCCTGACCACATCTACATTGGCCCCTACAGAATTAAGGTTGACACATATGTACCGAACCCTATCCGTTGTTTCAAATGCCAGAAGTTTGGACACGGTAGGAGTTTCTGTAAAGGTGCAGAAAAATGTGTCAAATGCTCTGTAGAGGGTCACTCCAGTTTCGAATGTGACGGACAAACAAAATGCGTTAATTGCGGCGGTAATCACATGGCTAATTCCAGAACATGTGATTTCTACAAAAAAGAACATGAAATTCAAAAAATTAAAGCAGACAAAAATATTTCTTACCAAGAAGCACGTAAATTGGTCTCTGTCGCGAATAACTCGCCTCAAAATTCTTCTTATGCTGACAAGGTAAAAGGACCTCCAACAACAAGATCTTTCTCTGTTCAGACAGTTTTTACATGGCCACATGACACTGAATATCCAGTACTTGTTTCTGAATTTGATCCATCCAAACCAAAATCCAGTACTCAGACTTCCAGTTCTTCGCAAACATCAGCCTCATCTCTACCTTTTAACCACTTTGAGATGGCTGATATTTATCTCAACTCCAGTGTTGATAAAATGATGCACAAAGAATTTGGAAGAAAACTCGAAATTTCATCAAACGCTGCTAAGAACGCAAAAGCACAAACCCCAACACAAAAACCTTCTACCTCCAGAAATCAGTCTGCACAACAAAAGTCTACTAACAAACAGTCATCACCTCAAAAGTCTTCAACAAAACTGTCATCACCTCAAAAGTCTTCAACAAAACAATCATCAGCTAAACAGTCTTCATCACAACAAAGAACTCGTTCCAACTCAACAGAAAAGACCAAACTTAAACAAAACACTGATCGACTTAAGAAGGCAGAAAAGCACTTGGTCAAATTCCAAACGCTGTCATCAGAGTATGGCGATGATGACAGTCAAATGGATATAACCCCAGATGATTCTTCTGAATCTATCTGGGATGTCCCAAAACCAAGTGCCTTTGCTGGGAGGAACAGAAGTTGTTCCCCGCAGGCAGGGCGAAGCTCCAGATTCTCGCCAATTCGTCCGCCTAAAATATGAACAACATTGTACAATGGAATTGTCGGGGTTTAAAGGTTAATTTAATTGAAATATCTTTACTTGTCCAAGCTTTCCTACCTGTTGCCTTTTGTCTCCAAGAAACTCACTTAAAGGAAAACGATAATGTAAATATAAAAAATTACTCTCTTTACAGTACTAGAACTAAACAGGATGAACGGGCTGCAGGCGGCTCTTCGATCCTTATTAAAAACAACGTCATTCATAGTCAAGTAAATTTAAACACTGATCTCCAGGCAGTTGCTGTTCGCCTGTCACTTAACAAGACTATTACATTATGTTCTGTGTATATCCCTCCTAACAAAAACTTGGAAATTAGTACACTCAAAACTTTGACGGATCAGTTACCTGCCCCATTTCTTCTTATGGGTGATTTCAATGCTCACAATCCTATGTGGGGCAGTAACTCGCAAAACGATAAAGGCAAAAAGATCGAAGATTTTTTAAATCAGGAAAGCTTGTGCATTTTCAATGATGGATCTGATACCTATCTCCATCCGGGGAATGGTTCTTACTCTGCTATCGATTTAACAATTTGTGACCTTTCGTTATTACTGGACTTCTCATGGCACGTCCATGGTGATTTGTGTGGAAGCGACCACTTTCCCATTATTTTGGAAAATTTATTTCCAACGTCATCCGAGAGAGTTGCTCGCTGGAAATTTGACAAAGCCAATTGGCCTTTGTTCGAGCAACTCTGTCGAGATGAACTGAAGAAAGATACTTTTAATAATGTTATAAAACCAGTCCTTAAATTTAGTGAAACGTTAGTATCGATAGCTGAGAGAACCATTCCTAAAACCTCGACAAATCCAAAACAACCTAGCAAACCATGGTTTGACGATGATTGTGAGGAGGCAAAAACAAATAGGAAGAAGGCCGAACGACGATTCAATAGGCATCCCACCCAAGATAATTTAAGTAGCTTCCGTATATTCCGTGCAAAAGCGCGTCGAACATTCAAACAAAGAAGACGAAAGTCTTGGCAAAACTTCGTCTCAAAAATAAATTCCCATACTCCAATGAATAAAGTTTGGAACTTTATTCAAAAACTAAACGGTAAAAACAGGAAAGCCAATCTTCACCATCTAAAAGATGGACAAACCCTTTTAACAGCAGAAAATGAAATATCTCAAAAACTTGGTGAAACCTTTTCAAAAAATTCTTCTTCTCAAAATTACTCTCCGGAATTTCAACGTATCAAAAACCGAACCGAAAGAACCAAACTTAACTTTCGATCAAACAATTCAGAAGATTACAACCGTCCTTTCTCTCTTGATGAACTAAACAATTCTCTGGCAAAGGCCCATGACACAGCATGTGGCCCAGATGATATTCATTATACACTATTGAAACACCTTCCTGAAACGTGTTTAGAAACTCTTTTGGATCTTCTCAATAAAGTATGGGTAACTGGTGACTTGCCTTCCATCTGGAAGCAAGCTACCGTTATCCCTATTCCAAAACCTGGAAAAGATCATTTTGAATCGTCGAATTATCGGCCAATTGCCCTCACAAGCTGCGTGTGCAAGACAATGGAGCGGATGATCAACGACCGCCTTGTCTGGTTCCTTGAGACCAATGGTCTCCTGTCCAATATACAGTGTGGATTCCGGCAGGGCAGAAGCACGTTGGATCATCTTGTTCGCTTCGAGTCTTTCATACGCAACGGGTTTGCTAAAGGTGAACATGTGGTGTCGGTCTTTTTCGACCTTGAAAAAGCATACGACACCACTTGGAAATATGGAATTTTAAAAGACTTAAATGATATGGGGTTGAAAGGTAGATTACCCTCATTTATTGAAAACTTTTTGTCAGACAGACAGTTTAAAGTCAAAGTTAATACTACTATGTCTGACCCTTTTGAACAAGAGATGGGTGTCCCTCAGGGTAGTATCCTCTCTGTTACTCTATTCAGTATCAAAATAAATAGTTTGGCTAAAACATTACAAACGAATGTTGAAGGCTCGCTTTATGTTGATGATTTTCTTATATGCTATAGAGGTAAAAATATGAACAACATAGAAAGACAGCTACAGTTATCTTTAAATAAAATTGAAAAATGGGCTATGGAAAATGGTTTTAAATTTTCCAACTCCAAAACAGTATGTATGCATTTTTGTAATAAACGAAAATTGCATTTAGACCCTGAACTTAAAATTTATAATTCTACCATTAAGGTCGTTAAAGAAACCAAATTTCTTGGTATTCTTTTTGACAGTAAACTTACCTTTCTACCCCATATCAAAATACTTAAGGCTAAATGCTTGAAAGCATTAGATATTTTAAAAGTTATTTCCAGCACTGACTGGGGTGCTGATCAAAATATTTTATTAAATTTATACCGATCTTTAATTAGATCAAAACTTGATTATGGTTCCATTATATATGGATCTGCTCTGCTATAAAGATTTTAGATACTGTTCACCACCAAGGCTTACGTTTGGCCTTGGGGGCGTTCAGAACATCTCCTGTGGAGAGTTTATATGTAGAGGCGAACGAGCCGTCTCTTTATAACCGTAGGATAAAACTTGGTTTACAATACTTGACCAAGCTCAAAGCATATCCTTCAAATCCTGCCTACGACTGTGTTTTCAATCCTCTCTATGAGGATATATTTCAACAACATCAAAATAAAATCCCTCCATTTGGTATTCGGATGAAACCACATATTTCTGGTTCTGATATCAACCTTGATGAAATAGCCCCTATTAATATACCTCAATCGCCACCTTGGCTTATACCCAAGCCTAAATTAATTTTTGACCTCAGAAAACATAAAAAGTCTGAGACTAATCCCATTGAAATTCAGCAACAGTTTGCTGAAATTAAATCAAATTTTCAAGGGTTCGATACCATTTATACTGATGGATCAAAAGACGGAGATAAAGTAGCTGCTGCTGCTGTTTATGGACAACGGGCAGCGACTCTTCGTCTTCCATCTTCAAGTTCTATATTTACAGCTGAAGCAAGAGCTATCATTCTTGCCTTGAAATTCATTAGATCTTCTGATAAACAAAACTTTCTAATTTGTTCAGATTCTCTTTCATGTTTATTGACTATAGAAAGTCAAAAGTATAAAAGCCCTTTAATTTCACACATTATTGAATTCTATAAAAGGCTTGTCCATATGGGTAAACAAATAATCTTTTTCTGGATACCAAGTCATATTGGTATAAGAGGAAACACAGTTGTAGATAGGATAGCGAAGGATGCTTTAGACGACCCCATTACTAATGTGTCAGTGCCATATACTGATTTTAAACCTTTGATTTTTAAGTATATTATACGTCTGTGGCAGTCCCAGTGGGATCTGCTTACAGACAACAAACTTCATTCTATAGAGCCAACTGTTGGCAGGAATGTTTGTTTCTCTGGCAAAAGCCGAAGAGATCAAGTTGTTTTAACTAGATGTCGCATTGGCCACACCAGGACGACTCACTCTTTTATTTTAGAGAGTGAGCCGCCCCCTGAGTGTATACCCTGCCAATGTCGACATAGTATTGAACATCTTTTAATTGACTGTGTAGATAAATCCGACATTATTTGTCGGTACTACACAGTCAACAATATGAAAGATTTATTTACAAAGGTTGCTGGCAACCGTATATTAAAATATTTAAAGGACGTGGGACTATACTCGAGAATATAGTCCGTCTGACTGTATTCCTGATTATAGTCCTTATCCAGAATTTTAATTTGTTATTGTTTTGTCTTGTATTAATTTATTGATTGTATTTGTATGATAGCTTTTCTGTGATATTTTGCATGTCTGTGATATTGGAAATGTTTTGTTACTTTTTGTCATATATGTATTTTATTGTTTATACTGGAATTAATTTTATTTGTAAATAGTCTATTGGTTTTAGATGCTGTATTTAATTTTAATCAGCTCCATTCCATTTCAGATTAGTTCTCGCCGTGATATTGGCTGTAATATCGCCAACTCGGCGTTAAACAATATTTAATCAATCAATCAATCGCAGTCAAAAAATGTATTACATTGATTCATTGAAGCATATTTTAATGCATATAATGCCCAGGAGGTTTTCGAATGGTAAATAGATTTTAAGCTGATTATCAGGCTAAACATGCTTTCACACCAGATTTAAAAAAATAAAAAAGCAAATAATAAGAACAAATTCATATCAAATAATGTTTGGTACATAATTTTAAATTAACGGTAGGTTGAATTTCCATCGCTTCACTGTACATCTATAAAGATGAGAGGAAGATGTGACAATTTACAAGTCTAACTAACCAATGCTACAATTTATGATAAAAAATTTGAAAGGCAAGAAAACCTGGTTCTGGATATTATTTGCTAATAACCGCGTCATATTCATTTTAAATAGGACAAATATACCAGGGTATATCCCATGAAAATCGGTTAAGCTGAGAAACGAAGACGCCATATGCAGGCGGTGCTTGTATATTGCTACTCAAGATGGGAAAATTAACAATAGGAAAGTTGAAGTCAACACGTTTGTCATAAAGTTTTGTCTTCAAATGTCTCTCATAGTCTATTTCAAGAAATAAATCCAAATAGGAAGCGGATTTTGTGTATCTGTAGTATCCTTAATTTCAAGCTCACTGGGGTAGATAAGATGTAGAAATTTGTCGTTATTTAACGACAACATGTCATCTATATAACGAAAAGTGAAATTAAATGATTGGGCTAGTTTCTTTTTGTTTTCACCCTTGAATGAAGTCCGCTTCATATGAGTACAGAAACAGATCGGCACAGGAGAGGAACACAGCTGGTTCCCATTGGAATGCCAATTGTTTGTTGAAACATGTGAAACATAAGACCGCCAAATTCAACACATATGTTGTCTATGAGAAAATCTAACATGTTTATAATTTCATCTTCAGAATACTTTTTGTCAGAATAAGAGTGGTTCTTCACGAAATAAGCCTTTTCTCTACCTAGAACAAGAAATATACCTGAATATTTCTTGAAATAACATTGATGAACTAGTTGCTTTAAGCGATCTTTTAATTTAGAATGCGGTAAGTTTGAAACGCGTCGGAGTTATCAATACATTATAGATCTTAAAAAAAATACCCAGATTAGTCTCTTTGTCAGGTGATCCAAAGACGTATTGATGGAGTAACAGATTTCTACCGAGGATGGAATGAGTATAAAGTTGGATTTGGCAATCTTCAAAAAGAGTTTTGGCTAGGTAGCATCACTTTGTATATTTGTTTGTCCTGTATTGTTCTAAGTCTCTTGTTTTTAATTGATTTATTTTTGTTTTTATATTTGTAATATTTGTTCTCTTTGATACTAGTAAGCATTTCTTTAAGTGTATTCCGTGCCAAACATCTTTAAATTGACTGTAAAGATATATAATCTGTTGGTATAACAGTCAATAATCTGAAAAGAAAATTTACAAAGTTTGCCGGCGACCATCGTTTGAAATATCTTATATCTTAAGGACGTTGAAATCTATTCGAGAATATAGTCTTGAACTGAGCTTTCGGATACAGTCCTCATCCAGTAATTTGCAATATTTACCTGTTTTAAATTTATTTGACTGCCATTATTTATGTAGCGTTTCTGATACAATGTGTTTTTATTTGCTAAAACTCATCTGTGATAATTTTCTTTTGCTACTTTTTGTAACATTCCGTCGTTTGGTATTGATTTTATTTGTAAATATTCACCTTTATTTTAGTGTTTACTTCATTGTACTTCACACTATTCCACCAAGTTATGACTGCAATATTGCCAACACGGCGTAAAACTCCAATCAATTAACCAAACAAAAACATGGATAATAGGAAACGTCGAAAATAACAAAGCAACCTAACTGGCAGAACTCCGGACAAAAAATGAAACAAAAGAGCACAAAACATTAACACCAACAACAGAATCAGGAGAGTTCAACTCGGTACAGACACTGAAAAGTGATGGGGTTAAATTGGTTTTATGGGTAGCAAAACCTCCCCTTATCTATCCTGACACTGGTGTATTAAACATACTGTAAAAACCAATACAGTATGATTACCAACGAGATGACCGCTCGCTAGAACTGCAAAATTATTGTGGACGTTACATAATTTAGATAGCAGAGTCAGATTTTGCTCGTTTTTACTGTAAACCCCTCATTGAAATCTTCAGTGACAATATTGCAGCTCTGTCATATTTCCTCTTCTGTCGTTGTCTTAAAAATCAATACAAGCACTGTTTTTAGGGAAGATATATGATGAGGGCGTTTTTATGTCCGAAAAATTCTTAATTACCAGATATGGTTATTCATGGGCAAACTGTCGTCTAACATCAAGAAATAGTCTAAAGTCATCAAAAAGAGTCGCAACAAGAGCTAATTATAACGCGTTTGAGAAAATTACCAAAAACCCCTAAACATATATGAAATTTGTTAAATTAGAGGCGTAAGTGTCCTAGAATAAAGCAGCCAAACATTTTTCAATTTAAAAATAATATTTTAAAAATACATTTTTTTTTATCAAAATTCATTTTTCCTTTTCTTCCAAATTATTATTAATGAAACATTAAGATATGTACAGTGATTTTCATTTTCTGTTTAAAAGTATCAAAATGAAATTCGCATTCCATTGTCAATTTTCGTTTGAAAATTAGCTTTTTCGATTTTCAGTTTTCATTTTCCTTTTTCATTTTAAATTTGTTTAGAAAATTGAAAAATGAAATTTGCAACTCAATGTTCAATTTTCAAAATTTGAAAGTGAAGTAAAAAAAAGAATTGAAAATTAAACTTAAGGAGTTAAATAAAGTATTTTTTCCTTTAATTGCATTAAATATGCAAATCATAAATGTCTATTCCGAATTAAGTTTCATATCTATACCGATATCGTTGTAGTATAGCATTATTAATTTTAATTATTTAATTATTAAATGGGTATCAAACCTGTAGTATATTCGAATCGATCGAGGCCAGCTTTATTGCTATACAGATGATCGAGGCCGAATATACGCCGGTTTCGTTGATGCATGATCATGAGCGCAAATCACATGCTACCGAACAGTCCTCTTGGTTCTTGTACCATGCTTTTCAAGGGGTAAAAAGACTAACTTTAAGAGAAGATGACATTAATATATTTTAAGATAGTGTACCGTAGTGGAATTATCGACAGTTGGATTTTTTTTTTTAAATCAAAATGTTTTCACAGGTCTTTTTATATAACAAAAATATATGATTTGTTGAACAGAACGATACTTTTCTACGTTTCTCCTCGTTCGTTTTTCTGTAAAACCCTTTCATCAAATATTTTTATGTCTCAGCAGGAAATGACAAACTGCATCAATTGACACAGCAGCAATCTTACATCCTACGTATTGAATTAGAAGATTTTGATAATGAAACTAGATATGCTGAATATAATGGATTTGAGGTGGGAAATGAAAAGTCTAAATATAGACTGCAATTGACTGGTTATACTGGAACTGCAGGTGGGTTGATTTAAGAATATTTTACTATTCTATCTGATTGTACCGTTCTATATCTTTTCAGATCCATTTTTCATGTGAATGATCCGCGTCCTTAGTATATTCCATACCAATGTCAACACACTGTTAAACCTTTTTAAATACAATACAATGATTTAGGTTAAAAATGATAAAAAACATTCAGTAAAATAGATAAGTGTACTTAAACGTTCATCACATTTTCTCATTAAAAAACCATAAATAATTAAAACTACCACAGAGCGGCCTAGGGCGTTCACAGTTGGCGGACAGGGGAGGCCCTGTCGTTTGAGAAGGTATGGCATTCTAGTCATAATATGGAAAGTCTGATCAATAGTGGGTAACGTGTTTGGCAAATCCACGCCCTCTGCTTGCTTACGACCCCTTCTATAGTTTTCGAAAGAGAGTAGGCTGATGCCTAAATTTTCCGGCCCTACCCAATCATCTACCCTTTTTAGTCGCTGACATCTGTTCCCCTTTGTGTCCCGTCCCACCATTATTTGAATAATATGTTGAAAAAAGCATGAAATATTTGCCATTGAACTTTAAGCAAAGAGAAATCAATCGATAAATAATGAAAACACTTTTCATACAAAAATTGAGGTTAAAACAACATATAGCCGTATTTTGAACTAACCCTTAATCTTAACCCTTCCCTCGGCTAAATTGAACCCTACCTAACCTTAACCAAACCATAGCTAACCATGTATCTGTTTGTATTATGGTTTGTAGGTAATAGTTTATCTCGTCATAATGGAATGAAATTTTCCACAAAGGACCAAGATAACGATGCCAATAGCGGGCGTAATTGTGCTACTATATATAAAGGAGGATGGTGGTATGAAAAATGTCATGATGCAAATCTGAATGGAAAATATTTGGCTGGAGAACATTATACTTTTGCTGACGGAATAAATTGGAAAACGTGGAGAGGATATCATTATTCTCTTAAGTCAACCAAAATGATGATTCGAAGGTTATAAACTGAATGATAGTTCAATGATCGTGTCTATTCATACGTCCGCCAGCTAGTTTCTAATGTACCAATTTATTTTAAATAAATATATTCATTCCACCTATGCTGACGGAATAAAATGGAGATCATGGAAGGGATACAAGTATTCTCTAAAGGCAACTAAAATGATGATTCGAAGGTTGTAAACTGAACATAGTAACGATTTCTATTGCACCACCTTATTTTAAAAAAATTAATTCATCCTTGTACATTTTATACCTTAACTCTATACAGTGTTACGGATTGTGTATCTGACATATTAATCAGGTTGTGAGATATACCCATAGGTAAAGATTTTAAAGCGACTTTGAGGAGTAAGAACAATAAATTTAAAGCGCTCTTTACTTTGTTATGTATCATGTTAAAGTTATCCATTATCCCACATGTTTTTTTCCTATTGTTCTTCGGGTTATTTCCTGACAAAACACAGTTTGAAAAATTATATAGTGTGTCGTCCATTTGTTCGTATTATCATCATGAATTTTGTTTTTCTTGACTTTTTTTCACTCTTTGGCGTATTTTTCTTTGAAGACCGTTTGCTTGTCTGTAATAAACACCCGTTTCGATCTTTTTATATCAAAATTTCTGTTGAAACATTGAATTGTGATTTCAAATGCACTTTACGACAACACGTGTGTTATCTGGTAGCAATAATCTAAAACTGCAAAAAACAGGGTCGGTTTTGTTAGACATGTTAGATGTTAATTGTACTAACGAAATAGTTCGTTGGTTGGACGTAGCTCAAAATTCCAATAAAATTAAACAACTGCACAATGACGAACATATTGTTTTTCGCTGGTACAATTGTATTATTGCGTGCTTTTAATTACCCAATAACAAGTTACTTCTTTACATCGTAAAAGATCTTAACGAGGTGTTTACGACAAGACAGGCACCAAATGGTCTTCAATTGAACACGTCCGAAAGTACAAAGCGTCCATAAATTAAACTAGAGGTAGGGCTTTAGGGACGACAGCTATACCCGCACCCAACATTCATTTGTGAAGAAACATTTTTAACATTTTCAGTTTCCATTGCATCACAGTTTGCATCTGTAAAAAATAACCTTTGCAGAGATATATCACAACCCACTATTGCTGTAATCTAACTTTTTGGCCTCTTTTCCCTTTTTGGCCCATTAAGGTAAGGTTTGCGCTCTTCCTGGATTTTTATAATTATAATATTGTAGTAATGTGACATATTTATTTGTTCAGGGAGGGATCGTCTCTTATTTCCTGGCATTTTTATGAACATCGCCCGTCTAGTTTTTTTAAGAACAGCTCAGAATTTGGATTTTTGGTAGTTTTGTCACAGTGTATTTATTTTACTATTTTCAAGAAATAATTTATGTAAGCATTAAAACTATTAAAGTTTTTAATGAAAATTGTAAAAATGATTCTGTTCTAGATATTATTTATCAAATCTGCATGAAAATTCAAGAAAAAATCACGAAAACGCAACATTTTAACATTTCCGTGCAAAAATAGAAACGTTGTCATGTCAGGGCATAATTTTTGTCCCCCGCCGGAACGCAATGCGGGGACATAGAAATGCCGGGCGTCCGTTCGTCCCATTGTAAGCGCTCTTATGCCCAATTCATTTGCGGATTTTGATGAAATTTTTATGTAAGACTTGTTTTGATAGTATCTAGACCAAATTTAAATTCGAATGTAGTAAAACAAAGTGCTAAGCAAATATTATGTTGGATCTGTTTAACTTTCATCGTTGCGCAATGTAGCGGTATATTAAACTATAAAACATGCCTCATGCATGGCATGTGTGTTTTTTTTTTGGTTCTTTTTTGTTTTTGTTTTTTGTTTTGTTTTGTTTTTGTTATGTATGAAAAATAATAATAATAGTTTTCCCTTTTTATATTCTAAATGGAAATAAGAAAAAAAATCAAATAATAAATATAATAGTCTGTAACCTGCGTGAAGGAAAACTTCCCTCAGCTAACCATATCCCTACCAAATCATAGCTCTCCAGTACAAGAGTGGGCGCTAAAGTAGATGAAGGCCAGAAAATCAATAGACATTTTTATTGAACTAATGCCCCCGTGTGGGTCCCGGGGACACTAATAGAATAGGCCCACAGCTCCTCGGCTTGGCGTAAGAGGCCCCTAAAGAGGCGACATGTTTGCCGTGTGTCGCAAACCCGTGTCGGTAATAGGGAGTGTTTCTGGATGGCCGGAAAAACGGTTCCGATCACCATCTGGGGCACAATCTTTACCTAGACGGGAGGCCGGATGGACCCGATTCGGTCAATCGGGTGGTCACATCAGTCCCTTTTTGTAACACGTATTTATATATTTTTTTCTCCCCAAACTGATTAATCAAATTCCAAATTGCTGTTTGGCGGGATTGGTGGTGGCTAATGGGTCACAAACTTTAACAAGCTCAAAATTTCTTTACTTTTGAATTAGATCTTTATTTATTGCCATTATTTTTGTTTTATTATTTTCTTAATATTCAAATCTAAATTATGCCTCTCATTTGTATCAACTGTTTAAAATGTCCTTTTGGTTTCGCATTGGTTTTGAAATATTTAAACAACCAGCTCCAAAATTGGCTGGATTGCCCCGGTCTGGCCACTTACTGGTCATGTCTTGCCCTCTGCTGTTTTCTCGTGGTTATTTGAAGAGACCCATATGAACCTTTTATGACACCTCGATACCATGGGTCGGGTTAGGGTGGTATGCACGTATCGTATGAGATTGATGTTTTGGTTCTGGGGTCTCTGAAGATAGCCACTGACGGAGGCAGCGGAGAAGGCGGTGGCTAATGGGGTAAGGCTTCCCCGGCTTAATGAGGCCACATGTTAGCCGTGTGTGAATACCGGTAAGGATAGAGGACGGAATCCTGGTGGTTGAAACGCGCCACTTTGGCCCTTACTTTATCTGAAACGGGCGGTCGGATGGGCCCGGTCTCGATCAATCGGCTGGTCACGCCAAGCCCTTGAATATGATCTTATATAAAACTGCAACAATAGCACCATCTTTAAGATTAGTTCAAGAAGGCGGTGGCTCATGGGTCAATCGTGTAGAATCTACTTTGGACAGTTGTTTCGTCGGGTAACCCCCGACACGAAGCTTGTGTCTGTTTAAAAGTACTCTATGCGAGTATCCTGTCCTGTAGCCCTAGTGCTTGTCACATATGTGGCAAGCATACATCGTTGTGGTGCTGCTCCGAGGTGGACGGGGAGCAAGGGCAGTGAAACTTAATAAATCATCATGAAGAAATCAGAAAACAACCAAAAACCAACACCCTCTAAACGAAAATGTGATTATAGTGACGACGAGGAGCGAATTTCAAAATTACAAAACACAACATCTGACAAATTTCCTAAATTTTTAGTTTTGACAAGTAAAAGTTCTGACAGACCTTTGACTAAACTTTCTCCTTTTTTACTACAGAAAAAAATTCAAAGCTGCGCTGGACAAGTTCAAAAAGTTACCAAAATGAGAAGTGGAAGTCTACTTATAGAATGTATTAGACCACAACAGGCAAAAAATCTCCTTTCTCTGACTTGTATTTCTGATGTTGAGATCTTGGTAACCCCACACCGAACACTCAATTCTTCCATGAGGGTTATGCGAGACAGAGACCGTGATTTGTATGAGTTGTCTGAAGAAGAAATTCAGGAAGAATTGGAATCTCAACATGTCTCAAAAGTTTAAAGGTTTACTTAAAGTCCGAAGGAAAAATTGTAAAACTGAATACATACCTTATTACATTCAACCTCACTACTGTAGCTGAACATATCTACATAGGACCCTATAGAATGAAAGTTGACACATACATACCTAACCATACTCGTTGTTTCAAATTCCAGAAATTTGGACACGGTAGGGGTTCATGTCGTGGTACTGAAAGATGTGTCAAATGTTCTGTAGAGGGCCACTCAAGTTTTGAATGTGACGCAGTACAGTAAAGTGTGCAAACTGTGGACTGAATCATTTGGCTAATTCAAGAAATTGTGAATTGTATAAAAGGGAATTAGAAATCCAAAAAACCGAAACTGAAAAAAAAATTAAGCTATCATGAAGCGAAACGAATAGTTTCTGTCTTGAATAACTCTGTTCAAACCTCTTATGCTGATAAAGTCAAAACCTCACAAACCAGAACTTTTGCAACCCAAACTGATTTCACTTGGCCTGATGGATCAGAAGTACTAACACTCTTACTTCAAACTTCTCAATCTAAACCGTCTTCTACATCAAACTCTTCTCAAACGTCTGGTTCTTTAAATACCTCAGACACTACCAGTAAACAACAAAGACAGACTGCCAGACAAAGAACTTCCATACCTTCAAACCAAAAATCTTCCTCGTCGTCCCAAAAAACTACACCATCGTCTTCCAATGAAAAAGCTAGAAACAAACAATCATCCGGTCGCCTCTCAAAGGCAGAAAAAAATTCTAAAGTTTATAGATTTAGAGACCTCTGTTCAGAGTTCGACAATGATGTCGATACTTCAAATGAACCGTAGAATCCATTTGGGGAAATATTTCAGTTCTGATGGGAATTCTTCTCGTAACGCCAGAGATTCCAGCGCTTCTGGCGGCAGGCGCAGAAGTTGTTCAACTGAACAACTAAGGAAAAACTACTCCCCAATCGGCCCACCCTTTAAATGAACAATATAATTCAGTGGAATTGTCGGGGTTTAAAAATTAATTTAATTGAAATATTTTTACTTGTCCAAGCTTTCCTACTAGTTGCCTTTTGTCTCCAAGAAACTCACTTAAAGGAAAACGATAATGTAAACATAAAAAATTAATCTCTTTACAGCACAAGAACTAAACAGGATGAAAGGGCTGCAGGCGGCTCTTCAATCCTTATCAAAAACAACGTTATTCATAGACAAATAAATTTAAACACCGATCTGCAGGCAGTTACAGTTCGCCTTTCTCTTGATAAGACTATTACACTATGTTCTGTTTATATTCCTCCTAACACAAACCTGGAATTAGTAAACTTAAAACTTTAACAGATCAGTTACCTGTCCCATTTCTTCTTATGGGTGATTTCAATGCTCATAATCCTATATGGGGCAGTAACTCACAAAACGACAAAGGCCAAAAGATCGAAGATTTTTTAAATCAGGAAAGTTTGTGCATCTTCAATGACGGATCGGACACTTATCTCCATCCGGGGAATGGTTCGTACTCTGCTATCGATTTAACCATTTGTGACCCCTCTTTATTACTTGATTTCTCATGGCGAGTCCATGATGATTTGTGTGGTAGCGACCACTTTCCCATTATTTTGGAAAATTTATTTCCCACGTCATCTGAGAGAGTTGCTCGCTGGAAATTTGACAAGGCCAATTGGCCTTTGTTCGAGCAACTCTGTCGAGATGAACTGACGAAAGAAACTTTTGATACTGTTATTAATCCAGTCCTTAAATTTAATGAACAGTTATTATCGATAGCTGAAAAAACCATTCCTAAAACCTCGACAAATCCTAAACAACCAAGCAAACCATGGTTTGATGATGATTGTGAGGAGGCAAAGAAAAATAGAAAGAAGGCCGAACGACGATTCAATATGCATCCAACACAAGATAATTTAAGTAACTTCCGTATATTCCGTGCAAAAGCACGTCGAACATTCAAAAAAAGAGAGGAACCTCTTGGCAAAACTTCGTCTCTAAAATAAATTCTCGTACACCAATGAACAAAGTTTGGAATTTCATACAAAAAATTAATGGTAAAAACCGAAAACCAATGTCCACCATCTGAAAGATGGCCAGACCCTTCTAACATCTGAAAGGGACATATCAAATAAACTTGCAGAAACATTTTCTAAGCATTCCTCTAATCAAAATTACTCTCAGGAATTTCAACAAATCAAACATCGCACTGAAAAAACTAAACTTAACTTTAAATCTAAAAACACAGAAGACTAAAACCGCTCTTTCTCTTTGGATGAACTCAAAACTTCTCTGGCAAAGGCCCATGACACAGCATGTGGCCCAGATGATATCCATTATAAACTTCTGACTCATCTTCCTGATAAAGCATTACAAACACTTTTGGATATACTAAATAACATTTGGGAAACAGGTAATTTGCCCACTTTGTAGAAGCTTGATACAGTTGTCCCTATTCCAAAACCTGGTAAAGATCATTTTGAATCGTCGAATTATCGGCCAATTGCCCTCACAAGTTGCGTATGCAAGACAATGGAACGAATGATCAACGACCGCCTTGTTTGGTTCCTCCTTGAGACCAGTGGTCTACTGTCTAATATACAGTGTGGACTCCGGCAGGGCAGACGCACGTTAGATCATCTCGTTTGCTTCGAGTCTTTCATACGCAACGGGTTTGCTAGGGGTGAACACGTGGTGTCGGTCTTTTTCGACCTTGAAAAAGCATACGACACCACTTGGAAATATGGCTTTTTAAAAGACCTAAATGATATGGGGTTGAGAGGTACGTTACCTACCTTCATTGAAAATTTTCTTTCAGATAGACAGTTCAAGGTAAAAGTTAACACCACCATGTCTGACCCTTTTGAACAAGAGATGGGTGTTCCTCAGGGAAGTATCCTCTCCATCACTTTATTTAGTATAAAAATAAACAGTTTAGCTAAAACATTAAAACAAAATGTTAAGGGCTCCCTCTATGTAGATGACTTTTTGATATGTTATAGGGCTAAAAATATGAACAATATAGAATGACAGCTACAGTTGTCTTTAAATAAAATTGAAAAGTGGGCCACAGAAAATGGTTTTAAATTTTCAAACTCAAAAACCGTCTGTATGCATTTTGTAACAAACGAAAACTGCATTTAGACCCTGAACTAAAGCTTTATAATGCACCCATTAAAGTTGTTAAAGAAAATAAATTCCTTGGAATTCTGTTTGATAATAAACTCACCTTTCTACCCCATATCAAAATGCTGAAAGCTAAATGCTTGAAAGCATTGGACATTTTAAAAGTTGTTTCCAGCACTGACTGGGGCCCTGATAAAAGCATTTTGTTCAATTTATATAGATCTTTAGTGGGATCGAAACTTGACTACGGTTCTATTATTTAAGGATCTGCTCGCAAATCCTATATAAAAATTTTAGATACTGTTCACCACCAAGGCCTACGTTTGGCCTTGGGGGCGTTCAGAACATCCCCAATAGAGGATGTATGTAGAGGCGAACGAGCTGTCTCTTAACCGTAGAATAAAACTTGGTCTACAATACTTGACCAAGCTAAAAGCCTATCCTTCAAATCCTGCCTACGACTGTGTTTTCAACCCTCTCTATGAGGATATATTTGAACAGCATGAAAACAAAATCCATCCTTTTGGTATCCGGACGAAACCACACATTTATGGTTCTAACATCAACCTTGATGAAATTGCCCCTATTAATATACCTCAATCGCCACCTTGGCTTGTACCCAAACCCAAATTCATTTTTGACATCATATAAAACTTGGTCTACAATACTTGACCAAGCTAAAAGCCTATCCTTCAAATCCTGCATACGACTGTGTTTTCAACCCTCTCTATGAGGATATATTTGAACAGCATGAAAACAAAATCCCTCCTTTTGGTATCCGGATGAAACCACACATTTTTGGTTCTAACATCAACCTTGATGAAATTGACCCTATTAATATACCTCAATCGCCACCTTTGCTTGTACCCAAATTCATTTTTGATATCAGAAAACATAAAAAAGCGGAAACTAACCCCATTGAAATTCAGCAACAGTTTGCTGAAATTAAATCCAATTTTCAAGATGTCAATACCATTTATACTGATGGATCAAAAGACGGAGATAAAGTAGCTGCTGTGGCTGTTTATGGACAACAGGCAGCGACTCTTCGTCTTCCATCTTTCAGTTCTATATTTACAGCTGAGGCAAGAGCTCTTATTCTTGCCTTGAAAATTATTAGATCTTCTGACAAACAAAACTTTCTAATTTGTTCTGATTCGCTTTCATGTTTATTGGCGATAGAAGGTCAGAAATATAGAAATCCTTTGATTTCACATATTTTTGAATTTTATAAAAGACTTTCTGTTTTGGGTAAAGAAATAGTTTTTCTCTGGATACAAAGTCATGATGGTATAAAGGGAAACACAGTTGTAGATAGATTAGCGAAGGATGCTCTAGAAGACCCCATCAGTAGTATGTCAGTACCGTTTACTGATTTTAAACAGTGGGACATGCTTACAGAGAACAAATTGCATTCTATAGAGCCAACTGTTGGCAAAAATATTTATTTGGAAGGCAAAAGCCGACGAGACCAAGTTGTTTTAACTAGATGTCGCATTGGCCACACCAGGACGACTTATTCTTTCATTTTAGAGAGTGAGCCGCCTCCTGAGTGTATTCCGTGTCAATGTCGACATAGTATTAAACATCTTTTAATTGACTGTGTAGATAAATCCGACATTATTAGTCGGTACTACACAGTCAACAATATGAACGACTTATTTCAAGGGCATGCGTGTGTTACCCTGACTTTCGACAAAGAGGATTACTGCTGTCACAAAAGCTTCTTAACCAGGGTTTTATCAGGGATATGTTGATGTCATCACTTAAGAAATTTTACGGTCGTCATCATGAATTGATTGACCATTACAGTGTTCCAATATCTAAGATGATGTTGGACCTGTTCCCACTGTAGTAACCTTTCATGTGCCTCCACCGATTTGTGACTTCCACCGGATTGACTTTGTTGAACTTCACGACGGGTGCCTTATACGGAGCAGGAACTGCTTACCCTTCCGGAGCACCTGGGTTCACTCCTGGTTTTTATGGGAGTTCGTGTTGTTCATTGTTTTTAGTTTTCTGTGTTTATTTGGGTTTATTTGTTGTGCTTGTGGTTGTTCGTTTGTCTTCTCGGGTTTGTCTATCCAATGGATTACGTTTTTTTGATTGCTCCTTAGGTATATTTGTCCTTTTTATTTACAAAGGTTGCTGGCAACCGTATTTTACAATATTTAAAAGACGTTGGACTGTACTCGAGAATATAGTATTCTTGAGTATTTTAAATTTGTTTAATATGTGATTTAGACTTGTTATTGTATTTAATAGCGTATGTGTGATATTGTTTTGCAAAGCTCGTCTGTGATATTTACTAGTATATATTGGAAATTTTTCTCATATTTGTTTTAATGTTTTATTATTTCATGACATATTATCTGTAAATGATCCATTCATTTTATATAATGTTTGTTTTAATCAGACTTAATGTAACCAGATCTCGCCGTGATATGGCTTAAATGTCGCCCACACGGCGTTAAAATCTATTCAATCAATCAATCAATATTGAACTAATGAAGTCAAAATACACGTAGCTATTCAAAATAACAATCCAAAGATACTAATATTAGATATATTAAATTTATACTCTGCTGTATACGATGCATTTCAAGGAGTTACCTCTCATCAGCAGCATTAAAACCGAAACATTTGGAAGACCAAAAACCAAACTTATATTAAACAAGAAGTACGCAACCAAAAATACCGAAATAGGAAGCCAAATTTCAGCTAAGGAGATCTACCATGTGCGATACAAGGAATGAACCCTTAGTATTTCTATTATTCTTCTTGAACTGTTAAAGGTTAGATTTTAAATTCGTGGAAAGATCAGGATTTATGAATTCTATGAGTTCGTTGTCTGAATCTTGTAGCAAGTTGCGACTCTAATACATGTACATGTAATAATGATTTATTCACTGTATCCTCATAATTTCTGGCCATATTAAAGACGAGCAGTTACAGAAATATCTAATAATTCAAAGCATCGGCAATGATGAAGTCGTCCATAAACATGAGACTTTGTCGTTTCAAAAATATTCTCCCAAATCAACGTTGATCAATATTCAACACATTGATACACGCTTCGGCAGTTGTGTAGCTTTTCAACTGTTTCTGGCAAAAAAAACTTTTCGTAAATTGACATTGATATAGTTCCCGAATGCATTCCAAGCAATAGAGCAACGTTTTTATTTTAATCGTTAAACATGTGATTCGAATCACTGCCACGATGTATTGATATTTTGACAGACGATAATTGTACGCAACGCGCTTTTTCGACGTTCTTAAAATTCACCGGATTAAACGCTCAAGTGATCAGAACTTTATGCAGCTTTTCAATTCGAGTTATCTCCCCGTGACCGCAAACTTTACCTTAAATCGTCAAAATGCAAAATAAAAGCATGCTTAGCATTACAGTTTGCATCTGTAACAAATAACCTTTTCACAAATATATCACAACCCACTTTTACTATAAGTTAACTATTTGGACCCTTTTAAGGACCTATAGCCCCTTACACTGAAATTCAAGAATTTCTTGATTTTTTTTTCTTTAGATAAAATTTTAGTAATTATGGTCTTTTTTGGCCAGTTCCAAAACCTTTTTGTGCGTCCGCAGTTAGTAAGCAACAATATGACATAGTTATTTTAGTAATTATGCTTTTTTTTCTGTTTCGGCCCTTTTTGGTCCCTCCCACCCCGTTTTAAAAAATTTGGACTTACAAAACCTTATTGCGCATCTACAGTTGGTAAGCAACAATATGGCAACAATAAAAATGGTTTAAATTCAGAAATGAAAAAAAAGAGGAGTTTGTATAATTTGACCCTTTTTGGTCACTCCCAGGCCCTCTTTTGCGCTTCTACAGTTATTACGCAAAAATATGGCACAAAAAATGGTAAAAATTCAAAAGTGAAGGAGGGGTTTGCGTCACAGGAAAGTGTGACGGACGGAAAGACGGAGGACGACCGCAACGACAATATACCCGAACTTTCATTCGAAAGTGCGGGTATAAAAAAACAACATTAAGGGATAATGGAAAAATTAAACAACAAATGCAAATGAGATATCCATGCAATGTATAGGTTCTGGCTTTAGAGACGCATTTGATTACTCTGACATATTCCCTACATTATAGGTCTGATAGAAAAGTCTTGAATCTCGAAATAATCAGACACCAGCAAGAATAGAATACGATAATGATAAACAACAAAATTGATGACAAGGAAGAGATCCACAATGACACACAATCGCACAACCCACCCAACCGATAAAAACATCGGACAAAAATATCATAAAAGTACAAAACACAATCATAAACACAACAGTCATGATAGTATTACAAAGACCTGAGAGTTATGTTTACTTAAAGCGTTCATGCTAATCAATAAAGATATTTGAAGAATGCTGTATTGTCAGGCAACTTACAAGAACAAACTGAAATAAATAAAACATTCAGTACCACGCGCATTAAACTTCGTCATGTATAAAAGTGATCTAATAGGTAAGATTTCAAACCTTTGATGTATTTATTTTTATAGTAAGGTATAGCGTTTCATATTCAACAAAACAACATTGAATAATTTATAATGTGTAATTACAATTTGTAGTACTGCGTTACTAGCCGATTCACATGTATGATTTTGAAATGAATTTCAATTACACAGTATTAATTTTAATATCGGCAATAGGTGATGGGGAGAGATGATATAAACGATACGAATAATTACTCTATAGATAATTACCTGACATTTTCAACAATGCACGACAGGTATGTTTTAGTAAATCTGTTTGAGTTCAATGTATTGTAGTTTCAAGGTCACTTAAATTGAAGTAATAATATAACGAACAGTTATCGTAAATCTTAATAAAAGCATCTCTGACTTTCTTCTCAGAATAGAACAAACCGCCCTTAGGACTGGTGTTCCAATATATTCGACAGAATCAGCTGAACAAAACAAACTGTCCTTGGATCTGGTTCCACAGTATCTTCAACAGATGCATCCGCAGAACATGTCACTACCTTATAGATCATAAAACTGTGAATACTTTGTACTTTTAGTACTACGAGATAACCAACCAATAAAAATATTTTTTTAAAAAAATTGTAAAGACTAAGTGCGGGAAGAGGTTTTCTTATAAAAAGCGAATTTACCAGACGAAGTAAATACGTGTTACAGGGAAAATGTTAAAGATCTCGAGCTTCAGTTAGTGACTATAGGCATGGACTGAATAATCCAAATTCATTGTGCTATTCGCATCTTTGAATTGTTCATATATACGTACATAATGTGCTTTTTGCTTGAGTTGGTAATAAATCATGTTACATATTATTTACACTAAGTCTTAATATTACTTAGTATTATCCTAATCGTCTTCATGTAAATTATTACTTTACAACATATCAAATAATATTCCTCTTCATCTGTTAAACCATCGTCGTTAACAAGAGGGTCAATGTGATCATTCGTTTCTGCGATGTCCTTAAATGGTTTATTGTTTGACGTCCAATGGCAGTTAATATCAGGATGATTATATGTTGATTTTACATGTATATAAATCCGAACTCTGCATTGAACACACTGAGCCATATTTTTAACGGAATTCATGCCTCCCTATTCGCACATTTTATTCGGATCCGAGCGAACCTATCTTTGCTCTTACTACTAAATGCCCCTTGCATGGAGGAGAAGCATCAAATACATATTTTAAAGTCTTAGGTTTGACTCGGCTGGGGATCGAAACTCTGGAACATTTTAAATAATTTTCAGACTACAAAGTTTACTTATTCAATATTCGCTTTATGTTATATATGGTATGGTACCTGTATTCTCTAATGGATTAAAAGGACATGGTGGGGGATTTTTACATATATAAGGGGAATGGTTAATCAGTCGTAACGAGATGTTATAAATTGGATGCAATTGTTTGTATAAAAAGTTTCATAATGAATAAATCAACAATACATAATTCGTTATTAATTATTTATATCGTTATATATATATATATAATACTATATAATAACTATTTGTAGTTGTTCATGACGATCACGTCCAAATGAATAAACTCGATTAATTTTGAATTTTACTTCATATAGTGATCATTTTAATCTTATTTTATCGCATTGCAAGAAACAGAAAATAAGATTGATTTAGTGAAATGGAGGCAAATTATAGCGAAATGTACAGGACGTTGAATCAGATGAATCAGATGTTCGTAAGATTCGGGCGGGCTTGCTCCCCGAACAAACGGGCGGTCTCACGGAAAATATTTCATCTGTATTGAACTGATTTAAAATATTCATGATGCAAGGCACTGTATCTGGATTTGGTTTAGGTAGGGAAAAAATGGGAACAAAATGAAGACAACTTAAATAGACAATACAACATGACTGCTTATTTTGAGAAATTCTGAGGTACTTTTATAATTACTCACGACCATTTAAATAATACAAATGAAATTAAATTGCTTTTTGGTGTATTAGATATACTCCCAATTCTAGGCCAATAATATTTTGAATCTGATTGGTAAATTTTAAATATGACATAAATATATACTTATAACTTGTCAAAATATTTTCCTGGCGCCTTATTTTGTACATCACTATTAAACACATTACTGATATAATTGTAACATTATTTTTCAATCATGATGTTGAAAAAATGTATTTTTAAATTATGATTTCGATCTCAAAATGAAAATAATTAAACAAATCAAAAAATGTGAAAAACATGACATTGATAAATCAATTGGTAATGAATATATATTTCTCTGAAAACCAACACAATGTAAATAAAGTAAAAAATTAAAATTAATGGCCATAATATTGAAATAAGTTTCTAAATGCAAACGTTTGTTTGTTTCGTGTTGTTCTAGTTAACTGGTTTAGAAGAATGATTCAATCATACAACCAATTAATAATTTTATCTATGAAGTACAAAGTAAACACGAGAAGCATAAAAATCACAAATACAGACAGTTAATGTATCTTCGAACACAAAATTAAACATTTCAAAAAGGACAAAAATAATTTATTTTGTGATAAGCAATCCTGTTTAATGCAGAATTATTCCGACTATTAATCAGAATGATAATGTTCTCATCCTCGTTTGTTTTTGCATTTATTCTTCTATTAAAGTTGGTACAAGTTAAGACATTATGTGAAAATATGTTCACCGTCCATACGGATCAAAAACTTGTGTCAAGTTCTGATATAAAAGTAGAAAAAGAATTGTCCGAACAACAGTGTGCACTTTCATGTGTATCAGCGAAAACGTGTTGTGTAGTAAGCTACAATACTGAAACTAGAGAATGCCAAGTCGATATTTCTGCGAACTGTAATACACCAAGGGAATCAGAAATAGGGTGGCTGGTTATGGTAGAAAACAACTTTGGTAAGTTTATCAAAAAATGTTATTATTACTTAATCTTCTTTTTTTTATTTGGCATATTGTTGTTCGCAATTGTGTGGATGTTGAGGGAATCTTTCTTGTACAAACAGTGTGTATATGTGTCCTTAAACGATAAATATCTTATTAAATAGTAGCTAAGATGCTAGTATTTCGATTCATATGCGAAATTGATACTTCAAATTTACTGTTAAAAAATTTTTAATTTGCGAAAACTAAAGAGTATCTCCCTGTGCATAGCTCTGTCCGTCCACGGTTTTGGTTTTATCCCCTTTTTTGGTCATTTTGGCATTTTCGAATTTGCTCTTCGACCGTTTGAATTGTTGTTTTGTTTTTCAACTGAAATTGACGAAATGTGTACATCTTGTGCAAATAATTGGTACCAACGAACTTTATTATAAATATATCCCATTTGATTCAATGGAAGACGATTGTGAAATATATTTCTACATTTGCAAGCAGTGGAAATGTATACTGTTGCATAAAATTATCTTTCAAGCGTCAAAACATTTTTGCTTCGCCTTGAAAGTGAAAACAAAAAAGTGAAATTATATCAATATGTCTTTTTTAAAATGTAGTTCTACCAGCAGACTGCAGCGATATTTGTGGTGGAAACGGAATATATACAGTCTTTCCTAATTCGACAGACTTGAATGGATTTCATGTTTTGTGCGAGTTTGACCAGGATGGAACAAATTGGACGGTACCTTAACGTTACTTAGCTTTTTATTTTTTTTATTCAAAACATTATTTCGTTAATGTATATTTTACTAGAAAAATCATTAAAATCAGAACCTTCGTCAGCAGTATATAATGCTTAAGATAATGGGGAGTAAAGTAATAATAATTGTTGGAAAACAAGTTCTTGTGTGAAAGCTTTTTCGACTGGCGGTACCAGAAATGACTGTATAATCGACTTTAAAACAAAAGTTCATTTCGGATCCGGTCCGCTTTTTTTAGGTTTGGGATGTTTTTAAAATCTATTATTATTAATATAATAATTGCTTTAGATATGCTTAAGGAAGGATTGCTCCTATTTTAAGACTAAATTTAAAAGCAAAAAGAATAAAATAGAAGAGTGACAAGAAAATAATTATTAAAAAAAATTTCAAAAGAAAATATAAAAAGGAAAGTTGGGGAAGACAACCAAAAGTGCGTTATTCTTGTATAATTTACCCAATAACTAAGAATTCAAAAAACGAGATTGACCTCAAATATTTAGAAGTAACATTTAGTCCTGGCCCTGGCACCATAAAAGTTGAGAATATTCTTAAGCCTGAGAATATTCTTAAATATCGGAATACTCGAATGTGATTGGCTGAGAATGGGAATTTGAGTAAAATTTTCTTTGCTGAGCAATATAGTTCTTTATGGCGCCCAGGCCTGCTTCTTTTTGGACTACTGTCGACCGAAAAAGGAGGAACAAAGAAAAAAAATACTTTCACTATTTTATAATCAATTCCTGTCATTCATTATTGTTTAAAAACAATACAACTGAATGTTTTGAAATAACAGTTTATTGTCTTCTTAAGGATGCTCGCTGGTCATGTTTTTGTCTTTTTGTCAGATTTTCGGAATCCTCGGGTTTTATCCATTTCTTAAACATCTCATTTTTGCCCATGAACCCCTACTTTTTCTTTTATAATTCAATCATATATACCTTAAAATGGTATTTGACAAAATTTTATGAAATCCTTTTTATTTTTTCATACATCTTTGAGAGCTTACTTTATTATAACAACTGTAAATGATATTTGTCTGTATATGTTTAAATTGTATCATACTTGGATTCAGAAATTGATGTACTTTGGGTTTTTTATATTGTATCCTGTTTATCGTATCAGAACAATTACATAACTGTTAATGGACGTTTTAAATTTGCCAATAGTATTTGTTTATTCAGCTGTAAACTTTGTAAATGTCAATTACCATATTATTTAAATACAGATTGATTAATTCCTCATGCCTAGATTTTAACAGAACCTTGTCCTACATTAATTATTCACACGTAAAGAGTATGAATTCATTCAAAATTCCTTTGACCCCAAAAACTAGCATCCCTTTTTTGCATTTCCACTGTGGCGGGGTGTGTTCGATTCCAATATTAATTGACAAGGATTGCCAATTTTCCTACCGAAGGTCGGTGGTTCTCTCCGGGTACTCCGGCTTCCTCTACCAATAAAAACTGGCCGCCGCGAAATAGCCAAATATGCTGAAAACGGCGTAAAACCCCAACTAAACAAACTAAACAAAATCCAATCACTAAAATATTTGGTTCTATATTTTAGGTCATACAAAGAAGAATTGACGGACAGACAGATTTTTATCGAGGATGGAACGAATACAAAACTGGCTTTGGTGATTTTACCAAAGAATTCTGGTTAGGTATTACTATTTGCATAGATATTATATTATTGGCACGCGGTCGAGAAATTAACAATGTTATTTTTATATTAATTAGTACTTCTTGATGTCTACTTCATTTCCTTTAATACTAAATATGTTTGTTGCAAAACATATATGCACACCTAACTATGGTTAGACTCCATTAATTATCTCAGTTTCAGAGAAATGCATCCCCCAGAAGAGTTGGTAAAGTTTGACCTCATGATAAATAAATAATAAATGTCTTATCCTCAAAAATGTAATATTAACATTAACTGATTTTGCTTCTGACAAGTAATGGGAGGTAATAAACTGGGACTTGTGTATTGACATGTGGTATGTAAAACTTTGACAGTGATAATCGGCACCTGAACTGGTAAGTTAAATTGTGGAAAAAAGAGCCGAAAAAGTAAACCTTTTTTTCCCACATATGTAATGGAATTTTATGCAGAATCTGAAAAATAAAGTCTCAATTGGATGGAAACGCTGCATCAGACCTCAATTTTAAGCCTAAGTGGAGTGAAATTGAACATTTTTAAAGTTTTTTATGTAAATTTTTTAAATGTTGCTATGTCAACTAGGTTTCCATGGATATTTTTTATTTATTTTATCATGATTAAAACAATGCTAACATAATGGCCTTTCAGAATTTACATACATGTATATAGGTATTATTTACTCTGAAGATGGCACAGGACCATGACATTTGTAAGCTCACTTCACATAGAAAAAGGTACTTTTAATTTATGGAGTCTAACCTATTTCATTCAAGTGCTATTCGAAGTAACCGGGCCATATTAAACCGGGGCATCAAGTGGTTAGCATGATATGTCCATATCAGACCGGGATAAACGTACGTAGGCAGTATATGATAAACAGACTAGTACATGACCTTATCCGTATCAGACCGGGTCTCGTTCCAAAAATCACGTTTAGGACCGAAGTGGGGCTGATAGAATACTTATTTCTAATAGATAAAGAATTATTAGCGACGACAAAGTGCGACCCCTTTATAAAGTCTGAATGCTGAATGATTATCCCAAATACATAGAGACTGGGTAATGACGACCCAAGTGCGGCATTTTTATACATGCATAGTCAAGTGCTGAATATTAGTATCCAATACATAAAGAAGGGATGATATGTAGTCAGGCCTTTAGTAAGTATCTCTAATGCACAAAGATCATACGTCGGCCTTTGGATGTTGTCAGACTCTTCCCATGTCAGGTTTCTTTGGCTGTTGTCGTAATTGTCCCATATATGCAAATTCCATTAGATGCGTCGAAATACTATAAAGAAATCCAGATAAATATAAAGTGGATCCAGCACATTACAAATAAATAAATAGATAAATATATAATATGATTATGTTCATATTGAGATTGAATACATTTAAACTAACATTTGAAAAGTTCCAATTTTTGCGTCTTCTAAATGTTCCAATTATCATTTCTCACATAAGTAAGTTGGACAAATGACTCATTATTCTTGCATGACTTGGTAATGTGTAATAGTGGCTTAACCAAAGAATATTTCACATTCGTTAAAATGTTGTTTTTCCTTTTATACCTGTGCCTTTTTGTGCTGTCAACTACATGATAAAACTTCTTGCTCAAACATATTTGTCGTAAAAAAATCAACGTATACTGTAAGTGTTAGTTAATAAGAATAATATTGAAATTTACTTATAAACAGGTAACGAAAAACTTCACCAATTAACAAACCACAACTCGTACACACTTCGTATAGAACTAGAAGATTTTAATAATGAGACCAGGTACGCTGATTATACCGGATTCAAAGTTGGAAACGAACAGTCTAAATATAAACTAGAAATTAATGGTTATTCCGGAAATGCAGGTAGGTCATTACCTTTCAATTTATACTAAGTGTAGGAAAAGAATTTGGGTATAATGCGAAATTATGACTTTCGATCAGTGTTTAATTTTTTCATTTTTCATTCTGTTGTGGTGCATGAGATATACGGCTACTGAGACTGAAACAATTTTAATCCATTTCAGTCGATTTTAGATTGATATACATTATAATCCATTTTAAAATACAAAAAAAAACGCTTATATAAAAAGGTGCGACTAAAAGTACAAATGCACTTCCAATAGAATGCAATATGGTTGTTTTCTCTGATTAAGAACTTTAAAAGTTAGGAAAAGATATATGTACAAATAATAACGAAGATCAAGTATATTCTAGTTTAAGAATTAGTAGTGTTGCGATGGTTTTTGCGTTCGCAACATGACTTAACACTATTTAGGGCGCAAACCCAAGAACGAACTAGTATTTGGAAAACTACATCTTTATTAATCAAAAGCTAAACTAAAAATGACTACAATTTTTTAGAGGCGCGTGCACATATATGTGATGTATGACATTTGTTTATAATATTAAAACCAGACATAGTTCTATCGTGAGAAACATGGGAAAGTGTTGAAAGTAAATATGTAATGGGAGTTCTTACTTGACGGGGATAGTTCTGCTGTACAAGTACGTATGTGTTATCACTTGTCAGATCATTCTTGATGCTGATATTTATGAGATAAATGTTAATTAATAGCAGTTATGCAGAATAACTGATTTAGGTAAATTAATGATTTTTAACTTCGTAACTAGAATTGCAGACTGGAATTTAGTTGTGAAGTGTATGTCCTTAGCAGTAATCGGAAGGTCGTGGGTTCGATCCCCGTTCGGGTCAAACCAAAGTCATTAGAATTTGTATTTGCTACTTCTCCACCATGCACGCGGACGTAGGAGTAAGAGCCAAGGACTGATCGGCTCGACGTCAGTGTAATTTGTCCGGGTGGAGTCAATTTGCCCTAAGTTGCCGCGTGCTTGGCGGAGAAGCAGCAAATACCAATTTGAATGTCTTTGGTTTCACCCGGCACGAAAACACCAAGGCCGTCTTTAGGTAATCAGATCTAGAAATACCTTTTTAGTGACATTTTTGTATTAAACAGGTAATAGTCTAGCCCATCATAATGGTATGAAGTTCAGCACAAAGGACCAGGACAATGATATCAGTGATAACGACCACTGTGCAGTCCTGTACCATGGCGCTTGGTGGTATCAACAATGTCATGATTCTAATTTAAATGGAAAGTACTTAGCCGGAAGTCATTCCACATATGCCGATGGAATAGAGTGGCGAGGATGGACAGGGTACCATTATTCCCTGAAATCTACAAAAATGATGATCCGAAGATAGTAATGTTATGGCCAATCAAAATCATCATTTATAGAAATGAAACAAGAAATTCGGTTATCTCTCTTTTACCAGACTTTTAGTTAAAAGATTTAAATCTTCATCAGTTTTTGAAGCTGAGAAGACATAAATGAAAGAATTTGTAATTACATATCGCAAATTAATGGTCACCTGTAAATATTACATTATTACCGTATCCCAGGTGGAAACGTATGAAAAGCTGTTGTATTAAAATGTACTTGTCAGTTGTCTTGCAAGAATATTGGACAGAAACTGAGTTTTCCACTAGTTATATTTGTTTTATTATAAAATATATGTGAAAACATCACCGAAAGATTCCACCTAAATAGCTTTGGTGAAATAACTATCGGGCAAATTATATTATTTGTAATTATTTATAATTTCAAAGTTGAAGATTTTTTGCTGATTCTTCTGGTTTAATAATACTCCGTTTTATCTCAAGGTCTGAATCAGCGGGCACAGTTAGGAAAGGACTACCCATGGTCTTTACATTTCAGTTTAGTCTCAAATGACTCAGTATTATAATTTTCGAAAAGACCCAGGCACCTACGGACTATTCCATTAACATTTAGCCAAGTTGTTCCAGTGTTTTTAGAACTCTATAGATAGACAAACAGCTTTTATATAGACAAAAATATTCCTTATTATACTTTTCTTTTTTTTTTTTTTTTTTTTTGCTGTGTAAAATTCATTGCCATAAAAGTACTAGTTTATTTTAACTGTCTGAAAAGTACTATTCACCGACCAGTGAATAGCACGGCAATGATATTTTGCGGAATTTTCAGCGACAACTTTTATTGGACAACGTCACGGTAATGGGCGTGTCAGGTTGGAATGAATGACATCAGTAATCACGTTGATGTAGTCCCGTTGCGCGCGATCTCATTGAAAACACATTTTCAAATGTTTTTCTTAACTTTTATGTTTTATGAAACTGTTATTATTCGGGATATTTGTCCCCTCGACACATTGACAATTTCCCTCCGCTACGCGTCGGGAAAATGGTTAGTGTCTCGGAACAAATAAAATGGTTATATCCCTCAATACTGTTAAATATCTGTGTAATATTTAATGAAAGCATGAAAAGGTTTCGAAAACACCTTGTATAGTTGCAAAACTAATAAAAGTACGAAGATTAATGGCAAATAATTGCAATATATCAATTATATATCTGCCAACTTAAGTAGCACTAAAATTTGCATAAAGGTAAATTGAAGAAACTAAGCACCTTCAGGGTGAGAAATCCTTGTTCAAAATCATAGAGTTCAAGGTTTTGGTCGCTTTCAAATATTATACAATGTCGTATATAAACACCAGATGTTGATGGTTGCAGATCAATAGTCGATGATTTTCTCTGTCATAAGAAAGCGCTCTCGGATTCGACAATCCATTTTTGTTCCTCAAGATTTCTTTAGATTTGGTACCATCCTGAGAAACTAGTACTAAATTCTCAGATGTGCCACCAACAACGAATATGTAGCCAAAGCTGTCGACAACAAGTCCTCTCGGTTGTTTTAAAATTGAAGTATTTTCGAACTTCCAGATCTCTTTCCCGTCTAGGTCGCAGCAACCTATACTCAATTCATCCACGGTATAGTAAAGAAAGTTCTGATGAAAATCAATGTACGAGTAATTTGAAAAACATAAGGTCAATATGTCCTTTGGAGACGGGTCCTCTCCAGACAATTCTATTTTCTGGATTCCTCTCATAACTGCACAGAAGAAAAGCTTTTCTAGGCCATAGGTTATCCCACTGGTTCCATTTTCGGTTTCAAAAATTCTAGTAACTGATGATGTTTTCAAATCCAACAAAGCTATTTTCGTAGAACGTGATGAAATAGCGATTATATTTTTATCTTCTGATGCGTATGTTATGTCAAAGACTGATATTTCAGTACCACCAAAGCTTACTCTATCCAAGTTTCCACATTTGTCAATTGAGACAATGCGATCTTTCATTTTCTTTGTGTTAAATTCCCCTATTAAAATCGTTTCATTCTCAGCAAAAGCGCAACCGCAAATAAAATTATGGAAACTCAATTCTTCATACCTTACACTTCTAACCAACTGGAGTTCTATGGCGTCGAAAGGTGTTGGTATTGATAAGAGTTGACCTTCCAATGGTTCGTTTTCAACAAACTTTATATTGCTTGGGTTGTTTGAAATAAAAACCGATTTTCTAGCGTGCGCGTAAATGTATTCTATGTCTAGTTTTGAAAAGATTTTAAGACTATCAAATTCCACCATAGCATTTTCCGATACTTTTTCATCCAAGGTTTTATCAACCGACTTTTTTAACTTTACGAAGGAGTAATGCAGTTTCATAATACCTAAAAATGATTGAATATTTACGTCACAATGCTTTAATTCGTCCAAATGGTCACTCATTTCTTTTAACTCGCCGTTCATTTCTTCTAAATGATTAGAAGTAGTGTCAATATTAGCCGTTTCGTTCTTTATTTGTTCAGATGCTTCTGTCAAAATTTCTTTTTCTATTCTATCTAAACCCGAATTGATTTCTTCTCTCATTCTTTTTACCTCCTCCGGAATAAGTTTTTCCTGTTTTAAAATTTCCGCCTTGCATTTTTGTCTATTTTCTTTCATTTTTCCTACATTTTGTTTCAGATTATTAACACTTTCTTTTGCTTTTTCTAAGAGGGAATGTAAGTCTGAAGTTTGAAAGGCATCCTCAAGTAAAATTATACGACGGCATTGTTTGTGGCTGGAAAGTACGCAGGATCTGCAACAAGGAAAGTTATGACCGATGCAGAATGAATCGATTTTTTTGCCACGTTTATTACAATTAACTTCAAGCGACTTTATAAAATCGGGAAGACGATTATACTCTTCTACTTGAATATTGAGATGATTTATCGTTGTTTTGGAAATTGCATGTCGTTTTGTACATTCGGAGCACAGATATTCTTGACAGTCAAAACACCATACATCTGCTGTTGTTGTTTCATCATTCTTTTCACACAAACTACAAAATTTCTCATTGGTGGTAGCCATTTTATCTGGAAATATAGGAATTGACCCTTTTTATAATGAATTTATGTTATTAATTCCAGTTTCCGTGCTATGTAGCATTTTATTGGTTAACAAAAGAGCTAATAATATATATAATAGAAATTTTGACGGAACCAGTATGAATGTTTACGTGGAAAAACTACATGTATGTAATATGATATTAATTTTAGTACAAAAAATCGGAATTATAAGCAATAAATGTTTTTTTTTTCATTTCTATACTTGGACGAATCGCTCATATTTAGATAGTAAAGTCCTGTGGGCATTATATAGATTGTGAACCCCTTCAAAAGAAAAAAAAGGATAAATTTCGTAAATTTCAATGACACAAAATCCCAAAAGCAGAAATAAAAGTTTTGTATGGGCCATGTACCCAACGTATATGTATAGACAAACCTACAAATATTTGAAATAACAATCGTCCAATGTATATTTTTTCATCCGCAAATGCAAAATGTCGGGCATAAACATCATACTTCAAATATAGACAAACAACACTGATAATGTACAACCAGCAAATGATCATGGCTTGGTAGAGGCACTTAAAAAGTGGGGTAATTGAACTAGTTTAATGGATACTCAACCCTTCCCCATGACTGGTGGTACCGTTTAAATTAACGAATGATCGTTATCTTTTTAATTTTTATCCCCGCACTTTCGAAAGTTTGGGGATATAGCGAATGTCTCCGTCCGTCCGTCTGTCACACTTTCTTGTGACATCAACTCCTCCTTCACTTTTGGGTTAAGGAATTTAATTTCTATATAGAATGGTTGAATACTACCTGTAGATGTGCAACAAGATTGTAGAATTTTGACTTTCTAAACAAGGGGCCAACTGGGGTCGAAATTCGAAAATGTTGAATTCAGGCTCCTCTTTCATTTATGTATTTTTTTTTATATCGTAGTGTGATACACCATATGCAGATGTGCATTAAGGTTTTAGAATTTTGATTTTCTAAAATTGGGGCCCACAGGGGTCGAATTTGGAAAAACTGTCAATTTAAGCTTTTGATGTAAACTCGTGTTTTGTTTTTAATTTTTTTTTATGCATTTTATTTCAATACAGTATTGTCAAATACCATATGCAGATGTTCAATAATGTTTTTGAATTTTAATTTTCTAGAATTAAGGTCCACAGGGGTCGAAATTTAAGTGTTTAAGCGTGTGACGGTTTTTTCATTTTTCATTAGGTTTTATTGATTTAATTTCTTTATGATTGCATACTATTTTTGGATGGGAATAAGATTTTATATTTTTGACTATAGGTAAGTGGCCCAACTACTTTCAGGGATGCGGGGATCACTGTCGATTCCGACAGTACAGATTTATAGTTAGTGTTGCAGAGGACAGTTTTACCCCACATTCGGTTTTTTTTCTTGTCATCAAAATTTCAGTTGATTCTTCGTGGAATGTATCGTATATCTGCAGACGCATTAGTCAAAAGATTACGGAAATAATTAAATATTGTTACTGTGGAGTTTATACCTTAAATGCACATGGTAAAACAAGAGTCCCAAGCCAGTCGCTGAATTCGAAAATTGTTTTCTCTTTAGTCTTGTCACAGTATGTTAATGAAAAGATGTAAGTGCCCATGAGAACCGGTTTAACCTCACCGCTATTAGTGTTTTGCGAGAAATAAGCACATTCTCATCAAATCCTTAACAAAGGAAAGCGAAAAAGAAAACATCCATTGTATATTTATTTCGTCAAAGCAGTAAACACATATATGAAAGGCCTTTCATGTCAGAAACGGTATAAACTAACGCGTTAACATTTAACGTGATAAATGTCATTTAACGCGTTAAATCCTGTTTTAACGCGTAAAACGATAAGTTTATCGCGATAAATAAATTCCCTTTTTTAACGCGTTAAAACCGTCTTTAACGCGTTAGATAGCAAAATATGCTATCGCGTTAAAATCTAAGACTTAAATTCATTTATATCACAATTGAAATGTTTATCGCGATAAAAAAGTATACAGAAGCCAGTAATTTACATCAGGTAAAATATTTTTATCGCGTTAAATATTCTTTTATCGCGTTAAACATACTTTTATCGCGTTAAATATTCGTTTATCGCGTTAAATATATTTTTAACGCGTTAAATATACAGTTAATATTTGTTATGTGCATGTTTTAGTTTTTTCTCCAGGTCGAGACCCCTTCTTGTACATTATTATTATATATGAAAAGTAAATTTAGGCTTTTGTTTGTAATATTATCTCTGTGTCGTCAATTTCGAAATGAAAGTCAAGATAGGAATTACATGTTAAATTTAAAAAAAAATATTATGAAGTGGTTACATATCTGATTTTAACAAACTAGACATCAAAAGACTCAATTTACGGAAATTATCAGTATTAAAGAAAATTCAAACCCGATAGAAACAGAGAGGTTTATTCTTTGTATTGCACATATAGTAGATGTTCTTAGTTAAAATTAGTTTTCTCTTTCGTAATTTTTTGTAAGTGCACCTTATTTTAAATAATTTTGGTTTTCGGTATTCAAAAAAGATTCTGTTCTAATACTACCGTTTAGAGGCAACTCCTTGAAATACGTATATAGCATACCATAAATTTACAATAACTAAGATAAGTATCTTTGAACTGTTATTTTTTTTATGCTTATGCTCTGAACTTTTCTGTTTGTCATGTATTATTGTAAACTTTCACGTCATTGGATCATATTTGATGTCTGAGCAAATGAGAGGAGCTTGCCAATATGCTTTCTGTCATGATTTATTTCTTTTAAAATACATTTGTGTAATTTAAAATTATCAATAAAAGAACAGAGACATACTGCATTTGCAAGTTGTTTGATTGGTTACCTTACATGTATTTTTGTTTTGTTTTGAAAGTTAGTAATGAAGAAAATGAGTGGACCAAAATAAGGGTCGAATTTAGGTTGTATATGATAGGGCTGTAAATTAATTTAAATTGAAACATGTAGGCCATTAATTGCCACCTATTGCCTATTGCGGCGGACTGGCAAAAAAGTATTTAGACTATTAAAAAACGTATAGATAACACAAATACCGGCCGGGTCAAACATAAAGAAGCTCACCTTTGACATGAATGGCAAGGTGTATTTGATTTTTATTATATTAGTTATCACCGAGTGATAATTTACAATAATTTATTTACTTCTACATGGTCTCTGAGCATCAAAATGCATGAAAACTCTCACAACTTTCTGTTTGTTTCGATGAGAGGGAACTGACTATTCCAATGATTGATTTGTTGAATAGCGATCAAAGTTATGATATCTATCACATGAAAAGAGGGGTCCATCAAATTTCTTGATAATATGGTTGCGGTCTTTCATCGTCAATTTTTGGAAATGTTTACAATTAAAATATTCTGGACCAACCAGTCACAGAAAGGGTATTAGGATAACTCTTTTCATGTGATGGGTAGTCAACTCGACTTTGATCGCACTTCCACAAATCTAATATGAACTTTGTAGGTACATAATATGAATACTAACATGCATTTTTGCTGACACAAAATATTTCTTAAATCGTTATAAGCCATTTTTTGCATCCCTTGATATCACTGTGAAACGTAGTAAACTAAACTGGAAAAGGACGAAATGGCAGGATAAAGCACTTAAATCTGTTCAGCTTCTGGTGTCCTTGACGGACTCTAGACTAGAAAAAACCAGTTTTCAGCTAAAAAAATTACAAAAAATTGTAATATTTTAAAGTTTAATGAACTTATGAATACAACAAAGCAATCCAAACTAAAAAAAACTGTGCAAGTTTATTAGAGTGATGGATGATAAAATGGTTTCTCTCAATTAACCACCCACTTTTTCCATCCTATTTTCCCTCTTACCTCACTAATCATCGAATTTATTCTAACATGTGTATATATCCATGTATCATATATTGTATATTGTATTTATTTTATTTCCTCAACATTTATAACATTAATATTATTATTGTATATGTCTATGTTCCATGTCCCGCCTTATTTACTGCCTCCTTTTAAACAAGTGGTAATTTATGGCCCTGCACATGAAACAACACGTATGACCTCTTGATTACGGAAGCGTATTGGGATCTTTTTTTGTTGTTGTTGCTATTGACTTGTTGCGTTATATCATACTTATCGATATATTTTATGTCGACTTGTGTGGCGATACCGCAATAAGTTATGAAAAATATTGCGAAATACTGTGTTATATCAAAACAATGCGATATAAAAAATATTGACTTGAAGTAGATGCCAATATATTTATGTCGATACAAATTATAATCGAATTTAATTATATCGATTAAAAATGACAATCAATTTATCAAATATATTTATCTCAATATTTCGAAAACAATACCGCTATATGTTTCTTATATTACGATATATCGATATACTAGAAAATGATTTGTTGCGTTATTTCGACATATATCAATTTTAATATTATACAATTATCACCCTTGTTGGTGTGTGTCCCGACGGTTTGTCTCCCAGAGGAAAGTAAGGTTACCCGAGGGCTTGCCCGAGGGTGACCTTAATTTCCGAGGGGAGACAAACCGTTGGGTCACACACCAACAAGGGTGATAACTGTTAAATTATATCGAATATTCAACTTTCGACAGCACTCGAAATTTTCCGTTTAGGGGACGACCATTTGATGTTCTGGTGGGAGCCAGGAGGATTTTGAAAATAAATAACTCAGCCTTGATAATAACAAAAATAAATGGTTTGTTCTGTGGTAGTTTGAAAATAAATAACCTCACCTACAATGTTTTGAAAATAAATAACTCGGCAGGTCTTTTAAACCATTTTATAAATGCATGTTTTAACCCTTTCCAGGCGTATGATGCCTCAATCTAATTAAAAACCGACCTCACATCGCTCCCGTTTTCTGATATGTCGCGTGGGAGATCTAACGAAATCCGCTTTGAGGTCACATGTGAGTGAACTGGAACTTATGAATTTATAATGACATGCAAATGAGTTGACTTCCTATCAGTAAGCCAATCAAAAAAGTTTATGAATTCTGGGGACTGACGATTTCTTCGTTAATAAAAATGATCAACTTACAAGATCGCCTAAGCGGCAATTTCATTGGTCGAACAGGACACACCTACGAGGTCACTCACATGTGACCTCAAAGCGGGTTTCGTCAGATCTCCCACGCGACATATCAGAAAACGGGAGCGATGAGAGATTGGTTTTTAATTAGATTGATGATGCCTCAATGCATCATGGCCCTTTCCAGCCATTTGTATGCCCCTAATCCTCTCCACTGATATCTGGATACACTTTTTTGGTCTTGATTGCAAGACAAACATTATAGCTACAGAAGCAGCAACATTTGGGACCCAAATTCACATGTATGAATTAACAGTACCATGCAGAATACCCTTGGTGCCATCATTTGTCACAAAGGGTGAATTAAGAGGTAGGGGTAAGCTGCCTTTTGGGCCCCAAATGGAATATTGTGGTTTGGGAAAATTTTACTAATGAGCTGTACAGGAACAGTAAGGGTCATTTAATACCTAAAAAAAAAGCCCTCGAGTGACCTTACTTTCCTCTGGGAGACACTTGTTGGTGTGTGACCCAACGGTTTGTCTCCCTTCGGAAATTAAGGTCACCCTCGGGCAAGCCCTCGGGAGACCTTACTTTCCTCTGGGAGACAAACCGTCGGGTCACACACCAACAAGGGTGATAATTGTATAATATTAAAATCGATATATGTCGAAATAACGCAACAAATCATTTTCTAGTATATCGATATATCGTAATATAAGAAACATATAGCGGTATTGTTCTCGAAATATTGAGATAAATATATTTGATAAATTGATTGTCATTTTTAATCGATATAATTAAATTCGATTATAGTTTGTATCGATATAAATATATTGGCATCTACTTCAAGTCAATATTTTTTATATCGCATTGTTTTGATATAACACAATATTTCGCAATATTTTTCATAACTTATTGCGGTATCGCCACACAAGTCGACATAAAATATATCGATAAGTATGATATAACGCAACAAGTCAATAGCAACAACAACAAAAAAAGATACCTATACGCTTCCGTATTAACGCGTTAGATAGCAAAATATGCTATCGCGTTAAAATCTAAGACTTAAATTCATTTATATCACAATTGAAATGTTTATCGCGATAAAAAAAAGTATACAGAAGCCAGTAATTTACATCAGGTAAAATATTTTTATCGCGTTAAATATTCTTTTATCGCGTTGAACATTCTTTTATCGCGTTAAATATTCGTTTATCGCGTTAAATATACTTTTAACGCGTAAAATATACACTTAATATTTGTTATGCGCATGTTTTAGTTTTTTGTTCAGGTCGAGACCCCTTCTTGTACATTATTATTATATATGAAAAGTAAATTTAGGCTTTTGTTATAAGGTTGCTGTCTTTGTATGTTCAAAACATTTTAGTTCTCTCAACGCTGTAAACTATCAATTGGATCTAACGGTTTTATAATCTAGGTTACCCTTCAACAAATCTACCTGAAATTCAAAATTATAACAATAATAAAATAAACAAGTGTCATATGTATATTATCTCATAACTTCCAAACTGAATACTACATATAAGTCTTCTAAAACGTCTCTAAATAACTAATAACTCGTCCAAAAACGACAAATGAAATCAATTAAAGTATTATATCTGATGTTCTAGACTAAAAGTTCATATTTTACTAAATTTTTTTTAACGCGTTAAATATGTGTTTTAACGCGTTAAATGTATTTTTTAACGCGATAAATAGGTGTTTTAACGCGTTAAAAATATGTCTTAACGCGTTGATATTCTTCTTTAAGACATCAATGGCTAGTCTGCATCAGAATTTGCGACTTAAAATTTACGATATAAAATTTATTTAAGCCGTTAGTGAATGACGCGATAAAATTTATAGCATTTTTCAATTTCTTTTCAATGTTCTTATTTTTAACGCGTTAAATGAGGTTTTATCGCATTAATTTACATTTTATCGCGTTAAACGGGTATTTATCGCGTTAAAATTTTAACGCGTTATTTGATATCGTTTTTGACATAAACGGCCTTTCATATGTCCCATGGAAACAATCTATGAGAATCTTTATCTGGTTGGATATCAGGGATAATCATCGCATATTTTCAATGTGCAATATTATCATGTCAATACATGCTGCAAAGCTCCGCCTTAATGACGCATCCAAATGTGTGTGTGTGGGGGGGGGGGAGGGGGTAGTGCATCACCATAAAAGGTTTGTTTGTGCACGAGATTTTCTGTGTGTTGTAGAGGGTAATAACAATTACCTCAAAAGGCTTGTTATATAGTCCGCGCTTTTTACTATCCACGCCTTCGTCAAAATCGGGTTACGCACCTGCAAAGTATTTTACTACGTGAAGAAAATAGTAAACAGCACATGCTACAGGTATATGCTACGACAAATAAACACAAGTTTTAAACATTGAAAATATGACGTAATGCGTGCTCAATTTTAACTCTTTTTGTGCAAATTATGGGTGCATTTTTTTCTAACACAAACGATGCAAACGGCTAAGCGCGTATATGTTTTCATCATTTGTTTCTAACATACGTTTGAAAAGTTTACATAAACTTTGACAAACTATGCATTCGCTAAAGATGCGTCTACAGTTTGTCAAACGCTACATTTGTTTCTAACTTCAACCTTGATCTGCACGTGTTTTTTTTTCCCGTGGTTATTACAAAGATGGATTCTGTCAACAGAAAAGGAGGTATGTATATTATTATTGATTTTTCATTAACATGTGGTTTATGTGAACATATAAACAGCACACAACAGTGATTTAAAAGAAGATCACTGCCATGTTTTGCTAAATAACAATTTAAGTCTGTTTATCAACACCATGTGTATGCATAATTGAAAGTTTAAAACAGGTTCAAAAAACACTGATTAAACGATGTATTTGTTTCAACTTTTTTATCGTTTAACAAACGATAACAAACGCTACACAACGTTTACAAAATTTTGGTTAGAAAGAAATCCAACCTATATTTAGAATTTTTTGAAATTTAAATATCTGATGGAAAAGTGATAGATAGACTTATGTTTATGCATATAAAGTTAGAAGTTGAATGAAAGGTTCGGGAAAAAAATTTCTGGAATACATGAAAAGAAATACACGTCTTGTTTGCCTGAATATGAAATTTTATTCACATAGTTTGTAGAAATATTAGGAATAATACCCAAAATAAGTTTTGAAAATGGTCGTCCATCGTCATCGTCGTCGTAAACTTTCCTTTAAAGATCATCTCCTCTGAAAACCACTGGGCCAATTGGAACAAAACTTATCAGGAATGTCCTTAGGTGGTCCTCTTTCAGACTTATATCCGATGACCGCGCCCGTTATCCAAGATGGCCGCCAGAGTCGAACATAGTTTAACATAGGACCCTATGGGAAATTTATTTAAAGATGTTCTTGTCTGAAAGCACTTTGCCAATAGGAACAAAACTAGGCAGCAATGGTCCTTAGGTGGTCCTCTTTCAGAAGTATATTCGATGACCCTATCCATCACCCAAGATGGTCGCCAGAGTCAAACATAGTTTAACATAGGACTCAATGGGAAATTTACTTAAAGATCTTCTTGTATGAAATCACTTGGTCAATTGGAACAAAACTTGGCAGCAATGATCCTTAGTTGGTCCTCTTTCAGAATTATATCAGATGATCCTGTCCACCATCCAAGATGGACTGCCAGAGCGGAACTTAGATTAACATAAGACCTAACGGGAAAGTTCACTGAATAATCTTCTTATTTGAAACCAGTGAGCCAATTGGAACTTGACAGCAATGTTCCAGATGCCAGTCAAGATGGACATAGTCCAGGTGAGCGATACAGGCTCTTGGGAGCTCTTAGTTTAAATTATTTTCTGTGCGGTAAAAACAAAAATTCACGGCGAGATATGACAGTATAATCTGTATCCGTGATGTAGAACAACACAGAAATGATCATGCCGAAAATAAGAAGAAATTGAATCCAGTCGTCGAATGTCTGTACATGTGACTTCACAGTTAAGCCTAGTAGTACTCTACTACGATGCGAATTAAAAAATAAAGAATTTTATTCGTAGGTGCGGTGTTGGACGTTACTCCACGAAAAAATATTAAACAGTGGTGGAAATGTGGAAAACAAGCCTTAGGCCAAGAGAGCCCTTAGATTCAACACAGCTGTTGAGTGTCTGTTTATCTGCAGAGTCACTTACGTCACGAATTCTATTGTTATACCCTTTAACAGGTGAACAATACGGAAATCAGGTGCAACCACAAGCCTTTTATGGTCATAGCCATTACTCCTATTTGGATACGTCAAAGGTCAATGTCATGACCTAGATTTTGACCTTAGCTTGTTATCGAAATTACTCAATAACTGTAAAAGATGGCTGATAACATGTAATGGAGAAAATGTTTGTCTTATAAAGATCTACATTTGTTATACTGGGTCCAAAATTATTGGACCAACCATTATGGACCTAGGGCACCAAAACTGTTTTTCGGGGTCTGAAATGAAGATTTTTTGCTTATATCTCAAACGAGGTTAGAGATAGAAAGAAACTTTGAATCGCAAAAATGTTCAGCATAATACGATCTACAAAGTTAGGTCAAGATCAAATGTCAAAGTCCCTAGCAACGACGTAAAAAACCTTAACAACCATATATTTTTGAACTTAGGCTATGAATAATATAAATATGACATTTTTAATACTGGAAATGAAATTTTTGTCCCTAGCAACGACATATAAGTCCTTAGCAACCACTTTTTTTTTTAACTTTAAAGGCTATGAATAGTAGATATGACATTTTTAATACTGGAAGTAATATATTCATCCTTAGCAATGACATAAAGATATGTCCTTAGCAACCACTTGTTATGAACATAAAAACCTTCAGCAACCATATATTTTTGAATTAAGAAGGCTACCAATAGTATAGATATTTATTATTATTCTTTTTCCGTCAAACTTTAAAGACATTTCCCCAAAAAAGTATGCGACATGTTGAAATAATATTAGGTATCAAGTATCAGTTGACCGAAAGCCATCTTGTCGTTTGGGCACTATACCGTAACATTTCCTTTATAGCGGTTATCTCCCCTAACTCCGAAAACCTTGTTATCGCTTTTCCTCAAAAATTCTGCCAAACTTAACATTTCCAAAAAATGTATGCAACATGTTGAAATAATATTAGGTACCAATTTTTTTTGGGTCTATTTTATTGATTTCCCAAGAGTTACGCCCCTTGCCAAAAATAGAGGGGCAGGGCCTCTTTGTTGCAAAACTGGAAACGTGAAAAGGAAAGACCTTATCATTTGTGCTAGGCACAAATGACCTTTTAATTCTTTAATGATTTTCATATCATGCTGCACATAATCATCTCATCTGAATATTAAAAAATAGTAAATACGAATTATTCTTAAATATTTCTCCCTTAGAAAAAAATAGTATTTTATAAATTAAAAAAACTGTATTTCTTCTATGGAATTGACTAATTTAAAAATAATAATAAAAAACAAGACTGATGAATATTTTTCGGTTCAATTAAAAATTAGCTTATTGTATAAAATCTTATCTTAACAATGTTTTGAGTGGGTGTATACGAATCACCTTGTCCGTCTGTCGTACCATCCTTCCGTCAGGCTGTTTAAGTGTCTTGAAAAAGCAACTCCTTCTAAACCTTTCAACGGATTTTGATAAACTTTTTATGAAGGTTGGGAATAATAAGTGTATGTGCATAAAGCAAGATAATTATCGCTGGATGCTTGCAAGAAGAGATAATCCAACTTAAGGGCTTTACCTGTTTAAAGGTCCCAAATATTGTGAGCTCCAGCCTATAAACTGGAAACACATCAAAATACTGATAGATGCAGTTGAAGACTATGCCAGAAAACACTTTCGAATTGGATAAGGTCATTAAAGTCATTAATTCTTGCTCGCTTTCGACACCTTAGAACGTCCATGAGCAGGGGTGTTTCCAGGATATTTCAAAAAGGGGGGGGGGGATAATAAAACTTTCGGCGAGCGGAGCGAGACGAAAAATTTTTTGGACCTTTTTTTGCTAAAAAACAAATAATTGTGAAATGCACCAATGTAACGGTTCCCGACTTGGAGCACGTATATTTTATAGTTAAAGTGTCAGGGTTTGATATTTTTTATGCCGAATTCTCTCCATTAATTGTCTATGGTATATTAAATTGCCATATTCAATACAGTATAAGCAGATTACGATAGTTTTTTTTAAAGGGGGGGGGGCGCGTACGCCCATTACGCTCTCACCTGTACCCGCCCCTGATGAGTTCTAAATCTGACAGCTTTTAACGATCACAAGTTACAAAAACACTGTCCTACCTTCATGACAATTGTGTAATTGTTCCAGCTGACAAAGCTCCAAATAACATAGTTTTTGTCTGCAAAAGACACTACACTGACTGCCTGACTAAGGAGATGGGTATTGACAATTCACTTGGCAACCCCACTTACACGCACACTACCATACCAAGGTAAGATATTATCAATAATCATATTTCTGTTCTGTCTTCCTTTGGTATTAATGTAAGTAATGACAATTTTAACCTTCCATTTACTGGATACCCAAACTTCATGAGTTTCCATACAGCAGGCTCTGCCAAATGCACTACTAAACCCCTTTCTAAACTCCTTACTCCTTAGGATGGTCTCAAAAGCTACTGTGATAAGGCCTACTCACTAGTGTGTGAATCAGATGTGGATTCTAAAATTCTAAGAAATTCTAAATACTTACAGAAATATCTCTTTCTAGTGACCCTATCTATTGTAATAGCATAAAAACTTGATTTTTCTACACTGTTTACAACCCTCCCACATGACAAATTGAAATATGTTTTTCTTGAGCTAATTCACCAATGTTTCTACACTAAACAAGGTTTACAAAGATATGCCTATGTGTTGTTAGGTAAGGAACAGGCTTATTTGGTCACAAAACATACTGCCGTTCTAAAGAAAGTACTCTGAGACTGTTGTTAACGAATTTCTCATTGACATCTTTCAGTTTGGAGGACATGTTTTTCAGCAAACGATCGGCATCCAAATGGGGAAAAAACTGTGCTGCTTTTGGGCAAGCTGAATGAATCCTAAAGAAAAGAAATTAACCCAGTCCTTCATTTTCAGTTTCCGCTATATAGATGATGTTTTGTCACTTAATAATCCTTAGTTTAAAAACCTACATCTCATCTATCCTAGCAAACTTGAAATTAGAGGCCACAGACGCACCCACTTCTGCTTCATATCTAGATCTGTACTTGTACATAGATAATAATGGGCGGTCGAAATATAAGATACAAGTGTCTTTATGTCGTCTAAAAAGGGCTTTTAAAAATGGTTCCGTTACACTTTTATTTTATATATTACATGTATATGGAGTGAATACACTTTTCACAGCTGAAACCACTTGATTGACAATGCGCTCACATGTATATGTCAGTGTCAGTATGGTGAAGACCGATGGCGAGCTCACATAATTCCATGTATTCACTCCATACAGTGATGAAATGAATAGACTGAACATAAACCTGTCTTTGATATCTAGCCCTGCCGAGAAAGTGGACATATTAACCACATGCGCGGCAGTAACGAATCAACCGTGAAATGTACACACCATAGGCGGGAGACCTTCGTATGTTAATGCTAACAAATGGGAAGTTTACAATCGGAAAATCAAGTTTGTTATAATGTTTTAACTCCAACTGAATTAAATATTCTATATGTTGGCCTATGGAAAGGCAACATTTTTCCCTCGAAAAAAATGTGAAACTTGGTAAATAAATACAGATACGCACCTAAAAATGTTCGACGCTCAATTTTTTCCCGGCATCCTCTCCAGGTTTTTCTTCAATAGATTTTTACACGGAGCTTTAAATCACAAACTGAATATTCGTGCGTTTCCCTGAATAAATGGGAAGCCGAAGTGTAATAATTTTATAAAGACAAAAATCAAGCAGTTTGATGATACACTAAGATTACTCTCACTTTCGTCCGCTTCGCCTCAGCCATTTTCCTAAGAACTTACCAAATTAAGCAGTGCACAAACCAATTAGATTGGACCCCTTGATATTGTAGATCTAAAGAATACTAGTCTAAGAATTACCAGAATTCTTGTATTAGCAGAAGTGTTTGCACATTTATTTTATATAGTTACCAATATTGTACAATACTGGTTGTACCAGTATTCAGTTGACGTTCTTCAATTTATCCGTGTAACACTTAATGCCCACTTCTCCTACCAGCGGGGCATAAAAAATTAGTTACGAGTAAATGATGTCATCTTATTGAACATAAGTTTGATTTCATTTAGCATTATGGTATCAGACAAGTTTCCCATGGGGACCTATGATAGATACTTTTGACAAGGAACTCTTAGCAGAGTTTGGTACGAACTTGCCCAGTGGTTTCGATGGGGAAAAAAATTAAAATATTTCCACGTATGGTCCTGTGTTACTAAGATGACGTTGGAGACAGTCTTTCCTGGCTGTCAGGGTCAACGGATACAATTTGGAACAGAAACACCCAAAGACCATTGCTGCCAAGTGGATTTGTCTCAATTATCGCAGTGGTTTTAGAGAAGACCTACAAAAGATTCTTATGTTACTTAAATTCTGTTACGGCAGCTATCTTGGTCAATTGAAATTCTGAAAGAGTTCCATCTTAGGACCATTGCTTCCATGTCTTGTTTCAACTGGCTAAGTGGTTTCAGACAAGATTCAGATATTTTCCACTGGGTTCTTTGTTAATCTAAGTTTGCCCGTGGTGGCCATCTGACAGTTCTTGTCATCGTACCCATGGTCTACCATCTGAGGACCACTGCTGCCAATCAAGTCAAATTTTCATAGGTCCTATATTAAACCAAGTTTGGCTGAGCATCCCTTATACAAATTTACTGTATTTCTTCCATTTTTATTTTCTAACCCTTATTAAAGCATTTTAAAATGTTTTTGTTCTAAATTTAAAGTAGAATGTTCAAAGCTGATGTTTTAAAAAGTTTGAATGAGCTGTCACAATTAAAAGTGGCGATTTGGTCAGATGGAAAAGGGTCAATATTTAGAGTGTCGTCTGCTGTCTTCAAGAATTCTGCTACCCTAGGAGATATTTTTGCCAATATTTTGAGTTAGCACTGATGAATTCTTTTTTTAAATGTTAAGACAGGTATACTTTCTACACAAGATTTTTAAGATTGCGCAGGTGAGATTTTATTGATTCAATTTTATTTTAATATGAAAATGCACTATGAATTAATTGAGGTCTTGGACCACTTCAGGGCCTTTATAGAAATATAGAACGTGTTAAAATGGGTAAAAAAGGGAGTTTTAGCTAGGTTCTGGTGACCATGTCTGACCAATCACCATCTCTGCCAGGTCTGGTCAAATACTACTCAGTTGTTCTCAAGAAGATCAAGATGTGAAAAATGGATGCAGTGGCGGTAATAGCTCAAACTGGCCTTTGGCCATGAGCTAAAAACCCCATTAATGGACCAGAACATCCTGGTTAATATCTCTTTCGGACATGTTCAATTATCCTGTAAATTTTAATGAGAATTGGGAAAACTTGGTCCAGACAGATTGTGGGCGCATAAAAATGTGTCAGGGTTAACAGTATTTTAGGAAGGTTTTATAATATATTTTTCATTGTTATTGCACACAGTGTTTGCCTTTTCATAAATAACCAAGTCATACACCAGTTTTCAACAGAAAAGAAGAACATTTAAAATGTCATTTTTATTTCAATTATGTTTGTTTGACAGTCTCATAATAATTAAACTGGTATTCCATTCTTTCCTATTGAAAAACCTCTACATTTCAAACTATTTTTTTACAAGCTATGTGTAACAGTTTTTATAGCCAGCTCTTTAAAAGCAAGGTCATCTAATGTTCCAACCAACGAATCCGTGAAAAGCAGCTGTTATTTGTTGCTAGCTTTTAACGTGGTCTCTTACTTCAGTGAAAATGAATAATCTTTTATAATTTTTAGAACTTAGTGGATATTTATTTTTATTTGGCTATTTCTAATAATGTGAGTGAATATACTAAAAAATTAAATCTAAAGATTAATTTAAAAAAAATAAATTCAGTATCCATATCCTGACAATATAGGGAAATGAGAAATATTTTACATCTTGAATCAATTTTGCATCAGACAAAATGATAAGACGGGGGCTTAAACTGATTCCCCCTGATTTTCTAATACTAGTTTAAGTTAAATATTGAATTTCTGATTTCATTATTTTATGCAAACCAATCAAAAAAATATTATATAACTCAGAAATTGACATAACCTTAGAAATATTAATTATCATAACACATATAACAGCAACTGAACTATTATCTGCCTATATAATATAAACATTTGCCGAAGTGAACCTTAAGACTATTTCAGAAAAAACTTTATAGTGGTTTCAACATTCACAATTTCAAAATTTCATTTACTGTTTTAATGTGTTAAATTTACCACCATCAATTACATTTTAATATAAGTGTTTTCCTACCCTCAAATAGCCCCACCTGATGGACTCCTCCACCCCTACATCCATCTCCAAAAAATAAACCTCACCTTTTTTACCTTCTTTTATATAATTTTTTCAATATGTTCATCTTGAATCAAGTACATAACATGCAGTAATTTAAACTCAATTTTTACACAAGTGAAAGTTACAAACTACAGATAAAACTCTTATCCTTTGATTCTTTTATTACAATTTCCATGGAAAATGAAATTTTTTTAGTTTTTGCTTTTTATATATATATATATATATATTTTTTTTTTAGAATTTTTCATCTCAAACCAAGTGGTACATTTTTTAAATAATAAATTATAAAAATAAGAATAACTAGAGGCTCACCTGAGCCTGCATCTCTCACCTGCCCTTTTATTAGGCCATTTGAAAATGTAAGCTCTTTCATATCCACAAGACTATTAAAGTAATGCAAAATATTTGTCATTTGACCTAAAAATAAAAAGGGGGGAAAAATTTGCATCTGTCCTTCCAAAAATCATTCCTGCCATCTTTGGTTACAACTTGAAAATGATAAAAAAATTCCTTTCCCATAGTTTCAATAGAAACTCTTTAGGGCCGCAGCCGTCAGTTGATCAGATGACTTTCGAAGATAAGTGGACTGTTGGTAGAGGATATTGTTGTCATCAATCCTGCAAAGTTTCAAAACATTTCTGAGAAGATTTTTAAAAATTGGCCAATCATAATGGATGGCCTGTTTAACCATCTGGAACCAAAGGTGGAAATGAGGTCCTTCCATACATTTCTGTCAACATTAGTTCCTGGGAAAAATGACCAAAAAGTCTTTTCCCATATAGTTTCAATGGCTGCCATGTTAATTCAACTGCACCGAATGGTGGATCGTTCTTCCATACATCATTACCACCAAGTTTGGTTACAATCCGCAAAGTATTTTCAGAGAAGATCAAAAAGTGAAAAGTTTATGGACAACGGACGCAAAGTGATGACATAAGCAAAAACTACGTCATACAAATGACAGCAAAACTTTTTACATATTCATTAATTATGATTGAAAATGATAAATCTTACCAATTTAGTTGTCTTTATATTTTAGAAAAAAGTTTTAGCTTAACCTTTTTAAATTGATACTTTACCACTTGGTTGAAAATGCAAAACCTTTACAATTTTTTTTTTAAGGATTTTTCATCTTCAACAAGTGGTAATTTAAAAAAAGAAAAAAGAAATGTAATTCATTGGAGTGAATGACTTCAGCTAACCCTGTAAAACATTATTTTATTAACACTTGATTTGAAATGATAAACCCTTTACAAAGTTCTCAAAAACATTGTTACATTATAATATTTGTACTTATTCCCATTTTCAAAAAAATTACATTTTTCATTTTCATAAATTTTCAACTTAAAGTGGTAATTTTTCAAAAAGAATTTTAGATTTATACAACTGAATGTTACCTAGTTCAAAATTTTTTACCTTCATTGGAAATGCAAGACCTTACCAATTTTTTTCCAATTTTTCAAAAAACCAACTTTACTTCTGTCAAACTTTTATGATTTTGGTGTATATGAAAAACCCTTTACAAATTATTCTAAAAAAATATTAAATTTTTTTTTTTTTTTTTTTTTTTTTTTTTTAGAATTTTGCATATTTAACCCAAACGGCAAATCGTAGGAGCCTGCATTGCCCATCTGGATGTGATTTTCCAAACAATTTAGGAACACCATTGCTGCAAAGTAAGGACCTATATCAAACTAAGCTTGGTTGTTATTCAGATATTACCATCTAAGAAAAATTCCTGCTCCCAAATGGCCAATTGCTTTTAGACCATTAGTTTCTTAAATGAATTTTCCCATAGGGTCCTGTGTTAAATTAAGTTTGGCAGTGGACATGATTGTGAAAGAGGACTACAGGCTGCCAAGGTTGGTTCCATCTGGCCATGTAGTTCCCACAGAATTTTTTTTAAATTCATCCCTTCTGTTTTCTTTTTTTTTGTAATAGCAGCCATGTTGGTTGGAAGTTGGGGATGCAGGAAGCAATTTCAAAGAGGGTCACCCAGGAATCATTCAAAGTTTTGTTCTAATAGGCCCAGTGGTTTCAGAGAATATATTTAAAGGAAAGTTTATGACATCCCATGCAAAGTGATGGCAACAGCTTCACATGAATTGTTATTCAATTGAAAGTTACTGACTACAACTTAACCATTTTGCTTTTTGAAGGTTCACCATTTGGTTGAAAATGCAAAACCCTTTACAATTTTTTTTTTTTTTTTTTTTTTTTTTTTAGAATTCGCATCTTTAGCCAAGTAGTAATTTAAAAAATGAACAGAAAAAAAATCTTTTAATTGGGGTAAAGGTTACTGTCAGAATTATCAAGCTTTATCTTTTTTATTACTTGGTTGAAAATGCAAAACCTTTACAATTTTTTTTAAAACTTACATTGTTGTATATTATCTATTTAAAAAAAATGATACAATATTTGTTTGGTTTTTTTTTAAGAATTTTTCATCTTTAACCAAGTGGTCATTTAAAATAAAAAAAAAATTTTTTCTTCCAAGGAATTAGTTATTGCCTTCAAACTAAACCTGTTGCCTTCTGAAGATTTACCACTTGGTTGAAAATGCAAAACCTATACAAATTTAAGAAAAAAACTTACATTTCATTCGTTTTTGAAAATACATTTTTTTTTTTTTTTTTAGAATTTCCATCTTCAAGCAAGTGGTAATTTTGAAATAGAAAAAAAAATCATTCGAGTGAGAGCTAAACGATTTGCTTTTCAGAGTTTATTTACCACTTGGTTGAAAATGAAAAACCTTTACAATTTTTTTTCTATCTTATGCATAATACATGTAAAAAGACCCTTAAAACTATATTTGCCATACATTACTTCACCCTCCCTACACCCCCCAAAAAATGGGATGGGGTCAACATTGAGGATTGAGAATATGTGCCCATGAAATCCAGGAACTTCTACATCTGCCTGGACATTCTTTTCTATTGGAAATCCAATATATCTAGAATGTTATCTCACTGATGGAAAAGATTTCTTTATGCATATATAAACACAAAATATACTCAAGTCAAATTTTTGAATTATTAACTTCAAGAAACAGAAAACATACAAAAAGTTATCCATAAAATCATAAAAACATAAAACCTGGATAAAATTGTTAAAAACCATTAAAATAAAAAACAACTTTCTGCATGTTTTCTGATAAATTTACCATAAATTTCACGAGTCAACTCTACAGTTCAGTGTACTTGGTATATTTTGTATTTCATGCACACTATACGTATACTGTTGTTTTACATGACTTTCAGCAACATCACTTAACCATCTAGAAAAATTTATGACACCGAGACTGTTGAAGAGACAGCAATAAGTGGATATCAAACTACGCTCTCAGGAAATTAAAATGATACAAAAAATTAGACCAAAATGATGTTAAATTTTGAAAACTTAAAAAAATCAAAAAGAAAATAAAAGTCAAGCTGGGAAAGATTTTAATATGGGATTTCTATTTTATATAAAAATATTATCCAATTAAATTTGTCTGTAACCTGTCAATTAGGCAAACATAGTAAAAATGTGAAAATTACAAGTTAATATTATACAATCAGACAAAAAATATTGAGGAGATCTTCAGGCTTGGCCAACAACGGTCCATTTAAAAATCACACAAATTTCTATAAATTGTCCTCAACAGTCAAATGTTCATTATGTGATTTCATTCAGTTCTGGAAAATCAATCCAATGCTTATCTACATAATGTCCTCCTTTCCATCTGAAAAAATCCAATATTTTTGTTAAATGTAAGAACAGATATTTTGTAAATATTTTTAATATATTTTCTTTATTTGCAAAACACAAATTCGTTTTCACTTCTAATGCAAAGATAAACTCAGGAATTTTTAATTTTTTTATTAAAGTTTACTAGTTAAAAGTAAATTTTAAGAAAAAGAAACGACAATTTGTCTACAGAAGCCAATTAAAGTTAAGAAAATTATTCCGATTATCTGGTTATCTCCCTTTATTTAGTTCCATAGTTTGGAAAAGAGAAGTTAAAATGAAATAACCTTTAGTGAGCAAGCTCAAATACCCCACCCAAACAAACTGACTTGCTAGCATGGAGCTTTTTCATTTATGTTTTTCCTTCCACTTTTTGTGCATGATATTAATATTTGATATATTTGAAAGCTCCTCCCAAGAAGAGCTTCCTCATTTCAGATTTTGCTGATAATCCAAAGCATCTGGGTACTGTTTCACTAAAAGTCTTAAGACTTGTGACTGATAATAAATCCTTTGAATATATACGTTACGACTTATCGTCTGGTACCACCTTTAGTGAAACAGTACATTGAAATTTCCAATTTCCCAGAAAATTGAACACATCTGAGGTATTGATGACTGGATACTTTATTCAAATTTGAAGATAAAAATCAAAGTGATGGAAATCACCACTGGAAAGATTGCAACTGTAGTTGTGTGTACAATTTCAAATGGAACTAGGTGGAACTGTTTTGTAAACCAAAACATATGTCTATTCTAGATCAATCTTTACCTCCAGGATAAAAATAATAATTTGTGACCTTGAGGTCAAAGGTCAAACGAAGGTCATAATGGTACGCGACACACACTTCCTACATACCCAAGGGTATAAGCCTAGGTCAAAAGACAAAAAAGTAACCTGCACAAGGAAATACTATAATTTTAGTCATTTGACCTTGAGGGTATAAGCCTAGGTCAAAAGACAAAAAAGTAATGGCCCGGACAAGCTTCGCTGAGAAGAATACCAAGAAGAACTAGAATTGCAATTGCGAGCAATAGCAGATGTCGCCCCTGGCAGCCATCTTGAAAATGGCGGCCATTTCGAAAAAAAAAGTATTGATTGCACACCTTCACATAGTGATCTTACTTTCTGCCAAGTTTCATTCAATTCTATCCAGGCATCTCCGAGAACTAAGCCGGACAAAAATCATTGGAAAGAAAGAATAATAATAATAACAAAGAAACGGAAGAATAACAATATGTCGTCCCGTGACTACGTTCGGGGCGACATAATAACTAGAATTGCAATTGCGCCCACGGTGTCCATTTTGAAATTTTTTGTATTTTGATGATTGCATCTTGTTCGCCATCCAAAATTTAGCCTAGATATCAATTTTCATTAAAATTAGACAATGTTTAATTTTTATATGCCCGTCAATTTGGACGGGACATATTATGGTATACAAATGTCTGGCATCCTCTGTCCGTGGTAAACATGTCACACCATAACTTGAGAACAACTTATCCAAATTTCATGAAACTTAATATAGTTGTTTCTTATGACGGCCAGACGATCTGTATACTTTTTGGTGAAAATAAGATTAAAACTTTTTGAGTGACGGGACTTTGTAACTAAAACAGGGGTGTGTTTTTTTTTCACGTCGCACCCTATCTCAAAAACGATTTTATTATTGCTTAAAACTTTACATACTTCATAGTTATATTAATCTAAAGATCTGTATACTTTTTGGTGATGATTCAAAATTTTTAGAGTTTTTGAGTTTTTTGTAAAAAAAAAGGGGGGGGGTGTTTCACATGTCATGCCGTATCTCAGAAACTATTGATTATTGCTTGTTTGTTTGTTTATTTAGTTGGGGTTTAACGCCGTTTTCAGCACATTTGGCTATTTCGCGGCGGCCAGTTTTTATTGGTGGAGGAAGCCGAAGTACCCGGAGAGAACCACCGACCTTCGGTAGGAAAATTGGCAATCCTTGTCAATTAAGATCGGAGTCGAACACACCCCGCCACAGGTGAGATTCCAACTCACAACCCCAGCGTTGACAGGCTAGTGATTATTAGTAGTCATGACGAACTACCTAGACCACTCGGCCACCGAGGCCCCTATTGATTATTGCATAAAACTTCACAATCTGAAGATCTGTATACTTTTTCGTGATGATTATTTTATTTTTGAGTTACTGAATTTTTATTGAGCTTTTTGGTAAAAAATGCAGTCTTTTTTGGTCACATTTCGCGCCGTATCTCTATTGCTTTAAAGTTTACATGCTTATGTTTTGCCCGGTTTCCATATACATCCCACCAGCAGCTCCACTAAAAGGGGGATTCCAAAAACTTTTATTATGTTTTTTTCACTAGTCGACGGGCGACATATCATGTGCTTGTGTCGCAGCTGCTGTTTATTCGTCATTTTTTACAGCATTTGACGATCACATTTTTTCCCAATGAACTTTAGAAAAGTACAAAGTTTCATGAAATTCTATGGTGCAGTTTTTGAAATATGAAAGTTTTAAAAAATTTTCATACTTTTTCCATTTCCATGGCAACGGCAGCCATTTTGAGAATTTAATGTTATATGCACAACTAGACTTGGTGATCATCATTATTTTGAAGTTTCTCTGAGAACTTGTGTGGACAAAATTAGGTGAACCCCCCCCAAAAGGAACAATAACAATCTGTCGTCCCGACTACGTCTGGGGGCAACATAAATACTACAAAAATAATGCTAAGGGTTCATTCCTTGAATTGCACATGGTAGATTTCCTTAGCTGAAACTTGGCTTCCTATTTCGGTATTTTTGTTATGAGTACTTCTTGTTTTGGTCTTATGTTTCGGTTTTAATGCTGCTGATGAGAGGCAACTCCTTGAAATGTGTCGTATACAGCATAGTATAAATTTACTATAATATTAGTATCTTTGGATTGTTATTTTGAAACTCCTGGGATGATGCCTCTGCATGGTGGATCCTAGGTCCTTGAGGGTATCACAGATATTATCTCTGCTATGTGAGATCAATTACAGTAAATGTATTCATTTTGGGAAGATAATTTTCAATAAGAGTTCAATGTGTTTAAGTTAAACATTTTACTAAATTACGTTATTTTAGTGCATGTCTGAGATAATCGTAAGGTTTTTCTCCAATAACGGGTCCATTAAAGAAATAATCGTCACATTAGTAAATGCACAATTATTTTTTACATGTCCTCAAGAACGGATAATTACTCATTATTATACATGAATGGAACAGAAGGTAAACAATCAAAATGGCTGTATTTTTACAACATGGATGGAAATGTGTCAAAAATGTTAGTTTTAATGTATTTGGGACCAGGGCTCAGCAGCCTACTTCAGGACGACAGGGAGAAATGACGTTTTTCCCTGAAGCTAACAAGAAGTGGTGGGAGACAGGGAGAAGTGATTACGTGACGTTCCAAAGCACCAATCGGCACTGATTATGTTTTTATTTGAATAGCTAGTCTTATTCTAATGTTTTTTTTTTAAAGAAATTAAGATTCATTCTCTGATTTACAGTTCAACTTGGTTAAGGCAAATTTAACTTGCATGCCTTCTAAGCCAGTCTACAAAATGTGTACAACAGAGTCAACAAAGAAGTTCATAAAATCAAATCATTACTTCACTCACAGTATCTCTCTGTTTTTGAATTATTGTTATTCAGGTCTGACTTACCGTGGTCCGAGTTGTCAGCGGACCAAGTAAATTTACCCATATTTTTTTTATTGGATTATTTCCCTTTGATAACCGATTGAAAAAAAAAAGCGGCATAGATTTTATTTTCACTACACGAGTCAGACTTTCCTTAAAATATCGGCTGTCATATTCGCGATTTGGACCAATGAAATGGATCAGGCGAGTAATTCAATGTATGGTAAACTCAAACTTCGCTTTTGTAGTCTTGACGAAAGTTTTGAGTTTTACTTCATCACCCTCCAGGTTGACAATACAACTTTACAAGTCTGTTATACATAGAGAAAAGATTAAACATTCATTCTTGCTTTTCAAATTTCAACTCCGAATAGTCCAACTTCCAAGTTTATCTATAGATAAACGATTATGTAAATAACGCTCTTGGAAGTTTTTCTACACCTTGTCCATGCGCATGTACAAGGATTCCTGGAGTTATTTTTGGGCTCCCGAAATAACTATATATTCATTCTACTATTAAATTCTTGATCCATTTCACTGTCAATATTTTGAAATTGTGGTACACATAATTATCAATGGAAATTTAAGCAGACGCTTGGCAGATTCTTTTTTATAATAAACAATTCAAATGAGTAACTTAAATGAATACAGCATGTTTCTCAGACTGAAATACAAAATGGCTGAAAGTTCAAAACATGCATAATTTAAAAGGGTCAATCCTAAAAGAATATTCGTTAACATTTATAAAAGCAACATAATACTTTTTATTAATCGATAATCTTTAAAATAAAACTATGAACGTAAAAGCCTTCTATATCTTTATATACATGTATGCACTTGTGGAAATGTAACTGGAAGGTGCATCTGCGTAGATTTGTTTTGATATATTCATCTGCCGCACGTCAAGTCTGCGAAATAATGTTTGGAAATTCATTTTATTTTCTCGGAAATTTCGGTAAATAACAAAGATTATGTTAAAAATATTAGTTCAGATATTCACAAGAATAAGAGTACTCATAATTTTTAAAAAGTGCTGTCATCATTGGAACTAAACTTTATGTACTAATGTTTGATGATATTGAAAAGTCCACACTTTCAGTTTTGGAAATTGGAGGCCGATGGCATAGGAACGATTTGCAATCTTTCCAATGATAGTTCTATCCATGAAAAAGTAATATAAGTTAATGAGGAATGAACCAACAGAAAGGCAATAAACATTATACTGCCAGCAACTTTGTGTGGGGGTATAATAAATAATTTTAATTACCATAAGGCTATGGAAGTCTTTCTATCCCAAATCTTGAACCTCTACTATTTTGACATAAAAGCAATCTAAAATAAAATTTTGTCTTATCAAAATTTGGCACCATGAGACTATATATATATAGAATATACAGAATCTCTATAATCGATGTGCCCCATCTTTGTGTTTGATACATTGTGTTTACAGGAATGAAGAGAATCTAATCCCAAACAATGTTTGTATTACTCAAGTGACCACAGCTGTTATAATGAAGATAATTGATGAACAAATTGTTTACATATATGCCATTACGCTTAGATAACATAACAATTGGACTTGTCACTTCTGTTATTGGTGATTGAAATAATCATATCTGTTGCTGTTTAGGATGTCAATGTAGACTTTTTTTTTTACATATTCTAACAATAAAATGACAATGATGTGATTACCATGTTTCATATTCACATGTACAGATAAAATTTAGAAATTTAAAAAGGGGAGGTAGTTCTGCATTCTTTCAATAATAACCAAAGATGTAGAATTGTACGATAATTTGTAATTATGTAACAAATGTTATGTAGTTCTTTAAATGGACTAATAATAACAATTTTATTATATCTGTTTAGTTCGACTTGAAACTTTTAACTTCAGTAATCACAGATTAAATATCCCCCAATTCAACATAAGTGAAATATATCTACATGACTTGCAATGAGATGAATCCTAACGCAAAACTTAACCTGAGTCACTCAAGCATAATATGTAGATAGGATGATCAAATTTTTTTACTGACCTTCATTATTTTCCAAGATGCATCCACTGGTGAAATATTATACTTATATGACTTATTGGACCTTTGAAGTGGGACAGACTGACGGATGAACCAAATGCTATATCCCCTCCCAAACCCTGTTGGTTGAGGGGATAATAAACACCTGCTAAATAGCAATGTTGAATGGTTATTACCTTTGGAACTTTTATGCTTCAGAGTTTGTCACAGTGGACCTAGATCTGATCTGTCTAGAATAATTTATGAAATAAAAAGAATTCCAGTTGAGTACAATGGGCTCAACTTGCAGTGAGGTAACTTTTTTCTCCCTAAGGGGAATTTTCTGGGGCAACCGTCAACTGTCACCCTAATTCACACATTAAAGAGAATCAACTTACCAGAGTAATGCTTTGAAAACACCTTAACACATGCACTTGAACAGCTTGAATCTTGAATGAATAAACTCTACCTGAAATAATTAGGCATTTCTTGTTAATGTGATTATACATGGTTTCTTCTTATTGAAGTCCCCTGCCTAAAATTCTAGACCTTAGACATTTTGCCCATATTTTGGGTAAAAAAATTTCATTATCTCCTAAGAGAACCTAGCAAAGATACTAATGTAGTCCTTAAGGAAAATCAGATGAAACCAAAAAGGTCCATGCAGCTGATCGAATAGCTTTACGTTAGAAAATAAAGTATGAAATAAATTTCTCTACTTAAAGCCCTTAATTCTTTTTGGAAATCCCCAGGTCATTTATTAAAAGAAATATGGTATGGATATTTCAAATTGATTGTAAATACAAAATATACTAAATACAAAAATTTACAGATAAGATAGGACAATAAATTAGAGCCTCCGTGGGTCCTGTATTTCTCACTGAGATTTAACTTGCTATTCAAAAATCAGAAAAGGGAATTAATCATTAAAAACAAAGGCTTTATTTTCATTAGCAGTGACAATATTGCCTTATGGTACTGATCAAAGACTAAATTTAGAAACAAAGGATTATTCAACCAGAGATTTGATCTTAATTTCCCCAGTACTTAAGACAAAATTCAGATTACACAAATTTCCAGATTTTTTATTCACAATGGTAATGGCGGCCATACAGGTCCAAGGTCAGAGACCCCACACACATTTGAAAATGAACCATTCCATCAAAATATTGTTTAAATTGCTGGAGTTGTTTCAGATCATTTTTACATTTTATTTTCAATTAACAGCAGCCATATTGGTTAGGTCCAGACCTCTGTACATAGTATTGAAAGGGGATGACCAAAGGACTATTTCATCAAGTCTTGTTTGCTCCAGTTGTTCCCAGGGATTAATTTTCTGTTTACTGATTTTTTTTCTATTTTTAGTAATGGAAGCCATATTGGTCTGAAGTCCAAACTTATTTTTGAAGGGGTATTGGACAAGACTACATACTACATCCCTAATAAAACATGGGAAAAAATATGATAATAATAATAATAAACAATGGATAAATACAATTGTTAAATGATTCTAACCTTTGACCTAGTAAGGCGATGCTTCAGACTTGGTCACATGGTGGACATTTTTTTCTCATCTAAATCACTACTGTGCAAATACTATACAATATTGTAAAATGTGAACTGTTCCTCAAAGTAACTCATTTAGTATTCATTTGTCTCTAAAATTAAATGAACTCCTCAAAAAAAATGTTACAATTTTTTTTAAGAACCAAGTTTAAAAACAAAACAGAAAAATAAATTTGTATTTGAGGGTGTTACTGACTGACTAAATGTTTTACCTTGTGATTCTTTTACCACTAGGTTGAAAATGCAAAACCCTTTACAAATTCTAAAAAACTTACATTTTACTAATATTTTGTTTTTCAATAAAGTTATACAATTTTTTTTTCTTTCTTTTTTTTTTTTTTTTTTAAGAATTTCCATCTTCAAGCAAGTGGTAATTTTGAAATAGAAAAAAAATCATTTGAGTGAGAGCTAAACAATTTGCCTTTCAGACGTTTATTTACCACTTCGTTGAACATGAAAAACCTTTACAATTTTTATTTACATTTTTTTTTCTAAGTTTTTTTTTCAATCTTATCTATAATACATGTAAAAAAGACCTTTAAGACTATATTTTCCATACATCACTTCCCCCTACCTCCACCCCCAAAAATGGGATGGGGTTATCATTGAGGATTGAGAATATGTGCCCTTGAAATCCAAAACTTCTTAACTTAATATCCCAAATATTTTCTGTTGGAAATCCAATATATCTAGAATGTCATCCCACTGATGGAAAAGATGTCTATGAAAACTTAAATAAAAAAATTACAAGTTAATATTATACAAGCAGATAAAAAATACTGAAGAGATCTTTAGGATTGGCCAACAGCAGTCCATTTAAAAATCACACGAATTTCTATAAATAGTCCTCAACAGTCAAATGTTCATTATGTGTTTTCATTCAGTTCTCGAAAATCAATCCAATGCGTTTCTACATAATGTCCTCCATTCCATCTGAAAAAATCCAATATTTTTGTTAAATGTAAGAACAGATCTAGTATTTTTTGTGTAAATATTTTCAATATATTTTCTTTATTTGCAAAAACACAAATTCGTTTTCACCTCTAATGCAAAGATAATCAACTCAGGAATTTTTATTTATAGATTACAGTTTCCAAGTTTAAATTTTAAGAAATAGGAATGACAATAATCTCCAAAAGCCAACTTCAGCTGATCAAAGAAAATTATTCGATTATCTCCCTTTATTTAGTTCCGTTTTGTAAAGAGGTTATTAAAATGAAAGAACCTTTAGTGAGCAAATACCCCATCCCAACAGAAACTGACTTGTTAATATGCTTTTTCTAACTTTTTTCCTTCACTTGTTTGTGTATGATATTAATATTTGATATTTTTGAAAACTGCCCATTTCAGATTTTGCTGATAATCCAAAGCATCTGAGGTACTGATGAATGGAAACATTCTTAGGTCCCTCTCCCCCAAAATTTGTTCCCCATTTCCAATTTTCTGAAGAATTGAACATATTTGAGGTATTAATAACTACAAACTTTATTCAAATTTGAAGAGGACCTGACAAAAATTACAGTTCTAAATAGGCAAAAATATAAGTTAATGAAGAATGGTCTGGCAGAAGGGTCAAACATTAGCCAACCCTTGTATTATGTGTGGGGTATAAATAATTTTAGTTACCATAAAGCTATGGAAGTCTCTCTATCCAAGTCGTCAACCTCTACTATATGACATAAAAGCAACCTAAAATAAAATTTTATTTTATTTCATATCAATTTTGCACTAAAGAAATTTTGATCAAGAACAAATCAATCTAACACATCTCTCTAAATGTGCACCATATTTGTGTTTGATGCACATGTCTATGACATAGATGGAAGTCTAAATTATGGATTTGAAGGATCGTTAAGGAACGGTTCAAGACGAATAGAATCTCAAATAAACTGATGGATATAATTCTTTTCTAGCTATTTTAAAATTCCAACAACTGACATATATATAATGTCTCATTTACCTCATCAACCCTTGTTTCATCGCTATAAACTCATATTGTACCTGGGGTCTGATAAAAGAAATTTCAGGATAAATGGGCTAATATGGAAAGTCAGATGTAAAGTCAAATGGAGAGCTCAAAATGGAATGTGTTGTAATAACCTTGATAAAAGCCTTACTATGACCTTAATATGAAGAACAGAAATAAAAACACTTTTTTCTTTTACTCAAGTTCATATGATGTAGCCAAACTAATATATTCTTGAAAATTGAAGTCAACAAGCCCGCAAAAGACAAGAAAAAATACTAACAAGTAGCTGGAGCAGTTGCAAACTACAGCTGATCCTCTTTCCTGTATTTTCACTTGTTTTACATTTTGTAGACATTTTACATGATGTTTTTTCTTGATACATAACTTTGATTGTTCATAATATACACATATATCATATAATGTTGAGGAAAGTTTATGAAGAAATGGAACAATAACATTTTTATTAACTATATCTTTTTAGTTCTTGAAACTCGTATTAACTTTGAGAATTACGGCAATCACAGATTAAGGTGGGACAGACTGATGAACAAGACACTATATCCCCTCCCCAACTTGGACCGTTGGTTGAGGGGATAATTAACACCTGTTAAATAGAAATGTTGCATGGTTCTTACCTTTGGAACTTTTATGCTTCAGAGTTGGTCGCAGTCGACAAAGATCTGATCTGTCTAGGAAAATCTATGAAAAAAAAAGAATTCCAATCAAATCAAGTACAATGGGCTCTTAACTTGCAGTGAGGTAAATTTTTTCTCCTCAATGTTTCCTTGAAAAATTGACACCAAGTGATGGTAAGAGCTTACTGGCCTTTGGCCAGGTGAGCTTAAAACATCAATGAAAATGATAGTATGTTATCCCTCAGTCAACTGTCACCCTTTCACATATCTATATACATTTCAAATATAACTAGAACTGTCTGAAAGGGACTAAACCCCCGCAGCAACATGTCTGATTTGAAGCCTACACAAAGTTCATCTCGCCCAAACAGAATATCCTGACAATATGCACATCTCCATTATGTGTTCTAACAATAAAGTTTCATGAGAATCATGCCAGTAATGTAGGAGGAGTTGAGGACAACATTATTACGTACAGACAGATGGATAGACAGACATACAGACTGAAACCTATATACCGCCCAAACTTTGAAGGGGGTTTAATAAACTTACCAGAGTAATGGCGTTGAAAACGTCCGAACACATGCACTTAAAACAGCTTAAATGTTGCATGGATGAATTCTACCTGCAATAATTGAGCATTTCTTGTTAATGTGATATACATGCATCATACCTGGTGTTTCTTCTAATTGAACGAAACTATTCTAGTCCTTAAGGAAAATCAGATGAGAACCAGAAAGGTCCATGCAGCTGTTTGAACAGTTTTAGATCAGAAAATGAAGTACAAAATAAATGCCCTTCTTTGGAAAATTTTCTTAGCCCTTAGGCCATTTATTAGAAGAAATATGGTATGAATATTTGCTCAAAAAATTGCATGTCAATAAAAATAGAATAAGATATCAAAACTAAAAACTAAAAATTTACAGGTAAATGAAAGGGCAATAAAACTAGAGATTTTCAGGAGCCTATTTCTCATCGGGATTTAAATTGCCGTTAAAAAAACGTATTTAAACGTACATTACTAACAAAAGAAGTGACAATATAAAGGGACTACTAAGAACTATTCAAACAGATTTGGTCTAAATTTACCCAATAGTTTTCAAAGACAAAATTCAGATTGTAAGATCAATCTGCCAATTAGTCTAATTTTAATTTTGATAGTAATGGCAGCATTCTTTCCCGAGAATTTTTTCTACTGATTTTTTTATTTTTAGTAATGGTAGCCATATTGGTCTGAAGTCAGCCATTTTTGAAAAGGGAACATTTAATAATGTTTATGCTGGACAATGACTGAAGGAATCATGTGATGGCAATAGATCACATGGTCTTATTGCAAGGTGAGGTAAAAATACCAATCATATACTATATCCGTGAGCTATTATTGGACAATACTACAACATCCCCAATAAACCATGGGAAAAAATTTAATAAACAATTGATAAAAAGCATTGTTGAATGATTCATACCTTTGACCCAGTAAGGCGATGCTTCAGACTTGGTCACATGGTGGACATTTTTTTTCTCCATAAGATTCCACTCAGGCTAAATCACTACTGTGCAAACATTAACAGTTCTGATGGAAAAGTGGTCTTCAAAATGTTATTGTCTAGAATTCTTAAAATGTCAACTTCCTCAAAAAAACTCATTTAGTATTCAATTGTTTCACAAAATTAAATGAACTCCTCAGTAATTAAATACAAAATCTAAATATTCAAGTTAACACATCAAATTTGTACTTTAAGCTCACAAAACAATTTTGCAAGAAAATCAATTAAAAAAAACTAAATTTTTCTATGTTCATTTTTTATTTTACTTTTTTATACGTATACTTGTAGTGTACTGCAGTTTGAGTGCATGTGGCAAGCTTATAACATCAGTGACTGATGCTGCATAAATAACGGTTATGTTCAAACATCCAATCTTTGTTACCTGATAATTGCCACTAGGTCATCCATCTATTTTTGTTACAAGTTAAGTGTCTTGTCATATAGATTTTTTCATGTGATATCTAATTCACATAATGCTATATTGTTTAAGAAAAATAAAAATATATAAAATTTTTTTTTACAGAACTAAAAGTACAAATTTAAAAGTGTAAATACAAAACATCTACTATAAAGAATAATAAAGTCGATAATGCATTAAAAAATGCTCAAAATTTTCCCCCTTGTTAACCCTTTAATTAAAAATCGTTTAGTAAAACCAACTAGTTCTACATTCTCCATGTTTTAATACTTTTTAATGTATTCTTTTAGTGAGGTGCAGTGTGCTTGCATATGGCAGTCTTAACATCAGTGACTGATGCTGCATTTATATCCAACGAATGTTATGTTCAAACTTTCAATCCGTGTTACCTCATCCTGATATGCATGTAATAATTGCCACTAGAGGTCATCCATCCATTTCTTGTTGCCAGTTACGTGTCTTGTCGTATAGATTTTTTAATGCGATATTTCACATGAAAAATTAAAAAAATATTAAAAAAAATTGCTGTAACATTTCCTCATCTTAAAAAGCATTTACAGAATTATAATACAAATTATATATGTAAATACAAAATACTACAATAAAAAATCTTACACATTTTAATTTTAGAGAAAAAAAAATCAAAATTACCTCTCTTGTTTACCCTTAATCACAATCTTGTTGTAAAAACTGATCTGCTGTAAGTTTGTGAACTTTTTTTAACTGTGATTTTCTGTTATTTTGTGTACTGCAGTGTGTATAGAAAGCTTCAATGACTGATGCACTGATACTTATTGTTCAAACATCATGTTACATGTTTTCAATTTCCTTTTTTTTTGATACAGTCTTCTGCCTTGTCCTACAAATCTTCTTCAAATCAGGTTTCACACATCTTCAATTACACGGTAAAACTAGAGGCTCCCAGAACCCTGTATCGCCCACCTGGACTATGTCCATCTTGACTGGCAACCTGGAACATTGCTGTCAAGTTCCAACTGGCTCAGTGGTTTCAAACAAGATCTTTCAGAGATTTCGACCTTAGGTCCTATGTTAAACTATGTTCAGCTCTGGCATCCATCTTCAATCGCGGACCACGTCATTGGATATAATTCTGTAAGAGGACCAACAAAGGAACATTGCTGCAAACTTTGTTCCATTTGGCCAGTGGTTTTAGACGAATAAATTTTACATATGGTACTATTTTTAACAATGTTGGCCATCTTGAATGGCGGGTGGGGTCATCAAAAATAATTCTGAGAATCCACCTAAGGACCACTGCTAGTTGTTTCAGCCAAGATCTTTAAGTAAATTCCACATAGGATCCTATTTTAAACTATATTCGGCTATGGCAGCCATTCTGAATGACAGGCCAGGTCATCCGTTACAATTCTGAAAGAGTACCATTGAGGCGAAGTTTTGTTCATGTTGGCTTTGTGGTTTCAGACAAGAAGGTCTTTAATTTAAAATAGGGTCTTATGTTAAACTATGTTAGGCTCTGGCAGTCATCTTGGAATGCGGGTGGGGTCATTGGATACATTTCTGAAAGAGGTCCACTTAAGGACCATTTAACTGTTTTGGTCTAATTGGCGCAGTGGTTTCAGAAGATCTTTAAAGTTTACGATGACTCTTTGGGCCAGGAGTGCTTAAAACTGCTTTCCATCTCTGACAAAGATATACTTACTTTTCAGAATAAACAATTTAACCCTTTTGTCATTGTTTGCTTTAAACAAATAGTGAAATATAAAAATTTTGAAAATTTTTTAAAATTTTGTTCCCACTCATTTCATCAACTGAAATGTTATGTTGAAAAAGTGACTTTACCAAATGAGCATTTGCTACCAAGTAACAAATTTCTCTATGGTGAACAAATGATTTCAATCTTTCCATATGGAAGTCAATAAAAGAACAAAATATAAAACATCTGAAAGAAAACTTGAAATCAACAAATGAACACTTCCAGAGTGTTGCAAATTGTATTTCCTTCCTTTTTAAATTAGAATTTCAAGTCTCGTTGATGCATAAGTCATATCCTTTTATATCATATTCATAACCTACAGAAGAATCTTTTGTCTTAAAATTTTTAAAATTTTTGTTATAAACTAATTTTTCAACTAAACAATTTTTTACACCATATCCTTTCATTTTCATATTCAAACGCTTATAAACTGACAACCCTCAAGATTTATAGTATCTACTGTATTCAAATCTCACTGATGCATACACCATATCCTTCATTGTCAGAACTTACTGAAAACTTTTTTTCAAATCCGTTGACAAAACCTTTCAAAATAAGATTAATTGCTTGATTGAGTTATCCCCCTTCTGAGCAGGCATACATAATCAGAAAATGATAATTTTTTTTTAAAATAAATGGAAATATTTTTTTATACATTTCATGAATGCCATTTTTGAGATGCCTTTTCATTTGAACAATAACTGATGCAAATAGCGATTAACAAATAGTGAAATACATTTTGTTTAAAAGAATTTATAAATTTTTGTCGAACTAATTTCATCAACAATCAAAATGTTATCTGAAAAAAAATTAAACAACATTTAAACCAAATGGGCATCAGCTACTGATTATATAAAAACCTCCTCATCAACTAAAAATTAATTCTGAAATCTTATTACCAAATGAATGTTAATAAACAAAAAATAAAACCTCTGAAAGTGAACTTTTTTCTTGGTTACAAATGGACAACCACCATCTCATGTTGAATGTTGTCATTACTTCATTGAATTCAATAGGATTTAAAGTCTCACTGATGTTTACACCATATCCTTTCATTTTCATATTCATAAAATATAAAAAAAAAGTGTCTTAATGACTTAGCCATTGTACATTTTTTTGCCATAAATGACTTTTCAATTATCAAACAATCATTTGAAAAAATAATTAACATTTGGAATCAGCTACTGATTAATAATATTCTCATTGAGTAAGAATTTCAAACTTCCTTTCCAAATGGAAGTCGATAAATAAAGAATAAAATCTTTGAAAGTGCTGTTTTTAATATACAAACTCAGAACCCTGACCAGATGTTGCAGAATATATTCTCTTTATTCAAGTCTCATTGTTACATACACCATATCCTTTCATTTTCATAACTAACTTACTGGAAACTTTTTTCAATTCCATTACTGACAAAATAGCCTTTCAAAATAAGATTAATTCCATTTGATTGAGTTATCCCCCATCTGAACAGGCATGTTAGAGAAAATGAAAAAAAGGCCTGAAATAAAATGTAGATTTTTTTATGCATTTCAGGAATGCTGATTTTCGAGATGCCTGCTCATTTTGGGCAACAATTCATGCAAATACTAATTAATAACAAATAATGAAATACTTTTTTGTTTAAAAGAATTTATAAATTTTTACTAATTTCATTGACAATCAAAATGTTATCTGAAAAAAAAACTTAAATAACGTTTAAATCAAATGAGCATCAGCTAACGATATATCAAAAATTGCTCATTGACAAAAAATTAATTTTGAAAATTTATTTTCAAATGAATGATGATAAATAACTAAAAAAAGTAAAGAATTTTTTGTCGAAGGTAACAAATGGGCAACCACCATCACATGTTGCAAGTTGAATTTACTTCATTCAATAGGATTTCAAGTCTCACTGATGTTCAAACCATAACTTTTCATTTTTTTATTCCTAAAATATAAAGAATTCTTTTTGTCTAAATAACTTTAAATAATTTTGCTATCAACTAATTTTCATCAATTATCAAATAATAATTAAAAAAAAAAACAAAATTAGAATCAGCTACTGATAATAATATGTTATTTACTAAGAATTTCAAAATTCCTTTCAAAATGGAAGTCAATCAAAAAAGAAAAAAGAAAATCTTTGAAAGAGATCTCTAAGAAAACAAACTGAGAACTCTCACCAAATACCCTATTCCCTTTATTCAAGTCTCATTGATGCATACACCATATCCTTCCATTTTCCTATGTTAAGCTAAGTTTGTCTGTGGCAGCATTCTATTGATACAAAGTTTTATTCCAATTTACTTTGTGATTTCAGAAAATATACTGTAAATTCAGAAATTATTGCATGCATTTATTATTGCAATTTTGTCATTTAAGACCAAAATGCGATTTTAACATTTGTGATATTGAGAAAAACCACGCTTCATTCATTCCAAAATGTGAGTAAATTATTGCGATAACAACCCTGTCACATTTTTCGCAATAATAAAAACATCGCAATAATTTCCAAATTTACAGTACTTAATTTTTCCATGTGGAAGCCATCTTTCTTGAGGTCCAAGTGATCTCCTGAAAGTTGAAATCTTAGGACCATTGCTGTCACTTTTGGTTCAATTTGGCTCAGCGGTTTCAGAGAAAATGATTAAAATATATGTATTACTCACATGGATTTAATATGCCGTATATAATAAATAACATTATTATAAGAAAATTCTCATCTTTAGTAGCACAAACCATTAGTCCAAGGTTGCTGATTCGTCTGTCCATTTCCTTGGACAAAAAATTTGACAGCACCATGAGTCAGGACAATTCCATCACACTTTTGTCACAATTGCACCAACAGTTCCAGAAAAGGTTTTTTTAATGTATTGTTCCTGATTTTTTCAATTTTCAGTAAAAAGGGGCCTTATTGCTCAGGTATGGACCCCCAAATACAATCTTTAAAAAGGATCAACTACAGAAGACTCCATCAAAATTTTGCTTAATTTGGCAAAGAATTTTCAAAGAGATTTAATACTTTTTTGGCATAATTTTCTAATCAGATGACCAGTTTAAATTATGGATGAAAAGACGATTTGTTAAAATCGGAAGGCTCACTGGTCAGATTGCAGTGGAAAATAGGAAGCATTTGGTTCATATCTCCATAACAAAATTCAAAAAAAAAATTTCTGCCTTGATATGCTGCAGCAAAAAAAAATTTAGGTGGACTCAAAATTCAAAATAAATTTCTTGCTGTCAAGTTCCAAATGGCTCACTGGTTTCAAACGAGATCTTTCAGAGATTTCGACCTTAGGTCCTATGTTAAACTATGTTAGGCTCTGACAGCCATCTTTGATGGGGGGTGGGGTCATCGGATACAGTTCTGAAAGAGGACCACTAAGGACCAATGTTGCCAAGTTTTTTTCCAGTTGGCTTTGTGGTTTCAGACAAGGTCTAATTTAAAATAGGGTCCTATGTTAAACAATGTTAGGCCCTTGGGTGATGGGTGGGGTCATTGGATACATTTATGAAAGAGGTCCACTTAACCATTTAACTGATTTGTTCTAATTGGCACAGTGGTTTCAGAAGATCTTTTAAAAAAGTTTACGATGATGACCCTTTGGGCCAGGTGTGCTAAAAACTGCTTTCCATCTCTGACAATGATATACTTACTTTTCACAATAAACAATTTAACCCTTTTGTCATTGTTTGCTTTAAACAAATAATGAAATATAATGTTGAAAAAGTGACTTTACCAAATGAGCATTTGCTACCAAGTAACATTTCTCTATGGTGAACAAATGATTTCAAAATTTCTTTCCATATGGAAGTCAATAAAAGAACAAAATATAAAACATGAAATCAACAAATGAACACTTCCACAGTGTTGCAAATTGTATTTCCTTCCTTTTTAAATTAGAATTTCGAGTCTCATTGATGCATACGTCATATCCTTTTATATCATATTCATAACCTACAGAAGAATCTTTTGTCTCAAAATTTTTAAAATTTTTGTTATAAACTTTTTCAACTAAAAAAATTGAAAAAATCACCAAATGAGCTTCGGCTATTGATTGATGAACATTTCTCAATGAATAACAATGATATCAAAATTTCTGTCCAAATGGATGTCAATAAATAAACAAATAATCTGAAACTTTCTTGAAACTAACAAATAGACACCTTAACAAGTTTGTATTACTTTAGGATTCAATTCAACAGGATTTCAATTGTTCAATGATTTCTACACCATATCCTTTCATTTTCATATTTAAAAGCTTATAAACTGACAACCCTCAAGATTTATAGTATCTACTGTATTCAAATCTCACTGATGCATACACCATATCCTCTCATTGTTAGAACTTACTGAAAACTTTTTTTCAAATCCGTTGACAAAACCTTTCAAAATAAGATTAATTGCTTGATTGAGTTATCCCCCTTCTGAGCAGGCATACATAATCAGAAAATGATAAATTTTTTTTTAAATAAATGAAAATATTTTTTCATACATTTCATGAATGCCATTTTTGAGATGCCTGCTCAATTGGACAATAACTTATGCAAATAGCGATTAACAAATAGTGAAATAAATTTTGTTTAAAAGAATTTATAAATTTTTGTCAAACTAATTTCATCAACAATCAAAATGTTATCTGAAAAAAAATTAAACACCATTTAAACCAAATGGGCATCAGCTACTGATTATATAAAAACCTCCTCATCAACTAAAAATTAATTCTGAAATCTTATTTCCAAATGAATGTTAATAAACAAAAAACAAAACCTCTGAAAGTGAACTTTTTTCTTGAAGGTTACAAATGGACAACCACCATCTCATGTTGCATGTTGTCATTACTTCATTCAATTCAATAGGATTTAAAGTCTCACTGATGTTTACACCATATCCTTTCATTTTCATATTCATAAAATATTTAAAAAAAGTGTCTTAATGACAACCATTTTAAATTTTTTTGCCATAAATGACTTTTCAATTATTAAACAATCATTTGAAAAAATAATTAACATTTGGAATCAGCTACTGATTAATAATTTTCTCATTGAGTAAGAATTTCAAACTTCCTTTCCAAATGGAAGTCAATAAATGAAGAATAAAATCTTTGAAAGTGATGTTTTTAATATACAAACTCAGAACCCTGACCAGATGTTGCAGAATCTATTCTCTTTATTCAAGTCTCATTGTTACATACACCATATCCTTTCACTTTCATAACTAACTTACTGGAAACTTTTTTCAATTCCATTACTGACAAAATAGCCTTTCAAAATAAGATTAATTCCATTTGATTGAGTTATCCCCCATCTGAACAGGCATGTTAGAGAAAATGAAAAAAAAGGCCTGAAATAAAATGTAGATTTTTTTATGCATTTCAGGAATGCCGATTTTCGAGATGCCTGCTCATTTTGGGCAATAATTCATGCAAATACTAATTAATAACAAATAATGAAATACTTTTTTGTTTAAAAGAATTTATAAATTTTTAGTAATTTCATTGACAATCAAAATGTTATCTGAAAAAAAAACTTAAATAACGTTTAAATCAAATGAGCATCAGCTAACGATATATCAAAAATTGCTCATTGACAAAAAATTAATTTTGAAAATTTATTTTCAAATGAATGTTAATAAATAACCAAAAAGTAAAGAATTTTTTGTCGAAGGTAACAAATGGACAACCACCATCACATGTTGCAAGTTTCATTTACTAAGAAAACGAACTGAGAATCCTCACCAAATGTTGCAGAATCTATTCTCTTTAGTTAAGTCTCATTGATGCACACACCATATTATATTTTCCTATGTTAAGCAAAGTTTGTCTCTGTCAGCATTCTATTGATACAAAGTTTTATTACAATTTACTTTGTGATTTCAAAAAATAATTTTTCCATAGGTCTATGTTTGACTGTGGAAGCTATCTTTGTTGAGGTCCAAGTAAGCCTCATCTTTAGTAGCACAAACCATTAGTCCAAGGTTGCTGATTCGTCTGTATGGCCATATTGGACCAAGGTCCATTTTCTTGGACACAAAATTTGACGGGACCATGAGTCAGGACAATTCCATCACACTTTTGTCACAATTGTACCAACAGTTCCAGAAAAGGTTTTTTTAATGTACTGTTCCTAATTTTTCCAATTTTCAGTAATAGGTGCCATATTGGTCAGGTATGGACCCCCAAATACAATCTTTAAAGGGTATCATCTACGGAACATTCCATTAAACTTTTGCCTAATTTCCCTTATATTTTCAGGAGATTTAATACTTTTTTGGCATAATTTTTTAATCAGATGACCAGGTTAAATTATGGATGAAAACACAAAATGATTTGTTAAAATCGGCAGGCTCATTGGTCAGATTGCAGTGGAAAAAAGGAGGGGATGAAGCATTTGGTTCACATCTCCATAACATTCCTTTATTTTTCCTTTAAAAATGCAACAACAAAAAATTCTGCCTTGAAATACTGCAGCAAAAAAAAGTGGGCAATAACAGTGCATATGAAATATTTATAAAAAAATTTAGTATTTTCTATCAATCATATTCACTATCTTCAAAAAATGATGTCAAAGAACTTCATGAAAATCTATAAATATATAAATTTTAAAAATAGATTTTTCTGAAATCTGTGACATTTGAATGCCTGCGATAAATTTGTGATAAACGAAACAAAATTTATAACCGATTAGGAATCATGTACTGTTACTTGTCTGAACCACTAGTTTTCATGACTGTCTATTTCATATAACTGATTGATCTTCTCTGATATCTATAGATCCTCACTTTTTGAATCAGTTACTGTAACCTTGGCATAATACTACAGGGTATGGATTACTGGGTTTTACACTCTTTTCAGCATAATTACTTTATCATGCCAACCAGTTTTCATTGGTGGAGGAAGGCATAGAAAACCACATCTTTCATCAGGTAAACTATTAATCTTGGTCATTTGGATTGTAGTTGACATATCTCACCCCAAATTGAACACAATAGTACATGTAATTGACTAGTGATTACTATTGGTTACAACAAAAGCATTCAGATCACTTGGCCAATCTGCCCCCTCCCTCCCTCCCCTACACTAGGGGTTTTCAATGAGATAAGTAATCAAGTTTCACCCACATTTAGACATGAAAGATTTTATCCCAAACCAAAATTTAATTACTCCCCAATTCAAGAAGGCACCTGAAAACTTAAATGTGAAAGATACTGATAAATTTTTTTGACAAATAATTACTAAAATGGATAGTAAAACTATTGATAATGTTAATTTCAAGTTGAGTTGAAAACTATTTACACTTTCTTTTAGAAAGATAGATGTTAAAAATGTGGATTTCTACTCTCATGTTACCTACTGATCAAAATAAGCAATGGATCACATTCAACTTAAAGAAAATAGCCATACCTACTACATGTATACGAGTTCAAAAGTATTTCAAATGTAAATGTAATTTTAAACTCAGAACTTTAGAATTGTAAAACTAACATTCACCACACAATTATCACAGTTGTATTTTGTATTTCACAAATACTTTCCATCAATTTTGGGAGTTATTTTTTCACTTTGTTATTTTGTTTTATTTAATTTTTTTATTTTTTATTCTATTTTATTTATTTTAAATTTTATGTTCTTTATTTTAATTCCATTTCATCATTTGCAAACCTCAATTAAAATGCCATCATTATGTTTCACATATTCCTGCATTTTAATTAAGTTCACAAGATTTGTTTTAATCTTAATTTGTAAAGTGTTTAATGTTATTTGTATTGGATCATTGGAAGGACAAGAGCAGTTATAAGGGAGACACAAATGTTAGTAAATATTTATGGAAAGTACTTGTAAAATACAAAACTTTAACATGATAGAAAAAACATTTGCTTAATCATTTTAAATTTGTATGAAGCTGGACATAAGACTTATCCAAAATATTTAGCCAATTTAGTATACTGAAAGGCAAAATATGAAAATTAGCCAAAATAAAGAAGAAAATTTCACTAAAAATTAATATCATCCATTGCTATAATGACCTTATACTTAAGTTTAAAAATAAATTGATAATTAGACAAGATATTTTTTTAAAATTTACTTTGCTAAAAATAACTAAGATTTTAATAAAAATTTGTCATTTTCTTACCAGAAAATAATTATCATAATTTATCACGATATTTGTACAGTTTCAGACCAATATTTCTGGTAGAATCCAATTTGTATAAACAGGAAAATTGTATGTAAAACTTAAGATAGCCTATATAAAAATATATCGGAATTTATAAATGTAAGATACATTTTACTGTAATACTTGATGAAATAAAATCAGTTTGCCAAATATGAACTTGTTCAATCAATGTAACCTTCAGGTATCTCTCCCATTTAGAATTCTGACAGCCACTTTTTTCAGACAGTACAGTCCTACATATTAAACATTTAATAAATTTTCATTACATATTTAATGCACCTTTTCCTATTGACTGGAAACTTCAGTCTTGGCTACATATCTCATTGAAATTTTACACATTTAATTTCAAATGTACCGCTCAAAAGGGCTCATATCATGCATCATCTACAAGGTTCATTGCCAGGGGGACCAAATGGTCTCAGTATATGTACAGCCTAGGAAATTTCAGAATATCTGGGATTAAAAGGCCTCAGTATATGTACAAGCTAGGTTTCAGACCAAAAGTACTCCGTAGCCAAAAAGTTTGTTTGTTGGACAATAAAAACAAGTACAATGAATGTTGGAGCAAATGTTGGTTCAGTATATGTACAACCTAAGTTTCAGCAAACTTGGGACCAAAAGTGGTGCAATTCAACCTAAAATTTCTTCAGTACTTGTGGTCCAAAGGGCTCAGTACATGTACAACCTTAAGACATTTCAACACATGAGACCAAAAGGGTTTACTACATAACCTATAAGTCTCAGTATAAGTGAGCAAGAGGGATCAGTAAATGTAAAATCAAATTTTCAGCATGTATGTTGAGACCAAGAGCTCATTATAGTTTCAGATCATATGGGACAGGGGTGGAGTACATTTACAAGCTAAGAAGTTTCAGTATACAAGAGACCAAAAGGGCACACTACATGTATGACCTGCAAGTTACAGTATGTGTTAAGAGCAAGGGATCAGTAAAGATATAAATTTTTTGGCAAGTGAGACCAAAACAGCTCATTACATGCTTAACATTGAAGTTTCAGCACATACGGGACCAATAGGGTACAGTACATTTACAATTGGGCTCAGTAAATACTGACAACCTAGAAAATTTAGTGCATGTAGCAACTAAAAGGTTCACCACAAATTGAGAATGAAAAGTTAGTACATGATGCACCTAATAGGTTGCATGTAAAAGTTTCAATGACACAAACCTAAATGGCACAATGAATACAAAATTAACGGAATTTAACTTTTTTAACATTGGCATTTTATTTTAATCAACTTTCAATGAATAAAGATCCAGCTAATTGTTAAATAGTTTCTATTATCAATTATCAACTGTAAAATAGAAACATAAAACAGTCATTTTTCTGCAAAGGCAAATAAACTTTAAAAACAAATATTAGGAACATTTAACATGCACTGGATTGCCCAAGGGCAGTAAATATTTTATATATGAAATATTTCTTAAGATCCTGGACATTTAACCTACCAGAAAATCCCCTAGCAGAATGGTAACAAATTATCTGGCTACTTGTAACTCCCTTGCAAAAAGTTTCCTACCAATCAATTAAATTTGTTTGTCAAAAGTATTTTAAATATATTTCCCATAGGGTCCAATTTTAAGAAGGTCCATCTTGGATTTCCGATCGGCATCAAAGTAACAACACTTGGGTAACACATGCATGCCTGGTATAAATCTGTCATTCTGAATAAGAATTTTTAATACAAAATTTTTCCCCTTGCGTCAAACTATGTCACTATCAACATTCTTGGATTTCTGTTAAAGTTATGAAGTTAAGGACTATTACAAAAAATATTTGTGAGTTAGGTTTAAAATCTTTCTTCAAAAGATTTCTAAATGTTGTTCATACAATCTGAAATAAGAATAGGCTTTGACGGGCATGTTTCTTTGACCATTCACCACCAAAGGAACTACCTTACAATGCATCATCTCTGCCAAGTTTGGTTACATTCACTTCCGCCAAAAAAAACCAATAAAGTTTCTATTCTACATACCTTACTTTTTTAAATACTTCACCATTCCATTGGGGTTCAATGCTCAACTATCAGATTCAGATACCATGTTATCTTGGTAAGTCCCTCTTCCACATCCAATGCTGTCTATTGATTGCAGGAGGTCGTCCACTTGTCCACTTCACCATTCTTCAATCAACTCTGTCTAACCTATTAAAAAAACACCAAACTTTGAACTTGTCAGTCAATGAAATGGCCATACTGTACATCACATTTATTTCGGTATTTTGGGATATGTTTCATTAGATATTACATCTTACAACTTACTGAACAAAAGTGGTCTTGCTTGATCTTCTACAGAAAGTATGTATAGGTTGTCTTTTTCCTTCAAATCATCTAACAAGTGATTATGCCATCTTTGTGAGTAATCTGTGTCATCAGGGTTCTGAAATGCACTACAAATGTTTACATTTTATATACTGATGAAACAGTTGAACAACTGACTCTAGTAAGAGGACCACTTCAGGACCTAGTTTCAACTGGTTGGGTGGTTTCACACAGGTGTATTTTCCCACACTGTTACCTTCTTATATTAAACTAAGTTGACTTTTAATAGCTGCATGTCTTGGTTGGTGATACATGTATAAATCAAATGACATTTTGAAAGCGGGCCCTCTAAGGACCATTGCAGTCAAGTTTGATGCAAAATGGGTGATCTGTTTCAGACAAAATGATATTTCTATTGGGTTTCAATGCTAAATTAGGATCAGCTTCAGAGACCATGTTAACTTGGTAAGCTCCTCAACCACATCTAACGATGTCTCTATTGATTGCAGGAGGTAAGCTCTTTGCCAACATCCAATGCCTGATCTGAATTGATTTGCAGCAGTATAGCTACTCACCCACATCCAATGCTGTCTCTATTGATTGCAGCAGGTAAAGCCAATCGCAAACATCCAAATGCCGTCTCTATTGATTGCAGGTCAGCCAATCGCCCACTTCACCATTTTTCAATCAAGTTTGTCTAACCTATTCAAAAATCATCAAACATTGAGCTGTATCCTACTTCCTCCTTACTATGAAATTAATAAATAAGATAATAAATCATATTAAGGTAACTGTTACTCAAATGCCTTTAAATTTTCCGTTCAAAATTTGACAAAAATTACCATAAATTTCTAAGGCTCTTTCTTTTGATGCAGAGGCAACACTTAGCTGAGGTTGGATACCTGTTTGTTTTGTTTTGATTTTTGATGGTTGTGCTTATTAATTCATCATTATATCTTTAACCAGTTTTCCAATATTTTGATCTCGAGCATTGTTGATGACTTGTCAGTCAATGAAATGGCCATACTGTACATCACATTTATTTTGGTATTTTGGGGTACGTTTCATTAGATATTACATCTTACAACTTACTGAACAAAAGTGGTCTTGCTTGATCTTCTACAGAAAGTATGTATAGGTTGTCTTTTTCCTTCAAATCATCTAACAAGTGATTACGCCATCTTTGTGAGTAGTCTGTATCTTCAGGGTTCTGAAATGCACTACAAATGTTTACATATACTGATGAAACAGTTGAACAACTGACTCTAGTATGTGTTACACCAATTATGAACCAACATACCACCATTCCATTGTGTGTTTTGAAAAACCAATAAAGTTTCTATTCTACATACCTTACTTTTTTAAATACTTCACCATTCCATTGGGGTTCAATGCTCAACTATCAGATTCAGATACCATGTTATCTTGGTAAGTCCCTCTTCCACATCCAATGCTGTCTATTGATTGCAGGAGGTCGTCCACTTGTCCACTTCACCATTCTTCAATCAACTCTGTCTAACCTATTAAAAAAACACCAAACTTTGAACTTGTCAGTCAATGAAATGGCCATACTGTACATCACATTTATTTCGGTATTTTGGGATATGTTTCATTAGATATTACATCTTACAACTTACTGAACAAAAGTGGTCTTGCTTGATCTTCTACAGAAAGTATGTATAGGTTGTCTTTTTCCTTCAAATCATCTAACAAGTGATTATGCCATCTTTGTGAGTAGTCTGTGTCATCAGGGTTCTGAAATGCACTACAAATGTTTACATTTTATATACTGATGAAACAGTTGAACAACTGACTCTAGTAAGAGGACCACTTCAGGACCTAGTTTCAACTGGTTGGGTGGTTTCACACAGGTGTATTTTCCCACACTGTTACCTTCTTATATTAAACTAAGTTGACTTTTAATAGCTGCATGTCTTGGTTGGTGATACATGTATAAATCAAATGACATTTTGAAAGCGGGCCCTCTAAGGACCATTGCAGTCAAGTTTGATGCAAAATGGGTGATCTGTTTCAGACAAAATGATATTTCTATTGGGTTTCAATGCTAAATTAGGATCAGCTTCAGAGACCATGTTAACTTGGTAAGCTCCTCAACCACATCTAACGATGTCTCTATTGATTGCAGGAGGTAAGCTCTTTGCCAACATCCAATGCCTGATCTGAATTGATTTGCAGCAGTATAGCTACTCACCCACATCCAATGCTGTCTCTACTGATTGCAGGAGGTCAATTCTTGTTCACATCCAATGTCATCTCTATTGATTGCAGCAGGTAAAGCCAATCGCAAACATCCAAATGCCGTCTCTATTGATTGCAGGTCAGCCAATCGCCCACTTCACCATTTTTCAATCAAGTTTGTCTAACCTATTCAAAAATCATCAAACTTTGAGCTGTATCCTGCTTCCTCCTTACTATGAAATTAATAAATAAGATAATAAATCATATTAAGGTAACTGTTACTCAAATGCCTTTAAATTTTCCGTTCAAAATTTGACAAAAATTACCATAAATTTCTAAGGCTCTTTCTTTTGATGCAGAGGCAACACTTAGCTGAGGTTGGATACCTGTTTGTTTTGTTTTGATTTTTGATGGTTGTGCTTATTAATTCATCATTATATCTTTAACCAGTTTTCCAATATTTTGATCTGGATCATTGTTGATGACTTGTCAGTCAATGAAATGGCCATACTGTACATCACATTTATTTTGGTATTTTGGGGTACGTTTCATTAGATATTACATCTTACAACTTACTGAACAAAAGTGGTCTTGCTTGATCTTCTACAGAAAGTATGTATAAGTTGTCTTTTTCCTTCAAATCATCTAACAAGTGATTACGCCATCTTTGTGAGTAGTCTGTATCTTCAGGGTTCTGAAATGCACTACAAATGTTTACATTTTATATACTGATGAAACAGTTGAACAACTGACTCTAGTATGCGTTACACCAATTATGAACCAGCATACCACCATTCCATTGTATGTTTTGAAAAACCAATAAAGTTTCTATTCTACATACCTTACTTTTTTAAATACTTCACCATTCCATTGGAGTTCAATGCTCAACTATGATCAGATTCAGATACCATGTTATCTTGGTAAGTCCCTCGTCCACATCAAATGCCGTCTATTGATTGCAGGAGGTAAGCCCTTCCCCCACATCCAATAGCATCTCTATTGATTGCAGGAGGCCAGCCACTTGTCCACTTCACCATTCTTCAATCAACTTTGTCTAACCTATTAAAAAAACACCAAACTTTGAACTTGTCAGTCAATGAAATGGCCATACTGTACATCACATTTATTTCGGTATTTTGGGATATGTTTCATGTGTTTCATTAGATATTACATCTTACAACAATGTCGTAGTATGATAGTTTAAATGGTTTAGAAAGACGAAATAAACACTCGCTGAGGACTGAAAGTAATTAACTTACCTAAGTTAAATTACTGACTGGCACCACCTGAGAACAACAATTTTGAAATCGTCGGAAAAATAGAGTTATCAAAAAATTCAATTTTCCTTGAATTTTCAAGTGTCGAATAATTAGCCGTCCAATAATTAGGGTTATTACGGTAAGGTAACTATTACTCAAATGCCTTTAAATTTTCCATTCAAAATTTGACAAAAATTACCAGAAATTTCTAAGGCTCTTCTTTTTGATGCAGAGGCAACCCTTAGCTGAGTTTGGATACCTGTTTGTTTTGTTTTGATTTTTGATTGTTGTGCTTATTAATTCATCATTATAAATTTAACCAGTTTTCCAATATTTTGATCTCGAGCACAGATTATGAGTTGTCAGTCAATGGAATGGCCATACTGTACATCACATTTATTTCGGTATTTTGGGGTACGTTTCATTAGATATTACATCTTACAACTTACTGAACAAAAGTGGTCTTGCTTGATCTTCTACAGAAAGTATGTATAGGTTGTCTTCTTTTTCCTTCAAATCATCTAACAAGTGATTACATTTTTCATGGTTCTGAAATGCACTACAAATGTTTACATTTCATATACTGATGAAACAGTTGAACAACTGACTCTTAGTCATAGGACCACTTCAGGACCTAGTTCTAACTGGTTGAGTGGTTTCACACATGTGGATTTTCCCAAACTGTTAGCTTCTTATATTAAACTAAGTTAACTTTTAATAGCTGCATGTCTTGATTGATGATACATGTATAAACCAAATGACATTAAAATAAGGCAGCCCATCTAAGGACCATTGCAGTCAAGTTTGATGCCAATTTGGTGATCTGTTTCAGACAAAATGATATTTCTGTTGGGTTTCAATGCTAAATTAAGATTAGCTTCAAAGACCATGTTCTCTCGGTAAGCTCCTCAGCCACATCTAAAACATCTGAGGAACATTGCAGTCAAGTTTGATGCAAAATGGTTGATCTGTTTTAGACAAAATAATATTTCTATTGGGTTTTAATGCTAAATTAGGATCAGCTTCAGAGACCATGTTAACTTGGTAAGCTCCTCAACCACATCTAAGGATATCTCTATTGATTGAAGGATGTATTAGCTCATTGGCCACATCCAATGCCGTTTGAATTGATTGCATAAGGTCAATTTAACTCCTTGTTCTCCATTCTTCAACCAAGTTTGTGTAACCTATTAAAAAATCCTCTTACTAAGTTGTCTGTATCATCATGGTTCTGAAATGCACTACAAACAATTATATTTTATATATTGATTAAATAGCTGAACAACTGAGACCCTAGTAAGAGGACCTAGTTCCAACTGGCTGATCACGAGTGGTTTCACACAGGTGGATTTTCCCACACTGTTAAGGCAGCTATTAAACTAAATTCACCTTTAGTAGCTGTCTTGGTTGTTGGTACAAACCAAATGAAAGTTTGAAATCATGCCATCTGAGGACCATTGCATTCACATTTGATGCCAAATGGGTGAGCTCTATCATACAAAATGATATTTCCATTGGAGTCCAATGGTAAACTTATATCAGCTTCAGAGACCATGTTATCTTGGTATTAAAGCCCCTCCCCCACACCCAATGCCATCTCTGTTAATTGCAGGAGGTCAGGTCCTTGCCCACATCCAATGCTGTCTCTACTGATTGCAGGAGGTAAGCCCTTTTCTACATTCTATACAATTTTACTGAAATAGAGAAAACTTCTCTAGAGTACCGAAAATGTATTTTTAAAATTAAAAAAAATTGTAATGACTAAGAGATGCCAAAATCGAAAACATCATTTCAGTTAACCAACACAAACACATAATTTACACAAAAAATTACTTTTTAAAAGATTAACTTTATTTGATCAAAATATTTGTCATCTTTTAATATGTCCAGTGTCGTAAAATGGCAGGACGCGCGCCAAACTTAAGAAAACACTCAGCACAACAAAACTCAAAAAAACAAACCTAGAACAAACCATAACTGACAACATAGGAAACAACAGGTCAGAGAAGTATAGTCTACAGGTCAAACATGTCTAATTTATTTTTTAAGTCTTAAAAATAAACTATCCTTTTATCAATAAATTTTTTAATACTTATTTGACTTGTTAATAAAAAAAAAGTGTTGTGTTGGATCCATGAAAAAAAATGATCATTTAAGTCTGAGCATCAACTTAATCAAAATAACAGTCTGTGATATATAAAAATTGGACAAATAAATCTAATTTAACTGTTTCGAAGATTTTTCCTCTTAGCGACATCACAGACTTTGTCAAATGCAATCATGTTCAAAATACTCCTATTAACATTTTTCGTTTTTAATTTAAGATTTAAAGATTTTTTTTTCATACTTAAAAAAAGTGAAATTGTGAAAACTTAATTCTTTATACCAATTTTGATGCACGTGAATTTACGACTCATCAGTTGTGCTCAAGGCCCAAAAAATTGAAAACCAAAATAAGTCCAGAAAGTTAATATAAATGTAAAATTTTGATTTGAAATAAAAATTTTCAAAAAGGAAATATTTAAAAAAGCCTATAATAAAGCAAAAAATATGTTATCAAAAGTGGCTAACCTTCTGTGATCAACACAGATTACATTAGATGTGGGCAAGGAACTCATCTTTTGTAATCAACAAGTATTACATTAGATTTGGGAGAGGGGCTAACCTTTTGTAATCAACAGATTACATCAGATGTGGGAGAGGGGCTAACATTCTGTAATTCAGATGTGGGAGAGGGTCTAACCTTTTGTAATCAACAGATTACATTAGATGTGGGCAAGGAACTCATTTGTCATCAAGGATCACGTTAGATTTGGGAGAGGGGCTAACCTTCTGTAATCAACAGATTACATTAGATGTGGGCAAGGAATTCTTCTGTAATCAACAAGGATTACATTAGATGTGGGAGAGGGCTAAACCTGTAATCAACAGATTACATCAGATGTTGGAAAGGGGCTAACCTTCTGTAATCAACTGGATTACATTAGATGTGGGAGGGGGGCTAACCTTCTGTAATCACAGATTACATTAGATGTGGGAAAGGGGCTAACCTACTGTAATCAACATTACATTAGATGTGGGAAAGGTGCTATCCTTCTGTAATCAACAGATCATACATCAGATGTTGGAAAGGGGCTAACCTTCGGTATAATCACAGATTACATCAGATGTTGGAAAGGGGATAACCTTCTTTAATCAACAGATTAAATTAGATGAGGGAAAGGGGTCAACCTACTGTAATCAACACAGATTACATTAGATGTTGAAAAGGGGATAACCTTCTTTAATCAACAGATTAAATTAGATGAGGGAAAGGGGTCAACCTACTGTAACCAACACAGATTACATTGGAAATGGGAAAGGGGCTAACCATCTGTAATAAAAAATTATTACACTTGATGAGAAAGGGACCTTACTAGACTAAAAACAAAAAAATAGTGTAATCCACAAGAATTACTGTGGATAAAAGAGGAGCTAACCTGTAATCAAGACATATTAAATTACTTGGGAAATGAGATGACCTTGTGTAATCCATATATCTGGAAGGGGATAACCCTGTGTAATCAGAACACATTACATAAGATTTGAAAAGGTACCAACATTCTGGATACAGAGTTGGGAGGGATGAAAAAAAAAGCCTTCTGCAGTGGGTATTAGGTTTCAGAAATCTACAGAAGGCATTTTAACGTGAATGGAGCATGACATTTCCAATCACGTTACCCACTATGGTCCGCGGTCAGGCTTTATGACCTGACAACCCTCAGTGAGAGGGCTTCCCCTATCCGCCACCTGGGGACGCGCTAGGTAGCTCTATGGGTTGAGCTCCTGTAAGGCCAATTCAAGTTAATTGATAGATTATCATTCCCTACATCATTTCTCCCTGCCAAACATTGAAAACTATATACATGTAAATAATTTAAATACTCCCAGCATCCCCATATTGTTCTTTTTCAGTAGGGGTGCATGATAATTTATCATTTAACTTAAAATGGCCTTATCCAGGTTCCTAGTCAAAGAATTGAATAATACCAAATTTACATTAAAAGAAGAATAAAGACTAGCAGCTCCAAAAGCATATTATACTCAGCTAGATTTCACTTGTCTGCATCAAAAAAATTGTGAAATGTTTGAAACATTTATTTCAAGAGGCTAAGTGCAGATTCAGATCTGTAAGTAAATTTTCTGGACAGACTCAGCACGCATAATTCAGTTGTCCAATAGTTCGGAGTATTTAAGCCAAGAATTTATAGGATATGGAAAGTTACCAGTATCGATATGTGCAATTGATCAGTAGTATTTCCTCTATTGCAGAGACTATATTACCCATCCAAAAGTAGAGATCTCAGATCGATACTGAAATTGAAAGTGATACATACAATTAAATTCTGTAGCCTATCAAGTTACAACTACAGTCAAACCTGCACCTCTATATAGCAAATCACTGTCTATAAAAAGCACTGTAAAAATGTCCCTCTTATGAACAAAACTTGTAAAAATTAACATCTGTATAAAGGGCACCTGATCATAAAGGTGACATTTCTTCGTCAACGTGGGTGCCCTTGTATCATGACATTATAGTCAATATAAAAAGACACTGGTCCCAGACATCTTTGATCGGAGGTTTAATTAGAAGTGAATCTTCCCATAGGATGGACTCAGTGCAGTAAATTCAATATATTTTAAAGTTTGTTATGGACACAAAACATATCTTCCTCCACAATTTCCTTCTGCTGACATTCTCAATAAATAGAGACATGATGCAAACAGTTGAATACATTAAAGTATATACATGATTATGAATCAATTTGCTATTTGTCACTATAGGGGTCGACTTGAGAATGTCGTAGCATAAAAAAGAGGTCCAGCCTCTTGTAGACTGTACTGGCGCTTCAAATACATGCCTGGCCAAGAGTGCTCATAAAATTTACTGGCCTTTAAGATATAGGGACTATTAATTGGAAGTGATTAATGAAAGTAACCAATCAGAAGCTATGGTTTACACTGGTGTAATGTTGAATCAACCACATTTGAGTTGAAAATAAATCGTATCCTCTGGATTTTTCACAGGTGCTATCAAAAATTTTAATTCAAAGTGTATCATCCAACCAAGTGTTAAAACTTTGTAATGACAAAATTCAAAATCATTTAGATACACAAGAAATGTAAATTTTGATTTTTTTTTTTTATAAAGATCATTAATAGATTTTGATTAAATTAGCTTAAAATTTTTAATTTCATAAAGGAAGTCAAGATAAAATCTGTGGATTCAATATTGCTATCACCTTAATGTTTTTTACCCCATGGTGCCAAAATATTAGCTGGTCCTACAAATTCTGGTTTTTGTTTGTCAGCACCTTGTAAGGCCATGTGTGTTTCATATTACATCAATTTTCAAAATAGGGTAGGTAACCTACCTAAAAACAAGAGTGGACACACTAAATGATTATCTGATAACCAACATTGCAAGTCACAGGAAAATGAGTTAAAAGAAATACTACGGTAGTAGTAATGGTCGGGCAAAATTTGTCTGAAAAATCTCATGCATGTCATTCAGGCCAAGGTCAGCTAACAGTTCTCAGACTAGCATGTACACACTAAGAACTATCTACAGACCAAATATGCTGGGTCTAGGTATTAGTTGACGAGAAAGACTTAAGAAACTTGGATGCAAGTCACTCAAAATAACAATCCAAAGATACTAATATTAGATATAGTAATTTTATACTATGCTGTATACGACGCATTTCAAGGAGTTACCTCTCATCAGAAGCATTAAAACCGAAACATTTGGAAGACCAAAAACCAAACTTATTTTAAAACAAGAAGTATTCATAACCAAAAATACCGAAATAGGAAGCCAAATTTCAGCTAAGGAGATCTACCATGTGCAATACAAGGAATGAACCATTAAAATGAGGTCAATGTCCAGAGACAAGTGTCATACTGGATTGTTCCTACTAAGAACTATCAATAGACCAAACACGGTGGATCTAGGTATTACAGTTTCTATCACAAAATTGTAACAAGTCATTCAAGCATGAAACTGAGGTAAGATCCAGAGACAAGCAGACTGTCAGACTGGCATGTGCCTACTAAGAACTATCTTTATTGACCAGATATGCTCAAGGAATAGATAGTACAGTAGCTAAAAAAATGGACTTTTAATCACGAAAATGTGAGGCAGTTCACTCAACCATGAATTTGAGGTCAAGGTCAAACTGACATTTACCCAGCATCAACAATCTATTGACCAAATATGCCGGTGGGTCTATGTATAATATAGTTGCTGAGAAATTGACTTAACCACAAATTGTGACATATTTAGGTTAAGATAGTGACTACAAAATAAAGTTCAGTACAACTTCACTTACGATTTTGCAGAATCAATCTGCTGGGAGTCAACAACAATCCCAAAACAAAAACCTAATTTTTCGTCAGTTTTTCAAATTTCATCAACAATAGGTGTTTTTTAATCACGGAAAGTTATAGATAATAGAGATGAGGTACCTTAGGATATCCAAGATGCATTTCAGATATGTCTAGAATCATTTTTCTTATAAAAATGAATTGAATCAATATATCAATGAAAACAAAATAATTACAAAATTTAAATTAGGCATTACAACTGCCACCAGGGGAAAACAAAGACCAGTAACTCAAAACTACAGGAATTTGTGAAGTTTGGTTACAATTTTTTTTCTTAATTCTGTTTTATTGAATGAGAGTAATTATACACCACAATTTATGTTCACAATTAAGGTAAGGTAAAATTTTAATTACTCAAAGTACTCAAATAATGAAATGATTTTTTTTTTAGTTATCCCCCTTTTCACACCCGAATTGTATTTGTTTACAAAAGGAATTGCAGAATTTTAACATATTAACACAATTTAGGGGAAGTTAATGTATATTCCAAAACTTCTGTAAATTATGAAATCTTAGTTCTAATGCCTACAAAATTAGACAATGTATAAAATTGTATATATAAATGTGTACATACTGTAAAGATATACTATAAAGCCAACTTCTGGAGCACTATCAATGCCAGAATACATGCTAGAAAAACTAGAGCAGGTATCGCTCACCTGGACTATGGCCAACTTGACTGGCAGCCAGTAAGTGGAACATTGCTGTCAAGTTCCAATTGGCTAACTGGTTTCAAACAGAATCTTTTAGTGAACTTTCAAATTAGGTCCTATGTTAAACTAAGTTCGACTCTGGTGGCCATCTTGGATGATGGGCCAAGTTATCGGATATACTTCTGAAAGATGATCACCTAAGGACCATTGCTGCCAAGTTTTGCTCCAATTAGCCAAGTGGTTTCAGACAAAAAGATGTTTAAGTAAATTCCCCATAGGGTCCTATGTTAAATTATAGACTGCTCTGGTGGCCATCTTGGATAGTGGACAGGGTCATCCAATATACTTCTAAAGGACCATTGCTGTCAAGTTTTGTTCCAATTCAGGTTGGCCAAGTGGTTTCAGACAAGAAGATCTTTAAGTAAATTTCCCATAGGGTGCAGTGTTAAATTAAGTTCTGCTCTGGACGACGGGCAGGGTCATCAGATATATTTCTGAAAGTGGAGCATCCAAGGACCATTCCACCAAAGTCCTACAGTGTCCCAATTGGCCAAGCAGTTTCAGAGGAGAAGATTAAAATGTGAATTGTGGACGGACGACAGACACTAAGTGATGACAATAGCTCACATGGCCCTTTCTAAAAGAGGAAAAAACTAGAAAATGTGTCAACACGGATGCCCCGCCTTAAAAACAATGTAGGGTGCTGAACTGCATTGTACTATACAAGGACTGTATTGGTGAAATATCAATGATATATTTACTTTAGGTTTCTGTTTGTTTGTTTGTTTAGTTGTGGTTTAACAGCGTTTACAGCACATTTGGCTATTTCGCGGGGGCAGTTTTTATGGAGGAAGCCGGAGTACCCAGAGAGAACCACTGACTTCGGTAGGAAAATTGGCAACCCTTGTCAATTAAGATCGGAGTCGAACACACCCTGCCACAGGTGAGATTCGAACTCAACCCCAGCGTTGACAGGCTAGTGATCATTAGTAGTCATGACGAACTACGTAGACCACTCGGCCACCGAGGCCCCTTAGGTTTCTGAGAAATGAATCTAAATGCACAACTTAACCAAAGTCACTGAAGCATGAAATGTAGGTCATAGCAACCCATGTGTTGTTGAACTGCATTGTACTATACAAGAGGACTGTAGTGGTGAAATATCACTGATATATTACTATAGGTTTCTGAAAAATGGAGCTAAACGCAAAACCTAACCGAATTGAGACGTACGAACGGACAGACAAGAGTAAATCTATACTCCAGCCACATTCGTGGTGGGGCATAATAAAAAACAAGGCTTATAAGAGCCTGAATCGCTCACCTGTTATGTGTAGATCTTGCATCAATAATTACTTTTGCTATTTAATGTATATAGTCACATTTTCCCCCTAAATATTGACTTGTACACCTAAAATATAGGATCCTGAACCAAAATATATGTGGTTGCTAGGGAATTTTCCATTGGTTGCTATGGACTGTTTCAATGACCTCAACTCTGGAGCTTTCTTTTTTTACTTGTACAGATACCATTTATTTTATTTCAAGTTATGCCAAACATTTTTGCTATGTACAGTTGTCTTTATCTGTAATAATATTCACAAGTTAACCTAAAACTGCAAAATTTCCTTAAAATTAACAATTCAGGAGCAATACCACCAAAATTGGTTGACGGATTCATCTGAAAATTTCATGGCAGGTAGATCTTGACCACAAATAGTTTTAGTTCTGGTCAGTTTTGCTCTGCTTTAGTTTTTGCAGGCCTCTTCAATAACAATTTTTTTAACTTGTCCCTTTGGAAAAGTGCTTTCTTAAATCAACATGTCTGGAAGGATTTGACACTTGTCGGAAAATTGAGTTTGATATGTAAAGTCGCTTTAAGAAAGGTGTCTAAAATAATAAAATGACTTCAATGACTTCATATACAATGCCTGGAAATTCTTCAATCCAGTTGGATTGAAAAGTTCTCTCCCTTTTTCTTTCATACTCTTTTTTTCTCTCTTTTGTCTCTAAATCATCTTTCTTTTTCTTTTTGGCCGTATTTGAACATGTAAACCCGAATTTTGACAGATCCATGAAATCATAATTTATTTACATTAACTCCGCTCACTGTTAATTGTAACACGCAATTACATTCATATTTATTCCGCCTGATAAAACGTTTACGCGATTCAGATTAAATAGAAGAACAGTGAAATTCATTCCCCGGTATATATTTCTCCCTCGAAAGTGAAATCGAAAATAAAATAATTTTGTCATCCATATGCATGTAAGGTTTACCGATAATTCTCGCTACCATAACGTGGATTTCAAATTAAAAATTGGAAGGTTTCCAATGAATATTTTTATTTCTAAGTCCTTCTTTCAGAATTTTTTTACTTGTCCCATCGGACAAGTACCAAGTGAAAGTTGATTGTCCGACAGAATTTTAAGCTGGTACTGGACAATCAGACAAGCCTTATTGTCGAGCCCTGTTTTGAGATATGAGCCAAAACAGTGCATTTTTCACTTATATTCTATTTTTAGCCATGACAGCCATGTTTCTCAAAACAGAAAAGAAAATAAAACACAAACTTATACTAGATACCCTAAGGATCTATTGGCCTAATTTTGACAGAAATTGATCCTGTAGTTTCAGAGGAGAAGATTTTTGAAAGTTTACAAAGTAAAGTGAGCCTGAATCATTCACCTGGATTTTAGGTGACCTCAACTGACAGTTTCTAGATAAGATTTTTAAAGAATTGTTCTACAGTGTCCAGCACTTCTAGACAAGATATGTAAAGAATTCTTCCAGTGTCCAATGTTAAAAATGATAAACAAAGTCCAGCTGTGGCAGCTAGCTGGGATTCCGATTCAGCACGAAAACACAACTTTTGTAGCAGACATCTATCCAAGGATCTTCATGCAACAAACACATTTCAATTGTCTTAGTATTTTCCGAGAAGAACACCTTTGTACAAATTTCCCATAGGGTTCAATGTTAAACCAAGTATGGCTGTGGCTGCCATATTGAATTCCGATCAGCACATAAAACATATATTTTGTAGTGGTCTATCAAATGATCATTCACACATCAAAAACATTTCAATTGGCACAAAAACATACTTTTTGTTGAGATTCATCCAATGCTTGTTGATACATAAAAACATTTCAATTGGCTTTTCAGTTTCTGAGAAGACCTTTATATAAATTTCCCCATATGGTCCAATGTTAAACTTAGTTCGGCTGTGGTGGCCATCTTGAATTTTCAATCGACACAAAAAACACTTTTGTAGAGGTTCATCCAAGGATATCATTCATGCAACAAACTAATTCAATTGGCTTGGTAGTTTGTGACAAGAGCTTTAAAGGTAAGTCCAATCAGAACGAATTATCTGCCCCTGGTAGCCATGTTGAATATCCAATGAGCACACAAAAAATATTTTAGTACAGAGCCATCCAGTTAATATTCCCGCCAAGTTTGGTTCAATTTGGACTTGTGGTTTCAGAGAAGATGAAGAAATGTGGACGGGTGCAAAGTGATGGCAAAAGCTCACATGGCATTTTAGGCCAGGTGAGCTAAAATTTTAGAACATTGTCCCTATAAGAGGTCAATTAACAATTATGGTCATGCTGGCTTATTTGTAGATCTTTGTTGAACATTTTTGGTGTTTACAGTTTGTTTTTATCTATAATTATATTCAAGATAACCTAAAACTGCAAAATTTCCTTAAAATTAACAATTCTGGGGTAATAACCAATCAACAGGTTGAATGATTTATCTGAAAATTTCATGGCAGGTAGATCTTCACACGATGAAAATTTTTACTGTGACAGTTTTGCTCTAAATGCTTTAGTTTTTTTAGGTATAAGCCAATGTTCTATTTTTAGGCTTGGTGGCCATGTTTCTTGACGGACAAGCAAATAAACACAAACTTTATTCTACATAAACTAAGGATCATTCAGACTAAGTATGGCTCAGTAATTGGTTCAGTGGTTTCAGAGAATGTATTCAGCTATTTAACAATGTTTTTTTGCTTTTAATGTATGAAACAAACTATTAATTAGTTTTTGTATTTTAATATTGTAAATACAAATCAGAATAAAAATTCGTAAGGGTTCCGCGGAACCCAGTGTCTCGCCTACTTTTGATGTTGTCTATATTTTCAGTGTGATAGGTGAATGCACATAATAGATTTGCAGTTAATGAAATAAAACATTTGAAATGTATGAAAAAAGATTTTGTTGTAAAAAATTAATATAGTATGCAATTATATATATATAGATTTATAAATGAGTAGAAACAAATTTATTGAATGACTTACAAATGTTAAAGACGACAAATTTTAAAGTGCTTAATGATCTAGCCTTTAATTAAAAAAGTAGAATATATGTACAAATAAGAAAATTGTGGGTTATAGGAAATTTGCATTTTTTTCTCATAAACTACATTTAGAGTGAATTAGTATAAGATGTTTAAGGCCAGGTGACATAAATATGAATATAAATTAAAAATGTATTATTGCGATAGTTTAAGAAAGTTATTAAAATTTTAAAAACTTTAACCACAGAGTGAATGTAATGTTTCCTGGCAGAAAAACTAAGTCCATTTATAAGTAAAATACGGAAAACTGGAATTTTTTTTTTACAAAAAGTTCCTTCTGGATACTATCTTATGATCATAAACAAGCCTCTGTCCAAGTTTGGTAGAAATCCAGGATAGTTTAAGAAAGTTATTAAAATTTCAAAAACTTTAACCACAGGGTGAATATTTGTGGACGCCGCCGACGACGACGACGACGGAATGTAGGATCGCTATGTCTCGCTTTTTTGACAAAAGTCGAAGGCTCGACAAAAATCAAATTATGAAAGTAACAAGCTTGAACCTACATGAAGAAACCTATCACCTAACCCCAACCAAATCATAGCCCTACACTGGCTTCAGGAGTGATGAAGGGCTAGACTAAAAATCAATGGACATTTTTATTTTTAATGAACTACTGAAGTAAAAATGCATGTATACATATAGCTACACAAAACCTATTGCTGAACTGTTAAGAGATCAGATTCATGGATATGTCAGGATTATGACCTCCAAGTTGTGGCATAAATAATGGTTTGTCCAGTGTGTCTTCATAATTTCTGGCCTTGTTAAAAGACGATAAGTTACTGAAATATCTATTTTCAAAGCAATTGGGAATGATGGAAGTTGTCGGTAAACTTGAAACTTGTCGTTTGAAAAAGATCCCCAAAATCAACGTTGATCAATATTCAACATATCCATTCTTCGACAGTTGTGTAGACTTGCCTTTGCTAACATTAACAATGATATATAGTTCCCGACTTCCAATCAAAGTTTTTAACTGTTAAGACGGATGGACGACAGACGCCAAGTGATGACAAAAGCTCACATAGCCTTTGGCAAGGTAAGCTAAAAATTCGTAAGGGTTCCGCGGAACCCAGTGTCTCGCCTACTTTTGATGTTGTCTATATTTTCAGTGTGATAGGTGAATGCACATAATAGAATGCAATGTTAAGTCCATTTATACGTAAAAAACTGAAAAACAGAAATAAATATTTTACAAAATTTTCTCCTGGATACAATCTTTATATCATAAACAAGCTTGGTAAAATTCCTGGATAGTTTAAGAAAGTTATTAAAATTTTAAAAACTTTAACCACAGAGTGAATGTAATGTTTCCTGGCAGAAAAACTAAGTCCATTTATAAGTAAAAATTTTTTTTTTTTACTAAATTTACTTCTGGATACTATATTATGATCATAAACAAGCTTCTGTCCAAGTTTGGTACAAATCCAGGATAGTTTAAGAAAGTTATTAAAATTTTGAAAACTTTAACCACAGAATGAATGTAATGTTTCCTGGCAGAAAAACTAAGTCCATTTATAAGTAATATACAGAAAAACTGGAATTTTTATTTTACAAAATTTACTTCTGGATACTATCTTATGATCATAAACAAGCTTCTGTCCAAGTTTGGTACAAATCCAGGATATTTTAAGAAAGTTATTAAAATTTTAAAAACTTTAACCACAGAGTGAATGTAATGTTTCCTGGCAGAAAAACTAAGTCCATTTATAAGTAAAATACGGGAAAACTGGAATTTTTTTTTTACAAAATTTCCTTCTGGATACTATCTTATGATCATAAACAAGCCTCTGTCCAAGTTTGGTAGAAATCCAGGATAGTTTAAGAAAGTTATTAAAATTTCAAAAACTTTAACCACAGGGTGAATATTTGTGGACGCCGCCGACGACGACGACGACGACGGAATGTAGGATTGCTATGTCTCGCTTTTTCGACAAAAGTCGAAGGCTCGACAAAAATGACAACAGTAATGGGTATGACATACTGAATAAGAAATTCATATTGTTCAAAGCAGTTGCTATTCCAACAAGATTGCTAAATTGGCACTCGCTCAGTCTCACGGTGAGCAAAAATTAACCTGGCCCCCAGATTTTATGCTTAGTAGCCCAGGTGGTGAATGGGCCAGTGGTTGTACTGGTGTTCCTAACTCTCATGTATTTACACGATGAGATTCTGGTCTTCTGATTTCACATTGATGTGGGAGAAATGGCGGTAATTCTTACCAGTAAACAGTTTGGGCATAGAGAGGTAGCCACGATCTGATATCGCTATATTAAAAGATACTAAAAATATCGGTGTCTTCCTGATCATGTAACAACTTCACGTTTACCGGAATTTCAACTGTTTGTTGACCAAAAGATGAAATATTTTAAAATAAAATGTGTGAGTCTTCCAAGGAAGACGTGTCACCTGCGAACGTCAATTTTTACAAAAGACAAAAATTTTCTAAAAATGAAATAAATATACACACCTTTGCATTAAAGTTAATGCACAGAGAAAGTTTCATCAAACTGCTTGAGTTGTTATGTAGTAGAAGATAGAAGTTTAGAACCCCCCTCCTTTTTTTCAAAAATGTAAATTTTTACAAAAAAAACTTTTAAATTTCCTAAAAATGATATATATATGCACATCTGTGCATTAAGGTTAATCCACAGAGAAAATTTAATCAAATCCCTTTGAGCGGTTTACGAGTAGTTGAGAATAGAAGAAAAGTGTGACGACGCAAGACGACAGACATCTCTATGTGTCGACCATGCGTTCCGCAGGCGACACAAAAATTAACAGTAATATGAATTTATCACACCTTTAACCAGATCAGTTCTTGTTAAAATTTCATATAATCATCATGTTAATATGATCACTTCCAGGATATTGAGATTAAGCTAGACTTGCCATAAGTCTCTCACAGAGTTACGCAGCTGGACAGTAAACAAGTATTTGATAGTATTCTGTACATTTTCATAGCAAATAAGTCTTAAAGGGATCAAACTTACAGAAACAGTTGTGGCAAGTCTAAAACTACGCTAGCTTGTGTATATAATTATTAAAATCAGATGTGAAAAATTTGCTGAGTGCTACCAAAGATGGGCTGACGCATGGCCTTTACATGAGTTGCAGCAGGGGACAATTGTGATTTCCATAATAGAATTACTTTCCAGACCCTTTTTTTTACTTGCCCCGGGAAACGGGATATGGGATTTAAGCCCTGTAGGTGGTTGCTATTTGTACTTCTTTTCATTTAAATTATTAAATTTATATGCCATTCAGGAAAGATGTCAAAGATACATGTATGTGGATTTGTATACATATGTGTAAAATCTAACTGACCCAACTAACCCCATGCAGGGAATAGGTGTATATATACCCTTAGGCAACTAACCCCATGCAGGGCAACAGGTGTATATACCCTTCTGCAACTAACCCCATGCAGGGCAACAGGTGTAAAAAGCCTTAGGCAACCAACCCCATGCAGGACAACAGGTGTAGATATACCCTTCGGCAACTAACCTCATGCAGGACAACAGGTGTATATATACCCTTAGGCAACTAAGCCCATGCAGGGCAACAGGTGTATATATACCCTTCTGCAACTAACCCCATGCAGGGCAACAGGTGTAAAAAGCCTTTGGCAACTAATCCCATGCAGGACAACAGGTGTATATATACCCTTAGGCAACTAACCACATGCAGGGCAACAGGTAAAGTTATTTATCGTAGGAATTAATGATTTTGGTATATACTGTAGTTATTAGGCATGAACAGTTTGGGGGGGGGGGGGGGTCATTCATACTTTATAGGAAATGGGTTAGTATTCCATAATTTCTATCCATTTAATTAACTAGAGGCTCTCAAGAGCCTGTATAGCTCACCTTGATTTAACTTTTCACCTTGAGCAGACCTAAAAATTTAAGTGTTGCAGTCAATTTGGCTGGTTTTTCTATAGGATTCTACGTTAAACTAATTTCAGCTGTGGCGGTCATCTTGGTTTAGTCCAGGTCAATGGATACATTTCTAAAAGAGAACCATCTAAGGACCATTTCTGCTAAGTCTGGTTTCAGACGAGAAGATTTTTGAGTGAATTTCCCATAGGGTCCTATGTTAAACTAAGTTCTGCTGTGGCGACCATCTTGATTCACAGTCCACGAAATCAGACACATTTCTGAAAAAGGACGTCCTAAGGACCAATGCTGCAAAGTCTGGCTCCAATATGTCAAGTGGTTTCAGACAAGAAGATTTTTCAATGAATTTTTCTATTGGGCCCTATGTTAAACTAAGTTCGGTTGTGGCAGCCATCTTGGTTGACGGCCTGTGTCATTGCACAAAATTCTGAAAGAGGACCATCTAAGGACCATTGCTACCAAGTCTAATTCTAATTGGCTTAGTGGTTTCAGACAAGAAGATTTTTGAGTGAATTTCCCATAGGGTCCTATGTTAGACTAAGTTCTGCTGGTGCGGCCATCTTGGTTCACAGTCCAAGAATTCGGACACATTTCTGAAAGAGGACCTCCTAAGGACCAATGCTCCCAAGTCTGGCTCCAATATGTCAAGTGGTTTCAGACAAGAAGATTTTTCAATGAATTTTCCTATACGGCCCTATGTTAAACTAAGTTTGGTTGTGGTGGCCATCTTGGTTGAAAGTCCGGGTCATTGGACACACCCCTGTAAGAGGACCATCTAAGGATCAATAAGGATCAATTGCTGCCAAGTCTGGTTGCAATTGTCAAGTGGTTTAAGAAATAATATTTTTCAATGAATTTTCACGTAGGGCCCTATGTTAAACTAAGTTTGGCTGTGGCGGCAATCTTGGTTAACAGTATGGGTCACTGGACATATTTCTGAAAGAGAACCTCCTAAGAACTATTACTGCCAACTTTGGTTCCAACTGGACTTTTAGTTTCATATAAGAAAATTTTTGAAAGTCACCCCCCCCTTTCTATTTTTAGTAACAACAGCCATCTTGGTTGGAAGTTGGGGATGCCAGACATAATTTTGGAAGGGGGCCACCCAAGGACCATTCCACCAAAGTTTGGTCCCAATTGGTCCAGTGGTTTGAGAGGAAAAGATCTTTAAAGGAAAGTTACACTGGATGCCGTCTTTAAAGGGCAAAAACTCCTATAAGGGGTCAATCAATGATTTTGGTCATGTTGACTTATTTTGTAGATCTTACTTTGTTGAACATTTTTGCTGTTTACAATTTGTCTTTATAATAATATTCAAGATAATAACCTAAAACTGCAAAATTTCCTTAAAATTAACAATTCAGGGGCAATAACCCAACAAAGGGTTGAGCGATTCGTCTGAAAATTTCATGACAGGTAGATCTTGACCTAATGAACATTTTTATCCTATGTCAGTTTTGCTCTTATTGCTTTAGTTTTTGAGATATGACAAAAACTGCAGTTTACCCCTATGTTCTATTTTTATCCATGTTGGTTGGCAGGCGGGGTCATCGGATATATTTCTTAAACTAGATACCCTAATGATGCTTTTGGCCAAGATTGGTTCAATTTGGCCCAGTAGTTTCAGAGGAGATTTTTGTAAAAGTTAACGGACGACGGACGATGACGGGCGACAGATGCCAAGTGTTGAGAAAAGCTCACATGACCCTTTGGGTCAGGTGAGCTAAAAATCTGATAAAAAAAACTATCATCATACAAATTTATTTTTCATTAAATTCATTTAAAATCTTATTTGTTCATGCAATTCTCCTTAGCCGTCAAATTTTAAAAAAAAAATCCTAAATAAGATGAAGATCTATGAATTGTTACAAAATAACTGCTACATTTAACTTTTTAAGGCATCCCATTTTCCCACCATAGAAAACAAAGGCCAATATTTCAACACATACTGCAGGAATTTGATTTGAAGTCAGGTTGCACAAATTTTCCAAAAAATTTTTATTTAATGAGAATTTTTAAATTGTAATTGTTATGGCACTCAGGAAGTAAAATTGGGATTGTTAAAAATACTCAAATGAAATCTAAAAATTTTGAGTTAACTCCCCTTTTTTTAAGCAGATGGGTCATTTTAAAAAAATTAAAAAAAATAATTTGCATCTTGCAATTTTTACTGAAGTGAGGGAAATGAAAGTTTAAGATAACATAACAGATGTAGTATGCATATTTCAAACAGCTTATCTAAATTATGAAATCTTGATATCAGAAATTGCCTCAGTTATATGTTCTCTGAATAAAAGTTCTTTCTGTATTTTATCATAGGTGCAACTTAAAGTTTTAGTACGAGAGTATATGTATAGTTCAGAAACTTTTCCATATATATCTTCACATTATGGAAGTAACTTTAAACCCCTTTGGTTTTTATCCATGATACAAGTCCAAAAGATTGATATAATTATGAATTACGAACGTATCTGAAATCACATTGCACAAATTTATTTTATTTTAAATGAGCAGTTATTATAACTGGAATTTATATTCACTATTTAGGTACTGGAAAGTTAAAATATAGTAAAATGTGGGTTGTTGAAAGTAAAATAATGAAATAAAATAAAATGAGTTACTTCCCTTTTCATATATACTGGTCTTAGTATTAAGTTTACAACAAACTATGCAGAACTTGACTATTTTTAATTTTAGTGAAGGAAGTTAGAGTTGAATAGCATCAACTGTTGAGTATAGAAATTAAAATGTGCATATTACAGACAGCTTCTTTGAATAATAAAATTTTAGTTGTAATGTAATGACCTAAAATATAGAAAATAGTCCCTACTCTAGTATTTGCAGAATTTGGAGTTGTCTCACATGCAGGCACAAATCATCTTTCCACCTGACAAGCACAGGCACTTGTTTCAAAAATATATATGTCCCCCTCCTCCGTGTCTTCCTTACATCGATGTATTTTTTGAAACAATTCCTGTGCTGACAAGTGTTTATTTCAAAAACAGCAAAAACTACTTGTTTTTCTGAAAATAATGAAATGGAGAATACCTTAATCAGACATAAAAAAATGTGGGAAAATATATCCAAGAACATCAATGATGTGTATTGTTAGGAAGAAAAATATTTTGTAGAAAAACTACTTTGTTCACTGTTTATGACCTTCTTGAAAGAAAGATAACTCTGTACACAATGGTACAATGGGAGACAATCCAAATATACCTAAAATAGGGAATATTATGTTCCACAATGAACAAAATTATTTAAAATGCCCAACAAATTTAAAATGCCGATTACAGAAAATAACGCTACAGAATAAAGAAAACTGCTGTAAAAAAATCCATTACTTCAAAACAAATTGCATTTAAAGACAATAAAATTTGTTTTAATTTGAATTAAAGCAAATGATGCACAACACTTTTACCTTATAACCTTCACAAACCTACAGAGCTAAGAGAAAACTCACTGAATACAGGAATTGAGACCAACTACGATTTCATGACAAGTGCCCTTGGCGAAAAGGGCCATTGGATGGGGGAGAGGAGGGGGCTATACTCCAAATAATTTTGCTGATATCTTCCAGTATAACTTGACTCTTGTGTGTTTAGACCAATTTAATATTTTCTGCACAATTTACTAAAACAGGGCACAGCACTTGTTTTATAAAAAAAAAAAAACAACCCCACACACTACTAGTTTATGGGGTTGTTTCCTTTTATAAAACAAGTGCCTGTGGAACAGTCATAATTTATTTAAAATTATTTATATCAATTGAAACTCAAATATCTTCATGCTTAAAATACAAAACTAAATGACCAACAAGACTTTTCTACATTTTCCGAAGTCTGTAATTTCAGCACAGGAATCGGAAGTTCTATCAATAAAATTCTGTAAATAATAAAGTCGACTATCAATAGAGCTTCTTTTATCAATAAAATTCTGTAAATAATAAAAAGTCGACTTTATTATTTACAGAATTTTATTGATAGAACTTCCGATTCCTGTGATTTCAGTTGCACCGCTCGTCCCTAAATTATAGTCTTTACAAATTATTGGATATAGATTTCGACATGGAGATTGTTAAAAAAAATAGGTTTATCATTATTGTCAAATACCCCAAAATTACGGTCAAGTAGTACCCTTCAACAAAACCCCCCACTCACAACATTTCATCAACATTCTGCACTGTAGATTGTGTGTGTGTTTTTGTGTACCTTTACTAGGAAAAGAAGAACCATGACCATGCACTTCAAAATTCTTTTTGAAAATGACACCCTGGAAAAGCGGGAAGTTTGGGTTCACCTGAAATCTATTCACAAGCGTGACAAGGTCATGCAATTCCCGGATATTCACTGTATTCACCCGCAGGTACATCACGACGGAACTACAAGGGAATATTTCGTTCACCATGCAATAAACGAAAAATAATTTAACAAAACTGACTTGCGCGTTGCACTTGTAAAAATTTGCATGAAAAACTATTCAACCTCGTATACAAACTTATGAATTCGATTCACGTTATCATGATTTGTACAGGGTCACCAAGAAATTTTAATTAGACCTGGAGAAATATTTTTTCTCCGCGTTTGTTTCTTTCTTTATGTTTTTTTTTAAATTTTCTAGCAATTGTTAACAAAAAAAATCTGCTTTCTTCATAACGATTTTGCTCCTACCCCATTTCCGCCAAATTTTCAAATGCCTGCTTTTTTAAAAATCACATGAATTCCTTCATTGCCCCTCCCCCTCATCCCAAAAAAGACAACCGCGTATAAATTCTGCGATAATCGATATGTTCGTATCGTGAAAAAATGTTAAAGTCATAGGTAGGCATATACAACATAAAGTCATAGGTAGGCATACACAACATAAAGTCATAGGTAGGCATATACAACATAAAGTCATAGGTAGGCATATACAACATATAAACTCTGACTTTTTACATCAAATTTTTAAAGCTTGGCTATAATGATAAGCTTTTTTCAATCCCCCGCTTTTTCTGAATTTTTTTTTACCGATGACGACCGACTGTTCGAAAGCTCTAGAGTTTTTCTCTAAAAGAGCCATCAATGAGGATTACAGCTTAAGCATGTTAAGAAATAAAAACATGACTCGGCTTACCAATTTTGAAAAATATACCAAATTTATGGAAAGCCTTATGTTTTGCCGAAATTAAGTTAGAGAATTATGCAATATTTATTAGCTAGCTGGGGTGTTTTATGTGATGGGATAAAATAAGATGAGTAGAAAGCTATTCGTTATACATGTAGTTGAAATTAAATCTACCTGCCTTCTTAAAAACCAACATTTTAGTTTTGTTTGAATGTCCCTAAGACATCAGTCACTACAATATGTCCGCCAAAGTATCAATTAAGCTTTGCATGGCAGTTGTGGATAATAAGAGATTATATCTTCAGCATACACTAAGCAGCTGAGAGACTTGGCATTAAGCAAAACAGGATCTGGAGTGTTTTCAAGATATTATGGTAGATCATTGATGAAGACTCTGAATACATAAGGTGTATAGATATCCCCTTGTTTCACTCCTTGCGAAGAAGGCAGTAACACAGCTATCAATTCTACGCAATATTTGCTAATTTCATACGTTTTCTTTATAATATTATAAACTAAAGTCCTGACAACAATTTTTATAACATAATATTTGTATCCGTGTGAATGGCTTCCGGGCAATGACTGAGAGATAAAAGAAAAGGTTCTTTTTTAACAAATTGATGTGAAAAAAAAGATGTGCATGAGGAGTGGGGTTCAAGCGTGTCATCTTATTTCATGCATAATTTTCTAACTTAAATTCGGCACAACATAAGCAGGGTGTCCAATCTAATTAGTATGTGCACCGCTTAATTTGGTAAGTGCTAAGGAAAATGCGAAGCGGACGAAAAGTGAAAGGAGAGTAATCTTAGTGTCATATTGTAAAACTGCTTGATTTATGTCTTATAAAATCATCACGTTTCAGGGAAACGTTCAGTAGTCAATTTGTGATTAAAAGCTCCGTGTAAAAAAGCTATTGAAGAAAAACCTGGGGAGGATATCGGAAAAAATTTGGAGCGTCGAACATTTTTAGGTGCGTATCTTTTTTTGTGTGTGCAGAGTTTCAACATTTTTTCGACTGAAAAATATTGCCTTTCCATATACCAACGTATAGAATATCTAATTCAGTGGGAGATACCAATGTCTTTGTTATTTCATACCATTAAAACTTTTTTGGCATGTGCATGCAAGACGGTGTACAGTCCATAGATTTGTATCCAATTAATAATTTATTCTTAACAATTACAATACAGTTAAGTTTAGTAATGAAAATAATCACCATTTATTTCAGACATAGATAGTCCATAGATATATACAAATATGACAAATACATAGTTTTATAATATACAAGATGAAAAAATGAAGAATTTAAATGCCAATAAATACAATATAAAATTTGAATTTGATCACCCCAGTCAAATCATTATACCATTTTCTGAGTAAAGACGAATTATACCATAAATCATTACCAAGAATAGTAAGAACAAGTTGATTATCAATAAAGCCAAACTAATCATACCATTAACAGATGAAAATCGTATGCTTTACGATAGTTCCTGCATCAAAAAGTCTTTGTTACTGAGGAAAGCGGACTGAAGACTTCATTGTTAAGATTTGATTCTGTTTTTGATGTTTTATTATTGTTTGTACCCTTTCTGGGTATAATTGTGCTCAGTAAAAATTATTATCAAACAATCGGTTACGTTTATACACAATAGGTAGATTTACGTCTCATTTCCTGGAAACATCTTACTTCATTTCTGACAAACATACCACTAGCACTACATTGAAACCCATCAATTTTCTGAAAGCATTTTTATACAATAGTTGCTTATATAGAGGGCATTATCATGATATATTGACTGCCCAAGGGACAGTGATATTGCCTGAAACATTGATAATGCCCGAGCCGCAGGCGGGGGCATTATCAATGTTGAAGGCCATATCTGTCCCGAGGGCAGTCAATTTATCATGAAATTGCCCTCTATATAAGCAACTATTGTGTTTATTTCATTGAAGAATATAAATCTGCTGGGTGTGGGTTCCTTACATGTACATGTATGTTGAAGACCTCATGATGACCCCTGGATGTGTGTTTATGATACTGTCATTACTTTTGGTGGTATGCTGGTATATTGTACATACATGGAAGTTCCCCATATCTATTTTTTTTCTACTTCAAACATTACTGACAATAATTTATTATTCGAAATATGTATACCTACTATGTACATAAAAAAGGCACCCTGTTATATAATATTATAACAATACTATTTGAGCAGGTATTGTTTTTATTTCATTGAAACCAAAATTTCATCTAGAAATGTCTAGTATTTAATTAACAACTGCTGCATCACGTTTGCGTTTTAAAATGGGGACGTAACTGTACATTGCAAGCACGGAAGCGTATAGGTATCTTTTTTTGTTGTTGTTGCTATTGACTTGTTGCGTTATATCATACTTATCGATATATTTTATGTCGACTTGTGTGGCGATACCGCAATAAGTTATGAAAAATATTGCGAAATATTGTGTTATATCAAAACAATGCGATATAAAAAATATTGACTTGAAGTAGATGCCAATATATTTATGTCGATACAAATTATAATCGAATTTAATTATATCGATTAAAAATGACAATCAATTTATCAAATATATTTATCTCAATATTTCGAGAACAATACCGCTATATGTTTCTTATATGTACATATTATCATATATATCAGCCGCGAGACACAATGTGAAGCTTTTTCGGCGAGTGAGTCTTACTTTTCAATGGCCATCTGCCTATAACCGGATGTTTTCCTGATATATTCGGGTCAACGTTGGGTCAAACATTATGACGTCGCTGATATATTCGGGTCAGCTCATATTAGGGTCGGGTCAACTCTTTACGACGTCACAGTGCCGAAATACGGGAAATTGTGAAGGCCTCAGCAGGTCGATATAGGCATAGGGAAATACGATAATACGATATATCGATATACTAGAAAATGATTTGTTGCGTTATTTCGACATATATCGATTTTAATATTATACAACTGTCACCCTTGTTGGTGTGTGACCCGACCGTTTGTCTCCCAGAGGAAAGTAAGGTCACCCGAGGGCTTGCCCGAGGGTGACCTTAATTTCCGAGGGGAGACAAACCGTTGGGTCACACACCAACAAGTGTCTCCCAGAGGAAAGTAAGGTCACCCGAGGGCTTTTTTTTTTGAGGTATTAAATGACCCTTGCAGTTCCTGTACAGCTCATTAGTAAAATTTTCCCAAACCACAATATTCCATTTGGGACCCAAAAGGCAGCCCAACCCTCCCCCTTAATTCACCCTTTGTGACAAATGATGGCACCAAGGCCATTCTGCATGGTACTGTTGATTCATACATGTGAATTTGGGTCCCAAATGTTACTGCTTCTGTAGCTATAATGTTTGTCTTGCAATCAAGACCAAACAAGAGGCTCTCAAGAGCCTGAATCGCTCACCTGGCAAACAATGCACTATAAACTAAATTAATATATTAATGTTTGATGTATTTAAACTGAGTATTAAAGGTCATGTAAAATGCTGAAAATACCTTTAAAAGCCTTTCAAGGACCTCTGGAAAGAAATGGGAAGGAGTTCTCCCTACACTTGATTAAGATACAGTCATGGTCAATCTGATGATTCACAATAATACAAGCTTTAATTCATCTTCAGATACAAGTATAAATCTTTTGGTCTATATGTTGTCTTCGTTTTTAAAATGTTTGAAGGAAGTTATGTAAAAATTGTGGGTTAAGGCTTTTTATTGTACTTGAAAAGGACATATTGCAGGAACAATCATGCTAAGTTTCATCCAAATCCCCTAGTACTTTCAGAGGAGAACATGTTTCAAAATTTGTTAATGATGATGACGGACACCAAGTGATGGCAATTAAAAGCTCACATATTATGAAGTTTAATCATTGTTATACAACATTCTCATCATCACCATTCACTAAGGATACCATGTTTACTTTAAAAACCAAATATTGTTGAAATTCGAGCAAGTGTAAAAAATGGCGGGAAAATGGCAGCCATTTTAAAAATGGCCATCCAAAACAAACTTTCATCATCACCATTCAACTCGGGATACCATGTTTACCTTGAAAGTAGCTTTCATCTTCATTTTATTTCTATGATTCAGGAAAAAATAGCAAAAAACAGCATTTTGACCACTATGTTCTATTTTTAGGGCGGACATGTTTTTCGACCAATCAAAAATCCAAGCATTAACTTTTTGCAGGATACCCTAAGGAACAATCTTACCAAGTTTCATTTGATTTTGAATAGTAGTTTCAGAGAAGAAGATTTTTGAAATAATAACATAAAAAAAAGCCAAAAATGTCAAAAAGGGCAATAACTCTAACATCAGTTGACAGATTTTCACGAAAATCAGCACACAGGTAGCTCTCTTCATGCTGAACACATTCAATCTGTCAGAATTTGCCGTAACATAATGATTTTTAAGATATTTGCAAAAAACTGTTGCTTGACCCCTATGTTCTATTTTTAGTAACAGTGGCCATGTTTTTCGATGGATCAAAAATCGAAGCATAAACTTTGTGCAGGATACCCTAAGGAACAATCATGCAAAGTTTTATCCAAATCCATTCAGTAGTTTCAGAGGAGATGTTTGAAAAATTGTTAACGACGACGACAGACGACGACGGACGCCAAGTTATGAGAAAAGCTCACATGGCCTTTTAGGCCAGGTGAGCTAAAAAGTGTATCCAGATATCAGTGGAGAGGATTAGGGGCATACAAATGGCTGGAAAGGGCCATGATGCATTGAGGCATCATACGCCTGGAAAGGGTTAAAACATGCATTTATAAAATGGTTTAAAAGACCTACCGAGTTATTTATTTGCAATACATCCTCCTGGCCCCCACCAGAATATCAAATGGTCGTCCCCTAAACGGAAAATTTCGAGTGCTGTCAAAAGTTGAATATTCGATATAATATAACAGTTATCACCCTTGTTGGTGTGTGGCCCAACGGTTTGTCTCCCCTCGGAAATTAAGGTCACCCTCGGGCAAGCCCTCGGGTGACCTTACTTTCCTCTGGGAGACAAACCGTCGGGTCACACACCAACAAGGGGGATAATTGTATAATATTAAAATCGATATATGTTGAAATAACGCAACAAATCATTTTCTAGTATATCGATATATCGTAATATAAAAAACATATAGCGGTATTGTTCTCGAAATATTGAGATAAATATATTTGATAAATTGATTGTCATTTTTAATCGATATAATTAAATTCGATTATAATTTGTATCGACATAAATATATTGGCATCTACTTCAAGTCAATATTTTTTATATCGCATTGTTTTGATATATATATAATAATACATGGCAAAATCCGTATCGCATGCTGTATCACCACGAGGAACAAATATCAGTCCCGAGGGCCGAAGGCCACGAGGGCTGATATTGGTCGAGTGGTGATACAGCATGCGATACGGATTTTGCCATGTATTATTCTGTTTATCATATATTTTAATAGATCCAGATTCATGATATATAACAGGTCTGTGATTTATCGATGTTCAATCGTCCGAAAATATAAGAAAAAGGGTAGACAAGAAAATGATGATTTTCCTGTAGTTCTCCAGGTGACTTGGAATTGTTTTTGTTTTCAGAGACTTCCTGATTTGAGTATCCTGTTTCATGATACTGATATAAAAATTCGGAATCTTTCATATTAAATGATACATCCAAACCGAAATGTCTCTAATAACCTATTCACAAATATGCATGTATAAGAGCATTTTGAGACAATGATTTTTTTCATGTAATTAAATGCATTCACTAATAATATTGTGAGCTGTTCACACCTTGGAATACGACACATATTTCCCTTTATACCGGTTTATGCTGCCCTGCATTGATTCAAGATGTCAGGCTCGTATTCTCCGTCATCAGCCTTTTTAAACCTTGCAAGTAGCAAATGGAACTCGGGGGAAGATATGGTTTCCAAAGTTGGTTCATCAGTCTCTCCCCCATTTCAACTGAACGGGGACTCCGTGGCATGGCAGTAATTGTCGTCTGCAACTAACAATAATATCGAGGAGTACCGGTTAATAACATGTGAGAGGTTCCGAAAGGGGTGCGATACAGGGTATGCGATACAGGGTAGATGATACAGACTAGAGAAAAGAACCTTTATCAAATATACAAAATTCCTGTATTTAGTATTAAATATATGATAAAGCACAATATTTCGCCATATTTTTCATAACATATTGCGGTATCGCCACACAAGTCGACATAAAATATATCGATAAGTATGATATAACGCAACAAGTCAATAGCAACAACAACAAAAAAAGATACCTATACGCTTCCGTACTTGATAGACAGAGCTTTTAAATTATGTAAAGATTGTTTGAAAGCTGTATATATGTTTTTAAAAATATCTTTTAACGCGTTAAAATATCTTTTATCGCGTTAATATATATTTTAACGCGATAAAACACCTTTTATCGCGTAAAATATCTTTTAACGCGGTAAAACACATTTTAACGGACTCTAGACAAGAAGAAAAAAAAAGTTTTCTGCTAAAAAATTTACAAAAAATTGTAATATTTTAAAGTTTAATAAACTTATGAATAAAACAAAGCAATCCAAACTAAAAAAACTGTGCAAGTTCATTAGAGTGATAAATGATAAAATGGATTCTCTCAATTAACCACCCACTTTTTCCATCCTATTTTCCCTTTTACTTCACTAATCATCACATTTATTCTAACATGTATATATACCCATGTATCATATATTGTATATGGTATTTATTTTATTTCCTCAACATTTATACCATTAATATTATGATTGTATATGTCTATGTTCCATATCCCGCCTTATTTACTGCCTCCTTTTAAACAAGTCGTAATTTACGGCCCTGTATATGAAACAACACGTATGACCTCTTGATAGACAGAGCATTTAAATTATGTAAAGATTGTTTGAAGGCTATATATATGTTTTTAAAAATATCTTTTAACGCGATAAAATATATTTTAACGCGTTAAAACATCTTTTATCGCGTTAAAATATATTTTAACGCGATAAAACACCTTTTATATTCTATCTTATATTTTATCGCGTTAAAATATTTTTAACGCGATAAAACACATTTTAGCGGACTCTAGACTAGAAGAAAAAAAAAACAAGTGTTCAGCTAAAAAATTTACATTTATTTCCTCAACATTTATACCAATTATTATTATTATTATTGTATATGTCTATGTTCCATGTCCCGCCTTATTTACTGCCTCCTTTTAAACAAGTGGTAATTTACGGCCCTGCATATGAAACAACACGTATGACCTCTTGATAGACAGGGCTTTTAAATTATGTAAAGATTGTTTGAAAGCTATATATATGTTTTTAAAAATATCTTTTAAGGCGTTAAAACATCTTTTATCGCGTTAAAATATCTTTTAACGCGTTAAAATATATTTTAACGCGATAAAACATCTTTTAACGCGTTAAAATATATTTTAACGCGATAAAACAACCTTTTATCGCGTTAAAATATCTTTTAACGCGATAAAATATATTTTAACGCGTTAAAACATCTTTTATCGCGTTAAAATTGATTTTTTTTAACGCGATAAAATATATTTTTACGCATTAAAACATCTTTTATCGCGTTAAAATATATTTTAATGCGATAAAACACCTTTTAACGCGATAAACCACCTTTTATCGCGTTAAAATATCTTTTAATGCGTTAAAATACGCGATAAAACATTGCATCATTTTAATCATTTGTAATTAATGTATGACATTAATGTTAATTATTCTTCCCCATTTGATTAAGTAATAAAGTTGTGTGTTTGTATTGGGGGTGATACATCGCGTAACGCTGATAATCCGTGGTTTGCTTGCTTACATATTGCTATTTGTTTATTACATCAGGATTTTATTTGAATAATTTCATTGCTGGCAGAATATCAGATCGCTTCCACGTCCACGTATATCATTCGTATGAAGTAAGAGAAAAAACACACAAGTTTAAAAGCACTTGGAGTTTATTATTCGATACAGAAAAAGGGGATATCCATACACTCGTCATCCTTTTAAATACGTGAATATACACACCAAGAACTGGAAAACTTTTCTCTTAACTGCCTCGACACAATATGCAAAATATGCAGTATAAAAAAAGTTGTTATAAGGTTGCTGTCTTTGTATGTTCAAAACATTTTAGTTCTCTCAACCCTTGAATAACTGTTCCTGTAAACTATCAATTTGATCTAACGGTTTTATAATCTAGTTTTCCCTTCAACAAATCTACCTGAAATTCAAAATTATAACAATAATAAAATAAACAAGTGTCATATGTATATTATCTCATAACTTCCAAACTGAATACTACATATAAGTCCTCCAAAACGTCTCTAAATAACTAATAACTCGTCCAAAAACGACAAATGAAATCAATTAAAGTATTATCTCTGATGTTCTAGACTAAAAGTTTATATTTTACTAAATTTTTTTTTTTAACGCGTTAAATTGGCGTTTAACGCGATAAATAGGTGTTTTAACGCGTTAAATGCATTTTTTAACGCGTTAAAAATATGTCTTAACGCGTTGATATTCTTCTTAAAGACATCAATGGCTAGTCTGCATCAGAATTTGCGACTTAAAATTTACGATATAAAATTTATTTAAGCCGTTAGTGAATGACGCTATAAAATTTATAGCATTTTTCAATTTCTTTTCAATGTTCTTATTTTTAACGCGTTAAATGTGGTTTTATCGCGCTAATTTACATTTTATCGCGTTAAACGGGTATTTATCGCGTTAAAATTTTAACGCGTTATTTTATATCGTTTTTGACATAAACGGCCTTTCATACACATATACCAGTCCAAATATAATTCGAATATAAGCCTGCACCGAAAATCACGCTTACTACTGTTACTATGAAGAATATGACTTACCCGTAATTAGAATAATTATCAAAGCTTAAGAAAATTGAAAAAAACAAACTTTAGTTTACTATCTCATCTTGACGATCGATTGGTAAGTAGTACCCAAGTAGCACAAAACATTTTCATGATATTTTTAAAAGGTCAGATAAATGTTTTTCAAAAATGTTATCAAAATAATATTTTCAGGATGTCATGTAAATGTTTTTTTGGATAATCTTTATAATGTTCTCTTGAAACATTGATCGGAAACGTTTCAAAAATATTTTAAAAACGTTTCAAATAAATATTACTATATCACTTTATAAGAACATCTTATTTCAATGTTTTAAAAATATTTTATAATATTTTCCTAGTTTTAACATGATATTTTAAGAATATCAATAAAATGTTAGAGGAAAAGGTTTTTATATAATTTTTTCTATACATGAAATAAACATTCTGTAAAATCATTTTTTCAAAAATATCTGAAAAACATCTTTTTAAAAATGTATAATAAATATCATGAAGAAATATTTTTGAAAAATGTCTTTGAAATATTATGTTTCATGTTATGGTAACATTTCTATAAAATATTCTGACAGAAATATTTTTAAAATGTGAAAATAAATTGCTGTAAAAATATTTTCCCCAAACATTCTAAAAACATTTTGGGAAAATATTTCTTTAATGTTTATGATAAATATTATTGATTCACGCTTTAAGAATATTTCATTTAAAATGTTATTAAAATATTTTCATGATATTTTTCAAATATCAATATAATGTTTCAAAAAATATTTTTATTTAATGTTTTCTATATGTGAAAAAATCGAACAGCGTTCCGAAGTCCCCCGCCACTAGAGCATCAGAAACCCTTGGACAAGTGAAACATAACAAAATTTTCTCAAAGAGAGAGAATAGAAGGACAAACAATTTGTGGTTATTGCTAAATTTTTTTACAAGTTAATGAGTGGTATGACCAAGACATTTATACAATATGGGTATAGTGTTGAAATCTTATTTTACCATGTGTATTAAGAATTTATACAAATGTACATTTACTTCTTTTCAATAAACAGAAATGCTTTGATCAAAAGTATTCCGCCTAACAAGCGAGTGAAGTTGGATTATTTTTACCTGTGGGAAATCCAATCAGCGCTATTTCCGGAAACAGGGTTTCCTCGCTGAGTGACCCCGATTGACCGGAAATGACGTACAGTGCGGGCTACTCTTGAACTTGTTTACATTGACCAGAAGGAATATATTATGGATGAAGACAGCATTGCTAGTGATTTTTATAGTATAGCCAATAAATTTCAATAAATGCCCCCATATACATATATATAAAAAGAATGAAAGTGAAAGATAATTTGAAAGGTGTGTATAACATAAATACAAATGGAAGACCATCTTATAGGAATAAAAAACAAACACTATTTTTTTAAACAAGCAAATATAAGACACAATATTAATTGATAGTTTTAAAACAGATGTTTTACAAATAGTGATATAAGTTACTGAATAGTAATATAGATTTTGATGTAGAATTGTAATGTGTTTTTTTTATTGAATTGACAGATTTATAAAATTTCAGAATTTTCTTATAAAAATATAATAAATTTCTTAGTTTAATCAGAGACATATATGTAGAGAGGGATAAGTAATTTCTTACAATCCTTGTTGTAATAATAAAAATATGTAGAGAATCATTGGAGAAACTGCACTGTACACCGAAAACTTTATTAAAAGATTTTGATGGATTTTAATAAAAAAAAAATTATTCAACTTATAAAATAATTCTCACATTTGTAGAGTTATAATTTGGTTAATATTGGTTATGGGACTTTATGCTCTTTGTGTAATTTGAATTATAATACCAGTCAAAACTGGTTTTCATAACACCCTTCTAATGACTTTGTTACCGGTATATTGATTTACTCCACAGGTGGTAGGTGCATGGCCAAGTTGTTATTTACCTGATTGGAGGGATTAAAACTTTTGTTAGTAGTAGGGAGTGAGGTTTTTTAGGCACCCCCAAAAACGCAAGGAGCCAAGGAGCCAAGATGGCGGCCGGGATTAAGTTGTAATCGGAAAGTCTATTTATAGATAGGGTTGTATATTGATAGGTTAGACCAAATATATATCTATATATAGGTTTACATATTATATGTATAAATAGGTTTGCATATCAATACAAGGTTAAACCAATGAGGAAGATCACACAAAAAATGTTATCACAAGCTACCCTCACCGAGGTCTAAATTATGGTAAGCATTTAGCCGGTAAATTCAAAGGCAAACCCTAAATTTCTCAAATCATAAAAAATAGGTTCTTTTGTAAGAACCACCAAAATCAATGTAATGTCAGTCTATTACCCTATACATAAAATAGTGTACCATCAACTCTCATATTTCCAACTTGGAGTGAAAAGGGGAGGGGCGTACACGCATCTTGAGATATATTTAGGTATGACCTAATACATGATCTCATTTATCGCATTATTACCTTTTAAGGATTTTGTTAATCCTTTCATTAATGCATTGTGTATTATGACGATGCACTACACTGCGTCATATTTCGACCAATGAAAATAACGAATAATTTAGGTATATAAACCCATGCACACCTAGTTTTATTCATTTACATAAAAATAATCGAAATGGCAAGACGTTGTAATATCGAACTTGGAAACAATAGATTTGTTCAAGCCACCGAATGGAGGGGAGAAATACGTATTGATATCAGAGAGTGGGAGACGAAAGACGGAAAGCTGATACCCACGAAAAAAGGGATCAGTCTGCCCCTTTGCAGATGGAAAATGTTTATGGACGTGTTGGATTTTGTAGATCAAGCTTTGAACGATAAAAAAGATTATTCAAGTCATATCGGAGGGAATGTTTATTGTAGTGTAAAGGCTACGGGAGTGTGCGTAGACTTGAGACAATTCTGGCTACCCCAAAACGAAACGGATGTCGTCCCAACAAAAAAAGGGATCACCTTAAGACCAAGCGAATATGCTAAACTGAAAGATACAGCTTGTGTGATAGGTGATTTTGTACCCGAACTGAGCAGTGTCGTTCCGTGTCCTTACAGATCGGATCATATGAACCAATTAGGATTTTTAACTTGTTCCAAGTGTAACCCCGAGCATTTCACAGAATGGTGATTTTTGACTCAATATTAATTGTGTAAATTATGACAAATGTTACTGAAATGTGTATTTATTGTATACTTATTACCAATAAATGTGATATATATGTAAACCGATTTGTGTCGTTTTTAAGATGTCACAAACCAACAACAATTGTATGTAACTGCTTAACAACCCTTAAACATTACAGGATACAAAACTTCGACTCTGTGTAAATACACTAATCCTGTTGTAACACATACGTCACAAACAAACAACAATTGTACGTATCCTATCCTGTGACAAAACTACTTGATACCCCTTAAAACAACAAACAGATACATCACAGATCAATGATCAAGGTATTAAACAAAACTTCGACTCAATAAAATAATGAGACGCGTGTAAATAAACTTAAGAGAAATAATTGTCGAAATTGTTGTAAAAACCATTATATTTTATCAACGATATTTAGGATTCACCACACTTTATCCAAGAAACAGAAAATATTCAACACCTAACAGATTATGATGTAGTACAGCGAGTCACATTTCAACACATTATAATGCGTCATTTTTAACAAGTACAAAAAACCTAACCAAATAAGGATACACAAGGATAATGCGATTAAGATGCAGAGCGTAACCAGTGAAATGATAGTTAATGAACACGCCTTTCAAATGATATGCACCAAAAAAGGATAATGCGTCATATAATTAACCAATGAAACAGTAATTAATGGACACACCTTAAAACAATATACACCATAAAAGGAGATTATTATGATGCAATACACTGCGTCATTTTTTAACCAATGAATTTAGGGATTGAAGACAATAATTGATCAGTTACATGATGATAGTTATCATTTTTACACCGCAAACTGAAAAGGTAAGACGGGATATATACAGTAAAGAAACTCGACATGTTTTAAAGAATATGATTAATAAATTTATTAACAAAAAAACTATATATATATTTCTTACTGTCTTATTATGAATATTATAATCCGTTTACACAATCCAATGTTTATATTTGAATATTAAAAAAATCCCACTATGTACACAATCCAATGTAACACGCGATCCAATATATGTTATGCGATCCAATATATGTTATGATTCCTGAAAAAAAAAAATTAAATTAAATTAACGCATTTGCATAGTTTTAGAACTTGTTCGTACAATACATATTACGGATTTCGGTGATGTTTTACTGTTTCAAAAAAAAAAAAAAAAAATTGGTTTTTGTATTAAAAATCATTTGATTTGATCTGCAGTGAAGAGACATAAGTTGCCTTAAATGACCATGTGCAGAAACTAAATTTACAATAACTTCGGTATTTTGTTATTTAAACACTATTATATTTATACTTTGTAAACTACATTTTTGCGGAAATTTTTTTTTTTTTTAAAGATTAAAATGGGTCGGACATTTGTCTTTGCCCCTATATAGTAAAACACATTTACGTGAAATAGTGTACTTACATTAGAACTATCTTCGGTACCATATCCACTCTCGCTGTTGGTGGTTTCCCATTCAATGTTCTGCAAAATAAAATCAATTTTAGAATGTACATCAGCATCTCATTCGCATGTTAAATATAAATTATAGATTTAGAATAGATTGTCTTTTTATTATTATTATTATTTTTTTAAACAATGTTTTGTTATTTAACGAAAGGTAAAAATAATATACTTACAGAATTAAGTTGGGTGAAATTCCCGCTTTCTTCCAGTAAGGGTAGACTTTCATTTGAGCTGGAAGAATCTTCCCATGCTATGGTCTCATTGGTCTGCAATATGAAATTCATTTGATATAAACATCTCTCAAACTATCGAAACTAAATTTACAGTAATTTCGGTATTTCGTTATTTCATACATCATTTATCCTTTCAAACTTGATATACGAGGCATTTAATTCTTTAACTTGAAAATACATAAAAAAAAGTACTTACATCTGAAAAGTTGAGTCTTTTCCTTACTGGACTGTTAAACTGAAATAAAATGCATATCATTGTAATCACTTAAAAATCCTGATAGCACAATTATTGAAAGTAAATACTTTCTAGCAATACACTTTGTCATTTACATGTTAAAATAAAGGTAATAAAAAAATGTCAGAAGTCGAAATCCGGAAGAATGAGATATGTTTAAAACAAACGAAAAATAAAAATGTACCTTCCAATTATGATAAATTAAAGATATTGTACTTACATCAACACTGTCATCCTGTTGTGTGTTCTGAAAAAAAAATGTACAAATCAGTAATTAGAGTTTTCTTCTTTGTCGATTGTTCTTGATATGAGTGGCTCTCATCCCGGAATCTCGAACTTAAAAGAAGTTAAAACTGATGAAATCCGATTCTCGGTGCATTTATTCCCAGAATTCACGAGCTTAAAAACTTCCAATCCCGGCAAATTTATATACCTCAAAACGTAATGATACAGTATAAACAAAATAGCGTACTTACATTAGTTACGTCTGGTGTAGCGATCGGAGATTCTGCCATAATTGGTGAAATGTCTCCAAACTCTAGCCTTCTTCTTGATATGGCTTTGAACTGAAAAAAAAAAAAAAAAAACACCATTGTACACACTGAGAAATAAATTAAGCTCCCCATTTAGATTGTATCTCTTCTGCATTTTTTAATTTATGGATTTCATAAATAAGTTTTGATTTGAAGAGACATAAGTTGTCGAAATGATCATGTAAAACTAAATTTACATTTACGTCGGTATCTTTAACATTAAAAGATAATAACAAATGCAATACTTACTCTGATCGGAGTTGATGATTCCATTGTCGTTGCAGTTTTAACGAAGCAATAATGATGAAATGTAGAAAATGGGAGATGTATATCAGTATCTGACCATTATCCTTTTCGAGTAGATTAAATAGATCAGTAAAGATCCTAGTTCGATATGCGATTACGTGTCTCAATAGGGCGTAGCAAAATTATATATAATCCAAACCAGAATAATATACAGAGCTTAAATACCGATTTGTTTCGTGAAAATGTATTAAATGGTTCCCGATGTGTATGCATATAGAATACGCTATTCATTACATTTTAGAATGTAATAAGAAATGAAATGAAGTTTAAAGTAAAGTAAAACTGTTATATTTATTTACAGATAATTTTTAAAAATCTTCGGCAATATGAGTCATACTTGTGATGAATGCGGGCAGAATTTCAGCCTGAAAAAGAATCTCCAAAGACATAAAGATTCTGTCCATGGATCCAATCTATTTACTTGTACGAAATGTCTAAAAAGCTTCAATAGGAAGGACAACTACCAGGAGCACAATCGCAAATGCAAAATTCCGTGCAAATATTGCGACTCAACGTTTGAAAGCATGGGTGACCTGCATCATCATATGTCTCGACATTCAGACCAAAAATATGAATGTTTGAGATGTGAAAAGAGATACAATGCCAAAAGAGATTTAAGAAAACACCAACAAAAATGCAATACAACGGTAATATTTTAGTATCGTACTATTGTTTAAAAAACAGATTAAGTTGTCAATTAAGTTGTACGGGACAACAGGATTAAATTGTCATTTACACACAAACGATACAAAACACACACATCATGTTATTTCACTAAACAGAGGATTAAGTTGTAAGTATAACGATCAAACGATTAAGGTGTTCAAAGGGAAATAATTCATGTTACACAATTAAATAAGACAAACAGAGTTTCCTCCCCAGCTATACTAACAAAATGAACCATTTACTATTTCAATTTTTTATTTTTCTATTTATAAAATAAACGTACAAACAGATTACATTGTCAATAAAGCATTGTTAAGGGGATTTTTATAGAATTGACTCAGAGTTATCTATGTACTCGTCAGGTATGCCAAGAAAATGATCCAGCCCAACCACCAGAATCACCACATCCAGGACCCAGTTCTTACAAATGTAGACGCTGTACTGCCCAGTTTCCAGACAGACGTCAACTGTATCTTCACGGCATGCAACAACATTATCAAAGAGGAGCCGGAACAGTACAAGCTAGACCTTGGGCTGACGGACAGGCTCCATGGGAAGCAGACAACGACGAGGCTTTGAAAACTGTTTACGAGGCCAACACTCCACTCATTTTAGAGAATCACCAGGAGAGTTCAGTTTCGTCTAGCTATAATATACCACTTACCAACGATTTTACCGTCCCACAATTGATGGAACAAGCACAACACATCTACGAGCGACAAGGCCACGCCTTTCGCTTAAATCTAGAGTTTGGCTTGATTCTGCGGCACACAGAAACCGGTGAATACAGATATTTCAGAGCTTTTGCCAATGAATCACTCTTCCAACGTCCTATATATATTTCACGCCGTAAAGACCTCAACCGACTGAAATTACGTTTGGAACGATTCAATGTCACAGATTACATTTTGAGGCAAAGACCGGATACTAAATGGAAACCTTACCTAATTACCAACGTTCGGTTTGTTTTATATCATTTGAACTATCCCTTGGGCAACCCCGTTCAGTTACCAGAATACATTTTGAAATCAACCTCCATCGTTGCTCTAGATAAATCACGCAATGGTAAACACATATATAAAGATCACTTGTGCGCTTTCCGTTGTTTAGCCGTACACCAAGGTCATCGTACAGATCAACTAGAGGCAAACACAAGAAGATTATACGAGAAATGGGTCCAGTTTACCCAAAACAAACACATAGACGTACCTATCGACCCGAAACAATACCAGGGACTACCACTCCACCATATGGCTTATTTTGAAATTTGTTTCCACATCAATGTCAATGTGTATCATCTGAGAGACGACGGTATAGCACTCACCGTGTACAAATCCCGGTGTCGTTACGACCAGACCATGCACGTCAACCAGTACGATCATCATTTGTCATACATTTCAAACTTGTCGGCATATACACAAAAATACCAATGCGGTACCTGCGATCGTCATTTCACAAGAATTGACAACATGAAACGACACCAACTCAAATGTACGGGTCAGACCGTCTACAATTTCAAAGGTGGATTTCATTCCAACCCCAAAAATATTTTCGACAAATTGGAAGAACAAGGTATTCATGTTCAAGAACGATTATACCCGTGGTTTATCGTGTATGATTTTGAAGCCATGCTGATACCGGTCCAAGAGTCCAATTCCGCAAAACTGACCTGGACCCAGCGCCATCATCCCATAAGCGTCAGTGTCAGCAGCAATGTCGACGGATTCACCGACCCACACTGTATCGTCGATCCCGACATTCGATCACTCGTCAGACGAATGGTAGACTATATGGCCGAAATCTCCTTAAAATCGTATGAGCTGGCTCAACAAAAATTTGCTGATGCTTTCGATCAACTGGAGGCCTCCATTCAGAATCCGTACCGTGCCCTCCTTGAAGACGACGACGTGGATGACAGACTGGATGCCTTCCTCGACGATGACGAGTTACTTGAAGAGAATGAACAGGAGAAAAACGTATTTAAAAAACTCAAGAAAGAACTCGATGCTTATTGTCGGCAGACCGTCGTCCTGGGATTTAATTCGGCAAAATATGACATGAATCTCATCAAAACACATTTGGCTAAATCATTACACATGCACGAACCAGGCAAAACGTTCACGGTCAAACGGAACAACAGCTACGCCTGTTTGGCTAACGAAAATTTTAAGTTTTTAGATATAACCTCATACTTAGCTCCCGGGTTTAGCTATGCAAAATTTTTAAAAGCTTATGACGTCACAGAAAACAAAGGTTTCTTTCCGTATGAGTGGTTCGACAGCGTAGACAAGTTACATCATCGTACACTTCCGTCCCACGAAGATTTTTACAGTTCTACGAAAGATGCCAACATCTTACCAGAAGACTACGACTATTGCCAACACGTCTGGTACTCGAACGGTATGTCGACCTTCCAAGATTTTCTGGTATGGTACAACAATCTCGATGTGGGACCCTTTGTCAAAGCCGTGGAAAACTTGCAAAAATTTTATTTCGAGCGTGAGATTGATCTCTTCAAAACAGGCATCTCCGTACCCGGACTTGCACGTCGGATGCTCTTCGACACCGGTCGAAGGTCCGGTGCCTCGTTTGCCTTGTTCGACGAAGCCAACAGCGATCTGTATTTTACGATCAAGCAGAACTTGATCGGTGGTCCGTCCATCATTTTCAATCGTCACCACGAAGTGGGACAGACATTCATTCGCAACGACTTCACCAGACCTTGTCAGAAAATCGTCGGATTTGATGCAAATGCCTTGTATCTATATTGTATCGACCAGGACATGCCGACGGGTCCCTTCGTTCGGCGACGATTGGAGAATGGATTCGAAAAACGAGATAAATATGTTCTGATGTATGATTGGATGGAGTATCTGAATCATTCCCAAGGTCTGGCCATTCGACATAAACTAAACACCGGTAAAGAAAAAAAGATCGGTCCATATCCGGTCGGCGGGTATGACGCCAACACTAATACCGTCTACCAATTTCACGGATGCTACTGGCACGGTCACGATTGTTGGATGACCAAGAACGTCAAAGACCAGAAATGGCGCGAGAGCCGCCAGGCCAAGTACGACAAGACCGTGAAAACCACGACATTAATACAGACACAAGGATATACGGTTGTGGAGAAATGGGAGTGTCAATTCCGAAATGACATGCGAATAAACCAGCGTCTAAAGTCATTCTGCAACGCCAGAAAACCACCGACACCGCAAAGGGCTGTGACAGAAAACGAAATTCTAGAGGGCGTAGCAAGCGGTCAACTCTTTGGCATGGTGGAATGTGACATAAGGGTACCCGAAGAATGGCCGTCGTACTTTCGACACCCGACCGTGACACCGTACGAATATTTCGAAGAGATGTCGCCTTTGTTTTGTACCACTGACGTTCCTTTCGAAGTCATCGGCGAACACATGCAAGATCACGTCCGACGTTTCGAGTTGTCGAAAAAACCTCGTCGACTGTTGGTGGGAGGTATGCGTGCACGTCAGATGTTGATAGCCACTCCGCTCTTGAAATGGTACCTGGAACATGGTATGGTTATCACCAAGATATATCAAGTGGTGGAATTTACGCCGCAGCGCTGTTTCAGGGATTTCGTCAAAGAAGTCAGCGACAATCGACGACTGGGAGACGCCGACCCCGACAAGGCTATTATTGCCGATACATCCAAGCTAGTTGGCAACAGTGCCTATGGTGGAACCATCATGGACCAGGAAAAGTTTCAGTCCGTGACGTATGTTCAAGGGGAAGGTCAGGTCATGATAGAAGTCAACAAACCTCAATTCAAAAAGTCGACGACATTGCTGGAAGACGAAGAGTATTTCGAAGTCGAAAAATCAAAGGAACAACTGGACATTAATCTACCCATCCAAATCGGGTATTTCATTTTACAGTACGGAAAATTGCGGATGTTACAATTTTATTATGATTTTCTAGACGTTTACGTCGACAGACGTAATTTCCAATACTGTGAGATGGATACAGATAGTGCTTATTTAGCTCTAGCCGGACCAGATCTCGCCTCCGTCATCAGACCAGAGATGAGAGAGTCATACCAGCGTGCACTGACTGGATGTTGCCAAGACACTTACGAACCCGAATGGATACCTCGCACTTGCTGCACCAAGCACGCCAAGTTCGACAAGAGGACCCCCGGACTGTTTAAAGTAGAGTATGACGGTGACGTCATGATCGGCCTCTGTTCGAAAACGTACATCGTTCAAAAGACAAAAACCGTTCATACAACCAGCACAGCGATGACGGCTTTCAAACTGTTAAGACGTGCCAAGAAGCTCCCGGTGAAGAGACTGGTGCAACGTTCGAGACAGTTCCGTGAAGTCAAGTTTAGTTCAAAGGGTATCACCAAAAGACGAGTCAAGGCACCAATGACCATCTTCCGTTATGTTCTGAATACTCAAAAAGTGGCACACGGTACATTGAAAGGATTTAGAGCTCGTGATAATGGAGTAATGACATACCATCAGAAAAGGAATGGATTCTCTTATTTTTATTGCAAAAGACGAGTCTTGGACGATGGTGTATCGACTGTTCCGCTGGACTTGGAACTATGTCCAATAAGAAAGGAGGAACCGATGGAAGTCGAGGATTCAGAAGAACCGACGGAAGTCGATCAACCTGATACACCGATGGAATTAGATGACAACGATCGATACTTGATTCATCTTTTGGAAACTAACTTTGAATGAGATTTACAAAACTGTATTGAAATTTGATTGAACAAAAATGAGAAATGAATGAAATGAAAGTGTTCAAAAATGCTATGTAAATAACATAGAACAGTGACCTTTTTCATTGTGTGTTATTTTTTTTCAGCATCCATTTTTCAATTTGTATGAATTTTTAAAGTGTGAAATGTGTATTGTTTATACTTTTTGTGATGGTTCCCATACATATCCTATAGTGAAAATAGTCACTCCAAATAGATCGGTTGGTCAATTTTAAGCTAGCAAAAATCGTATTGTATTGAAATTTGAATGAATAAATATGAGAAATGAATGAAATGAAAGTGTTCAAAAATGCTATGTAAATAACATAGAACAGTGACCTTTTTCATTGTGTATTATTTTTCAGCATCCATTTTTCAATTTGTATGAATTTTTTAAAGTGTGAAATGTGTATTGTTTATTCTTTTTGTGATGGTTCCCATACATATCCTATAGTGAAAATAGTCACTCCAAATAGACCGGTTGGTCAATTTTAAGCTAGCAAAAATTGTATTGTATTGAAATTTGAATGAATAAAAATGAGAAATGAATGAAATGAAAGTGTTCAAAAATGCTATGTAAATAACATAGAACAGTGACCTTTTTCATTGTGTGTTATTTTTTTTCTGCATCCATTTTTCAATTTGTATGAATTTTTAAAGTGTGAAATGTGTATTGTTTATTCTTTTTGTGATGGTTCCCATACATATCCTATAGTGAAAATAGTCACTCCAAATAGATCGGTTGGTCAATTTTAAGCTAGCAAAAATTGTATTGTATTGAAATTTGAATGAATAAAAATGAGAAATGAATGAAATGAAAGTGTTCAAAAATGCTATGTAAATAACATAGAACAGTGACCTTTTTCATTGTGTGTTATTTTTTTTCTGCATCCATTTTTCAGTTTGTATGAATTTTTAAAGTGTGAAATGTGTATTGTTTATACTTTTTGTGTTAAATAAATGTTTACATCTCCAATCGTATTTTTCCTTGAACAGATAACAAACTCGATAGATTTAAGATACATATTTTATTGAAACAAATACATATTCAAAGCGTAATCCATGTTTTAGTGTCATTGTTAGTCGGTTTGCCGGGTGGTCCCAACTTAGGTAACTTCATCTTTTTCTTGGTTCCCTCTCCGGTCTGTGTCTTTTTCTGGTCAGATAACAGTTTCTGATATCGGTCGTAAGGCACAAGGATCATTTTTTCCATATCTGCACAAGCCGTGCGACACCGGTAGTTCCCTTTTGGAGCACTCTAAGTCTTTCTTTTCTCGTGGATGACTTTCGTCCCAAGATGTTTATAATCTTTTTATATTGCCTGAGTTTGGTTCTGTCCGAGGGTGTCAGTACGATCGTTCCTTTGATGACGTTATGGGCTATTTCACTCAAAGCCTTCAGTTGTAATTTATCCACAGTCTTCAACAAAGCTGTTCTCTGATCTTTCTTGGCCGTACGCAACAGTTCTAGAAAGTGAATTTGTTCCTCAATCAGTCGACTCATGTTTTCACGTCGGGTTTGTTTGTCGTCCTCTTATGGCTGACGTACACGATGGTGTATTCCCCCGGAAACACGTGACTTCTCAAACGATAGGTGTCGTCTGAATTTGGCGCCATGTCTACCAACAAGTACCCAAACGAACTTGCATTGGAGTCTGTGTATGCTTCTATGAGTAGTTTAGATCGTCCTGGATAGAGTTGTCGTTCTAGCGTGGCAATCTGGGAAACGTCTCTGACGTTTTTCATCAACACCAAGTAAGTGGTATTTAAGGCTATGGTTCTCGATCTGGCTCCCTGCACGTACAAGTTCTGAGTGAGAAACACGACGCTCAGTCTTCTGTGATGACATCCCTGTGTAAACAATAACTCCATATCGACGTCGCTCACGACTCGATGCATCAGGTCGTCCAAGACGATCATTCGATGAGTTCTTTTCGTGGTAAACTCTTCCACAATCTCCATGGAGGGTAATCCCTTGTGAAAGACGATATTAGGGATGGTCTTTTCCATTTCGTCGAATAAAGGTTGATGTATGCCAAAACAATACAGGATCTCCTCCGGTGGTTCTTCTGAAAACATTTCTTGCAGGTGTTTCAATAATCTGTACACGAAACGTGTCTTCCCACTACCAGTCTGACCCGTCACGCAGATACTGGAACACGGTAAAAATGGAAACACCATGGTAGATGATGTCTCCCGTCTTCTTTTATTCTTATGGTTTCTCGACCTTCAGTGATGGATTGGGTAGGGCGTAACCTATGGCGCTGCTCAATAACGTTATCCATAACTCCGACTTGCCATTTTGTAGCGACAGGTTGACGATCGATGTCACGATGATGAGATACACCACAATCATCTGACAGAAATACACGATTTCCGATTTGGGTAGTTTCTTTCCCATCAGTTGCCAACTTTCGCTGTGTGTACTGTTTTCGCGGTCCATGGTTATCTATCTTTGGGTGTATTGTCCTCTTATAGAGCTCAACACTTTTCGATCGTTCCGGTGTAGGTGGATGGTGTTAAAGTCTTTTACGATGTTACGGTAAGATCGATTGGCGTATCTGGCTTTCACAAAGTACACACAATAGGCTCCACACGTGCTGCTGTCCGCCGGTTGGATCCTGTCTGATGTGTAGAGATACCGAGTTCCGTTGATCTCCAGGACTCGTTTAAAGTGAAGGTTGTATTTTCCGGGTCTGTTCCCCAGTGAATCGAAAAACTCGCAAGGTCCTTGAACGGGAAAATGGAACACGGTCCAGTGTTTTCCAGGGTGATCACAGGGATCGGTGTTGACGACGTATGTTCTCGGTCTTCTTCCTATGAGCAGTGGTAATTCGTCTACACACGTTACAACAACGGGATAACCTTCCAACAATCTTTCCAATTCCAAGTTGTTCATTGTAGCAGAACGCTGCGGGATTGGTCTATGTGCATGATCCTGGGAAATTTCCCGTACATGAGTACAGTGACGCTCTCTGGTAAAGGTGTTCCGAATCTGAGTTCCAATCTACAGTCTCCTCTTCGTTTGGCGTTGAAGTCGATCACGTCTTCAACGTTTAAAACAAACAGCGAGTAGCCTCCCCCGTAGTCCAGCATAGACACGTCGATGTCGCTTTTGAATGTCGTCAGCGTTCTATAGGCTTCCACGTAATTTTTCCCTGGAAAGTTGGGTTGTAACGGCTTGGCTGGATACGATTGACCGTCTACGTACAAGGCGAGGAAGTTGCAGTCGAACGATTGGAAATTAAAGGGTGATCTCTTATAGTCTCCGTTAAAGGCTGCACTGCTCAAAAATCCCACAATCAGCTGTGATGGGATGTCACCCTGGAACATGTTATTTTCACTGTAACTGTACTCCACTTTGGAGATTGAGGCGATCTTGAAGTGACTGTGGACGAATGGATACATGGCTGTCGCTTCTCCCAGTAACTTTGCATGAGCCATCAACACTCCAGCATTGGGTTTCTGTACACACAACTTGAAAATGACATCCAATATCTGTACCTTGTAGGCTGCTCCGTCATCGCTCGACATCAGGCGGAAAGTGTTTTTACTCGGCCAAAACTTCAAGGCCAGTCCTACTCCATTGACGATGAGTCTATTTTGTTGAAAGAGGTCTAGATGGAGGGGTCCTTCCAATTCCAAGATGCGACTCTCTGACGTATACATGGAACGACGGTAAAGTCCCGAATTACTTCCGGTTTGCACGTCACTGTCGTCGTGATGCCCAGCTGTGTCTTTTATGAACAGTTGAGAGTTTAATAGCACTGTTTGATTGGCTCCCGTCTGTAGTAATGTATCGATGTAAGCCTTGAACGGATAATTGGTCCCCATCTCTGTGCCATCGCCGTCTGCTGGAGGGAGCAATCCACTTGTGAAAAAATGGAATGCAGCGGTAGGTTAGCCAAACCCGCGTTGGCGTCTTTTTCGATAGGATGACCATTGTTGTCGACGATTCGCATTTTGACCTTCAGACTGCTTCTACCAAGATCCATATATCCTGCTGATAGGGGTGGAATCAAAAAGTCCAAGGGCGTTTCTCCATTGACTTGACTAATTGGTCGATATTCGACCCATTCTCTTCTCTGGATACCGGTGTTGGAAGGTGGTGGCGTAAACAGCGCCAGTTCGTCTTGGTGATTCTCTTCAAAGTGATTCATGATTCGTCCAATTGGTTGAAAGATCGCTTGCGCTTCTTCCCTCTTATACCTTTCTGTCTCGCTACTTCAGATTTAACCATCTCCAGATTCTGTGCCACGGGGGTCACTAATTCCACTTTGGGTGTCGCAGAACGGGAACCGCTACCCACGATGTAACGTCCCTTGTGATCTGGTCTAACTCTTCCTTCAGACACGTCGGCGAAGTGTTGTTCCCATTTCTTGTGTTCTGGAACGTAAGGTGTCCAACGTCTGTTTTTGTGATCGTAGACTTCTATCGACCCCATCCTCTTCTGCGGCAGTGAAGTGTACAAAACAGTCGATTTATTTTGAATCGACAGGGTAGCATGCGATCGTCTCTTATAAATATTCGCAGCCGTCTCAACTCGAGTTGCTGTTGACGAATGCTGACGTAATGAGGTGTCAGGAATTCCACGTCTACGATGTCATCGTCCGAGTTTTGGATTGTACGTAATAACGGTAGGAACGTATTTCTGGTGTATGATTCCTCTATCAGGTCCGAGCAAATTGTAGGTGATTTCTGTTAGTGCACATTCCCATTTCCCTGTCAGTACATATGTCTTTGGTAAATCGATCACAAAGTCACCGGCGTGGTTGTCGACATTGGTAGACAGGGAGTCTCCACAATACAGGAACAAGTAAAAGTCCTCCATCGCTCCTCTGTACGGTTCCAAGGTTCCTCTTATCATTGTTCGCCTAAACGGATCGATAATACGATTGCACGGTTCAGATAATGCGGGCGCAACAACCTGGGAATGATGTGATGGTATACCAATAACGTCTGACGTTTTCTCTGTAATGATATTCTCGTGTCCATGATTTGACGTAGTACCAGTGAGTGTTCCCTAAATTGTGAAGCGTCCTGTGGGAGGATGCGGATGGATCCCCGAACGATAAATCGAACGACTTCGGACACGGCTTCCATCTGTTCACTAGTCATGTATCGAACCATTAGTTTTCTCGTGCTCTTGTCCGCCTGACCCAGTTCTCGAAGAAAGTGAATGCGTCCATATACAAGCGATTGTTCCATGGTTAGGACGAGATGGTCAGTTCTGGACTCTTATAATCTTTTAGTGTGTCGGCGGGAATCCAACTGTTAAATTTGGCGGGCCATCCCATCCATTTTACCAACACTTCGTTTCGTCTTCGTCTTAGCACTTTTTCGATACGGTATACACTTTCCTCTGTCACCGTCACTTTACTCAGTTCGGGTTGATAAAAGGTACCCTGGACGACGTCTCCGGTGGTGTCCTTGATCGTGTAGTAGGGGATGCCTTCTTTAATCCCTCGGTCTGCTATTACAAAGTATTCCATGGTCCAACGCTCGTCGTACTCTCTGTCGAATGGATTTCTCAGGTGCGAGATGCGAACCGTGTCACCCTTTTTGAACGTAAAACGGGGAACATTTGTGAACTGTGTAGATCCGTATTGTAATTTCCACAATCTTGCTTCGTCTCGTTTGGTTACTGCTCTTGGAGCCATTTTGATGGATCGGTGGTACGTTCCGTTATAACTCTGCGTCACTGGTTCCAGGATATCGATCCAGCGGTGTGTTTGATGATGGGACATGTATCGACTGAGTTTCGATTTAATCGTCTTGATTGCTCTTTCTCCATAGGAACTTTTTTGTTCGTTTTGAGAGAAAAAGTGGTCAATCTTCTCGGTACGCAACAGGCGTTGCACGTCTTTGTTTCGGTACTCCGTACCTTTGTCGGTTCTCAGTTTGGTGGGTTTCCTGCCTCGACGAAATATGTTCTCCAAAGCAGACGCCATTTCCTTCCCTCGAGTCGAGCGTAAGGGATGAGTGATGACGTAGCGGGAAAACACGTCGATGACCACCACAAAGTAAACGTATCCGTCGTTGTCTTTGGCGAACGATTTCATCACGGCGGTATCGGCATCCCACTGGTAGTCGATGAATGGAGCGATCACTTTTCGTCTTCGGAACTTTCTGTTAATTTGTCTATGCAGTCCGAATGTCTCTTGTTTTTCTAGCCATTTCTTGATCTTTGCTTTGCCCAATACATATTTTCCTTCTTTACGCACGGCTCTGTACAATTTATCCACTCCTCCAAAGGATCCGGCATGGTTCGGATCGTAGTATATCTTTTTCAGGTATTGTTCGTAACACTACTGTTACAAAACATCGTGAAAATGTTGTGAAATGACTGGTGAAATTCACAGAAAATTTCACGACATATTCACAAACACTTCACGGGTAAACCGTGAAAAATTAACCGTGAAAACCCCCTTAAGACGTACCACCTGAAAACCCAGTGAAAATGTTGTGAAATTTTAACGGCATAATGTCGTGACTTTGATGGCGTGAAACAACCGTTATTGCAGAACCCGTGACTAAAGGCCCGTGAAAAATACCCTCTAATGCAATGAAAATGTCGTGAAAACTGACACATCACACTATGAATTCTTTAGTGAAAAGGTCGTGAAAACCCAGTGAAAATACTGTGAAAGTGTCGTGAAGTTTTGGATGAAAATGCAGTGAAATCTGAAATAAAATACTGTGAAAGTGTCGTGAAGTTTTGGATGAAAATGTAGTGAAATCTGAAATAAAATACTGTGAAAGTACTTTTTATTCCTGGATACCAATTTTCGTGGTTTGAAGACTATTTGATGATTCTTAGGTTCTTAAATTTGTGGTTTTAATTTTCCTGTATACAAATCAAGAGATTTCCGGTTCTAGGATATTTGAAAATCGTGGATTCGCTGAGCCGCTAAATCCCCGAAAAATTGGTACCTAAAGAATAATCATGATTTCACAGTACAGTCCAACTAGTTTGGAAATTTGTAAATACTATGTGTGCACTCGGAGAACTGTCATTTAAATAACCAGTAAAAATACATCAGATAAATTTATCACTGTCTAGTGTTATACTAGCTAGCCAACCAGTATTTACTTGTTATATAAACGTGCCAAGCCGTATGAGTGATGTTATCTTTCAATTGGGAACCTGGCACACAAACTTATTTGTTTTTATGGCATTATAAACAATCATACACAAAATGTATTATTTTTAAAACTGAGGAGCTATGTTGGTGCAGCATAATACGACCAACATGTTGACAAGAGAAGGTTGAGAAAATGGGTACATTTGTATGTTGGACACACTAATTTTTAAGTGGATACAAATCTGTATTGTTCAACCATACATTTGTTCAACTTCCATTTTGTGAAAGTTTTTCATATGACAAACTTTGAGTCAGTTTATCTCAAATACCATAAGAGATAGAGAAAATCTGTTGACTGTATACCGAAAGCTCTCTTCAAAAGGAATCCAAGGGAAAAAATTGATAAAATCGGATGAAAAATAAGGTTTTTTCTACCAGACAAAAGTCTGTATTTTGGCCCTTTTACCTCAAAACAAGTGGAGTTTTAACAGATAAAATCTGTTTCACTTTTCTCTTTCTACTCGGTGAGATAAGACATAAGTATTTAAACAAATTGAAAATTTATAAAAAAAATTTAAAAAATGAAATTTTGGGATTCAGCCCTTTTGGTCCCTTAAAATATCTCGGAAATGGTAAGATACAAAGAATATCCGTTGACACTCTACAAAACACTATCCAAGGAAAAAAAATCATCAAAATCTGATCAGAAATAAACCCTCTACATCAACATATGCAAAAATACCATTTTTGGGGAAGACAAAAGGGTATTACACCCATTACCAATACCAGCCTTCCTTCTATATCATGGAGCTTGAGTTAAAATTTCTGAGCAATCCCTCAACTGAAACAAAAGTTATTGCACAAAAACCAATGTGTCTACAGAATTATGATAACAACTGAGACAACGACAGACCCATACCATACTATGACTGCAAAATATTGTGGTTGAATAAAAATCGTTGGAGATGATATTGATCATTGAGTGAAATATCAACAACTGCACAGACAAACTTCTGTAATGCTGTATATTCTCTTTTTCAAGAAGACAAAAATAGTTTATAATTTTTGTTTATATATGTGAATCTTGAGTGTTATAATCATATAATTAAATGTCAAAAAGTCTCCTCTTTTTCACAGTCCTCTTTGAATTATATTTACTTGGAATGGCTTCCAAATTTATCTCATCTTCAACTTCGACATACTCCCAGCTAGGCTTGGCTTTGCGCTTGACTGAAATATTCAAAACATATATAAAAGTTTCAACCAATAAATATTATGTCAACACATAAATTAAAGATTTCAAGGTATTTTTAACATTTCAATGAAGTAAATTGCATTCATACTTTATAGGGCTGTTCCAGTAAAACACACATGGCACCCAGGAAAGGCACTTCAAAATTGCCACTATGGCAGGGTATTCAATACATCTTGCCTGGTGTGAAACATATGAGAAATTTTTATTTTACTTCTATGCGTGGCTGCCCCAAAATAAAAAGTGCCTTCCCTGGGTACCATATATGTTTAAATGGAACAGCCCTTATTTTTTTATCAAGTAGATTTAAGAAAAAAATTATAATTTTGCAAATGACAATCATCTTGATAGAAATAATGCAGATTTAAAATACTGATATCTCATGCGTTGCCCCATATGGCTCTGAAAAGCAACTGGTTTTAAATTATCCCAAAATTTTCAACAATACACTATATAGCTAGCAGCATCATTTCTGCTGTCGGTACACATAACATCTGTCATATTTGGCACAGCTTTCATAAACTTGCAATAAAATACATTTTGATTCTCTATAAGACTGCTTACAGGCTGAGAATTACCGAAAGGGTTTTAATTGCAAAATGCAGGAATGTTTTTAACTGTCTTTACTCTTTTCCATAAATGTACATCTATTTATTTTTATACCTGTTGTTTTTGGTTTAGGGACTGGTTCTGCCATTGGTGCTTTATTAGGGACTGGTACTGCCATTGGTGCTTTATTAGGGACTGGTACTGCCATTGGTGCTTTATTAGGGACTGGTACTGCCAGTGGTGCTTTCTTGGAATTTGGTGCAACTGGCTTTTTGACTGGTTTTTTGACTGAAATAAAAATAAGTTTTAAATTGGCTCCATGTTTTCAGAAGAGAAGACAAGGATAACACTATATGTGCCGACCACATTCATCATGTTCATGGGCGCAGCATAATAAAAGTATTATCAAGTATTTCAAAACAGGGGATGAAATAAGATTCTTACTCTAGCTGGACAAGCGGGCAAGTTCTCACTAATTTTAACTTGCCTTTCAGAAAAACTGCTGGCCCGTATAATGGTGATATGTTGAAGAAACTTCTTGGCTGGCGGACAACTTGAATCAGAATTTTGTTTGCCCTTCATAGAATCTACTTGCCAAGGGCCATCAGGCCAGTGCTTATTTCTACCCCTGCAAAAGGGTATCAATGACAATTATGTGCCACCATTGCCATACTGTGTCACCATAATAGTATAAAATGAGAATTAGGCCGACCAAAACAAATTTTGGTTTGCTGTTCATTAAAAAACCTACTGACTCAAAAAAATTTTTCTTCATTTCCAAGACAAAATTTTTTATTCTATTTTTAGCCATTTTCTTTTAAAATTAGAAACTTTTTTGGCATCTTTCAGAAAAAAATAATTCACCTACCTACCTACCCACGTCCAAAATTGTTAGTTGTAAACAACAAACCAACAATTTATCAAGGACTGCCTTATTTGTAGAGGGATCCTGTAACGTTTTAAAAAAATTGGCCTTGTACTTATTGTAGTTTCATAGATTTTTGAAAATCAGCCAATTGGAATCAAGAATTGCCTCAGGGAACCACGTTTTTCATCTGACTGGAAATATTTCAGAGGACATTCAATACACTTTTCATGTCAATTTAGGTTTAAAGTTGGCCCTAATTTCAGAAAAGACGAAAATATTATTTCTCATAGATATTTAATGGCAGATATGTGCCATCCCTGCTGCCATGTGCACCTCTTTTCAACATTAGATAAGGATTGTTTGCAGAAGGTCATCCATTTATCTATCCTGTGAAGTTCATTTGGCCTTGTAGTTTCAGAGAAGATTTTTGAAAATCTGCCAGTCAGATTCTAAAATTGCCCCTAGCAGCCAATTGCAATCGGCACGAAATGAGGAATATTTTTAACAGACCTTCCCTTCCATACACTACAGGTCTGCCAGTTTGGTTTAAAATGGCCCAGTGGTTCAGAGAAGATAAAAATGAGAAAATTTAACATAACGCTAACTGACGAAGCTGATCATATGGCCAAGTGAGCTAAAAATAAAGATATCCCAACTTCCCCTTTACTGGTACATAGAAAAACCTGCCCATGGAAGACAGAGGCCATTTATTTGATTTTTTTCCCCCAACTTTTGGCAACTATTGGGCTTAAATAATACTATAAAGAAATATATAAATATGGATACATAAACATACAAATAAAAGCATATAATAATTAGCAACAGAACTGATAAATAATAGAGGGATAATTACAAAATTTTCCAACTGGACTATAACAACTTTGAAAAAGAATTACAAAAAACTCTTGTATTCATGCAACAGTGAATAGATTTAATTCACATTATGTATGCACATGCATGAAATATCAAAGAAATCAGTTGACGATTCATGAATAAGTTACAGCTAGTAATTAATTACTAGGTTTATAAATAAACCAAATCCATGTGCATCATTGATGGTTATCAAGAAGGAATTCAAATACAATACATGATATAATCGGAATCTGCATAAATCTATAAATAATTACCTTTTTCTAGTCTCATTAATTTTTCTTTTTTCCATAAAAATTTGTCCTTCTCCTGAAAAATTAAATGAACAGTTGATAAAAAAATTAAATGACTATAAATCATAGATTTTTATATGCAATTGATATGAAGTTATATTTGTGCAATAATACTTAGATGTAAGTCTTCCAGGGAAGATGTGTGTCACCTGCGATACATAAAATATTCTAAGTTCCGTCAAACAGGAAGTGGATATGCGGCAGATTCCAAAATGTGTTACACGATACAGTCCACCATACTGATGTTCTGTGCCAAATATTAGGTAGCTAGCCTGTGTGGTTCCTGAGAAAAATGTGACAGAAATTTTTCATTATCAAAAATATTCTAAGTTCCGTCAAACAGGAAACGCAGGCGACACAACAAGTGTAACTCCTCAATGCTTTTGCATACATAAAAATCTGCTCCACCTATCTAGTGGCAGCATTATACAGTCACAGAGATGTAAAACCTACCCAGTCAGTAAAGCCTTAAATAGAAGTCACAGTGACCTATTTCTATTTAGGTGCAGACCTACTCAATAAGATAGATCAGATAAAATGATTCTATGTCAAACAGTAGCCAAAATATGACCTATTTTCATTTTGATGCTGACCTACTCAGGGGTCGACTTAACCACTGGCCTGAGGCCAGTAAAATTTCTGTAGGGTCAGTTGAACAAGAAGACTACTGGCCCCATTGGCCAGTAAATTTGACTATATTTTCACTTAGATGGTATTATCAGGGCAAATTTTATTGAGTAGGGCCAGTTAATTTATGCCGTAACTGGCCCTAATTAATTTTAAATTTTCTTAAGTCGACCCCTGCCTACTCCCCAATATAATTCTGTATGCAAGATAAGATGGTCCTATATCATACATTATCCAAATGTGAACTCAGATGTAAAACTTATCCAAGTCACTGAAGTATGAAATATAGGTTAAAGTGACCCAATTCTGACTGGAGGCCATTCTACCCCCAAAAAATACATCTGAAAGTGTATGCATTTTAAGATGTTCCCATATCATAAAGTGAGTATCCAATAGATGTCACTTTTATACAAAAATAATTGAAAATAGTCCTTACCTTCCTACCCAATTTCTGGAAAAGCATGTAGCCTTGACCCTCAACAGGTCACCCCTTGAATAAAAGCCTGACATCAATCATGTCAATGCAATCGCAAGTACAATCATATAAACATTGCTCACATCTGTAAATTATGATTTCATATCACTGTGAGAAATAAGCGGTAGACCCATAGACTGAGTCTATGTAAAATCAAGTGGGTCTATGCTAAATTTTATATACAATGTACAGTGTGGTCTAGGCATAAAAAAAATTCTTTGTTTCCGGTAACGTCCTCTTCAAAATTAGGGTCGGTAGGTAGGTTTTTTTTTTGTTGTTGAAAATTTATGAATATGGCAGCGGCCATGCCATTATTCTTAGTGATAATGGACCTCCACATCGAAGAATGATTTAAATACAATAAAATACAAAATCGGCGATGGAAAACTCGAAAATTCTGGATTTTTTTCCCACCGACGCCATAAAAAATTAGGGTCTATATTATATACTTGTACAAACATGTCTAACAGATGATTAATGACATGTTTTCATAGATGCTTCAAGTTCTCGGAATTGACTCTTTACTGGAATGACTATTATCAGGTTTGACATATTACCGGCTTTAACTACTGGGCAATGTGCTGCATGTGGAGCAGGATATGCTTACCCTTCCGGAGCACCTGATAGTCCCGGATTTAGGGAAGTTCACATAAGGAGCTTCAGTTTTCAGTGTTGTTGTTTATTATTGTTGTATTAACTGTTGTTTTATATGTGCGTCTCTGTCCTGGTCGATTTTTGGTTGTCTTGGTTTTGTATTGTCCCCCTGAATTTCGAGATTAGACCATCGCTTAGGTAATGTTCTAGATATTACATACCTTTATGTCCTCGAAATCAGTAGCGCCTGATTCAGTGGGTTTAGGTAAGTTAATGTCCTTTCCACTTAGTTGTGTACTTCGTTTTTTGTGCAAAACAACTTCACAAAATAAACCTACAATAAAATGTATAACTTCTGATTTGTCAATATAAGTTCACAAAAAAAGAACTGTCCCAGAAAAAAGACATGGAGGGTTATTATTAGTTGCCTTTGATCTATGAATTACATAATGTTCTTCAATCCATGGCCACCCTCCCTTCTTTAAAAGCATTCCCATTTCTTTTCAGGAATAGCCCTCAACAGTACAAATGTATAAATTATATTACAGAGTTTCAGAAGGCAAATACAGAAAACAACACCATGAAACGTCCCAATGCTCTAAGTTGACTAACACTACAAAAGATGAATTGCTTGTTCCAGCATGCTGGCTTGGTCAGTTAAACAGCTTTATTTATGGGACAAGAAAACCTCCTCACTTAGATAGTGAACAATTAAGGGCATACGATACAGTTTTGATTTCACGGTGACTTTTGGCTAAAAATTTGTCATCAAGTTATTTTTTGTATGAATAATCCAAATATGCAAAAAAATTATACCTTCATGACTTACTTTTTGAGAAAATTGGGGTCAAAAATTGGATAGATTGACAAAAAATCGCAATTCTGCATATATTTCAGTTTTCGTAAAAATGATAGAACTTCGCGATGAGTGAAGATAAAAACAAACTGTTTGATGCAAAAGTTACTCTTTGAATTATATTTATATTGGTGTTGTCATTCGGCCGAACAATGTTACGGAAATATTTTCTTTTTTGGCACAAACATGCAGTTAGCACGGAAACGGGGTTATCTTTGGATGTATTATTTGAAATTTAAAAAAAACTGACGGTGATTTTTTGCTGAAATTTCGACAAATGTTTTCTTTCGCATTGATGAATAAAATAACATCAAGTAAACTGGGGGTCTATGTGCTTTTTTTCAAGCTACAGCGTAAAATCTACAATTTTTAATGCATTTACATTGTTTTTCCTATTTCGCGGGAAACAGCATGCAGCTTTGCCGCTATTTTTCCGACGTTCCAAAAATGTATGAATGAAAATATGACGTCAATCCATTGTTACGCTACATTTAATGTCCGTCAGTGAAGCTTGTATTGTGACGTTAATCAATTGTTACGAAGCAAATTCGGCCTGACGACGATAACTGTAACGTATGTCCTTAAATCGACTGTCTATATGAAATCAACAATACACGATGGCAGCCTAAAACATTCAAAGTTGAAATAAGTAGTAAGGGTTGCCTGTAACTATGTCTCGTCTGCTCTTGCTATATATATATGGTCAGTAATTAATAAGAAATAGCTGTCTGATAAATTGGGGCATTTAATTTATTTTCCACACACATGTGCACAGAATGATAAAGTTACATGATTGAAACTGTCAAAAATTACCATTCTGCTGGGTATATTTTTCCAAACATTTCTGATCTTGAGACACTTCCAGAAAATTTACCAAAGTTTGAATTCAAAACGGTTGAAATCAGATTGATCAATATCAAAACTATTGTTGTTCTGATTCAGAAATGTAGTATAGTTGCGAAGTACATTTCTGGCCATTAAAACCGTCATGTTTATTGAGAGATAGCTGTTTATGTGCAAGAGTCAAGCTTTGTCATAAATATTTTGTTATTAAACTGTTTTCATGTTTTTAGTGACATAACTTCATACCTTCAGGGTCATTTTCCTTGTCTTGGCTTCTTACAACGATTCCAGTTCCCAAAGTCACTCCCTGGTGCATTATGAAAACTTGGTCTCTAGTGAAATAAAAAGTATGTTTAGAATAGTTTCTTAAACTGATCACATTCTACATTGTCATGAGTTCCTTATGCCAATAACAATCAAAAACAGTTAATAATTTTCAACCAAATGATATATAAGAAAAACAAGATCGGAAATGCACAAAAATATTAAAGTACGGTAAACTTTACTATACTTTAATAATATATTTGTGCATTTCCGGTCTTGTTTTTCTTATATTTGGAACCGGTGTGGACATCCAAACCTTTTATATATATATATATATTCCGGTTTACAGAAGAATGCTGGCTTCTGATTAAACAGCCAGCCGTGATTGTCAGCATATATTCCAGTTTTAGACATGGTATATAAATATGAATGCCACAGAGACCGCCTCCGTTTCAGCCTCTTTTTCCGCTTCAGCAATATAGAGTCCGTTTTCAACGATATTAGACAAAAATATACACCCTACCTGGATCTCAAGTATTTATTTATAGTGTGCAAGAACATTTGTAGCATCAAAAACCTTGAAACAAATCGTACATGTATTTGTTTACATTGTACGATGTCACAGATGAAACGGAATAGTACAAACATCATCAGAAATGTTTCCGTGTTCCGAATTAACTACAAACATACATCAATTAAGATAACACACATCAGCTTTTTTATGACAGAAAAATCAGATAACTAGTGGCTCTCAAAGAGCCTGTATCGCTCCCTTGAGCCTGGTAAAATACAGTCAAACCTGCCTATACGGTCACCTTGATTAAGCAAAAATCTTGTTTAAACAGCCACAATTTTATTTCCCATTTTTTATTAATTCAGCTAAATGGAACCTTAATTTAGCAGCCAGCTGTCTTAAGTGGCCAGTTTTCTGTCTTCCCTTGGGCAGCCAACTTGGATGCCAGATCAGCACCAAAGCAACAACACTTAGCAAGGATTTCATAAAAAACTTGTATGCCTAGTCTGGTTTCAATCTATTTAGCAGTTCTGAAGAAGATGATTTTTGAATGTATTTCCAATAGGGTCCTATGCTAAACTAAGTCAACTGCTCAGTGCTGGTGGCCATCTTGGATGATGGATCAGCACCAAAGTAACAAAACATAGTAAGGACCTCATAAAGAACATCTACGCCGTGTTTGGTTTCAATCCATTTGGTGGTTCTGAAAATGAAGATTTTTCAATGTATTTTCCATAGGGTCCTATGTTAAACTAATTTCCCTTGCTGGCAGCTATCTTGGATTACAAATAGACACTAAGAGTTGCTACCATTTAAAAAAGAAAAGTAATTAATGTTTGTTCAGAAAAACTTAAACAAAACTTTTCCCACTTTTCGTCAAAAAGTCAAAAATTAAACCTCATTTATCTCAAAAAGTAGCCCATGAAGGTCAAAAAGAAAAACATGTGTGTTTAGGGTTTCATGCTTTAAAAAAATAGGGTAGGTAGGTAGGATTTTTTTTTATTGTGTTTAATTTGTTTACCTTGTTTTTATGAGGCAATCACCTGGTTTTAACGGTGCATATCCAAAAATGTAGATAAAAACTTTAGGGTAGGCATTTTCAAGCACAAAATATTAGGGTAGGCAGGGAAACCCTCAACACACATATATTTTTTCTTCTTGAACCTCCCACTGAAATCATATGAGAAGACAAGCTTAAGTCTTAAACAAATCCAATACATGTATATCATGTGTATATCAAACAAAGCCTTAGTACTTCGGCAAAAAAATATAGTCATGTTTCCTGCTACCTGGCAGAAAAAATAGGGTAGGTAGGTGAGAAAAAAAATATTTTATTTTACTTTTTTATTTTTCATGTTCACATGCTGCTTTTACAGATAATTTTAAGCAATCAGTTCCCTAATGCTGCACTGTTTACTGGTGGTCATATACTTTGGAGCTTGCTTCAACTATTTTTGAACTGTTTTTGGTTGAACTGCCTACAAAAAGCATACATGTAGTAGTCAGCTCAATTGAAAAAGGTCAGTATGATGACATTTTTTAAATTTTTTTTACAGAATGAGAAATGTTTTAGGGGAGGGGGTAAAACAATTGGGTCGGTCAGGTAGCAGGAAACAGACATATATTTTGTTTTGGCCTTATTTTAAATTTTATGTCATACCCTTCCGAAAATGCATCATGATGATCAGGTTTTGGAATTTCAACAGGACTAAAGTTATAGCCACTTGAGGCTGGGAGCAGCTTTGGTGCCACTTTTACATTTGTTTGATTTCCATCTGTATGTGTCTTCTCAGTCTGCAAACAAAAGTATTTTATAGGTTGGACATACATGCATACACTACGAGTTCTAGCATTAACTTGAATTTGTATCTACATGTACACAACACTCTAAACTGTCAAACTGTTGTTTATTTGTGCATTTGAGCAATACTACAGGGGTCGACTTAAGCACTGCCTCCTCCCCCCCGCCCGAGGCGTGTAGAATTTCTGTAGGGCCAGTTGACCATGAAAACTACTGGCCCCATTGGCCAGTAAATTTGACTATATTCACTTAGACATTATTATTAGGGCAAAATTGTATTTGAGTTGGGCCAGTAAATTTATGCCCTAACTGGCCCTATTGGTCATAATTTCAAATTTTCTTAAGTCGATCCCTGTACTAGCACATTATATAAGAATTAACAAATATTTACTAGTAGTTTTACTGTAAATACATTTTTCACGCTTTTGAAGCCATAAATAAAACTTCATTCAAGGAACATATCATTATTCAGAAGGAACTGGACCCAAAATTACATTCCTCTTTTCATGAGTGCGTGCAAGCCTAGTCAGATTCACAACATTTCTATATTCCCTGGTCTGCGTCTAAAGTGGGGGGGGGATTGGAATTTTTTTCACTTGTCTGCACAATGACACATTAATATGCTTGGAAACCGGCCAAAAAGAGAAAAAAATTGTGTGTTCACTGTAATTAGATCCTCTTCATTAAGTCCGGTAGTCATGGTAATTCATGACATTTGAAAAATCTTTATGATTGTTAACTGTTCACTTATGAATTGCAGTCTTCAGATACATCATATAATCTTGCAAGTGCTTGATTTTTAATACCTCAAATCATTTGATAATAAACATATGGAGCAGTTGGAAACACCAGCTACTCCCCTCGCCCGTTATTTTGACATGTAGTATCCAAGATGGACCTAATACAAAGCCTGGCCAGTTACTCATGCATAAAATGAAGGTCAAAGTGACCTAATAGTCATCTAAATCTTCACTACTCGGCAGGATGAATTTACAGACGAAGTTAAATTGATACATGACTTTTCAGTATTGTAGAAGTAATCTATAAAACAACATTTTACCACAGGTACTCATGCATACTATGTAGGTCAAGGTGATATACTATACCGATTTGGAGGCATTTCCACAGATTCTCTCCAATTTTGTATTCCACATTTTTTCAATTTCATTGCAACTGGATGTTGTCCGACTTTTTTGTTGATTTTGTTGTAGCTTGTTATGCTGTTGTAAAATAAAATTTAAGTTACTAGCTATAGCTAACTGATACATTCCAATTTATAAATAAATTAATGGCCTGAGAGTACCTACACATGGTGTAAATAAAGAACTTTAGTTAGATTGATTGATTGATTGATTGGAGTTTTAACGCCACTTTCAACAATTTTTCAGTTATATCGTGGCGACCAGTTTTAGTGGTGGAGGAAGCCGGAATGCCCGGAGAAAACCACCAACCTTGGGTAAGCAACTGGTTAACTTTATCACATGCGGATGTGAGTCGAGTGCACCCTTTTTTGTAATTGCCCAAAGCGGGGATCGAACTCACACCGTATTGGTGATAGGCTACAGTGATCTATAAGATAGATGCGACCAACTACCTAGACCTCTCGGCCACCCAGGCCCCACTTTAGTTAGAACAAGAACTGTTAGTAATCAGGTAATGTTAAATTTATACTCCAACTGTCAATTATGGCTCCAGTAATCCTGTCAGTTGTTCATGTTGTTAGGCCATACAAAAAACTGGTTTTCTCAGGCCACTTAAAAAATAATAATGGAGGGAGGCCTTTTTGCAAAAGCAAGATAATGGTTGTTCACCTGCTCTGCTGCACATCAATCGAGAAGTTTAATCTCTCAATATGTTAAATGCATTTTATAGCTGATAAAACTATTCTTTTTATGTTTGACAAATCACAACAGTGTTTCCCAAATGCTGTCTGTCCGAAGAAATGTCAGACAAAAAATCTTTCGAAATTTTGAGATTTTTTCATTGAATATATAGGAGGAAGAGACCAAATTAATGTTTCGGACAGACAAACCCTTGAACAATTTGACACAGACTGTCACAATCCTGTAATTTTTGCATTTATACATGGGTATGTGAAATTACTCATTGTTGAAGGCCTCATGGTTACTTCAAGATGAAGAACAACAATAAAAGCGTTGTAAGCATACTTTGCCAGTCATGTTTATGTTTGTTGACAATCCCGCATCCGTAAAATTAAGACAATGTGGGTGTAGCATTGATCGACATCTAGCAATGAATTCTGCTGAAACTGGTGCTAGGGGCCGTCTTGAACTTGCTATGAGGTATGGGAAATTACTCATTGTTGAATGCCTCAGGGTTACTTAAAGATGAAGAACAACAATAAAAGCGTTGTTCCATTGCTTTTTTAACCATGTACAGTATTAATTGGGATTTTGTCTCGTGTACATTTACGTCATATTCCTTCATTTTTCATGTGTATCACAGTATATTTGTTCATATGACAATTTGTTTTTACATGCACTTTGCCTCATCAAAAAATTTTATTAACGGGAAAGGAGTGATGAGGGAGGTCCTGAGAACCTAGTAATTTTTTTATTATAAGCCTAATGTTTTTGTCTTATAACTGACATGGAAGTACAAATATTTGCAGTTCAAAAATCAATCAAAAGTTATAATTCTAATTGATGACCATACAGCTGACTGTCGAAATAAAGATATGAATTGTTGAGAAAAGTGAGGAAACAATCTAGGACAGGACCATGAGCACAGACACCACTATAACTTCCAATTCTTTCAAAGATGGGGGAAAGGAAATATAATTTTATGGGTAGATTTATGCCATAGTGACTGGAAACACTTATGCTTTGCTTAAATACCTGTACACTCTGCACTGTCTTCAGATATCTCCTCCTGTTCTCTAATTTTTCTTTAAGTCTCTCTCTCACTGCATCCCGACAGGGAGCTAGGGTAGGACAGGAAAAGAACAACTGAAACAAAGAGGAACACTGATATACCATCCTATGCATGTGTCATTTGTTGATACCAATCTGTTAACCGAGTAAAAATATATACTTTCAACTAAGCTTTAAAAGAGCCAATTATTTATAAGCAAATAAATATCCTAGAAGCTGGCAACAATAAACAACTGAGCTGTTATGATGGTTTTCTTTTTAACTGAATTCTTTATTTATTTTAAGAGGCGAGTAAAATATAGCCCCCCTCAACTTCAATTGAGGACAAATAAAACACCAACTGCTTAAAAAGACATCAAAATTAGAAAATAAAGGAATTCATGATGATTATAATATTAGATTACATGTCTTTAGAATATTTGTCTGGTACAATCAATCAGAGACATATAATTCCATAGGATTCTTTGTTTAACTATATTCCCAGTTAATGGTCATGTTGGATAACAGATCAGCACGAAAAATATAAACCAAAAACATGAATTGGATAGAGAATTGACCCAATGAAAATTCGTGCCAAGTTTGGTTCCATTTGACCAAGTGGTTTTAAAGGAGAAGATTGAAGTTTATGTACGACAGACGACGGCAACGACGGACGCAAAGTGGTCCTTTGGAACTGGTGAGCTAAAAATCTAAAGGAAGTGGTCAGGTTATATAGGCTTAAAAATATCTTTTTGCTGTTGGCCTAGCCGCCTTCCATACTTAGGCCTGGGTTGTTGGTAGGCTTTCTTTCATTTTTTTGGAAAGGTGTCTCGTATTGATATTATAAAGCTATGCATGTTTTATATTTGATTAAAGTCAGTTATTAGTGTTTCTATTTAGATGAAAAGAAATACATATATGCATTTAATTTCCAGAGAAAAATTACAAATCCAGAAATTACTGCTAGTGTAGCCATAATTGAAAAAAAAGTCATACTAAGGGTCAATAAAAATTTTGGAGTAAGCATAATTTTTAGATGGTTGGTAGGCCAGTAGCAAACAACCCCTATTTTTATTTTTTTGCCTGAAGGGGAAATCTGTAATGTTGCACAGGCATTTGTGGACAGACGACAAGACTCACACAATTTTATAAAAGACAATGTGTGTTGCGCTTAGTTAAAACTAAATATGAAAAACAAATGGTAAAATGTAGCCACTAATAAAAGGTAAATTGTTTAAAGCATGTCACGCACAGGTAATTTCAAGGTTACACTTAGCTTTTAACGGTCATTCCACGTATCTCTTTCAAGGTGACAGCAGCTCGCCTTCGTTCTTTTTTATCTTTTGTATGCTTCCCTGAAGAAGGCCGTTAGGCCGAAAATTTGGGCCCCCTATTTTATATCTTAGTTCTTTTTTACATTTTAATTGTATATTTTTCATTTTTACCTTTTATTAGTGGCTACATTTTACCATTTGTTTTTCACACAATTTTATGGCTGCCAAAAATGAAAATTTGCAGCTCTGTTGTTTAAAAACTGGTGAAAACAGAAAGTTAAACACAGTTACATATCTACACCATATACCAAGGATCGAGGATAAGGAAAGATAGTGTTTGCAGTTTGCTTGCCATACATCAAACATTAGCATGTGTGATTTGAATTTTAGAGACCTTGTATTCAGGTATGTTTAAAATGGTGTTTTTAACATCTCTCAACTTTATAATTTCTGTTCAAAAATGAAAAAAAAAAAAAGATTGTACAGTTAAGTTTTGTCAGATATATAATCAGTCCATCAAAGCCTTCTTCATCTGGTGAAGAAACTAAAAGCAATTCCCAAATTTCAGGAAAGATTCTTTTGTGCAAGTTACAATGGTTAAGCAATGATAGAAGCAAGCAAATGCATGTAGAAGGCTATGAAGGCAGTTATGCCAGGTATGATTAGCAAACTAAACAATTTTAGGAATTAAGTGGTATGCATTATGGCATATAATTTATGTATGCATATACTTACAGCTGTGTGTTATCAAGATTCCTTAAATGGTAAACACAAAGTATTTAATGTTAAGCTCTTAGAATTTGTTTCAAACAACTATAACATGACATACCTGTACTAAATGTACATATTATCGGTAATCTTGCATATTTTGCCATTGGTCGTAGTGCCTTTAATAATTTCAGTAGACATGGACAGACCATAATATGAAAATTATTGGGTTAGTGTCAAAAATTATGTCATGTTGCTATGCATTGACATCATGTTTTTGTGTCCATACACATCATTTTATCAATGAAATGCGCACAAAGCAATTCATAGTTCTAACCGAACATTGTATTGGTGCATTAGGTCCGCTGTAAAAAAAATTCCTTCAATTTTGCTTATTAATCATGTTAATTCTGAAATTTCACCTTATAATTGTTTATTTCTTGAAAATTACCGATAAAAAGAATAAAGGACATTTTGTTTTTTGCAGCAGACTTGTCATAGCTATCAGGATCACCCTAACAGGCTCACCTAATATTTGCCATGATAAAGTCGCCACTGTCGGTATGAAAAACAAAATGTCCTTTATTCCATATTCCTACAAATTACAAATGTTCAACAATGAATTATAAATATAGTGTATTATTTCAAATTTTGTTGCTTTCCAAATTGGAAATTTACAATGTATAACAAAGTAATGTAATCAGTCAGGGGCACCACTTATATAGGTGATTTTTGTAATCACCTAATCAAGTGATTTTAAATGCAACATTTTCAGTTTATTTTTATCAAAATCACCTGTTTGTGTGATTTTAGCAATTTCTTAACATTTTTCAAACACAAAAAATACAATTATTCCATTTTTTATGGAAAATTAAATATTTTTCCCTAAGAGATCAATCAAACACCATTTTGATACACTAATTAGTATTTTGGCACTTTGTATGTAAAGGAAGGGCTGTGGCTTTGAAAATCACACCCTAGGGACTTAAAATTGCCATAATCTTATTAATTTACAGTTCATTACCAAATTAACTTATAAATGTCTTTGTCATGGTCTTTTTGCATCTTTGATAAACATAGTGCTTATGGAAAATTTTTAATTATCTAAAGATAATTGACATGCTTTGATTTCCTACTAATCTTGACTATAATCACCTGTTTATGTGATTTAGTCTAAAATATAAAAAAAAATCAATTGAATTAAATATGTATTGAAAGAATAAATCTTTAGAGACTAATTAAATCTATATTTAGAATCAATTTTTGAGTAAAATGCTGGCTTCCATAAGGAACTTGAGAAATAACTTGTTTAAGTGATTTTCATCAAAAAGGGAGATAACTCTAATATTTTATATGTCTCTGAATGAAAAAAAAATACCTAGTCTGGTGATTTTCTAAAATCACCTATTTAAGCGGCACCCCTGACTGGTAATCACAGCAACACAGTCACTAAAGGAAAAAATATTCATATTCTGTTAACGTTCTAGATATATTTCTTTAAATGTTTCTAAACTAGTATCCAAATAGGAACATTGAAGGTGTCAAATAAACAGACAATTTATTCCATTTATTTTGTTCATTGAATTCCTCTGATTTACATTTTGTAAATGTTTTCATTTTGTTTCGTTTCCTTCTATTCGCTTCATTTAGTCGATTTCCATATTTTTATTTCTTTTCGTTTCTTGATTTCCAGGTACCTGTCAACTTTAAACTTGGAACTGAAGAAGTGTGACATATAGGTAATTTTCAAAGTATGCTGAACTTTAAATTCACGATAGTCATACAAAATGTATGGTCATCAAAGATGTCTTTACAAAACAAACTACATGTACCTGGGTCCAAAACTTTTCCCACATTCTGTCTGTTATATCTGTCAATAAAGGTGCTGTTTTCCACATCCTAGCCACTTGGCAAGCTTGCCTTATTATATCCTAAAGAAAATTTTAGAAGAACTTGAACATTTTTTTCAAATTTCAATTATACAATGTGGCACACATTGGATTCTGAGAATCTAATTGCTAAATTTGTGTGCATCACAGTTTTTTTCACTCATGGTTTTTGTTTAAACAGCAGTTGTTTTAAAAACAATTCTTATACTCTTGTTGGGGCCTGACCAGGCTTAAAATATCTGTTTGCTGTTGGCCTACCCATACTTAGAAGGACTGGGTCAGAAGGTAGGCTTCTTTTTTTAAAGGTGTCTTGTATTGATATTATAAAACTATGCATATGTTACAAATTTATGGTTTTGATTAAAGTCGCTGTTATTAGTGTCTCTATTTACAATGTAAATTCAAAGAGATTCTTCCATTTTGATAGCTAACATTTGCATTTTTGGAAAAAAGTACAAATCCGGAAAATACTGCTTATGCCTTATGCATAGTTGAATTTTTTTTGTCACAGGGGCTGTAAAAAATTTTCAGTAGGCACCACCAGTAGACCAACAGCAAGCAAACCTAACCACAGGCTGTCATACAGTGTTCTAGCTAGGCGATTTTCGCAGGGCGCTGCACCAGCCATATTTTATAACTGCCCTCTGCCGTTTTTATTACTTCTGAGGATGCCACTGCCCTTTTACAAGCTTCCCTTCCGTTTTATTCAACTCTGCAAAATCACAATCTTGACAACCGTTTTCACAGGTGTTTTAAAGAGGTCAAAATGCGGACAGAACCAATCTGTGTAATTGAAGTGCTGCATTGATATCGTAGATGATTAGATAATTATAAGGCCTAAATAAAATTGCGTTTTCGGTAACATCATTTAGAAAAATAGGGTTGGTAGGTCGGAAAATCTTTTGTTTGTGACAACTTAAACGAAATCTGGAAAATGGTTGTGATTCCGAAATTAGTTTCAAAAACTGGAAATTGCGCCATTTGCAATGTTTTGAAAGAACTTGTGTATATTTCTTGGATTTTAACCTATTTTGGAACGTTTTATGACAAAAATAAAATGTTTCAGAGCTTATTTCAAGGGCTTTCTGTGCCAATTGAAGCATTAAACAAAATAGTTGGGTCAATTAACGGAAACCTGTATGAAAATTAGGGTCGTTCGATATCAATCTTTTTTCTTTTTGAAAATCTAATAAATAAATTAGTGTCG